>CM060904.1:866323095-871323095 GCA_030737815.1 Allium fistulosum | reverse complement strand
TTAGTTAGGCTGAATGACATAACTAACCACTCATAAAACCGATCGGATCTAAAAGTTATCAAGGGTACACTCTCCTCTTCCACCCTCAACTGATGGAACCCCGTAGCAAGATTAAACTGAGAAAACACTCAAGCTCCATGAAACTAATCAAATAAGTCAACTGTCCTGGCCAAAGTATACTTATTCTTAATAGTCCACTTGTTAAGCTCGCGATAGTGTACACAGTCTTAGGGATACATCCGCTTTCTTAGCAAAGACGGTAAGCACTCCCCAACTAGAATGACTCGGTCTGATTAAGCCCTTCTACAACAGATCACTAACCTGATTAGATAGCTCCAACATCTCCTTCGGTGCAAGTCTACAAATAGGCAACACGATAGGTTTTGCATCCTTAACCAAATCAATGCATAATACTATCTCTCGATGAGGTGGTAAACCCGACACCTCTTCAAAGACATCCGCAAATTCCTAAAAAATAGTGATCAAATTAACTCCTCCTCTACTGTATCAAGAGAATAAAGAAAACTAGTCATAAGCGAGCTAGGCTCTTCGTAAGATACTACCATAACCTTCCTTCCTTCCCTCATCAATGACATAGTCCACTCAACACAATCCAGGACAGCATGATTCGGAGACAACTAATCCATCCCAAGCAGAACGTCAAAACCCAAAAAACCTAGAACATAAAGATCGCAAGGAAAGGGTTGGTCAAAACAAGAAATCAGAACTCCTAAACAGATCATACAAAGATTGGCCGAGCCACAACAGGGTTCGACACATATATAGAATCTAAAGCCATAGCTGGCTTAAGTTTCAATATATCAACAAGAGTATTGGATATGAAACAAAGAGAAGCACCAATATTAAATAAGGCATGAATAGGAACACCAAAAATAGATATAATACCTTCTAGAATCTTCTTCCCATTGCAGCTACAAAAGTAGAAGGTGCTGAAGCTAATGCAAAAACTCGAGGCTGTTGCCCTTTCTGGAGCATTGGACACTCCATAGCAAAATGAACTAGCTTGCAGGAGTTATGGTAGCTCTGGTTCGGAGCAAACTCTAGCTTGGTCGTTTGTGGCTCTGGCTTTGGTACCTTAGTAATAGGTGCCTTAATTAACGGCGCTTTCGCCACCTGTCCTGTCCCAACTGATGTACAGTTCCAAACAAGATGCCCCTTCTTCCAACACTTATAACAAGCCAAACCAGAAACATCTCTCTGCGATTGAAACTTCCGCTTGTTGTCCCCACTGGTGCAGAAATAGGCGGCTTCGAAGCCAAGATCTCAAACCTCAAAGCCATGCTAACCAAACCCACAAAAGACCTTATGATGTAATTAGTCATGTCCCGCTGAAACTCAAAATGCATACCAGCCACAAACGTCTCAATTTTCTTTGACGGCATGTCAACTAACCACAACCTGAACCGAGATAAAGCGATGAAACAATTCTCATACTCTGCCACAGTCATGGCCCATGCTTTAGATTCAAGAAGCTCCTAAACAAAAAAGTCTTCCCGGCTTCTGGGACAAACTTCATTTCAAAAACCTCCTTAAATTGGACTAAAGAGAATCGTTCTCTTGGACATCAGCTGTAAAAGAACTCCACCAATCCATAGCTGCGTCTGTCAGATGTTGTGATGCCAACTGACGCCTCATTGTGTCATTCAGCTCCTTATCCTCAAATATACGATCACATAATATGAGTCAAGACTAAACCACTATGATCATATCTAAGCCACTAAACCTCTTACCCCTAGCCTCTCGTAATCATGACAAAGCAAAACTCATCTAATGCTTGACCTGCACAATGTCCTCTACAATATCCAACCTCGGTTCCTTGATAGGAGCAACATTCCTTGGTGCTTGACCGCCGCCATTCATGACAATACTACCCCGATCACCTCTACTTCCTCGAGCATTGGCAGCACTAGTACTCATGATTTATACTACCTGGACATGGCAGAATATATTTAGGATATGAAAGGATAGAGTCACTTCAAAGAAAGAGTTTATTCCTAAGGAAAAGCTAAAAATGGGGGTATAGGTTTATAGAAAAATACAAATATGCTCTCGTATATATAATACACTCGACTCGTTCTAGGATGTCACTTACCCTATCTCTAATAAGCCATACCCAACCGAAGCCAAGGTGTTCACTCAACCTTGGGCTTTGATACCAAATGCAACGACCTGACTTTTCGACCCCAAATGTCGACACAAAATACATCCACGGCATTCGTGTGATGTGCTCCCAAGTGGTGGAAAGACAAAAGTTATGGTAAAATAAAAAATAGAATAGAACAAGAAGGAAAGAGTACAACATTAGAGTCTTACAGTGGAACGATAATATATAATATTAAAAGAACAATATAAAAGTTTACTCCGAATACAGAAATTTCAGTTACAAAACCTAAGTACTATCATCAGCCTGGATAGTTATAACTTCCTATCCTCACAATACTAATATATACATACATAATATAGTATAATGGAAATAGAATAGATAGGTAATGGAAGACTCCAGCTATAATGACCCTAATTTTTAGTAACATTATTTAGGATATTTAATTAGCTAAATTAAATAAATAACGTGATGATTAGGGGATTGAGGTTTGTGATTAATAGGGGTAGCCGTGCCATGTTAATGAGTAAATTAAAATGAGCTAACATGAATTAAAATAGACAAGGGTAATAGGCAAGGGTAAAGTTGGGAAAATAGCATTCTTATACCATAAACCCTTAGGAATTCATTTCATGTTCATTACTAAATCAAAGACAAAGTAGAGGCCGACCACCATTAGCAAGAAAGAGGAAGATAAACAAGAAAGGTAAGGAAGAATATTAATCAAATCAAAGCTATTCAAATCTCAAACTCTTTAATCTCAAAGCTAAGGTGAATAATGACTGCATCTCTTGTGTTCTTAATTGTTTTCGGTTTTAAGGATGATCCGAATTTATTTGCAATGTTATGCCATGATTTTGAAGGATAAAATGTTTATATATGCTTGTTGATGATTTATGCTTATTCATATAGGTTTTATGATATGTTTTAATGTGAAAACCCTATTAAATGACATCCAAATGCCCTTGCAATTTTATATTTAGATCAAAAATAATATTTTAGAGATGAGTTTCAATTTTCATAATTTTTTGAATTTATGTGGATCTAATATTAATTTTGTAGTGAAGAAAATGATTATTTGGGTTAAAAACTATTTACGGCTATATAATATAAGTTTTTGGTCTGAAATTAAAATATGTTAGAAAACATATTAAAAATGATTTTTTGGAATTTTGTAGAATTTTCCTAAGTGTTTTAATAGATATATAAAATTATTTAAGTATGGGACTTAAATGTTTTATATATTTATAAAAGGAGAAGGGGTAATTTGTAAGTAAACTAAAGGACAAATTTTTGAACTAGGCTTCAGAAAATAACCTATTGCGGAAATAGGCTTCTGTTCAAACTATTTACAAAAATAGGCTTCTTTTTTACCCCAGTAATTTTCAAATGCGCATATATGGAACGCTCACACATAACTTTTGTTTATACGCATTCCATAAGTGTGCACTAAGGAAATTCCTTAGTGCGCATATATGGAATGTGCATGAACAATATACCATTATTGTTTATGCGCATTCCATATATGCGCACTAAGGAATTTCCTTAGTGCACACTTATGGAATGCGCATAAACAAGTTACCAGATTTAACAGCTAGCCTTCCCCTTTCTCCCTCATTTCTCCCCCTTTTCTCATTTTTCCCAAAATCATAACCCTAAACTCATCTCCAAAATCGAAATCCAACTTCAATTTGCCTCTTGTTTCAATCAGTTTTCATCAATTGGAAGGCACATCTTCATCTTCTCAAGTGATAGGTACATATTTATCTTTAAATTTGTGATTTCATTAATAATTTCAACTTTTTGTAATTTGTTATTTGAATAGTTGGTTGTTTATTTGATTGATCTAACATCGTTAATGTACATGTAATTGTCATGAAGAAGTATTGTAGATGATCATTTCCAAATATATGACAATTTTTTCCTAAATTCTAAATAATTTTTGGTGTCACTTTTGTGTAGATTTAGAACCTGGACCCATTGATAAAAGTGTGTTGTATTTGCAAGCAAGTCATAAAAGTGAAAATGAACCACTTAAGAGAGGTAAAAAATTGGTAATCCCGACCGACCGGTCTAGTAAGTTAAAGTTAATTGATTGTAAAGATCCAAGACTTGAACTACACTGAAAAGAAGCCGGATGTTCGAAAGCAATGCAAATAAACTATGTTAGGCTCGATCACCATTTAATTACGGCTCTTTGTGATAGATGGAGACCGGAAACAAATACATTTCATTTTAGAGTAGGTGAGATGACTATTACTCTTGCCGATGTACATCATATGTTATGGATACAAACTAATGGTTGATCAATCTATCTTGAAAATCCGAGTATAGATTATATTGAGTTGTTTTCAGAGTTGTTGGGTGTAGTTGTTCCGGAGAATGAAAGAAAATGGACTTATGATGTTAGCATGAGTTCGGTTAGAAATGTGTTTAAAGAACCACTTAGGCAAGGGGTGACCGAAATTGAGATTTTACAACATAGTCATGCTGTGATTTTGTATTT
Source organism: Allium fistulosum (assembly GCA_030737815.1). NCBI lineage: Eukaryota > Viridiplantae > Streptophyta > Magnoliopsida > Asparagales > Amaryllidaceae > Allium > Allium fistulosum. The sequence goes on along the minus strand of CM060904.1, from coordinate 871,318,467 downwards.
TATAAACTCCACATTTTTCATGGATCATTCTAAAGGTCGTTGTTCTTTGAAGTTTTTACCATTTCTTAGAAATTTGAAGGAATGTACACTTTATTCATGGGGTAACGCTTTACTTTAATGTAGAAATTTGAAGTTTTTACCATTTCTTAGAAATTTGAAGGAGATTGTACTAAGAATAACCTCAATGTGCTTAAGTTTAAGTTAGAAGTTTGTTGTACTTTAAGTTTAATGTTAATGTTGACTTTGAATGTGTTGAATGGTTGTACTTTAATGTGTTGAATGTTGCTTTTGGAAGTTTAATGTAGCTTTTGGATGTTTAAGCTTTTTGAATATGTTGAATGTGGTGTAGTTTTAGCTTTTTGAATAAGTTGATGTTGAGTATGTTGAAAATCTGGAATGATAGCGGCTCTCTGCCTCCGAAAGCAGGCAAATTCCTTCATGCGCATTCCATTTATGCGCATTATACTAATGCGCATAAATGGAATGGGCATGAAGGAATTTGCGTGCTTTCGGAGGCAGGGAGCTGCTACCATTCCAAATTGTTCAACATTATTTGCATACATTTCATTCAAGCTCACTTATATTGCAATACAATACTTACCACAAAACATGAAAAACGTTAAACAAAAGATGACCCAAACTTTTGCAATAACGACAAAAAAGAGGTTTTGGGAACCTATTTGCATAATGGTCCTTAGAACCACAATTGTAGCATTGCCCACGACTAGAGGTAGGAGTCTTTGCTACTGAAGTTACTTGTTTCCCTTTCTTGTTGGAATTAGGTTTGAACTTAATAGGCCTCTTCTTGTTGTTGTTGAAGTTCTGTTTGGCACCCACAACTTCAACATCACTTTCTTTATCGGCTTCTTCAAGTCGAAGAGCGATATCAACAAGATGATCAAAAGAAACTTCTAGTTTCAGGAGTAAAGGCTTTTTGAGATTCTTATTCAACCCATAGACAAACCTCTGAATTTTCTTCAATGGGGTATTAATATACTCGACCCCATATTTTGAGAGAGGTTCACAAGATGCGACGTAATCCGTCATAGAAGATTCACTTTGAACAAGGTCAATAAAGCGTCGGGCCAAAGTTACCTTTTCAGCTTCCGGCACAAACTTTAACTCGAAGCTTTCCCGTAATTTCTCCCAAGTAAGATCCACTTCAATAATTTCATAAATCAAAATCTCATACCAATCTAATGCTCTCTCTTGGAGCATGCTAGAAGCCACTTGGACTCGATGTAGATCCACAAGATTCATGCGAGAAAAGATGCGATCGCATTTTCTAAGCCAAGCTTGGACTTCTATAACGTTTTCGGAACCCTTGAATGGCCTTCCACCCAAATTGGTATAATCACTGCACAAACGTGCAAACCTGGATTTAGGATGAGTAGGCTCTGGAATGGGTCCGGTAGCTTGGGCATTCTTTACAAGATACAAAAGCTCTTGGGTAGACATGAATACGCCATCCTGAGGAGTAGCACTGGATTGACCGGCGCTAGGACGGCCAGGTCTAACCATTTCTCTTCTTTAAGAAAGAAAGAAAGAAGAGGAAAAATGTTATTCTCAGAATGAATTCAAATAAACTAGACTGATAAACAAGGCATCATAAAAGAAAATAGGATAGAATGGGTCCAAAGACTCGGATTAAATCCTAAGGCACGATTCCTAAGAGAGACTTAGGACAATGATCCTTGCTAGATTATTCTACATTGTTCCGAAGTTTGGCTCTGATACCAAGCTGTGATGCCCCACCTCTATACTCACACTAGCCAAGGACACTATGGGATAATGCCGTCGACTAGCACAAAGAATAAGGCTGTTGAGGAGCGACCATTTGTGTAATTGCTTTGTGTGAGTACCGATATGTCAGATAATATGACTTGCATTTCAATTCAAGAGGAAATCCGACATATCAAATACAAACTCAAAGCTACTACATAGTGGCTATATGGGCTTCGGAAACAAATATAGAAATAAGCATAACACAAATCAGTTACAGATATTCATATCACAAAGGCGGAAACATATATGAATATAACACATAAAAGTGTACATCAAAATAGTGGTCATACAAGATCCACTACATCACAAAAGAATGGGTACAAGTGCTAAGCAAAAGAATATGTATACATCAAGGAGTCACTAACTCAAATGTATAAAAGCAAAAACTACTAAGCTAAAGTAGTTAGCCAAAAGTCAAAAGCTAGCCCCTGCTAAGAAGTCAAGTGGAAGCACCTGTAACACCTCGGTCTGACCCGAGTATTATTTAAGAAGAAAAATAATAAACGGTTCAGTCTAGCTATAAATATCATATGAGATGAGAAAGGATAAGAGATACCACAAAAATGTATGATAATAATAATGCCATATTGTGACAAGTATACATTCGATAACAATAAAAATCATACAATATCTCAAATCTCGTCTAATATCCAAAAAGAATATCACATTCTTTAGATTATTCACCAAACCCCAAATACTGACAAAACATATCAATGTCAATCGCAAAAATTGGTGAAACACAAATTCAAGAAATCAACAATTAGAAATCTAGAAAACACAAAGGGGGAGGCCTATCACAAACGGGAGCATGAAAACTCACCAACACGTGTATCACAAATGGGTCGCTATCCCATGGTCGCTAACCATTGAGCCGGTGCAACGGCGTAGTACAATAATGGTACGCCCGAGGAACCTAAAACTCAAGTGAGTTGGAACAACGACGTAGGACAATAATGATACACCCGATGAACCTGAAACTAAAATGAGTCGGAACAACGATGTAGTACAATAACGGTACGCCCGATGAACCTGAAACTCAAATAATTCGGAACAATGACGTAGTTCAATAATGGTACACCCGATGAACCAAACTCCATAAAGCCCGTAGGTCGCTAGCCTATAAAAATGAGACGAATCTCCACAAAATGGGGTACAGTCCCCCACGCGGACAAAGAGACACTGCACATCGCAAGTCTAAATCACAAAATGATCATCATAGATCAATAAGAAGTGTAAATTACACTAATCTAGTAAATAAATGAGTTTAGCTTTATGTCCCATAACCACTAGCTTAACTTAAATATTTATGAACAAATTGTAGATTTCCAATCGAAAATTGTCACAAGATTTCAATCGAACAAGTCCAAAAATTAACCGACAAAGTAAACGTAAGCATTTCATACCACTTGTTTTGCTAAGTCATTTAATTGGATTTCTCGTACGAATGAGGTAAAGGTTTGTATATACTAATTGATTGGAAAACGGTTTTAAAAACGAGCTTTGTATTAAAAATAGTGTTGAAATCGTTTTTGTGAAAGAGTTTGCGTATTTACTACTAGTATTAAAAACCTTTGTAATTTAAAGTGACAAATCATAGAAATGATTGTAAAAACAATCTATCACCAAAAATTCACATTCGACGATGTGAATCAAAACCATAGAAATCGATATCAAATCCATCAAATGGATATTCCCAAAAATTCAAAAAAGAAGTCATCAAAGTCGATAATAAATGACAACAACTAATCGGATCAACAAAAATCGATAAGAAAAATGGAAATTCGCATAAAATGCGCAAAATGGGCAAAAACCAACAGGGCCAGACGTCTGGTTGGTTCGGCCAGACGTCTGACATGGGGTTTTGCCATTTTCTGTTTCTTTTCCCCTTTTTATTTTTTTCCAAAACCCCCCTCCAAACGTCTGGTATAGTCTGACCAGACGTCTGTTATAGTCTAACCAGACGTCTGGTCAAGGGCTCTGCCCTTTTTCCTTATGCCGAATCTCCTTTTATTTTCTTCTGTTGCCCTAACCAGACGTCTGAGTTCTTCAACCAGACATCCGGTTGCCTGTACTGGGCAACAGTTTGCCTAGGCCATTGATGGTCAAATCGGTTCGGAAGCGATCGGACGAGCGACAGAGACTAGGGAATTATGCCAAGCGACAACCCAGCCTTATTGGCTCTTCGATACACCCAAATTGTAACGACCCGCCCTTCACGACCCTCGAAAATCGACACAAAATACTCAACAGTATAATATGCCGACGATCGAATGCCGGAAAAGACAGATTGTCGAAGAAAAAGAAAGTAGATAGAAGAAGAAAGAACCAACCAAATCAGAATCTCACAATCGCAGCGGATAAAATATAATATATAGAACAGATCTTTACACAAATGAAAACTATATCTGTTTATATACAATACATCATCATCAGAGTATATCATAATACAATCATCAATATCCAGTCAATCAGTCAATACAACAATCACAGCAGCGGAATAATACAAGTACGAGAAATACGTCTCGGACTCTAGCTCCTCTCCTGAGCTCCATAACAACCTATCCTGTATATATAATACTCGGTCTGACCCGAGCATTATAATGAAATAACACCCGAGTCAGTCTGGAATACCAGTGCATCATAAATACACCCAATTGATTATTAAAGTTTCAAAAATCCCTTGAAAACAAAAGCATCTCGTAAGACCACGCCACAAATAAACATGTCGGGTTTTTGCCTTACGATAGCTAAAACACTTTTTATATCAAAATCCTCTGATATTATAATAGTGTCTATATACAAATACTTATTAAAATAGCTGAAATTGTTACATTCATTAAATTCCAGCATACTAGGTATACAAACAAATACCGTACAAGGCACGTAGGGAGAATGGATTTCCAACGAATGACTAGGCACTGGGGTACCACCTGTCACAGTACGTGGCCTAGATCACAGTACCGAGGACCCACCCTAAGTCCCCTGCAACACAAGGCCGGAATCACCTATGGGCAATTCCGAATATAATCACCCCACGGTTGTGATCTGCAACCGCACCACTAAGCCGAAATAAAAGGGACATCTAGACAAGGATGACCATACTCTCCAGTGGGCGCTACCCACGAAGCCTTGCTGCATAACCCCTGATTTTCAGTCATTCCCGGTTGATGAGGCTTGAGGCTAAGCGTTACCTTTATAGAACATATCCCTTTGAATGCCCATCGCCCACCTGACGATGTCACGAAAGCATTCGTCCATACAAGTCCGTCCCGGGTCCGAACGGAACCAAAGGCACTATTCCTACTACATCCATTTTGGAAATATCCCCAGGATTAGTAGCGACTAGCCCTTGCACTTCACAGCTCCATCTTCGACTTCGAACACGTTACACGAAACGTACAAACCGGATCGAAGTGGTTTTCGAGAAATAAATCTCGATCCCGGTCTCTTCGAAACGATCAGCGCATTTGGCCAATATTGATAGTCGGTGATTTAACTATCAATTCACATTCACAAGCATCCATAAGCATCCATCACACAATAAATAATATCACATATTATTTATTCTTCCCCTTTAATATCTTTAAAAGATATATTTTCACATTTCAAAACTCATTTTAAACGACTTCCCAATTTCTTCCTTTACAGGGTAAAGCCTTACCATTTATTCCCATTTGGAAAAACCAAGCTTAAACAATTTAGATTAAAAAAAATTAAAATACTTTATAGCGAAATATACTTATAAATATATAAATGTACTTCTAGTTATTTACTCAAAATATAATTTCAAACTACTTTAAATAGTATTTATTCAATAAGATATAACTCGATTTAAATAAGGGTTCAATTTACTAAATATTTTCAGGTAGTGTTTTTTTTAAAAGATAATACTAACCTTTTCCATAACTTAAACAAATAACTTTAAAATAATTTAAACTTTTCTTTTCTAAAAATAATAATTTCTTGAAAATACTCTTTAAACAATTTAAACTTTAACTTTAATTAAATAAAAACCTTTAAACTCTAACTTGGTTTTTCCCAGGGAAACACTATCCCGTTCAAACATTCCAAAGTATCCTTCATATAAATCCAAACGATTTATTTCAAATTCAATTTATGTTTACAACATAAATTCCCAATTCCATACTTATCTATAACTTCATCCGAAGTTCGCACTCAATTTCCCATACCCGGAAATTCATTTTAAAATATAGTTTAAAACATTTTTAAGTAAGATAAATTTGGAGAATTCTTCAATGAAAACCATATTTCCAATTTACTTAAATAAAATCCCAATGGAGAAAACGGTATTTTAAAATATTCTATTAACACTTAAAATCGTACATTTATATTCGAAAGTTTCATTTTAACATATTTTACCTTCCCGGATATCACTATTCATCATTAAAATTAGCTCATCGTTCTTTTAAACAATTTATAATTTCCATGGAATTTATTTCCTGAAATTTTAACTTCAATTTATCGACTGATAATTTCCACTGTAGTTTAAATCCAAATTTTTTTATCAATTTACATTTTTCCATCCAAATCAGATTTCAAATTTTATTCTTTGAATTTCTTATTTTAACAATTCATTTATTCCGTAAAAACCCAATTCAATCCATTTATAATTAAATTCTGTGATTATAATTTATACAACAATTTCACAGTACAATTAAACTTCCAGATTTATCAATCACATCATATAAACAGGTATGACTATCAATTATAAAATAATTGCTATATTTTGAGGAATCCAGTTGGATCCCTCCAACCTGTTTTTTCCCTGCATCACAAATGTTAGCACATCACAATAAAAATATCAATCCAGACAGATAACAACAGTTATAGTCAACCAATCATTCAGATATTTAAATATCAATTATTTATAATGTCTAGCATCCAGATGTGAGTGAGAAAAACTCACCTTGAGTTCGACGAGCGTTCGAAATTTAAATTAAACCGGACGGTGTCCGATTTAACCCACATTTCGACTTGCCCGGAATGACTCCGGAATTGTTCCACTGCGTAGTACGCGTTCTTGCGATTCCAACGCACCCTGTATCGTCAAAATCCGAATACGTATGAGCTCGTTACGATTTTACAAAGTTTGAATTAAATTTAAACTCAAATTTCTTTTTTTTTTAAACGTTACCAACAGAAAACGCGGCCCTTCACTTCTTCACCATCTCCACGTTCACGCTCCAGGCCTTCACGAAGACAGCCGAACCCATTTTCGTCACTTAGGGTTAACCGCCGCACCCCCATTCCTTCACCATTTCCGATCACATCACCCCCATTCGACCGCTCTCTCCACCCTCTACCCACTCCCCACGAGCGGCGGCGCTCGGTGGTCCCACCAGCCCAGAAAACGAAGCACAAACGGCGGCCTTCACTCGCACATCCCGTCCTCCACGATCAATTAAAATCAATTTCCACCGTTAGATGCGAAGAGCACGAGGAGCTCAACAAATCTCTAGTTGAAAGTTTTGTGAATTGATGCATGGATTGGAAGATTTTTGAGAGGGATTGAAAACAATTTTCGGCCATTAACAAAGGAGGAGGCGGCTGAACGTGTCTTCTAGGGTTTTGAATAATAAATGTGAATATATATAAATATTAATATTATTTTATTAATATAGATTCTCAATTTAACCGTTTCGCTAACGAACTCCAAACTACGCGTTCCGACAGGCGATTCTAGGGTTTTTCAGCGTTCCAGACACAATGGAAGAGGTTTCGTAAGCTGACTCGATCATATGCGCGAGATACAGAATTAAACGATCAATTTAAAATCAAATCGGTTAAATCGATTTCGATGCGTTTCGAGCTGCCACGGTCAAACGACAACTCCGATCGCTACGAAAATTAAAATCCGATAATAACTAACTATTACGGATCCAATGGAACTGGTTTCGTCGAATTCCGAGACTGTGCCTCGGAAGCCTATTTTAACTCGTCTATTAAATCTAGCGATTTTTAAACTTAACGAAAGCGCGTAAAATTTCACTTTTAAAATTTTAATAACTTAACAATAAATCATATAAAATTTATAAACACGTTAAAAATCATTCTGGCTCATTCTAGACCAAAATCTGATTAAATTGCATTATATTATTATTAAATCCCATTATTAAATTAATATAAAATCCCAAATATTAATTTATCAACTTTAAAATTCATCTAAAATTCCAAAAATATTATTTATAACCAATTGAACTTAAAAATAAATTTAAATATCATTTTATAGCTATTTACACCCAAATCCACCTTTTTATCCCAATCCCGAATATTTAATTATTTATTATTAAATCTCAGATTAAATCTCCACATTAGAAATTATCACTTGTTATTTTAGTTTAAACCAATTCTTTTTAGTTCAAAATAAATCTTAAACCCATATTAAACATTTAAAATGAATTAAATGTTTACAAATCCCGTACTCAAAATTCTGGGATGTTACATTCCTCCCCCCTTATAAAAATTTCGTCCCCGAAATTTGCTAAGGTAGGAACAGACTTCCCAACCCATTTACTTACCCAATTTGCTTAGTTAAAAACTTATATTCACTTTCCCAAAAGGTTTCAACTCCATTTCAAAACCTTTTGCTTTATCTACTCTAAAGCCTGTATTTTAACATTTGCTTTCAAAAATAACTTTACTTATTAATAAATTTTCCCAAAAACCCCAAAAATTTTCTAACTCCCAAAATTTCTGGAAAAATTTTGGCGGAGTCTCCTTTGTACGGAGGAGCTTCTGCGATATCGCAGGATACACAAATATATATACATCGGCTCACATGGCCGGAAACCAAAATATATCACAATATATATATCATTTTCCCAATTATATTTGCGTAGGTGTAACATTCCCCCTTTTGACCGTCTCCAGTCGGTAGTTAAACCAACTAGAAACGTTCAAAAAGACGAATTGTTATTTAGTTTATAAGGTTTAAACAGAATCAGCCACAGAAACACAGATAATAACAATCAATTAAAACAAATGAGAATTTATTTCATTACTATAAATCTTTTTGAATACATCAGAGTTTTATACAATTTAATACTGATACAGCGGAATATCTTAAAATACAATTTTTCTCGAAATAAATGATTCTTTACTCTCTCTCTAACTTCGCTGCTCGAAAATCTTCAAGCTGTAGAAATACTCGGTCTGACCCGAGTATTACATTCAAAAGAAAATAATACACAGGTCAGTCTAATTCAAACCTGTTTATGAGTGCATAGAGGCAATAAGAATTTAAATAGACGACAGTCACAATAATTCCCGTCTATCCGACTCTTTTAACAAAGAAATCGGATAACGAAAATATATAACACTAAACAGTGTTAAACAATACATCAGCAGATTTAAGACATCAACAAAGATAAATAATGCACGGCCTCGCCAATACAGCATAAAAGATCAATGCATCACGACGCAAAGAAATATCAATTCAAACTGTCGAGTTTGGGTGGCTGCAGTGCACGCACGCGTGTACTGCCTCGCCACACAATAATGGTAGTGAAATACAAACCAAAAGAGTGGCATAAACAAAGATATAACATGTATGCACTGTAAAACTTATCGGTGCAGCTCTAAAAATATCTATATGAAGATTTCACTGCAACTGGTCGGGAAGTGCAGCAGTTCAACATGGCGATCGACAGAGACAAGTACATCTATCCTAAATGTACTTGAATACTTACAACAAAAGGGTAATGCAAAGACCAGTGATGAACAAATGGTCAAAAGTATCAAGTCTGGACAACAAGAATGCAGACTCACAAAGAAATGCAACAGGCAACAATGAAATGCAACATGATTTCGACAAAGTATATACACAGGTAACCAAACTGCAACAAGCAGCAGTGTGCAAGTGCGGAGACGAATGCACATGTCAACAAAACAAAAAAAATCGATATGACCAGAAAATGGACCAGAACAACATAACTCAAATGGCAGTGGTGAAGCCAGAGGCAACAGAACGGAAGTGAGGCACCAAACAAAATTACAGTGAATGCAACAGCAACAAGGACCAGAGGCTCACAAAGAAACTTTTCAACTATTACAAAGTGAAAACCAAGACAGTGATCGATCAAAGCAAAACTGTAATGCACATCACAGTCGAACAAGATCAACATACCCAATATCAAGTTAGTGAATGCCAAAGTAAAAATGAAGTCAAAGAATAAAGGCATCACAAAATCAAGGCAGAGGTGCAGACTACAATACGAGTCAAGCAAATGTATACAGTTCAGAATGACATGTGCAAACCACACTGGAATGAATGCAACTTCAAAATGACAATATCCAGATTGAACAAGATGATCAAGTAACCAGAGCTACCCAGGGTTCAGATGAACAAATATCACAAATGAGTGTAGACTACTAATTCAAGTTCATCCGACCAAGCTACAACTTATCTACAACAAATGCAATTGCATGTATGCAATGCAGACATGGACCAAAAAGGGAAATACAAACGTGCACAGCAACTAGCAACGACAAAATACGAGTATAGTGAGCCTCAATGCAATCACGAATGCAGCTGTACACCAAAGTGCCAGACTCCAGACTAGGGAAGACTAAATACAATACAACAACTCGACTGGTTCGACATGTCATGTGCAACTGGAAAACAAGTAAAGAAATACAACAGACTCAATGGAGACTGCCATATTCGAAGTGCAACCGGATTGAAATGAAGATCACGAAATGTACAAACAAAGGACAGTGGATGCATTCAAGTGTCAACCAGTGTGAATGCAAGGTGCAGCAGTAGGATGGAAATGGTACAGCAATCTCGACCTCAAAGAGGTATCCAAATTTCATAAGCAAAGTGTGCAGTCTAAACAAATACAAGGTCAGGGAAAATGGACTAAGCGGCCTCACATCTAGACTAGACGTAACATGCATCAGTAAATGCACGTACACGACTGCAAGAGTATACAATACTCAAAAACCAAAGCTACACTTTAAACAAAGAATTAAACCATACTTGTAAAAACAGAGAAACAACAATGCAATCTCCACATAAATATATACATATGTATATACATATGTATACACCTATATAGGAAGCACAATTACAAGTTAACAGTTTTAACAAAGCCAAAGTCAGATGGTCAGAATGAACAAATACAAAGACCAGTGAAGTATAACAGTGAACATTACCAGGAGCAAATGCAACCAGCAATATAAACATGTAACAGTTTCAAACTAATGATGTGCAACAGGTAGTGCAAGTTAAAACCTACAACAATATGACTGGAACAAAATGCACAGTCGAATTCCAACAAATTGTGGATAAACAATTTCACGATCAAAATAAAGGCCGAAGTCAACAATGAAAATCCATCCGTGATAGCCACGAAATCCAGCAACAAAAGTCATGAGTAGCAAACTCGAATCGAACAAAACAGGAATTAAAACTAGAAATGAGGGAATAATTCACTCAAACGACAGCTCAAAGTCAGTTCGAGAAGCAGTATCAACATATATGAAACAAACAGTCGAAGTAAAGCACTTGGAAGAATTAGATGTGAGTGAGGGGGGTCACTCACCTTTGTTTGAAGAGGCTGTGAGCGAAAGGGACATGGAGACGAATCCCTAGTTTACAGATCGGAGGCGAACGATAATGAAGAACGAAGCCAAGCAACATCAATATCTCGGACAAAGCCGTAGCTTCAATTCCAGACTAAACGAAGACGTCAAGCCAGGATGACCAGCAAACGATCGAAGCCCCAATTCAAAGCGACAAAGAATCAAAGAGCCAAAGCCCTAATTTTTCAGATCGAATGAGACGAGATCAAAGCCGCCATTGTTTTTTCTTTCGTATGATTTTCATTTGCTGAATAATGAAGAGAGAGGGGGAGGGGTGCGACGTGGGTTTAACAGAAGAAAGGGGTAAGGTCGTGGGGGATGGTATGGGTGAGGTATGGGCCAATACATGTTTATTTATTTTTATTTTTTTCTTTTTCAAAAATCTAATTTGTTTTGTAAAGATATTTTCTTTAATTTGTTTTTGTTTTAAATTTGTTGTTAAAAATTTTCTATGTGTATTTATTCATTTCGTATTTATAAAATTTGATAAAAGAATTCTAATTGATTTAAAATTTCCAATTCAAATTTAACAACCAGTATTAGTTTGTCAATTGACGAAAATTTAATTGTTATAAAAATTCCAACAACATCATCAATTTAGCTGCCAACACAAATCGTTTATTGATGATTAAAATTTTGGGTAAAATCCCGGTTGTTACAGAAATTCAAATTGAATTCAATTAAATTTTATACGCGTTTATACGTCGTATATTCATAAAACAATTCTGATAAATACGAAATTGGAAATCCAGTAATAATTCAATATTACGGACCCAATGAAACTGGTTTCGTCAAATTCCGAGACTGTGCCTCGGAAGACTATTCTTATTTTCAATTTAAACGATATAATTTCAAAACTGAACAAATCGTTTTCAAATTCAATTCTGAAGCTTCTATTATCTTCAGTATTATCAATATGAATTTTCCAAGCTTTTAAATTAATTTTAACCGGCTTAAAATCGAAGATTCAAATTTTATTCAACTTTCAATAGATTAAATTCAAAAATTAAATCGCCAATTCATTCTGATAATTTGAAATTCAAGTCAAATCATCATCCAAATATTTAAAATTAATTAAATATTTTCAATTTAAATTGTTCAAAATTCAGGGTCGTTACAGTAGGCGTACCTTTTTAAGCAAATTTTAATAGCGAGCGGCTAATCTAACGCATATACGCACTCCAACTCTCTCGAACGCCTTCCGTACCTGTACTTACTCAACAACTCATCAGTTTTCAAAGATATGAGCATTTTCATAATGTTTCCAATATAAATGCAAGCCAAACATATCCATTTCATAACCAAACCAAGCAAACTTTATCATTAACAATGTCAACCATATTTTATCAACAATTCAAAGATTTCAATCACTTTTCAAATTACTTATTCAAGTCCAACTTCATTTTATTTCACTTGAATGATTTACATTCAAGTTTACTATATACCATTCATATTTATTACAACCAATTCATTTCTATTCCAATATGATTAACATATGTCTTACTTACATTTCTTTATTTTAACTTACATTTCCAATCTGATTTACCAACCAATTCTTATTTTCAATTTGAAGCATTTGCATTTCTTTTATGATCCATTTTCATTCATATGCAAACATTACTCATAAAAAGATCAATTCATTCCTATTGATTTAAAATCCATTCCATTTGCTACTTTAAATCAATTCACTTGCATTCATTTACAACCTCTTTGAATTGGGTTCCAATCCATATTAATTTATGCAAAAATCAATTTCAATTGCTTGTTAAACAACTCAACTCCAAATACAAGCAATTTCATGTCATACAAACAAAATTTATTACCACTTAAGCTTATAACCATTTAAAATTAATTTCAACTCAGGTTTATATTAATTTTATTCCATTTTCATGGTTCACAATCCAAGTATCTTTATTCCAATGCAATTTGTTAATTAAATTAAACTTTCCTTACATTTTATTTCACCTCAATAATTAATTAATACAATTACACATGCATTTCCATTTTATTATTTAACAAATTGCATTCAAGATTACTTAATAAAGCCCATTCAAAATCACTTTGTTTGTCTTTCAAGTTACTTAAGTCCTTTCACAATAGTTACTTTATCTTCTTATATCAATTTTATTTGATTTCCATTTGATTCTCACTCAATCAAATTTCAATTTATTTACGACTTTAATGCTCTTTGTTTATTTACTAAATCCATGTACAAATTTATTTTATTAACAAAGAGACCACTTAAATTATTTCTCTCATTTGAATTTTATTTACAATTCAAACCACCTCTATTATAAGTTAATTCCATTATCAATCCTCACTTCCAACACTTATTACCAACTTAAATCCCATCCCAAAACTGGATTTTATTAACCTTTCAAATTTTGACCAAACTATCAAAATTCTATTCATTACCATACACATCCCATTTAATTTAGCTAATTTATTTCCAAACAATCATTTGGATTTAATAGAGTAAGCATTAATTCATTCAACATCATATCAACTAAACCAAATTCCCTTTCAATTTGATTCTTATCCAAATTTATTCCAAGTTTACTTAAATTTTGCTTAGCCAAATTAAACTCATTCCACTTCCTTTACTACTTAAATAATAATTGAATTCCATTCAATATTGTTTATAATGCATCTGAATTTTGAATTCCGGTTCAATCCAATTTATTCTTCCATAACTAAGTTCAAAGCTTATTTACTATTTAAGTTCATCCACATCTTTTATATCTCACTTTACCTTATCTTACTTTACATTTCATTTAGGATTTAGTTTGAATTTGCCTCACCATCCAGCTATTTCCATTAATGAACTTCAATTTCACTTCTATTTAAGAGTTTTAGATTGCCCATTTAAGTCCATTTCCATTTAATCACAACTTCAAATTATAACACTTTATAACTTAAGAATATGAATTCACTTACACAATTATAAGCATTCACATTTCACCCCTATATCAAATTCAATTTAATTCCAATTCTCAATTTTACTTAACTTATTCCAAGTTAAATTCAACTTCTATTGACTTCAATAACTTCATTTACTTCCAATTACCCAAATTAAATTTTAATTTCCGGATTAAAATTTCCATCCTTCCTTTCTCACTTAAATCAACTTTCCTTTCAAAATTATAGTTGATTTATTTCAATTTCCACATTTTTATTTTAACAGAATTCCCAGAATTCAATTTACCCGGATTTATTTCAAAACCAATTTGAAATCAAAATCAACACATTCCCATTTGATATCCAAATCAAATACCAAATTCCAAAACAATCTGCTTTTACCAAAACAATTTTCCCCTTTAAAATTGTTAAAACAACTTATATATAAACAAGTATAAACAAATATCTTAACCAATCACCTCGGAAGCAATCCATCACTTTAGAAACTCGAAAATGAATTCTGATGATTTGGCCAGCATCATCAGGATTATTTTCCAGCGACTGCAGTGAGTTTAGTGCTTTCCACTTCCAAAATTCACCTCAAATCAATTTCCATTCGAAAATATTTTCCAAAATATACTCCATCATTAACTTCAAAACCTTTGGAAAACATTTCAACATTCCCAAGGTTTCTAAATTATTCCAAACCTTTGTTTAAATTCATTTGAAATCCCTTTCAAAAATTTCCAGGGTAAAAATTCTGGTTTAAATCAAATTTCAATTTCACTTATTCTTATTTAAACATATTTAGATAATTCCATTTGGTTATAACCATTTTAATATTTTAAATTCCTATTTGCTTATAAATCATTTCAAATTTTAGATCATATTTTAATTTCTTATTTGATTATAGAAGAACAACCAAACAAGCATCCAAAAAATATATAATTTAGAAAACTTATTTCTTTTATATCAAAATATAATTTTGGGTAAAATTATTTCATTTACCCAGTTTAAAAACAATACTATGTCGGTTTATCTTGTTTAAGGTTTTAGAAACCCCTATCGATACGGTTGTACTTCCCGCACCGACCAGAATTCATAAACACTCAACCGATAAGTCAACACAGTATAAAAACAATTTTATATCCACTAACAAGTACGCTCTCATAGCTATTAATACACTCAACTCATAATAGAGTACTATTGACTCTATTTAAAATGAGAAATTTCCCCACCAAAGCCTAGGTTGTCGCCAACCTAAGCTCTGATACCAAGTGTAACGACCCGCCCTTCACGACCCTCGAAAATCGACACAAAATACTCAACAGTATAATATGCTGACGATCGAATGCCGGAAAAGACAGATTGTAGAAGAAAAAGAAAGTAGATAGAAGAAGAAAGAACCAACCAAATCAGAATCTCACAATCGCAGCGGATAAAATATAATATATAGAACCGATCTTTACACAAATGAAAACTATATCTGTTTATATACAATACATCATCATCAGAGTATATCATAATACAATCATCAATATCCAGTCAATCAGTCAATACAACAATCACAGCAGCGGAATAATACAAGTACGAGAAATACGTCTCGGACTCCAGCTCCTCTCCTGAGCTCCATAACAACCTATCCTGTATATATAATACTCGGTCTGACCCGAGCATTATAATGAAATAACACCCGAGTCAGTCTGGAATACCAGCGCATCATAAATACACCCAATTGATTATTAAAGTTTCAAAAATCCCTTGAAAACAAAAGCATCTCGTAAGACCACGCCACAAATAAACATGTCGGGTTTTTGCCTTACGATAGCTAAAACACTTTTTATATCAAAATCCTCTGATATTATAATAGTGTCTATATACAAATACTTATTAAAATAGCTGAAATTGTTACATTCATTAAATTCCAGCATACTAGGTATACAAACAAATACCGTACAAGGCACGTAGGGAGAATGGATTTCCAACGAATGACTAGGCACTGGGGTACCACCTGTCACAGTACGTGGCCTAGATCACAGTACCGAGGACCCACCCTAAGTCCCCTGCAACACAAGGCCTGAATCACCTATGGGCAATTCCGAATATAATCACCCCACGGTTGTGATCAGCAACCGCACCACTAAGCCGAAATAAAAGGGACATCTAGACAGGGATGACCATACTCTCCAGTGGGCGCTACCCACGAAGCCTTGCTACATAACCCCTGATTTTCAGTCATTCCCGGTTGATGAGGCTTGAGGCTAAGCGTTACCTTTATAGAACATATCCCTTTGAATGCCCATCGCCCACCTGACGATGTCACGAAAGCATTCGTCCATACAAGTCCGTCCCGGGTCCGAACGGAACCGAAGGCACTATTCCTACTACATCCATTTTGGAAATATCCTCAGGATTAGTAGCGACTAGCCCTTGCACTTCACAGCTCCATCTTCGACTCCGAACACGTTACACGAAACGTACAAACCGGATCGAAGTGGTTTTCGAGAAATAAATCTCGATCCCGGTCTCTTCGAAACGATCAGCGCATTTGGCCAATATTGATAGTCGGTGATTTAACTATCAATTCACATTCACAAGCATCCATAAGCATCCATCACACAATAAATAATATCACATATTATTTATTCTTCCCCTTTAATATCTTTAAAAGATATATTTTCACATTTCAAAACTCATTTTAAACGACTTCCCAATTTCTTCCTTTACAGGGTAAAGCCTTACCATTTATTCCCATTTGGAAAAACCAAGCTTAAACAATTTAGATTAAAAACAATTAAAATACTTTATAGCGAAATGTACTTATAAATATATAAATGTACTTCTAGTTATTTACTCAAAATATAATTTCAAACTACTTTAAATAGTATTTATTTAATAGGATATAACTCGGTTTAAATAAGGGTTCAATTTACTAAATATTTTCAGGTAGTGTTTTTTTTAAAAAGATAATACTAACCTTTTCCATAACTTAAACAAATAACTTTAAAATAATTTAAACTTTTCTTTTCTAAAAATAATAATTTCTTGAAAATACTCTTTAAACAATTTAAACTTTAACTTTAATTAAATAAAAACCTTTAAACTCTAACTTGGTTTTTCCCAGGGAAACACTATCCCGTTCAAACATTCCAAAGTATCCTTCATATAAATCCAAACGATTTATTTCAAATTCAATTTATGTTTACAACATAAATTCCCAATTCCATACTTATCTATAACTTCATCCGAAGTTCGCACTCAATTTCCCATACCCGGAAATTCATTTTAAAATATAGTTTAAAACATTTTTAAGTAAGATAAATTTGGAGAATTCTTCAATGAAAACCATATTTCCAATTTACTTAAATAAAATCCCAATGGAGAAAACGGTATTTTAAAATATTCTATTAACACTTAAAATCGTACATTTATATTCGAAAGTTTCATTTTAACATATTTTACCTTCCCGGATATCACTATTCATCATTAAAATTAGCCCATCGTTCTTTTAAACAATTTATAATTTCCATGGAATTTATTTCCTGAAATTTTAACTTCAATTTATCGACTGATAATTTCCACTGTAGTTTAAATCCAAATTTTTTTATCAATTTACATTTTTCCATCCAAATCAGATTTCAAATTTTATTCTTTGAATTTCTTATTTTAACAATTCATTTATTCCGTAAAAACCCAATTCAATCCATTTATAATTAAATTCTGTGATTATAATTTATACAACAATTTCACAGTACAATTAAACTTCCAGATTTATCAATCACATCATATAAACAGGTATGCCTATCAATTATAAAATAATTGCTATATTTTGAGGAATCCAGTTGGATCCCTCCAACCTGTTTTTTCCCTGCATCACAAATGTTAGCACATCACAATAAAAATATCAATCCAGACAGATAACAACAGTTATAGTCAACCAATCATTCAGATATTTAAATATCAATTATTTATAATGTCTAGCATCCAGATGTGAGTGAGAAAAACTCACCTTGAGTTCGGCGAGCGTTCGAAATTTAAATTAAACCGAACGGTGTCCGATTTAACCCACATTTCGACTTGCCCGGAATGACTCCGGAATTGTTCCACTGCGTAGTACGCGTTCTTGCGATTCCAACGCACCCTGTATCGTCAAAATCCGAATACGTATGAGCTCGTTACGATTTTACAAAGTTTGAATTAAATTTAAACTCAAATTTCTTTTTCTTTTTTTTAAACATTACCAACAGAAAACGCGGCCCTTCCCTTCTTCACCATCTCCACGTTCACGCTCCAGGCCTTCACGAAGACAGCCGAACCCATTTTCGTCACTTAGGGTTAACCGCCGCACCCCCATTCCTTCACCATTTCCGATCACATCACCCCCATTCGACCGCTCTCTCCACCCTCTACCCACTCCCCACGAGCGACGGCGCTCGGTGGTCCCACCAGCCCAGAAAACGAAGCACAAACGGCGGCCTTCACTCGCACATCCCGTCCTCCACGATCAATTAAAATCAATTTCCACCGTTAGATGCGAAGAGCACGAGGAGCTCAACAAATCTCTAGTTGAAAGTTTTGTGAATTGATGCATGGATTGGAAGATTTTTGAGAGGGATTGAAAACAATTTTTGGCCATTAACAAAGGAGGAGGCGGCTGAACGTGTCTTCTAGGGTTTTGAATAATAAATGTGAATATATATAAATTTTAATATTATTTTATTAATATAGATTCTCAATTTAACCGTTTCGCTAACGAACTCCAAACTACTCGTTCCGACAGGCGATTCTAGGGTTTTTCAGCGTTCCGGACACAATGGAAGAGGTTTCGTAAGCTGACTCGATCATATGCGCGAGATACGGAATTAAACGATCAAATTAAAATCAAATCGGTTAAATCGATTTCGATGCGTTTCGAGCTGCCACG
Source organism: Allium fistulosum (assembly GCA_030737815.1). Classification (NCBI taxonomy): domain Eukaryota; kingdom Viridiplantae; phylum Streptophyta; class Magnoliopsida; order Asparagales; family Amaryllidaceae; genus Allium; species Allium fistulosum. The sequence continues at coordinate 871,299,254 of CM060904.1, read as the reverse complement.
GTCAAACGACAACTCCGATCGCTATGAAAATTGAAATCCGATAATAACTATCTATTACGGATCCAATGGAACTGGTTTCGTCGAATTCCGAGACTGTGCCTCGGAAGCCTATTTTAACTCGTCTATTAAATCTAGCGATTTTTAAACTTAACGAAAGCGCGTAAAATTTCACTTTTAAAATTTTAATAACTTAACAATAAATCATATAAAATTTATAAACACGTTAAAAATCATTCTGGCTCATTCTAGACCAAAATCTGATTAAATTGCATTATATTATTATTAAATCCCATTATTAAATTAATATAAAATCCCAAATATTAATTTATCAACTTTAAAATTCATCTAAAATTCCAAAAATATTATTTATAACCAATTGAACTTAAAAATACATTTAAATATCATTTTATAGCTTTTTACACCCAAATCCACCTTTTTATCCCAATCCCGAATATTTAATTATTTATTATCCAATCTCAGATTAAATCTCCACATTAGAAATTATCACTTGTTATTTTAGTATAAACCATTTCTTTTTAGTTCAAAATAAATCTTAAACCCATATTAAACATTTAAAATGAATTAAATGTTTACAAATCCCGTACTCAAAATTCTGGGATGTTACACAAATAACATGTCCAAACATCCAAGATAGGATCTTTAAAGATTTTGACTTCAAAATACCAAAATTGGAAAATTCACCAAATCAATTCAAATCAAAAGCAATTGGACATGAAATAGATGTTAGGAATTCATACCTAACAACAATGAAAGTTATAGACATAGATGTGAGTTCAAGAACTCACCTTTAAACCCAAAAACAACGAATGAGAAGCTTTAAAACAAGGCAAGATCAATCTCTCCTCCACTTAACTTCAAGAACCCTCAATCTATGACCAAATGCAAATATTACCTAAGTTAGGTTTTTTAGGAATTTCTGAAAATTGGAGAGAGATTGAGGTGGAGAAGAAGAAGAGGATGCTTACCAAAGCTTCTCTTTGATTTTGGAGCTTGAATCTTGAATTTCCTAGTAATCTAGAGTTTAGGAATTTTAATTTCCTCTTCTTTCCCCCATTTTCCTTTAGCTTATGAGTGTTAGGAAAATAGAATGAATGAATGAATGAAGAGGGGGTGGAGTTAGGGTATTTTGTTGGGTTAGTGGGCTGAAACCCAAACCCAAAGCCCAATAGAAAATTAACAAAATTCTACTCAACTCCAAAAATATCGATGTTTATACTCAAAAAGGTCGCAAACGCCATTTTGGACTCAATGGAAGTGGTCTCAAGTCCGGATTCGACCGTTTACAAAAGTCACGTTTTTGGACTTTTAAATTCAACTAACGATGCTATATTTAAATAAATCATTTAAATATATTATCGTTAAAATATGCGGGTTGTTACAATCATCAACTACCGGTGCTTCATTGTTTACTTGCATATTGTCAATCCATGTTCTATCATCTTCAATTGCACAAGCAACTTGCACGTTATCCAACATTCCTTCGTTACAGTTGTCAGCATCTTCTTCCACATAATTTGATGACTCACCAACTATAGGCATATTGATGCTACAAACAAAAACAACATATATAAATATGGGATTGCAAAGATATACAACTTAAAAAAAGAACTACAAATGATAGTACTCACTTGGTGGTCATATGTGTTTGAGTATATGGTCCTCCGCCAAACGGAAGAGATAATTGGGTCTCTAGAAATTGGGGTATTGACGTTGAGGCTATCGTTACTTGTGTCGGATGTAGTACCTCTTCAATATTAGTATGATTTATTTTCATTACATATAGTTCAATAACCTTCATTCCAACGGAAAACAAAGAATGCACGCCATCGTCGTCCGATAAATCTATAGCCGTTGAACCATCATCTCTAACCCATTTATAAACCAACTTCACATCAAACGTATGAGGATCAATTTTTGTGATATCATAAATGCAACGTTTAAGCTCTACGAAACTACAATGCTTTTTCAATTTTGATCCTTTCTGCTTCCTTCCAATATATTTAGGTTATCTTCATCATCTATTACAAATTCTCCATCGTAATAAATCATCGTTGGAACAATTGACATTATCTAAAAACAAAAACAAAAAAATTAATGCTTTTCCAAATTCATCAAACAAAACTAATAAAATCCGAATAGATTACCTTAATTCTTTGATCAAATAGTTGTATCTAGGAATCTTCAACCAAATCTTTAGTTAATTTGCTGATTTAAAGTTGGATTTTGATTTTGGAGATGGGTTTAGAGTTAGGATTTTGGGAAAAATGAGAAAAGGGGGAGAAATGAGGAAGAAAGGGGATGGCTGGCTGTTAAATCTCGTAACTTGTTTATGCGCATTCCGTAAGTGCGCACTGAGGAAATTCCTTAGTGCGCATATACGGAATGCGCATGAACAATAATGGTATATTGTTCATGCTCATTCCATATATGTGCATTAAGGAATTTCCTTAGTGCGCACTTATGGAATGCACATAAACAAAAGTTATGTGTGAGCGTTCCATATATGCGCATTTGCATATTACTGGGGTAAAAAAGAAGCCTATTTTTGTAAATAGTTTGAACAGAAGCCTATTTCTGCAATATGTTATTTTCTGAAGCTTATTTCAAAAATTTGTCCTAAATTAAATTGTTTACTTCTGAAATTTTGGCAGCACTTTTAGAAAAGAAAATTAACAACCAATAAATTTTTTACAAACAAGGCAGGTTAGTTGAAAAGTATTTATTTTTAAAGTTAAAAACCGATTTTACATGCTTTTAGCATGTTTCGCCTCTTTCGGCACAGGGGTTTCGATTGAGTAGTTCCGCCTTCATCATTGTTGAAATCAATGCGCATGGTATCAATATACTTGGTACGTAGCGAATTGGACTTAAGCGAAAGGTACTGGGTCGAAACTTGGGGTTCCGATGAGGTCGAAACGTGACTTTGTTTTGAAATGAACATGCGCCCGCTTTGCTTTCGAAGGATATGCTTTCGACTGGTTAGCTTTCAACTGAGTTAATTTTTTTTAAAGGAATGGTTTCGAATGGGTTGTGCCTTTGTTTTAAATTAATGCTTTCGAAGGGGTCGAAACCCCTTATTTCTGCTTTTCTACCTTTCAAAGTTAATGGTTTCGAAAGGCTGACTTTGTTTTAAATCCAAGCCACTTCTCCAATGCCTTCGGAAGGGTTGGTTTTGACACCATCACTTCTTTACTTAGGAAATGCTTTCAACTTAAATGTTTTATGCCCCTTTTGCTCTGTTGATGGTAGAACCCAAAGGTTTCGAAGGAGATAGTTTTAAATGGTTTCAAAAGGTTGTTCCATATGTTTACTTCAACCCAAAGGATTTCAAAAGGTTTGATATTTTAATGCTTTCGAAAGATTTTAAAGAAAGGTTTCGAAGGGGTGGTTCCCCAATGGTTTCGAAAGGTTTGAAAGGAAAGGTTTTTCCAATGTTTTCGAGAGGCAGTTTTAAAGTGTTTTTAAGATAGGATGTCTAAGGTTTTAAAGCTTTCGAAGGAAAGGTTTTTCAATGTTTTCGAAAGGAAGATTATGAATGGTTTTGAAAGGAATGTTTTGGCCTTTCGACCTAGGTTATAAAAAGGGTTACTTGGTTTCGAAAGGGGCACTTTCAATGGATTCGAAAGGGGTACTTTCAAAGGTTTAAATGTTTTCATCAACAAAGATTTGTGTACAGTATATATAACATGGCAAGATGATTTTGAGTAAAGCATAGGGTATATATTTTCCTTGTTTAAGTTTGATTTAAAAGGTTTTAAATCTATTTTGAGAAGAAAAGGTTTTCATGGAAAATTTAAGGGAAGGTTACCCAAAGTAAAATGACTCAGATATTAGTATACCAGATGGGACTGGTAACGGGTCTCCCCCTATACATTAGCTATTAGCCCCTAGCTAATTAAGTCCAAAATTTCAGTGTGTAGGGCTTTGTCATAGGTAAGACTAAAATGATGTTACACACAGAAGGGAATATATTTGTACAGAGGTAGGTTATTGGTGAGCCCGTAAAACCATTAGGATCAGTTGACGTGGAGAAAGTAAGTTAGGGATAGACCGTCCAGAAGAGGAGTATCTAATAGATGTTAGATTATTTGTTTATATTATCTGGTAACCCCGAGTCAACCAAAGTTTAGTAGTTAGCCAAATAAAATATAGTGTTCGGACAGATAGTTCATTTGTTACCTGATATGTATGTTTGCATGATAATGCTTTACAGTTTTAACCAGTTTTGGTTGTAGGATTATGACTTGCAGAAGATATGTTTTAAAAAGATATTAGTGAGGGGAAACCCATTCCACTAAGTGGCGTGGTCTCACTTAATATCAAACAACCGAGATGTATAGTATTATTCATACCAGGCTTTATGTCTGGCTCGATGTTTATGTTTTTCCCCTTAAACTCTCAGGTGCTCAAAAATTAATTTGAGTAGGTTCAAGGTTAAGGATTTACAGGTTTTAGTAGGTTGGCGAATAAAGCATCCAGAGATGAGCAGGTGGCTGACGAATAGCTATTTAGAAGTTGCTGTTTTATTTTGTTTGATTCCGCTGTGATGTATTATGTCAGTTATGACTATATAGTACTCTGGTCAACCAAGGGGGCATCTTCATATGTCGCTCTTGGCATATTTGTTAATAATTATATTTGATCTGAACCTAGTAAATGATAGGGATTATGTAATAAAATATGAAACATGTTTTGTGAAATGTAATCAGAAAAATTGTTTTTGTGAAATCTGTGATTTTGTTTCATATTCATGTGCTTCTGATATTATGGATAGCATTAACATTATCGTATTTGGTCACCGAAAGTTAATACTATGGATGACTGCAACATCTGTAGCACTTAGCTTTGGTTCTCCAGATAGGGGATGTTACACCAGCTCGTCTCCTGAACTTTGAACCATCCAAAGTAAAGCCTACTTTACTCAGCCTACTCGAAAGAGTACACGAGGAATTTAGGGAAAACAAAAATCGGGCATCAGACTGAAGTCTGGTATGAGAAAAATCAAGATACCTGTAACAGTAACTATTGAAACCATACAGACTCCCGTAACGGTTTGCCCTTTAGAAGAAACCAACATTCATTAAGTTAATATAATGATATAATACCTAATGTCTAGAGTGTAGAATATAAATCATATCAAATAGGTGCGTTGCTTGCATCTCACAACACAATAATATTAGAAGTACATTAAAAACTGCTATGGTACATTTGCATATGGATTTTTCCGTGGAGATCTCTTCAGTCAATTTGGATCCAATCTTCTACACAAGGGTCGGAAACTACCTTCGAGTATCATATATTTCTAGATAACATATGCCATTATGTAAATAAAGTTGTAACATTAATTTATGATACATAATAAAATAATTTTGAATATATAACTACATATATTTATTTGTTCCTTTATATTTGTTGTTAAGATAGTTGTTAAATCAATTTAAAATAGGTTTTTAATGATCTAAAAATTATTAAAACTTATATCTAAAAATTCGTTGTTGTGATACATGTGTGTGTGTGACACCCCACCTCTATACGCATACGACCCAAGAGTATAACTAAATAATACTATAAAATAATGCAAAGAATGATGCTATATGAAGGTACACATGAATATTCCCTTGGGCTAACATTGGTATGTTTTGAAACATCAAATATAACACACCAACTAACGTACATAGTATCGACACAAAGCAATAAACACGTGTGCCTCCAGGATAGAACAATACACAATATATATAGTGAACCTCGATAAACAAAGAGTCAAACGTAGCAATAACATATATATATATATATAATGTAATAATGTCATAAGGGTACAACTCATCTCAACTATCAGATCTCAATATAATATGATAAACAATCAACGTACAACTCTTTGTAAAATATATACACATACAGAGGATCAATGTCACACTATATCATATAACAATTCCCTATACAAACTCCTCTAAGCCAACTAAAAAAATGCCGGTCATGTCATTCCTATACCTGAAACATATCAGACAGACACTAGTATAATAAACTAACACACGAGTCAGACTATGTTTGATCAAGGATCATAAATAAGGTGATATGGTATAAACAAGGAAGAATAATAGGATATCACTACCAAAGTTGCTCAAAACATCAAATGACATATCAAAGTGTGTGTGTCTATATATATAGAATAATCCTCAAGTCATCACATCACCCAAATATCTCAAATCCATATAAAATAATCATAACTGATATCACAAGATGTCATCACCCATTTAGAAAATATCAAATCAGAAATCATGGAACCAACACAAATGGGTGAATCATATATATCCAGAAACCATTGTCAAAATCCAAAGAACATTAATAAATGAGATATCACTAAGTATATCGATCTAGCACGAAGCAATGCCCAAATGTATCTCTCAATCTCATATTATTCCATCATCAAAACTCTAAAATCAACAAAAGTGATTTGAGCCAGCTCATAACAATGCCTAAATATAATCAATAATAAGTAGGCTGTCTGCCAAAGAAGGATACGGGGTTGACCATACTCTGGACACAGTCTCGAGTATAATCTCATCTCATATATGCCTATCTACCACATGCAAATCAAAACTAAACAGGAGACTGATGGTCGTATGCCCGTTCCAAAAACACAGGGTCCACTATGACATATGCTATGTAGCTGGACCTGTTCCTACAACCTTAGTTCACGTAAACCAAAATCAGATGGGAGACTGATGGCCATATGCCCACTTTAGGAACCTAGGGTCTACTATGTCATATGCTATGTAGCCGGATCTATCCCAACAGCCTTAGTTATCTCGATGGACATCGTGACACATATCCATCGGTGGCTTGTCAATGCATAGCCTCGGTCACGACCCTGCTTTGCCCCTATAGATAACAAACTGCTGGCCTAAGAGACAAGGGGCTATGGGCACCTACCCATCTACTATGACATGCATCTGTTGTAATATATAACAACAGTGTTGTGGATCTGGGGTGTGACCACACGATCAGTCCGCCGGGGTGGATACTGGCCAATTTGGTTTGCTCTCGAACCATAAAGCGAGCCGGACAAAGGTGGACAAACATATAGAATATATGTAATATGGCCGCCACGCAGCTCTACATGTAAATCACCACATGACTATCAAATACTCAATGCAGCGAGTATCACATACAACATACCCCTGTATCGAGTGTCATTCATGTGCAAAAGGATAACTGAATAAATATCAGAACGACATCCCATACCACCATGTGTTATTAATCTGTTTATTTAGTGCTCACACATCACACTCTCCCTTCTTTATTCAATATAACGATTCCAAAGAATAACCAGAAAAGTGTTATCAAAAGTCCCATACCAGGTATTATCATTGAACCGTAATTCTAATTATCCTCGTCGCATAAAATGAAATAGCTTAAAATCACATAAAAATATGTCGTCACCATATCATATCAAAATCATCAACTAAATCAACATCAACAACGAATCATTGATATAATTCAGTTCAGAATATAAAGGAAGTAAAATTAGCGAAACAAGGTGAAATAGATTAACAAAAAACATATGTATGAATAAAAAATCAAATCAATATACAATAATAAATAAATCACAGCACATAATCTTATATATAAGACTAATACTTAAAAATGGATAATAAATAATATATATGTATATGTATATGTATATGTATCTATTTTAGAATTAATCAATTAATTTACTAATCTCAAATATAATATGATCAATATAGTAAATAACTGATTTCTCAATCTTTTATAAAATTAAATAATAGTTTTATATTCATAAATAACATTTGAAAAATCGTTTCTTTCTCTTGAAACCCAAAAATAGTTTATAAAACTAAATGTTACATATAAGAATCAATTCATAATTTATTGTAATTAAATGCTATTTTTTGTAATTATAAAACAGCCTATTTAATTTAATCTACTCATAGTCAAATAAATACATTTTAAAAACCCAAAGTACATATTAAAGTTTGATACCTCTATAAAAGAATAATTATAGGACATTGTAAGAAAATAATTAAACTCACTTCATTAAATTTATCAAACTTATATACAGATATATACAAATGGAAATTTCAATTTATATACATGCATATATACGATGTTTGCACACAAAACACATGGAATAATGCACCAACATAATAGGATTTTATAGCCTAAATTTATGAACTTCAAATATAAGAGTAAGAGTGTCACTAATTAATATACAAACTACATGCATACATACACGCACACACACAACAACAACTCGCATGCACAGGCTAGCACACAAACACATCTATATTACAACCACTCACATGCTCCCACCAGCTTGAACACACTCAGCAACTCAAATATAAGATCGCACACATCCAATTTGCATGAAACCACACAACACTTACATACTCACATAATACACACATGCATGCACACAAATACACACACATTAGCATAATGCACGCAATCACTATACCTGGAACATCTTTGTTCTAGGTTGCCACTGGTCCAACGATCCTTTTGGATCGGTCGATCGGTCCACGGCCCGAGACAGAGATGTTCCGAGCCATGTAAGCTGCCTCGAGTTGCTTTAGCCACCCAATTCCTCTCTGTCGACCTCCGCGCAATCACTTTAAGTCATATGAGAAGAATTAATGGATTTAAACATAGATGTGTGAGGGTATAACTCACCTCAATACAGCATTCATCTTCTCTTTCCTTTATGAATGCACGCACCAAATCCATACACGCATAGACGAAATCCAATTCGCATATGAACATTGTTGTACATAAGCTCATACACAATTTTGAAAACTTATGATAATTTACTTGAATTTTAATTGAATTATAGAAGATGTAGGGTTTAGAGGTTGTAATTGATTTTCTAAAGTCGGATAACGTAGTCATTGATAGTGTATTTATAAACGAAGAAGAAGAGTCTGGAGAAGGAAACTCTAGGCTTAGAAACATCAGGATACACTATTTTGGGTTGGGTTTGGGAATAATTGGGCTGGGGCCATGATAATAATATAAAATAGGTAAGCCTATATATATATATTTCTATTTAAAACAAATTACCATAAAATTCCAAACAAAATTTTATATTCATAATATTCAATTATTTAATCTCCATAATAAAATTGCTAAAATTTATTTTCCCATATTTTAGCTAATTTAAATTCAAATATATACATTATTTCTGTATTAAACAAATCCCAAATTAATTTATTTATCAATTCTTAAACAAACATTTATTCTCAAAATAATATAATTTCATCACTAATTATATTGTTATAAAATTTCGATAAATTCAAATTATTTATTTTAAATTACAAAAATTCATTTTAATTAATTAGATATAGATTATTAATTACTCCTAAAACCGGGTTGTTACAATGTAATTACTTTTTTTAAAAGATTATTAGTTCAGACAAATAGAATTGATAGTGAAATTTGTTGATTTATACTTACATATCCATATGTATGATAATACAAATAAACAAGACCACGATTGTGCATATAAATTCATTTAAATATATCTTAATTAACGGTATTAACATAATCACATATTATTCATAGATTATAGGATGTTTCCTCAAAACCAATGCCTTAGATTTGCACCTTGATTGGCAGAATTTCCTAGATTCGATCCTGATTCGAGCTCCTAGCCTTGCAACTGCTTGTTCTCCAGCCTTGTAGTCAGGCCATATACAGACGAACCTGATCAGTCGAATTTGAAGGTTATCAAGGTAGAGAGCTCAAAGTGATAACTGCCAAGTGCAACCAATGGGACAAGCCTAAAATATAGCAAATGATCTCCAAGAGAAAGCCTACACACCCTACACCTATGAGTAATAATTCACAAGCCCACAACAAAAGAAGAGATGGCTCGGTACTGGTCCCTGATCATCGGTACCGATCCTAAATGCTTGCCTAGGTCATCATTCATCTTGTGTGACATCAAGCTATGGTGTTTACAACCTTTTTCCATGCTTTGCAGAATGGTTTGCGAGCTCGTATCATCAGCACCACCAATACACGAGTCAAACATTGTAGCTCCACGCCCAAACCAAGTAGTTTACCCAGAATCAAGCCTCTAATGATGCAAGTAAGATAAAGATACTAGCAAAGCAAGCAGTCGCCAAAATTAAAAGTGAATCTTAAAGGCAAAACTATAGATCTATATCGATCCCTAAGCAGGGTTCATACCGATCCCTGATTCTTTGCAACGTGGCCATGTTATCCTCAACTTAACTTTCTTGAATATAGAGAACGTAGTTTGAGATGTGGGTGAGAGGATTCAGGCAACCTACAACTATAAATAGAAGGGTGAGGGCACATTTAAAAGATCTTTTTCAATTGTTTACAAATTATAGGGCCACTCTTGTAATTCCATGTATCATCACCAATTTGTAAGAATAATTGTTGTAAACAGGTATCAGAATCATCAACAAAGTTAAGTGGACATAGGCAACGTTTTGCCGAATCACTATAAACCTTGTGTGTTCTGTTTTCCCTCATTTTAATTTGCTTTCTTCATTTAATTCTTCTACCTATTATTTCTGGGTGTTTTGCCAATTTTTGGTATAAACATTTTGGTGCTTTCATTACGAGACTTGATCTCAGTCTATTAGTGTAACGTCCCACCTCTATACTCATACTACTAAAGAGAATTACTATGTAATCCGGTCTGGTAATACAAAGAATAAGGCTTGTTAAGAGCGACCACATGTGAATATTCCTATATGCTAGTACCAGTTCGTATTAAAAATCTCAAATAACACATCCATACGTATCCAGTATTGGCACAAAGCAATAAACATGTAGGTTTACTAGGACAGAACAAAATACAACATATATATAAATGAACACAGAGTCACAGGTCGCAATAGAAAAATATTATATACAAAAACTGATACCAACTGATGTCTATCTCAATATGATGATAAATAATAAGTTAATTTCACTATACACAGTTCTTGGCCATCTCATCCAAATAAATAGATGTGGACATTCAAAAGAACATATACACATCATCATCTCAAAATATGATGTAATAAATACATATTATCTCCTCTAAAGACCAATCATCCAAAATGGCTAATGTCCCTGTACTTGAAAAGTCTCGGACTGACCCGAGTATTATATAAATAATAAATGGGTCAGACTATATCAAAATCCAATACGGGAACATAACAATAAATATGGTAAGAACAGGCATAATACGAACATGACATAATGTACATCCATCACAAACATCACAATATTATACTGTGCTACACATTCCCAAATATCACCCAATGAATACATACAAACAAGTAAGAATCATGACACCTATAAATCGGGTGATAACAATCAAATCCATCGAAATCTCAAAATATTATGGATAAGCAAATAGTGTATCCATAAATCCACAAGGAAAGAATAAATCTTGAATCAAACCAAATCCAAGGATCAACGTCCAAAATATCTAACTTGACTTGCAGTCCTAATGGAAGTGATAAGTTTCGACTGCTAAGCTAGAAAAGATAAATCAAGAAATATGGATCCCAAATAGAATGAACTCCAAACCAAATATAGAAATCAATATCTAAGAATACTATCTCGACTTATAGTCCCAGTGAAAATAGATAATCCCGACCGTTAGTGCTAGGAGATAGCATGAAATGCAAATCCTAAATAAAACATAATCAATACAAAATATCGAAAATAATATCTAAATAATTATCTCGACCTACAGTCCTGATGGAAGTGATTACTTCCGACTGTTAGGCCCTTGGAGATATCAAGAAACTCAAACTCAATAAATACCAAAATCAATAAAATAGTCAATGTATAAAATGATATATCTCAACCCCTAGTCATTAAAGAGGTAAAACTCTCGATTGAATGGTCCTAGGAGATAAAACAACAAATCATACAAAAAGGAAAACACTCATCCATATGTTATTATGAGAGAATGGCAGACAAGCTCATAGGAAGTCTCTAATGTCACAGACAGATAACACGCAGTTGTCTTGGGTTAGGGTATCTCAAATGATAGACTAACATGCAGTCAGTCTCTAATGTCACTGATCATCGTCTCTAACAAGGTGATAATATCAAATAAATCATATATAACGAATCTACCTAAGTCATCCAGATTGGAAATTGACATACCTTAGCACAGCTCTAGCAAATACTAAGGACCGCAGCCCGTTTCCTACAGTCCCTTAGTTACTCCCAGAATCATGACACTCATATCCATCACATGTCATAAACATGTTGTCGGGCTACGTCGAGCATTAACCACGACTCCTACTTGCCCTTGGTAACGAACTATTGGTTTTTAAGTGACGTCGGGGAAATGGCTCTAATGGGAGAAATAACTCTCATCCTACAACTCAACATGGTGACATCACGGATCTGGGGCATGACCCCGCAATCAAGACCGTTATGATGGATAATTAGCCTATCTGGTGGGTCTAATTCATACGCTCTCCATAATGGCATCAACCCTATGACGTAGATTCCCAACAAATGCTCTCGACTATATAAGTACTAATGAAAGTGATAACTAGTACCCTCGATTCTTGAAGAAGTAATGAGAGTGACAACTACTACTCTCGACTATATGAGTCCTAATGAGAGCATATCAACATAACAAATATTTGACTGCTAGCCCTAAGAGTAGATAATGATACTCGACTAGTTAGTCCTTAGATGATGCAACAAAATATATTCTTGATGAGATGAGCCATAACGAGAGTAATAATAAGTACTCTCGACTCTACACATCCTCATGAGTGTAACGACCCGAAATTTTGGTCATTTGATTTTGAAATATTTAATTTATTTAAATATTAAAATATTGGGTTAAAAAGTTTAATAACTAAAAATCCAAATGTATTGAGTAAATTTAAGTTAATAATTTGAATTCAAATACAGAGATTTTTTTATAAAACGTTTGAACTAGAGAATTTATATTTAATTTGTGTTTCAAATATTAAAATTTTAAATTGAATATTTAATAAATGCATATAATAGCTTTATTTAAATATTCTAAATAAGTAGGTAATAACAGTGGATTCAACTGTCAGTTCAATTGCAGTGATAACAGTATAAACAAATAATCAAAAAATAAATTATTATTTTTATGACTCAATTTCTATTGGGTGTATTTTTGATTTATTTTATTTCATTTTTCCATAATTTTTAATTTGGAAAATATTTGAATTATCTTTCGACGTTTTATCGCCAAATAATAGTGTTTTTGTGATCTTTTAGAATCCAATAACCACTGTATATTATTATTAATTTGGAATCACCTCACTGTTCTAAGCACGATCGTATTTTTATTTTAACAATCGAAGTCCGTACGCAAATGAAATGCAGTGCCGTGAGATACTGATAATAACACTTTATATGTACAAACACCTAACAAATTAAAAACTAGATTCCACTTTTCCTCTCTTTTATCTTCGTACACTGTTCCATCATTTTTCTAATGTCAGAATGAAAAAAAAACTAAGCAAGCTTCATCTTTTGAAAAATAAAAAAAATGTAAATAAAATTCCAAAAATTGGAAAAACATGGATCTTTGTATTGCTGGAGCCTAGATCTATACGCTGGCAGTAATTTGGAGAGGCGGCAGCTAGGTTTGGGTGGTTGGTAATTTACAGTGAAGTTTTGGTGGAAGTTTAGAATAGGGTTTGGAAATTTTCTTAATCTAGTACTCGATTTGTAAAAAGGAGGTTGTAGTTGAGTTTGTAGCAGAAAATAGCACCTGTAGCCAATTTTTGGTGGAGCTCGGCGCTGCTCTAGGGGGTCCGACATAGTGATGTCGCACGTGGGGCTGGAGAAATCATAACTTTGGGAAGGGCTGGGAATATGTCATCAAGGCACCAAGGTGATGGAGTTCGTGGAGATGGAGAGCTCGACGATGTCAGTTTGTCAAATGGTAGAGAGACGAGGGAGGAAGAGAGGAGGTAATAGCGCGACCTAGGTTTTTTTAGAGGGAAGGTAATTAAGGTTTAATTTTTTTAATTAAAGTTAATTATAATTTAATTATTTCAAACGTTCATTAATTCATATCTTTTCCATACGAGGTCAAAATTGAACGCGACGAGTTGCATTGCAATTGTATCAGCAAATACTACGATATAGAGTTGGATTGGATGAGTTTGGAGCTAGTAAGATTTGGGTTAAAATTGAACCTCTGTTCAATTTCAATTCAAACCGGAACGTTTTAGCAGTTACTGGAATCAAAGTGAGTTAAACTCACCTCTCTGGCCCACATATATTTTATATAAGTGAATAATTTTATTGTCGATTGTTTATTCACTGTTTGGATGATTTTACTATTTCATTTGTTGATTTGGATATATTCCCGCCCCTGGATCTGGGGAGACCCAATTATGTTTCCGTGTTAGAACGGCTGACCCTTTTTATACGATCCCGCCTTGGAGCGGTTGATTTATATTAATTGCTTATAGAGTGTATGTAATGCAGCGGGACAGATTAAAGGATCCAACTGGATTCCTCACACTGTTGATTTTACTTTTGATATAATTTGATACATGATGTGTTGAATGCCATATTTGATGACATAGATGAATTGTCCCTATTTAGTGCTATAGTAGCACTGTGCTATATTTTTAGTATTTTGAAATACTATAAAGTGAAGATTTTTTTTAAAGGATTTTAAGTGATTTCAAAAATTATACGTCGTAATAATTATTCTTGAAATTAAAAAAAATTAAAATAAATGGTATGATTTTTGGATATTATAAATTAATAGTTTTATAAAATATTTTAAACAGAGGTTTTTGAACGGTAAAATAAAGGTTTTTAAAATCTTCAAAATAAGTCCATCTTTTATAATGAAGGAATATGGTTTTAAAAAGAAGATAGAAATATTTATTAACCATTTTATATAAAATGATATATATATATAGACACACACCTATTAACATTTATTTATAAATCTGGAAATTTATAAATGTGATAAGGGGGAATTAATTTAAAGGACAAAATTTTGTATATTTTTAGCCTCAAGGACACGACCTCAATATTTTAACCACAAGGACAAACATTTTCCTAAAAATTATTCATAAGGACAAACATTTTTTCAAAATTATTCATAAGGACAAACATTTTTCCAAAACTACTACCGAACTAAAAACTGATACCTAAAAACTGTTACCGATAACTACAAACTGATACCTAAAAACTGTAAAAACCGATACCTAAAAAAAGTTGTCCTTCAGGCTAAAATACTGAAGGTCTGTCCTTGAGGCTAAAATGCTGAGAAATTTTGTCCTTGACAATAATTTCCTGATGTGATAATGTATAAATGTGACATTTTACAAATATGAAGATTTGAAAAATCGTATTTTATTAATGAGAGGACAGATTTGGAGATATTAAACGATATTTTATAAATAGAAAGGAATCTATGAAAGAAATTCATAAATATGGAAGGCACGTTAACAAATGGATTGAAATTGAAGTTCTAAGTAAGATTTTACGAATAAGTGAGATTTATAAAGGGATAGAGTTATAAATGGGGTCTTTATAAATAAAGAGATTTTATAAAAAGAAGTTTTATAAAATAGAAAGAGAGTTATAAATATAGTTTTATAAATATGGAAATGGTTATGTTGAAATTTAAGTATGGATTTTTATCAAGGAAATATATTTACATTTTAACAGTTACAACAATCTTTTAAAAGAATGTTTTGAAAGTAATATTTTCAAATGAAGTTTAATGGTTTTAAAAAGTGATTTAAAATGTGTTAAGTGGTAGGAAGGCATGGATTTCTACATTTTTGTTGTAATAAATGTTTTCTATAAAGTGAGGAAGACATAGATTATAACACTGTTGTTATAGTAGATGATTTCTAGAAGAAGATGTTTTTATAGTATATGGAATTTATATTTATATCCTGTATTTGATGCTAATTTTTGAGGTGTGTAACTTACATCCATTTTAAAGTTAAGAATGTCGTTCATTCCAGGTCTGAGAGGTTATGGTACCCCAACTTTATCGGCTTCAGCATTGACCAATAAATAGTTTGAGTTCGACATTGAATTTAATATTAAATATGATTAATTGGATCCCAATACTAGTGTTTTTGGGTTGTCGTAACGATGTTTTCCACAACATTCATTTTGACCTAATAAACTGTGTTTGGGAAGTAAGAAGTTTCCTAAAAAGTTGTAAATATACTTATTAAGGATTTACATATATAGGAGCATCATCTAAACGTTTAAAATGAAATGGTTAATGAATATACTTGTACCGTTGAAATAAGTATATGGAAATGCTTTCCAAATATAGAAGATTAAAAGTGGTTTTAAGAATATATCTTCGTAAAGATATTTTGAGATAAATATTTGGAAAGTGTGTTAATTAATTAAAAGATTAATTAAAGAGGCTTAGTGTTGCCTGATGCTTAACTAGTGTTCCTTGCTTTGGAAATTGATCTCTGGTTGGATTGTTTGTTCATTTTAATAGTTAAATACCCAACTATCAAATGTAGGCCTGTTTATAAACTAACGTTGTTGGTCCTGAGAGACCGGGATCATATATGTTAACCGAAAACCACTTCGTACCGGCATAAGCGTTTCGAAGTGGAATATCTTGAAGATAATCGATATGGAGCCTTTTAAAGTGCAAGGGATACTTGCTACTAATCCTGAGGGTCGTTCCCAAAATGGATGTAGTAGAAGTGTGCCGTCGGTTTTGTTCAGTCCCAAAATGAACTTGTATGGATGAATGCTGGCATTGCATTGTTGCATGGATGGCAATATTAGCATTCCAAGTGGGTAGTGCTATATAAAGGTATAATGTAGCCTCAAGCCTCATCAACCGGGAAATGAAAAATATCGAGCATGCAGTAGGGCCATGTGGGTCGCCCCCATTAGGGTATGGTTATCCCAAATCTAGATCGATTACTATCTACTCATGTATGCTTCGAGGCACATTAACAAAAAGGGTGATCATATTCGGTACTAGTAGTCAAGTGGTAGGCCAGTCCTGTGTGGCTGGGGTACAAGATGTTCTTGTCAGTCCTCGGTGCATTTTATCTAAAGATGCACCATTGGAAGGTAGTTCGTTACCTTGCCATGGTATGGAATCCATTTCCCAATAAATGCCTTCGGTCTTAGTTGTATACCTATTATGCTGGAATTTAATTAATGTAAAAATTTCGGCTATGTTAATTATTTACTTGAAAACCCTAGACATTATTATAATATTAGTGGATCTTCTATAGAAAATGTTTTGGTTATCGTAAGGTAAAAACCCATCTGTGTTTATGTGCGGCGTGATCTTACGAGGTACCTTTTTTTTAAAAGAGTTTGATAACTTTAAAAATCCAACAGAGTGTGTTTTCTCATGCTCGTTTACCAGGCTGACTCAGGTGTTATTTTAATATAATGCTTGGGCTAGACCGAGTATATTTACATATTGCTATTGGATGCATTGGAGCTCAGGAGACGAGCCGGAGGTCTTCAAGTCGTATTCACATATATGTTTATTTTCCACTGCATTGGTTATTTTAATTATCAGCATTTGTGAGGATACTTTGTTATAAATTTCCAGGCTGATGATTGGTTATTTGTGTACTCTGCTTTGATGTATGTATATTACAGTTTCTCTTTTGTAAAGATTATTGATATTATATTATATGTTGTTATACTGCGATTGTGAGATTTTGTGTTGTTTTCAGTTCCTTTTTCTCTTCTTCTTCTCTTCTCTTCTTCTTTCTTCTTTCATTCCCATAACTAGCAGTCTTTCCATTCAATTTAGGGTTGGACATGTGTAGTTTATTATCAGCTGGAATTGTATGGATTTGCAGGTTGTTTCATTTGGTATCAAAGCGTGAGATTTAGCGAGAACCTTGGCTTTGGTGAGAATTACTCATTAGAGATAGGGTCAGTAATACCCTAGAATGAGTTGAGTGTATTATATATATATGAGAGCGTATTTGTTAGTGATTATAAAAATGTTTTATATTGTGTTAATTTATCTCTTGAGTGGCTTATGAATTCTGGTCGGTACGTGGGATGCCACGATATCGATAGGGGTTTCTAAACAGTTAAACAAGGCAAACCGACACATTATTGTTTTGAGAATTGGTAAATGAAATAATTTTACCTAAATTATATTTTATATACAAAAGAATAATTTTTCAAAAATTATCATAGTTATATATAGTGTGTTTGGTTGTTAGTAAATGATAATATTTGACTATTATCATTTGTTGTTTGTTGTCTGTGTTTTAATAAAAGTAGTTATTATTATAATGTAAACAAAGATAAACGATTAAGAATGGTTTTATATGACGAAAGTGAAATTATATATAAGGAAAATTTATAAATATGATTTGTAAATAAAATGGATTTAAAATAAGAAATTTGAGAACTTAAATCTCGGTGATTTAGAAAATTGTTTTTCAAGGGTTTTGGGAGAATAATAATAGTATTTTTGAAAATATTTTAACTAGAAATATTTTGAAATGGGATCTAAAAGAAATAGAAAGCACTGAACTCACTTCGGTCGCTGAAAAATAATTCTGGTGATGACTGCAGCATCATCAGTGTTCATTTTTGAATTTTTAAGTGATGGATTGCTACCATTGAAGTTGTAGTTTGGTAAAAACAAGTTTTGATTTAAAATCTAAAGTATAATTTGATAAATATAGGAAATAAATTTTATAGCTCATAAATTTTGAGAATTAGTAAGTTAAAACAAAATTTCTAAAAGTTGTTGAATATAAGTGTTAAGAAAAGTAAATTTAAATTGAACTATGAAATGAAATTTAACTTAAGTTAAGTTAAATAAAAAGAATTTTGGAAAGAAATTTGAGTTAAGTAATGGTAAATGAAGTGAATTAATGAAATGAGTTAAATGAAATTGAATTTGATTGTAATGAATTAATGAAATCGATATGAACTTGAGTTATAAAATGAAATTCAACTTAAGTTGTAAAATGAATTGAATATGTTTTGGAATGTGGTTTGATAGAATTGAGTATGAACTTAAGTATTGAAATGATAATAAACATTAGTGGTGATGTATAAAATGTTTATAATAAACTTAAGTAAAATTCTTTGGAATGGTTCCTAGTGTTATTAGTATTAAAAGAACTATACTAAATTAATGGAATGTAAATTAATCGAATGTGAATTAATGGAATGAGAATAAAAGAATATGAATATAAAAGGGGATATAATAAGAAACTAATTGAAATAAATACGTAAGTTGTACGTATATTATTTATTCGCATAACTGTTTGATCTAGATTCGAATATACGATTTCGAGATGATTTACATCGGTCCGAGCTAGAATTTTTCACTCTATTCATTACAATGAACACTGGACACCAATTTTTGATTAATTCTGATATTCTCTATCATAGTATATGGCTATGCAAGGAGAAGGGCTATTTCTAATCAAGGAACCGGATCGGAGTCTGCACTAGAGTGGTCGTGCGAACTATACTAGTTCAAAAGTGAAATTCTGTGATCAAGCGAGCGATCAGGTATGGTTTTGTATACGGAGGAAATATGTACATCGTATGGGATTAATGAATTAAATGTGGACATTGGAAAATGTAAATTGATATGGTTATGAATCAATTAGATGGATATTATTTGTTGGATGGTTTCTCTTGTTACATTTGCATATGGTTATTGTATAGTTTATGTTAGATACTGATATTACTTTCCTATACATGTTCTCATTGGTTGTTTGGTGATTAGTAGGTGTGGATGGTGTATGCTTCGCAATTGGAGCTCGTTTTCACATTATATTGATTGTATATGCTAGCTAATATAATAAAAGGTACACATCTCGGATTACATATCGTATTTTTATATTTTTTCCCATGGGATGCCTAATCCTCGAAGATGAGATGTATATTTGTGATTATATATATATTGTTAAATTTTCCAATCGAACCGCACAAAGAAGACGCTGGTGAAATTTTTCGTAAATTTAAAGTGTTAATTTTTTTTGAGAATTTTGGAAAATTTTTAATAACTAAAAATTAATTTTTATGGAATGGTATTAGTTAAATATATGAATGAAATTAAGATTTAGAGAAAAGGTGATACAAAGTTTCAACAAATTGATTTTGAAAAGTAGAAGGCTTAAAAGAATTTGGTAATTTATTTCAACCAATTAATTTTGAAAAGTTAATGTGATTGTGGCATTTTCTTACTTGCTAATTTCGGGGACGAAATTGTTTTAAGGGAGGAAGAATGTAACGACCTAGAATTTTGGTCATTTGATTTTGAAATATTAATTGATTTAAATATTAAAATGTTGGGTTAAAAAGTTAAATAACTAAAAATCCAAATATATTGAGTAAATTTAAGTTAATAATTTGAATTCAAATATAGAGATTTAAAAAAAAACATTTGAATTGGAGAATTTATATTTAATTTGTGTTTCAAATATTGAAATTTTAAATTGAATATTTAATAATTGGATTTAATAGCTTTATTTAACTAATTTAAATAAGTAGGTAATAACTGTCAATTCAACTGCCAATTCAATTATAGTAATAATAGTACATATAAATAATCGAAAAATAAATTATTATATTTACGACTCGATTTCTATTGGCGTATTATTAATTTATTTTATTTTATTTTTCCATAATTTTTAATTTGAAAAATATTTAAATTATCTATCGACGTTTTATCGTCAAATAGCAGTGTTTTTGTGATTTTTCAGAATCCAATAAGCAGTGTATATTATTATTGATTTGGAATCGCTTCACTGTTCCGAGCACGATCGCTTTTTTCAATCAAAGTCCGTACGCAAACGGAATGCAATGCCGTGAGATACCAATAATAACACTTTATATATATACAAACTCCTAACAAATTAAAAACCAGATTCCACTCTTCCTCTCTTTTACCTTCGTACACTGTTCCATCATTTTTTTCATGTCAGAATGAAAAAAAAAACTAAGCAAGCTTCATCTTTTAAAAGATCAAAAAAAATGTAAATAAATTTCTGAAAAATTGGAAAAACATGGATCTTTGTATTGCTGGAGCCTAGATCTACACGTTGGCAATGATTTGGAGAGTGTGGTAGCTAGGTTTGGGTGGTTGGTCATTTACAGTGTAGTTTTGGTGGAAGTTTAGACTAGGGTTTGGAAATTTTCTTAATCTAGTACTCGATTTGTAAAAAGGAGGTCGTACTTGTGTTTGTAGCAGAAAATAGCACCTGTAGCCGATTTTTGGTGGAGCTCGGCGCTGCTCAAGGGATCCGACGTGGTGATGTCACACGTGAGGCTGAAGAAATCGTGACTTTGGGAGGGCTGCGAATGTGTCATCGAGGAACCGAGGTGACGGAGTTCGTGGAGATGGGGAGCTCTGCGATGTTGGTTTGTCAAATGGTGGAGAGACGAGGGAGGAAGAGAGGAGGTAATAGCGCGGCCTGGGTTTTTTTAGAGGGAAGGTAATTAAGGTTTAATTTTTTTTAATTAAAGCTAATTATAATTTAATTATTTCAAACTTTCATTAATTTGGATCTTTTCCATACGAGGTCAAAGTCGAACGCAACGAGTTGAGTTGCAATCGTATCAGCAAATACTACGATATAGAGTTGGATTGGATGGGTTAGGAGCTAATAGGAATTTGGGCTAAAATTGAATGCATGTTCAATTTTAATTTAAATCGGAACATTTTAGCGATTACTGGAATCAAAGTGAGTTTAACTCACCTCTTTGGTCCACATATATTTTATATAAGTGTGATAATTTTATTGTTGATTGTTTATTGACAATTTGGATGATTTACTATTTTATTTGTTGGTTTGGATATATTCCCGCCCCTAGAGCGGATGAGACCCTATTACGTTCCCGGGTAAGAGCGGATGACCCTTTGCATACGATCTTGCCTCGAAGCGGTTGATTTATATTAATTAATTATATATTGTATGTGATGCAGGGGGGATAGGTTGGAGAGATCCAACTGGATTCCTCACACTATTGATTTTACTTTTCATATATTTTGATATATGATGTGTTGAATGTCATATTTGATGACATGGATGATTTTTCCCTACTTAGTGCAATAGTAGCACTGGGCCATATCTTTAGTATTTTGAATACTATAAAGTGAAAAATTAGTTTTTTTAAAAATGTTTTTAAGTGATTTAGAAAATTATATGTTGCAATAATTATTCTCGAAATGAAAAAAAATATATTTTAAACTACAAGGTATGATTTTTGGATATTATAAATTAATAGTTTTATAAAGTATTTTTAATAGAGATTTTTGAACTGTAAAATAATGGTTTTTAAAATCTTAAATAATCCGCCTTTTATAATTAAGGAATACGGTTTTAAAAAGAAGACAGAAATATTTTGGTATAAATATTTTTAACATTTTATATAAAGTGATATATATATATACATATATTAAGATTTATTTATTAATGTGGAAATTTATAAATGTGATAATGTATAAATGTTACATTTTACAAATAAAGTGATGATTTGAAAAATCGTATTTTATTAATAAGAGGATATATTTGGAGATGTTAAATGATATTTTATAAATAGATAGGAATTTATAAAAGAAATTCATAAATTGGAAGCAACATTGAAAAAAGATTGAAATTGATGCTTTAAATAGGATTTTATGAATAAGTGAGATATATAAATGGATAGAGTTATAAATGGTATATTTATTAATAACGGGATTTTATAAAATGGAAGTTTTACAAAATAGAAAGAGATTTATAAATACAGTTTTATAAATGTGGAAATGATTATGTTGAAATTTAAGTATGGATATTTATCAAGGAAATATATTTACGTTTTAAAAGTTGAAACAATCTTTTAAAGGAATGTTTTGAAAGTGATATTTTCAAATGGAGTTTAATGGTTTTAAAAAGTGATTTATAATGTGTTAAGTGGTAGGAAGACATGGATTTCAACATTTTTGTTACAATAAATGTTTTTGAGAAAGTGAGGATGACATAGACTATAACACTTTGTTATAGTAGATGATTTATGGAAGAAGATGTTTTTATACCATATGGAATTTATATTTATATCATATATTTGATGTTAAGTTTCGAGGTGTGTATACATCCATTTTGAAGTTAAGTATGTCGTTCATTCAAGGTCTGAGAGGTAATGGTACCCCAAATTGATCAGCTTCATTGTAGACCAATAATTAGTTTGAGTTCGACATCAAAAATTAATATTAAATATGCTAATTAGATCTCTATACTAGAGTTTTTGGATTGTCGAAATGATGTTTTACACAACATTCGTTTTGACCCAATAATATGTGTTTGGGAAGTAAGAAGTTTCCTAAAAAGTTGTAAGTATATTATTACGAATTTAAGTATACAGGAGCATCGTCTAAACATTTAAAATGAAATGGTTTGTGAATATATTTGTACCGTTGAAATAAGTATATGGAAATGTTTTCCAAATACAGAAGAATAAAAGTGGTTTTAAGAATATATCTTCGTAAAGGTATTTTGAGATAAATATTTGGAAGTGTGTTAATTAATGAAAAGATTAATTAAAGAGGCTTAGTGTTCCTTGGTGCTTAACCAATATCACTTTCTTTGGAAATTTGATCTCTGGTTGGATTGTTAGTTTATCTGATAGTTAAATAACCGACTATCAAATGTTGGTTAGTTTATAAACTAGCATTGTCAGTTCGGAGAGACCGGGATCAGATATGTTATCCAAAAACCACTTTGTACCGGCATAGGCGTTTCGAAGTGGAATATCTTGAAGATAATTGAAATGGAGCCTTTTGAAGTGCAAGGGCTACTTGCTACTAATCCTGAGGGTGATTTTGAAACGACCCGATTTTTCATACCCGAAAAATCGAACCATCAGGATTAAAGAAGAAGGGGGTAGAAGAAGAAAATAGAAAACAACATCAGAATCTCACATCGCAGCGGAATAAAATATAATAGATAATAACTGATCTTTACAGAAAGAAACTATATCTGTTTATACATACATCATTAGAATACAACATCAGAGTACAATACAATCAACATCACAATTCAGGACAGTTATAATAACTTGTCCTCACAAGATGACTATACCACTTATGATACACAGCGGAATACAACAAATACGGGTGATACGTCTCGCCATCCAGCTCGTCTCCTGAGCTCCACAGCATCTTATCCTGTATCTGTAATACTCGGTCTGACTCGAGCATTAAAATAAAATAACACCCGAGTCAGTCTGGAAAACCAGCGTGAGAAAACACACTCAATTGGATTATTAAAGTTTCAAAACCCTTTGAAATCAAAAGCATCTCGTAAGACCGCACCACAAATAAACATGTCGGGTTTTTACCTTACGATAGCCAAAACACTTTCTTATCAAAATCCTCTGATATTATAATAGTGTCTATATACAAATACTTATTCAAATAGCTGAAATTGTTACATGATTAAATTCCAACATACTATCCACAAAGTGGGTTCTACAAACAAAACCGTAAAGGCACGTAGGGAGAATGGATTTCCAACTAATGACTAGGCACTGGGGTACCACCTGTCAAAGTACCTGGTCTAGATCAGCGTACCGAGGATCCACCCTAAATCCCCTGCAACACAAGATCGGACTACCCCTTACTGGATAGCCCGAGTAAGATCACCCCACGGTTGGGATCAGCAACCGCACACTAAGCCGAAATAAGAAGGGACATCTAGACAAGGATAACCTCACCCTAATGGGCACTACCCACTTAGCCTTGCCGCATAACTCCTGATTTTCAGTCATTCCTGGTTGATGAGGCTTGAGGCTAAGCGTTACCTTTTTAGAACACATCTCTTAGAATGCCCACCGTCCACCTGACGATGTTCCGAAAGCATTCATCCATACAAGTCCGTTCCGGGTTCGAACGGAACCGAAGGCACTATTCCTACTACATCCATTTTGGAATCACCCTCAGGATTAGTAGTGACTAGCCCTTGCACTTTACTGCTCCATCTTCGATTCCAAACTCTTTTCCCACGAAAACGTACAAACCGGATCGAAGTGGTTTTCGGGAAATAAATCTCGATCCCGGTCTGTAACGACCCGGAATTTTCGAACCCGAAAATTCCAGATAGTTAGAAGAAAAAGAAAGAGATAGAAGAAAGAAACAGAAAGAAGAAAGGAGAACAGAAAACACAACATCTCACATTCGCAGCGGATTAAATATAATAACAAATAATAATATTAGTTATACAAAGAAAAACTGTATTTGTTAATTACATTTTATACATCAGAGTTACAACATTCACAAATGTACTAGACAGTTAAAATTAACATGTCTCAGACAACTATAATATCACAGCGGAATATACTCCATACGTTCCTGCCATCCAGCTCGCCTCCTGAGCTCCAGAACGTTCTTACCTGAAAATCTGTAATACTCGGTCTGACCCGAGCATTACATCAAAGTAACACCCGAGTCAGGCTGGAAACCAGCGTGAGTAAACTCATCTAACATGAAATTTCAATCCATAGATCTTATATAAAATCGGGATAACTCGTATCTTCTACGAGTTCTTACTTATTATATTCAAACAATTTATTTCACAAAATAATATCTAAGTATCGTTACTTAGTTCAAATGATCCAGATTACTCGATTTATTTCATTCCAGCCTATTCGATTTACAAAACAAATCTATAAAGAATTATAGATTACAAATCGAAGTGGTTTCAGGTATATTTCTGATACCCGACCCCGGTCTCTTCGAATCAAAAGTCATCCTTTAAACCAAGATTTTTCAGTTAAACAATTTAATTTAAATTCAGGATATCATATTCATATAACAAATCTATCACAGATAGATAACTTACATTATCACAATTCATCCAAAACATCTCATCTCACAATCACATATCAGATATATCAACTAATCCAAGGCATCTAATATCATTCAACTAATCCATAACAAGTCAATTCATTCTTAATTAATTTAATTAATCTCTAATTAAATTAATTACTAACCTTTAATTACTTGGATTACCTTAATCCATCTTTCTTAATATTAATTAATTATAAATTAATTAATCATTTCTTAATTATTTATCTTAATTAATCTTCCTTGATTAATTATTCCTTAATTACAAAAAGTAATTATTCTTTACTTACCCCTTTTTATTAATCATTCTTGATTAATTTCTTTTTAATTACATTAAGTAATTAGCCTTTAATTAATTTTAATAAACGAATTAACCTTAACCATTTATAATAATTAAACTTTAATCAATTCCATTAAGTAATTAATTAATAAATAGATGATCCTTTAATTACTTCCATTAATTAATTATTCTTTAATTAATTTCCTCAATTAATCCATATTTAAATCATTTAAAATAAATTAATTATTATCTATTCTTAAATCATTTAAAATAAATGAATTATCCTTCTTAATTTCACAATTTAATTTTCTTTAACTAATCAACCCTTAATTAAGATAAATTCTCTATTTTATAATTGATTTATTAAGTCCTTATCATTTAAACTTTATTTAAAATAAACATTTAAGAAATCAATTAAAATTTACACATCTAATTTAACTTCTAAAATCATTTGAACTTTAAAAGTTTATTTAATAAATTTTAATACAAAAATCATATTAAAAATCTATGTTTTTATCTTTTAAAAACTTAGTTATTAATTATATAAAACTTGTTAAAACAAATTTTCTAGAAAACAAATTAGTTTAATAGTTAAAATCTTGTTTATCTTTGTTTTTAAAACTCAGAACATTATAAATATAAAACTTCTTTTGCTTTAAAACTTAGAACAATTGCTGTTTAATTTTCTCTCGACCAACTCACCACTAACCCGAGTAAAACACTCAAAAACTCGAAGCAACTCTCGAGTATCCCCACTACGTTATCTGCTCCGAGTAAAACACTAAAATCCCCGAAGTAACACTCGCGTCCAAAACCCACTTCCCTGCTTCGAGTAAAACTCGAATTCCCCTGGATAAAAACCCGAGCCTCCAACCTTCTTCTCCAAAACCAACTTCCAGATGCACTCAAACGTACACGTGCACGTGCACCGTCACGCTGGACGTCGATGATCTCCATTCTGGTCTCCGGCAAGTCATCTTCCATCTCAACATCACGTTCGACCATCAAAATCTACTCGATTCGTACTAGACTCGAATCTAACCAAGGAACCCATCTGCTCGAACGCCATTGCCAGTAACTTCCATCACCACGGCAACCCCCAGCCTCGAAAAAACCCACCACCTTCACCGTAGCTCCGCCTCACTTCACTCTACCTCCAGCGCCCTACGCGATCGCCTCCGGTTGCCTATCGACGCCGCGAAATCCATATGAACGTCACGAGAAAAACAGGGTCTTAAACCCTAACTTGATCAATTCCGATCAATCCCCTCATTAATAAATTCCAAATTGATTTTTCCTATAATCTCCAGACTTTCTACCACCTACAGCTTCAACCCCAAAACCTATCACCTCTCCGATCGCCAGGATTTGCCTAAAATAGCATTTCCGTTCATCTCACCATTTCTCACGAATTTAAATCTTAAAATTTATGTTTTACATACTAAAATTCGTGATTTCCCATCACGAATCCATCCATGCAATACAAACTTAAAATTGATTCAATTAATTTTTGACCATAATAAGATTTTTACTGTAAATTTTGAAATTTGAACTAAACATCCATTATAAAAACCTATAATTATTTTTAGAAGGAAGATTACATGATTTCAAACAGCCTTTGTTTACAAATCAAAAGCTAGTTTATATTAAAAATAGAATTATTGAATTTATTAAGAAGATGAATCCTGTTTATAAGCATACAGAGACCATCACAGGCATTTCAAACATTCCTATACAAACATGCATACATTAATTTCCAAGCATTTCAGATATATAAACATGCATTCATATCATATTACTAAGTAACACAATTTACATAAACATCCATCACATGCATCCATCACAACAGATTTTCTTAAAACTGTTTTTAAGAGAAAATGTTTACTCACCTTAATCGTTTAACAGAGAACAGGGAAGTAGCTTGAGATTTGAAACCTGGAATTGCTTTGGATAATTGAAACTGCTGTTTGATTTTGATCTGCTTGCATTATTTGGGTTGAATCCTACTTTGAACTTAATCTTTGCTTTGAATCTGAATTTGCTTAGATCAGGATAACTTGAAATAGTTGTTTTTACTATCTTTTCTAGTTTGGCATTTCAGTTCTTTTTAATTTCCTTTAGTTTCGTTTGAAAATATGAAGAAAAATGGCCTGACTTTTCTATTTAATTTTAATTAAATAAAATATTTTGCCAAATGTCTAAGCTAACTAACACTTGTGAATTTGTTATCTTATTTATCAAACACTTGTCAAGAGTTCTATTTTAAATGTTAAACCCTTGTCTTATGAATTTCTTATAAACATATATATTATTTACATATATATTATGTTTATATTTCATATGTGTTTTATTGATTTATCTTTTAAACCTTTATATATATAAACTATCTTGACTTCAAATATGAAAGAAAGCATATATCCTTAACCTTAAGATAAAATATTTTTAATAATCCTTTGAAAATTATCATATTAATTTCAAAATATAACTTCTAGTTCAATATATATATATTATGATTAGAAAATAAATTTTTGCCAAATTAAATTGTCATATTAATATGTTTACACATATCTACTAATATATTTATTAATTTACTATAAGATATATATTATTTTCAGATATTTATATTTCAACATTTATCATAGTTTCAAATACATCGTGATATCTTTTATTACTAGAATTTTATCTTTCCATTAGATAAAACCAGTTTATTATCCAATTATCAGATGCCAAAAATCCGGGTTATCACATTCCTCCCCCCTTTGAATCTTTTCGTCCTCGAAAAGGAACGAAACCAGAATTTTAAATACTTATTATCAGATAAATTATCTTTTTATCATTTTTAAAACACTTTAAAATCTATATAGTATTACAAAAATAGTTTTTATAAAAATACTTTTATAACTCGATGTTTCAACAAGTTCATCCTCGTTCTTACAGAAATTCGGTCATGCGTTGATCAGACGTAGGACTGAAAATCTATAAGGACTTAGCAAACCCGTTTTCAACACCCAGTGAAAATACTTGGAAAATAATTTATTGAAAATATAGAAAACAGTTTTGAAAATAGAGAAAATATCTTTGGTGAGAATGCTCTGGAAATCATCACCCCCATCCATGGTCGCAGTTAACCCGATGGTTACGTTGCCGTCCCGGCAAAATCCACAGATAACTGTAGGTCTCCGCGCTCCTCGATTACGCCATGGAACCCGCTACAGATCGCAGTTATACCCGGGCCTTACGTTGCTATCACAGCACAAACCCATATAACTGTAGGCATCAGCGCCACCGAATTTCGCTGCCAAATAATGAAACTTCTCCCACATAGGTCGCAGTCTACCGATATAAAATCAAACGCAGACTGTTGGCTCTCAGCGGCACAAACGACTTTCGCTATGTTACCATAGTGTCACAGTCTACCGATATAAAATCAAACGTAGACAGTTGGCTCTCAGCGGCACACATGACTTTCGCTATGGTCTGCAGTAGATCGCAGTGACATCGAGTTAAACTGTCGTCACAGCATAACCCAAATGCCTCTGTGGGCACCAGCCCCTCGACTTTCGCTACACAAATAATCCTCAGGAACTAGTTTGTCCGGACTCCTCACAGGATCAACTTTAGAATCCCCCCTTTGGGGTTCAAGGCAGTACCACCCAGTGGCACTCCTGAGAAGTTCATTTCAAGGGAGCGCCTTTTTCCCCAGAGCTATACTCAAACATTTTATACTATATACTTATAGTATCTTCAAATCATACCCTTTATGATTTATCAAAATCTCCTTTACACAAAATCGATTACCAAAAATCGATAATTCTCAAACTAGGCTTTCCAAAATCCAAAATTGATTTCTCAAAAATCAAAAGCCCTTTCCAAAATCCATAGGTTCCCAAAACCTTTTCCAAAATCATTCTCATAAGATCCTTTATATATATATATAGATATAGATATATATATACTTTGAAAATCTTTGGATCATTTCAAACTTTGTATAAAACCTCTTTTATACTTCAAATATTTCAAAACCCTTTTCTTTTAGCAATAGATTCAACAAGGGAAGATTTACCTTATATAACAAGGATATATATAACTTTATTTTATTCTAAATCAAATATTCACATTTGATAAATCTTTTATAAAGTTATTAACCATATTTCTTTTCAAAAACCATTTTACAGTTCTTATCCCCAATCTTCAATATCAATTTCATTTAAATCCGTACGATGTACACATATCATCCGTACACAATATCAATCTGATCGCTCAATCGATCACACAATTTCACTTCCGAACTAGTATCGTCCACCCGACTTCCTAGTGCGGACTCAGATCTGGTTTCTTGATTAGAAACCGTCATTCTCCTTGCATAGTCACAACTATGATAGAGAATATCCAGAACCAATCAAAAATCCATATCCAGGTTCGCCGTCGAAAATCGAGCGAAAAATCCCAACTCGGATCGATAATACTATCTCGAAATTCTGTGTTCGAATCTGGATCAAATCACTATGCGAATAAAATAATATACGTATATCCTACGTATTTATCTTTATCGGTTATTAGCCAAATCAATTCTCTTTTCTATTCACATTTCCTTTAATTCCATTCACTTATTCTCAATTGCTTCCACTACCAATTGAGTTATTACTTTAATTACAAACAGTTTGAACTCTGACCAATTTAAATTTAAAAATAGCTTGAAAAAGTTTAAAATAGATAAGTAGTTGAAAAATAGTTATTAGTTTGTAAAATAGCTATAAAATAGTTAAGTAGGTATAAAATAGTTAGATAATTACAAAATAGTTTTCAAAATAGTGATTAGATATAAGTAACTTAAAATAGTAATTAGTTTATAAGACAGTTTCAAAATAGTTAAATAGTTCTAAAATAATTATAAATAAGTATAGGATAGTTTGGGGTTTTAAGAAGAAAGATTGTATAGTAAATAGTTTGGAAAAATATATTTGTATTAAAACAATTTATTTTGAAAATAATCCAGAGCCAAACTGTTCAATTCTCATCAATTCAATTTAAATTTCCACCTCCATTTAAATTAACTCAATTGCAATTTAAATAACTTCAATTTCCATTGAAATTGATTTAACCTCAATTCAAATTGAATTAATCCTCAATTTCTTTCCAAATTCAAATCAAATTCCATTTATTTTTAAACTTATTCAATTTTAATCACAATTCCAAATTATTTCAATTCAATTTGATTAATTTCAAATTGAACCAGCTTCAATTTCAAATCATTTCAATTCTAATTCACCATTTGAATTTTTAAACTTATACATCTTCAATTTCACTTTAAATTATATAAATTCAAATTTTCCATTTAAACTTATGCTTATCTA
This sequence comes from Allium fistulosum, assembly GCA_030737815.1. Taxonomy (NCBI): domain Eukaryota; kingdom Viridiplantae; phylum Streptophyta; class Magnoliopsida; order Asparagales; family Amaryllidaceae; genus Allium; species Allium fistulosum. The sequence goes on along the minus strand of CM060904.1, from coordinate 871,267,750 downwards.
TCTTTAATCACAATTCTAATTAATTCAAATCAAATTCAATTTGAACTAATTCTATTAAAATCTTAACTTAAAACCATCTCGAATTATATAAATTCGAGTTAAAAATTTTTAAATGTTGATTCAACTCCTTAAATCAAATTAACCCTTATTTTTAAACCAACAATCTAAATTTTTAAATAATTAAATTTTGAGTCCAAATTTCAAAACTCCATTTTAAAATTATCTTTACTTAACTTATTGCAAAGTTCAAATAAGAATTCAAAAACAATTTAATTTTCAGATTCTAATTTATTATCCATTTTCAATTTCCAGATCTCAAACCCATTTTGAAATCACTCATAACTCCCATTTAAATTAACCATTTAACTATCCAAGTTAAATTTAAATTTCATCTTGAAATTTCCAATTCAAGTTATTTATTCAAACTTATTTAACTTTCTCCAAGTTAAATTTACTTAATCCGGTCAACTTTTCACAATTTGAATTCCCATTCAAATTTTAAACTTCAGATTAATAATCTTTCACCTTTTAAGTTTAAAAACTTACTTTACTTTGGGTTTTACATCACATTCCAATTTAAAACTCAACACTAAGTGTTTATTTCAAATCATCATTGGTATTATATATATTCCTCATATATACATTTTCTTTACACACCAAGTTATACTTTAAATTTTTAAACCACCTTTGGTTTTAATTCAAAACAACTTCTTTAAAACAATTTCAAGTTTTCTGGATTTAGATTTTAAAATTTCACAATTTTAAATTCTCTTCAATTCCAATTTATAAGTTATACTCACTTAAATGTTTACTTCCCTAAACATTTCATTTTGCTAAATCATTAACAACATTCATTATTAAACACAATTACCATTTATGATAATAACCAAGATTATCATATTTGGAAACCAATTCATTATTATCTTTATTCTTGATAACATTTCTACAAATTCAAGATTTTAATTTCAGTTTGAATTCATTTCAAACTTATCTTTATTCAATTGGCTTTATTTCTATTACCACTTAATTTAATTCCAATATTTTAACAACCAATTACCTTAATATTTATTAGAAAGAAATATCATTTTATATATCAAAATATATTCTTATATAAAATCATTTAAAATCCTTATATAAGAAAATAACAATTACGCTCTCATATATATATATACACTCAGCTCGTTCTAGGGTACCATTGACCCTATCCTTAACGAGTAATCCCAACAGAGCCAAGGTTCTCGCTTAACCTCGCTCTGATACCAACTGTAACGACTCGGAATTTTCGAACCCGAAAATTCCAGATAGTTAGAAGAAAAAGAAAGAGATAGAAGAAAGAAACAGAAAGAAGAAAGGAGAACAGAAAACACAACATCTCACATTCGCAGCGGATTAAATATAATAACAAATAATAATATTAGTTATACAAAGAAAAACTGTATTTGTTAATTACATTTTATACATCAGAGTTACAACATTCACAAATGTACTAGACAGTTAAAATTAACATGTCTCAGACAACTATAATATCACAGTGGAATATACTCCATACGTTCCTGCCATCCAGCTCGCCTCCTGAGCTCCAGAACGTTCTTACCTGAAAATCTGTAATACTCGGTCTGACCCGAGCATTACATCAAAGTAACACCCGAGTCAGGCTGGAAACCAGCGTGAGTAAACTCATCTAACATGAAATTTCAATCCATAGATCTTATATAAAATCGGGATAACTCGTATCTTCTACGAGTTCTTACTTATTATATTCAAACAATTTATTTCACAAAATAATATCTAAGTATCGTTACTTAGTTCAAATGATCCAGATTACTCGATTTATTTCATTCCAGCCTATTCGATTTACAAAACAAATCTATAAAGAATTATAGATTACAAATCGAAGTGGTTTCAGGTATATTTCTGATACCCGACCCCGGTCTCTTCGAATCAAAAGTCATCCTTTAAACCAAGATTTTTCAGTTAAACAATTTAATTTAAATTCAGGATATCATATTCATATAACAAATCTATCACAGATAGATAACTTACATTATCACAATTCATCCAAAACATCTCATCTCACAATCACATATCAGATATATCAACTAATCCAAGGCATCTAATATCATTCAACTAATCCATAACAAGTCAATTCATTCTTAATTAATTTAATTAATCTCTAATTAAATTAATTACTAACCTTTAATTACTTGGATTACCTTAATCCATCTTTCTTAATATTAATTAATTATAAATTAATTAATCATTTCTTAATTATTTATCTTAATTAATCTTCCTTGATTAATTATTCCTTAATTACAAAAAGTAATTATTCTTTACTTACCCCTTTTTATTAATCATTCTTGATTAATTTCTTTTTAATTACATTAAGTAATTAGCCTTTAATTAATTTTAATAAACGAATTAACCTTAACCATTTATAATAATTAAACTTTAATCAATTCCATTAAGTAATTAATTAATAAATAGATGATCCTTTAATTACTTCCATTAATTAATTATTCTTTAATTAATTTCCTCAATTAATCCATATTTAAATCATTTAAAATAAATTAATTATTATCTATTCTTAAATCATTTAAAATAAATGAATTATCCTTCTTAATTTCACAATTTAATTTTCTTTAACTAATCAACCCTTAATTAAGATAAATTCTCTATTTTATAATTGATTTATTAAGTCCTTATCATTTAAACTTTATTTAAAATAAACATTTAAGAAATCAATTAAAATTTACACATCTAATTTAACTTCTAAAATCATTTGAACTTTAAAAGTTTATTTAATAAATTTTAATACAAAAATCATATTAAAAATCTATGTTTTTATCTTTTAAAAACTTAGTTATTAATTATATAAAACTTGTTAAAACAAATTTTCTAGAAAACAAATTAGTTTAATAGTTAAAATCTTGTTTATCTTTGTTTTTAAAACTCAGAACATTATAAATATAAAACTTCTTTTGCTTTAAAACTTAGAACAATTGCTGTTTAATTTTCTCTCGACCAACTCACCACTAACCCGAGTAAAACACTCAAAAACTCGAAGCAACTCTCGAGTATCCCCACTACGTTATCTGCTCCGAGTAAAACACTAAAATCCTCGAAGTAACACTCGCGTCCAAAACCCACTTCCCTGCTTCGAGTAAAACTCGAATTCCCCTGGATAAAAACCCGAGCCTCCAACCTTCTTCTCCAAAACCAACTTCCAGATGCACTCAAACGTACACGTGCACGTGCACCGTCACGCTGGACGTCGATGATCTCCATTCTGGTCTCCGGCAAGTCATCTTCCATCTCAACATCACGTTCGACCATCAAAATCTACTCGATTCGTACTAGACTCGAATCTAACCAAGGAACCCATCAGCTCGAACGCCATTGCCAGTAACTTCCATCACCACGGCAACCCCCAGCCTCGAGAAAACCCACCACCTTCACCGTAGCTCCGCCTCACTTCACTCTACCTCCAGCGCCCTACGCGATCGCCTCCGGTTTCCTATCGACGCCGCGAAATCCATATGAACGTCACGAGAAAAACAGGGTCTTAAACCCTAACTTGATCAATTCCGATCAATCCCCTCATTAATAAATTCCAAATTGATTTTTCCTATAATCTCCAGACTTTCTACCACCTACAGCTTCAACCCCGAAACCTATCACCTCTCCGATCGCCAGGATTTTCCTAAAATAGCATTTCCGTTCATCTCACCATTTCTCATGAATTTAAATCTTAAAATTTATGTTTTACATACTAAAATTCGTGATTTCCCATCACGAATCCATCCATGCAATACAAACTTAAAATTGATTCAATTAATTTTTGACCATAATAAGATTTTTACTGTAAATTTTGAAATTTGAACTAAACATCCATTATAAAAACCTATAATTATTTTTAGAAGGAAGATTACATGATTTCAAACAGCCTTTGTTTACAAATCAAAAGCTAGTTTATATTAAAAATAGAATTATTGAATTTATTAAGAAGATGAATCCTGTTTATAAGCATACAGAGACCATCACAGGCATTTCAAACATTCCTATACAAACATGCATACATTAATTTCCAAGCATTTCAGATATATAAACATGCATTCATATCATATTACTAAGTAACACAATTTACATAAACATCCATCACATGCATCCATCACAACATATTTTCTTAAAACTGTTTTTAAGAGAAAATGTTTACTCACCTTAATCGTTTAACAGAGAACAGGGAAGTAGCTTGAGATTTGAAACCTGGAATTGCTTTGGATAATTGAAACTGCTGTTTGATTTTGATCTGCTTGCATTATTTGGGTTGAATCCTACTTTGAACTTAATCTTTGCTTTGAATCTGAATTTGCTTAGATCAGGATAACTTGAAATAGTTGTTTTTACTATCTTTTCTAGTTTGGCATTTCAGTTCTTTTTAATTTCCTTTAGTTTCGTTTGAAAATATGAAGAAAAATGGCCTGACTTTTCTATTTAATTTTAATTAAATAAAATATTTTGCCAAATGTCTAAGCTAACTAACACTTGTGAATTTGTTATCTTATTTATCAAACACTTGTCAAGAGTTCTATTTTAAATGTTAAACCCTTGTCTTATGAATTTCTTATAAACATATATATTATTTACATATATATTATGTTTATATTTCATATGTGTTTTATTGATTTATCTTTTAAACCTTTATATATATAAACTATCTTGACTTCAAATATGAAAGAAAGCATATATCCTTAACCTTAAGATAAAATATTTTTAATAATCCTTTGAAAATTATCATATTAATTTCAAAATATAACTTCTAGTTCAATATATATATATTATGATTAGAAAATAAATTTTTGCCAAATTAAATTGTCATATTAATATGTTTACACATATCTACTAATATATTTATTAATTTACTATAAGATATATATTATTTTCAGATATTTATATTTCAACATTTATCATAGTTTCAAATACATCGTGATATCTTTTATTACTAGAATTTTATCTTTCCATTAGATAAAACCAGTTTATTATCCAATTATCAGATGCCAAAAATCCGGGTTATCACACGGTCTCTTCGAAACGATCAGCTCTTTGGTCAATATTGATAGTCGGTGATTTAACTATCAATTAACATTCCCAAACATCCATCAAACAATAAATAATTTTCCAAATTATTTATTTACCTCACAAATATCTCCGCAAGATATATTTCCATTTTCAACCCTTTTGAAAACGGTTTCAAAAACCACCTTTCTCTCATGGAGTGAATTTCGCAAATATTTTCTATTTCCACTGATATATTCCTTCACCTTTATAAACCCAGTTTATAAATTCTATAGTCTTATTTCCCTTTTAAAATTCCAATTTTAAACACTTAAATCAAATTTCAAAATGATTTTCAAATTACTCCATTTTTTGAAATAAACTCTTTTACTTACTCAATTTATTTAAATCCGTTAACTTCAGATTCAACATTTTTCCCAACTTCAAATAATTTAATTTAATTATTAAATTACCCAATAAATAGCGATATTTGAAATTCATGTTAAAAATTCACTTTTAAATATTTAAACTCAACTAAATATTTTGATTTCAAACATCCCAAAAATTCCGGATTGTCACATTTATCCCCCCTTAAAAGAATTTCGTCACCAAAATTACTAAGGCAGAAGAATGTCCCAAACCCACTAACTTACTAAAACACACTTAGTGAAAATCCCATATTCACTTTTCTAATCCTTTAGTTCCAACTAAATAATTAGTTTCAGTTTCCATTTCCAAAATCCCTTATTTCAATTCCAATTTGAAATCATTTTGTCGTAAACAAACATTTTTCCCAAAAAAATTAAAAAATTTCTAACTCCCAAAATTTTCGAAATTTTTTGGCAGAGTCTCCTTTGTACGGAGGAGCTTTTGCAATTTGACAAGAGATATGAATATATATACATCGACCCACACGGTCGGAAAAACAAAAAAAATAGTTTATATTTCCTATTTATTGCGTAGGCGTACCTTAATTTAGCATTTTTAAGCAAGCGGCTTATTTAATTAGCATTTTGCGCGATCAAATCCAGCCAAACGGCTTCCCGGTGCTTGTACTTACTCAATTCAAACATGTGAGTACTAAATATATGAAATTTATTAACATTTCACTTACTTTCAATAGCTAAACACATGCATTTTATAAGCAACATACACCAAACACTTTCCATGAGCAATTTATATGATTTCAAAACTAATTCAATTGATTTCAACCAATTCATATGCCATTTCATTCAATTTTAATGGTTTACAATTCAATTTCTTACACTCAAGTTATTTTTAATCCAAACAAGCTCAAATTCAATTCAATTGATTTCAAAAGTCAATTTTATTTCACTTCTATCAATTCATAGAATTTTATTAAATCTCGTTTTCGTCAAACGACAATTTATTTCTACGCAATCCGACTATATTCATGTTAAATAATTACTTAAGCTTATAACCATTTTAAATCGATTCCAACTCAATTTATATTTAATTCCTTCCATTTTAATTCATTCACTACCATTTTATTTAGCTCAACACATTCCAAGCTTGTATACTACTAACCCTTCCCAAATTAATTCAACCCAAACTTTTATTTAATGGTCTTCCATTCTTACTCAAGCCGAGCTTCTAATTATTTTTAACTTAAGTTAATTTACTTCAATTTATTCCAACTTCAAACTTAAGTTCACTTCCACTTAATTTGATTCTCATCTAATCAGATTCCATTTAATTCAGTTATCCCATCCATTTTAATTTTAATTCACATTCTCAATTTATCAAATAATATCCAAGCACATATTTAACTCATTTATACTCGAATTGATTTTATTTGCAACTCAAATCATTTCTATTATAATCCAATTCCATTTCATTTGACAACAACTTCAATTTATAATTAATCCACTTACAATATGCGATGAATATTATTTATATCCAAGTTCTATTTCTATCATTCACTTTTAATTCACAAACCAATTTACGAACTCACAATTCAACTTTTAATTAACCAATTTAAACCCCATTAACATATCTTATTAACTCATTTATTTCAAATTAGTCCCCTTCCAGCTTGCAATTCAATATTATCTATAACTCAACTGAATTTATTTCAATTCAATTTTATTTAACTCAACTCCAGATAAATCTAGCTACATACCATTCCTTTGAATTTTATTAAGCAAGGACTTAATTCCATTTAATATCATCCCACACAATTCACTTTTCAACTTACTTCAAATCCAACTCATTATTATTAACTTTGCTTAAGTTAATTTAATTCTAATTAAATTTATTTCTCAATCCTTTTTCCCATTCAATCACAATCTATTTAAGTTTTCAAAATTTTAATTTCTTCACTTTATTCCAAGTTAAATTTTATTTTCACTTGATTAAACCCAACCCAATATCATTAAACTTAGTTTAAGTTGGCTTCAATTCAACTCTCCTCCATCTATTTAGCTTAAGTCAATTAAATTTTATTTCTTTCAATCATCAATTAAATTTTAAAGTTTAATCTTAATCCAAGCTAAATTCTCATTTTTAACTTTCACCTTTAATTTTAATTCCAAAATCTAATCCCCGAATTCCTCATCAAAATCATTCAACATTTATAAGTTTATAACTTATCTCCTGATGATCTCTAAATTATTTAAATAAGAATTTCAGGATTTTTAAACACCCGGTTTTGGTTTTCAAATCATTTTGAAATCGCCAATGTCTCAAAATCACACTTCTCAAATTTTTAAACCAATCCTGGTTTTTATCCCTAACAAATTTCCTTTGAAATTTCAAAAACAAACTTGTTTTTCCCAAATCATTCTAAAACAATGACCACCACAACAATCCATCACTTAGAAATTCGAAAATGAACACCGATGATGTCGCGATCATCATTGGAATTATTTTCCAGTGACCGAAGCGATTTCAGTGTTATAACATCTCCAAAACTTATGTAAAACCATTTTCTTCCAAAAATATCTCCAAAATAATATTATTATTTTCCTTTCAAAATACTTCGGAAAACTCTTCCAAAATCCCCGGGATTTAAATTCCCAATTTTTAATTTGTACCCAATTTTAACGGTAATCCATTTGTATAATTTATGCTCATATAAATTTTCATTTGATTATACAAGCCATTCGATTTTTATAATCTTATTTGTTTAAAATATTATCATCCAAATATCCAAGTTATATAACAATTTAAGAAAATATTTCCTTTATATCAAAATATATTTTGGGTAAAATTATTTCATTCACCCACCTTCAAAACAATACTGTGTCAATTGATCGTGTCAGGTGTTTATAAACTCTTCTCGAATAGCGGCCAACTTACCCGATCAGAATTCATATTCCACCCAACTAATAAGCCAACACAATATTAAAACAATTTATATTCACTAACAAATACGTGCTTATATCTATCAATACACTCAAACTCATTTTAGAGTTCTACGAACTCTATTTCAATGAGTAATCCCCACCAGAGCCAAGGTTCTCGCTTAACCTTCAGCTCTGATACCAAATGAAACGAACCGATTTTTCATACCCGAAAAATCAAACCATCAGGATTAAAGAAGAAGGGGGTAGAAGAAAAAAATAGAAAACAACATCAGAATCTCACATCGCAGCGGAATAAAATATAATAGATAATAACTGATCTTTATAGAAAGAAACTATATTTGTTTATACATACATCATCAGAATACAACGTCAGAGTACAATACAATCAACATCACAATTCAGGACAGTTATAATAACTTGTCCTCACAAGATGACTATACCACTTATGATACACAGCGGAATACAACAAATACGGGTGATACGTCTAGCCATCCAGCTTGTCTCCTGAGCTCCACAGCATCCTATCCTATATCTGTAATACTCGGTCTGACCCGAGCATTATAATAAAATAACACCTGAGTCAGTCTGGAAAACCAGCGTGAGAAAACACACTCAATTGGATTATTAAAGTTTCAAAACCCTTTGAAATCAAAAGCATCTCGTAAGACCGCGCCACAAATAAACATGTCGGGTTTTTACCTTACGATAGCCAAAACACTTTCTTATCAAAATCCTCTGATATTATAATAGTGTCTATATACAAATACTTATTCAAATAGCTGAAATTGTTACATGATTAAATTCCAGCATACTAGCCACAAAGTGGGTTCTACAAACAAAACCGTAAAGGCACGTAGGGAGAATGAATTTCCAACTAATGACTAGGCACTGGGGTACCACCTGTCACAGTACTTGGTCTAGATCAGCGTACCGAGGATCCACTCTAAATCCCCTGCAACACAAGACCGGATTACACCTTACTGGATAGCCCGAGTAAGATCACCCCACGGTTGGGATCAGCAACCGCACACTAAGCCCAAATAAGAAGGGACATCTAGATAGGGATGACCTCACCCTAATGGGCGCTACCCACTTAGCCTTGCTGCATAACCCCTGATTTTCAGTCATTCCTGGTTGATGAGGCTTGAGGCTAAGTGTTACCTTTTTAGAACACATCTCTTATAATGCCCACCGTCCACCTGACGATGTTCCGAAAGCATTCATCCATACAAGTCCGTTCCAGGTTCGAACGGAACCGAAGGCACTATTCCTACTACATCCATTTTGGAATCACCCTCAGGATTAGTAGCGACTAGCCCTTGCACTTTACTGCTCCATCTTTGATTCCAAACTCGTTTTCCTACGAAAACATACTAACCGGATCGAAGTGGTTTTCGGGAAATAAATCCCGATCCCGGTCTCTTCGAAACGATCAGGGCATTGGTCAATATTGATAGTCGGTGATTTAACTATCAATTAACATTCCCAAACATCCATCAAACAATATATAATTTTCCAAATTATTTATTTACCTCACAAATATCTCCGCAAGATATATTTCCATTTTCAACCCTTTTGAAAACGGTTCCAAAAACCACCTTTCTCTCACGGAGTGAATTTCTCAAATATTTTCTATTTCCACTGATATATTCCTTCACCTTTATAAACCCAGTTTATAAATTCCATAGTCTCATTTCCCTTTTAAAATTCCAATTTTAAACACTTAAATCAAATTTCAAATTGATTTTCAAATTACTCCATTTTTTGAAATAAACTCCTTTACTTACTCAATTTATTCAAATCCGTTAACTTCAGATTTTATTTCTTCATTATGATAAAAATCTTTTTAACTGAAAATACCAATTTCAGATTTCCCAAATTCCTTCTTTATCCTTTTAAATAATATTAAACCTTGAATTTAAAAAAATAAATTCTTTATTTCTTGTTATAATATTACTTAAGTTTAAAATTTAATATTTCTCTGTTTATTTAAAATTCCCTTTCTCATACTCAGAATTTATTTATTAAAATTTTAGAATCACTTTTATTCTTTTCCAATTCATTCTTAAATTTATTCAAATCTATAATTTATTTTACTTAAAAATTCACTCTTTTATTTTCTTTCCAAAAATCCACTTCTATAGATTTAGATAACTCAGTATACCAAAATATATTAAATCAAACCATAGCATCCAACATTTCCCATTATCAATATAATTCATCATAGAATATCGAATAATTATATCATAGAATATTTTAACAAATCTAAATATTTTGAGGAATCCAGTTGGATCCCTCCAACCTATTTCCCTGCATCCACAGATGTTAGCACAATACCAATTCCACTTCGAGGTGGAATATCGCGGTATATGGGTTTATATAATATCATCCGCTATTATGCGGCGCATAGGTTCTCATCCGCTATATAATGTGGGAAATCAATCACTCCAATATATATATATATACACACACTACTATATATATTATCACATCCAATCAATTCAATCATTCAACCAATTATTTTAATTTAACCATCTAAATTTAAATAGCAATCCAGAAGAGTGAGATTAACTCACCTTTGCTTTTATTTGCATTCCATTCCAATATTGCCTTGGTTTCTCGATTTTTTTAACCTTGAATAAACATATTATGATTTTATTAATATTTGACTAATTGCACAATTTATTATCCATTTTATAATTTAAATTAACCAATAAATTATTTTTAACTAATAAGTCAGGTTTAAACCAATAAATTTTTTTAAAACAAATTTCCTTTTTATAAAATATGTTTAGTAACTAAGATAAATCACATAACTTCAATAAATACATAAATTTGTACTAAACATATATTTTAAAACACTTAGTAGTGATAAAATGTGAGTATGTATATTTACTTTTCCTTTGAATCTACATATACTAGAATAACCTATACATATTTTAACATCTATTTTTTTTAAATCTTACAACACTTCAAAAGTCCTATATATTTTTAAACTGTATATATATATTTCAGTACATAAACAAATGTAAATATTTTCCTTACTGTAAACATTATGTATATTTTTCTTTATCTGTTTTCACTACATATGTTTATATATATACACTATCAGATGAAAATAGATAACTAAATTGTAAATTTATTTACCTTGCTATTCAAACCCTAGTCGAGATGCCCAAATCCACATGTGCCGCCTCGTTCGCACGCGTACCCAAGACCAGCGAACACCCATGCCCTCGCCAGAGTCGCGGCCTCCCACGTGAAATGCTGCTCGCGTGTGAGCCACGCGTCATACTCAAATCGAAGCCCTTCTACGATCGCCACCACCTGAACGAACCCACCTTCCCACGGCCAGCGCGACTCCTCGCCCACGAAGATGCTCCCAGAAACCCAAAATCGAATGCACTTCGCCCCCGATCGGAGGCCACACGGTGCAGCGAACAATTCGTGCTTCCCTTTCTTTATTTGCGAAGTCGATTTAATCTCGAATTGAAGAGGATGGGATAGTAATATGTGATTTTCGTTCGAACGAACTTGAAGAGGGACGCCATTCTTTTCTCGATTTCAAATGGAAAGACTTCATTCGGCTGGAAACGAAAGAGTAAAAGGAGTGTGGATTTTTTTGAAATAAAAGGGAAGAGGATTTCAGTAAATATAATCTTCTCTTGATATTTGTTTTGATCATAGCTTCTGAGGGAAGAGAAGGGTATGTGATGGATGCGTGTACAAGAACTTTTGCGTGTTTGATAGAAAAAGGGACAGGATTTGTCGGCTAGGCTTGCATAGGTAAAGGATAGGGTGACTGATGGGAAAGAATTTCAGCTAAATGTCGGCTAGTGTATGCGAATATATACATTCAATTTAAATCAAATTCAAATCATCTCGATTTACACACTCCAAATTCCGAACCCCTATCGAGGCGTGCCGCCCAGCGTTCATAATGTTACTCCCCTATTCCGAACGCAAAGGAAAAGGTTTCGAGTCCTAATTCGATCGTATGGAGAAGATAACTTTTTGAACCCAGTTATTATATTGAATTCGATATAAATTTCAACGCGTTTATATATCGTACGCTCACAGAACAACTCCGATCACTATGAAATTTGAAATCCGATAATAATACAATATTACGGATCAAATGGAACTGGTTTCGTCGAATTTCAAGACTGTGCCTCGGAAGGCTATTTTTAAATATCAATTTAAACGATATATTTTCAAAACTGCACAAAACACTGTTAAATTTAAATTTTAACACATTTATTATCTTTAGTCCTATCAATATAACTTTTATAAGCCTTCAAAATATTTTTAACCAGCTTAAAACTCCAGATTCAACATTTTTCCCAACTTCAAATAATTTAATTTAATAATTAAATTACCCAATAAATAGCGATATTTGAAATTCAAGTTAAAAATTCACTTTTAAATATTTAAACTCAACTAAATATCCTAATTTCAAACATCCCAAAAATTCCGGGTTGTCACAGATTCCCAAAATGGATGTAGTAGAAATGGTTACTGGTTCCTTCGGTTTCGTTCAGTGCTAGAACGAACTTGTATGGATGAATGCTAGCATTGCATTGTTTCATAGAGGGTAGTATTAACATTCCAAGTGGGAAGTGGTATATAAAGGTAAAACGTAGCCTCAAGCCTCATCAACGGGAAATGACAAAAATCGAGCATGCATTAGGGCCATGTAGGTCGCTCCTATCAAGGTATGGTCATCCCAAATCTAGATCGATTACTATCTACTCATGTATGCTTCACGGCCTATTAACAAAAGGGGTGATCATATTCGGTACTACTAGTCAAGTGGTAGGCAAGTCCTTTGTGGCAGGGGTATAAGATGTTCTTGTTAGACCCCAATGCATTTTATCTGGAGACGTACCATCAGAAGATAGTTCCTTACCTTGTCATGGTATGGAATCTGTTTCCCAATAAGTGCCTTCGGTCTTAGTTATATACCTATGATGCTGGAATTTAATTAATGTAACAATTTCGGCTATGTTAATTATTTACTTGAAAACCCTAGACATTATTATAATATCACTGGATCTTCTATAGAAAACGTTTTGGTTACCGTAAGGTAAAAACCCGTCTGTGTTTATGTGCGGCGTAGTCTTACGAGATACCTTTATTTTAAAAAGAGTTTGATTACTTTTAAATCCTACAGGGTGTGTTTTCTAACGCTGCTTTACCAGACTGACTCTGGTGTTAATTTATTATAATGCTCAGGTTAGACCGAGCATATTTACAGATTGCTTTTGAATGCATTGGAGCTCAGGAGACAAGTTGGAGATCTTCAAGTTGTATTCACGTATATGTTTATTTCTGCTGCATTGGTTATTTTAATTATCAGCATTTGTGAGGACAGGTTGTTATAACTGTTTAGGCTGATGATTGGTTATTTGTGTACTCTGATTTGATGTATGCATATTATAGTTTCTCTTTTGTAAAGGTCATTGATAGTATATTATATGTTGTTCCACTGCGATTGTGAGATTCTGTGTTGTTTTCAGTTCCTTTTTCTCTTCTTCTTCTCTTCTTCTTTCTTCTTTCTTCTTTCTTTCCCATAATTATCCGTCTTTCCGTTCAATTGGGGGTTGGACATGTGTGGTTTATTGTCAGTTGGAATTGTGCGAATTTGTGGGTTGTTTCAATTAATGTGTCACAACATATTAATTTCTCGACTACTAGTCCTAAGAGTAAATAATAATATACTCGACTAATTAGTCCTAGATAAAACAATAAATCCCTACATATCTCCAGCTTATAGCCCTTGAAGAGCACTCTCGACTATTAAGCTCTAAGGAGTCACATCTAGACAATAACATAAATTCCTAACCTATCTCCAGAATATAAGTGACATCTACTCACTAATAGTAATCGAACAAGTATTACTTGAGCGTCCTGTACCACTCAGTATTACTAGATTGTTTACTAAAAGTTAGTAAACTACACTCGTCAAGCAACAAAGATTCTATATTATGAGTAAATAGAATAACCGAAAAAATATTAGCGAGCGTCCCATACCACCCAGTACTACTAATCCATTTATTCAATATCCTCATTATATAGAATTAAATCACAAAATCGTCACTATGAATCATTTCAAGATCAAACCATATACGAAAGGGAATAATAACTCAAAGCCTCAAATCCATTTAAATATTTCACAATTTTATTTATCTTCAAAATAGATGGTATATTTTTAAATTCCCCTTTCGAAAATATTTCTTGAATCCTTTTTATCAAATCAAATCAAATAAACCAATTTCCAAACCAATAAACATATAAAAAGGGGAATATATTTTAAAACTCTCTAAAATAGAGTTTTATAACCAAAAATCCCCTTTCTAGATTCCCTTATAATCCACTTTACCAAATATCCAATTTTACTAAGGAATTTAGTTTTCGAAAATATTAATAAAACCTCTCATCTATACTTATAAAAATCTCATACATTCCACTATATTGAAAAGTCTCTATTTTTATTTCTAAAAACTTTATTTCAAAACAATTTCCAATAATCAATTTATTTCTCAACCACGTTTATTTATTTATAATTATACTTCAGACAAATTTTAAAACACCAAAAATAATTTTTTAGAACTTTCAAAGATCTTTTAAAACCAAAAAATCAATTGAACATCTGAAATATACATCGTAGAGCAAAATTGTCCACAATAATTAACCAATAATTGATATTGTTTTATTGTTTGGTCCGAATTGATTCACGTCGAATTCCGGCCATCTATAAATACACACACAATAAATAAAACTTCATAATCCATCTCGACCAATAGTTCTAATGAGAAGATATATTCTCCACTGAATGGCACTAAGAGATATAAAATTTACTAATGAAAATGCAAGCAGACAACATCTCCTTTGTATTTTAGACAATTCAACATATATAAAATCTCACAATCTAATTCAAATTCACACAATCAATCCAATATCCCTAATAAACATCTCAATCAAGCAATTCACAACCGATTCAATCAAGTAATGCAATCTAAATGGGATAAATAAATATAGATATATCTAATACACAAAGGAAAAGGATATAGATGTGAGTGAGAAAACTGATCGATTTCTATAGCAAAGATTTTTACCACCTTCACCACTGTAGATCACAATGCAGCCACCATCTTCAATACCACAACCATGTCACAACAGTCTTCAACTGTATCGCTTCCGCACGTGGCCCCTCCAAACTGCAGCTTCGTCCCTCGTCGGCCCAACTCTTCGTTGTAACTATTAAACTCGCAAGCATGACAGTAGCTGAGCTGCCTCCAACCATTATCACCATCATGACTACAGCCACCTCCACTCCTTTGCTTGCATTGCTCATTGATAGGCTCGAATTCACCCTCCTGCAACTCCTAGCAATCGCCCGTCACCTGCATGGCATCCTTCTCCCACGACGGCGTTGACATCGCTTGAGCCTGGTTTCATGCGTCTCTCCACATGATCGTTGACGTCGTTTTTTTTATCTTACGATATGTGATTTTTGATTTCTAGGGTTAGGACAAAAATGGATATGGGTACTAAAGCGAGTTCGGGTTTCTTTGAGCAGAGAGAGAAGGGTTTTGAATTAAGGAATAAAGCGTGGGCTAGTTTTAATTCATATTGGGTTATTATTGCTTTGTATATTATTATTATTTTTCAACAACTCTTTTAACTTACTTGTAAACTTATTGCAATCTAACTCAAATTAATTTACACTTCATTCTAAAAATTATATTTCGATAATTACACAATTCGTATTGGGCAAATTAACCAAATCATTTATTAAATAGATTTCAAATAAATAAGAACCTATTTTCAAATACTAATTTTCAAAAATTGGATTTGAATATTTTATTTTAATTAAATTTATTTATTTATATAGCGTAGAAAGCAGGGTTGCTACAATCAGGATCTATTTTTTACCTTTGGATAGCTAAAATCCATGAGGTAGATCCATTAGTTTTGTTGTTGCAACCAGAGATTTTTCAAATTATAGCAGAATCTATTGAAGGATTAATTTGACTTATAGCCCTACGAAAAGAGAAATCCACCGCTTCAAGACCCACTAGCGATGCCAAGAATATCGAAACCTAACATGTTGAAGAAGTTGCATAGCCAAGCGCTGTTGAAATCCAAAATCCATCAGATATGATAACAAGAGTCAAAATGGGTCAAATGATGAAGGAGATGAATGACAAACTGCAGGAAAGTCGGGATGAAGTGAATCGGCAGATGAAAGAGAGCCTTGATTTGCTAAACCAACTTACCTATATTCATAGAAGGAATAGGAGGGACTTGACTCCTTTGGAATTAGTGGAATACAGTTCTTCATCATCTAGTGGGAAGCATAGGGAAGAAAAATAGGAACCAATAGTTTAAAGAGAGATTGATTTCTGTTCAGAAAGGAGGTTTGGTAATCGGTGAAAGAAGCTATGCGGTAGGATCGTATAATATGGAATAGTGGAATGGTCTAGGTAGATAGCAATAAGCATTAAGTAAAGTAGACACCAAGACTTTATACTGGTTCGAACCTCTTGTCCTACGTCCAGTCCCTAAGATCCTCTTAGGAATTCAACTAACCAACAACCTTCACTTAACCCGGAGGAATAGGTTTACAACTTACCCGAACAACCGAACGGGATTTCTTGCCTCAACTACCGAAGAGGACTTCAACTAGATACAAAGAGTATTTCTGACTTGTTGTGTTCTTGATAACACTAATGAGTCTAATTGAGTGCAACTTTCCTATAATCTTATCCTCAAGAATATGAAATATGTTTATGAAGATTTAGGAAATATAAATTGCTATGAATCAAAAGAGTATTTAAGATAAATCAGAGATTCAAGCAATTGAAGTGGTTTGTGATTGCTTTTGAAAACTTAAGAAATCTGAAAATTTGATCAAGATAATAGAGAGATTAAAGCAATTAGAATTCGTGATTTGCAAATGATAGAAACATCTATTTATAGGTGTAGAAGAGGTGTATCTATTTGCAAAAGATTCAGGCAAGAGATGCATCCATTACCATTGGAGAATGGTTGCAACTCTTGGGAAGAAGAAGGTGTCTTTTCATTAAAAATTCGCAGGTTCGAATTCAGTCGACTGAACAGGGAATTTCAGTCGACTGAAACTGTGCATGTTGTAATTCTGTAACAGGTTCAGTCGACTGGGAATTCCTGTTCAGTCGACCGAACTATTAGTTTTTGCACAGTGAATGTTTTTATAAAAAATGAAGTTATAAAACGTGTTCTAGTGTTTTGTGCAAGCCTCTTGAGGATAGATTTTAACAATGAATCTAAACTAAGACCTATATTTAAATCATACTTATGGTATCTTTGGTCTTCATAGTTCTCCCTTTAGCTTTGCACATATCTCTTCCTTTTTGTTGAAGCACATTGTCATTGATCAAAATATAGCGTATCAACATTCTCCCCCTTTTTGATTGATGGCAATACTTATGTGTGTAATTATTTCCTCCCCCTGAATATATGCACTGTCTTTCCTACAAAACAAGGTTAGTAACATAGATTTCTCCCCCTTTGTCATCGACAAAAAGGAAGTAATAATTGCAGAAGTATATTATCAAGAAAAAGACAATCTTTGATATGCATAACTATAGTTTAAACAACGCAAAATGTAGCATAAAAGAAAGAAGGCTATTTATACAAGCCGTTGTAGTAGTGTTCGAAATAGAATAAAAAAAATCAAACCATAAGTGATCAATCTCTATCCCAATCATAGGAGCCTTCTCGTTCTGAGTATCCGTAATTGCTCACATCTCCTTTGCCAATGATATAGCCTTTTGAATTGTCTCCGAAGGTAACCGAGCCACCATAAAAGTATGTGATGTTTGTAAGCATATCTTTGTCGTCGGTCATGTGTTTTGAGCAACCACTGTCTAGTATCCATTTCTTCTTTTTGAGTGGGACCTGAAAATAAATATGATATTGGTACCCACCTTTCAATAGGGTCTTAAAAGTTAGAACTTAGGAAACCAAACCCAATTTGGTTCAGTATCCTTTTTATAAATATAATTTTTATTATTATGAACACTATCCCTAAATGCTTTAATATATTTATTCCTAATTAAAATATTGTTAGTCTTTGGAACCCAAATTTTAACTATCTTAGTTTCATCTTTTGTTCTAATAGGTTCTCTTAATAACATTTGTTGTTTTGAATCAATATTCCTCTTAAAATTTGTATTTTTCTTTTTAGGAATTTTTGACTCCTTTTTATATCCTAATCCATGTTTATTTGAGGAGGATTGAGAATTTTCTAAAATCTTAGATAAATTTTCTCTTCCTTTGTTAAAATTAGAGACATTTTTAGTGATGTTATCTAATCTAGCTTGAAGACTATTATTTTCTAACTCAACTTGTCTAATCTTAGTTTTGAACTCATGATTTTCAGAAACAATTATATCATTCTTTGTCTTTTGAGTTTCAATTTCTTGACTTAAAAGTGATAATTGAGTTTCCGAATTTGAAAGAGACTCTTGAACTTTTTCAAGTTCTTTTTCTAGAATTTTCTTTTCATCTTTTAACATATCTCTTTCAAATTCAGCTTTGTTTTGATTTTCACGAGTTTCCTTGAGTTTCCTTTTAAGAGTTTTTATTGTGCTCAAAAGTTCAGTATTTACATCAATTAAATCGTCGAAAGTTAAATTACTAACCTCAGATTCTTGAGCCATAAAGCATACATTCGCTTGTTCATTGTCGCTATCATTTTCACTTTCAGATGAAGATGAATCTGAATCGTCCCATGTTATAGAGAATGCCTTCTTTTTGAATTTTTCTTTCTTGTTTTTGTTATTGAGAGTTCTCTGATTCTCCTTCTTTTGCTCTGGACAATCTTTGTGCATGTGACCTTTCTTGTGACAGTTGAAACATTCTATATTCGAGGATGTAGGTTTGTTCAAGAAATTCTTTTTGAATCCGTTTTTATTATATCTTAAGAATTTCTTGAAATTTTTGGCTATAAATGCTAAATCCTCATCTTTGTAGCCCAATGATTATAGTTTAGTCCATTGAATAGAGGGGGTCTTTGGGTAGATTGTCCTTCTGCAAATGTAGAGCTATAGGCAGCTGTTGTGCTTGTGCTTGTGTTATTTTCCATATTATCAATATGTCAAATAACGGTGTTATTGTTATAGGACGGCCTTGCTCTGATACCAATTGAAAGAAGCTATGCGGTAGGATCGTATAATATGGAATAGTGGAATGGTCTAGGTAGATAGCAATAAGCAGTAAGTAAAGTGGACACCAAGACTTTATACTGGTTCAGACCTCTTGTCCTACGTCCAGTCCCAAAGCTCCTCTTAGGAATTCAACTAACCAACAACCCTCACTTAACCCGGAGGAATAGGTTTACAGCTTACCCGAACAACCGAACGGGATTTCTTGCCTCAACTACCGAAGAGGACTTCAACTAGATACAAAGAGTATTTCTGACTTGTTGTGTTCTTGATAACACTAATGAGTCTAATTGAGTACAACTTTCCTATAATCTTATCCTCAAGAATATGAAATGTGTTTATGAAGATTTAGGAAATATAAATTGCTATGAATCAAAAGAGTATTTAAGATAAATCAGAGATTCAAGCAATTGAAGTGGTTTGTGATTGCTTTTGAAAACTTAAGAAATCTGAAAATTTGATCAAGATAATAGAGAGATTAAAGCAATTAGAATTCGTGATTTGCAAATGATAGAAACATGTATTTATAGGTGTAGAAGAGGTCTATCTATTTGCAAAAGATTCAGGCAAGAGATGCATCCATTACCATTGGAGAATGGTTGCAACTCTTAGGAAGAAGAAGGTGTCTTTTCATTAAAAATTCGCAGGTTCGAATTCAATCGACTGAACAGGGGATTTCAGTCGATTGAAACTGTGCATGTTGTAATTTTGTAACAGGTTCAGTCGACTGGGAATTCCTGTTCAGTCGACTGAACTATTAGTATTTGCACAGTGAATGTTTTTCTAAAAAATGAAGTTATAAAACGTGTTCTAGTGTTTTGTGCAAGCCTCTTGAGGATAGATTTTAACAATGAATCTAAACTAAGACCTATATTTAAATCATACTTATGGTATCTTTGGTCTTCATAGTTCTCCCTTTAGCTTTGCACATATCTCTTCCTTTTTGTTGAAGCACATTATCAATGATCAAAATATAGCATATCAACAATCGGTGCCTAACCCAACCCAACATAGGTATCGATACCAAACCATCGGCGCTCAATTTGGTTAATGTGTATGTTGATGTTTTGGAGGATGATATTTTAGGAAATGCAGTTCGTGTTGCTAACGACTAGAATGTTGGAGTTTAGGCGGCTGCTGCCAATCTGCCTCGTAGAAAAAATAAGAATGCATCAACTGGACGAACGGTTCTCCAGAGTCAGGGGAACCTAGATATCATAGAACTAACCGAGAAAATTTTCAGAGTCAAATACTCAGGGCAGACCATGACTATCGCCATCTGGTGGAATAGGTTGAGCCAGATTCTTTGGCAGAGATGGTAAAAAAGCTAGTAAATGAAACCCGACACAGAAGTAATGAGGAATGGGGTGCTTCTCCCAACAGGAACCCATTCATTGAAGAGATTTTGCATAAAAATACCCCAAAGGTTTACGATGCCATCTTATGGTGGAACGACGGATCCAAGGCAGCACCCGTTGAAGTACAAATGGCAAATAAACACTACTTGGGCAATGGATGCTGTTAACTATTTATGTTTTTTGATTTTTCTTGAAGGTATAGCAACAATGTGGTTAACTCGGGTTCCATCGAAGTCAATATCATCATTTGATCGACTAGCAATGAAGTTTGTTGAGTAGTTCGGTTTGCATACAACTCGCCCAAAGGATGTGATGTCGTTGGCGAATCTCTTTCAGGTATAGAGAGAGTCATTGAAAGATTTCCTGGACATATTCGATATGGCAGTGACAGAGGTGAGTGATGCAAAATAAGATATTATGCAAATGGCATTGATCAGAGGGATATATTCTGATACCGATTTTGGGATTTCGTTGAAGATGAAACCCCCACCGATAATGGATTGTTTTTACAGGAAGATGAGTTAGTTCTTGCATGTGGAAGAGGCAAGTACTGCCACCGGGAAAGCCAATGTGGGAAAATCGGATAAGGTTGTTTATAGTAATGTTGCAATGAAACAAACTAGAGGAAGCTCCATTGATGTAAATGTAAATGTCGAGAACGAGGGCAGTAGTCGGAAAAGAGATGACCGAGGGGATGGAGATCGAAAATCAAACCCAAGGAAACTATCTAGATTTCCAAAATATGAAGAGTACACTTTGTTAAATAAATTGATTGAAAATATTTATCTTGGAACGCAGGGTACAGAACATTATAAGAAACTGCCTCCAAGGGAGTCAACGGAAAAGGAAAAAAGGTCTGGTAAGTACTGCAGATTTCATGAGACTCATGGTCATAACACAAATGAGTGCAGACAATTGGATTATGTAATTGTCGACCTAATCAAAAAGAAGAAGTTTTGGCAGTTTTAAAGCCCAGTAGGATGGAGGACAAGGAAATCACTACAAGAAAAACCATTTATAGTTGCAAAAATCGGTGGCGTTTTATTGTAAATGCAACAAAAAATAGATTACCAAATAATATAAACGTGGCAAAAAATAATTCACGTTTCCCGCTTCTAAAAAAAGAGTCCGCGCGAACTAAATAAACATAACCTATCATTTTACTCTCGTACTTAACAAAATTCTCGTCCCTAATTTTCTTTCTTCTTCAAAAAAAAAATTTCCCCTTTTAATCGTGTTAAATTTTCATCGCACTCAAGTATCATCGTCAACTCCGTCGTTTCCCCCTTACTCAACATCGAGTCGCGGCAGCCAACAGATCTAGGTATATTTAGGTATGAATCTTTTAAATCGATTAGGTATATGTAGGTATGAATCTTTTAAATCGACTTTGTGATTCTATTTGGATTTTATATGAATTTGAATGCATCTTATTTTCGTATTTTTTCCTAAACTATTACTGAAATGGTTGATTTAACCCTAATTGCAATGATCTGTTGGGATATCTGCTTTGATTTCTTTGAGTATATGAATGTTCTGTTGAAGTGGTTCGGTGAATCAATGGTTGCTTGCTGAGAGGAGGTTGAGGTTGTGTGTTTCGGGAATTTGGTGGGTTCAAGTAGCATTGATGGAGGTCGCGGGTTTGTTTGCGATTGGTATTGGCTGGCTCGATGGTTGAGAGTGGTAAATGTTGGAGCATAAATAGTCTTTTGTGGAGTGGCAGGCACTGGAAATATGTCAGTTGTGTGGATGTGAGGTAGTGAAGAGGAGGCGGTGAAGTTGACTGTTGGTTTGGTAAGAGGAAACTGTTGGTTTGTACATTCTGAGGCTTTGAATTTATATGCAGTAATTCTATAATTTGCTAGACTTAGGCTTTGAATTCATGCATGGATTAATTATAAATACATGTAAATCTGAGGTTAAATGCAAAATATAAGTGTAAAATTTATATTTTTGGAAAAGTATTCTTTGCCTTTATCTACTAAACCACCATGGTTATATGCAGTAGTGCTACAAGTATTTGTACTTCAACGTCTAGTTATTTTTTTGATTACAACAGATAACCAATTTATACGTCAAAGATTGGAAACTTATTTGCCTTCAAATGTCGATAATGGAAAAAGGCTGGGTTTTTTTAAACAGGTGATAAAACCATGATTAACTTAATATGTATTTTGAGAATTAGAACATATAATATAATACTAAAGCTCACTTTTTTTTACTTTTTTCATAGAACTAGTATAGAATACCGACAAGGAGCAATGAATTTCGTGCATGCTGCAAAGAGGAATGTAAGAAGTGCAGAAAAAATTTTATGCCCTTGCAAGGATTGTCGGAATCTTAGTCGTCATGATGACCAAATCATCGTTGAACATTTAATTATAAAAGGAATGGATCCTAAATATATTGACGGTGTATGGTTTAACCATGGTGAAGAGATAAATGTAGAGAATAAAACAAATACGTTTGACGTATATGAACTATTCAAGATGATTCTCTATGAAGATGAAGATTTTTTGAATCAAGATTTTTTTGATGATGATAAAGACGATGTTGATTCTCGAAGAAAAGAGGATGATTTAGTCAAGAACTTGGAAGATGCAGAAACTCCATTATATCCTGGTTGCACAGATCACACAAAATTATCTGCCATCACCGTCTTGTATAATCTTAAATGCGAGACTGGCTTGTCCGATAGTGGTTTTGATAAGCTTTTAGCTGTGCAACATCTATTTCTGCCGAAGGATAACGTGCTTCCCAAAACCTTATATGAAGTCAAGAAATTTCTTAAAGCATTCGACATGGGTTTTGGAAAGATACATGCTTGTGAGAATGATTGTTGCCTTTTCAGAAAAGAATACAAAAATTTAGAAAGTTGTCCAAAATGTGGTTCCTCGAGATGGAAGAAAAATCAAGATACTGAAGAGGTTATACAAGGTGTTCCAGTTAAAGTATTGAGATATTTCCCAATCATTCCGAGGTTTAGACGAATGTATAGATCTCAAAAGATGGCTGAAGAATTAAGATGGCATTTTAATAATAAAAGTAACGATGGAAAAATGCATCATCCCGTGGATTCTATGACATGGAAAATGGTGGATGAAAAGTATAAATCTTTTTCATCTGATCCACGCAATCTTAGGCTTGGTCTTGCTACAGATGGATTCAATCCATTTTCCATGTTGAGTTCGAAATATAGTTGCTGGTCGGTAATGTTTGTGACATACAATCTCTCGCCTATGTTGTGTATGAAGAAAGAAAATATTATGTTAACTTTACTTATTCCAGGCCCGAAGCAACCCGGGAATGATATTGATGTATATTTGGCGCCTTTGGTGGAAGACTTGCATCACTTGTGGTCTAATGGAGTTACTGCTTATGATGAATTTAGTAAAACTTTATTTAAACTAAATGCAATTTTGTTATGGACGATTAATGATTTTCCGGCTTATGGAAATCTTGCTGGATGTCATGTGAAAGGGCAAAAAGCTTGCCCATTATGTGGTGTCAATACCCATTCTCGTTGGTTGAAACATAGTCGAAAGTTCGCCTACATGGGTCATAGAAGATTTCTACCTCCTTCAGATTCACGGAGGAAACAAAAGGCATTGTTTGATAATACCATAGAGACAGCTGGTGCTCCTAGAATGCTTTCTGGGAGAAACATCTATGCATTATTGAAGGATTATCCAAATGATTTTGGAAAAGGAATAGAGGAGAAAAGTAAGAAGAGAAAGCATGTCTATGATAAAGAAGATGAATATGATGATACTAACAGTTCTACAGAAGTAGAGCTATCAAGGTGGAAAAAACGATCAATTTTCTTTGATTTGCCTTATTGGGAGGTTAGTGGTTAATTTATTTATTTTTCATTGTTTTAATACAAGAAAACCCAATAATGCATTATTGTTTTGGTTTTCATAGGAACTTCCATTACGTCACAATTTAGATGTGATGCATGTGGAGAAGAACATTGGTGAAAGCCTATTGGGCACAATGTTGCATGGAAATAAATCCAAAGATGGAACCAACTGTAGAAAGGATTTAAAGGATTGGGGAATTCGAAGTGAGCTTCATACACAACCTCGTGGGAATAAAACATATCTTCCACCGGCTCCATATATATTGTCAAAATCCGAGAGAAAAATATATTTGCAAAAGACTGTATGATTTCAAAGGACCGGATGGCTACTGTTCAAATTTAAAAAATCGGATTTCGTTGTCGGATTGCAAAATTAGTGGATTGAAGTCACATGATTACCATGTATTAATGCAACATTTATTGCCAGTAGCATCGAGAGGGTTCATGGCAAAGAAGGCAAGAAAAGCGATAATTCGCTTATGTTCTTTTTTCAACAAATTATGTCAACGTGTTCTTGATAGAGAGAAGGTAGAACAAATCAATGTTGAAATTATTGACGTTTTATGTGAGCTTGAAATTTTTTCCACCATCTTTCTTTGATATAATGATACATTTATCCATTCATCTTGGAAAAGAAGCACAAATGTGTGGACCTATTCATTTTCGATGGATGTACCCATTCGAAAGATATATGAAGACACTCAAAGATTATGTCAGAAACTATGCACGACCAGAGGGATGTATTGCAGAATCGTATCTTGCAACAGAATGCATGTTGTTTTTCAATGAATTTTTGAAGAAATCAGGACATATAGAGGAGAAAGGAGCTCGAAATGAAGATTATGAAAGTAGTAG
The DNA here is from genome assembly GCA_030737815.1 of Allium fistulosum. Taxonomy (NCBI): domain Eukaryota; kingdom Viridiplantae; phylum Streptophyta; class Magnoliopsida; order Asparagales; family Amaryllidaceae; genus Allium; species Allium fistulosum. The sequence goes on along the minus strand of CM060904.1, from coordinate 871,242,081 downwards.
AATATTAGAGGGACATCCAATTTCAGTATCGAAGACAATTAAATTGCCAGTTAATGAGAAAGAAAGTGCTCATTTAGCTGTGTTAATGAATATGGCCGTGGTGGAACCGTTTATAGAGTAAGTTTATGTTATATTGTTTTAAATATTTTGATGTGTTCGCAATGATATATATAACTTATAATCAATTGTTCAATACTAGTTTGCATTTGGAGGAATTAGAAAATTCAGACCAACGCATGACAAAAAATGCGACCTTACTTTGGGAAACACATACAAAAATTTTTGTCGATTGGATTAAAAGGAAGGTTAGTTAGATTTCAAATATATTCTCATTCAACTATCAATATTACTATATAAATTTACATGCTAAATGAAATTTGTTGTAGATACCTATTACCTCCAAGGATCATAATGACATGTTAAAATTGATTGCTTATGGTCCGAAGGATGATGCCATGTCTTTCAAAGGATATATCATCAATGAGCAACGTTTTCATGTAAAAGATTTAGGGAGAGAAACTCAGAATTGTGGGGTGACTTTTGATGCAACTACTATGTGTAGAGCAAGTGCTAAAGATATGTCCCAAGTGGTTGATGTGGTCACTTATTATGGAATGTTGACAGATATAATTTTATTAGATTATCATTTGTTTTGTATTCCAGTTTTCAAGTGTCGTTGGACGTATAAAGGAAATGGAGTAAAAGTTGATGATGATGGGTTCACTCTTGTTAATTTACATCAAGCATAATTTTCACGAGACCCATACATACTTGCATCTCAAGCAAAACAAGTATTTTATTCAAGAGAGAACGATGTTTCTAATTGGTACGTTGTAATGAAAGCACCATCAAGAAGTTTTAATGATATAGAGGAGCACGATTGCATCGAGGAAGATATTCAAGTGGTGGAAGATGAAATAACTAAAGCGGATGATGAAGATGTTTGCTATGTTAGAGAGGATTGCGAGGGCATAATTGAGTAGATTATATGTTCTACTTGAGCATAGTTGTTCATTTGCTTTAGTGATGGTTGAACTTATATATTAAATCCGGGCTATTTGGAAATTTCATTGAACTTGTATTGATTTTCTTTAGTGATTGTTGTTCATTTGCTGCACTAATGCTTTGTTTTTTTTTAATGTTGCGAATGGCTGTTAGTTTGCACCATTTAATTTTCTAATCCATTGCAAATGCATGTACCATTCAATTTTTGTTCTTTGTGTTTTGATCTTTGTATACTTCCATAGACAAAGCATTATATGTTCTTATCAATTCTGTTTGCATATATTGCTTGATAATGAGTAGTGTTCTTATCAATTCTGTTTGCATTACATGTACATTTTATCATAAAATTACAAATTTGTTCATCATCTCAAGGCTTTTAGGCCTGCTTGTTTGGTTTGCAAACTGCCACATCTCTTTTCAGCTACATGTTGATGATATTTAAGTGTTGTTTGTTAATATTTATCGTTGCTTATTGTTTACATGTGCTTATTGGTTTATACTGTGTTTTATGTCACTTGTAGAAAAATATGTCTACAACATCTGTACGTACCCGCATGCAGAGAAAGGCTGAAGAACAAACAGTCAAAGCGAAAACGTAAAGTTCCAGCTAGTATAAATGAAATAGAAGAACAACCAGACAATGCTATGAAGCAAGCCACTGTTCACAATGAAGAAGACGAACAACCACTAGATGATATCCCCTCTGACCCAAATGAAGGACTCCGCTCAGAAAATGAAACCCGTCCTGAACAAATTGCTGATGCCGAGCTGGAAATTGGGAAACAAAGTGAAGCTGAAATCGGAAGTACATCTCGGAAAAGAGGCGGTAGAGGTCCAGCAAAAGCAAAAAGACTCCCGTCATGCAGTCAGGATCGAATTGAAGTTGAGTTCAATGATCTAGGTATACCAGTAGGGCAAGGGTCGGTATATTTATCCTCTTTTCTTGGACCGCTTGTGCGGGAGCAGGTTCCATACACCATTGATGATTGGAGGAATATTAGTGATGACTTAAAAGAAGTTTTGTGGCAGTCGGTTCTGGTATGAAGCAGGCGTCTATTATTTAACATTCTGACTCTAATATGTTTTGAAAATGACTTCTAATATTGCATGGTCTTGCCAATTATAAATTGAAATTGCCATCTAATAACTTCTGGATAAATTGAAAAATAGTTCTTGCCAATTATAAATTGAAATTGCCCTCTAATAACTTCAGAAAACCTTTCAGATTTAATTAAATCTGTCGTATTTAAATTAAATAAATTTTACTAATATCATGTTTTGATGTATTGTTGCAGATTAGATTTAAATTGGAAGAGGAATGGCAAAGAAAAGCTATATTTCAACAAATGGGAGTACTTTGGAGATCGGCAAAAAGCAAATTGGTTCGAAATTTGCAAAAAGCGGAGAACGATGAGGAAAGACTTAAACTGAAACCTACGAACATAAAAAGCATAACCGATTGGAGGAAGTTTGTGAAGGCGAAAACAAGTCCGGAGTTTAAGGTAAATCATTCCTACTGAACTCGTCTGGCATGTTTCTGCAAATCCATCTACATAGTTAGCAACCGATAAATTTCTTTAGAAGTGAAGTCCAAGTGTTGGTGGATGCTGAGGGTTCCTGTTTAGGTATTAGCTGCAGGAACCTATGACAGTACAAAATACAAATGCATTATGACAAGCACAGGAACATTTTAAATGAAGTAAAAAAAACACTTTGCAAGTTAGTTCAATCTATAAATATTATTAGTAGATATGGAATGCTGTATATGTCACTGAGTTATCCAGCATTAATAATACCAAATAAGTATATGACCATGATGAATTGATTTTCAAATAAATTGCAATCCTCACCATACATATTTACCCTGCATTATAAATATTAGATAGTTTTTCTTTTTATGATTTTGGTTGTTAAATACTAGCATCTTTCAATATTTTCAGCAAAAAAGTGAGAAATATTCAGCCCTTAGGTACACACAACTTCCGCATACAACCGGTCGTAGGGGAATGGCTAGAAAGACCGAAGACATGGTAAGTTAGTTAACTATAGCATTATTTAACATTATTTTATACCTGTCAGTTTATTAATTTAATGTTATTCTATTTTTAGAAAAAAGAAAGTGTAGATCCATCGTCCATAAGTAGAGCTGATGTGTGGATTAGATCTCACATTAAAAAAAATGGTGAACCAGTGAACATGGAAGCTGCGAATACTATTGTAAAATTGTTTTTAATTTTATTGGTATATTTTTTTTGAAACTATGATATTTTTACCATTGTACATTATCTATGTGTATTTATTTATATAGGAGGAGATCAAAAAATATGGTAGCCTATCCCAATCCGGCTCGACACAGATTGATATTGGAAAAGATGCTCTTGTACATGTACTGGGACAAGATAAACCGGGACGGTTAACGGCATTGGGTAGGGTTGCACTTTAACCAAGCTAGCTTTGGCCCAGTCCAAAGATAAACAAGTGTCTCGGTGTCGAGAGGAAATAGCATAATTGAAGCGAATGATACAGACTCTGATGGACCAGAAGGTAAATTTTTGGAAATTAATTTATATTCGTAAAATATTAATTTATATTCGTGCTTCGCTGCAGGGTAAAGAAAGTTCGAGAAGGAACTCACCTGTTTCGGTAAAAATAATATTTATATTACTCAATAAATGAAATTTATATTTTAATTTTTTAATCCAGTAATTGATTTAATTTTCGGTTGATTAATTGTAGAGCGACGACGAAGTATGTTTTCTATTGAATTGGGATCGAACCTCTGGAGTTGTTGCCCATGGGAGGCTGTTGTCCATGGACCCAGATGACGTTGTCAATGGCATTCGTCATGGACCAAATGCTGGGAGCGTTGTTATAGATTCAATGGATAAAGTAGATACTTATTTATGGAGGCCTACACCTGAAATGGCAGTCTTAGCAGACGCTAAGAATAAGGTAGGTTCTTGGCCATCAGTTTGCATCAAGGTCCCACTGTGAACACGGTTGAACTATAGTGCAGCCAGTACGGTAATTTTTTTCACGTTAAGTATATTAGTGTAATATGCTAGGAGCTTATTGATGTCTAAAATGCAGCAAGCACACCCCCCATCTGAATAAAAATTTAACACATATTCGTTGTTTTTGTATAGCATACTAAAGTCTTGAATTTCACTTCTCATTTTTAGAGTACCAGCATCATCGAAGACACTTGCAAGATTTACGGTTGGACTGAGGGTGAAGGTGTAGTTGCCGAAGGAAGAATCCACGCCACTGATCCAAAATATACTGTTAATGGTATTCCACTCGGTCCATCTACTGTTGTGATTTGGGTGGACAAAGTAGTAAATAAAGATGCTTATTTGTGGCGACCCACATCTGATATGTCGTGCATTGGAGATGCAGTTGGTAGGAAAGTAGCATGGCCAAGATCAAAAGTAGAAGCTGATCAAGAAAAAGTAGATGAGAGTCGTGATGATACTGAAAATCTTGTGAATTCTCCCATGAAATCCGCACATATGGTCATGAATAAATCGCAAAATGTAAGTATTAATTTTCAAATTTGAAGAAGTTAACTATGTATGAAAGTTTATTTAATGTGCATGTATACATTGTGCATAATAATCTCTTTTCTTTCAGCCAATTGCAACCATGCAAATGGATGCCAAATGCCAGTTTATCGATTTGGGTGGAGCAGACGTAGTGGCTGAAGGAAGTATTGCATCAACTGATCCAATAACGATGGTCCATTGTCGTCCATTGGGACGTAATGCTGTAAAAGTTTGGATTGAACTGGTGATAGTTCCAGATGCAGAGATATGGAGACCAACATCGGGTCTGACGTGCATGGATGATTGCTTTGGCGTTCCCATAGCTTGGCCAATGGAAAAAATCATTATTAAGTCAAAATGAAAGGTATATAATTTTTTTTATATATACATTAGGAATGCTAGCAGCTAAAGTGCAGATAGATTTTTGGTAAAATGATAAAAGTACATAAGTAGGGGTATTATATTCGAATTGCGATTGAATGATTGTGATTGGTGGTTCAGGTTCAGGGGAGGGAAAATAAATGATGGTGAGGAGTTATGTATGGATTGTGGTGGAATGTTAGTGATGCAGTTTTAAGTTCAGGTTTTGTTTTCTCACTCTTTTGTTCTGTTCTTTGTTGACAGGTAGTTCAGGTTTTGAAGACATCAGCAATGACAGGTAGTTCAGGTTTTTATGGTGGTTCAGGTTTTGCTCGGTACTTTGGTTATTTCAGACGTTTATTTCAGATGTATATGTACGGTTATGACACTTATGGTAGTTTGGTTATAACACTTATGGTAGTTTGGTTGTGTATGTGTACGGGTAGCTTTTTGTCGACACCTATGTATGTGGATGTATGAATGTCTATGTATCTTGTGGATCTTCAATGCGTATACGTATTTTGTAGTTGTTTAATATATTATGTTCAAAAGTGTATGTGCTTGCATATTCTGTTATTATATAATTGGATGCTAGATCAGGGGTAAATCTGGAGTAGCAGGTGGAGGGAAACAAACGCTACTGGATATTATTTATTTTGGTAGCATTAAAATGTCGCTACAAAAGAGTGATTAAAAACTCAAGTACACTTATGCTGGCGTTTATTAAGCGCTACAAAAAATGTATATAACGCCATGAAAAGGTAACGTGGAGGAGAAAACCCTTTCGCTGGCGTTAAACAAGCGCTACAAAAAATTTAGATAACGCCATAAAAAAGTATCATGGAGGAGAAAACCTTTTCGGTGGCGGTAAATAGGCGCTACAAAAAAGGAATTCTATGGCGTTATAAAAACGCTATCAAAAAAACAAATTTGTTGGCGTTTAAAAAAGTGCAACTAATACTCGAGGATTTTTAGTGGCATGTTTTCTCGTAACGATTATCGGAACGCCACTAAAAATACGTAGTGGCGGTTTTTGGGCACTACAAAAAATCAGTTTTCTTGTAGTGAATGCTCATCCCAAGGGACAACAGTACCAACGGGGCTAGGTCGGGCCTAGTGACGATGAGTCTAGATAGCTTGGGAAAAGATTAGTCATAAACATGATTTTTGGAGGACCACATCTGGCCGCAAACTGCTGGAATGAGATGGAGAGATACGTGAGTTCATTAAAATGTGTTATGAATGAGAGTTGCTTTGCCGTCGAAGACGGAGCTCCGACAAAGCAACTCAAAACAATGACTGATGATATTATTTTTAGTAACAAAGATGCAGACAAGGTCAAAGTGCCTATGCTTGATCCCCTAGTAATGTAGGCCACAATTGAGCCAGCAATTGTGAAGAAGGTACTAATCGACTATGGTAGCTCAACAAATATCCCGTATAAAAAACTTATGACCAAATGAAGATGGATAGTTAGGATCTTAAGCTATGCAAATCCCGGATCCAAGGATTTAATGGAGTGGCGAAAGAATCTGTGGGATATGTGGACCTACCGATGTTTTAGGTGAAGGTGACCGCAAGCGAGTGCGGGTTATGGCTTTCTTGGTGTCAAACGTTTTCTTATCTTATAATGCTTTTCTGGGCTGGTCAGCCTTTGCCAGTTTTTGGGTATCCCTTTCCCCATGGTGCCTAACGATGAAATTTTCTACGGATAATGGAATGGGAGTTATTCAGGGAGACCAAAGTGTCGGGCATGAATGTTATGTTGCAGAGCTGATGGAAGCGATGCAATGTGAGAAAGGAAAGAATATAGAGAAGACTCTATGCATCAAGTCATTGGATACATAGAAACCACCGCCTAAGCCCTGGCTAGGGCAACATAGCTGTTTCCATAAGGATATGGATCTGAGGAAAGAGCCAGAGGATTTGAGGGCAGCCCCCAACGAGTTGACGATCAACATCCCAATCAGTCAGGGAAATCCTACACGGGTCCTGAAGATTGGATCTCAACTTAGCATGAGAATGATGAAAGAGTTGATGGGTTTTCTCTGGGTGAACCTGGATGTGCTCGCCTGGATGCCTTCCAACATGTATGGAATATCGTCGGAGATAACAAGCCACGCACTGAATGTGAACCCTAAATGTGTTCCTATAAAGTAGAAACGAATGTAGCCTGGGTCTGGTGCAATCCACTGCACCGAAGGAGGAAGTGGACAAGCTGAAGGATAATGGCTTCATCCACGATGCTCTATACTTGGAATGGGTATCCAGTCCAGTTCTGGTCAAGAAGTCCAACAGAAAATGGAGGACATGCATTGATTATTCGGATATGAATAAGGCATGCCTGAAAGGTTTCTTCCCACTCCTAAAGACCAATCAATTGGTAGAATCGGCCGCTGGGCATGAACTTTTATCAATTATGGATGCTTAATTTGGATATCACCAAATTCCAATGCATGTCCTAGATCAGGAGCACAGCAGCTTCATAACTGACCTAGGACTGTATTATTATCTTGTCATGCCCTTCGGTTTGAAGAATATAGGAGCAGCATACCAAAGACAGGTCAATTCCTTGTTCAAGGAGAAAATTGGGCGTTCGATGGAAGGTACATCGACGATATGCCAGTGAAGTCGCGATGATCGACTAACCATGTGAAGGATTTGGCGGAGATGTTCAGTGTACTTCGAAAATACGGAATGAAGCTCAACCCATTGGAATGCTTGTTCGAAGTTGCACCAGGGAATTTTTTAGGTTTGATAGGGAACTCAAGAAGAATATAAGCTAATCCAGAGAAGATTGCGGCGTTGAGGAACATAGAATCCCTAAGGTCGATGGAAGAAGTTCAGAGTCTGAATAAAAAGATTGTCGCTCAGATGGTTTATTTCAAGAGCCACGGACAAGTGCATACCTTTCTTCGACATTCTCAAGAAAGGGAAAAGGAACTTCGCTTGGACGTAGGAGTGTAAAGATTCTTTTCGGGCTTTGGTCGATCACTCGAAGAGGCCCTCTATCTTGTCGAAGCCATTGGAGGGAGAAGACTAATTCATTTGTCTGATAGTATCAATTAATGCCCTGAGTGCAGCACTCGTGCATGAGGAATCCAGAGTCCAGAGGCCAGTATATTACATCAGCAAGTGATTAATAGAGGCGGAGAGGATTTTTCCAAAGCTAGAGAAGCTAGCTTACTACTTGTTGATCCTACGAGAAAGCTCTATCCTTACTTCCAGGCTCACCCAATTAAAGTATTGACTAACTAGCCTTTTAGGCAAGTTCTACAACAACTCGAGATTTCGGGAAGATTACTTAAGTGGAACATTGAACTCAGCTAATACGATATATGGCATCACCCCCAAAGAGCAATTTAGGGTCGGGCATTGGTGGATTTCATCGCTGAATGCATGACTCGAGATGATACCGCTGAGGGTAGTGCGGAGGAAAGTGCTGGACGGAAGATATATACCGACGAAGCATCCAACAAATGTTGCTTGGGGACAAGTGTTGTTTCGATGACTCCCGAGGAACGTTCTATCTGCTACGCCCTAAAACTTAATTTTCCCGCAACGAAAAACGAAGCTGAATATGAAGCACTGATTGTGGGACTCAAGATTGAGAAAGAGCTGGGAGTCAAAACTCTGCACATTTTCTGCGATTCTCAACTGGTGATATGCCAGGTAAGAAAGGAATTTGAGGAAAAAAGAGCGAGGCTTGCTCCTTATTTGACCAAGACCCTAGAGTTTTTGAGCGATATTGAGTATTATACTATAACGCATATTCCCAGAGAGGAAAATGTGAAAGCTGATTTGCTGGCCAAGTTGACTAGTTCAGGAGACGCGCAACTCATGGGCCTGGTTTCGGTGGAAGTATTATCAGCTCCAAGCATTGACCAGATGGATATCAATTGGATCTTGGAGGCTATATGTGAAAAGGAGTCTTGGATGACTTCAATCAAGGATTATTTTATGAAAGGGATCCTTCCCGACGGAAGGAACGATCGACGAAAGCTCCTCCTCAAAGCCTTAAGGTTTGTTATTCAAGAAGGAACCATGTACCAGAAAGGTTTCTCAGTCCCCCTACTGTGATGTGTAGTAGGAAACCAAGCTAAAAGGATCCTAATAGACTTCCATGATGGGGATTGCGATGACCATGCAAAGAGGGAAAACCTTAGAAAGAAGATTATTCACTTTCGGTATTTCTGGCCAACCATCAACTAGGATGCAGCTGATTACACCAGGAGGTGTGATCGATGTCTGAGGTTTGTAAAGTTTCCTAGAGCTCGACTAGCGGAGATTATGCAAATGGTCAGTCCATGGCCATTTGCGGTTTGGTGTATCGATTCATTGGTGTGTTGCCGATGTCTAAGGGTGGTGCGAATTACGCCATCGCTGTAGTTGATTACTTCACTAAATGGGCTGAAGTGGAACCGCTAGCCACAATTGCCACAAAAATAGTAATCAACTTTATAGTTAAAAAAATATTCTGCCTATTTGGACTCCTACAAACGATCATCTCCGATAATGATACCCAATTCAACAGCGCCGAATTTAAAACTTTTTACAACCGACATTGTATTGAGAAGAGTTTGTGGCGGTGGCACACTTGCAAGCGAATGGACAAGTGGAAGCTACAAATAAGATAATCAAGTACATTCTCAAGAAACGATTGGAGAAGGCCAAGGGAAAGTGGGTTGATGAATTATCATTAGCACTTTGGGCTTACAAAATGACCCATAAGTCTGTGACCGATCATACTCCATTAGCGTTAGCCTATGGGTCAGAGGCTATGATTCCAATCGAATCGAAAGTACCTTCTCATCAAGTAACTTATTACAACCCAAAAAAAATTAGGAACTTTTGTTGGAATCACTTGACATTATTGATAAGAAGCGTGATGAAGCCGACTTGAGGACGGTCGCACATTAAATACGAGTAGCCAATATTACAACACCGAGGTAAGGAGCCGGACCTTTGAGATTGGCGACCTCCTCTTGAAACGGGTCTCTCCTGGTCCTGCGAATATGGACCCGAGCTAAGGAGGTCTGTACATAGTCAAACATAAGCTTGGAGATGGAATATTCAGGTTGGCAAGTATGGATGAGATCTCACTCCCGCGGGCGTGGAGTAGCAAGCAATTGCAATGCTTTTTCCCTTGAAATCCGACTTTATAAATTCAATCGATTTTCGTGTAACAATACAAATCTGTCATTTCTTGTGAATATAGAGTGAAATGAATTCCCAAAATTTATGAATCTATCTTAACATAACTATGAACTGTGAAGTGGAAAACGAGAATGAATCTACATGTACATTATCCTAGTACACAAGTACCCAGAGATAGGTGCCGATTAAACTTCTACGATCTACGATCGAACCTATGAAGTAAAATCATTCTAGATATCTAGAGATAGATACCTATCAACTCCTCTAACCCACAACTCGGGGGCTGGAGCATAAATGTCCAAGGGTGGAACGAGACAGTTCGACCCAAAAGCTCATAGCCACAGTTTAGTTGAGCATCAACACCTTGCCCAAAGGATGGCGAGGTGAAAGGTCGATGCCCGAAATTAGGCGAGACCATATACAAAATTTGATCGTTGCCCATTGTTAGGCATGGCTGAAGACGAACATTCAGAAGAGGGATGTCTAAATAACTGTCCTAGGTGATCAACCCCGATCGGTGTCCGGAGTTAGGCACAGTAGCATGAAAACATCCTAAAGAGGGATGTTCGAATCATTAGTTCAAGTTACCAAACTCAGCCAAAGCCTGGAGTTTGGCATGGTCGAGAAAGGGTGCTGGGAGATAGGCACCCACGCTGGAGCTCCTCGGCTAAAGAGATAATATGATCTTGGCTGTAATCGCCAGTCAAATAGAATTTGACTGAAAACAAACAAGATAAGCTATTAACTCGGTTAAGAGATAGCAAAGAAATGATTCACATGCACACAAGTGAGAATAATAAGCGTATCTCTTGGTGCTTAGACAAGTTCGCACAAGTCTTGAAAGAAAAACAAGCCCAAAATTTAATTCACATACTACTTAAACCAAAAGCAAGGGCTGTACTTGCAAAACTTCAGCCTACATACACAAGTCTCGAGCAAAACTAAACACGACTGAAATTGGGAAAGGCATGACTAAGTTTTCTTCCCCCTTTTGAAATCTTCTTGCTCTCCTTGGAAGAAGGCATGCCAGACTCACCATGCTTTTTTATATCTTCTCCTATGCCCCTACCACTCTTTGGAAGGTCACCTTATGAAGATCAGGGGGCACGATTTGAGAGCTTCCAAAGGAAGGAATTGTAACCAAAGCAAAGGTGTGTTGACTCGGCATTGCCATAGAGAAAGGAGGAGGCATTTCATCAAACGGTTCCTTTCTTGATCTCTTTGGCCAATAGAACTCGTGTCTGAAGCACCTCCTGCATGGTGAGCCCCGAAGAAGGCTTAGAAGACCCGGTTATAAGGAAATCCTCCTTAGCCTGTGCTTCTTGGAGGTCACCGGTCATCTCCTCCTCCAAGGCATGAATTATTTGTGCACCAGGTCCGAAGGCCATGCCAGGTGGAACATTTGAACTAGTCTGGGAGGCAGACATGATTACGGACTTAGTTGTCGAAGCTTGTTGGACCAGCTACGGACCTCCCACAAGAAGAGGAGCGATGAGGAGAAGATTTGAAACTTGAGAAACATGGAAGGAGAGGTTAGCAATGTCAACTGGTGTCTTGTGAGCCTTCTCAAATATAGGTGAGGTCAGTGATATACCGCCCCTAGATTTGAACTCAACATAAGCTGGGGTACAATCGTAATTGCCTTCCAAAATGGGGAATAAAATAGATGTCCTTTGGAGATGGGGCTCATTTGGATTATACCGAGCATATAAGGAAGAGATTAAAGCAGTCAGGGCCTCTGTAGTAAGGTTTGTTGTGGCATCCTGGGAGAACGAGGTCGCCAGTTCTAAGTGCTTCAATCTCATCCTCGCTTAAAGACCACGTCTCAACTTCTCCACATCAACTTCGGCTCCACCCGAGAATTCCCATTATCCATTCACAATTTCTTTCCATGCCAAGGCCATAGCCCTGGGGTGATCGTCATCGAGCCATCTCAAGTTCCTGAATTTGATCACATTGGCATTGTAGAAAACTATTATCGGCTTGAACTCATCTTTAATCTGCTTCTCTATGGCTTCAACTTGTCTTTCCACATCTTTTGCCCGAACCTCTGCGACATCTCTTGCTTGGCGGGCATCAGCAATTCCTCACAGTAGCCTTGAGCTATATTATAGGCAACGTCTTTTTCCTTTTTCTCCACTTCCAACTTTTCCTACACCTCCTCCATCTCCTTAGACAGTCGCTCATTTTCCTCAGACAAGATATGTCTCATGTGGTAGCAGCCTCAACCTGTTTCTCATGGCTTTGTTGCTCCAGTTCGGCCAACTTAGTCAAATCATCAGCCTTTTCTTGGCCACTTCCAATGATCTATTTAGTTTCTCAACTTCTCGATCAAGATTAGCTATGATATGCTCATCATCTGCTTTCTCAAGTTTCATTCCTTCAAGCTCCACCTTTCTTTTATAAGAACCCTCAAAGATAACCTCGGCAATACGTCTCCATTTGAAGTATTGGTCATATACATCAATGACATAAGCCAGTTGGTTTTTTGGACATGCGGAGGAATGTCTTCCAAATCAGGAGCGAATATGACATCATAAAAATAGAATTTTGGAAATCGGCATTTTAGATCCTTTAAGTGAGGGTTGGAAGCAATTTCCATCTCGTTGGTAGTAGTGGTCCTTCCGATCAGCCCTTTGCCAGATCTCTAATGGGAAGTGTCGGGAGCGACAAGCCCAGATAGCTGATCCAACTGTCGAGGTGCACAAGGTTGTGTCATCTGCTATGCGGTTAAAGAAACTGAGGTAGTGGCACGAGAAACGTCAATAGGAGGAACGTTGTCAGGTCGGTCTGAGAATCTAGCCAAACTTTTAGGCAGAGGCGATCTGGATCTAGATTTGCGCCCTAAGGACAAATCATAAGACCGATAGCCCCTATTTCGGCCCTCTTAGTCTCAACCTGACCATCTTCTGGTATCAGAATTATGTCCAAAATCGTGAGAATATGTACATGAACTATGCCTGTTATGTTTGCTCGTCTGACCCTTAAGAGAATCATACATGGATCTGTGCTCCATTGAACCTGCGAATGAAACGAGAACAATTAGCCCTAGTAGGGAAAAGGATGCAAAGTGTTATGTGTGTGTGTCCTAATGTACCCTCAACAGACCATGGATCTAGATTTTACTGACAGGGGTGATCTCCCCCGCTCGAGTAGTTGGAAATTCACCCGGTAGACGGATAAGGGAGTCAATATCCCCAATGCTCATGTTGCCTAGGCCAAAAGAACCAAACTTATCTAGAATCAGACCGAGGTCCTTATAGATGTCTTTAGAGGGTGGAATAGGATTTTTCTCTATAACAATGGCTAGTGGAGGTTGTGTTGGAGTCCGCATTGGGACAATCTTTATTGTAGGTCACCGCTTCAAGAGGAAAGACTAGTCACTATCACCATCGTCATCGGAGGGCTCATGACCCATATTGGCATGATCGTTATCTCTTTTGCCACTTTCTCCACCCTTTGTGTGCTCACGCCTTTCATCGGTCTCTGCAATAGGACTTAGAGTTGGGGGCATTTAATGGTTGTCATCTCCGTCCTCTGACGAAGAACTCTCATCATCTTCATAACTAACCACAAGAACATGGCCAACGCTACGATCTCCTCCCAAGAGATTGTAAGCCCTTAAGTTCTCGTCAGTGAGAAGCAACTTCATATCCCTTTATTCAAGCGGTACCTGATGGAGAGATGTAAGGACAGTCACCAAGGTTGTGTCGCTAGGTCTTCTTGAACTATCTGCAATAATAAGTAGTGATCGTGTGAGCGAGTGAGGTTATATCATCAGCCTAAAAGGATGAAGATAAAACTTACGTCCGAACAGTCACCTCTGTGCACCAAGAGGGCAACGCACAAAAAAGAATTCGTTTTTAAAATGGGTCAATTTATTCCAAAGCCATATAACAATACGACACCCCATAGAAGATTCTAGATATGTGAGCAAAGGAGATCCTTTCTAGTGCTTGAAGCTATACAAGTAGCGGATCTCCGGAGTGTTAATCTCGTGATTCAGATGGTAGGACAAAATGATATAAATGCTATTCAGGAAAGCATAGATGTTAGAATGAAACTGGGCTTGAGTTAGCTTCATGAATTGCAAAACTCAGTAAATGAACTAATTGAATGGTGGAACGCATCTTACCATGGAGATGTATCGGTTGCATGCGATGTATCCAACTCGTGGGAGATGTGCTCGTTGATGTAGAGAAGGGACGAATGCGTCCTCGAATGGGATACCATGCCTCTTGCATATCCTCCTTAGAGACCCTTCATCGATTTTGGAGGCAGAAGAATCCAAGGGGTCATCCAATATAATGGCATCACTACTATTGACATTTGAAGCGACTACTACTTCAGGACCTCTTGCTTGCTTGAAGGGAATCATTTGAAGAGGTTGTTCTGATTGATGACCGATGGAATGTGACCCGGATGGGGTCAGAGTATGCCTTATAGCGGGAAATGTGGTTGAACTGAACTCGGTATCAGACTCGGCATACATAGAAATTAAAGGACCTATGGCTATCGCAGAGAGATGCGAGGAGCGTCTGAGATCCATAACTAATAAAACTTCACATATAAGCAATATTGGACACATTTTAAAGTTGTAATCTTCATGCTGGAAAAGAGCCCTGCGAAGTTAATGTACAAAACCTGATGGATATCAATGTGTGTTGATCAATCGAGTCTCGCACATCGATGGAGGGGCAGTATAATACCAATTAAAGGGTGCAGTGCATGCATATGGCATCGTGTAACTCATATTTATAATTCAAAAGGAAATTGACAGATAGTTTGTTCAAGTACTGATTTAATGTCCAAAGTAACCGTCATTACTAAAGAACCGATGGAACTTGTGCTGTCGATCACTTGTCGATAATCTCACAGCAACATTCATGAAATTTTCACTTAAGAATTCACATATGTAGTGTGTAAAATGCATCCAATCACCAAAATTGCTCAAATTGAAATCCCTAAGTATGGGATCGGTGGTCATTGGTGTGAAATGCATTCAATCACTCGAATTGCTCAGGTGAGAATTCCCCAACTATAGGATCGTTGTCGATCCCCTAAGAGCAAATACGAGAAGATTTTTTTCCCGTAGTTGATCCGTGCATGGCCAAAAATGTGGACAACGATTAGCTTCAACCTTCAGAGCCATCGCCACCTACCAAGAGTGAATGATGTTATGGACTTTGAGGAGGAACAGGCTGGCAATCTAAATCCTTCGTCTAAGTCGACCGATCTAAGCTTTGATTTGAGAACGATGAGTTTAGCAATGTCGATGGAGAAGGCGGTACACAACAGCAATTTGAGGCGGGGATTCAGGGTTGAAATATCTGACGAGGGCAAGATTGTTAATGGCAAGCTCAAGTTTGGTGACCTCAAAAATAAACAGAAAGCAGAAGTAAGAAGAGAAGAGAGGGTTCAGGGTTATATGTCCACAAACCCAAAAATTTATGCAATTTTCTTGCCTTAATTCACAAAGGCTGGGATCGTTACCGATCCTTGAAAAGGGATCAGTACCGAACCCTATATATATGATGAATGTTGATGATGTGCATATGTGTGTACATGTATGTACATATGCATATGCATGTGAATGAAGAGAGAGTGACAAGCTTGCATGTGTTAGCATGGCGCTGGACTATCAGAATTCCAAGGCTAAAGGTTCAAACCTATGGAGTCAGAGTGAGGGAATCGCTGAAAGCTTTCCGAGTTTGGAATTATAAGCTTGAAATGCGCACTTCAACCTTTATACTACTAAGAACTTGCAGGCTTAAACCAAAAAAATGTTGCGACGACTGGTCAAAGATGCTACGCTGCTCTAAAATAGTCTGAGGAAAAGATGACAACCATTCGAAGTGAGAACTGAACTGATGCAGGAATTCCAATTTCTCTCATTTCAAAGCACATCATGTTGGAAACAAGATGTACTTTGGGGTGCAGATATTATCTAGCCTTGTAACCAGGCCATATTTGGACGAACCTAATCAGTCGAACTTAAAGGTTATCGAGGTAGAGAGCTCAGAGTGATAACTTCCAAACCCAGATGCCAAGTGCAACAAATAGGAAAATCCCAAAATATAGCAAATGATCTCTAAGATAAAGCATACACACCCTACAACCATGAGCAACACTTCACAAGCTCATAACGAAAGAAGTGATGGACCAGTGCGATCCCTAAATGCTTGCCTAGGGCATCATTCATCTCATGCGTCATCAACTAAATGTGTTTAAAACCATTTTCCATGCTTTGTAGTATGGTTCATGAGCTCGTATCATCAAACACCACCAATACACAAGTCAAGCATTGCGACTCCACCCTCAAACCAAGAGGTTTTCCTAGAGTCAAGCCTCTAATGATGCAAGTAAGGCGACAAAAATAGAGACACTAGCAAAGCTAGCAGTCGTCGAAGTCAAAAGCGAATCCTGAAGGCAAAACTGTGGATCAGTATCGATCCCTAAGCAGGGTTCGGCACCGATCCCTGATTCTTTACAACGTGGCCACATTTTCCTTAACTTAACTTTCGAGAACGTGGAGAATGTGGGTTGAGATGTAGGCAGTGTTTTAAATCTCGGATTTTGGCCAATATCTCGGGAAAATATCTCGGCTATCTCGGGCGATATTTAAAACACTTATAACTAAATAGGCTGCCAAATCTCGGATTTTGGCTGATATCTCGGATTTTTCATCTCGGCCATCTCGGGGAGATTTAAAAGCCTGGATGTAGGTGAGAGGATTCAAGCGACCTATAGCTATAAATAGAGGGGAAAGGGCACATTTTGAAGGATCTTGTTCAGTTGTTTACAAATGATAGAGTCACTCTTGTAATTCCAGAGATTATCAACAAAGTTAAGTGGACATAGGCAACGTTTAGCCGAACCACTGCAAACCTTATGTGTTCCGTTTTTACACATTTTAATTTGCTTTCTTAATTTAATTCTTCTACTTTTTATTTCTGGGTGTTTGTGCCGCTTTTCGGTATAAACAGAGAACCAATTTTTACTTTTTATTTGATGTTTGTTTATAATATATTTGGCTTAAGGGGACTGGAAATGGAGGCTATCATAGAGGAGGGAGAGCCAAAGTCACCTAAACAATGAGGGGTAGTGTGGCCTTTTATAGAGAGAATAAATGAGATATTCTCTCTTTGATTTACTCCTTCTCTATTACCAAATTTAGATTCAACTTTTCTGAATCTTTAGCCCCTCTCTTGCTGTAACAACTGCCATACACCTCCAGCAACCAATATACCTGTATAGTGTGCTGTAACGGTGCCTGGTCGATGCAGGATGGCAGTCAAGGGTTGTAATGTAAATAAAAAATCATAGAACCTGTGGTATATCTCGCAGCGCATTGAATAAAATATAATAGTAAACAATTGAATAAACCACAGAATCAGAGCGCACAGATTCATACAGTATACAACATTAGTGATAGAGTTACACATCAAATAATAACTCATAATAGGTAACTATCTCTAAATACATAATAGCACTAGTAAGCTCCATAGTGCTGCACAGTAGAATAGAAAATTATAATAAATGTAGTAATACGAGAGTGTGATCTCTTGCCTGTCCTCTGTCCAGTTCCACATGCTCACCAGACCTGATATCCCTAATCTACTCATTTAAGAGTACCCGGAATAATAGGAAGCAAATCATAAAATCCCAAGTTAGACAACAGTCTAGTGTGAGAGGTAGAAAATCTTAAATACTATAAAGTTAATATACTAAGGCATAAGGTATGAGAGATCAAACCTGACCTTTCCCTGCATCCAAAGAGTCAGCACATAACATAAAGTATAGGCTACTCTACATCATCATCATCATCATCATCAAGGGTGTACTATACATTAAAGTACTAAGGGATGTCTTGATATTTACGTCAATAATATTAGCATCACGTGACATTCCCTAGGGTGATAAGCAAATAAGCAAACATAACACCCATCATCCATCCTCACGTTCACTCAGTCAGTGTGTCCGATAAGTGATAATTTCACCAACCGTCATGTCAAGGACTACTCAAGGTGAAGGTTTTCTTGGTACTTGAATCCATTCCACTCAATAGGCCAGGAACTAGACTGTCCGTCTGATAGCCTAGGGTAAGGCAGGTTCTAACATCAATGAACTCTACCTCCTCATCACTAGGTCCTAACGTCAATTGACTCTAGTAGCATAAGTGATCCAGGTTCTAATGTCAATAGACTCAGATCGCACCATCATATACCCTTGCTTTATGGGTACCCATCAAAACCCTTGAGTATCATGATCACATTGCGCGCGTCATCCATAGTAGATTATGCCTCAGAACTGTCCTCATGACTCCCATCTGAAGTCATCTTGGTTGGGAAGAATTCTAGACTGTCATCGTTCGTCATAGGATATCATCATGCATCCTATACCCTTCTCTTATAGTTCCTTTCGTCCAACTCGTCACCATCCACTCTGCATCTCAAAGTAAAGCTATCCATCGTCAGATCCATCAATTCACATCATGGAATCATCATTGTTGTGTCACGAGTCATCGTCATCGAAAATCATCAACAAAGTTATCGAAAAACTAAACTCAACTCAGAATTTTCCTAGGTTATGGCACAAAGTAGAGCCCAAAAATTAATAAATTTGGCCCTAAGCAAATCTTGGCCCGAAGTCATGCCTATGTAATTTCAAAAAATTCCCTAAGCAGACCCCGCGTCGATTCAATTTTATGGTTCGGTACGGATCCTTGAGCAGGGATCGGTACTGATCCATAACTAACTCATTTTTCCCTTGCCTTCATCGATCTGAGAATGCCCTAAGTCAAGCTTTTGTTTCTGTCTTGCTGGCCCGAAGCACACCTTACACTAATCCATGACTTAACTCATTTTTCTCTTGCCTTCATCTATTTAGGAATGCCCTAAGTCAAGCCCGAAGTTTCTGCCTTGCTGGCTCAAAGCATACCCCACACTGATCCTACTCCATCGATTTGAACTTCCCAAAGCCATAAGTCGACCATATGAATATCAATCCAAATGAAATTTGAAATGTAGCTTTAGGAAATCCCTCTTGACTTACCCTATGGATCACACGTCATTTGGATAATGTGACCTTTATGGGTCATCATCGATCCATCAACACCGATCCATCTTAAATCGGCCATAACTCGAGCGAATGAACTCTAAACGACTTGAAATTTGAAATGAGCAGGGATCAGTACCGATCCTTACATACAGATCCCTAACCTGTTTCTAAAGCTAAATTGCCATTCGATCGACGTTTTCAACCATTCAACCAACATACATTAGCAATCATTACATATAGTCTATCCTAACAAGCATACATCCATATGTATCAAAACAAAACCTAAATCTAAGGGTATATCCATGAGAACAGGGGAGATCAATAAGAACACTAATTCCAAAAAACTTTTCCAAATCGTTTGAAATTTACATATGTTATTAAAAAGGAACTAAAGCATATTTTAGAGTTTATAATTCATTTTAAAACATCAATTTAAGGTGTATAATGACTAATTAGTAAGTGCGAGGTCCTAACCACTCACCTTAATCCAAAGAAAATCCAAATAGGCACGAATCTCAATATGAACAGCAGCTCCAAGTGATCTCTAGCAGCCATCTTCAAATCAAAGTGATAATATCTCCTTAATGATTAGATTTAGCTAATTAATGTATGAGTTATGAGTGGTTTAAGGCTCGAGAATGATAATATGGCTCTCTAACTATTTTGAGAAGTGTGTAAATGAGAAGGAGAAGTCTCATCAGCTCATATTGGGTGCTAATGCCAAAACGGGCCTTGGGCTTAGCCACTAATCTCCTTAATTACCTATTAAGTTGTTCAAAATCGAGTGAAACTTCAAACAACCATTTCTCCTAAATAGCAAGTCTGTTTTCTATTATGAGGACTATACGGAAAGAGAAACCAGCATCCTGATCTAATGGAAGTTGTTTTTGACCATAACTCGACTCCTATCAAAAGTTATAGGTCATATAAGATTGTCAGGGTCAAGTCCGATAAAAATCCTAAAGATGGTAAATGTCTCTAGTAGTAATTTTCCGAAGTCATAGAATCATACGACCCTAAATAAAAATAATATTAATATTTTACGATCCTTTAATACATAAATAACTGGTCATTACATTGTTCCCCCTTCAGGAATTCCTGAAATTCCATAAACAAGTCAATATGGTCTTCCCACATGCCTAACAATAATATATAAGCATGGGAAACCATCACACATCAAACATGAATACATAGCAACAAATGAAAAAGGAAATATCCAAGCCTATCCTAGCATGTAGGATACTACACTATGGTATGTTTCATGATATCATTGGAGAAAGTAAAAGCGATAAATAAAAATTTCACCAAGTAAAGAGCTCAGGAGAAGCTATCCTCATGCTCTTCTCGGTCTCCCAAGTGCAATCGCCTTTGTTTTCGCTCCACTGAACCTTCACCAACTTCATCATCCTCCTCTTAAGTTGCTTTCACATCCAATGGTATAAATAGGCCTACGAGGTCTCGAAGCCTCTGGTTCAATATCGATATCATCTAGTTGACCTGGTGCGATAGTTATATCTGAGTCAAGCACAAACTTCAACAATTGAGAAATGTGGATGACATTGTGCACTACTACCATTCCTTAAGGTAAGTCGACCCTATAAACCATGTTCTTATTCCCCTCTAGTATTAGAAAAGGACCTACAAATCTCGGTGCTTGCTTTCCTTTACTACCCAACCGAATTACATTCTTTAGTGGAAAGATCTTTACAAATAACAAATTGCCATCAGAGAACTCCAAATCTCTATTTCTCCTATCAATGCAGCTCTTCTGTCTGCCTTGGGTGGCTTCATCCATTATAAATGATCTCGATCTTCTCCAAGGTTTCTCTAATCATATCTGGCCTAAGTATCAGCTTTTCACTCACTTCCCACTAATAAGAAGGGGCATTGCATGGTCGGCCATATAATGCTTCAAATTATGCCATACCGATGTTGGATTAATAATCGTCGTTGTATGCAAATTCAATGAGATGTATGTGATCATCCCACGAGCCTCCAAAGTCAAGTATATAGGTTGGTAAGAGATCCTCCAAGATACGATCCACTCTTTCTTTTGGCTATCAGTTTGAGGGTGATAAACTATGCTAAGGTGCAGCTCTGTCCCTAATGCCTCCTATAAGCTCTTCCAAAACCCATTAGTGAACAATGGATCTTGGTCACTCACAACGCTCTTTGGCACACCATGGAATCGTACTGTCCATTTCACATACAATTCGACCAGTTTGGCTGTCGTTCTACTTGACATGACGAGTATAAATCTAGCACTCTCGGTCAATCGGTCGACTATGACTCAAATGATGTGGTACCCTGCACGAGTCCTCGGTGATCCATTGATGAAATCCATCGATACTTGCTCCTATTTCCACACCTTAACTTCTAGCGGTTGCATCAATCCACTAGGCTTCATCTGCTCTACTTTAACCAACTGGTAGTTCATGCATTTCGAGATAAATGTCCCAACATCTCTCTACATCCCATCCCAATTAATGGTCTGCCTCACATCATGGTACGTCTTGTTACTGTCGGGATGAATAGTCAATCTCAAATGATGGCACTCTTATAGCACCTTATCCCTCAACCAATCAACATCAGGAGCAAACAATCTTCCATCTATATGGAGCCAACCATCTCGGTCGAGTTTGTACTGTCTCATTCTTCATACTATAATCCAATTTCAACCCTAGCAATGATCTCAGCTAATCTGGCATCATGCCTCTGACTAGTACCAATTCGCTCAATTAGAGTAGGTCTAATAGTCAAGCTTGCCAAGATCTTTGGCTCTAGCTTGCATCTCGGTCAGAAATCATAACCAACAATATACTCTAGTTGCGTCCACTCTATGAACATAGCTACTAAGCTGGCATGTCTCCTACTCAAAGCATCAGCAACTGCATTACCTTTACCCGATGTATATGCAATATCAAAGTCATAGGAGACTAGAAACTCTAACCATCACTTTAGGTGAAGGTTAAGATTCTTCTACGAATAGATGTACTTCAATGATTTATGATCGGTGAATAGCTCAAACCTCTCTCCTAAAAAATAGTGCCTCCAGATCTTTAGCTTAAATACAATCGATGTTTACTCTAAATCATGGTCTAGTATTTCTTTTCATGTGGCTTCAGTTGTTAACTAGCATATGCAACAATTTTGCCTCTCTGTGTTAATATTGCGTCCAATCCGATACCACAAGCATCAGTGTATACCATCATATCTTCATTCCCGCTCGGAATAGTCAATACTGGTGCACTCGTCAACTTTTCCTTCAAACTCACAAATGAATGCTCACATCTTGCATCCCAAGTAAAAAGCCAATTCTTTTTCATCAACTTAGTCAACGGTGCCCTACCTTAGAGAAGTCCTGGATGAATCGTCTATAATATCCAGCTAACCCCAAGAAGCTTCTCACATCCATAGCATTTTTAGGTCTAGTCCAATCTTGAACTACTATGACTTTTTCAAGGTTCATGGCAATGCCCTGCTCAGAAATAACATGACCCAAGAAACTTTGTTTTTAGTCGATGCTCTCTTAACACCTCAATCACAATCCTTAAATGCCTTTTGTGTTCTTCCTCTATCTATGAGTAGATGAAAATATTATCAACGAACATCGGCACGAATTGATTTAATTGACCCCTGACACGGTTCATGAGATTAACAAAGTATGCCGACGCGTTGGCTAGCCCGAATGGCATAATCAACCACTCATAGAAACCAAACAGCGTACGAAACACTGCAATTGGCACACTCTCCTTTGCTACTCTCAGTTGGTGAAATCCCATCGCAAGATCCAACTAATAAAATACTCTTGCACCACGAAGCTAGTGGAACAAGTCATCGATACGTAGGAATGGATACTTATTCTTCATCATCACTTTATTCAACTTACGGTAGTCAACGCACAATCTAAGGGAACCATTCGCCTTTGTGGAAAATACTACAAGCGCTCCTCACTCAGATATACTCCTGTGAATGAACCTGCATCACAATAGGTCATTCACTTGCACTTCGAGCTCCCGATGCTCTCTAGGTTCCATCCTCCTCAAAGGCATCACTATCGTTCTGGCATCTTTAACTAAATCAATGCGGAACGCTATCTCTCTGTGTGGCAGAAGTTTGGTTACCTCCTCAAATATGTCTAGATACTCCTAAGAAATAGGCATCGATGACAACTCATCACATGGGATATTGAGCGAATATAGAAAGCTAACCATCACCTTATCATCTGGTAGGCAGCCTAACACTACCGTCTACCTACCATTTAACCTTATTATCACCAATGACTTCTCACAGTCCACCATCACTCTGTATTTATGAAGCCAGTCCATCTCCAAAATAATATTAAACCCAACAAAAACCAAAACAATAAAAAAGCATCCACGACTCGATAAGACTAAAACATGACAATCCATACACAAGCTAGTTGAGCCTCCAATAGGGTTTGTCACAATCAAAGATCGGTCAACAATTTCGGGTTCCAATCCTAACTTATCTACCAAGTAACTAGATAAGAAGGAATGTAAAGCCCTTGTATCAAATAAAACATGTATGGGAGCATCATAAATGGAAAGCATACCTTGAATAACGATGCCCTTTCCCTTCTCTTTTGTTGGTGGAGCATTCGACGAAGTTGGAACTGAAAGTGACTAAGGATCGTGCAATATGGAATGTTAAATAAACTATATACTTATGCAGAGTGTAAATGTAAAAGTAAAGTAATAAATTAAATGACATCGAAGATTTTTATACTGGTTCGAACTTCCCGTTCCACATCCAATCCCAGACTTATTCTGGAATTTAACTATCAACCCTCACTTAACCCGGAGGAACAGGTATACACCGCCTGAGCAACCGAATAGGACTTCAATAATATAGAGAATTATCTTGACTGAATTTGCTCTTTTAATAGCCCGGATAAGTCTATAGAGTACACCCTTCCTATAATCTTCTCCTTTGAGGTACATCGTGTAATTCGTGAAGATAGGAAGTTTATTAAATCACTAATGAAGTTTGCTTGAATGAACAAGTGATCTGAATGAAGTATTGAATGCTTAGAGTTCAAATAGTAAGATAGTTTAGAAAATAAGATCGAGAATTAGAATTAGTATCAGTGATTAAAAAAATGGAATTCATGGCTATTTATAGATATTTAAGAGTTGTAATCGTTTGCGAAAGATAGCCATAAAGAGATATGGAAGCAACTCTTCAATCAAGAGTTGTTTCTGTTCATTGAATCGAAGTGTCTTTTGAAAATATAGCCGTTATGAAGATTCAGCCATCTGAATGGAGCAACTTAGCCAGCCGATTCAAAGAAATTTGTGCATATGCACAACATTCAGCCGTCTAAATCAAGCTATTCAGCCGGTTGAATTTCTTGTTTTCTGGCATATCAAAAGTGTTTTGAAAACTTTACTACTAAACTCAAAATCAAGCTATTGTGTGTGCGTGCATATAACACTTTGGATAGATTTTAACATGAATTTGCTACTAAACTCATACCTTAAACTTAACACTTTGCTGAAGCTTCAATCCAAAATTTGGTCTGCAAATTGTTAGACTATTTCTCGAGTAAAAACAATATCTTCTCCTGCAAGTTTGGTTAGTTCATATAATATTTACTTATATAGTTGTCACAATAAAAACATCAAAATTTTAGGTTCTAACAGGAACGGCATTGATAGCATATGCTTTTACCACTTTCTTTTACTTCAATGACTCTGGATAGTCCTTCTGGATATGCCCAATCTTGTTGTGGTTGAAGCATTTCTTTCGCCCAACTCTACAATCCCTGCTAAAGTGTCCTTTCCCTCCATAATTATAATAAGAAGTAACACCTTTAAGCTTCTTCTTCTATACATCATTATTCTGGAGCTGCTTCCTTTTGTTGTTCCATTTCTTATTACCTACCCCGTCTGATTGCGACTTTGGTTCTTCTTTAGGAACAATAGCTTTCGGTTTCAGATATAGACATTCGTGACTCAATGCTTTTTCGACTAACATCTCGAAAGTCTCAACAATATGGCCCATGAGCTTTTCTCCTAAGTAGTCATCTAAGCCAATGATCAATTTCTCATTCTTCTTTAATGGAGTGTCAATGAAGGACATCCCATATTTCAATAGGGCATCGAACTCAGCAAGATATTCGAAGATAATCATATCTCCTTGCTTCAATTCCATAAACTTACGGAACAAGACCGACTCCTAAGCTGCTGGTATAAACTTTTCTTCGAATCTAGCTTTGAACTGGTCCCATGTGAATTGTTCTTGGGGAGTAGCGACCTTCACGGTATTCCACTAATTCATGGCTCACCCCTGAAGCTATTGGGAAGCCAACTGCCACTTTATAGCATCACTAAGCTCTAAGTCATTGAAGATCCTCTCACAGGTATTGAGCCAATCCTGCACTTCCATCACTGACTTTGTTCCCTGGAATAGTTTGCCAACAAGACTAACAAATTCTTTGTTCAGCTCAATGAAATTAGCTCTGGGCACCAGCATTGGAGCACCACTATCAATGGCAACATTTGGAGCGGCTACTTGAGCATTTTGCAGCATTTTTCGCATCATGGTATTGAACATAGTCTGCAAATCAGGATTAGCAGGTCCTTTCGTCCAACTCATCATCATTCACTCTACATCTCGAAGTATAGCTATCCATTGGCAAAGCCATCACTTTATAACACAGAGTCATCATCGTCATGGCACAAGTCGTCGTCATCGAAAATCGTCGAAAAAGTCGTCGTCAACTCAGAATTTTCCTAGGGTCTAGCCCAAAGCAGAGCTAAAGCATTTCTAGATTTGGCCCGTAGCAAACTTGGTCCGAGTCATTCCCGAGTAATTGCAGCAAATGCCTAAAGCACACTCCACTCAATTGAATTTTATAGTTTGGTACTTATCCTTGAGCAGGGATCAGTACAAGGATCGGTACAATCCATAACTAACTTGTTTTTCTTTTGCCTTCACCGATTTGAGAATGCGCTAAATCAAGCCCGAAGTTTCTACCTTGCTGGCCCGAAGCACACCGGACACTGATCCCGACTTAACTCATTTTTCTCTTGCCTTCATCGATCTGAGAATGCCCTAAGTCAAGCCTAAAGTTTTAGCCTTGCTGGACTGAAGTACACCCCACACTGATCCAACTCCACCGATATGAACTGCTCGAAGCAATAACTCGAACATGCGAACTCCAATCGACTAGAAATTTGAAACGTAGCTTTATAGGACTTTCTTGACCTACTCTATGGATCACATGTAATTTGGACAATGTGACCTTTACGTGTCATCACCGATCCGTCTTCAATCGGCCATAAATCGAGCAAACGAACTCCAAACGACTTGAAATTTGAAACGTAGCCTTATGGGGTTTTCCTGTCACCCTATGTCGATCGCACATGATTTTGGTCAGTATTTATGGCTTGTTACCGATCCCCACATACCGATCCCTAACTTTTTTTCAAGCTAAATAGTCATTTGATCGGTGTTTTCAGCAATTCAACTAATACATTCAAGCAATCATCACATATAGTCTATCCTAACAAGCATACATCCATACATATCAAAACAAAGCCTAAATCCAAGGGTATATCCGTAAGAATAAGGAAGATCCATAAGAACACTAATTTTATAAACCTTTTCCAAATCATTTGAGATTTACATATGTTATTAAAAAGGGTTTAAAACTAATTTTAGAGTTTAGAAATCATTTTAAAACATCTATTTAAGGTGTATAATGACTAACTAGTAATTGAGAGGTCCTAAATCCAAAGCAAATCCAAATAGGCATGAATCCCAAGATGAATAGCAGCTCCAAGTGATCTCCAATAGCAAATCTTTAAATCCAAGTGCTAATCTCTCCTTAATGACAAGATTTGGCTAATTAAAGTAAGTGTTATGACTAGTTTAAGGCTAGAGAATGATAATGGTGGTTCTCTGACTATTTTTGAAAGTGTGTAAGTGAGAAGGAGAAATCCTATTATCCCTTTTTGGATGTAATCCCGAATGTGCCTTGAGCTTAGCTACCAATCTCCTTAATTACCGACTAAGATATTCAAAATCAAGTGAAAATTCAATTAGTCGTATCTCCGAAATGATATGTCTTTTTTCTTAGTATGACCACTCTACGGAAAGAGAAACCATCATCCCAATCTAATGGAATTGGCTTTAGATCCTAACTCGGTTCCTATCAAAATTTATAGGACATACAACATTTTTGTGATCAAAATCATTCAATAAAAATCCTAAGGATGGAAATGTCTCTAGAAGTCATTTTTCGAAGTTATAGAATCATACGACCCTAAATATAAATAATATTAATATTTTACGATCCTCCGATATGTAAAATATGAGTCGTTACACTTGCTCTCCTATAGCTACTAGATAAGGCTATATATGACTTAAATCATTCCAAACCTATTAGCAATTAATCATATTTTAATCTAATTCAAATGTATGAGGACATTGAATATTGATTCGTACATATATAACTTTTATATACACACCTAATTAATTGGTATTGGCACCTAGAAAATACTAATGGCACCCAATAAATTTAAATAAACAAATAATTAATATTTTATTAATAGTAGATAATTTAATTAATTTACAACAATTATAAATTAATTAAATCATGTGGTATATGAAAGAATCTACTAATTAGGTTGTGCGACTCGCAGGTGTAATTTAGTCAACGTTTAGTATTGAACAATTCGAATATTAATATTCATACATCACCTTAGCTGGTGGTGTGACGGTTTGGCCGAATTTATCACTTATACATTTTTTTGGTAAAATCCACTTTTACTATTTTAAGCGGTAACCGTGAGTGACGATTATTTATAGCAATTCTCTTCATCAAAACTATATCACATTAGGACATATTGAATTTGGTAATGGTCAAAATTCTATAGTCCATATTTAAAATTATAGTCTAAACACAAAGTCCTTGGTTCAATAATAACAATTATTATTAATTGAACTACTTTGGCTAGAGACTTTGACTTTGAATTGACTTCAGTTGACCATGATACCATATAAATATGGAGAGAATTCTCTCTTGACTATAGTTGTTCAATAGACATTCAGCTATGATTTAATTATAATCAAAGCAGAGTTTCCACATTGAAGCTCGATGGTATTCTCAGGTCGAGGGAGTTGTGTAATATTGTCACATCGATATTTTCTTTTTGACTTTAGTTATATTAGCCAATAGAAAACTATCGAGTTGGTCATTCCTTAGTTATCCAATAACTATTAGTACATAACCCCTTAGTGCCATTAGCAGCTACAAGTAATACACTGCTCAACATGTGGAGAGCGTTACGTACTGTAGTCTCAATGGATGTATCGATATCCAGTCTTGATACATCTTGACTATGAATATTTAAAACGATATGTTTATTTTAGTGTAATAAATCACTCGTGATTACAACACATTATAACTAATATAAAAAACATACCATTTATGAATTTTCTATTCTTTTAATTTACTTAATTAATTAATATAACACATTATATCAAGATATAATAAAAATAAACACCTTTTATTTCGAACAAGATTGGTTATCGAATTATATATGTGTAACAATTACATAATTGTCCCTAGGGCATACCCCTAAGTCTATCATATTAGGGGCTAGAGGTGCAAGGCGGTCGTCACATTTGGTATCAGAGCTTAGGTTACATGATTAACCTTAGTTAATATTGTGATCCTATAGGGATAGGGAATGAGTTATCACTGTAGCCTGGATCAAGAGTATATATATACAAGAGAGATCATTCTTGTTATATATTTTGGTTTTCAAAACTATATAGTAGTATATATATTATATAAATCGCATGCACACATGGGTACCATTGATGCAGTTTTCATTATGAGAGACAAACCTACAGATCAAGGATGAGCTAGCATTAAGAAAATCCATTTCTAGATTTAAAGGAAGGACCATGCTCGGGGGTTACTAACCCTAAGCTCTAGGTGATGTTAAACATGATGCTGGCAAACATGCTGCAAAATGCCCAAACGGTCGGTCCAAATGCAGCTATTGACGGTGGTGCTCAAGTGTAGGAGCCTAAAGTCGATTTTGCTAAGCTGAATAAGGAATTTTTCGATCTTGGTGGCAAATCGTTCCACGTAATGAAACGGCTATAGAAGTGCATGATTGGCAGGATAACTATGAGAGAATCTTTGATGATATGGAGCTAGATAGTGTGATAAGGAGGAGATTGGCTTGCGACAGCTTTTGGGGCGAGCCATGTATCGATCGACTGCAGTTATAATTGCCACTATCGAGGAAAATTTTACTTGGGACTAGTTCAAAGCAAGATTTTTGGAGAAGTTTATACCGGCTGCTCATTATTGGGTGCTGTTTTGGAAGTTTGCAAAGCTGAACTAGGGAGACATGTCCATCTTCGAATATGTTGCTTAGTTTGATTCTTTATCAAAGTATGGAATGTACTTCATAGGTATTCTTTAGAAGAAAACCAGAAAGCTAATTATGGGATTTGACGACTACTTAGGAGAGAAGCTTTTGGGGCATATAGATGAGTCATTTGAGAAGGTGATTGAGAAGGCCCTCTGACTTAAGAGCTCGTAACCTAAACCAAAGCCTGGTGTTATTGTCCCCATTGAGGGTCGAAGCCAAAAGATAGCAAGGAAGGAAAGAAGAAGTGGAACAACAAGAAGAAGAAGCAGTTTCAGAGGGTGACCAAAAGAAGTTTAAGTGGGATCCTACCTGCTATAATTGTAGTAACAAGGGTCACTTGAAAAGAGGCTGCAAGGCTGAGAAGAAGTGATATAACTGCAATAGGATTGGTCATGTGCAGAAGGACTGTCCTGAGCCCGTGAGGCAGAAGCAAGTGGTAAAGACATATGCTTAAGACATCGTTCTGACTTCGTTGAGTGCTCCCTCGCAAATAAGAAGGGGAAAGGTATCTCTATTCAAGGTATGCTTTCTATTTATGATGTTTCCTTACGTGTTTTGTTCTATACCAGGGCTTCATATTCCTTTATATTTAGTGACCAAGTAGATAGATTGGGATTGAGGCCTGAAATAGTTGACCAACCTTTAGTGATGACAAACCCTGCTGGAGGCTCTACTAGTCTTTCTATGGGTTGTCGTGGTTTGGCCTTGTCGAGTCGTGGATGCTCTTTTGTTTATGATTACTTTATTTTGAGTTTTTTTGGGTTCGGCATTATCTTTGAGATGGACTGGTTGAAGAAGTATGCATTAGTGGTGGATTGTGAGAAGCTTTGGTGACTATTGGGCCCGAGGAGGGGCAAAATGTAGTGATTTGCTGCCTACCGGAGGATGAGGTTATGGTTAGCCTTTTACATTCACTAGAGATCCCACATGATGAGTTGTCATCTACGCCTATCATTAGAGAGTATCCAGACATATTCAAGGAGGTGGCTGGATTACCGTCACACTGAGAGATTATATTCCATAAAAACTTAGTGAAGGATGCCAAACTGATAGTTATGCCTTTCAGACATGTGGCCCTAGAGAGCAGGAGGAGTTGGAGGTGCAAGTGAATGGCCTGTTGAGGCAATGGATATAGTATATCTGAATGGGGCACACCAGTATTATTCGCCACTAAGGTAGCTCTCTAAGATTGTGTGTATATTCCCGTAAGCTAAATCGGTTGAGGAGGAAGAACAAGTATCTACTCCCATGTATTGATCTTTTGTTCGATCAGCCCTATGGCATGAAGGTGTTCTCTGAACTAGATCTTGTGATAGGGTTTCACCAGCTTAGAGTAGCGAAGAAGAGTGTGCCAATCAATGTGTTTCGTTCGTCGTCTGGTTTCTATGAGTGGTTCGTTATGTCATTCGGGCCAACTAATGCTCTGACATAACTTTTTGATCTTATGAATCGTGTCTTCAGAGATCAGCTGAATAATTTTGTGCTTATATTCATGGATGATATTCTGGTCTATTCGAGGACAAAGGAGGAACAAAAGACATACTTGAGTATTGTGCTTGAAGTGTCGAGGAAGCATAGGTTGAAAGCGAAGTTTTTGAAGTGTCGCCTCTGAAGGAAGGAAGTGAGATTCTTGGGTCATGTTGTTTCTGAGCAGGGTATTGTAGTAGATCCTATGAAGGGGGCAATGGTTCAAGACCGGAACCAACCCAAGAACGTTACCAATGTGAGAAGTTTCCTTGTACTAGCGGGATACTATAGACGTTATATTATTGACTTCTCCAAAGTAGCAGCACTGTTGACCGATTTGACGAAGAAGAGTTAGACTTTTATATGGGACGTGAAGTATGAGAATGCATTTGTGAGTCTGAAGGAGAGGTTGACGAGTGAACCATTGTTGGCCATTCCAAGTTGGAATGAGGAGATGACAGTATACACCGTTGCTTGTGGTAACAGATTGGGAGTGGTATTGATTCAAGGGGGTAAGATTATTGCCTATGCTAGTCAACAACCAAAGTCACGTGAGAGGAAGTACCCAACCCATGATTCGGAGTTGGGGGCAATAGTGTTTGCTTTGAAGATTTGGAGGCACTATCTATTAGGGGAAAGGTTCGAGTTGTTCACGGACCACAAATCCCTAAAATAAATTTTCTCCCAAAAGGATCTCAACCTTCATCAGCAGCGATGGTTAGAGTTCTTAGTCTCTTAAAACTTTAGCATTTCTTATACACTTGGTGTAGGAAATGCAATCGCTGATGCATTGAGTGGAAGACATCCAAGTTTGGAAGTGATGTTCCCAGAATGTAAGCAGTTGGAGTATACTATTGGTTATGACTTCAGACCTAATTGCGAGTTAGAGCCAAAGATGTTGGAAAATTTGACCATCAGCCTAACAATGATTGAGAGGATTGGTATTAGTTGGAAGCGAGATGCTAGAGCAAAAAAAATTATAGCCAAGATAGAAGAAGGTGTAGAGTCTGAAGAGATGAGGCAGTACGAACTCGATCGAGATGGTTGGCTCTATAAGGATGATGGATTGTTTGTTCTCGATGTTGATAGATTAGGAGATAAGGTGCTACAAGAGTGCCATCATTCTAGATTGACTATACATCCCAATGGTAATAAGATGTTCCATGATATGAAGCATGTGTATTATTGGGTGGGGATGAAGAAGGATGCCGAGGCATTCATCTCGAAGTGTATGAACTGCCAATTGGTGAAGGCAGAGCAAAAGAAGCCGAATAGGTTGATGCAACCACTTGATGTTCTCGAGTGGAAATATGAATAAGTATCGATGGACTTCATCGATAGATTGCCAAGGACTAGGGGAGTGTACAATAGCATTTGGGTTATAGTCGACAAATTGACAAAAAGTGCCTGATTCATACCCATTAAGTCCTGTGGAACAACATCCAAGTTGGCCGAGTTGTATGTGAAATGGGCGGTGTGATTCCATGGTGGGCCCAAGAGCATTGTGAGTGACCGAGACCCTTTATTCACTAGTGGGTTTTGGAAGAGCTAACAAAGAGCATTGGGGACGAAGCTGCATCTTAGTACTGCTTATCACCAGCAAACTAATGGGAGAACCGAGAGGGTGAATCATATATGAGAGGATCTCTTGCAAACTTGCATTCTCCATTTTCGAGGCTCGTGGGACAATCATTTGCATTTGGTAGAGTTTGCATATAACAATAGGTATCCGTCTAGTATCGGTATGGCACCATCTGAAGCATTATATGGCCGACCATGTAATGCTCCTTTATGTTGGTGGAAGTAGGCGAGAAACTGATACTTGGGCCAGATATGATTAGAGAGAATTCAAAGAAGATTGAAGTCATTCGGAAAAGGATGTGGGCTACCCAAGATAGGCAAAAGAGCTACGTTGATAAGAGACATAGAGATTTGGAGTTCACTATCGGCGATATGGTGTTTGTGAAGATTTCTCCATTAAAGAATGTTGTTCGATTCAGTGGTAAGGGGAAGTTGACGCCGAGATTCGTAGGTCCTTTTCAATAGTAGAGAGGATTGAGAACTTAGCATATAGGATGACTTACCTTAGAAGATGGTTGTGGCACCCCGCACCTCTAGGCACCCCAATAATCAGACATGACTAGAAGCACATGTGGTCGGGTGAAATAAAATCCATAAGATAGCACAGAGACTAAGGCAACAACATAAAATGATTAAAATATTACAGCGGAAGAAAACTTTCACTAATTATAAATTAATAGCAAAACAGCTTCATTAAAAACAACATTATCTCAAATTTATTTCTGAAACCAAAATACCAAGTAGTCTCCACCAAAACATAAAACATAACAAAGTTCACGATATAGGTCCTATATATAGAGTAAAGTACGGAAAAGAGAAACGAAGTACATGAAACAAAAGAAACAAAAGCTGAAGATAACAACTGCTCCAATGACCCTCCAAGCTGCAAAGAACTGCAACCTAGACCTGCCCTCCTGTGATATGGGAAAAATAGGAAAAATAGGAATGGGTAAG
Source organism: Allium fistulosum (assembly GCA_030737815.1). NCBI lineage: Eukaryota > Viridiplantae > Streptophyta > Magnoliopsida > Asparagales > Amaryllidaceae > Allium > Allium fistulosum. The sequence goes on along the minus strand of CM060904.1, from coordinate 871,208,531 downwards.
ACATAAAGTCTGGTGAATGAGAAATAAAATGAAGCAGAAAGAATAAAACAGTTTAATTCCAGGTTTTCCCCGGATATCGCAGAGGGTGAATAATATAATGTAGCGAATCCTTCTTAGATACAGTTCCTAAGATGCCAAAGTACATGGTCACTCTAGGGAAGTCAACCATGCAGTAATACTAAACGTCCATCGGCCTGTCGGACCAGCTGTCCTCACCTATCCATGTGCTACAGCGTGAAAGTCATGCTCTTCACCCGTGCATTGTAACTAAATGCCTCTTACGTCAGACCGGCTCTGACTCAAACAACCTCGCAGGACCCCGAAGTTGCGCTTAGGCTTCGCCAAACTGGACTCCTATCCTCCTGTCTCCTCGGTCACCAACGTGGACTTGCCCCTATCCAAAGTGTCGGTCCTCCGAAAGAGCGCCCGCAACTGGGTCGGCTGCACAAAATCCTCCAACGATCTGCCTAAAGAAGCCTACATCAGAGCACACTTGTCTTGTTCCGTCCGCGTCGATTTGCCTGAAGAAGCTTACGATTGCGGATGATATCTATCCTACGTACTAGCAACCTATGAAAGGTAACAAACATCCTTGCGAACCTACTTGCCCGCTCCTAGTACGTACAGCCAAAACTATATTTTGGTCTTAACTGCATGAAACACCTATCCAGACCTTTACAAGGTCTGCCTACCAAATCGCTTCCAGATTAATTAATTTTACCGTTACAGTTTACATACTGTTTATTTTCATTAATCTGCTTTAGGCCATTTTTACATCCAATTTGGTTATTTCACAATTTCCCTTTTTCTTACATAAATGGCATTTCAATTTTACGTCCGTTCAGTTCGTATGGTTTGTCTGTAATTTCTATGCCATTTTGTTACAGCTTTACACTAGCCTTTAGGTCCATTTAATTTACATTTTTTTCCACCCTAATTTACGTTCTCCTTTTAGAGATTTAATCTGTACAAATTTTTTATCCAATAGCCACAAACCATTTAATTACACAAAATTCCACTTTTATATTTTTAGGCCACATATGAAACAAACAATTATGCCAATTAGACTTCCTAATTTTGTTCCAAAACCATATTCAAAATTATGTAGTTATATCAATCAAAACCATAATTTTATTCAAGTAACATATTCTGAATTTATTCAACTAACATGTTCTACCATTAGAAATTGAATAACAATTCTAATTCAATTTAATTAAACCAATCTTATTTACGCCATGAAACGTGAATAGCAATTTGTTTGTTCCAAATTTCAACCCAAACATGAATTAGAATTGAGAAATGGAAGAAGAAGAAGATACAATAATTTACATAAATTTCAATCTTATTTATGCCATAAAACGTGAATAACAATATATATGTCCCATATTTTAAACCAAACATGAATTAGATTTGAGAAGTGGAAGAAGAAGAAGAAGTTGCAATAATTTACATCTATTCTCAATTAATAACAGTAATTAATTCATATTAACGTGCCAAAAAAGAACTGAAATTGAACTACTTTATTTTTCTATTTCATATTAATTCCCACTCACCTGGCACTTGAGCTTGCATAAATTTGAAAAAAGCTTTGCTTTAATCTTTCTCCCTTTGATTCTTCTAAATTCCGCAAATTGCTTGAATATATATATATAGATAATTTAATTTGGTAGAGATTTGTTTATTTAGTAAAGAAAAGGAGGAAGAATAATACACACTAATTTTACTGTAGAATTATGGCAACTGCTGAATAAGAGATTAGGTTTAGGTTAGATAGTTTATTTATAGATTGTTTGAGTGAATATAATCCATTAGATTATTTTAGATTAAATCTGGTTCTTTCATACACTTAATAGTTATCCATTCGAGCCCATACACATCACTCAACCAATAAAATTTAGCCATCTTATCATATTACATCACTAGAGCGAATGGGAAGCTGCCACATGTCAGAAACAATGTTGAACTACATGGGAAAATCATTGAAAACGAACTAGCTAAAAAAACATCGCTCCAGATTTTGGGCGACAACGGGACCTGATCCCTGGTCACTAAGGAAGTCAACATGCGCATTTACCACTGTACCAAATGTGCTTTCAATTTGTTTTTAATTATATTTCCCATAAAATATCGGGGTGTTACAATGGTGGGCGTGCACAACGTGTTCCACGTCTCTCATTTACGAAAGTTTGTGCACGACTCAGGCGTGGATATTGCATCGGATCAACTTGATGAAATTGAGAATGAAACAGAAGCTTCGAGGCCTTGTACACCAATTCATATCGTTAAACTTGATAAGAAAGAGCTTAGGAGGAAGATGATGAAGTTAGTGAAGGTTTAATGAGGTAAAAGTGAAGGCGATTGCACGTGGGAAGCTGAAGAGAGCATGAGGGCTACATATTGGGAGCTCTTTGAGTGGAAATGCCTATTATTTATTGTAGTAACTTTCATATTTGATATCATATAACATAATTTAGTATCTCACACGCTAGGATTGGTTTATCTGTATTATTGATTGCATTGGTTGTCTGTTTTATATGTTTGATGGTTGCATATGATTGTCAGGCATGCAGCACAACCATGGTTGACTATCCTTTGGTTGTTTTAAGGATTTCGGGGGTGAAATTCCTAAAGGGAGAAGAGTGTAACAATCCGTATTTTATGTATCGAAGGATAGTAAAATATTATTATTTAAATTATATAAGGTCGTATGACTCTATAATTTAGGGAAATAACTACTTAGTGTATTTTCCCCTTTTGAATTTTTATTGGATAGTTTGGACTCAGAAATTCTTGTAAGGCCTATAACTTTTGGTATGGGTTGAATTAAGGTCTAAAACTACTTCCATTAGATTTGGATGATGGTTTCTCTTTCCGTATAGTGGTCATAATAGAAAAATGGACTTAATGTCTAGGAGATATGACCATTTTATGTTTAGACTGCTGCTGGCCAGATTAGTGGGTAATTTAGTTAAGCCAAAAGATGAGCCCACTAACCCTTTTCAGGATTTGTGCCTAAATGGGACTGATGTGACAGATCCAAATCATTTTCCACTTCCTTAAAACAGTTCTAAACCTCCATTAACCTAGATTTCATCAAAAAGATCCTTCTTTTCATACTAATCTTAGCCTTAAATGAAATTAGAAGGGTAATTAGCAAAAAGGGTTACAGATCTATCATTTTGGGTGCTTTGGAACTCATTTTCTTACTGTCTATTTTAGACAGTAGCATTAAAGTTGGTAATTTAGGTATTAGGTGAGTGATTTATGATCTCTCGCTATTATATACTTGTTTATATATTTAAAAATGATGTTTAAAGATGATTTCTATGCTAAGACATTTTATAACTCTAATCTAACCTTAAATATACATTTATAAATGTTGTGTGGATGTTTTGATCGATGTTTTCTCTTGAATTTATTACTTTGATGTGTTTGTTGGTGCTTTTTAGTGTAGTTTGGATTTGGTTATTAATTTGGGCACAACAAGGTCAAATGAGTAAAATCGAAAAAAAATTGGAGATGTTTTTTTATGAGAGTTTGGGGAGTTTACAGTTCAGATCGCAATTCGATTGGAGTTGATTCGATTGATCGAATTCAGGTCAGTGAAGTTTGCAAAACTAGTAGGTAGAAGTGGTTGTTTGGGGATTTAGGTCGTGAAACTTCGGGAAAGATTTCGAGGAATTCAAAGAAATGGAAGTGGGGACCTAACCCCAAAATTTGGAGAAGATCTACAGATTGGTACCGACCCTAACAAGTTGGTAACAAGCTCTTTTTGAGGCTCAGGGAAGGTTCTGAAGACTTAGGGAGTGTGGCACTGAGGAAAGGAGCTCAAAGAAAACAAAACTGGAAAGGTTGGGGAGTGAAAGAATAAGCCAATTTTTTGGCTAATCAATTCGGATTGATACTGGCCTGAGTTGATATGGCCATTTTTGGCCAAACTTTTGAAGGATGATGAGGAGGCCTTAGAGGTCGTGCTAAATGTGTTCGTTTGTTCAGTCTGCGTTTGGTTATGTGGCAGCACGATAAAGGATAATGACTAAAGGATGAAGCGATGTTGAGGTGCTTCAATGAGATGACTTCGAGAGTTTGATATGCCGACCCTACGGCTTATGCAGGATGTCTAGGGAGGCTCCGTTGAGGATGACTCGAAGGAGGATGACTCAAAGGATGAGGGTCTTGAGGGTCTATAATGGTGATTTCAAATGAGGAGGGGTCGTGAGTGGAACAAAGGATGAGTTTTACTATGGACAATGAAAATGATAGAACGATGATGGTTTCAGAGACATGTGCAAAAAGGTTTTTGACACTCAAAGGTTTCTAAAGGGTACTCATATACCTGGATAGGTAGGGACGCCCACCTAGATTTGTGTGGGATCCAGATCCTTATGTGGATGGATTATCCTGGACCTTATGCAGATAGTCTACTCCTTGGTGGTATGGAGCGGTGAGAAACGAGTATCGAGAAATTGAGACTTTTCCATTAGTCTTTGGCTTATGTGGTTACCATTCGAGCCATCTTATATCCAAAGTACATTGAGTGATAGTGAGGATTGCTTTATGAATGCTATGCTTTCTATGGTTGCTTTTTTATTGCCAGTCACTCTAGGGATGTCACATGATGGAGGTACTATGATGGGGATACCTAGACACCCAACGTTCCGCTTAGGATATAGAGCATTTTTATGTTGATAGTAGAGTAGTAAATTTTAGATGTTATGTACTAACTCTTTGGATGCAAGGAAAAGTCAGATTTGTTTTTTATACCTTGGTTCCTTACTATATCAATTTGTTTAGTTTTTTGAGATTTCTTGACGCTCACATCAGACTGTTGTCTGACTCAAGGTTTTATGTTTTGCTTCTTATTATCTTAGGTACTCTTTGAGTAGACAAGATAACATGTTTTACTCTCTCATATTATATATGGGCTTACTATTAATTATTCCACTGTGTGACACTATGGAGCCTAGGTAGTGTCTGCTATATTATGAGACAGTTTTATATAGGTTTAGTTTTATTGTATAAACTCTACTGTTGTGTTGTATAACTCTGTGGACCTATGCTCTGATATTTGGTTCACTTAATTATTACTATCTCTCTTGTTTTGTACCTATAATGAATATTTTATTTGATGCGTTGTGAGATATACGACAACTCTTGTGATGCTTTAGGCTCTTTTTAATCCATGGTAATTGTCCTACATCGGCAAGGCACTGCAGCAGCGTGATTATATATGTATATTGGGTGCCAAAGGTATATGGCAGTCGTCACATATTGCCTCTTATGTGGTTTCAGCTATCGACTAGCATATGCGATAACCTTTCCCCTCTGCATCAATACTTCATCCAATCCAGTCCCATAAGCATTTAAGTATACTACCAACTCCTCATTCCCACTCGGAATGGCTAACACTATTGAACTCATCAGTCTTTCCTTTAGACTCATTAATGCGTGCTCATACCTTGCGTCCCAAGTAAAGGACTGTTTTTCCTTTGTCGGTTGGTTAATGGTGCTGGTACCTTTGGTAAGTCCTTTGAATCATCTATAATATCCCACTAATCCAAGAAAACTTCTCACATATGTAGCACTCTTAGGTCTGTCCTAATATTGGACTGCTTCCACCTTGACAGGATCCACAACAATGCTCTACCCAGAAACAACATGACTCAAAACTCGCACTTCCCTCCTCTATAAGTGATATTTAGAAAACTTCGCCCTCAATCAGTGTTTCCTTAGAAACTTTAGCACAATCCTTAAGTGCACCGTGTGTTCCTCTTCCTTCCATGAGTAGACGAAAATATTATCAACGAAAACAAGCACAAACATACTTGTTTGATCAATGAAGACATGGTTCATAAGATCAACAAAGTATGCTGATGCATTGGTCATCCCAAAAGGCATAGCCAACCACTTATAGAATCCTGTAGGCATAATGAAAGTCATTATCGATACACCCTAACTCGCCACACTCAGTTGGTGGAACCCCGTCGCAAAGCCCAACTAAGAAAACACCTTCATACCATGGAGCTGATTGACCAATTTATCAATCCATAGGAGTCGATACTTTACCTTCCGTGTCAGTTTATTTAGCTCACGGTAATCAACGATAGGGTTAGGGGTATGCCCTAGTGGTAATTATGCAATTTTTTACATATATCTAACTCAATAATCAATCTTTTTTTAAATAATAGGTGTTTTCTTCTTATTATATACTTATTATATTATGATGTAAATAATTAAGTAATTTATTAAAGTATATTGAATAGAAAGTCCATAAATGGTATGTTTTGTAATAGTAGTTACATAAAGTGTTGTAACCATAAGTAATTTATCACAATGAAATTAAATATGCCATTTTAAATATACATAGTCAAGATGTATCAAGACTGGATATCGACACACATTGAGACTAGAGTACGTAACACTTTCCAAATGTTGGATAGTGTAGTACTCATGATTACTAGGGGAACCAAGGGTTATGTATCGATAGTTATTGGATAACTATGGAATGACTCACTCGATAGTTTTCCGTAGAATAATATAACTAAGGTCAAACACAAAATATTGATGTGAAAAAATTACACAATTCTCTTATCTTGAAAATACAGTTGATCTTCAATCCGGAAGCTCCACTTTGATTATAGTTAAATTATGGCATAACGTCCATCGAATGACTATAGTTGGGTCGAGTGGAAGAATTGAAAGTGAAACACTATTCAAGAGAGAATTAATCTCTTTAGTTATATGAGATTGGTATCACGGTCAACTGAAGTCAACTCAAAGTCAAAGTCTCTAGCCAGAGTAGTAAAATTAATAATAATTGTTATTATTAAACCAAGGAATTTGCATTTGGATTATAGAGTTGAATATGGAAAATATTAGAATTTTGACCATTACCAAATTCCATTAGTCTAAAGTGATATAGTTTTGACGTAGAGAATTGATGTAAATAATTGTCGCTACTGGGTAATGTTTAATAAAGTAAAATTGAATTTTAGGGATGCCAAGTAAGCAATAAAATTGGCCATAATGTCACACTACCTGCCGAGTGACATGTGAAAGTTAATATTCGAATTCAATATTATTTGCTGACCAAATTTACACCTAAGGGTCACACAACCAAAACGTTGAATACTACTGTTACCACCTGATTTAATTAAATTATAATTTTTATAGATTAATTAAATTAATTAATATTTATAAAATATCAATTATAAATTTTATATGACATTTATTGATCAATATCAGATGTGTGTATATGTAATGGCTATAAATACACTAATCGATATACGATATCGATGCGCCTTTAAATTGGATTTAAATGTATCAAATATTATTCAGGCTTAAAATGGTTTTTAGGCCCGGATGGGGCTTGTAATTTTCTGCAATAGGTGGAGCATGGTGAGGCTGGCTATGTTTGACATGGTGAATAGGGGTTTGAATCAGAAGAAAGGTAGAAAAAGTAAGAGAAATCGGTGGATCTAGATCCACTTTTTACTCTCTTTGATCTTTTTTATTTAGTCCCCGTAGCCCTCATCTTTAATTGACCTTTTTAGCCTCCTCCAACATATTTCTAGCCAAAAATCTCTACCTCCTTTCTCTAATCATTCAGTCATTTTAAACATTAAATTAAAGTCGATTCGATCATCGGCGATAAATGTATTTCGGAGCTTGCAACTTCTGGATATAAGATTAAATTCAAGGAGTTCAGATTCTTTGTTTTAATGTGTATCTTCTTGGAAACAAGCAATGGTATATTCTCTTATACAAACATACATATGTTAATTATATTAATTATACTGTCATATATGCTTTAGTTAGAAATCCAATATCACGAATCTGTATTTTTCAGTGTTGTCACTATACGATGGTCATATATATACACAAATGTTTGCATAAAAAATTCACATAGATTATGTCCAGATTTATAAAATAAAAAATTATTTTAATTTGAATTTCGTGTGTATATATATAATTAAATTGTTTTAATAAATGGACAATGTATACAATATAAATAAAATATAATGTATGTTTTATTTTATAAATACTTACATATAAATATTTGTAGTGTTCGGAAGTAACAAATAGAAAAAATTATTTATATATAATATAAATCCAAATATTTTAAAATATAAATATTACTTAATTGAATTAAATTTATATATACAAATATCTATTTGAAATAAATGCATTTAAAATTATGTAAACGATAATTTAATTACGGTAATATAATGTGTAAAATTTTCATAGTCATTTTCGGTTTTTAAAATTAATTTTCGATTTTATTTATAATTTCCTATTTGGAAAATTAATTAAAAAAAGATGTACAGCCTTGTATCATCATGAGCAATTTAAAAAAATTTATTGAATATAAATATATATGTATTTATTTATGTCATATATATAACATTTAAACATTATTTAATAAATATGTATACATTAAAAAAAGCTAATATATGTATTATTATATCATTTTCATAATACATTTTAAGTGTGTATATATAAATATATAAATAATAAAATTACTTTATTACAATAAATTTAAAGTTGTTTTAAAATATATGTAAATATTTACAGTTAATTTTATTACATTAAATAATCTTTATTTAATATATACATACATATATGTACTATTTTATAATATCTAACACTTTGCAACTAATATTTATAACATATTGTACTATATACGTACATACGTACATACATTACATATACATATATAAATTGACAACACTTATGTACACTGAAGGACTAGCATGTTCGTTGTGGTGTAAATCTCAGCATCTACATATGAGAATAATAAACCATGTACACCCTATTATGTTGCATGTGCACATACACACATATTTATATATGATACACATATTATAAATACAATACTAAATAACAATAAATAAAACATTATTTATAAATTAAATAAAATATTGATTTTATTTAATAGAAAAGTTCTAAATAAATTTAGATGACATATGCCCAATAAAGGTCCAAAAAGGTTATAAAAGAATTAACTAATTACTCTAATGCAGGCTGGCCTAGTTTAAATAATGATATTAGATCCAAATAAAATATGCGATCTAAATTAGCTATATTAGAGCTAACTTATTAAAGCCTACCAATATAGTAAAGTGTCTAAAAAAGTATCATATAAGGTTATGTTTGGGTAATCAAGTCTCTGTCCTACCTGGCTATTAGCCTACCCTGAAATGATGAGATAAGTCTAAAGGTTATCCCCAAATATAAAGGCCCAAACTAATTTATGTCTTGGCTAATTTTCAAAATCTATTTAGAAACTAAAATAAAAATTTTAAATTTAAATTTTAAATAAAAAAATATTATAAACGTTATAATATAGATTATCAAATTAATTTGGGAATTAAAATAAAAGTTTTAAATTTGAGAGTTAAATTAAAATAAAACACATATTAAAAAAGTCATAATATAATATATTATTGATGTTGAAAAAATTTATAAGATTAATTTCAAAATATTATTTATTAATGAGATTAAGCATAATAAGTGAATTAATTAAATATATATAAACACATGTGTAATATATATATAAGATATATGTATATGTGTGTGCGTATTCAATATAATATGTTTTAATTGAATAATATAATAACTAATTAAAGTGTTGATTAACTAAATTAATTAAATAAGATTTAATCAATATAATGTTATACATAAAATATTATATAAGATAAATAAAGTATAAAAGTTATATAAAAATAAAACTTGTAAAATATAAATGTATAAACTAAAGGTGGAACGGTAAGGAACCTAATTAGACTTAGGAAATAAATACATACATATAGTAAGTATACCATGATTTCTCATGTGTCCGACACTTGAATCATAATGGTATTTCATAAGAAATATATTATTCCATAAGTCGATATCACTTGATTTAAATATATTAAAGATTGTGAATATTTAATATAAATGTTGTCCTTTTTCATTTATATATTAATTCATTACTTGCTTACTCCATAGTTGAACTTTCCTCAAGCTAGGGATGTTATGTGTACTACTATCAATATATAGAATAGACGAGGTAAGATATCTGCATATATTTGTTGAGCTTTCCTTAAGGTACGTGCATTATACTTAGGCCATAGCAAAATGTTAAGTACGAGTGAATAGTCTCTCTTTATTGAGCTTTCCTCAAGACAGAGATGAGATTAGGACAAGAACCACAAGAATAGGAGTTTTATGTGATACGAACGATTAGGAGTTATCCATCATCTACGAGACTATGATTTGTTGAGCTTTCCTCAAGTTTAGACTCCCAAGGCATACGAGTCCTAACACCTATTAGAGAAGTCAAAAGATTTCTATGTTTCCTTTAAGCTTCGATCGTGAAACTCCAAATATGAAAGTTGCTTAGAAAATCGCCACGAATGCAATGGTATAAGTTTCATGGCCAAACTTCGACGTTTTCTCAAATTATATTTTTGAGCCTTATTAGTTGTTTAATAATTACTGTTAACTTTACGAGGTGTTACAAACTCCTTTCTTAATAGGTCATTCAATTGCACCGCTTATTCTATTTGCTCTTTGTGTGCCATATGCCTCAATTGCGCAACTACTGGCATATGCTACCTTCATCAAACTAATATGTAATTCTATCTCCTTGTATCGTGGTAATATGGTCACCTCCTCAAATAGGACCAGATATTATCTATTTATAGGCACTGATGACAACTCATCATACAAAATCTTGAGTGAATATTGAAAATTAACCATCACCTCGCCATCCGGTAGGCAGCCCATCTCTGACCTATGGCCATCACCTATCTCTATCGTCACCAGTGGCCTCTCACAATCTGCCACAACTTTGTAATTCTGAAGATAGTATGTCCCTATTATAATACCAAACCCCACAAAACTAAGTACAAAACAAACACACGCAAATATACATCCATGATTTGGCCAGACTACATCACGACAAACTGTACACAAACTAGTCAAACCTCCTACAAGTTTGACACATTCATCGATCTGTCTAATAGGTCAGGTTTAGTCCCAGTCTATCTACTAGATCACTAGATTTAAAGGAATATGAAGCTTCAGTATCAAATAATACACGAACAAGAACATCATAAATGGACATCATACCTTGGATAACAGTGCCTTTTCCTTACATTTGAAGTTTGAACGACACTAATAGCATATTGCTTGACCCTTTGATTTTTCTTTGGTTTCTCAGGATAGTCTTTCTAGATATGCCCGAACTTAGTTCAGTTATAGAATTTCTTTCCGTCATTCTTGTAGTTCTTGATTAAATAATCATTCACTCCATAATTATAACAAGTGGGCTACCGTTTGCCTCTTTTTTGGCCTTTGTTGTTATGAGACCGCTTCTTCCCTTTGTTGCTGTTCCATTTCCTCTTACATCCCTGCTCACTTGCGACTTTAGCTCCTTCTACGGAATGACAGTTTTCTGCTTTAGGTACAGGCTCTCATGCCTTATAGCTTTCTTGACCACCTTCGTAAAGATCTTATCAATATGCTCTATCAGTCTTTTTCCTAGATGATCTTTCAGTCCAATAATGAACTTTTCATTCTTCTTTAATGGAGCATCTATAAAGCATATTCCATACTTCGATAGTGTTGAATTCACCAACATACTCCGAAAAAAACAAGTCACCCTACTTTCGACTCGCAAATCTCCTAAGTAGTATCAACATCTGAGCTATCGGTATATACTTCTCTTCAAACCTTGCTTTGAACCGATCCCATGTAAACTCATCCTTGGGAGCCGTAGCTCTAAGGGCATTCCACCAGTTGATCAACCTTCCCTGAAGTTTCCTTAAAGCCAACATTATTTACATCGTGTCTTCCAAACTCTGAGTCCTCAAAGATGCATTCGTCAAGTGTCCAACCAATCGTTCACTTCCATAGCTGATTCCTTTCCAAGGAATGATTTTCTACCAAGACTAGTGTAGTCCTTGTTACACTTGGCAAAGTTAGACCTAGGCGCACGCATCATAGCATCACCACCAATAGCAACATTTGGAGCACCCTCTTGGGCGTTCTACAGCATGTTTCTCATCATCTTAGTAAACTAAGTCTACGAGTCAGGGTTATCCGTCTCCGAGTCCGCTCCTTCCATTACTGCTGAGATAGAGTTGTGGGTTGTGGAGTAATGGATCTTAAGGCTAATTTAACAGTAGAGGGGGTGAATAGTGTTTTCTAACTTATGTAAATCCTTTTAAAATTCTTTCAAGGTTAATATCAAATCACATATTAACAACACAGATTTATACTAACAATTAGTTACAGATGCAATTATAAAGAACTATAAAAATATTCTATTACTTAAATAGGAAAGGAGAAACCAGCATTGTAGATTTATGCCACGTGTCATTGCACAACAAAACATTTACTCTTTTTTTTCCCAAACACGTTTTCTACAATCGATTTTCCAAAAACTCTTCTCTTCTTTTCCAAATCAACCTCGCATCTAATGGCTATCAGTATAATAGATTTCTCCATTTTCTTAAACAATCCAAGGGCCCTAGGCTTGTTTGACTGATTCAACAATCATGTAATTTTTCTCTACATGTTGAAAATTTCATAGCAATGGCAGAAATAAGCAAATTTAGGCTTCTATTAACACAGGTATTTGCATCGCCAACTTGATCTCTTTTCACAATGCAGACGTTATTTCCAGTTTCAGACGTAGATTTTGTTAATGTCTATACTGATTTTGGTATTAAACCTTCGCTTTAAGAAGTTAATATTAGGATTTTTGTGTATTTGTTTTTCTATTTTAATTATTAACGAATCAAAAATAAAAATTTGTTCAGGGCTTTTTTATTGACTAAATTTCTGGAATAGGTTCAGGTCATTGAAATATAGAAACTTCCAAATATAAGAAAGTGTAATTTAATAAGATTATTATGATAAAACCATTAAATGCTCCTTCTTATTTTTAGAAGAATCTGAGTGTTGGAGATTGTAGAGAGAAGTGAAGAGATATAAAATGTACTTACCTACTTTGCCAAGCAAGTTGCTTTCCTTGGCACTTCTTCGTTGGCAATTGTTCAATAAATCTATGTTATGACGTGAAATTATGTAAATCCACTCATCTCCCTCTTTTTAAAATTTTGAATGCTTACCATGTTTGGTTTATTTTTGATGTTTAGCCCTTAGGTTTAGTTTGTAACTTTTCCTATTGAGAAAGAAAGTCAGAGTAGGCACATGATGAAATAATGACTTAAAAGTTTAATGATTCTGATCAAACGACTAGAGAGCTTGTGCTTTGTCTTTAATTATGAGTACTTTGTTTGGTGATATAACAATCTGAACTCCATTTAAAACTTATGTCCAGTTCTTATTTGTTTAACAATAATCAAGGAAAAATATAATTTTTAGTATACTATTTCCACTCAACATCATCTTCCACTAAGCAATATCTTTTCTTCGCGTGATAAAATTTTAGTTGATGCCAAATTTTATTCAACAATTTAACATTGATATGTCGTATTCGAGCCTATTACCAAGGTCGACCCATGAGACTCTTACCCAAAAATCTGTACAAACTTTACAAGAGTCGTCCATTCTTTAGCAAGCCAAAACTACTCCGCCATAACTGCATAGCTTAGTGGTGTTGTGGTGATGAATTCATCTTATTATTTCGTATATAGCATTTGCCATGCCTAACATTATGTGCTCAGTTATTGTACTAGAAAGATAGAATCATGACTACCCTTTGGTCAACAAATAAGATTGATGATTATAGTTGGGATGGTTTTCTTAAATTTTATTATTGTACACTACATTTATAATTGATTAATGAATTAATATGAATGTATTTCAACTGAATGTATTTCAAAGCTTTAATCTTGGCTTGTGATATTGAGTGCTATAGGACCACATTATATTCGTTATGTTGATGCTAATCATCCACTTAAACCATCTATTTTTATAGATAGGAATGGTCTTTAATAACGTTGTTTGGGGTGAATATTTAAAATTCTCTGTGAGGGAAATCATTAAAATTACTATAACAATTTGCGTTGATTAACCATCTATGCAATTAACTGATGATTATATAGATCTGTTTGGTTTTCTTGCTCCTGAAGTTTGAATGGGAAGTGAATATGTTACATATGATTTATTTTTTCAATTCTACAATATTATATGTTTCTCATGTATTGCGGTTTTGATGAAGTAATATCTACATTCAAATTATGCGAGAAGGAAAAATGTGATGGCTATTAAGTAATCTATATAATTAAAGAATGACAATTCATCTTTTCATATACATAAATCATGATTTTTTTGCCATTTGAATTTTATTTTCGGAGACGTTCCAAAGCAAGTCGATATTTTTATTTTTGATTATTAGTGATATTAAAGATTACAGCTGGTTGATGTGTAATTATTTTTGCTACTAATATAATAAAGAAATTGAGAGCACTGCTTGAAGTTAACCAATTTCTAATGGAACACATTTATTTGAGACCTTTTGTATTCTGACGAGTAGGAGCTAGACATATTCCATGCTTCAAATACCCTATATTTCATCATATATTTTATAATTAGTTATATACGTAGTTCTTCCATGATAAAGCGATGCTGAGATAGTAGCTATTAACTGTTGTTGCTACTTCATATATCTCAAATATCGGTTTGAAAATAGAAAAACAAAGGTGATGTTATATGCTGGTAAAATGGAAGAATAAGATGCACTTAAATTTAAAGTGTCATATATTTTGGATTATGATGTTTTAGATGTAGGTTCCATTAACTTTTTTTGCTATGAATAATTAGTTTATAACCAAGAATATTAGTGATTTAGCGAAAGATTTGATTACATTGAATTTTTGCATCAATTTTAGTAAGGTATCTAAAATTTAATGGTATTAATTGTTTATTATCGCATTGATTGAGACTTACATACGCAGTATGCCTAACAGTTAATGCCTTCGTTCTATATCTACATTTTAGCCGGTTGTTCAACATATAGTTAGAGAATTTCAACTTTTTATTATTTTTCCTCAGAAATCATTAATCTTTCAATCCAAAACATTTTCATTAATATATCTTCCATTCAAACTAATCTACTTTCTTGGCTATCGGGAGTTTTTAGGTCAAATATTCATGCTACTATTTTGCTTCAAACTGAGAATTTACCTCTTTATTCAGTTCTGTGAATATATATCTATTATGGGTAGGAGTGAATTATTGATTCCACAATCTTCCAATTAATTCACTTCTGTCCATGATTTCATTATTTTCAATAATTTCTTATTCTACTGTTGATTTAGTTTCTATGTTTCATATTTTTTTGTATATAATGCTTGGGTGTTGATGAAAGTTACTGAATGATCAAATAGATGTCAATATTCACTTTTTTGTTTTACTTTGGCATTTTTCTGCTAATCACCAATCGGCTACTTTATGTTTTAATAATTATAAGATTATCTTTTCATTTCTCAATAATGGTACACACATCCACACTGGGAGATACATAAACATGTAGGCATAACACATGTATACATATATTTATTTGCACTCACCTACAAATTAAACTCAAACCGAGTACTATTCCACATCATAAATTACTGGGTTTTTTATTGTCTTAACATTCAGACTGATCAATCCAAAACCATGTTTACCTAATTCTGTGATAGCGGTGATTTTATTTCTTGAAATAGCATTGATACATTATTGCATGGCATAAGTGGAGTTGAGTTAATATATCTCCATTTGCCTTTGATTTGTCCATATATACGGTTTCTTCCAACAGGAACAAATAGTAAATATTGTATTAGGGTGGTTGTCTCTCTAAATGATAAAGGTATTCTCTATGGCTAAGGTTATGATTACTTATTTTACAAAACAAAACCTTCACAAATGTCATTTATTCTTATATAATTCACCTAGATCTATTAGTTAAATATGACAGGAGAATTCTAAACATTAATTTGTCAACATCTGTCCTATTTCAGAATTTTGGTTTTCCCCAGACTATATCACTATTCCATAAACTCTGCCGTTATATTTCTATCACTCGATCAACTGTACCCTTCTTCACGTATTTCATCTCATTTAACCACTATCATAATACTTGGTCTAAAAATCATATTCTATAACTTTTCCTACTAAGCAATCATACCACAAATATCTCTGAATTCATGGATTACATCCATTACTTTAACCGTGATTTTTAAAATTAGAGATTTTCATGTTACTAATTTTGTATTATTTACCTCAATTTGGGATTTTAATGTGGATTTGATGATGTACTAGGTAGGACGTCAATTATAATATAGTTCATCGTATGTTGTTCCAACATATTCGCATATACAAATTTATTTTTTAAATTTTCAAATGTCCAGAATTCTGAAGACATGGTTGCTTAACTTTGTTTGGTTAGATAGGTTTATGATTTGCTATAACAATAAAATTCAATCTCCAACTAAATTACGTCGCATGTCATGTATTCATAACTTTTACTTTTCGCACAAATATTTAGCTATGTTTTTGAAACAGGTTGCTTCAACTACCCAACTAGGATTATATAAACCTATAATTTTGGATAATATTTTCCTTATTTATAGTGGTTGCATTGACTTGAATTTTTTTGTTATCTTAACTCTCATTCGGTTGTAAAAGAATCATCTTTCCTCGTTTTGTACTGTTGTAAAACTGAAGATAATTACATCATATTTCTATAAGTTTCAGCACAGATTTATCGTAATGATATCATGTTTCGTCGAGATATATTTATTAATTTGTTTTCTTAACATTATTTCAGGAGAGGTTTTTGAAGTTAAATAATGTGCAAACGATAGAGTCAATTTACCTGTACAAAGTTATTTTACTCAACTGTTAATTAGTGTAACTTCTTTATTATTGAGAATTATTACTGCCTTTTCCTATAACGTTTGATCATACCAAATTCCATAATTTTTTGTATGGAAAGTTTGGCTAGGTGAGAATATTAATACTTCTGACATATCTCTTTGATGTGCAGTATGACCAAATTATTTTATATTATTATTTCTCTCCATTCGTATGTCGTTAACCTTACAATAAACTAAGTTAAATAATACTTTTCACTTTGTGATGTCATCGTCGAATAGTTGATCATTTGTCTGTGTTCAAATATGATTAATTTCTTAAATAAGTTTCTTTGTCATAGTCTGTTTCAGTTGTCACGGCGGTTACTAGTAGAATTAGTAGTACATTGATCTGATCATTTAAAACCTACTATACAGTAATATATGGTAACCATTTGAAAATGGGTTTATTTTTCAAATATTGTGTTGTAATTACAGTAAGTTCATTCCCATTCTATATTACCAGAACTTTTATTTGAATATTCTACCATTATGTAATATTTGATCATCTACATGTGCAATAGTTGGTATGTATGTAACAGCTGTTAGCATTCGTATCCTTTTTTTTAGCAAAGCCAGCGGGGTTGAATGGACCCCTACCATTAATATTAAAAACCAAAAAGTTGCTACAAAATATTAAAACATGCAGAACTCTAAAGAAATAGGAGTTACATGGATCTAATAATAGAGAGGACCATTACATGTTTAGAGGAGGATTGCCCTTTAAGCACCCTAATGTTCCTCTCCATCCAAATGAAATACAAAGTCTTCTTTAGGAGTCTTAGCATCAATCTTCCTCTTTCATTCTTCCACCTAGTAGCCTTGAATATACTGTACCATTCCATGGAAGAAATATGCTTAGGCCTATGATAACCATATTGATGTAAAATACTATTCCAAATATGGAATGAAAATTCACATTCAAAGAACAAATGTGACACAGACTCCACACCAATGCCATATAAGAAATAGGTATCACTTTGTATAATCCCAAAAGTCTTAAGTTTATGAAGAGAAAGAATATCATTCTTCAAAACTTTCCACATGAACAAATTTTCCTTAGGGATAGAATGAGAATTCCAGATTCTAGAATGCCAAGGAAAAGTAGGACAATCATTGGATGAATCAAGAGCATTATAAACAGTTTTAATAGAATGCACCTTGTCATTCCAAGTAACATGAACATTACTCAGGTCATATGGCTTATTATGTATATCATTCCAAGCAGATCTAACCATAAAAGAACTGCAGTATGGTAAGGAAACTGTTCCATCAGACCAATATCTATCAACAGAGGCATTCTCATTTATTCCAGAGACGACTCTAGTCTCATGCTCAATAATGTTAGCAAGAATTACTCCTTTAGCTGGCCAAGGATCATACCAGAAGGAAATATTGCCAATGTCTTTCATTCTCTGCTGAACCATAGGAAGAAAACTATCTCTACCTCTTAAGATATTCCTCTAGGACCAACTGCAGTCAGATGGAGGAGTGATAGACCAGAAGTTACTATCTCGGATGAGATAGTGTCTACACCAAGAAGCCCAAAAATTATTGTCGTGCCTCAGTAATTTGTCGATTCTAGATGATAGCGTTGCAAAGTTCCATCTTTTTATATTTATAATTCCAAGTCCTCCTTTATCATAAGAGCAACATATTTGACTAAAAGCAATAGGAATCATTTTCTAAGAGAAAGGGTTAGCATGCCATAAAAATGATTCAAGGCAGAGTTAATCATGCTAATAAGTTTGGCAGGTAGGATAAAGATTCTGGCATATTAAACACACATGGATATAGCAATAGATTTAACAATCACTAATCTACCTGCCATAGAAAATTTTGAACAATTCCAACAAGATAACTTAGCAGTAATTTTTTCAAACAGATGTAAGCATTGGAAAGACCTTATTCTAGAAGTACAAAGAGGAGCACCAAGATAAGATTCATTGTCACTAAAAGGGGATAGGCCTGTCATGGCATACAAAATACCTTTTTCAAAATCAAGGAGGTTAGCAATATTCATTTTAGACTTACTTCTGTTAATGGATAGTCCAATCAATTCCTGAAAGGAAGCTAGAACATTTAAAACCCCAGTAATGGATTTATAATTTGGCTTAGTGAAAAGAAGCAGGTCATCAGCAAATAAAAGAGAGGAAATACCATTTTTCTTGCATAAGGGGTGATAATCAAAAAGCTTATTAGACAGAGCAACAATAAAGAGAGAAGTGAGAAGTTCCATGACACGGATGAAAAGGTATGGAGATACAGGGTCACCCTGTCTAATACCCTGAGTAGCACCAAAATAGCCAAAGTTGAAACCATTAATACTTAGGGAATAATTGACAGTAGATATGCAAGTATATATCCAACAAAGGAAAGGGATAGGGAAGTTCATCTTGTGAAGAATGTAGATGACAGATTTCCACTGAACAGAGTCATAAGCCTTTTGAATGTCTAATTTAAGGACATATCTAGGAGATATAAGATTCCTGTTATAGCCCTTCATGAGTTCAGAAGCAAGTAGGATATTATCAGTGATGTCTCTACCAGGGAGATAAGCACTTTGATTAGAAGAGATCAAGCCATCCAAAGAAATCTTCATTCTAGCAGCTATAATTCTAGAAATGCATTTGTAAATAACATTACAACAAGCAATGGGTCTAAACTGGTTGACTGACATAGGATGGATAGTTTTAGGAATCAAAGCAAGCTTGGTAGCATTTATGCCAGTGACTAATTTACTATGCTTGAAAAAATTCTTAGTTGCTTTGATCACATCACCACCAATTATATCCCAAGTAACCTTGAAGAAGTAAGCATTAAAACCATCAGGTCCCGGAGAGCTATTAGGGTTCATTCCAAAGATAGCCTGTTTAATTTCATCTTCAAAAATTTCCTTGATTAAGTCACACCCCATGTCAGTAGAAATTGAAGGGAAGTGGAGTTGAGAGAATTGTTCAAGAGAGATAGATGGAATTTGAGAACTCCCCAGATTTAGATGAAAGTATTCCAGAAAAGCATCTTGAATATAATCTTGGGAATCACAAGGCAAACCATGCATATTAAGGATGGAAGATATATTTTTAGAAGACTGTTGAATCTTTAAAGTTTTATGGAAAGTGGACAAATTTTTATCACCATTCAGATGCCATTCATGTTTAGATTTTTGCTTAGCCATGTTATTTTCTTCAACAAGAGCTTTGGATAGGTCCTTTAATAGAGAAGATTCAAGAGCAGTCAGATGAGGCTGATCATGACACCTTTGAATATCAAGTTGAACTTGAAGTAATTTTTCACGAATGACAGAAGACATACTATTCCCATTAGCAAAAGTTTGCTGAGCCCACTTCTTTAAATTAACCTTCAGATGCTTGAGTTTAGCCTGCAAAATAAACATAGGGTTGCCAAAAGTAAGAAATTTCCAGCTATCTTTAACAATATTTAAAAAATTAGGGTGCTTAGACCAATTATTAAAAAATGAAAAAGAGGAACGCCTTCTAACAGATTCCTTTCCCCAGTCAATAATAAGAGGGGAGTGGTCAGATAATGACGGGGGAGGGATGATGGTCGTGAGATTAGGCCATTTGAGAATAGAGGAGAAATTCATATAAGCTCTATCAAGTTTACAGTAAGTTCTATTTCCAGTTTTACTCGAGTTATTCCATGTGAAAAAAGCACCTCTAACATAGGTGGGAATAAGGTTAGCATTATAAATAGCTTTGTTGAGGGGTCGAATCTGATTGTAAGTTAGAGGAACACCACCACTTTTCTCATTAGACAATTAAATACAGTTCCAATCTCCAAGACAAAGCTAGGGCAAACTGGACTGTTGAAGAGTGGGAAGGATATCAAGAAATTCTTGCCTATAAGCAGCATTATTGTCTGCATAAACAGTGGAAAGATAGAAGGAGGTAGAAGATGGGATGTGTAAGATCTCAGAGTGAATTGAGGACACTGATTAGTGGATTGGGGAGAGAGAGAAAATTGAGGGATTCCATAAGATTAACAATCTACCAAAAGGAGCTTGGGAGAGATTGTGGATTGAACTCCAACCATGTTTTATAATGGAGGCAGCATTGATAGTAGTAGCATGATTGAGTTTAGTTTCTGCAATAGCCATAAGATCAATTTTGTGAGAAGAAATAAGATTAGAGATTTCTAATTGCTTGGCAATGGAGTTAGCACCCCTAACATTCCAAAAGCCTATTTTTCCAGTCATTTTGATAATGATGAAGAAGAAGCTCTGGTTTTAACTCCAGAAGAAGGATTTGTCAAGTTATTTTGAGGCGACACTGTCAAACCAATTTGATCAATAGAAAAATTGATCCCATTTTCTATGTCAATAGAGGAGTTACAAGTAGTTTTCTTGGGTCCACCTTTCTTCCTTTTAGCAGAGGAATCAGGAATTAAAGATGAAGAAGGCTGATGCAAAGTTGGTATAGCTGAAGAAGCAGATTTGAGTAAGTCATCAAAAATTTGATTTGGAAGAGTAAGGGTGGAATATGGAGAAGCTTGCAAAGATTCAGAAGAAATTAGTTGCTGATTAAGAGGAGAGATAGGAGATGGGAAGATATTATCAGGAGATAAGTTGTGCATGTCAGAGCAAAGATTGTCATTGTGCATGTCTGAAATGTTACTAGAGAGATGTTGTAAAACATCCTCATCCTCGTTAATTTGCTGAAGCACTGAGAAGGCATTGTGAGTAGAAACCATTCCACAGTCAGATTGCATAGCAATAACACTATCAGGCATGATCTCCACATTATCAGGACACATTGTTTCCTTTAGGACATCACCATTCTTATTTATAGTATTGCACTTATCAGACACAATGACATTGTCAATTTGTTTCACAGCAACCACATGTAAAACCACTTGCTGACTCGTAGAGGCACTATCAGTATCCTTATTTCTATTTTTGTGAGTTTCCAGCATTGTTTCTGTAGTTAGTTCATTCTGACCCAAAACAATTTGGTCAGGATCATCTTCATTTCTTTTATTTAATTGAATCTCATCTGAAAGCCTATCTTCCTGTGAATCTTTCACCTTAGTATTATTACTTGCCTCCCTATTTACTTTCCTCCAAACCTTTTGCCTAGTTTTAATTCTCTTTTTGCCTCTCACATGAAATCCCCTTTTATCTTTATCATCTTGAAAATCTTTATCATCCTTGGATATCTCATCAGTTGTTTCATTTTTATTATTAGAGTTCTCAAGTATTCCTCCATCATGCAATTCTTTATTCCTCTCACACTGATTAGTGGCATGACCAAAGACTTTACACGTAACACAGATTAGAGGTTTCCATGAATATTCAATCATAATATTGGGGCAAGACTCATCACCCACTGCTAGAAAGTCAGGCAGTTCTTTGTCAGGCGACACTTCAATTAAACATTTAACATATTCAAATCTTTTCATTCTTTCAGTATTCTCATCATAGCAAACAAGCCTTCCAAGGTGACAAGCAATCCAATTTATGCCAAGCAAGGACCACAGCATTATTGGAATTCTATAGAAGTGAATCCAAATAGGAACAGACCTAACAGCTGCCTGAGCTGAAGAGAGAGTCGGGTTCCATTTAGAAATGATAAACATTTGACCCCTAATAAACATGGGATCTCTCCGAAGAATAGTGTTTTTGTCTTCCTTAGAGGCAAATTTAAAAAAATAGTTTTGTTTATCAAAGAAGATTTCATATGATCCTTTAAGCTTCCATGCTTTTTGTAAATGAGATTTAACAGCCATATAGTTCACATTACCAGCCAAAAAGGATCCAACCAAGCAATCCGACCATGCTTTAATGCCTTCATTCAACACATCCTGAGGAGGAGCAATAGGAGAACCTAAGTAAGATATATCAAAATGAGTAGGAACATACGAACCAGCATTCCTAGGTTTCGAATTGAAAAGAGAAGACCAAGAAGCAGGAGGAGCAGGAGAAGAGGTGGACCCAAGGGAAGGAAAGTGATCAAGTGAAAGAGATGAGGCAGACGGAGTAGGCAAGGATGGGATTAGAGGAGAAGGAAGAGGATCATCAGGCAATGGAGGAGAAGGTAAAGGAGGAGGAGGGGGCGTCAGAGGGTCAACTAAAGGACAGAGAGGGATGGGAGGAGCAGGAGGAATGGTTTTTGAAGAAAAAGGTATGGGAGAAGAGGGGGGAAGGACACCATGAGATGACATGAAAGGAAAAAACGTATCCTTTGAATGTGAGTATATTAAGTCTGTTCCAAGCGTAAGCATAACTAGAAAGTAATTACTGGTTCATTTTCTCCACATTTATCAATTATACCTGTTAATTTTTGGTTCGAGTAGAATGAAAATTTTACCTATTTCCACTGTGGTTGAGGTTTTTTAGGCTCACAAATAAAATTACCTTTTGTTGCTGTTTTTAAAAGTTCCTATTTGTCATAACTTTTGATTAACCATGCTATAATTTCATTTATAGAGCATGGAAATCTAAGTAGTTATGTAAATATTTGTGACAAAAGGGTTTGCAAATTTGAAGGTAAACTTAAAATTACTAAAAAAAATTTCAAGCTATACTAGGTCGTTTCTTTGTAGATAGTTCTAAGTTAATATTTGTCATTTCATGTTCAGTGATTACGTATTGTTGGATATCGATAGTTAAGTATTTGGAAATTATTTCTCATTCTAAATAAATCTTACAAAGAATGTTAGGAACCCATAGATTTTATGTCATGTTTTAAAAGAAAAAAGGTGGAACCCAGTGCATGAGGCTCCCGCATGATAGCGGGTTCTGGGGATGTCAATAATGCACGCAGCCTTTCCCATGCATTGCGAAGAGGCTATTTCCGGATTATGCCATGTTTTACTAAGTAAAAATCATGGTAAAATAAATACCGTTTGTAAATAAAATCATGATGATAATGATAACCAAACCATAAACTTTTCATAATGTTGGAATTTATTTACCACGTCCAGCTTTAAGCAATGGTCAGCTTTATGTTGCTATATCAAGACCAACTTCTTATGAAGGAATTAAATTCTTGATTCTTATGAAAGAATTAAATTCTTGATAGGTCAATTGGAGTGTGGAAAACCTGGTTTCACATAAAATATTGTGTACAAGGAAGTGTTTAATTTGTTGGCAGGTAAATTCATTTCTCAATAGTTAACATTTGTAGTTCCGTACAGTTTAGGTGGACATCAACTCAGCTGACATATTTTACGAACAATATGAACAAAGAGGATGAAACATACGCGTACTAGTTGTTTTGTTTAACCCGTAGGTAATTAACGAACTATTTATCATGTGCACACATGATAACATTAAACCGACAACCTTTTTAAATACTTATGTACACTAAATTAATGATATTTGCAAGAGTAACAAAATTGATTCACCGCAGTTTTTATTTGTAACCTAAAATAACCCAAAATTTATATTATAAGGAATGGAAAGTTTTGGTAGTAAAATAAATGGTAATAAATTTGTTAAGTACTAATTTTATATAAAAAAATATTGTTCCTAAAATTTTATACCTATAAAAATATATTTAATAAAATGCTACTTTTAGCCAGAAATTGTGAGAAAATGACCATGACATTTTCTAAGTTGTAGTAAGCTGTAATTCATACAGTTCATTAAAAATATCCTATTTTGGATGTAATAATGTACTAATAAACCAATTTAATACTATGGTTTTCTAATACTGCAATTTTTCTTGACTATGTGTACGTATTCTCAGCACTTCATGGCTTAGTTTTATTTTCCTTGATTACGATATATATTTCATTTGCACAACCACTTATTACTTCAAAATATGCAATAAATTGCATTCTAATTTTCATGACAAAAATTAAACATATTAAAATTTAATCCTACATGTAAACAGACACACACACGTGTGTGTGCCTATGTATACAGGTACGTATGTGCGTATAAAAATATGTATGTATATACATATGACATATTTTTAATAGTTACATGCTTCAGATAGTGAAAAGGATATCTAAAATATTCAAAGTAGTTGATAGAAGATCATGCTCATCAAATTTAATACTTTCTTTTTGATTTATTTTTTGCTGCACGTTTAGCATACAGTAAACTATTTAAGAAGTCTGTTTTGAATATTCACATAATATTACCTATATATTTATATTTCTTAAAGTTGGAAGTTTAACTTAAAGCTAATTTTGAAACTTCGATTTACAATGGGGAATCTATTATGTGAATATTCAAAACAAACTTCTTAAATAGTTAATAAATTTAAAGTATACTGTTTTAGCATAAGGTAGCTATACCCACTAGGAAGATTTTCTCATCAATAGATTATGTTCTATTTGATTGCTTATAGGAATTCCTTTTTTCCATGGACTTCTAGCTCTGACCATACAAAAGGAAATATCATTCCAAAAATCATTATATTGTATTAACATAAATCTATTTCTCACTGTTCATTATTATATTTTGGTTGACAATTTAAGTATATTGGATACGGTACCTATAAAATTTAAATTAATGATTAATAATAAATCATTGAATGCTAAGACGGTGATAATATTCATATATGCTTGCTTAAATGAATTCCATTTTAGTTTCCATGGACCTATGAATCTGTCAATTTTACTCAAAAAACAATCTACTATATTAGCACTATAATATTTATCACTATTCATAAATCAGTTTTTGGCTCATGATTTTGATATATTACTTACAGTTCTAATAAATTTTCAACTTATGATTCCTAGATAATTCAATAAATGCTAATATTGTAACAATATTAATATTTTCTTGCTTATCGGAATCTCATTTCTATTTACATGAATCTCTAAATTAGAAAGGTTTAATATTTACCCAGTCCAACCCAATTACCGTGTTATCAGTGAGGATTTAGATGGTAATATTCAATCGAGGCACATAAGTAAAAAGGCTACACAACACCGAATGTAATATTCAAAAATACAAGTTTGGTTTTGTTCTCGATGATGTACTACCTCTACGAACTCACAAAATAACTCAATTAATGGGCAAGAAACAAACAATTTTTTTGTTATATTATGTACTTTTAAATTCTATAAGTTATATAAATAAATTTCATGGTATACTTCGACAGTTAACCTTACTTTTACTATACAGACATTGTTGTTCTTAGTGCATATCAGATATCTTGCAAATCACAACAAGACCTGAATGTTAGACTGGAAAACGAGAACTAATACTTTCAATTAGAAGGTAGCAATTACTATACAATTTCATTTCCATTTTATTTATTTGCATTTGTTCTCAATATCTATTGCTCCTAGAATAGTGGAAATTCTTTATGGGTTGCTGAGTGGGCTGACAAGTCAAACCCAACTGATATGTCGATGGCTAAATCAAACAATCTCCCAAAATCCCTATTATTCACATCGATGGTTGTAAAACTTTTTAGAGGTACCAAATTGATAGAAATTCATTGTTTTAAGACATTCAATAGAGTAATATGTATAAATATATTTTTTATGTGAGTTTACCCTCTCATCCACCAATGCTACAAAATTGTATGTTATATTGGCATAACCGATCTGCTTCTGGGTTAAACTCCTCCCCCACTGATACATATACTATGTGCATAAATAATGTACGTTAATGGTTACTAACTATATTTTTCCCTACAATAAGTGCCACTAAACCTAGAGAAAATTAAATAACACCTATTGACAATCCGGCTAGCTCAGAGTTCAACTTGACAGTACACATTATCATAGCAAGTATGCTATCAAATATTAGAACCAATGACTTCATGATAAGTATCACATAATAATCCATAAATCTTTACTACTACATGCAATAAACCACCAGCCTTATTGGCTTATTTATCTTGAGGGAAAAAACTAAAAAGTACATTATGTACATAACATTGATGAGGATTAACACATTTGTTGGATGGAGTTATCTCTCCTGCCCACTATGTAGGAAGACGTTGAAGAAGGAAGACAATAGTTTTTACATGTCCTAATTGCAACACCAATGAGGTCGAACCTATAAATGGGCATATGCCCTGAGATGTATAACTTTTGAATAATCATTTTAAATTATCGTCTTACTGTAGAAGTTTTTGATCATGCTGCTTTGATAATTATGACAACTTTGACAAAGAGACCGAATGCTTGGTCAAAAGAACCTGGGTCGTAGAATAATACTGACTGATAATGCTCTTTTGACACTGTATTACCTCATTTCCCCCTAATATTTGCAATTTTTCAAACATGTACAGAAGGTTGACACTATAATTTTCAACTTTATTTACCATGATACACATTCTAAATAATGTGTCAACAACCTAAACTCCTGCTCTGCATTGCTTACCTACTCTTTCTCTCAATTATACTGCTAATTTTATGTAACATGACTATGGTGATGACATGGTTGGCAAAATGTTTAACCAACAAACTGGAGCAGAATCTCAATTAGAATTTAAACCTATAAACTATGACATAGTCGACAAGTGGAAGACAATGACAGTCCATAGAGTTTCCAACCTCCATCGGTCGTATGCACCATTTAGATCAAAAACCTTCAGATCATGTAATAAATTTCTACAAGACTGTTTTTTTAGTTAGTTTCAACTATATCAAAAATTACTAACACTTTACAGAATAACCCCAAATGTGTAAGCAAATAACAAGACTCCATTATCTTCTACAATTCTGACTGCTGGCTCACCAATGATTGAAAAATTATGTACGATGATATATCTCACTGAATTTAGTTATTTTCTATTTTATATTACAAGTTTTAGCTCTTAAAACATATTTTTCGTGCCTTACTTAGCTTCCTCAATTAAGGGAAAGCAAAAAATGGAGTGGGTTTGTCTAACATATTATAGTAAACAAGTTTTAACTCCTTTTTAACAAGTGAAAATTAGGGTCACATCCCTAAAACCAAACGTAATTCACAAAAACTCCTTCCGTTCGAAACTTTATAAATCCGGTCCCTATTTTTGTTTCAGCTTAATTGTTTTCCATAAATACCCTCATTTATATTGTGCTTCACTTTTTCTATCTGTGATTATTTGGTTTATATTGAACGATAAAATTATCCTTGCTTAATGATTTATCTGTTTGCAATAAAAGATTTTTACTGAAATACTATGTATGTTCGTTTTCTGCAACTATTTGCAATAGTTGCAGAAATGTCTGCAACTATATGCAATAGTTGCAGACATTTCTGCAACTATACCAAATAGTTGCAGAAATGTCTGCAACTATTGCATATAGTTGCATTTCGCAACTATACCATATAGTTGCAGAAATGTCTGTAACTATATGCAATAGTTGCAGAAATGTCTGCAACTATTTGCAATAGTTACATCTGCAACTATTTGCAATAGTTGCATTTCTGCAACTATATGCAATAGTTGCATGTCTGCAACTATTGCATATAGTTGCAGACATTTCCGCAACTATACCATATAGTTGCAAACATTTCCGCAACTATACCATATAGTTGCGGAAATGTCTGCAACTATATCATATAGTTGCAGAAATATCTGCAATTTTTTGCAATTTTTATAAATTTGAAAAAAAATCGAAAATGTTCAATATTTGCTGAATTATCTGCAAATATTTGAAATAATTGCAGCTTTAATACAAATTTAAATTTTTGGTATCAACAATGGAACTCATTTTAAAGATCATAAAATTTACGATTTTTTGGTGAAAACGTTATGTTGATCCGATTTTTGTAAATAAAGTTATACACGTTTGAAAAGTTAAAAATATAAAGGGTATTTGGGTCTTTTGCGTGCGTGAATTTGAAAAGAGGGAGCGGAAATGTAAATGTTGGTTGTGAAGGATGTTCTCTCTATTTTAAAACTTGTTAGGGATGTGAGCCAAACTTACCCTTTTAACAATCCATTCGAATTTATCATACTATCCCTTTACAGCATAGATTTTGAAGATAAAGGCTATGATGGGAGAAAATTTTGGAGCTAGAAGTGGAATATTCATAGGGGTATTGTCCCATTGAAAGTTTCTGCCATACACTGTTGTTAACATCTTATACCTGATTGATCTGATCTGTAGATTGGTAGGAAGAAAGATGAAGATGTGAAGAAGAGCCATAGATATAACAAGTATTAAAAATATTCGTGAAGACCAAAATCCCCAATTAGAACAATTATATAACCGGTTCTGTACTACAATCCATTTCAGTTTACAACTTTGTATTTATTGCCCACATTGTATAGTAAAGCAAATACGTGTTAGTGTTAATGTAAATATTATTTTCTAATGCAGCTTTTGATTTTCGCAGTTTAAACCTTTATTGTTTTGAGTACACATCCTAACTTCTGGAATGTCCCTTATTATCCATCCACATCACCCTAAACGATAGAATTTCCAGTAGGAAAAATGTTTATATGTTGGTCATGACAGTAAAACAGCTGTTCTGCTTTACTACAGCCAAAATTAGCTTTCACGTATGTTACATCTATACATTTCAATATAGCGTGATTCAAAAATATCATTTTTTTCTCAACTAAATGTTCCATACTACCCTGTATGCATTCAAATATCGCATTCCATGATAAGTTGTACGGAGAAATGAATATACATGTTTGACACAACCATTTTCAATTCAGGCTGAAATACATAACCCAAAGTAGGTTAACATGATGATATAAATGTAAATATGGGCAAAATTTTAAATGACAGGTTTCTTTCCACTGCATAGGATATAGTAATTAACATCTCAACAAAATGGTGAGTATTCAAATTCTAATATGCATCCGTATGATTCGGTAACATTATATGCAATAAAAAATTATAATTTACACAAAATGACAACTTACTATTTTACTTCTTCAGACTAAATGTAGAAACGATTCCAATCACAAATATCATCTCTTTTAAAAGTGATAAATGAAGAGGAAAAAGGTTAAATACGAGAACTTATAAAAAAAATTCACCAACTTAATTTGCAAACAGAGCCAATTAAAGTACCAAATATATTAAACCAATAATATCTCTCGACTTTTAGATAAGTCACAAACTACTACTAACATATAAAATTCTGATTATTATAAGATATACATAACATTTAGAAGTGTAAACAACAACCAATAACTAAAAATTACATCTATACTTGGTCATCTGCCCGTGTGCGTAGCACGGGCCACACACTAGTAAAGTAAAGTAAGAGAGAAGACACTAGAAATTTTATGCTGGTTCTGATTAACCAATCCTACGTCCAGTCCCGTACAAATGCTTGTACAAATTTCTATTCAATTACCAACTTTAAACCAGGTAGAAGGTAGATTAGAATACAATCCCGATTTCAAAGCTACAAGACGCACCCTCATGTATCCTGATTTCAAGGCAGATCATAAATTGGAGATAAAGATCAGAAATTACTATCAACAATATATTCTAATAACTCTAAACACTAAATGAGTCTTCGTATCTTTGTCTTTGAACTCATGAGTCTTTGAAAACTTTTTAGCTCTTCATTCTAATGATTAGAAATTACTAACAATCTTGAGCTCTTCGTATCTTTATCTTTAAACTCGTTAGTCTTCAAATCTTGAGTCTTTATACTGTGCAGTCTTCGATTTAGCACCTATGTGATATTTTGCACTGTATACTATATAACTTAGCAAAACATTAGTATCTGTATTTTATATGGTTGTTGTCATCAAAATCAACAATTGAGATATTAACAATATCCCCCTTTTTGATGATGATGACCATTAAATATTCCTGTATATAAAATATGACATAACTCCCCCTGAGTTACATAACTCCCATTAAATACATGCATATGTATATTTTATATTTTCTCCTCCTTTGTCATCAACAAAAATAGGTGAATAAAATATAACTCCGCATGTATAAACTATAGAGTTAAAATCAACATTTTAGAATTTAAGTAATATGCTAAACAATATGGGTTTAACTATATAATTGTGATTGGACTAAAATAATTAAAGCATTAAATAAGGGCATTTAATGTAACATAATAAGATGTAATATGTGAGACATAAAATGAAGAAAATACTGGATATTTAATCTGATATAATCATGGCATATATTAAGATATATAATAATCAATCTCCAAGTTATATACTAAATATTAAGGACAATAAATAAATATGATAATGCAAACTTTATTTAATTAATTTATATAATACACACTATAATGCAATCAAAATAAAATCAAAACCTAATTCGTGTAATAGCCCGCAAAACCCGTACCCCTTTGAGCCGACAATATTCTCCATCGGTTCAACTCAAAGTGGATAGAAATACAAACTATTAGGGTTAAAGAAAAAGGAGGTAGAAGAAGAAAATAGAAAACAACATCAGAATCTCACAATCGCAGCAGAACAATATATAATAGATAAATGACTAATCTTTAAAACAAGAATTTTAATCTGTTTATACATTACATCATCAGAGTACAATACAATCAGAATCAAATACTGGACAGTCATATTAACTTATCCCACAACAGAATACACAGTATACACAACACAGCGGAATATACATCAAGTACGAGTGATACGTCTCGCCATCTAGCTCGTCTCCTGAGCTCCACAGCATCCTATCATGTATCTGTAATACTCGGTCTGACCCGAGCATCATAATAAAACAATACCCGAGTCAGTCTGGAAAACCAGCGTGAGAAAATCATACTCAATTTGATTATTAAAGTTTCAAGATCCTTTGAAAACAAGAGCATCTCGTAAGACCACGCTACAAATAAACATGTCGAGTTTTTACCTTACGATAGCCAAAACACTTTTATCAAATTCGTCTGATATTATAATAGTGTCTATAGAAAGTAAAATAGAATCTAGCTGAAATGCTTGCATCTCACGTTTCAGCAATAGTTGGGCACAATCAAAACCGTACAGGCGCGTAGGGAGAATGGATTTCCAACTAATGACTAGGCACTGGGGTACCACCTGTCACAGTACCTTGTCTAGATCAGCGTACCGAGGACCACGCCCGATCCCCTGCAACACAAGGCCGGAACTACCCCTTACTGGATAATTCCGGGTAAGATCACCCCGCGGTTGGGATCAGCAACCGCCCACTAAGCCGAAATAAAAGGGACATCTAGACAGGGATGACCTCACCCTAATGGGTGCTACCCACTTAGCCTTGCTGCATAACCCCTGATTTTCAATCATTCCCGGTTGATGAGGCTCGAGGCTAAGCATTACCTTTTTAGAACATATCACTTAGAATGCTCGTCGCCCTCCTGACGATGGTCTGATAGCATTCATCCATACAAGTCCGTCCTGGGTTCGAACGGAACCGAAGGCACTATTCCTACTACATCCATTTTGGAGTCACCCTCAGGATTAGTAGCGACTAGCCCTTGCACTTCACTGTACCATCTTCGACTCCAAACTCGTTTCCCCCACGAAACGTACAAACCGGATCGAAGTGGTTTTCGAGAAATTAATCCCGATCTCGGTCTCTCCAAAAAGATCAGCGCATTGGCCAATATTGATAGTCGGTGATTTAACTATCAATTAATATTCACAAACATCCATCAAACAATAAATAATTTTCCAAATTATTTATTTACCTCACAAATATCTTCGCAAGATATATTTCCATTTCAACCCTTTTGAAAACGGTTTCAAAAACCACCTTTCTCTCACGGAGTAAAATCCCCAAATATTTTCTATCTCCACTGAAATCACCAAGTACAAACACATTAGATTTCTAAAATAATTTAAAATACTATATTATAAAATATACTTTAAACAAAACATTTAAATTAAAACTACTTTAATACTTTATTCAAAGATATATACTTTAAAAATATTTAAAATAAAGCTACTTAATAAAATATAAGACTAGATTTTTATCTTTTAAAACATAATACCAAGTCATCTTTAAATAATTACTACTAAAATAAATTTGAAAAATACTTGCTTTAAAATTTAAACATTTAAGAATAATAAATTTTCTAAAACATATTTTAAAACAACCTTAAACTTTTAGCTTATACTTAAAAAAATTCTTTGAAAACGTTCTTGGCTATTCAGGGAAATACACTTCTCTCTCACATCTTTAAAAATAAATCACTATTTATTTTTAAAACTAATTTACCCATTCCTTTAATAAATTCCCACCGTGAATTTATTCTTCCAAACATCCACTGATATATTACTTCACCTTTGTAAACCCAGTTTATAAATTCCATAGTCTCATTTCCCTTTTAAAATTCCAATTTTAAACACTTAAATCAAATCTCAAATTGATTTCCAAATTACTCCATTTTGAAATAAACTCCTTTACTTACTCAATTTATTCAAATCCGTTAACTTCAGATTTTGTTTCTTCATTATGATTAAAATCTTTTTAACTGAAAATACCAATTTCAGATTTCCCAAATTCCTTCTTTATCCTTTTAAATAAATTCAAACCTTGAATTTAAAAAAATAAATTCTTTATTTCCTGATATAATATCACTTAAGTTTAAAATTTCATATTTCTCTGTTTATTTAAAATTCCCTTTCCCATACTCGGAATTTATTTATTGGAAATTAAAATCACTTTTATTCTTTCTCAATTCATTCTTAAATTTATTCAAATTCTCTCTAATTATTTCACTTACACATTCTCTTCTTTTATTTCCTTTCCTAAAGATCCAATTTATAAATTTTTGTAACTCATTATACCCAATTTAATTCAACCAAACCATAACACCTAATACTCCAATTATCAATATAATTCATCACAGGATATCAAATAATCATATCACAGAATATTTAAACAAAACTAAATATTTTGAGGAATCCAGTTGGATCCCTCCAACATGTTTCCCTACATCCATAGATGTTAGCAAAATATAAAATACCAATTCCACTTCAAGGTGGAATATCGCGGTATATGGGATTATAAAATATCATCCGCTATTATGCGGCGCATAGGGTCTCATCCGCTATATAATGCGGGAAATCAATCACTCCAATATATATGTATATATACTACTATATATCACATCCAGTCAATCAATCTATAATTTAAATTCGAACTATTTAAATTAAATTCTGGAAATCCAGATGTGAGTGAGATTAACTCACCTTTGTTTTTTAAATTAGCAATCCGATCCATCTCGACTTGTTTCTCCACGATTTTAAACCTTGTACAAACATTCGTACGGTTTATTAATAATTTGAAATAGATCGAACAATCAATTTCCATTTTATAATTTAATGAACAAATAATTTATTTTAGACTAACAATTTCCCCTAAAAAAATCTTTTAGTATTTAATATAATTAAATAAGTTAGTTAAACCATTTTTCACCAAATCCTTACCTATATATTTCTGTCTACATGTTTTAAATTTTATCGGTAAGTTGATTGTACATTCTCAAATCTATATAAACACATATATTCTAATTACAGTAAATGATGTATGTTTATATCCTAATGATCATTGGGTACATATATTAAATTAAATAAAAACAAACAAACCGCTACCTTACTCGAACAAAGACGAACCCAGACCGAAGCACAAATTTTGGTCATCGCAACTAACGGTCTTGCGAACATCACCGTGAACCACTACAAGCGAGCGTCTTCACGAATGAGGATGCTGACGCTACCATCAGACTGGACGAACCAGCGTACGCAACTATGCCTCACCTCCACGTCGTCGCCGGCTTCGCACTTCCAGGGTGCGGATTAAACTCCAGTTCCAACCCTCGTCGACCGCACAGCTCGCCACAAAATTGATGATGTCGTCGCATCCATGTCATTGCCACGATACTCGGAGCTCGGCCATCACGGCCCTGCAGCGATTTGAAATCGAATTGGGAATACTGGCTTCAACCGGAAGAATGAAAAGAAAGAGGGGAGCCTTGCGTGAAGATGCCTCGTTCACCAAGATCTCAAACGAAATTGTTTTCGTTTGGCAGTATATTTCGAAAATAAGGAACTGGGATAAGATTTGTTTCAGCCATTAATTTTCTTTGTATATTTTCAGCTATGGATAAGAATGGGAGGGCGAGTGTTTTTTTTTAAAGAAGAACGGGAAACACGAAAAGATGGTAGCGTGTAGCAGTCGAGCTGTAGTGTTTTGAAGGTGAAAGGAAAACGCTATGATGGGGAAAGCAAAAAGCACTGATGTGGATAGGATTTCAACTAGATTTAACTGTATAGATATATATTCAATTTAAATTCAAATTCAAATTGTTCTGATAAATGCAACTTAAAAACTTGACCTCCTATCGAGGCATGTCGCTAGGCGTTTGTAATGTTATACCCCTATTCTGAACACAATGGAAAAGGTTTCGAGTCAAAATTCGATCGTATGGAGAAGATAGCTTTTTGGACCCAGTTATTATATTTGAATTCGATATAAATTTCAATGCGTTTGCTTATCGTACGATCACACGACTACTCCGAATGCTACGGAATCTGAAATCCGATAATAATAAAATATTACGGATCCAATGGAACTGGTTTTGTCGAAATCCGAGACTGCGCCTTGGAAGGTTATTTTTAAATATTATTTTAAACGATATATTTTTAACAAGCTTAAAATTTTAGATTCAACAATTTACCCAGTTTCAAATTATTTAATTCAATAATTTAATTACCAAATAAATAGTAATATTTGAAATTCAAGTTAAAAATTTAACTTTTAAATATTTAAAATTAATTAAATATCCCAATTTCAAATGTCCAAAATTCCGGGTCGTCACACTATACCTAGTTATTTTACAATCCACACTATATAATCACATTAAATCAAACCTATGGTAATATATCCAAACCTAAGAGTATTAATTATTTACATATTGATCAAATAGAAATAAATTAGTTTTTAATATACACACTTACGAATTAAAACAAATAGAAATCTAGATATTCTTAGGGACTTCAACCCAACATTCAGATCCAAAGATTGGATTTGCTTTAATGGCATCCCAATCTTCATTATCCTTGGTGTTTGAGCATTCTGGGTTGTTGGTTTGATCATCTTTAATAAAAGAGGAAACTAACCATCGAAGAGCATCAAAATGCTTCTCTTCCTCTTTAATCATTTGCATTTGGCTTAGTTCTAAATGCCTTTGATTCATTGGTATGAGGGAGAGAACATCGTAGAATGATTGGAGTGTCTCTTCAAGGTTTTCACAAAGTTTTTAGTGTGGAGAAGTCATTTTTATTCAGAAAAATGTTGAGAATGGAAGGAGATGGAAAAATGAATTGATGAGTGAGTTTTTCTGAAAGAAATGGGCTTAAATAACAGTAAAAGGACGTTTGAAATAACTGAATTAAAAGTAGTTACAATATTTAAAAAATTAAAAAAATTGCCAAACGGCTATAATATGTCAACATATGTGCCTGAATTTACATTTTTTAAGTTTTTGATATAATTTTTGTTTCTACTTAATACCATTATATTTCAATGATTTCCAGAGACTAATAGGACAATATATAATAGCAAGAACTAATTATCATTGATTTAAACAAGATGATACATTGCAAAAAGGAAAATATAAGAAGATAACATGAAATAAACTAAGAAAATAAAAGCTAAAAAAGATACAATGGATAACTAGATATAATTATAAGACAACAAAGGAGATGAGCTCCTACCAAGCTTCTTCATAATCTTCCCAAAATACTTATCCACTTTGTTGGAAAGATTAGTAAATTTGCTACTCAGCTTCTTTTGATTTTTAATGATCTTCTCTTGATTTTTGAGAATTTCTTTGGTCAAGCTTTGAGATAGTATCTCAAAACTTTCAAGAGAAGTCTCTACTTCCTTCTCCTCTTCTTCTCAATCTTCTACTTGAATTCCATTACTTTCGTTTTCTTCTTTAATTTCAAGTTATTCTTCCCTCGCTAGTCTTTATTCTTTTTGGGAAGCGTCTCATAAGGTTCAAAGTAAGGAGAAATATGCATGAGAGAAATGTTGGAATTGTTGAAAACTTTCTGAGGCAAAGTGAGTTCTCCACTTAAGTCAATACCACGATATTCGAAAACTTTAGTGAGATACAAACCATGGTAAAGTGTGTTCTCATGTCTATAAATATTCTTTTGAATAAAATCATCAAAATGACTTGTGCCTAATTGATGTCATAATTTCCATAAATGACAAAACAAGCCTTTAAAACCTTTTGATTTGGGTTATTATAATTACCCATCCTTGAAGTGATGCTTTGTTGTAAAAGGAGACTTATAAGTCTCGATTTAGATCTAAGATTTTTGAGTTTGAATTTAAGTATTCATCATTTTCAAAAACGTCATGAAAAATTTCTTGGTTTTGTTCAATAATTTTAAAAGTGAGAGGTTAGTTCCAATATACTTGCAACCAAGTATTTGACCCAAAATTTCACAATCTAAAATAATTGTAGTGCCATTCACACTACTCCAAACTTGTCCCTCTTCTCCATCCAAAAAATTTCTATTTAAATTCGCATAAAACATTATTACTAAATCTGGATAATAAGTGAAATCATTTTGAGAAAAGTCAACTAAACCAAGAATATCAGTTTGAAAACAAAGATCCGGAAGACCATAAGAAGAAAAATCAACAAATTTTGCAAATCTTCCAGGAAATACTTTTTGGAATTAGCAAATTCAATATAAGTGTCGATGGCTTCTTCTTTATTGAAAAGAAAGCCTTTGATTTTTTAACTGGATTTTTGACCAAGTTAATTCCAACCGGAAGTTAAAATGTCAAGATGAAGACAAAATGATTCAAGGATTTTCAAAACATCATAAAAAAGCAAGAAAAAAGAAATGTAAAAAAGAGCGAAAAAAGTGACTTGAGTTTTTCGACTTGGCGCTTGGAATCGGACCCGAGTCATACCTAAGCTTAATCTTGGAAAAATGGAGGAAAACCTAAGTTGAAAAACAACTCGTGCTTTTCTTAGGTCTAACACGCAAAACTCTCGGGTCAAATTCCAAGCAATCATCACTGAGTATGATTTGGCTCTGACGTAGAAAACTCTCGATTCAGACTCCAAGCAATCGTCACAAAGTATATAACTCGGTACTAATCCATTTAACTCGATATCGAGTGTATTTTCTCTGGTCCAACTCATAAAACTCTTAGGTCGGATTCCAAGCAATCATTACTAAGTAGAACTCAGGTTTAACTCCCAAAACTCTCAGATCAGACTCCAAGCAATCGTCACCGAGTAGAACTAGGGTCGGACATGCAAAACTCCCAGGTAGGACTTGAAGCATTCCAACCTTTGGACGACTCCAACCAAATGCACAAAAGACTCGAGCCGGACACCAAGTCAGGTCAACCCCGACCCAAAGTTCATGATTTTCACTGACATGGTTTTCACCTTCATGATTCACTCCAACATGATTAGAACTATCTAGAATGATGGTATGAAGTAACTCAATAAATCATAATGGAAATGGGGCTAAGGAAATAACTCGATGAAGAGTCATTTGGGTTGGTGAAGAGTTATTTCTTCTCTCCTTTCCGCCTCCCAAAATCCTTACACTTCATATACTGCTCACTAGGAGAAATTTCATTGGAAATGGAGTTAAGGAAATAACTCGAAACCAAGTTATTTAGGTGGTGCCGAGTCATTTTTCCTCCTCATTCCTTCTCCCAAACTCCATACATCTCATGTATTTCTCCAATCACTTGTGGTTAAGTGGTTTTCTGGAGTTTGGACGACCAATTCAAAGAGTTGAAGAGAAAAAAACAAAGAAAGATGGATAACTCAAGTGATGGTGGAACGATCACTAGAATCAACCAATAATTGATGAAAAGAGCATTTAACGCATCAATTTAAAGATGGAAGAGCAGTGCAAAAGTGTATGAGCGATTTTCACTAAAGGAAATAACTCGACCTTGAGTCAAATGACTCGGTACCGAGTTATTATTTTGACTCGGTGGACCCCATGATCTCTTATGTGACATTGGGCTACCTCCTGGACTCTATTGCAAGCAGGTTTCTGACCTAACACATCTATTTCCCTATAAATACAAGCCATAAAACAACCAAAATAGGATCTTCTTCTCCCTGACCTTAATTCTTCACTTTGGATCACTCCACTGCTCTTTGCCATCTTCCTCTCTTACGGTAATCACCAAGGCAGCTACTCTTGGCGGTCCTAGGCCTTAAACTTGTCAACTTCTTGTACTTGTGATCTAATTCCTTGTAATATCATACAAACTATCTCAGATCCCTAATAAATAAAACTATAAAATGGACGTAGACTAGAGATTGCCAAACTACTATAAAAATCTTATGTATCTATGTTCTATTTCTTTTATTTTCAATACTATCACTAGATCTAGGTCATACAGGTTCCCTATAACTCAATCTTGGGTGTTGATCCATTTTGGCATCAACATGTTTGTGCTTTCATTGAGAAAACTGAATCCAGACTTAGAACTAGCTTGCTATTGTGGATTTGGAGAGATCCAGTTTTTCTTAAGAAGTTTGAGAACTTGTTGTTGAAGATCAATGGCACCTAGAAAAGGAAAATCTGATTTTGGAAGATTTATAGTAGTGGAAGCTAATGGTGATGAAGGAGATACTCACCAAATGGAAGTTAACAATTGAAATACAATGTCGGGATCTTATGCTCAACATGAAGTAGTGACAAGAAGAGAGTGTGATAAGATGATTCATGAACTTAACCAGAAAATAGCAGATAGCCAGATAGCTCTCGTGGATAAGATGGATGCATTGCTAACCTTGCAGCCTTCAATAACAAGAAAAGTTAGAAGATTAACTTCTCCTGCAATTGAATAAGAGAACTCTTCGGTTTCTGGCCAAAACAGAAGGAATAGAAAGCGAAAGTAAAAGGAAACAACTGCTGGAGTTGCGGGAGCTATTGTAAGAGGAAGTAGGAGCGCTCCCCTATAAGAAATCAACTCGGTACCGAGACAAGAAAACTCAGTACCGACCCAAATATTGCACTTGATAATGCTCAGGAGGAAGTGCAATGGTGGTTTCTGATTCTGATGACAATCTAATGATGGAAGATGATGATTTTAAACCAAAAGCTGGAGGAAATACTGACAGAGTTCAAGCAACCATAGTTGAACCAACCCTACGGCAACGAGATACTATAGGATTAGTTCTCCCAAAAACCAAAGAACCTAAACAACAATCGCAAGCCGAGATTGTTTGCAGAGTCAAACACTAGGTGCAGCCCTTGATGGTCGACCTACAAATTACCGTGCCAATGAGGAGTACATCACGAACATGGTCAAATGGTTAGTGAAGGAGAGCAAAATGGTTATATATGAAAGTATCTCTTTCAAAACCAACAAAAATTAGTTTGGGGAAAAATTGATGGTGTCGGAACCATCTTAGTCGAAAGCAAAACCTTTAAAACGAAAATTTTGAAGGATAGAGTAGAAATCCCTTTCGACTACATCACCTTCGAAACCCTCAACACTTTCGAAAGTAATTAGGAAAAAGGCTTAGTTTAAGGTAAAAATAAGGGCAACCTTTCAAAAGCATTACTAGTCAATATAGTCGAAAGGTAGAGTAGTGGTTAGGTTTCGACTAGGTCGGAACCTACCCTTTCGAAAGTAATTATTTAAAGGAAAAAGGTACTCCTTCGAAAGCAAATACTTTAACACAACATGACAACCTTCTTCAAAAGCTAATTATAAAACCATTTCGAATGCATATGTTTCAACTGTGTCAAAAGCTTTAGGTAAAACTAGGCAAGAATGTTAACTTATGAAGACAAAGCAGGGTTTCGACTCCATCGAAAGCTAACCTTTCGACACCAAGACTTCCGCCTTCCTTCCAATCCACTACATACCATCTAAGTGATATCTTGTGTATTGGTTTCGACTATGTTGGTTTCGACTGTGTTGGTTTCGACTGGGACGAGGTGGAATCAAAGGAGTTTAAAGGTCTTTACTAATAGAGGCAGAACGCCTTTTTTTTTGATTTAAAGGCTGAATTATAGCAACTTTTAGTAATTTCTTTTTAACAACTTGCCTATTTATAAAACACTGATTGGCTGCCATAAAACTTTTCAAATACTTTACATCTAAAACTGCTGCATTTATTCAGATCCAAAATTAAGGGATTTTAACGTTAAAACCTTTCCATATAACCAAAAACCAACATTTGCTAAAAAAACCCTTCTTTTAAAATAATTAATTTCCCATAGTAAATCAATTGGAAAAAATCTCCAAAAATCACATAAATTCAATTTCATCATGTAATCAAACATATTAAAATTTCAGACCCTATTTCTTCCCGAAATTCTCGAAACAAATTTTAAACCTAATTATATCATATTTTTCATTAAAAATTCATAATAAAATTTCCATAGCTTGGAAAATTCTGAAAATTAAACCCATTTCCAAAATCATGTTTTACATAACATAAAAAAATTTCATGGCAATCTGAAATCATAGATTCACGGTTTCATGTCAAAACCGTGCAAATTCATGTACGTATGAATTAAAACAAATCATCATAATATAACTCAAGCATATCGTCATCCATTTTATCACAAAAAATAATTTAAATCATATATCCGAAACCATATAATCATAGAATAAAATAGAGATGGTATAAGATTGTTATTCACCTTAAACTTGATAAGGTATTTGAGATTTGTTGTTGATTAATCCTCCCTAGCTTTTGATCCTTAGCTTTAGATTAAAATTCCTCTTTTCCACCTTGATAATTGCTGGCTATCTTAGGGTTGTTTGTGTTTTATTTTTGAGTTGAGAAAATGAACGCGAATGGACAAAAATGAGAAGTTATAGCCGTGTATAATAGATTGGCTAATTTACTAATATGCCCATATGTAGTTTAATTTATCAATAAACCAATTTAAAGCCCATTTATCTAGTTAAATAGCATGACCCTATATATATATATATATATATATATATATATATATAATTTACTCAAATCTCAATCTCCTTATCATCATTATTCTATTTAGTTTAGCTAATTTAAACTTCTGAGTAATGTTATCAAAAATTTAGGGATGTTACAGGTCGATGGTCATATCAACCCGCATCTTCTAGGAACAAACGTTGCTCCGGCTATATCGGGAAGGCCCAAAACCATCGAGTCGACGATCAAATCGACCACTACTTTTAGAGAACCGATGTTAGCCTTGCAACACCATAAAGAGGAACCACTTTTCAAGAAATCGTTGCTTCCTGGAGACTGGCAGGAGCACACCATTGCCCAGATATAGGCGACGACGAAAGGCATTTCTAGAATCAAATCGTCGATGCACTAGTTTCCGAAGATACAAGGTGCCCGACTGAGTTTTCAACTCTAACTTGCAGGAATCAGCAGTTGCCCAGAGATAAGCAATGCCAAGGAAAAGTCTATGAAATTGAACCGCTCATGTGCTAGATTCTGGTAATAAAAATTGAAGCACAACTGATCATCAACCCTGAACAATGGAAGAATTTGTTATGACGAAAGATGATGACACATCATTATGATACTTGCATCCATAATGACATTGGCTGAAGATATCAACTTGGAAGAATTTGATTGCAACCTAGAGATTGGTAGCATCGATAATAAAATGCTTGGAACCAGGCAGTAAAAGTACTAGTTCTTAGAGATAGGAACCCTATTGTGGGTAAAACTTTCGAGATAACGTTAGCAGCCAAGCGGGACGTGCACCGCTGAATATGAGCAAGGAAAATCACAAAAAGTTGGGAACCAAACCATCAGCTAACCCTATCCCAGAGTAGGAATG
The DNA here is from genome assembly GCA_030737815.1 of Allium fistulosum. NCBI lineage: Eukaryota > Viridiplantae > Streptophyta > Magnoliopsida > Asparagales > Amaryllidaceae > Allium > Allium fistulosum. The sequence continues at coordinate 871,166,008 of CM060904.1, read as the reverse complement.
GGAATCAAACTAGGGCAACCGGATGAATTGCTCAGGATATCTGGTCTCTCCTAAATGACCTAACCATCTGAATACCGAGGTTTCCCGAAGACTAGCGACGTTGAGAAGGTCTTAACCGGCCGACGGTCAAATCGGCCCTTAACTTTTCGAATACCAGCGTTGCCCCGACAATGTCAGGAAGGTCAAACCGCCATGACGATGGGAAATTCAACCCCAAACCTTTCAAAATTTTGCGTTGCCCGAAGATAGGCGACGTTGAGAAGGAACCGCCTTTACTCACTTTAGAATCTGGCATTGCCCGAAGATAGGTGGCACCAGGGAGAAAAAACCTTAACACCTAGGAATCTGCCATTGCTCGAAGATAGGCGATGACAAGGAAAAGGAGCACCAAGTCCTCAAGAATACGTCGCCGCCCGGAAATAGATGGTGGCGAGGATACTTGATAAACAAAATCTATCATCTAGAATTCATTAGTGCCCAGAGATTAGCGACAACAAGAAAGTTTGATAACTTACTCAAGGACCAACCAGATCAGCCCTAACTGCCAGGAATGTGCCATCGCCCGAAGAATGGTGATGCTAAGGAGAAACCCTAGAATGGAACCATCGATACACTAGCTGTTAAAGTTAGAAGCCGAAGCTTGATCGAATCTTCAGCCCAACCTTATGGAATCCGAAGCTGCCAAAGATTGGCAACATCAAGAAGGTACCATACTATAATACTCAAAGGTCTAGAATCACCCGAGGATAGGCAATGTCGGGACATTGTAATTGTAAAAACTTCAGGAATCTGATGTTTCCCGGATACTTGCAACGTCGGGAAGAAGTATTCACTTTCAAGCCGATCAAATCGTTTGACTCTAACCTGTAGATATTAGCTATTGTTTGGAGATATGCAACATCAAGGATGAATCTTCAGAACAGAATCACCAGTGTGCTAGTTTCTAAAGATAGAAACAGGTGCACGGCCTGATTTCTGACTCCGCACTTCAGAAACTCAATTGTTGCCCAAAGATTGGAGTCCTTAGAATTGAACCATTAGCATGCTAGTTTCCGGAGATAGAAACTAGTACACGACCAGAGTGACATCAATAGTCATCGAAAATTTTACTGTTTCCTGGAAATACACAATCTCAAGGAAGGATAAGCGAAATCGGATAATTCTTGCACTAATTTGCAGAGATTGAAATTAGTGCTTGACCGTACTTTAACGACAGCGCTAGCAACCAAGCGGGACAAGCTCGGTTGAGGATAATCATCCAAAGTTGAAGACAAGTATCATCGGGCTTTCCCGATTAAGACCATTGTAACGACCCGGATTTTTACTAGTTAATAATTAAATATAAGAATTATCTAAATAATTTAATCTTGTATTTAAAGTAACTGAAAATGATTTCTAAAGCTTAATTAAATTCAGTTTAAATAAGAATTGTAACAATAAACTTTTAATTTAGGTTTAAAAGTGATTAACTTGGTTTTAATAATAATTCGTATTAATTAACGTGTGAAATTATCATTTCGAGCATTGTCTCGGATTTTGACGAAACCACTGCCGATCGGACATATTGTGTGGTCGTGTGAGCTCAAAACGTGTGGCGATTAATTTAGAGAATTAAAATATAATATAATTTGATTTTAAAGCTAACTTCTGTATATGATGGAATTAGGTCCCGATACTAGTTCCACTGTGTTTGGAATAAGGGTAATTAGCTAGGAACCCCAATGAGCATGCCTCGTTTGGAGTTTGAGATTTTTATGGGTGAATAGTGTTGGCAAATTTTCTATACAAGGACCTCACTTTTTTCTATTTTCTAAAATTAAAACCCCAGCCCCCAATGATATATCCTTCATCTATTGGCCTAAGATGATCAGTGCAACTAAGAGCCGTTTTAGGCTAGGGTCTCAACATGGAAGTTGTTCGTCTCGGTGGGAAGTAGGCATTGAATGGTGGGATATGATGATGTTAGCCAGAGGCGACCGTAAATTGGGTTTGAAGTGGCGGCAGTTTTTGGGTTCAACGGCGAGCTATAGGCGATGGTGAGGGATGAGATCAGTGGCGTTAGGGAGCTTGTGGTCGAGGCTAACTTTGGCAGTGATGCGGCGGCGACTAAAGTGGCGTAAAGGCGGCGGTGGTTGAGAAATCGCGGCGACGTGGATGATTGAACGATAGCCTGTGTTTGTATATGATAAAGAGAAGGTAATTAACGTATAACCTAATTAATTAAAGTTAATTAATATTTAATTAATCTCAAATATTCATTAATTTGTATCTTGTTCATACGAGGTCGGATTTGGATGCGCTCAGTTGCATTGGACTCATAGTGATGATATCTATGCTTTGGATTCGTCGAGTTCGGGGCTCGTTAGAATTTTAGTCAAAATCAAACGGCATTCGATTTGGACTATTTGAAAACGCGAAAGCGTTAGCTGGGACTTAGGTGAGATTTTCTCACCAATTATTCGATTATTGTTGTGATAATTGTTGTTGTGAAAAATGTACATAAAAATTGATAACAATGCAAGTTATTATATTTGAACCCTTCGTTGCTTATAAAAGAAAATAACAACAATATATGTATTATAATCAATCTTATAAACCCTCTATAACATATATCATGGTCCAGACTTGTTTACAAGTTTGATATTGTTATTTGATTCGGTTGGAAATTATATTGCGAATGTTTGAAGCATTATAGTCATTATAAACGTGCTTTGAAATCCCTAATATTTGAAATATATTAAATTGGATAAAATATGATATATTGAGGATATATATATATATATTAGGTTATTTTATAGGCATTTTGGCTTGTTGGACATAAATGGATAGTTTTGGGAAATTATAGAAATTGGAAAACAAAGTTGAGTTTAAATTATTTGTTTTAGCAAAGTATAAAAGACTTTGATTTTGAATATTTTCCTAAATCTTTTAAAAGAAGCTTTTATGTTTGAAAATATTTTATAATTATTTCAGAATTTCAAAGTAAATGGTTTTATATTATAAAACATGTTTTTATGGACTTTATATAAATTATAGAATAAGTATTTTTAAGTAATATTTAATATAATTGTTTTTAATCGTGTTATAATAGTTTTTAAAGTATTTCTATGTATATAATAGTTTTTAGAAAAATAGTTGAATATTTTATAAAGGTAAATAGAAGTTTACGTAATATAATATCTTTTTGAATTATTATATTACTAAATATTTGACCTTATAAACAAGTTAGTTTACATATATATCAATTAAAGTGGTTGTAAAAGTGTTTAAAATATTAGCAAGTATTTAAAAGGTATATATATAAGTTTTAAATATGAAATTATGTATTTTGTAAATTTAATAAAGGATATTTGGGTTTTAACACTTAAGTTAAAATAAATGGTTTTGTGAAATTAATTAATAGTGTATTATCTTAATTAATAATTGTGGACATGCATTAATCATTAAAATAAATGTTTTAAAGTTAATAATGGATAAGTAAAAGGTTTTGGGTTATTGTAAACAATGTTTTAGTAACAATTGTTTTTAATCCTTATTATTAATTATACTTAGAGATATAATAAGATATTTATTATTGAATATTTTAAAGATCACTTTAAGAGAAATGTTTTTAAAAATATGAAATGGTTTGGGTATGTTGTGACAATGTTTTAAACAACACTTGTCTTATACCCTTATAAATGTAATTAAACCTTTAAAACAAATGTTTTAAAGATAATTAGTAACATTTGTTTTAGTAACATTTGTTTTAAACCCTTTAGTTGTATTTTTAAGTGGAAAATATTATAAATATAATTAGAATATAAATAATGGAATTTACAAAGATGATAACAAGTATTGAAATCTTTCAAAAAAAGATAGAAATGTTATATGTTAAAAGAGAAGGAGTTTATAGTAACAATGTTTCGGTAATAATTTTTTTTAACTCCTTTGATTGTATTTTAAGTAAAACTTGTTAAGTGATTTGTGAATGTACTTATACTGTTGAGATAAGTATATAGATACTTTTTAAAGTGTTGAAAAGAGTATAAGTGAATATTGAAATAGTAGGAAATAAGTATATATCTTTTACAAAGAGAAACTATATATATACATATATACAAGTTTATAGAGAAGGTTTTAATTGATTAATGGGTATTGATTAATAAAGGAAGTCTTGATTTGTAAAAGAAGTTTCAATTGATAAAGATGTGTTTTACTAAATGAAAGAGTTTTAAATCAATAAAGGATAAATTAATTTAAAAGGGATTAAAATGTGTGTATGTGACTTGATCTTGCTTTGGATGAATTAACAGTGCATGTATGATTACTTGCTTATGGAAAGTATACGAGAATTAGTTCCCTTATGCAATCATTCACATTATTGTTAAATAAGAGTAAATTCATTGATTCAGTCTTGAAGAGACTGGGATCGGTAAGTGTTCTACTTATCGAAAACCACTTCAGGACATAGATACAGGTTTTATGTTTTGGAAGTAAATGATGGAGTCCATGTGTGGTTTTGAAATTTGTTGAGATGATGGAATCCAAGATTCATTATTTGTGTGGGTATTGAAGACTCGCGTGAAGATGCCCAATGTAGCCTCGACATCGGAAAATGACTAAACACAGGGTAGGCTGCATGATCCTGGATTTTAGCTAACCCATGAGAGGTACATCAACTCTATATCTAGAGTATGCTTATCGATATGTTGTGCATGGGGAGTTGATGATACTTGGGACACATTGTTCACGGGAGTGTTCGGATGATGGCTCTGTTGTGTTTACCTTAAGGTATATTTTATCTAGAGTTATATGGCTCTCGGAAGGTAGTTCATGATCCTTGTCATAGGTTATCGGTCTCAGTTTACTGAAGAGGTCTTCGTGGAAAACCCATTTATACGAATGTGTCTTAATGGTTTTGTTTGTATACCTAAATGTGCCGTTAAATGTAACCAGTGCTACCATTTCAACTATGTATATATTGAATACCCTGTACATTATTATAATATCATTGGAGTTTCTAATAGAAATGGTTTGGTTATCATTAGGTAAAAACCCATCCGTGTGTATTTACAATGTTTCTTACGAGATAATTTTATGTTAAAGGGTTTTATAACATTAATTAATTCAAATGGCTTGAGATTCTCATGTTGGTTTGCCAGACTAATCCGGGTGTTCTTTTCCTTATAATGCTCGGGTCAGCCCCGTGTATATTGCTAGTTTTCGTTGATGTTCATTGGAGCCCTTGGAAAGGAGCTAGATGAGTACCTACAGTAGTTTTTCTTTTTTTGCTGCATTACTTTATTTATTTATCAGCAATTGTAAGGACATGCTGTTATAACTGTCCAGGATGGTGATTTGTTAGTTTGTTCTGATTACTGTATGTATATTAAAATGTTCTTTTTTTGTGTAAAGATCTATTAAGATATTATATGTTATCATTTCGCTGTGAGATTCTCATGTTTTTGTTCTCTTCTTTCTTCTTTGTTTTCTTTTCTTCCTTTTCTTTTACCCTAACGTTCAATCTTTCCGACACTTGGGTGCTCAGCACGTAAATACGATGGATGTGTTAGTGTCGACATTCGATGGTCAAAAAGGCACTCGTTACATTGTGGCATCAGAGCTGAAGGTTAAGCGAGAACCTTGGCTCTGTGGGTTATAACTCATTAAGAGATAAGGCAATGGAATGTCTTATTATGAGTTGAGTGTATTATACATGAGAGTGTGTATTTGTTAGCGCTATAAAAATGTTTAATATTGTGTTAATTAGCATGTTGAGTGATTTATGATTTCCGATCGGTCCATGGGACGCCATGGCATCAATAGGGATTTCTAAATACTTAAAATAAGCAAATCGACACATTATTATTTTATAAATTAGGTAAATGAAATAATTTTACATAGGATTATATTTTATATATAAAAGAAATTTTTTAATGGTAATGTTCAATTTTTATCATTATTTATTGTTTGATTAGTTATGCTTGGCTAGTTAATGAGCATTGACTATTGTCTGTTGATTTTAAAATCATGTTTAATCAGTTTATTAGTAATTTAACTTTATACAACATGGGACGGGTAGATTGTAATTTAGGGAAACATTAAAATGAACATCTTGTGAATTAAATTTCACAATTTGACTATAAGGTGTTCAGTGAAGATGTTGGGTTAAAAATTTAATTTTAATTAAAGTTGTTTATTATAGTCTTAAGGAATAGTAAGATATTTTAAGATAAACATGAATAGTTTTTTTTATAAGAAAGTGACTTACATAAGTATGGTTTATAAATATGGTCTGTAAATTAAACTTTATAAATATAAAAAGGATTTAAATTGAGAATTTGAGAACTTAAATCCTAGTGTTTTAGAAATTGGTTTTCTAAGATTTTGGAAAATAATACTAGTATTATTTGAAAGTGAATATTTGGGAATTGGTTTATAAAATTGATATCATGGTACTTAGTACTATTAACGAAGTATTCGATAACATTTTGGAAAATTATTTTGGTTAAGTCCAAAAGGCATGAGTTAGAAGTACTGAACTCACTTTTATCACTGCAAAATAATTATGGTGATAACTGCAGCATCATCGGTGTTTATTTTCGAGTTTCAAAGTAACGGATGCTACTATAGTAACTATACTACAAAAAATTATTTTGAGTAAATCAGATTTTGATTCAAATTTCGAAAGTATGATTTGATATGCAGAAGTTACAAGTATATATTACTTCAAAATGATTTGAAATGAAACTCGGTATTTGGTTTTTAAGTTTTTGGTTAAGATATATTATGGACGCATGTATCATATGCATTTAGGTAGTTTGGTTGTGCATCTTGTTTGATATATTCATTAGTAGATTTTAATTATTAGAATAAAATGGAATTTTTAGGAATTTTGGACAGTTGGAAACTTCCGAATTAATATAGGAATTGAAACTAAGTAGCTTTGTAAAATCATTGAAGTTGAATTTTTATAACTCTTAACTTGAAAGGAAAATAAGTAAAACAAGTTTTAAATTTGTTAAACAACTTTGTTAAGTAGAGCATTATATGTTATTAGGCCAACCAATATACATCTTTACCTTAGGATTGTCTAAGGAAAGAAGGCTCCAGTCATGAGTTTAGATACCATAGTCCGACTCTTCCTAGCTACTTGCCTAACCTAACATATGAAGAAATCTAGAAAGTTGATTCTGTAAGAAGGTCTAGATTTATCATGTACCTTCATCGGAATTTTAGTAAGCTAAATAAATTTTAAATTTATTGAATATCCATGATTAAACAAAATGAATAAGATAGTTTTGTATTTGCTTTTTGGGTGTAATATATTATTATACAAGCGTAAACTTAAGTCTTGGAATGTTTTAATTTGAAATTGTGTTTCAAGAATGTTTATAAATAAAGTTAAATTGCATAAGAATGTTTATAAACTCAGTTAACATTTTATGAAATGTGTTATAAATACTTTGAGTAGTAAAAGGGAATACTATTTGGATAAACAAATATGAACTTTAGATAATGAAATATTATATAAATAAAGTTGTAGGCTTTTTGAAGTAAATTATGAAATTGAGTAATATTTTTATCAGAAAAAATAAAATAAATAAATAAATATTTACATAATGTTTATAAACTCAAGTAAATGTTTTATGGAATGTTTTGCAAATAAATTTAGTATTAAATGAGAAATATGCATGTGAAAATAAATGTAATTTGAAATGTGGATAAACATAAGTAATGTTTTAAGAAATCATTCATTAATGATTTTAATACTAAACAAGAAATATTTTATTTGAATAAATATTAATTAATAAGAGATAATATTTGTGTAAGTAAATGGAATTTATAATGAATGTCAATTAAGACGTAATTGGTATAATAAAGAAACAAATTGGAATAAATACGCAAGTTTTACGTAGATCATTTTATTCATATAACTGTTTTGATCCAGATTCGAGTACACGATTTCGAGGTGAATTACACCGGTCCGATTTAGGTTGTTCACTCGATTCTCGATGGCGAACACTAGATACGGATTTTTGATTTGATCCTGAAGTTTTCTATCATAGTATATGGCTATGCAAGGAGAACATATGTTTCTAATCAAGGAACCGGATCAGATCCCGCACTAAGGAAGTCAAGGGAACAATACTAGTTTGGAAGTGAAATTTGGTAATCGAGCGAGCAATCGGATTTGATATTACGTATGTATGACATATGAACATCTTATGTGCTATAATATAATTGATATACTTTTGACATTAGAAAGTGCAAGTTGTTTGGTTGTATATCATTTGTAACTGAGTTACAAGTTTATGTAAGCAAGGCTAGTTTGATGTTTTTGGTTTCATGGGTAGAGTTTGATTACTCGACCAATAGGTACATGTTTATGTTGTTGTTTGATGGTTTAATGCCCTAGATATGGGAAGCCACTTTTGAGCTTTTGTTTTCTTTTGTTGGTTTGGGCCATTGTGGCGAGTTTTGGGTTTTTCGGATCGAGCCGCGCAAAAGAGGTGCTGCCAAAATTTTCCGTAATCTTTGAGATTTTAAAAGTTAATAACTCATTTTAGAAAATTGGTTTTAGAAGCTTAAGGGTTTGGTAACATTTTTCTACCTTTGGGAATTTCAGGGACAAAATTCTTTTTAGGGGAAAGAATGTAAAGACCCGTATTTTTAACGGTTAGTAATTAAATATAACAATTACCTAAATAATTAAATCTTGGATTTAAAGTAAATAAAATGATTTCTAAAGCTTAATTGAATTTAGTTTAAATAAGAATGGTAATAATAAACTTTTAATTTATATTTAAAAGTGATTAATTTAGTGTTAGTAATAATTCGTTTTAATTAACGTGTGAAATTATCATCCGGGGCACTGTCTCGGATTTTGGTGAAACTAGTGCTATTAGATCTAGAATAATGAATTATTGTACGCAGATGAGTTTCGTGACGATCAGACGTATTGTGTGGTCGTGCGAGCTCGTAATGCATAGCGATTAATTTAGAGAATTAAAATATAATATAATTGGATTTTAAGAGCTAACTTCCATACACGATGGAGTTAAGTCCCAATACTAGTTCCATTGTGTTCGGAATATGGGTAATTAGCTAGGAAAGCTAGTGAGCACGCTTCATTTTGAGTTCGAGATTTTTAGGGGTGAATAGTGTCGGAAAATTTTCCATATAAGGACCTCACATTTCTCTATTTTCTAAAATTAAAACCCTAGCCGCAGATGATATATCTACCATCCAACGACCTAAGACGATCGGTGCTGCTAGGAGGTGTTTCTGGCTAGGGTCTCAATGTAACGACCCGCAAATTTATCACTTTAATAAATTATATTTATTTTTAAATTTATTCAAATAAAAGGTAGATAATACAAATAATATTATTTTGAGTAATAATAAGTAATAGCAATCCTATTTTGAATAGATATTTACAAAAATATTTCCTTTAGAAATTTAAATCAATAAAATGGTCAAAACTGTTTTATCAATAACCAGCTCTATGATCGTAAAACGCCACGCACGGAGCTGGATACATACACTTATTTTTATAATTAAACAAGAATATAAAATAAAATCAATTGATCTGTTTTTGAAAATAAAATGTGTTTTTGACATTGTCAGTAATGCCCTTAAATATGATAATTAATTTATTTAATTTAAATTGAGATTTAAGATTTAATAATTATTTTAATTATTAAAATAATTATTTTAAATGATGATAATTCATTTTGAATAGTTATAAAGTGATAATGAATCATTTATAATAGTTTTATAAAGATATATATTTGATTTGAAAATATAAGGAAAAATCGATATCGCTTTATCGGTATAATAGCGATTTTTGTAAATAATGGTTTATATTAATTTATATGATTTTATAATTCAAATATGATCATTTTAATTCATTTAAAATTGTAAGAAAATGTTTTTCAATTTTTTTTTTACAAATATATGTAAGTTAAAGTATAAGTGAAAATATGACCGGGAATTGGTTCTCCGATTGGCAATGGTTTATCAAACGAAAGTTGTTCGAAATCAATGCAACGTTGTTTATATGTCATGTACACATATATAACACATAAATGCACACCCTAACATACACATAAACATATACATGTATACATTTACACTTAAACATATTTATATTACAAAATCTAAGATATTTTATATAAAGATTCCTCCTTAAGCCTACATAAGTCCACTTGTGCATACATGAAGTAGATGGAAGTGATGGGCACATGGGAGGAAGGCTTTTGCTGGCCTAGGGAGGGGGGAAGGTGTATTGGAGAAGCCATGAAGTGATGATGTGTGTATGGATTCTTTTACACTCTTCCTTTGGCTATAAATAGCCCACCCTCTGATCATCACATTTTTTCACATTCTACACTCTACCCTAACTTCCTCATATCAGATCGAAATGCAGAAATTCTTTTCTTGAAACCATACAAAATTTCAGAGGTTACAACTTTCTACTTGACCACATCTTCCCATTCGAAGCTTAGCAATGCTCGAAACTCCATTTTCTCCAAAGCATTTTCGAGCCCAGTTTTAATGGCCGAAAATACCTCTTTTTCGTTCGAGTATAACTCCTCCAAAACAAATCCAAATGAAGTAATTATTTTTTTCAAACCATGTGAAATTTCAGTGGATATAACTTTCATCTTTATCACTTCTTCAAGTTTTGAGTGTAACTATGTCAAAATACCACTTTTTTTATAGTGCATTTTCGGGCTTCGTTTTTACGAATCCGAGAATACCTCTTCTTCTCATGGCCATAACTTCCTAATAAATCGATATTGAGTGTTTCTTTTCTAAATACCGCAGAGAAAATAATTTCTAACAATTTTCATGTTGACCACATTTCGAAATTCAGAGAGTTGAGTATCTAAAAACCTGAGATAAAATGACTTATTTTTAGGTCTAGTTTTCAGTAAATTCAATAATAAATTAAAGTCCTACACCTCATCTCCCGTGCTTGGTCGAGCACCACTTTTGGCATGGAATGGCCGAGCACACTAGGAGGCAAGGTGTTGGGGTTTGTGAGCTCGGATCGCGAGTTAGTGAAGCTATAGCCTTTTTCCGATAGGAAATCAATGTGAGAACTCCTAAACTATTATTATTATATTTTTGTATGATGATATGATGTTTGCAATGGATGTTTAATATGTTTTGATCATCAAGTTTGGTTGTTTAAATATGAATGTTAAATACATATGCAAGTCACGAAAATACACCTCGATAAGCACAAAGAAAATCACTTTCCCTGATTTAATGAATTGGTGTATATGGAATATTAAACCTCTTAAAAATGGTTTAAAATGTATTTGAAATGTTTTGTAAACATTTTAAAATGTTTTGGTAAAGTTTGAAAAGAAAAGGAAAATTTAATTAAAAATAAGCGCGTCGCGTAACGGTAGTTCGCGATTTCGCGCTATAAAAGTCAAACAAGTGTAAAAGTTGGAATATAGCTCGGAATTCTTTGACATAAGAATTTTTCGAACTATTATATCCATAATTTTCCAATGAAGATGGAAAATTGAGATTTCGGTAAGTAGATTTTGAAATATGAGTAAAACAAGTTTTGGAAAAATCCCGATTTTGCATTTCGAAATCCAAAACTGGATTTCTTTGAAAATGATGTTTTAAATTGTTTAAAATTATGGAATAAATATTATAAATCTTTGAAAATGTTTTAAAAGTGATTTGATTAATAAAAATGAATTTTCAAATAATAAAAAGTCGTTTTGATCAATATAGCTTAAAAGCACTTTCCACAGCACTTTTCCACAGCACTTTTTCGCAGCACTTTTCTATAACCTTTGAAATATAGTTTTAAACTTAACCACTCTTTTCCAATTATTTTATAAAAAAAATTAAATGATTTATAAAGTGTTCTAAAGGTAATTTGAAGGATTTATGAAATGATTTAAAGGTTTAATGATTTAGAGCCGATCAAATTACTTGACCGCCTTATGGGTGTTAGAGAGATAGTGTCTATGCTTGGGTTTGGAAAACCAGTTTCCTGCTCTCCCTGGCTATCCGAACTGGACCGACGGAGGTGATAGTAAATTTGATTTACTTGGATCGAAATTTCAAAAAGATAAAGAAAAATATTTTTCAAGATTTGAACAACTTGGATTTTATAGAGATGATCTTCTTATACTTGGTGTTAAAGCCCGGAGAGGGAACTAGTATTGTTCGTGGAATTTAAAAGGTGATTTCATCGTTATTCCACCCGTAATGTTTGTTGAATACGGGAATTGATATTGAGTAGAATTAGTTGATTTCTATAGATTCTGCTCATTTAAAATTTACTGGTTTTGGATCAACATCTTAGATAACATGGTTTTAACTCAATCAAATTTTGAGTTTTGAATTAAGAAATCTTTGCTAAGATTTAAATGAAATGATTTGAAAATATTTTCCTAAGCGAAAAAAGAAAATGATTTTGAATTACTCCAAGTTTAAAAAAGGGTTTAAGTAATCAAAAGATTTGATAAGAGAGGTTTAATGATTTCGTATATACCGAAAGGAATGTTTTAGAAATATATATCTCCAAAGGAGATTTTGATAAAAAGAAATTAATCAACTAAAAGAATGATTCCCTATTCACATAACATCTTTTTATCAATGATTGGTTCGAAGGAACCGGGGTCGGATTCCTATCCGAAGACCACTTCGGACCAGTTTACATATTCGAAGTGAAGATATGGATATGATTTGGAAGATGGAGTGTAGGGCTGCTTGTCATTGACCCTCGGGGGAAAATTCCCATATCATATTATGTGGTAGTAGTTCTTCATTTAAGATCTTCGATGCAAGGACTTCTCGTTACTAATCCTAGGGGTAACTCCCGATAGGATGTGGTACGAGAGTACCTTCGGTTTGTCCTGTTCCTGGACAACTTGTATGGATGAATGTCTGACGTTGCATTTCTAATTACATTGATTGATCTATATGAACGTATCATCTGTTTGGTGGCGGAGAAGGCAACTTCTCTTAGCTTAACACCCTTTCCTAAGATGTACGAGCTCAGGAGTTATACGCTTGTAGAAATCAGTTGTGCGATCATGGAATGGCAGTGTGGCATTCTAAGTGGAATGTGCTTTGTAAAAGGTAAAACGTTACCTCAGGCCTCATCAACCGGAAATGGAAAAACCAGGCTAGATGCGGCAGGGCTAAGTGGATCGCTCCTATTAGGATATGGTCATCACCTTTCTAGATAATCCTCTTTTTATCGGGTATGTTGTGTATGCGATGAGACGTCTCGGGTAGGTCGGTAACGACCAGGGTGATGTCATATTCGGTATTATCCAGCGATGGGGTAGGCCGGTTCTATGTTGGTATAGGAGTTCAGTATCTAGACCCTAGGTACATCCCTCTTGAGGTGTACTGTACGGAAGTTAGTCCCTCACTTGTCATTTGTATGGAATCCATTCTCCGAACGAGCCTTGTAAGAGTTTTTTTGTAGACCCTAACATATCCGGAATTTAATAATGGTAACAATCTCGGCTAATAAGTTTACTTGCAAATGTTTTCAAAAGAATGTCATTAAAAATAATATCCCCATATTTTGCGTAGCAAATGGTTTGGTTATCATAAGGTAAAAAATCGTTCTGTGTTTATGTGCGACGTGGTCTTAGGAGATACCTTTGTTTTTAAAATGCGTATTTTGAGTTTCTCACACCAGTCCCATGACTGACCCGGAGTTTATTTTCCTTTTCCCTTAAACTCTGGGTGCTCTAATTTTCTCGGGTAGTCTAGTAGTCGGGTTTAGTTAGAAGAATTTTGGAAGAGCTCGGAGCATGGAGTTAGAAGATTCTTCTGAGGATTTTTATCCTTTTCCACCAAACTCTTGTACAATTGTATTCCGCATTTGTAAGGATAGCTATTTATAATTGTCCATGTTTAACTCTAATAAATGTATTTAAATTTTCCGCTATAAAGATTATATGTTGAAATAATATATGTTATTTCATTCGTGTGAGATTCTGTCATGTCTTTATTTTCTTTCTTACACTTAACAATCAGGTTTTCGACACTTGGATTTGCAGCACGTGAATATCGATGATGTATTAGTGTCGATTTTCGAGGGTCGAAAATCCCCAGACGTCACACTCAAATGGAAGTTGTTCGCTCCGTGGTGTTTGACGATGGTGGCTGTAGGGGACTGTAAATTGGGTTCGAAGTAGCGGAAGTTTTTGGGTTCAACGGCGAGCTGTAGGTAATGGCGAGGAATGAGATCGATGGCGTTGGGGAACTCGTAGTCGAGGCTACCTACGGCAGAGATGCGGTGGCGGTTAAAGTGGCGTAGAGGTGGCAATGGTTAAGAAATCACGGCGACGTGGATGATTGAATGATAGCATGGGTTTGTATACGACAAAGAGAAGGTAATTAATGTATAAACTAGTTAATTAAAGTTATTAATATTTAAATAACCTTTTATGTTCATTAATCCATACCTTGTTCATACGAGGTCGAATTTGTGTGTGGTCAGTTGCATTGGACTCGTAGCAATGATATCTATGCATTGGAGTTGGATTCGTCAAGTTTGGAGCTCGTTGGAATTTTAGTCAAAATCGAACGGCGTTTAATTTGGACTATTTGGAAATGCGAAAGCGTTAGCTAGGACTTGGGTGAGATTTTATCACCAGATATTTGTTTATTGTTGTTATAATTATAGTTGTGAAAAATATAAATATAAATTGATAATAATCCAATTTATTATATTTGAACCCCTTGTTGCTTATAAAAGCACAACAATATATGTAGTATAATCTCTCTTATAAATCCTCTATAACATGTATCATGGCCCAAACTTGTTTACACGTTTGATATTGATATTTGATACAGTTGGAAATTATATTGCGAATGTTTAAAGCATTATTGTCATTATAAACATGCTTTGAAATCCTTGATATTTGAAATGTATTAATTGGATAAAATGTGATATACTGAGGAAATATATATAGATATATTGGGTTGTTTTACACGTGTTCTGGCGTTTTGGACATAAGTGGATAGTTTTGGGAAATTATAGAAATTGGGAAACAAGGTTGAGTTAAAATTCTTTGTTTTAGTAAAGTATAAAGGGCTTTGAGTTTGGATATTTTCCTAAATCTTTTAAAAGAAGCTTTGAAGTTTGAAAATGATTTATAATTATATCTGAATTTCAATGTAAATGGTTTTATATTATAAAACGTGTTTTTATGGATTTTATACAAATAATAAAATAAGTATTTTTAAGCAGTATTTAATATAAATGCTTTAAATCATGTTATAATAGTTTTTAAAGTATTTCTTAGGATATAATAGTTTTTAGAAAATTAGTTTAATATTTTATTAAAGTAAATAGAAGTTTATGTAATATAATATCTTTTTGAATTATTCTATTATTAAATATTTTTAACTTATAAATAAGTTAGTAAACATATATCAATTGAAGTGGTTGTAAAAGTGTTTATAATATTAGCAAGTATTTAAAAGGTATTTATATATATATATAAGTTATAAATATTAAATTGTGTATTTTATAAAGTTAATAAAGGAGATTTGGGTATTAACACTTAAGTTAAAGTAAATGGTTCTGTGAAATTAATTAAAAGTGTATTATTTTAATTAGTAATTGTGGACGAGCATTAATCATTAAAATAAATGTTTTAAAGTTAATAATGGATAAGTAAATGGTTTTGGGTTGTTGTAAACAATGTTTTAGTAACAGTTGTTTTTAACCCTTATTATTAATTATAATTAGTGTTATAATAAGATATTTATTATTGAATACTTTAAAGATCACTTTGAGAGAAATGTTTTTAAAAGTATGAAATGATTTGGGTTTGTTGTGACAATATTCTAAACAACACTTGTCTTAAACCCTTTTAAATGTAATTAAACCTCTAAAACAAATGTTTTAAAGATAATGATTAAATGAGAAATGTTTTGGGTTGTTGTAAACAGTGTTTTAGTAATATTTGTTTTAAACCCTTTAATTATACTTTTAAGTGGAAAAATATTATAAATGTAATTAGAACTTAAATAATGGAATTTATAAAGATGATAACAAGTATTGAAATCTTTCATAAAAAGATATAAAATGTTATATGTTTAATTTATAAAAGAGAAGGAGTTTATAGTAACAATGTTTCAGTAGCAATTGTTTTTAACTCCTTTGATTGTATTTTAAAGTAAGTAAAACTTGTTAAGTGATTTGTAAATATACTTATACTGTTGAGATAAGCATATGAATACTTTTTAAAAGTATTGAAAAGAGTATAAGTGAGTATTGAAACAATAGAAATAAGTATATATCTTTTATAAAGAGAAATTATATATATACACATATACAAGTTTATAAAGAAGGTTTTGGTTGATTAATAGGTATTGATTAATAAAGGAATTGATTTTTAAAAGAAGTTTCACTTGATAAAAATGTGTTTTACTAAATGAAAGAGTGTTAAATCAATAAAGGATAAATTAATTTAAAAGGGATTAAAAGTCATTTATGTGACTTGATCATGCTTTGGATGAATTGATAGTGCATGTATGATTACTTGCTTATGGAAAGTATACGGGAATTAGTTCCCTTATGCGATCATTCACATTATTGTTGAATAAGATCAAATTCATCGATTCAGTCTTGGAGATACCGGGATCGGTAAGTGTTCTACTTATCAAAAACCACTTTAAGATTGAGACATGGGTTCTATGTTTTTTGGAAGTAAATGATAGAGTCCAGGAGTAGTTCCGAAATCTATTGAGATGATGGAATCCATGGGGGATTCATTATTTGTGCGAGTATTGAAGACTTGGGTGAAGATGCCAAACGTAGCCTCGACATCGGAAAATAACTAAACATGGAGTAGGCTTCATAATCCTGGGGTTTAGTTGACCCATGAGGGGTACATCAACTCCATATCCAGAGCATGCTTATCGATATGTTGCGCACGGGGAGTTGATGATACTTGGTACACATTGTTCACGAGACTATTCGGATGATGACCCAGTTGTGTTTACCTTATGGTATATTTTATCTAGAGATATACGGCGCTTGGAAAGTAATTTCTGATCCTTGTCATGGGTGATCGGTCTTAGTTTACTGAGGAGGTCTTCGTGGAAAATCCATTTATACGAACGTGTCTTAGCGGTTTTATTTATATACCCAAATATGTTGTTAAATGTAATGAATGTTACCATTTCAGCTATGTATATATTTATATTGAACACCTTAGACATTACTATATTACCACTGGAGTTTCTAATATAAATGTTTTTGGTTATCATAAGGTAAAAACCCATCCATGTTTATTTGTGGTGTGTCTTACGAGATACTTTTATTTTAAAAGGTTTGTAACATTAATTAATTAAAATGACTTGAGTTTCTCATGCAGGTTTGCCAGACTGATCCAGGTGTTATTTTTCTTATAATTCTCGGGTCAGCCCCATGTATATTTCCAGATTTCATTAGTGTTCATTGGAGCCCTTGGAGAGGGGCTGGATTAGTACCTGTCGTAGTTTTTTCTTTTTTCGTTGTATGACTTTGTTTATTTATCAACAATTATATGGACATGTTGTTATAACTGTCCAGGCCGATGATATGTTAGTTTGTTCTTATTACTGTATGTATATTAAAATGTTCTTTTTTTTCTAAAGATCTATTGAGAAATTATATGTTATCATTCTGTTGTGAGATTCTGATGCTTTTGTTCTCTTCTTTTTTCTTTGTTTTTTGTTCTTTTACCATAACATTCTGTCTTTCCAGCACTTGGGGGCTCAGCACATAAATACTGTGGATGTATTAGTGTCGACATTCGAGGGTCGAAAAGGTGCTCGTTACACATGACTGGGGAAGCACGATCGAACTGGGGCAATCAGATAATTTGCCTTGCATGTTTAACACGCACTAATGCCCAGATTCATGGTAAAAAACTCCCTGAATGGAACTTAGTTCATAATGGAAACGTATGCATGAGGGATAAATATTACGTATAATGTTCCTCGGCAATAGGGATCAATGCAAAAATTGGACTATTTGCAATGAAAGTCAGCCCAGGGAAACTAAACCCAATTCATCAGGGACTTGCCATCACTCAAAGATAGGCAAGGAGAGGAAGGAATAACCACATTGGAATCGATAGGATTATTCAACCCTAGCTTGCGGGAATCAGCCATTGCCCAAAGGTAGGTAACATCAAGAAGGATGCTCAAAATAGAACAATTCACGTGCTAGTTTTCGGAGATCAAAACAAGTGCACGGTTGAACTCCCGCGAAATTGCTAGCGGCTAAGTAAGGCACACTTGGTCAAGAATAACCAAGGGTAATCGTAAAGAAATCTAAAGTGGTATCATTGGGTTTTCTTGATCTAGGATCAGGACAGGGAAAACACACATAGACTGGGAGCAATTGGATAATTTTCCCACAACATTTAGCTTCAACTAGTGCCCAAAATCAGGCATTTTGAAAATGGATTCTGCCAAAAGGATTTAGTTCATGGCAAAGAACATACAAAGAGAGGATGAGTATCCTAAATGCTGCTCCAAAATAGTCAAGAGTGGCACAGAACTGGGATTCTTCACGACTAACTGTTGATTGAAAGGAATACGACCTATTTAAAGTGAAAACGAAGAGTACGGAATATACGACCAAAAGGAAGACCGACAGGCCAACAAGTTTCAAGAGATCCCTACTTACTCTTCCCTCTCCACTGTATGGTCATGTACTTGTTTAGAAGAGGAGGCGGATTTAGCAATGGATCCGTAGGAATGACTATGACTTGAGATTCGGCGGTGATCAATGGACCAGGCATGATAGCAATAGAAAACGAAGCCTGAGCTGTGGAGGATCCAACTTCAGGAGAGGTGGAGATACCACCACTAGACTTGAAATGCGGTGATCGGCAAGTCATCCTAGGCAAGGGAATTTAGCATTCAACACGATTAAGTGTGTTTTATTTTGAAAATTAAAACCCATGTGACCAACGCCTGGAGCCCAAAGGATGTCGACATATGTCGACCAATCGGATTCTAAGCATTGACCGGAGCAGGTGAGAAGTGTCAATCTATGTAGTATGAGTCATGTATCCTATATGTGATGAATGGACCATCCTATGTAGATAGCTCGCTCATTCTAGAAATATGAGTTATGTCAAATAGTTATATTATATGTCCGTACTTACCCATAAATGATGATCAATCGATAATTGAAACACTATCCAGAGAGACATGGAAGCTTTTATTTCCAAGAATACGAAAATGAAGCGAAAGTCATAGCGATGGAATCATCCACCAGAGTCATTCCTGAAGCGAACTATCTTATTAGAAAACAAGCAGCAATACAAGAACAGTCGTGTGTTGATAAGAGTTAGCCGATGACAGAGAGTCAGACGTGTTTCCAAAGTGGCATGAATACGAGTTAGGACAAGCTTGAGATAAAGTCAAGCACAACCCAAACTTCAAATATCTCCACTAAGAAGCAGTCGACTGCACCACTGCTATCATCACCCTCGCTACATCGATCGATATTCCCTTGACTTCGGATAAATTTCATTCGATGGTAGGGGCTAAAAGCTCTAACGGAGGTAGCGGAAAAGCAAAAATGAAAACAATACACAGCAAAGAGAGAGCTGTTAGTCCATAGGATAGTGGTTTTGATGACAACAACTATAGAAGTGTTATAAAATATATATGTGCAGGAAATCTATATGCAGGTATCAACAAAAGAAGACTGTACAGTAAAGAAAACAAAATTGATGAAGACAAAGATCAAGAGTTCAAGATTGAAGACTCATGAGATTCAAGATATTCAAGAGTTCAAGACAAATAATATAGTTAGGTTAGATATTTGTTAAAACTCCTTGAAAGCACTATCATTCTTTTTTATCCAATTTACTCGTGGAATGGAATCCACTTCATTCTTGTTAAAGGGATGGAACCCTAGTGAGATGGAACTCACGAAATATCTAGTGGAACGGATAGTAGCCCTATTTTGTTATCCACTAATTTTGATTCAAAATGATTTTCAAAATTATCTCTTGTTTTATAAAATGATTTTCAAATATTCCTTTTCAAAAGAAAAACCTTCGTTCACATTTCCAAAAATGTTTTAGCCTCAAAGTCATATTTATCATTTTGTTATATTTTGATTTCAAAATTGTCCTTGATATTTTAGCCTCAAAATCTATTTTAATATTATATTTACTTTAGTTTATTTACTTTGATTTTAAATATATTTTAGTATATATACATATATACATTCATAAGTATTTCTACTTCTAAAATACCTTCTACAAATACATAGAGTCCATTTGAATAAAGTTGCATATGTTTTAAATCATCATTTTCAAAGTAAAGCAAATCATCACTTTTTACTAGACCATGTCGACATCCTATTTACTTGTCATGTCGACATGCTTCCCGTTACAGCAAAGGTTGTTTTCAAAAGAAGTGTCTATTCGTTTAAACCTCTTCGAATGGACACATCCATTCATTCTCTATAAATAGAGACTGTTATGAACGTTTTCCAGTAACTACTTTCTCTATTTTCTCTCCTCTTTACTCTCTTATCTTATTTTCTAATCATCCTATCCATATTCTGCCGAAATCTTAAGTGAATAAAACCAGAATATCTCTAGTTTGATTCTCTGCCACTCTCTCCAAAGAATCTCAGTGCTTATCAGAGTTATAGATACATTTGTACTCAAAGAAACTTGTGTGGGGTTATAAAGGTGTGATCGTGTCCTTGGAAATCGATCGGGTGAACTTGTGTCCTGTGAATCAAGTGGTTCTACCCAGAGACCTGAGAATCTGGAGGGTGTACCTCGTTGCCTTGGAATCGAGGGATTGTAATCTAGATTATTGTTGAATAGAAAACCGTACGGGTTGTGCGGGACTGGATGTAGGGTAACACCGAACCAGTATAAAATTCCTGGTGTGTTCTTTCCTTTACTTGCTTTTTATTTATATTTGCATTTGTTTGTGATTCTGTGATTTGATCTGTGATTGTGTATTTGCATTAAGTTAGTTAATTCAATTTAAATCAAAGAAGTTTTAAAGAAATTCTTAAAACACTATTCACCCCCCCTCTAGTGTTAAATAGCCTTAAGATCATCTTCCGCGTCCCTTTCATTTGGTATCGGAGCAAGTTTTTCAAAGTATTCATAACCTGATTTTTGAAAAGTTCATGGCTAAGTTTGAAATGTTTCCTAAAAATATTTCTTTAATGATCAAATCATTGTGGTCTCATAAATTGATGCATGATAGTTATATAGAATCAGGTAATCTACAAAAGTTGCTCACTATGCAGGAATCTTGCTTCATGACGACAAATGAATCTATTCACAATGGACAAGCTGTGCAAATAAGGAAAAACAAGTGGATACTTGATAGTGGATGTTCAAGACATATGACAGGAAATCCAGAGATACTCAATGACATTATTTACAAGGATGGAGGATTGGTTAATTTTGGGGATAATTCAAAAGGTTATGTGGTTGGCATCGGCAATGTAGGTAATTCTGAAACCCCTATTATTTCAAATGTTTTGTTAGTTAAAAATCTACAACATAATCTACTTAGTATTAGTCAGTTATGTGATAAAGGATATAGGATTAAATTTGAAAAAGACAAGTGTCACATCGAAGATGATAAATCTAATATTATCTTTGAGGGAGTTAGGAAAAAGAATATCTATATTCTTAGTATGAAAATTTCAAATGATAATCTATGTCTTTTGGCCAATACAAGTGACCCTTGGACGTGGCATAAGAGATTTGGACATTTGAATTTTAAACTCTTATCTAGACTATCCAAACTTGATCTAGTAAGAGGCCTCCCTAAGATGCAATTTAAAGTAGATAGTATATGTGATGCATGTCAATTAGGAAAACTTAGAAAAAGTTCCTTTAAACTTAAAGATATGATCTCTACTTCAAAACCTCTTGAGTTACTTCACCTAGATTTATTTGGTCCATCTCAGATTCAATCAATCAACCATAGTAAATATGTCTTTGTAATTGTGGATGATTATTCCAGATATACATGGACAATCTTTCTGAAACATAAAAGTGATACTTTTGATTATTTTAAAAGTTTTTCAAAAAGAGTTCAAAACCAACTTTCTTCCAAGATCATCACTATTCGTAGTGATCACGGTGGTGAATTTGAAAATGAGAAGTTTGAGGAATTCTGTAATCAGAAGGGAATTACTCACAATTTTTCGTTTCCAAGAACTCCACAACAAAACGGAGTAGTTGAGCGTAAGAATAGGACGATTCAAGAGTGTGCTAGAACTCTACTTTCTGATAGTAAATTACCAAAACATTTTTGGGCTGAAGCAGTTGCAACAGCCTGTTATATTTTGAATAGGATTTTAATTAGACCTCTAACCAATAAAACACCTTATGAACTTCTTTTCAATAAGAAACCTAAGGTATCTTATTTCAGAATTTTTGGAAGTAAATGTTTTATCTTAAATACAAAAGATAATTTAGATAAGTTTGATCCTAAATCCGACAAAGGAATCTTTATCGGATATTCTAACAGGAGTAAAGCTTATAGAGTTTTTAATCTAAGAACAAACACTATTGAAGAAACTTTACATGTTTCCTTTGATGAAAATTTCAAAGAAGTTGATCAGACTAATGATGAGGATGACTTAGTTATTTCTAATCATGAATCTGTAGATGCTACAAATGAAACTTTTCATCCAAATAAAAAGATTAGGCTTTTAAAAGATCACCCTGTAGAAAATATTCTAGGAGATATGCAATCTGTTGTTAAAACTAGGAATCAATTAAACAGTATGAGTCATGTTGCTTTTATATCCTCAATAGAACCTAAAAATCCAAAGGAAGCATCAACTGATGATTCATGGATTCTTGCTATGCAAGAAGAATTGAATCAATTCACCAGAAATGATGTTTGGGAACTTGTTCCTAGACCTAAGGATAAATCCATTATAGGCACTAAATGGGTATATAAAAATAAATTAAATGAATTAGGTGAGGTCGTTAGAAATAAGGCTCGACTCGTTGCACAAGGTTATTGTCAAGAAGAAGGTATAGATTATGATGAAACCTTTGCACCCGTAGCAAGATTAGAAGCTATTAGAATTCTGCTTGCTTTCGCTAATTTCAATAATTTCAAACTTTTTCAAATGGATGTCAAGAGTGCCTTTCTAAATGGTTTTGTAAAAGAGGAAGTTTATGTTGAACAACCTCCACTCTTTGAAGATACAAAATTTCCAAATCATGTTTTTAAATTAAAGAAAGCCCTGTATGGTCTAAAACAAGCTCCTAGAGCTTGGTATGATAGACTTAGGTCTTATCCATTGCAATCTAATTTTGAAATAGGTAAAGTAGATAACACACTTTTTATTAAAAGAAACAAAAATGATATTCAACTTGTACAAGTGTACGTAGATGATATTATTTTTGGATCAACCAATTCTGACATGAACAAAGAATTTTCTGACATTATGACAAAAGAGTTTGAGATGAGTCATATGGGTGAACTTAACTTTTTCCTAGGATTACAAATCAAACAATTAGATAATGGTATCTTTATCAGTCAAGAGAAGTATGCGAGAGAGTTAGTTAGTAAGTTTGGCTTGACCAATGTGAGTGGAAACCAACTCCCATGGCAACCAATATAGCGTTAAGTAAGGATGATCTATCCAAAGACGTAGATCAAACCTTGTATAGAGGAATGATTGGATCACTTCTCTATATAACTGCTAGTAGACCAGATATCATGAACAGTGTCTGTCTCTGTGCAAGATATCAATCTCAACCCAAGGAAACTCATCTAAAAGCTGTGAAACGTATCATTCGATATGTTAAACACACCTTTGATTATGGATTGTTCTACCCTAAGAATGATTCATTTGAATTAGTTTCCTACTGTGATGCTGACTATGCTGGGTGTAAGTCAGACCGAAAGAGTACAAGTGGAACTTGTCACTTTCTAGGTCATTCCTTAATTTCCTGGTTCAGTAAAAAGCAGAATATTGTTTCCCTATCAACAACTGAAGCAGAGTATGTTTCTGCTGCTTTAGCTTGTTCTCAAGTTTTGTATATGCAAGAAACCTTGAATGATTTTGGTATATCTATCACGAAATCTCCAATTTTCTGTGATAACACTAGTGCCATTAGTTTGTCCAAAAACCCAACTCTCCATGCCCGAACTAAACATATTGACATTAGACACCATTTTCTAAGAGATAACGTAAATAAAGAGAAAATTTCTCTTGATTTCGTTAATTCTGAAAATCAAATAGCTGATATTTTAACCAAACCTTTAGGAGAACCTGTCTTTACCAAGTTAAAAAGAGAATTAGGTATATGTTCTCTTTCTGAAATATAGTATATAGTATAGTAGTATACATAGGGTATATATGAATGTTTTCTTAACCATAGCATTTTGCAACACCATGTCGACATGGTATTCATGCGTCATGTCGACATGCAACGGTAAAAATAACAGTTCGTTTTTTTCCCTCTAATTTTTGAATGAGTGGTTATTTAACTCACCCATTCCGAGTTTCTCTTCCCTCCAATCATTATTTCTTCATTCTACTTTCTAGAAACATCAAATCCATGGCTTCCACATCCAATCCTAATCAAATTTCACCGGTTTCTTTCCCTTCTCCTTCACATGTCCCTTTCCAAAACTCCATACTCGCTCGTGTCATCAAAATAGAGGAGAAAGTTAATGATTCGCTGCAGATGTTAACTGAAATGCAAGTTCAATAATTGAGAATGGCAACAGAGCAAGAAAAACAAGGGAAAATTCTGAGGAATCTTCAAAAATTCCTCATGGATAATCATGCCAATCCAATTGTAATTGAAGATTCTTCTAACATAGAAGCAAATGAAGAAGGAGAAAAAGACGAAGACGAAGAAGAAGAGGAAGAACCAATGGAGGAAGAAACTGATGATGAAGCAGTATGTGTAGGGGAAGTTTGTTTTGATGCTTATGGGAACATTGTGGAACAACATGGAAATTTCTGCTTCCATTACCCAAATTGTCCTGTCCACAAGTCTCCCATCATCAAAAACAACCGTTGAGTTGTTTATTTTCTTGTTTTAGTTATTTATGTGTTTATAAGTTTAAATAGTCATGTATATAGTAATATAATCTGTGGTTACACTTATTATTCTTATATTGCTCATATATAACATTCTAAGAATACGATGTTTAGTGCATTGTTATATCTAGTTTCAGTATTATTAATGATAACACTATCATTAATATCATAGATTTAGGGGGAGTTAGTGTCATTTTTTTGTTGATGACAAAGGGGGAGAAGTATAAAATAGGTTAGTTAGGCATAGATTAAGGGGGAGTTATTAGATTTAGGGGGAGTTATAAGGAGAATATAAATATTTTATAAACAAAGGTTGTCATCATCAAAAAGGGGGAGAATGTTAGTCCATAGGATAGTGGTTTTGATGACAACAACTATAGAAGTGTTATAAAATATATATGTGCAGGAAATCTATATGGAGGTATCAACAAAAGAAGACTGTACAGTAAAGAAAACAAAATTGATGAAGACAAAGATCAAGAGTTCAAGATTGAAGACTCATGAGATTCAAGATATTCAAGAGTTCAAGACAAATAATATAGTTAGGTTAGATATTTGTTAAAACTCCTTGAAAGCACTATCATTCTTTTTTATCCAATTTACTCGTGGAATGGAATCCACTTCGTTCTTGTTAAAGGGATGGAACCCTAGTGAGATGGAACTCACGAAATATCTAGTGGAACGGATAGTAGCCCTATTTTGTTATCCACTAATTTTGATTCAAAATGATTTTCAAAATTATCTCTTGTTTTATAAAATGATTTTCAAATATTCCTTTTCAAAAGAAAAACCTTCGTTCACATTTCCAAAAATGTTTTAGCCTCAAAGTCATATTTATCATTTTGTTATATTTTGATTTCAAAATTGTCCTTGATATTTTAGCCTCAAAATCTATTTTAATATTATATTTACTTTAGTTTATTTACTTTGATTTTAAATATATTTTAGTATATATACATATATACATTCATAAGTATTTCTACTTCTAAAATATCTTCTACAAATACATAGAGTCCATTTGAATAAAGTTGCATATGTTTTAAATCATCATTTTCAAAGTAAAGCAAATCATCACTTTTTACTAGACCATGTCGACATCCTATTTACTTGTCATGTCGACATGCTTCCCGTTACAGCAAAGGTTGTTTTCAAAAGAAGTGTCTATTCGTTTAAACCTCTTAGAATGGACACATCCATTCATTCTCTATAAATAGAGACTGTTATGAACGTTTTCCAGTAACTACTTTCTTTATTTTCTCTCCTCTTTACTCTCTTATCTTATTTTCTAATCATCCTATCCATATTCTGCCGAAATCTTAAGTGAATAAAACCAGAATATCTCTAGTTTGATTCTCTGCCACTCTCTCCAAAGAATCTCAGTGCTTATCAGAGTTATAGATACATTTGTACTCAAAGAAACTTGTGTGGGGTTATAAAGGTGTGATCGTGTCCTTGGAAATCGATCGGGTGAACTTGTGTCCTGTGAATCAAGTGGTTCTACCCAGAGACCTGAGAATCTGGAGGGTGTACCTCGTTGCCTTGGAATCGAGGGATTGTAATCTAGATTATTGTTGAATAGAAAACCGTACGGGTTGTGCGGGACTGGATGTAGGGTAACACCGAACCAGTATAAAATTCCTGGTGTGTTCTTTCCTTTACATGCTTTTTATTTATATTTGCATTTGTTTGTGATTCTGTGATTTGATCTGTGATTGTGTATTTGCATTAAGTTAGTTAATTCAATTTAAATCAAAGAAGTTTTAAAGAAATTCTTAAAACACTATTCACCCCCCCTCTAGTGTTAAATAGCCTTAAGATCATCTTCCGCGTCCCTTTCAAGAGCATGCTCATCTCAGGCATGGAACGATCTCTAGAGCGTAGATATTGTCCTTAGCAAGAAGAATGAAGAATGAAATTTTAACTATTCAAAATGGTTGAAGAATGTTGTAACAACCCTGCATTTTACAAAACTATAAATTTTAAAATTTAATATGTAATAATTGATAATTGAACTTAATTAATTAGAAATATGATGAGCTAATTTCAAAAAAAAATAAGTTTTATGGTTTTAGTAAGAAGTAATAGAGTGGTAAAATAAATAGGTGAAGTAAAATAATTTTTGAAAGTGGTTTAAGTGAAGAAAACATGATTAATAGAGTGATTAAGTAAAAAATGAATAGAAATGAAACGGGTAATACAAATCCTAGGCCCAAGTCCATTTATGCATACTCTTTCATTATCGAGAGTATTCTAGTAGTTTGCTTCATCACTTATCATCCATGAACCTTTCTTCTTCTCTAGTTTCATTTTCAGCTGAAACCCTATAATGGCCTCTCTGGCAAAATTTGTTAACAAATAAATATCAAAAAATTATGAAACATTAGATATAGATTCTCAACACCTATATACACTATAAGAAGTTGTTAAAGTCCAATTTTGATCAAGTTTGGATGGTCAAAGAATTGATAGATTAAGGTCCATTTTCTGGTCTATAAACGATGGGGAATCAAGTCAAATAAATATGGCTTAAATTTTTTAAGATGAGTTATATAGACTCTTATTTTAGTTTATTATAAATATCTTGTGATTATATGGTTGAAAAACATGATTGGTGATGATATTTGTTGATGTGGTTGAGTTTTGATAAATTCTGTGTTTTTGAATCCTCTTCACTATAGAATTCATATTAAAGTTAAAAATTCCCAAATTTTGATATGTTATTCCTGATATTTTCCCGCACCACTGTTTCAAATTTCAGGAATTTTCATGGAGTTTTGATGTGTCAAATGTTGTGATTTCCGCAGGCTTTTCCTGTCAAATTTGGGCAGAAAATGCCTGTTGATTAGAAATTCATTTAAAAATTTGGATATGTTATTCCCAACTCCTTTTCAAATAACTTTTTAAAAATTTCATTTAAAAATTATTTGTTTTCATTCTCCAAATAGTCGATTTACATAGGCTGTTTCCTTTATGCGAAGTGTTTGCAAATGTTCAATTATTAGAATTTGCTTTCTTTACCCATGATTAAGTTTATTTAATCTTTGAAATATGACATTTGTATTATTTTGTGACTTCTTGTGTTATGGTGAATATTATAAAGTTTTTTGGTGGTCTACGAACTCATAGCTAGAAATAGCCTGACTCGGGGTTTGTTTTTATCGACAATCCTCGGGCTAGACCGAGGATTTATTGCTAGTTTAGCTGATATACTTTTAGGTACGAGGTGATGGATGGACAAAGTCAACGGTTTTATGTATTCTTTTGAATTATAAATTGATATAGTTGTATATTTTAATTAAATGGCTTGAAATATATAAAATAAATTCGGATATTGTATGAAATATTAAAATGTGTAATATACATTATTTGCGTCTGTTAGATACGATGTGATCTATTTATATGTGATGATGTTATTTTTGCATTGTTCTATCCTGGAAACACCTACATCGCCTCATTCTCCATGTTACTCGATAGTATTACACAGTAATACTCTTGGGTAACATGGGTATAGAGACGGGGTGTTACAAATGTCTACCGGACAAAAGCAATGCTTCGAAGCAGTTTCTAAATGACTATCTGAAATCATGGGATAGAAAATCAAAACTTGTCATGATCAAGAGCACGCTTTGTTTTTAACGAAAGCTACTATAGGGGGATAGTAACTGGGATTTTAACTAAGCCAATTCCAATTCCAATCGGAAGTTAGAACATTAAGATGAAGACAAAAGGATTCATGGACTTTGGAAACATCATAAAATGTCAAGAAAAAAAATATATCAAAAAATGAGCGAAAAAAGTTGACTTGAGTTTTCAACTTGGCGCTTGGGGTCGGACCCGAGTCATACCTGAGCTGAACCTAGGAAAATTGAAGGAAAACCTGGGTTAAAAAACAACTCGGTATCAAGTTGCTTTTCTCGGGTTTGACACACAAAACTCTCATCTCAGACTTCAAGCAATCGTCACTGTGTATAACTCGGTTTTGACATACAAAACTCTCATATCAGACCCCAAGCAATCGTCGCCAAGTATATAACTCGATACCGATCCATTTAACTCGATACCGAGTGTATTTTCTCAGGTCCGACTCACAAAACTCTCAGGTCGGACTCCAAGCAACCATTACCAAGCAGAACTTGGGTCTGACTCACAAAATTCTCAGGTCAGACTCCAAGCAATCGTCACCGAGCAGAACTTAGGTCGGACACACTCCCAAGCAGGACTCGAAGCACTCCAATCTTTGGACGACTCCAACCAAATGCACAAATGACTCTGGTCAGACACCAAGTAAGGTCAACCCTGACTCGAAGCTTATGATTTTCACCGACATGGTTTTCACCTTCATGATTTACCTCAACGTGATTATAACTATCTAAAATGATTGGTATGAAGTAACTCAACTAATCTCAATGGAAATGGGGCTAAGGAAATAACTCGGTGAAGGGTCATCTAGGTCGGTGAAGAATTATTTCTTCTCTCCTTTCTACCACCCTAACTCCTTATACTTCATATACTACTCACTGGAAGAACTTTCACTGGAAATGGAGTTAAGGAAATAACTCGTAACCAAGTCATTAAGGTTGGTACCAAGTCTTTTCCTCCTCATTCCTTCTCCCAAACTCCATACATCTCATGTACTACTCCAGCCACTTGTGCTTAAGTGGTTTTCTGGAGTTTGGATGACCAATTCCAAGTGTTAAAGAGAAGAAAACTAAGAAAGTCGGATAACTTAGGTGATGGTGGAACAATCAGTAGAATCAATCAATAATTGATGAAAAGAGCATGGGACACATCAATTTAAAGATAAAAGAGCAGTGCAAAGGAGTTGGAGCAATTTCCACTAAAGGATATAACTCAGCCCCGAGTCAAATAACTCGGTACCGAGTTATTATTTTGACTCAGTGGACCCCGCGATCTCTTGTGTGAAATTGGGCTAATTCCTGGATTTAATGCAAGTAGACTTCTGACCCTACACATTTGGTTTCTTGTAAACACAAACCATAGGGCAATCAAAACATGATCTTCTTTTCCTTGATCTTACTTCTTCACTGTGGATCTGGGACTCCACTGCTCTTCACCATCTTCATCCCTTACAATAATCACTAAGGCGGCTACTCTTGGTAGTCCTAAGCCTTCTAACTTTCCAATTTCTTTTATAAAAATCTTATGTCTCTCTATTCTATTTCTTTTATTTTCAATACTATCTATTAGATCTAGGTCATACGGGTTCCCCACAACTCAAACTTGGGTATTGATCTATTTTGGGCTCCAACATTTTCTTTTTAGGAGCCTAATGGACTTTGATGGTTAGCTTAATGAGGCAAGTTTTAAGTAGTTTAGGAGATAATAGAATGAAGAGACGTTTGAATTTTGAAATGAAGTGAGTGAATGAATAGATAAAGTTGTACTAATTAATAGGGTATGGAATGGCATGTTTCAGGTCGAAAGATGCATTTTTAGGTTTTTGGAATAAATGCAAAAGAAAGAGAAATTCAAAATTTGAATTTGAAAAGGAATTTCAAAATTCAGGCTGGTATGCCGACATATCATTTGGGTATGTCAACATATAGGCTAAAAAATCCAAAAAATAAAACTAAGGCAAAGGATTCCTATATATATGTATCTATATATTTGTATGCATCCAATACTATTATTAATCTATATTTTATGCCTAAATTCAATAATTAAAAAATAAATAAAAAGTACCGCTTTTTGCTGCTTTCCTTTGACAGTTCTGATTAATCTACTATTGTTGTAAACACATGTTTGCATCCTCGGTGTCTAGTTCATTGTCACTTGAAGTAGTATCTGAATCATCTAACGTTGCTATGTAAACCACCTTCCTTTTTCTGGATGAATCGGTGATTGGCGAAATCCTTGATTTCTTTTGATGCAGGCAATCTCTTCGCAGATGATCGGGTTCATCACAGTTGAAACATTTAAATGCAATTCTATTTCTAGAAGTTTTTTTCACGTCTACAAAAGTTTTTCATCTTTCTATACTTTAGGAACATTCTAAAATTCCTAATCATGAAGGAAATCTCCTCATCATTATCATCGTCTGAATCCTGATCGTCGGTTATTATGTTGAAAGCAATGGATTTATTTTCCGTTGTCTTGCTTTCTCTTCTACCCTGCAATTGTGCTTCATGGGACATTATATTACCTATTAAATCTTCAATTTTTAATTGACTAATGTCATTAGCTTCTTCTACCGCTAATATATTTTGACCCCATTCTAAAGAAAGTGAATTCTGGACTTCCCTAACTTAGTCCTCTTTAGAAAAGTTTTTACCTAATTATACTAAAGAATGTACTATATCTTGAACCTACAATACATGTCAAAAATTGACTCATTTTGATTCATTTTAAATAATTGAAACTTATTAGTTCACATGAAAATTTTAGTTTGTTTAACTTTACTAGTGCCCTCATGTGTAACTTGCAGTGATCTTTAGATTTCATATGCAGACTACAAATAGAAACTATTTTTATTCATTTTTATTTAATAAGGGTAATAAGATATTCATGGCCATAGAATTATTAAAATCTTGTGTCTTTTAGTCAGCAGTCCATGTTGAGTATTCAGTTTGGGGTCCAGTGTACTCATTCTGTGTAATACTCCAAATATCTAAACCATTAGATTTTAAATAAATCTTCATCCTACATGACCAATAAGTGTAATTACTACCATTAAAAAGTGGAGGTCCAGTAGTAGATTGTCTTTCTACAAAAGTGTTAAAAAGTGTACTAACAGTATTGCTACTCATTTATACTTTTCAGAAATTAAATTATAAGTTTTTGAAAACCTAGTGCTCTGATATCAAATGTGGATTATAGAATAATGGATCTCAAGTCTAATTTAACATTAGAGGGGGTGAATAGTGTTTTATAACTTATGTAAACCTTTTTAAAAAAAAATTCAAGATTAATATCAAATCATAGATTAACAACATGGATGTATACTAACAATCAATCACAGATGCAATCACAGCTAGGAAATTTATACTGATTTGGATTAACCATCCTACATCCAGTCCCGTACAATTCCTTGCACGAATTCTTTTCAATCACTAACTTTAATAAGTAGAAGGAAAACTAGAAAACAATCTCGATTTCAAGGCTACAAGGCACGCCCTTCTATATCACGAGTCCAGAGCAAACTATCTTGATTTAACTTGGCAACAAGATCACCTGTTGGATTTACTGGACTACTAAGCACACCCACTTGATTTAAACGAGCTACAAGAACACCCACACAAATAAGAGTAAAGTTGATGATTTTCCAAAGACAAATAGTTGTACTTTGGATACAATGGATCCTATAACCACTTCGATAGCACTTTAATCTTTGAAATGAGAGGGATGCTTGCAAAACAGTAAGTAAGCAGTAGTGAATCAATAAAATGAAATATGAATTAATTCTATATGATTTTAAAGAGTACAGAGTATATTTTTCAAGAGAATTTTCAAGAGAGTACAGAGTGAGAAGAAAGTAAGTTGTTAATTTACTAACCTCTTTATATAGTGAATGAATAGATGTATCCATTTATGAAGGGTTGTTTCCAAAAGACATCTCCATTCAAAATTTAGAAAACAAACTAACGGTCAATATGTTGACATATCAAGATATGAATGTCGACATACGCTAGTTAAATTTGAAAATATTTTTCTTTTTAAATTGTTTTGAAAATCCTATACTTTGTAAAAAATACTTTAACATAGTTTTTAAATATTTTTAAACTATTAAAAAAATTATAAAATATTTAAAAATATATTTTGAAACTAAAATAATTTATTTTTGTTTAAAATATCAAAGATAGAAAATTGGAGATAAAGATTAGAAATTGCTATCAAGGACTTTAACAATATATTCTAATGACCCAAAACATTAAATTATAATCTTGAGCTCTTAATATCTTTGTCTTCGAACTCATGAGTCTTCAAATCTTTATCTTGAGTCTTTATACTGTATAGTCTTCGATTTAGCATCTCTGTAATATTCTGCACTATATAAAATATAACTTGGCAAAACATTAGTATCTATATTTTATATGGTTGTTGCCATTAAAATCAATAATTAAGATATTAACCAAAGTTTCTTGCCACGTTACTTTTTTGCCAGCTCATTTTTACAATCTATAATAAGAATGATCAGTCTTTAAAAATGGAAAGCTATATAAGGGGTAGTCATTTACGCTATGCGACTTACACTATATACTACTATATAGTTCTGAAAACAAAGGTAAACTAATACTATTTACCATATATCATTCGATCCATTCTAAGGTGATAACTCCTCCTTATCTCTAATGGATCCTTATAACCTTAGGTTTTAGCAACACGACCTAAGTTCGAAATCGTTTGATCTAAGCTCTGATACCAAATGTGACGCCTATTTACATCCCAGTATCCAATATACATATTGGTTGTGGTGCAACGGTACCTAGCTGATGTAGAGTAATGGTCAAAGGGTAAAGTCGTAATCATTCAAAACAAACATGTCTTATATCTCACAGCGCATAGGATAACATATAATAATCACATTAATATGAAACAAACAAGGTGGTGATATAACTAAAATGAACCACAGAATCAGAGTGCGGCAGTAGGTACACTACAGTTATACAAAATAGAATATAGTTATACATCGAACAATAAACTCAAATGAAACCATCTCTAGATAGTAATAGCATAGCACCGATAAAGCTCCACAATGCTGCACAGCGGAAGTATAACAGATAAGCTCCAAAAGTAGATACATGAAAAGCATTGTCTCCTACTCCTCCTCTGAATAACCACATGGTCTATCTCATACATGATATCTAGTCTACTTATTTAAGAGTACCCGAGATAATAAGAAGCAAATCATAAAATCTTGAGCCAAACAATAGTCTGGTATGAGCAATTTACAATCTCAAAATACAATAAAAGTCGATATAGTAAAAAAGAAACACAAGGTATGGAGAATCAAACCTAGCATGTCCCTACATACAAAGAGTTAGCATATAACAATATATGATAATATACTATCATCATATGGGTGTACTACAACTCAGAGTACAATATGGGGTGCCTAGGTGTCTAGTCAATGATACCTACATCATGTGGCATCTCTAACATAATAAAGAAAACAAATCAAACATAAATCATCACGTCACTCACTCAAGTGCATTGGATATATAATAGCTTGTATGACCAAATCAACATCTAGAGCTTGGTCAACATCTCGGTTTCTCAATGCTCGAATTAATACCACTCCGAAGACTAAGATACTAGACTTAACATAAAAAAAGTCAAGTACAATGATTTACAATAAAAGATCCAGGATATGATCAAATCTAGGTGAGTGTCCTCACATACCCCCTCTTTATAAGCATACATCAAAACCTCTAAGTATCAATGATCCCTTAAAACACACCTCCATAGTAGAACACATCAACTTTCCACTTCATAAGCACACATCAACGAACTTGTCTTCATGGATCATCATCATAACTTCCATCATCAAGTCGTCAAAGTCCAAAACATCTATGAACACCATCATAAGTCATAGAGCCCCTTCACTATAGTCCTGAAGTTTCCCTGCTACTTCCCAACGTCAAGCCCAAAGTAGAACTCAAGAATCCTTTGATAGATATCACGTCATTTCTTCTATAGTCAAATAGATCAGTGGTGGCTATAATTCCTAAACTAAATTCCATCCACTCATGTGATCGAAAGGGAACATCCCCCTTGGCCCCTGCTCCAAATGTATAGGTCGCTACCAATCCATTGCACTTTGTACATAGTCAAATTTTGGCTAAGTACAAATGCTTTGGACCATCTTCATAGCCCTACTTGAAGCCTCCCCATGCAACCATGTCCCTTGCACGAAGGCATCATCAAAATCCACTAAGTCCAGATCGTTCGAGGTTGTATCCATGGAATGGATTGGTGGTGAATTCCTCCATGTTTTCCTTTGTCTCAGTTGAAGACCTTGCTAAGCCTGCAGTAGATCCAAGTCCTCACCCACATCCCCATCAAACTTCACCTTTATGCTTAATACCCAAAAATGGTTCGGTGTCGTTCCATATGGATCGGTACTGATTCATATGACTATGAAATTTTTTTGTCTAAATCATTTTCCTAACTTCCAACATTGATCCTAGTCTGTCTTGCTGCTTTTTTTGCATGAAATCTTCAGATCTGCATCGATACACCTCTTGCAACTCTAACAATGCTCCAAACACTTTGTTCCATCGATCGGGTATCACTGCTCATGCAATCACCTTGGATGACCTATATCAAAGCTAATCCATATGCACTAGACTTCATCCCATAGAACATTTTCTTAACTCTAAATCGCCTATCAATCTACATTTTATCCAATACAACCATATATACACCCAATCAATACAATACATACATTATATACAATAGTTACATACAATCAAATTCGAATTCAATAACCAATGACGCTAACTCTACCCTATTTTCTAGAATAGGGTATCCATATGAACATGTGTATAAAATCAAATAAAATCCATTTTCAAACACTTTAAATTCGTTTTCAAATCATGGTTAAGTTTAGATCAAGCCAAAATCACGTTTTTAGCTCTGAAAATTTTTTTAAAACATCATGTTTAACTATATAAACAAGTATAGCAAAGTGAGAGATATAAATCACTATCCAAAATCTTCAAATGCACTAAAAATGAGATAAATCCAACCCAACTAGAAAAGACGGGATTTCCAAGGCAGTACTCTCAAAATCCCCAGTGCTCCTTTGCTAATCCATATTCCAATTTCTGTTTAATCCCTTAATTTGGCTAATCAAAGTAAAGATTTAGGTTGTTTTTGGCTATGGAGATGCTTACTGGATGTTTAAAATAGTTTTTGGACATGTAGAAATGATTAGGGGCTGTCCCATCAGGTTGATTAGGTACAAATTCTGAAAATGGGTTATTGGGCCTAATTTGAGCTTAAGTTAATCACCTACTAATCTATCTAAAAACTTGTTGGAACTGGGCCAGCCCAAAGCGGAAGTTATAGGCAAATTTCAACTTTTTTCCCTTATTAGATCTTTATTGGGCGTATGAAATCTAATTCATTTAGAACATTTCTAAATATTATTTATATAAAATCTCTTATTTTATTTAAATTTATAAATTACATAAAGTTTTATTTAATTTATATTTTATTCAGGTCAATGTACACATGTATCATATACATATATGTATGTGTGTGCATGTGTAACATGATAACCCGTGCAAGGTATAACATGCACATATGTAGATGTTGGGATTTACATCGCAATAGACATGTTAGCTCATCCGATATGTATTGTATGTTGTCCAAAGATATTAATGTATTTAACTTGCTATTTATAATATTTTACATATACATATAAGTTATATATATACATACACACACATATATATATATATGTTTAAACATTTTATTCTCATAAAATTATTTAAATAAAATTAACATATACATACATACATACACATATATATACATATATATATATATATGTGCGTGTATGTATATATATAACTTATAAGTATATGTAAAATATTAAAATTATATATGTATATATATGCGTTACTGTAATAAATATTAAAATAATATACATACACATAATATATAAAAGTTTTTTTAAAATTAGGAACTAATATAAATTATAACGACAAAATAATAGGTATATATATATTCATAAGCATATTTAAAATATCTAAATATATACATATGTTTTTATATATATTAATTAATAAAATTAAATAATTTTTAAAGAAAAAATCACTTCCAGATCGTATACACAGCATAATAAAATTCTATTATAAATTTTATTATATTAAAGTGTATATAAATCAATTAATTAGTCAAAAAATAATAAAGTATTAATAAAAAATATTTTTGAAGCATATTATTCAAATTTTAAATTTTCAAAAAATATAGCATGATATTTTGAGGTTTGAAAAAAATTTCTATAATTGTTCATGACAAAATTTATTTTTTATTAATTAATTATTTCTGGTCGTATATTATAATAATTTTTAAAAATAGGGAAAATGGTTTTTTTCTCATTTTCTGCTTAAGAGCTTAATTCACGATAAAAAAAATTTATAAAATTTAATTGAATTTTCGAAACATATTATATTTTATATAAATTATTTACATTATACATTGATTTAAATAATATTAAATAATAGTAAATAATTATTAAAAATATTTTACAGCTACCAAAAATTATAGTTATAGTAAATTTACATGTATAAAATATATGTTTAGTTATTAGCATGAAATGATGTTATAATTAAATACAAACACTAAAAGTATAATTTAATGATATGTTAATATATATATGTATATATGTATATATATGTATATATGTATATATATTAATAAAATAATATTTATTATAAATAAAATTATTCGATTATGCATACCTGACCTATAGGTGAAAAAAATTGTTTTTTTTTTCATTTAATGAATACATACATATAACTAATGTGGTATGTGACAACATTAATACATATAAGAATCGTCACATAACTAACATTATAATAATAATATATATGAATAATAAGATATTATCTAGAAATTATAAACTATATAATACTAGAAAAACATACCTAAAACCAATGCCTTGAAGCATACCTTGTAATGATGAATTTTCTCTCTTTTGAAAGCTTTTCGATTCAGTAGACTGTTAATCCTTGAACCATAGACCTTTGACTATCAAATAGCAATTGCCTTCTGAATTAATTTGATTTGGATTTGCTTGAGCGTCTAGGGGATGAAATCATCCAGCAATGGATGGGAATAATGGCAGCTAAAAGATCCTAATCAATTAGGATTTGAGGTGTTTAAATAGTGAATGGGAGAGAGAAAATAATAGATCATTTCTCATACCAATTCTCGCTAAATCTAAGCCATCCAATTCTAACACCTCTAATCTATATTAGCCACCCCATATAGCCATTATTATAGCCAAAATTATCAACCTATAATCATGGGCCAATATCACATTTAAGCTCAAAGAAATATTATTATTTAAATCTAATTTAATTGCTTATCAATATCGCATATCGATTAATATATATATATATCTATTATAAATATATTCAATAATATTTATTCCTCAAATCATATTCAAAATTTTATATTTAATATTTCATAAATATCGATTAATTTAATTAATTTATAAAAATTATAAACTAATTAAATCATTTGGACTAAAGAGAATTCATTATTTCGGTTGTATGACTCGTCGGGTGTAAATTTGGTCAGCGATTTACATCAATTATTCAAATGTTAACGTTCACATGTCACTTAGCAGGTGGTATGGCATTTTGGCCAAATTTATCACTTACTTAGTTTCACAAAAATCCAATTTCACTTTACTAACCATTGCCTGATTTTGACTTTTATTTACACCAATTCTCTTCATTAAAATTATATCACTTTGGACTTTTGGAATTTGGTAATGGTCAAAAGTCCAATATCATCCATATTCAACTTTATAGTCCAAACACAAAATCCTTGGTTCAATAATAACAGTTATTATTAACCAAACTATTCTGGTCAGATACTTTGACTTTGAGTTGACTTGAGTTGATCGTGATACTAATCCCATATAACCGAGGAGACGAATCCTGTCTTGAATAGTGCTTCACTTATAATACTTCCACTCGATCCAATTATAGTCACTCGATGGACGCCATGCCATGATTTGACTAATCTATTATGAAAGTAGATATTTCATATTGAAGATCGATGGTATTCTCAAGTCGAGAGAATTGTGCAAATCAGTCATATCAATATTTTCTATTTGACCTTAGTTATATTAACTAACTGGAAAACTATCAAGTGAGTCATTCCATAGTTATCCAATTACTATCTGCACGCAACCTCGTAGTTCCCCTAGTAGTCATTAATAATACACTGCCAAACATTTGAAGAGTGTTACATACCCTAGTCTCAACGGATACATCAATATCCAATTTTGATGCATATTGACTAGGAACATTTAAAATGGTATATTTGTTTTCATTGTGATAATTACTTCCGGTTACAATACTTTTGTAACTACTATCACAAAACATATCATTTATGGATTTTCTACTGAGTATTCTTTTGATTAAATTAATTAATCAACATAACACATTATATTAAGTATATAATAGAAAGAAGACACCTTTTATTTTGAACAAGATTGGTTATCGAGTAAGATATATGTAACAAATTACATTAATTGCCCCTAAGGCACAACCTTAACTCTATCAATCTCCCACTTGCACTTGGGGTCAATTATAGAATCTTATTCCAATTCTCTAATCGGTTTTCTCAAAACCAATCGGGTCAGTCCCTCGGTGAATGGGTATGCTATTATGCTTTAATCGTCTACTATATCAATTAACTCTCTACGGTGTTGATAGACTACCGTTATCATGTGGAACAATTCGGAGCATGTCTCTCGACTTCTAGTGAGTTCTAAGTTCTGTTATGAACTATATCATGACATTGTTATCATATAACGATGTTACGGGATTCTAAACATTTGAATCACCCTCAGCTCAGTTATAAATTTGTGCAGTTATATTCATATACATTGCTTTTATTGCATCAAGGCGATGTACTTAGCCTTTTTCATTAAATCAGCCATCGCATTTCATCTAGAACATTTCCAATTTGAAGATTCTTAACTTGAATTTGTTATTGACAAATTATACTCAATATCACCTATGAAAGTTTGACTCTGAACACTCCTTCATAAGGAGTTTGTTGTTTATGTAAACAATTCTCTAGTATTTCATAAATATACAAGAATACCTCAAACAACCATTTAGTACTATCAATTTGGATTTGATGTTTGCTTCATGTATCTACTACACATACAAATCACAATATCATAGAAAACATAACATGTATGATAATTCATATTGCCAATGCAAAAGAAATCCATCTTACATGTTCCATATTAAACATTTTAATAGGGTGTCCTTACATATCGTTTGGGACATTCCCAATATCTTTTATACTTACTATAAAAGACATCATTAACAAATCCAATATTGACTATTAAAAAAACTAAGGCTGATTTTAACATTGGTACATCGTTAACAATTAGTAGTGTGTTATTTACTTATGGTTTAGAAATATCTAAGTACCTTTTAACGTTCTTTCTTATGAACACACGCTTCCTCTGTATTTTGACTAATAATCAAACTATTTGATATCTCTATCAAAACAATTGTTCAATTTTAATGTTTTTATGAATGATACTTTTGCATCTATTCTTAATTCATATCCAAAATCCTGCAATCATTATATCGCTCCCACTGACTTCGGGACACTTTGGTTGTTATGTTCAAATAATCTATTCGAAATCATTATTTAGAATTTTCTATTTCAACACATATGTACTAAAATACTAAATCTTCTCAAGAGATAATTTTGTAAGTAAATGTGAATTAACTTGAGCATGTTGAATGATGAATCTATTATGCTGATTTTAACAATTTAAATTCACATTATTATTCTTATCAATGTGGCTCACTGTATTCCGACTACATTTGACTTTCTCTTAAAGACATATTTACAGCCTATGGATCATATCCTTTTGGATAAAACGTCAAAATCATATTTTGCTAGCGTATTTGGAATCTGTTTTAGATTTGTGCATCGTACTATATCATAGAGTCAATACTCTTAACGGTTTAATTAAACAACCGAGGATTATTTATTCTTGGCATTAACAGGAAACTTGCAGTTTCTTTTTAATGTATAAGAATACATATTAGGTATTCTAAAGTGTTGTGTTCATATAGGTTTGGTTAATTTTATTGCATCCCTTGTAATCAATTTTATGATTAGATCATATCCAAATTCATTTTATACCAATAATTTCTAAAAGAAATTTCTTCGCTATGAAGTTATATTTCTTAAAACAACAGTTGTTTCTCAGTGCAATGGAACAAGCATTCATGTACATTTTACGAATTGCCTATAAAAATGATTTTGCATTAGTTTACTATATATTTATGTTCACATCATAAATTAGTCATCTAATGACTATCATTCCCAAATTCTCTTGAAACGATTCATATAAGATCCCTTTCGTATAATTATTAAGTGCATTCTTTCGACTCGCACAACCGATCAACTCCTTGGCCTAAGATATGTAACGATTTCTTATAAACCTTTACCTCTTATGATTTTGCAAACTAATCTTTGGATGATATTAATTTTAACCTTGTACTAGTCTTAAGTACACACCTTATAGAAAGTATTTAACTCAAGTTCACTTAGTCGTGCTTTGTCGAACAAAGTTCGATTACTCCTTATCAATACATCATTATGTATTATAGGGAGGAGTAACTTTTGGGGTTGAATCATTTATTCATTTTTAGGTATGTTCGGAACTCTTTCCAATAAACTCACTCATTCAATCAAATTGAATCATTTCTATCACATGTTGCTTTATTTACTTCCCTTTTATATTCTATAAGCTTACCATAAACTTGTACATGCGTATCAAATACATATGTCCACGTTTGTGATAACTCATTGGTGAATATGACGAAGTATATAGAACAATTTTTGTATTAATAGGTTGATGATTACATACGTCTATATGTATCAAATTGGTGAGTTCATCAACTCTTATGACACTCCTACTAAATGTGTGCATATCCTTTAAGTGTTTGAGATATAATTAACTTGTACCATATGATTCATAATCATACAATAAAAAAATATTTCTCAAAACTACGGCTTAGTCTATAATACCAAAATAATTGGAAATAAGTTTAAATACTTCAGTATTTTCCAATGCATCACTTTTGTTGTTAAAATAAATATCACGTTATAAGTTTATTTCATAACGGATATTCATAATATTCTTTTTGAAATATAACTATGTTTATTTTTCAATCAAAAAATAGTCATTATTTCATAAATAATGTTCGGTATGTTTTATGAAAATAATTCTCGTAACTTGATGCAATAATAAGTGTTACATGGCATGCTCCCACTATTTTGACCATTACTATAATATCGTACTAAAATCGGAGAACCATCATTCACTTAATATAGATTATTTATTTCATATACGACAACTAGCTTACAGCGGAGAGTTCTTTGATTAAATATCTTGAACTTAAAGAAATAAATCTTATAGAAAACAATTTTCTATATGAAAAGTCAGTCGGTTCGGAAGTTGGTTCAGCGATAGAATACATTTTAAAATAGAAATCATATTTCTCATTCTAATGTTAAGTATCAATTATTATTATTATAGTTCTTATTTCTGATGTTTCTTCATGTAGCAAAAGTGACTATTCACTCTCTTCATCCTAATTGTACCTTAACTCACGTCTACTTTTATACATTTGTTTTTCTTTCTAAATGGTCGAACCACTCAAAAGAATATCCTTACTATGACATCATAACGAACTCTTTACAAAAATGCACTCGAATTCCTTAAGGTTTAAGGTCATCAAATATGTTGCACTTTGCATAAAATAATTAAACTGACATATCAGTAATAGAGTCCTTAGATTTATTTTTGGTCTTGTGTTACTTTTAACATAATGTGATGTTTCTCGTGATCAATCATATTGAATACTTGATCTTAGATTATGGTTTATTTGCT
The DNA here is from genome assembly GCA_030737815.1 of Allium fistulosum. NCBI lineage: Eukaryota > Viridiplantae > Streptophyta > Magnoliopsida > Asparagales > Amaryllidaceae > Allium > Allium fistulosum. Next base: position 871,123,295 of record CM060904.1, on the reverse strand, counting down.
TATTTCGAATGAACTAATTTCATCAAAGTATCATACGTTACAAACTATGACCATTCTCCATATAACACTTATATGCGATAGTGTATGGATCAAATATCTATAGTCATATATTGCTTTTAGAGTTCGAAACTCATAGAATGCAATACACGGTCTCGACCAAATTAACAAATAAGTGACCAAATTACGAATGTATTTAGTAATTGTTAAATCAGGTGCTTGCATGGGTATTGAAACATTAATATGCTAAAAGCATTTATCAGTAAGTATATATTATATTTCTATTTTTCAAGATTAATTCAGTTCCTTTGTATATTTTAATTAATAAACATTTTATCAATCATATTTAATGCACAAATTTATCAATATAGATTATTATAACATTATATAGCATATGTTCTTACAATGTTAGAAATGTTAAATATTATCATTTCATTTTTCTAGTAAGGCTCCCACTAATCTTTTATATTTCACCAAATCCTAAGTCGAAACACATAAGTCTTTTAACTTCACTAGTGGGTGTTAGGACTTGTCCGTCTTGGACTTCTGACCTTGAGTTTGTTCAACAAATCATAGCTCCACCGACGATGGATAACTCATTATCAGTTGTGCCATATACAACTCTAACCCATAGTACCTTGTCCTAATTTCATTTTGACCTTAAGTTTGCTCGATAAATTGAAACAAAATTATTCACTCGTACCTACCATATCACGACAGCATGTATAGTATATGTACCTTAATTTTGCTTAATAAATACATATAGTTATCTTACCTCGTCTATTCAATATATTAGTGATACTACACATAACATCCCTAGCTTGAGTTTGCTTAACAAGTAAGGAGTATGCAAGTAATTTATTAATACATATATGGTATATGACAACATTATATTGAAGATTCATAATCTTTAATATATTATATTAAGTGATATCGACTTATGGAATAATTTACTTCTTATGAAATGCCTTCGTGATTCAAGTGTCGAACACGTTGGAAATCACGACATATGTACATTTACATATGTATTTATTTCTTAAGTCTATTAGGTGTAAGAACCCGGTTTTTAGGAGTAATTAATAATGAATATTTAATTAATTAAAAATGGATTTTTAGAATTTCAAATAAATAGTTTGAATTTATTATAGAATATTGGAGATGAATGAGTTGAAATTAATTGATAATAGAAACTATTTTATTAAACATGACTAAATTTTATTTGTAAATGAATTTAAATAAAATGATTAAATAAATGAATTATGGAAGATAACCTTATTAATTAGAAAATAAGATGATTTATTGGTAGGAAATTTAATGTAGTGTAAATAGTTGTATATATAGACTTAATTGTAATTTGCTGCTTGAACTAGAGTAAGAAAAGAAAGAAAATGGGTTAATTAATTATACAGAGCCCAATATTTCTGAAGCCCAAAACTCGAATCGATGTTCCAGAATTTATTATTTCCAGACTCATCGTTTTCGAGAGGCTTCATCACCACTTATAATAAAACCTAAAAATGAATAAAAGGACCGTCTTTAGGAAAAAATAAAAATTTCCACAAATATTCATCACTTTAAAATCTAATATCAAATCATATAGTTGGAATAAATTCTCAAATTTGAATATACCCCTCTTAACATATGTACGCATAATTGTTGGAATGGAATTCGAGAGTAGATTGCTCGGGGTGTTCTTTGTGCGTGCATCCATAGAAAGTGGAAGAGGAAGAGGAGAATGACAAATGGCTCAGGTTAGGAAGAAGTAGTGGGAAGTTCATGAGGAGCTTCAAGCTGCCTAAAAAAGCAAGTATAGATCATGTGAAGGCAGCAATAGGAATGACATTCTCATCGTCACTATGCCAAAGGAGTGAGTAAAGGAACCCAGGGTAAGTCTGTTCAAAGTGATGGTTAAATTTATTATAAAATAAGGTCTTATACTATTCATGATGTGAGGTTGTTATAGCTAATAGTGTCATTGCAGATGTATATCTTGTTACTACGATGAGTGTGTATCGATGTGTTTAGTGAAGTGAGGTTCATTTATACATGTGTTGTGCTTGTGTATTAGTGCAGGGTCAAGGGAGTAGTGGTTGTAAGGTGTGTGCGATAGGTATGAGATTTTGGGTGTATGAGTGTGTGTAGCTTTGAGTAGTGTGTGAGTGAGTGCAAATGTATACATTTACGGTTGTGTGAATTGCTGGGTGTTGGTGTGTGATTTGTGTGCATGCAAATGTGTGTGTAGGTTGGTGTGCTGTGAATTTAAATGAAGGAATTTGTGTGCTTGTGTGCATTTTTTTAGTGCTGGTTTGAACGTGTGGATTTTGTACGAGCATTGATGTGTGAGCTTGCATGCACGCTTGGGTTTCGTTCTTGCTTCTCTTTTGTATGCGTGAGTGGTGTGGCATTGTGTGTGCGTATTTGAAGTGTGTGTACATGTATCCAAGTACATATATTTGTGTTGCTACTGCTATACAGTGGAGTTTACCTCTTAGGTTGCTACATGTGTGGGTTCGTGGCAATGTGTGTGTGTGTGTGTTATAGTGTGTGTGTGTGTTCAGTTTTCGTGTATGCATCTGATTGTGTACGTGCTTGCGCCTTTATATTTTCTATTTTTGTAGTTGCTAATGTTTGAGATAATTTGTACTGCTATATATTTTTTTAGACTTATTTACCTTAACTTGCTTTGCGTTTTGATACCCCTGTGCATGTATATATAAAAGAGTGAGTTGCTATATATTAGTGCATGAATTTATGTTTACATTTTTATAAGAATACGTTGCTTGTTTTTATGTTTTTTTAGTTGCTATTTTTATTTTATTTTATTTTGGGCCGAATATTTCTTACTGTCTATTTTGGTGTGTTCATGTGTGTGTGTGTGTGTGTGTGTATATATATGGGTGTAGGTTAATCTATCATTGAACATAAATTACTTATTTATATTATTGTGTTAATTAAGCTTGGACATTACTATAGTTATTTATAAATATATATTTGAGATAGTTGAACTTTTGTACTATGCATTATCTAAACTTGTACATTTGAATCGTGTGCTATATTTTGTTACTATTTGTTACTAAAAGAAAGAAGCTTTCTAATGTTGTTGAAAAATCTTAAATCGTTATTTAATATATAATAGATTGGAAAATTATTATTTGTAAAGATGTCGTTATATTTTGTTTTAATCATTTATGTATTTCTAACTACTAAATAAGTTGTATTAAGGTTATATGTTTTGAATGATTTACTATACACACACGCGCGCATAAGTTCATTTGAAAATCTGTTTTTTATTACTATTCTGATATTACACTTCTTATTTATTGTATAGAATACTTTATATTTGAGCTTAGTTAATTATTTAATTAATTATAGAATATATATTTAGTATTTATTATCCATCTCTTAGTATATATAAAATTATATATTGTAAATAATTCATTGTAAAGTATTGATTCATTCATTTAATATTTGATTAATCTATTTAATTTTTGTTTCTAATATCTGATTTCTGATTACTTCTCTTCTTTATATTGATTCTGATGATATGAGTGATTCACCGTTGAGATTGATTTGATTGGTGATTTAAGATGATACGATGATGACAACTTTGTGTTTGATTTGTGAGTTTTCATTTCTGTGTAACGTGGAATTTGAATAAATGGTTTAATGATACCATCTGGTAAGGGACTTTCGATAACACTTCTCCGGTTATTAATTGGACTTGTCATATAGAGATACCTAGTGTGGATCGAGTAAAGTTTATAAGTATTGAATAATTATCCGAATAACATGCGGTGGTATGGGATGTCGTTATGTTATTTGTTTGATTATTCATTATATGTAGATGTCACTCAAACGGGAATTACTCATATGTATGTGATGATACTCACTACGGTGGGCATGTTTTAGTCATGTGACGACTTATGGTTAAAGCCGTGAGTCAGCCACTGGTAAGAGCTCTAGTATACGATAGTTATATGTTGATTTATACAGAGTCGTGTATCGGCTAACTTCTAGAGCTATGAGTAGATATAGGTTAGAAGTACTATATGTCATCCATATTGGGTCTGACTCCCTTTATTTTTAGAAGTGAACCAGATTGGCCAGTATCCACCCTGGCGGTCTAATTTGCGCCCCCAATTCGTGACACCTTGTTTATTGTTTTGCCTTGTGTTAAGGTTATATGGTGCCCTTGTGTCACATAGGCCGACAGTCAGTTACCTTTAGGCCACAAGTGTCGATAGTCATTGCCGAAGAGGCTATGCACTGTCTAACCTATGGTGGATCATTGTCACAATACCAAAAGAGGATAAGTAAGGGTAACTGATGACTGTAGGAATCGTGTCATATGGATCATGTGTTGGTCCTGGAGCAAGCAGACGTGCTGTCAGTCTCCCATCTGGTTTTGGTATGTATGTGGTAATGGATTGCCATATATGTCCCTATCCTATCGTGAGTTGACTATTCTAGAGACCATGTGTATAAAGTGTAGTCAGCCCCCGTATATCCATTCTATTCTGATTTACTCATATATGAGGAGATGCGATTATATCTGAATATGTGTCCAGAGTATAGTGGATCCTCGTATCTTTTATTATGTATTGATAGGCAGCCTATCCTTTTTGGTATGTTGATGATGTTATTTTTATTTATTTATGGAACCGAGAGATATATTTGGGCATCGATATGAGATAGCCAAACTATTGATGATACCTTATTATTGAGGATTATTTGATTTAAATGATGCTTTTCTAGATATGAATGATTCACCCATTTGAAATTGATTTCATGATTTTGATTTGGTTTACTTTGAGACGGGTGATGACATCTTTATACACGATTTGTGAGATTTGAAATCTTATAGTACGTATGAGATTATATATGATATTGTGATTGTATATTTAGTGTATATATTCAAATAATATTTAATCACATTATGAGCTATATCATATCATTATACATTGACACATTGAGTTACTGACATATTACCCTTAATATAGACATAGTCTGGCCCGTGTGTTATTATAATACTCGGGTCAGTCTAAGACATTTCAGGTTTAGAGCCGAGATGATCGATTTATGGCTATTGGACATAGATGAAGACTAGGATGTGGCGTTATAATTACCATCTCGCATTGTATCATTTTATGTATTTATATTCATATAAACATGTATACTAAATCTACATTGTATATTATATATTATATTTTATCGTTATGATTCTGTTTTTGCGTTCTTTGTTTTTGTATTGCATACTATGTATTGTTCTATCCTGGAGGCATCTGTGTCTATTGCTTTTGTACCGGTGCTGTGTACATATAGGCAAGTCATATATTTGATGTTTTGATACGTACCAGTGTTTGTCCAACAGAATATCATGTGTGTACCCCATATAGCCTCATTCTCCATATTATCTGATATTATTACTTTGTAATACTCTTGGATAGTATGGATATAGAGATGGGGTGCCACATTAGGGTTTCTTGATGTTCCACCTTTAGTTTATACTTCATATTATATCAGTTTTATTATTGTATAACTTTTTTTTTGAGAGAGAAATGTGTGATCCTCTAATATAGAGGAGAGCACACATGTGTATATACATATCACTGAAAATAAAGATACTGCCAACATGCCTGGCAGGTAGCTAATCATAATACAAAAATAATGAAAAGGACTCAGGTACAACTAGAATGAGCTTCGGCAAGGCCACCGCCCATTACACCTCATTGTCGAGCTCCGGCAAGGCCATCGCCCATAACGAGGTGTTAGAAGTACCCAAAAACCATGAAGTAACTCAGTGTTGATGATATCAGTAGATAGCTCCAGCTAAGAGAGAGACGCCTCACTGCAAAATCGGAAAATCCAGAAAGAACGGCTCACTGTAAATGTGGATGATCCAGAATGAAGGACGCCACTTTGTAGACTCGGAAGAATTGGAAAGAAAGCCTCACAGCAAAAGCGAATGATCCAGAATGAAGAACACCACACTGTAGACGCAGAAGAACTAGGAATAACACCTCACTGCGAACGCAGAAGATCTGCCACCAATAAACCTGAGAACCAGCAAATAGAATCTAGCACTATTTCTGGTCTAAACCTGTATCTGTAAAAGGAACTAAAGAAAAAATATAAGAATAATACATATATATGTATATAAATATGTATTAATGAAGTAAAAGTAATTATACTATAGCTAAAATTATGAGATGGAAAAGCAATAAAAATGAGAAACAGACTAAAAAAGAATCCATGCTTATTATGTAACATCTTAACCAACACTAAAGATGTAAAAAAGTGAACAATTTAAAAATTATCCTTATGCTCCTTCAATCAAAAGGACATTATGATAATCTGTAAATCATAATTCAAATTAGAAAAAATGTTGATGTTATAATTATTAATATTAAAAATATTGTTATTACGTTTAAATATATTAATACTATTATTAACCTTATTAAGATATTCTTTGAAATGATTATTTTTAGCTAATCTATATTTAGGGTTTGAGATCCATTTAAAACAAAATGATGATATTATAAAAATCAATTTATTAAAATGACTATTATTATTGTTAAAAAGTTTCTGGTTTCTCTCAAACCAAATATACCAACAAATTATAATGAATAAAATATCAAGTAAAATTATATTTTCATTTTTGAACTTAAATCTTAAATTATTCCAATAATAATCGCAATCATTAACTTTAGTTATAAGACTAAAGTTAAAGATTTTAAGAGTATTATTCAGAATGTAGTAAGTATCCATGCAATCATAATTCACATGATTAATATCTTCAAAATAAAGATTACAAAAAAAACATTTATTATCAATTTGCATATTTTTTCTTTTTAAAAGTTCAATAGTATTTAGTTTTTCATGCATGATTAACCACATACGAATTTTTGATTTAGGAGGAGCATTTGTTTTCCAAATAAGTTTAAAAGAATTATTAGCTACGCCCGAGAAATTAAGAAATTATAAAAAGATTTAGAAGTAAATTTCTTACTCTTATCCCATTCCCAGTTAATATTATTATTTTCGTTATCAATATTATATGAATTCAATCTAGCACATAACAAAGCAAATTGTCTAAGAGTAGTACCTTCTAAGATTCTATTAAATGTAAAATTCCAATGAGGATTGTAACGACCCTGAATTTCGAATAAATTAAATTGAAAATATTTAAATTGATTTTAAATATTTGAACGATAATTTAATTTGAATCCCCGATATAACTTTGAAATTGGCAATTAAATTATAAAATTTAATCTAGTGAATGCTGAATAAAAATTTGAATATTCAATTTTAAGCCGAAGAAAAATATTTCGAAAGCTTTCAAAATTTATATTGATGATACTGAAGATAATAGAAGCTTAAGAATTTAATTTCGAACTGTTCCGTTCAGTTTTGAAATTTGATTGTACGAATCGATATTTAAAAATAGTCAATTTTCAAACAGTCTCGGAATTCGACGAAACCAGTTCCATTGGGTCCGTAATATTGTATTGTTACCGGATTTCCAATTTTGTATTTTTCGGAGTTGTGGTGTGAACATACGGCGTGTAAACGCATTGAAATTTATATCGGTTTCGATTTAAATTTAAACTTTAAATCTGTCAACAACAAAATGCTGTAGCTTCCCTTCGATTTCGCCTAAATTCATGCCAGAAAACGCGAACAAAAATCGTGCAAGCACGTTCCTTCCATTTTTAAATTACCCCGTAGCCTCCTATCTTCCATCAGAACAAGTTCAAATCGAAAGATAAAAATGGCGTTCAAATAAAAATTTGAAACCTCGTTCCCCATTATCTCGTTCGAAAATCAACGCCTTCGTTTTAATCATCGCTATATACTCAGCTATTCCATCAGTCATCGCGACTCATCCTTGCCCCTACGCGATATTTCTACTGCCGATTTGAAGTTTTGCTACAATCTCGTTCGCAAGCAAACGCGGCGGCATGCGACTCGGTGGGAAATCGCGAGGCAAGGGGAGGCGGCGTCTTCGAGCACGCGACCGGGGGAGGAAGACATCGCGGCAGCGATGTGAAGCTAGGGCAAGAGGCACGCGAGGCATGAAGCAGGCGGCGTGTTCGAATTCCAGTGGGAGAGGGGTTCGCGTTGGGCTCAGGGTTGCTCGCGAGTTGAAGGGGATTGGCAGCGTATCTGGGTAGCTCGCGTGCGATGGTGGTCAGGTGCGGTGACCTAGGGCTCGAAAAGGAGGAGGTCAGGCGAAGACGTGGGGTTAGGGCGAGTTGTCTTTGGGTGCAGTCGAGTTATCAGTGGGTTTTGGTTGATCTTAAATTCGATTGTGAGGTATTTTCTTTTGAAAATTTGTTTATACAATTTTTATATGCTGAAAATCAAGAAAAAAGAAGAAAAAAAATATAAACAATAAAGTTAGAAATAAAAATTCCTGTTTTTCAGTTGAAATATAGACTGAAGTGGAGTTTTCTTTTTACCGTTAGAAAAATAGAAATCTACCGGTTTATTTTAATAAGGTAATTAGTGATTAATGTGGTTAGTGTGTTAAACTAAACTGATTTGAATAAAATAGTTAGTTAAATTTATTTTTCAAATAGGAGGATATAAGGATTTAAGTTAAATATAAATTTATATATCTAGCCTACTGTTTTTTTTGAAGAAGTATATTCAGAAAATATTTTGTTAAAAAGAAACTGGTTTAGAATAAAAATCATTGAATGATTAAAACTATCAAAATGAAAATTTGTAGTTCGATTTAATTCGAATATTAACGAATTGTATAATTATTTATACAAGGTCGAGTATAATGAAGAAATGATCGAAATGGAAATTGGATTGCAAATAAAAGGTGAGATTTTCTCACTCGAAGGAAATTTGAATTTACAGTTATTATTGATTGATGATTGTTATTGGATTGTTGATATTAGATATTTTAGGATATATCTATTATATATAGCAATATATACATATTGGCATATGTATATATTGGATTGATGATTTCCCGCCTCGTATAGCGGATGAGACCCTATTGCGCCGTTAGTAAGCGGATTTATAAAAACCTATATACCGCGATAATTCCGTACTGGAGCGGAATTGGTATTGTGCTAACATCTTTGGATGCAGGGAAACAGGTTGGAGGGATCCAACTGGACCCTTCACATTTATTTAATTCATTTCTATTGTGATATGAATCTATGAATGATTATAGTGATGCTATTAATCATATTGATATCTGGAAATTGTTTGAAAGCTAAAATTTAGCTGAATGGATGTTTGACATCATTGGATTCCAAAGATAAACGAAATTGAATTTTTGAAATTCAAGTAGAAAATTTCTAAGTGAATCAATTTTTGAAATTTAAGAAATTTTGAAGAAAGGAATTTTTAAAGTATAAAAAGTAAATTTTTATAATCGTATTGAATAAATTCCAGAATCAAGTGAAAATGTTAAATAAATGAATTTCGTATAATAGTGATTTTTAAATTGAAGAATTTAATTAAAAATTGGATTTCTAAATAGTTTGGAAAAAAAATATAAAGGAATTTATTTTCTTTAAAAGGAATTTATTTAAAAAGAAATAAGTGGGAAGTCCAATTAGAAATTTAACTGGCAAATTGAAACGAATTTGGAAAATCGATATGAAATTTATAGATGTATAAATTGTAAAGTTAAAAAGAATGAAATTTATAGATTTATAAATGGTGAAGTTAAAATGAATGAAATTGTAGAATGGAGGATTTATAAGAAATTAACTTATAAAACTGGATTTTTGCCTTTAATGGGAGTATTGATCGAACTCGTTAATAAAGGGGATTTATAAATCAAAGTTATTGTGAAATATAAGGTTGAATTTATAAACGTTGTTTTATAAATCTGAAATCACTTATTTTAAATAAGTGTATTATAGAAATTAATAAAAGGAGATTTATAAACCGAAGTTGTTATAAAACAGAAATGGAATTTATAAGCGTTGTTTTATAAATTCGAAATAAATTGAATTTGATGAATTAAATAGTGAAATGTGATTAGTGAAGTATATTCACGATTTTGGACGGTGAATATATTGTTAAGTAAAATGGATATTGTTTGGGAAAGCGACATTATAAATGAAGTTGATTGTTTTTAACGATGTTTTAAAATGTATTATGAATCGAAAGCATAGATTTCAACATACTTGTTGAAATAGACGTTTTCGAGAAATTTAAGGAAATGGTGGACTATAACACTGTTGTTATAGTAAATGGTTTCCGAAAGGAAATGTTTTTATGTAGTATTGGGATTTATAAATATCTATCTTAATTTTCAAATCCCTATACTAGTGGTTTTGAGTCGTCGTAACGATGTTTTACGTAACATTCGTTTTGACTCAAACAAATGTCGTCAAAGTAAATGATTTCCTTAAAAGAATGAAATATATATATATACTTAATTTGATTTAAGTATATCGAATATTTTCCAAGTGTTGAAAATAAATGGATTGTGAATTGCTGACTTATTTTTAAATAAGTATGGAAATGTTTTCCAAAATGAAATGAAATGTTTTGAGGATTTATCTTCTTAAAGATAAATTGAAATTGAATATTGAAAACGATTTGAAAATCGAATATCAGTAGATATTCGAAAGTATAAATTCAATACGGAATTTATAAAAGAAAGCGAAGTTGTTTAAAAATAAATATTGATTTATTTTTGAAGTGTGGAAATTTGATTTGAAATTGTTTTCAAATGGTTAAGTGTGGAAATTTTATATCTAGTAAAGATATTTTTGAAGATGAAATAATTTGGAAAATTATTTGGAATCTGATGATGTTGCGCATCTTTATTGATAGTTAAATAACCGACTATCAATAATTACCTTTAGATAGGTATTTGTTGTGAATTGGATGAATTTGAATGCCACACTTATTTTTGAATAAGCGCTCACTATTCGGGTTAGCCGGGAAAGGACCCTGGGGTCGTATAACCCATTCCGAATATGTGATACGTCGTTATGAATCGCATTTGAAGACCGGTGTTGAAGACCGGATATTTTTGAAAACGGAAGGATTACCGTCGAGTTACTCTACATCGACTGATCTTCGATTTAGAGGTTTTATCACCCTTAGTGACGGGAAGTCCCGACGTGATTGAGAATTATCCGGATGTGCAAGGGCTTCGTGAGAAGTGCCTTCGGTTTTGTTCGATCCCGGAACAGACTTGTATGGATTGTGTGTCTGACATTACAAATTGAGATATAAAGCTGATTTCTTTCAAATACATTTCTGTTGGTGGTGGAGAATTTATTCTCTTAGCTTAACACCCTTCTCTGAGACGTACGAGCTCAGAGGTTATGTAGTTGAAATTTATCAGCGATATATCCCAATTTGGTAACGTGGCATACTGAGTGTTGCTGTGAAATGGTCAGTGTTTGATCATTTGTGATATGATCATTTGTTTGATCTTATATCTTTGTGATCATAGGTTGATCATTTTGTTTGACCCGAAGCAGGGCTTTTTGTAGAAAGCGTAGCTTTGTGGATGAGACTTCGTCGAGCCTCACACCCCGGAAATGGTCGAAACAGGACGAATGCAGCAAGGTTCTAGGGAGTAGCGCCCCTTAGTGTATGTCATTCCTTCTGGATAAAGGTGGTATCATGGTATGGAGCCCAGATACTTAACCTCTGTGGTTACTGCATTATTATTATCTATGTGGTTTGTTGGAATCGGGGATCCTCGGGAAGATCGGTGACGATCGGGGGATGGCATACGCGTGTCAGTAGTTACCTATTTTTGCAGAGGTAACCCGGCCTTGTGTTGGCAGAGATCCGGTTAGGTTCTCGGGTCGTCTATTCCAGGGACGTACCCATCGTGGATAGGAAGTTCCTTAGCCTGACCATTTGTTGGAAATCCAAAGAAACAATACGAGCCTTTACGATTTCAATTGTATAACCTGTCTCCTCAGGAGGCAGCTATAGCAGGCATAATATAATGGTACCTATGCTGGCTAAGATTTATATTCTACTTTCGAAATGTTTTCCACTACGCACTAATAATAATATCCAAATTGATTTGATTTTGCGTAGTAAGCATCTTTGACTATCATAAGAAGAAATCTCCTCCAAGTCTGCGTTTGCATTGTGTGTGTGGTGGGAGGTCTTATGGTAGTTTCATTTCCCAAAAGCATTGCGAATTGACTTTAAAATTTTTTCTGTTGTCTATTTTTAAAGATAAATAACTGTTTTACGATCTCACACCAGTCACCATGACTGACTCGGAGTTTATTGTTCCCTTCTAAACTCTGGGTGCCCACCAATTTCCACACGGGCAGCCTAGAGTTATATTATCAGGATATTCTGGATATTCTGGAGCTTGAAGATAAGCTGGATGGCGAGACGTAGTATTTGTATCTGATAATATTTATTCCGCTGTGTATTCTGTATAAGGACAAGTTATATAACTGTCCATTGTTGTATATTGACTCTGATGATTGATGTATGTATAAACTGATATAGTTCTTTGTTTTAAAAGACTAGTGTTTATTTATTATATATTGTTCCGCTGCGATATGTGAGATTCTGATATTGTTTTCTGTTTCTGTTCTGATGTGTTGTTCTTCTTTTCTTTTTCTACTCTCTTCCTTCTACTTTCTTCTTCTTCTACTTTTTCTTCTTCTTAAAACCATAACTTTTCGGGTTTCCGGCATTCGATGGCTCAGCAGTCGATAAAGTGAGTATCGATGTTGAATTTTCGAAAGTCGAAAATTTTCGGGACGTTACATTTGGTATCAGAGCATATGGTTAAGCGACAACCCTGCTCTGTTGGGTGTTACTCATTAGAGATAGAGTCAGTAGTACTCTAGAATGAGTTTGAGTGTAATAATAGATATGAGCGCGTATTTGTTATTGAATATAAAATTGTTTCGTATTGTGATGATTGGTTTATTGAGTGGTATATGAACCTTCGTCGGCTCAGTCTGCGCAACTGGATCGAAGGGGTTTCTAAACACTTGAATAGAACAATTCGGCACAGTATTGTTTTAAATAGGGTGAATGAGATAATTTTGCCCAAAACTATTTTTGTATAGAAAATAAATGTTTTTCTATAAAGTACTATAGTATATGGTTGCATGGATGTTAGGAAGTAATAATAGTGAATTATCATCACTGAAATTAAATGAGAAATTGAAATTATAAACTCCAAAGATAAGAAATGAATTCGTATACAAATGAAACTAAAGAATGTAAATTATAAATGTGAATTGTAATTTAAAACGGAATTCCAGAGAAATTTTTGGGAATTTGGAAGTTTAAATCATTTTTGATTTGAAAATGAATTTCAAAGGTTTTGAAAAGTATTTTGGAGGAATGAAAAGCTCTAAACTCTTTTAGGTCGCTGGAAAATAATCCTGATGATGGTGGCCACATCATTAGAATTCATTTTCGGGTTTCCAAAAGAGGAAATTGCTGCCAAATTGTTTTAAACGGAAAGTGTTTGGAAAATTTGGGTTTTTGTTTTGGGAATTCAAATGGAATTTGAATTGTTTTCGAAATGGCTTTGAGATGTTGGTAAACTCTGGAATACTTTATAAGAATATTTATGGAATATGATTGAATTGATAACTTATACAAATAGAAATTGTTAATGTAAATTATGTAATTGTGATTGGAATTAAAGTTCATTAACAAATGAAATCTATAAATGTGAATAGAAAGTATAAGGAAATAAATTCATATATGAACAAAAATTATGAATATGAATTGTAAATATGATTCATAAATGAAAATAGGATTCCAAAAAGATAATTGAAAATAAAATTCCTTAATGAAATGGAATTGTGAATGTGAATGTATAAATGATTGTATAAATCAAGATGTAGATAAGTTGATAACTTGTAGAATATTTGAAATCTGATTGGAATGAAATTCGGAATTGAAGATAAATTGAATTCAAATAGAATTGGAATTGTGAATTAAATTCAAATGAAATTGAAATGTAAAGATTGAACAAAATTGAATAGGTGTAACTTCAATAGTGAAGTAATGATGATATAAGCAGTTATATTGAAAATTTTGTAATCGAATTTGCAAAATAGTTTGAATGCTGTAACTAGATATTATGGCTAGTAGGATATACAGGTGTTATAAAAGGAATTGGAATTTTGATTTCAAAGGTAATTTGAATTGCTCGAAAAAGGTACGTATTTAAATTTGAATATGAGTTTTGATGATTTCTTCTCTAGCCGCTTGGCCTTTTCTTTTTCTTTTTGAAATCTGAGAGTCCGTAGGGACGTTTTGTAGTCGTACCGTATTAGCCGCGCAAAGGAGACACTGGCGAAATTTTTCGGAAATTTAGGGCGTTAGAAAATTTTTGAGAAAATTTTGAAAGTTTAAAAGTTTAAATTTGAGTTTAAATTTGAATTGTGAAGTAAACAATGTTGTTTAAAACTCAAAATTGAAGTTAGAAAGTTAGTTGAAGTAATAACGAATCTTTAGTAGAAGATTTGTTGTGATAAATTGATAAAACTATTAGATGTTGAAAGATAGTAGACGAGTTAAGAACCATTTTTCCAAACTTGTAATTTCGAGGACGAAATTCTTTTAAGGAGGGAAGTTTGTAACGACCCTGAATTTCGAATAAATTAAATTGAAAATATTTAAATTGATTTTAAATATTTGAACGATAATTTAATTTGAATCCCCGATATAACTTTGAAATTGGCAATTAAATTATAAAATTTAATCTAGTGAATGCTGAATAAAAATTTGAATATTCAATTTTAAGCCGAAGAAAAATATTTCGAAAGCTTTCAAAATTTATATTGATGATACTGAAGATAATAGAAGCTTAAGAATTTAATTTCGAACTGTTCCGTTCAGTTTTGAAATTTGATTGTACGAATCGATATTTAAAAATAGTCAATTTTCAAACAGTCTCGGAATTCGACGAAACCAGTTCCATTGGGTCCGTAATATTGTATTGTTACCGGATTTCCAATTTCGTATTTTTCGGAGTTGTGGTGTGAACATACGGCATGTAAACGCATTGAAATTTATATCGGTTTCGATTTAAATTTAAACTTTAAATCTGTCAACAACAAAATGCTGTAGCTTCCCTTCGATTTCGCCTAAATTCATGCCAGAAAACGCGAACAAAAATCGTGCAAGCACGTTCCTTCCATTTTTAAATTACCCCGTAGCCTCCTATCTTCCATCAGAACAAGTTCAAATCGAAAGATAAAAATGGCGTTCAAATAAAAATTCGAAACCTCGTTCCCCATTATCTCGTTCGAAAATCAACGCCTTCGTTTTAATCATCGCTATATACTCAGCTATTCCATCAGTCATCGCGACTCATCCTTGCCCCTACGCGATATTTCTACTGCCGATTTGAAGTTTTGCTACAATCTCGTTCGCAAGCAAACGCGGCGGCAGGCGACTCGGTGGGAAATCGCGAGGCAAGGGTAGGCGGCGTCTTCGAGCACGCGACCGGGGGAGGAAGACATCGCGGCAGCGATGTGAAGCTAGGGCAAGAGGCACGCGAGGCATGAAGCAGGCGGCGTGTTCGAATTCCAGTGGGAGAGGGGTTCGCGTTGGGCTCAGGGTTGCTCGCGAGTTGAAGGGGATTGGCGGCGTATCTGGGTAGCTCGCGTACGATGGTGGTCAGGTGCGGTGACCTAGGGCTCGAAAAGGAGGAGGTCAGGCGAAGACGTGGGGTTAGGGCGAGTTGTCTTTGGGTGCAGTCGAGTTATCAGTAGGTTTTGGTTGATCTTAAATTCGATTGTGAGGTATTTTCTTTTGAAAATTTGTTTATACAATTTTTATATGCTGAAAATCAAGAAAAAAGAAGAAAAAAAATATAAACAATAAAGTTAGAAATAAAAATTCCTGTTTTTCAGTTGAAATATAGACTGAAGTGGAGTTTTCTTTTTACCGTTAGAAAAATAGAAATCTACCGGTTTATTTTAATAAGGTAATTAGTGATTAATGTGGTTAGTGTGTTAAACTAAACTGATTTGAATAAAATAGTTAGTTAAATTTATTTTTCAAATAGGAGGATATAAGGATTTAAGTTAAATATAAATTTATATATCTAGCCTACTGTTTTTTTTGAAGAAGTATATTCAGAAAATATTTTGTTAAAAAGAAACTGGTTTAGAATAAAAATCATTGAATGATTAAAACTATCAAAATGAAAATTTGTAGTTCGATTTAATTCGAATATTAACGAATTGTATAATTATTTATACAAGGTCGAGTATAATGAAGAAATGATAGAAATGGAAATTGGATTGCAAATAAAAGGTGAGATTTTCTCACTCGAAGGAAATTTGAATTTACAGTTATTATTGATTGATGATTGTTATTGGATTGTTGATATTAGATATTTTAGGATATATCTATTATATATAGCAATATATACATATTGGCATATGTATATATTGGATTGATGATTTCCCGCCTCGTATAGCGGATGAGACCCTATTGCGCCGTTAGTAAGCGGATTTATAAAAACCTATATACCGCGGTAATTCCGTACTGGAGCGGAATTGGTATTGTGCTAACATCTTTGGATGCAGGGAAACAGGTTGGAGGGATCCAACTGGACCCCTCACATTTATTTAATTCATTTCTATTGTGATATGAATCTGTGAATGATTATAGTGATGCTATTAATCATATTGATATCTGGAAATTGTTTGAAAGCTAAAATTTAGCTGAATGGATGTTTGACATCATTGGATTCCAAAGATAAACGAAATTGAATTTTTGAAATTCAAGTAGAAAATTTCTAAGTGAATCAATTTTTGAAATTTAAGAAATTTTGAAGAAAGGAATTTTTAAAGTATAAAAAGTAAATTTTTATAATCGTATTGAATAAATTCCAGAATCAAGTGAAAATGTTAAATAAATGAATTTCGTATAATAGTGATTTTTAAATTGAAGAATTTAATTAAAAATTGGATTTCTAAATAGTTTGGAAAAAAAATATAAAGGAATTTATTTTCTTTAAAAGGAATTTATTTAAAAAGAAATAAGTGGGAAGTCCAATTAGAAATTTAACTGGCAAATTGAAACGAATTTGGAAAATCGATATGAAATTTATAGATGTATAAATTGTAAAGTTAAAAAGAATGAAATTTATAGATTTATAAATGGTGAAGTTAAAATGAATGAAATTGTAGAATGGAGGATTTATAAGAAATTAACTTATAAAACTGGATTTTTGCCTTTAATGGGAGTATTGATCGAACTCGTTAATAAAGGGGATTTATAAATCAAAGTTATTGTGAAATATAAGGTTGAATTTATAAACGTTGTTTTATAAATCTGAAATCACTTATTTTAAATAAGTGTATTATAGAAATTAATAAAAGGAGATTTATAAACCGAAGTTGTTATAAAACAGAAATGGAATTTATAAGCGTTGTTTTATAAATTCGAAATAAATTGAATTTGATGAATTAAATAGTGAAATGTGATTAGTGAAGTATATTCACGATTTTGGACGGTGAATATATTGTTAAGTAAAATGGATATTGTTTGGGAAAGCGACATTATAAATGAAGTTGATTGTTTTTAACGATGTTTTAAAATGTATTATGAATCGAAAGCATAGATTTCAACATACTTGTTGAAATAGACGTTTTCGAGAAATTTAAGGAAATGGTGGACTATAACACTGTTGTTATAGTAAATGGTTTCCGAAAGGAAATGTTTTTATGTAGTATTGGGATTTATAAATATCTATCTTAATTTTCAAATCCCTATACTAGTGGTTTTGAGTCGTCGTAACGATGTTTTACGTAACATTCGTTTTGACTCAAACAAATGTCATCAAAGTAAATGATTTCCTTAAAAGAATGAAATATATATATATTTAATTTGATTTAAGTATATCGAATATTTTCCAAGTGTTGAAAATAAATGGATTGTGAATTGCTGACTTATTTTTAAATAAGTATGGAAATGTTTTCCAAAATGAAATGAAATGTTTTGAGGATTTATCTTCTTAAAGATAAATTGAAATTGAATATTGAAAACGATTTGAAAATCGAATATCAGTAGATATTCGAAAGTATAAATTCAATACGGAATTTATAAAAGAAAGCGAAGTTGTTTAAAAATAAATATTGATTTATTTTTGAAGTGTGGAAATTTGATTTGAAATTGTTTTCAAATGGTTAAGTGTGGAAATTTTATATCTAGTAAAGATATTTTTGAAGATGAAATAATTTGGAAAATTATTTGGAATCTGATGATGTTGCGCATCTTTATTGATAGTTAAATAACCGACTATCAATAATTACCTTTAGATAGGTATTTGTTGTGAATTGGATGAATTTGAATGCCACACTTATTTTTGAATAAGCGCTCACTATTCGGGTTAGCCGGGAAAGGACCCTGGGGTCGTATAACCCATTCCGAATATGTGATACGTCGTTATGAATCGCATTTGAAGACCGGTGTTGAAGACCGGATATTTTTGAAAACGGAAGGATTACCGTCGAGTTACTCTACATCGACTGATCTTCGATTTAGAGGTTTTATCACCCTTAGTGACGGGAAGTCCCGATGTGATTGAGAATTATCCGGATGTGCAAGGGCTTCGTGAGAAGTGCCTTCGGTTCTGTTCGATCCCGGAACAGACTTGTATGGATTGTGTGTCTGACATTACAAATTGAGATATAAAGCTGATTTCTTTCAAATACATTTCTGTTGGTGGCGGAGAATTTATTCTCTTAGCTTAACACCCTTCTCTGAGACGTACGAGCTCAGAGGTTATGTAGTTGAAATTTATCAGCGATATATCCCAATTTGGTAACGTGGCATACTGAGTGTTGCTGTGAAATGGTCAGTGTTTGATCATTTGTGATATGATCATTTGTTTGATCTTATATCTTTGTGATCATAGGTTGATCATTTTGTTTGACCCGAAGCAGGGCTTTTTGTAGAAAGCGTAGCTTTGTGGACGAGACTTCGTCGAGCCTCACACCCCGGAAATGGTCGAAACAGGACGAATGCAGCAAGGTTCTAGGGAGTAGCGCCCCTTAGTGTATGTCATTCCTTCTGGATAAAGGTGGTATCATGGTATGGAGCCCAGATACTTAACCTCTGTGGTTACTGCATTATTATTATCTATGTGGTTTGTTGGAATCGGGGATCCTCGGGAAGATCGGTGACGATCGGGGGATGGCATACGCGTGTCAGTAGTTACCTATTTTTGCAGAGGTAACCCGGCCTTGTGTTGGCAGAGATCCGGTTAGGTTCTCGGGTTGTCTATTCCAGGGACGTACCCATCGTGGATAGGAAGTTCCTTAGCCTGACCATTTGTTGGAAATCCAAAGAAACAATACGAGCCTTTACGATTTCAATTGTATAACCTGTCTCCTCAGGAGGCAGCTATAGCAGGCATAATATAATGGTACCTATGCTGGCTAAGATTTATATTCTACTTTCGAAATGTTTTCCACTACGCACTAATAATAATATCCAAATTGATTTGATTTTGCGTAGTAAGCATCTTTGACTATCATAAGAAGAAATCTCCTCCAAGTCTGCGTTTGCATTGTGTGTGTGGTGGGAGGTCTTATGGTAGTTTCATTTCCCAAAAGCATTGCGAATTGACTTTAAAATTTTTTCTGTTGTCTATTTTTAAAGATAAATAACTGTTTTACGATCTCACACCAGTCACCATGACTGACTCGGAGTTTATTGTTCCCTTCTAAACTCTGGGTGCCCACCAATTTCCACACGGGCAGCCTAGAGTTATATTATCAGGATATTCTGGATATTCTGGAGCTTGGAGATAAGCTGGATGGCGAGACGTAGTATTTGTATCTGATAATATTTATTCCGCTGTGTATTCTGTATAAGGACAAGTTATATAACTGTCCATTGTTGTATATTGACTCTGATGATTGATGTATGTATAAACTGATATAGTTCTTTGTTTTAAAAGACTAGTGTTTATTTATTATATATTGTTCCGCTGCGATATGTGAGATTCTGATATTGTTTTCTGTTTCTGTTCTGATGTGTTGTTCTTCTTTTCTTTTTCTACTCTCTTCCTTCTACTTTCTTCTTCTTCTACTTTTTCTTCTTCTTAAAACCATAACTTTTCGGGTTTCCGGCATTCGATGGCTCAGCAGTCGATAAAGTGAGTATCGATGTTGAATTTTCGAAAGTCGAAAATTTTCGGGACGTTACAAGGATCATTGTCTGGAGAAAAAATATCTATAATTAAAGCATTTTTAAAGTTACAAATATCAAAAAGCTCTTTAAATTCTACCCTAAGAGGAACAACAGATAACCAACGATCATGCCAAAAAGAAGTATTATTTCCCGAATGAATAATTGTATTAGTTCCAAGGTTAAAACTCTCATTACATTTTAAAACTGATTTCCAAAAATTATACAACTTATTAATAACTGTAGGTGTAATTTGATATAAATTATTACTACCATTATAATAATGTTTAGAAATAATTTCTTTCCAAATAGAATTATCATTTATATCGTTAAATTTCCATAACCACTTTCCTGATAAAGACAAAATCATGTTACGTAAATTAATAACTCCTAAACCACCATCCTTTTTCGATTTACAAATTGTTTCCCAATTGACTAAACATTTAAGGCTATTGTTGGGATTATCACCACTCCATAAGGAATCTCTTCTTATTTTATCTATTTCATTAATCACCCAATCAGGGAATAGATGCATAGACATCCGGTAGATCTGAATAGCGGATAAAACAGAGTTGATGAGAACTAATCTACCTACCCTCGATAAAAATCTCCCGTTCCAATTAGATATTTTATTTTTTATCTTTTCAATTATAATTAACCAGTCATCGTGCTTAAGTTTAGTTGGTCTAATCGAAAAACCAAGATAGTCAAAAGGAAAAGTCATAGTTTTACAATTAAGCGTATTAGCAACTAAACCTTCAACCTTATCAATGTCATTTAATACTAAAACAGAACTTTTATCGAAGTTAATTTTTAGTCCTGAAAGGAGTTCAAAGCTATATAATATAAATTTAAGGGTAATAACATTATTAGGCAGACGGGAAGCAAATAGTAAGGTATCATCCGCAAATTGAAGAACAGAGAGACCATTGCGAGAGATTTCACTACTAACGCACCCTAAAGAACCATTACCGACCGCTTTTTTAATTATCATAGTAAAAACATCTGCAGCTAAGTTAAACAAAAGAGGCGATAAAGGATCACCCTGCCTTAATCCTCGTTTAGATTGAATTTTGTGCCCTAAAATACCATTAACCATTATACTAGAATTACCAGATTTAAGCAAAGCCATAATCCAACTAATCCATTTGCTACTAAAGCCTCTAGCTAGTAACATATCAGAAAGAAAATCCTAATCTACTGCTTTTGCAAAGTCTAGTTTTAGAATCGCACATGTAACGTATTCTTACAACAGTGATTAATGTATTCTTGTACAGCAGCCACTCCATCAGTGATATTTCTACCCTTAATGAAAGCACTTTGTGAATAATCAATAAGATCATTCATTCTTGTGCTAAGTCTATTAGCAAAACTTTAGAAATAATTTTCACAGAACAGTTAACTATAGAAATTGGTCTAAAATCTTTTAAATTATTTGCACCTATTTTTTGTGTAATAAAATTACATTTGCAAAATTAAATCTTTTAATTGTAATTTCCCATTATAAAAATCATTAAACATGCTAATTAAGTCGAATTTTAAAACATCCCAAAATGTTTTATAAAATAAAATAGGAAACTCGTCGGGACCCAGGGCTTTATCACTAGGCATTTCATTAATAGCCTTCAAAATCTCCTCTTCTGAAAAAGGATTATCAAAATCTGTAAGGTTAATTCTAGAAACAATAGGATAGAGTTCATTCCATCTAACATTTGTCCTATGCTTATTCCTATTGCCAAAAATTTCCCTATAATAATAAGTAAAGGCCTTATTTAAATCCCTTTGATCTACCAATTCAATATTATTCACAAAAATAGAATTTATTGTATCGCTACATTTTCTCCCATTAGCCATATTATGAAATTTTTTTGTATTATTATCCCATTCGTTAATCCATTGAATTCTAGATCTCTGCTTTCACGTAATCTCTTCTTTTTCTAAGATTGAATTAAGTTCTTCTTTTAGGTTAGCGAGAACATTACGTTCCCCTAGATTAAGCTGTCTTGTTTCTTCTATTTTGTTAATTTTAAGTATTTCAGAAAGTAAATTTTCTTTTTTAATTTTAATACTACCAAAAACATTCTTACTCCATATAAAAATTAATTGATATCCATTTATTTTTAACTAAGTTAGAGAAATTGGATTTTAATAACCATATTTTCTCAAATTTAAAAGATTTAATAATAATTCTATGTTGTTCACACGCAAGAATAATAGGACAGTGGTCAGAATATGTGTACGGCAAACCAGTGACTCTACAATTAGGAAATTTATCTTCAATTTCGTCGCTAATAAAAAATCTATCTAAAAGAGCCATAGAAGGGGATTCCCTAGTATTACTCCAAGTGAATTCTCTATTAGATAAAGGCATTTCTATCAAATAACTATTAATAATAAACTGGTCAAACTCTTCCATGGAAGAGTAATCTCCTTCCTTGGGATATCTCTCTCATAGAAAATGCGTAACATTGAAATCCCCCCTCCCCCAAATCCAAGATCCAGGAGCGAATGATCTGAATTCCAAACATTCACTCCATAGAACACGACGACCAATTTTCGAGTTTGGACCATAACGTTAGAAATATTTAATAGAGAGTTATCGCAAAGGTTAATGAGGATTATATGAATAGAGTGTTGTTTAGTAATAGTTTAAAGAAGTTTAAAAGAGTTGTCTCGCCACCCTATAAGTAAACCCACAGAAGCCCCAATAGAAAGTAAACAAACCCAATGCCTAAAATAAAAACCACCTAATCTTCTATAAAAACGAAGATCTAGATAATCAACTTTCGTTTCTTATAAAAGTGCTATATTAATAAAATAATCTTTAAAAAAACTTATAATCTTATCGCATTTATTTAAATCGTTAAGACCCCTAATATTCCAACTGATTACCCTCATAATCCAGTTGACCTAGCCCTTTAATTATTGTATAACTTTTATATTTTATATTACTTATATAATAGTCTTATGTATAACATTATATTAATTAATCTTATTTGATTAATTTAATTAATTAATAATTTAATTAATTTATATTATTTTAATATAACATTTATATTAAATGTTTATTATATACTATAACCTTTATAGTATGACTCATATATCATATATATGTGTATATTATTTAATTAGTTAACCTTTTATTTAATTTATCTAATTAATTATCCTTTAATTAATTTAATTAATTAATTAACCTTTAATTTATTTATTTATTTAATTAACCTTTAATTATTTTATTTATTTAATAAAATAATTTTAATTAAATTATATTTATTTGAAAAATCATATTATATACATACATGTATACTTATGGTATCCTAAACATTTTAAAATATCATAACATGTATCAAAAATATACAATACATGTATATATTTTGCATTAATTAACTTATTTAATTAATTAATTAATTTTATTAATCTTATAAATAAATTTAAAATGTCGAAATTAATTTATATTGTTTTTTAAACATTTTGAAATTTTTTATTATATTATAACTTTTATAGTATATGTATATCTTATTTAAAATTTAAAATCTTATATTTTAACTTTCAAACAATTTTGAAAATTAGCCCAAGGCCTAATTTAAATTGCCTCTTCTATTATAGGCAACCTTTTGAGTTCACATAACGGTTCGGGCCAGGCCGATAGCTAGGTAAGGCAGAGTACTTGATTACCCAAACCCAATCCTTCGAAACTTTCTTTCTTAGACACCCTACTAACTGGGCCGTGAGCTTAATTAGTTAACCTTGACATGATTGATTAGACCGCATAGGCTATTGGGCTTTAATACCATTGTTGGAACTGGGCTAGCCAACAGCGGAAGTTATGGGTGAATTTTAGTTTTTTTTACCGTACTGGATCTTTATTGGGCGTATGAAGTCTAATTCATTTAGAACATTTCTAAATTTTATTTAAATAAAATCTCTTATTTTATTTAAATAAAATCCCTTATTTTATTTAAATTTATAAATTACATAGAGTTTTATTTAATTTATATTTTATATGTATCGTATACATATATGTATGTGTGTGGATGTGTAACATAATAAACCATGCAAGGTATAACATGCCCGTATATATACATTGGGATTTACATCGCAACAAACATGTAAGCTCATCCGAGATATATTGTATGTTGTCCAAATATATGTATGTACTTTAACATGTTATTTATATAAATATTATAAATCTACACACACATGCACATGCACACGTGCACACACACGCGCGCACAGATATATATATATATATATGTTAATTTTATTTAAATAATTTTACGAGAATAAAATATTTATATATGTATACACACACACAAACGTATATATATGTAAAATATTAATAATTTATATATATGTGTGTGTGTGTTGTAACGATCTGCCTTTCTTACTCCTAAAGACAACACTTAATACATCCACGGTATTCGAATGCTGATCATCTAAGTGTCCGAAAGACAAACTGTTTGGGGTAGATGAAAAGAAAAGACAAGAAGAAAGAAACTTGGAATCTCACAATGCAAAGAAATCATACATAATAGAACAGAAGATAATACATATACACACTTCCAAAATGAAACATCAGAGTTACAACAGAACTAATGTCAGCCTAAGACAGTAATAACTGCATGCCCCCACAATACTGATACATAACATATACATACAATGGAAATAAAATAGATAACTAGATAACGTCAAAGCCACCTGCTCTATACTCCTCCAAAATGCATTTGTAAGAACTTAGACTACTTGGCTACTCATAAAAATTTGAGTACCCAAGAGTTTAGGGAAAGAAAGAAAAACTCCAGGTCAGACATTGGTCTGGAGTGAGTAAACTCAAAACAAATGAATTGTTATACTTATAAAACTCTTTAAAATAAAAAGTATCTCGTAAGACCACGCTGCACATAAACATGGACGAGTATTTACCTTACGATAACCAAAATATTTCAAATAAAAAATCTTATGATATTATAATAATGTCTAGGGTTTAAAATAAATATTGAATCATATGGTCGAAATGTTACATTAATTACATTCCAGCATAATAGGTATACAACTAAGTCCATAAAGGCACATATTGGAAATTGGATCACATACGATGATAAGGCTACTGGGTACCGCTTTCCACAGCACACCTCTAGAAAAATGTACCGAGGTAGAACTTATCAACCCCTACAGATCAGAGTCGGCCTACCCCTTACTGGATAGTACCGAATATGTCATCACCTTGGTCGCGATCAACATCCATACCGGCGCCTCTCACATACATAATCTGAAAATATCGATCAAGATCGGGTGATGACCATACTCTAATAGGTGTGACCCACATAGCCCTAAAGCATATGTTTCAGTCATTTCTGGGTGTGAGGTTTAAGGCAACGAATTACCTTTTATGTGGCAATCCCGCTTGGAATGCTAACACTACCCTCTAGGCAACAATGCAATGCTAGCATTTATCCACACAAGTTGTTCATGATATGAACAAACCGAAGGCACTACTTCTACTACATCCTTTCTGGAATCACCCTCGGGATTAGTAGCAAGTATTCCTTGCACTTCAAAGATCTTTGTCTTCATTTTATCATCTTCAAGATGTCTCTAATTCGAAAGCTTATGCCAGTTCGACATGGTATTCGGATAACTCATGCATATCCGTCCCAGTCTCTTCGAACCGACAATCGATAATTTCAAAGCTAGTCAAGTTATCGATAGTGGATGAACCACTATCTAGGTGTATGTATAGTTTGCATATGAAAAAATAGGACATCCTATACTAATTACCACTTTCCGATTTCAAACAGTATTATCCCTTGATTAACAATGAAGCCAGACAAGTTAGAAAACTATTCTTGCCTTGACATACATTCTTACTTCTTGGGATAGAGATGAGTTTTCATACCACGGAATTTGGTATCAAGTATACGATGTAGTATCTTCCATATACTTAATAAATCATAACCCGTTTATCAAAATTAACCCTCTTATACTTATCATGTTTTTTACATTTCGACTTCTCTATCCCTTGCCTTGAAATTCTGGTTTTGGAACTCATTGGTAGAGGAAAGTCTACTCATCGGCTTTTAGTACTAAATACAAGATGACTTACTTTCCATAAAATGTATCAACATTTTAACACCACTTATCACATTTGTTTGATGTTACTTAATGGCACAGACAAAAAAATCCCTTGTATTTAAAAACATCCCTTTTAAAAGATAATTGCTTTTGAACGAAACCCGACCTTTGGAAATAAAGCGATTTAAAATTTAAACCTTTTATTTAAATAATTTAATAATCTTTGAAAATATTTTTAATACTTTAAACTTCCTTTTTAACGCTTATAATATATTTTAAAAGACTTTTCAAAAATATCTAAAGTAAAAAACTTTTTTTAGTTTGCACAAAAATTATCGATTTACAAACTGTATCCATAGCGACTATCGCTATGTGGATCATAACTTTTAAACTTATTTTGTAAATCAAAATAGCTTTTAAATCATTTCATTCTATATTTAATTCACTTTAATAACTTTGTATAAAGGTTTGAAAACAAAAGTAAAGTTCGAAAAACCTTTAAAAACATTTACAGAAAATAAGGAAGTAAACTAGTTTTGAAAGGACACGAGATCTCGATGTTGAAATATAAACCAATCAATTATGTTCACTTTCCAATCAAAATTTAATTATTTATATACATAAACACACACATATATATATATACTAATTTAAATAACATCTATAAGGCAAGGAAAAATCATCACTTGAAATTTTTTACTTAAGCACCTCGATTTCGTTTCAAGTCATCTACAAAGTATCACATATGCCATCCGCTTCAAGTGGGAAACCAAACCAAGCAATAATCATCCCAAACACTTATAAACATAAGAAACTAACTAACATTATTATCATAAATAATAAAGTTTAAATCTTGGCTTTTAAAATGAGCATTACTCACCTAAATCAACACGGATTCAAATCGAAACTACTACAACTTTTGCACCGACACATGGATCTAGCTTTTTTTTAAGAACTTGCTTTATAGGACGTTGGGGAGTGGGAATGGGCTCGGCCTAGGTGGTGGTGGGCTAGCCATGGCTTGAGGAGGGTACGGCCTTGATTTAAAAATGGGTTTTTGGACTTCGTTTTGAAGGTGAGTGAGGTAGAGAGGAAAGGAAGTATTTTTAGCTTAGGTTTAAGGATTTAAAATTGAAAAAGAAGATATTTTTAATTTGAATTTTTTTGACAAGCCATAGATGAAGTGGAGTAAAGCATGGAAATGAAGAAGTAAGAATTCAAAAATTGAAGAAAAGTGAAGTAAATGAGGAAATGAAAAGGTAAAGTTGTTTTTTATATAAAATGAAATATAGAAAATTACCAAATTACCCTTAACCATTATTCTCCACAAAATGATGACACATTACCCTCCACCTTCCAGCTTGCACATACAACCCCCCTCTTTCAACCTTCCATCACACCTTCATTTTGAAGTGTACTTGGTGTATTATATTTTATGCTATTTTCTTTTTAAATTATAAAAGAAAAGTCAAAAATCAACTTTATTAACTTAAGTAAATATTTTAAAATTATTTAATTTTGATCACCTCCTTAACCAAAGCATATGTTATTTATAAAAATGTGTATAGGTATACTATAGTGTATACAACATGTTTCAACAACTTTTAGAAGTTGAAAAGTCGAAAATCCGAAAAACGATTTTTGGTCATATTTTCAATTTTTCTCCGAACTAACTATTTTTGTAAACCAAATTTTAAAACAACTTTACCATCATTAGTTATTACTTAAAAGAGGCCTATTTGAGTTATAAAATCCATTAATTAATTATTTTAAAAATATATTAAATATTCATATTTAAATTGATTAAATTACGAGTCGTTACATTCTTCCCCCTTAAAAGAATTTCGTCCCGAAATTAGCACACTAAAAGATAACCTAAAAAGAACATATATTATATATGATGAAATACATACAAAAGATACATACTAAGCAACTACGCCTCAAATGGTGAGTACACTATCTACACAATAAGCAAACTACTATTCTATCATCAACATGGGACAAGCCTCTCTCATATTATCTTTTGTCTTCCAAGTGCAATCTCTGGAATTTTCACTCCGCTGAACTTTAACATTCCGGCCTTATTATGCAATTGTTTCACATCTCGATCAACAATGCGAACTGGATGTCTTATAATGGTTAAATTTGGTTCAACTTCCAAATCTTCTTGAACAGATGTCTCATCAATCAGTATTGGATCATGCACATACTTCTTGAAATGTGATACATGGAAAACATTATAACTCCCCACAATCTTTTTAGCAACTCAACTTGACAGGCAAGTGGCCCAATCCTCTCAAGAATCTGAAAAGGTCCAACATATCTAGGCACCAACTTTCCTGATCTTCCAAATCGAACAACTCCTCTAATCGGGGAAATCTTCGCAAACACAAAGTCTTCGATTGAAAATTCTAAATCCCCACGCCTTCGATCAGAATAGCTTTTTCTTTCTATCCCGAGCTTCCTTCATCTTCCTTTTAATTACAGCTACATTCTCTGTGGCCTCCTGAATCATATCAGGTCCAAGCACTAACCGATCTTCGGTTTTCACCCAACACGATGGTGATTTGCATGGTCATCGATAAAGAGATTCATATGGTACCATGCCAATGCTTGCTTGATAAGTGTTATTGTATGAGAATTCCACTAAGTGAAGATGATCCTCCCATAATTCTCCAAAATCCAAGATACAAGCTCTCAAAAGATCTTCCAAGACTTGGTTCACCCTTTCTATATGACCATCGATTTGAAGATGACATGTGGTACTCAAACTCAGCTTTGTTCCCAAAGCTGTTTGCAATGTTCCTAAAATTGACTGGTAAAAATTGGATCTCGATCACTTAAAATGCTAATCAAAACTCCATGCAATCAGACGATCACTCTTATATAAATCTCTGCCAAAGTTGCTACAGTCCCAAATGGTTTCACTGGAATAAAATTGGCACACTCACTCAAAATGCTAATTGGAACTCCATGCATGCAGACGATCTCTCTTATATAAATCTCTGCCAAAGTTGTTGCAGTCCTAGATGGTTTCACTAGAATAAAATGGGCATGCTTGGTTAGTCGATCCACAATAACCCAAACACCTTCATTACCTTTCCTTGATATGGGTAAACCATCAATAAAATCCATTGATACTTGCTCATATTTTCAATTTGGAATCTCCAGTGTCTATAGTAGCCCGGCAATCCTTTGATGATCACATTTAATTTACTAGCAATTTGCACATCTTCTAACATGGATAGAAATATCCCTCTTCATTCCCTTTCACCAGAATACTCACTTCATATCCTGATACATCTTCAAAACATCAGAATGAATACTTAGCTTGGATTGATGGCATTCTGCTAGAACTTCTTGCATAAGACCATCAACATTTCGAACATATATCCTTCCATTCGTCCGCAATATACCACGATGATCAATCTCAAAGCTCAAACAATGACCTTCCTCTATATCCTTGATGATCTCCATTAAACAAGCATCTTCCCTTTGCTTACTTGCAATCCTTTCGAGTAGAGTCGAAGTAACCTCCAAAAGAGCAAAAACTGTATTCCTACTAAGAGCATCCAACTACCACATTGGCTTTTCCAGACGTATATAAAATATCCAAGTCATATGCCGCCAGAAATTCCAACCACTATTGTTGCCTCATATTCAAATCCTTCTGCATGAAAAGACACTGCAAGGACTTGTGATCCATGAAGAGCTTGAACTTTTTACCTAACAAATAATGCCTCCACATCTTTAATGCAAACACAACAGCTAATAGCTCCAAACCATGAGTTGCATAATTCTGCTCATGAAGCTTCACATGCCTACAGCATAAGCAATAACTCTTCCATGCTGCATCAAAACCGCACCCAAATCTACGCCACATGAATCTGTATACACAGTCAACCCTTCAACTCCATCTGAAATAGCTAGAACTAGAGTGCTGGTTTACCTCTTCTTTAACTCAATGAAAGCTTTTACACACTTCGAAGTCCAAATAAACTTAACATCCTTCTTTTTAACTTTGTTAGGTGCGAGACGATCTGGGAGAAGTCTTGGATGAATCTCCTATAATATCCTACTAAGCCTAAAAGGCTTCTGACCTCCATTTGAGTCTACGGTATCTTCCAATCTCGAACAACCGCTAGCTTTTTTGGATCAACTGAAGCACCATTCCCCCGAACAACATGTTCGAGGAACCTTACTTCTAATTGCTAAAAATGAAACTTAAAAAATTATCTTTTAAAACATGTTTCCTTAATATTTCAAGAACCACTGCCAGATGATGTTTGTGTTCCTCCTCGGTCTTAGAATAAGTAAGAATACCATCTATAATGACCAATACAAATTTATTCAACACATCTCTAAAAACTAGATTCATAAGATCTACAAAATAAGTGGGTGCATTGGTTAGCCCAAAAGGCATAACCAACCACTCGAAGAAACAATCCGGTCCTCTAAATGCTATCAAGGGTATACTATCCTCCACTATCCTTAAATGGTGAAATCCTGTAGCAAAATTCATTTGAGAAAATACTCGAGCACCATAAAGTTGGTCGAACACGTCGTCTATACGAGGTAAGGGATACTTATTCTGAATTATCTGCTTGTTTAACTCCCAGTAATCCATACAAAGTCTTAAAGAACCATCTAACTTTGCAAAAAAACTATAGCTGCTTCCTAACTTGAATGACTTGATTTAACCAATCCCTTACTCAATAAATCATCGGTCTGATTTCTTAAATCTAATTTCTCCCTTGGAGCCAACTTATGAATAGGTTGAATAATAGGTTTCCAATCGGGAATTAAATCAATACGAAACTCAATTTCTTGATGTTGAGGTAGACTGTTAACTTCTTCAAAAACATCAGAGAAATTCATAACAATTAATATTGATCCTAACTCTTTTTGGGATGAATCAAATGCATAAAGGAAACTACTCATTCGTTTATCTGGCTCATCACACAATATCCTTTCCAATACCCTTCTAGACTTGGCTTTCAACACTACTATTCGCTTGACATGGTCCAGAATAGTTCCATACTTTGATAACCAGTCCACACCAAGTAAAACATCAAACCCCTTAAAATCTAAAACAAACAGGTCACATGAAAAATTGTGGGTGAGGTAAGTAACTTGCACATTTTCACAAATCATGCACAGATTAGTTGCACCACCTATGGGGTTAGACACACAAATAAGGGTTTCTACAATTGTTGGAAAACGTTGCAACCTATCTACCAATTCTTTAGAAATAAAACTATGGGAGCCCCGGTATCAAACAATAGTCATACTAAAACGGTACTAACAAATAAAGTACCTTCGAGAACTCCTTTTCCCTTTACAAATCCTGAGGTTGACGGTCATCTTTAATAGCATAAACTTTGACTTGCTGACCCTTCAACGTTAGTGGACAATCATTTACCATATGCCCTGGTTGGTGGCAATTAAAGCAGAGAGTCTAATGAACCATCGGAGAAATAGGGCCTCCCTGCTGCTTTTGGGCTTTGGAATTTGGACAAAATTTTGCAATATAGCCCTTTTGCTTACAAAAATAACAACTAACATCCTTGAAACGGTTTTCCTGAGTCCCTCCACCTAGGCTTTCCCTCACTGCTTCTTTCTAAGCTGATAAAATTTCCTCTTATTCAGGTTGTTGCTACTGTTGCTTGGTGGTGTTGCTGCTGGCTTCTTCTTCTCAAGAACTTCATACCTCAAAGCCATATCTACTAGATCCATAAAAGATCCCTTCAAATCCATAGTCATCTTCTCATGAAATCCCTCCCTCATCTCCAGTACAAACATCTTATTTTTCTTAAGAGGCGTATCAAATAATTCTGGACCAAATCACGGTAGCTCATTGAACTTGGTTTCATATTCAGATACCGACAAATCTCATTGCTTAAGGTCCAAGAAACTCCTATGCAAATGGGTCTTCCCCACAGTGGGCATGAACTGATCTTCAAACATCTCCTTAAATCTAGCTCAAGAAAAACCATCCTTCAGAATATTCATTATAACTGAGTCCCACCATGCTACAGCTCCATCCCAAGATTATGAAGATGCTAAGAAATGCTTCTACTCATCTGAAATATCTAACCCCTTAAAAGTCATTTCGTAGGAACGAAGCCGAGCTTGGACTTTGATAATGGATTCCATGCCCTTAAAGGACTTTCCAACCAAATTAGTATAGTCTTTGCACAAAGCTACAAAGTTCAAATGGGCCTACACCAGTGCTACCTCTTCAACTACTCCAACTCTTCTAACATTCGGAGTTCGACCATTGGTGGTCGTGGTTCTACTAGCTCCGCTACCCTGTCTTGCTCTATTACTCATTCTAACTTCTTGGATAAAGAAAGATAACTTTAGAATACTTAGACAAGACTATCTTAAGGAAAGGATACCAAATTAAACATATCAAAGCTAATCAAAGTAATTCAAATATATATATATATATATATATGCGAATAAAAATTATAAATACGCGCCCTCATAGACTAAACTCATTTTAGGGTATTACAAACCCTATCTCTAATGAGTTGATGCCAACCAAGGCCTAGGTGTTCGCTTAACCTAAACTCTAATACCGTGTGTAACAATCTGCCTTTCTTACTCCTAAAGATGACACTTAATACATCCATGGTATTTGTGTGCCGATCATCTAGATGTCTGAAAGATAAGTCATTGGGGTAAATGAAAAGAAAAGACAAGAAGAAAGAAACAGAGAATCTCACAATGCAAAGAAATCATACATAATAGAATTAAAAATAATACATATACTCACTTCCAAAATGAAACATTAGAGTTACAACATGACTAACTTCAGCCTAGAACAGTTATAATTACATGCCCCTACAATGCTGATACATAACATATACATACAACAGAAATAAAATAGATAACTAGATAACGTCGAAGCCACCTGCTCCATACTCCTCCAAAATGCATCTGCAAGAACCTAGACTACTTGGCTACTCATACAAATTTGAGTACCCAAGAGTTTAGGGAAAGAAAAACTCCAGGTCAGACATGGGTCTGGAGTAAGTAAACTCAAAACAAATGAATTGTTATATTTATAAAACTCTTTAAAATAAAAGGTATCTCGTAAGACCATACCGCAAATAAACACGGATGGATTTTTACCTTACGATAACCAAAACATATCAAATATGAAATTTGGTGATTTTATAATACTGTTTGGGGTCTAAAATAAATATTGAGCCATAGCCAAAATGGTTACATTAATTACATTTCAGCATAATAGGCATACAACTAAGTCCGTAAAGGCACGTATTGGAAATTGAATTCCATACAATTACAAGGTTACTAGGGTACCGCTTGCTACAATACACCTCTAGAAAAATGTAACAAGGTCGAACTTATCGACCCATACGAATCAGAGTTGGCATACCCCTTACTGGATAGTACCGAATATGTCATCACCTCGATTGTGATCAACAACCATACTGGCGCCTCTAGCATGCATAATCTGAAAATATCGATCTAGATCGAGTGATGACCATATACTAAAGGGTGTGACCCACATAGCCCTAAAGCATATCCCCTATTTTAGTCATTCCTGGGTATGAGGTTCGAGGCAACGATTTACCTTTTATATAGAAATCCCACTTGGAATGCTAACACTGCCCTTCAAGCAACAATCCAATGCCAACATTCATCCATATAAGTTGTTCTGGTTATAAACAAACTGAAGCACTACTTCTACAACATCCTTTTTGAAATCACCCTCAAGATTAGTAGCAAGTAGCCTTGCACTTCAAAGATCTTCGTCTTCGATTCCATCAACTTTAAGATGTCTCTAATTTGAACGCTTATGCCGATTCAAAGTGGTTTTCGGATAACTCATGCTTATCCAATCCTGGTTTCTCCAAACCGACAATATATAATTTCAAAACCGGTCAAGTTATCGATAGTGGACAAACCACTATCTGGGTGTAAGTATAGTTTACATATGAAAAATAAGACATCCTATATTTATCGCCACTTTCTGATTTCAAATAGTACTATGCATTGATTAACAATGAAGTCAGACAAGTTAGAAAATTATCCTCGTTTCGATATACATTCTTACTTCTCGGGATAGAGACGAGCTTCCACACCTTGGAATTTGGTGTCAAGTATACGATGTAGTATATTCCTTATACTTGACTAATCTTGATCCGTTTATCAAAATTAACCATCTTATACTTATCACATTTCAGATATTTCGACTTCTCTTTCCCTCGCCTAGAAACTAATTCTAGATCTCATAGATAGAGGAAAGTCTACTCATCGGCTTTTAGTGCTACATATAAGATGACTTACTTTCCACAAAACGTGTCAACATTTTAATATAACTTATCATATTTGTTTGATGTTACTTAATGGCACAGACAAAGAAATCCCCTTTTTTTACAACAACCTTTTTAAAAGATAATTGCTTTTAAACAACCTGACCTTTGGAAATAAAGCGATTTAAATTTAAACCTTTTATTTTAATAATTTAATAATCTTTGAAAACATTTTTAATATTTCAAACTTCCTTTTTAATACTTAATAATATATTTTAAAAGACTTTTCAAAAATATCTAAAGTAGAAACTCTTTTTAGTTTACACAAAAATTATCGATTTACAAACTGCATCCATAGTGACTATCGCTATATGGACCATAACTTTAAACTTGTTTTGTAAACCAAAATATCTTTTAATCCTTTCCTTCTATATTTAAACCACTTTAATAACTTTG
Source organism: Allium fistulosum (assembly GCA_030737815.1). Lineage (NCBI taxonomy): Eukaryota > Viridiplantae > Streptophyta > Magnoliopsida > Asparagales > Amaryllidaceae > Allium > Allium fistulosum. Next base: position 871,088,328 of record CM060904.1, on the reverse strand, counting down.
TATAAAGGTTTGAAAACAAAGTGTAAAGTTCAAAAAACTTTTAGAAACAATTATAAAAAAACAAGGAAGTAAACTTGTTTTAAAAGAACACGGGATCACGATGTTGATATATAAACCAATTTAAGTGTGTTAACTTTCCAACCAACACTCGATCATTTATATACATAAGCACATATATATTCACAAATGTAAATAACATCCATAAGGCAAGGAAAAATCATCACTTGAAATTTTTTACTTAAGCACTTCGATTTCACTTCAACTCATTTACAAAGTATCACAAATGCCATCCGCTAAAGCTAAAACTGAACCAAGTAACAATCATTCCAAACACTTATAAACATAAGAAACTAACTAATATTATTATCACAAATAATAAAGTTTAAATCTTGGTTTTTAAAATGAGCTTTACTCACCTAAATCAACACGGGTTCAAATCGAAACTACCACAAATTTTACACTGATACTCAGACCTAGCTTTTCTTTTTAAGAAATTTATTTTTAGGACTTTGGGGAGTGGGAATGGGCTCGACCTAGGTGGCGGTGGGCTCACCATGGCTTGTTGAGGGTACCGCCTTGATTTAAAAATGGATATTTAGACTTCGTTGAAGGTGAGTGAAGTAAGAGGGAAAGAAGTATTTTTAGCTAGGTTTAAGGATTTATAATGGAAAAAAGATATTTTTAATTTGAAAACTTTTGAGAAGCCATGGATGTAGTGGAGTAAATGGAAAAGAAGAAGTAAGAATTAGAAAAATGGAGAAAAGAGAAGTAAAGGAGGAAATGAAAAGGTAAAGTTATTCTATATAAAATGAAATATATAAAATTACCAAACTATCCTTGGCCATTGCCCTCCACAAAGTGATGACACATCACCTTCCACCTTGCACACGCAACCCCCCTTTCAACTTTCCATCGCATCTTCTTTTCGAAGTGTATTTGCTGTATTATCTTTTATGCCATTTTATTTTTAAATTATAAACGAAAAGTCAAAAATCAACTTTATTAACTTAAGTAAATATTTTAAACTTATTTAACTGTAATCATCTCCTTAACCAAATCATACATTATTTGTAAAAACATGTATATATATACTCTAATATATACAACGTGTTCCGACAACTTTTAGACGATGAAAAGTCACAAATTCGAAAAATGATTTTTGGTCACATTTTCGATTTTCTCTAAATTAATTATTTTTGTAAACTAAATTTTCAAATAACTTTAGCATCATTAGTTGTTACTTAAAGAGGTCTATTTAAGTTATAAAATTCATTAATTAATTATTTTAAAAATATATCAAATATTCATATTTATAGTGATTAACTTATAAGTCGTTATGTGTATTATTGTAATAAATATTAAAATAATATATATACGCATAATATATAAAAGTTTTTTTTTAATTAACTAATATATATATATATATATTACAATGACAAAATAATATTTTTAAATACACACACACACGTGTGTGTGTATGTGTATTCATAAGCATGTTTAAAATATCTAAATATATACATATAATTTTAAATGCATTAATTAATAATAATTAAATAATTTTTTTAAAATACACTTTAACATCGTATGCACCCGCACAATAAAATATTATTATACTATTAAAAATATATAAATTGATTAATTAATCGAAATACAATAAAATGTTAATAAAAAATATTTTAGTAATATATTATTTAAATTTTACTTTTTCATAAAATCTAGCATGGTATTTGAAGGTTTGGAAAAAATTTCATAATTTGTCTTGACCAAAATTCATTTTTTTATTAATTAATTATTTTCGATCATATATTATAATAATTTTTAAAAATAGGAATTTTTTTATTCTCATTTTTTAGCTGAGAGCTTATTTGATGATAAAATAATTTTATAAAATTTAAGAGTTTACTTTTGAAACATAATTTATTTTACATAAATTATTTACATGGTATATTGATTTAAATAATAGTAAATAATTATTAAAAATATTTTACAGCAACCAAAAATTATAATTACTACAAATATACATGTGTATAGGTTCAATTATGAGCATGAAAAGATGTTATAATTAAATACAAACTATATAAGTATACTTAAATGGTATATTAATACATACATACATACATACATACATACATACATACATACATATGGTTTTTTTCTTCCATGGGGAGAGAAACTACCAGGCGATCTGCGATCTAATTTTTCATGGGATCTTCGTATCCTCTCTACTATGATAAAGTCTGAAACCGTGTTTCTTTTACCAAATTTTAAGCCGACACTCCAATTCAAATCACAGAAGTGGGAAACGGGTTAATAAGAAGGAATTGCGTTTTCAATTTTCAATTTATTTTGAGTCATCTCCGTCTTCCTGCACTTTGAATACGGTTTTGGAGATCTGTCGTGCAAAATCTAAAAATCATCATGTGTATTTATGGTGAAACCGAGATTTATTGTATACAATCATTTGTCGATTAAATGATACACGAGCGGGTAAGATTTCTATAATTGCTTTTCGCATTTATGATTTAGTGATTTTTAGTTTCCCATCCCACAAAACTTCAAAGCACCATTCTTTTTGGGCGTGTTTGTTACTGGAAGGCACAAAATTTACAATCCTGAGTGCCTAATATATAGATTATATTTGAGGGATCTGCATATTAAGTTTTAATTCCATTATTCTCTATGGTTTTTTATGAGTGGTGAAACCAAAAGTATAAGTCAAAATCAAAAGCCGTTATATTTCCAGTTCAAATCGGGATTCTCGAATTGAGATTAAATGTGTTGGAAATAATGAGATATGAAAATCGTTTGCCATCTACCTTTAGATTATGTGTATTCACCATATGGTTCGAATCCCAAAATTAGCTTTGGGCTAAGTTTATAACTCCTCGGACAGCAGGAGTTATGTGTATGATGGTGAAGCTATTTTCAGTTTAATGATTATTCTGCGTGGAATTTCTGAGTATATTTACTTGTGACTATGGTTTGCCAGTTCCTGAAGTTAATTTAGAAATATCGACCCGAGATTGATCTTGAATGGGATGTAACAACAGGCCTGCATACACATCTTGTAAGGTTTGAGTGTCATCCAGATTTAGGTACCATGTACGGGGTTGGGTAATGTTTGTTTGGCGATGGAGAGTTGTCATCCTGGTTATGTATAGGATTGTATTGCTTTATTGTATTTATATAAGGATGATTCTAATTAATGTGTTTACTTTGTTGTATTTATGTGGTTTATGTAGTTTAAGTAGCGTTGTATTACTTGGGCTACTGTTGTGTACTTCGTTGTAATTTCTATTTATGTATAAAGCAATAAAAGGAACCGATTTTTGAATATATATATATATATATATAAATATAATAAATAAAATTATTCTGTTATGCATATCTGACCTATATGTAAAAAAATTGTTTTTTTAATGAATGCATACATATAGCCAATATAGTATGTGAGAACATCAATACATATAAGAATCGTCACCTAAGTAACAGCATAAAAATAATATATATATATGAATATTAAAATATTATCCAGAAATTATAAACTATATAATACATAAAAAACATACCTAAAACCAATGCCATGAAGCGCACCTTGTAATGATGAATTCTCTCTCCTTTAAAAGCTTTTCGATTTGGTAGACTGCCAATCTTTGAACCGTAAGACCTTTGACTATCAATTAGCAATTGCCTTTTGATTTGATTTGGATTTGCTTGAGCTTCAAGGGAATGAAATCGGCCAGCAATAGATGGGCACAGTGGCAGCCAAAAGATCCAATTCAATTAGGGTTTGAGGTGTTTAAATAGTGGATGGAAGAGAGAAAATAATGGATCATATCTCATATCAATTCTCACTAAATCTAGCCATCCAATTCTAATACTCCTAACCTATTTTAGCTGCCCCATATAGCCTTCATTACAACCAAAATTATTAACCTATCATCACGGGCCAATATTCCGTTTAAGCCCAAAGAAATATTATTAGTTAAATCTAATTTAATGGCTTATCGATATCGCATATCGATCAATATATTTATAACTATTATAAATATATTCAATTATATTTATTCCTCAAATCATATTCAAAATTTTATAATTGATATTTTATAGATGTTAATTAATTTAATTAATTTATAACAATTATAAATTAATTAAATTGTTTGGTCTAAAGAGAATTCATTATTTCGGTTGTGTGCCTCGCCAGGCGTAAATTTGATCAGCGGTTAACATCAAACTATTTGAATGTTATCGTTCACACGTTACTTAGCAGGTAGTGTGATATTTTGGTTAAATTTATCGCTTGCTTGGTTTTGGCAAAATCAACTTCACTTTACTAAGCGTTACCCGGTTGTAACTTTTATTTCCACCAATTCTCTTTGTCAAAACTATATCATTTTGGACTTATGGAATTTGATAAAGGTCAAAGCCCAATATTGTCCACATTCAACTCTATAGTCCAAACATAAAATTCTTGATTCAATAGTAACAATTATTATTAACCGAACTGCCCTGGACAAGGACTTTGACTTTGAGTTGATTGTGATATTAACCCCATATAATTGAGGAGACAAATCCTCTCCTGAATAGTGATTCACTTTCAATACTTTCACTTGATTCAACTATAGTCACTCGATGGACGTCGTGCCATGATTTAACTATAATCAAAGTAGAGTTTTCATATTGAAAATTAACAAGTATTCTTAAGTTGAGAGAACTGTGTAAATCAGCCACATCGATATTTTCTATTTGACCTTAGTTATATTAACTAATAGAAAACTATCGAGCGAGTCGTTCTATAGTTATCCATAACTATTAGTACGTAATCTCTTGGTACATCGAGTAGTCATGAGTAATAAATTGTCCAATATTTGGAGAGCGTTACATACTCTAATCTCAGCGGATACATTGATATCCAGTCTCGATGCATCTTGACTATGAACATTTAAAATGGTATATTTGTTTTTATTGTGGTTAATTATTCACGGTTACAATACTTTTGCAACTACTATCACAAAACATGTCATTTATGGATTTTCTATTAGATATAGTTTTAATTAAATTAATTAATTAATATAATACATTTTATCAAGTATATAATAGAAAGAAATCATCTTTTATTTTGAACAAGATTGGTTATCGAGTTAGATATATAATCAACAAATTCATAAATGCCTCTAAGGCGTACCCGTAACTCTATCAAAACTGTCCAACTTCAAGTGGTCATATCTCCTAAACCGTAAGATCAAAAATCTATTATGACCACTCTACGGAAAGAGAAAATATCATAATTTTCATCGAGAAGTCGTTTCACATCTCAATTCGACTTCTATTAAAAGTTATACCAGTTATAAGTTTTTAGATTCATAATTGTACAGTCTTTTTCTTAGAGTAAAAATTTTTAATACTCAATATTTTCCAAAATTATATTTTTACGCGATCCAATTTGAATTTTAAAAGTATACTTTAGGATTCCTCGATATATAAAATACGAATCGTTATACTTTTTTCTATGTATATCTCAAAGATAAATTAATCTAAATGCACAGAAAGTGAAGTGATCGCGCATTAATACCAAAAATAAAAGTTGGAACGAATTTAAAAAACTTTTAATTTTATTGTAGTTATCCCATAATTAGTACCTAAATAGTACCCAATAAAGTGTTAATACTTCAATGTTCTGGTAGCACAGTCAGCTATGCAGTAATATACCACTTACTGTCGTATAATAATAGATCTCTACGCCACGGGGTAGATTAATGCATGCATTTAAATGATTTTAAGCTGCCACGTATGTGTCGTTATTCAACATTAACTTATTTGAGGTTCTGAAGATTGGGTAACGCTAATTGTCACCCTACTGGGTTACGTACAGTGTTAATATTTCACGCAGGCAAACGAGAGCTTCCCATAAGAAACTTACTTCTCAATCACAATTCGAAGATCTGCAACGTGTTGGTAGATAAGACAAACATCATAATCCACACACAAGTATACCGAGTTCCACAATACTTCAATTGAAACACGCCTTTTTGATACTACGCATAGATTTCTTTGCTCATACTAAAGAAATTTGTCCATTTCACAAAGTGCTGAAGTTTCAGTGGAAGAGGAAGAAAATGCCATTATACCCTGAATACAAATTCCGAAGAAAAATACTAGTAATCCTGTCTGAATAATTATTAAATAAGAAAATCAAAGTGATATTTCTCAACACACTAACTATAAATTCGTCACTTTTTGATTCCTTTTACATAAAGTCGACAACGGTGGATAAATTGTATTAGATTGTATATTATTTGTTTGACTATGATAGCTGCTATCTGTTTAATCTTTTAATTTATACGTTCGATTAACTGATACTTATGTTTAACTCGTGTCATTTTATGTTAGAAAAGAGTAATAATAATTCAAGCACTTATACCTCTGTTTAATTAGTTTTAGTTAGAGAGTCTGACCTTACAGTGACAATATTCCATTTGATTTTAGATTTTTACAGTACAATTTGATTAGTTCCAAACCTGATTATTAATTTCATTTCAATCAAATAGATCTGTAGCTTAGGTAATCAATATTAAAGTACAAAGCATCTAAGATCTTCTAATTTAAATTCTAAAATGAATTTTCTAGTCTAAATTTTAAAAAGTTGCGGTTAAAATTTCTAATTCAAAAACAGAGGGATTTTTACTCAATGGACTTCTCGGTTTATGTTAACAAGTTTTTATGACAATACTTCAAGATAATTTGTTTCAACCAGATAAAAGAAATAAAATTTTTGACATACGTTCTAATGGTTATAAAATATAAGCATTAGGTCTCTTTCAATTTTTTTTAAAATGTGACATTTACGAGGGTATTTGAGTAATTTTACTAACATTAATGTGCGTTTTTAAGTTATACGTTCATAAATCATAATCTCCGTAATAAACATCGGAATGACCGCTTTTAAATTTGAAAACGAGAGAAGTAAAATAGAAAGGATTTTTTTTAAAAAAAATGTAGAAAATAGTTTCTAAAACGAAGAATGTAAAACAAATAAGTTTAGAAAAGAGAAATGTGTCCTAAAGGAAAATGCCATTAAATCATTTTCCGAGAACTAGAGAAAAAAATCCTTTTTTTTTAGCTAACTATTTATAAAGTGTTGTTTCAAAAACTAATTACCTTGCGCTGAGAAGTCTTTTAGATTAATTTCTTGACAGGAACGATTAATTTCTTGACGCGACCGCACTAACTTGAGCTACAAAACATTGATCAACTTCTATTGATTTTCAGTTTCATTTTTCAAAATAAAAATTCCCACATGTGTTGCAGTTCTGACTTTTTGCTGGAGGTTCCATATTTTGATATTTGGATGGCAAGGTAAACCCTAATAGTTTGTTTTTACTACGAAAAGTGGATGGACCAAATCCTCTGCCATCCACCTTGTTTCCTTCCAGATTATTTATGTTAATTGTTGGGATAGAGTGTTTTGTGACATAAAAGGATAAAAGGTTTTAATAGGCCACAAACTTTTTACAGGCTAACCAAAGTTCTGCTAAAACATTTATTTCCTTTTGGGCTGAAGCCTTTTATAGCCCGCTATCGAATAAAAGGTATGCTGTGGCTAGCAATTACGTGGATTATGAGGTTTGTTTCCTCTACACCGTATTCGCTAAGGACTTCCCTTGTTCGGAGCTGCCTTGCCGAATAAGTCAGATTGCATAGCCATTTTGCCAACTCCATCCAATTTCTACTCGAGTGAAAAGTCCCAGCTCGTACTCCTAAATTTTGTATGGTGAGCTCATCTACTTGGAAAAAGTTCGTGTATTGTATCTTCATATTGCTGATACAAACAAAACAACTTTTTTTTTTTAGGTTAATTGCATGTTTATTGCGAACAATCAGGTTTTTTCTGGATTAAAGTAGTTTTAAATATGAAATTTCCCAGTTCGGTCAATTTATACAAACACTAACATATTATATTTAGAAATTCGTCTCTAATATTTTGAAAGCAATAGAATTTGTTTAAATACAAATTTGCTCAAAATTTTCTTTTATTTACCAATTTAAATTCAACAGCTATCAATAATTAATTTGATATAAATATCTCAAATCTGAAGGTCGTTACACTACAACGAGGTAAATTTTTGGTTTCACAAAGCTTACATGGTGTGTTTCTCATGGATGAAGATATTATTTAACCAATTCAATGTTGTTCGAGTTGACTATGTATAACATCATCATTATCCTTTCTTTTGAGATGTCATTGGAGTCATAAACGAAACACGTATTCCTGGTAGGATTGCACAAGTTAAACTAGCCGCACTTATAGGTAGAAAGAATTATTTTTACATGGTATATTCTTGTTGTAATTAAATTTGATTTGACATTTAGGTTTGTAATGGTTGGATGGGGAGGCACTCTCCATGGTAGTAGATTGTTTAGTGATATTATTGAAGAAGTCAAAACATTTTCAAATCACTCACTCAGAAAATATTATTTTGTAGATTATGGGTAAAACATTATTTACCACTTTATCACAATGAACGCAATCACGTCTAGATTTTCAACAAACCCCGAACATTACAAAATCTCCTAATGAATCTTCAATTTTCACTACTTATGTAGTCATGTGTATGGCTTTCAAATGAAAATTTGGAATTTGAAACAGAAATTCAACACTTTATGAGGAATGCAATCATGCAGTTTTAAAAAACAATTAGATTTTTTTCTACAACTTGTGCTGCGCATTATTTTATACGAAGATACAACATTTCATACTCCGGCGAAGAAGAAATTATTAATGAGCACGTTCCACAACATTACGCAGAGAATTAACTTAAACAGAGTCAGCAAAGTGGTTCAAACAAATTCGTCCCTTATATTTGAGTTGACTAGCTCTTTTGTCCTGAAAGTTAGAATAAATTATTGATTAATTATTTAAAGAGTTATTGAATTGATAATACAAGAAAATAGCCATTAGGCTCAAGCAAAAAAAGTTTGTTTTTTTAGGCTGAACGACAATTCTAGTTATAACTAGCATTTTGTATAGTGTAAAACTGAATATAATGTTAGATATAACTAGCATTTTGTATAGTGTAAAAGTTGAATATAATGCTAATTATAATTAGCATTTGTTCTTTAGCCTAAAAATGAAACTTGGTGTACTTCAGTCTAATTTTTTTTAAAGTTTGTCTTTTTCCCTAATTCCCTCTTCATATTATCTAATCGATGAATCAATACAAAAGTGAATTATATTCAGTTTTTACATGCCACCAAAACTGTAGTATTATCCAATAATGCTATTCCATCAACCATTAGAGGCCAATTAGGGGCCAACCTTTAGAGATTGTCAACGTCTTGTTAAAAAGTGCACCCTCAATATTTTGTTTTGGGCTACAAAGCCCGACCCACTTCTAGATTTTCTCCATCCTCAAAAATAACAGTCGGTCAAATGGCGAAGCGATATTGTGTGATTTAATCTTTCCATTATTGCCCCTTGTGATGTTCGATACAATGCAAGACTTTCTAATTTTTGTCGCTATTAGATGTAATGCCTAGAGAGCGTGAGGGATATTTTATGTTGTCTCACAAAATAAATCAATGGAATACCATGAATTTCATATTTTTGTCGATGAAAGAGTACAAATATATACACACTGACATGCTAATTTGACGTTTTTCAGTATAGTATTTAAAACCTGAATTTTTTTTGGTTAGTTTATCATATGACTTCTCTTAAAGTCCTTTTTAACTTAATCAAATATCGAAACATTTTTTTTTTTCTTCTCCCGTTCTTCCTTTTCTCCAAACCACAAAATAAAACATTAAATCGAACTAAGAATCTTTGGTTCACCATTTAAATCAACAAATGAAATAGAACTATCAAACGGCTCGAGACATAAAAAGGTCATGTCAAACTTGATTTAATTTCATTTACATTTGATCTATCTAATAGATAAATCGGTTTGACCTTCAAAATTCAGGTCTTTGGATCATCAACTTCGCTATCAATCTTTGAAACTTTCAAATTAAAAATCAAAATTTATATATAAATTCAATTCTTTAAATAATAAACATAGAATTCAAATTTTCAAAATCCAATTTGTCAAACTTTAAAATTGTGAAATTCAAACATCAAATTTTCTGAATTTTATTTTTTAAAATTCCAAATTTCAAATTTTCCCATTTTAGCTTCTCAAGTTTCAAATTTTAGATATTCAAATTTTAAATATTTTCAAATTTTATATCTTGTTTATACAAGTAAAAAAATATTATCCTTTTATGACCATTTTAATAATTGAGTAAAATTGATTATTCATTTATTGATCTAATTTATTGACCAAATCAGACAATTCATTATTTATCAAGGTTAACCAAGAGTCAAGTATTTACATTCTAATATATGTTGATGATCTAATTATTACAAGGGATGATGAGGCTGAAATCAACCAACTTACTCGGTATCTAGACAAAGAGTTATCAATCAAGGATCTTGGAGACTTAAACTATTTTCTGGACATAGAAGTTAGAAGGAAATCAAATTCAGAAATAGTTCTAAGTCAAAAGAAATTTATTTCAGAGTTATTGATCAAGACTAAAATGGATAATGCAAAGCCACAACCAACTCCAACGATAAGTCATCAACATCTGACTAAAAACAAGGGAAAACCTATAACAAACACTAAACAATGCAGAAGTGTTGTTAGTGCTTTACAGTATGCAACAATCACTAGACCAAATATTTCATTTAGTGTTAATAAAGTGTGTCAATTCAAGAAGGAACCACAAGATGATCACTGAAAGGCAGTAAAACGAATACTGAGATACATAAAAGGAACAACAAACTATGGCTTATCATTAAAGAAATGCAACAATCTCAACATAATTGGTTACTCTGATGCTGATTGGGGTACTGATCCAAATGATAGAAAGTCAATAATTGGATACTGCATATACATTGGTGACAATCCTATATGATGGTACCAAAGAAGTAATCAACTATCTCTCGATCCAGCACGGAAACTGAATACAGGAGTGTCGCAAGTGCAACAGTAGTAATAATGTGGATACAGTCACTTCTTAATGAGCTAAATATCAAATCAAAGACCAAACCGATACTATGGTGTGACAATCAAAGTACAGCCTACATGTCAACAAACCCAATTCTACATTCAAGAACAAAGCACGTTGAAATAGATCTCTATTTTGTTAGAGAGCAAATTCAAAACGGAAACTTGCAAGTCAATCACATACCAGCACCTTATCAGTGCGCTGACGTACTTACCAAGACACTATCAATTCAAAATTTCATCAGATTTAGAAATGATATAAAGGTAGAAGATATCCAAGCAGATACAAAAGAATATGTTGAAACTACTAAAGCTCAAAGAGAAAAATCAACAGCATCTCAAAAACACAGCAAAGCCATTGACAAGCTCAATAAAGTCACAGAGAATCAAGCTAAGAGATACTCGCAAGTTCAGAGATGAAGATATAAATCATTTATACTTTCAATGTCCTTTTACTTTCCTTCTTAGGATTCAATGTTTTCAGATTCTGCATATTATTCCTCCAAATTTTTTCAGTCTATACTGGTATTGGACAATGGACAGAAAACAAATGTCGAACAAGATAGACAGAACTCTAGCTGACTTCATTATCATGAGTACATCTTGGGTTATTTGGTGTGAAAGAAACAATAGATGCTTCAATCATATAAGTAAAACTTTTGATATGCTTCTTAAATCTATTTTATCCAACATGTTGATCTGGCTAGGCATGGAGCTTCCATATGGGTAGGAATGGAAAGCAATATTACCTGAATTACAAAAGAGGGTAAGAGAAAGCTTGGATTCGATAGGGAAAAGGGTGGTGCGAAGAAAGAAAGGTGAAAATGTGTAGACGGTGCTGCTATTGATTATGTGCTAATAGTTGGTAGTATGTCTGTGTTCAAATATTATGGACTGTTTTTGTTTTTTGTTTAAAATGTAATGTCTGTAAGCTGTAAGTGGTTTGTTTTTCATTTTGGGTTGTATATAATGTTTGAATGTATGGGAAGTGACATGTGACTAATATGTAATATCTGAAGGGTTTAATGTTAAGTTATTAGGCTGGGAATATGTTCCCATCCTGGGTTCAAAAAAAAAAAAGAGATACTCGCAAGCCAAAGAAATCTCTTTAATTTGATGAAGTTTGAAGAAAATATGAAGCGACGGATAGAATTGGGGAATCGTTTAGCCCTAACCCCAATATCGGTTTGAGGAGTGTGTTGGAAATGAGAAATGGTCGAACCGAACATCTGCTTCAATGTATATTGCTCAATGGTTCGGGTATTCAGCCAAGAATATATATGGGCCGCATCATATAACAGCCCAATATATAAAATTATGGCTCTATAAAGCCAATAGCTATATAATGAACGATATTGTATTGTATTGATCATCTTTTTAATAATAAAAGAAAACTGAAAACATCACTTTGCTCTCTATTCTTTCTGCAATTCATTTCTGCAATAATTCCATAATTCTTTTCACTAGCCCATTTACAAAAAGGGATTAATATGGTAGTAAATGAATTAGATCATATTATGTTTGGTTTAAGATGAACTTGTTTTGTTTTCATGTTAGCATATGTTCTAACTCGGTTCAAACGAAATATGTATCGATTATTCATTCCAATGATAAAATATAAATCTTTTCTACTAATTCAATAATATGCGAACAAAACGGTCAGCAAAAGAAATGCCCTTTTGTTTCTACTTTAACCATTCGTAATCCAAACACAATATTCCTTCCATTTACAGGATTGGTCAAAATTAAATTTTAAACAACAGAAAGAGAGACACGCAATTTGTTTATAATGCTCATAGAAATAAATAATGTAGGGTCATGACAAGGGAGTGGTACCTGTATTTTGTAGCAGGAAAATTAAATGCTGGTTAATAAAGAACTTGCGGTCCCAAATTCAATTCACGCTTCTTGCATTAAACATTCACAATCTATCTACACTCTCAATTATATTTCCTCATTTTCCTACTTGAACTTTTTTTTTTTAAATAGATAGATGAAGCAGACATTGTCCCTTACCTTACGAAACTACATATACTATTAGAAATCAGCTAAAAAGAAATAACTTGTTCACAATATTTGTAAAAGCGTAGAACCACAATTCAAATGAGTACGCATGGATGCATCTACTGATAAAGACTTTCTAATATAGTATACAAAAAATGTACTAAAATGGATAAAAATCAATGCATCTTGAGTCATATGTATGTTGTGATGTGTGTGGCCCTTTTATTTATTTCTCCTGCTTTGTTTATTCCGCAATTTGAGATGTGTAAAACGGCAGAAAGATTTCTTTTGTGTTGTATATAATGGCAAGTTATTGTTGTTATCACTCACTAAACAATCCTTGAATAAAAGCAAGAGAAAAAATGTCATAACCGTACGACATGCATATTTCTCTACACTTTTATTTCCATATCCACATTATGGAAGTATTGAAGTTTGATTGTATATTGTTCTTATTGTAGAGAGTACTCGGTTGATTAATTACCATGTTATAGCCGACACTGCAAAGGATTATGAGGGAGGGGGAGGAGGCATTGGCGTGTCTCAATCTGAAGACATGGTTGTAAATATGTACAACTATGTAATTTGATTGAGCCGCGTCAATATCTCCTTTCATATGCATAGATCATCGTCAACCAACCGGTAGTTAGGCAAATCGAGGTAGTGTTCTGTTCTCTTCATTCTGGAGTTATCTTTCATCTTATGTTGTTCTTCTAAATCCTTCTGAATTTCCAGGTAAATCTGAATATGCCACAAGGTTAAGAGCTCGTATTAGTTTTCAGTATTTATATTTTATACTTTGAAGGTAGTTTATTCGTGTGAAAGAAATGTTTGTCAGCAAAAAGTTTTGTAATGTCATTCTTTCATGTTTTCAGTTTTGTGAATATGCGAATGCGATGTATTTCAATGAAATGAGTTTTATGTAATCACGTTCACCAATGTTTTTTTTTTTTAAATAATCATTGAGTTGAAAGTTTGTCGGTTGTGTTCGGAATAAAACAACAGAAATACGGAGAAGAAGAAGAGAAATTCGTGACAACAAATTTCTCAAATCATTCATACACTTGAATGCTCGTATCATTCATACGTGTGTGTCTAACAATAATTCATCTGGATATTAACTTTGGGTCCAGTTTTTTTTTTCAATGTGACCTAACGATGATTTTTTGTAAATTAGATCCACATCACATTCGACAAATAGCAGCAGGCAATTCATTTAAATTCAATCTTTAAAATGTGATAACTTTTTGTAGATTAATCGAATTTTAAAATTGTTTTCACCGTTTAATCACAAACTTAATAAACTTTTCAATAATATTCATATCCGATACGTAAAAATAAATTTTTGGAAAGGCTAATTCTATTTAACTCCTAAAGATTACTTAGTAGTCCCACCTTAATTTTGAAAATTTAGATACTCCATTTTACCCTTCTTTATTCTTTCTAGTAGTGCATACATGAAATGTCTTTAAGTCTAACCCATTTATTTTCACAAAGCATAATTTTTAATTTTCATCTAATAAATTTAAATTTTCTTTTCAAATCAATTGATTTTGATAAGGGCGATGAAATTCTTCAACAATTAAAGATGATAAAGTCATTTATATTTTTTACCTTTAGATTTTAATTTAGTTGAAAATTTTGTTATATTACAGAAGTCATAGTGCATGAATCATATTTTTACCCCGTAGTCCCACTACAGTGTGAAAATATAATTCACGTTGAGCACCTACGTGATTAGGATTTTCTTTACCTACAGTCTAACTATGGTGTACAATTCCTAATCTTAGACATACTTTGCGTTGTAATTATTCTAAAGAAGAAAAATGCAAAGCTTGAAAGGTATTAAATTAATTTTATCAAATTTCATTCGATGGATTCAGTTTGAGTTTCAGATTTTCATTTGAGTAGATTCGATTAGGGCTTTAGATTTAATAAAAATACTATGGTTTCAACATTTTTTGTTTTGTGCGTAATGATAAAGAGGGGTAAAATTGGAATTATTTAAGTCATTTGTGGAGCTACTCAGCAAAAAAAGTATAAGAACTATATCGGTTTTTTGGGAGCTACATAGTGATCTATTGGGTTCAAATAGAATTAGCCTTTTGAAAATCATAATTTTACATAACGATTTTAACTGCATTTATATAATACAGCCATTTGTGTTACCTATTTGTTTAACAACGTTTATGCGACTGCATTTATTTTGGAATCTTTTACATAGTTGTTTTTAACTGCGCTACGATAATGTAGTTATTATCTCTTAATCTAATTGAAAGAATTTGTTTTACATTACGCAGTAATGGTTGCATTTTGCATTGATGTGATGTGCTAATCATTTTGGCTGCATTTGATAAAAATTTTAATTCTTAACGCACTTTGTAATTTAATTGCATTAAGAAAATGCAGTTATATTAAATGCCTTAATAAAATGCAATTATATTTTAATATCATATTTTGAATTAATTTAACTTCATTTAATTGATGCAATAACAATTTTGGCTTACATTTGACAATTTTTTTCAATTCTAATGCAATTATAATTTAACTGCATTGAGAAAATGCAGTTAAATTTAAATGGTTTAAATTATAATTTAACAGCGTCTTTTTAACTAATTTAACTACATTTATGTAATGTAGTAATAATATTAACAACATTTGATAATTTTGTTCTTAATGCACACTTTATAAATTAACTATATTAAGAAAATGCAACTATATTTTAACATCATATTTTTGAATTAATTTACCGTATTTATGTGATGCAGAAATAATTTTGGTTGCATTTTATAATTTTATTCAACTTTAATACAGTAATATTTTAACTACATTAAGAAAATGCAGTTGATACAGTTAAATTTAAACGAAGAAAATGTAATTATAATGTAACAAAAAAATTTGAACTAATTTAACTGCATTTACGTGATTCAATAATAATTTTGGTTGCATTTGATAATTTTATATAATATTAGTGTACTTTATAAATTAACCGCGTTTAGAAAATGTAGTTATATTCGATTTTAATGCAGAATTTGACTGCATCAAAAAATGCAGTTACAACCCCATTAATATAATGCAGTTATAAGTCTGCATATTTTTTTTTTTGAATCTTGCACTGCAAGGAATAAAGTAAATAGCGACGGAAGCTTCTGACGGCCGCCGACGGTGATTTCCGACGGTTGACGAACTCTGCGGCGTTTCGCAAAAAAAATATAGTAGACGTCGAAAATCGACGTAAATTAACCGTCGGCGGCCGTCGAAAGTCGTCGGAAATTATCGTGTATACAGGCTCCAGGCCGAGAGCTTTCTTTATTATTCACTCTCCTCCAAAATCAATCCAAATCCCTTACCCACCACCACCTCCCGGTCGTCAGCCAGCCCCCGCGCCTCCCCGGTCATCTCCAACTTCATCATTCTCCACTCTCGACAAGCCTAGGCCCTTCATCAATCTCCAATCAGATTTTATTCCTAAACCCTAATTAATTTGATTTATTAAATTAGGGTTAATTTGTTGTTATAGTTGTATAATACCTTATTGATTGTTTGTTATACCCTATTGAATGCTATTAGGTTGTTATTATAATTGTTTATTATTTAAATGTTGAGGAAGAAAATTGTTTAGTGTATATGTGCGTTATTTGGTGTATATGTGTTTGATTAATTAATGAATACGCGCATTAGGGCTAGTTTGGATTAATTAGAGTCGATGCTCAGGATTTAGTGTATGCGTTTTTAAGATGACGAAAACGACGATTTAGTGTGTGCGTTTCTTAGAATATAAATAAATTATTGTAAAAACTATTGTATAATACGCTTTACTTTTTATAAATCCCTCAGAGAATTTTTGGTCCCGTCTGATAAGTATTTTATATGATCGTTGTATGGATGTTTGTTTTATCATAAAACGGACATTTATATTCATCCGATACAATATTTGTCGAATTTGTCCCTGTATTGGACAAGTTACAAACACAATAGAGTAATTATATTTTTCAAATCATTTCATTTTAAACGGTTCACAAAATTTCGACAACACTTTCATTTTGTTCCATGTGTACACGTATATGTGTACGATACAGGGAACAAATGGAAAGTGCTGGCGAAATTTTGTTGAATCGTTTAAAATGAAATGATTTACAAAATATAATACCTACTGTGTTTGTAACAGAAAGTGGGATGACAAACCATCAAAGTGTAAAACAATAACCTAAAAATTGTTGATTATATTCATATAATAATTTGTGTAAACCAGTTTGAAAATAAAATTAAATAGAATAATATTATATATTTGCGAAAATTTAAATGTGTAATTTAATTGAAAAATAAAATGTCCAAAAGTAAATGATTAATACGTATTTATGTTTTAAAGTAGGAAAATTGGTCAATTATTTTACCGGTCGGAGCTGGATGTACCAACAAAGAAGGGAAATTGGAGACTCAATAAGTGAACATTTTCAAAATGGTGTACACGTCTTTATTGAATTCGCTTTAAGTAATAATGGGAACGACGAAGAAATTCGTTGTTCATGTAGTAGGTGTAAATTATTGAAGCATTTGATATCGGATATGATAATAGTTCATTTGCGCTAATATGGTTTCGTGTCGAATTATTTGGTGTGAGATCGTCATGGAGAACTTATAGCACCTAATCCCGTACATTCGGAGGAGGAGGTGGATACTGAAAATGTTCCGACGAATTTCATAAAAGATATGGTTGAAGATGCAACACATTCAATGTTCCCTACTTTTGAAGTTGATGATAACGATGTTAATGTCGAAGAAAAATCAAGTATTGGAGCAAAAAGTTTTTATGATTTATTGGATGCTGCTAAGAAACCCCTTTGGGATGGTGGTACAAGCGGTACTCAACTATCAGTAACTGCAGAATACATTGCGATGAAATCAAAATACAATTTCACAGAAGCCGGATTTACAGCTATAGTACAAGCTGCAAAACATCATATGTCATCCGATAATTTAATGTGCAAAAATCATTATAAAGTGAAAAAACTTATGCCTGCTTTTGGTTTGCCGTATCAAAAATAGATACATGTTAAAATGGTTGCATGTTGTTTTGGACAGAATACATCAACCTTACGAATTGTAAAATATGTAATGAGAAAAGATACAAACCAAGGGAAAAGAAGTTCCGTACAAGCGTATGCATTACATACCCATCACTCATAGGCTTCAAAGGTTATATGCATCTTTTGTAATCGTATACCATATGAGATGACACTGTGTGAGAACACAGAAAGAAGGTATGTTAACACACCCAGCAGATGGAGAAGCATAAAAGCATTTTGATAAGACATGCTCCGCTTTCATAGCGAAGAGCCGTAATATTAGACGTGGTTTATGTGCGAATGGATTTTTACCGTTCTCTCAATTTTTTTCAAAATATTCATCTTGGCCTATAATCGTTACACCTTACAATTTAACTCCGTGGATGTATATGAAAACTCAGTATATGTTTCGAATATTATCATCCCTGGCCCTGATGATCCGACGCAAGGAATCGACGTATATTTACAACCGTTGATTGAAGAGTTGAAAACATTGTGGTATGAAGGTGTTGAAACATATGACATTTCAAAAAAAAGAATTTTTGTATGTCCGCTTCTCTGTTGTGGACTATAAGCGATTTTCTTGTGTATGCAATGCTTTCGGGTTGGAGTATGGCTCGTCGTCTAGCTTGTCCTTATTGCATGGAAGAAACACGAGCATTTCCTTTACCATATGGAAGGAAAATTTCGTGGTTTGTCTATCATCGGTGTTTTCTCCATATTAACCATCCTTTTAGAAAAGATAAAAAAAACTTTACAAGTAATAGAGTTGAGACATTGTGACCATCAATGATTTGGTCAAGCGAAGATATTTATGACCTTGTAAAGGATTATCCGAAGATACATGAAACTGGCGAACAAATTGAAATTCAAGGTAAATTGACAATTCGTAATGGGTGAAAACAAAGTATATTTTGGGAGTTGCCTTATTGGAAAAATCTCCTAATTCATCATAATATTGACATGATGGAGCATTCCCTTCGTCTTGTGGTTCCGGAGCAGATAACGAATCATGAGGTATGTTTTGCAGTTTTTGTTTCTAAAACTTGTGTATATATACAATGAAAGATGGTGAAGTTGATTTGTGGACATTGATGTTTGATATCGATTTGTGAGGTTTGATGTTGGATGTATATATTGTACATTGATGTTGGATTTAGACATTGTGGGGGTGATGATGGATGGTTTGGTTTGTATTGATTGGAATGTTTGAGTTTGAGATTGTAATATTTGAGTTTTATTTATTATTGATATTGATATTGGTTAGCTTATATATCTGATATATATTGATTTTGTAGTGTTGTGATATATATTAATATTGATGCGCTATTGAGCTGCTGAAAATAATAATATTTACGACGGTTTCCGATGGCTTATAGGTCGAAATATTCCGACAGCTAACTGGTCGTATATACCGATAGCTTTCGACGGTTTCCTGGCGTGTTTTAAGCCACGTGCACGTCTTCACCGTCGGAAAAAACGTCGGAACTGCCATTGAAAAAGCCGTTGGAGGCCGTCGCAAAACTCTCGTCGTTTCCGTCGAAAATGGATGTAGCAGTGTTCGATATATCAATGGCATTTCTGACAGCTTTCGACGGTCGCCGACGGCCAGGAGCCGTTGAAAATGACTGTATTCCTTGTAGTGTTGTGATTTGAATGATGCAATTGTACTTGTATTTTGAACGATGAAGTATTAAATACATTTGTTATATGGAAAAATTAGAGTTTTCTTTTTAAAAAAATCGATGATTAGATATTTACATATGTATAACGCATATCATTTAAAAGATTATAAAATTTATGACTTAATAATGAAAAACAGTTCGTTTTTACGATATTTCTACAAGCACTTATTGCATTTTAAATATTAAAATCAAACAAGATGTGAGAATATCAACATCAGCTGGTTGCAAAAGAAAAGTGCGGTCCTGACCTAATTTACATAATATTATGAGCAAGAATATTTTATATATTAAAACTATAATGTAGGGATTTATGTACAAATCCTCTTAATTAAATTACTTTCCATTTATGACGAGACGACTTATTTAAACGAAACAATTGCGACTGATAGTTCTCCACTTATGCAGCGAAACATTATCAAACCTCCATCGCGGACGTAAGTGGAGGGTATTATACATGTTGTCTTTCTGCAAAAATCAACTCCTTCGATAGCGGTTTAATCATCATATCTTTTTTTCGTTGCCGCCTTAATAAATACATATCGACCCAACAGTCTCGACCACTCTCTCCCCCGACTTACATCATTTGAGCTCCAATGGAGACGAGTATATATGCACGTTCATATGGACCTACATCTGCTCACTTGGGCTATATGAACTGCTTCGCACATGAGCAATGTTGAAATACAAATGAAATATATATATATATATATATATATATAAATTAATGAATGTTTATTTAGTCTTTAGTTTATAGTAATAATGTCTTCAATTTCTCTATGGCGAGTGGAGATATAGTACCTTTATAAAACTATATAAGCCATCACATTTTACCGTTAGAATCCATCTACTTTGCTATGTGGTTTATAAAGGCTAAGAGTATTTCTATTCCATTATTAGATTAAATATGTAAAATTAGTCGATGCTAAGGAATTTATATCATTTGTGAAGACTTTACTTGGCCAAGCAATAAATTAATTTGGTAATGATTTTATGGATCCAACATGAAAATTTTCATGATGAATAAGATGTATACTTTCTTGATATCCACATTGTATACTTATGCTTTCACACGTAAACTTGTAATTTATTTTATAAATTTATGCAAAGGAAAATGAAATGTTGGAGTTTAATTGTTGATTACAAATCTATCTAAAAGCATGAGAACTGAGAAAGTAGTTGGAACATTGTAATGGTTCTACGCCTATACAACCGACCTTTTATTTTATATAGTTTTTATAATCTAGCTCAAAGCCATAATTTTTCAATAATATTTTAGAAAACTAATTTTTCTTGACAAAGAGTTCAGAAATTAGGAACGGATTTGATATGAAAAATATTATACTTGTTAGCTCCAAACTAAAGATACCACTGTTGTCATCAATTGTCCCTACTTTTTCCAATAGGTGATTACCGAATAAAAACCTTGCCATTTAATATCGCCTTGAATTGCAATTTTCAGTGGAAGCTTGAGTTGCTATTCATAATTTGATATGCAACGCTATAGTTAGGAGCCGATATGCCAAGAATTTCATAATATTCTTTAGCATATAGATTAACCTTCCCCATACATATCAGACATTTGCTTTACAGAAGTAATCACCTAAAAGTGGTTAAATGTGCATATAAACCTGAAATTTCCACTATCTAGCTAAATATTTTATTTTAATTAAAAAACTTTGAGCATGTTATTTTCAACCAACAACTTTTTTTGGGATTACCTGAGAAAGACAATGGATGTCGTATGAATGATGATTGACGATAACTCTTTATCCACACTGAATAAGCAAATCCAAGTTAGTTCTGTGGTTAGCCGTTTAGCCGATAATTGACATTTAAGTTCTGAACTTGGTCGATAATAGATCAGAAATCGTAGTATAATGGACTAACGTTGGTTGTTAATCGATCGATCAATAATCGTAAGATCTAAAGTCAAGTTGGAAACGAAATCGATGATCGATGGTCGGCAGTCAAAGTTGGAGATGCTAGATCTGGAATCACAATTGGAGATGGTAGATCTGGAATCGCAGTGAAGTAACTGTAGTTTCAGTATGCAAAGGAGACTAAATCGATTTAGGTTATTTTTCAGTGATGGAGGTATGCGAGTTTAGTTTTGTAAAGACGATTTAAGTGATAAACGGAGTAAAAAAAGAACGAAGGGTATTACGAGAATTTCAAAAAGACACGGTCGATTTCATGTTCATCGAACTCTCATTATTAGTAGTAGAGATTTGTTATATATATGTATAATTCAACATGATATAATATGAAGGTAACTCAGGAAATTAAAGTAGAAGAAACTCAAGATATCAAATTTAATTGAGTTAGTGCGGTTAAAAAGAGTTCATACCTCCCTAGTGGGGAGAGATGGTTTGAGCCTTAGCAGCTGCAGTTTAATGATCTGATATTTTCGAAGGCATGTAATAATCGCTTAAATGAGTTAGAATCTCGGAATTAAAAAATACATTTGTGAGGGCCTGAGTTAAAAGGGAAGAGATGGTGGCGGACCTTCTTACATTCTTGGCCAAGTTGGTCTAAAAAACGCAAATTTAATATGGATTGTATCCAAATGGAGGTCTGATTTAAACGATTAAGTACATCAATCACATTTGACACCAAAAAGGGTACGGTCCAACTCTGAGGTATAGGAAAAGATCAGAGCATTCCCATCTGAAGGGGGTGGGAGGGGTCGATTCAAGTCGGCCGACCCCGAACCCACCATCAACTGTTGGGAAAAGGCACAATTTGTGCTTTCCCTTAGCCGGCTAAGGGAATGGTTGTGGATGGCAATCCACACGCTCACTTAGCCGGCTAAGTGAGAAATGGGAACCGGCTATATAATAGCCGGTTACCCATTTCACTCCACCCCAACTAAGCTTCCACAATTTTTCTACCTCCTTCTACCTCCCAGCAACTTTCCGCCATTTTTTTTCCACCCAGCAAGTATAAATAAAAATAGAAAATCGTTCCGGAGACTCCGAGGTAGCAGTAGTCACAGCGCAGGAAATGTTCCACCGCCCGTGGAAAACGCCCCTGCAAAAGACCGTGCATCCGTACCGCCAACGGTCACCGAAGGTCGACGAAGCACAGTGCTTAGGCGAAGACGTGCAGGTAGAAATACAACAAATGCGGTTCTGGACCCCCACATCGATCAAAATTTGAGATCGGACAAAGATTTGATCAATTTCTGCATACTTCCAAACGACGAGTTACACGTTAGCACGTGTGTTGATAATTCTGTAAGTTATTTACCTTCAATTTAATTTATTAGCTAAATTGTACAATAATAAATGAATATGCAACCTATTTTACATTAGGCTCGTCGTGAGTGCACCCGTCGATCTTGGGTTAGCGTAATACACCTTTATAGAATGATCCGATCTTATGATGCCGATGGCATTATTCATGCTTTGCTACGAGATATAGGATTTGGAGATTTTTTTGAGTACATATTTACATCATTACTGTTTATTTATGTAATGATGTTTAGGGCTTTCAATAATTGTAAATTGCTTTAATAGGTATCGATAATCTATTAAATTCGGATGTTCAGTTATGCGGTGCTTTAGCCGCCTGTTGGTGGAAGACCACTCACACCTTCCACTTAAGTTTTAGAGAGTTGGATTTTACCCCGTTAGACTTTACTATGCTTATCGGTTTAGGCATTGGAAGGGGGGAGACCTTACCGTATGATGAGGAGTACCAGCACTTTCACCGTTTATCTAGTGTACTCCCACATCTTGATTTACATGACGGACTGCATATTAGATGTTCTTACATCGGACAAGCAACCAGTGAATTGATGCATAGTGGTAGTCCAGAAAACAATCTGCATATTGCTAGACTTTTTATTCAGTACATGATGGGGAACTTATTCTTCATAAATGCATCAAACACCTTGCCGGCCGGATATGTTGCAGCTGTAGCGGAGTTGTCGTTTGATAATCTAGTTGCATATGATTGGGGGACTCCTATATTAGCTTATTTATATCGATCTTGTGATCATCAGTGCATCGTTAGGGGTAGATCCACGTCCATAACAGTTTTTGGGAGCTCTTACAGTACTGGTACTATGAGTACTTCTGCAACGTGACTTATTCGACGTTGGATTCCACATTACCCTTTTTCTTTCCCCGAGTTAGAGCATGGGCCCATGATAACCGTAGAATGGTGCAAGGAGGGGAGGCACGCCATATTTTTGCTGTGGGCCGAAATCAGATCGAGTTACGGATCACACGAGAGAGTGTTATTTGGCATCCGTATGATGGTTCGCCTTTTATGACCAACCTTATCGTAGTGCACGCTACATTCCTTTCTATGAGACGTTTTCCATTGGTTTCATCCCCATCCAACTTAGTGATATTGGTTCCTCGGTGAGCGTAGTGTTAGAACCTCAATTGTTGGATTTTAATGACAACAACTATACAATTATGTCAAAGAATCTCTAAGCTATTTTGCAGATCATGAGCATCAAAAAGAGATAATCAAATACGTTCAAAATGAAGATACACAGTACAAAAGGATGAAAGAATGTATATGGAGATACAAGAAGAGATATATACGATAGAGACAAGACGAAGGTGACAAACAAAGTATTATTAGTCATAGAATGTCGTGTCTAGAGTTTACAAATGTTAAAATCTTCTCAAAATGATATACACACATATACATTCATATTTTAAATGAAAAATCAAGTTTTCAAAAATTGCATAGAGCGGGACTCGAACCCGGGGCACTAGTTCAGAAGGCAAGTGCTCTAACCATTTGAGCTATGATAATTTTTTTGTTACAGACTAAATTCAAACGTCTGAATAATGTCATTCAGATGTCTGAATGCTGAAACCTGAATATTGTTTCACAATATTCAGACGTCTGAATTAAAATATTCAGACGTCTGAATCAGATAAAAAATGACCTATTTGCTTTCTGAATTGCACATGAACGATTTCAGAAGTCTGAATTCTTTTTTTTAGACGTCTGAATTCCTATAACGGCTATATTTCTGAACAAACATTTCTCTTCCATAAAGAGATACGACTTTTAATCAACAGGTATGGCCATATACTTTCATGATAATTATTCACGAACAATTGCACCTTTTTATAATCTATATAAACATGTAAGAATCATCAGTTTTATTAATCTAATTGATCTAACTCTTTCTATTCTTAATCTACTTTGATTCTAACACACTCTTGTGCATTCAAGTTCATACAAAATCATTCATTTACTTCCATATTCTTCACATACACACATATATATCGAAAGGATAAGATTATAGGAAGGTTGTACTATCAAGAGACAAATCCGTGTTATCAAGAACACACTGCGTCAAATACTCTCTGTATAAGTTGAAGTCATGTTCTGCTGCTCAGGCGTGTGAAGTCCTCTTCGGTTGTTGAGGCGAAATCCTGTTCTGTTGCTCAGGTCCCTGTTCGGCTGCTCAGGGGTTGTATAGACCTGTTCCTCCGGGTTAAGTGAGGGTTGTTGTTTTAGTGAAATTCCAGAAGGAGTCAGGGATTGGACGTAGAACGGGAAGTTCGAACCAGTATAAAAATTCCTGGTGTGCTTGTTTTATTTTACTTATTCACATTGCTATAGTATCTTAGTCTATTTCCGCACTAGTATAGTATAATTCCATATAACACGATCCACACCGTCTTTTCATGTAGTTGGAGACAGACGTTAGATGGTGATTTTGTTCCCGACGATCTACATCCAGATACACCTTTTTGAGGGTTTATGACAGCGCTCATTACAGGAGTAAGTAGGAGAGTGGTGGTCCGCTAATTACTTCATCATCGTGAATGTAGATTATGCTTCCTTTTGGCGACGGTTTTACACTCCATCGCATACGCCACTTTTGTGCATGCTGCATCAGTTGATTTGGTAGGGCCCTTAGGCGTACGGAGTGGTGTTGCCCCCCTGTTTTGCAGGACCTTAGACAGAGCACTCAGGTGTATCATGCTCCACAGCTCTCCTAGGTAGGATATTACGGTTGGACCGTCGGTATTCCGATAACGTCTAGGGTTGATAGATATGTTGATATTCCACGGCCTCAAATTTCGCAGTATCCCGATCCAGCAGCATTTTCGTATGAGGATTTGTTTCAAATGCAGATGGGTCTCCGCCAAGTCATGTACGTCGAGCATCGATGGAGCATAGATGAGTTGACTGCTCGTATTAACGAGCTTACTGTAGCTGATGAGCAACGATATCATCCTACGCACAGAGTAGATGATGATGACGATGATGGTGATGCAGCCAATCTTTTTGATGATGAATATTGGTTTGATGAGCCGTAGTGGTTGTATATACTATTACTATTTGTATGTCATATCCATGTATGTACCATTGTATTATCATTGTTATGTATTTCTTAGTAGAGTTTGTATGACTGTATTTTCAGTGGTTTGTATGCACTAGCAGTGGTTGTATCTATGTTTTATCATTGTTCTGTATTTATTAGCATTGTTTGTACTAGTGTATTATCTGTATCCGTACTTACTAGGACTGTTTGTATAACTATATCGGCTTTGGATTTCATATTTTGCTTGACTATAGGTAAATCAGTATGTGTAGGAACAAACACAGCTGTGTTTGTTTATAGCCACGTTTGTGGATGCTTTCCTCGTGGTTTATTATAAGGCACTTGATTCACGAGACGCGGATCATGAACTTTCTGTTTAAACTAACTTTCTGTGTTGAAAATTCACAACATCTTCATTTATTCTCAACGTCGTCAATAATCTTCAATGTCAAATGAAAATTGGAATGCGGCTGATTATTTGTTTCTAATCAAATCGTACTTAGAAACCGACCGTAGACACATGGAAGTAGAGATGGAGCAAGATTTTTGGGTCACTCTAAATGAGACTTTTAACAGTCATCCTGATTGTAGATTAATTCGAAGGATTTTGAAAACTCGAAGCACTTTTGTAACATTTACTAGGGATTTTTGAAGATATAGAATCATTATAAAGATAGTGAAGGAAGAAGATCTATTTCAGTTAACATGAGCCACGTTTGATTCTCGTTATTTGTGGGAGTATCACATTGATTTTGTTGGACATGCTGCATACAATCTCTGGGTTAGATATATTAGACAATATGAATGATGTATGGGTTGGTTAAGTATGTTTGTTAAGTTAATTACCTTCAGCTAGTTCTTTGCACTATCAGTAACTTGTATGTACTTTCAAATTCAAGTAAAGTTTGTGTTCTCATAATCTGCTACGCACTTAACATAATAACAACGTATAAACATTTGGAAATCATTAACAACAAGACTTAACTTACGAAGACAATAAATAACTGCTTTCATAGAAAACAAACAAGACAACAAACTGTAAAACACGACAACATCATGGAAAAGGAAAAAGACAACAAACAAAACAACCAATAATTAAAAAAACTGCCTTCAACAACCTAATAAGTTATTTGTACCCAACGTCCTTTGAAGCATCTGAATTTGGTTTTCAAGTTCATTAGCATAAACAAATGCACGGTGAGGAAGAGGATCATCAATCCATTGCCACATGCTACAACCATCAGGAGAATTACGACATCTGTAGTGCCATTGACCGATGTCTGTTCCGCTACTTATAACATCATACATAATAAAAACCTCACTGTTACAGTAGATCTCATGAGAGTTAACCTCTTGATCTGTGCGAGGTACTTGGTGTTGTATTTCATTTCTATGTTCTCTATTTCCATTATGGCTACGCCGATCTTCTCTTTGACGTCTTCCATTTTCTAGCCGCATATGCTCCTGCACTTGCATCTCATGCTCTCTTACATTAGCATTGTGTCTTTCCTCCATTTCAATATACCACTCTGTCAGTGGTCGAGAGGAGGATGTATTCGATGGGCTATTGTGCTGTAACGGACATTCGTATGAGTATGAGGATGATAATGAAATATGATTGTAATAGATCATTTTTATATACTACTTCTACGATAATAATGAAGAGAAGCATGGCAAACAAACCAATATTTATATAGCATAATACATTGCCCGTGTAAAGTAGTACAACGTGGATATAGTGTCGAACTCTTGACCAGTGGGTCCTTCTGCTTTAGCTCTGTTTCAGACAAGACCCGACCTCCTGACCACCTTCGGCTTTAATCAACATCAAACACTTTAATCAATATGACCAGTGGGTCTTTCGTCTATAGCTCTGTTTCAGACAAGACTCGACCTCCTAACCACCATCAGCTTTAATCAACATCAAACACTTAAACCAATATGACCAGTGGGTCCTTCGGCTTTAGCTCTGGTCAGACAAGACTCGACCTCTTGACCACCGTCAGCTTTAATCATCATCAACCAGCTGTAATCAATATGACCAGTGGGTCCTTTTGCTTTAGCTCTGTTTCAGACAAGACCCGACCTCTTGACCACCATCAGCTTTAATCATCATCAAACATCTTTAATCAATATGACAAGTGGGTCCTTCATTTTTATCTCTGTTTCAGACAAGACCCGACCTCCTGACCATCGTCATCTTTAATCAACATCAAACACTTTAATCAATATGACCAGTAGGTCCTTCGGCTTTAGCTCTGATAAGACAAGACCCGATCTCCTAACCCCTGTCAGCTTTAATCACCATCAACCAGCTTTATTGCATAGTACGTTGTAGCTGATGTGACCCAACACAGTACTAGTCTTCAATCCATATGACTAGATCTTGTGCCATTTCATTATCCTTTAAACATCAATAGCTTATAAATAGAAGCAAGGATGTCGAATAACATACTAATTCAAAATTCCAAACTAATAACCACCGTTCTTCTACCTATATTAATGAGTTCTCTAAAAATTTTGTGGTGCTTCTCATCCCCGTCTTCGTCATCGTCATCTTCTTCCGATGATTTTTATTGAACATGTATTACTCAATAAAGAATGTTTGCTACCGAAACGAGGGATTTAATGGCTCATGAAATTGCTGAAATCTCTACGCCATCCCAAGGAGGTAGCGTTGTGGGAAGAAAGGACTTGTGTTATGGACGCGACTATGCTAGCGGTCATAATCAATTGATCAAGGATTATTTTATGGAAAATCCCGTGTATGGGGATGTGGATTTTAGACGAAGATTCTGTATGTCGAAGAATATCTTTAATCGGGTTCTCGACAAATTAACTGAAACAAACGTTTTTTTCACCCACAGAAGAAATGGAATCAACGAACCTGGAATTTCTCCACTACAAAAGGTTACGACCGCTCTTCGCATGATATCATATGGAACTTCTGGTGATTCGCAAGATGACAAAGTGCGGATTGGAGACTCAACGAAAATATTATGTATGAAAGAATTTTGCAAAACTGTTGTTTGTATGTTTGGTGAAGAATATCTTCGATCCCCTACACCTCAAGACATTGACAGATTGCTGGCAATGGAATCTCAGCGTGGATTTCCAGGTCTGTTAGGTAGCTTAGATTGTATGCATTGAAGGTGGAAAAACTGTCCAGTTGCATTGCAGGACCAATATACAGGACATTGCAAAAAGGCAACTCTGGTCTTGGAAGCTGTTGCTTCGTTCGATTTGTATATATGACATGCTTTTTTTGGAGCACCAGGTTCACTGAATGATATTAACGTTCTACGACAGTCATATTTATTTAATGACTTATGTAATGGCATATCAATTCCATGCAATTACAAAATTAGAGATAAAGATCATTCATAGGTTATTATCTGGTAGATGGAATCCATCCAAAAAGGAAAACACTTGTTCAAGCTTATAAAAGACCGAATAACACAAAGAAGCCAAGTTTACCAAACAACAAGAGAGTTTTAGGAAAGACGTGGAACGCGCATTTGGAGTGATTCAAGGTAGGTTTCATATATTAAGAAAAGAGGTATACTACCACAATCTGACGGTATTATCTGATATCATATACTGTCGTATAATTTTACATAATATGATTGTCGAAGAAGAACGTGGTGGGTACGAGCTTCAACTGAGAAACTATCTAGACATTGCTGTAGCATTTCAAAAAAAAGCTAAGGGCCCAAATACTTTTGCCGAATACATGCAAATAATACAAGACATTCGAGATTCACAAGCTCATCTTGATTTAAGAGAAGAACTAGTGGAACACTACTGGGAACATATAGGAAACCATTAGTAGAAGTGATGTTAGATGGTGCTTATCTATTGTAACAAGTGGTTGTTGACGTTTTGTACTAATATTTGTGTTTGAATTTGTTATATCTACTATACTAAGTTGTTGTTGACGTATTAAAACTATTAAAAGATAGCAATAGCAATAACAACAAAATTGACCACAATAGCATTACCATTAACTCCAACTAATACATCGACAATCACATTAACAATAATACTAACAATGACATTACAACCAACACTTACGACATTAAAAGATCGATAGAATGCTAAGATACATTGTAGGAACCTAGTTTCATACATCCCCCATTGACGTCTATGGTACTCCTCAAGTTGCTTCACCATATACATCCTCTGAACTAGATTGAGTTCGTTTAAGTTGCAAGTTAAAAGAGCCATATCATCGGCTCTTTCCTATCGAGCTAATTATTGTTTTCTTAACTCTAGCTCGTCATTTCTTAACTTTTATTTTTCATCGTGCCGCCGTTGTTTTTCCATTGCCCTTTCAATTCTCTTTGTTTCTTTTGTTTCCAGGTATAATTTATTTGCATCTTTAGCGGCCGTCATTTGCTCCAATATGTTCATAATGTGCGCTGTAATCGGGGACGGTTTTTTTCTTGCCCTTGAATCTTCCTAGCGGCCTACCATCTGAACTAGTTGTGAAGCAGATGTCTTCATGTGGATCAGAACTACCAGGGCTGGATTCAACGCTCATCTTTCGAGGAAGAAAGCGCATTAATGTATGTTCCTTTCGCACTCGAATCCATTTTTTCTCTTTTGCGAGTATGTCATAGCAATGGTGCAAGTTGAATGGTTGATTATTATGTTCAGACATATACACTGCATTTGCTTGATTGAGCTGTAGATGATGAAGTACTATAAGAAGAATAAAACATAAAACTTGCTAATTTGAAGTCCAAATTTAAAATCATTACCAGGTCCATGTCGTTTGCGCCACTTTGTTGTCTTGAATGTGGGCCGATCATTATTTCCAAAGTTGACAAGCGACATTTATTCTTTTCAAGACTGCTTCAACAAATCTACTATTTTTTGGAGTTTGGACTTCGAAGGTTGAAAAAATTGCGTATAGAAGTCCAAAATGAAGTTTCACTTTGGCTCGTACCTTTCTTATTGTCTCTAAAACATTCAACCCAATAGAATGCTAATTCAGCTTGGTCGTCCGGCGACCATTTAACCATTTTTGCGCCTTTTGGTTCCGTGTTTGCAGATTCAGTAATGTTGATTCTCGTTGGTTGATTTCCCCAAGTTTGAGCAGAAGACATATTAGAATTCCTATAAACATCTTCTTCTTCGGCTATTCCATTGCCATCGAATTCGGTTTGTTGATTTTCAAATCTGTTGTCTCTAAATTGATTATTCAGATTTCTCGATATAGTTTGTAAACGATAAGGCAATACGGACGGTTGTTGGCTATTGGGAAATACGTAGTTTTGATCATGGTTAAAGTTTTGCTGAAATGAACTATTCTGCCAATAATTCGCATTTTGAGAATTTTGGTACTGGTTCGAATCTTGTTGAGAATGATAGATATTTTGATTTTGTTGTGGCTTATATGAATTTGGCGCTTGTTGAGAATGAAATTGATTCTGACCGTGTTGAGAATTATACATATGTTGATTGAATTGGGCCGGATTCTGATTATCCGACCTTAGTTGAGACAAAAATCTAGGAGATGAAGATTTCTGAGATTTTCCTTTTGAATTTTTCGACATTACTGATCTTGTTTGAAGAAATTGTGTTGAGAAGAGAGAAAATTATAATTAAAATGGTGTAAATAAAATTTTGAAATTTGAAAGTTACATAAAGGGGGATGGGGAGGGAAAGTCAACGGTTGGATGGAAAAACGGTGTAGCCGTTGGCACTTAGTCGGCTTTATAATAACCAGCTAAGTGTCAACGGCTATTATATAGTCGTTGCCTTAGCCGGCGAAAATCGCTGGCTAAGAACCAACACTTTGGGTTGCTTTGGCAACTTTCCTCCAAAAGGCATCAATCGACCCCGTTGGAGGTCACTTGCTTCCCAACCGTGACACAGTTGGAAATGCTCTCAGTTACACGCTTCATTATGCAATAATAATGAGAATACAATTACAGTTTCAAACTGAACAATGGTGGAAACACCACCTCTTGAAAGCATACAAGTGTCGCTTCATCTCTCTCGTAACAATTGAAAGCAGCCTTTTTTTTCTTTAATAGAGGAACACACTTTGACACTTTATCTCTCCTTGTGGATGATCTCACTTTCATCCCTTCTACAAAGGGATTCACTTTCATCCCTTCTTACCGAGAAACTCATTTTATCTCTTCTTGTGTAGGAACTCGGAACTCACTTTCATCCATCCTTGTGAAACTAGCTATCGTATCAAGGAACATATTTACATTTATCGCTTAAAGTGATGGTGTTATTCACCTACTTGAATTGCTCTCTACATACGAGCATTATGGCACGCGCTTCGCATGTGAGTTGTTTTCTACAAATTGTATATGTTTCAACACATTCAAAAAAAAATACAAATGTTTAATCATATTTTGCGTTGAAATCATGTGTAGTTTGTTTGAATTTTTATTTCTAAGTTACAGTATCTTTTCTTTTGTAGTTTGAATTTTTATTTCTATTATTATTAATAGAGAACGAATTTGTAAAAGAAATTTATTTGTTAGATCATATTTTAAAGTGATTAAGATTTCATAATATTTGTAGAGGGCGTTTTGAATTTGTAAAAATAATTATTATTTATTAGATCCTATTTTTAAGTGATATTAAGCTTTGTTAATATTTGTAGAGGGATAATTTAAAGTGAATATTAGGCTCAGGTCCCTAATAAGTTTTAAAGTACACAAAAACCCCAGTAAAAAAAATATAAATTAGATCCATAGAATTAAGTTACTAAGTAATTGCATATGGTTATGCAATTATTCACTGAATAATTGCAGACATTTATGCAATTATATCCAAAAGTTGCATAAATTTTGCAATTTTTTCGGTGAATAATTGTGGAAATGTCTGCAATTTTTTGATATAATTGCATAAATGTCTGCAATTATTCACTGAATAATTGCATAACCATATGCAATTATTTAGTAACTTAATTCTAGGGACCTAATTTACAAACTTTTTTTACTGGGGTTTTTGTGTATTTTGAAACTTCTTAGGGACCTGTGCCAAACTATCCCTAATTTGAATCTGTAAAGTGAGTTTATTTGTCAGATCCTAATTTTAAGGGGTTTGATAATATCGGTTGAAGGACATTTTTGGTAGTTCACGCAGACACTAAAAAAGTGTGACACCAAAGGTATTACAACTATTAATAAAGATATAGAGGGATGCATTATCAAATTGTTTGTTGTTTAGCTTCTTAATTTGATTAAACTTTCTTCGGTAAAGCTAAATGCATGCATTATATTACTTTCTGCAATCGAAATCTGTGAACAATTATGAACCTTTGAGTATATGTTTCTAGGTTTTCTTGCTAATTAAAATGGAAATTAAAAGTCTTGGTGTCTTGATCAAAAGAAAATATATTGCGTTAGAGATGGGAGCGGAGATACAGCAAAATGTACAATTACAGATATTGTTATCGTCAACTCAATAAATTTTGCAGTGTATAAACAATTTATATCCAATAAATGGTGTAGTGTTAACCAAGGTTCAAAATTCCGTTATTCGGTTCCGTTTCGATCATCTGTAATTTTCAATAGTTCGGTTCCGTTTTGAAAATTTCAGAAATACCGTTTGAATTCCGATTTGTTAATTTTGGACTTTTTTTTATAGTTTTCCAATATAAATGTGTTGAAATATTCAATTGTAAGAAAGAAATTTTAATACTAATACAATTTCCACTAATCATTTTATATTAATAAATATCTCATTATTCAATATCTTTTATCATACTTTTTGCCCATTCTTTGCTGAGGTCAAAAGTACAAAGCCTGAATGCGTAGTGTACTTGCCATGCTTCATCAAGTCCAACATCCATCTTATAGTTAGGTCATTTCACTTTCTTTCCTCATGTCAAAATTATCAGATCCGACTAGCAATTCCAACCCAAACTTCGGCACCTTCTCTCCTCTCACTCAAACCAATCCTCAATTTCGAATACTAATCACGTTAAAAAATCACTTCGAATCTGAGATTGATGTTATCGAATAAGCAAATTGAAGGTAATTGCTATGTGTTTTTTGTTTTTTCAGTTTAGCAGTCAATTTTTTTGTGCAAACTTCGAAACGAAAATTTTCTGAAAATTCGATCCGGTCAGCACCGGATCCGGGACGGAATTCCAAAGTACCGTCCGGAAGTTCAAACCTTGGCGTCGACTGTTAAAATGATTAAACAGTTATATCATACTATGCATATAAAAACAGAACGATGCTGAAACTCATTAAATATTATCAAAAATACCAGGAATAACATTTAAACCTATACATGAAAATATGTGAATTCTTGACATAAGTATAAGTCTATACTTCCAGGTCAAAATCAACTTAAAACGATACTCCAACAAGAAAATTAAGCTTGAGATAAGCTTTGGAACTACATTGCCACAACAAACAAACAAATATAACCCATAAATTAATTCAATTTACGCTAACAAAAATAAAAATATTATTAATAATAATATAAAATCAGAAGCAAGAAACTTCTCAGAATGGCCTAGTTTTGCGCCCTTTAGCTCGGCCACACAGAAGAGCATTTTTGGGAATTGGATATTCATCTCTCCAAGAACGTACCGGAGAATAAACCCTTAAATAAAATTGCTGCCCTAAATATTGTCTTTCCCAATTCTCCGATCTTATGTTCCACATCCCTACATTATCCAAAGGCATATATATGGCTGTCCACGACTGTGGATACACCTGAAAACAAAACATAACATAGTTTAGTGCACAAGACAGTCTGCTATGTCAAATATATCATCTAAAAATAGATGATTACCTGAACGGTACACCGAGAAACTGCATCCCTTAAATTGTAACTCTTTCTGCTTGATGAACTCCATTGTCCTCCATCCATACTATATATGTTCATGAATACATTATTAGGATTGTTTACTAACTTTACAATATAAATTGAAATGTCAACACTATTATCAGCGGTCATTGAGCAATAATGTACTTACCCAACAACCCAAAATGAGTACCCATCAATATGCCAAGATTGCACACTATTTTCAAAGTTTTCAAAGATGATCTCGACAAAGTCTCTGAAGTTAGCTCCCATGACAGAAGTTTGCAAATAAGCGCCACCGAAAGTGGGGTTATCAGATATAGTTCCAACTGAGAAAACACCTTGGATGTTGAAGTAGTCTGCAACTTTGAGAGGGGTATCTGGTTTGACGTAAGATACACTGTTGACTGCGTATCTTTGTTTTCCATTGATCCAAGCAGCTGAGTTTGCAAGACGAATGGTTCGTTTTGGGGTGATCAAACCGTAGTGGTAGGAACCTTGTGGGTTCGGTCTTGGTCCACTTGCCGTTAGGTTCCACCTATTGTCAGAATAAAAGCAAATTTCATTCGTAATATTTTATTTTAATACCCAACTAAACAAGTCTTAATAAGTTCTTTCCTTTTTTTACTTATATTTCTACTCAAATGTCTCCTTCATTTTATTTTTGAGATCCGAACTAAAAATATTTTGTTTTTTGTTTTCTTCATACCACGTCCAAATTCATATCATTTTGTACAACTTTGGTGGTTTTTATTGTGTTTCGCACTACTCGTGGTGCAAGTTACTTGATATTTTTGAATTTACTTATTTTTGCAGAATGTGCTACATTATTTTGTCAAAATGAAATGTCATGCAGTCTACTTAACAGAGTAGCCTAACACTGCAGTTATGCTTCTATTGACTAATCAAAACTGATACAACTTTCAAATTTATATATGGACTGTTTGTGATACCAAGTTATGAGCCAAAAGAGTGTATAAGCCCGTGCTTATTTGGAAGTATGAGGTTTAGCATGGTTCATTTTTCATACACTGGATAAAATAAAGATTCAGTTTGATTACTCTATTTCACAACATAGATTTCAATTTTAAATATATCAAACCATGACAACACATTGATAGAAGAAAATATAACTAGATGAAGAGCCCTATCATACCTGATGGATCTTGCCTGGTTGAGACTAGGGGCAATTTGAATGGTGGGTCCAGCTGGGATTGGCCCGATGGGCTTCCCAAAAGAGTTGCTATAGTGCAAAATGGAAGTGGTGGTCAAAACAGGTTTGGAAAACCGAGTGGAAGAGACAATGTAGTAGTCACGAGGAGGCTGATTGGCTGTTACGAGAACTGAAACAGACTGACCAAGACACACGTCGAGTGAAGAATACCAGTTTTGTAGTGTGTGAGAACCTTCGACTTCCACTAGCTTCATATAGTGACCTTGGATTCTGAAGTTGATGCAGTTTACAAGTCCCACGTTGGATATTCTGAACCTATATGTTTTACCTGAAAAACAAGAAGTTACCTTCATATAGTGCATATATTCATTGTACGTTGGTGCTTGAAGTAGGTCAGCTAAAGGTCTAGAGATTGAAAACCACTAATTACATATAATATAGTAAAGTTCAATACTGAAAGAATCGCATTGTATAGAAGCAAGTTAATACCTTGATCGACAGTAAATGTATTCCCATTCCATCCCCTACCATTGATGAGAAGTCCATCAGGAAAAGGAAGACTTCGTCCATAGTCTAATCTCCTTCTCAACACCTTTATAATAAACCAAGAATAAAAAGATTAGCTAATGTCCACTGATTCGATGATAAAAATACATCTTCATGTAATCAAATATGTTGACTTCAATCCCATGGGTCATGTATATTACAGAAAAATTAGCTCACTCCAAAGATGGACATCGTGCGCGGTCTGAATTTATGTCATATTTCTCTTTGTTATGTCATATATTTTGGTTACATTTGAAGTTTGATCATCTTATCTAGTCTTACTAGAGGAGAAATTCACCTAATCAGCACATTTAGTCAACCGATCACGTTGAATGGTTTTGTGACTAAACCCTTCTATGATAAAGTATTAAAAGAGGAGATCATGGTTCAACGTCTTACCCAACTGAATTTAGGAGACCATGGTATGAACATTCTTTCAACATATGTTTTATGTATATACGGGCATGTAGCCTTCAATGAGTGGTAGGGTGGTTAAGAGAGAAATGAACAAATGTTTCAATGGTTGCATAAAACACCATTTGAAATACAAGTTGTTGAGAATACTCTCACGTTGGTCGATTATTATAACTGATCTTCTATAAATGAGATTACTCTAATATATACTTCCTTAAGGATTCATTTCATGGACCTTTTATCTACACTGAAACATAAAGATTAGAATGCTAGTGCTATATATATAGACTACTTACACCATGATTGATCTTGAACCAATCTCCAACAAGCAATGTGAAGTCTCCAGCAGGAGGAGGAAAAGGAACTGGAATTCTGGGACGACTAAGAATCCTAATTCCACCAAAACCTCCTGCCGCCTTATGAAATGCAAGCGATGGGAAGTAAAAGTAACTTCCTATTTGATCCTTCACTTGAAGTACATATGTGTAGTTTCTTCTTGGTGGTATTGGACAGTTTGTGCCTTCAACTCCATCCTGAAACGAATTTTTCCTTTGCAACAATCCATCCCTGTTAAATTACAATCTACCACATTTATATCTTGTTATAACATAACAACACAGTCAAGAAAGTTAGAATCGCTGAGGTCTTGGCATAAGCTAAACGTTTTCACCGGGAATATAATCTGACAAGTAAATAGTAAAAATTTAGGCACGTGCTGATTCTATTTAACTTGTGACCGACAGACAGCGAATCAGTGACATGTTATTCAATTTAATGAACCACTCTAGATCTAAATATTCTGTATACTAACATTTAATATTTTAATACATCGCTCATGTGATATTAATTTTCCCTCATGGATCCAAAACATTTAATATTCATGCATGTTCCACAGCCTTGAGGTATATATTTTGTAACTTTAACGATTTTTATGTATTTAATTGCGAACTGTTTTTGATCGATCTAGCACATGTTATGATGAACAGTTTTGTCTAGTACAGATTTAAATTTCTAGCAATATGCAAACAAAAAAAATATATATAGTAGAATACGGACCATATGTACATGTATCTTGTTTTACAGCTAGCAATGTACCACATAAGACAGCGTCTATCCAGATCAAATTTTCATTTATTTTTGAACATGATGAGCATGCCTCTCTAGTTCTATTTGTATGCAAACATATCAACACCCATACATATATACAAGACAAGGATATTAGAAAACATCGATGTATTTAAACAGTAAAGATAAATAAACTGACCAAGATATGAGAAATGGCTCCGGCAAGTAATTGAACACATTGATGATAAGATTGTCATTTGTTACTGCCTCTATTTGGGGTCCCGGGAATTGCCCGTTTATTAAAATACCCTGAAAAGTACATTGAAAAACAACTGAGCTTTTTGGAGTACAATAGTTGTAAACAGCAACCTTTTGAGCGTACATCTAACGCTAAATAGAGAATGGACATTGACATATATGCCTACGAGAAATGTTACCTGCTGTTTGACACCAAGAGGCCAAATATCACCGTAGGTGACTTTCCAAGTGTAAAATCTATAAGGATCTTCTGCATTGAGATGAGAAAAGAAAAGGGAGAATAAAATGAATGTGAGCAAAATAAGAGTTGCATTTGCTTTTACCACCATTTTCTTGTTTGCTGACAAAAATGGTTAATACTATGTATTGAGATATGAAATAATGAGAAGAAAAATGAAAAGGTAATAGATCTATGGGTTCATCATTGTGATATATAAAGTGAGAGAAGGTGGAGATTCTCTATGTTTTCCAGAGGGAAAAGAAGAGTGAGTGCTGGCAATGGACTTTCTACTTACAACATAAAAAAGTTAAGAAAGAGCGGACGAACTTTATTGCTAATTTTGGATTTGTACGTGGCCTTTAATGCATTTTTATCATGTGGGGGATTGTAATGGAAAAATTGAAAGATTAAAATATAACCAAAAAAAAAAAGGTTTTACTTCAACCTAATTAGTGCAGAGTACGTGAAATAAAATATTGAAGCTGATGAGAACATGTGAAATGCGGTGATTTCTGTTTATTGGACAGTGCAGCATTGTCTATTTCTTAGTTTATACCACAAAAACTAGCATGTGATCTAACTTTGTTTGTACATTGTGTGTTTTTTTTTTCTCAATACATATTGGATGTTAGGAAGCTCGATTTCGAAACCTTCAATTTTCGTTGATCATATTTGTTACCATTATACTAGTGTTCTTCTACGTTTAAATTTACAAGATAGATTGCGCTGTTTATTAAAATCAAATGGAAATTAGAGAAACATCCATTTTTTTTAAACTTATTTGTACATTCTTCCGTTTTAGAAACTATTTTCTACGTTTCTGTTTTTTGAAATTTTATTTTCTTTTCTCGTTTTCAAATTTAAAAGTGGTCACTCCGACGTGTAGTACGACGGTTATGAGTTATGAACGTATACCCTAAAAGCACATGCTAAGATTAGTAAAATTATTCAAATACCCCCGTGAATTTCACCCTTTTCGTTTGATAATAGGAATGTAATTTATAAAAGAAAATTGAAATGGATCTAAGACTAATTTTTTATAATCATAAGAATGAATGCCAAAATTTCCGTAAAAACAATTTATTTTAGTAATAATTAACCAAGTAATAAAATATTTGATAATGTGATTAAAAATATTATCTACCATACGAATATTAGTTTCAAATTAATTATATTCAAACTCATTAATCACATGATAGAATATTTGATATGTGATCAAAGATCGTGCGCCAAATGTTAATTTCAAATCAACTAAACTCGGAAATGTTAATCAAACAACAAGGCGTTGATAATGTGATATAAGATCTTATCCATGATAAAAAAAGAACATTAGTTTCCTTTTAATTAAATTCATTTATTAATTGGATGGTAAGATATTAGATTAAAGATCTTACCTCTGATGTCAAATACTAATTTCAAATCAATCAAATTCAGTAACCATTAATCAAGAGAATTGTTAAAATGGATCAAATTGGAAAAGAAGATTTAAAAATAAGAGTCCATTTCTCAGTTAAAAGAATATATTTAAAGGAGAATAATTGTAAAAATTATAATTAAGCAAAGATTAATTCTATTTGAACCCAAAAAATCACTTAGTAGCCCCCAGAAACTAATATAATTGTTGTACCCCATTTTTGTTGTGTATCCCTATAAATCACTAAAATAGTTTCGATTTTACCTTTCTCTTACATTCCCGCACAAACAAATTTTTTTACAGAAACCATAGTATTTTTACTAAATTTTCAACCATAATTGAATCTACTCAAATAAAAATTTGAAATCCTAATCGAATCAACTCAAAAGAAATCCGATGATATTAGTTTGCGATTAGTCAAACTGGTATTTTTTTCCAGAATAACAACTACGTAGAGTAATTGTGTAATTGGTATTTTTACCCCGTAGTCAAACTACGCAGTTACTCTGCATGAATCAAATTTTTACTCCGTAGTTGGACTACGGGGTAAAAATATGATTAGTGCACCTTAACTTCTATGATAGAACAAAATTTTCAATCGAGTAAAATGTGAAAATAAAAATAATAGTGGGTTTATCTTTAGAAAGTCGCTGGCGTCGATTAATAGTCGTTATGCACTGGATTGATGATGACCAAATATATAGATACAGAATTGAAGCGCAGTAATCATAGCAGTAGTAATATATAAATATAATGAAAGTCGATATGGATTGAGTAATATGATTATATTTACTAAATAAAAACTTATATCAAACTGAAAGTCTATGTGGATCGTGTGTGTGTGTGCGTGTGTGTGTGTATATAGTATATGACAATCACATGTATGGTAGTACAGAATAATAATGTAGGTAAAAATAAAAGGTAATCACACCCGAATTTTTATACTGGTTCGGACCTCCCGTCCTACATTCAGTCCCGAAGCTCCCCTTTAGAAATTCACTAACCAATTGCCCTCGCTTCGTCCGGAGGAATATGCTTTTATACAAGAGTATTTCTTTGACAAGTGTGTGTTTTAGGTAACAATGATTTTGACTACAAGTACAGTTTCTTCCTATAATCTCCTTGAGTAATGTAAACGTGTATGTGCTTGAGAATATAGAAGGGTTTAGATCAAAATGAATATAATTTTGATTGTATACTTTGAAAGCAAGAAGGCAAAAGTAAGAACCGAGATTTAGAGATAGAGAAGATAAGTTAAGTTTTTAATCTCAATCTTGTTCTATATTTATAGTTGTAAAAGGTTGCGATAAATCATTGCTTCCATTTCTTTTCTGCTCTAGAGTTGCTTCTGTTCAGATACGAAAAGTTTTGGAGAAGAGACATAGAAGCATCCTTTCAATTTTGACAGTTATGGCTATTTAGAAAAAATCTCGCGTCCAGTTTCAAACGTCTGGAAAGGAAGGTCAGACGTCTGACCTGGTATATTTTAAAAAATCAGAGACAAAACTCAGACGTTTGGTGTTTTGTTTTCAGACGTGAAGCATTTTTCTATGTATTTGAAGTTATGTGCATATGTGTGTATATATACTTAAGGAGATTTTACATAACTATTCTACGACCATATATATACATACTAATAACTTAATACTGGTGCTTCGCCTTATGTCTTCATAATTGTCTTCTTGTTTGTAGTGAATTATCCCTGCACAAAGATATTTGAAATATATATACGATTGTATAGTTGTCGTCATCGAAACTATAGAATGGAGGTTCTAACATTCTTCCCCGTTTTGATGATGACAACTATACAATAAAAAAATGAGTTTAATCCCTATGTTTAAGCATTGATGATCTCCCCATGCTTTTATGAACTCCCCTGTTTATATGAAGCTTATATACAATTTTTCTTCCCCTTCGGCATTATAAAAAAGAATAAGAGACTATATATGATTCAAGATATCTACACCAACAAAATAATAATCCATAGAACAAAAAAGCACAACAGTAGTTCACAGATTAGTAACCCACAAAACAATAACAAAATAGTAGTCCACGGAAAAGTAGCCCACATAGGAAATCCCACAAAATAATTACACAACAAAACTTTTAAACATTAGGTAGAGAACAAGACTAAGAAAGGTTACCGCCAAGAGCATCTCCACCTTGATGTGGCTCATCCTGCATAGAAGTTCCAGCTTCATGTGTTTGAAGTGAAGATTGAGCTGATGGTGTTGAATAATGAGATGAGGATGAACGAGAAGAAGACCGCCTATGAACTTTCCTTATAATCTTTCCCAAAGTTGATACCACCTTCTCGAGAGTTTGTTCTATTTTTGTCATTCGGGTAGAACAAGAGTGTTCAAGGCGTCTTACTTTCTTGTTTAAAATCTGTTGATTACGAGATAGAACATGTTGATTTCGAAGAGACAAATCTCGAAATGACTCATTTGGATTAGGTTCAGTACCACTTCCGAGATGTCAGAATCAGAATGATACTCTAGTGGTTGTTAAGAAGTTGATTGTTGTTGTGGAGGTGGTGGCATCGGTTGCTCGGTTTCTTGCAATAATTTCCATTGTTGAAAAGAGATGATATTTGGTGGTTCATCAGGTAAATGCATAAGTTTGAAGAACTTTATTCCACTATCCTTAATGAATAATTCTTCGAATCCAGATAAGTATGAGGGCACTCCTTGAGCTTTGAGAATACGCATTATATATGCAGGATATAAAATTGTAGGTCGATTTCGATTCCAAACCTTTTTGATTTCATCGAAAATGAATTGAGCTCAATTTATTTGTATACCACCAAAGATAGCGTACATGGCTTTATGCTCGGGGTTCATAGATTTGTTCATGACTTCCAAACCTTGGGATGATAGTATTGATGATTCTATTGAGCAGTCTTGCCCGGGGTCGTAGATATTTGAAAGACCATTGTGGCATTTGATCTTCCCAGAGTTGATGAGTGACTTCATCCCGCGGTTTGAATCTATTGTCCGGTAATTCATCAAGAGTACGTCCGGAATAAGAACAATTTAAGGTTCGTCCAATCATACCCGGAGTTAGTTTAATGATATGACCGTATACACTAGACCAAAGCCAACCATCATCATTTTCCGGGTTTCATACTTCATTACTACACAAATTTGCGAAAAATAGATAGATTGCAAGTTGATCTATGGGTACGTCATTTGCGGAAGAAGCAATTAGACTTGCAATCCCGGCTTGTTCGCATAAATCAAGCATTTGATATAGTGGATACTGAACTAAGGAGTAGAAAGGACCATGATGGAACTTTTTTACCTTCAGATCGTCAAATCTCTTTATAGAATTTTGGCTATTGTAAAGCCATTCTTGTATGTGATTGTCGGTGACTAGTTGAGGCTGTGAAGAAGATTGTTGATCTTGCTTTCGACGCTTGGAGACGGTTCTCTTTTCTTTAGGAGCCATTTTTCTCCATTTTTTTAAATTGAGGGAGAGAGTAAAAACGATTTTAGGGGTTTTAAAGAAAAAAGAATGGAAGGGTTAGTTTGTAGAGGAAGAGAATGGAATTTGTTTCCATTTAGAACTTTAATCTGAGCCTTTAACAGACGTCTGGATATATGGGTCAGATGTCTGGTTCTTTGAGTCTTTGATAACCCGGGAGTAAAATCAGACGTCTGGCTCTATATCTC
Organism: Allium fistulosum; assembly: GCA_030737815.1. Lineage (NCBI taxonomy): Eukaryota > Viridiplantae > Streptophyta > Magnoliopsida > Asparagales > Amaryllidaceae > Allium > Allium fistulosum. The sequence goes on along the minus strand of CM060904.1, from coordinate 871,044,660 downwards.
AGACGTTTGGATTTTGACAGAATAGTGATAATTGTTGATTTTAGTTAGAGACTTTATTTTGATTATTATATAGGTTTTCATTTTTATTAAGAACAATATATAAATTACAATGTTGAATAGTTTTAAACTTATTATAACAGGAATATATATATATATATATAAATGAAATATAGATATTGATAGAAAAACAATATTAATTTTTATTTCACAAATTTGGTTCCACCTTTGTATCTTCTTTTAATGGTCGTAGCGGAGACCAAGAAGGAGGTACTGGACTTAACTGTGTTTCAGATGTTCCTTCTCCCCATAGTTTCTATGGAGTTATTCGATGAGCACGTGGAGGAGTTTCTATCATACGAGGAAATCGTACATGAACACAATCCTTTGTAGGAGAGTGTCCAAATATCGCAAGGATGAACTTTTCTAAAAAGTTTAGATGAGCTCCTTGATTTCGTTGTGTATAAAACATTTCTTTTTGAACGTCCATCATTTATTTTTGATAATGATGGACTTCGTCGATTTTGTTGTGAAGAGAAGCATTTTCAAGATTAATACCATATTTGGCCTTTTTTCCTTTCGGAGAATAGTCGGTATGGTCCACAGGAGTAGGAGTAGGAACAATGTTTATGGAAGGAGACGATTTTGGTGTTGTATTGGTGGGAGATGTATACGTACTGCCAGAAGATGGTGAGGAGAAATCAATGACTGAGTAAGTCGAATCATTGTCAGACGACATTATATATAAAAAATTAGATGTTTTAGAGAGTGAAAGGTTATATGCTTAAAAAAAATTATCTGTGAAATATAATATATATATATATATATATATGTTTTTCAATTTCTAATTAAGGAAAAAGGTTGTTTGTTTTTTTTTGAAAAGGCAATAGGTTTTTATACTGGCCCCACCAGTTAATATTAAACAAAACGATAAATAATAAGACTATACAACAGCAAGCCTAGAATAAATGAGCAGAATTAAGAGAGATTCAGGTAGCAAAAACCCAAATACCTAATAATTATGTCCAGGACTAATATATTATCCCACTCAACCTTCGTAGCCAAGCCTTTGCCGAATCATATGTTCTATCTGGATTATTAAAGCTCTCCTACCACATACCTTTCCTTCAAAAAATCGAATGTTTCTTTCTCTCCATATAATGGCTATAAAGCATTTCAATGACAGAATCAGACGCTGTGCAGATACCGTCTTCCATCTCGTCCGCTTGAATATTTCGTGCCACTGCTGATTGCGTTGTGCATTCTCATAATATATGTCCATCTTCTGAGTTGTAGCCTTCCAAAGACGATACACAGTTATGCATTGAAAGAATAAATGGTCCCTACTCTCAGGCATGTCATTGCAAAATGAGCAAACATTTTCAGTAATCAAGCCTCTGCAAATAAGTTTGTCATGAGTGAGCAATGCGTTGTTAATTGTTTTCCAGAGGATAAAGTTTTCTTTCTCCGACCCCATGCATTTCCAAATACGATTAGTCCATGGCATGTTTGGTCTATGATAGTCGCCATGCAAAGCTTTGTATACACATGCAATAGAGTAAGTACTAAACCTATCTGTCCACTGAATGACATGTTCTGTGTTTATATGTTTAACAGCAGCAATCTTATTCCATAGCATTCGAATAGCGACAGAGTTTGGGTTCGGAAGTTGAATCCTATTTGCCTGAATATATCCACGAAGTTGCGCATTATCTGGTATGGACGATAAGCTTTTTTGCATATGACACAGAACATCATTTAAGATGATACCAACATCCGACCAAGGAGTATACCAGAAAGAGATATCAATATTAGAGTATATATTATACTTGATAATCGGTAATACAGACTCCCTAAGGTTCAGCAGCGATTTCTAGAACCAACTAGATGTCGGTGTAGCGGGTACAGTCCAAAAAAATTTATGATGTAAGTAGTGTTTGTGTATCCACTTAATAAGCAGGGTATCTTTATATGAGAGGATGTCATTTATATGTTTGGTAGCAGCAGCCTTATTCCATATATCCAAATCAATAATACCCAGCCCACCTTTCTTCTTCGATCTACATATATTCTTGAAAGCGATAGGAATAGGTTTACGTGAGTGGCAGTCACCATGCCATAGGAAATGGTGCATAGCACTATTTATCATATGAGTAAGCTTCTTCGGCAGAATGAAGATCCGTGCCCAGTAAGAAGTCATGGCAAAAATGATTGATTTAACTACCGTACATCTCCCTGCTTGTGATAATAAATGCGTAGGCCAATTCTGAAGCCGTGTCAATATTTTTTCATACATAGGTAAGCATTGAGTTGTAGTGATTCTCGATGTGGTAATAGGGATGCCTAGATATGTAGAATCCACAGGCATATGTTGAATACCGGAGATAGAAACAATGTGTTCGCGAGCTGTCTCGCTAATACCCGCCATGAGGATATGAGATTTGCTCTTATTTATATGCAGACCAGTCAATACGTGAAACAGATCAAGAACCCGAACAATAGAAGTTATAGAAGAGTGATCAGGTTTAGCAAAAATAATAATATCATCCGCAAACATCAAGGATACAACAAGCGGTTCTCTGCATTTTGGGTGAGTCTTGATAAGTTTAGCCCGAACATAATCATTCAAGATACAAGTCATCAACTCCATAATAATAATAAAAATATAAGGGGATAACGGATTACCCTGACGTATCCCCCTAGTAGATGAGAAGTAACCCGCACCATGACCATTAATTATGATAGTATAGGTGGGCGTAGAAACACATGTGTGAATCCATGCCATGAAAGTCTCTGGAAACCCCATTCTAGTCATAACCGCAACTATTGAGATCCATTCCAATGAGTCGAATGCCTTTCTAATATCCAACTTCATCATACATCTAGGAGAGATATGTTTTCTATGATAGCCCTTAAGTAGTTCATGAGTGAGAATAATATTATCAGTTATATTTCGATTGGGCAGAAAGGCAGTTTGATTAGGCGCTATAAGAGTAGCCAGCAGCGGTTTTATCCTGTTAGCAAGAATTTTAGTGATGCATCGATATATAACATTGCAACAGGAGATCGGGCGATAGTCGGAAACCATCTTCGGCGAGGCAATTTTAGGGATAAGAGCAATGTTAGTAGCATTAATTCCTGGCAGCAGTTTATTCGTTTGGAAAAAATATTGAATGGCAGATACAAAAACAGTATCAATAATATGCCATGTAGCTTTGAAGAAATGGGTGTTATATCCATCCGGGCCACCTACATTGTTCGGATTTAATTCAAATAATGCTGTCTTTATCTCATCATATGTAACCTGCCTGATAAGACTGTATGCATCAATCTCATTTATTTGTGGGAGATTAATATGTGCCATTTCCCCTCAGTAGCCTTCGTCTGTAGCACATCATCCTGGTCAACAATGGAATGTATAGTACCTTTTGATCTTTTAATCGCAAGTGCAGCATGGTAGAATGCGCTGTTCCTGTCTCCATGGTAGAATGCACAAAGGTTGTTTGTTAGTTTGACTAAATTTATGGTTAAAACTTTTGTTTTTATTAAAACAATCTGTGGTGTTCAGAAGGTTGTCAAAAAACGAAAGGTGAAGAAATTTTTGTTTGTTAGCTTTTCTGAGTAACCATTTAGGAAGATAATAAAGAATATATAGTTTAGTTTATTAATTCATTATATGAACAAATTCCTAAGTTTCGTCTAAGTTTTACAAATGATTGTTCATTTAATGGTTTGGTGAATATATCGGCAATTTGATTGTCGGTGTTAACAAATTCAAGGGAGATAATTCCTTTTTCTACATTATCTCGAATAAAATGGTGTCGTATGTCTATATGTTTAGTTCGAGAATGGTTAACTAGATTTTTAGATAAATCGATAGCACTAGTATTGTCGTAGTATATCGGAGATTTTTCAATTATTTTACCAAAATCTCTAAGTGTTTGTTGCATATAGATTACTTGAGCACAAGCTAAGGCGGCAGAGATATATTCTACTTCACACGTCGAGAGTTAAACACAATTTTGCTTTTTTCTAAACCACGAAACCAAAGACTGATCGATAAAATGGTAGGTACCACTTGTGTTTTTCTGTCTGTTTTATAACCTTCGAAGTCTGCATCACTATATGATACAAGTTCGAAAGCCGTACCTTTAGGATAGAATAAGCCGTAATCTTTGGTGTTGGTTAAATAACGAAAAATTCATTTGACTGCTCGATGATGTGATTCCTTAGGTTGAGCTTGAAAACGAGCGCACAAACAGAAACTCATCATTATATCAGGCCGACTAGCTGTTAAGTATAATAAGGAGCCTATCATACTACAATATGATTTTTGATTATAGTCTTTTCCATTTTTGTCTTTGTCTAAATATAAAGTTATGCTCATAGGGGTTGGTTTACTAGTAGTGTTTTCCAATTTGAAACGTTGAAGTAAATCTTTACATTATTTTTCTTGATTTATAAAAATGCCATTGTCCAATTGTTTTATTTGTAATCTAAGGAAAAAATTTAATTCACCCATATGTGACATTTTAAATCATTTTTCATTATTTCAGAAAATTCTTTACATAAACTTTCATTAGTTGATCCAAATATGATGTTGTCAACATAAATTTGTACAACTAATATATCATTATTTTTATGCTTTATAAATAGTGTAGTGTCCATTTTGCCTATTTGAAATCCAGAATTTTGTAGATGAGTTTTTAGTCGATCGTACCAAGCACGTGGTGCTTGTTTTAAACCGTATAAAGCCTTTTTGAGTTTAAAAACATGATTTGGATATTTTTCATGAATAAATAATGGAGGTTGCTCTACAAAAACTTTTTCTTTGATAAAACCGTTTAAGAAGGCACTCTTAACATCCATTTGAAATAATTTAAAGTTGTGATGACACGCAAAAGCAAGTAGAGTATGAATTGCTTCGAGACGAGCCACGGGAGCAAATGTTTCTTTGTAATCATTCCTTCTTCTTAGTTGTAACCTTGAGCCACTAATCTTGCTTTGTTACGAATAATATTTCCATTTTCATCTTCTTTGTTTTTGAAAACCCATTTTGTTCCTATTACATATCGATTTAATGGTCTAGGAACGAGTTCTCATACATTATTACGTTCAAATTGATTTAATTCTTCTTGCATTGCTAAGATCCAAGAATCATCTTTGGATGATCCTTTATAATTTTAGGTTTTGTATTTGAGAAAAAAGCAACGTGACTCATTTGATTTAATTTATTTCTAGTGACTCGAGAATTCAAGTCTCCAATTATATAACCCAAAGGATGATTTTTTAATATTCGTGTGGGTGATCTTAAAATATTTTCATCATTATCGGAGGATGAATTATTCACATTATTTGTATATTCAGTTTGATTTTTAGTTAAAATTTCATCTTCATCTTCTTTAATAGTTTGTTGGAAATTTTCATCAAAAGACACATGTAAGCTTTCTTCTATAATATTTGTTCGTTTATCATAAATTCTATAAGCTTTACTGCGTTCTGAATAACCAATGAAAATTCCTTCATCGGCTTTAGGGCCAAATTTTCCAAGGTTATCTTTAGTATTTAAAATAAAACATTTTGACCCAAAAGTTTTGAAATACGAAACTTTTGGTTTCTTTCCATAAAATATTTCATAACATGTATTTTTAGTCATATGTCGAAGCGTGACACGGTTTAATACATAACAAGCAGTGGCAATAGCTTCAGCCCAAAAATGTTTGGGTAGGTTACTACTATTTAGTAGTGTTCGTGCACATTCCTGTAAAGTTCTATTTTTCCTTTCAACTACACCATTTTGTTGTGGTGTTCGTGGAACCGAAAAATTATGACTAATTCCTTTTTTGTTACAAAAATCAGTGAAAAATTCATTTTCAAATTCTCCTCCATGACCACCGCGTATATTTTTAATTTTTAAATCCATTAAGTTAGTAATCCGTTTTGCAAAGATTTTAAACATTCCAAAAGTGTCACTTTTATGTTTTAAAAATAATGTCAAAGTATATCTTGAAAAATCATCTACAATTACGAACACATCTTTGTTATGATTTATTGATTGTACTTGGGTTGGTCCAAATAAATCTAAATGAAGTAATTCTAATGGTTGCTTAGTAGATATATTATTTTTAGATTTGAAAGAACTTTTCTTTAACTTGCCCATTTGACCAAAGTCACATATATTTTTAATTTTATAGTTAATTTTAGGAAGACCTCTAACTAGATCATGTTTTGCTAGTTTATTAATATATTTAAAATTTATATGACAAAAACGTTTGTGCCAAATCCAAGGATCATCATGATTTGCGGCTAGACATAAATCTGGATTATTTTTAATGTTCATATTTAGGATATATATATATATATATATTACGATTTCTAAATCGGGGGAATTAATTTAAAGGACAAAAATTTGTATATTTTTAGCCTCAAGGACACGACCTCAATATTTTAACCACAAGGACAAACATTCTCCTAAAAATTATTCATAAGGACAAACATTCTTTCAAAATTATTCATAAGGACAAACATTCTTCCAAAACTACTACCGAACTAAAAACTGATACCTAAAAACTGCTACCGATAACTACAAACTGATACCTAAAAACTTAAAAACTGATACCTAAAGAAAGTTGTCCTTTAGGCTAAAATACTGAAGGTCTGTCCTTGAGGCAAAAATGCTGAGAAATTTTGTCCTTGACAATAATTTCCTGTTCTAAATCCTTCGAAGAGTAAATTTTTGTTTTGATCAAGAATTTTACATTTATCCTTTTCAAATTTTATTTCGAACCCTTTATCACACAACTGACTTATACTAAGAAGATTATGTTTTAGTTTTTCTACTAATAAAACATTAGAAATAATAGGAGAGTTAGAGATACCGATATTGAAGACTTCTCCAATGCCAATGACGAACCCTTTTGAATTATCGCCAAAAGTTATAGTGACACCATCAATGTACTTTATATTTGACAGCATGTGAGCATTTCCCGTCATGTGCTTGGAGAATCCACTATCTAATATCCATTTCTCTTTATTTTTGTATTTGGATACCTGCAAAAAATAAAAAAGTTTAAATTGGTACCTTTTTATTTTTGGGTCCTAAGTGTTAGTAAACGAGGGTAACCATACCCATGATGGTCTGGTTCCTTTTGAAATATTATTATTATTGTGAATTACTTCTTTTATATAGTTACCTATATATTTCTGTTTAATTAGGTTGTTATTTGTTTTAGGAACCCATAATTTAATCATTTTTGAATTCGAGATCAATTTTTTATTTTTGGAAGAAGGTTTTTTTATCTTAGTATAAATCTTACTATAGTTTGTAATTTTTGTCTTATTCTCAAATCCTAGTCCATTTCAATTTTTGAATGGCTTGGAAATTTTAGTTAAATTCTCCAAGTATTGTTTTCCTTTGTTAAATTATGTAACATTATTAGTAATTTTATCTAACTTGTTTTTAAGATCAGTAATTTCGGATTTTGAAGTTTCTAGATTATCTTTTAAGATAATGTGTTCATTACTAATCTTATTATTTTCTAGTTTAACTTTTCCTAATTCACATGATAAAGCATTATTTTAAATAGAAAGATTCTTATATTTTTCTTGAGAATTCTCTAATTCTTCTTCTAAAATAGATTTTTCATCTTTTAATAACCCTACTTCAAGTTCTAATCGATTTATCTTAGCAACATATTCCTTATTTAATTTCTTAGTTTCTCTATATTTGTCATCAAGTTCCATGCTTACTTCTAAAATTTCATCATAAGTAAGATTGGGACATACCTCATTAGTGTGTGCCATGAAACATAGATTTGCTTGCTCTGTATCACTTTCACTGTCACTATCGGATGAAGAGGAAGAGTCAGAGTCATCCCATGTGACTTGGAATGTCTTTCTCTTTTACTTAAAATTTTCAAACTTATTTTTCTTTTTCTCGTTGTTGAGTGTTGGGCAATCCTTCTTCATGTGTCCGAACTGATCACATTCAAAGCACTTTATCAAAGTTTGATTTGATTAGTTTGATTTTCCGCCATTTTGGAATTTCGTCATTTTCTTGAATTTCTTAAATTTGTTGTAGTTCTTGGCAATGAATACAATTTCATCTTCATCCAATTCAGAATCTTCATTGCTTTCTTGAAATGCTATGTTCTTCTTTTCATAGTTTTGTTCCTTTCTGGCCTACAAATTAGCTTCATACGACATTAAATTTCCAATCAACTCTTCAACTTTGAGTTTAGAAAGATCATTAGCTTCTTCGATAGCTAATACTTTTCTTTCCCACTCAATTGTTAAAGATTTGAGAATTCGAGATACTAAATCAAAATCAGTAAATTTGACTCCTAGTGCCATAAGATTGTGTTGTATAGTTTGAAATCTGGAGTACATGTCAACAATTGACTCATTTTGTTTCATTTAGAAAGATGAGAATTGATTTTGTAAAATTGATATTTTTGTTTGTTTGACCTTAGTTGTACCTTCGTGTGTAACTTGTAAAGTACGCCATATATCATAAGTAGTGGTACATAACATAACACATGAAAATTCATTTTTATCAAGAGAGCAAAAAAGTACATTCATAGCTTTAGCATTATTAGAAGCAGCGGTTTTTTGTGCATCTATCTATGTGCTAATATTTGTTTCAGGTGCTACATACTTAATTTGAGTTGCTGACCATATTTCTAAACCATTTGCTTCCATAAAAATTCTCATACGCGTTGACCAATATGCATAATTAGATTCGGTGAATAGATGAGGACGTGCAGTTGACTGACCTTCTTGAAAGATACTTGCCATATTAACAGGTTTCAAATACGTGTTACTGTGATTTGAACTAACATTGCTCTGATACCAATTGAAAGTCTATGTGGATAGTGTGTATATATATAGTATATGACAAGCACGTGTATGATAGTACATAATAAAAATGTAGGTAAAAATAAAAGGTAATCACACCAGAATTTTTATTCTGGTTCGGATCTCCCGTCCTACGTCCAGTCCCGAAGCTCCCCTTCGGAAATTCACTAACCAATTTCCCTCGCTTCGCCCGGAGGAATAGGCTTTTATACAAGAGTATTTCTTTGACAAGTGCGTGTTCTAGGTACTGATTTTGACTACAAGTACAGTTTCTTCCTATAATCTCCTTGAGTAATGTAAACGTGTATGTGCTTGAGAATATAGAAGGGTTTAGATCAAAATGAATATAATTTTGATTGTATACTTTGAAAGCAAGAAGGCAAAAGTAAGAGCTGAGATCTAGAGATAGAGAAGATAAGTTAAGTTTTTAATCTCAATCTTGTTCTATATTTATAGTTGTAAAAGGTTGCAATAAACCATTGCTTCCATTTCGTTTCTGCTCTAGAGTTGCTTCTGTTCAGATACGAAAAGTTTTGGAGAAGAGACATAGAAGCATCCTTTCAATTTTGACAGTTATGGCTATTTTAAAAAAAAAATCCCGAGTCCAGTTTCAGACGTCTGGAAAGGAAGGTCAGACGTCTGACCTGGTATATTTTAAAAAATCCAGAGACAAAACTCAGACATTTGGTGTTCTGTTTCCAGACGTGAAGCATTTTTCTATGTATTTGAAGTTATGTGCATATGTGTGTAAATATACTTAAGGAGATTTTACATAACTATTCTACAACCATATATATACATACTAATAACTTAATACTGGTGCTTTGCCTTATGTCTTCAGAATTGTCTTCTTGTTTGTAGTGAATTATCCCTGCACAAAGATATTTGAAATATATATACGATTGTATAGTTGTCATCATCGAAACTATAGAATGGAGGTTCTAACACAAACTAGCAATATAAAAATTGTAATAAGTAAAGTGCATCGGAGATTTTTATACTAGTTCGAACTTTTCGTTCTACGTCCAATACCAGACTCCTTCTAGATTTACGACTACACCATCACTTAACCCAGAGGAATAGGTTTTACAAACCGCCTGAGCTACCGAACATGACTTTTATATTACAAACCGCCTAAGCTGCCGAATAGGACTTCATGCCTCAAAAACTCCAACAGGACTTCGACTACAAAAGGTAGTAAGTTTCTTGATTGATTGTGTTCTGGATAACACATATAAGTCTATTAAGTACACCCTTCCTATAATCTCCTTGAGATGATGATTTGAACGTGTAATTGTAGGAAGTAAATAGTTGAGAATATTTGTAATTCACAAGTGCGTACAGATTAGAAAGATAGAAAGAATTAATTCTTGGTTTGGTTAAAAATAAAAGTGAATTCTCAACTCTATTTATAGATTTGAAAAGTTCTAAATCAATAGCAGAGAGAACCATGCAAAGGGGATGCAACTGTTAAAAAAGAGGGGACATGTCTTTTCAGAAATTCAAATAAAAAATCCGTTACAGGCATCCAAATGTAACGACCCGCAAATTTATCAATTTTAAAAATTATATTTATTTTTAAATATTCAAATATAAGCTTTTTTTAAAACATAGATTATGATGTTTTGAATAAGAATGATGATAATCTTATTTTGAATAAGTATTTACAAAAATATAAACTTTGAAAAAATATCGATAAAATGATCGAAAACCATTTTATCAATAAACAGCTCTTTAATTATCAAAAGTCACGCACGGAGCTGGATACATACACTTATTTATCCATTTAAACAAGAATATGAAATAAAATTATTTATTTTATTTTTGGTAAATAAAATGAATTTATGACATCATCAAAATAATGGCATGATATTTAATAATTGATTTATGAATTTAAATTAAGATTTAATGATTTAACAATTATTATATTTATTCAAATAATTGTTTTTAAATGATAATAATTCATTTTAATTAGTTATGAAGTGATAATAAATCATTTATAATAGTTTTATAAAGATATATATTTGACTTGAAATTATAAGGAAAATTGATAACGCTTTATCGATATAACAGCAGTTTTAGTATAAAAAAATTTAATATTAATTTATATGGTTTTACAATTCAAATGAGATCGTTTTAATTAATTAGTGATGATGAAAAATTAGTTTTCAAATTTTGTTTACATTTATATGTAAGTTAATTTATAAGTAAAAATGTGACTGGGAATCGGCTTTTCGATTTTCAACGGTATAACGAACGAAAGTTTTCAAAGTTGTTACAACCTTATTTATATGTCATGTGCACATATATAACATACACATGCACACCCTAACATATACATGAACACGTATATACATACAAATATACATATACACTTATATGTATATATATTACAAAAGATCTAAGATATTTTTCATAAGCTTCATCCTTAAGCAAACCAAAGTCAAACTCTTGCACACATCAACTCACACACATGGAGGCACAAGGGGGGTGACATAGCCGTGTGCCTTGAGGTGATGGGGAGGGTGTGGGCAAGGGTATTTTGGTCCATGCAAATTTGGATATTTATTTCAAAATAATTTTTTATAAATACTCATCCATTCTTTTATAATTTTAACACTATTATTCGTTTTCTTCTTCCTCTTTCTCAAGCTATTTTAATGGCTTCCTACCTTAGGAAAATTATGGAGAAAAATTAGCAAAAAGAAAATAAATTTATGTAAGTATATATACATTAGCAATCCACTTCAAAATAAGCTCAAACCACTCCTTCCTCCTCTCTAAACACGGCCACCACTTCCTACCATCCAAGGCTAAGCCTACCTCCAGTTGCAAGCTTAGGCCGAGCTTATTCAAAGATCCAAGGTTCGATTCCATAGCCTTTGATTCGATCGTAGCGAAGCTATAACGAATTTTGTAAAGTTAGAAACCAATAAAGGTGAGAAACTCTATTTATATTATGATATATTGGATGATATATATGTTTGGCTATGCTTGGTTGTGATGATTGTGAACCATGTTTGGATATGAATATATGTTTGTATGTGTAAACAATTCATGTTTAATACACGTCAAATATCACAAAGAAAATCACTTTCCTTTAATAAATGAAATGGTGTATATGAGATTGTTAAACCTCTTTAAAATGGTTTATAAATGTTTTATAAACATAAAACCCAATGTTATGAAATTTTGACAAGTTATGAAAATTGAATCAAAAATAGGCATGTCATGTGATGGTAGTTCACGATTTCGCACCGTAGAAAGTTATATCCATTTATACGATGGAATCAGAGTCAGAATTCTTCGGAACAAGAATTTTCCGAACCTTTATAATCATAGTTTTTAAACAAAAGAAAAGGATTGAGATTTCGTTTTGTAGATTTTGAAATATGAGCAAAACAAGTTTTCAAAAATAATCGCGGTTTGGTAGTTCGGAAACCAAAGCGATAAATCTTTAAAATCGATATTTTGAATTCCTTAAAAATATGGATTAAATTCTATAAATATTTTAAAAGAGATTTGAGTTATAAAAATGGATTCCTAAATGATAGAAAGGTTTTTTTTCATCAAATAAGCCTTAAAAGCATTATTCGCAGCACTATACGCAACACTTTTTGCACTTTTAATAACTTTTGAAAAATGGCTTTAAACTTAAGTATTCTTTCCCAAATATTTTATAAATGTTTTCAAATAAATATTTAAGTATTTTAAAGATGGTTTGGAGGTTTTATAATTTATTTTAGAAAGTTTAAATAAATGATTTAAAGAAAAGCGGTTATAATCAAGTGATTAAATCTTGGCTCTAAAAGCCGATGAGTAGACTGGATTTTCCTATTCATGAGATCCGAATGTGAGATGCTTAAACAAGAAGATGTTCAGGAGCAACCAGTGCCCTGGCTCACCAGGCCTCTTTCCTGGGCGAGGAAGATATAAGGTCGAAATGTCGGAAACAATGCAAGTATAAAAGATTTAATTTTTTCCAAATTTAATACAACTTGGATTGTATAGAAATAATTTTCTTATACTCAATGTTAAATTTTGAGAAGGGAACTTGTACTATCCATGTGAATTTAAAATGTGATTTCACCGTTCTCCGATGGATAGTAAAGGTTGAATATGGAAATTGATGTTGAGTAGAATTTGTATAATTTCCATCGACCATTTTTACTCAATAAGTCTTTGGAATGTGATTTATGAGAAATGATTTTGATTTGGTATTTTCAAAGTTTAAGAGAGGTTTAATGATTTCGTATATAATGGAAAAAATTATGATTTAAAGATTTATATCTTTAAAGGAGATATTTATTTGATAAAAAAGATATTAATAAATGATATGAACCCTCAAAATTAACATCTTTTATCGATGATTGATTTGAAGGAATCAGGATCGGATTTTAGTGATTCATATCTGAAAACCACTTCGAACCAATTTACGTGTTCGAAGGTGAAGACATGGAATGATAAGATGGAATGTAGGGCTGCTTGTCACTAGTCTTGGGGGTAATTTCCCATGTTATTTATACGTGTCAGTAATATCTTCATTTGATCTTCGATGCAAGGGTTGCTCGCTACTAATCCTACGGATGATTCCCAACATGATGTAGTAGGAGAGTTCCTTTGGTTTATCCTGTTCCTGGACAACTTGTATGGATGAATATCTGCCATTGGATTTCTAAAATGCACGTATATTGATTTTTACAAACGTACATCTGTTTGTTGGGTAGGAGGTAACTCTTCTATATTTAACACTTTCTCTAAGATGCACGAGCTCAGAGGTTGTACATTTTTGGACATCAATAGTGTGTGATGGAATTGGCAATGTGACATTCAAAGTGGAATGTGCTATGTGAAAGGTAATCGTTACCTCGAGCCTCATTATCCAGAAATGGTTTAAATAGGGCATGTCGTAAGACTATGTGGTTCGCAACCATTAGGGTATGGTCATCACCTTTCTAGATTACCCTCTATATATCGAGTATGTTGTGTATGCTATGAGAGCTCTCAGATAGGTCGAAAACGATTGGGGTGATGTCATATTCGGTTCTATCCACCATCAGATTGGTCTGCGGGTAGGCTGGTCTTGCCAGGTGCAGAGGTTTCAAAGGTGTTGATCCTCGGTACATCCCTCTAGAGATGTACTGTACGGAAGGTGGTTCCTTACCTGCCATTGTATGGAAATCCATTCTCCAATAAGTGACTTCGGACTTGATTGTAGAACCTATTATGCTGGAATTTAATCGATGTAACAATTTCGGCTATGATTATGTAAGTTTACTTGAAAAGTGTTTTCAAAAGAATGTCATTAAAAATAATATTATTAGATTTGGCGTAGTAAAGATATTGGTTATCGCAAGGTAAAAACTCGTTCTGTGTTTATATGCGGCGTAATCTTATGAGATGCCCTTTGTTTCCAAATATCAGTATTTTGATTTTCTCACACCAGTCCCATGACTGACCCGGAGTTTATTTTCTTTTCTCTTAAACTTTGGGTTCCCTATTTTTCCAGGCAGCCAAGTAGTCAGGTTTAACTTGGAGCATTATGATGGAGCTTGAACTCTGGAGCTGAAGATTTTCCTATAGATAGTTCTGCATTTCCATTTCAACTTCATTAGCTTACTGATTATATTCAGCATTTATAAGGATAGAGTTATAACTGTCCAGGCTGATTTATACGATAAACTGTGATAAATGTATAATAAATTTCTACTATAAAGATATATATATATATATTGAAATAATATATGTTATTCCCTTCGTGTAAGATTTTGTTCTGTCTTTATTTTCTTTTACTCCATGATAATCTGCCTCTCCGACACTTGGATTTGCAGCACGTGAATACTGAGGATGTATTAGTGTCGATTCTGAGGGTCGAGGAGGTGGGTCGTCCACGAGACGTCTGGATATTTTGCACTAGACCTCTAAATTTAATATAGACGTCTATTATGAAAAATCCAGACGTTTGGATTTGAACTAAAAGTTCATTTTTTATTTAAATGTACACAGACGTCTGGGACAAAAATGCAGACGTCTGAAGTTGAACTATTTTGTGTAGGAAATGTGGATTACGAATCTTAAGGCTGGATTAACACTAGAGGTGGCGGTGAATAGTGTTTAATGGATTTTATGGAATTTTTGAAATCTTTTCAAATTAAACATAAACAGATGCAATTCACAAACACAGAGACAATCACAGAACCAGACACAGATGCAAATAGTAAATAAAAGCAGTAAAGGAAAGAACACACCAGAATTTTATACTGGTTTGGAGTTACCCTACATCCAGTCCCATACAATTTCTTGCGCATATTTCTTTTCAAATATAATGTCGATATTACAACCTCGATTTCAAGGCCACGAGATACACCCTCCTGTCTTCGAGTCCAGGGCAAACTCTCTTGATTTAACCAGGCTACAAGATCACCTAATTGATTTACGGGCTATAATCACACCCAATTGATTTATGGGCCACAATCACACCGTTTCCAATCACGCTTTGATAGAGAGAGACTCGATAAACTTCGATCTTTCGATCTTTGATTACAAATGATCCTATAACTCTGGATAGCACCGAGATCTTTGAAAGAGAGTGGCAGAGAATCAAACTAGAGATGATCGAGTTTGATTCACTTAGGATTTTGGCAGAATTTTGTTAAAGCGTTTGAAATATAAGAGAATATTTGAGTGGAGAAGAAGGAGTGAAGAAATGAAGAAAAACTAACTTAAAATTCATTGAAAACAGCTGGTATTTATAGAAGAACAACGGTCATGTCCATTCGCGAAAGGTTATGACAAATAGACACTTCTTATGAAAATTTGAATTTTAAATTCTACAGCTACCATGTCGACATGGGGAGATGAGGGATGTCGACATGCCTATGTTAATTTTGAAAATAGATTTTGCTTTAAAATGATTTCTATTCTAAAACTTGTCAGAACAATTTCTAAATTTTGTAAACCATTTTGAATATAGTTTAAATTTATAAAAAGTTTTAGAAAGTAATCTTAAAATATATAATCTATAATATAAAAGTAATATTAAAAACTAAGTATAGATTTCTTTAAAATATATTAAAGCTAAAATATTAAAATCAAGAGATAGTTTAAAAAACAAGAGATGATTTTGAAATTAATATGATTAAAAATAGTTTTTGAATTAAGGCTAAAATATTTAAATTGATAGAGATGACTTTAAAACGATAGTTTTGAAAAAGTAAATCATTTTGAAAATTTCGTGGATTCCATTCCACTAGAGAAGGTCGTGGGTTCCATCCCACGAAAGAGGTCATGTGTTCCATCCCACTATTAAAGCGAGAAGGTGTATTCCATTCCACAATTAAAATCCGAATAAATATTTTAGTGCTATTATGAAGTTTTAACATAAATCTAGACTCTATTAATTATCTTGATATCTTGAACTCTTGATAATCTTGATACTCATGAGTCTTCAGTCTTGATTTCTACAATCTTGAATTCGTCGGTCTTGAATCTCTATACTGTACAGTCTTCATTCTCAGTACCTATACGTATATATCCTGCATATACATATATCTAGACAAATATATTAGTATTTATATTTTATAACAAGTCCTAAGGTTGTTGTTATCAAAACCATCATCTCAGGAACTAACATTTTGTTCCTCGGATGTCTACATGAAATATCGGCCATCTGATGTTGAACTAAAATGTTCCTCGGACATTTATGATGAAAGTTAGACTTGTTGTTTTGAACTAAAATGTTCTTCCTTTTAAATGTTATATTTTTTTATAAAATAATATTTTGACTATTTTCTTTTGAATATATATATATATGATTGGAACTGGACTAGCCCGCAGCGGAAGTTATGAGTGAATTTCAAAAATTTTACCCTATTGGATGTTTTATTGGGCCTATGAAGTCTAACTGAATTAGAAAATTTCTAAATTTCATTTAAATAAAATCATTTATTTTATTTAAATTCAAATATATTAAGATATGGAATTAATTTTATTTGATTTTGTTTATACATAAATGTATCATATACATATATGTGTGATTGCATGTGTAAAATAATAATCGGTGAAAGATATAATATGCCCATATGTAGATGCTGGGATTTACATCACAACAGACATATTAGCTCATTTGTATGTCATGTATGTTGTCCAAATATATGCATGTATATGTGTTACAAAATATACACACACACATATGCATGTATAAATACATTATATATAATATATGAACATAAAACATTTATATATAGATAAATATATATATAGAAAGAGAGAGAACAATTATTAAAAATTATTTATAATTCAAAATTAACCTAGTTTTGCAAACATAATAATTTTAGTATTTTAATTTGTATATATTATGAATAAAATAATGTTTTCATCCATAAATAATTAACATAAAATAATCTATTAATGAAAGTTAAAATTTTATAATTTTCAAAAATCTAAGATCATAAAATAGAGCTTAAGAAAAATTTGAAAATTTTTCAAAGTTGAAATATTATTTTAAAAATAAATACATTGATTTCGGAAATAATTATTAATATAAAATAATGTATTATTAAAAATTCAAATTTTAAAATTTCAGAAATTCTAAGATCATGAAGGAAAGATTACGAACAATTTTGAAGAATTTTTCAATTAAAGTATTATTTTTAATAAATCATAAATAGTTTTTCTGAAATAATATTAATTGTTAAAAATAATAAACTTTATTGAAAAATTCCTAAATTTTTTCAATAGGTTTCAAAAATGATATAATATTTTTTTTAAATATAAAACTAAATTTTTAATGTAATAATTATTTTATATATAATAAACAATTCAAAAATTCAATAAATGTTAATTTAAAAATATGAATATATGTATGATAACTAATTTTCAAATTTTAAATCCATATTATATATAAATAAGTGTACTAAATTTTTTAAATCTTATATATATCTTATATATGCATATATGCTACTATGAGAGAGAAAATATACACTAATATATATATATATATGAATTTATTAATAAATATATATAAAACAATTATTAATGACAAAAATTGATTTTGTACAGTAAACAACATTTGTCTATATATAAATCAAATACTATAACAAACAAATTATGCACATAACCAAACTGATTTGTGACAACTACATTTACTTACAAAATCTCACCTAACTAAACATATATAGCAATATATTTAAACAGATATGAAATTGCTCATTATGAGATCATAGAATATAATTTAATTACTGTAATATGAATTAAAATTACCAATTTAATGATATCTTTGAATCCACGTTGAAGCAATGACTTCCCTTCCTATTACTGTTTTTGATTCGTCAAATTGCAAGTCCGGAATCACCGACCTCTAACTATCGAATAGTATTATTTTAATTTGAAATATATTTGAGAATTTTGAAGTGGATTGAGAGCAATGTTTTAATCAGCAATGTAGAAGGTAATGGCGGACAAAAAAGTCCATCATTATTTTTAGAGATACATACATACATACATACATACATACATACATATATATATATATATAGGGTTGTATTAGAGAAAAACAAAGAAAACCTTTTTACCCATTCTCACTTGATCTCAATCCATTATTTCCAAGCTAATTCCCTATGTTTTAGCCACCTATATACCTTCCCAAAAACCGAAATTTTGCAGCCCTAATGATGGGCCTTAAACCCATCTAAGGCCAAGCCAAAATACTATGCAATTAAATCTAATTTAATCGCTTGTCGATATTGTATATCGATCGATATATTTATAACCGTTATAAATATATATAACATTATTTATTTCTCAAATCGTATTCAAATTTTATAATTAACATTTCATAAATATTAATTAATTTATAATAGTTATAAACTAATTAAATCGTTCGGTCTTAAGGGAATTCATCATTTCGGCTATGTAACTCTTGGGTGTAAATTTGGTCAGCGATTAACATCGAACTATTCTAATGTTAACGTTCACACGTCACTTAGCAGGTGGTGTGACATTATGGCCAAATTTATCTCTTACTTATTTTCGGTAAAAATCCAATTTTAGTTTAATAAGCGTTACCCGGTTGTGACATTTGTTTACACCAATTCTCTTCATCAAAACTATATCACTTTGGACTTATGGGATTTGGTAATGGTCAAAATTCCAACCTCATCCACATTCAACTTTATAGTCCAAATACAAAGTTCTTGATTCAATAATAACAATTATTATTAACCGAAATGCTCTAGCCAGTGACTTTGACTTTGAGTTGACTTGAGTTACTAACCACATATAACTGAAGAGACGAATCCTCCCTTGAATGGTGCTTCACTTCCAATACTTCCACTCGACCCAACTATGGTCACTCGATGGACGCCATGCCATGATTTGGCTATAATCAAAGTGGAGCTTTCATATTAAAGATCCACGGTATTCTCAAGTCGAGAGAACTGTGTAAATCAGTCACATTGATATTTTCTGCTTGACCTTAGTTATATTAACCAATAGCAAACTATCGAGTGAGCCATTCCATAGTTATCCAATAACTATTAGTACGTAACCCTTAGGTGCCCCGAGCAGTCATGAGTAATACACTGCCCAATATTTGGAGAGCGTTACGTACTCCAGTCTCAACGGATTCATCGATATCCAGTCTCGATGCATCTTGACTAGGAACATTTAAAATGGTATATTTGTTTTGTTGTGATAAATTACTCACGCTTACAACACTTTGTAACTACTATCACAAAATATACCATTTATGGATTTTTCTATTAAATATAATTTTAATTAAGTTAATTAATTAATATAATCACATTATATCAATTATTATATAATAGAAAGAAAATACCTTTTAATTCGAACAAGATTGGTCAACGAGTTAGATATATGTAACAAATTACATAGCTGCCCTAGGGCATACCCCTAACTCTATCAATCTCCAACTTGCACTTGGGGACAATTATGGAATCTAATTCCAACTTCTTCAATCAGTTTTCTCAAAACCAATTAGGTCAGTCCCTTAGTGAATGGGCATGCTATTTTGTTTTAATTATCTACTTTGTCGATTAACTCTCTCTGACACTGATAAACTGCCTTTATCATGTGAACGATTCGTAGTATGTCTTTCGACTTCTAGTGAGCTTTAAGTTCCATGACCAATTTCATGACATTATTATCTTATAACAATATTATGGGATTCTCAACATTTGGAATCACCTTTGGCTTAATTATAAATTTGTGCATTTATATCTATATACATTGGTTTATTGTAGCGCTATTCAAGTAAATGTGCTCAACATTTCGTTGAATCGACCACAATCACTTTTATTTTGAAACATTTTCAAATTAAAGATTTTAACTTGAATTTTATCATTGACATGTTATACTCAATATCACTTATAAAAGCTTGTGTCCAAACGTTCCATCATAACGAGTTCGTTGTTTCTATAAACAATTCTCTAGTATTTCATAAATACGCGAGAACACCTTAAACAACCATTTAGTGATATCAATTTGGATTTTATATCTGCTCCATGTATCAAATACATAAACAAAACACAATATCATAGACAACTTTATCTGTATGATAATTCCTATTGCTAATGCGTAAGGAATCCAACTTACATGTTCTCTTTTTAATAGGGTGCTCTTGTATATCGTTTTGGAACAATCCCTATATCTTTTATACTCACCATAAAAGACATCATTTACAATCCAAAATTGAGTATTAAAACAACTAAAGTTGATTTTTATACAAGCATATTGTTATAATCAACAATGTGTTGTTTACTTATAGTTTAGAAATACCAATGTACCATTTAACGTTCTTTCTTATGAATGCACGCTTCCTCTGCACTTTGATTGAAAATCAAACTATTTAATATTTCTATCAAAATACTTATTCAATCTTGATGCTTATAAAATGATACATTCGTATCATTACTTGGATCATATCTAAAGACCCACAAACCCAATATCGCTCCCATTGACTTCGAGGCATTTTTGGTTAATATGTGTAAACGGCTTACGATAAATCATTATTTAGAATTTTCGATTACAATACATAAGCACCAAACACTAAGTCTTATCGAGCGATAATTTTTGAGTAAATCTGAATTTACTTGAGCATGTTGAATACGGAATCTTTTATGCTAATTTCAACAATTGAAATTTGCGATATTATTCTTATCAACATTGCTCATTTAATTCCAACCACATTAATCTTTCCAATAAAGACACAATCTCGGCCGATGGATCACATCTCTTTAGTTACGACCACCAAAATCATATTTTGATAGCGTACTTTGAATTCTTTCAGATTTGCGCATCATACCATATAGAGTCAACAATCTTAATGGTTTAATTGAACAACCGAGGGTAATGTATATTTTCGACATTGATAAGAAACTCATAGTTTCTCTTCGATGTACGAGAATACTTATTAGACATTCTAATGCTATGTGTTCATTTAGGTTGGTTAATTTCACTTCATCTCATATAATCAGTTCTATCTTTGGATCGGATCCAATTCCATTTAACTACCAAAAATTTCTCAAAGAATTTCCTTCACAATGAAGTTGATATATCTTGAAACAACAATTGTTTCTTAGTGCAAATAGAATAGGGATTCATAAACGTTTTATGAACCTTTATATTTATAAAACTAATAGTTTACAAAAATTATGTTTAAAACATAAATATGTCATTTGATGACAGACCTTTCCAAAAAACTTTTTGGAGGTTCATATAAGATCCCTCATGAACCATTATTACGTGCAATCTTTCGACTCGTACAACCTGCCAACTCCTTGGCCTAGGATATGTTGAGATTTCTTACAACCCTTATCTTGTATGATTTTTTAAACTGTTGTTTAGATGAAATAATATCAACCTTGTGTACTACTCTTAAGTACATGACCTTATAGAAAGAAACTAACTCAACTTCACTCACAATTAATCATAAATTGTCCAACAATGTCTGATTACTCCTTATCGATGCATCATTATGTATCACATGGAGGAGTGAATTATGAGATTGAATCTATATTCATTTTTAGGTACATTTGGAACTCTTTCCAATATACTCACTTATTCGACCAAATCAAGTCATTTTATTCTATTGCATGTTATTTTTATTTACTTTTCTTTTATATTCTATGATTTTATCATAAACTTACTACATATCTAATACACGTGTTCATGTTGGTAATAAATAATCGATGAATATAACGAAGTATGTGGAACCCTTTTGGTATTAATAGACTTGTGATTTCAGACATCAATATGTATTAATTCAAAGAGTTCATCAACTCTTATGATGCTCCCACTGAATAGGTGCATAACCATTAATTGTTTGAGATATAATTAACCTGTATCATATGATTCATAATCATATAGTAAAATTATTTCTCAAAATTACTGCTTAGTCTATAATTCCAAAACAACCGTAAATAATATTAGACACATATTTATTTTTGTTGCATCACTTTTACTATGAAAACAAATTCCATAATATAGTTCTATTTCATAATGAATATTCATAATACTCATATTGAAATATAGTTATACCTATTTTTTAGTCATTACCAAAAATAAACATTATTTCACAAATAATGTTCGGTACATTTTACGAAAACAATTTTCGTAATTTGATGCAATCATTAGGTGCTATATGGCATGCTCCCACTATTTCCACCATTACTATAATAGCGTACTAAATTTAGAGGTCCAACATTCACTTAATATTGTTTACTTATTTCATATGCTGCAATTAATTTATAGTAGAGAGTTCTTTGATCAAATATTTTAAACTCAAAGAACTAAATGTTATGGAAAACAATTTTCTATATGAAAATACATTTCAGAATAAAAATCATATTTCATATTCCAATATTAAGTATCAATTATTATTACAATTCTTGTTTCCAATGTTTCTCTATGAAGCATAAGTAACTATTCATTCTCTTCATTCCAACTTTACCTTAAATTACATCTATTCTTATACATTCGTTTTTCTTTCAAATGGTCAAACTATTCAAAAGAAAACCTTACTACAATATCATAACAAACTTTTTACAAAAGCGCATTCCATTATTCTTAACATTAATTAAGACATCAAATATGTTGCACTTTATGTAAACCGATCAAGATGACATTTCAATGATCGAGTTCTTAGATGTATCTCGTAGTTTATGGTCTTGTGTTATATTAACACAATATGATCCTTTTGAAATCATTCAAGTTGAATACATGATCTTAAAATACTGTTTATTGGCTTACATCGAATGAACTAACTTCATTGAAATATTGTACCACACAAACTATGACTGTTCACCATATAACATTTATATGTGAAAGTACATGGATCAAATATCAATAGTTTTGAATTGCATTTAGAGTTCAAAAACTCATAAAATGCAATACACGGTCTAAACCAAATAAACATATAAGTGACCAACTTACGAATGTATTAAGTAATTGAAATTAGGCGCTTGCATGGGTATATAAACATTATATAACATGCAATTAGAATTATTAGTAAGTATATATTATATTTCTATTTGTCAACTTTCAGTTCAGTTTGTTTATATATGTTAATTGACAAACGTTTTATCAATCATATTAAATGCACAAATTTATCATTGTAGATAATTATAACATTATATAGCATATGTTCTTACAATATTAGAAAGGTTAAATGTTACCATTTCATTTTTCTAATAAGGCTCCCACTAGTCTTTTATGTTTTTCCAAAACCTAAGATGAAACATAGAAGTCTTACAACTTCACTAGTGGGTGTTAGGACTCGTTTGTTTTGGTATTCTGACCTTGAGTTTGCTCAACAAATCATAGCCCCACAAACGATGGATAACTCATTATCAGTTGTATCACATATAATTCCTAACCCATTTTTCTTTGTTCTAATCTCATTTCGACCTTGAGTTTGCTCAACAAATCGAAAAAGATTATTCACTCATACCTACCATATCATGATGGCCTAAGTATAGTATATATACCTTGAGTTTACTCAACAAATACATATAGTTATCTTACCTCATCTGTTCAATATATTAATAATACTACGCATAACATCCCTAGCTTGAGTTTTCTCAACAACTAAAGAGTATGTAAGTAATTTATTAATATATATATATATGGTAGAGGACAACATTATATTGAAGATTCATAATCTTCAATATATATATTGAGTGATATCGACCTATAGAATAATATATTTCTTATGAAGTACCCTAGCGATTCAAGTGTCAAACACATCAGAAATCACGGTATATGTACATTTAGATATGTATTTATTTCTCAAGTCTATTTGGGTTTCTTTAATGTTCCACATTTAGTTTATACACATATCATATAAGTTTTATTGTTATATAACTTTTATATTTCATATTACTTATATGATAGTCTTACGTATAATATATCACTAATTAAATCTTATCTAATTAATTTTAATCAATTAACTCTTTAATTAATTTTAAATTAGTATACCAATATTACTTTTTATTGGACATATCTACTATAACATTTATAGTGTATAGTATAACCGTTATAGTGTAACACACATATATCATATATATGTGTATTTTATTTAATTAATTAACCTTTAATTAATTTATTCAATTAATTTTTTTATTAGTTTCAAAATTTATCCTGTATACATACATGTATACTTATGTTATCTTAAACATTTTAAAATAACATAACATATACCAACATATATAGTACATGCATATATGCATCAATTAATTAACATATTTAATTAATTTATTTTATTAATCTTATTAATAAATTTACATTTTGAAATTATTATATAAATATTTTCAAACATTTTGAAAATATCATTATCCTTTCAAACATTTTGAAAACTTATGTAGTGTTATAATTTTTATAGTAAACATGTTTTATTTTAAATTTAACTATTAAATTTAAAATCTTTAACATTAATTTTCAAAATGATTTTGAAAATTAGCCCAAGGCCCAAATTAAGTTGGGCATTTTCTATTAGGAGCAACCTTTGGGCTCACTTCACCTTTCGGGCCAGGTCGGTAACTAGGTAGGACATGGTACTTGATTACCCAATTCCAATCCTAGACATTACCTTTCTAGACACCGTACTAAGTGGGCAAGCTTAATTAGTTAGCCCTAATATGACTAAATTAGACCGCATAGGCTATTGGGCTCCGATACCATTGTTGGAACTGGACTAGCCCGCAGCGAAAGTTATGGGTAAATTTCAAAATTTTTACCCTATTGGATCTTTTATTGGGCCTATGAAGTCTAACTGTATTAGAACATTTCTAAATTGCATTTAAATAAAATCATTTATTTTATTTAAATTCAAATATATTAAGATATGAAATTAATTTTACTTGATTTAGTTTATACATAAATGTATCATATACATATTTGTGTGAGTGCATGTGTAACATAATAATAAGTGAAAGGTATAATATGCCCATATGTAGATGTTGAGATTTACATCACAACAGACATATTAGCTCATTTTGTATGTCATGTATGTTGTCCAAATATGTGCATATATATGTGTTATAAAATACACACACACATACATATGTATGTATAAATATATTATATATAATATATGAACATAAAACATTTATATATAGATAAATATATATATGGAAAGAGAGAGAACAATTATTAAAAATTATTTATAACTCAAAATTAACTTATTTTTGCAAACATAATAATTTTAGCATTTTAATTTGTATATATTATAAATAAAATAATGTTTTCATCCATAAATAACTAACATAAAATAAACCTATTGATGAAAATTCAAAATTTAAAATTTTCAAAAATCTAGGATCATAAAATAGAGCTTAGGAAAAATCTGGAAAATTTTCAAAGTTGAAATATTATTTTTAAAAACAAATACATTGATTTCGGCAATAATTATTAAGTATAAAATAATATTTTATTAAAAATTCAAAATTTAAAATTTCAGAAATTCTAGGATCATGAATGAAAGGTTACAAAAAATTTTGAAGAATTTTTCAATTAAATTATTATTTTTAATAAATCATAAACAATTTTTTCGAAATAATATTAATTATTAAAAATAATAAAATTTATTTAAAAATTCCTAAATTTTTTTCTATATGTTTTTGAAATGCTATCATATTTTCTAAAAATATAAAATTGAATTTTTAAGGTAATAATTATTTTATATATAATAAACAATTCAAAAACTCAATAAATGTTAATTTAAAAATAAGAATATATGTATGATAATTAATTTTCAAATTTGTAAATTCATATTATATATAAATAAGTGTACTAAATTTTTTAAATCATATATATATATCTTATATATGCATATATGCTATTTTGAGAGAGAAATATACACTAATATATATATATATATATATATATATGAATTTATTAATAAGTATATATAAAACAGTTATTAATGACAAAAATTGATTTTGTACAGTAAAAAATATTTTCTATGCATAAATCAAATAGTATAACTAACAAATTATGCACATGACCAAACCGATTTGTGACAACTACATCCACTTACAAAATCTCACTCAACTAAACATATAGTAGCAATATATTTAAACAGATATGAAATTTCTCATTATGGGATCATAGAATATAATTTAATTACTGTAATATGTATTAAAATTACCAATTTAATGATGCCTTTGAATCCACGTTGAAACAATGACTTCCCTTCCTTTTACTGTTCTTGATTCGTCAGATTGCAAGTCCGAAATCACCGACTTCTAACTATCGAATAATATTATTTTAATTTGAAATATATTTGAGAATTTTGAAGTGGATTGAGAGCTATGTTTTAATCAGCAATGTAGAAGGTAATGGCGGCCAAAAAAGTTCATCGTTATTTTTAGAGATACACATACATACATACATACATACATACATACATACATATACATACATATATATATATATATAGTTGTATTAGAGAAAAACGAGGAAAACCTTTTTACCCATTCTTACTTGATCTCAATCCATTATTTCCAAGCCAATTCCTTATGTTTTAGCCACCCATATACCTTCCCAAAAACCGAAATTTTGCAGCCCTAATGATGGGCCTTAAACCCATCTAAGCCCAAGCCAAAATACTATGCAATTAAATCTAATTTAATCGCTTGTCTATATTGTATATCGATCGATATATTTATAACAGTTATAAATATATATAACATTATTTATTTTTCAATCATATTCAAATTTTATAATTAATATTTCATAAATATTAATTAATTTAATTAATTTATAACAATTATAAACTAGTTAAATCGTTCGGTCTTAAGAGAATTTATCATTTCGGCTGTGTAACTCTTGGGTGTAAATTTGGTCAGCGATTAACATCGAACTATTCTAATGTTAACGTTCACATGTCACTTAGCAGGTGGTGTGACATTATGGCCAAATTTATCGCTTACTCATTTTCGGTAAAAGTCCAATTTTAGTTTAATAAGCGTTACCCGGTTGTGACATTTGTTTACACCAATTCTCTTCATCAAAACTATATCACTTTGGACTTATGGGATTTGGTAATGGTCAAAATTCCAACCTCATCCACATTCAACTTTATAGTCCAAATACAAAGTCCTTGATTCAATAATAACAATTATTATTAACCGAAATGCTCTGGCCAGAGACTTTGACTTTGAGTTGACTGTGATACTAACCGCACATAACTGAGGAGACGAATCATCTCTTGAATCATGCTTCACTTCCAATACTTCCACTCGACCCAACTATGGTCACTCGATGGACGCCATGCCATGATTTGGTTATAATCAAAGCGGAGCTTACATATTGAAGATCCACGGTATTCTCAAGTCGAGAGAACTGTGTAAATCAGTCACATCGATATTTTCTGTTTGACCTTAGTTATATTAACCAACAGAAAACTATCGAGTGAGTCGTTCCATAGCAATAACTATTAATACATAACCCCTAGGTGCCCCCAGCAGTCATGAGTAATATACTGTCCAACATTTGGAGAGCGTTACGTACTCCAGTCTCAACGGATACATCGATATCCAGTCTCGATGCATCTTGACTAGGAACATTTAAAATGGTATATTTGTTTCGTTGTGATAAATTATTCACGGTTACAACACTTTGTAACTACTATCACAAAATATACCGTTTATGGATTTTTCTATTAAATATACTTTTAATTAAGTTAATTAATTAATATAATCACATTATATCAAGTACATAATAGGAAGAAAATACCTTTTATTTCGAACAAGATTGGTCAACGAGTTAGATATACGTAACAAATTACATAATTTCCCCTAGGGCATACCCCTAACTCTATCATATATATTATAAAATAGTCATATTGTAAAAATAGTTTTCAAAATATATTTGTGTGTGTATGACCATCAAATTAAAAATTGTACATATAATCTAGACCGAAAAAAATAATATACAAACTCTAATTTTTTTTCTTCGGTTTTAGCCCGATTTTGATGTCGATCGTGATATCTCCTTGTATATATTCCTTCGCCTTATCTCCATCGTGTATATCTCTTCTTGTATTTCCATGTGTATACTTTGGCATATGCCTGCAAGTTAGCTTAGAAGTTCTTTGGCATAATTGTATAGTTGTTGTCATTAAAATCCAGCAAGAGAGATTCTAACAATCTTCTCCAATTGCCGAAATATTTCATCATTCACATCAAAATACATTAATTTGAAAAGGAAACGGATTCATCTGACTAAAATTAAAGGCTAAATCTATTAGCCTCCTAGTAATTTTTTCCCCACTACAACTCAAATTAAAAGACACTACTACCTCATTTGCCCTTCTAAATTTCATACAGTAACATGTTTTATTCCTTCTAATCTCAAATCTCAATGCAAAAATAACTAAACATTCTATGTTTATGTGTAATTCTTTTCAATAAAACCCATTTGAAGAAAGTTTCAATATAATTCAACAAATTCATACTTCGATTGGGTAATTTAAAAAAAATCAAGATTATTTTGAATCTAAAACCTAATTGAAGTGTTTTATTATTAATGTAATTTTTTATTTCTTCACAATGTTTTTTTTTGTAAAGGTTTGATGGTAAAAATTGTAGATAAGTATTAGCTTCAACTATCATGAATTGAAAACGAAAGAAAACATGAAGGAGAAATTGAATAAGAGAGAAATTAGGGGATGAAAAATGATAAAATGGGTATAAATTGGTGTGAGAAAAGAAAATTATGGGATGTTATTACTTTTTACAACATACTGGGATGGAAAAAGGAAATTACGTGGTGTTATTAAATTTGGCCAAAATTAAAAGTTAAAACCATGGTTTATGAAAATAAGTGAGTTAGATTAAAAGATCTTTCGTGTATGTCCTGTGAGATAGATTAAAGAAGGACAAAATGTGTCATCTTCTTCCAACTAATTTTTTAAAATTAAGGTGGGGATACTAAGTAATTTTGTGGGTTTGAATAGAATTTGCGTTAAACTAATAAAGTGAATTGTTAAAAGGAAATAGTCTTGGGTGAGAAAATAAAAGTAAATTTTTAATTAATATTCCGTTAAGGGAATAATCAAATTAGTAATTTCTCACTTTATAAAATTAAATGAAAAATATTCAATTGATCCTTCTGCAATTAATTCTTTTCTTTCTATGTGCTCTCTTACTTATCAAACTCTTTTTTTTTCTTTGTCTTTTCTTCTCCAAACTCCAAGTTCTAATCTCCTACTATAAAAAAATATTATTGTGGGAGAACCCGTCTCAATCTACATTAAACTCTCTATATCAGTCTCCATAATGTCATCTTCATTTAGATTTTCAACAACAAAAAAGGATATGGATATTGATATCATTCCTTCTATTTAAGGTTACATTGATGCTTTAACCAGCTTTTAGGATTTTATGTTTTAAGCAATTTTCAATCAAAAGCTAATTGTCTATTTTGTTAGAATATTTTATACTTATTCAAATAATTACTATACATAAAGAGATGGAATAAGGATTTGAACCAATTGTGTATGGTTTTGAAAAGAGAGAATGAAGATGATACTTGTGGAAATATGGTGATACTATTCACACCACCTAAACACATTCTCTCCCTTATTTTTCTTTACAAAGGCAAATACTTCACTCATCCACCCGCACCCATATTTTCATTTTTTTTTATTTTCTCAATATAATAAGTCCACTTCTCTTCTCTCCCTTTCTTCAAACAAAAGAATCAATAAATACATACTAATTTCTCCAATGCTAATTCTTTTTTCATTTAATGCTTCATTAGTATATATGAATGCAACTAACCTATTATCATTTACTTTAATTGTAAGTAATTTTTCTTAATTTTGTAATTGTGTAACCATAACTAAGATTAATATAGTAATAAATAATTTACAGCTCAAATTTGGTTCTACGGTAGAACATTATAAAGAACCTTCATTACTACTTTGATAAAAAAAATCCAATCAATATTACTCTTATTTTTGTTTTAATAAGAAACCAAAAATAAAAGATTAAATCAATTGTATTAGAAAATAGTATGATATAGTTAAATATATAATTAATTATCATTATCCTTTGCCCGAAGAAATTAATAGGATTACAAAAATGTTGATTTCATGCATATTCTAAATATAATTAAATAAGTGGAAATTAGGGAGGCATCCCTATCATACTTTCATATTGTAAAGCGGGTCCCTGTCAAAGTTTCATTGTAAAGCGGGTCCCTGTTTTTCTGGAAATGAAGAAAAATTATTGCTGAAATGTCAGCAACTTTTATAAATAAGTGCTGATATTTCAGCAACTATATATGTCAAAGTTTTATTGTAAAAACAAAGAAAAATTATTGCTGAAATGTCAGCAACTTTTATAAATAAGTGCTGATATTTCAGCAACTTTCATAAACTGTGTTCACAGTGTACATAAATGTTGCTGAAATATCAGCAACTTTTATAAATAAGTGTTGATATTTCAGCAACTTTCATACACTATGTTCACAGTGTACAGAAATGTTGCGGAAATGTCAGCAACTTTTATGAAATGTTGCATCATGCTCTGCAATAATCGTGAATAAAAAACAGGGACCTAATTTACACTGAAATTTAGTGAAGGACTTTTCGTGAATTTTGAAACTTAATAAGGACCTATGCCAAAAGTACCCATTAAATAATTTAACTCAATAACTTCTGATCTGAAAATAGCAAAATATCTTTCCTTACGTTAATCATCTCATTTTCTTCTACTACTAATGATGATAAGGATTGAAAATAATTATATTAGATTTTATTATATTTCTACATTGTTTGGTTATAGGTAACCGATAATCGATTGCTTTTAATTGTAGATCATCTTTTAAGTCTAAGATGAGTTTTTAAAGTCGGCTTTATGATTTAATCTTATTAAGTATTTAAGTGGCGTTAGTAAGTGTTTAGCTGGGTGTAAACAACACCGCCTACAATAGTTAAAAGTAGTGCTAAATGCACTCCAAACTCAACTCTAGTTTACCCATTTCTCAATTTACCTAACTCATACCCTTTGCATACTCTAATTTACCAAACATTATTTTACCCATTACCATATATTTTTAACTTACTTGACTTGTAGCCTCCTCTCAAGTCTTATATTCACGCCACTCATGAAGGAGAAAGCCGACAGTGGTATGGCTCTTAGAAAAAAGTTTCCAATTTCGAAATCCAAGAGGTCGATAGCCTCTTGGTTAGGTATTGAATTTAAAATGCCTAAATGAAAAACCAATTTTTTTTCTACTGGATAATTTAGAGTTCAGAGTGGATTGCATTTCGCACGACCATAAATTAAGTGTGAGGTGGATATTGCCCCCCTTATAAATTCTACCATTTCTATAATTTGTCATTTATATTTCATTCCCCTTAATCAAATCAATTCTCCCTTGACTAATTTTATTCATACATCGTAAACTAATATACATGCATTGAAAAATTTACCAAAATCACATACACCATCTTCTATTTAGTATACACCATACATATTACATACATACCCTCATTTCAGAATAAAGCAAAACATTTTCCTCATTTCATTATCTCTTTCATGCATTAATTAAACTAAAGAATCCTGATTCCTACATTGCTCAAATTTACTTTTGCAAAATTTAACATCAAATTCAAATACTTTAAATGGAATTTAAATTACAAATAACAATTTAAATTTAAATTTCTAATATTACAATTTTAAACTATTTAAACTTTGATCTTAAAATTAAACATTATTTAATTTAAGTAAAAGATAGAGAATGGTTTAGCACTCTATAAATCGTAATTAATTTTACTAAACCTTAAATTTTAACTTTTATGTTTAACTAGAACTAAAAAACGTTATGACTGATTATGCATGAATACAATTTGAAACTCAATAGATAGAATTTGATACATGAAAGAATTATAACTTAGTTCAGTTGATAATCTATAGAAAATTTTATTATTTTATGAAATGAGTTATATTGCCTATATACAATGTGACCAAAGAGAATTTTTATACTATGATTTTTTTTCATTCTCTAATACTGATATTAATTTTTTATTAAATAATGGCATTTTTATCTTAAATTTAATTAAAACTTTAATGGTATAGGTAAAGTAATTTACAATATATGAATATAATTTGCATTCTCCCTTTAAGAACTCTCTTACTAATTGTCATTTTTATAATCTTCTTTCCTCTTTCATTTTTAACATACGTTTATCCTTCCAAAACCACATGTCTCTTCTAAGAGAGTTAGTGGTATGTCATAGGAACAATTATGTAATTTGTTACATATACCTCTTTATAACCAATCTTGTTCGCAATAAAAGTGTTTAATTTCTATTATATACTTTGTTATATTGGGATATAATCAAGTGATTAACTTAAATTACATCAAATAGAAAATTCTTAAATATTATGTTATGTAATAATAATTATAAATAGATGTAATCATGAGAAATTATCACAATATAGAATAACATGTTGTTTAAAATAATCTTGATCAAGGTACATCGAGAAAGGATATCGATGCATCCGTTGTGGTTGGAGTATGTAACGCTTTCAAATGTTGGGGGCAGTGTATTACTTATGGCTAGTGGAGACACCAAGGGGTTACATACTTATAGTTATCGGATACTATATAATGACTCATCTGAGAGTTTCCTATTGGTTAATAACAACTAGTCAAATAACAAATTTAAAAGTGACGATGTTACAAAGTTCTTTCAGTTGAAGAATATTGTTGAACTTTGATGTAGATACTCCAATATGATTATAGTTAAGTCATAACATAAAGACCATCGAGCGCCTATAGTTGGTCTGAGTTGAAGCACCTGAAGTGAAACAATATTCAATAGAGAATTCGTCTTCTCACTTGTATGAGTTTAATATCAAGGTTAACTATAGTCAACTTAAATCAAAATCTCTAGCTAGAGTAGTACAGTTAATAATAAATATTATAGTTGAACCAAGGACTTTGTTTGTGAAATAATCGAGTTGAATATATATAATATTAGAATTTTGACTAAAACCAAATTCAATACATCTAAATGTGAAATAGTTTCGAGGAAGAAAATGACTGTAATAATCGTTACTAAAAGGTAATGTTTAAATTGTAAAATTAGATTTTGACATTAAAGATTTATAAGCAATAAATTCAACCAAACTGTCACACCACTTGCTAAGCTGACGTGTGAACATTTTTATTCGAACAGTCCAATAATAATTGTTGACTGAATTTACACCTATGAGTTGCACAACCACGTTGATGATTTCTTCAAAATACCACACAATTTAAATTATTTGTAATTTTTATAAATTAATTAAATTAATTAATATTTATAAAATATTATTTATTTGTTTTATTTATTAGGTGTTATTAGTATTTTCTAAGTGCTACCAGTAATTAATTGTGTGCGCATATAAATGTTATATATGTACGTATCGATATGCATACATTTAAACAACGTTAATTGCTAAACTGAATTGTGGTTTCATTGGCCCATGTAGGCATATGTTGTGGATGACCTAGGTAGAGAAGGAGAAATATTTTGAATTATGGATCGAGATCTAAGAATGGTAAATGGAGAAAGAGTAAAAGAAGCAGAATTTGTCTCCTCCACATTCTCTATTTAAATTCTGCTAACCCCTTCATTTGTTTCTTGGAAAACACACTACACCTCCAAGGCCAAACTTACCTAACGGCCCCTCCAAAGCTTAGATCCCTAATTGACATAATACATCAAAACCAATTAATCCAAGTGGTGCTCTAGATTGTTGCAAGGACTGGTGGATCGGTTCTTTCGTAATCTAAAAGGTCTCTTCAAACAAGGTGCATTCAAGGCCAATCTCTTCAAGTTGTTATTCTAATCTTTATAATTACATCTTATATGTCATATAAACCTTATATAACAATTTTATATGTGCATCTATTGTCACCCACACACTGAACTATCTATAATATTGCTAATTAGATCGATGTATAAATCAATAAAAAATATTTGTTTAGTGGCATAATATGAATTATTTAATTTATAATTTTTCTAAATATTAAAATTAATTATTGACAATTCAAAATTGTTATTTTCAAATTTTTAATCAAACATATAGTATGTATTTAAAATGTTTATATAATAATATAAACCTAAATATATTTCTGCTTTAAAAAATATTATCGAACCTATTTTTAAATATAATATAATTAAAATTATATCTTAATAATTATTTAAACAATTTTTATATTAATTTTAATATATATTATTAAAAATATTTGGATTTCTATTTAAAAAATATATTCTCAAACTCTACCGAAGGGATATGATCTGTTGGCCGCAAATGTGTCTTGAAGAAGAAGACCAATGCAATGTTGATAAGAATAACATTGTAAATTTTAGTTATTAAAACTAACATAACTTATTTGTCATTCTATGTGCTAAAGTTAATTAAGATTTTACTCGCACAATTATCCCCTAAAATGATTTGATTTTTGATATTTATGTGTTGAAACAAAAATTCTAAAAAATGATTTTGAGTAAACTGTTTGCACATAACTACCAAAGTGTCATGAGGTCAATGAGAGCAATTACCGAGTTTGTGTGTATTGGATAAGCTCCAAGAATTGATACGATAGTATCATTCGATAAGCATTATAATTGAGCAAATATTTTGATTAAGAAATTAAATAATTTGCATTTCATTCAAAGTTAAGAGGAAGCATGTGCCTGTAAGAAAGAATATTAAAAGGTAATTAGATATTTTTAAAACTATAAGTAAATAGCAAACTACTAATTGTTAACATGTACTCATGTTAAAATTAGTCTTAGTCCAGTTGTTTAATGCTCGATATTTGGTTTGACAATGAAAACTTTTATAATATGTATAAAAGAATGTTAGGATTAGCCCATATGATATATACAGACATCATATTAAAATGTTTAATATGGTGCATATAAGATAGATTCCTTATGCATTCGTAATAGAAATTATCATATATGCTATGTTGTCTATTATATCGCTAATCGCTTATGTAATTGGTGCATTGAGCGAGTATCAAATTCGAATCAAGATCAGTAGATGGTAGTTAAGGATATTCTCTCGTATTTAAGAAATATTAGAGGATTGTTTATAGAAACAATGAGCTTCTTCTGAAGGAGTACTCAGATTCAAACTTCATAATTACAAACAAAAGGTTATGGCTGATTCAACCAGAAGGCTAAGTACATCGACTTGAATAGGCACTGTAACAAAAGCTGTACACACACACACATACATACATACATACATATGTCTACATACATACACACACACACATATATATATATATAAATTTATAACATTGTTAAGGGCAATTCTAAATGTTGAGAATCCCATGATATTGTTTAATGAAAACAATGTGGCAATATAGACCGTTAAAGAACCTAATGCTCACAAGTAATCAAGACACACAATCCGAAAGTTTTTATATGATAAAGTCAGTTTATCAGAAACAAAGGGGTCTTGATGAAAATGTAGGTAATTAAGACAAGATAGCTATTCACTCTTTAGGAGACTAGCTCGATCAGTTTTGGGAAAACAGATCGAAGGAATGGGATTAAGATTCCATAATTAACCCCAAGTACAAGAGGGAGATTGAGAGAGTTAGTGGTAGGCCCTAGGGGAAATTATATAATTTTTCCATATATCTAATTCTATATCCAATCTTATTTGCAATAAAGGTGTTCAATTCCTATTATATACTTTGTTATATTGTGATATTGTTAATTAAGTAACCGGTTTAATGTATATTAAATACAAAATCCTTAGACAATATGTTATATGGTAATAACTACAAATAGTTGTAATCAAGAGAAAATTATCACAATATAGAATAACCTATTTTTTTAAATATTCCTGATCAAGATACATCTAGAAAGGATATCGATACATCCATAGAGACCAGAGTATGTAAGGCCCTCCAAATGTTAGGCAGTGTATTACTCATGTCTGTTGAGCGTGCCAAGGGGTTACATACTGGTAGTTAGTGGATAACTATGGAATGACTCATCCAAGAGTTTCATATTGGTTAATAACAACTAGATCAAACATGAAATCTTGAAATAATGATGTTACATAGTTCTTTCAACTTGAAAATCTATTGAGCTTTCATGTTGATACTCCATATTGATTATAGTCGAATCATGGCATGACAACCATCGAGCTTTGGTCCGAGTTAAAACATTATAAGTGAAACACTATTCAATAGAGAATTCGTTTTCTCAATTGTATGAGGTTACTATCATGGTCAACTGTAGTCAACTCAAAGTTAAAATCTCTGGTCAGTATTACATTTAATAATAAATGTTATTACTAAACCAAAGACTTTATTTATAGGCTAACCAAGTTGAATACGAATAATATTGTAATTTCAACCGGAACTAAATTACATCATTCTAACGTGATATAGTGTTGACGAAGAGTGTGTGTAAATAATCATTACTAAAAGGTACTGATTAAATTGTAAAGTTGGAATTACCACTAAACATTCATAAGAGAGAAGTTTGGCCAAAAGGTCACACAACTAACTAAGATGACATGTGAACATTAATATTTGAATTATCCGATAAAATCGCTAACTGAATTTACACCTACGAGTCACACTACCACGTTGACCATTTCTCCAAAATATCATAAGATTTAATTGATTTGTTATTCTTATAAATTAATTAAATCAATAATATTTATGAAATATCGATTCTTTATTAACGTGATGTATCAGTTGCTATTAGTATTTTCTATGTGCCATTAGTAATTAATTGGGTGCTATATAAAAGTTATACATGTATGTATCGATATGCATTTAAATGTGATTTAAATGACATTAATTGCTAAACGGGTTTGAGGTTTCATTAACCCATATAGGCCTATGATATGACCGGTCTAGGCAGAGAGGGTGAAGGGGTTTGAACTCTTGATCTAGATCTAATAATTGGTAAAAAGGAGAAGGAGTAAAAGAATGAGAATTTGTGTTCTCCATATTCTCTGTTTAAATCCTACCAACCCTTTGTATTTTGAAAAACACTGTACACCCTCATGGAAGAACCCACTTAATAGCCCCCTTTATAGCCAAGCTCCCTAACTGATAAAATACATCAAAACAAGTTAACACAAGTGGTATTCAAGATCATTGCAAGGTTCGGTGGATCGATTTTTTTAGAATCCAGGAGATCTTTTCAAACAAGGTGCATTCAAAGGCCATATCTTCAAGTTATTATTCCATGCTTTATAATTTATATCTTAAATGTCATATAACCGTTATAGAACGATTTATATGTGCATCTTTTGTCATCCAAAATTATCAGATTCTAAAGCACACTGAACTATCTATATTTATTGATATTGCTAATTAGACCTATGTATAAAATAAATATAAAAATTATATTTGTTCATCCATGTATGATAAAATTATTTATTTTATTATTTTCTAAATATTAAAATTAATTTTTAATAATTTAAAATTGTTATTTACTAATTTATAATCATATATATATAGTATGCATTTAAATTGTTTATAAAATAAAATTTAAACATAAATATGTTTTGGCTTAAAAAATATATTTTAATCAAACCTATTTTTTAAT
Source organism: Allium fistulosum (assembly GCA_030737815.1). Taxonomy (NCBI): domain Eukaryota; kingdom Viridiplantae; phylum Streptophyta; class Magnoliopsida; order Asparagales; family Amaryllidaceae; genus Allium; species Allium fistulosum. Next base: position 871,006,694 of record CM060904.1, on the reverse strand, counting down.
ATAATATATTTGTATTTGTATTTTAATAATTATTTAAATAATGTTTTATTAATTCTAATGTGTGTGTGTATATATATTACTATTATTAAAATTAGTAATAAAACAGTTTTGGATTTTCTATTTATAAAAATTCAAACTTGGTCGAAAAGAAATAATGATATATAAATTATTTTTATTATTACTTTATTATAAAATTATACATTAATACTTTAATGCATATTAATTTATTTATGTATTTAAAAAAATTTAATTTCAAGATTAAAGATATTTTATAAAATATAAATATACTTATTTTAAATAATTAACATATAACTGAATTTTATAGATCTAGATTTGAATTTTAAATTATTTTATTAAGTCAAAATTAGATATTTAAGATATTAAATTTGAATTTAAATTTTGTTGATTTGATCAAATGTATTTAGATGTTTTAAAAGTTTGTTTTATTTAATATATAAAAAATAATTTCAAAATATTAAACATATATGTATATTTAAACAATGCTTTGAAATGACCAATGCGCATACAAAAGGGGAAAGTATACATTAAAGATGTAAATCCCAACGTCTATATACTTATGCATTAACTATGTATATGTTGTTATGTTGCACATGGGCATCATATACAAATGAGTCTATATTGATACTCAAATCTATGTTATTATTAAATTAATTAAAATATATTTAGTAATTAAATTAAAAAATTAAATAAAATTTGATTTTATTTAAACTAATTGGATTGGATCTAATATGACCAATTAGATTTTATAAGCCCACTGAGGTACAATTAGGGAATTTTTTTATTACAGATCCACCCTTTGCACCCACCATAGACCGGTTCAATTCCAACATCTTCATCTATAACCCTAAAAATAACTCTTTGATTTAAAAACTATTGTTAGAAATTAAGATCCGGGAGGGTAACTCATCCCGATCTTTATTTTCTCAACCTCCATATAAATTTTCACTAACGAAAGATGAATAATAGTTTTATTTTAGGGTTTAGAAAGTGAAATAATGAAGAATATGGGTAGGAGATGGAGTTACCCAAAGGTGAGGAGTGGGGAAACATATTTTCTATAGCGATGGTGGGTTCAAAAGAGGGGAAAATATTAAAGTGCTGCTATTCACCACATATTTTACACAATTTTTTTCTTACATCTTAATATTACCCATCCTTACTAAAAAATATACTTACCCACTTTCTAAATATAAAAACATCACTTCATGTTCCATTTTCTCTCTATCTGGTTATCTTCTCCTTGCTTCCATGGTTTATTAAAGAAAAACCTATCACAATCATGATCCAAAATAATTAACGAACAAATATAATAATTTACGCACTAACCAATGTGATAATATGTTTAACGTACATGTTAGCGCCTAATACGTTGATGTTTTGATAGTGGCAACTATACAAGAATATATTATACATACTAACCACTTGTGTAGAAAAAGATATCAATCAGACGAAGAGACATACTTGATGAAAGGAAGACCACGATGACACAAAAATGAAATATCAGTCATAGAGTCTTAGTCTAGAGTTATGTAAATTGTTAAAATTTCTTCTAGTGGTATACAAGCACACACAATCACAAACTATTTTCAAAAATTAGAAAAGTCAAAATTAACAATAGTCAGTCGATTGAAACACCTTTTTAGTTGACTGGCCGAAAGGATTTAACAAAAAATTACTCTAACAATTTAGGACAACTGTAACTTCAAAACAGTCGACTAAACATGTTTTCAGCCAACTGAAACTACCAATTTTATTCTCTGTTTTCAAAAGATAGTTTTTGATCAATTTCAGTCAGCTGGTTGATCTCATTCAGTCGAATGAACATCGCAATAGCTATTTTTAAATTCAAAATTTTGAAGAGACGTTCTTCCCCATGTAGAGATACCTCTCTTCAACAATGGCTGCAACTCTTTCTCTTGATCTTTTCTCTTTATTAACATTTGCATTCATTGGTTATCTATATAAAGCAATCAATTTTTGAACTCAATTAACAATTCTTTTCTTTTCTTTCTATCTTGAATTGAATTCTTAAGCATTCATACAATTTTATATTGATTTACCTTTTTGATCACACACTCATTCAAGAATACAATTCTTGTGATCAAAACCTTTCCATTTCTTCACATACACTCAATATACCACTCAGAAGAAGATTATAGGAAGGTTGTACTATATCGACTCATCCATGTTACTTAAAGCACTAGAAGTCAAAACACTTTACTACTCTTTGTGGTTGAAGTCCTGTTGGAGATCTTCAGACACGAAGTATTCGGCAGCTCAAGCAGTTTGTAATATAGAAGTCCTGTTCAATAGATCAGGCGGTCTGTAATACCTATTCCTCTGGGTTAAGTGAGGATGTTTGTTAGTCCAATCCAGAAAGAGTTCGAAACTGGATGTAGAACATGAAGTTCGAACCAATATAAAAATCTTTGGCGCACTTTACTTTATAGTTCTTTATTTCCATTGTTATTATATACAAGTTATAATTTAGTAGAACTATTCATATTACTCAATCCGCATAGACTTTCATTTGGCATCAAGAGCCCGGGATTTTAGAGATCGTAACAATGTCATAGAATAAATGGCCATAAAGAGATCTAGTCAAGGCAATAGAAAGAGGAAGAGCAATAAAGAAGAATCAAAGGAGCAAACAATTAGCAAATGCTTCATGGCTAAACTCAGATCACAATCAATATGCTTAGATTCTTTATATAAAGATCTTTTGTTAGCACATGATGAATTATTAAATGATTGTAAAACTTTAAATAAAGTTAATGGAGTTGCATTAGTTAAGTTAAAACATTGTGAGCAAGAAATTTCCAATTTAAAAGAAAAAAACTAAATTTTTTGAAAATACGGCCGAAGAACTTGTTTTACAAAAAGATTTCCTACAAAAGAAAACGAGCATTTAGAAGTTAAAAATAATGATCTTTTGGAGGAAATCGATGTTTTACAAAATAAAAATATATTTTTGGAAAATTCTTTAAATAATTCTAACTCTTTAATTTTGTATCTTGAAAAAGAGAATGAAGCTTTAATTAAGATGAATTTAGAATTATCTAAAGAATGTAAGATTTCAAAAGATAATAGTAATATTTTGCAAAAAGAAGTTTGTGATTCTAAAGCAAATTTTGAAAGAATAAATGGAAAAAATAATAAATTTTAACAAAGGTAAAGATATCTTATCTTTCTTAGTTACAAATTCGAAAACTCACAATGATAAAAGCGGTTTAGGTTATAAACAAGCTAAAAGTAAAAATAGTAATAGATATGCATTCATGTATACTGATTTTAGTGCTAGTACTAGTAACCAAGGTAGTTCTAAAATCACTTACAGTCATAATAGTGCTTTGTTTAGAAATGATAGAAAATATTTTTCAAGTACTAAACTAATGACTAATAGTATTAAAATATGGATTCCTGCTAGTATGATTGATCATGATAAATAACTTTATATTAACAACTATTATAAGAATGCGATTTATAATGAAAACTATATTTATAAAGGTTCAACCACACCCAAATGGGTATGCTTTCCTAAAACTTAGGATATTATAAGAACCTCGTGTATCGCATGCTTTAAAGTTAAATTTTTTTACTGATACCCGAGTTTATAAGTAGTAGTTATATATGATAGGCAGTCCTACTTATAGCGCTAAAACATAGCAATTTACTATGGAAATGCTATAAAAAAAATAGGATTTTCTACAGCATTTTGATCAAAATTCTACTGTTTTAATGCTATCAAAAGTACTGTAAAATAATTACTATTTAATGAAATTGTTTCATTACTTTTATTTCTTTTAGAGGGTATAACCACACCTATTTTGGTAAGGTTTTCACCCTATGATTAACACCTGGACCCTGACGTAGTATGTGGGTACTAAAAACAATTATTATTTGTTGTAAGTACTTGGAGAAATGAAAGGAAATGGATAGATTTTGAATTTTAACGATGTTCCATACATTTGATGGAATTATGTGCTTGCAATGAAATAAAGACTTCAGCAAATTCGATAAAATCTAACTTATTTTCTCTATAATTAATATTGAGTTAATCTTTTATTTTTGAGTAACACTAAGTTATTTTTGAAAAATAATATTCATATCTTGGACATAGTATAACTTGAATCTTTTTGAAATGGCCACATTTTTATATAGATATAAAGAGAAAACATATTAAAAGAATATATTTCTTAACAATATTTTCTGATAAAAATATATTTACTTAATTTTCACTTATACTTAAAAATATTGCAGTTAAGAAGAGATTTAAGTATTTGCTTTTTATAATATATTTTATAAAATTTATTATTACCTAAAAGAAAATATTTTATATTCTTCATTCTTTTTTATAATGACAAAGGGGGAGAAAAGCATATGTATATTGATAAGAGAGATATTATACTTATGAGGAGATTTAATTATATTATAATATTATTTTATATAAAATAAATATTTTTCAAAAATTGTATAGTTGTCATCATCAAAAATGGGGATAATGTTAGAACCTCTCTTGTTGGATTTCAATGACAATAACTACACAATTATGCCAAAGAACCTTTAAGCTAACTTGCAAGTATATAAGTATCAAAAAAGACAAACAAATAAGTTCAACATGAAGATACACAGTACAAAAGAGGATAAAAGTATATATATGGAGATATGAGAAGAGATATACACGACAGAGACAAGATGAAGGTGATGAACAAAATACTATTGGTCATAGAGTATCATGTCTAGAGTATACATAAGTTAAAATATCTTCAAAGTGGTATACACACACATACACACACAAACGTATTTGATCACAAGTCAATTTCAAAGTTTAAAAACAAAAACAACTTCAGGCAGTCGACTGAATAGACCTCCGTAGTCGACTTAATTCATACACATACATACATTTATAAACTGATAGTTTAAGTCGACTAAAAATACAATTCAGCCGATTGAACACGAGTTTAACCGACTGAATTGAAAATTTTAGTCGACTAAACTGCCTATTTTTTTCTTCTTTGTTGTTAAACGATAGTTTCTAATCAAATTCAATCAGCTAGTTGATCTTATTTAGTCGACTGAATGTTGTAATAACTATTTTTAAATTCAAAATTTTGAAAAAACGTTCATCTCCATAGAGATACCTCTCTTCAACAATGGTTGCAACTCTTTCCCTTGATCGTTTCTCTTCATTAACAGTTGCATTCATTAGTTATCTATACAAAGCAATCAATTTTTGAATTCAATTAACAATTCTTTTCTATTCTTTCTATCTTGATTTGAATTCTTAAGCATTCATACAATTTTATATTGCTTTACCTTTTTGATCACACACTCATTCAAGAATACAATTCTTGTGATCAAAACATTTCCATTTCTTCACGTACACTCAATATACCACTCAGAAGAAGATTATAGGAAGGCTGTACTATATCGACTAATATATGTTACTTAGAGCACAAGAAGTCAAAATACTTTACTACTCTTTGTAGTTGAAGTCCTGTTAGAGTTATTCAGGCACAAAGTTCTATTCGGCAGCTTAGACGGTCTGTAATATAGAAGTCATGTTCGGCAGCTCAGGTGATCTGTAATACCTATTCATTTGGGTTAAGTAAGGACTTTTGTTAATTAAATCCAAAAGAAGTCTGAGATTGGACGTAGAACCGGAAGTTCGAACTAGTATAAAAATCTATGGTGCACTTTACTTTATAGTTCTTTATTTCCGCTGTTATTATGTACAAGTTTTAATTTAGTAGAACTATTCATATCACTCGATCCACATAGACTTTGAATACATGCATGCATACATATATGTGTGTGTGTGTACACACACACATGTAGACACACATTTGTTGACTAGTTAATTGGTTAATAAACAAATTATGTTTTTGGATTTACAGTTATTTGTCGTTCCACTACAATTGAGAATCAAAGGTCTTAGGAAGGGTGGATTAGGTAAATAATATAATGTTTAATTTCTCCAGACCTCCAATAAAAGCATGAGAAAAAGGCTCGCCTCCTTGAAAAATAGTCCTAGTATACTAGGATTTAGAGAGACGATCGAAAGGAGCAATGTTATAGAGATGACCAAATGGAGTCATGCTGTAGGAGGTACTAAGTAGGCTTGTGAGACAAAGTCATTTAGCTCCTAGCCGAGCCACTCAATGGTCGGTTCGTGAAAAAAAGACTGTTTTTTGGGCTTAATGTATGAAAGCACATGAATAATGAAATAAAAATTCCTTCATACTAATCGAAGGCTTGGGGGAGTAAAAAAAGCAAATCCACTAATTCATCATCCTCAAATTAGTCTTTCCCAGGGTATTATCCCAACAAATACCTAATTTAGGATTAAGTGGTGATATAATTCACGCAAATGATGCAATAAATTAACAATATCAATAAGGATTTTTTACGGGCGATATGCCGATAACTACTTGGAATCATGGGTGCCATAGAGATTTTCAAAGAAATACAAAAACGTATCATGGAAAAACTAATGGAACCGAGCCAGCCCACAGCGAAAGAAATGAGTAAGTTTTAAAAAATTCCTATTGGATCGTTGTTGGGCCTATATCTAAATTCAATTAGATCTTTTCTATATTTCCCTTTTAAAATTTTCTACATATTATTATATTTATTTAAAAATTATTTTAATATAATTTTAATTAACTGTATATTATGACGAGCATATCAAATGCACCTATGTGTATAGTGTAAGTGCAACATATGAAAGGTGTACATAGTTAATGTGAACGTTGTTTAGGTGTTGGGATTTACACCTCAATGAACACATTTCCCCTTTATATATGCCTTTGTTGTTCTTAAAGATTTTGTTTACGCAATCTGGAAGGAAAGTAATGGAAGAATTTTTCTGATAAAGTTACTGCTGCTAGCGATTTGTTTGCAGTGATTAACAAATTGATTATTAGCAGAACAAATAGGTAGTTGATGAGCAGATGTAAACATATACTAAGTTGTACTCCAATATTCATAAATGGATGTTATGAAGGTGTAAGGAGCAAATAAAGATCTGGGCATAGTAAATAAGCAATCTGGGCAATTGAAGATATGCAGGTGTTAATAAGCAGTCTGGGCAATTGATATTGATAATAATCTGGGTATTGGTTCACTGACTTCTGGGTGCTTCACTAAAGATTAAACACTGAACTTCTAATGCAAGAAGTAAAAGAATAAGTAGATCAGAGAATTGGAATTGGAAGCATGTGTGTTAAGCAAGATAAGCTGAAAGGTATTGGAAGGGGTATTCAATGTATTTTAATTCTGTTTTTATGCTAAGTGTATAAAGGCTACACTGTCAATCTTAAGCAATTGTATATTCTGAAAGTTTTATGCTGATTGTAATGACATTTGGAATAACAAACGGGCAAGGCTCCCTTAGCCTATTGATTTTCAAAAAAAAAACAAAATTTGAAACAAAGTAAAATAATATACGGGTAATTTGTGAAATAGAACGTTTCCTTTTAGACAAAGATTTAGTACTAGACTGGATACAATTGAAAAAGGGGAAATTAAGCTAAAGGGCACTTTTAGGCCTACTAATTAGTTTCCAGGCCCACAACTTTAAAAAATAAGTTTGCAGGATATTTTACATGTCCATGTAACAAAAGCCCCCGAAAATTAGGGTTTTCTTTCTAGTATTTCATTCAACTCAGTTCAAAATTGCTCAACCACACTTTTTTCCAAATCAATTTGAACGCTTAACTAAATCGTCCAAAATTTACACAACCACTCTTTCTTCCAAATAAATTCGAACTCAAAATCGCTTTAATCCAAATCTGTACTCGGCCGAACGATTTCTACTGAAGATAAGGTAATTTTGTTATCTCTTTTTAAATTTAATGCCTGTAGGATTGTAAAGGAACATTAATTCACCATTTTGAGTTCGTTTTCATACAATGTATTGTTGTTTCGAATGTTGTCTTCTGTATTGGTGTCTCTAATTTCAAGTTGTGGTGTTGCTTATTTGATTTACTCCATAGATAGTAACTGCATGTCACTGAAATTGTTCCTTTTTACATTAAGTCAAGTTACCCCTGATGCATTTGCATATAGTCTGTAAATGTTTGATCCATTCACTTAAAGATGGTATTTATCTTGGCCAATCGGTGAAACCTAAAAAACTTTTGGTTTTCGGACCTTAACTGTTGGAATATGATTTTTTTATGGAAAATCAACATAGTACCTCAGGGTAGGGTACAAGTTTAAACAACTAACATATTAATGTTACAAGCAGGATATTGTTGATTTTAGTGTTGCGTATATGAAATATGATAGCACATGCATTCATACTGCAATAGAAGCCTAACCATATTTCCTTGTTGCTTATATGAAGGTCAAATAGTTAGTTTTAAGTAGTGGATTTGCATCACTCTGTCACTTGAGGAATCTCATCATAAACTATACCACAGTAGTAATAAAAAAAGGAATCCAAAAACATCCAAAATTACAGTGTACCACATGTAGATATATGATTAATCTGAACCAAAGAGTATATGGAAGCAATTCAACGATAAGGCTAGATGTAGCTACTTAAGAGTATAGAGCTATTTATTGTTTACTAAATGATAAAACTATTTATCATTTAATAAAAACATTTGCTTCTACCTTTATTGTTTATTAAATGACAAAACTATTTATCTTTATGTCAAAAGAATTGTAGTAATCTTTTTAAAATTATTTGTTTATTAAATGATAGTTGTATTTATATAATTTTAGAATAATTGTATTGATTTAATGATAATTCTTTTTATCTTTATAGCAAAACGATTGTATTAAATATTTTAATTATACATTGATAATATGTTTAAGTTTACGTATTATAATACATATAGGTATATTTAATGATAATTCTTTTTATCTTTATGGCAAAATGATTGTATTAAATATTTTAATCTTTTTCTTTAACATAAATATTCTTTAATAAAGTTAAGTTAAATATATTTCCCTTGTGTTAAGTGATAAAACTATTTATAGTTTAGTAAATGATAAAAATATTGATCTTTATCTGAAATGTGTTACGGTAGTCAATTTACATTTATTGATTATTAAATGATGATTGTATTTACCTTTATGTCCAAATAATTTATAATTATTGAATTATAATTATTTTTATCTTCTCAAAATGATAGCTATATTTATAATTTAGTAAATGATAAAAATATTTATCTTTATCTGAAATATTTTGCAGTAGTCAATTTACATTTATTGATTATTAAATGATAATTGTATTTATTTTTATGCCAAAATAATTTATAATTATTGAATTATAATTATTTTTATCTTTATCTCAAAATGATAGTTATCTTTATAGTTTAGTAAATGATAAAAATATTTATCTTTATTTGAAATATGTTGTAGTAGTCAATTTACATTATTGATTATTAAATGATAACTATATTTATCTTTATCTCAAAATAGTTTATAATTATTCAATCATAATTATTTTTATATAAATGATAGTTATCTTTTAATTAAAAAATATAAATATGTTTATCTTTTATATAAATATTCTTTAGTAAAGTTAAATGAAATATGTTTATCTTGTATTAAATGATAAAACTATTTTTCATTCACTAAATGATAATAGTATTTATCTTTTATATAAATACTTTTTAATAAAGTTAAATATGTTTACTTTGTATTGAATAATAAAGTTATTTATTGTTTATTAAAAGAGAAAAACATTTATTGTTAAGTCAAAATTGTTGTATTAATCATTTTAAAAGTATTGTTTTGTGCAAGGAAATGTACAAACAAAGCTAAACCATAATAATAAAGTTAAAAATACAAAGCCAAACCATTTTAACTAAGTTTCAAGGAAGGATGGGTAACATAGCTCAAATGAAATAAACACACCAATCAAAGTCTTTAACGGTACGTTTTATTTGAAATTCAGTTTTTATTAAAAAAAGTATTATACACCTAGCTTGAGTAGAATAATCTGACGGTATGAATCAGAACATACTACTGTCAATAGACCTGTATGTAATTAGCCTACATATATTTTCCTAATACTTTGCCATTTGGGCTATTAGCATTAGTTTGGATTTGTAAGCAACATATAGTTCATGAATGACTTTGCAGAAATTAAAAAAAGTTTGACCATATATGGCAAACTAATTAAATAATTGCTAATAATGTTGAATCTTTAGCATTCCTGCCTTTGTTGAGGTCTGGTGATTTGACCATATCTAGCACAGCAACTGCACCTTTCATGTCTAATTTGGCACTATATTTATCTTTATATCAAAATGACAAAATTTCCTTTTTTTTATACAGCTATAATCATGCATACTAGAAAGACATCCAAAACTGTAGAAAAGCAAAAATTAAACCAAATTAATTCAATGAAAACTGCAAACTATATATTTATCAACATAAATGGTCAACAATGTATCAACATAAGGCCTATGAGCAGCGCCTATTGTCAGAAACATAGCCAGTCAACTGCAGAATCTCCATCTACTTAACAACAAACATCAACGGTATGTGAAGTTTCTTTATTATTAACACTTTTCTTATGATGCGCATCATTTTTACTTGCTACTATAATAATAACCGATCGAGATTAATTTAGATTTTTCTTGCATCAATAGATCTAAACTGCTTAATATTCAATTTAATTAAGCACTGAAACTACTACTAGTTTTAGTTTCATTAATAAATCTTTCATTAATTCATATTTTTCTTGCATCAATAAATCTTGAATCAATTTCATTAATTCAGATTTTAGGATCAGTGACTAAACACCTACTTGGTTTTCTACTAGTTCCAACATTGAAACTACTAAAATGGTAGTAGGCAACAAACAACAAAGAAACTAGTTCCTATTAAGAATTTATTAATTAAGCATTGCAACTTTACAATGAGAATTTATTAATTAAGAATCATGGCAGTATGTAAATATATTATAAATGTTTATCTTTTTACAAAAAGATAATTCTGTGTATCTTTTTATACAAAATCTATATGTTATGAGACTATTAAAAATTTACCCTCATTTCATTTTCACATACTAACGTGTTATTTCCACTATAATAAACATAAAACAGATCTCCACTTTAGAAGTAACTGAAGTGGAAGAATCTCAACTACAGAGTCAACAACAAGATGATAGAGCAATTGAAATTCGTGAAACAAGTGAAGAAAAAGAAATATATTTGACAAACAGAAGCGAAGACACCAAAACTGATGAAGATGTTGAAAAGTATGAAGTTCAACACAAAGAAACAAAGCATTATAGTGGAACATACAGGTGTAATTTAGATGCACTTTTCAAAGTGATAAGCAGAATAAAAAAAAGAATTTATTATCAGCTGATGCTATTTCATACATGAGCAAAACCCCATTCAAAATTTTTTTTGAAATCTTTTTTAAAGACAAAATAGAAAAGCAAGATTTTCGAAAAAGTGCAAAGAGTTTAGATGAAATTATAACATCTTATGATAAAAATGAGAAAGCTTTTAGAATAGGAGATTCATTGTTGAAACTAACAGAAGAAGATGTTAGCTTGATTTTGGGAATGCCATTAGTGGGTAAGGATTTATTCCCTATTGGAATAACAAGCAGAGATAACTTGCCTGAGGAATTTTTTGATTTCTTGGATAGAAATTTTGAAGGGGGAGAAAGAATTAACAAAAAAACAGTGGGAAAGAGATTGAAGATTTTGATTGATAGGGGAAATGGAGGTGTCGACTTAGTGAAATTGCTAATTTTGTTGATGATTATAACATTTTTGTTTCCAAAAAATCAGACATATTTGCAATGGGATTATATTCCAAAACTATTAAATTTGAAAACTCTGAATTCAATGGCCAAAAGCGATATACAATCATGTTTCAAAAAATGTTGAGAAGTTTGCAGAAGATCCAAGAAGCATGCCAGACTGTTCTATGCTAAAAAGAAAATAATTGGACAAAAAAGTCACATTGTAATTTTTATTCTACAGTATTGGATATGTGAAAAGACAGAAATCATAGAAGAAAAAAAAGGTTTTCAAATGGCAAGCCCAAGGATGGTGAAATGGAATTTTTCAAAGCTCAAAAATGTGTCACTTGATATGGTTGAAGGAAAAAAGGTATAATAATTTTATTTTAGCCAAACAAGTGAAATAATTATTAATAAAGATAATTCATTTTATCGTTTTCAATATTAGTAGTACATGCTTATTTATAGGTGAAAGAGTTCAAATTAGACTTCTCATTATTGTTCTTGCCTAATTATTAATTATTCAATTATTATGGACTGCAGTCTAATTGTTAGCTGTCTAGTAAAGACGTATATGATGTTATCTGTCTAATTGTTCTGCAGTGCAATATTGTTGCAGTAAAAATTAGTAATAATAGCCATTGTTTTCTATTAACTTATTACACATGGTGGACTCGAATAGAAGTGTAGTTGCACTTTATAGGTTCCTAAAATCAATGCATCTGTCCTTTTAAGCTGCAGAAGCCATAAAATAGAGGGAAAACTGACCACTTTTTATTGGAATATTTAGACTTGTAGACCAATCAACTTTAAGTATGGTATTGTTTTTGTTATAAAAAATATCATCAAGTGAAGATGATGCTTAACAGATTTTTTACTTATTTAAAAAAAATACATGGTTCAAAAAGCATATAATACTTTGTGTATGCTCCACCATACCGGATGCTTGTAGCCACTCATTGGCCATGTAATGTATTCAACCAGCTAACAAAAATGAACTTATATTTTCTGCTTGTAAAAGGCTATACAAGTAAAATCTTAGACATACCCACATTGATATCAAATAAAATCCTTTTTTGGATTTACTCTATTCGTTTGTTTTTTTGCCTTTAGATATAATAAAATTCTTTTGGTTAAATGCACAAATATTATATGTTATATAAATTTAATTCTTTTTTGAAAATATGCATCTACTGTGAGTTACCACTGCAGTTTGTCGTCTAGGTTTGTTTGAGTGGCATTCAGTGAATGTACGCACTTCACTTCTGCTATTTAATTAGTTTCTCTTTACATTTTGTAGTTCTTTTCATTTATACTTGGTTTATGTAGTCTGAATTTTGTAGGAAATTCTCTGACGTAAAATGATGTTTAGCAAATGTCATTGTCTAAACAAGAGCTTGAAAAATAGTTTATTTAGTTGGGATACATGACTATAGGCATAAAGCCAATGCAAATTAGGTTGTAATCAATGAATGTGAATTAATGTTTTGTTGCTGAATCCAACTAGACTCATTGTTAGTTTCCAATCAATAACTCTTTTAACATTTTTCGTCTTCTTGTCTCTTCTTATTTATGCATTTTTTTCTATTAATTAACATCTTTCAACATCTTTTGAATCTTTTAACATCTTTTGACAGATTGCGAAAAGGTTCAGAAAAATATCACAAAATGAGAAGAAACTACTAACCGAAGTGACAGAACTTGTTGAAGAACAAGTGGAAGAGGAGAGCAACTCAAAGAAGAGGGAAAACAGAAAAAGAAAAAGAGAAGAGAAAAAAGAAGAAGAAATATTATTGATGGAAAATGAAGCCAAACAAAAGGAAATAGAAAGTCTAAGACAAAAAGTTATGGAGCTGGAAAAAACACTTTTGCTAAAAGAAAAGGAATTGGAAGAAGAACAAATTTTGAGAAAAAAATTTGAAGGTAAATTAAAAGAGTTGGGGGAGGAATGTACTGTGAGGGAAGAAGATGTACATGAAACAACTGAAAGCAGAAAAAAACATGTATTTGTTGGGCACACAAATAGTTCATCAGAGTTTCCATCTTTCAAATTATTTGAATCTCAAGATTTTAAAACACCTGAAATGGAAAAAGGAGCTAGACAAAAATCATGGCAGGGTTTATAACAAAGATAAACATGAACTGAAAGAAGATGAAAAAGCAAATGAAAAAGAAAAGGAGATGGAAACAAAACTAAAAAAAATTGAACTGAAAATAAAGGCAGAAGGAAAAAAGAAGAGAAAAAGAGCACAAATAGAACCAAGTTCTATGCAGAGAAGAATAAAACAAAAGGTAAGGGTGGAAAAAAAAGATCCAAATTATATTTATGAAGAAAAGAATAAAGTAATAGATGTGGAAAAGTACAACATAGTAGAGAAGGAAGAGTAGATAAAGAAGAAGATTAGAAACATAGAAAACTGTCCATTGTTGAAGCATTTGCCATGCAATGAAGCGAAGATAATAACAGATTTCTTCAAAGTGGTCGGAGACATTGAGTAAGTGAAATTATAAATATTTCTTATACTATTTATATATTTGTATAGAATAATTGAAATAAACATTGTTATTGAAATTTTCAGCGAAGAAGCTTATAATTTGGATGATGAAAATATGATTGTCATATACAAAAGTATGATAGAAGAAATGCTTTTTGGTGGATTCATTAGTGGGCAGGTTAGTCCAAATGTAAAATAAAAAACTTATATTCTAATTAAATTATTTTTAATAGTAACTTATATAATTGATTTTTTGTATAGATTATTGATTGGTATTGGTTTAGGAGAGCGAAGATGTATGATAGCAGTTCTAGCATAACATACATTAACACAACAATGACAGTAAGACCAATTTTATATAAATAAATGCTATCCATCGTTAATAAAATATTATTTACAATATTTATTTCTCTTCACAGAAAAGTGCATCCGATAACATTGAGAATGTGAAAAATCAACTGTTCATTCCAGCAATAAGAAAGGCTCTATCAAATCCTTTGTGTTGTACTATACTATTTCCAGTACATGATGAAGCACATTGGACGCTTTTGGAACTTGATAGAGAAATGTCATCCTGGATTCTTTATGACTCACTGTATTGTACATCAAGAAATAAAAATTTCAGCAGCAGGCATAAGAGGGCTGCCTTGGAAATAGTAAGAAATTTTGTATTTCATCAAAATTTGCATAAAATCCTAAATTATTTTATATTTATTTTTATGTTTTTTAATCCTATTGTTCTACACAGAAAACAATTGTCAACCAGATCATCAAGGAGTTCAAATGCCACGAAAGCAACACAAATTTGAAAATTTTAAGTACCCTTACATTGGGAACTTGTGCTCAGCAAGAAAATGGGTAATTATTTTTAAAGTATATGTTCATGCTTATTTAACTATTGTTAATGCTTAATTAATTATCGATTAAAAGTCGGACAGAGCCAAGTTCAAATTTGATGCATGTAAACCATATGATACATCCTACTATGTATATAATTATTGTTTATTAGAAATTGGTAAAAGAATTACCATTTTAAGTATATAAAATATAACAATTCATCATTTTATAGAAACATTACAATATTGTTAACAGATTACAAAAATATTCATTTTTAAATAAAAAGATAATACCATTTATCATTTTCAGAAATTGATAAATTCTTTTATCATTTTAATTAAATTGCAAAATTTTCATAAAGTGAAAAAAACATCTATCAACTTGAATATAGAAAATTTAAACAGTCATCATTTTATATAAGCATTAAAGCAGCCTTACTGACTTATTATATTAGAGCAATATTCATTTTTGATAAAAAGATAACACCATTTATCTTTTTTAGAAATTGATAACAGAATTTATCGTTTTTCAGAAATTGATAAAAGAATTATCATTTTAAGTATACAAAATTTAATCATTCATCATTTTATAGAAACATTACAATATTGTTAACACATTACAAAAATATTCATTTGTAACCAAAAGATAATACCATTTATCATTTTCAGAAATTGATAAACTCTTTTATCATTTTTAGTAAATTGCTAAATTTTCATAAAGTGAAAAAAGGATCTATCAACTTGAATATAGAAAATTTAAATAGTCATCATTTTATATAAGCATTAAAGCAGCCTTACTGACTTATTATATTACAGCAATATTCATTTTTGATAAAAAGATAACACCATTTATGTTTTTTAGAAATTGATAAAAGAATTTATCGTTTTTCAGAAATTGGTAAAAGAATTACCATTTTAAGTATATAAAATATAACAATTCATCATTTTATAGAAACATTACAATATTGTTAACAGATTACAAAAATATTCATTTTTAAATAAAATGATAATACCATTTATCATTTTCAGAAATTGATAAATTCTTTTATCATTTTTATTAAATTGCTAAATTTTCATAAAGTGAAAAAAGCATCTATCAACTTGAATATAGAAAATTTAAACAATCATCCTTTTATATAAGCATTAAAGCAGCCTTAGTGACTTATTATATTACAACAATATTCATTTTTGATAAAAAGATAACACCATTTATCTTTTTTAGAAATTGATAAAAGAATTTATCATTTTTCAGAAATTGGTAAATGAATTACCATTTTAAGTATATAAAATATAACAATTCATCATTTTATAGAAACATTACAATATTGTTAACAGATTACAAAAATATTCATTTTTAAATAAAAAGATAATACCATTTATCATTTTCAGAAATTGATAAATTCTTTTATCATTTTTATTAAATTGCTAAATTTTCATAAAATGAAAAAAAACATCTATCAACTTGAATATAGAAAATTTAAACAGCCATCATTTTATATAAGCATTAAAGTAGTCTTACTGACTTATTATATTACAACAATGTTCATTTTTGATAAAAAGATAACACCATTTATCTTTTTTAGAAATTGATAAAAGAATTTATCGTTTTTCAGAAATTAATAAAAGAATTATCATTTTAAGTATACAAAATTTAATCATTCATCATTTTATAGAAACATTACAATATTATTAACACATTACAAAAATATTCATTTGTAATCAAAAGATAATATACCATATATCATTTTCAGAAATTGATAAACTCATTTATCATTTTTATTAAATTGCTAAATTTTCATAAAGTGATAAAAGCATCTATCAACTTGAATATAGAAAATTTAAATAGTCATCATTTTATATAAGCATTAAAGCAGCCTTAGTGACTTATTATATTACATCAATATTCATTTTGATAAAAACATAACACCATTTATCTTTTTTAGAAATTGATAAAAGAATTTATTGTTTTTCAGAAATTGATAACAGAATTATCATTTTAAGTATATAAAATATAATCATTAATCATTTATAGAAGCATTACAACTTTATTAACGTATTACAAAAACATTCATTTGTAATTAAAAGATAATACCATTTATCATTTTCACAAATTGATAAATTCTTTTATCATTTTTATTAAATTGCTAAAATTTTCATAAAGTGATAAAAGCAATGAAAGTGAAGCGGTTTGGATGTTACTGTGATGAAGTAGATGTAGAATGTGGCGATGTACTGAAGAAGTTTGATTGCGATTGGCAAGTATAGGCAAATATATGGTGTTACTGCTGTTTTCTTTTTCCTTTTTTTGTTTTTTGGTTTTTTTTATTGTTTTGGTGCAAAAAGTTTGTTTATTTATTCGTCAATGCATGTAACCTTAAGGACAGTTTTCAATATCTCTGTAGCATTTTTGGTAATGCATAACACTCAATTTTTGACCATATATATCCACCATTTATCATTTATTGTTTTCTAACTAAATGTTTTACAATAGATATGATTGCGGAATGTTTGTCATGGTAAACATGAGGAAAAAAGCAGCAGGATTACCATTGGTAGAAAAAATTTCAGAAGAAGATATTGCTCAGTTAAGAGCAAATATGGTAGCCGACATTATGACAGATGAACCATATTGTTGTACCATGGAAAAGTTCTGCAGTTCACAACAGAAGCCATAGGAAGAAAAGAAGCATGTTGAAAAAAGCAGTTGAAGCAAGATGAATGTTCCAGTTTGTTGACATCATTGAAAGAAAACATTATATATTTAGTTAGTTTTAACTTCTTTTTTCTATAGGAAAAGAACAAAATTGCACTATATGTTGAACAAAAAATCTATATGTTTGTTCGGTAATTTGTCCCTACTGTACATATATTATATTTCATATGTTTGTTCTACCATTTATTCTTTGATATGATTTAGATTTTGTTGTACTCATATTTTTTCTGTAATTTATTATTGTTATGATGTTTAGTCATGTATAGTTATTAACTTTGTTCTACCATTTATTCTTTGATATGATTTAGATTTTGCTGTACTCATATTTTGCTGTATCCCACGTTTTACATTACAAATTTTTATAAGTCAGTTATCCCATTGGTTTTTTTATTGTCCTTGTACACCATTGTATGGGTGATGAATTCAGCTGAGGATATCTTATCTAGATCTATTTTAGTTCTATTATCTAGTTGTTTAGGAGTGGCTCAGACTGGTGCACTTACTCAAATGTTTTTAATTTTTTCGTCTAGTGTTTAATTTTTTTTTAATGTTTATTCATTTCAAGACTAGTTTTCATGACCTCTATTTTTTTATATCAATTCTGGATAGTAATGGCTGGTTTCACTCAACTGTTCCTGTCATCAGCCATTCAATATATCTGTTCTTTTCTGAACCTTCATATATATTTTTAAAAGAAATATTTGTATCATTTTTAAATAATGGTTCATATGTTTCATATAGATCATTTCATTCTTTTTCCTTTTTTTCAAAGTGGGTAACCAATGGAAGTAACATTACTTGATTTCTTGGTAAAAGCAGCACTGATTTACTGCATGTATCTTGCTGTTCTTATATTTCGTTGTTAGCTTCCTCTCAGATTAGTGCCGCACTCAAGACATGAGTAGATACTGCAAAATAGAGGTATAGATCCTCTTCTTCCAAAGACATTGACATGATTGGTAGCTTTTGTAACTGTTCAATGTGTCATAGGAAGCCAACAAGACAATCAGTGATCCCCCTGAGCTTTCCTTCCTTTTCAAGGGGAAAAAAATATTTGAAACACACATATCCTTTTCCTTTAAAATATATAAACTCAAAGCTGCAATCTTCATATTAAGCTTTGCATCTCTCTCTGGGTTTCCGAGGTCTTTATACCATCAAAACCTAAAGTTTGTCACTGTTGGCTTCTACTCCCCTAGCATGCACAATGAAACAATTGAATTTTACAAACGAAACCACAAAAGAGCATTTCAATGGGTTTAATTTCATTCCATATTTTCTAAGTACTTGAAACATTAGCTGCTCTAATGCACAAACAAAAAATGATAGGAAAAGTCACAGTTGATACATCCAGCTAGCAAAATACATATCAAGTTAAAATTGCTCAAACGTGTTTCTTCAGCAAAATAAAAATATAACATAGGACATTTACAGATCTTGTTGCAACTGAACTTAAATATCAATAAATAACAATAACAACCATAAATTTACATATGCACAACTAAAACAGACGCTACAGAAATACAACAAAGAAGGTTGGCAGGTAGGAGGATCAACTAAAAACACCAGAAATGACAACAAATAGACTATTTTGCACATGGTATGAATACTTACTGATATCAATTTCTTCTTTCGTCTGATTATCTATGGTGCTTGAGAAGAGCAACAGCTTTAATAACTTACAATATAGAACATGAACACCCAGACTTCGGCATGTCATCAACCTTTTTTTCTGATTATTACAACAAAAAGAAAAATCTACATAAAAAACTTATTCAAAAATGTAATTCATGGCCTGCCTTATGCTTACAATGATTATGTAATGGTTGCTAACAATGTGCATGTACCTTATACTTACAGGTAAAAGGTAACTAAGAGTTGCACGTAGTCATCCTATTCTTGAAACAGAAATAAACAAGATATTTCTCTGCACATTATTTATTACCCATAGAAAAACAAATGAAAGCAATGAACACTATATGCAAAATGCAGTGACCAAAATGAAAAAAGTGAGATAGGAAGGAGGATGATAAAGAGAACTTGCTGTTGAACTTTTGTTGTTTATTGTTCTTGTCAGTTTGTACAAGTTGTTTGCGAATGAAATGTGATAGAATGCCTGTGAAAATGTAACAATGACGGATATGAAATGCAGAAACAGA
This sequence comes from Allium fistulosum, assembly GCA_030737815.1. NCBI lineage: Eukaryota > Viridiplantae > Streptophyta > Magnoliopsida > Asparagales > Amaryllidaceae > Allium > Allium fistulosum. Next base: position 870,986,746 of record CM060904.1, on the reverse strand, counting down.
AAATAAAATGGAATGAGAAATGTAATGCAGAATTTTTTTTAAATGTGAACAAACGAAACAAAAATGCACTGATACAATGCCAGTGAACAATGCAAAACAAACAAAACAAAAGTGGACAATGCAATACAACAAAGGCAATACAACTGAATACAGAGTGCAAAGAACAAAATAACAGAGTGCAATACAAGTCCAAAGCTGCTAAACTGTGCTAAGCAACTAAAATTGCACTGAACTTTCAATAAAAACAAAACAAAATCAGATCCATATCTAATTATCTACATTCTGCTTGGCATTGAACAACAGCAGTTAATTTACAGACAAAACAGTAGTTAATTTACAGAAGAAAAAAAACAATTTCATCAACATAATATCATATACACCCATAGAAAACCAGTCGAACAATACATAACAACATAGGAATAACCTAATATTAAAAGTAAAAGAATAACATAGAACAAAATTATAATTCAATACAATAGCTTTTAAATTCTAGGATCCAAGAATATCTCAATACAACATTGAAAGCAAAAACATAATTATCTTCAAAAATAAACAAGAGAAAATGACATAAAAATTATAAAAACATTCAACCACTCAATGGACAACTTCTACGATTATGACCTAACTTCTTACACTTTCCACACTTATTTTGCTTCCCATGGAAAACATCCAACCCACCAAGTCTGTTAACTCTAGGTCTACCAGCTCCACGAATAGCCTTAGGAGGGAGAATAGGGGAAAACCCTTCAGAAACAATATCATTTTTATCAAAAGTAGGAATATGATTGATAACATGCGAGTAAGAAGCACGATAAGCCTTAGTCGTGAAATAATATTCAATAAAATCATAGACATTAAGTTTGGCCATTGTAATGCACTTCAATGCATGTGCACAAAGAAAACCAGTAACTCTCCATTGGTTACAAGTGCATATCCGATTTTCAAGATCAACTTTGTGAGAAATAGAGGAATGTACTTCAAAAACAAAAGTAGAAGAAGGAGAAACGTTCCACCCAAATCCTTCTTCTTTTAATTTCAATAAACGATTCTCCATTTTAGGACAAAGTGTGGTAGTCCAACTAGATACCTCTTCTCTACGCTTTGACATTTGAGCCATAAGCTTAATTCGAATTCCATCAAGACAACATGTAATAGGAAGATGCCTTTCTTTCACAATCCAAGAGTTAAAACTCTCTGCGACATTTGATTTATTCTAACCATAACGATTGCCCGGAAAAAATAAATCAACCCAATGATCAAATGGCTTATCTTTTAAGAATTCAACAGCTTTTTCGCATCCAATTTGACTATATTTTGTCATAGCTCTTTGAAATTCATAAGGAGTACAAGCTACGGCACAACGTTCCAATAAATGTGCTACCCAAGGCCCCTTTCCACCCTTTACAATATTAGCAACATTACTTTGCATATGATATAGACATTATGAATGGAAAGCCATTGAAATTTTTTAGGAATACTTAAAAGCAAACCCCAATGTCTATCTTATATAAAGACCAAAGCTCGATCAACTCCAATTGAAACGACCCGACTTTCCACTACTAGAAAGTCGCATCATCATTAAGAAAGAAAGGGGTGAGAAATAGAAAAGATAAAGAAGAAAGAACTAAACAACATCAGAATCTCACAGCGGAACGAATAAATTATATTAATCACATAAATATTACATAATATACATCAATCAGAGTGACACAGATTTTACATCTCATACTAGACAGTTATAAACACCTGTCTAGTTAATACAACTCGACACATCTCAAATACAACACAAAGATACCAACACAGCGGAAAACTATATATCTATAACGCTGAAGCCTCCTGCTCCATTGCTCCTCCATAAATCGTCAAAGCTAACCTGAATCCCTTGGTTACTCGTAAAAATTTGAGTATCCGAGAGTTTAAGAAAAACAGAAATAAACTCCGGGTCAGACATGGGTCTGGTGTAAGTAACATGTTTAAGTTGCTTAACTTTAAAAATCATTTGGAAACAAAAGGTATCACGTAAGACTTTCCACACATAAACATGGAAAAAAATTTCCCTTACGCTAACCAAAACTTTGATAGGAAATTCTATGATATTATAATAGGTCTAGGGTTTTCAAGTAAATAAGAAATAACTAAAATTGTTACATGATTAAATTCCAGCATACTAGCCAACAAGTGGGTAATACAATCAAATCCGAGGGCGCTTATTGGAGATTGGATTCCATACAATGGCAGGGCTACTGGGGTACCGCCCATCACAGTACGTGGCCTAGATCACCGTACCGAGGACCCACCCTAAGTCCCCTGCAACACAAGGTCGGAACATCACTTACTGGATAATTCCTGCACAAGACTCCCCAGCAGTTGTTGCAATCAACTGCCCACACAACCGAAATAAAAAGGGACATCTAGACAAGGGTAAGTGTTGACAATGTCCAAATTAAGTGTTGACAATGTCCAAATTTTTTAGTGGATCCAGTAGCGATATGTGCACATGAGACTTGCTTTTGTCAGCAAATAGTGTGTTGCCAACCAAAAATAAAAGATAAGCACGAGCGGCACGCCTAATTGCTCGATCAGTCCACTCATCGCTCACATCTTCAAATATACCATGTAACGTAGACAAACTTAGTTTATATCCAACCCTCTCATTCATTTCCAACCTAGCTTGTGCTTTAGATAGACCAAGGTACTTAGAAACAATACTAACCGCTTGTTCCATTTCATATGAATTACTCTGTATAGGTTTACCTTCGACTGGTATGTGTAATAAAGAAGCTACGTCGTCAAAAGTAATAGTCATCTCACCGAATGGTAAATGGAAGGTATTAGTCTCAGGATACCATCGTTCTACGAAAGCTGATATCAGATTCCTGTTAACACTCTTGTAGCAAGTGCTAACAATAGAAGATAAGCCAGACAAGTCAATGATGGCTTTGAATCTAGTAGCATTATCCGGAATCCTCCACTCCGATGCCTTTTGTGCATGGTTGACACAAGTGAGCAGTGGTCGTTCCTACACAAATAAAATTTACATTTAATAAAAGAAGTAATAAATTGATTGTTTAAATAATAGCCACATACCTGCCCGGTCCATATCATATAAGCAACATGAGTGTCAAACTCTCTAATCACATCAGTGATTTTAGGACCACCTTTCTCGTTTACAGCTTCTTCATCTTCAGCTTCTTCCTCATCATCTTGACCTGTCTCTGTCTCGGCCCCTGTGTCATCTTCATCTTCATCTTCATCTTCTCCCGATGAATCCGAACCATCTCCATGTTCCTCATCTCCAACATCTTCTTCTTCTTGCTGCTCTTCACCTTGCCTTGTATCAATCTCATACTCGGTTGTGTCACCCTCAGCCCTATTATCGTTCTTGTCTGCACTTGTACCTTCGGCTCCTTTCTCAGTTCTTCGTTTTCTTTCTGAAGCCGTCATCCGTACTCGACCCATCTGTAAATAAGCACGACAAAAAAAAAATTACCCATCTGTAAAAGGCCAAGAAGCGAATGTAAATGAAATGGTAAATCTCATTTTTTTTTAAAAACTCCAGGCTGCCACGCACGGTCACTACGTGAAAAATAGAAAAACCACGCAGGAACAGTGCGTGGAAAAAATAATAACCACGCAAAGTAGTTACGTGGAAAAAATAATAACCACGCAAAGACCTTACGTGGTTACTAATATTTCCACGCATCTCTGCTGCGTGGTAACCTGATCTCAACACTTACAATTTAGTTTTCCACATAGAGATCTTGCGTGGAAACAATTTTTTCCACGTAGTTTCCCTACGTGGTTTGGAATTTTTCCAAAAAAAAATTCTTCTTTTGCTGAAACGAATTAAACACTCTATTTAAAAATCAATCGAACCAATGCTCGATTCAGTAATCAACTCAGTAGCAACTCGATGCATTACTTACTAATTAGTAGTAAATCGATAGAACAGGCAGAAATACTTACATCGATGGAGGTTGGAGGTTCGATCGCTGGAAGCGGAAGAAGCTGGAAGATGAAGAAGAAGATGATGCCGCTCTATCTTATTCACGGGAAGAGGAAGACGAAGCCGTCGAACTGGAGGAGGAAGATACGCGTTTGGAAAGGTTTAGGTTTTTTCACGTGATAGCTGAAAGGGTAATTTTGGAAAGAGGGGGGCTACTAAGTTATTTTGTAGGTATACGGGGTTTATTAATTTTCAGGGGGGCTACAAAGTAAAACATCGTATTGAAATAGAATTTGCCTTAAACCTTTTATTTACAGCATTATTAGAGAAATTAGGAAAGAGTATCTAAGGTCTCAATTAGAACAAGATGATTATTTCGACATAATTAGTTCAAAATTTAAAATGGAAATAAAATCCGAATAAAACGAGAAGCTGGCATCATCTTAATAGGTAAAATTAGATATATTGAGTAGTATTTAAAAGCAACAGTAAAAGCATGTGAAGGCAAGTTCTCAGAAGCACAGTGTGAGTTTGAGAAATGTTTTGTACGTGAACTAAATTTACCAAAGCAAGTGCTGCAACATAATGAGGTTACTTTGAGTAAGAGCCACGAGTACCTTGCACATGTTACGCATTAGGCAATGCTTCCACAAAACTGAGGCTGTTTACTACATGATGATATGAAGTTGGGCATTGGAAGGCTGTGGAGGTCTATGTGTACTAGCAGCAGCAGCTAGATCATTTTCAGTAGTAGGCTGCACACGTGGATGTAAGGACTCAGCTGCAGCAATCTGATGGTTATTAGCAGAAGAATGGGTTGATGGACACACATTTCCTGATACTAAAACTGTAACAGTTTGAGAGACTTGACCAGGTAGGCAGTAGGCGTGCATTGGTTGCACGCATTATAGCAGGAACATGGTCATGTGCGGTTGTTGTATAACGAGAGGCAAGTTTAGAATTTTGACAAAGGGCAGCGGCATATTGAAATTGCTCTTGAGTTTCAAGCATGGGGTGACAAGCTGTTACATTAATGGGCGCAGCAGAAGCGTAGCTGCAAAACTAGCGAAAGGTTATCCAGCACGTGGCGTACGCATACAAATTGGCACGCACTTTGTTGTAACAAAACAAACCTCCAATGTTACGTACTTACCAATCCATATTTATACACCACTTCTTCATGTTATTTAGCGATGCGGGGCTTTTTCCAATTAAACATGCGAGACAACCCTAACATCACCAATTCACTTCTACAACGGTTGGCTCTTGGGATTTTATCATTTGTAGATTGAAACGCTACGTTGTATATTATTATGCGTTATTAAGTATTATATTAAGACTTAAAGTTAGTAGGTATGGTATAATTATGCAGCAAATTTTATTTACAAACCGTAAATTGAAATAATTGAAATTTGGACAAATTTCTAAAAGAGGCTTGTAGAAAAACGATATTGCAAGAATAGACATGAAGGAAAAGTAATTGCAGAAATATGCCTCATTTTGCTATAGCTTGCGCATTTTTGGAATGCCCAAGCTATATTTTTAAATTTTTTTTAAACTTGCGCATTCCATAAATGCACAAATATATATTTTGTATCTGCACATACATGAAATGCGCAAATACTATTTGGACCTGAAATAAACAACAGCCTCCATTTCCTCCCCCATATCATCTCTTCCTCTCCATTTCACCAAAATCCAAGCCCTATCGCATCCAATTTCAATTTCAAATCAAAATAATCTATAGTTTGAGATGTCTTCTTCGTTGCAAGGTAAAAAAGTCAATCCTAGTTAATTTTTAAGTTTGTTTAGCATAGTTTGTTTACTTGTTTAATTTTGTATGTTAACATTGTTTAGTTTATTTTGAAGTTAGACATGAATGGTTGGAAGATTGATGATGAAACGTTGATGAAATATTGTGATGAATTTGAAGCACAGAGAGGACTGCGAAGGATAGTCACATTGACGTTGATGATGATTATGTCTCGGAGACACAATTTGATCCAATAGCACATAAATTCTATTTTGAAACATCAACATTAGAGGTTTGTTTACGTGAAGTTTTAGAGAATCAAAGACTAGGTAAACAAATTTGCATTGGTTAGGATGTAGTTAATCGTCAACATGTTGTTCCTTATATCGGCAAGCAGCAACCAGCATATCCATTTTGTTACCGTGGAGTCGAATGTGAAGTTATTGTTTGCAAGACTAAAAAAAATGCAGGACGTCGGTTTTACGGATGCAATGCGTATAACGATCACAAAATGAACCCTCGTCAAGTTGAGAGTTGTAATTAATTTGATTGGCTAGATTCTCCAATGTGTGATAAAGGAGTTGAATATGCTCTTGAAATGCAAGCCGAAGTCAGTCATTAGGAAAAGCTGAATCGTGAATTAAGGGGAAATAGTTGGTTCGAGCCAACATTTTGCCTAACCTTCAATACCCGAGGAGAGCATTGGATAAAAAGTGAAGTGTTGTTAAATATATGAAGTGTTGGCTATCGTAATTTATTTACGTATTTGGTAGTTGTTAATCAAACTATCATGTAACATCGTCGTTTGTTTGTTGTTTGATTTAATGTAGTAGTTGAGTTTTCGTATTGTTTGTTGAAGTTATGTAATATGTACTAGTTAATCACTTGGATAAAAAGTGAAGTGATGTTGGGTTGAAATGTAATGTTGAACTCTAGTCGTGATTATTTTGGTGAAATATGTTGGTTATGTGGTGTTATTGGTTATATTGGCGATATATGGTGTTATTGGTTATATTGGCGATATATGGTGTTATATTGGTGATATATGGTGGTAGATATGGTGTTAGTTTGAACTTTGTTTTGAATGTGAAAATATATTGGTGATATATGGTGGTAGATATGGTGTTAGATTTGATGATATACGATGTTTAGCGTTATACAACTCTCTGTTACAAACGGTATGTGATATAGCGTGCGCATTTATCGAATGCGCAAGCTATATTTAAAAAATATATTTATTTGCGCATTCCATAAATGCGCATATTTATAACTTATATTTGTGCATTTATGAAATGCGCAAATACAATTTCGAGCTTAAAATTAACATCAGCCCCTTTCCTCTCCCCATTTCACTTTTACTCTTTCCATTTCACCAAAACCCAATATATTCCTCACTAAATTCTTATGCTGTTCTAAATTTGTCTACGAAATCTTAATTTTCTTGCTTTTGGTTAAAGATTGCCTAAGGAAACATAATCTTCATCGGAAATAAATCTATTAATTTAATAAATTTTAGTTTTTAGTTTTGTCACAAAATCAAAATTTTGAATGTAGTGGTTTAATTGTTTTTATAGATAATGTCAACGGTCTCAAATATATTTTACTACAATGGAGAATTGTTGGTTGATGAAGACGGTAAATCTAAGTATATTGGTGGAAAACAGAAATGGTTGAAAATTAAAAAAATATTATAGTTCTATAGCGCTTAAACAATGTGCATTTGAAGTGACAAAAGTCAATCCGCTTAAGTATGATTTAAAATTAGTGGTGGAATGGGTTAGAGATGATGGTTCATCCGCTATTGATTTGGGAGATGACGATGATATGAATTATATGTTTTCTGTTGGAATGAGAGTGATAGAAATTTTTGGTACGAAAGTAGAACATGTTAATATAGAAACACATCAGTCCGCAATTTCAAACGAAGAGCCTGTACCTACTACACAGTTTCACGAAACACAATGGTCGACACATCCTTCTTATATGACAACTAATCACGGTGGGGAGTTTACAAATTTATTACATAGGTATAGCGGAATGGTTGGAGTATCATCTAGTCAAGCATAACATATGGATCATAACTTTATATATCCAAATCAATCTCAAACTGTCACAAAGTGAGTAATATTTTACCATATTATTTTCATTTTGAATTACCTTCACACACTTTACTCTTATCATTATTTTTTGTACATGTAGTTCCCAAATGAATCTAGCATAAGAAGCATTCATTTGTCGCGGGGACGACAATGATGATGATTAAGTCGATAATGCAAATGATAGTGAAATGCAATTGGATAACATGCAAGTATCTTGTGCGGATGATGTAGATAGAACTTGGGTTGAGAACATTGAGGTTAACAATGATACAATCATATATAGAGACAATCAACAAGTTGATGATGAAAATGTCAATGAAGAGCAAATCACATATGAAGATTCCCTAACCGATGATTTATGTACTACAACAATGACGACGAAATCCATTATGGACAACTTTCAATTAGAAGTGGAAGTGTTTGGAAAAGATTGTGCTGAAAAAGGACCTCGAGTTGGATTAATTTTTGAAAGTAAATAGAAACTCATTGATCAATTATGTGAATGGGTCACTAAATGCTCAGTTTCTTTTCAAGTAGTGAAATCACGTGCAAATCAACACACGGTTCGATGTGATGTGGATGAAAAATGTCCTTGGAGAGCGTATGCTAGCCTATCGGTGAGAAAATCTTAATATTGGTGGAAAATAAAAACATATGGGCGGGGATTACACCTGTTGAAATGAAACCATCAACTCAAACCATCGACAAGCAACACCAAAGCTTATATGTAGCAACATACTTTTCTTAATTAAATCTGAAACTCATATGACTGCAAGAATAGTTCAGGAGAAAATGTCGAATTTGTTTCATATAAAAGTAAGTTCTTCTCAAGCTTGACATGGACTACAGAAAGCACTTGCAATAATTTATGAAGATTGGGAATCGTCATATGAAGAATTGCCAATATATCTTAGAGCCATGCAAAGTAGCAACCCTAGAACCATATATGATCTTATTCACACTTGTGGTGTTTTTTATGGTGCTTTTTGGGATTTCAGACCTTCAATTGATGGTTTTGCACACTGTCGTTTGGTACTTTCTATTGATGACACTCATTTATATGGAAAGCATCTTGGTACATTACTTGTAGCTACTGGTGTAGACGCAAATCATTTTTCCGTTAGCCTTTGCTATTGTGCAGACAGAGTCTTAGCAGATGTGGAGTTGGTTTATTCGTTGCATATGGAATTATATTCCTTCTGTACATAATTGATGTATTACATTTATCTCAGATCGTATGAAAGGAATTCCATGTGTGCTCAGAGAAGCTTGGCCAATCGAAAAATCATCATTGCTATTATATTCGACATATTAAAGTAAATTTCAAGAAACCCGGATTTGATTTAGATGAGCTTCAGAATTTGCTACATGCATGTCCCACTGCGTTAGAGGTTGTAAAATATAATGAACTAAGAAAACAATTGAAGATTGTAAATCCACAAGGCGATGCATGGATTGAAAAAAGTTTAAAAGATCAGGAATCAAGTTGGACTCTTTGTCATGATGGTGGCATAAGATTCAATATAATGACAACAAATGTTTCTAAAAGCTTTAATGGTGTGTTGAAAGGAACAAGGAATTTACCCGTTAGATCATTGGTTGCATAGACTTTTCATCATTTAAACCATTACTTTTACAAACGTCGAACCCAAGGAGAAGAATGGACGTCCTATTTGACATCCAAGTGGGAAGCATTAGCAAAAAGTAAAATGGAAGAATCAAGACTTTTGTCTATAAAGAGATATAGCGTAACAGAATGACAAGTGAAAGATATTCATATGCTTGATTATACGGTGAATATCGATGATAATGTCGCCAAGTGTTCGTGCAACATGCCAAGTTTAGATCATTTTCCATGCTCTCATGTATTAGTAGCATGTTCATGTGGCTCAAGTGGTGCGAACGAGCATATATTGACTTAATTTCAATGTGGTGCACAATGGCTAAGTATACTGCTAATTATGCTCCTTTATTCCTCCCTGTACCTGTTAGTCGTCATTGGTATGTCTACGAAGGTCCTACTACATATCCACCACTTTGGTGCGCAGAAATTCCTAACATCCATGGTCAGCACGAATAAAAAGTTTCGTGGGTCCCCCATCATCATCCGGGCAGAATAGATGTACTAAATGTGGTGCTTTAGGACATAAAAATAAATCATGTACTCGTTGAGTTGTTTCCTATGTATGAATTGATGAACTCATTAAGTTGTTTCCTCTATCGATGAACTCTAGACTTGTTTTCTATGAATTAATTGATGAATTCTAGACTTGTTTCTATTTTAATGTTAATTATGTTGTGATATGTAATGTTGTGCTATTGGTTATGTTGGCGAGTTATGGTGGTATATATTGGTGGTATATGATATTATATTGGTGGTATCTGCTATTATATTGGCTATATTGGTGATATAGGGCTTTCTATTGGTGTTATATGGTGTTATATAGGTTGTAGCAGGTTTCTATTTTTAATGCCTTAAAACATGCTTGTGCATTTTTGAAATGCGCAAACATTATTTTCGAATATAGCTTGCTCAAGGCTTTGCGATTACCAAACTTGACTAAAGCAATTGGTAAGAAATGCCTCTAGCTTTCGCTTACTTTTAAAAGAATCGAAATTGAGTTAACCGAAAATTCATCAATTAGTTTTGAGGAGTCCGGGATTGCTAAGTGTTTTAATTACCAGATACCACTTCCAAACCAGTATACAAATTCTATGTTTTGGAAGTGGTTGAAAAAGGGAATCTATGTAGAGATTCAAGATTTTTTCTTGATGCTTGAATCCATGTTCGTAATCTGTTCAAGATGTGGGAATCCATTTGGGGATTCATGTTCTATTCGAGTGATGAAAACTCGTGTGAAGGATGCCGAATGTAACCTCGACATCGGAAATGACGGGTTTTGCTTACCCACAACGGGGTATGTCAACTCCATATCTTGAGTATTCTAATCGATATGTTTCGTGCGGGAATTGATGGTACTTGGTTCCACGTGGTTCTATAGGTTCGTGCATGGGCTATTTGTGTTTACCTTGATGGTATATTTTATATAGAGATATTTGTCGCTCGGAAGGTACTTTCTGACCCTTGTCAGGAGGCTAGCCTCAGTTTATCTGGGGATGTCTTTAATGGAAATCCAATATGCGAACATACCTTAGCGGTTTTAAATGTAACCTAAATATGTTATGTGACCAATGTAAGCATCACAACTATTTGATTTGATTATATCCTACACCCTAGGTATTATCTATCATATCACTATATTAAACTTAAGAAATGGTTGGTTTCTTTTGATGGGAAAGTTGTTACGGGAATCCGTACGATCTTAATAGTTATTGTTACATGTACTCATTTATCTCGAGTTTTATCATACCAGACTTATGTTTGACACTTGGTTTTTGTTTTCCCTAAAATCCTTGCATACTCCTTCGAGTAGGCTAAGTATGACAAGGTTTTACCTTGGACGCTTCAAAGTTCAAAAGACGAGCTAGAGGCTTCCATTATCTATCTATTTCTATTGTTTCGTTTTAGCTATCCATACATCAACGTTGTGAGGACAGACATTTATAACTGTCCAGGCTGATGATAGTACTTAGGTTTTATAACTCTAAAATTCCTGTATTGAGAGTAACCCTTTGTACTGTCCTTTTGATATTATATATTTTCATTCTACTATGAGATTTAGATGTTGTGTTCTTCCTTTCTTGTTCTAATTTATTTTCCTTTTATTTTACACTATCTTTCTGTCTTTCTGGTACTTAGGTAGTCGGCACACGAATACCGTGGATGTGTTAGTGTTGACATTCGAGGGTCGAAAAGTCGGGTCGTTACAACCGCCTAACATTTTTGTTTTCTGTAAAGTAACATTTGTCAACTCACGATACAAATAAAAAAGTATAGCACCATCCTATGAATGTACTAAATTATCCACAAATGACAAAAAATTCATGTTAAATAGACCTTTTGAATGATCCGGGAAAGCCAATTATTTAAAAGGTACAAAATTACAGCACGCCTACGACGAAGTATATCTATATTTGTTACATCAGCTCCAACTGGTTCTTGAAATTCACCTTTAAACCAAGTCATACTTATCTCACTTTTAGATTTACTTCCTTCTTAAGTGAAAATAAACCAAGTAAATCATGACACGACTGCATATAATCAACCTCCATATTTTGTAAATATATCAGAAAACCGTCCATGTCTAAACTAAATAAAAAGTAAACATCACTTAATACACTACGCCATAGATGGCCTATTGCAACGAAATTACAAGGTGTTGCTAGCTACAATGTAACGATAGCTATGCTGTTTTTTGTCTATTGCAACATTCACTTCAATGTGTTAGCATAGATATTAGCAAAATGTTGCAGTAGCTATAAATATATTCAAATTAATAAAATTTTACACCTCAGCGATCCACACCATCATTTAAAACAAAATCTCAACCATCAATCCACACCTTAGCAATTTCCATTTCTCGCTTTACTTTTCTTTCTCGTTCCCCTCCGTGTGAAAATTAGGGCACGCGATTTTTCTTTCTCGTTCCTCTCTGTGAAAACTAGGGCACGCGATTCCAGTTGCTTTGATGCTCTGATTGATCGAATCTAGTGTGAGAAACGTTCCTCGTAGCTTGCTCCTTCGTTCTCCTTGATTGATTGCTCGAATTGCTTTGGCTTCGTCGTCGGGTGCGATGTGATATTATTTGGTATGTTTTCTGTCTTCTGGTTTACTTGATTATTCTCGATTTTGGTTACACTCGCACACTTTTGTCGATGATGAATTGGGATTTATTTATATGCTTTATTTCCTATAATCTCGAGTTTAATCTTTCTGTTGGACTTTGAGAAATCTGGTATGTTGGATTGCGATGATGTATTGGTATGTTGGATTTTGGTTCACTGGCTTGATTTTGCTTTGCCGATGATGAATTGCGATGTGATATTATTTGGTATGTTGGATTTTGGTTCACTGGCTTGTTTTTGATTTCTGATCTGAGCTTGTTAGCTCCTTTCTACTGCATTTGTTAAACCAGAACTTGAACCTTTGTTAAACTTGTTCACATACCTTTGTACCTTGCTCACATACCTTTATGCCTGATGCATTCACTGTTTTTGCTTGATGGGCTGCCTATGTGTACTGCTGTGTTTCTTGCACTGGCTTGTCTACATTTTGCTGAACCTGGTTCTTGTTTGTTTTGTTGGTTGCTTGGCCCTGAGTTGAATCCAGTCGATGACTCGGGTTTGACCTTGTGCCGTGTCCATTTTTTTGGTTTGTCTACATATCTGGCTGCACTTGAGTATGAACTTGCACTTGAGTAGTTGCACTTGAGTAGTTTCTTGTACCAAGCCTTATGATGCATGTATGTTCATCCATGTACATGCATTTCTTGGTCATGTTATGTTGCTTGCTGTGTTGAGTACTACTTTGTGCACTTGGCTTCTCCTTTGTGCATTTTTGCCTGAACTGTTGCTTGTTGTCTTCCATACTGTCTTGTATCCATGTGTTGCATTCATGTTTGGCTTATGCACTTGTGAATAGCTGACTTGTGCACTGTTTTGCTACTGCACTGGTTTTTCTGCCATGTCCATTTTTGTGGGAATTTTCAATCGTCCATGAGATAAAAAATGGGAAACGGCCTTGTGATATATGCAGTGATACACTGTGTATATCACAGGTTGTCCGTGCAAATATTTGGTCTCTGTCAGAAAAAAATATGAAAAGAAACAACCCAAATACCTGAGGCAAATAATATAACAAAAATATTTTTATTTTCTGTTCGAGTTAAATATTATTTTCCAGATTACTGCTTTTGAATTATATGTGACAGGTATTGAAGACTGGACAGCTGGATACAAGCTTGAAGACAGAGTCAAATCAAATGTGCATGAGCTTGAAGACAGGTTTCAAAGAAGGCTCGATCTTCCGAAATCGGATGAATCGGGCGGTGCCCCGGACCCCCGCCGGCGCTGCGCCCGGACCCGCTTCTCGGCTCGCCTTCGGCTCGGCACTCGGCTCGCCTTCGGCTCGGCACTCGGCTCGCCTTCGGCTCGACACTCAGCTCGTCATATATTTGTCAGTGTCGGTGTCTGTATAAATTGAAACTGCATATGTAATGAGTGAACTGAGTGATGTAGTGAGGAATATTTGTATATGTAAATATCAGTGTTATATATCATTGAATTGTAAAATAGTGGAGTCAGGAATTTGTACTATTTCAAATGTTGAAATAAAATATTTATTTAAATAAATTACTGTTTGAATATCAAATTCTGTGCAATAGCATTTTATTAAATAAATATTTATTTCTATTAAAAAATCAAATATGCTCTACATTGTGGGCCCCACAAATTCAGAAAGTTAATATCTATAGCAACATTTTGGAATGTTGGTACAGACACCTATGGATGTTGCAATAGACCCAAATATGGTTCTATTGCAACAATATTTCTTATGTTGCCTTAGATAGTCAAAATGTTGCCTTTGAGGTCTGCGGCAACGCGGCAAAATGCATCACCGAGAAAGTGTTGCCTTTGCCCTTTTTTAGCCTACAGCAACATTTTTTGGCACTTTCTGCATCACTTCTTTGGTGTTGCAGTATGCAATCTATGGCGTAGTGATATGACCGTCATTTTGCGTACTCTCATATGAAAAGTATTTGTCTCGGACATCTAATGATTATACAATGCCGTAAGAAGATGATAATCTAGTCTAATGTACTCAACTTGCATTGCTTTCCAAAAATCAAATATTTTTAAGTTTTGTTTCAATTTAGGATCTTTAAAATCTATTTCCTTAAGCTTGCTAGAATGATCAATATGTTTAATTGTTTCTACGTCTTGATTTATAGCAAGGAATTAAAATTAAAACTTTAAAATGCACTTTCAGTTAACAACCAATGAATGTATAATAAATACCTCCATAAGCGATTCATTTTCACTTCTATGTTATTCTTGAAGATAAAGAACCCTTGTATCAATGGGTCCAGGTGGCAATTCTACAAAAATTATCATCTAATTATTCATTCACTAATAAAATTTACAACTGGGGTTTCCAATATCATTTATTAATAAATAGCATTTCAGTTTTAATAACAATAATAACTAACATTTCAATATTACCTGCAACAATAATAACTAAACTAGGTTGTACATGAACAACAAAATCAACAAGTCCAAAATCAAATATTTTTACCTCTAATTTGCGAAGATGAAGAAGAGCCTTCCATTTTGAGATAAAGCAAGTAATTATTTAAAGGTAGACTAAAGACTATTTTGATTTGATATTTAATTTGGGAAATATAATGGGTTAGGTTTGTGGTAAGGTTTGGGTTTTGGTGAAATTGAGAGGAAGAGATGATATGGGGAGGAAATAGGGGTTGCTATTTATTTCAGGTCCAAAATAGTACTTGTGCATTCCATGTACGTGCAAATACAAAATATATATTTGCACATTTATGGAATGCCAAGCTTAATTTTTAAAAAAATATAGCTTGTGCATTCCAAAAACGCGCAAGCTATAGCAAAAACGAGACATATTTCTACAATTACTTTTACTTCATGTCTATTCTTGCAACACGATTTTTTTGCAGGCCTCTTTTAAAATTTGCCTTGAAATTTTTAAACAAGTAGCTTGTACGGTATCATAAATGAAGATGCATGCACCTCGCATTATATTACTCAAGTAAGAAACTAAATATGAAATTTTATAGAAATTCAAATAGTTTAGTGCAGTGATGTTAATATGCTTTTTTAACTTGTTCCTAAGAGTAATATTTCATAACACGACTTTAAATATGATTTATCCTAGTTCATGGCAGAGCTTGTAGTTCTGCCAACTAAACTTTATTCCATTGACATTTATAGGTTTGTTTAAATGCATTTATGTGTTAGGAAGTTAAAATAATAAAACATCCAAACACTAATAAAATGAGAAAATCTGCTAGCATTGCATGCATGTAGTCTAGAAAGAAGTGATACGACTAATATAAATAATAGAACATCCAAACGCTAATATAATAATAGAACATCCAAACACTAATACAATGAGAAATCACTAGTGTAAATTACATATAAATAACTATTATATAAATCATAAATAAAAATAATATAAATTAACAATAAATGAACCTTATACTATAAATTCTATATATGAATTAATATATCTTATATCCATATAAAAAATACTATAAAATACTTTATAATTTATATTCTATGAATTATATAAATCCATGTTATATAAATTTTATAAACTGTATAAGTATATATAAATAGTATTCTTTGTTATATTTTTGCAAGTGGCAGATTTAGTCATACTTTACTATTAGAATTTGGAAAAAAATTACCATAGGTGTGACACTTTTAGGTTGTTTATACCTTGTTATATTTTTTGTAAACCGACAATTGATAAATGAAACTACTTTCATATCTTGCCATGGAGCAGATGAAGGTAAACAAGTGACCAGAAGCGAATGTTTTAAAATATTATAACAAAATGAAAACAACAATTTTCATGACTAATTGAATTTAATTCCTTGATAAGTTTTCTTTTTCTTTCTATTTTCAATTGGAAAGATTTATATGCTTGGTAAACTAAAAAGAAAAGGAGATACTTTGTTTCAAAGCATAAGACATAAAAATAAAATAAATCAGCGCAACTTTCAGTCTCATGTACGAAACAAATTAAAGAAGGTAATATATGTATCCATACACATTTATAATAGTTTAACCTACAAGGGGTCATCAATAAGATTATTAAATCGACAATGGTAAACTAGATAATTGTATGCTCTTCATGTCATGTAATGCTAGAAGAATCAGTATGTTATTTGCAACCAAGATTAGAACATGTCATGTAGGGATGTACAACCATCATTTTTTGTTGAAGTCTGAATATTTTTAGTTGAGATTTGATAAAGTTTATACTTTCATTTAACCTGGCATTCATTTATACATATACAATCAATTGGTTATATTTAATCCTCTTAATGCGGACTTTATTTCTTAATTGGCAATAGTTTACCATGTTTCTTTTAGTGTCGACCTTTGTATTGCTAGTCATTATTTTTTGGAGTTTGTTTTGTTAAATCTTTTAGGTTTTTCCCGTCTTTTCAATTTTTTCTAATCTTTGGTTTCTCTTTGAATTTTCTTTCTTTTTTTCCTGATTTACTTGAACTTTTGTTTTTTTGGAACTTAGCTTGTTTTTTTAGAAGGAACTATAAATCCCTAAAACCTTAACCTGGAAAATTACATGGATTGCATCCATTCGCTGTTATCATAAATATCAACATGAGAGTGTGCAATGTGGAATAATAAAATGGTTGGTAATTCACATGCTGCACTTTATATCATACTGCTCCATTCTGGCCATGTGTTTGAATTAGAGCAGTTGCTTTGAATGTGTTCATTGCATATTTGTAATTTATGTGTCTTAATTAGCCTAACTATTAAACCATGAATGTGAATTCTATAACAAATACCATTCGCTTCTAACATGCATCGATCCAGATGTTTCAAAAGATGCATAAAATAGCTAGGTTTCAACTCTTCATTTTACCTTTCTATATTAAAATCATAGAATCTTTTCTTTTCTATTTTCCTCCAATATAGTAATAAATTAAACCCAGACCTGAATTCTTAGAAAATTTCAATCATAGATGTATAGATTATAGAATGGACAAGTTTTTATTTTCTTCTGATGTGGACATAGTAGGAATAAGTTTTCTTTAATTTTTACAGTTAGAGTGATATAAATCAAAAAATGAGCAAGATAGATGTATTATTTAAATTTGTATTTGACCATTAACTTATGAATTTATTCATTATAGATAACTAAAGACCGTTGGTGCAAAGATAAAAAAGATAACATGTTCTTTCGTAGTAAGTATATGAAACTTTTTGGTTGCCTATTTTGCTGTTAGTATTTGGTGCAAACTTGCTTTATGGATATTGTGTTTTTGTCTGTAGATGTTGCATCTTTGTTTAACGGATATTGTGTGAATATGGTTTATGGTGTTATATTTGTTTATGGAAATTATGTAAACTTGGTTTATAGATGATGTCTTTGTTTATGAATATTGTATTAAATAGTTTATGTAAATGATTAATAGTTATGTGTTTATATGATAGTTTTTGTGTTTGATTCGAACATGTCATAAATACTAGTTGCTTGAATATATTTAAATGTTGATGCTATGTATGTGCATAAATATTGTGAAAGTACTACAAAATATAAATGTTGTAAAAATCAAAACAACAAAAGACAACGTTTATCAAGTGTTGTCATTACTCTTAAAACTTAATCACAATGTTTCTGGTGCTATCATTACTTCTAATACTTAATAACAATGTTTATGAAATGTTTATGAAAATGTAGAAAAACATCTATGCAAAAAATATCGGTAAAAAGAAAATGTTGTAAAAATTAATAACATCATTTATATATTGCCGTTGAAAATGTAAAACACAAAGGCATGCATTTTGACAGCAATTTGTAAATGATGTTATATGTTAGTAACAACATTTATCAATTGCTATGAAAATGGAAAGCAAAATTGAAAAATCTTTTACAGCAAAATATTAACACTGTAATAGTTTATAAGAACAAGATAGGAAACGATGTTAAAAAATATTAACAGCTCATTATAAACGCTGTAAAATAGAGTTTTCAATAGCATTTTTCCTTATGTTGTTATAGATTATGTATCTACGACAGCATGTCGTTATATCGTGTTTCTAATCATGCTGTCACATCCTGTTAAAGTGTTTTTCAAATGCTGTGAAAAGTTGTTTTTTATCTAGTGAAGTCACGATATCGTAGACAACATAATAGGTATAATAATTCTTATTGTCAATGCATAAGAAATCCATCTTACATGTTCCATATTAAACATTTAATAAGGTGTCATTATATATCGTTTGGGACATTCCCAATGTCCGTTATACTACCTATGAAAGACATCATTTGCAAATCCAATGTCAAGTATTAAAACAACTAAAGCTGATTTTAACACATTTACATAGTTAACAATAAGCAGTGTATTGTTTACTTATGGTATAGAAATATCTATGTCCCTTTTCACTTTCATTCTTTTAAACACACGCTTCCTCTGCATTTTGACTAACAACCAAACTATTTGATATTTCTATCAACACACTTGCTCAATTTTGATGCATATCAAATGACACTTTCATATCTATTCTTGGATCATATCCAAAAAACCAAAAACTCGATACTGCTTCCACTAACTTCAAGACACTTTGAATGTTATGTGCAAATAGTCAACTCTAAATCATCATTTAGAATTTCCATTTCAACAGATATGTACCAAAATAAAAGTCATACCAAGCGATAATATTGTGCGTAGATCTGAATTAACTTGCTTGAGCTTGTTGAATGACGAATCTATTACGCTAATTTAAACAATTGAAATTTATGAGATTATTCTTATCAACATTGCTCGCTAAATTCCAACCGCATTAGTCATGGTCTTAAAATCACAATCGCGTCCGATGGATCACATCCCTTTGGGTACAACTATCAAAATCATATTTTGATATTATAATTGCAATCTATTTCGAATTTGCGCATCATACGATATCGTAGAGTCAATACTCTTAACGGCTTAACTGACAACTGGGGATTATCTATTCTCCACATTGGTAAGAAACTCATACTTTCTCTTCGATGTGTGAGAATAATTATTGGACACTTTAATGCGATGTGTTTGTTTAAATTAGGTTAATGTGACGGACTGGATTTTCGACCCTCGAAAATTGACACTAATACGTCCACGGTATTCACGTGCCATAAATCCAAATGTTGGAAAGAAAAATCGTTAAGGATAAAAAGAAAAATAAAGACAGAACAGAATCTTACACGAATAGAATAATATATATTATTTCAATATATAATCTTTACAGGGGAAATTTTAAATACATACATCAGAGTCTATCCTAATCTCAGCTTGGACAGTTATAAATTTCTATCCCTACTAGTGCTGAATACAAACAGTAAACAAATGCAGTGGAAATGGAAATGGATAACCATCTACAGAGGAAACTCCAGCTCCTGCTCTAAGCTCCTCCAAAATGTTCCAAGCTAGACTTAAACTACTTGGCTACCCGAAAAAATAGGGCACCCGGAGTTTGAGGGAAAAGAAAATAAACTTCGGGTCAGTCATGGGACTGGTGTGAGAAAACTCAAAACACAGATATTTTTGAAAACAAAGGGTATCGCATAAGACCACGTCGCACATAAACACGGATGAGTTTTTACCTTATGATAACGAAACCATTTGCTACGCAAAATCAAAGATATTATTTTTAATGATATTCTTTGAAAAAATTTCAAACAAATATATGTAATCTTGGCTGAAATTGTTACATCAATTAAATTCCAGCATACTAGATTCTACAACTAAAACCGTAAAGGCTCATATTAGAAAATGAATTCCATACAATGATAAGGTAAGGGACTACCTTCCGACAGTACATCTCTAGAATGTACCGAGGCACAGCCCCACTGCCATCTACCAACACAGAACCGACTTACCTCTACCATAGATAATACCGAATATCCCATTACCCCGGTCATTCCCGACCTATCCGTGGCCACAACATACACAACAAGCTCAAAATATAGAGGGTAATCTACGAAGGTGATGAACATATCCTAATAGAGAGCGACCCACTTAGCCCTGCTGCATCTACCCTGTTTTTGTCATTCTCGATGTGCGAGGCTTAAGGTAACGTTTTACCTTTTACAGAAAGAATCCTACTTTGAATGCCACATTGCTATTTCCAACAACAAACTAATTGAAATCCACAAAAGTACAACCTCTGAGCTTGTACGTCTTAGAGAAGGGTGTTAAGTATACGAGGGATTGCCTCCTACACCACCAAACAGATGTACATTTGTAAAAACCAATGTATGTTGTCTTAGAAATGCAATGTCGGACACTCGTCCATACAAGTTGTCCATGCACAGGACAAACTGAAGGCACTTCTCCTACTTCATCCTATTTGGGAATCACTCCTAGGATTAGTAGAGAGTAGTCCTTGCATTGAAGATTTCAAATTGAAGGGACCACTGCCAACATATATATGATAAAGGAATTACCCCAGAGGTTAGTGACAAACAACCCTATATTATGTAGATCTCCGTCTTCAAAATCATTGTCCACAACATGTTTTCACTTTCGAATGTATATTGGTTCGAAGTTGTTTTCGGATAGAAATCATCCAAATCCGAACCCGGTTTCTCCAAACCAATTATCGATAAAAGATGTCAAGTATATAGGTGCATATTATTCAATTAATCAATATCTTTTATCCAAGTAAAATATCTCTTTAGAGATATACAACTTTAAACATATTCTATTTCAGTATATACGGGATAATTAAACCTCTTTTATCAAATCCTTTGGTTAATTAAAACTCCTTTTTAACTTTGGAAATACCAAAACATTTCATCTTTAATTCAAATATTAATGAATATTTCACCTTTTCAAAAAAATATTTTTAATGGGTCAAAAACAATAATATTTAAGACATCGTTTACTATAATCCCAAATCAGCTAGTATTGAATAAAATGGATCCATAAATTTTAGACTGATTATACCCAATACTAATTTCCGTATTCAACCTGTACTATTCGTCGAATAACGGTGAAATCGCCTTTTAAATTCATGCGGATAGTATGAGTTCCCTCCTCAGAATTTAATACGGAGTTGAACTAGAATGTTTTCTTTAACAACAAAAATCTTATTTTAAATCTTGTTTAACTTTTGGAAAGCTCCAAATCTCTTTTTATCTTAGGAAGATGTGGTCCGAGTAAATCAAATTTACTATCCCGTCCGTCGGGCCAGTCCGGGTAGCTAGAGCGGAACCCAAACACTGGTTGTCCAAGCTCGGGTCTAGAGACTATCTCTCTGCCACCCATAAGTCAGTCAAGTTATATAATTAACTCTAAACTCTTTTATATGATCTTTTAGAGATGATTTTCATTTACTTAACACAATTCCAAATATTGTTTAAAACAATTTTCCTTTAACCATTTATTTAAAACTCCTTTAAAATAATTATAAAACTTCCAAATCATCTTCAAAATACTTAATTATTCATTTGAAAACATTACTAAAAATATTGGGAAAGAATAATTAAGTTAAAACCATAATTTACAAAAGTTACCGAAACCGCTACAAAGATTGCTATGAATAGTGTTTTAAAACTTATATATTCAAAACACTAATTTCATTTCATATATGTCTATTTTTATAACCCAAACCCTTTTAAAACATTTCAACACATTTATAAAATTTATTTCATATTTTTAAAGATTTAAAAATATAAATTTTAAAGCATTTACCACTTTGGTTCCCAAAACTACCAAACCGCTATGTTTTTAAAAACTTCATTTGGACATCTCTAATTTTTTCGGAGCTATATTTCATTCTTCATTTGAAAACTATAGTTATATGAGTTTGGAAAATTTTTCTTTCAAATAATTCCGAGCTATATTTCATTTTACACATTGATTTAACTTTTATGACACGAAATCACGAATTGCTGTTACGCGACGCGCTTATTTTGACTCCATTTTCAAATTTTTCCAAAATTTACCGAAATGAGCTTTAATATTTATAAAACATTTATAAACCATTTTATTCATGTTTAAAGAGGTTTAACTATTCTATAACACTTTTATAATTCATATAAGAAAGTGATTTCCTTTGTGTAAATTCGATGTGTATTTAACGTGAATTATTTCCACATCAAGCAAGCATAAAATCAACCAATCATCATCTAAACATATTAAACAACCATATAAGCAATCATTTTAGCGTATGATGAAGGGTGTAACTTTAAGTAGTTAATGTCTATTATTATCACTAATAGCAAGCAATATTTAAATGATTAATAAGAAATATTAATGAGTGATTCAAAGTGAGATTAACTCACTTTTACCAAAAAAAAATCTATCTTCTTCCTACCAACATTCAAGCACATATCACCACACTTCACACCATCACTTCCTTCTCCATCCCAAACTTTTCCAAAGAAATCAAACCGGTTGCATTCCGATAGCACTTCCTTAACTTCACTCCGGAGCTTTTGGATCTCCACCTTGACTCCATGTGGGTTCAGCAATGCTTCTTTGAGTGGTGGAGCTCGGTCTTGGTGCTTGGAAGAGGGGTGGCCGTTGGTACGTTAGAAGGTAGGGAGGTGTTTGGACTTGTTTTGGAGGTGGGTCTTGATTGTTTGCATATGGAATTATTTTTGCATAACTTTCTTGCTATAATTTTTCTTAGAGAAGACATGCCATTAGGAAGCCATTAGAGTAGCTTTTAAGAAGAAGAAGAAGGTTTGTAAATGAAATGAGTGTGCATGGATGAGTATTCATAGGATTAGAAAGCTTAGCCCTTAAGCATGCATATGGACCAAAATACCCTTAGATATTTTCAAAATATCTTTTACACACCACTCCCCTTCCATGTGCCTAACCCATGTGCTTGTAAGGTGACGTGAGTGAAGAGATGGTTGCTTTATTAGACTTAAGGATGAAGAAAATAGAAATATCTTATATATTTTCTTTATTAAGTGCATGTGTGTGTGTGTGTATGTTAATATGTGTATATGTACATGTTAGGACATGCATGTGTATGTTATATATGTGCACATGACATATAAATAATGTTGCAATCACTTTGAACAACTTCCGTTTGTCAAACCATTGAAAATCTGAAAGCCGATTCCCCGTCACTTTTTTACTTATTAATTAAATTACATATAAACGTAAAAAAAATTTGAAAACTAATTTCCCATCATTATTAATTAACTAAAATGATCACATTTGAATTATAAAACCATATAATCAAATATTAAACAAGTGTTTACAAAAAGTGCTGTAGTATCGACAAAACGTTATGAATTTTCTTATATTTGTAAAACAAGTATATATCTTTATAAAACTATTATAAATGATTTATCATCACTATATAAAATGAATTATTATCATTTTAAAACAATTATTTAATTATTTAAACTTAATTTTAAAATTACAGAAAATATATAAAATT
This sequence comes from Allium fistulosum, assembly GCA_030737815.1. Taxonomy (NCBI): domain Eukaryota; kingdom Viridiplantae; phylum Streptophyta; class Magnoliopsida; order Asparagales; family Amaryllidaceae; genus Allium; species Allium fistulosum. The sequence continues at coordinate 870,962,868 of CM060904.1, read as the reverse complement.
GATGACATCCCTAATGATGTCATAAATATATTTTATTTCCAAAAATAAAATAAATAATTTTTATTTCGTATTCTTGCTTAAATGGGTAAATAGGTGTATGTATACAGTTCCATGCAAGCTAATATTGAGAAAATCTCAATTTTCCCGAAAATTGATTTTCGTCGTTTTTCTGATAAAAATCCCAAATATCTATAGTTTTTAGTATACCTTTAAAACAAGTTTACCATCATTATTTATGGTTCAAAACATATAATTTGTGTTATAAAATCTTGTATTTGAATATTTCAAATATATATAATTTATCGAAGTGATGAATTTGTGGGTCGTTACAGTTAATTTCATTTCGTCCCACTTAATCAATTATATCTTTAAATCATACCCAAATCCATTTTAATACCAATAATTTCTCAAAGTAATGTCTTTACTACGAAGTTGTTATTTTGAAACAACGGTTGTTTTTCAGTGCAACAGAATAGGTATTCATAAACACTTTATTGCTTTATATATAAAAATGATTTGGTTTTTCCCTTACAAATAATTATTACGTGTAGTCTTTTGACTCGCACAACCTGCCAACTCCTTGGCCTAGGATTTGTTGGGGTTTCTTATATCTATTATCTTGTATTATTTTGTAAACCATTCTTTAGATGAAAATTAATTTAGACCTTGTGTACTACTCTTAAGTACACCACCAAATAGAAAGAAGTTAACTCAAGTTCACTCATAATTAATTGTACTTTGTTCAATAAAGTTCGATTACTTCTTATCGATATTGTTAATGAATAAGTTCGTTAACCCCAAAAGTGATTAGGAAATTAGGCTAATCAGTAAGAAGCTTTAATGAAGCCTGTTGAAGTCATCAATTCGAAGAGGTTTCTCATAGCGTTCCATGATGTTGTCGTCGTCGTCATAGTCATATGAGTAGTTCTAAGTCACATATGCAAGGTAAGTATATGCTAGAAGTCATATATGCAAGGTAAGTATAAGCTCGAAGTCAAGTAATTATACAAATCACAAGTTCAAGTCGAATCAAATATGATATGCTATGTCCTTGTTCAATGTTCAAAATTCTATGTGTACAAGGTTCCAAAATTATAATATGCTCTCAAATCCTTAAATTGATTTACGGTTTACAAAGTTGAATAGTAAGAAATGAGAGAAGAGAAAACTCGGCCCCCAAAACAAGGCCCCTAGGGTCGTATTTATTAGGGTGAGCGGCCACAACTCTGCCTTTTAAGCCTCTTCGACATGGTTGACTTCAGCAACACTCGGTTCTAGCCTCTTCGTTGATCAGTACTAGTAAGAAGCAGCACTAACATTGGTGAGGGGCAGAGTCATCATTAGACAATGTTATGCAGGGACGTCTTTGACGTGCTTCAGCTTTAACTTCTTTATTAGCAAACCTTCGACGGCATTGACTTCGACAAGGCCTAACATTAGCCTCTTTAGTGTTGACTCCAACATCGTATATGTAGTGATCCACACCAGACTTCCAACGCGATCCTTTAATGACGACGAGGGGATAACCTTGAAGTCAGTTGAGTATGGTATCGACGACTTCATGGGTATTGATGATGTACCTCATCGATGCTGCTTTTCACAATGTCTTCGAGGCGTTTGCATGAGGATGATGTGCGATGTGTTCACTATTGGAGATCAAGGTAGCTTTCCCCTCCTTTGACATCTTCGTAGGCCAACACCCTCGAAGTGCTCATTAAGTGCAATGATGACTTGAGCGAAGTGAGACCCTTTCAATATGAGCGATGTTAGTAAATCTTTGCATCCTTGCCATGCAAAGTGGTTGCTTTGATACTTACTAATGGTTTCCGAAGTGAATTTCAATTAACTCCTTTTCCTGCTTTATCTTCTATGACTCCATGCATTTTCTACTATCGTCGAAGTGCATATCCTACCTCTTTGACTATAACCTACAATGTCCCTTTCGATATTGATTTCTGATGCGAAGTCACAAAATGTCGAACCACTTTGATTATAATTATTGTAATAACATTTGTCCCCCTCTAATGTAAAAGAATCCTTGACTTTTCAAGTCAAGAGCATTGGAGTCATATTTCCCGCCTATTGGTCTTCCCTTTGTTGATTTAGTCGTCCCTTTAAAACAAATCAACGATGTTCATTCATCTTCTTTTCTTCTATAAATAGCTAATCTTCTCCTCCTTTCCTCTTTTACTTGCAACCCAAAAGTTCAAGCAAAAGTCGGGTTTTCCAAATAGATTGTAAAATTCTAGCTCTTTTATTTTAAAACTAAGGTACGATTTCCTATTAGCTTATTCACAAACACGATTCTTGTGCTAAAATCATAATTATGGTTTTTAGCTTAAACTTCAATATCCTTGAATCGGTTGTTGAAATCAATCATTTGGTTTTACTAATTCAAGTTTTATTGTTAATTACGATTATTGATCTTTGGATTAGTTGCTTAATGACGTTGATTTAGAGATTTAGGGATTTGGCAGTACACTAGACCCGTACCCTTTACCACTATGACTGATTTTGATATTGTCATTTCCTATACCATTAGTAGATTTGAAGTGGGTTGTCCGATTTAATAATGGTCAATCCACTAGTGTATTTTCTTCACGTTATTTAGATAGGTTTTTCTTCTAGTCAATGTAAATTTAGTACGTTGCAAGCCTGTTAATCGATAAAATGACTTCGATTCTGTCCTTTCTTATTGACTTTGACCCTTATCGATGTGGTTATGACTCTCGAAGTTGATATGATCCCTTTCCATTCTACATTTTATTTTACTAAAGTTTTCAGTATTACAAGAGTAAATAGAATGTGGTAGTAACAAGATTAGTATTTAATAAAATCCCTACGTCTCCAACAATGTTAGATCTCCAATTTCGACAAAGAGCAACGAACCCTAACCATCACGACAGTCAATACTTATAAAGGTCTCAGTGTTTAATTAAAGTCATTTCCCACCTCTCCGATTAAGTCGAAGAGCAGCTATCCTTAGTTGAGAATTCCTATTGGTCGTCGATAATGTTTATTTTAGTCAAATGCGCTGGTAATGTGCTCGAAGTCAAATAAAAGTCATTTGTCTTCGATGCTCCCATAAATATATTTTAATAACAACAACCATATCATTTCCTTTATCTTCTCACAATCACTTTAAACACTACAAATGGGGCCTTTATATGACTTCGACGGTTTTGTTATAAAATTGATTTTGTTAACTATTAGTTTTTTGTGTCATCTTTATTTACTGGTATCGGTGACCTTACTACTCCAACACTAACTACGATCATGGGACTTATTGGCATTTTACAGTTTAAGTCTCATGACATTAATAATGCAAACTTATTAAAACCGTATATTTACTTTCCTTTAATTTATATAATTCCCTTTTCATGAAGCTCTCTTATTAGCATTGAAACTTAAGTTCTTAAATATATCTATCATGGGACAGTTTAAAGCTACCATCCAATGGTTACTACTTGCTCTGTCATTTTTCAAGATAATGGGTCATTCAAACAATCAAAATTTTGCTTTGCCTGCTTTACATACTTTAGATAATATGATTATAACTATTTCCTAAACAAGGAATAATATCACCTGGCAGGATAATGGAGAGTAAACAATCCACCAAGAAGTCTATCAAAAAAGCTAGTGCGGAGCCCAAACCTTCGCCCTCAATGGTCAAATAGGAAGGATTTTTCACCAATCCATTGTATATCACTTCTCAAGCTGAGGTCGACTCTATTCTCAAACAATTCGGAATTACTAGGGTCGAGGCTATCCTTGTCGGTCCTTCGGATAACATCTATAACCACCCAAAGGGATACTTCACTTTCACCCCTATTCATATTTGGCACACTGCTTATCTTCCTTTTCTGGGCTTCCTCGTAAGATACCTAGAGTACTTGGACATAGCACCGATCCAGCTTTCGCCTAATGCTTACACATATTTGACTTGACTGGAGGTCTTTGCTCGGGAATCTGGACTCCTATCTCTTAGTCCTGACATTCTTGGTATGGAGCGAATTGGACAATGGCGAAAGGTATGAAGTCGAGACAATGGGTTCCGATGGGGTCGAAGCGTTACTTTGCTTTCAAATGAAAATGTGCCCGCTTTGCTTTCGAAAGGAATGCTTTCGACTTGGTTGGCTTTCGACTGGGTCAAATATTTTAAAGGAATGGTTTCAAAGAGGTTGTGCCTTATGTTTAAGTAAATGCTTTCATCAGGGTCGAAACCCCTTTGCTGCCGCTTTCTAACTTTCGAAGCGATGCCTTCGAAAGGGCTATTTTGTTTTATAAAACCCAAGCCGCCTCTCCAATGCTTTCGAAAGGTTGGTTTCGACACCATCACTTCTTTACTTAGGAATTTCTTTCGAAAGAGTGCTTTCAACTTAAATGTTTTGTGACCCTTTTGTTCTGTCGAAGGTAGAACCCAAAGGTTTCGAAGCAGATAGTTTTAAATGGTTTCGAATGGATTTCCACATAATTTACTGGAACCCAAATTGTTTCGAAAGGTTCGATATTTTAATGCTTTCGAAAGGTTTTAATGAAGGTTTCAAAGGGGTGGTTCCCCAATGGTTTCGAAAAGTTTGAAAGGAAAGGTTTTCCAATGTTTTCGAAAGGCAATGTTTAAGTGTTTTAGAGGAAGGATGTCTAAGGTTTTATAGCTTTCGAAGGAAAGGTTTTTCAATGGTTTCGAAAGGAATGTTTTGGCCTTTCGGCCTAGGTTATAAAGGGTTAACTTGGTTTCGAAAGGGATACTTTCAATGGGATCAAAAGGGGTACTTTCAAAGGTTTAAAATGTTTTCATCAATGAAGATTTGTGTAAAGTATATATATATATATCATGGTAAGGTGATTTGAGTAAAGCATAGAGTATATTTTCCTTGTTTATAGAATGATTTAAAGGTTTAAATCAATTTGACAGAAATGGTTTTCAAGGAAAATTTAAGGGAAGATTACCCTAAGTAAAATGACTCAGATATTTGTATACCAGATGGGACTGGTATAGGGTCGCGCCCTATACATTAGCTATTAGCTCTTAGCTAATTTAGTCCAAAATTCAAGTGTGTAGGACTTTGTCATAGGTAAGACTAAAATGATGTTACACACGGAAAGGAATATATTTGTATAGAGGTAGGTTATTGGTGAGCCCACAAACCATTAGGATTAGTTGACCTAGAGAAATAAGTTACGGACAGACTGTCCAGAAGAGGAGTATCTAACAGATGTTATATTATTTGTTTATATTGTCTGGTAGGCCCGATTCAGCCAAATGTTAGTAGTTAGCCAAACAAAACTATAGTGTTCAGACAGATGGTCCATTTGATACCTGATATGTATGTTTACATGATAATGCTTTACGGTTTTAACTAGTTTTGGTTACAGAATTATGATTTGCAAAAGATATATTTTAAAAGGATATTAGTGAGGGGAAACCCATTCTGCTAAGCGGCGTGGTCTCGCTTAATATTAAATAATCGAGATGTATAGTATTATTCACTTTGGGCTTTATGTCTGACTCAAAGTTTATGTTTTTCCCGTTAAACTCTCGGGTGATCAAAATTGATTTGAGTAGGCTGAGGGTTGAGGACTTTTAGGTTTTAGTAGGTTGGCGAATAAAGCTTCTAGAGACGAGCAGGTGGCTGACGGATAGCTATTTAGGAGTTGCTGTTTTATTTTGTTTGATTCCGCTGTGTTGTATTATGTTAGTTATGACTATATAGTACTCTGGTCAACCAAAGGAGCATCTGCATATGTTGTTCTTGGCGTATTTTGTAATAATTATATTTGATCTGAACTCGGGAAATAATTGGGATTATGTAATGGAATATGAAACATGTTTTGTAAAATGTAATCAGAAAAGTTGTTTTTGAAATCTATGATTTTGTTTCATATTCATGTGCTTCTAATATTATGGATACCATTAACATTACCGTATTTGGCCACCAGGAGTTAATACTATGAATGATTGTAGCGTATATAGCGCTTAGCTTCGGGCCTCTAGATAACGGATGTTACAACTTGGTATCAGAGCATAGGTTTATGAAAAACTTTAAACTAAAATGATTTTTGAAAACATAATCCTAAGGAATTAAAGATAAGATCGGGGTATGGGATAACGCTATAGTAATGTACTTGTATTTGCTATATAAGTGTACGCTGTATCTCTATTCTCCTATCTCTCTTAGGCTATTCCTCTGTATCTCACAAGGCTTGAATACAAATATGTATGCTAGAAGTGGAAGAATTAACCTTGGAGGGGGAAGCACCACCACAAATGGAAATGCCTGACCGAATACCAGGAGAAACCCAGGTCAGGCACAAGCTAGAAATGTGGGTGCTGAAGTCCTGCAAGTTGACATGAGAGCTATGTATCAGTTCTTTTTCAACATGATGCAGACATGTGTTGCTGCTGGAGTAGTTGGAGGAGTAGTTCAGGAAGCCCCAGTGGTCAACAATTATGCTATTCTGAGTATAGACTATGCTAGGCCGGGAGGAAAGCCATTTATTAGAACTGAAGATGCTATTGAGGTGGAAAACTAGTTGCTGCATTGTGAGAGGATCTTTGCAGACTTGGGGCTCAATTCTGAGTAAAAGAGAAGGCTTGCATCAAGAAAGCTTCAGGAAGAAGCTTTATTCTGGTGGAATAGTGTGACAGTTGGAGTGAATGAAGAGATGATGGCATGGGCTGAGTTTAGGAGGAGATTCGAGGAGAGATTCATGTCTGTAATGGTGAAGTCTACCTTGCTAAGAAAGTTTGCTAAGTTGGAGCAGAGGGAGATGACTGTGTTAGAGTATGCTAGAAGGTTTGAGGAGATAGATAGGTATGGATATTCCACTGTGGAAACCATCAGCTTAGAGTAGCAGAGGATAGTATTCCTTTGACGACGTTTAGAACTAGATATGGATCGTACGAATGGTTAGTGATGCCGTTCGGACTTACTAATGCGCCGACATTCTTTGTGGATTTGATGAACCGAATTTTCCGAGAGCACTTGGATAGGTTCGTGTTGGTGTTCATGGATGATATTTTGATATACTTTAAGGATGAAAGGAAGCATGAAGTTCATCTTAGAGTGATGCTTGAGACATTGAGGCAGAATCAGCTGAAGGCGAAGTTTTCAAAGTGTCATTTCTGGAAGAAGGAAGTGAAATTTCTTGGTCATGTAGTCTCAGAGAAAGGGTTGTCTATAGATCCGACTAAGATTGAAGCAGTAAATAATTCGAAGAGACCCGAGACAGTGACTGAGATAAAGGGTTTTATTGGATTGGATGGGTATTATAGGAGGTTTATTAAGGATTTTTCGCGGATAGCAGCATTGATGACCAAGCTAACGCGAAAGGATGTGAAGTTTGTTTGGACCGATAAGTGTGAGGAAGCATTCCAGAAGCTGAAACACTTATTGACTAATGCACCTGTGTTAGTTGTTTCGGAAGGGAATCAGAATTTGGTAGTATATACATATGCACGTGGAACTGGATTAGCAGCTGTGTTAATGCAGAGAGGTAAAGTGATTGCCTATGCTTCTCGGCAGCTTAGACCGCATGAGGTTAGATATCCAACGCATGATTTGGAACTAGCTGTGGTGATATTTGCGTTGAAGGTGTAGAGACATTACCTTTTGGGAGAGAGGTTTGAACTTTATACGGATCATAAGTCGTTGAAGTATTTATTCTCTCAGAAGGAGCTTAATATGAGACAACTGAGATGGTTGGAATTTATAGCTACTTATGACTTTAGTATCGAGTACACACTAAGGAAAGGTAATAAGGTTGTAGATGCACTTAACAGAAAGCATCAGAATGCAATGTTGGCAATGATAGCTGAGTGGAAGGATTTGGAAGCGTTGTTGACTTGTAGAGTGCAGTGGAGATCTGAAGCTGGGTCTAGTGGAGGATTCGCTGTGTTGTCTTGTTTAGAAGTTAAACCAGTGATGATCGAAAATATTGCTTCTAAATAGGAGGAGGATCAAGTATTGGTTGAACGGATCAAGAAGTTAAGGCATGGAACAGAGAGCGATGACTTAAAGGATTTTAGTCTTGACCAGAACGGGTGGTTGAGAAAGAAAGAAAGGTTATGTGTTCGAATGTATGAGACATAAGGAAAGAAGTTTTGGAGGAATGCCATCGTTCGAAGTTCACTATTCATCCGGGAGGAACTAAGATGTACCAAGACATGAAGAGGAGTTTCTTCTGGGAAGGGTTGAGAAGGGATGTAGGCTTAGGGAAGAGCAATGTCTAAACTGCCAACAGGTAAAAGCCAAACATCAGAAGCTAAGTGAGTTGCTTCAGCCATTAGATATTCCAGTATGGAAGTGGGATTCTATTTCTATGGATTACATAGATGGGTTGCCAAGGTCAAATAGAGAAAATGAAAGTATATGGGTCATAGTGGATAGGATGACCAAGAGTGCCCATTTCATTCCAGTTAAGTCAACTAGGATGGCACCTGTCTTAGCTAAGTTGTTTATGAAGAATATAGTTAGGCTGCACAGAATTCCTAGTAGTATCTCAAGTGATCGAGATTCTTATTCACTAGCGAGTTCTGGAAGAGTCTACAGGAGATTCTAGGAACCAAGCTCAAGACGAGTACCGCTTACCATCCACAGACTGATGGGCAAACGGAAAGAGTTAACAAAAATCTTGGAGGATTTGTTACGAGCTTGCGTGTTAAATTTTGGAGGATCGTGGGAAGACCATCTACACTTAGTCGGGTTTTCGTATAACAACGGTTATCAAACTAGTATAGGGATGGCATCGTCTGAAGCTTTGTATGGAAGGCCATGCAAATCTCTAGTTTGTTGGTTAGAGATCGGGGATGGGTTAGTTCTTGGTCCAGAGTTAGTTAGAGAACCTGCAGAAAAATTGAGTTGATTCGGGCTAGGATGAAGGAAGCTTAGTCTAGGCGGAAGAGTTATGCAGATAGAAGACGTAAAGACTTAGAGTTCTCTGTTGGAGATCATGTTTTTATTAAGGTGTCACCGATGAAGGGTGTGATTCGATTTGAAAAATCAGGGAAATTGGCACCGAGATTCGTAGGACTATTTCCTATTATAGAGAGGATCAGGAAACTCGTATATAGAGTAGAGTTACCGAACAGTTTGGCAGGAGTCCATGCTGTTTTCCATGTTTCTCATCTAAGGAAGTGTGTTAGAGACCTTGAGTCTACTATAGAACCGACCGTATTTGATGACTTGGTAGTTGAACCAAACTTGACTATAGTTAGAAAGCCAGTACGTATAATCACGAGAGATGAGAAGAAGTTGAGGAACAAGACAGTCAGATTAGTTAAAGTCCTGTGGAGTGACAGTGAGAGAGACTGTACTTGGGAGACTGAGAGCATAATTAGAGACACTTATCCTGACTTGTTTGATGGTATGTTTTATCTTTATATTTGATTAGTATGAGTACCTTATCGTAATTTCAAGGACGAAATTCTTTAAGGAAGGGAGTCTGTAATGACCCTAATTTTTAGTAACATTATTTAGGATATTTAATTAGCTAAATTAAATAATATAATATGATGATTAGGGGATTGAGATTTATAACTAATAAAAGGTAGCTGTGCCTAAGAGAATAAATGAACAAAAATAAAATAGGTAAAGGAAATAGTTAAGGGGCAAAGTTGGAATAAGAATATTCTAATACCCTAAACCCTTAGGAATTCATTTCACATGTTCATTTGCAATACCATAAATAGAGGCCGACCACCATTAGCAAGAGTAAGAGGAAGAAGATAAAGAAAATCAAAGGAAGGAAGATTAATAAATATCAAATCCATTCAAATCTCAAACTTCTTAATCTCAAAGCTAAGGTGAATAATGACTGCATCTCATATTTTTCTTGTTTTTGGTTCAATGATGAAATCCGAATTATTTTGCAAAGTTATTTGCTATGTTTTGATTATAAAATGGAGATATATGCTTGTTGATGATTTATGCTTATTCATATAGCTTTTATGATATGTTTTGATGTGAAAACCCGATTAAACGATATCCAAATGCCTTGCGAATTTTGATTTAGATCAGAAATGATATTTTAGAGATGGGTTTCAATTTTCATAAATTTCTGAATTAATTTGGAATTAATATTAATTTTCTAGAGAGGAAATTGATTATTTGGGTTTAAATATTATTTACGGGTTAATAATATATTCTTTTGGGTCTGAAATTATTATATGCCATAAAACATATTAAAAATAATTTTCTAGAATTTTTGTAGAATTTCCTAAGTGTTTTAATAGATATATAAAATTATTTAAGTTATGGGACTTAAATGTTTTATATATTTATAAAATGAGAAGGGGTATTTTGTAAATTATTTAAATTGTTTAATTTTGAAATTTCGCTAGTGCTTTTAGAAAAGAAATTAGCAACCAATTATGTTTTGACAAACAAGGAAGGTTAGTTGAAAAGAATTACTTAAAAAGGTTAAAAATCGGTTTAAACATGCTTTTTTCATGTTTCACCACTATCGGCACTTAGCTTTCGACCCAGTACTTCCACCTCATTCTCAGTTGAAACCAATGTTCCCGGTATCAATACTTTGTACGTAGCGAATTGGAGAAAGGCGGAAGGTATGAAGTCGAGACAATGGGTTCTGATGGGGTCGAAGCGTTACTTTGCTTTCAAACGAAAATGCGCCTGCTTTGCTTTCGAAAGGAATGCTTTCAACTTGGTTGGCTTTCGACTGGGTCAAATGTTTTAAAGGAATGTTTTCGAAGAGGTTGCACCTTTTATTTAAGTAAATGCTTTTGTCGGTGTCGAAACCCCTTTGTTTCCGCTTTCTACCTAACAAAGCGATGCCTTCGAAAGGGCTGTTTTGTTTTATAAAACCCTAGTCGCTTCTCCAATGCTTTCGGAAGGTTGGTTTCGACACCATCACTTCTTTACTTAGGAATTGTTTTCGAAAGAATGCTTTCGACTTAAATGTTTTATGATCCTTTTGTTCTGTTGAAGGTAGAACCCAAAGGTTTCAAAGAAGATAATTTTAAATGGTTTCGAAAGGATTTCCACATGATTTACTTAAACCCAAATGGTTTCGAAAGGTTTGATGTTTTAATTTTCGAAAGGTTTTAATGAAGGTTTCGAAGGGGTGGTTCCCCAATGGTTTCGAAAGGTTTGAAAGGAAAGGTTTTCCAATGTTTTCGAAAGGTAATGTTTAAGTGTTTTAAAGGAAGGATGTCTAAGGTTTTATAGCTTTCGAACGAAAGGTTTTTCAATGGTTTGGAAAGGTTTATATGGATGGTTTCGAAAAGAATGTTCTGGCCTTTCGGCCTAGGTTATAAAGGGTTTACTTGGTTTCGAAAGGGATACTTTCAATGGGATCGAAAGGGGTACTTTCAAAGGTTTAAAATGTTTTCATCAATAAAGGTTTGTGTAAAGTATATATATAAGATGACAATGTGATTTGAGTAAAGCATAGAGTATATTTTCCTTGTTTAAAGATTGATTTAAAGGTTTAAATCAATTTGAAAGAAATGGTTTTCAAGGAAAATTTAAGGGAAGATACCCTAAGTAAAATGACTCGGATATTTGTATACCAGATGGGACTGATATAGGGTCGCACCCTAAACATTAGCTATTAGCCCCTTTCTAATTTAGTCCAAAATTCAAGTGTGTAGGGCTTTGTCATAGGTAAGACTAAAATGATGTTACACACAGAAATGAATATATTTGTATAGAGGTAGGTTATTGGTGAGCCCGCAAAACCATTAGGATCAGTTGACCTAGAGAAAGTAAGTTAGGGATAGACCATTCAGAAGAGGAGTATCTAACATATGTTAGATTATTTGTTTATATTGTTTGGTAGGCCCAAGTCAGCCAAAGTTTAGTAGTTAGCCACACAAAACTATAGTGTTCGGCAGATAGTCCATTTGTTACATGATATGTATGTTTACATGATAATGCTTTACAGTTTTAACCAGTTTTGGTTGTAGGATTATGATTTGCGGAAGATATGTTTTAAAAGGATATTAGTGAGGGGAAACCCGTTCCTCTAAGTGGTGTGGTCTCACTTAATTTCAAATAATCAAGATGTATAGTATTATTCACACCAGGCTTTATGTCTGACTCGAAGTTTATGTTTTTCCCCTTAAATCTCGGGTGCTCAAAATTGATTTGAGTACGCTGAGAGTTGAGGACTTTTAGGTTTTAGTAGGTTGGCGAATAAAGCTTCCGGAGACGAGCAGGTGGCTGATGGATAACTATTTAGGAGTTGCTGTTTTATTTTGTTTGATTTCGCTGTGCTGTATTATGTCAGTTATGACTATATAGTACTCTGGTCAACCTAGGGGGCATCTTCATATGTCGCTCTTGGTGTATTTTGTAATAATTATATTTGATCTGAACCTGGAAAACGATTGGGATTTTGTAATGGAATATGAAACATGTTTCATAAAATGTAATCAGAAAAGTTATTTTTAAAATCTGTGATTTTGTTTCATATTCATGTGCTTCTGATATTATGGATACCGTTAACATTACCGTATTTGGTCACCGGAAGTTAATACTATGGATGACTATAGCATCTGTAGCGCTTAGCTTTGGGCCTCCAGATAGGGGATGTTACAATTTCTTACCGAGGAAGAAATTGATGCTAGGAAATGGTTAACATTTGATGATGCCCCCATCGAAGAAGTTCCAAGCCCTAATGACGGCAACGACGATGTTGACGACGACGACGATGGTGATGATGATAATAGCGATCACAATGACGATAATGGTGGTGGTGGAGGGAGTGAAATGGATCCGCCTGGCCAACCGGATGACAAAGATGCATCTGGTGGTACTAACCCAGATATATCTGCTTAAGATATAGTAGTCGTCGATGCTATGATCTCTCAAAAGGGGATCCTTCCAAGAAGGACAACACTTCTCGAAGTCAAAAGCCCAGTGATAAAGTAAAAAATCTCATCGCCTTCTATCCCACTTTCTTAGGTATGGGTATCTTTGGTCAAATTTCTTAGGCTATCAATTAACTTCTAGCTAATGCATTAATTGTTTTAGCTAAGGAGAAAATCGAAATATTGTTATGATGCTATGCTATAGAAGAAGCAAACAGACATAGATCAGTTAGATAAAGAAATGAAGGCATATAATACGCTGTCTGAAAAATATTGAAAACTTTCCGAGAGCATATCAAAATTGAGATTTTTCAAAGAGAGAGAAGTTGCCCCTCGGATAAAGAGGGTGTGCAGTCATCGGGAAAAGCTTTTGTAGGAGAATGTTGAGCTGATGGTCCTTTTCTGGATGTTAATTGATGACAGTGACGTCTTGGTGGAGTTCCTGTATAAAGTTTATTGTAGGGGTTTGATTGTCCACTTCTCATATTTAGGTGATAACAGTGGAGGTTTTCTCAGACGCCTTCACCGTAGATTCTTGGATGAATATAAGACTGTCCTCATCCCGAGGCATGTTGGAACCAACCCCGAGTCACTCCCATTCCTCTTTCCTTACACTCTCTTCCCCCTGAGAAACTTAAATATAATAGGAAGAGATTCATTACTGAAATGTATAAGAAATATATTTTGTATGAATCGGAATGACTTGTCTAATTATTTTATGCTATTGAGTTTTCTATGAGCTTTATCGTTTTATTTTCTCTATTCTTAGTTTAATTTCGACATATTACATAGAATAAAGGTCTTTCAAGTAGCTTAGTTCCCAGAGATCTCTTAAGTAAATTCATCAAAATGAAGAAAGAATTTTTAGAGAAATCTTTGATTCTTAAAACATCACAATTGGTGAGACATGATTTCCTTAGTGATTTACAAGAAGTTTACATGCGTTACCCACATTTCCATTTTGACTTTTTAGGCGATGAAAGGGATAAACTGCTTGGTGAAATTTGATCTTATCATTCCAAATTAATATGTGGTTGTGAAAGTCCTCTAGTTGGGGAATTGGATTACTATCGGTTCCCTCATGTTTACACCCTGGAAAGAATTAAGACTTCTTTTGATTCTATGATTACTTTGTCATTTAGGTCGTTCGAAATGGCTTAAGCCGTGGTTTTAAAACTTTGAACGTTAATTAAATGTTATTGAAATGGAATTGCAATGTAACCTTGACTCTTATTATTATTTGTAAACTTCGTTTGTTATTAATGGAAGAGTTTGCCCTTCATGTATTAATTTTTTGTTTTCTTTATTTTTAATAAGATGCTCAGTTGGTGTGCAAATCTGGTTCCTTAGACACCTCGCAAATTATTGAATTTAAAGATCAGCTATTTGCATATATAGAGGAGAAACGATCATCCCGAGACGACTCGGCTTTACGATTCTCAAATAACCCTGAGGCATGAGAGTGGCATGGGAACTATTTCCTATTAAAATAAGCTTTTAGTGCTTACAAAGAAATGGCTGCTTTCATGGAGGCAAAACTTAAAGAAACGAAGAACGAGCTTCGGTTGTTGAAAAAGAGAAAGGACACATCTCAAGGATCTAACTTCTCCGTCGAAGTTGACATTGAGATAACTAAGCTTTATCAGAAAATAAACGATCTCGAATTAGAGCTAATAAAAAGTCAAGTATCATGCCAATCTTTGGTGCTTGTTGTAAATGAAGGTGATTCTAGCCTTCCCTCTCCTACTCCAAGACGGAGAACAAGATTCACATCCTTGACTAGTCATGAGTTCATTGCTTTGCTAAACCCTTCTCTAGATTTGAGTAACACAGCGATCTCTAAGTGGATAATCAAGTCAAATTTGAAATGATGCAGTATTTCAACAAGAAGTAGGAGGAAAATATATCCCAACGCATCAATGAATATGAAAATAAGGTTCAAAAAGTCGAACACGAGAAGAATGATTTTAATCAAGAAATCAAAAAGCTGACGAGTATGATTCGAACTCTGCGAGGAGCTACTAAGACTCTCCATCATACCCTGAAAGTGCAGATCAACTCGATTGATGATGCATATACCATTTGTAAAAGGGAAAAGATACTCAAGGAACTCATTGACGTGTCCATTCTTCACATCACTGATCCCTTAATTGCTAAGGGTTTGGACAAATCAGCATAAAATCTTAGGCTGTAACAGGAACCGGCCTTGATTAGATTTTCATTCTTTTATCTGTCTTTTGTGCCTGCAAATGTGTAAATAGTGTATCAAAATTTAAAAAATTTAATACATTATATGAATATTATCTCAGACATGTAACCAAGAACAAAATTTTGTTTCTGAATTGAAATTGCGTGATGCTTAGTATTTCACTTTTCCATACTTTGAGTTTTTGAGCCTACTTTCTGCTTGTTTGTAAAATTGAGATTTCTGCTGATTGAGCCTTTTATAACTCAACACAAATATTTAATAACGGAGATTCCCATTTAAATGATACTAGATCCAGTAACAATATAGAATATCAGAAATCCCCATCTGGAAGGTCAGAAATACACGTCTGGAATAATAAAAGACCAGAAATCCATATATAGGATAATAGAAGACCGAAAATCAATACCCGGTAATAGTAGAAAATCAAAAAATTACATCTGGAAATGGAATATTTGAAGATCTTTTCTTCTTGGGGGTTAGATAGATTTAAAATGCTACTTGGCTTGGATTTCGTTAGATCTTCCTTAGGCAGACTGATTGGTTGAGAGTACTACTTGCCTCTACATTGATTGATATCATGCCCAATTGTAAGATGGTAATGGCAATATGAACTTCCAAGATTCCTTTCAAACTTAGGCCTTCTCTTTAGCATAGGCCAATAATCAAGCTTATCCTTAGTCAAGAAGTAAACGTTTTCAAGCGAAGTGGTGAAAGTGCAATCTTTTGGAAGTCCGGATTTGAATGCTAGCCTTCTTGACTATTGCTTGGTTCTTTTGCTGCTTACTAATGGTATCTAGTCCTCAATAGCCAGCTTTCTTTTCAACGTCCTTTGAACTTCATTAGAGGCCAACGAATGATTCATGACTCCATGCCATTTCTGAGCGAAAATATCAAAATCATTTGTTATCTCTTTCTCGAATATAGTCGGCTTGAGATTGGATGGCTCTCCTTATCTTTAGGAACAAATTATCCTTTTTTGGGGTATCTCTTCCCAAGGGAAAAATTAGAGTAGGGCCCACACGAAAGGGATTTATGCTCCAATTATCTGGATCATAAAGGGCCGCTTGCTTCTTTTCACTTATGATCTACAAAGCCTTCAATCTTAATAATTGTTCTTCATGAAATTGTGGATCATCAGTGACTTGATAAGTGGGCTAAATTATTTGAGGCTCAGAAGAACCTTGCTCAGACTTCTTAATACGGTTAAGCGGCGTGGTGTTAGGGATTAAGGTTGTTTATCTTTGGATTGGTATATGCTTGGATAAGAATGTCCTTTATGCCCTAATATGCAAGCTAGGGCAGTTTAATGCAGGCTGAAGTGGTTCTGCTTAGGGTTTCAACAAATTCGGAGGTTTGAGCCCTACTTCTAGCGCCAAAATATTAACGAATAAATTCAGTAACCCCAAAATTGATTAGGAAATTAGGCTAATCAGTGAGAAGCTTTAATGAAGCCTGTCGAAGTCATTAATTCAAAGAGGTTTCTCACTGCGCTCCATGATGTTGTCGTCATAGTCATAGTCATATGAGTAGTTTGAAGTCTTATATGCAAGGTATGTATAAGCTCAAAGTCACATATGCAAGGGAAGTATAAGCTCGAAGTCAAGTAAATGTACAAATCACAAAGTTTAAGTCGAATCAAATATGCTATGCTATGTCCTTATTCAATGTTCAAAATCCTATGTGTACAAGGTTCCAAAATTACAGTATGCTCTAAAATCCCCAAATTGATGTAGAGTTTACAAAGTTAAAAGTTATAAATGAGAGAAAAAAAATTCGACCCCTGAAACAAGGCCCTTACGGTCGTATTTATAGGGGTGAGCAGCCACCACTCTGCCTTTTAAGCCTCTTTGACAAGTTGACTTTGGCAGCACTCGGTTCTAGCCTCTTCGTTGATCAGCACTGGTAAAAAGTGGCACTAACATTGGTGAGGGGTAGAGTCATTATTAGACAAGGTTATGTGGGGACGTCTTCGACATACAGAAGTGTTGTCGACGTGCTTCAAATTTAACTTCTTTATTGCATACCTTTAATGGTATTGACTTCGACAAGGCCTAGTATTAGTCTCTTTGGCATTGACTCCAACATTAGTATACGAAGTAATCCATACCACCCTTCCAACGTGATCCTTTGAAGACGACGAGAGGATAACCTTGAAGTCAATTGAGTATGGTATCGACAACTTCATGGGTATTAATGATGTATTTCATCGATACTGCTATTTATAACGTCTTCAAGGCATTTTCATGAGGATGATGTGTGAGGTGTTCACTACTAGAGAGCAGGGTAGCATTGTCCTCCTTTGACAACTTCATAGACCAATACCCTCGAAGTGCTCATTTAGTGCGATGATGACTTGAGCGGAGTGAGACTCCTTTCAATATGAGCGATGTCAGTAAATCTTTGCATCCTTGATATGTGGAGTGGTTGCTTCGATACTTACTAATGGTTTCTAAAGTGAATTGTAATTAACTCCTTTGCCTGCTTTGTCTTCTGTGACTCCGTACATTTACTGTTATTGTCGAATTGCATATCCTACCTCTTCGACTATAACCTACAATTCTCTTTGATGTTGATTTCTGATGTGAAGTCACGAAACGTCGAACCTTTTCGATTAGAATTACTATAGTAACAGATACATCATTATGTATCATAGGGAGGACTGAATTTTGAGGTTGAATCTTTATTCATTTTTAGGTACGTTCGGAGCTTTTTCCAATCTACTCACCTATTCGATCAAATCGAATCATTTTATTTTTTATTGCACGTTATTTTATTTACTTCCATTTTGTACTCTATGAGCTTATCATAGACATATTACATGTGTATCGAATACACATTTCCATTTCGATGATAACTCATCGGCAGATATAATGAAGTATGTGGAACAGTTTTAGTATTAATAGACTCGTGATTATATAAGTCAATATTTATCGATCCGAAGAGTTCATCAACTCTGATGACGCTCCGATCGAATGAGTATGTTGCTCTTAATTGTCTAAGATACAATTCTCTGGTACCATATGATTCATAATCATATAATCAAATAATTATCTCTTAGAACTACGGTTTAGTCTATAATTTCAAAATAATTGTAAATAAATCTAAATACTTCTGTATTTCCCAATGCATCATAAATACCACTATTATAGTTTTATTTTATAACAATATGCATAATATTCATATTGAAATATACTATATCTATTTTTCAGTCAACACTTAAAATTAATTATTATTTCATAAAAAATATTTGGTACGTTTTACAAAAACAATTTCCATAATTTGTTGCATCTAATAAGTGTTGTATGGCATGTTCCTACTATTTTTGCATTACTATAATAGCATATGAAATACAAAGCTCCATTCTATCACTTAATATAGACTATTTATATCATTTACTGTGACTGGTTTACAATCAGATCAAATATCTTGAATTCGAAGAAATAAATTTCATATAAATAAATTTTTTATTTAAAATTACATTTTGGAATAGAAATTATATTTCTTATTCTAATGTTAAGTATTAACTACTATTTTACAATTCTTGTTTCCGACGTTTATTTATGAAGCAGAAGTGACCATTCGCTTTCTTCATCCCAATCGTGCCTTAAGTTACATCCAATCTTATACATTCGATTTTCTTTCTAAAACCATTAAAGGAAATCCTTGCTACAATATCACAACGAAATTTTAATAAAAGTGCATTTGGTTATCCTTAATTTTTAAGGATATCAGATAAATTGCACTTTATGTGAACTGATCAAACAAAATTTTAGTGATTAAATTCATAGATCTATCTTGTAGTCATTGGTCTAGTGTTACATTTAACACTAGAAGATTATTATTATTATAATCAATCATTTTGAATACGCAATCTCACACTACAATTTACTTGCTTATTAAAATGAACTAAATTCATCGAGGTTTTGTACATTGCGAATTGTGACCGTTCACCATATAACAATTATATGTGATCGCATATGGATCAAACACCAATATTCTTGTATTGCTTTTAGAGTTTGAAACTTATTGAAGACAATACACAGTCTCGGACAAGCAAACTCGTAAATGACCAAGTTATGAACCTACTTAGTGGTTGTATAATTAGGCGCTTGCATGGGTCAACATGTAAAACGTAACGACCCACAAATCCGTACAATTCAAGTTGACAATAGACCACACATGTCCAACCCAAATTGAACAGAAAGACAGATATTTATGGGAAAGAAAGAAGAAAGAAGAAGAGAAGAGAAGAAAAGGAGAAAAAGAAACTAAAACAACATAGAATCTCACGATCGCAGCAGAACAACATGTAATATAAACTAATGATCTTTACAAAAGAGAAACTGTAATATACATACATCAAATCAGATTACACGAATAAAAAATCATCAGCCTAGACAGTTATAATAACCTGCCCTCACAAGTGCTGGTAATTTCAACAATAATGCAGTAGAAAATAAACATATACGTGAATATGACCTGAAGACCTCCAACTCGTCTGCTGAAGCTCCAAAGCATCCAAATCTAAATCTGTAAATATGCTCGGTCTGACCCTGATAGAGTTAGGGGTATGCCCTAGGGTCAATTATTTAATTTGTTACATATATCTAACTCGTCGACCAATCGTGTTCGAAATAAAATGTATTTTCTTCCTATTATATAATTGATATAATGTGATTATATTAATTAATTAACTTAATTAAAAATATATTTAATAGAAAAATCCGTAAATGGTATATTTTATGATAGTAGCTACAAAGTGTTGTAACCACGAGTAAATTATCACAATGAAACAAATATACCATTTTAAATGTTCCTAGTCAAGATGCATCGAGAGTTGATATCGATGTATCCTTTGAGATTGGAGTACGTAACACTCTCCAAATGTTGGGCAGTGTATTACTCACGACTGCTGAGGGCACCTAGGGGTTACGTACTAATAGTTATTGGATAACTATGAAATGACTCACTTGATAGTTTTCTGTTGGTTAATTTAACTAAGGTCAAATAGAAAATATCGATGTGACTGATTTACACAGTTCTCTTGACTTGAGAATACAGTAGATCTTCAATATGAAAGTTCTGCTTTGATTATAGCCAAATCATGGCATGGCGTCCATCGAGTGACTATAATTGGGTCTAGTGAAAGTATTGGAAGTGAAGCACTATTCAAGAGAAGATTCGTCTCCTCAGTTATATGCGGTTAGTATCACAGTCAACTCAAGTCAACTCAAAGTCAAAGTCTCTGGCTAGAGCATTTCGGTTAATAATAATTGTTATTATTGAACCAAGGACTTTGTATTTGGACTATAAAGTTGAATGTGGATGAGATTAGAATTTTGACCATTACCAAATTCCATAAGTCCAAAGTGATATAGTTTTGACGAAAAGAATTGGTGTAAACAAAGGTCACAACCGGGTAACGTTTATTAAACTAAAATTAGATTTTACCGAAAACGAGTAAGCGATAAATTTGGCCATAATGTCACACCACCTGCTAAGTGATGTGTGAACGTTAACATTAGAATAGTTCGATGTTAATCGCTGACCAAATTTACACCCAAGAGTTACACAGCCGAAATGATGAATTCCCTTAAGACCGAACGATTTAATTAGTTTATAATTGTTATAAATTAATTATATTTATGAAATATTAATTATAAAATTTGAATATGATTTGAGAAATAAATAATGTTATATATATATATATATATATTTATAACAGTTATAAATATATTGATATAAATATATTGATCGATATACAATATCGACAAGCGATTAGATTAGATTTAATTGCATAGTATTTTGGTTTGGGCTTAGATGGGTTTAAGGCCCATCATTAAGGCTGCAAAATTTCAGTTTTGGGAAGGTCTAGGGGTGGCTAAAACATAGGGAATTGGCTGGAGATAATGGGTTGAGATCAAGTGAGAATGGGTAAAAAGGTTTTCCTCGTTTCTCTCCAATACAACCCAACACACACACACACACACACACACACATATATCTAAAATAATGACTAACCTTTTTTGGCTGCCATTACCTTCTACATTGCTGGTTAAAACATAGCTCTCAATCCACTCCAAAATTCTCAAATATATTTCAAATTAAAATAATAGAATTCGATAGTTAGAGGTCGGTGATTCCGGACTTGCAATCTGACGAATCAAGAACGGTAAAAGGAAGGGAAGTCATTGCTTCAATGTGGATTCAAAGGCATTATTAAATTGGTAATTTTAATTAATATTATAGTAATTAAATTATATTCTATGATCCTATAATGAGCAATTTCATATCTGTTTAAATATATTGCTACTATATGTTTAGTTAGGTGAGATTTTGTCAAAAGATGTAGTTGTCACAAATCTATTTGGTTATGTGCATTATTTGTTTATTATACTATTTGATTTATGTATAGACAAATGTTGTTTACTATACAAAATCAATTTTTGTCATTAATAAATGTTTTATATATATTTATTAATAAATTCACACACACACACACATATATATATATATATATATATATTAGTGTATATTTCTCTCTCATAATAGCATATATGCATATATAAGATATATATATATGATTTAAAAAATTTAGTACACTTATTTATATAATATGAATATAAAAACTCGAAAATTAATTATCATACATATATTCATATTTTTAAATTAATATTTATTGAATTTTGAATTGTTTATTATATATAAAATAATTATTACGTTAGAAATTCAATTTTATATCTAAAAAATATATTATATCATTCCAGAAACGTATATAAAAAATTTAGAATTTTTTCAATAAAGTTTATTATTTTTAATAATTAATATTATTTCCAAAAAACTGTTTATGATTTATTAAAAATAATAATTTAATTCTAAAGTTCTTTAAAAAAATTCGTAATCTTTTATTCATGATCCTAGAATTTTTGAAATTTGAAAATTTTAATTTTTTATAATATATTACTTTATATTAAATAATTATTTCCAAAATCAACGTATTTGTTTTTAAAAATAATATTCAACTTTGAAAAATCTCTTAATTTTTTCTAAGCTCTATTTTATGATCCTAGATTTTTGAAAATTGTAAAATTTGAATTTTCATCAAATAGATTATTTTATGTTAATTATTTATGGATGAAAACATTATTTTATTCATAATATATACAAATTAAAATACTAAAATTATTATGTTTGCAAAAGTAAGTTAATTTTGAATTATAAATAATTATAAATAATTGTTCTCTCTATTTATCTATATATAAATGTTTTATGTTCATATATTATATATAATATATTTATACATACATATGTGTGTGTGTGTATATATATATATTTTGTAACATAAATACATGTGCATATTTGGATAACATACATGACATACAAATTAAGCTAATATATCTGTTGCGATGTAAATCCCAACATCTACATATGGGCATATTATACATTTCACGGATTATTATGTTACACATGCACTCACACATATATGTATATGATAAATTTATGTATAAACTAAATTAAATAAAATTAATTTCATATCTTAATATATTTGAATTTAAATAAAATAAATGATTTTATTTAAATGAAATTTAGAAATGTTCTAATTCAGTTAGACTTCATAGGCCCAATAAAGATCCAATAAGGTAAATTTTTTGAAATTCACCCATAAATTCTGTTACGGGTTAGTCCAGTTCCAACAATGGTATCAGAACCCAATAGCCTATGCGATCTAAATTAGTCATATTAGGGCTAACTAATTAAGCTTGCCCACTTAGTACGGTGTCTAGAAAGGTAATGTCTAGAATTGGAATTGGATAATCAAGTACCCTGTCCTACCTGGTTAACGGCCTGGCCCGAAAGGTGAAGTGAACCCAAAAGTTGCCCTTAATAGAAAAGGCCCAACTTAATTTGGGCCTTGGGCTAATTTTCAAAATCATTTTGAAAATTAATGTTAAAGATTTTAAATTTAATAGTTAAATTTAAAATAAAACAAGTTTATTATAAAAAATTATAATACTACATAAGTTTTCAAAATGTTTGAAAGGATAATGATATTTTCAAAATGTTTGAAAATATTTATATAATAATTTCAAATTTTAAATATATTAATAAGATTAATAAAATAAATTAATTAAATATGTTAATTAATTAATGCATATATGCATGTATTATATATGTTGATATATGTTTTGTTATTTTAAAATGTTTAAGATAACATAAGTATACATGTATGTATACAAGATAAATTTTGAAATTAATAAATTTTAATAAAAATTGTTTAATTGAATAAATTAATTAAAGGTTAATTAATTAAATAAAATACACATATATATGATATATGTGTGTTATACTATAAATGTTATAGTATACACTATAAATGTTATAGTAGATATGTCCAATATAAAAGTTATATTGGAATACTAATTTAAAATTAATTAAAGAGTTAATTGATTAAAATTAATTAGATAAGATTTAATTAATGATATATTTTACGTAAGACTATCATATAAGTAATATGAAATATAAAAGTTATATAACAATAAAACTTACATGATATGTGTATAAACTAAATGTGGAACATTAAAGAAACCCAAATAGACTTGAGAATTAAATACATATGTAAATGTACATATACCGTGATTTCTGATGTGTCTGACACTTGAATCGCTGGGGTATTTCATAGGAAATATATTATTCTATAAGTCGATATCACTCAATATATATATTGAAGATTATGAATCTTTAATATAATGTTTTCCTCTACCATATATATATTAATAAATTACTTACATACTCTTTAGTTGTTGAGCAAACTCAAGCTAGGGATGTTATGCATAGCATTATTAATATATTGAACAGATGAGGTAAGATAACTATATGTATTTGTTGAGCAAACTCAAGGTATATATACTATACTTAGGCCATCACGATATGGTAGGTATAAGTGAATAATCTCTTTCGATTTATTGAGCAAACTCAAGGTCGAAATGAGATTAGAACAAAGAAAAATGGGTTAGGAGTTGTATTTGATACAACCGATAAGGAGTTATCCATCGTTTGTGGGGCTATGATTTGTTGAGCAAACTTAAGGTCAGAATACCAAAACAAACGAATCCTAACATCCACTAGTGAAGTTGTAAGACTTCTATGTTTCATCTTAGGGTTTGGAGAAACATAAAAGACTAGTGGGAGCCTTATTAGAAAAATGAAATGGTAACATTTAACCTTTCTAATATTGTAAGAACATATGCTATATAATGTTATAATTATCGACAATGATAAATTGTGCATTTAATATGATTGATAAAACTGTTATCCCGCTTTTTGGTCAAAGCCGGAATATCAAACAAATCGACAAGAAAGGATGGATATCGGGATTGGAAGTCGATTGGAAACAAGGCTGCGATGGATGTCGTCAAAATTTGACCGGGCTCCGATCAGGACGGAATCGATTGGAGATGATGATGAGGACTAGGAGAGGCTACGTTTCAAATTTCAGGTTAATCGGAGTTCATATGAAGGAGATATGGATGGATTACGATGTACAGGGAATGGTTCGAATCGATGTGCTTCGCATCGATCAAGAGGATGGTGGTTCGAATCGATGTGTTTCGTATCGACCATAAAGTAAGGACTTCGAATCGATACCGTTCGTATCGATTGGCACAGGTTCGACTCGATGGAAACACACCTAGGTTGTTAAACAAGCATGCGGAGGTTTGTTCGAATCGATACCCTTCGTATCGACCGACATGGACTTGGATTAGTAGCTTCGTATCGATAAGAAGGCAAGGATTGATGATACATTTCGTATCGATCGTAGCTAGAATTGATACGAAGGAAGGACAGATGCGTATGGATACGAAGGACTTAGGGACAATGTTCGTATCGATCGTATTCGAGTCGATCGATATGAAGGAAATAGCCGGAGCAACACGAATGGATGGATACGAACGAGTCTTAGTTCGAATCCATGATATGGTTGAATCCCTCGAATCCACTAAGTCACAACAGCTAAAAACTAGGATTCGACCCAGTCAACTCGGCATGGAAGTCGGATCGATTCGAAGGAGGCGCACCACGTCATCACAGAAGCACATTCTTAGATCGATTCGAAGCAATCGATTCGAACGTAATCGATTCGAAGCAATCGATTCGAACGTAATCGATTCGAACAGAGCACTACAACCAGAAAAGCGGCCTTGAATCGATCATAACTCGAGATCTACAAATCCAAATGCTATGAAATTTTCACAGTAGCTTGGGCACATGTCGAAGAATGTTCACACCAAATTTCAGCTTGATTGGACAATTTCTTGATCGATTCGAACATAGCTTCGAATCGATCCCAAAGTGGGCCCGGATTTCCAGAAAGCGGGCATGTGGGCCTCCTCACGTGCCAGAACTGGTCTCCCTTCAATTTAGGTGAAATATCAGCCTCCTACACCTATAAATAGAGCCCCTGGTCATTCAGAAAAGGGGTGAGACAATTTTGAGAGCTAAAGAGCGCCCAGACTCTACCAGATTTACTCAGAATCACCATTGCTTCCTTAGATTCAGACTTAGCTCAGAAAATCAGTTGTACTACATTATAAGAAACTGTAATCTTCAAACATCGAGTAATAAAATCATAAAAAACCTTGAAGTGGACGTAGGCCGGAGATAGCCGAACCACTATAAATCTTGTGTCACTGTTCATTATTTCTGGATTGCTATTTGTTATTTGCTTAGATCCGTGATTTGTGTGTGAATATTGTTGATTTATATTCATACGCTGGTGCTTTCACAACACTTGGGGTTTGTGACCATTTTTGGCACAAACACTTTGGTGCTTTCACTGAGAAGGACTAGCACCCGCTACATCGGATTGAAGTTTAGATTTGAAAGTTTGAAGGATTCAGATTGACTCGACAATGACTCGACAAACAAGTAGAAGACAAAGAGCTGAGAGAAGCCAACAAGGAGGAAGTCAAGAGGCATCCTCCGGAGCTGGAGAAGGACAAGCTTCGATTTACATTACCAGAGACGAGATGGAAGCTATGGCGAATTCATTACACAAGAGGTTGCTGAAGAGTCAACATGATATGATGTAGACTTTCTTCGAGCAGATGAGAGCTGCAGGAACGCAGAACCTTGGACCAACTATAGCGGCTGCAAATGTGGAATAAGGAACTAGGGTTGCGGAACCCAATGGAGGACAGAATACAGAACTGGAAGGCAATCAACAAGGGCTTGGGGGAAGGCCCGCAGGATCCAACGCAGAAGGACCTTTGGAAGGAGTTCAGCAGGCTAGAGACAACGCTGCGGCTAATGAGCCACATGAAGAATATGTGCCGGAGTTCCCTCGGGAGCATGGGGGCAACCCCTAACATGTAACGCTGGATTAGTGGAAATCATCAGGAAGACTATGCGTGGAGGTTTGACCAACCGAGATTTGGAAGGAGTGAACAGGAGTCCGTTCGCTCGGGAAATCAGGATAGCTCAAAATCCACCTAAGTTCAAGTTACCTAGCGTGGAAGCATATAATGGCAAGGCTGATCCAACTGATCATTTGATGAGATACACTAGACACATGGAAGTGCTGGGGGCATCGGAGGAAGTGATGGCCAGGTGTTTCCCTTTATACTTGACAGACCTAGCGGCAATGTGGTTTAGGCAGCTGGAAGAAGGATCTATCAGGACTTGGAGGGAACTGGTGGATAGGTTTTTGGGACAGTTTCGGGTTCATATCAAAAGACCTAAGAACGTGATGACGTTAACATCGGTAAAGCAAAGAACGGATGAATCGCTTAGAGCATTTTTAACTCAATTTAATGCGCCGGTTGCTTCGGTGGATCGGCCGGATCCATCGATGGTTTTGATGGCTGCAGTATCGGGAGTCAGAGAGGATTCAGATTTTAAGGTATCTTTAGTACGAGACTCACCACTGGATCTTGGGGAATTCTTCCATGAAGCTGAAAGGTTCCTTCGGCAAGAAGACGCATGTACTGATTTAAAGTTAAAGGAGGTGAATGTGACTGGGGGTGGAGGACCATCCAACGGAAGCTCGGATAAAGACAAAGGAAAAAGGAAGCTAGACGACGATTCAGGAAAAGCCGAGAAGCGATGGAAGGATCCAAAGTTTTCCACATACACAGGATTAAACGAGACGCAGGAGCGGATATACATGGAAACCCGGAATCGCCTTCCTTACCGAAGGCCAGCTAGGAGAGAACCTTATGAACGAGAAAGGGCATCAGGAAAGCACTGTCTCTTCCGTGATTTGGATGGACACGATACCAACAGCTGTAGGCACCTAAAGGACATAATTGAGGAGCATGTGAGGAATGGACAATTGACGCAGTATGTTGGGGCTCGGAATGCAGCGGTGGAGCAGGAGCAACCACCGCCCACCTCAAGCCATGATGATATTAGGCCCAGGAATGATGGTCGATTGGTTATCCATTGACCAGGATATTATGAAATAAGTAACAAACCATTGGCGAGCAACCAAGTCATTTACACATGTATGGGGACGGAGATAGCC
Organism: Allium fistulosum; assembly: GCA_030737815.1. Lineage (NCBI taxonomy): Eukaryota > Viridiplantae > Streptophyta > Magnoliopsida > Asparagales > Amaryllidaceae > Allium > Allium fistulosum. Next base: position 870,935,301 of record CM060904.1, on the reverse strand, counting down.
CCTAGGCATGCTCTGAATGATGATAAACCGCAAAGCCATGGTTTGCGAAATCTGTCTTTTGTTTTTGGATTGGACACTTGGTTTTCTGGTTTGGTTTTTGGAGTTTGGATTGAACTCCTGATTTTGCTTGCTTTTCTGGTTTTGGCATTCATTCGGATGATTGTTCTCCGTTTTGGATGAGGATTTTGATTTTTTGGTATGGATTTCTGGTTTTCCGATTTGATTTGGATTTTTGATTGGATTTTGATTGGATTCTTTTTGGTTTTTGATAAACGGTCATCAGGTGTGGATTACGCCTGGCAAGGGGTGAGTCTTTTTGCCCGAACGTGGTAAATTGACTCATTCAGGTCGTCGAGTATGGACTATGCTCAGCAAAGGGTTCGGAGTGACCAAGATTCGGCCTAGGACTTAGGCCCCTTATTATCGATTATCATTTCAGGTCGTTGAGTATGGACTATGCTCAACAAGGGTCCGAAGCGACCAGGATTCGGCTTAGGACTTAAGCCACGGCATTACTTACGTCCAGGGACACTGGATCACGGTCGTCAGGTGTGGATTGCGCTTGGCAAGAACCCGGAGAGGTTAGCTCAATGTCCAGGGACACTGGACCATGGTCGTCAGGTGAGGATTGCGCTTGGCAAGAACCCGGAGAGGTTAGCTCAACGTCCAGGGACACTGGACCACGGTCGTCAGGTGAGGATTGCGCTTGGCAAGAACCCGGAGAGGTTAGCTCAACGTCCAGGGACACTGGACCACGGTCGTCAGGTGTAGATTGCGCTTGGCAAGAGCCCAAAGAGGTTACGGATTTGGATACTGACCCAGAGAGGTCCTGGATTCGGCTATTGGCTGTTGGATAAAAATGGATCAAAGGCTCGGTCTTCGAGTTCGGATGGACATGGAATTGGCTATGGACTTTGGATATCGGATACGGAATTATTCAAAACACGCCTTCTTGTCACAAGGCATGTTTTGGGGGGCAAATGTTATCCCGCTTTTTGGTCAAAGCCGGAATATCAAACAAATCGACAAGAAAGGATGGATATCGGGATTGGAAGTCGATTGGAAACAAGGCTGCGATGGATGTCGTCAAAATTTGACCGGGCTCCGATCAGGACGGAATCGATTGGAGATGATGATGAGGACTAGGAGAGGCTACGTTTCAAATTTCAGGTTAATCGGAGTTCATATGAAGGAGATATGGATGGATTACGATATACAGGGAATGGTTCGAATCGATGTGCTTCGCATCGATCAAGAGGATGGTGGTTCGAATCGATGCGTTTCGTATCGACCATAAAGTAAGGACTTCGAATCGATACCGTTCGTATCGATTGGCACAGGTTCGACTCGATGGAAACACACCCAGGTTGTTAAACAAGCATGCGGAAGTTTGTTCGAATCGATACCCTTCGTATCGACCGACATGGACTTGGATTAGTAGCTTCGTATCGATAAGAAGGCAAGGATTGATGATACATTTCGTATCGATCGTAGCTAGAATTGATACGAAGGAAGGACAGATGCGTATGGATACGAAGGACTTAGGGACAATGTTCGTATCGATCGTATTCGAGTCGATCGATACGAAGGAAATAGCCGGAGCAACACGAATGGATGGATACGAACGAGTCTCAGTTCGAATCCATGATATGGTTGAATCCCTCGAATCCACTAAGTCACAACAGCTAAAAACTAGGATTCGACCCAGTCAACTCGGCATGGAAGTCGGATCGATTCGAAGGAGGCGCACCACGTCATCACAGAAGCGCATGCTTGGATCGATTCGAAGCAATCGATTCGAACGTAATCGATTCGAACAGAGCACTGCAACCAGAAAAGCGACCTTGAATCGATCATAACTCGAGATCTACAAATCCAAATGCTATTAAATTTTCACAGTAGCTTGGGCACATGTCGAAGAATGTTCACACCAAATTTCAGCTTGATTGGACAATTTCTTGATCGATTCGAACATAGCTTCGAATCGATCCCAAAGTGGGCCCGGATTTCCAGAAAGCGGGCATGTGGGCCCCCTCACGTGCCAGAACTGGTCTCCCTTCAATTTAGGCAAAATATCAGCCTCCTACACCTATAAATAGAGCCCCTGGTCATTCAGAAAAGGGGTGAGACAATTTTGAGAGCTAAAGAGCGCCCAGACTCTGCCAGATTTACTCAGAATCACCATTGCTTCCTTAGATTCAGACTTAGCTCAGAAAATCAGTTGTACTACATTATAAGAAACCGTAATCTTCAAACATCGAGTAATAAAATCATAAAAAACCTTGAAGTGGACGTAGGCCGGAGATAGCCGAACCACTATAAATCTTGTGTCACTGTTCATTATTTCTGGATTGCTATTTGTTATTTGCTTAGATCCGTGATTTGTGTGTGAATATTGTTGATTTATATTCATACGCTGGTGCTTTCACAACACTTGGGGTTTGTGACCATTTTTGGCACAAACACTTTGGTGCTTTCACTGAGAAGGACTAGCACCCGCTACATCGGATTGAAGTTTAGATTTGAAAGTTTGAAGGATTCAGATTGACTCGGCAATGACTCGACAAACAAGTAGAAGACAAAGAGCTGAAAGAAGCCAACAAGGAGGAAGTCAAGAGGCATCCTCCGGAGCTGGAGAATGACAAGCTTCGATTTACATTACCAGAGACGAGATGGAAGCTATGGCGAATTCATTACATGAGAGGTTGCTGAAGAGTCAACAGGATATGATGCAGACTTTCTTCGAGCAAATGAGAGCTGCAGGAACATAGAACCTTGGACCAACTATAGCGGCTTCAAATGTGGAACAAGGAACTAGGGTTGCGGAACCCAATGGAGGACAGAATACAGAACCGGAAGGCAATCAACAAGGGCTTGGGGGAAGGCCCGCAGTATCCAACGCAGAAGGACCTTTGGAAGGAGTTCAGCAGGCTAGAGACAACGCTGCGGCTAATGAGCCACATGAAGAATATGTGCCGGAGTTCCCTCGGGAGCATGGGGGGCAACCCCTAACAGGTAACGCTGGATTAGTGGAAATCATCAGGAAGACTATGCGTGGAGGTTTGACCAACCGAGATTTGGAAGGAGTGAACAGGAGTCCGTTCGCTCGGGAAATCAGGATAGCTCAAAATCCACCTAAGTTCAAGTTACCTAGCGTGGAAGCATATAATGGCAAGGCTGATCCAACTGATCATTTGATGAGATACACTAGACACATGGAAGTGCTGGGGGCATCGGAGGAAGTGATGGCCAGGTGTTTCCCTTTATACTTGACAGACCTAGCGGCAATGTGGTTTAGGCAGCTGGAAGAAGGATCTATCAGGACTTGGAGGGAACTGGTGGATAGGTTTTTGGGACAGTTTCGGGTTCATATCAAAAGACCTAAGAATGTGATGACGTTAACATCGGTAAAGCAAAGAATGGATGAATCGCTTAGAGCATTTTTAATTCGATTTAATGCGCCGGTTGCTTCGGTGGATCGGCCGGATCCATCGATGGTTTTGATGGCGGCAGTATCGGGAGTCAGAGAGGATTCAGATTGTAAGGTATCTTTAGTACGAGACCCACCACTGGATCTTGGGGAATTCTTACATGAAGCTGAAAGGTTCCTTCGGCAAGAAGATGCATGTACTGATTTAAAGTTTAAGGAGGTGAATGTGACTGGGGGTGGAGGACCATCCAACGGAAGCTCGGATAAAGACAAAGGAAAAAGGAAGCTAGACGACGATTCAGGAAAAGCCGGGAAGCGATGGAAGGATCCAAAGTTTTCCACATACACAGGATTAAACGAGACGCAGGAGCGGATATACATGGAAACCCGGAATCGCCTTCCTTACCGAAGGCCAGCTAGGAGAGAACCTTATGAACGAGAAAGGGCATCAGGAAAGCACTGTCTCTTCCATGATTTGGATGGACACGATACCAACAGCTGCAGGCACCTAAAGGACATAATTGAGGAGCATGTGAGGAATGGACAATTAACGCAGTATGTTGGGGCTCGGAATGCAGCGGTGGAGCAGGAGCAACCACCGCCCACCTCAAGCCATGATGGCATGAGGCCTAGGAATGATGGTCGATTGGTTATCCATTGACCAGGATATTATGAAATAAGTAACAAACCATTGGCGAGCAACCAAGTCATTTACACATGTATGGGGATGGAGATAGCCCCTAGGCATGCTCTGAATGATGATAAACCGCAAAGCCATGGTTTGCGAAATCTGTCTTTTGTTTTTGGATTGGACACTTGGTTTTCTGGTTTGGTTTTTGGAGTTTGGATTGAACTCCTGATTTTGCTTGCTTTTCTGGTTTTGGCATTCATTCGGATGATTGTTCTCCGTTTTGGATGAGGATTTTGATTTTTTGGTATGGATTTCTGGTTTTCCGATTTGATTTGGATTTTTGATTGGATTTTGATTGGATTCTTTTGGGTTTTTGATAAACGGTCATCAGGTGTGGATTACGCCTGGCAAGGGGTGAGTCTTTTTGCCCGAACGTGGTAAATTGACTCATTCAGGTCGTCGAGTATGGACTATGCTCAACAAAGGGTTCGGAGTGACCAGGATTCGGCCTAGGACTTAGGCCCCTTATTATCGATTATCATTTCAGGTCGTTGAGTATGGACTATGCTCAACAAGGGTCCGAAGCGACCAGGATTCGGCTTAGGACTTAAGCCACGGCATTACTTATGTCCAGGGACACTGGACCACGGTCGTCAGGTGTGGATTGCGCTTGGAAAGAACCCGGAGAGGTTAGCTCAACGTCCAGGGACACTGGACCATGGTCGTCAAGTGAGGATTGCACTTGGCAAGAACCCGGAGAGGTTAGCTCAACGTCCAGGGACACTGGACCACGGTCGTCAGGTGAGGATTGCGCTTGGCAAGAACCCGGAGAGGTTAGCTCAACGTCCAGGGACACTGGACCACGGTCGTCAGGTGTAGATTGCGCTTGGCAAGAGCCCAGAGAGGTTACGGATTTGGATACTGACCCGGAGAGGTCCTGGATTCGGCTATTGGCTGTTGGATAAGAATGGATCAAAGGCTCGGTCTTCGAGTTCGGATGGACATGGAATTGGCTATGGACTTTGGATATCGGATACGGAATTATTCAAAACACGCCTTCTTATCACAAGGCATGTTTTGGGGGGCAAATGTTATCCCGCTTTTTGGTCAAAGCCGGAATATCAAACAAATCGACAAGAAAGGATGGATATCGGGATTGGAAGTCGATTGGAAACAAGACTGCGATGGATGTCGTCAAAATTTGACCGAGCTCCGATCAGGACGGAATCGATTGGAGATGATGATGAGGACTAGGAGAGGCTACGTTTCAAATTTCAGGTTAATCGGAGTTCATATGAAGGAGATATGGATGGATTACGATGTACAGGGAATGGTTCGAATCGATGTGCTTCGCATCGATCAAGAGGATGGTGGTTCGAATCGATGCGTTTCGTATCGACCATAAAGTAAGGACTTCGAATCGATACCGTTCGTATCGATTGGCACAGGTTCGACTCGATGGAAACACACCCAGGTTGTTAAACAAGCATGCGGAGGTTTGTTCGAATCGATACCCTTCGTATCGACCGACATGGACTTGGATTAGTAACTTCATATCGATAAGAAGGCAAGGATTGATGATACATTTCGTATCGATCGTAGCTAGAATTGATACGAAGGAAGGACAGATGCGTATGGATACGAAGGACTTAGGGACAATGTTCGTATCGATCGTATTCGAGTCGATCGATATGAAGGAAATAGCTGGAGCAACACGAATGGATGGATACGAACGAGTCTCAGTTCGAATCCATGATATGGTTGAATCCCTCGAATCCACTAAGTCACAACAGCTAAAAACTAGGATTCGACCCAGTCAACTCGGCATGGAAGTTGGATCGATTCGAAGGAGGCACACCACGTCATCACAGAAGCGCATGCTTGGATCGATTCGAAGCAATCGATTCAAACATAATCGATTCGAACAGAGCACTGCAACCAGAAAAGCAACCTTGAATCGATCATAACTCGAGATCTACAAGTCCAAATGCTATGAAATTTTCACAGTAGCTTGGGCACATGTCGAAGAATGTTCACACCAAATTTCAGCTTGATTGGACAATTTCTTGATCGATTCGAACATAGCTTTGAATCGATCCCAAAGTGGGACCGGATTTCCAGAAAGCGGGCATGTGGGCCCCCTCACGTGCCAGAACTGGTCTCCCTTCAATTTAGGCGAAATATCAGCCTCCTACACCTATAAATAGAGCCCCTGGTCATTCAAAAAAGGGGTGAGACAATTTTGAGAGCTATAGAGCGCCCAGACTCTGCCAGATTTACTCAGAATCACCATTGCTTCCTTAGATTCAGACTTAGCTCAGAAAATCAGTTGTACTACATTACAAGAAACTGTAATATTCAAACATCGAGTAATAAAATCATAAAAAACCTTAAAGTGGACGTAGGCCGGAGATAGCCGAACCACTATAAATCTTGTGGCACTGTTCATTATTTCTGGATTGCTATTTGTTATTTGCTTAGATCCGTGATTTGTGTGTGAATATTGTTGATTTATATTCATACGCTGGTGCTTTCACAACACTTGGGGTTTGTGACCATTTTTGGCGCAAACAAAAACGTTTGTCAGTTAACATATATACACAAACTGAATTAGAGGTTGACAAATAGAAATATAATATATAATTGCTAATAATTCTAATTGCATGTTATATAATGTTCTATACCCATGCAAGTGCCTAATTTCAACTACTTAATACATTCGTAAGTTGGTCACTTATATGTTTATTTGGTTTAGACTGTGTATTGCATTTCATGAGTTTTTGAACTCTAAATGCAATTCAAGACTATGGATATTTGATCCATATACTTTATTATATAAATGTTATATGGTGAACAGTCATAGTTTGTGGGGTCAATATTTCGATGAAGTTAGTTCATTCGAAGTAAACTAATAACTAGTATTTTAAGATCATGTATTCAACTTGAATGATTTCAAAAGGACCATATTGTGTTAATGTAACACAAGAACATAAACTATGAGATACATCTAAGAACTCGATAGTTGAAATGTCATCTTGATCGGTTTACATAAAGTGCAACATATTTGATGTCTTAAATGTTAAGAATAATCGAATGCGCTTTTGTAAAAGGTTTGTTATAATATTGCAGTAAGGTTTTCTTTTGAATCGTTTGACAATTTCAAAGAAAAACGAATGTATAAGAATATATGTAATTTAAGGTAAAGTTGGAATGAAGAGAATGAATAGTCACTTCTGCTTTATAGATAAACATTGGAAACAAGAATTGTAATACTAATTGATACTTAATATTAGAACATGAAATATGATTTTTATTCCAAAATGTATTTTCATATAGAAAATTGTTTTCTATAACATTTATTTCTTTGAGTTCAAGATATTTGATCAAAGAACTCTCCACTATAAACTAGTTTGTAGCATATGAAATAAGTAAACAATATTAAGTGAACAGTGGAGCTCTAAATTTAGTACACTATTATAGTAATGGCGGAAATAGTGGGAGCATGCCATATAGCACCTAATGATTGCATCAAATTATGAAAATTATTTTCGTAAAATGTACCGAATATTATTTGTGAAATAATGTTTATTTTGGTATTGACTAAAAAATAGATATAACTATATTTCAATATGAGTATTAAGAATATTCATTATGAAATAGAACTATATTATGGAATTTGTTTTCATAGTAAAAGTGATGGAATAAAAAAACATATGTGTCTAATATTATTTATAGTTGTTTTGGAATTATAGACTAAGCCGTAGTTTTGAGACATAATTTTACTATATGATTATGAATCAAATGATACAGGTTAATTATATCTCAAACAATTAATGGCTATGCACCCATTCAGTGGGAGCATCATAAGAGTTGATGAACTCTTTGAATTAATACATATTGATGTATGCAATCACAAGTCTATTAATACCAAAAGGGTTCCACATACTTTGTTATATTCATCGATGATTTATTACCAACGTGTACATATGTATTGGATACACATGTAATAAGTTTATGATAAAATCATAGAATATAAAAGAAAAGTAAATAAAATAACATGCAATAGAATAGAATGATTTGATTTGGTCGAATAAGTGAGTATATTGGAAAGAGTTCCAAATGTACCTAAAAATGAATATAGATTCAATCTCAAAAGTCACTCCTCCATGTGATACATAATGATGCATTGATAGGGAGTAATCAGACATTGTTGGACAATTTACGATTAATTCTGAGTGAAGTTGAGTTAGTTTCTTTTTATAAGGTCATGTACTTAAGAGTAGTACACAAGGTTGATATTATTTCATCTAAACAACGGTTTACAAAATCATACAAGATAAGGGTTTATAAGTAATCCCAACATATCCTAGGCCAAGGAGTTGGCAGGTTGTGCGAGTCGAAAGATTGCACGTAATAATTGTTCATGAGGGATCCTGTATGAATCTCCAGAAAGTTTTTTGGAAAGGTCTATCATCAAATGACATATGTATGTTTTGAACATAATTTTTGTAAACTAAAATCAGTTTTATAAATAAAAAAGTTCATAAAGCGTTTATGAATCCCTATTCTATTTGCACTAAGAAACAATTGTTGTTTCAAGATATATCAACTTCATTGTGAAGGAATTTCTTTGAGAAATTTTTGGTAGTTAAATGGAATTGGATCCGATCCATAGATAGAACTGGTTATATGAGATGCAGTGAAATTAACTAACCTAAATGAACACATAGCATTAGAATGTCCAATAAGTATTCTCGTACATCGAAGAGAAACTAAGAGTTTCTTATTAATATGGAAAATATACATTACCCTTGGTTGTTCAATTAAACCAATAAGATTGTTGACACTATATGGTATGATGCGCAAATCTAAAAGAATTCCAAGTACGCTATCAAAATATGATTTTGGTGGTCGTAACCAAAGAGATGTGATCCATCGGCCGAGATTGTGTCTTTATTGGAAAGACTAATGTGGTTGGAATTAAATGAGCAATGTTGATAAGAATAATATCGCAAATTTCAATTATTGAAATTAGCATAACAGATTCGGTATTCAACATGCTCAAGTTAATTCAGATTTACTCACAAAATTATCGCTTGATAAGACTTAGTGTTTGGTACTTATGTATTGAAACAGAAAATTCTAAATAATGATTTAGAGTAAGCCATTTACACATATTAACCAAAAATGCCTCAAAGTCAGTGTGAGCGATTGGGTTTGTGAGTCTTTGGATATGATCCAAGAAATGATTCGAATGTATCATTTTATAAGCATCAAGATTGAATAAGTATTTTGATAGAAATATCAAATAGTTTAATTTTCCATTAAAGTGTAGAGGAAGCGTGTGTTCATAAGAAAGAACGTTAAAAGGTACATTGATATTTCTAAACTATAAGTAAACAATACGTTGTTGATTTTAACAATATGCTTGTATTAAAATCAACTTTAGTTGTTTTAATACTCAATTTTGGATTGTAAATGATGTCTTTTTTGGTGTATAAAAGATATAGGGATTGTCCCAAAACGATATACAAGAGCACCCTATTAAAAAGAGAACATGTAAGTTGGATTTCTTATGCATTAGCAATAGGAATTATCATACAGGTTATATTGTGTATGATATTGTGTTTTGTTTATGTATTTGATACATGGAGCAAATATAAAATTCAAATTGATACCACTAAATGGTTGTTTGAGGTGTTCTCACGTATTTATGAAAGACTAGAGAGTTGTTTACAGAAACAACGAACTCGTTATGATGGAACGTTTGGACACAAACTTTTATAAGTGATATTAAGTATAACATGTCAACGATAAAATTCAAGTTAAAATCTTTAATTTGAAAATGTTTCAAAATAAAGGTGATTGTGGTTGATTCAACGTAAGGTTGAGAACATTAACTTGAATAGCGCTACAATAAACCAATGTATATAAATATAAATGCACAAATTTATAATTGAGCCAACGATGATTCCAAATGTTGAGACTCCCATAATATTGTTATAAGATAACAATGTCATGAAATTGGTCATGATAGAACTTAAAGCTCACTAGAAGTCGAAGGACATACTTCGAATTGTTCCACATGATAAAGGCAGTTTACCAGTGTCAGAGAGAGTTAATCGACAAAGTAGATAATTAAAACATAATAGCATACTGACGCAGCGGATTAATCAAAATGATGTAAAACGGTGAATGTAGTAATCGGTGGATTGGAAGAATACTGGAATGCCCGAATTCGTTGATCCGAAGATACCGAACTCTAGCTATCTCGAACTCGTTGATCGCGCACGATACCGGGTTCAAAGATCTTCAATTCTTCAAGCGTTGATCAAGCGCACTTGATTTCGCGAATCGGCTTCTACAATCGTTGAATCGAGCGCACTCGATTATCCGAAAGAGGAGATAGGAGATTACACTCAACTACCAATTTAAATGAAAGCACAAAGCAATCAAAAGAGAATTTTATTCAAAAATCAACAACCTTTTACAAATGAGAGACTCGGCCTATTTATAGGCGTTTTACAACTCATATGAAAAAAACCACAAAAATTACATCTCCTAAGTCGGTTCCGAGCTAACAGTCACGACCTAACATAAGTCGTACACGACTTAAGCCCAAACAGTTACAACTCAACACACTCAAAAACTTCAAAGAAAATACAAGTACTTTGGTCGGAAACGACCTATAGAAGACGATTTACAAAACAGGTACGACCTAAAAAGATACAAACGACTCAAAGATAAAACGGCTCATCATCAATGGTTCAGATTGACGCGGCATCAGGATCCTCAGCTACAAGCTTTCGCGACTTAACACCCAACGACTTAAGATATCAGCGGTAGAGATTAACTCGGCAATAGAATCAACGGTAAAAACTTTAGCGACTTAAAACATGCGCATCCCAGAACAGCGACTTAAAGAGATCAACGGTCTTCATACTTCAGCGACTTAAAGAATGGACGGCATCCGTAGCTTTGCGACCTAAAATAAATGGCTTCAGAAACTTCGCGACCTAAGCCTTGCGACTTAAGACTTCGCGACTTATCTTCCCAGATTACCCAGCGACCTATCATAGGTCGTGACCTTTTCTTGCGACCTAGCATAGGTCGAATCAAAACTCCGCGACCTAACTCTTTGCGACCTAACTTAGGTCGAGATATTTTCCTGCGACTTAGTATAGGTCGTTTCATTTTAACCCGTAGCACTTTTAACTCGGTAAGTTGTTCGAGCGACCTATCTTCCAATCCGTTAGGTCGTACACGAGTTAACTCGTTAAGTCCTTCCTGCGACCCATCTTCTAACTCGCTAAGTCGTATACGAGTTAAAAACATGTTAGGTCGTTCCAGTATCTCGTTAGCTTGCAAATCTTCGGTAGGTCGTTGGAGCGACCTAAAGGCCTCGTTAGGTCGTATGCGACCTAACACTTCACCAATTTGGACCGTGCCGCTCTTTAGCTCGCTTAGCGACTTACCATAGGTCGCTAAACCACTATTCCCAGCATCACTCGCTCCCTCCTCTAACTCCTTAGGTCGTGAGCGACCTACAAACTCCTTAGGTCATAAGCGACCTATGCCTTTAACTTTCTGCGCTGCATCATCCTCCCCAGGTTGAGAAAAATTCGACCTCGAATTTAAAAGCTTTCTTCTTCGAGATGCTGTCTTCCATTCATTATCTAGTTTGACACGGCTCTGGTGATAACCATTCTTGAGATTAAACTTGTTTTTTACTTTGGATGTTATAGTTCGAGCTAAATAATACATGGAATTGAACAGACGTGGCATTAGGTAGGCAACATAAGAAAGTGATCTGAGGGAGATGGCATATGAAAAATTGCGGAATAAACTAAGCACTAGATGCCAGATCCACTTCAGGTAGCACAGAACTTCATAAGAATAGTGTCGTATACCATATTGCTTGTGCCAATAGGAAGATGTGATATAGAACCAAAACGTGTCGAAAATGTGAGACGTTATAAGGAAGTTTAAAATCATGGAACGACTTAGGAAATCACGACCGAAAAATTGTGATGACTCATGCTCAGATTCTTGTCTTTCTTTATTCCGTTCAGATGTGTCATCCTCTTGAATCTTCCCTTGATGTGTTGCATCAAACTCCCCTAACTGAAATGAACTCCCACTTGCTTCTACTTCAACATATTTATGTTTATAAAATGGTTCCAAGCAATCGACACTGGCAATGTTGGTAGCGTGGACATCATTAGTCAACTTCAACTGACAATCATTCACTTCTTCCTGTCGTATCAACCCCTTTTGTTCCTCCAGACTCATAAGATCATACGATCCTGGCAGTAAAGCAGCATCTGGTACGAGTTCAGTTTGTGGTTGAATGTCTTGTAGAGATGGTAACTCTTCGGGTATCTCTTCAGAGTATTCGACTTTAGACTTATCGAATTCTGATCCAACTTCCTCATAGACATCAAGATCTTCACTCGTTCCTTGCCCGGATAATACAAACAAGTCAGTACTAATTTCCACCTTTTCGTCAGGCTCTTCCAAGCATACAAGACTAGATTCTTCAAGCAGTTCCTCAAACATCTCATCCTCACATTCTTCAAATACTTCATCCTCTTCAGGATTCTCAAAATCAGAATTTTCTCCAGGTTCAATCATCATTGATAACTCATCATCATCTTCTATTTCAATGATGAAGTCTTTCAAAAATAATAGGCTATTTGATTCTGCCTTCTCTTCTGTTTCACTCTCGCTTTGTTCATGTTCCTTGGAAACTAAGGAATTTATACTTGCCTGACTCTCATCCATAAGCTCAGGTGCTAAATAAGAATCCTCCATTGTCAAATGAATTTCCTCCATCCCGAACACAGCTTCTTCTTCCATACTATCAACATCAAACTGTGGCAATGAAGAGTAATCAACTTCTACCTCCACATACTTTGACTCAACTTCTTCTTCATCGTCAAATTTCGACGGTTCATAAAAGTCAATTTCAACAGTCCCCCACAACAAGTTACCTCCTTTCTCTATTGACAAAACTTCTACTCTTCCTGATAAAGATTCCTCAAATCCTGGCAAAAATTCTTCATCGTCGTCAAATTGTGGTGGTTGATAAAAGTTAACTCCATCAATCAAATTACATTCTTCGTTCTCCAACTCGACCTCTTCATCTTCGTTGTCAAACTTTAGTGGTAAGGTTGCGAATGATTCTGTATGTCCGACCACTTCAAATTCTTCTAACATTGGTTTAACCTCCTCGAGAGTTTTAAGCTCTTCACTTGCCTCATACCTAACCAAGGTTTCAGCACTACCTTCCGATTCTTCAGCACTTTCGCCGAAAGGTAATGGACTAGTTGGTTCCTCTTCCTCTTCTGTCTTGCTTTCAGTAGTATCATCCACATCCTCACTTTCACATTCTTCTATAACAAAGGGTTTCTTCTGGGACTTTGTACATTCAAAACTTCGATGGTCAGACTTCTGATAATGATAGCGCTTAATTTGGTCATCAACATTTGTCTTAGTGATTCTACGTACAACTGGTTCGTTGACTCTCCTAGAAACATTCATACTGCAATTAACACCTTTAGTTTGATTGTTGGAGTTTGTAACCACCCCCTTTCCTCGACTCCCTTGACTCAACTTCCGCAATTGTTGATCAAGACGAGCTTAATAATTGTAGGGTAAGAAATTTGCTTTCATCATCCTTTTCATCTTATCCCACTTGACAATTTTAGACTTCTTCATCCTCTCTCTGGTTGATTTAGTTTGTTACCACCAGTCCATGGCTTTTCCTTTCAAACTTGCAGCAACTAGCTTCACTTGACGATCCTCAGGAACGTAGTTGAGCTCAAACACATTTTCAACCGTGGATAACCAGTCCAAGAATTCCTCTGCTTGTAGTCCACCTCGGAATTCTGGAATCTCCGTATCCTTTCTTGATTTCCATGTATAACCATCCTCTTCAATATTCTTGTATCGATTTTGCCCTTGATCAGAATATCGAAAATGAACACGATCACCATAACTTTCCTTTTCAAAATTAGTTGAATTTCGTCGTCGATTCTGAACATCGACTCTTCTATGCCCATGCACGTCCTCTCTACTTCTTTCCTCATAATCATAACGTGGCGACACTCTCCGTTGATTTCGATTCATGTCAAACTTCATTCTCTCTACTTTCTCGAAATCCTTATTGAATCTTTCATCACTACGTTGCTTCTTCTGTTCAGGATCTTCTCTCTCATATAAATCTGCAACACTATGATGACGGTTAACATATCTCGGAGGCATGATCAAGCCTTCAAACTTTGACTTTCGGTTCCACTCCAAATTTCAAACACCTTTCGAACTTAGATCCAAAATGAAATGGATCGAAAACTTCCACTTTGTAGCAAATCGCGATGAACACGATGGACAAAGTTTCGGCCTCCAATTCAATCCGAACAAACAACTTCAATATACAGTCGAACACTTCAACTAGCTTTCGGCCGTGATAAACAAAACTTCAAATCTTCAAAATGAATAGGCTCCAAGTCTCGATCTAGCTATGATTGGCTAGAACAAGCTCTGATACCAAAACTGACGCAGCGGATTAATCAAAACGATGTAAAACGGTGAATGTAGTAATCGGTGGATTGGAAGAATACTGGAATGCCCGAATTCGTTGATCCGAAGATACCGAACTCTAGCTATCTCGAACTCGTTGATCGCGCACGATACCGGGTTCAAAGATCTTCAATTCTTCAAGCGTTGATCAAGCGCACTTGATTCCGCGAATCGACTTCTACAATCGTTGAATCGAGCGCACTCGATTATCCGAAAGAGGAGATAGGAGATTACACTCAACTACCAATTTAAATGAAAGCACAAAGCAATCAAAAGAGAATTTTATTCAAAAATCAACAACCTTTTACAAATGAGAGACTCAGCCTATTTATAGGCGTTTTACAACTCATATGAAAAAAACCACAAAAATTACATCTCCTAAGTCGGTTCCGAGCTAACAGTCACGACCTAACATAAGTCGTACACGACTTAAGCCCAAACAGTTACAACTCAACACACTCAAAAACTTCAAAGAAAATACAAGTACTTTGGTCGGAAACGACCTATAGAAGACGATTTACAAAACAGGTACGACCTAAAAAGATACAAACGACTCAAAGATAAAACGGCTCATCATCAATGGTTCAGATTGACGCGGCATCAGGATCCTCGGCTACAAGCTTTCGCGACTTAACACCCAACGACTTAAGATATCAGCGGTAGAGATTAACTCGGCAATAGAATCAACGGTAAAAACTTTAGCGACTTAAAACATGCGCATCCCAGAACAGCGACTTAAAGAGATCAACGGTCTTCATACTTCAGCGACTTAAAGAATGGACGGCATCCGTAGCTTTGCGACCTAAAATAAATGGCTTCAGAAACTTCGCGACCTAAGCCTTGCGACTTAAGACTTCGCGACTTATCTTCCCAGATTACCCAGCGACCTATCATAGGTCGTGACCTTTTCTTGCGACCTAGCATAGGTCGAATCAAAACTCCGCGACCTAACTCTTTGCGACCTAACTTAGGTCGAGATATTTTCCTGCGACTTAGTATAGGTCGTTTCATTTTAACCCGTAGTACTTTTAACTCGGTAAGTTGTTCGAGCGACCTATCTTCCAATCCGTTAGGTCGTACACGAGTTAACTCGTTAAGTCCTTCATGCGACCCATCTTCTAACTCGCTAAGTCGTATACGAGTTAAAAACATGTTAGGTCGTTCCAGTATCTCGTTAGCTTGCAAATCTTCGGTAGGTCGTTGGAGCGACCTAAAGGCCTCGTTAGGTCGTATGCGACCTAACACTTCACCAATTTGGACTGTGCCGCTCTTTAGCTCGCTTAGCGACTTACCATAGGTCGCTAAACCACTCTTCCCAGCATCACTCGCTCCCTCCTCTAACTCCTTAGGTCGTGAGCGACCTACAAACTCCTTAGGTCGTAAGCGACCTATGCCTTTAACTTTCTGCGCTGCATCACATACCCATTCACTAAGGGACTAGCCTAAATGGTTTTGAGAAAACTGATTGGAGAAATTGGAATTAGATTCCATAACTAACCCCAAGTGCAAGTGGGGATTGATAGAGTTTGGGGTATGCCCTAGGGGAAATTATATAATTTGTTACATATATCTAATTCATTGACCAATCTTGTTCGAAATAAAAGGTATTTTCTTCATATTATATACTTGATATAATGTGATTATATTAATTAGTTAACTTAATTAAAAATATATTTAATAGAAAAATTCGTAAATGGTATATTTTGTGATAGTAGTTACAAAGTGTTGTAACCATGAGAATTTATCACAACGAAACAAATATACCATTTTAAATGTTCTTAGTCAAGATGCATCGAGACTGGATATCGATGTATCCGTTGAGACTGGAGTACGTAACACTCTCCAAATGTTGGACAGTATATTACTCATGACTGCTGGGGGCACCTAGGGGTTATGTATTAATAGTTATTGCTATGGAACGACTCACTCGATAGTTTTCTGTTGGTTAATATAACTAAGGTCAAACAGAAAATATCGATGTGACTGATTTACACAGTTCTCTCGACTTGAGGATACTGTGGATCTTCAATATGAAAGCTCTGCTTTGATTATAGCTAAATCATGGCATGGCATCCATCGAGTGACTATAGTTTGGTCGAGTGGAAGTATTGGAAGTGAAGTACTATTCAAGAGAGGATTTGTCTTCTCAGTTATATGCGGTTAGTATCACAGTCAACTCAAGTCAACTCAAAGTCAAAGTCTCTGGCCAGAGCATTTCGGTTAATAATAATAATTATTATTGAACCAAGGACTTTGTATTTGGACTATAAAGTTGAATGTGGATGAGGTTATAATTTTGACCATTACCAAATTTCATAAGTCTAAAGTGATATAATTTTGACGAAGAGAATTGGTGTAATCAAATGTCACAACCGGGTAACGCTTATTAAACTAAAATTGGATTTTACCGAAAATGAGTAAGCGATAAATTTGGCCATAATGTCACACCACCTGCTAAGTGAAGTGTGAATGTTAACATTAGAATAGTTCGATGTTAATCGCTGACCAAATTTACACCCAAGAGTTACACAGCCGAAATGATGAAATCCCTTAAGATCGGACGATTTAATTAGTTTATAATTGTTATAAATTAATTAATATTTATGAAATATTAATTATAAAATTTGAATATTATTTGAGAAAATAATGTTATATATATTTATAACAGTTACAAATATATCGATCGATATACAATATCGACAAACGATTAAATTAGATTTAATTTCATAAAATTTTGGCTTGGGCTTAGATGGGTTTAAGGCCCATCATTAGGGCTGCAAAATTTCGGTTTTGGGAAGGTCTAGGGGTGGCTAAAACATAGAGAATTGGCTAGGAGATAATGGGTTGAGATCAAGTGGGAATAGGTAAAAAGGTTTCCTCGTTTCTCTCTAATACAACCCTATATATATATATATATATATATATCTAAAATAACGACTAACCTTTTTTGGCTGCCATTACCTTCTACATTGCTGGTTAAAACATAGCTCTCAATCCACTCCAAAATTTTCAAATATATTTCAAATTAAAATAATACTATTCGATAGTTAGAGGTCGGTGATTCCGGACTTGCAATCTAACGAATCCAGAACAGTAAAAGGAAGGGAAGTCTTTACTACAACGTGGATTTAAAGGCATCATTAAATTGGTAATTTTAATTCATATTACAGTAAATAAATTATATTCTATGATCCTATAATGAGCAATTTCATATCTGTTTAAATATATTGCTATTATATGTTTAGTTAGGTGAGATTTTGTAAGCAGATGTAGTTGTCACAAATCAGTTTGGTTATATGCATAATTTGTTTATTATACTATTTGATTTATGTATAGACAAATGTTGTTTACTGTACAAAATCAATTTTTGTCATTAATAATTGTTTTATATATATTTATTAATAAATTCATATATAAATATATTAGTGTATATTTCTCTCTCATAATAGCATATATGCATATATAAGATATATATATATATATGATTTAAAAAATTTAGTACACTTATTTATATATAATATGAATATAAAAACTCGAAAATTAATTATCATACATATATTCATATTTTTAAATTAATATTTATTGAATTTTGAATTGTTTATTATATATAAAATAATTATTACATTAAAAAATTAATTTTATATTTTTAAAAAATATTATAACATTCCAAAAATGTATAAAAAAATTTAGGATTTCTTCAATAAATTTTATTATTTTTAATAATTAATATTATTTTGGAAAAACTGTTTATGATTTATTAAAAACAATAATTTAGTTGAAAAATTCTTTAAAAATTTTCCTTACCTTTCATTCATGATCCTAGAATTTCTGAAAGTTTAAAATTTTAATTTTTAATAATATATTATTTTATATTAAGTAATTATTGCCGAAATCAATTTATTTGTTTTTAAAAGTAATATTTCAACTTCGAAAAATCTCCAGATTTTTTCTAAGCTCTATTTTATGATCCTAGATTTTCAAAAATTGTAAAATTTGAATTTTTATCAATAGATGATTTTATGTTGATTATTTATGGATGAAAACATTATTTTATTAATAATATATAAAAATTAAAATACTAAAATTATTATGTTTGCAAAACTAAGTTAATTTTGAATTATAAATAATTATTAATAATTGTTCTCTCTCTTTCTATATATATATATATTTATCTATGTATAAATGTTTTATGTTCATATATTATATATACTATATTTATACATACGCGCACGCGTGTGTGTGTATATATATATATATATTATAACATATATACATGTACATATTTGGACAACATACATGACATACAAAATAAGCTAATATGTCTGTTGCGATGTAAATCCCAACATCTACATATGGGCATATTATACATTTCACAGATTATTATGTTACACATGCACTCACACATATATGTATATGATACATTTATGTATAAACTAAATCAAATAAAATTAATTTCATATCTTAATATATTTGAATTTAAATAAAATAAATGATTTTATTTAAAATGAAATTTAGAAATGTTCTAATTCGGTTAGACTTCATAGGCCCAATAAAGATTCATTAGAGTAATTTTTTTGAAATTCACCCATAACTTCCGCTGCGGGCTGGTCCTGTTCCAATAGACCCAAGCATTGAAAGGGAATAACGCCTAGATTTGTCTGGTAAACCAGCGTGAGAAAACACATCTCAATTAAATTTTAAAGTAATAAAAACCTTTAAAAACGAAGGTATCTCGTAAGACCATGCCGCACATAAATACAGATGGATTTGTGCCTTATGTTAACCAAAACACTTCATATTAAATCCTCTAATATTATAATAGCTGGAATAGTTACATTTATTAAATTCTACAACATAATAGGTTTACCGCTAAAACCATAAAGGCTTATATTGGAGAATGGGTTCCAAGGTAAGGGACTACCTTTCAACAGTACATCTTTAGAAAAATGCACTTGAGGCTCCAACCTCTACCAACATAGAACCAACCTACATTTACCATAGATAGTACCGAATATCCCATCACCCTGGTCGTTCACGACCTATCCGTAGCCACAAGCATACATAACATACCCTAAATATAGAGGGTAATCTAGAAAGGTGTTAACCATATCCTAATGGGAGTGGCCCACTTATCCCTGCCACATCTACCCTTTTTTTCATTCCTGATGGGTGATGCCTAAAGCAACGTATTACCTTTCATAAAGCAACAAATCCCACTTTGAATGTCACATTGCCATTCCCAACAACACACAAATTGATTTCCACAAATGTACAACCTCTGAGCTCATACGTCTCAGAGAAGGGTGTTAAGTGTAAGAGAGTTAATTCCTACACCACCAAACAGATGTACATTTATAAAAATCAATGTATGTGTATGTCAGAAATGCAATGTCAAACATTCGTCCATACAAGTTGTTAAGGAACAAGACAAACTGAATGTACTCTCCTACCACATCCTATCGGGAACTACCCCTAGAATTAGTAGCGAGCGGTCCTTGCATATCAAAGGTTTTCATAACGAAGCACTACTGCCACCATATATATAATATGCATCGCGGGTCTAGTGGTAAATTTGTATTGTTCGAACTTATGTATTTGATATTGTAGACAATGTTATTGTGATGTGACTATAGCATTTATTTATGTATTATATTTATTTCATTTCACTGTGAGACTCTAAAAGTATATAGTGTTAGTTAGAACTATATCTTGTATCTATCAGTAGTTGTATATATATATATATATATCTTATGGTACCCACATTGACTCGTTCTTTTGGTTCTCGAGTTGTCGACATCGGTTCGGACATTAGATCAAAGGGTCGAAAGAGTGTGTTGTTACATTTGGTATTAAAACATAGTTTGGAAACTACGGTAGGAACTAGAAACATATTAAGAGAGCGTATTTGTATTTTCTATTAGATATATAATATAAATATCAATCGAATATGTTTGTAGCTGTTTTAGTTAAGCTATCTATCTCTTGGGAAGTTACCAATGAATCCTAATTACAATTGGCAGAGGATAAATGAGTTGGTAAAGATGGAAACTAGAATAAAGATACATAATGGTGGGGTAAGACCAAAATAAGAATGGTACAAGAATCAATCTTAGGGGTATTATTGTGTGTACATCCATGTTCGGTTCCACCGGTATCTGTAAGCGATCAACAATGCCAAGGTGAACCTCACAATACCTATACCAGGTATATGGTGAGTAGCTCTTAGTCATATGTTGGAGTTCAACCCTAATTTGTACTGGAGACATGGCTAAGCACTTGTGAGAATATATATGATTGCTTGGATTTGATTTGATGGATGTACCATATAGGAAGCTAATAAGGATGGTAAGAGGATCGAGTTTCAAAAGTAAATTATTTTAAGAGTGTAAATTTAAAGAAATTATGGAATAGGAAACTAGTTTTAAAATTTGAATTATAAATTTCATTTATAAGGAAACTTATGAATTGATATTGTGTTTATATAAGATAATAAATATTTGGATGATTTTTGAAAAAGAGATTTAAACTTTTAAATCAAAGTAAGTAGAATTCTAATGCCTTGATATATATATATATATATTCATTTTTAAATGAGAAATTGAAGGATTTATGAAATAAAATTTTTGAACAAATTTACAGTAAAATGTGTTTTAAGTTTATGGGAATGGTTTTCTAAATTGATATAAACGTGGTCGTGGAAATGGCTTTCTAATTTGTTATAAATTTGATGAGTAACTAAAGTGAAATTTAAATTGTATTTTCATATATAAGATGTATTATTTAGAAGTATTAGAAATTTTCTATTCTATAAAATAAATTTATGTATACCTATATATATTTAACAAAAATGCTATAAATTATTTGATATGATGTTTTGAAATAAAGCAAGAGTATAGAAGAAAACTATAGCTTATTTAAAATTTAAGTAAATTTTAAGTGGTTAATATTAAATCATTGAAGGTAAAGAAGTGATTGGTGTTGAAATTAAATTATAAAGACAAAGTAAATGTTTGATGAAAAGGTTTTATCTTATGGTTTCAAGTAAATGAGATGTTTTGGTAAAGGAATATTTTAAAAAGTGACGATGCATTTTGAAAAGTGAGTGAAAGTTTTAAATTTGGATATCATGATAAGTTTCTGATAGAAAATCTTTTATTATAATTATAAAGTATAAAAAGGAGTTTCAAATGGTTAAATTAAAAATTGTTTAATGGGTTTAGAAAATGAACATGGAAGAGAAGGATTATGCATTCAAAGTGGTCCCAAGTTCAAATATGATACCGTAAGTTGTGAAGAATGGAAAATAAATCATAAAAGGAGGTGAGTTATGATTTTGATAAGAAATGTTAAGGGAAGTAATTCAGGTATGAATCTCACAAAGTGCATGGATCGATTGGTTTTGGAGTAGAATGAATAACAAATGTTGAGATGATGTTGGATGAAGAGAGGAATGTTGCTTGGATAAGGATGAGAGGATTGGGCACGATATTGTGATAAGTCGTGATCCCGATAGTCATATGGAATTAGATGGGGTTAGAAATGTCTTATGCCATTGAAGAAGATTCTGAACTTCCTCCCCAAAGAAATAAGAATTAACAAGATATGTGGATATACCACTGAGGGGCATGCTTTAGAAGAGAATTGAAAGTTGGATAAGAGATTTCCAAGTTAGCGAAAGAAAGATTGTTGTTATAGTTGGAAAGAGAAAAATAAACAAAGTTATTGTATTAAAGAAAAATAGAAAAGAAACACTTACCTAATAGCGAAGTAAATGGGTTAAGATTCAAGTAAAAGAGATTTAGGCCTAAGTTATACTTATTTGATATAGGAAAGTTTTGAAGATGTATTGAAATATGATTTCATTCGGAAAGCTAGTTAGTGTAAAAGACATATGTAATATTAGGATTTTCAATTGATTGGATCCCATAGATCGCTTGATTGGAAATGTTGTGGGAAGATGTGAATGAAGATTTTGCTAAAAAGCCGAGGGTTTATTTTAGGATAGGGTCTCGGTGACCCAAGGATGCTACTATGTGATCTAACTCGACGATCAATCCATAGTATAGACACTGAAACAATAGACATTCGTATCTTTTATTCCGTGTCATTGCAGTAATGATCGAAAATAGAAGCGAATGATATTTAGGATGCTTTGTTGTTTGATAATGTCGTAAAGGTAAGTTATTTTAGTTGGCTTGAGGATGGGTGTCATTGATCTGATGTTGCGGGTTGTATTGCATCATTTAGTTATATGGCTTGGATGGATGTTATTCTCCAAGCAAGTGATTGTTGTCTTGCTATATATATTTTGGGGCGATAGTTATAGGTTGGCGATACTTGAGTAATGAACATGATTGTGAGTAAATGATTTGGATTGGATGTAACACGAGTTTGATGGCATGTTTACTACACTAAGATATCAATCTTTTTTCAATGTCCCTAGATAGATTATGGCATAGGACATTACTATATATACTAGTATTTTTTCAATTTGATTTGTATGGCGAGACACCGTCCATGTTGAGTTGTCTCTTCTGTAGCATGGAAGGATAGTGAGTCAATGAAACGACAAATGAGGAAAGATACCGTTGATTGGTTGTTATTAGAAAATGATTTGAGCTTGAACATTTTATTATAAAGAATATCAAGTTTGAACTATTGACTTTAAAGGGGTATTTTGAAGTAAATTTGGTATTAATATTCTTTTTTGGTAAAGCTAAGCGGGGTTAACTTGCCCCTACCAGTTTATTGCAACACAATAAAGAGAAATGTATCATAACGGGCTATGATACAGAAGAAGAGAAAACGAGATAACAACCAAGAAATAAGGGAAATAAAGAGAACAGAGAGCTAGCAAATTACATAAGGTAATAACTAACACCATAAGGCAATGGTGCTCTGAGCAAAAGAGAAGGCAGAACATTTAATTCCAGTCTTGATAGCTTGCAAGATCTCATTCCAAATTTGAACTTCATTTTTATGTTTTCCATTAAATATTCGATCATTCCTTTGAGACCACACAATTCTAACAAATTTCTTGAGAATAAGAAGCAGTAAAATACTTTAATAAGAAGCAGTAAAATACTTTCCTCCTCTCTCCACCTAGTAGCCTTATAAATCAAAGCCCATTCAATCATATTGTCAGTGTTGGTGCAGTTCCTCCAAAGTTTCTGCACCAACTTCCTTCACATAGGAAATATGAAATTGCAATTGAAAAACAGATGAGTGTTAGTTTCCAGTTCGTCACTACAGAAGACACATGAACCGTCAATAAGCATACCCAAATTAACAAGTCTTGCTTTAATATTCAGAGCATCTCTCATCACCTTCCATAGCAGAAAATTATCGCTTTCCTTGCAATAGACATTCCAAATTCTTTTATTCCAAGCAAAAGCAGGAAGCAATTGTGATTAGCTATACAATTATATATAACTTTAGGGGAATACTCCACATGATTTTTAGACCAAACAGTCTTTTCATGATCAGAGAAAGGGTATGTATGTGGTTTGATGGAGGCTATTAAGGTTATATGAGTTGTATGGAATGAAGTCTTTGGCATTGTATAAATAAATGTGATTTGGAAAATAAAGAATTGGGGAGAGCTGTAACTTCTGTTTATAAAAGATATTCCGAATTGGATTAGTGGCGAGGATTATATAAGAAGTAATTTTTGATGGGTTTAGATGGGGAATTTAGATAAAAGGTTCTGATAAAAGATTTTAACCTATTGAGATAAACCTTGTTTGAGAAGTTGAAGAAAGATGTACATGATTAAATGGATACTAAATTAAATTAAGGGAGTACCACCGAGTAGTGTAGATTCAAGTGTACCTTGGTATTTGAAGAAAATTTATTTGGAAAGATTAAGAAAAGAGTATTATGGTTGGCATACGTAAGAGATGCAGAGGCGATTTTATGAAAAATGGAACTTCGAAAGATTCGGATGTGACTTTAAAAGAAGAGTAGATAGGTTCTTTTCAATCATCCCTCAGATTGAAAGAAATTGTTTATTAGACTCCTTGGAGTAACGACGTAAAGGTATTGAGTTTGCATTACATATGAAGTGCATGTGGGCAATGTATTATATATTTGATTCGTTTAACTCTATCACTATCTTAGGTTAGCAAATTTTCTTAGCTTAGGATTTCACTTAAATTTAGGATTTTGGTTGCTATGGTTGTATTGGTTGGATAGAATAGAATTTCTCTTGTTTGGATGTTTGCTGAGTTATAGGATTTAGGATGGAATGTTTGGAAAATTGAGGAGGTGATACTTTGTGTATCAAATACTTCTTGGATATTTGAAAAAGTGATATCGTAAGCATAATGATACCACTTGTGTTAGATCAGAGGTGTAACACCCCGTAATTTGGCGTTAGTTATTTAATTAGTTAGTCTTCGAAAATGGAATTTGAGCAAACGATATAATTTGACCGCAAAAATTGCACCATTGTGTTCATGGAAAAATTCTAAGCAACTTTCATATTTAGAGTTTTGCGATAGTAGTCCAAACAAAGAAGTTATGAATAAAAAATGAATTCGAAATGAAAATAAATAAATAAGAAAAAATAACGTTTATAATTATTTTCCCGAGCGCATGGGCCGACCGTTTACTGCGACCAGTCGACATGTAGTAGTTGACCGATGCATACAAGGTGGTCAACCGGTTGGGCAACCGCGGGCGCAATAAACCTAGGTCACAACGGCTCGAATTTAATATATTTCGATCTAACGGTTCTGGTTGCTTCTAGCACCTATAAATTCAGGCCTAGCCCTCCCTTCTCTTCTCATATTTTTATGGAGGCAGTAGTGAAGCTTTACCATTTCTTCTTCTCCACTATCTTTCTAAATTATAATGATAAGATATTTGTATAAATATTCATAAACATCGAAGAAGAGTAGAAATTTAATAAAAAAGAGAAAAGAATCAAGCATATGTGTATTTGTGGTAATTTATACATTTATACATATTTGTATCTATTTTCTGTTCGAATCCCAAATCTCTTCTCAGATCTGTAATTCTAATGCATGTATATACCTTTTTTATACATATTTCTTGGATTATAAAGAATTTGGAGATGAATCAAAGGTTCTACTTCAAATTTGGAGATTTGGATCGCTTTTAAAAGATGAGTGAGAAATTTTATAGATTGTTATAATATGGAAATTACCCCGTAGTGTTTATTTGATTTTTATGCCTAATTGGATAATTGTATATGAGTTATAGGCAACAAATTGAATATGATCTGAATGTAATAAATATCGCCTACATATTCTTGTTTATGAATTGATTTAGAATTGTTTACAACATGATCTGGAAATCGGTCCCAAAATTATGAGTTTAGAATATTGATTTGAATGAGATGTACTCCAGATCTGAAATAGATTCACTACAAGAAAATCTGCTTTTAGTTGCATTTATTAGCGACATTTAGGTAAGTGCGACTATTATTATTTTACATTTTACTTTTCAAAGCTGCCGAAATTTCCCCCCTTCTCGCCCATGTTAGAAAACATATTCATTTCAGAAGTCTTCTTTTTTCCTCTTCACTTAGGCAAAACTCACCAAGCCCAATAACGTTTCCTCCATTATCATCATCGCGCTGCTCCTATTTGTCATTATACTTCTCTCACCGTAGTCGATCGACTTCTCCTTCAATCTGTTGCTCGCCCGTGTCTATTTTACAAGCCCAAAATTGGTACGATTTTATATACGAATTTTTTTATTCTATATGGTGCTATATGGATTTCAGTATAGATCTTAAATCTCCGCTTGTCTATGTCAATTTTACAACCCTTTGATCGCACTCGTCCACGTTAATTTTACAAACCCCAAATCGCCGCTTCTCTCGGTCAATTTGATATCTATAAAATATTAATGCTCAACTATAGTCAATCGCTAGCACAAATGTTCTGATTAACCCTTAATCGCTGCTTCTCTCGGTCAATTTGATATTTATAAAATATCAATACTCAGCTATAATCAGTTGGCAGCACAAATGTTCTGATTCATTATTGTGATTTTTAGGTTTTTGTTAGGAGTAGGTTAATTTATGTGGTATTCAAGTATTATTTCGTTTTAGTTTGATTTACCATTAGTTTTTGTACAAATATATTGTACATTGACTACATTTACTTGATACAGATCTGCTCGTCATTAGATGCTAGATGTAACGTTCGTGTTTCTGAGGCCGATTATGACAGAAGCGGTGGAGGGAGGCAGTGTCAATTTGTTTAAAGCAAAGAAGATATGAATAAGGTAGAAGGAAAGGAAAATAATCAAAACCCCTTTAGAAGGTATAGCTTTGCATAAACACGTAAGTATATGTGTGTATTTGTAGTTGTTAAGTTATCGTTTTGATAGGAGGTTCATTTCACTTTATAGATATGTTATCATGCATCCTCTTTGATAAACTAGGGATTTGTTTGATTTTTTTGGGATTTTTGAATGTTTTTCTACCTCTTTTGTTTGATAAAACTTGAGCTTTTTCTTTCCAGTTATTTATAGAGAAGCAGACCATTAATATAATGGTGCATTGTAAGATTAATTTGGATTATTACCATTAGCTCATTTAGTGGGAAACACTATTAATTGATTTAGGCACTGCTTTGTTTATCATTGCTTGAAATTCATAAAAAATTCTTTAAAAAACTGCAACTTCTTTTAAACTTTATTTGTTATCATTGATGTGTTGGTATGTTATTGCTTATATGTTATTGCTTTGCAGTTAGTTTGGGTTGTTTTCGAGTACATGTGCATTGGTGAGTGCAGGCACTTTTGCACGCACAAGAACACATATACAAAATATAATATAATATATGGATTGATAATTTTTTCTACAAAACACTAAGAGTTTGATTCAGTGAGGTGGTTTTCCAAGAACCATTTGTGTCTTTGGTTTTATTTCTTTAGTGGAAAGGTACTTGAGATCCATAATTATTTTGATTGATGAGTATATTTTGAATTACTATGATCACTACAATGTATTTCATTATTTTGTGTTTGTCTGTGTGCTATAGTTATAACAGCTTCTTTTATCATGTCAACAATGCCTATGAGCCTGACCAACTCAAGTTGATATATGGTGATCAATCTTGAATTGTTCAAATTTATTTATCTCTACAGCATGCTGGTTAGTTGGAAAAATATTAGAGAAAACTAGAATGTGAACTCTGTATTGATTTCATTGTTCATTCACCTGCTTCTAATAGCATTTTAGTTTCTAATTGTCGATAGTTCTATAGATTGAATACATATATTATATGTTTAAGTTGTTATTTTGAAAAATATAAACAATTATTTCCATATTTTATGTTTATTCTTTTCCATCTATCAAAAGTAGTCTGGAAAAGAGAATTGCACATGTGAATATTTAGAAAATTGTAGTTGTATTCAGTTTCATGATTGAAACGAGATATTAATAAACTGAAATAATATGCATCCATGCATATTTATTTATGTTTTAGAAACAAGAAGCAGCAATAAACTTATAGTTCAAAAGGAGAACTCAACCGAAGCATTGCTGCCTCGCAAAGCAAAAAACAATCGGTCCTCTGAAGAAGCAAAGCCAATGCTACCTTTTCTAAATCAGGGAAATCAGTAGAGAATAAGAGCAGTTTGACATCGCTACTGGAGAGACCAATTCGCACTATTCATGCTTACCAAAGTGTTTGATGACTCTTATATGAGGCTAACTGTTGGAGGTCCGTCTACATAAAGTTGAGTTTTTACTTTTTCCCCCTCTCTTCTTCAGTTTATAGATTTTTTGTTTAGTACTTTTTTTATTCAATGAATAAAGTTGAGATATTCATAGAATCATATTTTCGCAGACGTTTGAATTTTGTTTTGTTCTTTGCTAATGGTAATCGGTTTGGTAGAGAATTTGCTTGGAATTACAATTAGCATTTAATGAAGTTTTGGTGAATATTTATGCCATATTTTTTTGTATACAGGCGTTATAGTAAATTATGTAGAATAATATAGTAGAATACAGGTACATGTTGTAATTAGCATCCATAAAAGTTTGGTTAAGCGAGTAAATCTATTTAGATGATACAATACATCAAGTATTTTTGGATTGAAGAAAGAAATAAATTCAGAGAAAAGGTTAAGAACTCAGGAGTATTTTCTTTTTGTTTTTATACCTTTTTAAAGATGGAAAAATAGTCATTGTAAGATATATAGTTTTAAAATTTTAACATAAGACAATAATATTTACAAGTTGCAGATTTATTTGATACTACGGTTAAGGTAGGGGGGATGTGAAGTTAGCTGCTAATTGGATTATGGGAGATATTGTAATTTATCTCAATGAAGAAAAGCATTCAACAAATGAGAGTAGATTAACATCCCTAGAGCTTGCTAAGCTCGTACTATTCATTCAAAATGGCACTCAGTGGGAAATTGCCAAGGAGGTTTGCCTTTTGTTTTAGTTTCTTTGATAATACTTTAATATTCCTTTTTATATATTATATTTTTGAGCAATCTTATTCGGTTTAAGAAAAAGTAGCGGATTCTCATCCATGTAATTTTTAGCACTCAACCCGCCATATACTCTTAATCCGATGCTGATTTTCCTTGTTGAAGCTTTGGTCATTCGTGACGCCTTATTTAACTAAGCGTATGATAAGTCAGTTCCTAGCACTGTATCACTAGCTCTAATGATTAACTCACCTTTTTCCCTATTTAATAATCAACTTGCTTCGTTGAATGATATAATGTATACTATTGATGAGCTTACATAAATTAAGCATAAGTTCTGTTAGCATTTAGTATTAATGAGAATGTAGAAATTAAACCACATAATCAAGCATGGAAAAATTATGAATGTATTTGGTCTCATGAAACAATATTGAGGTTAAGCAATATCCAGTTGTGCATATTATAAGTTATCATAAGTCCACTGCAATCATAATACGATGGCCATAAGGATTAACACACATAATCAGTTCAAATTTTCTAAATCAATGCATTTTTCATAGGGCTACAGATCTTAGTTAAAGTTCAATAGAAACCTCCAAACCATTCGAAGAATGTGCTATTTATACCCTAAACAGCATGATTCCCACCATCTTTTTAGTTCAACTAAAATGATTATGTACGGGATATGGGGTTTGATATTAAATTAAATGATGCTCATTCTCATAGTCCTGCACCAAGAGGCTCTCAGCAATACTAAATCAGATACTTCATAAGTTGGATAAGTTAGGGATACAAGGTGCAAGTTGCATGTGTTTTAGGATATGAAATTTACCAGTAAGATAGAGCACATTAAAATATGTGTTGTAGGATAGGTAATTTGGTGAAATCTCATTTGAACCTT
The DNA here is from genome assembly GCA_030737815.1 of Allium fistulosum. Lineage (NCBI taxonomy): Eukaryota > Viridiplantae > Streptophyta > Magnoliopsida > Asparagales > Amaryllidaceae > Allium > Allium fistulosum. Next base: position 870,905,337 of record CM060904.1, on the reverse strand, counting down.
ATCTTGGTCGAAATATGGAAATCATACCTGAGGGCCGAATTCATGCCTTTTTTCCCCTTTCTCTCTTTTAAATTGACAAAATTTATTACATATCCATTTTTTCTTCTGTTAATTTTATTCTTTTAAGTAACCCTGCACCTTTATTATCTCTTTTCTCCACATGATAGAATGACATGTTCTGTTCTGATCTTCATAATCATCTAATCATCAACAGTCAACACAGAATATACCAAGCTTCATCTTTTAATCAAATACGAAGTTAAACTTTATATCTATCTTTAAACACAATTGTATTTTATCTTATATATCTTGTCGCAACGCGGAGCAATACAAATACAAAGTTAAACTTCATATATTTAAAGTTAATTGTATTTGTAAATTTATGTTAAACATTTCAAGATAGTCATAAGTCAAAATTTAAACCCACTGAGTAAGTCCGAGATGAATGTTTGAGATACACTCATCTCGTTTGAAATTCACTCATTATTAGATCCTTGTGTCAAATTTCTGAGGCAAAACTTGACTGAAACTCATGTATATGCAGGATACATCTGGTGTGCAATCATCTTATGATATACTAGTATATACATGGTTAGGTGTGCGAATTGTTCATCTTTGGTTACACTACAGTCCTCTCTCCGTTCTTAGATTTCGTTTGGTAAGTTAATAAGCATGTTGTAGTCAGAAACCTAAATTTTTTTGCTATGTCAAACAATAATTAAAAATGTCATTCGCTTAATAATAATAATAATAATATAACTAATTTAACAAAGTTTTATAAATAATGAAGATGATGATGATGAATTACTAAGTTTAAAAAAATTAACTAAGTTTCTAATAATAATAATAATAATATAATTAAGTTAATTAAGTTTTAATAATAATAATTAACTAAGTTAATAAAAATTAACTAAGTTTTGTTAAAATTAACCTTTTAATTTAACTAAATTTTATAAATAATAATAATATAACTAATTTAACAAAGTTTTATAAATAATAGTAATAATAATAATGAAGATGATGAATTAACTAAGTTTATAAAAATTAATTAAGTTTATAATAATAATAATAATATAATTAAGTTAGCTGAGTTTTAATAATAGTAGTAGTAATAATTATAATAAATTAACTAAGTTAACCAAGTTAATAAAAATTAACTAAGTTTTGTTAAAATTAAACAAGTTTTATAAAATTAACTAAGTTTAAGTCAACTAAGTTTTATAAATAATAATAATATAACTAATTTAACAAAGTTTTATAAATAATAATGAAGATGATGATGAATTAACTAAGTTTATAAAAATTAATAAAGTTTATAATAATAATAATATAATTAAGTTAATTAATGTTTATAATAATAATAATTAACTAAGTTAACCAAGTTAATAAAAAGTAAATAAGTTTTGTTAAAATTAAACAAGTTTTATAAAATTAACTACATTTAAGTTAACTAAATTTTATAAATAATAATAATATAACTAATTTAATAAAGTTTTATAAATAATGATGATGATGATGAATTAACTAAGTTTATAAAGCACACCTTTGTACAACTCCTAGTTGAACTACCAGAAGCATACTCAGTTGAATCAGTTATCAGAAGCAGAATCAGTTGACTTGATACTTATGTATGGCTCTAAGGATTGGTTGGCAGGTAATATTTCCAATGTCTGATATGATGTTTCAATATGTTGAGTACATAACACTAACTCATGCTCAGTTGAAGGTACAACATATATTCAAGGATTACTGCAATTGTCAAACCCAAAGATCTTCTAGTTGCCACTTCCTATCGTGGCAGCAACGTTAACTGTGTATAGAAACCTCATGCACCATAATTTTGAAAATCAAAAGGCAAAGGGAATTAACCCTACACCCACTAATTCAATGTTGTTAGAAAGGAGAAGATGGAAGGAAAGATATTAATGAATCCAAATGACCCTGAACAAAACCCAGAATCATTCGAGCAGGAACAACATCCAAAGCAAAAGAACGTTAGTATCCATGCACAGTTCAATTATCCTCTAAGATTAAAGCCTCAATGTTGTGTAAGTAGAGACAACATATAGCAAAGCAGCATGATGAAAACAGAGGTACTCTGTTCCAAATACCCTAGACAGATTAGAGCACCGGTACATTCCCTATTACTACTTTATAATATATATGTTTTGTGATCAAATAAAATTTTGTTTATGTTTTTTGGTTTGAAACTGAAAGTAAAGATCACCATTATATATTTGCATAAATATATTATTACTTTGTTGATTTTGATAAATAAAAGGAATGAGATTGGCATACCAAAAATATTACATGTTTTGGCATTTACTTGTTTAAATACTTGCATTTCATATGGTTTTTTAGAACCCGCCTTTTGTTTGTATTTACTTAACCTGTGTATAAATGATGTGTAACAATGTTTAATCATTCTTTTTACGTAATTTTAACATCTGAATTGCATAATATATATATATAGTCAAAAAGGATTGGCGATGCTAAGATTTGGATAATGGGAGAATAATCTGAGAGCAGAAGGATACACTCATATATTCCAAAAAGTGAGAGATGATAGGAAAGTTGGTGCACCTACTGGCAAAGAGAAATAGGGATTCGATATTGGAGTTACTCTTGCCATTGCAAGGAGGTGCCTGTTTCAACTACATGAATATGAAAAATCATATACATACATGTGTGTAGTGATTGTGGTGTTTCTCGGTACATTCCAACTCTCAGTTTCGATGCATTACAGAAAAGGGATATACAAATTACGATTTGGTACAAAATTACTAAACAGAGTGGGGATATCAATGCAAATACAAATATATCTGTTAAGTTATAGTGATTAAAATTTGTTATTTTTCTTATGGTAATTGGTACGTATTACATGATTGAGGATATTGTGCTTTTTGGCAGCCTAGCAGGTATAATAAGAATGTAATAGTTCAATGCTTATAGTGATAATATGCGTGTGCTTATACAACTATTTTCTAGCTTGATGTGGTATTTATTATTTTTCCTATTCTCACACTGGTTATTAGGTGCATAATAAGTATTTTTGGTGTATAGATGCATATATGTAGATACATGAGTTGAACAGTGGGTCAACTCTATTTTTAGTCTAAAGCTTGACACTAGTATTAGACCAATTATATGTATGTATAAATTGATGGCGGGAAGATTTGAACATAAGAACTCTAAATTCATTGTCATTATGCTAGTGGTCCTCTATGTGTATATTAAAAACTAGTTAAGGGATGTTTGCCCTGAATGTACATCAGGATAATTTAAGGGATGTTTCAAGATGTCATTGTGGTTCTAACTCTACATCACCCTCTCTAAAACTTGATGTTCCAACAACTTTGACACCCGCACACACACATATCTGCATGCATGTATATATATAGTTGTTTCTTGGACTTTGGCATGTATAAAATGCATATGCTATTTTATGTATCATCATATTCTAAGATATTACCAAATAAAAGAATGTCTTCCTCCATAAATGTTGGGAACTCCGTTTCTAACTGATCTCACTTTTCCAGGTTCTTTATCGTGGGGAGAAAATAGAGCTTCTTGAGACAAAACTGAGAACCTTTGCTCTTAGGTTTGTATTACGTTTTGTTTTTGGCTTATAACTGAAAATAAGAATTTCAAATTTGCGACCATCATTATGAATGGAGCTTTCTATTTACTGATCTGCAGGAAATGAACTTGCATGAACGAACTCCAAAAATTATTTTGATAAAAAATATTGCTCAAAGTACAAGCTTGCAAAAACTCCATGAACCAGCAGGGAACGAAATTGAGGAGAAAGATGCGGTCCTAAAATATGAAGATGAAACCCATAGTGTTAGGCATAATCATTGCCTTAATCCTCATCATTATCGTGTCCATGTGCCATCGATTCAAATGCTTGATTCTATGAACACTATGAGTGCTTCATTGTCCGATACATTGATTTTGCAGGTAGTGGTATATCTTTTGTTGTTAATCGTGGGTTGTCGTAATCCTTCTACGATTGTTGAATTTGTGACATTTTGATCAGTCTTTCTTCTTTCCCCTGTTTCTCTGTCTGTGTTTTGGATGGAATTTTATTGTTAATGACTTAATGTATAGCGTGAAAACAACATGCGTTCTTTAACAAAATTACTTTATTTTTGTCAATCATATAGTATTGGAGAATGGATCTTCCTCATTAAATAGTTCACATTCAAGAGGATACAACCAGTTTTTTATTTTTTATTTATCCGTAAATGAGTATATATGGCTTATGCTAACATCTGCGTAAAGGAATGTATTGATTTTTTACTAACAGAACTTCGTTTGAAACATTAATATGCAGTTAACATTAAAATAATGAAATGCATGCAATAATATGCAGGTGGCATCAAGATGTAGGCTGAAAGAGTTTAATTCAGAGTATAATAAGTTACGACTGAAGCAGAAAATGACTTGAAACACATGTTGAATTTGCGGCAAAGTTGAGATGATAATAGCAGTTTGATGGTATAGATCAAGAGTGTGAGTCACGATAGCCAGGCTTATGACAGTATATGTGGGAAGTTTGTAGGCTTGCAGCAGTGTGGCATATAGTTGATGATAGACGATGTGAACATGTTGCAGTTGGATGGTGAGGTGAAATTCGTGAAGCACACAAGAGGAATGCAAGATCAGATCAAGGTAATTAATCAAAATGTCCTTTTATCATAGGCACTCTTGGTATTTCCACATATGTTGAATAATAGTAATTCAACGATCGTTTCCATGGTTCCCGATATTCATATTTTACTACCAAGATTAGATGACTTAGTTCCAATTCCTAAACGAAGTTACATAAGTTTTTTAAAAATTAACAAGTTTATAATGATGATGATGATACCAATAATTATAGTTTGATAAAAATTAATTAAATTAATAACAATAATAATAATAATGAAACGAGTTTAAAAAAATTAAACAATTTAACTAAGTTATATAAAGATTAACTAGGTTAACTTAGTTTTTTAAAAATTAACAAGTTTATGCCAAAAGGATGAGAAAATTATTTCAAAAGCAATGTTGTGTTCTTGCACTACTAGTACTAAATCAATGTTTCTTCTAGGACTACTGAGATTTGATGAAGTAGGCAGTTTCTCTTCAGGCCATGTTGCTGATATCACTCTAGTAGCAAAAGGATTCATGCTTCTAGGACTACTAAGATTCATCTGGAGTACACTGAATCTTCACACGAGTTGCTTCTATATATGTGCATCTTATATAGTCTGGTAAGCTTCTTTATATGTGTAGTCCAATTAAGTTTATAATAATAATAATAGTAATAGTAAACTGTAATCAGATAAAAAATAACGAAGTTTATATTAATAATAATAAATTAACTAAAGTCAACTATTTTTTATAATTAATAATAATAATAATAACAATAATAACAAAAACTAAGTTTATAAAAATTAACTAAGTTAATTAAGTATTATGAAAATTAACTAAGTTTATAAAAATTAACAAAGTTTATATAAATAATAATAAATTAACTAAGATTACAATAATAATAATAATGAATTAACTAAGTTTGAGATAATTTATAAAAATTAACTAAGTTAATAAAGTTCAAGTTTGAGATAATTAATAAGTTTAAGTTAATTAAAATATAAGTTATGACATTTTAAGTTTTAGCAATTGAGATAATTTATAAGTTTAATAATAATAATAAACAATAGTTTGAATAAATTAACTATGTTTTTATAAAAAATAAATATGTTTATAATAATTAACTAAGTATTATAAAAATTAACAAATTTATAATAATAATAATAATAGTAGTAGTAATAATAAAACTAAATTTGATAAAATTCATTAAGTTTGATAAAATTCATTAAGTTTGATAATAAGTTAACCAATTTTTATAATAATTAAACTAATTTTTATAAAAATTAAGCAAAATTTTAAAAATTAACCGAGTTTAATATAATTTAACTAAGTTTTATAAAAATTAAATAAATTTGTACAAATTAATTAAGTTTTATTAAACTTTAACTAGGTTAATAATTTTTAAAAAATTAAATAAGTTTATTATAAAAATTAAACAAGTTTTATAAAAATATAACTAAATTAACTAGGTTTTATAAAAATTATTTAAATTTAATAAAAGTTTAACTAAGGTTTTTTAATATATTTTAATTACGCAAAACAGTTTCAAATCATTTGTCAATTGTTAAACCTGTCTACATGTAATTAGCTTTTTAGGAGTAAAGACCAGCTGCAGTAAAGAATTGTGGGTAATCAAGTAATGAATATGGCTTTAATTGTTATGTATATTATAACATTTTGTTAGTACTTGTTGTGTAAACTTGTTTATGAATGGTTATGGAGTTTATGTGAATTTGCTCATTTTGTCGAAAAACTATTATCGAAATGGTTATGGATATCATATTTGATTAAGAGATCAATGTGTTGTTTTAATTGTTTGAATATGATGATTATGTGATTGTTGATTTGAATACAACGATTATGCGATTGATTGTTGATTTTAATAAAACTATTATGCGAGTGATGGTTGGAAATGATACAAGCCACTAACAGGAAACGGTTGCATGGACGGTATGCTGCAAAACAGTTAATAAATTTTAGTAGCATTTTAAAAACGCTACGAAAACAAATGTAAACGGTTGTGATATAATTTTCGTAGTGTGGAAAAAACGTTATCAGAACTTTTAGTAACGTTTTGGTAAACGCTGCGATACAACATGCTACTAAAAGTCATAAACTTTTGTAGCGTTTTTAAAGTCCTACAATATGTCAAGTTTTGGCAGCCTTTTCTATAACGCTACAAAAAGTTTCAGACTTTTAGTTGCATGTTGTGTCGCAACGTTTACCAAAACGCTACTACAAGTTTTGGTAGCGTTGTTTCAACGCTACGAAATGCCTTTTCTGGTGTAGTGGTTGTATAATAATGTTATAAATTTGGATTATTACCCAAATCTTATTGGAATGTAAACTTTTCTATGTTTGGAATTGTTGGAATGTAGATCCACTTAATATTTGTAAATTATTTGATTGCTTTCCCTTTTAGAAAAATATAGCGTTTGATCTAATAAGGAAATTATGCAAATAGAAAGAGAAAGAGATGTGTAAAGTATGAATTCATTGTAGTTTACACTATCTATTTCATTAATAAAAAGAAATTATTACTCCTTGTACTTTCAAATAATGTAATCTTTTAAAGTTAAATCTTTTGTTTTGGACTAATTTATGGAAATTATAGCGGATAATCTTTTTAGATATAATTCCAACAATTTAACATGGAAAAGAATATTCCAGTGAAGATATATAACTAGAATATTTTTTGATAAAAGTAAATATTTGTACGTAATTTAATGCGCTTATACTAATTAAATAAAAAGCTAATAACGACGCTTGTATGTAATATTCTTGTTTAGGATAATTTACTAATGGAAAAAGAATTTAAAAGGTTGTAACTCCAATAAATGGTAATAAATATGGGGGTTGCAATAATTTGATAGGGTAAATGGATTAATGAGACTGATAAAAATGGAATAGACATAAAAGGTTACAAATTTGAAATTAGTAATCATACATAAATGTCTAAGGAAACGTCAGTTAGGATTTTATGGACAAATTGACATTTATGAGCATTAAACGAGGATTTATGGGTAGATAAATATATAAGGTAAATCTTATAGCCTTAAATAAGAAGGGAACTAGTAAGCTAAGTCCAATTTCTATCTAAGATAATATAAGTAAAGACTTAGGATGGTTAATTGGATTTAGTAGGTTAGTGATGCAAGGTCAGTAGAGTCACTCGACGGAAGACCGCCCTTCACTTTGAGGCTACCAGCAGTCGGATGTACTTACTACTGATGTGAGATATCACAAATCCTAGGACCCATGATGACGTGAGTGATTGGGCCTGCTTTCTTAATTTGAAAGTATTAAATGGTCCAAAATTGGAATTAGGAGCGGTGAGGGATATCTCCATAGAGGTTCACTTCTGGTTTGAGGTCTTAAGTAGCTGAAGGGTCCGCCTCTCTCCTAAATAGAAGTATTAAGTAACCTAGTGAGATTCCAAATAAATAAGGATGTCTCTAAAAAGGGTTTACTTCAGTGTTGAGGGCTTTAATTGGCTGTAGGGCAAGCCTCCCTATAGAAAGAACTAACCTAATGAGATTCCGTATTTATAGTTAAAAGTGACAGTGGATATCTCGGTAGGGGTTTGCTTTAGGTTTGGTGTTTTAAGTTACTGTAGGGTTTTCCTCTTTCCTATAAAAGAAGTATTAAGTAGTCCAATGAGATTTCCAAGCAATGTCAGCTATATAGTACTAGTGAGGAGTCCGCCTTGGGGTTAGGTATTAAATGACAAAGGCCTACATATAAATAGGTGTTATATGATCAAGGGTTTTCCTAGTCCTTATTAATGAAGTATTAAGTGGCTTGGGTACAGTCTCTCATATTGCTAAGGCCGTATAAACGATAGTACCATTGAGGAGCACGACTTGGGAATAGGTCTTAAATGATGGGGTCTGCCTTAATTAAGGTCTTAAATGACCGGAGTCTGCCTATTTTCCAATAAAAGATATTAAGTGGCTTGGGTATTGTTTATTACATGGTTACGATTTTATCAGCGATAGATGAAGTAATAGTTGGACATTAAATGTCGGAAGTCTTAAGTAGTGGTTCGATGTCTTGTAGCTAGGATCCACCGAGCATTGACAACATTGTTAGGAAACCACCTTGAGTATAGGTCTTAAATGGCGGGGAATATCTTGATTAAGGTCTTAAATGGTAGAGTCTGCCTATTTCTCTTTTTAAAAAGTATTATAGAAGCCCGCTTCATATTTAGAAGTGTTTAGTGACAAATGGATTTGGAAGTATTATGTGGTTGATAAGACTTTATTAGTATTTTGTACCGTGGGAAAGGGTTGGTAAGTAATTGTGTGTGTAATGCAAGGTTAGATTAGAATTACTAACCTTAATGGACATAACTATTAAATGGAAACAAATCGGTATAAATTTATGTTATGGACAGTTTATATTTTTCTAGTCACCAGAATGTTGTTCTGACCCCCTCCTTATTACAACCCACATGATAGATTTATAGGAACATGTCACTGGGGCTGGATGTGCTTTGTTGTTGGAGAAGTCTTCTTTTTCCCTCATGCTTGATGCTGATGTGACAATCTGCTATTCAAGGAATACCAATAGTACCAAGATAGTACTTATAGTTAGTATTCTTATTCTATTATTGTTTTCGCTGTGAGTTTACATTTCTATCCTTCTCTGATAATGCTAATGCTTATTTGCAGGTACCAAATCCAACAATCTGTGCTTTGATGGACTGGGATTTCGATTTCAGTTGAAATTTAGGCCCATAGAGGTATAGGTTGTTACATTTGGTATTAGAGCTTAGGTTAGTAGATCAGAGGAATTAGGATAAATTGAGAGAACGTCTTCGTACTTTCCTATCTAGTAATATTATATTCTTACGCTAGATTCTAAGAGTTCCAACTATAGAAGTAGTTACAGTTCCACTCCAAGGAATGGACAAAACAACTATGGGTTGGAAATACCTTAGAGTTAAGATTTTCACGCCGACTCCGAAGTAACCCACAGAGTGCTAGCGATGCGTAAAGCGCTGTTGATGAAGGGCATGAGTATGATATATGGCTGAATCCCGGAGGCTAGAGGTGTTCGACTAGATGGTTGAGATTCTAGCTACCTTGTGATTTGGGATTTTGAGTTTCAGTCGGAGACACATTTATTCATGATGGATGGAAAATTAGAGTCTATATGTCGTAATTGTCTGGAAGCAAGTTTTGCTGGGGTGCATTCATTGATCACTTCTTGGATGGCAAACCAGATTTTTATTTGAATAATAAATGTCAATTCCTTAGTCTAAAACCCATGAGAGAATTTTTATAAAGTATATTTTGGAAATGCCTTAGATTTTGGAAAAAGGGTTTTCAAAGGATTTCTTTCCCAAAGATTTATTTTGGAAATTTTGTTTTGGGAAAGTTTTGAAATTTTAATTTCAAAGAAACACGTATACTACTAAGTTGTCCATGTTAAGAAATTCTTAGTTTATAAAAGATTAATTCTTTAAAATCCTTATATATATATATATATATATATATTAGTAAAGGATTGATTTTGATTTTTGGTAAGGAAATAGTTTTCCTATTTGGGAAATTTGAATTTTAAAAAGAAGGTTTTTGGAAACCCTGAAATATTTATATATATAAGTTTGATTTTTAGGGAAGTTTTGGTATGAAATAGTTCCTATTATTTAGAAACAAGTATAAAGGAGCTTATATTTAGCTTAGTGATTTTTCAGTTTATAAAATTGAGGTTTTCATATTTTCTTTCGTTAAGGTACAGACAAAATAGGAATGACATTAAATTTTATTAGGGTATGTAGTTTAAAGTGTTGTGGTACCCACCAGCTATTAGAGGAAATATTTCCATGTGAGATAGGCAGGAAATAGCAGCCGGAATATTTTTGGATTTTTGGAAGTGTTGTTGGTTGCAACAGTTTTTTTGAGGCTATCGCAATCTTTCCAAGGGAGGGTCTACACGGTAAGGTGGATACCGTCATGTGGAAGGTAGAATTTTTCTAGATGGTTTAAGCTGAAGATGGTGTGTGGAACGGTCATTAGAATATTAATTAATTTAAGTGGAAATTAGGGAGGCATCCCTATCATATTTTCATATTGTAAAGCGGGTCCCTGTCAAAGTTTCATTGTAAAGCGGGTCCCTGTTTTCTAGAAACGAAGAAAAATTATTGCTGAAATGTCAGCAACTTTTATAAATAAGTGCTGATATTTCAGCAACTATCTGTGTCAAAGTTTTATTGTAAAAACAAAGAAAAATTATTGCTGAAATGTCAGCAACTTTTATAAATAAGTGCTGATATTTCAGCAACTTTCATAAACTGTGTTCACAGTGTACATAAATGTTGCTGAAATATCATCAACTTTTATAAATAAGTGTTGATATTTCAGCAACTTTCATACACTATGTTCACAGTGTACAGAAATGTTGCGGAAATGTCAGCAATTTTTATGAAATGTTGCATCATGCTCTGCAATAATCGTGAACAAAAAACAGGGACCTAATTTACACTGAAATTTAGTGAAGGACTTTTCGTGAATTTTGAAACTTAATAAGGACCTGTGCCAAAAGTACCCTTAATTTAATCGGTCATATTGGGTCCAGGTTTAGGTCATGCCCAAATCTAGGCTAGCAGTCGACCGTAAGCGGTCGACTGGTTGACCTAATAACGGTCGACCGCTAGGTAGATTCAAGCCGAACCCAAACCTGGAACACGATAATAAGTCGCATCCAAACCATCAGCCACCACACCTCCTCATTCTCTTCCTCCTCTCCATTTTCAGCCGAACCCCATTTCCACCTCCCCCTTCCTACCCTTAACAAAAGTCTCTCTCCTCCATTCTGCCACCAAGCAATGCCAAAATTCTTGTGCATCCGATCTTGCCCCACCACCACTCCAGATCTTAACCATGTTCTCCCTTTTCCCAACCGCCTCTTAGCCCATAGCACCGCCATGCACTGACGACTCTGCCTCTCATCATCTCGGCCTCAGCAAGAACCCGCTTGGCTTAACTGGAGCGAGGGGAAGATCGCCACTTATCTCGGAAAGGCGGACTTCCATTTTCTCCATGGACGACCAGTGAAATTCGGAGATTTCGCTGCTCTTGGGCTTGAAGAGGTTTTCGTCACAGTAGGACTTACACACCTTCGCTTCGAGACTTATGAGTGAGAATATTACCTGCGATGTGTTCATCTTTTCGATGCATAGATGGCGTAGAATTTTGAAGATGGCAACAGCTATATTGAGTCCGAGGTGAAGGGACTCGGATCGAGATGACAAATGCTGATCTCGCTGGGATTTTGGAGATATCTGTGGTAGCCGTAGGTTTGGATGACATAGAGATGATTGATCCTGAAATTCTACAGCGGATCTTTTCTGGAAATGTCGGTGATTGGAGAACCGACAATTTGCGACTAGCTGCCCGTCTCATTGTGTGTATCATTCAGCACAACATCATTTCGAAGACAAGAAGCCTCGATAGATCTATACCTCAGTGCGGAAAGCCGCCTATGTTATAATTGGCAGCATAGCCGTCAATTGGGATCGTGTTTCAATGCTCCATACGGTCAATTAGGGAGTTGGTACCTCGAGTCTCACTTTCCAATTTTCCACTTGCTCACTCGAATGTTTAGGCATTACGTGGTAAATTTGAGCAAAGAGCGAGTAGTGAGGAAGGTCCCACCCGCCATCGACCGGACCTCTAGTAAGAGGATGGGTATTCCTTTACCGCCCGCCGCACTACCTGTACCAGCACTAGAGCGGCAGCACCAACAGCAGGGGATAATGCAGGGCGCCGAGAGATACTTGAGTCCTGAGCTTGTTTTGTTGCTATCCATCAGGTTCAGGCAGATTTCTGAGAGATTCGGACGGAGCAGTAGCGCCGGAGGCATGAGATTTGGTGCATAGCTGCCATGCTACGACTGTTCTGTGGTCGCGGCAATGGCTCGAGCTACAACCGCGAAGCGGGACCTTCTCATAATTCGTAGGCGGTGTTTTATTTAGGATTGTTGCATCTTTTTATTTCCAATATTTGTTCTTTTCTTTTAGATTGTTGGGTTGTAAAACTGTTAGCTGTCTCTTATAAAAGGCAAACACGATATTATGAGTTTCTATTCATTTTATGTATCATTGTTTCTAGATATGTGAACCACTTCTATATATGCATAGTAGAGAAACAATATAAATATGGGAATCTAATTAAGACACTTAACTAATAGTAAATGCAATATAAGGCTGAAAGTTTAGAATAATTGGGAAATTTTAGCGAAGGGCGTGATAAAATTATTTTGATATCACGGGTATTTGCTCATGTTCCTCAAAAGCTAATTTTTTTGAATAATAGATGTGTTGACATTTTAAAATAAAATCTCAAATTTTTGGGTAAAGGTTAGTTGTGAAATTTTGGAATTTTGTTTATGTGTTTAATGCATAACTGACTTTCGACTATGCTGAAATTGTGGCTTGATTTATCAAAATTTTTAAGAAAGAAAACATTTTGAAAATTAACCCTTGATTTGAAAAGTTTCCTTCTGAAAAGAAAAGAAAAAAAGTTTTGTATTTTAGTTATTTTTGGCTCTTAAATTATTTTCAGAGTTTCTGTTCAAAATTTGATTTCAAGGGAATATATGCATCTAAATATTTTTGGATTTTGTTTTCCAAATTACATACAAATTTGAAAAGTGAGAAAGATTTTTTGTGAAAATTTTGATTTTGAAGGCCACATGTTAGGCATAGGGAAGACAAATAGAGTTAGAATTTGCGAATTTAGAGGTGCATTAGGATCGACGATGCAATATATGTAAGCGATCACAAGGGAAAAGCTGGTTTAGCATTGCAATTTCTATTTTCATGCCTTATCAACGACGCACGCAAGTCTATTTTTAGATTTAATTCCATTTTAGAGTTTGAAAATAAGTCTTCTTATGCATTTTGTACGTTGAAAATTTGAAGTAAATCCGGGGCAGCAAGAAAATTTCCATTGTACTACGGGAATAGAAAGATTATAAGGTGATAAGAATGTTAAATTCTCTACCTAAATTCCTTTTTTCGACATAAGAGTAAAGTTTAACAAGCGATTTTCGATGCATTAGATTATTGGATGGTAGGAAGTGGATGCAAAATTGGTTGCTTCATACTTATATTTGTAGAAGTATGGGGTTTTGGTTGAAAAGATTTTTCAAAAAGCTGCATACATATTGTAACGACCCACCTTTTTGGATGGTTCAAATCGACAATAAACCACACATGTCAGACTCAAACCATTCAAAGGGGGGATTGTTAATGGGGTAAATAAGAAAAAAAAAAGAAAAAGGAAAGAAAAAAAACAAAACACAGAGTCTCGCAGCGGAACGATAAAATATAATAATCAAATAAACAGTTCATGAAGTTGTTTTACAAATAACATTTGATTACACTTTTACAAATTCAAATCAGATTTATACATACATCATAAATAAACAAATAATGCAGCGGAACACAATAAGCAATGGAATAATAATAATAAATAGCAATAATATATTGGATCTTCGTCTTCATCCTCCAGAAAATAAAATGGTCTTCAATACACTGAAAAAGCTCAGACTGACCCGAGCATAATGAAAAAACAATACACTCAAGTCAGAACTAAAAATTCCTATGTAAGTCAAATCAATCTCAAATAAAAATATGAGTTCAATGGCTTCAGAGATGTTATGGGATTTTTCATCTCCTATCAAGTGTACAACGTCAGTGTAGTAATTTACGAGATTTAAAATAATTCGAAATACATATTTTAACCACTTTATTTAAAATAAATCCGAAGTTTAAATTAAAAACTTAAACTTTTTATATAATTCAGTTTCAATAAATAACCCAAATTCAAGAAATTGTATGGGTATATATCATTTCAACCCATAATTTAAATGTCCTAATTATCCAATTCTAAAATGATTCAAGGACCACTTAAATGATGTCAATAATATACAAGGTGATAACAGGGACATATTAAAATAAATAAACAACCATACATCCAACATATCAATCAATAAGCATCCATTTCAAACAACATCCAAATCAACCAATATATTTCAACATATAATAGTTATCAATATCGGGGTTTAACTATCAATTAAATTCCAATATAAAATTAAATGTCAATTCAGATTCAATATCAATTCAATTCAAATGTCAACTTAAATCAACAAACAGCAAAAAAAAAATATATATCACATCATATATTTTATTTAACTTGCAATGGAATTTTTAGTATTGCGTGAGTGGGTTGAATCACTCACCTTTTTGCTTTCCCTTTCTAGCCAGATTTGGATCTGCAACTACTTTCTCATTTTGTTTTGTTTCCTTGCTATCTTAATCTTTTTTTTAAAGAATGTTTTGGAGAGAAGATTATATAGATCTGGATTTGAAGAAAAAGACATGGAACGAAGAGAAGGTTTGAAAAAGAAAAAAAATTAAACAAGAAGAAGAATTGAAAAAAAAAGGAAAGGAAGCTTTGAAAAAGAAGAAGAAGATTTTAAGAATAAGAAGAAGAAAAGAGAAAAAAAATGCTTTAGAAAAAAGGAGATAAAGGAGTTTTGAAGAAGAAACATGAAAAAAAAGGAAGGAGGAAGGTGAAGAGAGACAAAATGAAGCTACAGAAGATGATATTTTAAAAAAAATGAAATGAAGCAACAAAAATGAAGATTAAAACTAATGAAAAGCTAATAAAGCTAAATAAAAACAAAGTAGGAATTGAAATAAAGTAAAAATATGAACAACCCAAAAAAAATGGTAGGTATTAAAAGAGGTGAAGGAAAGAATTAAAAATATGAAAAGTAGGTAACGTTCATGAAATGAAAAGGCTTTAGACAATGTAAATAGAAATGAGTAATGGAACAAATGAGGAAACAATGAAAGATAGTGTGACAATTATTAATTAGAAAGGGAATGAATGGACCAATTCTACTCAAAAAAAAACTTTTTGGAATTCAAATTTCAAAACATTTGTTCACTCAATTAATTTTGTTAACCCAAAACATACAAAATTTGACATTCATTAAAGATTTAATTACCACAACATAACTAAATTTGAACACACCAATTCACATAACGGGGACCGCCGCTACATAAAATAAAATATGAACCATGATTTAAAAATTCAAATTTAAAAACAACATTTTTCTCGACACATAATTATGAACTCAAATATTTAATTTATTTTAAATTTCAAGGTTAGCAATAAAATCACTTCCGTGCAACCTATGCCTGCTATTTAACTACCGTAAAATATTGTTTTAAAAATTCAATTTTCTCTTTTTACAACGTTATATTTATATTCAGAATGGAAACGTTCACTTTATTTTCCTCAAACATTTTTTTATTTTCCTTAAAATTCTTATTCGTTACTTGCAATTCATAAATGTAAACATTCTTATATTCTAAAATGATCAACTTATACAATATTAAATCCATTCTTATATTTCCAAATAATGTACATTCCAAATGAAAACATTCTTACATTAAATTTATTATTTGCACTTTGTTTTTTTTCCTTTTTCAATTGAAAGATTTCACTAAATTTATTTCCAATTAATTTTAATCTTTCACTTCAAAACAAACCCTAATTGATGAAATCAATTAAATAAATACGTGAACATTGTAATCCTTATTTATAGTCATGCAAACACATCTATAAAATTATAGTATCCAACAAGCATTAAATTACATACTAAACAAATGTTTTTCTCTATCAATTAATATTCATTTAACTCATCATTAAAACAGACATTTATTATTCCAATTCCTGTTATTAAATTATATTCTAATAGGCGTTAGAACCTTCCACTTCATTGTTTCATTGTAGTTTGTTGTTTTAGAATTTTATTTATGGTCCAAACTTATGATCTAATAACATAGTTAACATTTGTTTTACATTTCATTACGTTAATATACTCCAATTTCCATCCTTTGTTTGTATTAACTACTATATTTCCATTTTATTGAATTTTGATCAATTTCACACATTAATTATAATTAAAGTCTTAATTAATTTATTTACGTTGGTTTCATTCTCTTATTAAATCGATTATTACCTTACAATCTGTCACATACCGAAATTTTCGACTTTCGAAAATTCGACATCGATACTCACTTTATCGACTGCCGAGCAATCGAGTGCCGGAAACTTCAATAGTGAGGGTTTTAAGAAAAAGAAAAAGTAGAAGAAGAAGAAGATAGAAGAAAAGAAGAGAAAAAGGAAAGAAGAACAACACATCAGAACAGCAACAGAAACAGAACCATATCAGAATCTCACATATCGCAGCGGAACAATATATAATAGATAAATGAATAATCTTTAAAACAAAGAACTATATCATTTTATACATACATCAATCATCAGAGTCAATATACAACTCAGTACAACAATGGACAGTTTTATAACTTGTCCTCATACAGAATACACAGTGGAATAAATACTATCAGGTACAAATACTACGTCTCGTCATCCAGCTTGCTTCCAAAGCTCCAGAATATCCAGAATATCCTGATAATTTAACTCTAGACTGCCCGTGTGGAAATTGGTGGGCACCCAGAGTTTAGAAGGGAACAATAAACTCCGAGTCAGTCATGGTGACTGGTGTGAGATCGTAAAACAGTTATTCTTTAAAATAAACAACAGAGAATTTTAAAGTAAATTCGAAATGCTTTTGGAAAATGAAACTACCATAAGACCTCCCACCACACACACAATGCAAACGCAGACTTGGAGGAGATTTCTTCTTATGATAGTCAAAGATGCTTACTACGCAAAATCAAATCATTTTTGATATTATTTTTAGTGCATAGTGGAAAACATTTCGAAAGTAGAATATAAATCTTAGCCAGCATAGGTACCATTATATTATGCCTGCTATAGCTGCCTCCTGAGGAGACAGGTTATACAATTGAAATCGTAAAGGCTCATATTGTTTCTTTGGATTTCCAACAAATGGTCAGGCTAAGGAACTTCCTATCCACGATGGGTACGTCCCTGGAATAGACGACCCGAGAACCTAACCGGATCTCTGCCAGCACAAGGCCGGGTTACCTCTGCAAAAATAGGTAACTACTGACACGCGTATGCCATCCCCCGATCGTCACCGATCTTCCCGAGGATCCCCGATTCGCAACAAACCACATAGAAAAAAATAATGCAGTAACCACAGAGGTTAAGTATCTGGGCTCCATACCATGATACCACCTTTATCCAGAAGGAATGACATACACTAAGGGGCGCTACTCCCTAGAACCTTGCTGCATTCGTCCTGTTTCGACCATTTCCGGGGTGTGAGGCTCGACGAAGTCTCGTCCACAAAGCTACGCTTTCTCAAAAAGCCCTGCTTCGGGTCAAACAAAATGATCAACCTATGATCACAAAGATATAAGATCAAACAAATGATCATATCACAAATGATCAAACACTGATCATTTCACAGCAACACTCAGTATGCCACGTTACCAAATTGGGATATATCGCTGATAAATTTCAACTACATAACCTCTGAGCTCGTACGTCTCAGAGAAGGGTGTTAAGCTAAGAGAATAAATTCTCCGCCACCAACAGATATGTATTTGAAAGAAATCAGCTTTATATCTCAAATTGTAACGTCAGACACACAATCCATAAAAGTCTGTTCCGGGATCGAACAGAACCGAAGGCACTTCTCACGAAGCCCTTGCATATCCGGATAATTTTCAATCACGTCAGGATTTCCCGTCACTAAGGGTGATAAAAACCTCTAAACCGGAGATCAGCCGATGTAGAGTAACTCGACGGTAATCCTTCCATTTTCAAAAATATCCGGTCTTCAACACCGGTCTTCGAATGAAATTCATAACGACGTATCACATATTCGGAATGGGTTATACGACCCCATGGTCCTTTCCCGGTTAACCCGAATAGTGAGCGTTTATTTAAAAATAAGTGTGGCATTCAAATTCATCCAATTCACACCAGATACCTATCTAAAGGTAATTATTGATAGTCGGTTATTTAACTATCAATAAAGATGCGCAACATCATCAGATTCCAATAATTTTCCCAAATTATTTTATCTTCAAAAATATCTTTACTAGATATAAAATTTCCACACTTTAAAAATAAATCAACGTTTATTTTTAAAACAATTTCACATTCCATTTATAAATCCCATAGTGAATTTATATCTTCAAAATATCTACTGATATACGATTCTCAATTCGATTTCAAATATATTCAATTTCAATTTACCTTTACAAAGGTAAATTCTCAAACGTTCACTTCATATTGGAAAAGCAATTCCATACTTATTTAAAAATAAGTGTTTCACAAATCTATTTATTTTCAACGTTTGAAAATATTCGATATACTTAAAATCAAAATTAAGTATATATCTCATTCTTTAAGGAAATCATTCTTAAATCACATTTATTTGAGTCAAAACGAATGTTGCGTAAAACATCGTTACGACGACTCGAAATCACTAGTATAGGGATTCGGAATTAAGATAGATATATAAATCCCAATACTATAAAAAATATTTCCTTTCGGAAATCATTTACTATAACAACAGTATTATAGTCCACCATTTCCTTATTTTTCGAAAACGTCTATTTCAACAATAAATGTTGAAATCTATGATTTCGATATTCAATAAAATTTAAAACATCGTTTAAAACAATTAACTTCATTTCAAATATCACTTTCCCAAAACCATATCTATTTTACTTAACAATATATTCACTGTCCAAAATCGTGAATATAATTTACTTAACCCAATTTCAATCTTTTCCACACATTTTTATTTCAATAAAAATTCGCTATCCAAAATCGCGAATATATCTTCTTTGATAATCTTCTATATTTAATTTATCAAATTCAATCGATTTCGAATTTATAAACACGGTTATAAATTCTATTTCTATTTATAAAAACTTCAGTTTATAAATCTTCTTTATTTACCAATTCAATTCACAATTCAATTTATATACCACAATCCAGATTATAAGTTAAATACTTATAATTTCATTTATTTACAAAGATCATTCTTTTAAAACTTTACAACTGTAAAATTTACCCTTTTATAAACCCATTTTAACGTCATTTCCAAATACTACATCAATTACAGATTGATTTCCAAAATTTTATCATTTCTAAATAATTTTCCTTATTCTTTCCAATTTATTCAATATTCTATTTTTAAAAGAATTCTTCAATTTGAAATCATTTTTACATTGATTTCCCAAGTTATTTCAATTCATATATTTAATTTCTAATTGGACTTCCAACTTATTTCATTTTAAATAAATTCCTTTTGAAGAGAATAAATTTCTTTGTCTCTTTCAATCTATTTAAAAATCCAAATTTAAATTAAATTCTTCAATTTATAATCACTGTTTTATGAAATTCTTTTATTTAGCAATTTCACTTTATTCTGGAATTTATTCCATAAGATTATAAAAATTAACTTTTTATACTTTAAAAATTCCTTTCTTTAAAATTATTAAATTTCTAAAATTGATTCATTTAGAAATTCCTATTTTTGATTTCAAAAATCCAATTTCGTATATTTTGGAATCTAATGATATCAAACATCCATTCGGCCAATTTTTATTTTCAAACAATTCCCAATCATCAATATCATCGATCGTATCAATATAATCATTCACAGAATTATCATATCACAATAAAATAAATTCACAACAATATTGAGGGGTCCAGTTGGATCCCTCCAACCTGTTTCCCTGCATTCAAAGACGTTAGCACAATACCAATTCCGCTCCAGTACGGAATTATCGCGGTATATGGGTTTTATAAAAATCCGCTTACTAACGGCGCAATAGGGTCTCATCCGCTATACGAGGCGGGAAATCATCAATCCAATATATACATATGCCAATATGTATATACTGCTATATATATAGATATATCCTATCATATCTAATACAAACAGCAATCATAGCAATCAAACAATAACTGTAAACATTCCACATTTTATTCGAGTGAGAAAAATCTCACCTTAGCATTTATCTTGCAATCCGTTTCCAATTCTTCTTTCGTTTTCTCGACTTTAACCTTGTATAAATAATTTATACAATTCTATTAATACTCGAATTAAATCCAACAATTAAATTATCGTTTAATCTATTTACTTAACCAAAAGTTTTTATCTTATCTGATTAAATTCTCAAACCGATAAAATATTTTCCATTTGAAACTAACATTTTAATTCAACTAAAAATTTAGTTTTAAACAAATTTTCTTAATCGTAAACTGTATACATTTACAACTTTGTTTAACTTTACAGCACTTAATATTTCCATTTCCAAAATTCTATATACATATATACTATTTCCTGCTTAACTCTTAAAATAAGAATGTGTGCGTGTGTATATTTAATATTTCCATTTGTTATTCTCCTTTTAATAAATTATTCTTAGTGACTTAAAAATAAATTAAGAGTTAATTAAACAATTTAAAACTTAAAACTAAACTTCTTTTAAATAAATATATCTAACTAAACCCCCTTTTTTTTTATATAAACATTCCCATTACTGTAAATCCCCTTTTTAACATATATATGAATTTATATTAAAACCAAGACTGCAATACCTCGCTATCTCTTCTGAACTCAGTCGAGCTCAAATCTGACAATGCCGA
This sequence comes from Allium fistulosum, assembly GCA_030737815.1. NCBI lineage: Eukaryota > Viridiplantae > Streptophyta > Magnoliopsida > Asparagales > Amaryllidaceae > Allium > Allium fistulosum. The sequence goes on along the minus strand of CM060904.1, from coordinate 870,884,065 downwards.
GCATCATCGCCTCGTGAACCATCCATTTGCCAACGCTGAATCGTGACCATCTCGTCGCCCAAAAACAAGCTCGAAACCCAATCGAAGTCGATAACCCTCAAAGCCTCAGCCCCAAGCCACCACCGCTTCAACCAATCTGACGTCGCGACACTCCCACCGCTCACACGCACGTGCCCACGTACGCGCTTGACTTCCTCCATCGATTGCCATCGCTGCTGCCCCAAATACACTCGAGACCACCCATCAATGTCGAGCTCGAGGTCGAACCACTCAGGCTCGAAATGCCCTAGCCCGCGTCGCCGCCTCCCAATCGCGAGTCGCCGCTCACCTTTGATTCGACGCCCACGCGAATTGCCGCCAGCGATTTAGGGTAGGATTTATAGAAGAGGGAGGAAGGTCGTTCGAACCCAAAGTGAAAGGCTGAAGGCTCGCGACTAAATTTTGAAGAGGAACGAGACTAAACGGTTTTGAATTTAAGAGGCTCAGCATTTTTTTCTTTTGAAGCCGAGATGTAGAAATGATTTGAAAAGGAGAAATAAACGAGGGAGGATTTAATATTGATCAAGGCATGTGCTGCACGATTCCTCAACGTGATTTTAGGCGCGATTTGGGGAAGATAATATGCTGCCTTAACTTGATGTCGGCATAAATTTAAATTTTAAAATTTAAATTGAATTTAATTTTAAATGCGTTTGCTCACCGTACGATCACGTATTAACTCCGAAAATTACGAAATTGGAAATCCGACAATAATTCAATATTACGGACCCAATGGACCTGGTTTCGTCGAATTCCGAGACTGTGCCTCGGATGGCTATTTTTAAATTCGATTCGAACGATAAATTTCGAAACTGAACGAAACAGTTTGAAATTAGATTCTGAAGCCTCTGTTATCTTCAGTATCATCAATACGAATTTTAAAAGCTTTTGAAATATTTTTCTTCGGCTTAAAATTAAAGATTCAAATTTTTATTCAACTATCAACAGATTAAATTTTATAATTTAATCGTCAATTTCAAAATTATATCGGGATTCAAATTAAATCATCGTTCAAATATTTAAAATTAATTAAATATCCTCAATTTAATTCGTTCAAAATTCTGGGTCGTTACACAATCATAGTCAACATTGTTATATCTTCCACTACATCAATATTTTACCATTTCATCTTACCTTTCATTTACGTAACCTTTTATTCCATTGATTGTAATAAATTCACTTATTAAAATTTCCAATTCCAATAAATTTGAGTAAACTGATTTCCATCCTTTTATTCAAATTAATGGTCATGCTATGATAAAAATTTACATTGGTTACATTGTATAGAATCAACCTTTTTACCATTATCAATTAAACCTACATTAACTGCACTAATTAAGGGAATAAATTGCCATTTATTTCCAATTAAATTTAATAGACCAAATAAATAGGTAATATATATAATAATTTTTACCATTAGCCTTTAATTACATTTATAAGTTTATTACTTACAAACATATGTTACCATTTCTTTCATAACACTAATTTTATTCAATTTCCATTAAAAATATATTATTTCGTTAATGAATTCAATATTTACATTCTTTTTCCTATGTTCACTTTATAACCAAGTATAACCTTACACTATTTCAATTAATTGGAATTCCATTCAAATTGTTAATAATTAGCTTTAATTAACATTGTTGCATTTCATTTTAGTATTATTCCAGTTATAAATCTTAAATTTTAATTTCTTCCAACATTTAAAAAAAAATCTTATTAATTTTACTATTTTTAATTGTCAAAAATTACGGGTCGTTACACTCTCCCCCACTCAAAACTTTTCGTCCCCGAAAAGAAAATAGAAGGGAAAAGAAGGAATTAAGTAATCAATATATCTTATTCAAAATATTGAATTTGTAAACAATTTATTTGCATAATAAATAATTTAAATAAAATATATTAATTTATAAACAATTAAATCCTTTTATATTCCAATTAACAAAAGTTTGGAAAACATTTCACAATAATTTCTATGTCCAAAATTTACAAAAAATTTCGGCAGAGTCTCCTTTGTACGTAGAGGCTCGGGAGAAATCATAATATCAAAATAACAAAATATATCATATATTTTCAAAATAATATATCCCAACAGCGTGAGAAATAATATAATATCGCTAGAAAACCGTAATCTGAGAACGTACCAATTTGTCGGGCAAATAACGTTTATTTTATGAAACCAAAAGCAGTAGCAATTGCTTCCATAACCCGTATTCCACTTATATAATCCAAAAAAGTTAATAATTATATAGAAGTGAAATGATTATATTGTTTTAAATTAATAACAAACAATCAACATAACATAACGACAATCACTTTCAACCAAAAGCATACCATCATCACATAAAATCAAAATAAATCAATACAACATAACAACAATCTTTGCAAACAAGCATACAATCTTCACAAGGGATCAAAGTAATCAACCATTTCTGAAGTTACAATCATTAAATTTAATATAGTATTCATTTTATTATTTACTTTAATTATCAATAGCTTCAAACATTGACTTAAGTTCATAATTCTTTGCTTACAATATACTTTCTATTTCATTTTATTAAGTAGCACTACAATTATAACTCAGGTTTATTACTATTTCATATCAAATTTCTTATTCATAAAAGTAAATTTCATTGAACACTTTCATTATTTAAGTCTTTCGTGTATAATGTTCCCTTACATATCCTTATTTAACATTACAACTTTTAAAATTCTGGTAAGTTATATATATATATATGTTTTTAAGAATGTAATTGAAATTTTATCTTATTTCATTTTAGTAAATAAACGTTCAATAGTTATCATTTCTTATTTTCATATCCTCTTTGTTTACAAGTTACAAATTTCAAATTCCTTTTATTTCATTTATAACTTAGCATTTAATTTCTTACTTTCAACTTTAGAAGTTCCAATTATTAAATAGTTAAAAATTTATTCCATTACAATATTTAAATTCTAATTTAAATTTACTTTAGTTTATTCTATTGGGTTTTTTTTTTCTCATTATTTACTTTTCCATTCATTTATTTATATAGAGATCAATCACTAACATAATTTGTTTTCCATTAAGGATTTAAGTCATTAATGAATCTTTTCCAAAAATATAACTTAAGCTTCTACTGCCTTACTTCAGTTTATAACTTAATTCGGTTATTGAATAAAAATTTAAGTTTTTGGTATTCGCCCTTGAAGAGAAAGGAAATATTTCAATATCTCTAAAAATTCAATTAAAACATTTAACCTTATTCACTCAGTAAAAATATAAGATATATTAAAACATCCTCATAGCATTATGTAAAGGTTTTTCAAAAGTCGAAAACAATGTTAGAAATTTATATCAAACATTATAATAAGCTTTTGAAATAAAGTTCTTTAAATTCGAAGATTTATTAGACTCGATATTTTTAAAATAAGTATAAACTCAAGATTATTAAACTGAAACTAATAGCATACTCAAATCTTACATTAAATTTCTAAATCAAAGTATAAAATTTCATATATCTTCATAATTAATTTTACGCACTTGTTTTAAAAATGAATATTCAAATCATGGAAAAACATTTATTATGGTTTAATACAAAAATTCAAACAGTAAATAAATCAATAAATTTACTATTAGTACTTTGAAATCAAGTAAATATTCCAAATTATACTTCCAAAATAGAGATTCACATTTATTTGTCAAGTATATTACTATAAATAAACTTCGCAAATCAATTTTTTTTCCATTTATATAATATCTTTAAATTATACATTCAAAGAAACTTATATAAATTTTACTTGAAATATTCATTTGAAAGCTTCATTTGCAAATCAACCATCTTTAATACTTTAATACTTTTCAAAAAAATTCATTTGTAAAATTCCTTGCTTCATGTATAAATACATTTAAATATTTAAATAACATCTTTATAAATATATGTAAACTATTTGAAAATAATTATTTACATCATTACTTATATTTACAAAGAAGCTATTGAAAATCTTAAATCCATTATTTATAAATTTATTAGTTTTATCTCAAGATACTTTTAAAACATTATTAATAAATCAATAATCATTTACTTTAAATATGTTTTATTTAATAAATAACTTCTCAAATATTTACAACACTAATAATTTACTATTAAAATATGTTGTACATGAATAAACAGTATTTTAAACATTTTAAAGTATTTAGAATTGAAAAAAATGATCAAAATATCCTTTATATAATACTTTATCAAAATACTTTTATAACTCGATGTCTTAACAGGTTTATCTTCGTTCTTGCAGGCTCTGGCCATGCGTTGATCAGGCGCAATGCTAGAATTCTCTAAGTACTTAGTAGACCTGCTTCAACACCCAGTGAAAAATACTTAAAAATAGGTATGAGAAGTACCGCTCAAAATCCAATGTCAAATGATGATAATACGATAGCAGTGGCCCGCTGCTGATCCAGTATTTACGCAATGGACACAAAACTTTCCAGAAGATCCTTCTACCTTCCGGATTCCAGAAAATTATCGTATCCAGTTCGTAAACAAGGGACCATCGACCCCTGCTGCAGTGGTACGCTGCTGATTCAATGATTTACGCAATGGATGCACTTCCTTCCCGGAAGATCCATAAACAACAGATCCCAGGATCGAAAGCGCCTCCATTGGGTAAACTAAAGAACCATCTACCCTGGAAAAAAAATCGAGGAACTCATGAGTTTAAGTCCGGACAACCATATCGGTTCGAATCCATTTCTGAATTCACCTAAGTATATTAGGGTTTATCGGTCGAATCCATTCCTGGATTCCCCAAGTCCATCTGGGTCGAAGCATATCATACTATACTTCTTCGCGGAGGGTACTTCCCCATACCTCTTACTTCAAAATATAACATACCATATACAATAGCCTTTCAAAACCATAGCTTCAAATATCGCACTTATATAAATTCCATTATATATAAGATTTCATTTTCAGATAAAGTACTTCCCAAAATCAATAATCTCGAATATATCAAATCATTCTTATATAAATTCCGTTATATATTAGATTTATCTCTTCAGATCGAATACCTTCCAAAATCAACAGTTTTGAAAATCAACTTATACTTATATAAAGTCTGTCTAATACCAGAATAAAAAAAATTTCCAAAATCAGTTTCGGTGTATGAAAAGCCATATGAGATTCAATATCTTTGCTTTATAAAAGGTTTTGAATTTTGAATAGATTCGTATATAAAATCGTTTTGTGAAATAGTTTTGCAAAATAGTTTGTAAATAAAATAGTTTGTAAAATAGTTTGTAAAACAGTTTGGTAAATAAAATAGTTTGTAAAATATTTTTGTAAATAAAATAGAATAAGATAGTTTGTATAAGAAAAATAAAAGAAAATTGTTTTGAAAAATGGTTTTAAATTAATAGTAGTTTTGCATACAAGAAAAAATCCAATTTAAATTACAAAGATATCCAATCCAACAACTTTTAATTTCAGCGTCAAAGCGTATCAATAATATTAGAACAAAAGATGTACATATGTCATCATTTCGCAAAATCACATTTGATCGCTTGCTCGGTTACACAAGTTCGCTTTCGGACAAGTATTGTCCATTCAACTTCCCTAATGCGGACTTCAATATGGTTTCTTGACTAGAAATCATCATTCTCCTTGCATAGCTATATAATATGATAGAGAATTCTAGAACCAAACCAAAAATCCATATCAAATATTCGCCATCAAGAATCGAATGGAAAATCCTAACACAAAGTGGTGAAATTCACCTAGAACTTGTGTACTCAAATCCGGATCAAATTAATTTTGAGAATAAAATAATATACATACAACTTATGTAATTATCCCAATTTGTTTCATCCCAATTACATTTCAATTAAATTCATTTTTTTTATATCATTGATTAACACAAATATCAGTTCATACTTTAATATTTGTTTCATAGAATTTCTCCATTTAATGTAAAATATTAATATATTCATTCTCGTAGTATTGCTTATATTTCTCTTTAATTTAAATTACATTCATTTCTCATGTAATATTTCTCATTTAATACTACATTTATTTGCAAATCATTTCATAAGGAATTTTCTTAAGTTCATAACCAATTTATAAAAGCTTAAATTATTTTATAAACATTATTCGGGCTTAAAGTTATCACAACTTTAATTATAACTATTTATTACAACTTCCATTTATTTCATAAACAATTTTACATGGCATGACTTTATTTATATTCATTTCATTTTTAGTTCACCTTTACCTTTCAATTAATTTATGACACATTTCATAAATGTTAACCAAGTTCACAATTTCAATTTTTAAATATTATTACATTACGTGCCAATAATGTATACAATAATTCTACTCAACTATAACAAATTAACCTTGTTTCACTTGCTTTCAAATTAAGGTTATCAAATTCAACTGCATAATTCAACACAATTACTAAGTTTCAACTCATATATTAATTTAGAAGTTTTGACTATCCAAATATCCAAATATTCCATTTTATTTCAATAGTTGAAACTACCAATCAACAAACAATAAGTTTTACAACAAAACATTTCAAGTCCATAAACAAATATCCAAATTATTCATTTTATTTTCTTTAATACACCATTATTAGTCTAGTGTTTAGTCTATTAATTCAATCAACAATAATTAGCCAATGCTTATCAACTGACAAAAACTCAACTAATCAACAATAAATGATAATAACTAAATATTACCATTCCATAAATCGAACACATTACAAATAACTATATCAGTTATAAAAATCTATTCCTTTATATATATATCATATAATATAAGGAAAAATACATTCATTTCAAAACTTATATAAAACATTTTTTTATAACACTAACAAATACGCGCTCTCGTATATAAACTCATACAACTCATTCTTGGGTATTACTACCCTATATCTAATGAGTTAACCCCAACAGGCTAAGGTATGTCTAAACCAAAGCTCTGATACCAACTGTAACGACCCACCTTTTTGGATGGTTCAAATCGACAATAAACCACACATGTCAGACTCAAACCATTCAAAAGGGGGATTGTTAATGGGGTAAATAAGAAAAAAAAAGAAAAAGGAAAGAAAAAAAAAACAAAACACAGAGTCTCGCAGCGGAACGATAAAATATAATAATCAAATAAACAGTTCATGAAGTTGTTTTACAAATAACATTTGATTACACTTTTACAAATTCAAATCAGATTTATACATACATCATAAATAAACAAATAATGCAGCGGAACACAATAAGCAATGGAATAATAATAATAAATAGCAATAATATATTGGATCTTCGTCTTCATCCTCCAGAAAATAAAATGGTCTTCAATACACTGAAAAAGCTCAGACTGACCCGAGCATAATGAAAAAACAATACACTCAAGTCAGAACTAAAAATTCCTATGTAAGTCAAATCAATCTCAAATAAAAATATGAGTTCAATGGCTTCAGAGATGTTATGGGATTTTTCATCTCCTATCAAGTGTACAACGTCAGTGTAGTAATTTACGAGATTTAAAATAATTCGAAATACATATTTTAACCACTTTATTTAAAATAAATCCGAAGTTTAAATTAAAAACTTAAACTTTTTATATAATTCAGTTTCAATAAATAATCCAAATTCAAGAAATTGTATGGGTATATATCATTTCAACCCATAATTTAAATGTCCTAATTATCCAATTCTAAAATGATTCAAGGACCACTTAAATGATGTCAATAATATACAAGGTGATAACAGGGACATATTAAAATAAATAAACAACCATACATCCAACATATCAATCAATAAGCATCCATTTCAAACAACATCCAAATCAACCAATATATTTCAACATATAATAGTTATCAATATCGGGGTTTAACTATCAATTAAATTCCAATATAAAATTAAATGTCAATTCAGATTCAATATCAATTCAATTCAAATGTCAACTTAAATCAACAAACAGCAAAAAAAAATTATATATCACATCATATATTTTATTTAACTTGCAATGGAATTTTTAGTATTGCGTGAGTGGGTTGAATCACTCACCTTTTTGCTTTCCCTTTCTAGCCAGATTTGGATCTGCAACTACTTTCTCATTTTGTTTTGTTTCCTTGCTATCTTAATCTTTTTTTTAAAGAATGTTTTGGAGAGAAGATTATATAGATCTGGATTTGAAGAAAAAGACATGGAAAGAAGAGAAGGTTTGAAAAAGAAAAAAAAATTAAACAAGAAGAAGAATTGAAAAAAAAAGGAAAGGAAGCTTTGAAAAAGAAGAAGAAGATGTTAAGAATAAGAAGAAGAAAAGAGAAAAAAAATGCTTTAGAAAAAAGGAGATAAAGGAGTTTTGAAGAAGAAACATGAAAAAAAAGGAAGGAGGAAGGTGAAGAGAGACAAAATGAAGCTACAGAAGATGATATTTAAAAAAAATGAAATGAAGCAACAAAAATGAAGATTAAAACTAGTGAAAAGCTAATAAAGCTAAATAAAAACAAAGTAGGAATTGAAATAAAGTAAAAATATGAACAACCCAAAAAAAATGGTAGGTATTAAAAGAGGTGAAGGAAAGAATTAAAAATATGAAAAGTAGGTAACGTTCATGAAATGAAAAGGCTTTAGACAATGTAAATAGAAATGAGTAATGGAACAAATGAGGAAACAATGAAAGATAGTGTGACAATTATTAATTAGAAAGGGAATGAATGGACCAATTCTACTCAAAAAAAAACTTTTTGGAATTCAAATTTCAAAACATTTGTTCACTCAATTAATTTTGTTAACCCAAAACATACAAAATTTGACATTCATTAAAGATTTAATTACCACAACATAACTAAATTTGAACACACCAATTCACATAACGGGGACCGCCGCTACATAAAATAAAATATGAACCATGATTTAAAAATTCAAATTTAAAAACAACATTTTTCTCGACACATAATTATGAACTCAAATATTTAATTTATTTTAAATTTCAAGGTTAGCAATAAAATCACTTCCGTGCAACCTATGCCTGCTATTTAACTACCGTAAAATATTGTTTTAAAAATTCAATTTTCTCTTTTTACAACGTTATATTTATATTCAGAATGGAAACGTTCACTTTATTTTCCTCAAACATTTTTTTATTTTCCTTAAAATTCTTATTCGTTACTTGCAATTCATAAATGTAAACATTCTTATATTCTAAAATGATCAACTTATACAATATTAAATCCATTCTTATATTTCCAAATAATGTACATTCCAAATGAAAACATTCTTACATTAAATTTATTATTTGCACTTTGTTTTTTTTTCCTTTTTCAATTGAAAGATTTCACTAAATTTATTTCCAATTAATTTTAATCTTTCACTTCAAAACAAACCCTAATTGATGAAATCAATTAAATAAATACGTGAACATTGTAATCCTTATTTATAGTCATGCAAACACATCTATAAAATTATAGTATCCAACAAGCATTAAATTACATACTAAACAAATGTTTTTCTCTATCAATTAATATTCATTTAACTCATCATTAAAACAGACATTTATTATTCCAATTCCTGTTATTAAATTATATTCTAATAGGCGTTAGAACCTTCCACTTCATTGCTTCATTGTAGTTTGTTGTTTTAGAATTTTATTTATGGTCCAAACTTATGATCTAATAACATAGTTAACATTTGTTTTACATTTCATTACGTTAATATACTCCAATTTCCATCCTTTGTTTGTATTAACTACTATATTTCCATTTTATTGAATTTTGATCAATTTCACACATTAATTATAATTAAAGTCTTAATTAATTTATTTACGTTGGTTTCATTCTCTTATTAAATCGATTATTACCTTACAATCATAGTCAACATTGTTATATCTTCCACTACATCAATATTTTACCATTTCATCTTACCTTTCATTTACGTAACCTTTTATTCCATTGATTGTAATAAATTCACTTATTAAAATTTCCAATTCCAATAAATTTGAGTAAACTGATTTCCATCCTTTTATTCAAATTAATGGTCATGCTATGATAAAAATTTACATTGGTTACATTGTATAGAATCAACCTTTTTACCATTATCAATTAAACCTACATTAAATGCACTAATTAAGGGAATAAATTGCCATTTATTTCCAATTAAATTTAATAGACCAAATAAATAGTTAATATATATAATAATTTTTACCATTAGCCTTTAATTACATTTATAAGTTTATTACTTACAAACATATGTTACCATTTCTTTCATAACACTAATTTTATTCAATTTCCATTAAAAATATATTATTTCGTTAATGAATTCAATATTTACATTCTTTTTCCTATGTTCACTTTATAACCAAGTATAACCTTACACTATTTCAATTAATTGGAATTCCATTCAAATTGTTAATAATTAGCTTTAATTAACATTGTTGCATTTCATTTTAGTATTATTCCAGTTATAAATCTTAAATTTTAATTTCTTTCAACATTTAATTAAAAAAATCTTATTAATTTTACTATTTTTAATTGTCAAAAATTACGGGTCGTTACACATATAGAACTGCCAGTACATATGTAGGTCGTTTGTATCATGTTTTCAAAAATGTTTTTAAAAGAAATACATTCATATAGGACGATCCGATTCAAAATCATTCTGCATACATATTTTCTGTGGGGTGATACAGTAATACACTATGCACTTATGCATGTTTTGGTTGCAAAATTTGATGTGCACTCATTGGTTGTGTAGTTTATGATAATTAGGAGCCAAAATCTTGACTTAATCATCGGTGAAATTTTGGGGATGAATTTTTTTTTATGGAGGGAAGAATGTAATACCCATAATTTGGCGTTAGTTAGACCCTAAAAATGTAATTTGTATAAATGTTGTAATTTGACCATGAAACTTACACCATTGCGTTCGTGGCAAAATTCTGAGAAAATTTCATATTTGAAGTTTTGCGATAGGAGTCCAAACAAAGAAGTTACGGACGAAAAATGAATTCGAAATGAAAATAAATAAATAAGAAAAATTAACGTTTATAATTATTCGCCCGAGCGCACAGGCCGACCGTTCACTGCGACCGTTCGACATGTAGCAGTCGATCGGTGCATACAAGGCAGTCGACCGGTTGGGCAACCGTGGGCACAATAAACCTAGGCCACAGCGGTGCAGATTTAATATATTTCGATCCAACGGTTCTGGCTGATTCTAGCGTTTACAAAGCCTAGCCCTCCCTTCTCTTCTCATATTTTTATGGAGGCAGTAGTGAAGCTCTGTCATTTCTTCTTCTCCACTTTCTTCCTAAATTATAAATATAAGATAAGATATTTATATCTATATTCATACAAATCGAAGAAGAGTAGAAATCTACTAAAAAGGAGAAGAGTAGAGAATCAATCATATGCGTATTTGAGTTAATTTATATATATTTGTATCTATTTTCTATCACATTCCCAAATCTCTTCTCAGATCTGTAATTCTAATGTATATACCCTTTTTATACATATTTCTTGGATTATAAAGGAATTGAAGATGAATCAAAGTATCTACTTCAGATCTGGAGATTTGGATTGCTTTTAAAAGGTGAGTGGGAAATTTTATATATTGTTATAATATGGAAACTATCCTATGGTGTTTATTTGACTTTTATGCTTAATTGGATAATTGTATATGAGTGTAGTCAACGAATTGAATATAATCTGAATATAATAAATATCGCTTACATATTCTTGTTTATGAATTGATTTAGAATTGTTTACAGCTTGATCTGGAAATTGGTCCCAAAATTATGAATTTAGAATATTGATTTGAATGAAATTTACTCCAGATCTGAAATAGCTTGTACAATAATGTTATAAATTTGAATTATTACCCAAATCTTGTTGGAATGTAAACTTTTCTATGTTTGGAATTGTTGGAATTTAGGCCCACTTAATATTTGTAAATTAGTTTGAGTTCTTTGATCCCTTTCAGAAAAATACAACGTTTGATCTAACAAGGAATCGATGCAAATAGAAAGAAAAAGAGATGTGTAAAGTATGAATTCATTGTAGTTTACACTATCTATTTTAGTAATAAAAAGAAATGATTATTCCTTGTAATTTCAAATAATATAATCTTTTAAAGTTAGATCTTTTGTTTTGGGCTAATTTATGGAAATTATAGTTGATAATCTTTTTAGATATAATTCCAACAATTTAACATGGAAAAGGATATTCTAGTGAAGATATATAACTATAATGTATTTGATAAAAGTAAATACATGTACGTAATTTACTGCACTTATAATAATTAAATAAAAAGCTAATAACAACGCTTACATGTAATATTCGCGTATAGGATAATTAACTAATAAGAAAACAATTTAAAAGGTTGTAACTCCAATAAATGGTAATAAATATGGGAATTGCAATAATTTGATAGGGTAAACGGATTAATAAGATTGATAAAAATGGAATAGATATGAAAGGTTACTAATTTGAAATTAGTAATCATACATAAATGTTTTAGGAAATGTCCGTTAGGATTTTATGGGCAAATGGACATTTATGAGTATTAAATGGGGATTCTGGGTAGATTAATATTTAAGGTAAATCTTATTCACTTAAATAAAAAGGGAATTAGTAAGCTAAGTCCAATGTCTACCTATGATAATATAAGTAAAGACTTAGGATGGTTAATTGGACTTCGTAGGTTAGTGATGTGAGGTCAGTATAATCACTTGACGGAAGACTATCATTCACTTGAGGGTACTAGCGGTCGAGTGTACTTACTACTAATGTGAGATATCACTCTCCTAAGACCCGTGATGCCGTGAAAAATTGGGCTTTCTTTCTTAATTGGAAAGTATTAAATGGTCCAAATTTGGAATTAGGAGCGGTGAGGGATATCTCCATAGGGGTTCGCTTCTGGTTTGAAGTCTTAAGTGGCTAATGGATCTACCTCTCTCCTAAATGAAATTATTAAGTAACCTAATGAGATTCCAAATAGATAAGGATGTCTCTAGAAAGGGTTTACTTTAGTGTTGAGGTCTTAAGTGGCTATAGGGCCCACCTCTCTACAGAAAGAAGTAACCTAATGAGATTCCATATTTATAATTAAGAGTGATAGTGGATATCTCGGGAAGTGTTCGCTTTAGGTTTGGGGTCTTAAGTGACTGAAGGGTTCGCCTCTTTCCTATAAAAGAAGTATTAAATAGCCCAATGAGATTTCCAAGCAATGTCAACTGTATAGTACCAGTGAGGAGTCCGCCTTGGGGTAAGGTATTAAATGACAAAGGCCTACCTATAAATAGGTGTTAAATGATCAGGGGTTTTCTTAGTCCTTATTAATGAGGTATTAAGTGGCTTGGGTACAGTCTCTCACATTGCTAAGGCCGTAATAACAATAGTACCATTGAGGAGCATGCCTTGGAAATAGGTCTTAAATGATGGGGTCTGCCTTAATTAAGGTCTTAAATGACCGGAGTCTGCCTATTTTCCAATAAAAGGTATTAAGTGGCTTGGGTACTGCTTATTACATGGCTATGATTTTATTGGCAATAGATGAGGTAATAGTTGGACATTAAATGTCGGAAGCCTTAAATAGTGGTTAGAGGTCTTGTAGGTAGGACCCACCGACCATTGACAACATTGTTAGGAAACTACCATAAGAATATGTCTTAAATGATAGGGTCTACCTTGATTAAGGTATTAAATGGCAGAGTCTACATGTTTCTCTTTTAAAAAGTATTATAGAAGCCCACTTCATATTCAGAAGTATTAAGTGGCAAATGAGTTTGGAAGTATTGGGTGGTTGATAAGGCTTCATAAGTATTTTGTACCTTGTGAAGGGGTAGGTAAGTAACCGTGTGTGCAATGCAAGGTTTGATTAGAATTACTAACCTTAATGGACATAACTATTAAATGGAAACCAATCGGTATAAATTTATGTTATAGACAGCTTATATTTTTCTAGTCACCAGAACGTTGTTCTGATGCCGTCCTCATTACAGCCTATGGGATATATTTAGAGGAACCTATCACTGGAGCTAGATGTGCCTTGTTGTTTGAGAAGTCTTCTTTTTCTCTCGTGCTCGATGCTGATGTGACAATCTGCTATCCAAGGAATACCATTAGTTCCAAGGTAATAGCCATAGTCAGTATTCTTATCCTATTATTGTTTCCACTATGAGTTTAGATTTCAATCAATCTCTGATATTGCTCATGCTTATTTGCAGGTGCCAAATCTAAAGACTTGTGCTTTGATGGACTTGGGTTTCGATTTTTGTCGAAATTTAGGCCCATAGAGGTACGGGTTGTTACAAGAGGTATGGATGGGATATATGTTGTGTGCACCATGTCTTTGTCACAAGAGGTATGGATGGGAGATATGTTGTGTCCACCAAGTTAAGACATCAACCATTTTGGATGTTCTTAGGTGAAGAATGAATAACATGGTGAATTAAATTTTTCGGATTTGTTTTGTTAAGACACCATCCTCTTTAAGTTGCCTTATCTTAGCAATCTGAAAAACTAATTGAGAGAACTACTACTGGATGATTTAGGTGTTAGGTGTATGCATTTAGGAATGGTAAGAGGACTACAATTTAGTTTAGGGCACATTGGTGCTAAGGCTACCTTTGTTGTGTATTGTAGAGTTAGTTAATTGAGATAGAAGCAGAGATTGCAGAAATTATAGACATGCACATCGATTGAGATTAGTATTTTGAGGTGAGCTATACTAGCAGTAGACTTTGTTGGGTTAATTTAGGGAGAACGATTTGGTTAAGAACAATTGGAAAGTAGAGGAGTAGATCTAATCTTTTCAATTTAATTCCTTTCCAAAACATTTTTCATTTACTTAATTGTTAGTTTAGTTCATATCTAGGTTTGGTTGAATAATTGCTTGGATTGATTATTGTTTTGTTTATGCATGGACTGTGCTATGGTTATGATGTGTTTTATATGCTATGATTTTTATGATTTATTATGTATATATTCACCATATTACATGTCGATGTGCTTGGTTGTGTTTACATATAGAATTTATATGTTCACCCTACGATGTTTACATACATGCTCTATATGTCATATCATCTCATTCATATAGGAGTGCCCAAATGTTAGATATTTGCATATAGATATGTCATATGTTATTTGCATGCATAACATGATATTATGTTGTTGGTTGTATTTTATAAAAATACACAAAACACCACGTATGTATTTATATATGTTTGTTGAACACGTACCTCTATTTGATAAATTTGATTTCAGATCTCGTACAATGTATGGATGTTTGGTTTGATTGGCTTCCTTATTGTGTGGTTAATTGTTTGGATTAATGATTGGATGATTTATTTTAAATGCTTATGTTTTTGTGTGAAATGAGAGAGTGTGTTACATTCTTTATCCCTTGGGAGTTTTGGATATGAAATTCTTTTAAGGGTGGAGAATGTAATACCCTGGAAAATTGGTAAATTTTTTAATTAAATATTAATAATATGTCATGCAAAAATAATTGATTTGATGAATTAAATAAATTAATTAAAAATAACGAGGGAAAAAATGGTCATTTTTTATACATTGGAATTTGATAACAAAACCAACGTCATTGCGACCATCTCATTTTTTCGATTCGCGCAGTATTTTGGATTGCCTCGTTTGGAGCTTGTATGAAGGGATTAAGTGCGAAAAGGGTATCAGGTCGACTCGGAGTTAAAAAGTTAGGGTTTGAACTTGAATTCGAAAATAGGTCGACAAATTAGGTTCCCTCCTTCCGCTTAACCAACTCATGTACGTTTAGTGTTAGAAACTACCCACCACTTCTCCTTCTTCCTTTCTTCTTCCTCTTAACCTACCAAAGGTCAAACTTTAATATCTCTCTCATAACTCAATGAAAATCCACGAAACCAGTTGCTTTACGAAGCTATTAAAGAATGCTATAGACTTGAAGTGGTTCGGAGGCAAAATATAAAAGCACGGGAGTGTAGCAGGCTGAACAGTAAGGTAATGGAATAAATCCCATAACCCATTTCAGTATTCAACTTGCAACTTAAAATTGACATATCTCCTTCATTCTTAATGGAGTTTGGCGATCCACAAATCGAAGCGACCGTATGGATGAGGACTACGATCTATAAAAAGAGTTGGGGCGAAAAACAATGGTTCTTGGCTGGAAAATGGAAGAATAGCGAAAGCAAGAGCAACGTTGGAGTTTTGGTGAGTGATTCATGCTCTCTTCTTCATATAATGCAATTATAACACTCTAATAATGATGTGTTGGCCATATTAGTACAGTATGACATTTATAAACACTTGAAATATGGATTCAAATGGGAATCGGAGGGATTTGTATATGAACAGTGAGTAAGAACTAGGTTCTCATATGAATATGTTTTATTCGATGAATTACACTTAAATTGATGAAAAAAAGATCAAACAAGACTTAGAAACTTAAGGTTAGGATCTAGGTACATTCTCAGACAATCAGAGGTGGAGCAGAGGTGGCCGAAGGCGAAAACGACGGTGAAAACTACCATTTTTCGAAACCTGAAACACCTAAGAGTCGTGTACACAGTTCCACCGATGGGCTGGACCGGGGCATCGATGGCCGAGTCTAGGCACAAGTTGTGTAACAACCCGCAAACCCGTACCCCTTGAATTGACATTAATCTACATCAAATCAACTCAAGAAGAACGGAAATACGAACCATTTGGGTTAAAGAAGAAGAGGTAGAAGAAGAAGAAAATAGAAGACAACATCAGAATCTAACCATCGCAGCGGAATAAAATATGATAGAGCATAACTAATCTTTACACAAAAACAAACCTGTTTATACATTACATCATCAGAGTTCAATACAATCAGAATCAAATACCGGTCAGTTATATAACTTGACCCACAACAGAATACACAGTACACAACACAGCGGAATATATACCAAGTACGAGTGATACGTCTCGCCTTCCAGCTCGCCTCCTGAGCTCCATAGCATCCTATCCTGTATCTATAATACTCGGTCTGACCCGAGCATTATAATAAAATAACACCCGAGTCAGTCTGGAAAACCAACGTGAGAAAAACACATTCAATTGGATTATTAAAGTTTTCCAAACCCTTTGAAATCAAAAGCATCTCGTAAGACCACGCCATAAATAAACATGTCGGGTTTTTACCTTACGATAGCCAAAACACTTTCTTATCAAATCCGTCTGATATTATAATAGTGTCTATATACAAATACTTATTCAAATAGCTGAAATTGTTACATGATTAAATTCTAGCATACTAGCCACAAAGTGGGTTCTACAAAAAAAACTCGTAAAAGGCGCGTAGGGAAAATGGATTTCCATTAATGACTAGGCACTGGGGTACCACCTGTCACAGTACCTGGTCTAGATTAGTGTACCGAGGACCACGCTCGATCCCCTGCAACACAAGACCGGAACTATCCCTTACTGGATAATTCCAAGTAAGATCACCCTACGGTAGGGATCAGCAACCGCACCACTAAGCCGAATAAAAAGGAACATCTAGACAGGGATGACCTTACCCTAATGGGTGCTACCCACATAGCCTTGCTGCATAACCCCTGATTTTCAGTCATTCCCGGTTGATGAGGTTCGAGGCTAAGCGTTACCTTTTTAGAACATATCACTTAGAATGCTCACCGTCCACCTGACGATGTTCCGAAAGCATTCATCCATACAAGTCTGTTCCGGGTTCGAACGAAACCGAAGGCACTACTCCTACTACATCCATTTTGGAATCACCCTCAGGATTAGTAGCGACTAGCCCTTGCACTTCACTGCTCCATCTTTGATTCCAAACTTGTTTTCCCTACGAAAACGTACAAACCGGATCGAAGTGGTTTTTGAGAAATAAATCCCGATCCCGGTCTCTTCGAAACGATCAGCGCATTGGCCAATATTGATAGTCGGTTGTTTAACTATCAAATAACGTTCACAACATCCATCGACAATAAATAATTTTCCAAATTATTTATTTACCTCAAAATACCTTCTCAAGATATATTCCCACTTTTAAACCTTTTTGAACACAGTTTTCAAACCACACCCTTCTCATGGAATAAATTCACAAATATTTATTTCCACTGGAAAACACCAAGTATAAAAACTTTATATTTTTAAAATAATTTAAAACTCTTTATTATAAAATATCCTTTGAGACATTTAAGTTAAAACTACTTTAATACTTATTCAAAAATATATACTTTAAGAATAGTTTAAATGAAGCTACTTTATAAAATATAAAACTAAAATTTTTCTCTTTTTAAATCATAATACCAAGTCACCTTTAAATAATTACTATTAGGATAAATTTGAAAAATACTTACTTTAAAATTTAAACATTTAAGGATAATAAATTTTCTAAAACATACCTTTAATCAACTTTAAAACTTTAACTTATACTTAAGGATTTGCTTTGAAATCGTACTTGGCTATCCAGGGAAATATACTTCTCTTTCACATCTTAAAAATAAATCACTTTTTATTTTTAACCAAATTTATCCATTCCTTTAATAAATTCCCACTCTGAATTTATTCTTCCAAATATCCACTGATATATTACTTTATAAACCCAGTTTATAAATTTATAATCTCATTTCCCTTTAAAATTTCAAATCTTCTAATTGATTTCTGAATTACTCCATTTTGAAATAAATTCCTTTGCTTATTGATTATTTCAAAATCTATTAACTTTAAATTTCATTTCTTTATTATGATTTAAAAATTCTTTAAAATAAATTTAAACCTTGAATTTTTAAAATAAATTCTTTATCCCTTTAAGTAATGTCGCTTAAGTTTTAAAATTCATTATTCCTCGGTTTACTTAAAATCTCTTTTCCATACTCGAAATTATTTGTTCAAATTTTACAATCACCTTTATTCTTATCCAATTTATTCTTAAATTTATTCAAATCCTCTATAATTATTTACTTGAAAATTCACTCTTTTATTTTCTTTCCAAAAATCCAATTCTATATATTTTGATTTCTCAGTATATCAAAATATATTAAATCAAACCATAGCATCCAACATTGCCCATTATCAATATAATTCATCACAAAATATCAAATATTCATAACGTAGAATATTAAACAATCTAAATAAATTTTTTTGAGGAATCCAGTTGGATCCCTCCAACCTGTTTCCCTGCATCCACAGATGTTAGCACAATACCAATTCCACTTCGAGGTGGAATATCGCGGTATATAGGATTAATATAATATCATCCGCTATTATGCGGCGCATAGGGTCTCATCCGCTATATATTGCGGGAAATCAATCACTCCAATATATATATATATATTACTATATAATATATCACATCTAATCAAATCAATCATTCAACCAAATATTTAAATTTAACCATTTAAATTTAAGTAAAACCCAGATGAGTGAGATTAACTCACCTTTGACCTTTAATTTGCAATCCGATCCAAACCGGCTTGTCTTCCCCCGATTTAAGACCTTGTATAAACATTAGATGATTTTTATTAATATTCGAATAAATCGAACAATTAATTACCACTTTATTTATTCAATTAACTAATGGTCTAATTTAAGCTAGTAATTAAATTTTAAACAAATTTTCCTTTTAAAAAAAATCTTTTAGTAACTAAATAATTTGAATAAGTTAGTTAAACAAATAAATCACCAAATTCATTATGTAAAATAAACTAGTGAATTAAAAATGTGTATAAGTATATTTATTTCCTTTTTGAACTATATATATATATGTACTTATAAAATAAATTATAGATTCCAAGAATCTATTTTATATAAACTTCTAACATTTTTTTTTCAAAACCCTAAATATATTTTCTGTTTATCTCAGAATTAAACATGCACGTGTACTTATACATATAATTATTTAATTTGAATTAATAAACGATACCTCACTGCTCGTCGCTGCCATCACCACCGTCTGCCCTACCATCCAAAGCCGAACCCTAGCCTCGAACTGGGTTCCATCATCTGACACCAGCATGCCCCACCACTACCGGCCTCGCAAACACCCCAAGCGCCACCACAACTTCCTGCGCGCGAAACACTTTCCTCGCCATCGCGAACGACCCACCAAGCTGCTGCTTCCTTCGAGAACGCGGAATCAACTAAATCGATTTCTCCCCGTTCTTCACCGTGCCTCCTCACGACCTTCCCCAGTCGCCACTCACGCGCACGCTCGAGCCACCATCGCACACATCACTTGATTACGCGCGTGCCCCCTACGATTTGATTTCGATCGGCCTGTGTTTTAATTTTTACAGAGGGAGCCATTTTTTTTTCGATTCGAAGATTGAATCTGGAGCAAAGGAAGGGAGCTCGCGATATTTGATTTTCGAATTTTAACTCCGGCCATTATTGATTTAAGCTACCGTTTGATTTTAGAACAAAAGGCGGTTTCTTCTTTGAACGAAGGAAATTGACTTGAGATGATGGGTTGCGTGAAGATGAAGGCTGTAGTGATTCTGAAAAAAACAAAAGCTGCTGGGGAGAAAAGCCTTGATGGTGAAAGAATTACAGCTGAGAATTTGACCAGTATTTAAAAATGTATATATATTTAATTTAAATTCAAATTGTCTCGATAGGTGCAACTCAAAATCTTGACCTCCTATCGAGGCGTGCCGCTAGGCGTTCATAATGTTATATCCATATTTCAAAAGCAATGGAAAAGATTTCGAGTCCTAATTCGATCGTATGGAGAAGATAGCTTTTTGAACCCAGTTTATATTAAATTCTCGATATAGATTTCAGCGCGTTTATCTACCATACGATCACACGACAACTCCAAACATTACGAAATTTGAAATCCGATAATAATACATTATTACGAATCCAGTGGAACTGGTTTCGTTAAATTCCGAGACTGTGCCCCGGAAGGCTATTTTTAAATGTCAATTTAAACGATATATTTTTAAAACTGGCCAAATCACTTTTAAATTCAATTTTACAACTTTTATTATCTTCAGTATCATCAATATAAATTTTCCAAGCCTTTAAATTATTTTTAACAGGCTTAAAACTCCAGATTCAACATTTCACCCAATTTCCAATTATTAAATTCAATATTTAATTATCCAATAAGTAGAGATATTTGAAATTTAAGTTAAAATTAACCTTTTAAATATTTAAAATCAATTAAATATTCCAATTTCAAATATCTAAAAATTCCGGGTCGTCACATTCCTCCCCCCTTAAAAGAATTTCGTCCCCGAAATTACTAGTTAGGAAGAATGGTCCAATACCCGTCAACTATTTCCCAAAACCAACCAGTTTCAACAACTTGCCCAAACAAATATTTTTATCAAAGACACGCTAACCCTCTTTCTAACTTCCTAGCTTATCCCTTAGTTCCAAACAATATTACTTACTTATCAATTCAAATTTAAATTTGAAACCAAATTTTGAATTATCAAAACTTTCTCAAAATTTTTCTAACTCCTTAAATTTTCGAATTTTTTTGGCAGAATCTCTTTTGTACGGTGGAACTTTTGCAATTTGACAAGAGATATAAATATATATACATCGACCCACACGGTCGGAAAAACAAAAAAAAACAAACAACAGTTCATAATTCCTATTTTTATTGCGTAGGCGTACCTTATTTAGCATTTTTAAGCAAGCGGATTATTATTTTAGCATTTTGTATGACCCAATCCAGCCAAACAGCTTCCCTGAACCTGTACTTACTCAATTTAAACATGTAAGTACTAAATATATGAAATTTATTAACATTTCACTTACTTCCAATAGCTAAACACATGCATTTCATAAGCAACATACACCAAACACTTTCCATGAGCAATTTATATGATTGCAAAACTAATTCAATTGCTTTCAATCAATTCATATATCATTTCATTCAATTTTAAGGGTTTACAATTCAATTTCTTACATTTAATTCATTTTTAATCCAAACAAGCTCATATTCAATTCAATTGATTTCAAAATCAATTTTATTTCACTTCTATCAATTCATTGAATTTATTTAATCTCATTTCCGTCACAATTTATTTCTACGCAATTTGACTATATTTATGTGAATAAATAATTACTTAAGCTTATAACCATTTTAAATTGATTCCAACTCAATTTGTATTTAATTCCTTCCATTTAATTCAGTTAGCCCATCCATTTTAATTTTAATTCACATTCTCAATTTATCAAAATAATATCCAAGCACATATTTAACTCATTTATACTCGAATTGGATTTTATTTGCAACTCAAATCATTTTCTATTATAATCCAATTCCATTTCATTTGACAACATTTCCACTTACATTTAATTCATTCCTAATCCAAGTTGAATTTTATTTATAACCCGAGTTTATTTCACAATTCAACTTCTATTTTACCAAATTGGGTTCCATTCCCAAATCTCACCAACATATTAAATTTCTAATTTATTCCAAATTAGTTTACTCCCACTTCCAATTCAATATTTGATTTCTATCTTCAATATCACTTCATTATTTTACTTGAGTTAAATCTAATTTATAATCCGAGTTTAGATTCCTATTTCACTTTCCAAAATACCAAATAAATTTTATATTTGGCTTACTCCTTCCATTTTTAGATTTTAACTCGAGATTATTAGCCCAGAGTATTTAATTCAGCTCCCCTTTATTCCCTTATCAGCCATCGAAGATTATTTATCCCAATTCAATTTTTACTTCAACTTACTTCAATACACTAGATTTTATTTCCAGTTCAATCCAACTGATAGCTTAAGTTCATTTAATTCAACTCACTTCCTTTTACTTGGCTTAAATTAAATCAAATTAATTTACTTTTAACCCGGAATTATACATTTTATTTAGCCAAGTATATATTTTAATCCAATAGGTTCTCAATTCTTTTACAAGCCATCGAAATCTTTTTTTTTCTTATTTAACTTAACTCCAGTTAAATCTAACCCCATACTATTCCTTTGACTTCACATAATTTATTTACATTTTATTAAGTAAGAGCTAAATTTTATTTAATGTATCCACCACATGATACAATTCCATCTTAATTATATTTCAACTTTAATTCAAATCAAATCACAGTATTATTAAACTTAGCTTAAGTTCATTAAATTTGACTTACTCTTCTAATTTATTTTGTTTCCACACTTATTTTAAATTAGTTACATTTACTAATTTATTTTAAATCTCAAATAAAAGTTTATTTCTAAACTTTTGCTTCTTTAGTTCCTTGGGCCAAAATTCTACAATTTCCATTTAAATTTTAAACTTCCTTAAGTTTTTGACTTATTTAAATTCCATAAGCATTTTAAATTATCTTCCAGAGTTTAAGCAACATTTCAAAATCACCTTTGAAATCAATTATATCCAAAATCCTTTGCATTTCTAAAATCAAACCCAACTTTTGCAAACAATTCCAATTTAAAAATCTCCAGGCAGCAATTTCTCTCTTGGAAACTTGAAAATGAACATCGATGATGCTGCAGTCATAATCGAAGTTATTTTCCTGCGACCGAAAGAGTTCAATGCTTTTATCTCTTTAAAACAATTTTCAAATATTTTTAATTTCAAATCTCTCCAGATTTCAAGTCGAATCCAAGAATATTTCTCAAATAATACCGCTATTATTTTTTCCAAAACCTTTGGAAACATTTTCAAACTCAAAGGAATTTAAACTTTTCCCAAAATTTCAAATTCCAAATCCATCCACTTCATATTCAAACATTACTCTGGAATTTTCATCTCAATTTATTTTCAAATATTCCTCTGGAATTCTTTTCCAATTTTATAAATCACATTTACAATTTACATTTACAAATCCCATTTGTATATGAATTTATTTCTTAGCATTTAGTTATGATTTCAATTTCTTATTCAGATTTTACACAACAATGATAATAATTTAATATTATCATTCCTAACAATCAAACAATCATATATATAACTATAATAGTTTACGAAAAATTATTTCATTTACCCTATTTTAAAACAATACTATGTCGAATTGTTCTATTCAAGTGTTTAGAAACCCCTATCGGTACAGTTGTACGGACTGTTCCGACCAGAGTTCATAAGCCACTCAATAAATCAATCAACACAATATAAAACCATTTATATTCACTAACAAATACGCGCTCATATCTATTATTACTCTCAAACTCATTCCAGAGTACTACGGACTCTATTTTCAAATGAGCAATCCCCACCAGAGCCAAGGTTCTCGCTTAACCTTCAGCTCTGATACCACTGTAACAACCCGCAAACCCGTACCCCTTGAATTGACATTAATCTACATCAAATCAACTCAAGAAGAACGGAAATACGAACCATTTGGGTTAAAGAAGAAGAGGAAGAAGAAGAAAATAGAAGACAACATCAGAATCTAACCATCGCAGTGGAATAAAATATGATAGAGCATAACTAATCTTTACACAAAAACAAATCTATTTATACATTACATCATCAGAGTTCAATACAATCAGAATCAAATACCGGTCAGTTATATAACTTGACCCACAACAGAATACATAATACACAACACAACGGAATATATACCAAGTATGAGTGATACGTCTCGCCTTCCAGCTCGCCTCCTGAGCTCCATAGCATCCTATCCTGTATCTATAATACTCGGTCTGACCTGAACATTATAATAAAATAACACCCGAGTCAGTCTGGAAAACCAGCGTGAGAAAAACACACTCAATTGGATTATTAAAGTTTTCCAAACCCTTTGAAATCAAAAGCATCTCGTAAGACCACGCCACAAATAAACATGTCGGGTTTCTACCTTACGATAGCCAAAACACTTTCTTATCAAATCCGTCTGATATTATAATAGTGTCTATATACAAATACTTATTCAAATAGCTGAAATTGTTACATGATTAAATTCCAGCATACTAGCCACAAAGTGGGTGCTACAAACAAAACTCGTAAAAGGCGCGTAGGGAAAATGGATTTCCATCAATGACTAGGCACTGGGGTACCACTTGTCACAGTACCTGGTCTAGATCAGTGTACCGAGGACCACGCCAGATCCCCTGCAACACAAGACCGAAACTATCCCTTACTGGATAATTTCGAGTAAGATCACCCCACGGTTGGGATCAGCAACCGCACCACTAAGCCCAATAAAAAGGAACATCTAGACAGGGATGACCTCACCCTAATGGGTGCTACCCACATAGCCTTGCTGCATAACCCCTGATTTTCAGTCATCCCGGTTGATGAGGTTCGAGGCTAAGCGTTACCTTTTTAGAACATATCACTTAGAATGCCCACCGTCCACCTGACGATGTTCCGAAAGCATTCATCCATACAAGTCTGTTCCGGGTTCGAACGGAACCGAAGGCACTACTCCTACTACATCCATTTTGGAATCACCCTCAGGATTAGTAGCGACTAGCCCTTGCACTTCACTGCTCCATCTTCGATTCCAAACTCGTTTTCCCCACGAAAACGTACAAACCGGATCGAAGTGGTTTTCGAGAAATAAATCCCGATCCCGGTCTCTTCGAAACGATCAACGCATTGGCCAATATTGATAGTCGGTTGTTTAACTATCAAATAACGTTCACAACATCCATCGACAATAAATAATTTTCCAAATTATTTATTTACCTCAAACTACCTTCTCAAGATATATTCCCACTTTTAAACCTTTTTTAACACAGTTTTCAAACCACACCCTTCTCATGGAATAAATTCCCAAATATTTATTTCCACTGGAAAACACCAAGTACAAAAACTTTAGATTTTTAAAATAATTTAAAACTCTTTATTATAAAATATCCTTTAAGACATTTAAGTTAAAACTACTTGAATACTTATTCAAAAATATATACTTTAAGAATATTTAAAATGAAGCTACTTTATAAAATATAAAACTAATTTTTTCTCTTTTTAAAACATAATACCAAGTCACCTTTAAATAATTACTATTAGGATAAATTTGAAAAATACTTACTTTAAAATTTAAACATTTAAGGATAATAAATTTTCTAAAACATACCTTTAATCAAATTTAAAACTTTAACTTATACTTAAGGATTTGCTTTGAAATCGTACTTGGCTATCCAGGGAAATATACTTCTCTTTCACATCTTAAAAATAAATCACTATTTATTTAACCAAATTTATCCATTCCTTTAATAAATTCCCACCCTGAATTTATTCTTCCAAATATCCACTGATATATTACTTTATAAACCCAGTTTATAAATTTATAATCTCATTTCCCTTTAAAATTTCAAATCTTCTAATTGATTTCTGAATTACTCCATTTTGAAATAAATTCCTTTGCTTACTCGATTATTTCAAAATCTATTAACTTTAAATTTCATTTCTTTATTATGATTTAAAAATTCTTTAAAATAAATTTAAACCTTGAATGTTTATAATAAATTCTTTATCCCTTTAAGTAATGTTGCTTAAGTTTTAAAATTCATTATTCCTCGGTTTACTTAAAATCTCTTTTCCATACTCGAAATTATTTGTTCAAATTTTACAATCACCTTTATTCTTATCCAATTTATTCTTAAATTTATTCAAATCCTCTATAATTATTTACTTGAAAATTCACTCTTTTATTTTCTTTCCAAAAATCCAATTCTATATATTTTGATTTCTTAGTATATCAAAATATATTAAATCAAACCATAGCATCCAACATTGCCCATTATCAATATAATTCATCACAGAATATCAAATATTCATAATGTAGAATATTAAACAATCTAAATAATTTTTTTTGAGGAATCCAGTTGGATCCCTCCAACCTGTTTCCCTGCGTCCACAGATGTTAGCACAATACCAATTCCACTTCGAGGTGGAATATCGTGACATATAGGATTAATATAATATCATCCGCTATTATGCGGCGCATAGGGTCTCATCCGCTATATATTGCGGGAAATCAATCACTCCAATATATATATATATATATATACTATATAATATATCACATCCAATCAAATCAATCATTCAACCAAATATTTAAATTTAACCATTTAAATTTAAGTAAAACCCTGATGAGTGAGATTAACTCACCTTTGACCTTTAATTTGCAATCCGATCCAAACCGGCTTGTCTTCCCCCGATTTAAGACCTTGTATAAACATTAGATGATTTTTTATTAATATTCGAATAAATCGAACAATTAATTACCACTTTATTTATTCAATTAACTAATGGTCTAATTTAAGCTAATAATTAAATTTTAAACAAATTTTCCTTTTAAAAAAATCTTTTAGTAACTAAATAATTTGAATAAGTTAGTTAAACAAATAAATCACCAAATTCATTATGTAAAATAAACTAGTGAATTAAAAATGTGTATAAGTATATTTATTTCCTTTTTGAACTATATATATATATGTACTTATAAAATAAATTATAGATTCCAATAATCTATTTTATATAAACTTCTAACATTGTTTTTTCAAAACCCTATATATATTTTCTATTTATCTCAGAATTAAACATGCACGTGTACTTATACATATAATTATTTAATTTGAATTAATAAACGATACCTCACTGCTCGTCGCTGCCATCACCACCGTCTGCCCTACCATCCAAAGCCGAACCCTAGCCTCGAACTGGGTTCCATCATCTGACACCAGCATGCCCCACCACTGCCGGCCTCGCAAACACCCCAAGCGCCACCACAACATCCTGCGCGCGAAACACTTTCCTCGCCATCGCGAACGACCCACCAAGCTGCTGCTTCCTTCGAGAATGCGGAATCAACTAAATCGATTTCTACCCCTTCTTCACCGCGCCTCCCTACGACCTTCCCCAGTCGCCACTCACGCGCACGCTCGAGCCACCATCACACACATCACTTGATTACGCGCGCGCCCCTTACGATTTGATTTCGATCGGCCTACGTTTTAATTTTTACAGAGGGAGCCATTTTTTTTTCCGATTCGAAGATTGAATCTGGAGCAAAGGAAGGGAGCTCGTGATATTTGTTTTTCGAATTTTAACTATGGCCATTATTGATTTAAGCTATCGTTTGATTTTAGAACAAAAGGTGGTTTCTTCTTTGAACGAAGGAAATTGACTTGAGATGATGGGTTGCGTGAAGGTGAAGGCTGTAGTGATTCTGAAAAAAACAAAAGCTGTTGGGGAGAAAAGCCTTGATGGTGAAAGAATTACAGCTGAGAATTTGACCAGTATTTAAAAATGTATATATATTTAATTTAAATTCAAATTGTCTCGATAGGTGCAACTCAAAATCTTGACCTCCTATCGAGGTGTGCCGCTAGGCGTTCATAATGTTATATCCATATTTCAAAAAAAATGGAAAAGATTTCGAGTC
Source organism: Allium fistulosum (assembly GCA_030737815.1). Classification (NCBI taxonomy): domain Eukaryota; kingdom Viridiplantae; phylum Streptophyta; class Magnoliopsida; order Asparagales; family Amaryllidaceae; genus Allium; species Allium fistulosum. The sequence continues at coordinate 870,855,728 of CM060904.1, read as the reverse complement.
CTAATTCGATCGTATGGAGAAGATAGCTTTTTGAACCCAGTTTATATTAAATTCTCGATATAAATTTCAGCGCATTTATCTACCATACGATCACACAACAACTCCAAACATTACAAAATTTGAAATCCGATAATAATACATTATTACGGATCCAATGGAATTGGTTTCGTTGAATTCCGAGACTGTGCCCCGGAAGGCTATTTTTAAATGTCAATTTAAACGATATATTTTTAAAACTGACCAAATCACTTTTAAATTCAATTTTACAACTTTTATTATCTTCAGTATCATCAATATAAATTTTCCAAGCCTTTAAATTATTTTTAACAGGCTTAAAACTCCAGATTCAACATTTCACCCAATTTCCAATTATTAAATTCAATATTTAATTATCCAATAAATAGAGATATTTGAAATTTAAGTTAAAATTAACCTTTTAAATATTTAAAATCAATTAAATATTCCAATTTCAAATATCTAAAAATTCTAGGTCGTCACAAGTTGAACCTAGACCCATAAGGGCATATATATATAAATAACGAATGATACGACTCTTGTATTCTAGAAGACGATCCGAGGTCAGTGAAGAGGTGAATGATAGTGCTACGAAGTAAAGGAACATGTGTGATAATTGGTTGTTATTTTAAGTGAATATACATACATATACATATACATATACATATACATATACATATACATATACATATACATATACATATACATATACATATACATATACATATACATATACATATACATATACATACATAGATATATATATATGTATGTATGTATATGTAGTTATGATATGGGAATGTGATACGAAGATGGACGTGGACATAACAAGTCTAGGGCCTTGATAGACGGCTCATAGTGTATATGCGGATATGAATGTGGTCGCATGACACAAGTATGTCGTACAAGCATGACGTTTCTCCCTTGTGGTTCTTCAGCAAGCCAGGTGGAGGAAGTAGATGTTAAGCGACCCTGTAGGCTACGGGTGGACCAAGACGTGAGTCCAATTTCATAGCACGAGGACGACAGGTTTTCCTGTAGGCTACAGACGGTCTAGGGTAGTGAGTCCTATACGCGAGTGCATGATAGTGGACAGTAAGCAACCCTGTAGGGCGTGAGGTCGGACCAGGAAAGTGAGTCTAGATAGATATGATGTGATATGATTAGATGTACATAACAGTTAGGTATAATGTGTTGATGGAACGTGTGGTGGCCAAGTGATAGACTCATATCATGTTAAAGTATTATTTTTGTAGTATATGTAGAGTAGAGTATGGCACACTCATTGGACTTATGTATGACCCTCGTTCTATTTTCCTTTATATATATGTATATGTATATACAGGTTGATAGAGTTTGGAGATTATATGGTATTAGGAGCAGAGATTCATTCGTATATTATGTATATGATATATATAGGTGTTGTGACCTAGATTGACTATGTATGTGGAATGGGTTGTATTTGTATTATTCAGACATATGTATTTGACATGGTAGACAATGTTATGGTGATGTGACTGTGGTATTTATTTATGTATTATATTTATTTCCTCCCATTGTGAGACTCTGAAAGTAAATAGTGTGGTTAAAACTATATCTTTTTTCTATCGGTAATTATATAAATATCTTACCTTACCCCCAATGACTCGTTCATTCGATTCTCGAGTTGCCGACATCGGTTCGGGCATTCAATCTGAGGGTCGAAAGGGTGAGTTGTTACAAATTATGGACTTAAAATTTTAAAATAATAGTTTCACAACAGATTGATTTTTCAAAACAGCGATGGTTACTGTTCGATAAATGAGGATATTATTTTAATATACATATGATAGTGGTATTTTTTATAACTCAGTGGTGTACCCTTTGAACGATGACTTACAAATCATATGTTCAATGGTTTTTGGTTTTGTGCTTCATTTTTAACAAAGGTGATTTTATTGAGAAATTCAAATGTTGGAGCTAATTCGATTGCTACCGTGGAGTGCTTATTTGATGTAGCTTTTTTTTATTTCATGCTTGACAATGATGGTGGAAGTTCAAGAGGCCGGACGTAAAACTAGTGTCTGAGGTATCATTGTATGCCACCATCGGCATGCAGAGAGTACAAGTGGTATCATTTTTCGCCAATATGGGAAACCTGAATAACAGGTGGTATCATGATGAGATAATTTGTCTTTTCTATTCAGAATATTTGGTATGATTTTTAACCTTTATGATTCCTCCAATCCAATATTTTTGATAACTCATACGTCTCATTGATTGGCTGATATTTCACATATTTTATTTCATGCACATGTCGAGTGCTTGCACATTTTGCTTTTGTTTTATTTTTTTTCAAAATTCCAAAAACATGTTTTATTTTCCTTTTTAGAATTTATGTTTTGAAAAATCAAAAGCAAAAAAACAAAAACACGTTTTTGCTTTCTTATGATTTTTTTGCACTCCATATTTATTCATGATGTGAATATTTAAAAAGAGACACTTTGGCTATATTTTTTACATGAGTTTTAATGATAATTTTTTTTAAGAGGTAGAGGATCTTTTGACTTGAAAATGTTGACATAAAACTTCTTGAGATGGGTTTTGATATTCTACACTTGACATGACTCTTGGAAATGATTTTACGAAATGAAAAATTTTGAACTTTGCGATGAGCTTCTTGAGATGGTCTTGTGATACTCAAACCCTGATATGATTGTTGGAGATGATTGCTTTTGAATTTTTTTGCTTTGTAACGAAAATCTTTTGGGATGAGCCGTTGATTTTTTGGGTACATTAATGTGTATACCCTTAGTCCATATGCTCCTCTTTAAACGTAGCTTTAAAACAAATTCACATGTATTGTTCAAGGTTAGAATATAAAATCAAAAATATTTTTGAGATGTTTACATAGAAACTTTCTTATGTTATTTTCAAAAGTATCTATATTAATTTCATAGATGATTAAGAATATTGCATTTGTACTTGATTAAATAACGACATTATGATATTTTTAATAATAGAGCATACGTTAAAGCTTCTGTTTTTTTACTATTGCATATTCCACATTATCTATGAATCTACCATTTGATATTCAATTTTTACGGACTCATATTTTCAAGTTTTTATGCTGGTGTTGGCTAACTTGACATACAAAAACTTGATTATTGAGAGCTTTGGAAAATAAAAATAACACATATGATATAACAAACTCCCTAAGCCCCTCTGACATGCCTATAAAATAGTTGTGTTGGTATTCATCAACTAACGTCCATTCTCATCTAAGAGACCTCAAGGTAATGAATGGATGGAAGTTTCTTGATCTCATTTACGATGAGCCAGGGATAAGTTTAACTTAAATAATATTTTTGATCACATCCATTTTCATCAAAGCGACCTCACAATAATGCATGGATGGAAGCGACTTGATTTCATAATGAATTAAAATAAGCTATTACGTAATATCTTATAGGCAATGTCATTTGAACCTCACTCAATGTTACTGTATTTTTTGTTACTCTCTTTCCAACCATGAGATATGACTTTAATCAATATACTTCCTATGATTTATGTTTGATTTTCATTAAATATTTAATGTCATATTCTGATCGAGTTTCACCATTCAGTATCACTTTTCAGTGTGTTAATTTGATATTTATACTTTTGATGAAAACAAAAGGGGGAAAGAGCGATTAAGATTTGGTGGTATTGTGAATTTAGTGTTAATGTTGAAAGAAATATTATTAGTTTGATATTTAATTCTCGAACACATTTTCTACAGAAGTAAAGGGAGCATATCAATAAGGGGAGCATGCTATGTATATTGAAACATTGTGTTATGCTTTGTTTATGATTTTAAGTACACTCAACACACATTACACTTGTTAAATCTTAAAACGTTGTTTGTTATTATCAAAGGTGAAGATTGTGAAGCAAACGTCTTGTTTGATGGTAACAAATATAGTTTTATATATTTTCTTTCAGAGTGTGTTATAGTTAAAAAATCATCTAAGCATAATTTTATTTTTCGACTAACTTGCTATCTATTATTTTTCAATCGATGAACACATCTACACTTTATCTGTATATCGTGACATGCATTTATTATTATCGAAGAGAATAGTTTGTGAAATATTGCAATTAATTTGTATTTGATATTAATAAACATATGTTGTCCTTAATGTGTTTTGTTTAGTGTTGTGCACTTACAGAATAACAAGAGTTTTACCTCTTAGTTTCAAAGTCGGTCCGTTGCACCAAATTTCAGAACATTGATTTTTATGAAACCGACCATAAGATTTGGCTACTAACACTTGCGCCAAGATCAAATAGACTGGAGCCTATTTGTTTCCATGACTTTTTTTCTTCTAGTTCCTTTTTATCTCTGTTTTCTTCGTCACGATTTTATCAATTATCTAGCCCCTAATTTGATTTTCTTTCAATTCTGAGAATCCAAACCCTACCCCTTAATGACCTCCCCAAACAATTGTCGTTCCTTTTCCAAATTAATTGTCGCTTACTCCAAGGTCAATTTTGCTCCATCTCCATAGGATTGCTCCCTTCGCTCACCCCATTCACTATGAGAATATTGCCTCATTTTTTTTGTAGTCCAATTTTACCTCGGATCTCGAGTTCGTACGTATTATTTTCATGAATTTGTTCCTTTTTATATAGTTATAATTATTTTCTATATATTTGGTTTAAAGTTAGAATTTTTTGAATTTATTACCGAATTATTTTGTTGTTTTTATGTGGTTTATTTTGATTTGTGTTTAGCACCCAAATGGTTACATTTTTAATATTATAAGTGGGATACCCTGTCCAAGCCATTTTATTAAGAGTATAGTTCTAGAATGATTTTACGTACAAACTGAATATAAGAGATATTGGGATAAGAATAAGTAGTTGGATTCTAATATATATGATATATTATTTATATTCCTAACTATACCAGTAGTTGAAACATGAACTATATTAGTTATATTATAATTTTAATTATTCTCTACCATAATTCTGCATTCACTTAATTCTATAAATATGTACTCTCCAAGTGTTTGTGTTTCCATTTTCATGGATGCATATTTATACTCATGTTCTATAAATGAATTAGTACTAAGTTTCTTTTTATGTGTGGCATTTACTTCCAGAAGAACTATGAAATACTATCAATTCAGAAGCTTTGACCGACCTGAATTCGCATGCCAGTAGTAAATTTTCAACTTAGGTTAATAAATATTAAAAGAGGCCAAACACATGACTATCTTAATGCTACATGATGGGTGCGTTGAATAACTATGAAAAAGATTAAGAATTTCTTTTACCATCTACCACTTAAGCATATACATGTGTAGATGTACGTTGTACGTATGCTTAGATAATTAACATATTTTAATGAATGTATAAACGGAAATACAAAACAACAAAGTGCACTATTTGGAAACTTATATTCAAATTGTTATGGATTTTTGAGACTGTACTAAATTACTTCTAATCGACTAATGTACAAGGACCTAAACTCATTGATCGGACCTTTAGATAATCTCAATGGATTATTTAATATTTTAAATTGATTATTTCTATCTCATGGTAATGTTAAGTGTGTTAATATTTTTATGATATTGAAGGCAATAAAGTTGTTATTTTCCAAGGAAGTTATTTTGGTTTTTGTTTAATTTCAGAGTTCTATTTGGGTAAATGAAAATGAATCCATCTTATTAACAGAGTGCTGGCACTATGCTTATATATAATGCACGTGCCTGAGCAATGTAAAGAGTACAAGCACTAAAGAAACAGGGCACTAAACAATACGCTATATTAAAATACAAGTATCACTAACACTCTCCCTCAATTCAACCTTCCTTCTCTTTCACCTGTCCTGTCTCTTCTTTCTATTTCTTCAGTTCGTCTTTGCTTCATTACTTGTTACAACATCAACATTCAGTTCTTTCCTCATTTTTACAAACCGAGCACAGGATAAGGATTTAGTCAATATATCTGCTTTCTGATACAGTGCAGGTATATGATTAATGCAAATCGTTCCTCTTGCTACTTGTTCTCTCACAAAATAAAGATCTAATTCAATGTGTTTTGTTCTTGAATGCAACACTGGATTGGCAGCCAACATCAGAGCACTTGCATTGTCACACCAAACTGTTGCAGGTCTTGCTTCCTCTACCAATACCTCTGATAATAATGATTTGAGCCACATGATCTCTGAAACAACACTTGCTACACTCCTATATTCCGCTTTTGCACTTGATCTTGACACGGTGACTTGTTTCTTTGAACACCACGATACCATGTTTTTCCCCAAATACACACAGTATCCACTAACCGATTTCCTGTCATCTCTATCTGCAGCCCAATCGGCATCGGCAAATGCACTGATTTTCAATGATTCACAGGGATATAGTTTCAGCCCATGATGCACCGTTCCTCCTAAGTATCTAAGAATTCTCTTCACCGCTTTCCAATGCTCGCTTAATGGATTTTGCATGAATTGACAAACCTTATTCACGCTGAAAGATATCTCAGGTCTGGTGATGGTAAGATACTGCAACGCACCAACAATGCTCCGGTAAAGATGAGGGTTATCAATAGGATCACCTGAATTCTTGGACAATTGGAGATTAGCAACCATGGGTGTATTCGAAGCTTTTGCTTTATCCATTCCAGCTTTCTTCAACACACTTTGTAGGTAACTTGCCTGACTGAGATGAAAGCCACCATCCTCAGTTCTGTTGACTTCAATGCCTAAGAAAAAGTTAAGTGCCCCAAGATCTTTCAATCTAAATTGCTCATTCAAGTATTTGGTTAGTCTTTCTATTTCTAAGTTGCTACTTCCAGTTACTATGAAATCATCAACGTATATAAGAACATAGGTAACATGACTGCTGCTTCTTCTAATAAACAATGAGTTATCCGATTTAGTGTGATTAAACCCCAACTTCACCAATGTTCCTTTCAGTTTTTCAAACCATACTCGTGGCGCTTGTTTCAATCCGTATATTGCTTTATTTAATTTACATACCATTTGACAATTATCTTTATCTTCAAACCCTTTCGGTTGCTCCATATATACTTCTTCTTCTAATTCTCCATTCAAGAAAGCGTTGTGAACATCTAATTGTTTCACCAACCAGCCGTTATGCAGTGCAATAGTGAGCATTACTCGGATTGTGGTAGGTTTTATTACTGGTGAGAATGTCTCTTTGAAATCGAACCCTGGTTGCTGCGTAAAACCTTTTGCTACGAGTCGAGCTTTATGTTTGGCTATAGTACCATCTGCGTTATGCTTAAGCTTGTATGTCCACTTACATCCTATCACTGTTTTGTTTTTAGGCAGAGTCACTAGGCTCCACGTACCATTATTCATTAATGCCTTATACTCTTCTTGCATAACTTTTCTCCACTTGCTGCATTTTATGGCTTGTTCAAAGCTTGTTGGTTCTTCTGATACACACTGAATTGTGTATATTTTAGGCTTGAAAATGCCATGCTTTGCTCTTGTCATCATATGATGCCCTTGAGGCTGTTCAACTACTAATTCTCTTTGATTTTGATCTGCTGTTTGAAACTGATTGCTGCTGGATGAGAACATATTATTTGTGTTATTTGAATCTTCACCGCTTATTTCTTCTTGATGTTGCATAAGATCATTATTCTCACTGTCTCTTGTCTCTGCGGTTTGAGAGTTCAATGAATTGTGACTTTCTACTGCATTTCCTTCGGTAGCACCATGTTGGATTTCAGTTCTTTCATACACTGGTATAGGTGGCAATGACCTTTGAGCATTAGTGACTTTTCTTGTATTCTTTATTTCCATACTAGCGAATGGGAAGATTCTTTCGTTAAATGTAACGTGTCTTGACGTAATAATTTTACCTTCACTTGTTAGACATTTGTAACCTTTCTGCCTTGTACCATAGCCAAGAAAAGTACATGGAGATGATCTGAAATTCAACTTATGAGAGTTATATGGTCTTAATAATGGAAAACATAAGCATCTGAATACCTTTAATCTCTTGTATTCAGGTTTTATGCCATGTAGAGCTTCATGAGGACTGATATTCTTTAGCACTCTAGTTGGTAGATAGTTAATTAGATACACTGCTGTAGAGAATGCTTCAGGCCAGAACTTCAAAGGCAGCGAGCTTTGTGCTAATAGCGTTAAACCCATCTCCACTACATGCCTATGCTTCCTTTCTACCATACCATTCTGCTGGGATGTATGTGGACAAGTACATCTATGAACTATCCCTCTCTCATTGAAGAATTCTTTTAACGGTTTGAACTCGGATCCACCGTCAGTTTGAAAGATCTTCAACTTTCTGTCGAATTGCCTTTCTACCTGTGTAATGAATTGTCTCACTGCTGCACCTGTTTCTGATTTCAATCTCAAGAAGTAAATCCATGTATATCTTGTATATGCATCTACAAAAGCAACATAATATTTGTACCCGTAATCTGAGTTCAATGGTGCAGGGCCCCAGAGATCACACTCAATCAATTCCAGCGGATTGTGATATACTGTTTCAGACTGATTAAAAGGTAATTGATGGCTTTTACCTAATTGACACTGACTGCATATATGTGATATTGTACGTTTTAAATGCTGTAAGTTTTCTTTATTCAATATTACTTCCATTACACTTTCATTGGGGTGGCCAAGCTTTTTGTGCCATGTATCATATTCATCATTTACATCACTATTAACTACATTGTAACATACCATCTTCCTGTCAACATTTTCATCAGTTTTGAGGTCGAATTTGTAAAGTCCGTCATGCAGCTTCCCCTGTAATATAGTTTCTTTGCTTAAATTATCTTTGATCAAACATATGTTTGAATGAAACTCAAAGAAGACATCATTATCATTCGCAAATTGTGATACGCTAATCAAATTCTTTTTAATTTGAGGTACTCGCAACAGATTTCTTAGCAATACTGTTCGATTTTTGCTTCCAGTGATAAATTGTGCGTGACCAACATGGGTAATATTAACTGGTGTACCATTACCCATATGAATTAAGTTCTTACCTCTATAAGTGGTTCCTCCAAGATTCAAGTTCTGTAGATTACTGGTTACATGATGTGTAGCACCTGAGTCAGGAAACCAAGCTTCATCTTGAATATCTGAATCTTTAGCCAGATTGTCTTGATGTTTAGCTTGAGAGATTTGATTCCTTGAAATATAATCTGCTCCTCCTTGGATCTGACTCAAATTGACACTGTATGGATATGGCTTTGCTGTAGCCTGATTTGGAGAGATCTGCTGATTGCTAGTATAATTCGTGTCAAATCTGAAATAGCATCTCACAGCTGTATGACCAAGTTTCTCGCATATCTGACATTTTGGTCGATTAGTTGTAAACCTTCCTCTTCCTCTTCCTCTACCATATGTACCTCTTCTTCCATACATGTAATTTCCTCTGCCAGTTTGACCTTCCTGATTGCTGCTTGAATAGTCAGATTTGAGATTAGGTTGTTGAGTCTTTGTATTGACAGCATAGTTAATGGAGAAGTCTTGTATTGAACTGTTTTTCTGCTCTAGTCTTCCTTCATGACCAAGTAAGACTGAGCTAACATATTGTACTGATGGTGTGGTTTCCTTAGAGGTTATAACCGCCACTACTGATTCAAATTCATCACCCAAGCCATTCAAAATACTAAGAACGTGTTCAGTCTCACTCACCTTATGTCCTGATGATTCTAACAAATCACAGAGATTCTTGATTTTACTCAGATATTCTCTGATATTTGAGCCTTCTTTCTTGATATTTTGCAGTTGTCTCTTATAGCTCATGATCCTTGCTGCTGCTTGAGAGTTGAAATTCTGATGTATTGCATTCCATACTTCAAGAGATGTCTTGCAGCCTATAACCTGAGATAGAAGATTGGGACTAATTGAAGAAAGAAGCCAAGAACACAACAAGCTATCTTGTCTTTGATATACTGTATATTCAACATTTGCATTCGACTGTCCATCTTGTCCAGTGACAAATTGTTGTGGTATAACAGTTGCCTCATCTATGAATTTCTGCAAACCATACCCTCTGATTGCTGTTCCGATTTGAAATTTCCATAATAAGAAGTTGTTCTCATCTAGTGTTACCGTAATTAATTGAGTCTGTGGATTTGTGATTGATTTCAATGCCTCCTCGAGAGATTTCGACGCTTGATTAGTGATTGCGTTAGCAGTGTTGGTGGAGTCAGATCTGGATTGTGAATCTCCATTGTTCGACATGATTTATCTGGGGTAAAACAGCCAGGTGATGATCACTTGGTTTGAAGAGATTAAAGAGAAAAGAGAAGATGGATTCAGATCTGGTTTTTGATTATCGTTTGATAATAGGGCTCTGATACCATGTTTAATTTCAGAGTTCTATTTGGGTAAATGAAAATGAATCCATCTTATTAACAGAGTGCTGGCACTATGCTTATATATAATGCACGTGCCTGAGCAATGTAAAGAGTACAAGCACTAAAGAAACAGGGCACTAAACAATACGCTATATTAAAATACAAGTATCACTAACAGTTTTGAATAGAAGATGTATCATACATGGTAAAAAATTATCGTTACATATTACAATAATAAAATAAGAATCAAATTTCTGTTGGCGTTCATGTTCTTCATTAAAAGGTGGTGTGGAAGATGATAGTTTTACAATGTTCTTATAAGTAGGAAAACTTTGGTAATTAATAAACTATCAAATTTCTAGTAATAAAAATCCATTAATTCTGATCTTAATAATTACCATCTTCGTACTTTTCTAATAACTATTTAATCACAATGTTCAATTTCTTCTCCAGTTTTTCAATAAATATTGTATATCTGATCTTGCACCTTAGAAAGAGTAGAGGATTTGAGAGACTCGTGAAAGCTAGCAGCTAGATATGCGAATATCAAGGTGCATTCGCATTGTTCTCAATCTCATGGTAGTCACAAGAATCAAATTAAAAAAACATGTTTTCCTCAGTATTTAATTAAACTCAAAGTTCTAAAGTAAATAGATTTCAGATTCGGATATTCATTCTAGCAATTGCATGTTATATAATAATTTATTCATAGAGAATTTTACATAATATAATGATTAGTGCTTGAAACATCTGTCTGAAATAAATTTACGATGTTATATCCTTTATCTTTAAGTTTAGCTTCTACCGATAAGAATGTTTCATTGTTACATGTAATAACAGATGTAATTAAGTTATGAAATTATAATAGACGTGAGATAAAATAACGAAAAAGCCAACATAGGTATTTATAGGTTTTGGCCTGACAATAATACAAATTTTTGTCATTTCAATATCAATTTTGAACAGTTTAATACATGTGTATTGTCTTATACACAAAGAGGTTATTCATTATTACTATTTCATTATTTTCTTACCTTTGAGCATTACCGATAACAGACTGATGCTTCATAACTGTTACAATCGAGTGATAAATTAGAGCATAAATGGAAGCAAGTAGTGGAAATTTCCAATGCAAGTAACTAAAGGTTGTTGGCATGAAAATAATAAATAGATTGTCTTTTTTAAATCAAGTTAAAGCCAGAAAATGCATGTACGCATTCGGATGAACCTGGTCCAATATCAGTTCATATTATATAATCAAGGCAGGAAAATCGGCTGAAGGAAAAACTTATCAATCTTTTTAGAACGAAGGACGCGGCAATTATTTTTATGTTTTAAGGACGCAAGTTTTATTCTTTCGCCTGAAGGAAATTCTTCACAAAAAAATTACGTGGTTCTCAAATCGCTAGTACATGCAGCGGCGGCATTACAAGGAAAGACGGCGCTGCATCACAAAAACATGCGAAGGCGGCGCAATCGCAAGCGAAGGCGGTGCAATCGCAGGCGAAGGCGGAGCTCGTTCGTCAGGCGAAGGCAATGGACTGTAGGTGGTGGCGACTACTTTGAAGGTCTGCGATGACTTGAGCCATGACTTTTATTGACGATTTCAAATGAACGGCGGTGGAGTGGAGGTTAAGGTTGCTGGTGGTGTCAAAGGTAACGCTGGTGATTAAATGTGTTGAAATGAACTAAGAAAAAAAATGCTATATGAACTTATCATTCTAATTCTATATGTATAATGCATAAATTCAGCACATTCCATTTAATCTGATTCCATTTAATCTGATGCACTTTAAAAATACAAATGCTATTTTTAATTGTCATTCAACATATTTGATTCAATCTAATGCACTTTAAAAAGACAAATGCTATTTTCAACTATCATTCAACACATTTGATTCATTCTAATGCATAATAAATTACAAATGTTATTTTCAACAATCATTCGGCATATTCGATTTATTGTAGTGCACTTTGAAATTATAAATGTTGTTTTAACTATCATTCAGCACATTCGATACATTCTAAAGTAATTTAACAATACAATTTATATTTTAAAAATAAAAATGCTATTTTTAACTATCATTTGACATTTTTGTTTCATTCTAATGTATTCTAAAAATAAAAATGCTACTTTTAACTATCATTTAGCTATTTGGCATATTCCATTCATTTTAATGCATTTTAAAAATACAAATGATATTTTTAACTATCATTCAGCTATTTGGCACATTCCATTCATTTTAATCCATTTTAAAAATACAAATGATATTTTTAACTATCATTCATCACATTCCATTCATTTTAATGCATTTTAAAAATACAAATGATATTTTTAACTATCGTTCGACACATTTCATTCATTCCGATGCATTTTATAAATGCAAATTCTATTTTTAACTATTTTTAACTATCATTCAGCACATTCCATTCAATCCGGTACACTTTAAAAATACAAATGCTATTTTTAACTATCATTCGACATATTTCATTCATTCTAATGGACTTTAAAAATACAAATGCTATTTTTTACTATCATTTTGGTGAGATTTAGGATGCTATATTCAAATATCATTTTGCATAGTCAGATAATGGTACTATATTTTAAAAGTATAAATGCTATATTAGTCTATCATTTAGCATATTAAACACCGTCTATTGTGTTTCAAATGTAGAAATGCTATATCTAAATATCATTCAACTTGTGATTAAAACTTTTTGACTTTCTTCTTCTTCTGTGTACTGCTTCTCCATTTGTTTCTTACCTCTAGATTTAGTGGCACTCAACTTCAATTTTCATGAAATTTCTAATTTACGTTTGGATTGGAGTGTTGAACTAGGTTTTTTTCAATTTTGGAATGGACGGTAGGAGCTTCGACGATGGCGGCGGCTTGAACGACGGCGGCTTGGGTGGCGGCGACTACGGCAAGTTAAGGCTAGGGCGGTGGCGGCTACGGCAGGTTAGGGCTAGGGCTAGGGCAGTGGCGGCTATGGCAGGCTTCAGACGATGGCTTTAGAGATGGAGGAAACGGTTGAAGTTGGTTGAATAGAACGCGCTATTGTCCTTGAGCCTAAATTTTAAAAGTTCCGTCTTAGATTTAAAAATTAGCATAAAGTTTTTCCTTTAAACTAATTTCCTCTAATCAAGGTATATGTTCTCATAAAGAGATTCAGCTCATTTAGTGTAGAAAGAGTAAGACCACTAAACGAAGCTCTTTTTTATGCTAGCGTCATGATTGGATATCCCTACATCCCCTTGGAGCACATATATTTCATGGCAACATTTATTGTAACAAAATGAATCCCTTGTTGTTACATGTTACCAATCTCATATATATGCTCATCTCCTTTAGGATATCTTGCGATGTGAGACTAATCATAATCCAATCTACGCACACACTCTAATACAGTGCGAGTCACACCTAATATATCTCCACATTGACGAGCATTTCTCAATTCAACTTGAAGTTATACAGTGTCCTCAAACACTTGGATAAGATCACTAACACCTCCAGCAGTTTAGATTAGGTTGCTACCACCTCTCAGCAGTTTGGCCAAGCTATTTTTACAAAGAGTCCACTTTTCCATGGTTAGAGCAGACCACGTTCTAACATATAACTCCACCCTAATGAGAATCCTGAACTCAAGCCACATATTGGAGCATTTTTAGGTCAACATTGCATCATATTGGTCCCCTCGAACCATCGGCTCTGATACCATATTGTAATTTTCAGCACCCTCTCGCATCTTTCGCTATGCGCGCGCTTTATTTAGTGTAGAAAGGGCAAGACCACTGAACAAAGCTCTTTTTGGTGTCAACGTCATGATTGGATATCCCTACACCCCCTTGGAGCACATATATTTCATGGCAACATTTATTATAACAAAATAAATCCCTTGTTGTTACATGCTACCAATCCCATATATATGCTCATCTCCTTTAGGATATCTTGCGATGTAGGGCTAATCATAATCCAATCTACGCATCCACTCTAATACAATGCGAGCCACACATAACAGATGCATAGTCGAACCTCGTTATATCGAATGTTCTTTCCTATTCTGTCATCTATCTATAATTTGTGCTCTTTGATTTTTTTATTCTCTTTGTTGGATTGGAATTGTTGAGATTGTCGACAGACTAGATCATTGAGTGTTCTGCTTCCGCTGTCCAAAACTCTGATTTTTTTTCACTACAGTTTGGTATCAGGGCTTGTTGTTCTATTTAAAGACTATTTCAGCTCTGTCTAATTCTACAAAGAATAGCACTGGTAGAAGCTCTACCAATTACGAAGTCTCTAGATTTGATGGAATGGGAGATTTTGGCACATGGAAGATGAAGATGGAAGCGATGTTGAAGAAAGAGAGGACTTTTACGGTTGTCCCAGATCTAGACAAATTGAAGAAACTAGCACCTGAAGAGATTAAGGAATTGGAAGAGGATGCTCTTACTACCATCCAACTTGGCCTTTCTGATGAAATACTTAGAGAGTTTTCTCATGTGAAAACTGCTAAGGAATTACGGGACACTCTTCAGAAAATTCTAAGACAAGTCTCTCACCAATCGCATCATCCTACAACAACAACTTTACTCGTTCAAGATGAAGCCTGGAACCGATGTATTAGCTCACGTGGATGCCCTAAACACACTTGTTATGAATATTTGAGCAGCTGAAGTAAAAATTGAGGATGAAGCGTAAGCTGTCATTATTGTTAACTATATGTTCTATGGGCGCTATTCTATTTTCTTGGAGGATGTGAAGGCAAACTTGCATAACGAGATGTTGAGGAGAAAGTTAGCAAACATAAGCATGGAGAATGATTCCGAAGGCTTTATTGCACAAAGGGGAAGAAGTAATAGTAGACCCAAATATGGTGGATATAGAGCCAAGTCAAGATCTCAGTCAAGGGGAGCTCCAAAGGGAGTTTGTCATTATTGCAGAAGACCTGGACATTATATTGCAAGTTGCCCAAAGTAGGAGAATAAAAACAAAGCCGTTATCCAAAAAGCTTCAGCTACTACAGCGGAAACATCAGATTCAGAGAGTGATCTTGGCATTTTTACAGCTTCTGCCTCTTTTATGAAGAGTACTATATGGATTATTGACCCTGGAGCATCCTATCATATGACACCTGATAGACACTCTTTTTCCACTTATCGTCAGTTTGATGGAGGAGATGTTCTCATGGAAAATAATGCTACTTATCACATTATTGGTATTGGAACGGTGAAGATCAGGATGTTTGATGGTGTTGTTCGTACTTTGTGTGATGTCAGGCATGATCTTGATTTGAGGCATAGTCTGATCTCCGTTGGAGCATTGTGCAATCTTGGCTTGAAGTGTGTGATAGAAAAAGATTCATTGAAAATTACAAATGGCTCATTGATAGTGATGAAAGGGGTAAAAGCTGGAAATTTATATTTGCTGAAGGGTACCACTGTTGTTGTGGAGTCTTCTTCAGTTGTTTATTCTATCGATTCTGATTCTACCAGATTGTGGCATTTTCGTATGGGACACATTGGAGAGAACAGTTTCGAAGTATTGAGAAAGCGAGGTTTGATTGACGGTATTCATCATTCAAAACTTGTCTTTTGTGAAGGATGCGTACTTGGAAAGCAGACGAAGGTTTCTTTTAGCATTGCAGAGCATAAGTCTAAAGATGTTTTAGAGTATGTTCACACTGATGTTTGGGGCCCCGCACCATGCCTATCTTTTAGAGGAGCCAGGTATTTTGTTTCATTTGTTGATGATTTTTCTAGAAAGGTATGGGTTTACTTTATGAAGTCCAAGGATGAAACTTTTAATAGGTTTCAAAGTTGGAAATCTCTTGTTAAGAAGCAGTCTGGAAAGAAAGTAAAGATTCTTCGTTTAGATAATGGTGTTGAATTCACTTCTCAATAATTCATCAAATTTTGTGAGTCTGAGGGAATCAAACGGCACCACACAACACCAGGAGACCCTTAGTCAAATGGAGTTGCAGAGAGGATGAATTAGACTTTCTTAGAAAGAACTCATTGCTTATGTCCGACTGCTAGATTAAAAAAGAGATTTTGGGCAGAAGCATTATCTACGGCGGTTTTCCTCATCAACCGTACACCTTCTACCGCCATAGATATGAAGATTCCTGAAGAAGTATAGAAGGGAAAGCTTGTTTCATATTCCTTTCTCAGAGTGTTTGGTTGTCCAGTTTATGTGCATGAGAGCAAAGGGAAGTTGGATCCAAGATCGCGTAAGTGTATTTTTCTTGACTATAGGAGAGGAGTTAAGGGTTATAGGTTGTGATGTCCTACTACCTAAAAGATTGTTACTAGCAGGCATATTACATTTGATTAAAAAGGCTATGTTGGAGGTGGAGCCTTCTTCTTCAATTAATGATGATGTTGAGAGGACAAACTCATAGTACTAGACACAAAGTAGATCATCGGACTTTCATATAAGTAAAAATGGTGTTTCCGATGACACCATGGTTGATGACGAGAGGACAGAGAATCAATCTCAAGATGGAGCTCAAATTCAAACTCGACCAATTAGAGAAAGGAAAAGGCCTAGATGGCTTGATGATTTTGTGGAATTAAGCATTGAAGACATTGACTTCGATGACATGGCAGCCTATGCTTAAGCGTATTTCATGATGAGCCAAGAGATTATAGAGATGTCATTAGTTCAGTTGATAGTTCCAGTTGGTTAGTAGCTATGGAGGAGGAAATTGAGTCTTTGCACAAAAATCACACTTGGAATTTAGTGTCACTTCCTTCCGGTAAGAGAGCAATTGGTTGTAAGTGGATCTATAAGGTGAAAGACGGTGGCAATGGTGACTTGAGGTACAAGGCGAGCTTAGTGGAGAAGGGTTATGTTTAGAGGAAATGTGTGAAGTTCCATGATATTTTTTCTACAGTTGTCAGGCACACTTCCATTCACATTCTTTTGGCATTGGTTGCCCACTTTGACATGGAGTTGGAACAATTAGATGTCAAGACAGCATTCTTGCATGGTGACCTCGAGGAGGACATTTACCTACAACAGCCAGAAGGGTTCATTGACAGCAACAGGTCCAATCATGTTTGTAAGCTTAACAAATCTCTTTATGGTTTAAAACAGTTTTCTAGACAGTGGTATAAGAAATTTGATAAGTTTATGATCTCACATGGTTACTCTAGAAGCTTTAAGGACCAAAGTGTCTATTTTAAGAAGTATAATGAAGACATCATCTATTTGTTGCTTTATGTTGATGATATGTTGATAACTTCTAAGAGCATGGCTAGGATTTTAGAGTTGAAGATGGAGCTCGACAAGGAGTTTGATATGAAAGATTTGGCAAATGTAAAGATAATTTTAGGGATGGAGATTTAGAGGGATAGAAAGCAAAGAGTCTAAGGCTAACTCAAACTCAGTATATCGAGAAAGTCCTATCTCAATTTGGTATGTAGAAAGCTAAACCGGTGGGTAATCCATTAGGCTCTCAATTTCAACTATTCAGAGATTTATGTCCCACATCGGATGAAGACAAAAGGTATATGGCTAATATTCCTTACTCTAGTGCAGTTGGAAGCCTTATGTATGCTATGGTATGCACAAGGTGTAACATCCCTAATTTATGACAACATTATTCAGGAGATTTAATTAGATAAATTAAATAGAGTATTGTAAGAATTAGAATGATAAGGAGATTGATATTTGAATAAAACAATTAGAGGCCATGCTTAAATTAATTAAATGGGCTTAAAATGGCTTATATGTTAGTAAATTAAAACAAGCCCTATTAGGGAGCAGTCGCATCTTATAACTCATGTATCCCTTCATTTGCACGTCCATTTTCATTTCACAAAAATGCATATCAAAAGAAAACACAACCGACCATTACTAGGGGAAAAGAAGAAGAAAAAATTAAATCAAAGCTAAGGATTAAAGCTAGGGGGAATTAATCTCCAACAAATCTCAAATTCCTTATCATAATCAAGGTGAATAATAATCTATATCATCTTTATTTTGTTTTTATGATCATTTGTTTTCGAGTTTAAGATTAAATCCATTTTTGGGATGATTTGGATGATGATATGCTTGGATCATAATAAGTTTGATTTAAACAAGTTTGTTTAAATATAATTTTATACGGTTTTAAGAGTAAAACCGATTATAATGATTTTCATATGCCATGAGGAATTTATATGTTATGTAAAACATGATTTTGGAGTTGGGTTTTAATTTTCATAACTTTCCAAGTTATGGCGAATTTCCTATGAATTTTCAAAGAAAAATACGGTTAAGTGGATTTAGAAATTTATTTCACAAATTATATTGAGAATTTGGGTCTGAAATTTAGATATGTTAGATAACATATTAAAAGTGAATTTCTATGATTTTTGAGGATTTTTCTAAGTGATTTTCTATGAGAATTAAATTATTTTGGAAGGAGAATCTAAATGATTTAATTGTTTTGCTTAATGGAAGGGCTTATTGTTAAATTAATCTTGATTTTGATCTGAAATTATGCAGCAGTTATTTGGAAAATAATTTGAAAATTTTATGGCAACCAATCAAATGTTTATAAATAGGCAGATTAGTTACAAAGAGATTACTTTAAATAGCATTAATCAACCTTTATCCAGAAAAGTGGGTTCCGCCTCTTTCAGATGTACCTTTCGACTCATAGCCTCCGCCTTCAATCAAGTCGAAACCCCACAAAGCCGAAACCAATACACAAGGTATTACTTAGATAGTATGAAGTGGATTGGAGGAAGGCGGAAGGGATAGTGTCGAAAGCGTTGCTTCCGATGGGGTCGAAACCTTTGCTTTGTTTTCAAATGTTAAGCGCATGCTTTGTTTTACTAAAAGGTTTTGATGTAGTCAAAACGTATGCTTTCGAGAGGTGTTTTCCTAAATAGCCTTCGAAGAGAGTTGCCATCTTACGTTTTAAAAGTAGAGGCTTTCGAATGAGTTCCTTTATTTGTAAAATAATGCATTCAAAAAGAGTGGTTTCAACTTAGTCGAAACCCTGCTGCCGTTCTTTTGCCTTTCGAGTGTATTGAAGCCATCAATGCTTTCGAAGGGTGGCATTTGTTTTAACTTGTACTAAGCCACTTCTTAAATGCTTTCGAAAGGGTTCAAGGGTTTCGATGCTAACAGTTTTACTTAAATGTTTTGAAGCTTTCGAAAGGATGGTGCTGATGCCATCAAACTTTCCCCAAAAAAATTTATATGAAGATCAAAGGTTTCGAAAGAGATACTTTCATATATATATATATATATATATTCACTTTGACCCAAAAGACGTTTTTAAAGCAAAACCCAATGGTTTCGAAAGAGTTACTTTCATTGGTTTCGAAGCTATGTTTCTAAGCATTATTAAGTAATGCTTAGGTACTTTCGAAAGGTACATTTTGGTTTTGAAAGTGATAATTTAAAGAGCTTCGAAAGGTATATATATTTAGTGTTTTGAAAAGAAGTTTTCAATGCTTTCGGAGTGGGGTATCCAAGGGCTTTGAAAGTAAAGTTTTAAGGTTTCGAAAGCCTTAGTTTTCAAAACGTATAACCCAGTCTCATTTTAAAGGAAAACCATGGTATAATAAAAGAATTTTGAAATGATTTAAGTATGGAGTTTTTGAAGAAGTTTTTCTTGATTAATAGGTTACTGGGATTAACCAAGTTTTTATATAAATGATTTCAAGGATATTAAACCACGGGTGTTGGTATTATTATGTTATTATGTTTACTTCTTCATATATGCATATTCATATTGTAATGGACCCATAAATGTATTTTGGGAAAAGGGGCAGAATAACCAGCTATGTTGACCCAGTAGTGAATATAATCTGAATTAACTCCTGAATGAGTAGAATTGCATCCAGTAGGTCAGATAGACCAAAATGTAGGATGCATAAATAGTGAAGTTGTCTGATAGACATGTTCATAGTAAACCCATGGAAACTATGTTTAGGAAAAGTTTTTGGCAAGTGCCAATAGGTTCATATTAAACCCATGAAAACTATGATTAGAATGAGTTATTGGCAGGGGCAATAGGTTTGTAGTGAACCCATGAAAACTATATCCGGATTAAGTTATTGATAGATGTCAATAGGTTCCTAGTCACCCATGAAAACTAGGATAAGGGAGAAGTTATTGGAGATACCAATAGGTTCAGGGAGAACCCATGAATTAGAAAGTTATTAGCAGGGGCAAATAGGTTCATAGTGATCCCATGAAAACTATGAAACTGGATAGGGACTCCATAAGTATTAAACATGTTATTAGTCAGCCCATGAAAACTAATAGGTTAATAGTAACCCTAGAAACTATAACTGAGACAGATAGTCAAATTGTATATGGACGCGTAATCCAGAATTGATTTACTTGTTTTGCATATCATCATAATATTTTGAATTGCTTTGTTTTAAACAATGTGGATGCTGGGGCATGGTATATGGTTTTATAAAGTTTTAAATGAGATACTAGTGAGGGGGAAAACCCGTTCTGCTAAGCGGCGTGGTCTCACTAGATATCTAAATGGTTTGAGATGATAGATTATTATTCATACCAGGTTTTATGTCTGACTCGAAGTTTATGTTTTTCCCTTTAAACTCTTGGGTGCTCAATTGTATTTGAGTAGTTTGAGAGTTGAGGATTTCAGGTTTTTCTTAGACGAATAAGCTTTCGGAGACGTGCAGGAGGCATAATAGCTATTTAGAGTTCATTCTATTTTGATTCTGATATGTTTGGTTGTTGTAAAGGCAAAGATGTTTAAATTTCCTAGTTACATACTCTAATCATCCTGGGGGCATCTTCATATGTCGCTCTTGGCGTATGTTGTAATAATTATATTTTCTCTGAACATTGTTAACGATTATGGGATTATGTAAAGAATTTGAAATATGATTTGGAATAAAATAAGATGTTTGTTTTAAATTGATTTAATTTTTTTTCCATATCCATGTGATTCTGTTATATCAATGTATCTAACATTACCGTATTTTGTCACCAGAAGTTAATACTATGGATGACTGTAGCATCTGTAGCGTTTAGCTTTTGGCCTTAAGATAAGGGATGTTACAAGTTGGTATCTGAGCATAGGTTTATGAAATTTAAAAGAAATTTAAACCTAAAATATTGTCAAACATAATCCAATGAATCAGGAAATAAGATCAGGGTTTGGGTTAATGCTATAGTAACGTAATTGTATTTGGTATATGGATATATATAAGTACATATTCCCCCATCTCTTAAATCGTTCTTCTATATCTTACTAAGGCTCATATGTACATTTTCGAGAATGAAGATATGGAGGCAGGAAACGGATGAGGAAATCTCGATGGAGGAAGAACCAAAACCAACGGAAATGTTAAACCCAATAGGAGGAACTCGGGTCGACAGGCTAATGCTAACCAAAATGCTGATGCCAACCAAAATGCTGATGCCAATGTGGGTGATGGAAATCCACTAGTGGATATGGGGCGATGTATTAGTTCTTCGTCAATATGATGCAAGCAGAAGTTGTTGCTGGAGTAGCTGGAAATGTTGGAGAAGCTAATCCGTGGCTCCAGTTGGGAATAATTATGCTAAGCTGAGCAGATATTACACAAGTCTAGGTGGAAAGCCGTTTATGGGAATGGAGGATGCCATCGAAGTGGAGAATTGGTTGTTGCATTGTGAAACGTATCTTTGCTGATTTGGGTTTAGATGATGAGCAGAAGAGGAGGCCGATCTCTAGGTAGTTGCAAGAGTCAGCACTTCATTGGTGGAACAATGTTACTGTCGGAGTTCCGAAGGAGGAATTAATTTGGGCTGATTTTAGAAGGAGATTTAAGTAGAGGTTTATGTCTGAGGTTGCTAAATCAGCGTTGCTGAGGAAGTTTTGGATCTGGAGCAGGGAGAGATGTCGATTGTTGAGTATGCCACTAAGTGTGATGAGTTGTCTCGTTATTAATATAATACCATAGACATTGTCATCAGAAGGAATGAGAGATTCATTAGGGGACTGAGGCCCGAGATTGCTGGGGCAACCCTGCCACATCTTTGTGATCCTAGTAATGTAGTTGTAGAGATGACATTCCTCCATGAAGAGATGCTTGTTATTTGTGCTAGACAAAAGCCGGTTGAAACCCAGGGCCCTCAGAGAAAGAAGAGAAAGTTCTTTAAGAAGAAGGGAGCCCAAAAGGGAGATGCTGCCAAGAAGGCAAAGGCTGATTTAGTTTGCTTCAAATGTGAAAAGAAGGGTCATTATACCTATGAGTGCCGGTCAGGCAAAGGGAAGAAGGCTGCAGATAAGAAGAATGTGAAGTGCTTTAACTATGACCAAGTTGGGCATTATAAGAATCGGCGTCCAGAACTAGTCAGGACAGACAAGGGAAATGTCTTTGCTGTTGGACCATCATCTGCTAGGCCAATTGCAGCTGATAAAGGGAAGACTGTGATGGAAGGTACGTTTTTGATTCAGAGTATACCAGTTAGGATATTATTTGATACCGGTGTATCACATTCATTTATATCCTAGAATTTGATTGATAGGTTATGCTTAGAACCCACATACCTTGTTACTTTCTTAAGGGTTGCAAATCCAATATGAAGGTATGCAACTCTAGGGATGAGATGTAACCAGTTAGAACTAAACTTGTTAGGTTGTAAGTTTGCATGTTATCTGTATGTTTTCGATTTCGTAGATTTTGGAATCATTTTGGATATGAATTGGTTGAGTAAGTATGAGGCTAGGATATTTTTTCAAGATAGGGAGATATCACTAAGACACCCGATAGTCATAACCGAGTTATATTCTCAGTGGAGAATTCTGACCGGAGTAGTTGTGCTTTGTTAAGTGCTATGGAAGTGGGAGAAGATCTAAGATAGGTTCGAGTAGAAAGAGAGTTTGCAGATGTCTTTGAGCCGGTTACAGGATTACCACCAAAACGAGCTGTTGAGTTTTGGATATATCTTGTGTGAGGAGCTGAACTTGTGAGTAGATCACCTAGTTGGATGACACCGACCGAGACGAAGGAATTGAAGGTGCGGCTAGTGGAACTAGAAGGAAGGAATTTTTATTAGACCAAGCAGTTTGCCTTAGGGAGCGGCCGCAGTGTTCGTGAGATGGGTCGTTGAGGATGTGTATCGACTATCGTAAGTTGAACGAGAGAACGATTAAGAATAAGTATCATTTGCCAAGAATTGATGATATATTTGATCAGTGTTGTGGAGCTAGAGTGTTTTTCCAGTTGGATTTGGCGATAGGTTTCCATCATTTAAGGGTGGCAGAGGACAGTACTCCTTTGACAACATTTCGGACTAGATATGGTTCATATGAGTGGTTAGTGATTCCATTCAGGTTAACGAATGCACCTGCTTTCTTCATGCATTTGATGAACCGAGTTTTACGAGAGTACTTGGATGGGTTTGTGTTGGTGTTTATAGATGACATTTTAGTGTACTCTAAAGATGAAAAGGAGCATGAGGATAATTTTAGAGTAGTGCTTGAGACGCTGAGGCAGCATCAGCTGAAGGCGAAGTTTTCCAAGTGTCATCTTTGAAAGAAAGAGGTTAAGTTTTTTGGTCACGTGGTTTCAGAAAAAGGCTTGTCAGTCAATCCAGATAAGATCGAAGCTGTTAATAATTGGAAGAGACCAGAGACGATGATTGAGATTAGAAATTTTCTTGGACTCGGTGGCTAGTACTGGAGATTCATCATAGATTTCTCGCGGATAGCAGTACCTTTGACGAAGCTAACTTGCAAGGATGTGAAGTTTGTTTGGTTCGACAAATGTGAGGAAGCATTCCTTAAATTAAAGCATTTTTGACCAATGCACCTGTGTTAGTAGTTCTAGATGGAAACCAAGGTTGGTGGTATATACTGATGTATGTGGGACTAGATTAGGAGCTGTACTGATGCAGAAGGGTAAAGTGATTGCCTACGCTTCACGACAGTTTAGACCTCATGAAGTAAGATACACCACTCATGATTTGGAGTTGGTTGCGGTGATCTTCGCATTGAAGATTTGGAGGCATTATCTCTTAGGGTTGAAATTTGAGCTATACACAGATCATAAGTTTTTAAGGTACTTATTCTCTCAGAAGGAGTTGAATATGAGACAGCAAAGGTGGTTGGAGTTTTTAGCAGCTTACGATTTTGGTATAAAATATACTCTCGGAAAAGGAAATAACGTAGTGGATGCTCTTAGCATAAGACATCAGAATGTGGTGTTAGCTATGTTGGCGGAATGGAAGGATTTAGAAGCTTTGACTACTTGTAGTGTGTAGTTAAGGTCAACTGCTAGTTCTATTCAGAGTACTGCCATGTTGTCCTGTTCAGAAGTCCAACCAGTATTGATCGGAAGAATTGCTTCTAAGCAGAAAGAGGACCCAGTATTAGCTGAGAAGATTAGAAGGCTTGAGGTTGGAACTGAGATCGATGATCTAAAGGATTTTAATCTTGACTAGAGAGGAAGGTTGAGAAAGAAGGGATGGTTGTATGTTTCGAATATTGAGGACTTAAGGAAAGAAGTTTTTGGAGAATGTCATCAATCCAAGTTTACGATTCATCTTGGAGGAATCAAGATGTATCAAGATATGAAAAAGGAGCTTCTATTGGGAAGGTATGAAGAGGGATGTTGGCTTGTGGGTTAGGCAGTGTGTAAACTGTCAACAAGTGAAAGCCGAAAATCAGAAGCCAAGTTGATTGCTTCAACCTTTAGAGATTCCAGTTTGGAAATGAGATTCGATATCCATGGATTTTATTGATGGGTTGCCGAGTCAAATAAAGGAAATGAAAGTATATGGGTTATAGTGGACAGGCTGACCAAGAGTGCCCATTTCATTCCAGTTAAGTCAACCAGGACGACACCTGTTTTAGCTAAGTTGTTCACGAAGAACATAGTTAGACTATATGGGATTCCTAGTAGTATAGTCAGTGACAGAGATGTTTTATTCACTAACGAATTCTAGAAGAGTCTACATGATGTGTTAGGCACTAAACTCAAGATGAGTACTGCATATCATCCTCAGATGGATGGACCGACAGAGAGAGTCAATAAGTTACTCGAGAATTTACTAAGAGCTTGTGTATTAGACTTTGGTGGATCTTGAGAAGATCACCTACATTTGGTTGAGTTTTCTTTTAATAATAGTTATCAGACTAGTATAAGAATGACACCTTTTGAAACTTTGTATGGAAGGCCATGCAAATCGCCAACATGTTGGTTAGAGACTGGAGACAGATTAGTCTTAGGTCCAGATTTGGTTAGGGAGGCTTCAGAGAAGATTGAGTTGATCCGAGAAAGGATGAAGGAAGCTCAGTCCAGACAGAAGAGTTATGCAGACAAGAGGCATAAAGACCTAGAATTCTCAGTTGGAGACAAGGTTTTCATTAAGGTGTCAAAGATGAAGGGTGTGGTACGATTTGTAAAGTCAGGAGAACTGGCATCGAGATATGTTGGTCCATTCCTGATTATAGAGAGGATTGGAAAGCTCGCATACAGAGTAGAGTTGCCGAGCAGTATGGCAGGTGTCCATAATGTATTTCACGTGTCTCATCTTCGCAAGTATGTGCATGATTCAGAGACTACTATTCCTCCGACAGGGTTGGAAGATTTGATAGTAGAACCAAATTTAACTTTTGTTAGATAACCAGTTCAGGTTGTAGCGAGAGATAAGAAAAGATTAAGGAACAAGACAGTCATGTTGGTCAAAATCAGTGGAGCAAAAACGAGAAGGACTGTACTTAGGAGACAGAAGACAGGATTAGAGATACTTATCCTGGTCTACTTTGAGGGTATGTCTATATTAGTTTTATATAGATAGTTGCTAGTCAGGTAGGCTAGTATGGTTGTTAGGAGTTGTTATAGATGATTGCTATGTTTAGTATTTAGTCCTTACTTAATTTCGAGGACGAAATTCTTTAAGGAGGAGAGTCTGTAACATCCCTAATTTTTGATAACATTATTCAGGGATTTAGTTAGATAAATTAAATAGAATAATGTAAGAATTAGAATGATAAGGAGAATGAGATTTGAATAAAATAATTAGAGGCCGTGCTTAAATTAATTAAATGGGCTTAAAATGGCTTATATGTTAATAAATTAAAATACGGCCTTATTAGGGAATAGTCGCATCTTATAACTCACGTATCCTTTCATTTGCACGTCCATTTTCATTTCACAAAAAACGCATTGCAAAAGAAAATGGTGTCGGCCATTACTAGGTGAAAATAAGAAGAAAAAATTAAATCAAAGCTAAAGATTAAAGCTAGGGGGAATTAATCTCCAACAGATCTTAAATTCTTTATCATAATCAAGGTGAATAATATCTATATCATCTCTATATTTTTTTATGATAATTTGTTTTCGGGTTTAAGATTAAATCCATTTTTGGGATGATTTGATGATGATATGCTTGGATCATAATAAGTTTAATTTAAACAAGTTTGTTTAAATATGATTTATACGGTTTTAAGGGACAAACTGATTATAATGATTTTCATACGTCATGAGGAATATATATGTTATGTAAAACATGATTTTGGAGTTGGGTTTTAATTTTCATAGTTTTTCGAGTTATGGAGAATTTGTTATGAATTTTCAAAGGAAAATATGTTTAATTGGGTTTAGAAATTTATTTCAGAAATTATATTAAGAATTTGGGTCTGAAATTTAGATATGTTAGATAACATATTAAAAGTGAATTTCTATGACTTTTGAGGATTTTTCCTAAGTGATTTGCTATGAGAATTAAATTATTTTGAAAGGAGGACCTAAATGATTTAATTGTTTTGCTTAACGAAAGGACTTATTTATTAAATTAATCTTGATTTAAATCTGAAATTATGCGGTAGTTATTTGAAAAAAAGTTTGAAAAATTTATGGCAACCAATAAATTGTTTACAAATAGGCAGGTTAGTTACAAAGAGATTACTTTAGATGGCATTAATCAGCCTTTATCCAGAAAAGTGGGTTCTGCCTCTTTCAGATGTACCTTTCGACTCATAGCCTCCGCCTTCAATCAAGTTGAAATCCCACAAAGCCGAAACCAATACACAAGGTATCACTTAGATGGTATGAAGTGGATTGGAGGAAGGTGGAAGACATAGTATCGAAAGCATTGCTTCCAATGGGGTCGAAACCTTTGCTTTGTTTTCAAATGTTAAGCTCCTGCTTTGTTTTACTGAAAGCTTTTGATGTAGTCGAAACGTATGCTTTTGAGAGGTGTTTTACTAAATAGCCTTCAAAGAGGGTTGCCATTTTATGTTTTAAAACTAGAGGCTTTCGAATGAGTTCCTTTATTTGTAAAATAATGCTTTCGAAAAGGGTGGTTTCGACTTAGTCGGAACCCTGCTACCGTTCTTTTTCCTTTCGAGTCTATTGAAGCCATCAATGCTTTCGAAGGGTGGCATTTGTTTTAACTTGTACTAAGTCACTTCTTAAATGCTTTCGAAAGGGTTCAAGGGTTTCGATGCTAACCGTTTTACTTAAATATTTTGAAGCTTTCGAAAGGATGGTGCCAACGTCATCAAACTTTCCCTAAACAATTTTATATGAAGTTTAAAGGTTTCGAAAGAGATACTTTAGTATATATTCACTTCGATCCAAAAGACGTTCTTAAAGCAAAACCTAATGGTTTTAAAAGAGTTACTTTCATTGGTTTCGAAGCTATGTTTCTAAGGATTATTAATTAATGCTTTGGTACTTTCGATAGGTACATTCTGGTTTCGAAAGAGATAATTTAAAGAGATTTGAAAGGTATATATATTTAGTGTTTTGAAAAGAAGTTTTCAATGCTTTTGGAGTAGGGTATCCAGGATTTTCGAAAGTAAAGTTTTAAGGTTTTGAAATCCTTAGTTTTCAAAACGTATAACTCAATCTCATTTTAAAGGAAAACCATGGCATAATAAAAGAATTTTGAAATGATTTAAGTATAGAGTTTTGAAGAAGTTTTCCTTGATCAATAGGTTAAAAGGATTAACCAAGTTTTAATATAAAATGGTTTCAAGAATATTAAACCACAGGTGTTTGTATTATTATGTTATTATGTTTACTTCTTCATATATGCATATTCACATTGTAATGGACCCATAATTGTATTTTAGAAAAAGGAGCAGAATAACCAGCTAGGTTGAACCAATAGTGAATATAATCTGAATTGACTCCTGAATGAGTAGAGCTGCATCCAGGAGGTCAGATAGACCAGAATATAGGATGCCTAAATAGTGAAGTTGTCGGATAGACAGGTTAATAGTAAACCCATGAAAACTATATATAGGAAAAGTTATTGGCAGGTGCTAGTAGGTTCATAGTAAACCCATGAAAACTATGATTAGAATGAGTTATTGGCAAGAGCTAATAGGTTTGTAGTGAATCCATGAAAACTATATTCGGATTAAGTTATTGACAGATGTGAATAGGTTCCTAGTCAACCCATGAAAAGTAGGATAAGAGAGAAGTTATTGGAGATACCAATAGGTTTAGGGAGAACCCATTAATAAGGAAGTTATTGGCAGATGTCAATAGGTTCTTAGTGATCCCATGAAAACTATGGAAATAGACATGGAGTCCATAAGTACTAAACAGGTTATTAGTGAGCCCATGAAAACTAATAGGTTAATAGTGACCCTATAAACTATAACTGAGACAAATAGTCAAAACGAATGGGGATGAGTGATCCAGAATTGATTTACTTGTATTGCATATTATCATAATATTTTAAATTGCTATATTTTAACCATTGTGGATGCAGGAGCACGGTATATGGTTTTATAAAGTTTTAAATGAGATACTAATGAGAGGAAAACATGTTTCGCTAAGCGGCGTGGTCTCACTGGATATCTAAATGGTTTGAAATGATAGATTATTATTCATACCAGGTTTCATGTCTGACTCGAAGTTTATGTTTTTCCTCTTAAACTCTCGGATGCTCAATTGATTTTGAGTAGTTTGAGAGTTGAGGATTTCAGGTTCTTCTTAGACGAATAAGCTTCCGAAGATGTGCAGGAGGCATGATAGCTATTTAGAGTTCTTTTATATTTTGATTCCGCTGTGTTTGGCTCTTGTAAAGACAAAGATGTTTAAATTGCCTAGTTATATACTCTGATCATAGAATGAGGCATTTTCATATGTCGCTCTTGGCGTATGTTGTAATAATTATATTTTCTCTGAACATGGTTAACAATTATGGGATTATGTAATGAATTTGAAATGTGACTTGGAATGGAATAAGATGTTTGTTTTGAATTGATTTTAATTTTTTTTCATATTCATGTGATTATTATACCAATGTATCTAGCATTACCGTATTTTGTCAGTAGAAGTTAATATTATGGATGACTGCAGCATCTATAGCGCTTAGCTTTTGATCTCAAGATAGGGGATGTTACACAAGGTCTGACTTAGCTCATGTGGTTGGTTTTTTTAGCAAACACATGGCTAACCCAGGCAAGACTCATTGGCAAGCAGTAAAGTGGATTCTACGATATTTGAGAGGCACTTTTGATATTGGTTTGTTGCTTGGAGGTAGCGACATAACTCTAAGGGGTTATTGTGATTCAGATTATGCTAGGGATAAAGATGGTAGGAAATCGATTTCGGGCTATGTTTATACACTTGGCATAGGCCCGATTTCTTGGAGATCTAAGCTACAATACGTTGTAGCTTTATTAACCACTAAGGCAGAGATTATTTCTATTGTGGAAGCGACCAATGAAAGATTGTATTTGTTGCAGCTTTTGGAGGATTTGTCAATAATGTAGAAGACGGTGGAGTTGTTTTCGGATAGTCAGAGCACCATTCATCTTGTTGAGAATCAAGCCTACAGCTCACGGACAAAGTACATTGATGTTAGGAGTTTCTTTCTCATGCTTGAAGAGAGAAATAAGATAAAGCTATCAAAGATACACACAAAAGACAATCCAGCTGATATGTTGACAAAGTCAGTTCCAAAGGACAAGTTTGAGCATTGCTCAAACTTGATTAGTGTGGTACAAGATACTTAGCGCCATGGGGCGTTGACCCAACAACCAATTTTGTTGATTGATGAATATATTTAAATCGAGGTGGAGAGTTAAATTTGGACGATTTAAATCTATTCCAAATTTATTAAGGAGAAGATATTAATTAATTCCCGTAATCAGTCAAATATGGGAAACAAATTGAAAAGAGAATCAATTAATATCATAATAGATATTAATTGATTTGAAAAATCAATCAGATTAAGATATATGTGGAAACAAATACAAATATGATAGATTTTTGTTGAAATGAAATCAAGCGAATTTGAAAACATTTCATCATTATCTTCAAGGCAATCTTCATTCTTGCTGCTATAAATATGAGATTTTTACTCATCTTTTATCATCACAAGAAAACAAGAGAATTCTCCTTAAAATTTCTTCAATAAGATCCTTAATTCTGTAACTATTGTAGGATGAGAAATATATATTGGGTGATTTGTTTTCTTCTCGTATTGTGCACTCACTCTTGAAGTGAAGAAGTAACAAAGGTTGTTGGGTCCGAGGATGTAGGCATAGCCGAACCTCGTTATATCGATGTGTTCTTTCCTTTTCTGTCATCTATCTATAATTTGTGCTCTTTGATTATTTTATTCTCTTTGTTGGATTAGAATTGTTGAGATTGTCGACAGACTAGATCATTGGGTGTTCTGCTTCCGCTGTCCAAAACTCTGATTTTTTTTCACTACATGCACTACTACTGCGACAGTTGGAAAAGCTCGGATACCGCGAGTGTTATTTGAAATTCATTAGGGTCTTGTGTTTGAACTAATAAAATCGAGGAATTTAAGGGTAAACTGGGGATTTGGATGAACAGTTGAGTTTTGATTATGTTATGAATTGTGATTGTGTTGAAAAATTATTCTCTGAAGCTCCCATCGAGATATAAGATCTTTTGCAAAGAGATTATATAATCATAGAAATATGTATATTTAGCAAAGGTATTTGTGTGCGCAATTTTTTAGAGTTAACTTTTCTATCATTCATATTTATGTTTAACTTGGTCATCTTTATAGAATTCTACAAGCAACTGCAGTAGTTTGAAATTACTATATAATGGCTCATTTCTTATACGTCTTTATGAGATAATACATAATATAGTTTATTCATTGGAAAACTACATATATGCTTAAAGGAATTGAACTAATACTTGAAGTAGGAAGACTTCAACTATTGGCAGATGGCATATGGTTTCTCAACTGAATGTATAATATTACACAAATTTGATAAAAAATAATAATATAATTATAAGTCATGCTAGTTTGATACTACTTTAGTTAAAAATGAGAGCAAATCAAACTCGCATAACAAATCTTAACCATGGTTGTCCAGTTGTATTAGTAGATTTTAATAAGAGTACAAAGTGAACAAACTATCATTAAGCATTCATAATTAAAAATAAACAAGAAAAAAACATGAACAAATTTTTCCCAATAGGTGGTTTTAATCAGAAAACTGATTAAAAATAAACAACACTATAAGTTCTGAAACAACAATATAAGGCTGATTGATATCTTGGCAAATTTTATGGTAATGTATCAAGGAATAGTATTACCATTATGAAGGTATTATTTCAATGGTACTATTTCTTGGCCTATTCTTTGTGATATATATCCTAAAGTGGAAATTAGGTTGGAGGCTTCTCATTTCAGGGTAATAAGTTTTAAGGACAACACTTGAATAATTAGTTTCAAGAATGATT
The DNA here is from genome assembly GCA_030737815.1 of Allium fistulosum. Classification (NCBI taxonomy): domain Eukaryota; kingdom Viridiplantae; phylum Streptophyta; class Magnoliopsida; order Asparagales; family Amaryllidaceae; genus Allium; species Allium fistulosum. The sequence goes on along the minus strand of CM060904.1, from coordinate 870,823,699 downwards.
TACAGAAAAATGGTAAATTCGTTTATCTTTTTAAGTTATACAGGAAAATGATAAATTCATTTATTATTATTTCTGTATAACTGAAAATAATAATTTCGTTTATCTTTTTTCTGTAAATAATTCTTAAAACTAATTTTTCAAAAGTGCCGTCCTTTAAACTTATTACCCTGCATGAAGAAGCCCTTTGAGTGAAAATCCCCTATCCTATTTTCTCTGGAGTTTCTTTATGTTTTCAAAGAACTTTTACGTGAACACATGTAATTTATTGACGCTTTATAAATTTTACTTCTCTTTTATAACATAGTTGCATCAAAATCATTGTATATTTTCAATTCCAGTTCAGGAAATAATGAAGTAGAAGATAGCGAATTTGAAGATAGAAATCATCTGTCATATTATCAGCCTAAATTTGAGGATAAGTTCAGTAATGATTTTCGATTGGGAGAAGGAAGATTTGGTCCAGTTTATAAAGGAAAAAGGAAGTTATCAAGCGAGTCATATATATTGTAATATTTATAGTGCTATTATTAATCAAATCAAGTTACTCAACTTAGAAACTTATTGGCAATCGATTAATACAACAGGTTGTGGCTCTAAAGAGGCTTGATCCTACAGGCCTTCAAAGAAATGACGATTTTTTCTGTGATGCTAAAATATTACCCAAGCTTCATTATCTTAACATTGTCAGACTGGTTGAAACTTGTATGGAAGGCGAATACGGACTTCTAATACATGAGTACATGTCACTTGGATCATTAGAATCACGTCTCTTAAGTATTGCATTTGTGTCGTTCTCATTTATGCATTCCTTGAATGACACTTCAAAGCTTTTATTTATGGTTCAGGAAGTGGTTCAAAGATGAACCCACTAGGTTGGTATACAAGAATCGAAAATGCTTTATCGGTTGCTAGAGGATTAAAGTGTTTGCATGTAGATCGGTCGCTAGATGAACCTACTGTACATCGAAATTTGAAAAGTTATGTTTTACTTAGAGAAGGGTACATAACAAAATTATCGGATATTGCCTTGGCAGAAAAAGGAATAAAGTCCAGTTCTGGAGCTAAGAAAAACTACGGATATCGGGTGCCTGATTATCCTGAGATGGGTATATTAAACGTTGGATCCGATATTTATGCTTTTGGGTTGCTGCTTTTGGAGATTATTACAGGTAAAAAGGCTATTGGTAATTGTAGTAGTAGTTCAAAAAGGAGAAATCTTGTAACTTGGGTGAGTCAAGTATTCATGCACATGCATATGCATGTGCACACTCAGTTAAGTTTCTTAACATACGACTGCAATGCAATTATATATTATGTAAGTTGTATAGTGCAAGCAGAGCCATTCTTAAAATACAAATATATAATGATGCAAATGGCAGATTCGTCAATGGATGGTTTCACGATATTGGGCTTTCGTAAAGCTGCCAAATTAGCTGTAGAGTGTTTGCAGGTGGAAGCAAGTAGAAGGCCTCATATAGATGCAATAAGCTTTTCCTTCCATGGTCAAAAGAGATACATCTTTGCTTTTTGAAACATCGGGTAATGGTTCTCGAAGATCGAATTCAGTTAAATGAATTTAAAATCAGGAGATGACGATTTTTTTGTAAGAACTTAATTAAAAGAATCTTGTTATTGATTTTACATTTGGTATCTGAATCAAAGCCTGATAATTGTTGACAATGTAGCACTGAATGATTTCATGATCATATATATGTGTGTGTGATTAATAGACCTGTTAAATACATGCGTGCATCGTTGTTCATATGTCATAAAAAAGGAAAGAAGGGAAAAAAATAACAACAACGGTAGCATGCCTTGTCCTAAACCGATGTAACAAATTAAAGTGTTGTTTCTACTCGCACTGAATAGCTTTTCGGCATGTACAAATTTGTTCGTCGCAATTTTCCTTCAAATATTTGTTCCTTTTAACTTCTACCATAGACTTGGGACTTGGGCTGACTGAAATATAGTTCAAGGGCAGCTTTTTAGTAGCTGAAAGCATCTTCTCTTCTGCTTAGACTTAAGTTTGTTTGACAAGGTTTTGTCAAAGAAATTTGTCTACTGTAGTCTTGTAAAACCAAACAACCCAAAGAACAAGAAACGTTAAAGATATTGTTTTAACATCTCTCTTTCAAATCTTTCAAATGTTGTTTGCTTTGTTCACTCTACAAATATCTTAAATTAGTTTTCTCATCCTTGATCTCATATTTAAACAATAAACGATAACATGTTTTCTTATAATTTTTTTTAAGACTTTTCTCATGAACTCCAAATTCTCATGCTTATAGAGTTCGAGCTCAAAATTAAAACTTATAAAATTCAACTTTTCAATTTTAAATTTTCGAATTCCAATTCAAATATTCTAAACGTATTAATTTTTCTAATTCAAAGAAAAACCTCAAAATTTCATATTTAATAGATTCAAATTCAAACTGACACTTTTAAAATTCAAATATTAAGTTCACACATTTGAATGTGTTTCTTTTCTAAAATTCAAGTTTTAAAAGTTCAATTTACGAATTCAAAATCCAAAAAACGAAACTCTCAAAATTGCAAATTTCGTATAGTTGTTTTTTCCACGTTGAAGAAGGTTGCAATTGAACCTTCTACGTTTCAAAAATTTCAAAATTTAAAATATATACCAAACGTTCAGAACCACTAGCTCAACAAGTTAGTAGTATGGTGCTTTAAACTAGATTATGGATGTCATAGGTCCAAAATATCAAAATGGGTGTTCTTGAATAATGTACCGCTTTTACTATAAGAAACTAGTATATATGCACGCTTATGCGTGCCTTTGCTCAGTATGGACATTCTACGATTGACTTTTATTTTTGTTGTCCAGCTTCAAAAAACAAATTTGTTTGAACAATGCTTTTATGTTTATTTGTTAGTTGTAAAATCTTTGATGACATTTGTTATTCGTATTTGTAAATAACGTGAAAAAATTTGAAGATATATTTTTCAAAGTTATGATATTACTTCTGTCCACTTATTTTCATATGTAGGCTTTATGAAAAACAACTTAAGAGAGCATGTATTATACATAAATATGTACATACATACAATCATTTGGGCGGATATACATTTTTGAGCTGCAAGTGAAGTATTTAAGATAAATTATTCATTTTGTAAATTGTCGTCATTAAATTATAATTTTAAATAACGTGGTTAGAATAAAAGTGAATTACAACGATTCATTCGGTAAGCCAAAAAATTCAAGTTACATGCTTAAAAAATACTTTTAAAAAATTAACATTTTGGCACTCTTTTATTTTAACTTTGTGCATAAAATGAATTTTAAGATTATATAATAAAATAATAACGTTTTCTTGTTAAAAATAATTTTGTTAAAAATAATCTTGTTAAAAGTAATATCATAAACATTTAAAAATTCATTTAAACATTTTACCTTTAATTAATTAAAATAAAAGAAAAATCATTTATCTGTTACAAATACTTCGGTTACATTTAAATTCACTTAAGTAACAACATTTAAATAGTTTGAAAAAACACTATTATAATCATGTAAATACTTTAAATTTTAACTAATTATATTGGAGACTGATGTGTAAAAAGTTTTTGGCGTTAATGTGCTAAATTTCTTTACTCTAATTGGTATGAGAAACGAACGAAGGATGTCAGACACATATTGCCAAGTGAACAAAAGCTTAAATTATGGTTGGTTTACCATTTTTAGTTTTTAGTTTTCGTCCATATAAAAATATGCACGACACATGTATATTGTAAAAAAACGGCCAATTTAGAAAACAAAGAACATATAAAATAACAATTTTTTGTTATTCTTCGTGTTTTGGAAGATAATGAAAGAATGAGAAACAATCTATTTTTCCGTCTTCCTTCATTCTCTACGCCATTTCCTCTATCTTTCTTCCACCTCCTTTGTCGTCTCTCTGCCATTCTCATATTTTATAATGAATGTTAAAAATCTAAAACACAAAATACAAAATAAATCAAACGGACATTTAGTATTTTGTTACAGTGAATGATACTCTATAAAATTTTGCTTAAAGATTTTAATTATTGGTTGCTTTAGATATTAGTATGATCGCATTATTAAAAATTCCCAGATTAGGGTTTCCTACTTCTAACGTAAAGTATAAACGATGAAGGGTAGAATATATTTTTGAATTTCGAGTGTATTATTGTTACTTGGATCTGAAACTTCCGTAATTTGAAGTAGGAGCCGTCGTCATAGAAATGGAGATCCAATCGTTGTCCGTGTCTAAAATGCTGTTCTAAATCTAATCGTATAGAAGTTGACGGCAACGAATTGAAACGAATACTGGATTGTGTTAAACCCATTTGGATTTTGTCCCATATCGGCGACTAAATCAGAGTTAGCCTAATGTATATGAAGGTACAGTTACACTAATTTTACAATTTTTGGTATAGAGTTGATGTATCAATCCTTGTCGTTCCAATCATATTTGATATAAATAACATAAAAAGCATAACAAAATGTACCATCGTCGGTCTCTACGAATTTACTATTTGCATCCTCATTTCCTTGGCTTTTATCATGATGATATTTTAATGCAAGCTTCCTACAAAACGATGAATGGTCAGTACATACACATCAAAGCTTTGTATAGAATACAATATTCATCAAATATAGCACAGAAAAATCAATACGTGCATGCGTGATACAGAAAGAAAAAGAATAGCAAAAGAATTATTTATCCAACTTTTAAGTGTAGACTCCCATTGACTATATTTCTTCAAACCTATCTTAGCTTCAAATTAAAAGTCATGCACATTAATTACTATAGCTAAGCACACATTCTAGAGTCATTTTCACTAATATTTAAGGTCAATGCAATGACAATTTGATTTTCAAATGTAATCGTACACTGACCCAAACCAAATACAAACTTACTACAGCTAAGCACACAATAATAGTGTAAGTTCTCTACTTAATTGCATGAATATAAAAAAATTCCATAAGTTGAAAGCGACATGTCAACATTGACACAGTAAAAATAAAAGTGGGTGGAGATGGAAATATCTAAGAATTGTGTTACAGATGGAAATAAAAGTTGACTATCTCAAGTAAGAACTGTGCTCCATGAATTAAAAAATACTTCGTTAAGTCATCATATTCAAAAAAGGTTAGTACAAAAGTGAGAAGCTTCAGTACCTTATGTAAGTAATATAGATGACAGGTCCAAGGTGGCCTCTCCTTATTGGCCTTATGCATAATGAACATCGTTTTTATGGCTGCCAAGACAAACCTGATGCAAATGCACCACATGCATTTTGCATGCTCACCTATAATTTGAACTGGTTGTGTGTATCTCTGTAGTTACAATATGCAAAATATAAGTAACTATTTTGCACCTATCCTCTGTTAAGAAACTTTTTCTCGATTTCTTGCTTTTACACTACAGAGACAACAATGGACTTCCATCTCTTTGCTAAACTATTAATATGATACTCCTCTTTCATTACAAAAGTCTTAATTGTTAAATTTTAAAGCACACTTTTATAACAAATCTTAAGTAACATCTCATGTCCCTTTAAAATGTATGTTTAGTTTCCATAAGACAACATACAACGACTTTTATCATGAATGCAAATTGCAATTAAGCATGGAGAAACCCAAAAAAACACAAAAACGATGGACGTTGACAAACCTGAAGTGTATGAAAACTCAGTATCTGTTTCAGAAAAAATCGAAGAGCTTGAAAAAAATGCTATAAGAATTATCTGTCACCTCCAATCGCCAGAAGCCTCGCCCAATTCGTCATCAACAACCACTCGAACCCGAAATGCCACCCTTTACGAATTCGATCAGGTTCCTGGTCGCCAAGGGCGGATCTAGGAATTAACAAAGGGGTGGGCTGATTTTTAAATTTTAATTTTTTTGTAGTGTTATCAATAATATTACTATAAAACACAAACGAAAAGGGAAAAAATACTTAATAGAAAACATCATTATCACAATTCACATTTTAGTACAAAACATTTAGCTTAGTTGTACTCGACGGGTCTTTACAGAATCAAATTCCTTAACTATAGAATCTAAATCAATCTTCTAAGTGAAATCACGCTCCAAATAAAGACTCATGCAATCAGTAAGAAATTCATCCCCCATAGTATTACGAATTGTCGTTTTGATATACTTCATACCCAAAAATGCTCTTTCAGCGGATGCCGTAGTAACAGGAAATGAGTGAAATCCAACAACTATTGTACTTTGTAGTTAAGTGAATACTGACATTAAATGAGTGAATAGTTACTTCCATCCAAAAGAAAAAAGTAAAGTAAGGTAGCAATTATTTAAGTATTCAAGTAAGTCTCTTCTGCAAAATTATGTGTTTCAACTTATGTGTTTCAACTCTTATACACATATGATAGTAAGGCGTGGAGATATAGAGTACCAATTCAAAGTTATGTGACATTTCCAATTAAAAAACCAGACACAACTCTTCTGTAAAGTAAAGTAAGCTTGTTTATGTGACATTTCCAATTATGCAAAATTATGTGTTTCAACTCTTATACAGACAAAATTATGTATTTCAACTTTTCTGCAAAATTAAGGTAGCAAATTATGTGTTTCAGCATAATACAGTATTGCGAATTTCCCCAATATGACAGTGATATAAAGTACCAATTCATAGTTCTAAGTTCTAATTCTAACCTGAATGAAGAATGAAGAATCCAAGACAGGCAACAACACAATAGCACAGGGCGCGATTTTCTCCAATAAGAATCCAAGATGAAGACAGGCAACAGCACAGTTTTGAATTGAACTTTGAGATAGTTTTGATTTTTGAATTGAAGAATGGGCTAAGAGTCGCGGATCCCATTTGTCGGGTTGCGGTTGCAAAGTGACTGAGTGAGGTACTAATTGGGAACTGGGATAGATTTTGGAAGCTGGAGCGAGACAAATTCGGGAACGGAAGCTGAAGCGAGGTGTTAATTGGGAAGCGGGATCGATTTGAGAAGCTGAAGCGAGACAAATTCCTTCTCTGTAATTTTTTTTCTGACCCTGGGCTGCAGCGCAGGCCAGCCCAGGCCCAGATCCGCCCTTGCTGGTCGCGACTCCATCCATTAGTAGCTTGACACTATCGCCGCGGTCGCACTACAGGCCGTCGCTTCCGCTTCCAGTGATCGTCGATCGCTTGCCTTCACGTTATTTTTTTTGATGCGTACATGCGTTTGTTTCCTACACCGTCGTGATTTCTAGGATTAGGCAAAAGTGGTTAATCTGGAATGTTGAGTGAGATGAATTAGGGGTTTGAGGAAGTAAATTTGAAAACATGACGAATTGGGGGAGAAATAACATATTAGGTTCAATTGAACGGGAAACGAAATACGGAGGATGAGGGTATTTTGGGTATTTCCAAAAGACGCGGGTGAAATTAATTGAATGAATTTTCATTATTAGTAGTAGAGATATATATCAATTTTCAAATATGAACTTTTAGATTTGGTTTTAAATTCAAAATTTATTACTTAAAAATTAAAAATTCAAATCTTATAATATTATAAATTCAAATTCAAGTTTCAAATTTGAAATTGAATTTCAAATTTTGTCATAATTTCAATTTCAGTTTTTTTGATTAAAAGTTTACATTTGAATTTTTATATTCAAATTTTTAATTTTAAAATAAATTTTTTTAATTATATTTTCAAATTCAAATGCTATATTTCAAAAAATTTCAATATATTATTATTTAATGTTTAACTAAATATAATGGAAAATTACAATAAATGATTTTCTCAAAATTATACAGTTGAACAGTCGGTTCCACGCTGTTATTCAGTTATTGTAGTACAAAGTAATATCATATATTTTGAACCCAAAATATACAATAGTCAAAACTTAGAGGATCACATAAGTACAGTTCAGTACCAACCCCAAATATATATACAAAAGAAAAATATCTGTGCAACTTGGAATAGTTACAAAAGCATCATGGAGCCGGACAAACTCAGTCCACATAGGTTGAAAGTAAAGAAGTGTTCGGGAAAAAAGCAAAATATCTCATACAAACTTATTCATATGTTGAGTTATTCAAGTATACTAGTTGTTCATCTGCGGAAGCTCAAGTATATATATTTCAACACGTTTCATTTTCAATATGTAGGGATCCAAACAAACAAAAATTCAAAAACTTTATCCATCGTCAATAGCCAACAGAAATAGGTGTAAATCATCATCAACTCAGCCAAGCTTCAGTCTCTAGCATCATCACATCAAATCAGACTATCTTTTTTCAGCACAAACCTAACCGACGTATTTCAACATCAAGCACTAACTAGAGTCATTCAAAGCCAATTTATTTTCAAACTGACGCAACTCATCTCAGGCGCGGCTTCAGATCTGAACAACCAAAGCACAAAACTACACCCATCTCTTAAGCGTCGTAGCACCTAACTTAGCACAACCATCACAACTATACAAAATCATCTTCGGTCAAGGCATCGACTTTACAACCAAGACCCGAAACAATGTAAGGGACATCATCTCACCTTCACCATAGTTCCTTCATCATACCATCATCTCTTACAACATACAGTATCAACCGACCATCTCAACATATCACAAAACCAGCACATCATTCATATCAGATTCAAACACACTAAACTTATTCTCGAGGTGTGAGCATACACAGATTGGACGACACACGCGCCCACGTATTTTCAAAATCTCCAATCGATGTTAGACCTTCATCACTAAATCAAGCCTCGATCTTTTCCATCATCATCAGCAAGCTTCATCTCAACGCGGTAGAAGACGTTTCAATCTCCGGATCTCAACACTCAATTGATGCAAGCGGCAAGATTCATGATGTTGACGAAAACTTACAACTGACACTGGCATCTCCTCGAGGAGCGTTAGCGTTAGAGATGATACCTGGAATTGGTGAAGAAGCATCGACAAAGAAGAAGGAAGCCCTAACCCTAAAAGTGGAAGCAAGCTCCAGGAAGAATTGTCGAACCACTATTTTAGTTCGATGGCGCTAGAGCAGTGTAGGGTGGAGACCGAACAAGCTACTTCGTTTGGTGGTGTTTCATTCGGCATAGAGGAGGACTGGATGAAATATCTCGTCCGGTGGTGGTGACTTCGTTCGGCTGTGAAGATGCAGTGTGTTTTGCCGAACCAAAAGTCTGAAGCGGTGAAGCTAATATGCCGGTCTAGATTCAAGAAGTTAACCGAACCAAATAGAGTGATATGCCGCTACAAATATCTCGTTCGGTGGTTTGAGAGTGCCGAACCAGATTGATATGGATTTCACCGAACCATATGATGCCGAACCAAGTTAAGGCCAAACCAAATAGTTGGTTCGGTATGGACCATGCCGGTCCAGATCTTGAGTGTTGTTTGCCGAACCAAATGCTATTGGACCTTGCCGAACCAGATGTGCCGAACCAAACCCCAGGGCTATTATATAGCAGCTACCCCTCCTCATAGCTTCACTCTATAAATAGTAGAGCTTTTGGACAATAATGGCAGCCATCCTAGAGAGCTGAAACTCTGCAGAATTTTGTCTGTATTTTTAATTCTTCTTATGTATAGCCTCCAAAAGTGAATCAATCTTGTAACTCTAATCTTTCAGTGATTAATAAAATCTCCTTTCCCTAAGTGGACGTACACTGCCTCGCGGTAGTGGAACCACTATAAATACTAGTGTTATTTATTTTTCTGCATTGCATAGATATGTGACTGTCTGTTCTGGTATTTATCTCTGTTTGTTTCGTCTCACTACAATCACATCCGGTTGTTTTCCATATCGTTGGGTTTTTTGTTCCCTTAGACTGATCAACTGAAGGGATTTTCCCCAATAGTCTGGTATCAGAGCTACAAGGTTGATTGAGGAGTGTTAGACACTATGGCAGGAGATGAAGCGACTCCAGTTGTTACAAGACCCTATACCATAGGGATGTATATCGTGTTAGGATCACAGTTGGCAATTGAGAAATGAAATGGGGATAAAGACTTCGAGAAGCGGCAATGGAGCATGAAGGCTGTTCTATGAGGAATGAAGTCCATCCAGTAGTGTTTGCCCCTGAGGAGTTGACAGCTGACATCTCAACCGCGAAAAGGAAGGAGATGGAGAAATGAGCGTTTACTACTTTACAACTAGCTATGGGAGAGAATGTCATTTCAGTGATTAGCGGTGAGACCACTGCTAGGGGCATTTAGACCAAGCTAGAAAATCTCTACTTGATGAAATCTCCGACTAACCGTCTGATATTGCTGAAGACATTTTTCACCATGCAGATGAGAGAGGGTACTTCAAGGAAGGAACATCTTAATTTCTTTGATGATCTCGTGATGAAGATGAAGACTGTTGACTTGAAGATGGATAAGGAGCAAATGACAATGATTCTTTTGTGTTCTCTTCCAGAGCGTGACACAGGTTTCGCTAATAGCCTTATCTTTGCTAGAGACACATTGATAGTGGAAGATGTCAAGTTAGGCCTTTTATCTGAGGGCTTGAGAGATCAGATGAAGGAGATAAGTGAAGGAAGTAGAGGTGGAAGTAGTAGTCATGGCCTGTTTGTTGAAAGAGGTAGAGAAGATAAGAAGAATTGGCACTCTAGAGGGCGTTCTAAGTCCAGGAAGCACGGTAATGGCAGGAGAGGAAAGTCTAAGGACGGGAAGTGCTTTATCTACAAGAAACCTGGTCATTGGAAAACAGATTGTCCAGATTTGAAGAAGAAGGAAGAAGATGGATCTTCATCATTTGCGGTGGAGAAGTCTGTATTTTATGATGTGTTGTCTGCAGCAGTATTGGATGTCCCAGACTATTGGGTGCTGGACTCGGGAGCGTCTTTCCATATGACTCCTAATAAAGATTACTTCAGTTCTTTCATTGGAGAAGCCCTTTTCTTATGGGTAATGATGCTAGTTGTAGAGCAATGGGTGAAGGTACAGTGAGGATTAGGATGTTTGACGGAGTGATACGCACTTTGACAGGTGTTTGGTATGTTCCAGGTCTTTGAAAGTCCTTAATTTCTTTAGGACAATTGGCATCTTTGGGATGCAAGGTAACTATCAAGAAGGATAGTCTAAAGGTTTCGAGAGGTGCACTAGTTCTTATGAAAAGAGAAGTGCTTTAAAATATGTATTTGCTGAAAGGAACCACCGTTCTTGGAGAGTCGTGTGTTGGAGTAGACAGTTTCTGTGCTTTGGATGCCACAAAGCTTTGGCATCTTAGGTTGGGTCATATTTCAGAGAAGGGCTTAGAGTTGCTTCGGAGACGGAAGATGATCAAAGAAGAAAGCTTCAACAAGATGGACTTTGTCCAGGAGTGTGTGTTAGGCAAGCAAACTAAAGTATCTTTTGGAGTTGGACTCCATAGATCGAGGCGAGTACTTGAGTACGTGCATACAGATGTTTGGTGACCGATTACTACTCCTTCTCTTGGAGGAGCAAAGTATTTTATCTCTTTCATTGATGACTTTTCTCGGAAAGTATGGGTGTATGTGATGAAGGCCAAATCAGAGAATTTCGAGTAGTTCAAAGACTGGAAAGCGCTTGTTGAGAATCAATATGGTTCTAGGTTGAAGGTGCTGAGATCTGATAATGGTGGTGAATTTGTCTCTAGGGAGTTCCTCAACTTTTGTAGACAACATGGCATTCAGAGATATTTTACTACACCCGGTGATCCGCAATTCAATGGGTTGCCGAAAGGATGAACAGGACTCTATTGGAGAAGGGTGTTGCTTGAGATTGAAGGCGAGCTTGTCTAGAGGATTTTGGGTTGAGGCATTATCAACTGCGGCGCATATCATAAATCGAATTCTGTGCTCAGCCATAGATGGGAAAATTCCAGAGGAAAAGTGGAGAGGTAAAGCAGTGTATCTTGGTTACTTCCGAATTTTTGGTTATCCTGTGTACGTTCACCATACAGGTGATGACAAGTTGGAGGCTGGAGTATACAAGGGCATACTAATGGGATACACAGATGGTATCAAAGGGTGTCGAATTTGGAACCTTGTTGATCGAAAGATTGTTCATTCTAGATATGTTACCTATGATGAGTCTACTATGTTCAATCCAAAGGAGAAGCTACCTACCACATCAGAAGATTCTGATAGGCCTAAGGAGATGGAAGAAGTTCCCATGTTCCAGCCAAATAGTAGAGTTGTTTTTGATGTTGTCGAGGAAAACACAGTTGATGAAACATCACAGGATGGTCCACAGGTACCTTCTAGTAGTGCTAGTGATGTGCATGAATCTAGAGTAAGTTCAGTTCAAGGTGGAGCTAAAAGGAGTTTAGGCAAAGCAGTACATACTCGGGTCAGTCGTAGGACTATTAGGTCGCCCGAAAGGTATGGTGATTGGTAGTTTGCGAACCTTAGCCTTGGTGATCAGCTTGACTATGCCCTACATGTGGTTCTTGAGGAGCCGCTTGACCTTGATGAAGCTTTGAAGTCATGTGACAATTTGAAGTTGATGTGCACTATGGAAGAGGAGTTAGAGTCGTTGAAGAAGAATAAGACTTGGCATTGGTACCACCTCCTCAAGGAAGCCGAGCCATAGGTTGCAAGTGGGTGTTCAAGGTGAAGGATGATGGGAGATACAAGGCTAGACTAGTTGCTAAAAGGTTTTCATAAAGAAAGGGATTGGAGTATGATGAGATATTCTCTCCAGTAGTGAGGCATATGTCCATCCGCATTTTGCTCGCTATTGTCGCAGCTCATGACTTGAAGCTGGAGCAATTGGACGTGAAAACCGCTTTCTTGTACAGAGACTTGGATGAGACCATCTACATGAAGCAGCTAGAAGGATTTGTTGTAGATGGAAAAGAAAATTGGGTTTGCAAATTGAAGAAGTCTTTATATAGACTTAAGCAGTCGCCTAGACAATGGTATAAGAGGTTTGACTCTTTTATGCTTTCACTTGGTTTTGATCGTAGCATCAAAGACGCTTGTCTGTACTTCAAGCATTTAAAGAATGGTAGATGGGTGTACCTACTCTTGTACGTGGATGATATGTTGATTGCTTCCAAGGATAAGGCTGAAATCGATAGTTTAAAGCGAAAGCTAAAAGCGGAATTCGAAATGAAAGACCTTGGAGAAGCAAAGAAAATTATGGGTATGGAAATCCAAAGGGATAGAAAGCTAGGACTTTTGAGCCTCACCCAAAAGGAGTACATTCGAAAGGTGCTTGCTCGGTTTAGCATGGAAGGGGAAAAGGCAATCAGCACACCCATGCCTTTGCACATACAACTTTCTAGTAAAGTCTCTCCGATCTTAGAAAAGGACAAGACTTATATGATGAAGGTCCCATATGCAAGTGCAGTTGGCAGCTTAATGTATGCCATGGTCTACACTAGGCCTGACATTGCACAGGCAGTTGGATTGGTGATTAGGTTCATGGAAAATCCAGGAAAGATACATTGGGAAGCAGTGAAGTGTATCTTCAAATACCTTAGAGGAACTCCAAACCATGGACTTGTCTTTAGCGGCAGAGGAAGAGATTCCGGCTTGGTTGGATTTTGTGATTTCGACTATGCCGGTGATAGAGATCGAAGGAAGTCAACCTCCAGATATGTGTTCACCATTGGTGGGATAGCGATCAGTTGGAGAGCGAGGTTGCAGACGATTGTGGCTTTGTCTACTACATAGGCAGAGCTCACAACTACGGATGAAGCAGCTAAGGAGGCGCTTCATTTGAGGCGATTGTTGTGTGATTTGGGCTTCGCATATGAAGGAGTGAATGTGCATTGTGACAGTCAGAGTGCAATTCACTTAGCTGAAAAATCTGGCATTCAGTTCAAGGATGAAGCATATTGAGGTGAGAGAGTCGTTTCTTGTCTCGATGAGTGAAGAGAAGCTAGTTCGTCTTTAGAAGGTTCACACAAAGGAGAATGCAGCAGACATGTTTACCAAGTCGTTTCCTGTTGCTAAATTCGTGCATTGCTCGAACTTGATTCGCTTAATGAAGTGCTAGGTGCCATAGGGTAGCACGGGGGGAGAGTTGAGATGGTGCATGGAGACATTTGTTTTCATGGTGGAGATTAATAAATTCTACACGGACTGGGTACTTCGAACACTTTGTTGATGGGTAGTGGCCTTGCCGGAGTTCGTTGACAGAGTGTAATGGGTGATGGCATTGCCGAAGCTCATTGGGTAAGTATTCATTGCTTGGAGCATGAAGGTGTAGATGGAGTTGGAAGGCTTGTATGGAATTCGGTATCAAGGTGGAGATTGTTACAGATGATACCTGGAATTCATGAAGAAGCGTCGCCATTGGAGAAGCGTCGATGTGGAAGGAGGAAGCCCTAACCCTAGAAGTAGAAGTAAGCTCCAAGAAGAATTGCCGAACCACTATTTTGGTTCGGTGGAGCTGGAGCGGTGTAGGGTGGAGACCGAACGAGCTACTTCGTTCGGTGGTGTTTCGTTCGGCATTGAGGAGGACCGGACGAAATATCTCGTTCGGTGGTGGTGACTTCGTTCGGCTGTGAAGATGCAGTGTGTTTTTCCGAACCAAAAGTCGAGAGCGGTGAAGCTAATATGCCGGTCCAGATTCAAGAACTTGACCGAACCAAATAGAGTGATGTGCCGCTCCAAATATCTCGTTCGGTGGTTTGAGAGTGCCGAACCGGATTGATAAGGACTTCGCCGAACCAGATGATGCCGAACCAAGTTAAGGCCGAACCAAATAGTTGGTTCGGTATTGGACCATGTCAGTCCAGATCTTGAGTGTTGTTTGTCGAACCAAATGCAATTGGACCTTGCCGAACCAGATGTGCCAAACCAAACCTCGGGGCTGCTATATAGCAGCTACCCCTCCTTATATCTTCACTCTATAAATAGTGGAGCTTCTGGACAACATTGGCAGCCATCCTAGAGAGCTGAAACTTTGCAGAATTTTGTTTGTATTTTTAATTCTTCTTACGAATAGCCTCTAAAAGTGAATCAATCTTATAATTCCAATCCTTCAGTGATTAATAAAACCTCCTCTCCCCAAGTGGTCGTACACTGCCTCGCGGTAGTGGCACCACTATAAATACTGGTCTTATTTATTTTTCTGCATTGCATAGATCTGTGATGTCTGTTCTGGTATTTATCTCTGTTTGTTTCGTCTCACTACAATCACGATTCAGTTTCCACTGCGTTGGGTTTTTTATTCCCTTACACTGATCATTTTAAGGGATTTTCCCTAACAATTAGATTCATCGATGGCGGGACAACGAATATAGAGCACAAGAAAAAGGAAATGTTTGTTTGGAAAGGTGGAAGTTTTGTTTTAGCTTTGATCTAAAGTAATAAATGAGGATACGAAAGATTTTTTAGAGCATCTCCAGCACAACTTCTAAAAATAGTAGTAGCAAAAAAAACATAAAAAAACATAACAAAGGTATCTATGGCTAGGAGGGTGCGCCCCACTTACCGAAAGTATACCTCTAGAAAATATACTTGAGAGAGCCATATACTCTGTGACTCTCTCAGAAACCTCCAAACTGGACCCTGCCAACTTTATTGAGAATCCAAGTATTTCACATCTCCGTGCGCATACCGCTAAAACCAAACTAGAAACAAATCGTCTTAAATTTACAAAACTCACGGAAGATAGTAGAATCAATAGTCAATAAATTAACTATCTGGATATAAAAAAGGTCATATATGAAAATTGAATCTCTTAAAACATTTGACTCCCAATTGTACTTGATTATCACATCATAAATATTTGTAAAAACACTTTAAAAACAAACACTCTTCGAAATATTATTTTTAAAGAGCAAATTATGTTTCTCAGTGTATTAAAAAGTAGGGTCAAAAAAACAAATGTCATTAAAACATTGTTTACTATAAACCCAAAACAATTTACACTTAACTCTATTCTTAAACATTCATTTTTAAAGATTTTCTTATTTATAAATTATCAATCATAACTTTTAAAACAACATTTGTCATCCCGGAAGATAATAGATCGATTTAAAATACTTTCATAAATTTAAAACAATGTTAATCATCCCGAAAAATAATTGATATAACTCTTTTATAAATTTAAAACCACATTAATTATCCCGAAAGAAAATTAATCAAATTTATACACCTTTTATAAACGTAAGACAACATCAATTATCCCGAATGATATATAATCAAATTTATAACCTTTTTATAAATTTAAAACAACATTAATTATCCTGAAAGAAAATTAATCAAATTTATAATCTTTTTATAAATTTAAAACGACATCAATTGTCCCGGAAGATAATTAATCAATTTTATAACCTTTTTATAAAATTAAAGTTACATTAATTATCCCGAAAGAAAATTAATCAAAATTATAATCTTTTTATAAAATTAAAATGGCATCAATTGTCCCGAAAGATAATTAATCAATTTTATAGCCTTTTTATAAATTTAAAATAACATTAATTATCCTGAAAGATAATCAATCAAATTTATAATCTTTTTATATATTTAAAACAACATTAATTTTCCCGAAAGATAATAAATCAAATTTATATTATTTTTATAAATTTAAACCAACATTAATTATCCTAAAAAATAATTAATCAAATTTATAATCTTTGTATAAATTTAAAACAACATTAATTATCCCGAAATATAATTAATCAAATTTATGATCTTTTTATAAATTTAAAATAATATTAGTTATCCCGAAAGATAACTAATCAAATTTATAACTCCTTTTATAAATTTTAAACAACATCTATCCTTTATTCACAACTCTCAGACATACTTGAAAATATAGTTTAAACAACTTTAAGAGTATGAAAATGCGACCAAACATTCATTTTATAAGAATACAAGCACAAGCTCAACTCACACATAGGTTTAAGAAGATGACATTTCATAAGTGACAGTATAGCGATAATCGCTATAACGACACTTACTTAAATTAAACAGTATGTCATAAATATTTAGACCAAACATCAATATAAGCATCATAAGACTATAAGTAAGGTGCATATAACAGTAAACTAGTAATGTCGAGAAACCACTTAGGGTCCCTCTACAAAAGTCCCTTGTAAAACAATGGTTATTTATGTAATCCACTTTTAGGCGGGAATTCAAATCCAAACAAAAATTAAACAATAATAACAAACATGTTATTATCAACAATTAGCAATCAATAGCTAACATATCATTTATTAATTGATCCACATATTAATTAACTTCAAAAATAACCATTTTACTTTTCAAGCACAGAACGGTGATTTATTATGCTCGATAGATGTCCAAAATAATCAGTTCAACTTAATTATAGCTGAACACTATTTTATTCTACTATATAGATATCACAAATGAAGTATAACTAATTTAACTATGTTAAATATAATTAAATTACATCGCTATAATTTTATCATTAATTTATACTTCATTAAAATATCGACTATTATCCAATCATCCAATAATAATCTATAGCAACTCAGATATCATATAGTTTATTTAGAGGTGAGTAAACTCACCGAAATTCCAATTAACGCTTTCACGTTTCGGTTTATTCAACATTCGATTTTAGCTCAAAGTTCTACTAGCTCCAAATTCAACGAATCCAACTCCAATGTGTAGATAAAGTCAATACGAGTTCAATGCAAAAGATCGCATCCAAATCCAACCTTGTATGCAATATTATTGAGTTTATAAGATACCAAATTAAATAATTTAATAAAACCAACTTAATTTTTTAATTAAGTTGATTACCCACTCAAAATATATCTTCCCTAAATCAATCTTCTTCCCACCTATGCACATATAAACGCCTATACACCTATCAATGCTGACCATCTCCGTCCTTCATGATCTTTCCACACAGCACGAAACAACATCACACCACTGCCATTCAATTCCACTACACAAACTCCACCTCCTCGAACTAACCAATTCAAGCTCAGTCGAGCCAAGTGAATCGCGACATGGGGGGTTTGCCTGCCGTGACCAAAATGTCGCATCACACAAACATGCATCGCACTCCACCATTTTCGGCCATGAGATGCTACTCGCCAAGAGAAACGCATTCACACTCGCCGCATTGCCTATCGTTGCTCCTAGTGTAACGCCCCACCCCGAGACCTACATTAACAAAGAGAATTACTTAGTAATTCTATCTGCTAATGCGGAGAATAGGGCTGGTTAGAAGCAACCTACTATAGCCTTGTCTAAAATATCTATTGAATACGTCGACAAATGCTATATTTTTTTTTTCCTAACTCAAGTGGATCGACATATACAAAAAATACTTAAAACAAAACTATAAGTGGCTAATAGATCTATAAAAACAAAATACAATAACCAAATGAACATCGCATCACAGAACAACAATAGATATACATACATACATACATATACAATAATACATCTCAATACAATACAAATGATACATTAAAGTGGTATGACGACCACTCCATATACAAAAATCAAATGAATATACAACTCAAAATACAACTCTAAAAAGACTATAATCACAAATAGTGATAAGAAGAAATCCATGCAGAAGCTTCAAGGCAATTCTAAGTCCAAAAGTAAATGCTTAACCTGAAACAAACTCAGTCTAACCCGAGTATAAAATACACGGGTCGGTCTAGCTAAAACATCGGTTTAATAAGGATATACGATAATGAGAATTATGAGGAAATGGTAAAGTATCTTCTCGAACGAGAGGAAACCATACCAATAATACAATACCACTTCATTAAGAAAAGAATGATCATACTTCCTGAATAAGAAGAAATAACAAGAAGTATAAGTTTATAACTCAAGTGGACTATTATCACTTAAGTATATGAAACCTCAAGGAAGAAATCTTAATGATAGAAACTCAATTAAACATCATATTTGCCTCATATCATCGGCGAAATCTCTAAGATAACAATAATGGTTTTGATGAACCATATCTCCTAAATAGGAGAAACATCAATACAAACTCTAGCCAAAATAGTAAACATAAAACATTCTAAAATAGGTAATCCCAAATTCAATTATACCTCATCTCAACGGTATAATGTATATAAAACTCAACTCGCCAAAATGGTAAAAGCCAAAACATACTATAAAATCACGAAATCATCAAAACTCATAACTCGAGGAACTCAATAAGACTTCAAAACATCATAAATGAAATCACCATATATCTATATATAACATCTCATATAGCACTAGGGTATCGATGTAGTAAAACTTCTTAACATGGTGAGGTCATAATAAAACAGAAAAACTCAGAAAACTCAGAAAACCTCGGATTAGCCAGATTCCCGATTGCATGTTGAAGAAAAGTTGCACGTGCCACCTCTTTCCAGTACTATATAATAGGTACCTCTTTCTTAGTGACCGAAGTCACATAAACATCGTGACG
Organism: Allium fistulosum; assembly: GCA_030737815.1. Lineage (NCBI taxonomy): Eukaryota > Viridiplantae > Streptophyta > Magnoliopsida > Asparagales > Amaryllidaceae > Allium > Allium fistulosum. The sequence continues at coordinate 870,804,387 of CM060904.1, read as the reverse complement.
ACTACAGTCATAATACATCATGACGACCGAAGTCGTACAACATCATGATGACCGAAGTCGTAGAACATCGTGATGACCCGAAGGTCTACAGTACTGGCATACATCGTGAATGTGTCACAAACTCATAGATAGGAACCCGAAAAATGGTAACGTGCGTCCTATACCATACGTTCTCACAAGACGGTTTACTAACCGCTAGTCGATGCCATACTAGAAAACATCATAAAATCAAAAATCTCATAAAATCATACTTGCCATCTCATTGGCAAGTACCAAAAGACATCATAACTTGTCTCATCTCATCAACAAGTACAAACATCGTGATGTTTTCCATAAACCATAATTCCCAAAAAGGAAATCTCAATCTCAAAACTCGCCTCATTTCATTGGCAAGTATAAAAATACATCGTGATGGTCCTCATCGACCATACTCCTAGAATAGGAGATGTCAATCCATAAAACTCGCCAAATATTGGCATCACAGATAATTCCTATAAATAGGAATTATAAAACTCAAATTGTGCCATAAAATGGCAAAACAACTCAGAATCGACAACCTCTAATAGCTTCGAATAGCTTCGATCGTACAAGTCCGGAATTAATCGAAATAGTAAACGCACGTGTCCCATACCACGTGTTTTACTAAATCGTTTAATTATATTTCTCATACGTTCGAATGGTGCAAAAATGTGCATTTTATATTTAAAATAATTTATTATAGAAAGCTAGCTTTTATAATATTTTCCGAAAATGATTATTGAAACCCATATTTGGAAATACTTTAAAATATTATATAATAATTATTTTGAAATGTCCATTTATTTTAAAAATTATTTCAGAAAAAGGTTTGGAGAAATCCATGCTCCAAAACAAGGAAAAATAAGGAGAGCACTCAAAACCGATAATTCAAACTCAATTCAAATTCAATTCAAAATTTGAATTTCAAATTCACCAAAACTTGGCTAGCCTATTGATAGGCATCATAACCCTTAATCATATTCAAAAACATCCCAAAATCAAGCAACAAATGCAAGAGAATCAAGCTGGAACAAAGCAAAACAAGGAAAAACACAAAAGAAATGAAGCTAGCTCATTACAGTGCCTAGGTCAACACCCAGGTCGACATGCATGTCGACCAAGTTGAAGCCTAGGTTGATCTAAGTGTCGACCTAGGTGGATATGGTGTTGACCTACACTACGGGGATTTTATAGCAATGTTTTCTTTGCTCGATTCAATTTTTGGACAGCAGTTTGCCATAGCAATTAAATGAATTTTTTACCAAATTTTGCAAGCGCATACTACAACATTCATGCTATGATCCGGAGAAATTCTGGGAGCATTTCATGAAGAGAACAACAAGATATAATTACTTAAAGAAGCAACCCAAAGACGATATAAACTGTAAACTAAAAAAGAGAAAAATTGTTTACAGTAAACGATATATACTATAGTTTTCATCAAGCCGAACCTTGTTTAGCTAAAGAGTGTGAGTAAATAACTCACCTTGCAATTCATGGAGATTAAATCAATAAACTTGGCTAACACTTAAGCAAGATGAAGACTTTTTGGCAATAGAAAGCTTCAAATTACCTGTAGAAACTTAGAAATAGGACATGCAACCAAAGAGAAGCAATTTACAAACAACCCAAAGCAAAAAATTAGAATTTGATGAATTATTCTCTAATTTGGAGTATATTACCTGAATTAAATGGCTTTACTTTGATTGTTACAGCAAGAATTTGAATTAAACTAGGGGATTTTGGTTTTTGATTATGAAGAGGAGTTGGGTTTCTTCTTTTCTGTTTTACTGTAAAATATGTTATGTACGTACAGGAAGAAGAAAGCTTCTTTTCTTATTTCTGGTTTAGGCTAAGAGGGCTTTGGACCCAAAGTTATTAAATTAATTAGCCTATGAGAATTTATTTAGCACTAAACAAATATAAACATTATGTAATTAAAGTAGACAACACATTTTCTACAAGTTTTTTCTACAAATGATTCGTGTAAATTCAATTATATGTTTAATAAAATATTTTACATCATATAAAAAGATAATTTTTAGTTTTAAAAACATTTTTGTTATTAAAACCCCTTATTTTAAAAAAATAACCAATTTTACACATTTAAATGCTTAAATCACCATTTTTAGCTCCAATAAATTTATAAAAATTATTTTCTTGCATAGAAAAATGCAATAAATCATCCTAACATCAGTTTTATAATCAAAACTTATTTTTAAACCAAATTCCTCCTTTTTATTTAAATAAACAACTCTTAAAAATCAAATACTTCCTTTAAAAATTATTAAAAGAAGTAATTGACAATAATTAATAAAATTATTGCATTTTCACCAAATAAAATCATTTTTCACTCATTACTCTCACAAATAAACAAAATGAAGTTTCCAAAACTTTATTTTCACATTTTATTTCCAAAATTTATTATTTATTTAAAATAAACAATTTAAATCTCAAATTTATTTTAATTCACAATATTAAATTAAAACCTTCGTTATAATATAATATATTATAGGTAATCACCAAAACCAGGGTTGTTACAACTCTCCCTTATAAAAATTGCGTCCTCGCAATTTCTAGAGAAGAGTTTGTATTCAACACAATTATTTCATCAATCAAAGGAAGGATAGACAAGCACGAGATCAAAATTCCTCATTCTCTACTCAGGACGAAAGAAGGCTAAGATAAAATTGCTCGACAAATTCTATGATTTTCCCGAACATATATGTCGGGATTAGCGGACTATAGAATTTTTCCGAACAACTCCTCATGATTTCAAAGGCATCTCACTTTCGAATAAGAACACAAAAGCAAAAATGCAACCCAAAATTAATCGAAAGAGATTAATTTCACAAAAGTTTCACAAATAGAATTGGGATTTAGCATCACTCCATCCGAAATCCCAACAATAAGACGATAACTTTCCGTGTGTCACTACGGAAGGAGCCATATAGATACTAAGATAACAATAAATGAGGTAAGAATCTCCGATAAGAGATGATTACTTCAAAGGTCACTAAACTAAAAATTACCGAAAAATGCAAGTTAGATAATTGCACAAAGGCAAGACAAACTCGAAGAATGGATTTTTATACTTCTATTTAACTAAACAAATTATTTCAATGTTATCAAAATCCTTTTACTACATAATCAAATTCTCAAATTTTAACATTTTGAAATTTTCAAAACCTCTTTCAAAAATCCAAATTAATCTCCAAACTCTTTATTTAAAGTGACTAAAATGTTTCACTCTTAAATTCTACCAAAATATATATTTCAGTTTGAAACATATATTTATACTAAACATCAATTCTATTACATTCACAAAATAAGTAGAATACACATGACCACAAAGAAACAAGTAAATTCCAATTACAAACCTACTGTAAAGAAAACAAATTTTGATATAGAAAACTTCAAAATCAGAGAACTCTTATAAAATAAAAGTTGTTCTACAAAGTCTAACCTTTCCAGCAATATAAAGATTATCAAAATCGGATTTACAGTTTGAAAGTTATGCAAAATTTACTTTCAGCTTAAATCTTAGAGAATTTTGTAATAGGGCAGAAATGCCTATCCACTTTCAAACCTATTTTAAACTAAATTAAATTCAAAATCTTTCAAAGTGGTAAAAAGAAAATTTATAGCTTACTGAAAGCTCTTACATTTTCAAAAGGATGGGACTTATTTGGAGTTATAAATCTCAAGTTATCGCTGTTTTAGTACAACACTATTCCAAACAAAATTTCAGCTATTAAATCAATTTAAATTTGAAATTTTTCCCAAACCATTTTAATTTCAAATTACATTTTCAAACAAGCTTTTGCTAAACCATTTATTAAATGATCTTCTTTTTCCCGGAAAGCTAAGGTATACCAAAATATGATCAACTTTATGTAATCAACATAAAAGAAACAATTCGTTAATTGGGAAAAAATTCATTATTTTCCAAAATCTAACTTTTAAATTAATTTACTAAGAAAACTCATTTTGGAAGAGATAACTAATCTCTTATATTATTAAAAGATGATTATTGATTATCCATATAATAAATTTTGGAATATATGTATACAGAGTTTAAAATCATTCTCACAATTAAAATGATTATACCACATGAATTGTTCATTTATCAAAAACAATTCAAATTCACATTTTCACTTGTCACAAAATTAAATTTCCATCTAATTATCAACATAAAACTAATTAGAGTTGATAATTAATTCAAATTTGTTTTCAAAAGAATTTTACAAATTCACACCACCTAATTTTTAAGATAGAGTTTTATATCTATCTTCTACTATTACTCAATAACTAAGTGTCAAAACAAATTTTTATAGTCATCGTTAATAACTTGTACCAAAATATTCAATTAATATTTTAATTTTTCAAACCAAAGTATTCTTTACCTTAAATACATCATTTTATTAATCAAATCATCAAATGATATTTTCCTCTATTAAGACATCCCCTTAATTAGAATTATTCACTTTTATTTACCCAAATTACCATATTCAATTTCTCAAATTTCAAATAATATAAGGGTATTGCCTCGCCATTGATTTATAGTGAATGACCCCATCGATTGGCTGTAGAATTGATCAAACGATCAAAACTGCCTCGCCGCTCCTCAAACACTCACTATGGTTCAATGGTTTCATTAAACATTTAAAATAAAATTAATACTCCACCATATTAATCATTTCCAAACTTTACTTATTAAAACTCCATTTACTACGTCTGACTGTCTCATTACAGCATTTAGGAAATTCATATCGATAACGTTGGCCAAACGCATCGACCAGAATTCTTAAAGCACTAGACGGACAACCCAACACAAAAATTCATTATCTTTAAAAAGAAATACCTCATATATAATACTCAAAATATTCTTTATTTTTCCCAAAAACAAAATCCAATTTCTCTTAGAAACACATCTTCAATTTTGAAAATTTTGAAAACACAATTTATTACTTATACTCAAAATTAGGGAACACAAATAGAGCTCACCGAGATATTCCTAGAATACTCGATCCTCAAGATTGATGGAATAGACTGGAGTGTTCATTATTCTAAATAGTATAATGAACCACTCACAAGACTCATAACGAGTGCAGAATACGGTAAGAGTAACGCTAGACCCCGTGACTCGTAGCTCATGAAAAATCGATGTAGGGTCAAGCTAAGGAATGACCTTAGCACCACCCAAGAGATTTTTAAAAGAGAGAAATGAGATGTAAAAGCAAGGGTAAATATCTTCTCAAATGAGGAGAAGTAACATTAACAACAAATCATTACTACGAGTGAAGTAATGCCATAAAGTATATCAACAATTGAGTATCCAAAGAGGATATCTCAAAAGTGGTAAGAATGGCAATAACAAATAAATTCAATGAATCACCTCATTCCCTTATTGGACACCCACGTGGAAGGATGACCTAAAGGCTAAGAATAGGGAAAGAGGTCAATACAATACTCGATTGCCCGGTTGGGAGTCATACCCGAACGGACTCACAGAAATCAAAAGAATCATAGTGACTGGCATTCGAGATATATCATTAACATCTCGATACTTAAGAGTGAATACAAAGACTTCGGAATCATCATTGACATTCTGAAGAATAAGAACAACAAATCGACTAAATTAGGATATCAAAATATAGTATTCTATGAATCATAGAATGTGGCTTGATAATATGCAAGCCACTCCATCTCAAATCATTCCAAAATCTAGATAGAAAATAGCGTGTTAATATGCATAAAAAGACAAGCTTCAAAGAACAACCTCAAAATTCTCATACATCATGCCAAATATTGTGAATCCCTTCCATAGGATTCGCAATCCTCCTAGAAGAACAAGACAAGAACATCAAAAGGAATCAACAAATTCCTCTGATATAGATGAGTGTCAAGCACCTATATCGAAGAGGACTCAAATGGAATAATCCAAATCAGTTACTCCTAAGATAAGGCATCATAAATAATTATGGAATACTATGGAATAAATATACCCCTAGACGTATCCCAAACTTATCTACTCCAAAGTATCAAGGGAAGGCTAAGGACACAAAGATTAAGGGATTTGTACACTCGTACTATATTTGGATGTATCGTTATATATGCTTCTATTCTGTGTTTATCATATTTTGTTCTGAATCCAGTTCTGATACCAAACTGTAACGCCCCACCCCGAGACCCACATTAACAAAGAGAATTACTTAGTAATTCTGTCTGCTAATACGGAGAATAAGTCTAGTTAGGAGCGACCATCTATAGCCTTGTCTTAAATATCTATTGAATACGTCGACAAATGCTATATTTTTTTTTCCTAACTCAAGTGGATCGACATATACAATAAATACATAATACAAAACTATAAGTGGCTAATGGATCTATCAGAACAAAATACAATAACCAAATGAACATCGCATTGCAAAACAACAACAGATATACATACATATATAATGATACATCTCAATACAATACAAATGATACATTAAACTGGTATGACGACCACTCCATATACACAAATAAAATGAATATACAACTCTAAATAGACTATAATCACAAATAGTGATAAGCGGAAATCCATGTAGAAGCTTCAAGGCAATTCTAATCCAAAAGTAAATGCTTAACCTGCAACAAACTCGGTCTAACCCGAGTATAAAATACACTGGCCAATCTAGCTAAAACATCAGTTTAATAAGGATAGACGATAATGAGAATTATGAGGAAAGGGTAAAGTATCTTCTTGAATGAGAGGAAACCATACCAAGAATACAATACCACTTTATTAAGAAAAGAATGATCATACTTCCTGAATAAGAAGAAATAACAAGAAGTACAAGTTTATAACTCAAGTGGACTATTATCACTTAAGTATATGAAACCTCAAGGAAGAAATCATAATGATAGAAACTCAATTAAACATCATATTTGCCTCATATCACGGCGAAATCTCTAAGATAACAATAGTGGTTTCGATGAATCATATCTCCTAAATAGAAGAAACATCAATACAAACTCTTGCCAAAATAGTAAACATAAAACATTCTAAAATAGGATAATCCCAAATTCAGTTATACCTCATCTCAAGGTATAATGTATATAAAACTCAACTCACCAAAATGGTAAAATCCAGAATATCCTATAAAATCATGAAATCATCAAAACTCATAACTCGAGGAACTCAATAAGAGTTCAAAACATCATAAATGAAATCACCATATATATATAACATCTCATATAGCACTAGGCTATCGATGTAGTAAAACTTCTTAAAATGGTGAGGTCATAATAAAACAGAAAAACTCAGAAAACTAAAAAAACCTTGGATTGGCCAGATCCCCGATTGCATGCCGAAGCAATGCTGCACGTGCCACCTCTTTCCAGTACTATATAATAGGTACCTCTTTCTTAGTGATCGAAGTCACATAAACATCGTGACGACTGCAGTCATAATACATCGTGACTACCGAAGTAGTAGAACATCGTGACGACCGAAGTCGTAGAACATCGTAACGACCGAAGTCGTAGAACATCGTAATGACCCGAAGGTCTACAGTACTGGCATACATCGTGAATGTGTCACAAACTCAAAGGTAGGAACCCAAAAAGTGGTAACGTGCGTCCCATACCACATGTTCTCACTAAATGGTTTACTAACCGCTAGTCGATGCCACACTAGAAAACATCATAAAATCAAAATCTCATAAAATCATAACTTGCCTCATCTCATTGGCAAGTATCAAAAGACAGCATAACTTGTCTCATCTCATCGACAAGTACAAACACCGTAATGTTTTTCATAAACCATAATTCCCAAAAAGGAAATCTCAATCTCAAAACTTGCCTTATTTCATCGGCAAGTATAAATATACGTCATGATGGTCCTCATCGACCATACTTCTAGAATAGGAAATATCAATCCATATAACTCGTCAAATATTGGCCATCTCAGATAATTCCTATAAATAGGAATTATAAAACTCAAATTGCGCCATAAAATGGCAAAACAACTCAGAATCGATAACCTTTAATAGCTTCGAATAGCTTCGATCGTACAAGTCCGAAATTAACCGAAATAGTAAACGCACGTGTCCCATACCACGTGTTTTACTAAATCGTTTAATTCTTTTTCTCATACGTTCGAATGGTGCAAAAATGTGCATTTTATATTTAAAATAATTTATTAGAGAAAACTAGCTTTTATAACTATTTTTCGAGAACGATTATTGAAATCCATATTTGAAATTCCTTTATTATAGGAAATAAATATATTTTATATTTTGAAAATACTTTAAATATTATATAATAATTATTTTGAAATGTCCATTTATTTCAAAAATTATTTCAAAAAAAGGTTTGGAGAAAACCATGCTCGAAAACATGGGAAAACAAGGAAACACTGAAAACCGATAATTCAAATTCAATTCAAACTCAATTCAAATTCAATTCAAAATTTGAATTTCAAATTCACCAAAACTTGGCTAGCCTATTAATAGGCATTATAACCCTTAATCATATTCAAAAACATTCCAAAATCAAGCAACAAATGCAAAAGAATCAAGCTGGAACAAAGCAAAACAAGGAAAAACACAAAAGAAATGAAGCTGGCACATTATAGTGCCCAGGTCAACACCCATGTCGACATGCATATCGACCTAGTTGAAGCCTTGGTCGACCTAGGTGGATATGGTGTCGACCTACACTACGGGAATTTTACAGCAATGTTTTCTTTGCTCGATCCAATTTTTGGACAGTAGTTTGACATAGCAATTGAATGAATTTTGTTACCAAATTTTACAAGGACATACAAAAACATTCTGGCTATGATCTGGAGAAATTCTGGGAGCATTTCATGAAGAGAACAACAAGACAAAATTACTCAAAGAAGCGACCCAAAGCCGATATAAAATGTAAACTAAAACGGAGAAAAAATGTTTACCGTAAACGATATATACTACAGTTTTTATCAGGCTGAACCTTGTTTAGCTAGAGAATGTGAGTAAATAACTCACCTTGCAATTCATGGAGATTAAATCAATAAACTTGGCCAAAACTGAAGCAAGATGAAGGCTTTTTGGCAATAGAAAGCTTCAGCTATCTATAGAAACTTAAAAACAGGACATGCAACCAAAGAGAAGCAATTTACAAACAACCCAAAGCAAAAATTAGAATTTGATGAATTATTCTCTGATTAGGAGTAGATTACCTGAATTAAATGGCTTTATTTTGATTGTTACAGCAAGAATTGGAATTAAACTAGGGGATTTTGGTTTTTGATTATGAAGAGGAGTTGGGTTTCTTCTTTTCTGTTTTATTGTAAAATGTCTTAGTACGTACAGGAAGAAGAAAGCTTCTTTTCTTATTTCTAGTTTAGGCTAAGTGGGCTTTGGACCAAATTTATTTAATTAATTAGCCTATGATAATTTATTTAGCACTAAACAAGTATAAACATTATGTAATTAAAGTAGACAACACATTTTCTACAAGTTTTCTCTATAAATGATTCATGTAAATTCAATTATATGTTAAATAAAATATTTTGCATCATATAAAAAGATAATTTTTAGTTTTAAAAACATTTTTATTATTAAAACCCCTTATTTTAAACAAATAACCAATTTTACACATTTAAATGCTTAAATCACCATTTTTAGCTCCAATAAATTTATAAAAATTATTTTCTTGCATAGAAAAATGCATTAAATCATCCTAACATCATTTTTATAATCGAAAATTATTTTTAAACCAAATTCCTCCTTTTTATTTAAATAAACAACATTTAAAAATCAAATACTTCCTTTAAAAATTATTAAAAGAAGTAACTGGCAATAATTAATAAAATTATTGCATTTTCACCAAATAAAATCATTTTCCACTCGTTACTCTCACAAATAAATATAATAAAGTTTTTTGAAAACTTTATTTACACATTTTATTTCCAAAATTCATTGTTTATTTAAAATAAACAATTTAAATCTCCAATTTATTTTAATTCACAATACTAAATTATAACCTTCGTTATAATTTAATATTTTACAGGTAATCACCAAAACCAGGATTGTTACACCTAGCCTCGCCTACCCCAAACCCTAGCTCACTACCACACAGGACGAAACGTCGATTAACCCAAACAAATGTCGCACCCTACAAAACTAATATAGAATTGAAGCTCATACTCATACGAGTTTAACGAAACAAATTTCATTATTTTACGTTGAGTAAATCTTTTGATTTTGAAGTAGTGTTTAGCTTTCCCCTTTACTTTAAACATGAAGAGAGGGAAAATAAAAGATAGAGAGGGAAAGGAAAAGTGAAATTGAAAAGAAAAGGAAAAAAAGTGAGAAAAATCAAAGTGTTGATGAGTGCATAAGTAAAACCAAAACCAATCACTTTACTTCAAACCCAAGTTATCCAAAAATTTCTAGCCACACCTCTCATCAAAATCAAATCATCATTAATTAGTTGAGAAATTTGAATCTGAATTTTATTTGATTTGGGAAAAGTTTTGGAAAGAGAGTTTTTGTGGTACTTTGCTAAATAATATTTCATTCATGTACGAATCGCAAATGACAGAAATAAAAATACAATCGTGCATCAAAATGCGACACGATCACAAAACAATAGTAAATACCATGACGACCTGCCTCCTTGACCCTCGAAAATCGACACTAATACATCCTCGGTATTCACGTGACATAAATCCAAGTGCCGGAGAGGCAGACTATCATAGAGTAAAAGAAAATAAAGACAGAACAAAATTTTACACGAATGGAATAACATATATTATTTCAATATATATATATATATATCTTTACAGTGGAAATTTTAAATACATTTATAAGAGTCTATCTTATAAATTAGCCTAGACAGTTATAAATCACTATCCTTATAAACGCTGAATACAATCAGTAAACTAATGCAGCGGAAATTGAAATGGAGAACCATCAATATGAACATCTTCAGCTCTAGACTTCAACCTCCATCACAATGCTCCAAGTTAAACCTGACTACTAGGCTTCCTGAAAAATAGGGCACCTAGAGTTTAAGGGGAAAAAAAATAAACTCCGATTCAGTCATGGAACTGATGTGAAAAACTCAAAATACAGATATTTGAAAATAAAGGGTACGTCATAAGACCTCGCCGTACATAAACGCAGAACGAGTTTTTACCTTATGATAACCAAAACATTTGCTATGCAAAATCTGGGGTATTATCTTTAATGACATTCTTTGAAAATCCTTTTCAAGTAAACTTATATAATCTTAGCCGAAATTGTTACATTGATTAAATTCCAGCATAATAGGTTCTACAATCAATCCTGAAGGCACTTATTAGAGAATGGATTTTCATACAATGGCCGGTAAGGAACTACCTTCCGTACAATAAATCTCTAGAGGGATGTACCGAGGATCAACACCTTTGAAACCTCTGCACCTAGCAAGATCGGCCTACCCGCAGACTCATCTAGTGGCGGATAGAACCAAATATGACATCACCTTGGTCATTCCCGACCTATCCAAGAGCTCTCATAGCATACACAACATACCCGATATATAGAGGGTAGTCTAGAAAGGTGATGACCATACCCTAATGGTTGCAAACCACATAGCCTTACGACATGCCCGGTTTAAGCATTTCCAGGTGATAAGACCCAAATTAACGATTAACTTTCACATAGCACATTCCACTTTGAATGCAACATTGTCAATTCCATTACACACTATTGGTTTCCATAAATGTACAACCTCTGAGCTCGTACGTCTCAGAGAAGGGTGTTAAGTATAGGAGAGTTACCTCCTAGATCACCAAACAGATGTACGTTTGTAAAAATCAATGTACGTGCATTTTAAAAATGCAATGTTATACATTCGTCCATATAAGTTGTCCAGAAATAGGACAAATCGAAGGAACTCTCCTACTACATCCTATCGGGAATCACCACTATGATTAGTAGCGAGCAGCCCTTGCATCAAAGATCAAGTGAAGATACTACTGCCACATATATATGATACGAGAAATTTCCCCCGAGGGCCAGTGACAAGCAGCTCTACATTCCATCTTCTAATTTATTATCATTCCATGTCTTCACTTCGAATGCGTAAATTAGTTCGAAGTGGTTTTCAGATAGGAATCACCCAAATTCGATCCCAGTTCCTTCGAACCAATCATGGATAAAAAGATGTTAAGTAAATAGATGCTTATCATTTGATTAATTACTTTCTCTTTATCAAAAAAATATCTTCTAGAGATATATATCTTTTAAACATTTCTTTCCGATATATACGGAATCATTAAACCTCTCTTTAACTTTAGAAATACCAAACCAAAATCATTTCTCATAAATCACATTGCAAAACCTTATTGAGTAAAAAAGGGTTGATAGAAATTATACTAATTCTACTCGATATCAATTTTCATATTCAACCTTTACTATCCATCGAATAACGGTGACATCACCTTTTAAATTCACACGGATAATATGGGTTCCCTCCTCGGAATTTAATATCAAGTATAAGAAGATTATTTCCATACAATCCAAGTTGTATTAAATTTGTAAAAGGTTAAATCTTTTATACTTGCCTCGTCTCTGACATTTCGACCTTATTTATTCCTCACTCAGGAAAGAGGCCAGGTGACCCAGGGCATTGGTTGCTCTTTAAAATCTCCTTAGTTTAAGCATCTCATATCCGAATCTCATGAATAGAAAATTTTAGTCTACTCATTGGGTTTTAGAGCGAAGATTAAATCACTTAATTATAATAACTTTTCTTTAAATCATTTATTTAAACTCTTTTAAAATAAATTATAAAACCTCCACATTATCTTTAGAATACTCAATTGTTTATTTGAAAACATTTATAAAAGATTTGGGAAAGAATACTTAAGTTTAAAGACATATTTCAAAAGTTATCAAAAGTGCTGTAAAAAATTCTACGAATAGTGCTTTTAAGACTTATTTGATCAAAAAAACTTTTCTATCATTTAAATTTCCATTTTTATAACTCAAGTCTCTTTTAAAATATTTTAAAATATTTATAAGATTTATTCCATATTTTTAAAGAATTAAAAATATCACTTTTAAAGAATTTATCGTTTTGATTTCCGAACTACCTAACAACAACTATTTTGAAAACTTGATTTGCTCATATTTCAAAATCTACTAAAAGAAATCTCAATCATTTTCTTTTGTTTGAAAACTTTGATTATTAGAGTTCGGAAAATTATTATTCCAAATAATTCTGACACCGAATCCATCGTAAAAATGGATTTAACTTTCTACGGCTTGAAATCGTTAACTACCATTACGCGACGCGCCTATTTTTGACTCAACTTTCATATGCCAAAACTTCATCAAATTGGGTTTTATTGTTTATTAAACATTTATAAACCATTTTAAATAGGTTTAACAATCTCATATACACCATTTCATTTATTAAAGGAATGTGATTTCCTTTGTGATATTCGACGTGTATTAAACGTGAATTGTTTACAGATCCAAACAAGCATATTATCTTATCCAAACATGGTTCACAATCATCACAATCACGCATAGCCAAACATATATATCATCCAAAATATCATAATATAAATAGAGTTTCTCATCTTCATTAGTTTCTAACTTTACAAAAATTTGCTAAAGCTTCCCTACAATCGAATCAAAGCCTATGGAATCGAGCCTTGGACCTTAGGATGGGCTCAGCCTTGGTGGTAGGAGGTGGTGGCCATGAGTTTAGAGAGAGGAGAGGAGTGGATTTAAGCTTGTTTTTGAAGTGGATTACTAACGTATATATACTTATTTAAATTTTTTTTATTTTTTTTGCTAATTTTACTTCATAATTTTCCTCAGTAGAGAAGCCATTAAAGAGGAGTATAAAGAGATGGAGAAGCTTAGTAATTTATGAATAAATGAAGTGAAGATGAAGGGTGATATTTATAGACAAAAATGTGAACTAAAATATCATGATATTTATGTGCATATACATCACCATTTCACCACCACCACACCCTCCTCCTCCATCACTATTCATGGCCGAACACTCCCCATGCATGTAGCCATGTGTGTGTAAGAGTGTAGTGAAGTTTGCTTTTTAGTTGTGAAAATATCTTAGATTTTTTGTAATATATATATATAAGTGTACATGTATATTTTTATTTATATATGTGTTCATGTATATGTTAGGGTGTTCGTGTGTATGTTATATATATGCACAAGACATATAAACAAGTTTGCAACAGCTTTAAACAACTTTCGTTCATTAAACCATTGAAAATCGAAAAGCCGATTCCTGGTCACAATTTCACTTATAAATTTATTTACAATAAATGTATAAAAAATTCAAAAACTAATTTTCCATCATTATTAATTAATTAAAATGATCTCATTTGAATTATATAACCATATGAATCAATATTAAAAAATTGTTTATAGAAAGTGTTATTATATCGATAAAGCGATATCAATTTTTCTTATAATTTCAAATCAAGTATATATCTTTATAAAACTATTATAAATGATTTGTTATCACTTCATAACTAATTAAAATGAATTATTATCATTTAAAAACAATTATTTTTTGAATAATTATAATAATGATTAAATCATTACATCTCAATTTGAATTCATAAATCAATTATTAAATATGATACCATTATTTATGATGTCATAAATACATTTATTTCCTAAAATATAAAATAAATAATTTTATTTCATATTATTGTTTAAATATGAAAATAAGTGTATGTATCCAGCTTAATGCGCGACTTTTGATAGTTATTGTTTGCGCTAAAATTGGTTACAAACACCAAATAGAGTTCGTGTAGAGAAATAAATGAAGAATATTAAATGTACACAGAGAGAATATAACATTAAAGAAATAACCAAATGACAGAGACACAATAGTTTATAGTGGTTCGGTGTTGTTTGCCTACGTCCACTTTGAAGAAACATCTTTATTAATCACTTTGTAAACTGAGTACAAGAGGGATCGAATGAAAATCCTTAGTTACAAAAGAATACTAAGCAACAAGTAGCGAAAAGTCCCGAAAATGAACAACTAAGCCTGTATTTATAGAGGAAAATGGAGAAATATTTCCTTGAAAATTTGGCAAAAGGATTTCCAAAACCATATGGACTCATAAGAGGGATCGCATGGTCCAAATCTCAAGGAATAGAGATCGGTGCCGATCCCTATTTTTGAGGAATTTGAGGGTGCGATCCCTATGGGAGCTTTCCCATGTTATTATATACTTAGCCTCCAAGTTTCATGCCAATTGGATTAGTAGAACTTGAGTTATTGCTCGATCTCTGCTACAATGTAAGTTGTTTCCTAATTCTAGCCGATCTCTATTGAGGGAAGAGGGCCGATCCCTGTTGCCTAATCTTTTTGAGGTGCGGTCTCCAGGGTAGGCTCCCTAGGTTCCTCACATCATGTTCTCAAAATTTCATCTGAATTGGACTTATGGATCTTGAGATATTGATTGTTTCCCATTGACTTGCATTTGTTGGGCTGAAATATGTCAATCCCTATGAGTGAGAGTGATTATAGCCGATCCCTTTTCTATGTTAAACTATATTCCATACTTTGAACATTCTGCATTGCATCTCTAAATTCGATTTGATCACGGCTCTATATTACCATCTATACTTGATCCTTGGACCCCACAATCATCGCTCTGGACTTACTAGCCTTGATGATAGTCAAATCTAACTTGTCTAATCGGTTCAAATATAGCCGAGTTTAAATGCCGGATAACACTTGCCCTCAAGGTACGTCTGGTGTTAAACATGACATGCTTTGTATTGAAGCAAGTTAGAGTCGTCGACAAGAAATCCATCCAGTTTTCTGAATTGTTGTTGTCCTTCCATCGAACTGTTTTCACAAAGTGTCGTATCTCTCATTGATCGTTATGACGCTTGGTCGATTTCCAATAGCATAAATTCAGCATTATATTCCGTGAGTTGATATCTATGTCTGGTTCTATGAAACTAGTAAGCTTTGGCTATCTGATCCGGTCTCGACCTTGAAAGCTTCAGGTTTGAATTCAATTTCTATTGATTCCAAAAATTGAACTTTTAGATCATTCACGTGCACGTTCAGGTACACGTTCTTGTCGTTGGCTCTCGGATGCGTTTGTATGCTCATGGGTCGTTGCCAGTTTTCATTGAATTAGATGCAATTTCATTGCATTGTATATAAATGTACTTTATATAATTTTCATTTCCATGTTTGTATGCACATAGGGTTCGTAACCGATCCCTTTCTTCTCTTTGTTTTTGTTATGTTCATAGGGATCGGCATTCCTCTAGTTGATCCCCCTCCTTCTTCTTTTTTTGTTCATAGGGATCGATATTCTTCTAGCCAATCCCCCTTTTATCCTCTTATATATATATATAATAGGGATCATAATTTTTTTTCCTAGGGTAGGGATCGTACCCGATCCCTATTACTTGAAAGACTTAACCGATTTTTCACTTCGTAAATAGGAAAGTGGGCCGAACCCTTGGACTCCATATATAAACCAACATTTGACTTCCCTTCCTTACTTTATTTCATTTCCTTGAAGCTCGGTTCCGAACCCTCCCTCTCTTACTTGAAAACCCGATCCCTTCCCTTCAAATCAAATATCACCTTCTTCCTTATATTTGCCATTCTCATCTTGCTCTAGACCACTGCTCCATCCTTAACTCGAATCAAAATCCAACATTTCCTCTTGAGCAACTCGTATTCTAAACATTTTGATGAGTTACTTGTATTTTTTTGGTTCATGATGAGATAATGGGTTTTATTTGTGTTAATCGTGGGTTAAGTTTGGAGGAGATGAGATGGACGATGACGATGTTGGGTTCGGTGAGGTAAGAGAGGAGGAGAAAGGAAAGAATGAAGCATAAAGGAAGTGTAGGGATCGGTCTTGCGTTGTGTGTGAAGCATGGAGGGATCGGTTTGAATGTAGGTGAAGGAAAAGGATCATAGTGAATGTTTGAGGGAAGTGTGAAAACATTGAAGTAGAGGGATCAGTATTGAAGTTTACGGAGGAAGGGGTCGGTTGCATTGTTAAGTGGAGGGATCAGCTGTTCGTGAAGCAAGGAGGGATCGACTAGAATGTAGGTGAATTATGAATACGGCTAAGTGATGGGATCGGTAGTGTTGTTTGTGGATGGAGGGATCGATCATGGGCTTTTTGAGGAGGATCAGTTGTTATAAGAGAAAGGGATAGATACAAATAAGGATCAGTTATTTTTAGATAGAGGGATTGGCTATGGATACTTAGCCGATTTTAAGCTTTGAATTGAACTTGAAAACCAATCCATATTCACTTGCATAAACAATTAGAAGCAATCCCATCTCAATGAACTTGAAAATATGACGATGATGAACAACAGAACATGCATATCCAATATCGAACTCGAAATTGAATGACCAAATTCCTGGGACTTAGAATATGAACTAAAACTTAACATATGGACTTTAATAATGGACTTCAGTCTTCGACATGCCGATGGTTGATCCTAAAGCTTACATAACCGATCAATCTAAACACCAGTTGAGACGGTCAGCGATGATGGTCACTCTGGTCGGAATCCAAAGTCTCGTCACTTACTTTTGCTTTTAATTTTGAACTATTTATCTCTGCACTGCACAACACTGCACCACACTAGCTTACACTTAGCATGGGGGGACGGGTAAAATTTTCTAATCTTGATCATCTACTGAGTTTAGTTGATATTGGCTCCAGACATTTATAGCATTTAGCTGCAATGCCTCCTGGTCAACCTTCACAACATAGTAATCTTGGAGCTATGTCAAGTTCTGCAACTGTATCCGATAGACTTTCCCTTGATCATAAAATTAAGCAAACGGAGGTGTCCGGCCCATTGGTCGATCTTTTCTTTGATGTTCCTGTGGAAGAGACAAGTCCTGCCCCTAACACTATAGAAGGTGCTATATTTTTGGATAACCCGACGGATTCTCAAGCCTTTAGAATTGGTGAGGCCGCTCTCCACAGACTACGCTCTAAACCTAGAATTCCGTTTGGAGATGTCCTAGTGCCTTCAGTAAATGACAGGGCTCATTTGCCCCCGGAGGGATATATGGCATGCAACAAATTCATTGCTGGGCTGTAAGTGTGCCACCTTTCAACTCTTTTATTCGAGAGATGCTAAATTATCTAGGAATAGCTCCTACTCAGCTACATCCGAACATCTATGCTTTCCCTCATGGCACTTTCTTACTATTTATGGATACTCTATTCTACCCGCCATCTTCTGAGGACATCAGGTACATTTACAATTTTAAACGACGGACAGGGAGTCTTTCTTACACTTTCCTTGAGCCTTCAACCAACTGTCAAGTTCTAATTGGCGCTTGGAACAAGCTTAGTATCTTAAACATGAATGGTTCTACGTTCGTTGTCCGTCTGGCTTTGCGAGGCGACGGTTGGAATGGCGTAAGTGTTTTCTTCACTTTATTCTCAAATTCTTCAGTCCAAGTTGTAACTTGAACTAACTAATACTTTGAAAATTTATAGGTGTCCATCCATGTCCAGAATGCGATAGTTTCTCAAGGGCGGTTTCTGCAATTCGTGCCACCCCAGTTAAGGACAGGGACATCAGATCCCTTGTAACCGATGACTAGTTATCTCTTTATAGGTTGTTAGAAGAAGGTCACAACATCGGGCTTTTAGGAAGCGCTGCACCGCCAAGGAATGTGGCGGAACAAGAAGGTGGTACTAATAGCCCTGTCGTGCCCCAAGTCGTGGGAGCTCAGGACGACGTCGAAGAGGGTGAAGTTAGAGGTCATGAAGCCAGCAACTGATGATGCTGATGTAGATCCGGGTAATGCGCCTATGGACGAACCATCATAATGTGCGCAATCTCACATGCAACAAGGAGATGAAAAAAGCTTGCATATAAACTTTGTAGGAGAAAAACGGCTAAAGAGCCCGAATTTATCATCACCTCTGTTGAAGAAGAGTCTTCCTCTCAACATTTAGAAAGTTCGATGGAAGGGTCCTCGAATCTCCCGATCCCTGATGATATCATGACTTATGACTTTCCCAACATCAGCATTGGGAGGCTCAATTCTCCAACCAGGACCAATGCTGACATTCCTTCCACTAGTAAAGGGGAAAAAACTCCTATAAGCAAGGCTACAATAACTGGTCCGTTGGGGGGACACTAAGACACTCATAATCAGGCGTACTTCACTACACGATTTTCGTCTAACTTTTATTTGATGGTCACTTATACATTCTTGTTTGGTTTGCAGGTGCTATGTCTCAATCCTGTTCCTTTGATCGCTTGAGGAGCTCTTCAATATAGTATGGGTCTAATCGCATTTTAGACTCGGGTAGGCGTTGAAAAAGAGACGGCAACCGGGAAAGAGTCGTCGTTCGAGGGAGTCTTCATATTTTAAACATAAGTCCCAATCTCAATCGTCTCAACAGGAAATTCAGCCCAATCTTCTTGTATATAGAGGTGATCAGACTTCTTCCCATGCTCCTCAAATTGCTGTACTACCTGAGCCCTATTCAGGTTCATTTGGTTCTAGACAGTCCCACGATCGTAAGTCGAGCAAACGCCCAATTGTTACTTTTGATCCAACTTTGCCTACAGCGGCTCCTAAGGTTTCCATGGTAGAAAATTTGGCCGAACTTAAGGTTAATTTTCCAAAAACCTACTTCGATGGGCTTAAATTCTTTCCTTCCATCCATATAATTCCAAGGAGTGCTAAAGTGAGTTCCCTTGCATGCGTCAATGACATTTTTGTGCAGCATGAAGCATTCCAACATTTGGCCGAAAAAATCTCTGAGGTGTCTATCGAGAGATAACATGAAATTGATCACCTTAAACTAGAGGCGATTCATGATAAAGACATAATTAAACATCAAGATGATGAGATCTCGGAGTTGATGGCAAAGCTAGCCACAGCAAAAAAAAGCCAAAGAAACATCCAAGATGGTTAGTCGTCTAGAAACGGTTCACAAAAAGGAGCTGGATGCAGCCCTCAACTACAGCGGTGTGCTTACTTTGGGAAAAGATACATTGCAAAAAGAGAAAAACATTTTGGCCTGCCGCATTGAGAAACTCGAAGAACTCCTTAAAAAGAGAAGGAAGAAAAACTCAAAGCTCAGAAGGAGTCGCAAAGATATTGCAAAGAGGCCGTCGAAGCCCGGGTACTGAAAATTAAACTTGATGAGCAACTCGCTCAAATTAAAGTCCTTAAGGAAGAGGCAAGGGAAGCGGGCTGCAATAAATTAGAGAGCAGATCGAGGCCCAGTTGGAGGATGCCAAAGAAGCTGGTCAAAATGAGATTAAGGACATGTTCGATCCTTTGATCGTTGAATATAATGCTAAAGTCCTAATCCATTGTGATATGAGTTTTCTTAGAGAGGGCTATCTTGAATCGCTCACCGAGACGTAGGAATATATTGTTGAAATAAAGAAGAAAGCCTATGGTGAAGCTGATTTAGATGAAGAAAAACTGGTACGGGTGTTTCTTCATGGGGATGAACCTTTAGACCTTGCTACTGCGAGGCTCTGATACTTTGATATTTTAGCACGCTTCAGCAAAGGGAAAAACATTGCTGAGTCTTCAGAGTTTGATCCCAAAGGTTCCCCTTCACTTCAAATAACTGGAGTATCAGTTTCACCTGACCCGGGACAGGATCCGAGCTGTGATCCGGACAGACCTGGCTATCAATCAAAGGTGTTGACTCCTATTCTAGTGGGGAGCATTCCGGCGACAACTGAAATTCAGTCGGACGCAAGTATCCCACTTTATTCTCCATTATTGGAGAGATTTCGTTCCTCATGCCCAATAGTCATGGGCTTATTTTCTTGTTTCCGCGAATCTGCAGGTCTTCCGGGTCCCAACCAAACTCTAGGAAGCGGTGCCGCCATGGAGCAACAATCGACATCTACTGAAATTCTGGTGGCCACCGACATTCCTAGGCTCGATGCTCAAGTTATAGGACTGCTTGATGATGAAAAAACGGACGACCAGCCGTTGCCAGATGAATTAGATGACGTTGTGTCACTGGTGCCTCCGAACATACCGATGAGTTCAGCTTGAAGGAGCGCATCGAGAGGGAGGAGTTATTGAAGAAAATAGCTAAGGTCGAACCCGTTGATGTGGACATCGATGATTCAAATCTCATCCTATTACAAGTCATTTCACCCGGTGGGTCGGTTCCCGAAGAACTCCCTCCAACCTTTGAAAGCTCTCCTGCCAAGGGTGGTAAATGATCAAAGAGAAGAATAGGTGGAAGCTCGGGTGGCGCCACCCTCAAAAAATCCAAAAGAGAAAATGGGCAAAAGAAATAGCCATCACTTCAGCTTAGTTTGTATATAGCTTGTATAGCCGCTTTTCTCTTTTTATTGGTCGTGATTGTACGGGTACGACCCCCGCTTTTGAACAAACTTGTACGACAATTTTGAAGTTTAATATGCAAATAAAAGTTCTTTGTTTTCCATCGAACTCTTATGTGAATTTTGTCTAAGTAGTCGAGCTATTACTTTTTCATTCAATGTACTTGTAATTCGTTGCTCGTTAATTCAAACATTCGTCTATTAATTTTTACTCAAGGCCTCCATGTGGTCATGGCCATAAGTTGTATCCAACACTGGGCTTAAGCTCTAGCGTTACGTTGTCGAATTTAGCGGTTTGAGTGATTATACTCCTGCCCCCAGTCTCGAGGTAGTGGATTTAGATAGTGGATGGTCGAACTCCATCCTTAGCGAGTTTATACTCCTTCCGTCGGTTTCAGGTTGGAGTTTATGGAGTAGTGAGTGGTCGAACCACACTCATCTATTCGTCTATATTCATATCCGCACTCTGGGGATAAGAGTCAGTAGACGGGTGATTGGATCGAACCCAATTCGTGTTTATACTCTAGTCCACACTCTGGAGACTTAGAGTTATTTCAAAAAATAGTCGGACCGTACTTTCCTTAATCGATTGATTTTCCCCCAAGTCCGGGGTTTAACTTAGCAAGCGATCGGTCGTACCACGATTGCTTTTGATTCACGTCTATCACATCGCTCGGTTGGATTAACTTGGTCATCGAATGGTCGAGTTACATCCATTCCTTGTTAGGTATTCCATCCATCTGGTTGTGAGCGAGAATCATCAAATGAATGGTCGGACCATTCTCATTTTGTTTAGTTTAATCATGAACTTATGTAATCGGCTACCTCCAAACTCTGGGAACCTGCTCGGGCATGTCAATATTAGTTAGTCGGGTATCGTAACTAATATGTAATGCTACAACAATCAAAGATATGAAGAAAATTTTAAACTTTATTTGCTAAATGGAAAGAAATGACATAATTTGTCTTATTACATATCTAGTATCTAGAAAATCAAATGTAAAAGCAAATTCGGAAATTGAATACAACTAAATGAAAAAAATAAACTAAGTGAAATATCGTCGTCAATGCTCGCTATTCCACATTCATGGGAGTGTGACACTATCAATAGTCGCTAGCTTGAAAGTTCCCTCTTCAAGCCTCTGTTCAATGGCATATGGTCCTTCCCAAGTAGGATTCATGTGCGACGGGTCAGGAAAAACCCATTTTAAGATTAGATTGTCGATTCAAAAGATCTAGGTCGGACTTTAGTGTTGTAATATCGGGCGACTCAGTGTCGATGTGCAGCTGCCCTCAAATCGGCTTCTTCGCGCTTCTCATCTACAAAGTCTAGAGATTCTAAGAGGAGATTTCTATTCATTCTAGGATCATAGTAGGCCACTCGATGAGAAGGGACTTCTAATTCAGTAGGAGTAATGGCTTCGAAGCCGTAAGCAAGGGCGAATGGAGTATGGCAAGTTGCGGACTTGTGGGTGGTTCTGTAAGCCCATAATGTTGTTGGTAGTTCATCCACCCACTTGCCTCTAGCCTTTTCCAAATGCTTCTTCAAAATAGACTTAATGATTTTGTTCACAGCTTCAACCTATCCATTTGCTTGAGGGTGAGCAACCGGCCCAAATCTCTTCTCAATATGATGCCAACGGCAGAAGTCTTTGAATTCAACGCTAGCGAATTGGGTTCCATTATCAGTCATAATTGTTCGTGGAAGGTCAAAATGACAGATGATGTTCCGAACAATAAAGTTGATTACTTTCTTTGTTGTGATCATGGCTAAAGGTTCTGCTTTGGCCCATTTGGTTAAGTAGTCAACTGCGATGATGGCGTACTTCACACCAGCTTTAGAGATCGGTAAGGAACTGATAATATCTATGCCCCATATGGCAAACGACAATGGACCGACCATTATTGTGATTTTTGTCGGCGGAGCTCTCAAAGCTTTTGCATATATTTGGCACTTGTCACATCGCCTAGTGTAATCAGCAGCATCTCGATTGATGGTCGGCCAATAATACCCATAACAGAGTATTTTCTTTGCTAGGGTTTGCCAACCAGTGTGATTGCCACATTCCCCTTCATGAACTTCCTTTAAGGCTTGTTTTACTTCATCATAAGCGATACGCCAGAGCAAGGGAACAGAGAAACCCTTTCTATACATGACTCATTCCTGAATGATATACCGCGAAGCTTTACGAAGGACTTGTCGCCATTCATTCCTCCATTCGTGAAGGACTCCCTGTAGCAAATAGTCTTTAATCGGAGTCATCCATGACTCCTTCTTAGGCTCCGTCTCTACTACCCAGTCGATTTCCATCTAGTTTATGCTCGGAGCATCTAGTACTTCAATTGGAACCAAGATCATTTGCTGCGCATCCCCGGTGCTAACAAACTTTGCTAATGAGTTAGCCTCTTTGTTTAAATCCCAGAGAATGTGCATGATGTCATAATACTCAAAGTCAGTCAATAACTCTTGGACTTGGATAAGGTACGGAGCGAGTCGTTGTCCTTTAGCTTGATAATCTCCTCTGACTTGGAATACTACCAACCGTGAATCGCAAAAGATTTCAAGAGATTTTATCCCTAGTTTCCTGGCAAGTTTAAATCCAGCAATCAGAGCTTCATACTCGGCTTCATTGTTCATTGTAGGGAAGTCAAGCTTCAAACCATAGAAAATTGAATGATCTTCTGGAGTTACTTGCATGATTCCAGCTCCAGATTAGCGATCATTGGATGCTCCACCCGTATACATTTTCCACTGAATGGTAGGGGCTCTATTACTCTCTGAGAAATCATCTTGTGTGGTGAATTCTACTATAGAGTTCGCTAGTGCATGTCCCTAGATAGCTCTCCGAGGGAAATAATTGATGTCAAATTAACTCAATTCGATGTTCAACTTAAGTAACCTTCCAAACATCTCAAGTCGCTCTAGGTACTATCGTAACGGCTGATCGATTTAAACATTGATAGGATGAGCCTGAAAATAGGGGCGGAGCTTTCGTGAAGCAAACAACAAGCAGTACGCCAATTTCTCTATTTTCAGATAATTCCTTTCAGCTCCTGTTAATCGCTTGCTAACATAATAGACCGGTCTCTAGATCTGGTTCTCCTCGCGAAGCAGTGCAACACTTATAGCGTGTACCGATACCGCCAAGTAGATATACAAGTCTTCGTGATCCACCGCCTTTGACAAGATGTGAGGCTTCTCTAAGTGGTTCATCAAAGCTCAGAATGCATCTTCACAATCCTACGTCCATTCAAAGTTCCTTTTCCCTCTTCTAATCAAATCGAAGAAAGGAATGCATTTATCGGTGGCTCTGGAAATAAATCGACTTAGGGTCGCAACCTTCCCATTTAGGCTCTGTATTTGTTTGATGGTCTTTGGTGCTCTGATGTTGCGAATTGCTCGAATGTTCTCCGTATTAGCTTCGATTCCACGAGAATTAATGATAAAACCCAAGAACATTTCTGGCACAATGCCAACAGAACATTTCAGAGGATAGATCTTTGTTTTGTAATATCGGAGAATATCGAACATTTATGCTATGTCTCTAATGTAGTCGCTTGATCGTCGTGACTTCACGAGCATATCATCCGTGTATACCTCCATCCTCTTTCTAATTCGATCTTTAAGCATTCTTCAATCCAAATGGCATTACCACATAGCAATACAATCCAACGTCAGTAATGAAGCTGGTATACTCCTGATCGGGAATGTGCATCAAGATTTGGTTATATCTAGAGTATGAATCCACGAAAGATAGCAATTCGTGTCTTGCAATTGAGTCTACCAGCTGGTCGATCCTTGGAAGGGGAAACTGTCTTTTGGACATGCCTTGTTTAAGTCCGAGTAATCAATGCACGTCCGCCATTTTCCATTCACCTTTCTCACAAGTACAGGATTAGATACCCATTAGGGTAGAAGGCATCATGAATAAACCCATTGCCTTTGAGTCTATCCACCTCCTCTTTAAGGGCAGTATATCTCTTCAGATCCATGCCACGTCTTTTCTGTTTCATCGGGACATGACTCGGGGAGATATTTAATGCATGGATCGCAATGGCAAGCGAGATCCCACACATGTCAGAGTGAGTCCAAGCGAACATGTCAAGATTCGCTCGGAGAAAACCAGTAAGTTCTTTCATCATCCTGGGGCCGAGCTGTGATCCGATCTTTAGGACCCGTGACGGGTTGTCATGGCTGACCGTGATGTCAATCGTCAGCTCAGCCGGTACAGCCTTAGTCTCTTTGGGCTTCTCTTTGTCATCCCTCTGATCTATGTCTTTATAGAATTAACTATGGCGCCCAAGCCAAGGCCCGGGCATTGGTTGTCAGTCTTTGGTGGTTTGGATTCAGAGATTTATCCACACCCTTACTTTTCTCCTTCCATTGAGCGTCTCTCAATTTAGCCACATAGCAGGTACATCCGGTCGCTTGATCACCATGCACCACTCCAACGCCATTATTAGTTGAGAACTCAAGTGTTGCCCGGAATTCAGCTAATGTTGGTCGGCCCAGAAAAGCATTGTATGGAAAATAAACATCTAAGATGACCAATAGAAAGATCCGTACTCTTCTACGGTCGCCTTCTCCCAGTTCCACGCACAATTCAACATATCCAATAGCTTTGGTCGCAGCACCGTTAAAGCCATGAATGTGGGCTTTAGACGGCTTCAAGTTCTTGGCTTCTATCCTCATTCGATCGTAAACCTTTTTGAAAATTATATTTACGGAACTTCCACAATCAACCAGAATTCTCCTCACTATAACGGGGCCGATCATGGCCGAAATTAACATTGGGTCAACCGTCGGTGCCTCCACCTTGTTTGCATCTTTGTTTCTAAACATTATGTCATCTGCCATTGTACGCTGCTATTTTGCTGGAGCCCCATCTTCTTTACTCAAACAACACTTAAAATTCATATGCTTGATCGTGCTAGCATAACGCTCCATCTCATGCCAACTCTTATCAGTTGGATGCAGTCCTCCGACTATTGTATTGATCACTAATCTTCCACTAGTCCGCACAGGTTCCTCGGCCCCGTGCGACGCTTTTCCTCGGTTAGGGTCGGATGTTCCTTGCCAGCCATCCTGCGGGGCTTTAACAAAATACAATAATTTTCTCCCCAAATCAGTATCTCAATAACATCTTGGAGATGCCTCTAATCATTCGTGTTATGACCATAGCATTCGTGGAACCGAGAATATTTTCCAGTTTGTTTCTATTTCTCCATTGATTCTTTCAGAGGTGGCTTCCTATACTACATGGTGTTGCATGTAGATAAGTAAATGTTCTCTAGAGATGTATTCAGTGGTGTGTAAGTATCATACATTGGAATCCTAGGCTTTCCTCTTCTAGAATCCCTCTTTCGTTCATGGTTTCGATCAACACTTATCTTTTGCTGATTTGGTTTATTTTGGATATTTACTTGAACTTTCCCGGAACTCTCCTCAGACTGTTTCACTGCAATGTTACTCTACACTCCTCCACTTAGTCCGACAACATTCTTCTTCCTAGAGCATCTAGCTTCCTCTTTCCTCAAATACTGAGATGCTTTTGCATAGAAACGTTCTAATGTTGCGGTTGGTTTGCCAGCTAATCGATCGCAAAGTCTGATTTTGGATCAATCCTTCTTGTTACTGCCATCAATATTGAATGGTCATTCAGATTACTGACTTCCATGACAGCCGTACAAAATCTCTCCAAATAATCTTTCAGTGATTCTCCCAGAGCCTGGATCACTATACATAGGGACATTACATCTTTGGGCGAGTTGCGTGCATATGTAACTGCTCCACAAACCTCGTTGCTAAATCATCAAACCTAGAGATTGAACGTGGGGGTAATCTCGTAAACCACATCGTTGCTATGCCAGAGAGAGTAATAGGAAAACATCTGAATTTTATCGCATTATCAGCTTGTGCGGAATCCACCAGTCATTCATATCTCATGATGTGCTGCCTACGGTCGGTTTTTCTTTCATAGGTAGGCATCGACGACATATTGAACCTCCTTGGATACTCTATATGTAAGATATTGTCAGTGAATGAGGTATGGCTTCTCGAGATTCCCCAATCGTCATTGGCAAGCCTTGGCTCTCCCTCATTAGCCGTCTAACCATAGCCAACAAGTTCGACGTTTGAATAGTTGAGCCAAGCGGTAGTTGTGCTCTACCTCACGTGAATGGTCCGGTCGATGTCTATGGGACATTCCACGCCTTCTTGGCTCAACATCCTCCTAATGCATATCACGTGCATTCACTTCATCATCATTCCGGGGAGGTAATTGGTCTGCATCCACCTGAACTCTATCATCCAAATCAATCGCAACAGCTCCAGCTTGTGCTCCAACATGAAGAGGCATGCTTCCTCCTCTGGAGGAGGGATCGGCACCGATCCCTATAGAGGGATCGGTACCGATCGGCCTTGGCAAGCCTGGTTGGTTTGCTTGCTGATGTCCAGAAGCTTCTACATGATATTCGTCAATTCTACGATATCTGTGTCTGTGATAATCATCCGATGAACTAGAATACTCTGATGTAGAATAAGGGGTTGGATCTCTCCTGGCTTTCCCACACCGTTGCTACTTGAGCTCGTTCATTAGATCGATATTGGATTGAATCTGCTGATTCAACTGTCGGCGGCTATCCACTAGCTCTCACATTAGATTCTGTAAATAAACTCTTGTGATGGAATCATTCAGATTCTGGACATCAACTGGATTGACAACACTCACATCTATTGGTAAATTGCTTTGGCCTCATTGCGGGATGCTAACGTTCTCATTTTCTTCTACGTTCTAAGATGTAGATCTGGTATTTCTAACCAGTGTTGATAGTTTTCCTTAGGCTTTTGCAAATCTGAATAGAACGAATAAGCTTCTTGAAGGTAAAGCCGAATATCTTCGAGGGATTTATGCAATCCACTAGCAACAAACGGATCCAAACAGGGCTGAGAATCTCTCTCTCTCTCTCTTAATGAAAGCACCAAAATATTTGCGCCAAAATTGGTCACAAACACCCAATAGAGTTTGTGTAGAGAAATAAATAAAGAATATTAAATGTACACAGAGAGAATATAGCAATAAAGCAATAAGAAATAATCAAATAATAGAGACACGGTAGTTTATAGTGGTTCGACGTTGTTTGCCTACGTCCACTTTGAAGAGATAACTTTATTGATCAATTTATAAGCTGAGTACAAGAGGGATTGGATGAAAATCCTTAGTTACAAAAGAATACAAAGCGACAAGTAGCGAAAAGTCTCAGTAATGAACAACCAAGCCTATACTTATAGAGGAACATCGCGAAATACCTCCTTGAAAATTCGGCAAAAGCATCTCCAAAACCATATGGACCCATAAGAGGGATGGCATGGCCCAAATCCCAACGAATAAGGATCGGTGCCAATCCCTATTTTGAAGGAATTTAGGGGGGTGATCCCTATGAGAGCTTTCCCATGTTATAATATGTTTAGCCTCAAAGTTTCATGCCAATTGGATTAGTAGAACTTGAGTTATTGCTCGATCTCTACTGCTATGTGAGTTGTTTCCTGATTCTAGCTGATCCCTATTGAGTAAAGAGGGCCAATCCCTTTTACCTAATCCTTCTGAGGTGCAATCCCTAGGGTATGGTCCCTAGGGTCCCACACCTTGTTCCTAAAATTTCATATGCATTGAACTTATGGATCTTGAGATATTGATTGTTTCCTATTGACTTGCATTTGTTTGGCTGAAATATGCCGATCCCTATGAGTGAGAGGGATTATAGCCGATCCCTTTTCTATGTTAAACTATATTCCATACTTTGGACATTCTACATTGTATGTCTCTCAATTCTGTTCGATCACGGCTTCATATTATCATTTATACTTGATCTTTGGACCCCATAATCATCACTCTAGACTTACCGGCCTTGATGACAGTCGAATCTAACTTGTATAATCAGTTCGGATATAGTCGGGTTAAAATGCCAGATATTAATTATAAAGCTATTTATTGATAAAACTATTTTCAACGATTTTATTGATATTCCTTCAAGGTTTATATTTTCGTAAGTAGTTATTCAAAATAAGATTACCAACATTTTTTTTCAAAACATCATAATATATGTTTTAAAAAGCTTATATTTGAATATTCATAAACAAATATAATTTATCAAATCGATAAGTTTGCGGGTCGTAATGTACTTCCCCCCTTAAAAGAATTTCGTCCACAAAATTACAATGTAGAACTGAAAGGTGTTTTGCTCTTATTTTCAAAATTACACTTGTACGATATATATAGATCATCCGTATGCAATATTTGATTCGATCTACTATTCGAATTCACAACTTTACTTCCAAACCAGTATTGATCCTCCCGATCCTCTAGTGCGGACTCCGATCAGGCTTTGTGATCAGAATTTTAGTTTTCCTTGCATAGCTCTCAACTATGATAGAAAATTCAAGTATCCAACCACAAACCCTCATTAATGTTCGTCGTCAAGAATCGAGTGATAAATCCTTTTTCGGACTGGTGTACACACCTCAAAGTTTTGCAGTCGAATCTTACATCAAAATTGTGAGATGAAATGATCTACTTACAACATACATACTTATTAACATTCAAAAATCTTGATCAAAACGTTCTATAAAACTTTCATCCTTTATTTTAACGTTTTGATAATCATTTCTAAATATTTGCCACAAAATATTTCTATCTCCTTTTCAAATGGAATCAATTATCCTATACTTGAAATAATACTATTATAATTTGTTTCAAACTTCTTTTGAAATTTCTTTGTCAATAAATCCCGTTTTAATTTCCAAAATTATTTCATAACTTTTTATCTTACAAAGAAAATTCTCCTTTTAAGCTTTGTTTTCTTTATCGAGAATTCCTATAAATTTTCTTCAGTGACTTGTTTAATTGCAAATGAAGTTAAAATGAAAGATCATAGTTATATTATACATCCTTATGTCTTACGTTCATTACTTCTACCACACTTGGTATTCTTAAGTTATCCCAATCCTACTTGGATACACACTGGAAGTTCATAATACAAATACATGGCCAACCACAACATCAGCTCATCACACACCATATTTATAAACTACTACTTAATACCTAATATTAGATAGATATAACTAGTCTTCAATCACACTCTAAATCATTATTCTGAATCTGTTTTCGATGGTGCACTATAATATCCAAACTCTAATGAAACTTCCCCAGCATCCTCATCCTCACTCTCCTGTTTGTAGTCAGCTTTCTCATCTTCATTTTCCCCATACGGTAGCCAAGGCTGATTCCATGGAACATGTCCAAGTCCGACTGGTATTTCCTGCAACATTTCTCCTTCCTCTAATTCCTCCAATCGTTATATTCCCATCTCCTTGGGATTCTCGAATTCCTCCTTAACTTCCACTTCATCGTCTTCCATATTATCCCACCGAATGTATGAACTTGATGACTCCTCACTCCAAATAACATGATCCCCATCCATCTCCCATATGATATTGCTGTCCTCACTATTGTGGTTTGATTCATTTGATATTATATCATTTGGGTCCTCCTCTGGTTCAGACTCTTCCTCCATTGGTTCTTCTTCAGGTTCGACTTTTGAACTGGTGGGGTTAGTGATCCCGCTTCCTTCTAAGGCTGGAGCGGCCTCTGCGTCACTAGAGATTATGGTCAGATCTGAAGTTTGGGGAGGTATAAGAATTCCCGCTATCGGGTAACCATCTCTGTCTCTACGAGTATACGGATCATATTCCTCCTCTATGGGTTCTTCTTCATCACTCGAAAGAATGATTAGATCATCTTTCTCACCCCAATTTGCTCTTGAGGTCTCTTCTTTTGAATACTTCCCTCCGTATGGATTCTACAGATATAACACAAATACTTAGAACCGGAAACTAAGTATTTATCTTAACTTGACAAGTATATTGCTTTTCAAATCAAGGTTTTCGATCGATACTTAGAAAACAAATCGAGATCTTTATCAAAATGTTTTATCTCTTTCAAAAAATCCTTTTGATTCTTTTAAAAATATTTTCCAAACATTATTACCATCGACTTTCAAAATCATTTCTAATAAATTTTTTTTAGATAAAAGTTCTCATTATCCAAATCTTAGGTTTTATCCTATTCTTAATCCTCTTAATACCATTATTAAACATCTTATAGTCAAACCGTGAAATTTTAATCACAAGATGTTTATTCTTGATTTAACTAACTTGTTTTTAAAACCATTATCCAATTTATGAGTTTGATATCATAGCTAACTATATTTTCCAAAACATATTCTTTATATTTAAAATATGACCTTAGGTAAAATTATTTCATTTACCATATCTTCAAACCAAATCATTTTATATATCATTAACAAATACGCTCTCTTATATGATACTCTCAACTCATTCTAGGGTGTAACTTACCCTATCTCTAATGAGTTACTCATCCTAGGGTATTACTAACCCTATCTCTTATAAGACTTTATCCCTATCAGGCTCATGTGTTCGCTCAACCTAAGCTCTAATATCAAATGCGACGACCCACCTCCTCGACCCTTAGAAATCGACAGTAATACATCCTCGGTATTCATGTGCCGCAATTCCAAGTGCTAGAGAGGTAGATTATCATGGAGTTAAAGAAAATAAAGACAGAACAAAATCTTACACGAATGGATAACGTATATTATATATATATATATATCTTTACCGTGGAAGTTTTAAATACATTTATCAGAGTCTATCTTATAAATCAGCCTGGACAGTTATAAATCTCTATCCTTATAAATGCTGAATACAATCAGTAAACTAATGCAACAAAAATGAATATGTGGAACTATCTATAGAAACATCTTCAGCTCCAGACTTCAAACTCCATCAAAATGCTCCATGTTAAACCTAACTACTAGGCTGCTCGGAAAAATAGGCACCTAGACTTTAAGGGAAAAGAAAAGAAACTCCGGGTCAGTCATGGGACTGGTGTGAGAAACTCAAAATACAGATATTTGAAAAAAAAGGTATCTCATAAGACCACGCCGCACATAAACACGAAACAGATTTTTACCTTATGATAACTAAAAAAATTGCTACGCAAAATCTGGAATATTATCTTTAATCACATTCTTTGAAAATGATTTTCAAGTAAAATTATATAATCTCAGCCGAAATTGTTACATTGATTAAATTCCAACATAATAGGTTCTAAAATCAAGTTTGAAGGAACTTATTAGAGAATGGATTTCCATACAATGGCAGGTAAGGAACTACCTTCCTTATAGTACATCTCTAGAGAGATGTACCGAGGATCAACATCTTTGAAACCTCTGCACCTGGCAAGACCGGCTTACCCGTAGACCCAACTGTTGACGGATAGAACCGAATATGACATCACCCCAGTCGTTCCCAAACTATCTGAGAGCTCTCATAGCATACACAACATACTTGATATATAAGGGGTAATCTAGAAAGGTGGTAACCAAACCCTAATGGTTGCGAACCACATAGCCTTATGGCATGCGCTGTTTAAGCCATTTCCGGGTGATGAGGCCCGAGGTAACGATTACATTTCACATATCACATTCCATTTTGAATGTCACATTGCCAATTCCATCACACACTATTGATTTCCCTAAATGTACAATCTCTGAGCTCGTATGTCTCAGAGAAGGGTGTTAAGTGTAGAAGAGTTAACTTTTACACCACCTAACAAATGTATGTTTGTAAAAATCAATATACGTGCATTTTAGAAATGCAATGTCAGACATTCGTCCATACAAGTTATCTATGAACATGACAAACTAAAGGAATTCTCCTATTGCATCCTGTCGGAAATCACCCTTAAGATTAGTAGCGAGCAGCACTTGCATCAAAGATCAAATGAAGATACCACTGCCACATATATATGATATGGGAAATTTCCTTCGAAGGTTATTGACAAGCAGCCCTACATTCCATCTTCTAATTTATTATCATTCCATGTCTTCACTTTGAATGTGTAAATTGGTTCGAAGTGGTTTTCAGATAGGAATCACCCAAATCCGATCCCGGTTCCTTCGAACCAATCATAATAAAAAGATGTTAAGAAAATATGTGCTTATCATCTGATTAATTACTTTCTCTTTATTAAAAATATATCTTCTAGAGATATATATCTTTTAAACATTTCTTTTTCGATATATACGAAATCATGAAACCTCTCTTTAACTTTGGAAATGCCAAACCAAAATCATTTCTCATAAATCACATTGCAAAAGCTTATTGAGTAAAAAAGATTCTAGAAATTATACTAATTATTCAACATCAATTTCCGTATTCAACCTTTACTATCCGTCGAATAATGGTGACATCACCTTTTAAATTCATATAGATAGTACGGTTTCCCTCCTTGGAATTTAATACCAAGTATAAGAAGATTATTTCTATACAATACAAGTTGTATTAAATTTGGAAAAATTAAATCTTTTATACTTGCCTCATTTTCGACATTTCTACCTTATCTATTCCTCACTCAGGAAAGAGGCCAGGTGAGCCAGGGTACTGGTTGCTCCTAAACATCTCCTTTGTTAAGCACCTTAAATATGAATCTCACGAATAGAAAAATCCAATCCACTCATCGGCTTTTAGAGCCAAGATTAAATCACTTAATTATAACAGCTTATCTTCAAATCGTTTATTTTAAACTCTTTTGAAATAAATTATAAAACCTCCACATTATCTTTAAAATACTTAATTATTTATTTGAAAACATTTATAAAAGATTCGGGAAAAAATACTTAAGTTTAAAACCATATTTCAAAAGTTATTAAAAGTGCTACAAATAGTGCTGCGAATAATGCTTTTAAGGCTTATTTGATCAAAACAAAATTTCTATCATTTAGAAATCCATTTTTATAACTCAAATCTCTTTTAAAACATTTTAAAATATTTATAGAATATATTTCATATTTTTAAAAAATTGAAAATATCACTTTTAAAGTATTTATCGCTTTGGTTTCCAAACTGTGAAAACTTGATTTGCTCATATTTCAAAATTTAATAAACGAAATCTCGATCTTTTTCTTTTTTTGAAAACTATGTTTATAAGAGTTCAAAAAATTCTTATTCCAAAGAATTTCGACTCCGAATCCATCGTATAAATGGATTTAACTTTCTACGGCGCGAACCCGCGAACTATCGTTATGTGACGCGCCTATTTTTGACTCAACTTTCATAACTTGTCAAAACTTCACCAAATTGGGTTTTAATGTTTATAAAACATTTATAAACCATTTTAAAGAGGTTTAACAATCTTATATACACCATTTCATTTATTAAAGGAAAGTGATTTTTTTATGATATTCGACGTGTATTAAACGTGAATTGTTTACACATCCAAACAAACATATTATAATATCTAAACATGGTTCACAATCATCACAACTAGGCAAAGCCAAACATATATATCATCCAAAATATCATAATATAAATAGAGTTTCTCACCTTCACTGGTTTCTAACTTTACAAAAATTTGCTAAAGCTTCGCTATGATCGAATCAAAACCTATGGAATCGAGCCTTGGACCATTGGATGGGCTCGACCGAAGCTTGCAAATGGAGATGGGCTTAGCCTTGGTGGTAGGAGGTAGTGGCCGTGAGTTTAGAGAGAGGAGAGGAGTGGATTTGAGCTTGTTTTGAAGTGGATTGCTAACGTATATATACTTATATAAATTTATTTTCTTTTTTGCTAGTTTTTCTTTATGATTTTCCTAAGTAGAGAATCCATTAAAGAGGAGTATAGAGAGACGAAGAAGCTTAGGAATTTATGAACAAATGAAGTGAAGATGGAGGGTGGTGTTTATAGGCAAAAATTTGAACTAACATATCATGATATTTATGTGCATATACATCACCATTTCATCACCACCGCACCCTCCTCCTCCAAAACTATAAACACCCCCATGTATGTAGTAGCCATGTGTGCGAGTTGATGTGTGTAAGAGTGAAGTGAAGTTTGCTTTTTAAGTGTGAAAATATCTTAGATCTTTTGTAGTGTGTGTGTGTATATTAGTATATATGTATATTTGTATGTATATATGTGTTCATGTATATGTTAGGGTGTGCATGTGTATGTTATATATGTGCACAAGACATATAAACAAGGTTGCAATAAATTTGAACAACTTTAATTCGTTAAACCGTTGAAAATTGAAAAGCCGATTCCCAGTCACATTTTCACTTATAAATTTATTTACATATAAGTGTAAACAAAACTCGAAAACTAATTTCCCATCATTATTAATTAATTAAAATGATCTCATTTTAATTATAGAACCATATGGATCAATATTAAACAATTGTCTAAAGAAAGTGCTATTATATCGATAAAGCGATATCAATCTTCCTTATAATTTCAAATCAAGTATATATCTTTATAATACTATTATAAATGATTTATTATCACTCCATAACTGATTAAAATGAATTATTATCATTTAAAAACAATTATTTGAATAATTATAATAATATTAAATCATTACATCTCAATTTAAATTCATAAATCAATTATTGAATATGATGCCCTTATTGATGATGTCATAAATACATTTTATTTCCCAAAAAAATAAAATAAATAATTTTATTTCATATTCTTGTTTAAATATATAAAAAAGTGTATGTATCCAGCTCCATGTGCGACTTTTGATAATTATGGAGCTATTTATTAATAATACTATTTTCAAGCATTTTATCGTTATTCCTTCAAAGTTTATATTTTCGTAAATACTTATTTAAAATAAGATTACCAACGCTTTTGTTCAAAACATCATAATCTATATTTTAAAAAGCTTATACTTGAATATTTAAAAATAAATATAATTTATCGAATTGATAAATTTGCGGGTTGTTACAAATACACTGGTTATCTTATTCTGTTGAATTTCAAAAATACCATCGTTTGTAGAAAAATATGTCAAAAATAATTTAAATATTTTCCATATTAAAAATTATGGAAAAATTCTATAAATTCATTTAAAAATACATCAATAAAAATCAAGTCATTTTATTAACAATTGATTTTCTTGTTATTTTTTCGAACCATTTATTATTGTAAATAAATTTACAAAATGGGTTCGCTGTTATCGTTTATTAACTAAAAGAAGTTAAATAAGGCTATTAAATCCATTTACTTAATATTTAATTCACTATTCAAATATCTAAATAATCGTTATATTTGAATATAAGTTATTAAACTTAAAAAAACCAATTATTTAAATATTTAAAATAAATTGAATATTCAAAATTAAAATGATAAATTCCAGGATTTACATTCTCCCCCTTAAGGCTTTAAAAGACTTATTAATTAAAATGAATTATCAGACTTTTAAAGCCCTTATGTTATGAAGATTTTTGGCAGCACCTCTTTCGTTCGGCTAGATCCGAAAAACAATAGTTTACCACAACTGGCTCAAACCAACAAAAGAAAACAAAAGCCAAGTGACCTTCCATATCTATGGCATAAAATCGTTTATTGTCATCAATTTCTAAATCTAGTACATACCTCTTTTGTTTGACTTACGAAAAGGAACATACTATCTTGATGCAAATGCATGCGCATAAGAAACCTATCTATCTATTACTAAAAAAATAAAAACAGGAACTAGGCAGTAGGCACCGCTTGGGTGTTTCAGTTTATGTTCAGCATTTCAAACTTTATCGTCCCTTCCCCAAATTGGTTTTTCCCTTACACTCCATCCTTTTCCCAAATTTGATCTCATCTATTTTAATCTCAACAATTACCTAACTCCAAACTCATATGAATTGAATTCCAACTTCGCCTGATAGGATCGAATAAATGACCATCGATCATAGATTGAGTTATTACATCGTTCTAAATTTTTGTTACGAGTAATAATTATGTTCTCAGCAATTACTTCCACTCGATTTTTTTCACGATTTTGTTTCTATGTTTCTATTTGTGTTCATCGTAGCCAGGTTTCTCCTAAATCTTACTACACTTTCACCATTCGCATACTGTTATAACGTATATTTTGTTTCTTTCATCAATTTTTCATTATCGGTTAACTACAAACTATTTATTCACTGTATACATACTGATTATTTGTTTCATTCTTCAATTATGGATGCTATCATCATTAATAGGCATTATACTGAAGGATACGGTTTGTGGATTGATGATTCTAACAAATGAGTTAGTGGTTCAAACCAAAAAGTTGTGGCAGAGACTGATGGAAGAAGAAGTGAGTGACGCAATCATTCAGGGTTGTGAAAAGATTGTCAGGAGTGAGCTTGCTTCTCGCAGATCCAACTTGCTTTTCTTAAGCCTGCATTGCTTACTGACTCACTTCGACAATTGGAGGTCTGATGTAGTGAGATTTTAATGTATTATCAATTATAATCATATGCTTGATGGTGTTTCTTTGATTATTTCCGTATAAATTCATGACATGTTAGTCGTAAATTTATCATTTTGAAAGTTGTTATCTTATATACACTTTGACTTTTTTGGTAGTGTGATAACCAAATGGTAGTAGCCTTGTTCGACGAGTTGTGGGCAATAGTTTCCACTTCATTAAACGTAGTTGCCTAATAAGTTATTTACATGAATTATGCCCTATGGGGCTCACAATTATTCAAAAACATTTGTAGTGGTGAGAAACACACTGTTCAATATATATTTGTTAGTCGAGTGGACAATTATAGTAAGTACATAAAGTTCTACCATGCCACTTTATGAAATTTAGATGGAGTTGGCAGACCATGTTACCCAAATTTACAACAACATTGTACTCTGATATTTACAACAAAATTGTACTTCTATATTGTTGAGCTAGCTCTTTACGAATTGGACTTAATTTAGGTGTATCGACAAATGCTCACTTTCAATTATTACTAAAGCAGACGAGTTTGGCATTTGCTTGAATCGTTGATAACTACCTACATCAGTCCGGTACATATTCAATATTATCTTGAAATGAACTGTTATATCTAATTTTATA
This sequence comes from Allium fistulosum, assembly GCA_030737815.1. NCBI lineage: Eukaryota > Viridiplantae > Streptophyta > Magnoliopsida > Asparagales > Amaryllidaceae > Allium > Allium fistulosum. The sequence continues at coordinate 870,766,016 of CM060904.1, read as the reverse complement.
ATTAACAACATGTAGAATATAACATATAACTTGCCAATTTATCACAAACCATATGACAATCATTATAGTGTACAGAATGGATCCTGAAAGAACTGTAAAAGGAAACATTTCTACTACCACGAATAGCAAGGATGTATTAAAAAAAAACTATTTAATTTTCATTTATTCCAAGTAAATGCAAAATAACAGAAATTTAAGCAGCTTCCCTCTTTCTTTCTCACGGCAGCATATACTACCTTTTATTACCATTTTAAATGCCTCTCTTAAGCTGCAAATTTTTCATAAACCATATGCAAGTCATTATAAAATGTTCAAAAATGGATGCTGAAAGAATTGGAAAAGGAAATATTTATATGTTGTATATGGCGAAGATGTATTAAAATATTCCTTAATGTTCCATTTATTTTAATTAAATGCAAAATAATAGAAATTTAAGCAGCCTTCTTCTTTCTCATGTCTGTGTATATTCCCTTTTATTACAATCTTAAATGTCCCTCTTTTTCATGTAATGCTATAGAAGACTGCATTATGTTCTTAAAATTTAACATTTAGATAAAGGCAATATAGTATGAAAGTGCACACATGTAATTTGGATTTCCAAAGTGTACTGGATTGTTGGTTTATATGGCTTTTGCATGTTTTCTATGTTTGAATATCTCTCTAATGGATCATCGTATAAGATGATGTTGTCTTACGCATTCAAATATCAACTTTGTGTACACTAATAGATTATACATTAAATTGTAGAGTATGCCAACAAGTGCTCAAACTAGCAATATTGAAAAGGTTCCAGGTGTGAGCACACAGTCTGATTTTGATTGTTGTAGGTGGGAAAGGCAAGAATGCGATCAAGAAGATATTCTAAGTTCATCCTCAATATCGTCATTGAATATACTTGAATAGAAAATAAATAGATCTTAAATAGCAGTTCCATCAAAATGTCGAGAAGCAACCTTCTAATAATGACAAAAATATAGAATGCAATCTTGCTATAGCTAGTGGAAAGGATGTTCGAAAAGGCAACGTCATTAATGTACGTATATACCTCCTCCATTTGGTAATTACGTTTTCCAAATGGTTAAAACATTATAATATATGCACAAATACTCCATCACTTTTAATCAACCATCTACCATTTATGTAGTCCTACGATTTATCACTACAATAAAAATACCCTATTACGCCCTTTTTACAACGGGCATTGACTGCCCGTTGTAATAGAATGCTATTACTACGGTCCTTTCAGGCCCGTTGTAATAGATGCCATATACACCGTCCTTTTTATAACGGGCAATGTCTGTCCGTTGTAATAGAATGCTATTACAATGGTCCTTCCAGGCCCGTTGTAATAAATGTCAATTTTACAACGTTCACAAAATGTCCATTGTAATAGATGCCAATTTTACAACGGTCACAAAATACCCGTTGTAATAGATGCCAATTTTACAACGGTCACAAGATACCCATTGTAAGAGGTGCCAATTTTACAACGGTGATAACGCCCGTTGCAATAGGTGTCAATTTTACAATGGTCAAAAAATGCCCGTTGTAATAGGTGCCAATTTTACAACGGTCGTAAAATGCACGTTGTAATCGATGTCAATTTTACAACGATCATAAAATGCCCATTGTAATAAATGTCCGTTGCCAATTTTCGATAACCAATAATTAATAATTACAATGCTTTCTTAAAATTAATATTTATTATTTATTAATATTTAATAATTAATCATTAATAAAATTATATTAATCATATGTTACTAATTACTAATTATAATATTATATTACTAATTACTAATTACTAATCATTGATAATATTATATTATTTATTAATATTTAAAAATTAATCGTTAATAATATTATATCAACCATTTATAACTTATAATAATTAACGATTATTAATAAATAATCACTAATTACTAATTATTAATCTTTTTAGTTTACCGGCTGTAATAGATGTACGTACCTGCGTTTTATACTATTTATAATTATTAAATTTTATAATAATGAATAATTAATAATTAATAACAAATATTTAATACTTAAATAATTTATAACTGATAGTTTATAATTACTAATTTATAAATGAAAACTTAGATAGTAGTTATTTATAATTTATATCCAATGATTATTAATAAATAATTTCTAGTTTCTAATTGTTACCTACATTCAATAATTATTTTTTATATTTAATATTTATTATAACTAGTTGTTAATAATTAGTAAATTATAGTTAATATTTATTAATTACATTTAATAATTAATATTAAATTGCAATTAAGAAGTAATAAGTAATAATTAATAAATAAGAAGTAATAATTAATAAGCAATTAGTAATAATAAAGATATTTAATAATTAATAATTGATAATCAATATTTAAGAAGTAATATTTCGTATTAATAATTAATTTTTAATAATTATTAATTACTACTAAATAATTTCTATTAAATAATCAATAATTAGTAATTAATGAAATATATTAAATAATTAATATTAATAATAATATTTAATATTGATTATTTAATAATTTATTACTATTAGATAATTAAGAAGTAAAAATCAATAATTAATAATTCAGACTAAAATTTAATACTTACTGATTAATACTTAATTTTAATAATAATTGATTGATAATTATGATGTTATATTTATTATTTAATAATTAATATTTAATAATTATAATTGATACTTATATCTATTATTTAATAATTCAAAATAATTTGAAATTTGAAATTTTCTAAATTAAATTTAAAAATATTTATAAAATTCAAAAACAAAATTTTGAAATTAAGTAAAATTCAAAAGTTAAATTAAAATAAAATTTTAAATAACTTAAAACTTTATAAAGTATTCGAAATTACAACATTTTTGAAAATGTTAATTTTTTTTTCGAAATGAAGAATAATTGACAATAAATATTTATTAGTTAATATTAATTATTTAATAATTAATAATTCATTATTAATAAATAGTTTCAATAATTAATATTAGATATATTATAATTAATAATTACCACCAATAATTAATAATCAACAATATATACATTTAACATTTAATAATTGATATTCATTATAATTAAGAAGCTACAAAATAATAATTAATAATTATTAAACAATAAATGAGAAATAGTATTTCATAATCAATTTTTAGTAATTACTCATTAATATTTACTATTAAATAATAATTAATAATTATTAAATAAGAAATACGATTTCACAATTAATTTTTAGCAATTACTCATTAATATTTATTATTAAATAGTACTTAAAAATCTATAACTTATAAGTGATATTTAATAATTAAAAAATAATATTTATTAATTTGTATTTATATTTAATATTTAATTTATATGATATAGTCTAATTTATAACTAATAAATAATATCTATTGACCATGCAAGCTATAGTTTAATTTATACGCTAAATATGTTTGTGGCGTAATCAAAATTTAAATTAATTAAATGATATAGAATGTGAATATAACGCACTAATTCATACATATACTAACCTGTTAACATTGTACTACACCATTTTCCAAACCCAAGTTTTGACTCCAAAAATAAATATTTTGCTCCAAACCCAATTTTTCATCTAAACATTTTGGCCATTTCTTTCAAATCTAGGTCAGATCTAACACACACCTCCACTACCATTCCAGCAAAGTCGAACCCCACCGCGAGCTCCCTCCTCTTCCAGATACGTCTCTCTCCCCGACGACACCTCCAGCTCCCCTCCCCCCGCAGCACCTCCACCTACTAAGAATGGGCTGAGAACTTCAGCTCTGACCTCGTCCACGTCGACAGTGCCAGCAATTACTAGCGATGTCGATTTTGTTTTTCCATAAATTTAATTAACCTCGTCGAGGTCGATTAGTTCACCCCCTATGGTTGTCTTAGCTTTTCCAGGTCTAATTAATTGGTATGTGTTATCAATTACTCTTGATAATTATTACAATTCTCTCAATTCTCAATCACTTGCAGATATATATAGGGACGAAATCTTGGGCTGCAGATTTGTTGTTGGCATTAATAGTAGTTTGGTTGCTCTATTTCATTTGTATGGACGAAAAAATTTCATAATTTAAGAGTATTTCCTATGCATCCGAAGTTCATATACATTAAAAGTAGTTTGTTGCTCTATTTTATTTGTATTGGCATTGATTGGTATATGTTTTGGTTGCTCTATTTTACTTGCAGATATACTCGGCTCTTAACAGAAATATTCTCAATTGCACTATACATCTAAAGTTCAAACAGATGTGTGTTACTGTGCCTACAATTCATTAAAAAGACATCAATCTTTTCAGAAACTATGGTGTATGGGAAAGTCACCCTTGGCTACCAAAGGTAAGCTCTAACAGTTTCTCGTGGATTATTTTTTTGTTGATTGCAAATAATTCAAAGGGATGATCATTGACACTTCTCATGCATTATTCTTTTTGTTGTGCTTCCAGTATTTTATCTATATAATTCTATCTAAGTAGTTGAAGTCCAAGTTGGTGGAATTTATTCTTGATTCCTTATTTTGCATTTTCAAGGACTGACAGTATTAGCATGCGTTTGGACTAAGAACATCCTTGCATCCATCATTATCTAGAACAAGTTCAAATAGATGTTTTTGTTTTTTAGTGTTTTATAGATGGACATGTTTTACGAAAGCCTGAAAACAGTACAAAAGCTTGCAACGCTATGTTACTTAACCAATATTCATGTTCCATGAGTAACAATATTCATGGTTCAGTTTTCATGTTTCGGGTTGCGGTATTCATGAAAGTTTAATTATTAGGTCCATGACTCTGTTTGAATTGCACAATTTTGAATTAAATACGTATGGAAAATTATAGGCTTCTGTCTGGATGGCACAAGGCTATCTTGCTATCCAATGTGGTATGGATCATTTGAAACTGGTCCATACTTATAATTGATATCACATAAGCTTTGGTTAGCAATTAGAAGGGTTATTGATTACACAGTAATTTGATTTATTTTCCTTTTTCTTTCATTTTTCATTTTTGTTGTATATTCAGTGTTCAGTCATGTTTTTGCTATTCGATGATTTGTGAGAATATGTGCGAGTCTAAACAATTGAATACTCCATGTGATTAAAACTGATTTCATACTTTTATATACCGAAATATACACTGTATCAGATTAATTCAAAATTTCAAACATTTGGAAGTTAAATCTTTTTGTAGACGTTATGATTCATCTTGGCAACTAGGGCAACTAGGGTAAGCACGAAAGGTTAAGGGTTAGGAAAAGAGCAATAGGTCGGGTAGCGAAAAGAATTGGATTGGGTAGACCCGATAATTTAAAAAATAGTTTCGGTTAACGGTTAACCGATATATAACCGCGGTTAACTTTTAACCGAACCGATTTTGGCCGGTTAACATCGGTCGGTTAACCGAAAGTTTGGTTAACCAATTTTTCGGTTAAAGCGGTTCGATTAAGATCGTTTCGGTTGGTTAAGTCGGTTCGATTGGTTGAATGCCCACCCCTAATTTTTATTAGAAAAAAGAAAAGAGAAAGGAATATTTTATACAAAAATGGCGTTGATGTGATGGGAAGCTACCTCATTACTACTGTGATAAAAAGCGGCATACTAACACTTAGCTAAATTACACCCCCACACACACATATGTACCTGTAAGAGAGATGCACTATAAGTTTACTATGGATGCAGATATAAAAAAATGTGTATATGTTGCACTTTTGTTCATGTGCAGGTTATAATGATTTAAGAGATTTGAGTTTGTGTTTCAATGTGTATAAACCATTGTCTGAAAACTTGTTAGCTTGGGTATGAACTGATTGTGAATATATGAATTTGTAGGCATATTTATTGAAAAGATTGATGTACGTTGAATATAGTATAATGTACCTGGGCATTAAGGGCAAGTTCTGATTTTGGCTTGCCTTGTAATTATTTTCCATGTTTAAACAGTGGTAATATGTTTTATTACGACATTTTTTGCAACATCTAAAAAACGTTGTAAAAGACGTTGACTCTACTACAACTGTGCCTAATACTGCATTTGTAAAACGTTGCGAAATACATATTACAACTTTTTTTTGATGTTGTAATAATGTATATTTGTTGTAGTGGTAATTTACATTATCTTTGTATGTATTGCAGGACATAGCAGAAGCAAAGGAATTATTGAAGAAAAAAGGTGTTATGTCGGTTTTGATTAACTAAAATATTATAGTTCAAGGTTTGCTTTAATATCGTTCGGTCTAAATTTTAAATCTTGTGTTATTATTTGTATGTACTACGTGTTTTGTTAGTTTAGGGTTGTATTCGATGTTTTGTAACTATGTAAAATTTTATGAATGATGTGAATAGATAAATCTTTTCGTTATTTTGAAATATGAATTTCTTTTGCTATTTTTAGTAAATATGAAAAAATATGGTTGTCATTAGTATAATAATTTTATTTCAATTCAAATTAGTTTAAAATTTACACATGCATTGTAGTAGTTTTATTTTTTTTCTCATTTGAATTTTTTTAACAATGGGCAAAAACAATTGCAAAAGACCCTTTTGCAACGGACAAAAACAGTTGCATAAGGATTAATTGTAACGGACAAAAATAGTTGTAAAAGATCCTTTTGCAACTGGCAAAAACCGTTGTAAAAGACTCTTATTGCAACGAACAATAACCATTGTAAAATTCATCCACTCTATTACAACATCGCATAATACAACGGATCTAGACCCGTTGCGAAATTCCTATTACAATGGGCATTGCCCGTTGTAAAAAGGGTATTTTGTTGTAATGTATTTTACTACATGTGTTCAATGTTATCCAAATTTAGACATTACACAACCAGTCCATCTGAAACATATGGTTTCAGTCAATTATATGTACAAACTTGCATGAAAATAGTCACCCTTTACGCGTAAATAAATATTTTGAATGAATTAATGGCCAATAATCACCATACACCATATCCCAACTTTTCTTGGTCCCATGGACGGCATAGCATCCACCACTTCATTTCTTAATTTTTCAACTTTTACTAATAAAAAAATAAAAAAAATTAATGGTGTAGATTTATTTGACCTGTGAGGATCATAAAAAATGAGACTAGGTGATTTGAACCCCTAATTAATGACAAGAATAGTGAATGTTTTTGAAAAGAAAGCGATTACCACTATAAATTTTGATTGAAATACATTTTCTATAAAATTTTGACTACAAGGCATCTAATTAATCAAACTCTTGAATTTAGTACTCCAATGTGTAATATATAATAACATTCTTTTTTATTCTAAATCTTGTTTCCATAATCCCAGAAAATGAAGTTGTTGTTTTAGTTGCTCAGTTGTTTCTGCATGACATGCTTCATTCCATATGCGATGCTCACAGGTACGCAGTGTCATAAGTAATTTTGTAAATCAATATACACACGCGCGCACTCTGTTTGATAAAGGCATTCAAAGAGTTAACCATATATTTTTCAAAAAATACAACCTTCCTTTAAGGGATGAATATATTATAATGAGGAAGTGTGGAGGACAACACCCTTTATTTTAAAATATTACAGCTTAACAAATGAAACGCAAATTTGCATGCATTGACTATTACATGATTACAATTTATCTCATCCTCTTTTCATTTTTTCTCTTACTGAACTGCTTACATATAACTGTCTATTTCAATAACATCCACAGTAAATTACCAATGAAGAAGTAGACAACTCCAAATCCAAACTACCAAAAGAGCAAGACAAACAACGCAAAAAGGAAGTCTTCACTTAAGAAACGGCTGACTTTAGCAATGGCTATAAACCGTCGGCGGCCGTCGCCAGCCGATGCTAGCCGTCGCTAAAACCAGAAGCAAAACAAGACGACGCTAGCAAAATAGTGACGGCTATAGCGACGGCGTCTCCGATTTAGCGACGGCTGACGACGGATTTCTGAGAAAGTTGGCCGTCGTTACCGTCGCAATGCTGGATCCAATCGATCGTCGTTAGCCGTCGCCATGCGCCTCAAACCTGTGACCACCAGACCGTCGTTCGCCGTCGCTAACCTGAAATGCCCAGTTTTGCCCGATTATGCTTTTAGCCTTCCAAACCACACAATAAACGTGTTATCTCAATCTCGCTTTATTCCCAACACATATAAACTCAATATCACAATCATTAACATCACATGTAACATATAATCTTATACATATCGCAAATAATTAAAAACATAACGTAATTATCAATATTTACATAAACTTTCATCAACCAAAACCAATATTCCGTCAACCAACACAACCATATCTACACAAATGGTAATGTTCATCAAATCCACAATCATCACTATACACAACCATAAATAAAGTACCAACTCCATCAACACAAGTCAATAAGTACAAGCCAAAAAAAATTCGTACCTACCCATCATCATCATCTCCCGACCCATCCTCACAAGGCATCCTCCTGTGCTCTGCAAAAGAGGCCGCAATTCGCTCATCTAGCAGCTGCGCCAGTCCTCCGCCCTTCCACCAGTCATTGAATTCTGCAATCTGCTGGCGGAGCTGAGCTATCTCCTCCTCGGCATGGGATCTTCCATACGCCCTCTAGGTCATCGCTGCCTGCAAATTATTTGATTGGAATATAGTTGCTTCAGAATTAAATATAATTTATATATTAGTTAATGAAGTAGTTTACCTCCTGATTTCCATAACCATATCGCCTATTCCGAGTCGGCGGGTCAATGAGCGCATCCCAAATACGGTCCTCCTCCGCCAAGGTCAGCTCATGGCCAGTGGACTGCGCCACTCGAGCTTTCTCTGCCTCATACCTCTCCTACGATGACGAACAGTAGTTTGAAATAATAAATAATAAGAACTTATCAAATGTGCAGTAAAAAAATTAAACAAATTTACCATCACGGATTTGAATTTGTCGTCCGTAAATTCATACGTAATATTCCCCTCCCCATCCGTACGCTCGACGACATGCGTGGAGTAAAGACCTCAGCTAGTGTAGGCTTATGATTATATTGCTGAAACTGAAGTTATATATACAATGAATAATGCTACCAATATGACTAAATTATTTTACAACTATTTAGAAACATATTTTATAACTTTACCAATTCTCTCCGATGCTGTTGGAAGGACTTCGACCCACCGCGATGCAAAGCAGGATTTTTAGCCATGTTTGCACGGTTCCGTGCCGATGATTATTAGAAATTTAAACGCACAATTAAATAAATTAATGCACCTAATATATGAATTTTAAACGAAATGTAATAATAAAATAAAATGATATTTATTACTTACCTTCGACTCCGGAGTTTCCCACAGCTGCAGAATTTGAGTCCATACCTTGGCACTCATCCAAGATGGCTTCTTTCAGCTCTCTTGGCTTTGGATATGGTGTATATGTAATTTTTTCGCATTCTCTGATTCCAATGATTGACAAAAACATCCATATCTTGCGGGTCCACACGAACAGCTGTCTGCATATTGAATTTGATATTGGTTTGAATTATATACATTTTATTAATTTACAAATAAATTATAAATTTAAAATTACCATCAAGTCCGCGAATATGGCATTCTTAATGTGATCGGGAATGTCATCCCAGTGAGCCCAACATCCCGACATCCGGCTCATGAATGCATTCCTCGACACTTGCAGAATAAAGTCATTCGGCTGGACCTCAAACCCCCTGTATAAAATAAGTTGTACGAATTTAATAAATTTTAAATAGTGAAAATGTAATAAATTTGATACTTACCCTATGCTCTTTGGCACTACCTCTGCCATCGAACGTAAATCCGGCGCTATGCCACTGGCACCCGCACCAGCAGAAGGAGAAGGCTGAGATCTGCTAGAATGTCTCATGTGCATATCTGTTACAAACATATCATTTCATATAATAAAAAAATATCATTTCATTATTACAAAACATGTTTGAGTAATCATCATCACATAAAAATTGCACTAAGAAGTCATAAATGAGACAAGATCTCCTGAGTATATATACATAATTTAAAAAAAACAATAAGACATAACTCACAACATAATCATTATTGATAACAGCTGAAACTCAGAATATACATTATACAACAACTGATACAAAATTCAAAATTTTCAGTCTTCATCATCTTCTGATTCAGTCTCGATCTCATACTTTATATTGTTCTCTTCTGTACTCTCAAATGCTTCTATTAAAACATTCGATTCATCATTTAATAAACCCAAATCAATATCATCAGCTATTATTATTTCATCATTTGGTTCAAGATCAGTTTGATACGCTGCTTCTTTCGGAATATTAATTCCATCAAACATAAATCTTGCCTTTGTTTTAAAAACAGCAGACCAATCAGCTTTATCTCTTTTTAAGGATGGATATAGAGCAAAATAAACTTGTAATGCTTGCTTGGCCAATACGAAAGGATCATACTTATAGTAATGTGATGTGTGCTTTATTTCTATAAGTTTATAATCTTTGTGCACGTTGATTCCAGAACCAGAAATATTACCGAACCAATTGCACTTGAATAAAAAAACATTTTCTATAGGTTGTACATAATATGTCAGTTCTAAAACCTGCGTTAAGACGCCGTAAAAATCTTTTATATGCTCATCTGGATCGTTACTGCCTTTGACAAATACACCATTGTTATATGTTAATTTTTCAACACCATAATCCTTGGTGTTGAATTTAAATTCATTGAAGAAGAATATTCGATAAGTCTTGACATTTCTTTTTGATCCGAGCGCAAGATGTTTTAATCCTTCATCAATGACGCTGTTTCTTGGATCATAAATGTAGTTCGAAAACAATTTAGAAAATTCCTTACTAAGATCGCCAAAAGGATGCTGTGATTCGTAAATACTGCGAATATATATGTACTATATGTTATATTACGATTAAAATGTAAGTATCATTGAAATAAATATTAATTTATTATTACCTAACAAATGGTGCACTTCACACAATTAAGAAGAACATATGTGTGTGCTACATGTTGTTCTCTATCGTTTAAGCATATTTCCACACATTTTTCAGTAGGTCGGCCATGTTGTCTAAAAATAGACAACATTGTCTGCGAATAATCTTCTTCAACGGCTACATCATTATGAGGACCACTTACAAATGATAAGTTCACATGGTCACTAAAGTAATGAGAGAAAAAGAATGAAGCTTCTTCTTCAAGATATGATTTACAAATTGAACCTTCAACTCGTGCTTTCTGTCTAATTTTTTTGTTCAGATGATTCAATTGCCTATTACAAAATTAATTCAATTTAAATGCACTTATGTAAATCTGAATTTTAAACTAACAACAATTTTACGGATATTTACTATTACCTCTCAAATAGATACATCCATCCATATTGCACAGGACCTCGAAGAAGAGCTTCAGATGGAAGATGAATAGGTAAATGCTCCATTACATTAAAAAACCTAGCGGAAAATTTTTCTCCAGTTTGCATAGCAGTATAGGGATTTTTACTTCAAGTTTACGTAGACGGTCGATTTTTAACTTTGTCGAACAAAGCTGTTTGTAAAACATACTTAATTCTATTATAACACTCCACACTTTTATGAGCAACAGTTCTTTGAAAACCACTGGTAATAAATATTCCATCATAATATGACAATCGTGACTTTTCATCCCACTCAATTTATTGTTTTTAAAGTCAACACATCTACGGAGATTAGAAGACATCCCATCAGGGCATTTTAGTTCTTCCATCCACTTTAGTACGAGTTTTATTTGCTTGCTGTCTAGCTCATAGCATGCTTTGGGTTTTTTTTATTGTCATTGGGCTTCATATGAAGTTCGGGATGTTTACAAAAGTGTGCTATATCGATTCATGAATTCAGATCGTCCTTAGTTTTCCCTTTGACATTCATAATTGTATTAAACACATTATCGATCATGTTTTTTTCGTTGTGCATCACGTCAATATTATGTCGAAGTAGGAGATCTTTCCAATAAGGTAACTCCCAAAATATACTTTGTTTGCACAAATTATAAATGTCTGATTTACTTGGAATTTCAGTATGTATTCCAATTTCATGTATCTTTGGGTAGTCCTTTACAATTTCATATATTTCTTCGCTTGACCAAATCTTTAGTGGTAGCATATTCTCTTCTCTGTTAGCTTTAAAGTTTTTTTGTCTCTTCTAAAAGTATGATTGGGATGGAGAAAACACCGATGACAATCAAACCAAGAAATTTTCTTTCTATACCATAAAGAAAATGATCTAGTTTCTTCCATGCAATAAGGACAGGCTAGACGACCGGCCGTACTCCAACATGAAAGCATCCCATATGTAGGAAAATCACTAATAGTCCATAACAAAGAAGCAAACATACGAAAATTCCTTTTTTGTGAAATTTCGTATGTTTCAACACCTTCAAGCCACAATGTTTTCAGCTCTTCGATTAATGGTTGTAGATAAACATTGATTCTTTGTGTCAGATCATCAGGGCTAGGGACGACAATAGTAAGAAACATGTATGGAGTTTTCATACACATCCACGGAGGTAAATTATAAGGAGTAACGATAACATGCCAAGATGAATATTTGCTACCAAACTGAGAGAATAGCGAAAACTCATCCATACATAAACCAAATCTGACGTTACGACTCTCTACAGCAAATGTGAGATACGTCTTATCGAAATGTTTCCATGCTTCTCCATCAGATGGATGTGTCAAATTTCCCTTTTCCTATCTTCTCACGCTGTGCCATCACATATGACATGCCGTGGCCGAAGACGCATATAACCTTTGAAGTCTAGGGGTAATTGATAAATAATGCATTCTCTTGTATGGAACTTCCTTTCCTTTCTTTTTTCTTGGTTTATATCTTTCCTCATTACATATTTTATAGTTCCTAAGATTAATGTCATCTTTCCAATACAACATGCAACCTTTTATACATGTATCTATATTTTGGTTAGGCAGACCGAAAGCCGACATAAGTGTTTTCACTTTATAATGACTATCGCACATCCGATTATTGGGTGACATATGCCGTTTTGCAGCTTGTACAACTGCTGTAAATCCAGCTTCTGTAAAGTTGAATTTTGATTTCATAGTGATGTATTCAGCGGTTACTGATAATTCGGCTCCACTTTTACAACCATCCCACAGCAGTCTCTTAGCGGCATCCAATAAATCATAAATTTTTTTGCTCCTACATTTGGTTCTTCTTCGACACTGACGTCTTCACTGTCAACTTGAATGGTAGGGAACATTGATCGTGCTGCATCTTCCACCATACCTTCTATTGGATTCGTCATAACAACATCGACCTCTAACGCAACAGGATTCACTGTAGGTGCAATAAGTTCTCCATGACGATCCCATAAATAATAATTTGGCACAAATCCTGATTTATACAAATGTACTTTAACTGTATCTGGTTTCTAATGCTTTAAATGTTGACACTTACTACAAGGGCAATGAAGTTCTTCGTTATTTCAATTATTAGATATTGCGAATCTAATAAATTCGTGTACACCATTGTAGAAATGTTCTTTCACCGAACCTTCCATTCCAGTTTTGACTTCATACATCCATGTATGGTCAATAAAATAATCGAACATTGTTCCTAATTTAAAAAAATAGGTTAGTAATTTCGATAGCACTTAACTTTACCTTTATTCTATGCACAACTTCTTGCCGAAGTGATATATTGTTGTTTTATTTTCTAAAATAAAGTAAAACCTTTTAGGACTAAAGGCTTCACACATTACACTTCTGTCTAATTTCGACAGCACTTCAGTTCACTTCTCTTCTACGCTTAACTTTGCATCCAAGGGGAGTATTTTTGTTGTTGTATTTTCTAAAATAAATTAAAATCTTTTGGGACTAAAGGCTTTAATTTGTGGTTGTTGTATTTGTTATAATAATACTTAACTCTTATTTTCAATTCAATATTATATTCATTTCAAAATTTTCTAAATAATCGATTTTAGTACAATATTTGTTCTTGTATATAAATTTCATAGCTTTTTAGAAAATCGATTTGAGTACATTATTTGTTGTTGTTATATTCATTTTTCAACTTATTGGAAAATCGATTTCAACAGCATATTTCTTCTTATTTTGTTCGTTTCTTAAGTTTAAAGAATATTGATTTGAGTAAAGTATTTATTCTTGTCATATTCATTTCTTAACTTTATAGAAAATCAATTTGAGTACAATATTTGTTGCTTTCATATTTCATGATTTTTTTACAAATTCGATTTCAGTAGAATATTTGTTGTTGTTATATTCGTTACTTAACTTTTTACAAAATCGATTTTAGTACAATATTCGCTGTTGTTATCTTCATTTCTTAAACTTTTTACAAAATTGATTTAAGTATAATTTTTCTTGACGTTTTTTTAACCTAAATATACGCTTTATAACGTATTTTCAAACTCTTTTAGCTAATAAAATTTTAATTTATAGATTTTGTAAACTAAAATTAGCAGTTAGCACTAATAATAACAAAGTAAAATAAATTAATTTTATACACTAATTTTCATGTAAACTGTAACATCTCCAAATTATAATAAACATCGGTTTCCACTATAACAAACATCGTTTTCCACTATAACAAACATTTGCGTAAACTTATCAATAAGCATATTAATCAATGAATACTAATTTTCGAATTTTAAATTAACCCTAACTTTTAATTACAAATTAAACAATCAAACCACTTGCTAACATCTCCAAATCTACTAACACACTATTATCATCAACTAATACACAATAATCATCAATTTCAAATAAATAATCAACTAATTTTCTAAATTAGGGTTTTAATTTTATCTCCAAATCAGCTAATAAACTATACCATCATGTAATAACAACTAATCTAACATATTCACACCAAAATTACTAATTTTGCATAAATAGGGTTTAAGACAATAAACCTCAAAAAATGAAGCCAAATTGAAGGAGGAAGGAGTGCGCAGCTTGTAGGCGTCGTCGGCGGGTGGCGGTTGGAGTCGGTTGGGGGCGGAATTAAAGAAGAAGAGAGGTTTGGAGGGAAGGCTGTAAATGTTTTGCTAAAGCCTTTCGTTCGTGGGTTATATTCATGTAGGCGACGGCCAGCGTCGGCCGCATTTTTTAGCCGTCGCCATTTTCGGTCACAATTCAAAGCCGTTCTAGTAGTGCTGGGAAAAATGAATGTCACCTATCCTATTCGAAAATCATCTGATTATCTAGGTGCTCACTTCATCAGTTTGTTAATGCGTTTTTCTTAACTTGTACTTGAATACTCTTTTTATATATTTATACTATACATGAACTATCCATGTACTCATTTCAAGTGTTTGTTATTACTTTATTTTCCATTTGAAATTTATGTTCATAGTACTATCTTAGTGAAAAGGTATTTGATTTGTATTAAACTTATTACATATGGTGGATACCATATATTTATTATCCATGAAAAAAATAAGGCAAAAGAAGATTATTAGTTATGCTTATTCTTTCAAATCATACATGCATAATATTTCATCACATACAATTACATGAGTTGCTCTGATGTATGTAACGATATTCATTTACCAGACAGTCCATTATTTTTTGTTTCAAAATATGTTCTAACAATTCTTACCATAATCATTACATTAATCATTATGTGTTATAAATGCGAACTTACTTACCAATGGGTTAATCCATTCCTTAGGTTAGTTATAAGAATTGATATTTGATTATTTTTTACTAAGCATAATCTACGATGTCCCTAATGCTTTGGTGTAAAGATAATTGGTTATCGTCTTTAGATGATTTGGAGTATTGTAATGCGTGTCACAAAAAGTAAATCTAGTTACAATATTTCTATATCTATACTATCTTTATCTTTACTACTAATAATAAGAATTCATTGAATAGATTTACTCGGTGTCCTTTTGAAATTCCAAATATACCCTTTCACATCTCATAGAGAAATAGTATTCAAATATAGGGATATAGCCTGTTATTTTCTAAGTACAATTGTTAGTCACCATAGAGAACTACAGTGTGCGTTCACAAGATGAAATATCCAAGTGTACCATATTGTCCGTAATTTAGGTGGGAGTTCATCGGCCGAATTTTTGCCTGATTCCAAGTTAGTATGAAGAAGTTATTGCAGTCTGAACAAAAAAAGCGGCTTCTGCACTAGGCTGAGTCCAAATATGGAAATGTGGTAGCCTGTTATTTTCTAAGTACTACTGTCAGTCCCCATGGAGAACTACGCTGTGCATTTACAAAATGAAGTATCCGGGTGTTCCATATTGTCCGTAATTTAGGTAGGAGTTAATCGGTCAAAGTCTCGTTGGATTCTGAATTAGAATGAAGAAGTTATTGCAGTCTGAACAAAAAAAACGGCTTCTGCACTAGGCGGAGTTCAAATATGAGGACGTGGTATCATGTTACTTTCCATGTAAACTGTCGGTTCCCATGGAGAACTACAGTATGCGTTCATAAGATGAAGTATCCAAGTGTACCATATTGTCCGTAATTTAGGTGGGAGTTCATCGGTCGAAGTTTTGCCTGATTCCGAGTTAGTATGAAGAAGTTATTGCAGTCTAAAGAAGAAAAAAAATAGCGGCTTCTGCCTACGCGGAGTTCAAATATGAGGATGTAGCCTGTTATTTTCCAAGTACAACTATTAGTCACCATGGAGAACTACAGTGAGCGTTGAAGTGGGGATATAGCATGTTATTTTCTAAGTACAACTGTTAGTCATCATGAAGAACTACATTGTGCGTTCACAAGATGACGTATCCGAGTGTACCATATTGTTCGTAATTTAGGTGGGAGTTCATCGTTCAAAATTTTGCCTGATTCCGATTTAGTATGAAGAAGTTATTGCAGTCTGAATAAAAAAATAGCGGCTTCTGCACTAGGCGGAGTTCAAATATGGGGATGTGGTAGCCTGTTATTTTCTAATTACAACTGTCTGTGCGTTCACAAGATGAAGTATCCGAGTGTTCCATATTGTCCGTAATTTAGGTGGGAGTTAATCAGTCGAAGTCTCGTCGGATTCTGAATTATTATGAAGAAGTTATTGCAATCTGAACAAAAAAATTGCGGCTTCTGCACTAGGCGGAGTTCAAATATGGGGATGTGGTAGCATGTTATTTTCTGAGTAAACTGTCAGTCCCCATGGAGAACTACAATATGCATTCACAAGGTGAAGTATCCGAGTGTATCTTATTGTCCGTAATTTAGATGGGAGTTCATCGGTCGAAGTTTTTCCCGATTCCGAGTTAGTATGAAGAAGTTATTGCGATCTGAAGAAAAAAATAGCGGCTTCTGCCTAGGCGGAGTTCAAATTTAAGGATGTAGCCTGTTATTTTCTAAGTACAACTATTAGTCACCATGGAGAACTACAGTGAGCGTTGAAGTGGGGATATAGCCTGTTATTTTCTAAGTAAAACTGTTAGTCACCATGGAGAACTACAATGTGCGTTCACAAGATGAAGTATTTGAGTGTACCATATTGTCCGTATTTAGGTGGGAGTTCATCGGTCGAAGTATCGCCTAATTTTAAGTTAGTATGAAGAAGTTATTGTAGCCTGAACAAAAAATAGCAGCTTCTACACTAGGCGGATTTTAAATATGGGGATGTGGTAGCCTGTTATTTTCTAAGTACAACAGTCAGTCTCCATGGAGAACTACAGTGTGCGTTTACAAGATGAAGTATCCGAGTGTTCCATATTACCATAATTTATGTGGGAGTTAATTGGTCGAAGTCTCGTCGGATTCCGAATTAGTATGAAGAAGTTATTGCAGTCTGAACAAAAAAAAATCGGCTTCTACACTAGGCGGAGTTCAAATATGGGGATGTGGTAGCATATTATTTTCTAAGTAAACTGTCAGTCCCCATGGAGAACTACAGTGTGTGTTCATAAGATGAAGTATCCTAGTGTACCATATTGTCTGTAATTTAGGTGGGAGTTCATCAGTCAAAGTTTTGCCTGATTCCGAGTTAGTATGAAGAAAAAAATAGCGGCTTCTGCCTTGGCGGAGTTCAAATATGAGGGTGTAGCATATTATTTTCTAAGTACAACTATTAGTCACCATGGAGAACTACAGTGAGCGTTGAATTGGGGATATAGCCTGTTATTTTTAAGTACAACTGTTAGTCACCATGGAGAACTACAGTGTGCGTTCACAAGATGAAGTATCCAAGTTTACCATATTGTTCGTAATTTAGGTGGGAGTTCATCGGTCAAAGTTTCGTCCGATTCCGAGTTAGTACGAAGAAGTTATTACAGTACGAACAAAAAAAATAGTGGCTTCTGCCTAAGCGGAGTTCAAATAAGGGGATGTAGCCTGTTATTTTCTAAGTACAACTATTAGTAACCATTGAGAACTACAGTGTGTGTTCACAAGATGAAGTATCCGAGTGTACCATATTGTCCGTAATTTAGGTGGGAGTTCATCGGTGAAGTTTTGCCAGAATTCGAGTTAGTATGAAGAAGTTATTGCGGTCTGAACAAAAAAATAGCGGCTTTTGCCTAGGCGGAGTTCAAATATGAGAATGTGGCTTGTTATTTTCTAAGTACAACTATTAGTCACCATGGAGAAATACAGTGAGCATTGAAGTGAGGATATAGCTTGTTATTTTCAAAGTACAACCGTTAATCACCTTGTAGAACTACATCGTGTGTTCATAAAATGAAGTATCCGAGTGTACCATATTGTCCGTAATTTAGGTGGAAGTTCATCGGTCAAAGTTTCATCCGAATCTGAGTGTACCATATTGTCCGTAATTTAGGTGGAAGTTCATCGGTCAAAGTTTCATCCGAATCCGAGTTAGTATGAAGAAGTTATTGTAGTATGAACAAAAAAAAATATTGGCATCTGCCTAGGCGGAGTTCAAATACGAGGATGTAGTTTGTTATTTTCTAAGTACAACGGTTAATCACCATGGAGAAATACGGTATACGTTGACTAGATGAAGTATTCGAGTGTTCCTTATTGTTTTTAATTTAAATGGGAGTACATTGGTCGAAGTCTTGCATGATTCCGAGTTAGTATGAAGAAGTTATTGCAGTCTAAACAAAAAATAGCGGCTTCTGTCTAGGCGGAGTTCAAATATGGAGATGCTACTATCAAATCTACTTCCACGGGTACAACTAAAAATGCATGCACGTTGTGATTAAATGTAGGCTCACCTGGACATGCATATGTACTCGTGTTAATTATGGTATTACCGATTTGTTCAAATATATATGATTTTAACCAAAACCGCTGGAGATAAGTAATATTCCAAGTAAGCAAAATGTTGTGACAAATCAATGACAAACTACTGTATTTATCCACTTAAAATTTTTGCAATATAGATTACAAAAATATTACAATAATTTTCTTTCCCATCATTTAGATATTGGTACAGGTTACATGATCAATCATAATGTACTAAACATTTAAATGAACTATTTACCACCTTTTCCGAGTCACTGACTCACGACTCGATAAGCAGGTACTGCATGGAAAATGACCGTCCCCATAGCTTTCTCATAAAATGAATTGTAATTTGTTCAGAGTAATTGGCTACTAAAAAAGTATACTAACCATTTTCCCTAACTAATTCCTCTAAGCACTGCTTTATACTTTGTTAATCAGTGTTCAGCAGGTGAACAAAACCTAGCTACCTAAAACAAGAGAGAAACATGCACAATTATAATGCATAGTCAAAATGGTCTGGGTATGTACTAAAATCTACCAAAACACGACATGATTTCTAATACCAGGCCCCTCCATCCCAACATTTAATTACAAGCTCATATTTATAAACCAACCATATGAATAAAAAAAAATATGTTATTTTCAAATTACGTCCACCGATCGATATCCATCACCAAACCATGACCACCATGTTACCCGTGTGCGAAGCACGGGTTGCAACCTAGTCAAGTAGTAATCTCTTGCATATTTGTACCTATCTTATACTTACATAATTCAAAAGAGAATCATGCTCACAAAAGAGCAATACACAAGCTATTTCCGTCATAAGATTTAACAACATAAAAAATATAACAACCATATGCAATAAAAGTATAGAAATGCTCTGCAATAAAACACTAAGCATCCAATCTTTTCAAAGATAAATTTAGAGCTAAATGCCCCGGTTTTATATTCAATTTTTTTAATTCCTCTAAAGAGAAATATATCAAAACCAAAATCGATTATGACACGGAGGGGGCTCCTCCTACCGAAGCATGGTATAACTCTAGAATCAAAACAAACAAGGAGTATCCAGAAGTATTCTGGTTCCTCCTAAAACAATAACTAGAGTAAACACTATACCCGGCGAGTCTTCTAAATCAAAAAACCCCCAATCATCCAACTTTAGTCATAACCAAAAATATTTAAAAAATCACTTCACAAAACTCTTTTCAAATATCCTAAAACGATAATACTTCACCAAAAGTTTCAAAATAATATCATTATTTCTTTCGCAAATTCTTTCGAAACTAGGTTTCACTACAAGAAAAACCATTTATAGTAGCAATAATTCGTGGCGTTTAAATCTAAATGCAGCTAATACTAATTCATATTGTACTATAAACGTAACAAAAAAAATATTTCCCGTTCTCGCCTTCACCTAAAGAATTTCCGCCTAACCCAACAATCGTGACCTAAAATTTACCGCCTCATTGCTCTTTATTACTTAGAAAATTTATGCCTCTTTACTCCTAAATCCCTAATTCCCAATTCCTTCACTACAAGAAATTTTATTTTTTGTAGCGCTCAAAAAACTTTTGGTGGCGTTTTGATAATCGTTACGAGAAAACATGCCACTAAAAATCCATGATTTTTTGTTGCATTTATTTTAACGCCACTATAAATGCATTTTTGGCAGCGTTTTTCAAACGCCACCATAAATATTTCTGTAGCGTTTAAAAAACGCCACCAAAAGATTTTTTGACGCTACTAATAGAATTTCCAACTTTACCCCTGTTTTACGGTTGCATTTACTCAACACCACTATATATATTTCGGTAGCGTTTTTGAAACGCTACTAAAAGTTGTTTATTATTTTACACCATTTTTTCATGCTATTATTTCCTGTTAATGATCTATTTTGATTCTATTATATCAATCAACAATCACTCACATAATCATCATATTCAAATAAGTTAAAAAACACATTAACCATATAATCAAATAAAATATCCATAACCATTTCAATACATTCTTATTCCTTTCGAGATAAATGTAACACATGATTCTTAATTCTTATTGTTATTGAATTGAGATTCTTATTCCTGTTGTATAGATAATTATAAGTTTACATTCTCACACTTGATATACAAAAAAGAAACAAATTACTTGGATCATGCAGCTGACATGATACAATCAATAACTTGCTTGCAGATTCCAGTCATCGTGGCCTCAGGTCCATACACCTGCAATCAAAAACAGATCCTTTAAAATTGACATAAAACGAGAATAAGAAGGATAAAGAGTAGTTGTCAAATAAAATACTGAGTATATCTTATTAGGATACATATCAAGCTGCTAACATGTGCATGATACATATGCCACTGCATGTCATACTGTATCTTATATCAATTACTTTGTTAACAAGGTAATGTTTGACAAAAACGTAAGCAGAGTAGGGTTGGTATATTTCGAAATTAATATGAAGAAAGTTGCACATAACTCAATATTACATGGTTCTATATATCAAAATTTTGATAGATTAAGTTGTACCGTAGACTTTAAACCACGCAATTTAATAAGAAAAATAATAATTAACTCTGAGTTCATAATAACAATCATAGATTAAACAGCATTAGCAAATATAGCAGGGAATGTCATTACTTACACTAGTAGAATAAAAAGAAATATATCAATTTGATCAAGTATTGCACAATGGAAGACAATATCAGGATAGGTTCAGTACTTAAGGATCAATTAAAGTATATGGATTCAAGTTTGGACTTGAGTCAAAAATTGAACATGCAACTTAACTTAATATATGTGTGTTATACTTTGTAACAGCTACAAAGCTAATTTGATGCAGAGGAAGGTATCGCTTATTATATGTATGGGTCATAAAATATATATATATATATATGAATATAATGAAAAAATGATTAGATAAATTTGCTCCCCCCATGTTTTTAGTAACACGGGTTACACAACCATATGAGAGACCCATCATCCATTCCACCATGTAATACAAAAATATACAGGTTGGTTATAAGGAATTTAAGCATGTTACATATAAGATTCAAATATTTAACACAATTAATTACTCACTTCAAGAGGAACGCCAAGTTCCTCACCCAAAGCCCTCATTTTTGCTAGACCAGTTTGATAATTTGGACCCCTCTTCGAACAAAAATATTCATTCTTGATGCCTTTAGCTTAGCCTCCTGCATGAATAAAATTTATACAAGCTTATTTTAAAAGTGTTAACTGGGTTGTAGGAAAAAATTTAAGCAATTTCTTCTTACCTTTTCCCTTATTTATACCTTGAACCTTTTTATCCCCAATTATCAACATTAACATTTACATGGTTTTGATCTCACAGTTTACCGGTATTTGGATTAAATATGGTCAACCGTACAGTTAAATACATTCCGTAAATAGTCTGTCGACACCAGACATGCTGTTACCTAATGAGAATGTTGATGTCATGGGCCAAGTCAAACATAAGTTATCTAATGAGAATGTTTTCAGATTCTGTAATTCCATTAGTTACGAGTGGGAAGTAATATATAATAATCAATTTGATATCAAAGGTAGAATATTAGTCTTGTGGAACAAAAACATATGGAGGGGGTTTCAAGTGCCTACTTACGATAATATCTACAAAACACTAAGCTATAGAAAGAGAACAAATGTGGAGAAACTTATCTGAAGAAGCCACTAATATTTCCCTAGCATGGATCCTTGCTGGGGACTTCAACTTCATACTTAATAACAGTGGGAGAATGACAGTAAATAATTCATTAAGTATATACAATGATTTTCAAGCCTTTATTGACACTACATGCTTAAAGGAAGTAAAGTATATTGGTAATTTCTTCACGTGGAGAGGACATATGAATTTTTCTATTCATAGTAAAATAGATAGAGTACCTGGAAGTCTTGAATTATTTACACAAGTCCCTACACTAACTGTTTCGGTTTTAAACCACTCATCCAGTGATCATTCACCATTGCACATCAGTTTTACTAATCTCTTGAAACAGGACAAGAATAAACCCTTTAAATTTAATAATGCATTTCAAAATTGGTATTTACACAGCATTGGAAATTGTTTTGCTGCTAGTATACAAGGGAGTCCAGTCTACAGTTTTACTCAAAAGCTCAAACTAATCAAAAGTTACTTCAAAATCTAGAATAATAACAACAGGGAATAAAAAACAATGTCACGATATCAGAGAATTGAACAACTATGTTTACCTCCAACTGATTGAAAATCCCCATAGCGAAGAGCTAGTACAGGCATATAAGTCAAATTTACTAATGCTGCAGTCCTTATTGGATGCAAAAGCTACGGAAATTTAGCAAAACTAAAATATAAATTGGCTTACACAAAGGGATCAGCCTACAAAAAAATTTCACTCCAAAATGAAAGCAAGGAAAAATAAACTCCGTTTACAAAGCATTGTAGGAGAAAATAGGCAGCCTACTACAAATCACCAAAAACTTAAGGATGAGGCTATAAAGTACTATACATATTTGTACAATTCTGATATAGTTTGGACCCATAGTTTAGATCAAAACTGAAAAAACAAACTGAAAAAAGCACAGCATTAAAAATATAGTACATTCCATGATTACTAACACTTCTGAGATACTAGAATAGCCGTAGACTACATTTACATTTTTTTAATCCATTCTGATATTGCTAGAAGGGTAAATTAACAGAGTAGAGCAAGCTTTGAAATTGAATTTTTACATATATGGTTTTGAACCACTTCTCATCTGAGGTATATACAAAGTGCTTAAGCAATGATAAGAAAGTAATTTTATCCTTCCTCGAGTAGATAGGATTTTCTTAAAAATGATTATAGGAAAGTTTGTCCCAATGCTAGCATAATTAAAAAGCTCTGTAAAATATCTAACAACATTATTTTTGGAAATCATCATAATCAGATATAGTATTGCAATTTTGATCAATGAGTTGTTTGATATGTTTCTGCTTTCGGTTGCTCGCATATCTGAACAGAAAAAAAATTTCATATTGATCACCCTCTTTCAACCACCTTATCTTAGATTTTTGTTGCATCTCAGTAGCATGACAGTGCACAACACATGTATAGTTGATCTTCCTTTGTTCCATTATTTTAAGTGTCTTTTGGTATTTGTAAGTTTGCACAATAACTAAAATAAAGGATTACTTGTTGATTTAATCTTCCATGCATTCAACAATACAAAATTTCCATTGTATTCTTTCTAAATATTATTATATATGAATGGAATTTTAACAACACTGTGTATTAAAATTAATTAAAAGCAGACAATGGTCGATGGTCGAGTGATTCAAAATTTCAATATTAGCCTATGGGAATACATGCAAAAAGGTAAGTTATGAAATACTTTATTATTCAATTTTAGCGTGCGTCTGTTGAAACTATTATGATGTTTTGTAAAAGCATATGCAGTATGAACGACATCTAATCTTCTTGTTAATAAACTAAATTAAGCATGAAAGCAATCAAATTTAATGATGGAAATTTCATGCAAACATGATCAAAAGCATACTTCTTCTGTCCTTGTTCGTCTAGTGCTTCATTAATTCTCAATAGAAGCAGGTAGATCATTCTCTCTATTAATATTTTTATTTAAGAAATTTATGCTTTCTCCACATTTAAAGCTTGTGCTATTTTATTTACATGAAACTGTTAAATTTCTGACAGGTTTGGCTGATTTCAAAAGATTTTACTAGTAAGGACTAAAGAACCGTGTAGAATCTAAAAAAGAACATAAAATAGATGTCCTGACTACTATTGGACTAACCATATCTCTATTGAATTACATCCATTCTTCTCTTTTATAGATATAAGTTTAAATACTTCACTTTATTTTGGTGCATTATAGTATAGGTAGCATTATTGCGATAAAATGTATTTACTAGTAGATGAACCTCATGAAGGCGAACAAGGGCCAAAGTTGGCTTCATTAATTGTTGTATCAGACATAGGAAATAAAAATTTCATTAAGGATTCTATAGATACATTCTGAAATCAATGCATAATTTTTGTCTTGAACCATTTACAATTTTTGCTACATTTTTGCATATTAACAATTTTTTCTTTATTCTTTTTGGCAGTATCACATCACATGGCATGTAAAATTAAACAGCGTGACAGATCATGCATATCACGCCCGTTTACTCATTCATCCCGTGATGCATTGCCTGTTCCTTTATTTCATATTTATCACTATTTATTATTTCTATTTTATATTGTTTTCTTTATCACTATTCAAACCAGAACATAGTGCCTTATTTTTAACTAGGCATGGGAGAAAAAACTGAATGCACCTCTGAGTTCCACAATTTCCATCGGAAAAATTGTGTCCAAATACATGATAATTTATGCAACTGAGACGGGCCTTGTAGCATCGTTCGTTTACCTAAAGTATGTGTCAGTCATACAATACACTCTTTCCAAAAATTTACCAGTTAAAACTAAGTTGCGATCAATAAATTTTCTTGTACATATAAATGTAGTTCTATGTCTATGTTCAATGCAACTTAGAAACATCCAATTTTAATTATTTACTATCCATGATCTAAATAACAATTTTGCAGTAATATCAACCCCCTGAACAACTAGAATCCATCGTTGATTAATACATGTTTAATACACAATACAGAATCAATTAATGGCAAAAAGCATAGAGAAAATAACTAAACCTGGAGAGGGCAAAATTGAATCACCCGAAGTCAAGGGCGAAAATCAAATTGCCAGGCCGAAATCCAAGTCGAGGCCATTACCTGAAGTCGAGGGTGAAAATCAAATCGCCAGGGCGAAATCGAAGTCGAGGTCGATGCCTGAAGTTGAGACACTTAGATTCCCCTGAAGTTGAAGTCGAGGCGGCGACCGAAATGGAATCACGTGAAAATCAAATCACCTAAATCCAGTTCGAAGTCTGGGTTGGGGGTATTGATTTTGGTAATTGGGATTTTGATTCGCAAAACTCTGAATACTGCTTATAAAATCGCCTTGTGGATTAAATTGGAAGAGACGAATAAAATTTTTTAGGTGGAGTAGTTTGAGAAGAAAAAACGTGGTAAAGGAAATTTGAGCGTCCACAAAAAACTTTAGCGAAAAATTTGACGAACCAGTACTGGCGGGAGAATTAGCCGCGTTTCTTTGTTTATTTTTATATTGTAAAATTAACAACAGTTGCACAAAATTTAAAACGCCACCAATTAATGCAACTAAAAATAGTTTTTCTTGTAGTGCTTGATACGTAGAAAATTTTCTTTCTCTCTCCATTCATCATAAAGAAATCATTGGTTCCCTCTTCGTTTCCCCATCCTTCCATTAAACTCGATTGACCGATTCGTTGTTGATCTTTGCAATTGCGGTTCATCAAATTTCGAACATCTAGAAAAGCAAGTGATAGTTGAGGTTTATTTGATAACAAAAATGGCAGTAATCATCATCCTCTCTCTTTCTAATATCAATGGCGTGGAAACATTCCAAGCTCTATGCTCTTGCCTCCGATACAAAATTTGAAGTATCGGATCGACACAAAACTCCATCATCCGTTTCCAAAGGGTCCGCATAAGACCGGAGGACAATCACAGGTAGCATAAATTCTTTAGCTTCATTATGCACTGTACCCTGAATAATACAATTTATCAATTCTTTATTCTTCTTATATTTCAGCCGATTTCAGCTTTCCCAGATTGATGTTTTAAGCGATAGAGCTCCTGGTACCTGCAAAATTTCATCTTTTTAATTCTGTTTTGAGTTTGCTATCCGTTCTATATCTCTGTTGTGGAGAGGCAAATGAAATAGGCATGTTTTCCAGAACTCCTAGCGTTTTGCGTTCCCTAAGCAGTTATAAATTCTTATTTTCATCTTTGTTTTTTTTCTTTTCCCTAATCCATCTGAATCCAGTAGTTAATGGTTGGTTGATAAGGTAGTTGCAGTAAACAAATATAAAATGTTTAGAATATGGATTTCAAGACAATTTTTAACAAAGCACAGTGCAAGCCATAGTGCTCGTGGCCTAAGTCACTCTATCATGTGTTAGCCTTTTAGGGCATTATGTCAATTTTTTCTTCTTCATGTTTTTGTCTGTCTTCACTATCAGGAAGTGGATGGGCAATTTTGTTTGAAGTGGTAGGGGGTTTGATGGCAATAGGTAACGAAGATGTAAGACAGTGGATTGTTTAGTTCTTAGTGCATTTATGCCTGAGGCTATTAAAGAAAATGTGTCACACATCGAAGAAGTTGCTTTAAGAGCCCTTGAATCCTGGGATGGCGAGTTCATCAATACATTTCAAGAAATGAAAATGGTCAGTTATATATCCTTGGATATGAAGGAAAAGTTGACATATGAGGTTAATCATGTTTACAAATCCCATATGTTTGTTTCTACCTTATATATAAGATTTACTGACTTTTGTTTAGCATATACATCAACCCATATAATTCATCCAGACAGTTTGTGGTGAGTTTTATGACACCATTTTAGTTGACCTCCGCGCTTTCTCTCTACTACTTGCTGGTGGTTAGACACTTATCCACTTTTTGGAGGCTAGGATATTAATATGTTTCATAGTTTGAATATCCTATGATTTTTATACTTTCTTGATCAACCTAAGAATAATGAAGAATTAGGTCATCTACTTTGGTTGGAAACCCAACACAGAGGTTCACTCATTAGCATGTGTTGTTTAAAATTAATCCAATGTCGACCCGAAAGGAATGGTTCATTTTATCAGTATTGCTATTGCTAAAAAATGCATCAGTTGTTCCGAATCGTTAATGATTTCCCGAGAAAAAAATGAATAGCTGGATTTCTATAGTAAGTCACTGACTGGTACTGATTTAGTTTGTTTATCATTGATGCAGTATACATTTAATGTAGCACTACTATCAATATTTGGAAAAGATGAGATGTTCTTGGTAGAAGAATTGAAGCAATGCTACTTCACACTAGAGAAATGTTACAATTCAAAGCCAGTCAACATTCCAGGCACTTTATATCACAACTCGATGAAGGCAAGGCAGCAATTGGGTCACATATTGTCATCCATAATCTCATCTAGAAGGGAAAGAAATGTGGTGGCTAACGATCTTCTTGGTTCTTTTATGGATTCTAAAGAAGGTTTAACCGATGAACAGATCGCTGATAATGTCATTGGAGTTATTTTTGCTGCAAGAGATACTACTGCTAGTGTTCTTACTTGGATTGTCAAGTATTTGGGAGAGAATCCTTCTTTTCTCAAGATTGTCACTGTAAGTAAAACAGTAACTCTTTCAATAGTTATATTTGTAGGAATAAGAAAAGGTATGCTATGTATATTTATTTGTGTTTTTTTTGTTATAACAGGAAGAGCAGAAAGATATAATCACGTCTAAAGAAACTACTGGCGAAAAGAAATCGTTAACTTGGTCTGATACAAAGCGAATGAGCTACACAATAAGAGTGATTCAAGAAACAATGAGGATTGCTTCTATTTTATCATTCAATTTCAGAGAAGCGGTAGAAAATGTTGAATACGAATTGCTTTACATATTATAACATTTTATAAATACTTCAATACTGACTTAAAGTTGAAAAGGCTGATTAATTTTTTTCCAGCCAGATTGAAATATGTATTCTTGTGATGTTAGTATACTGATTCAATACTGTATTCTTGTGAAATATGTATAACATTTTATAAATACTTCAATACTGACTTAAAGTTGAAAAGGTTGATCAATAAAAATGTAGACCTTTTTGTTTTTGAACTTAATTTAATATGTATTCTTGAGTGTAGGTAAGGAAACCTTACACAATATCAAGACAAAGAGAAAGGTGGAATGATGGAGAACATGACAAATTTCTAGAAGCTCTAAGACTCTATGGCTGTTCCTGGTGCAAAATAGAAGGTACGATAGGAAATGAAGTTATATGTGATGTTAGTATACTGATATTATGTACTGTGTTCAATTAGAAGACCTTTTTTTATCAAGGTTGTATCTATTTCTTATTTGCTATACTTGCTACAGATTTTGAAGACTGCACATTTGAATGGTTGTATTGGCCTCAAGCACATCATGTGGTGATACACCGACGGTGAGTTATCTCAATTGTCTTTTAAATTCCTTTGCTTTTTGATAGCTATCTATACATTTTCGAGATGGAATCCTCTGTAGTGTTCATTCAAACATCATTGTGGTATTCAATTTAAGTTCATTATTGGCTCGTGATAGATTTTCACAAAATAGTTATAAGGTATCTAACGTTTACCGTGTCTATCATCTAAGATTACATGGATCATTCACAACGGTGGTAATATATTTTGTAGTGTAACCAAAGCTTTTGCGCTCAACCATCTTAAAAGAAATGGACGTTGGTCAGATGACTAGGAAGTGATAATTTTCTTTTCAATTGCCCACTGCAGTCCTATCTACCGTCTAAGAAGTAATTTGTTGACCAAAAGAAAAGACATGTTAGAAAAGATCTATTGTGACACTTCACGAGCTCCGCTTCCCTAAGAGGAAAGATCCTTTTCTTTGAATTCCAATTTTGTACTTTTTTACGACCTTTTGCGAATAAGCCGATCAGTTTTCGGTTTTATAACTTAACACTTAACTTGACTGGATACTCTAATGTTTGAACACAACTTCAAGTTAAAATATGAATTTTTAAATTGATTCTTAAGAATGGAAATGAATCGGCTGTTATCTGAAGGGTGGATGCAAATGATAGGCCTGGGGTGGTTAGGGTGTTCATGTCATGGTCTGGGTCTGCCATTATTTTTGGAATTGGAACATTCGTTTTTTGGTTAAGGGTGTTATATTTTACATTTGTTTATGATTTGAATATGTGAATGATTGACTGTTGAGGACAATGGAAGCTAAGGGTGACTCGGTGAGTTGCTTCCAAGTTCTTTCTTTGACCCTTGTTGCTTCTGGGTTGTAGTCATGTACAAACGTGTATGTTTTATGTGGGTCATGTGGAGATGGTGATGTGTTTGTTGGGTTTTAGTGAAGTAGCAGGCCCTAACTGATGGGAAATGCACATGTGAGTTGACCCAGTCTAGGTCATAAACTTAGAAATTTGAACTCTCTCTTATTTACTTGACATGTTTTCAGTTACTTATGAGCTTAGTTTGAAATAATAACTGGATTTAATTTTCCAGAAGCCAACTATCATAGGGTGTCATAAAGTCTTTCATTTGGACCTGTTTGTTTTTTTATTTTTATTTTTTTCTTTGTTTTATTATTATTATTATTATTATTATTAACCGGATAATTTGTAAACTTTGAGAAAGTAGGTACTCAACCATAACACATACTCTAAATAACTCACGGGAATATGCAGTATGTGAAGATTGGATTCTCGATAATTATTGTGGGCACGGGCACCATTACCGGATAATTAAGTAACATGGCTTTTTTTATAACTTTGATAATTTATATGACATCATTTATAGTAGGATATACTTGTATAATGTTGTAGATGTTTGATTTCATATTTGAAGTCCTACGAGTTAACGTAATTGTTTGACTATCTGTTGTGCTTTCACTTGTGTAGGCATCAGACTTTTGAAGAGAGCAAATTTGGACTTGATGATGCTAGCTTTCACTTGTGTATGCAACAAAGAATTATGGGTAATCAAACGTTTTGTTAGCACTAGTTAGATATAACATTTATTAATACCCGATGTGTAAATTTGTATACAAATGGTTATTATATGTGAGTTAGGTCATTTTGTCGAAAAACTATTGTATTGGAATGGTTATGGATATTTTATTTGATTATATGGTTAATGTGTTTTTTAACTTATTTGAATATGATGATTATGTGAGTGATTGTTGATTGATATAATAGAACCAAAATAGACCATTAACAGGAAATAATAGCATGAAAAAATTGTGTAAAATAATAAACAACTTTTAGTAGCGTTTCAAAAACGCTACCGAAATATATATAGCGGCGTTGAGTAAATGCAACCGTAAAACAGGGGTAAAGTTGGAAATTCTATTAGTAGCGCCAAAAAATCTTTTGGTGGCGTTTTTTAAACGCTACAAAAAGATTTATGGTGGCATTTGAAAAACGCTGCCAAAAATGCATTTATAGTGGCGTTAAAATAAATGCAACAAAAAATCATGGATTTTTAGTGGCATATTTTCTCGTAACGTTTATCAAAACGCCACCAAAAGTTTTTGTAGCGTTTTTTGAGGGCTACAAAAAATAAAATTTCTTGTAGTGTTTTCAAAAGCATCGGGATTTAAGTCCTAATAAACAACAACCTTATAAACCGTAGTCTATAAAATCACACTATAAATCAAATTAAATTCCATAAAGGAATGAACAATGACTTAACATTATTTAAAATGTTAAATGACTAATGAACAAGATTTAGAATTTGGCTAGGTTTACAAAATTTAAAATCACTCCCCAAACTTTCCTAAGCCACACAACAAAGCATACAAATATTAAGCTCGTATGATGTATATTAAGCATCTGTATGCAATATCAGTTCCAACCACTTGCTCAAGTACATAGACTTTACTTTCGAACTAGTAGCGCTCACTCGACCTCCCTTGTGCGGACTCCGATCAGATTACTTGATTAGAAACCTCCGTTCTCCTTACATAGCCATATGCTATGATAAGAAACATCAATATTATATCGAGAATCTGAATTAAGTGTTTACTCACATGAATCAAGTGAGAAATCCTTTTTCAGATAGGTGTGAATCACCTCGAAGTTATGCATTAAACCTTAGATCAAGAACCGTGCAAATAAAATATTCTATGTACAACTTACATACTCAATTTTATTGGTTTCTTAACTCCACCAATCTCTATCTAAATCACTTTAATTTTCATTTATAGTATTCATCTAATACTAAAATTATTTATGAATCAGTTCATAAATTTTCACTTAAGCTTATAAACATTTTATAAAGACACATCTTTATAAAACATTAAACTAAAAACTTACTCCACTTTTATTTACTTGTATAATACTCTTCTACATCCTAAGAGTATATACAAAATGTCAATTTTTATTTTATTTATTTATTTTTATTTTTTCAAAATTCAAATGAAGGCCCAAACATAATACAGATATTAAAACCGAGTCAACTACTTCGACCTTTTTACCTTAGAGTGTTCTAAGGAAAGATGTTTATTAGTCGGCCCAATAACATCAAATAGTTTATGGGACTTAGATGTTTTAAACAAAACTACGGTTTTAATAAAACAACGATTATTTAAACCTTCATATCCAATTTAGTCCATTTAAAAATTATGTTAAATTATCCTTTCTTTATCCAAGAGTTTAAAATTTCATTTATCAAAACATTCTTTTATCAAAATGCCTTTTATTTTAAATCAATTTCCTTTAAGTGAACTTATAAACTAAATACCCGGTTTTCTTATATTTCAAAACCCTTTTTAAAATTATACTACATATATTTCTAAAATAATTTTAACAATTTATTCACCAACACTCACTTTGCATTCGTTCGGATTCGAACTCATTTTGATCGCACAATGATAAAGAGAATAATTGACTAAGTGCACTACAGCGTTTGCCTAAGCAAACATTCGATCATCACTTAGAGTATTATTCAGATTACCATAAAACTAACCGAGATGTTATCCCCAAACTATCCAAAGAAATTGCATCTTTCTTAAAAATTCTCTTTGAAATATTTATACTTACAAATATTTCCAAGTAATACTACCATTACTTTTCTCAAAATCTTCTTGAAATCATTACAAGCAATACTGGGATTTTAAATTCTTAAAAACTCTTTTTACTTATAAAACACCCTCTATAAATCATATAAATCATGTTATAAACCAAATTTATATAAAATCATCTCATATTATAATTATTATCCTAAATTATAATAAAATTTTCTCAAATATTTATTCTTTAAGTGTCTTATCTTTCCATTTAGATTATATTAAACAACTTTATTAAAAGGTGACTTTTAACTTAACATTATTACCAAACACCTTATACTCAAATCGTGAAACTTAATTCACAAGGGGTTCATTTTAATGTACTCACAATTATCAAAATAAATGCCCATAAACTGGTCGAGCCTAAATTAACAATCAACAAACAATAGTCAATGCTCCTAAACTATCCTTGCATAACAAATCAAACAATAATGATAATAAAAAGATATTATCAATAACAAACAAACATACCTTAACAACTATATAAATTTGGAAATTATTCCTTTATATAAATAAAATATATAGTCCTAGGTAAAATATTTCATTTTCCAATTTTCAAAAATTAATATCGTGTCTGTTTTCCTTGTTCAAGTATTTAGAAATCCCTATCGATACCGTGGCATCCCATGTCTTGACCAGAATTGATAAACAACTCAATAGGCCAATTAACATAATACATTTTTATAGTAATCACAATTACGCTCTCGATATATAAAACTCTTAACTCATTTTAGGGTGTCACTTACCCTATCTTAAATGAGTTTACCCCACCAAAGCCAAGGTTCTCACTTAACCTTCAGCTTTGATACCAAATGTAACATTCTCCCTCCTTGGAGGTGAATACAAATGGTAACCTCATTCCTAATTTTACGGCTAGCCTCTAACTTCTCAACTAACCCGTAAAGGGACGTGTAGAGGTGAGAGACAAAGTTTCGTTATATAGTTCATAATGCAAGAGCCCCCTATCACATTGTCACTCTAACAATTACGAGAACGACAACATATAATATAAAAAATAGTAAAAGCTCTCACACTAAGATACATAATATATCAGATTTAAAAACAAACCTCATCATCCTTAACAGTTATAATTTCCTGACCTTACAATTGCTGATAGGTATATATATAATAAAGCAAAAAATAAAAATATTACTTCAGGTGAATATCCAACTCTACTCCATGAGCTCCATATCCCACCAATGCCAATCTGGAAAAATACTCGGTCTTACCCAAGCATTATAATAAAATAACACCTGGATTGGTCTAGAAAACCAACGTGAGAAAATTCAAGAAATATGGTGAACATATAATAATTCTGTAAGACCACACCGCTAAATACCGAATGGGTTTTACCTCACAAGAACAACATCCATATGTGAAAGAATGGAAATAAGTCAGAACAAAATCATACTTAAAAGAATGGAAACAAATAATTAAACATCGAGAAGAGCTCTAGGCACTTCTCGATGCAATTAAGGAAACGATTCAAAGATTTGAACCAAATAAGAAAAGGGAAATTTCCAACAATGTCAAGGAGGATGCGCCCCACTTACCAAAAGTATACCTCTAGAAAATATACTTAAAAGAACTGTATACTCTATGACTCCCTCGGAAACATCTAAGCCGGACCCTGCCAACCTTATCGAGAATCCGAGTATTTCACATCTCCGCATGCAAACCACTGAAACCAAATCTAGAAGAGATGTGAAAATACACTAATGGGAGCAACCCCCACATAGCTCGACCCTACTCGCTCTTTTGTTTTAGTCATTTCCAACAAAGGATATCAATGCTCAAATGTGAAACAAATCATCTTAAATTGACGAAACTCAAAGAAGCTAGCA
Organism: Allium fistulosum; assembly: GCA_030737815.1. Taxonomy (NCBI): domain Eukaryota; kingdom Viridiplantae; phylum Streptophyta; class Magnoliopsida; order Asparagales; family Amaryllidaceae; genus Allium; species Allium fistulosum. The sequence goes on along the minus strand of CM060904.1, from coordinate 870,731,303 downwards.
GAATCAATAGTCAATAAATTAACTATCCGGATAAAAAAATAGTCATATATGAAAACTGAATCTCCTAAAATAGTTGACTCATACCTGTGCTTTATTGTCACATCACAAATATTTGTAAAAACACTTTAAAAACAAACGCTCTTCGAAATATTCTTTTTAAAGAGCAAATTATGTTTCTCAATGTATAAAAAAGTAAGGTGAAAAAACAAATGTCATAAACATCGTTTACTATAAACCCAAAACAATGTACACTTAGCTTTATTTTTAAACTTTCTATTTTAAAGATTTTCTTATTTATAAATTATCAGTTATAACTTTTAAAACAACATTTATTATCCTAGAAGATAATAAATCAATTTAAAATACTTTTATAAATTTAAAACAATGTTAATTATCCCAAAAAATAATTGATATAACTCTTTATAAATTTAAAACCACATTAATTTTGTAGAAAAAAATTAATCAAATTAATAATTTTTTATAAATTTAAAACAACAATTATCCTGAAAGATAACTAATCAAATTTATAACCTTTTTATAAATTTGAAACAAAATCAATTATCCCAAAAGATAATTAATCAAATTTATAATATTTTATAAATTTAAAACAACATTAATTATCCCGAAAGATAATCAATCAAATTTATAATCATTTTTTAAATTTAAAACAATTTTAATAATCTTGAAAGTTAATGAATCAAATTTATAATCATTTTATAAATTTAAAACAACATTAGTTATCCTAAAAGATAATTAATCAAATTTATAATCTTTTTATAAATTTAAAATAACATTAACTATCCCAGAAGATAATCAATCAAATTTATAATCTTTTTATAAATTTAAAACAACATTAGTTATCCTAAAAAATAATTAATCAAATTTATAATCTTTTTATAAATTTAAAATAACATTAATTATCCCAGAAGATAATCAATCAAATTTATAATTTTTTTTATAAATTTTGAACAACATTAATTATCCTAAAAGATAATTAATCAAATATATAACTCCTTTTATAAATTTTAAACAACACTTATCCTTTATTTCAAAATTCTCAAAAATACTTAAAGACATAGTTTAAAAAACTTTCAAAGTGCGAAAACATAACCAAACATTCATTTTGTAAGAATACAAGCACAAGTTCAACTAACACAAAGGTTTAAGCAGATGACATTTCATAAGTGATGATATAGCGATAATCGCTATAACAACACTTACTTAAATTAAACAGCATGCACAAATATTTCAATCCAACATCAATATAAGCATCATAAGAATATAAGTAAGGTGCATATAACAGTAAATTAATAATGACGAGAAACCCTTTAGGATCTCTCTACAAATGTCCCTTGCAAAAAAAATTATTATTTATGCAATCCGCTTTTGAGATGGGAATTCAAATCCAAACAAAAATCAAACAATAACAACAAACATATTATTACCAATAATTAGCAATCAATAGCTAACATATCATCTATTAATTAATCCACATATTAATTAACTCCAAAAATAGTCTTTTTTACTTTGCAAGACAGAATGATGATTTATTCTGCTCGATAGATGTCCAAAATTATCTATTCAATTTAATTATAGCAGAATGGTGTTTTATTCTCTACATAGATATCACAAACGAAGAATATCTAATTTAACTACATTAAATGTAATAAAATTAAATCACTATACTTTTATCATTAATTTATACTTCATTAAAACTATCAACTATCATCCAAGCATTCAACAATAATCTATAGCAACTCAGATATCATATAGTTAATTTAGAGGTGAGTAAACTCACCAAAATTCCAGTTGACGCTTTCACTGTTTGGTTTGATCTAAAATTGAACAGCATTAAATTTTAGCTCAAAATTATACCAGCTCCAAATTCAACGAATCCAACTACAACGCGTAGATAATGTCGATACAAGTCCAACGCAAAAGATCGCGTCCAAATCTGACCTAGTATGCAATAGTTATTGAGATTATAGGATATCATATTAAATAATTTAATTAAACCAACTAAATTATTTAATTAAGTTAATTACCCACTCAAAATACATCTTCCCCAAATCTATCTTCTTCTCGCCATTGGACATGTACACGCCTGTACACTCATCAACGCCGACCCTTTCTCTTCCTAGGTCCATCCACACACCTTGGAACAATACAACACCACTGCCATTCAACTCCACTACGCGAACTCTACCTCCCCGAACTCTACCTCCCCAAACAAACCAATTCAAGCTCGGTTGAGCCAAGCAAATCGCGACTTGGAGGGGTTTACCTGCTGCAACCAAAATGCCGCATCACCCAAACACGCTACACACTCCTCCATTTTCGGCCACGAGATGCTACTCGCTAAGAGAAACGCATTCACACTCACCTCATCATCTACCATTACTCCTAGCCTCGACTACCCCAAATCCTAGCTTATTACTACACATACCCAAACCGTCGATCAATCCAAACTAATGTTGCACCCCTAAAAACAGATTTAGAATTGAAGCTCATACTCATAGGAGTTTAACAAAACAAATTTTATGATTTTACGTTGAGTAAATCTTTTGATTTAAAATTTTGAATTGGTGGCATGCTTTCCTCTTTACTATAAATAACAAGAGAGGGAAAATAAAAGATAGAGAGGGAAAGGAAAAGTGAAAATGAAGAGAAAAGGAAAAAAAGAAATTGAGAAAAATCAAAGTGTTGATGAGTGCATAAATAAAACCAAAATCAATCATTTTACTTCAAACCCAAGTTGGCCAAAAATTTCTAGCCACACCTCTCATCAAAATCAAATCATCATTTAAATTTGAATTTGATTTGATTTAGGAAAAGTTCTGAAAAGAGAGTTTTTGCGGTACTTCACAACACATTATCCCGTTCGCATATGAACTGCGAATGACAGAAATAAAAATATGACCATGTACTAAAATGCGACACGATCACAAAACAATAATAAAATGCACAGTTATCTTATCTGTAAAATTTCAAAAATTCCATCATTTGTCGAAAAATACATCAAACGATAATTTAAATATTTTCAAATTTTAAAAATTATTGAAAAATCCTATAAATTCATTTTAAAATATGTCAATAAAAATCAGGTCGTTCTATTAACAATTGATTTTCTTATTATTTATTAAAACTGTTTATTATTGTAAATAAATTTACAAAATGGGTTCACTGTTATTATTTGTTAATTAAAAGGAGTTAAATAAGACTATTAAATCCATTTAATTCACAATTCAAATATCTAAATAGTCACTATATTTGAATATAAGTTATTAGACTTAAAAACCTATTATTTAAATATTTAAAATTAATTAAATATTCAAAATCAAAACGATAAAATTTCGGGATGTTATAGAAGACATACATGCGGCCGATGGATCATATCCCTTCGGGTATATTTATCAAAATCATATTTTGATAATGTACTCGGAACTTGTTTCGGATTTAAGCATCGTGTTATATGTTAGAGTCTATAATCTTCATGGCTTATTAACAATCGAGGAGATTGTTATCACTAACCAATAGAGTTAGTGGTATACCCTAAGGGTAATTATGTAATCGTTACATATATCTAACTCAATAGCTGTTATCTGGCTCTTTAACCAAGCAGGCTTGTACTCGAATCTGAATGTCAGGATGAGGACAAAATGATTCACGGATTTGGGAACCTACTTAAAAGTATAATAGGGATGGACTCAAGAATTTGCAAAGAAAATAGGGCAAAGGAAACCACTCAGTACTGAGTTGTTCTACTCAGTACTGACCACTTGTTTGTCCTCCAATGAGCCTCTAAAGCCATGGTTCACGGAAATATGTCTTAGGTGATCGCCATAAAGTACATTTCTTAAGGAATAGGCAGATAATTCCAAGTAATTTCTAAAAGAGAGAAAACAAGTGCAGATGATATCAAAACTTCCCGTGAAAAACACAATCTTTAAGGAAAAGAGCTCGAAATGCAATGGATCAGGAATAGAATACCAAAGGAGGTAAGAAGGGGAAGTTTACCCTCCAAAAATCAGGTCAGTACCGACCACTTCTAGTTAGTACTGAGTATATTTTATTGCTCAGAGGACTTGGTCTTTACCTCCTACATTCTTGGATATGAATTTGGACCTGGTATTTCATATATTTCTGACTCTGTTGGACAGTTTCCTTATAAATACAACCCATATACCAACCGGAAAAGGACTTTTTGGGCACTTGATTTTCTTCAGCTTCTATCTCTCCTCACCATAGTCACTAAGGTAGATAGTGTTAGCTGTTCTAGGCTGTAAGAACTTGTTAATCCCTTGTACTAGTGACTTTTAATCAAATAATCAATAAATTACAATGGACAGAGGCTAGAGATTGCAAACTACTTTAAAAAATTTGGCATTCTCTCTACTTTTCATATATTTGCTACTAGATTTCTATATTTCGACAGGACTTTGGTTTTTGTGCCAGTTTTAGGCTCAACATTTTGGTACTTTCACTGAGAAAGGAGATTCTAAATCGTATATCTAGCTATTTATTTTGGATTAGAGCATCCAAAGGTTAGATCCATAAGATTTTCATTAAGGAACTTGAAGGATTTTCATACAAGAATCAATGGCACCTAGGAGATCTAGAAGATCATCCGAGGTAGTAGTTATTCTCATCATATAGAGGTCGGAAACCAGTAAGCACTGCTAGGACCATCTACTTCTCAAGAGATGATTACCAAATTGGAGTTTGAAAAAATGGTGTAGGAGCTGAATCAAAAGATGGTTGAATCAAAAGATGGTTAATAGTCAGAAAGCTCTATTGGAAATGATGGATGCTAGCATAGCTTTACCGACCTAGCAGTCGCAGAGATCCAAGATGAGCAGGAGAGAGATTTCACCTATCGGATGAAGAGGAGAATGCATTAGTTTCTTGTTACAATGGGTGAGATGGAAAATACGTGCAAAAGGAAAAAGCTACTAGGGCTGTTGGTTGAGTTACCGAAGGAAGTTAGATGGTCCCCTTAGATAAATTTAGCTTGGTACCGACAAGAATCTACTCCATACCGATAAGAATTTTGGCACTTTGAGGGGACAGGGAGCTGAGACTGTGGACTTGTCTGATTCAGAGGATAATCTACAGCACGATGGTGACAATTACGAGCTTGATGTTGGAGTTCAAGGTGCTGGTGTGCAAACAGTCATTATGGAGCAGGTCAGGCGATAGAAAAGACCTGAAGGAGTGGTTCTCTTAGAGACTGGAGAACTTAGATGTCAACGGGCAAATCAAGACTATTTGCAGACTAATGACGGTCGACTTTCAAAGTTCTAGGCAAGTGAAGAGTATATAACAGATATGATTAAGTGGTTGGTATAAGAGAATAAGTTGAGAAAGAATGAGGAATGAGGTTTTGCGTTAAGCAGAACTCCGTTCACGAAGAACATTTTGAAGGAGGAGTATCCAAATGAGTTTACGATGTCGACAACGCCATCGTACAATGGGACCACTAATCCTAAGCAGCATTTATTTAAATATGAATGGCATATAGATGGTGCCAGGGCAATGAACGTGGAATAGTGTAGGTGCTTTCCTATTTTTATGGAAGGCATTGCAACGACGTGGTTTACTTTGCTCATACTGAAATCCATATCGACTTTTAACGAGTTGGCAAAGAAGTTTATGGAGCAGTTTAGACTCCAAACTACTCGGTCTAAGGATGTGATGTCATTATCGAGCCTATCTCAATGACCTAAGAAGTCATTGAAAGAGTTCTTAAATCGGTTTAATGCTGTAGTAATGGAGGTTAACAATCTAAAGGAGGATTTGGTGTTTATGGCTTCGGTCCGAGGCATACATCCGGACACAGAATTTGGCAAATGGTTCAAGATGAAACAACCAACGACTATGGAGGAATTCCACTGAAAGGATAATCAGTTACGATGATTGGAAGATGTGAGTCAAGCTGCAGGAAAGACTGATTGATGGTGGACAGTTAAATGAGGTTATTCAAAGCAACGTGGCGGTTAAACAAGCCGGTAAGAGTTCCGGTAACGTGTCTATAAATGTTGGAAATTCTAATAATAGAAAGAAAAGGAATCATGGCTTTAGTGGTAGGCGAAATGAAGTAAAAAAGCACCCAAGGAAAATAAGGCCTGATCAGTATATGCCTGTAAATGACATGTTGCAGAATATGTACCTTGCTACGGAAGGAATAGAATGATATAAAAGGCTGCGAAGGAAGGAGGTGACCAAGGAGAAAAGACACTCAGAACAGTACTTTTGTTTCTATAAAACTCATGGACACAACATGAATGAGTACCAATTCTAAGAGATTTTATTAAGGAGTTAATAAGGAGGAAAAAGATTTAACAATATGTCAGAGATCCACGGGATGGTGGACAAAATACCATAACAGAGAAGGGTCCAGGCCCACTAATGGAAGATTAGTCATAAATACCATTACAGGAGGACCTCATCCGGTAGAGAAAAGTTGGAAGGAAATGGAATGGTACACGAGCTTGCTAAAGTACGCACCACAGGAGAGTTTCTTTACCATAAAGGACAGAGCTTCAGCTAAGCAACAAAGGATGGTAATATATGACATTGTGTTTAGGAATAGGGATTCTATTGGAGTCGAAGCGCCAACCTTTGACCCCATGGTAATTTCAGCTGTTCTTGGACTTGTTGCATTGTGCCATGATGTTCTGGTGGATAACAAAAGCTCGATGAATATCTTATTTAAAAGGATATTTTACCAAATGCAAATCAATATGAAGGACGTAAAGCCTTGTAAACTCGTGATTTAGGGATTTACTAGTGAGTCAAAACAACCGATTATGACGATTGATTTATTGGTGGAGTTAGGGGATGGAGATCGCAAGGTTGTGAAAATTTAATTGTTTGTTATAGTAGATGATTATTGGCGTATAATGCCTTTCTAGGTCAACCGGTCTTGGTAGATTTTAGGATAGCACTGGCTCTTTAGTGCATAATGATGAAGTTCCCTACAGAGAACGGGGTCAGATCTGCAAGAGGAGACCAAAGCCCAGGCATGAAATGTTATGCTGCTAAGTTAAGAGATGCAAAGTGACGAGAGAAAGGCAAGAATGTAGAGAGGGCACTCTACGTTAAGAACTCAAAAGCATAGCAACAAAAGCCCTAGCCCTTGCTCAAGAGCCATAGTAGGTTTGATAAGTCTATGGATACCAAGAAGAAGTCAGAGGAACTGCAAGCAGCATTGGTTAAACTAACGGTTAATGTTCTAGTCGATATGGATGATTCATCTCGGACTTTTTAAAATTGGATCCCAGTTCAGTATCGGACCGAGGAAGGAATTGGTTAATTTCCTTCGAGGGAATTTGGATGTATTTGCTTCCATGTATTCAGATATATGTGGGATACAACTGGAGATGGCATGTCATACACCGAACGTAGATCCAAGGTTTCCACCGGTAAAGAAGAAAAGGCGTAGTTTGGGTCTAGAGAGATCCATTGCATTAAAGGAGGAGGTGGATAAATTGCGACGAATGGCTTTATTTGTGATGCTTTATACTCGAAATGGGTATCAAATCCCGTGTTGGTCAGGAAATCAAACGGAAAATGGAGGACATGTATTGATTAATTTGATTTGAATAAAGCATGCCCGAATGATAGCTTTCCCTTGCATGGGATCAACCAACTGGTAGACGCGATCGTAGGACACGAGTACCTCTCAATTATGAATGCTTACATAGGATATAAACAGATTCCGATGCCTTATTAGATTAGGAGTACATAAGCTTTATAACTGTTTTAAGTTTATATTGCTACTGGGTGATGCCGTTCGGTTTAAAGAATACCAGAGATACATACTAGTGGTTGGTGAATTCTATTTTTAGGAAGCAAATCAGACGGACAATGGAAGTATACATGGATGATATGCTCGTAAAGTCAGGGCTATCGAGGAACCACATTAATGTCTTTTCAGAAATGTTTAAGGTATTGCGTAGGTATGGAATGAAGTTGAATACATTAAAATGCACTTTTGGAATTGCATTGGGAAAGTTTATAGGATTCATCATGAATTCAAGGGGCGTTGAGGCTAGTTCGAAGCAGATTAACACTTAAAGGAACGTAAGGGCCCTGACCATGAAGGAGTTGCAGAGCTTAAATGACAAGGTTGCCGCTTTGAGTCAGTTTACCTCAAGGGAAACAGAAAAATGCATACCATTCTTTGATGCCCTCAAAAAGGATATAAAGAATATTGAATGGAATGAGGACTGTCAGAATTCCTTCAAGGAGTTATTAAGGCACATCGAAACACCACCTATTCTATCCAAACCGTTGGATGGAGAAGACTTGTTCATTTATTGTGCGATGTCTGCTCATGCACTAAGTGCAACACTGGTACGCGAGGATTCAAAGACCAGTCTATTATATCGGCAAGCAGTTTACTAGAGCTGAAAAGAATTACCTAAAGTTAAAGAAACTTGCCTATTGCTTATTGATTGCATCAAGAAAATTAAGACCATACTTCCAAGCTCATTTGATTAAGATGCTAACGGATCAGCCCTTGAAGCAGGTGTTGTATTAACTTGTGACCTCGGGGAAATTGCTTAAGTGGAATATTGAGCTAAGCTAGTATAATATAAATTACCATCCGGGGAGAGCGATAAACGGGAAGGCATTGGCAGATTTCATCACTGAGTTCACCACATGAGATGGTGTAGAGGAGGATAACACAATCACACTTCCTCATTGGGAGCTATTTGTAGATGGAGCTTCAAACGAACATAGTTTAGGTGCAAGAGTAGCACTTGTAACTCAAAAGGGACGATCAATTTGTTATGAACTGAAGTTGGAATTTCCCATAACTAACAACAAGGCTAAGTATGAGGTATTGATAGCATGGCTAAGGATAGAAAATGAATTAGGGATAAGGATGATGCAAGTCCTAAGTGATTCCAATTTGATGATTTGTCAAGCAAGGAAGGAATATCAGGATATGGGTGTGGGACTTGCTCCTTACTAAACAAAGGCGCTAGAACTATTGGATGGTATTAAGCATTATACAGTTACATACATTCCCAAAGAGGAGAATGCAAAACTGATTCGTTGGCTAGTTCTGGGGAGGCACAAGTGGTGGGTTTGGTTCCAGTTGAGGTTTTGACAGCTCCAAGTATCAATCAGATGGTTGTCAAATGAATTTTGAGATCGTGGAGGAAAATAAGTCGTGGATGACTCCGATCAAGAATTATTTGCTCAAGGGAATTCTTCTGAGAGACAAGAACGAACGGAAGAAATTCCTTTGGAAAGCACCGCGATTCATGATGCAAGAAGGAGTACTATATAGAATAGGATTCTCTACCCCCTTTCTTAGGTGTGTAACCAAGGATGAGGCAAGGAAAATCCTTATGGAGATCCATGGGGGTAGCTATAGTGACCACACCGAAGGATAGATACTAGCAAAAAAGGCACTTCGTGATGGATATTTCTAGCCAATAGTAAATCAAGATGCATCAGTTTACACTAAATGATGCGATCTTTGCCAGAGGTTTGCGAAGATACCAAGAGCCAAATGCACCGAGCTTACGCAAATGGTTATCCTATGGCCATTTGCGCTTTGGGGATTATTTCACGAAGTAGGCTGAAGCGGAACCACTTGCTACGATAACAACAAAGCAAGTGATCAGCTTCGTGATAAAGAATATCATATGCAGGTTCAAAGTACCTTAGAACATCTTAACAGATAATGGAACTCGGTTTGAAAGTACCGATTTCAAGGATTTCTGCAACCAGTACGAGATTGAGAAGAGATTATCAGGGCTAGCACATCTATAGGCGAATGAACAAGTGGAGGAAAAAGAACAAAATCATCAAATCCACTTAAAAAAATGGTTAACAAAAGCCAATGCCAACTTGGTCAATGAGCTCCCACTGGCAATTTGGGCTTAAGGATGATCCATAAGTCTATAACTGGACATAAACCATTCAGTTTGGCATATGAATCAGAGGCATGATCCCAATAGAATTGGAGGTCCCTTCTTATCATAAAAGGTTTTATGATCCAAAGGTAAATGAGGAACTCTTGCTTGAGTCCCTTAATTCAGTTGATGAGAAAAGGCAAGAAGCAAAATTAAGGGTAGCCGCTCACCAATAAAGAACAACACAAGATTTTTACACCAAGCTCTGAAATCGTACTTTCGAGGTAGGGATCTCATTTTAAAATGATTTCTCCTAGGTACGGGGGCGCGTGGTCCAAATTGGAAAGGTCCTTATGCAATTAAGCAAAAGCTTGGAGATGGAATGTTCAAGCTAGCAACTATCAACAAAATCTTGATTCCATGTGCATGGAACATCGACTACTATGGCACTATTTGGTTTAGTTTTATTTAATTTATTTTTTGCAAATAAGCCACCCAAGGATTCAGTGGATAATGTAATAAGGCCGAACTTACCGCATTTTTGGTTTGTAAATAAAAGTTATCTTCTTGAACCAATGGAACTATGTTCTTGTAAGCAAAATTCTTGTGCAGCACGATTAGCAGCACAGTCAAGTACAAACTCCTTTAGTCCAGGATCAGGACCAAGGAGTATAATTTCAAGGGTTGATCAGATAATTCAATCCTATATGTTTAGGAATTTGGGAATTGGTACCAGGTCCTTTGGTTCAGGATCAGGACTACGAAGGATAGACATGGAGGATAATCGCATAATTCGACCCAAACCTTCAGGTATTGACCATTGCTCGAAATTCGGCAGCATTAGAAGGAATGCCAAAGAAAAGGTGGCTAAAGCGCTAGCTTTTGAAGATAGAAACTGGTGCATGGTTAGATTTTAATGACCACGCTTACAGCCTGGCAGGTTACGCCGGGCTAAGGTTAAGCGAGGACGATCAGCGGATAGTCCTAGTCCACACCCAAAGCTAGGTAGAACTAGGAGCGGATGTCCTGAGATGGGCATCCAAAGGCACAGGCTTTTCGATATTCGAACAATATATAGATTGGGTTCTCTTAAATGCGATGTCGGCTTAGTGGGACACACTTGGCCGAGGGTAAGCATGGATAGTCATTGAAAATCAAAAACAAGGTATTATTAACATCCTTTGGTCCAAGATCAGGACTGGGGAAGCACAGTCGGACCAAGGGCAATAGAATAATTTTCCTCGCAATGTAAAGTCACTTACCAACGCCCAGACTCTATCATTATTTGGGGTGACTAGTCTTGTAAACAAGACTCGGTACATGGGAAAACTATATAAAAAGGTGTGATTTCACTCATGACCATGCTTGATGCGCTTTGCTAAGGATAAGTAGTGTAAACCCATGGATAGCACCAACTACACCCGGTTATCGATGAGGTCGGGAACGTCAAGATTTCGACGTTCTAAATGCTATTCCCCAAAAATAAGGAATATCATGGAACTTGAATTATTCATAATTAATAAATGTTCGAAAGGGATTTGACCAAGGTGTGAACCGGAATAACCATAGAGTTGGTTGAATATTGGTTTTGTTTAGCCAAATGAAAACACATTTCAGTAATAATAAACAGAACTGGATAATGGAATATGACTAAAGTAATTGTTGGAATTTTACTTATATGTACAGAGGTGCAGCAAGTAAAAGCAATGCATAGACATAAACATGCATAATATGGATAAATTGTATTACATGCAATTATATTATAAATGCAGGTAGTTGTACATAAGCAGGCACATTACATAAAAGTATGGAAAAGTAAACAGAATAGAGATTGCAAAAGAAAAGTCATCTTTCATTACTTAAGTCTTTATATACAAAGATTGCAGGGGCCACTCCCACACAAACACGGCCAATGTATAATAAAATGGAAAGTAAAATGTATAACAAAAGGAGCCATTATGCTCACAAGTCCTAGGAACCTTCTACTTATTATTCCCTCTCTTACTTCCCTTGCCGCTGGAACCGCTTAATGGCCTCTTTTGCTTCCATATGCATTTGATTTTCCCTTCTTCGAGAGTGTTGGCTTCAAATTTGGTAGTCTCACCTTCGGTTGTAACATGGGGCTCGTCGATCTTCCCAGTAGGGGCATAAGAAGATTTGATATTGAGTGGCTTCAGCTTGATTAGGGGAAGTTTGGTAGAAAGAATTGTCAGTGCAGAAACATTCATCTTTTTGATCCCAGGTTCAGTCTTGATTTTAACTTTCAAAAGGTCAATCTTCAGTCTTTTCGCTGTAGTGATTTGGTTGATAGGATTTGTGGCACAGTAATAGCAACATCTTCCTTTAGGAATAAAGACAAGGACACATCTTCCAGGTTTTCCAGGGCTGCTATCTTCTCGAAATAAGGACATGGACTGGAATTGGTAGAAGGAACAGGAATGATAGGTCCTGTGGAGATGGAGGTTGATGCGGTGAGGATTGTTGTAGGATCTAGGTCTGGAGTGGCCGACGACGGAGGAATAAGATGAAGATTACCTATAAGTTGACCAATAGAATGGTAAGATTAGAGATTGATTCAGGTGAGAATTGAAGGACTTCGAATATTAATGAAACAAGGGATATACCTTTATCCCGACTTGACTGTTGAACAAGAGAATTAGGTATTTCCCCTTCTTCAACTAAGTGTTGAGCCGGTAAATCGACAGAGGGGGGAACATAGGGTTCGACAGAAGCGGTTGCTGTAAATGCTGGTATGTTTTGGGTGGCTTCAAAGCTAGCCCCTTAGTCGTGGGAATATCTGTCAGGAGCTCTTGGGATGTAGGATTCAATGATTCTGCCTGACCCGATTCACTTGGGTCAATGTAAGCTTCGACGGTAGAGAGAGCATACTCTTCGGCAGGTTAGCCTTGCCCTCTTCAAGTGTTGTTATATCATCGGCGTCGAGGTACTTGGCCATTAACTCTTCTTTGGTGAGGCTTTCACTGGCTAATACCAAATGGTGCAGCACTTTATCTAGGCATCGGCCAAGGTGATGGCATATGTACTACCAGCCACTTCAGGTTCTTGTATTATATTAAATTAGCAAAGTAGTTCTAGAGAGTGATGTTGAGCTCTTCTTGCTCCTTAGCTTTTCGCTCTTTGAGTGCTTCTAAATCATAAGCAGTGACTAAATATTCAAATTTCATGTCTAATTTATCAGCCTTTGCTAGTAGCAGGCTTTCCTCTAGCTTGCCTTTTTCAACAAGGAGCCTTTGAATTTCAACTACCCGGTCTTCAATAGTTTTATCTTTGGCCTAGATAACCTCATCCTACGTAGTGAGAGCGAAGTCTTTTTCAACAAGCCGTGTTTTGAACGTAGCGCTCTCTTCATGTGCAATTTTCAGCAGATCTTTCAGCACAAGTTCTGCATTGGCATGGGCCTACCTTATTTCCACCATCAAGCTGTCAATAATAGCCTTGGATTTTAGTGCAGCGTATCTTTTCACCTTTATCTTCTCCAAATCTCCTTTGTACCCTTAATAAGGCTATTGTTGGTCTTCTTTTCAGATTCAAACAACTGAATGTTCGTTTGATTGATTTGGTTGACTTTAGAGATGGCATAAGTAAGCTTCTTCCACTCATAACCTTGATCTATAACCTCTTGAACCCATCAGACCTTCAGGTCTGCTTCCTCCTTAGGAATGTTTTTGATGTCACAGTCGAACATGATATTGGTTAAGCAAAGGTCAGGGAAAACAAACTTCATGCAGGATGATGGAGCTAGAATACGAGTAGAAGAAGTGATGGTTCCTTTGGACTGAGGGTGCACAACCGTGGTTAAGGAACGAGAGGTCAGAACTTGTCAGTGCATAGGATGTTGGAGTTATGAATAAGGTTGAGGAATGCTAAAAGATGAGTCAAGTTTATTGTGTGAGCCTTTTTGCCATTTTCCCTAGTCGTAGGGTTGCCTCTCTTCGTCCAGCCCTTTCTCTCTATCCCTCTTGGCCCAACAGTTTTCTTTTACTTCTCACTCTTTCTCCTTCCTTTGAAATCTTTCCTCCTCTGTCTCTTTATAACTTCGATAGCTGGAGTGAAGTGGTTCAGGAGTGTGTCTTCTCTATTCACCAACACCATAGTAAAGGTTGTCAAATCTACCTCTACCCATGGTACCTGAAACAAGAGAAAGGATTGTATAAGTTTCAGGACATTAAAAGGTAAATGGATGCAAGGAATATATACTCATGATCCTAGTAGTGTGTAGAGTGTTGATGTCTCCCCTAAGTAATCTATGGCTCGTGTTAATATGGAAATAAAGATGGAGTCTTATCTCCTTCGGCAAGGATATCCCGGGCGAGAAACTGAAGCCTAGAGAGCTTTTTTTGAGAAGATCGACGATATCAAATCACCCAAAGAACCTAATATATCTTCAAAAAACTAACTAGAAGAGTCACCTCGGTTAGTGGCGTTGCTCGGTTCTGTGATTCCTATAGGAGCCTTGATGATTATACACATTAAGTGAGGTGAGGCAGGAAGCTCGGTGCCTTTAGGAGACGCCTTGCTGTACGACTCATCTTGGACTAACATCGTAGTCACTGTCGCCTCCCTTGGCACTCTCTTATCCTCCTTCTTCTTCTTATTCTTCCTCCTTTCCCTCTCTTCTTCCTACTCCCACTTCCTTCTGGAATCCTTTGCATCCCGGCTCCTTCATTTCCTTTTGTTTGAACTTCACCAATAGCGGGATCTTCTGGTGCTCTATCACCCGGCTTGTCGACGTTTTCCATATCTGGTGGACCTTTAACTTCCCCTTGAAGATTATAGCCAGAGCTAGGAGCGAGGGCTGAAGACCGAGTGGGCATTCCAGAGCTTCTTAGTGGAGTGGTTGCCTCTAAAGCTATGGCTCATGGAAAGATGGCTAAAGTGATTGTCATGAAGTATATTTCTCAAGGAATTGGAGGACAACTCCAAGGAAGTTCTAAAGGAGAGAAAACAAGTGCAGATGATATCAGAACCTCTTGAAAACAACACAATCTTTAAGGAAAAGAGCTCGAAACACAACCAATTAGGGATAGAAGACTAAAGGAGGGAAGAAGGAGAAGTTCCCCCTCTAAAAATCAGGTCGGTATCGACCACTTCGGGTTGGTACAAAGTAGATTTTATTGCTTATGGGACTCGGTCTTCCCCTCCTACATTCTCGGATCTGGGTATGGACTTAGTATTTCGTAGACTTCCAACTGTACTGTACACTTCCAACTGTACTGTATAGTTTCCCTATAAATACAATCCTTATTGCAACTAGAGGAGGACTTTTTGGGCACTTGGTTTCCTACATCTTTTATCAATCCTCATCATATTCACTAAGGTAGACATTGTTGGTTCTTCTAGGCTGCAGGAATTTGTCAATCCCTTGTACTAGTGATTCTCAGTCAATAATTAATAAATTACAATGGACATAGGCAAGAGATTGTCGAACCACTTTTAAAATCTTAGTGTTCTCTATGTTTTGCATATATTTTCTGCTAGATTTTTATATTTTGACAGGACATTGGGCTTTGTGCCATTTTTAGGCTAAACAATAATCAATCTTGTTCGAATAAAAGATGTTTTCCTTTCTATTATATACTTGATATAATGTGTTACATTAATTAATTTAATAAAAGTATATTTAATACAAAATCCATAAATGGTATATTGTGATAGTAGTTACAATGCGTTATAATCATGAGTGATTTATCATAATAAAATAAACATACATTTTAAATATTCCTAGTCAAGCTGTATCGAGACTGGATATCGATACATCCTTTGAGACTAGAATACGTAACGCTCTCCGAATGTTGGGCAGTGTATTACTCATGGTTTCTAGGGGCACCAAGGATTACGTACTGATAGTTATTGGATAACTATGGAATGACTCACTCGATAGTTTTCTGTTGGTTAATGTAACTAAGATCAAACATAAAATATCTATGTGACAATGTTACATAATTCCCTTGACTTTGAGAATACTATCGAGCATCAATGTGGAATCTTCGCTTTGATTATAACTAAATCATGGCACAACGTCCATTGAACGACTATAGCTGGGTTGAGTGGAAGCATTAGAAGTGAGACATTATTCAAAATAGAGTTCGTCTCGTCGGTTATATGAGGTTAGTGTCATGGTCAACCGAAATCAACTCAAAGTCAAAGTCTCTTGCCATACCAGTTCGGTTAATAATAATAATTATTGAACCAAGGACTTTGTGTTTGGACTATAAAGTTGAAAATGGACGGTATTGGAATTTTGACCATTTCCTAATTCTGTAAGTCCTAATGTGATATAGTTTTGAAGAAGAGAATTGGTGTAAATAATTATCACTACATGGTAACACTCAAATAAAATAAAAGTAGATTTTTTCGAAGCTATGTAAGCGATAAATTTGGTTATAATGTCGCACCATCAACTAAGTGACGTATGAAAATTAATATTCGAATTGTTCGATATTAATCGCTGACCGAATTTACACCTAAGAATCACATAACCGAAATGTTGAATACTCCTATTACAACCTGATTTAATTGATTATAATTGTTATAAATTAATTAATATTTATGAAATATAAATTATAAATTTTATTTAATTTGTGTTGATCATTATTAAATAGTAAGTATATAATAGTTATAAACTCACATATCGATATACGATATCGATATGCATTTAAATTAGATTTAAATTCATTTTTTATTGATTAGGCTTGAAGCGATTTTGAGGCCAATATAAGAGCCTAGGATAGCCGCCCACATCAGGGAGTTATGGAATGGAATTTTGATTCAATAGAAGGTATTTGGTAAGAGCAAAAGTTGTATCTAGATCCCTTTTGCACTCCTTAGAATCTTGCTATTTATTCATCCTTAAGCCCCATCTTTTAGCTCTCTCTCTCTCTTACTCCATTGTGACCAATCAAGGCCGACAATTATAGCCTCCCTCCTCCTCAATTTCAAGCTTCCAAATACATAAATCAAATCAAATTCAAAGATCGGTGGTTACTGCTTCCAGATTGGTAGCTCTCTCTGAAGGTTTGGATACTGATTCAAGGAGTGAATGGGTTCAACATCTCAAGGTGTTCCATTTAGGCTTTGGATTGGGTAATAATCCAATTTATATCATTTATATATTTATGTATTATCTATTATGTCATCATGTTATTTTATTTATGTGTATATTATCATGAATTCATATTATGCTTGTACATTGGCATTGGATGAATATGATTGTATATAAGCGTGTTAACTTTTTTGTATATCTACAATTGTATAGATATCATTTGGCAAAGATAATTTTTTTGCATATTTTAATATCACAAATAATTTAAAATGAATAATAATATTTAAAAGTAGTTGGGTTTTAAAATGCATGTATATATACATTACATAAATATTTATAAAAATATTATCAACATGTATAGATTATATATTTTCGAAAAAAAACTAAGTCAAGTGTATATATACACATTTCATACAATTTTTTTAAAATATAAGACACAACTTTTACAATATTTATATATCTATAAAATGTATGTAATACACAAATTACATTTAGTAAAACTTCATATATGTTAGTTTAAGCTTTCAAAAAATATTTAATATTTGATATTTATTGATTTCCATAGGGAAATCAAAATTAAAAAAAATACCATTTTTAAACCGTAAGATTCAAATAATAAAATAAATTATTATTTTCGGCTGAATGTATATATATATTCATGTATACATATTTTAATTATTCATTTATGTTTATATATACATGTGTGTGTATGTATATATAATATATATATAATTCTTAAATATTACTTCTATATGTATAAATATAACTACATATATATAAATAAATAAATAAATTATGTTTTTTTGATTTTGACATATATACATATTATATATATTCTTAAATTAATTCAATGATTTAAATTTAAATTTACTAGATATTAGCTATGCGGATCTAGATCTAAGGTTTAGAATTTAAATTTTAAATTTTTGTTTGAATTTGTTGTTAGTTATATTGAATATACAAATTAATTTATGTTATAATATTAATTATATATACACACACACAATACTATTCTATGATACACACACACACAAATATATATATATATATATATATATATATATATATATATAATTATACAAACATATACACAGACATATTAAAAGGCACACATGTACATGAACGGGCTAACTTGTCCCTTGCGGTGCAAATTCCAACCCTTATACATGGGCGTGTCAAGCCATGTATACTATTTATGTTGCATGTTGTAACATCCCCCATTTTGAGGCCCAAAGCTAAATGCTACAGATGATGCAGTCATCTACAGTATTAATTTCCAATGATAAAATGCGATCATGTTAGTGGTATTCATATATCAGAAGCACAAGAATATGAAATAATTTAAACATAATAAACTTTTCTTATCACATTTCATATCAACATTTCATTTTCATTACATAATCCCAATACATTGCTCAGGTTCAGATAAAATATAATTAAAATTACGCCAAGAGTGACATATGTAGGTGCCCTCTTGGATGTTCAGAGTTACTAAATAGACAGACACATCTATTGTCAATACATTCATACAATATCTGACATAACACAGTGGATAATAAATATAGATAAATTGCTACATAGCTAGCTTCTACCTCCTGCATGTCTCTAGAAGCTTTATTGGCCAAAACCTGCTTAACCTTCAAAGCCCTTACTCTTGACCTACTCAAATCAAATTTTGAGCACCCGAGAGTTTGAGGGGAAAACATAAACTTTGAGTTAGACAATAAGCCTAGTGTGAAAAATAATATGCAATCTCGGTTTATAGATATTAAGTGAGACTACACCGTTGAGCGAAACAGGTTATCCCTTCACTATTATCCTTAAAATATATCTTTTGCAAATCAAAGTTCTGCAATTAAACTGGTTAAAATAAACAATATAATAATATAACAACAATAGGTATGTATGTAACCTGGGTAATCTTGACTATCCGTTAAATCAATGGACAATCCGTCAAAACAATAGGTATGTAATGTTTTCATAGGGTAACTATCAACCTACATGGCTAACTCGAGTCTACCAGATATACCAAAATTTCTAAATGGCTGTTAGAAGAAAACTGGACGGTCTATCCAATTACACTTATGCTAGTGTTTACCTGACTATCTGTCAATCTTACAGTTTTGTTAAGCTTACTATGAACCTAAATGTTTTGCAGGCCAACTTATAACCTATCTTATCTTTATGTATTCCTTTCTGTGCGTAAACCTACTTTTCGTCTTACCCTTAAAAAAGCCCTACGCATTGAAATTTTGGACTTATATTAGCTAGGGGCTACTAGCTAAAGTATAGGGCGCGACCCTACACTAGTCCCATCTGGTTTTCTAATCATTGAGTCAACCTTTTAGTAAAATTCTGGGTTCTATCCACATTTCCTCAAAAAAAAAACCTTTGTAAATGATTTAACCCTTGAAATCATACTTAAAACAAGGAAATTATAAGCCTTTACTCTATCAAAATATTTATGCCATGATATATGCTTTTATAAAACTACATTAATGAAGTTCGAAGTCATTAGAGGTCATCACCTCTCCAACACAGGCCTTATAGCCAAAATAGTATAAGACTTTGTTTTGATAAACGCGACAAAATCATCGTCGATAAGGGTCTTCTCCCTCTAAGATATGTTAAAGTCTTTTAATTTATAGACATATGGGGATATTTTCGAAGTCATCACTTCGTAAAACATGAAATAAAAGTATTGAAGAGTTTCGGCGTCATTGATAAGTGTTGGCATTAATGCCTTAACTAATATAACAGCCTCATTAGGGTCGACAAGATAATAGGCAGCAACATAGCCTCTTCGAAAATATTGGTTAAGGGGTTTAAAGAATAAAAGCGACGACCATCAGGATCGAAGTAATAAAGTGCGACATCTTAGTTTTCTTTAAAACACAATTTCTTTGAAAACATTGTCTCCTCGTAAGTATTGGGATCGGCGATTCTATTCAAAAATAGTGGCGACATGCCTCTTGTATATAAAATGCGGCACTTAGACCATGTTGACAAGATTATCATCGAAGACCATCTCTTCATCTTTAATGCTACATTTTTGACTTCGACCAAGATCAATCTTTTCCATACCAATTCGCATTGATATCCTAAGGATTGTCCTGGTTAACGTCTAAGACGTTTGGAGGTGAAGAGATAGAAGGGCGATGTCATCATTGTCGGTGTGGAAAAATTGTAATTAACATGAAAACTGCAAAATTACTTATAAAAGCAATTTATTTTCTACCAACCCCTATTATTTGTCAAAATCTTATTGGTTAACAAAACTTTATCAATGCTCCTTATCAGAAAACTGCCACATATAATTTTTTCATCACTAAACCATTTTGCGAAGAGACCCTTCTTTTAATATCATAATAAAATATTTAAGCCTTTAAACTTAAATAAATTATTAAGCATTCTTGAATACTTGAAGAAACCCTCAAAAATCATAATAAATTAAATTTATTATTTTCTTCAATATATATAAAAATTTCGGGGATAAAATCATAATATAATTATTTTAAATAATATTTTTTGGCAAAGCCAGCGGGGTTGAATGGCCCCTACCATTTATTTATATTGAAAAGAAGAAATTAAAATATAAATAGAGAGAGCTTACAAGGGGTAGATAGAAGAGAATGATAAATATAAAAAGACAACAGGAATTAAAGAGATAATTGAACACAATAAAAAACATCTTCAGTAGACTCTTAAGACCACTTCACTATTGCAGCTTGGTCAAAAGGGTATGCAGATAATTTTATCATGTTGTATATTCTTCTGCAAATTTCAAAATATAACTTCATTCTGCTCTTTCTTCTCTGATTGAAAATTACATTGTTCCTTTCCTCCCAAATCACCATGACGATCACTTTGAGCATTATTAACAGTTCAAAAGTCTACTGCTGTTTCCACTTTGTATCCTTATATATTCTCATCCATTCTATCTTGCTATCTCTTCTTGCACATTGGAATCCACCTCTCTGCTTAATTTTGAACCATAAGAAGTGTGTGAAAGAGCAGTTAAAAAATAAATGGTGGACATCTTCAACTGCTGAGGAGAAAAATATGCAGGAGGTTGAGACTGTCAGACCTCTGTAGGAAAGGTTTCTCAATGTATAAAGAGCGTTACGAAAGACCTTCCACAATATATAATTATATCTTTCATCTGCATATATATTCCATATATGTTTGTACTAAGGAAAGCGTCCAGTTCTCATTTGTTCTGCCAACTCTTTGTATACTGTTTTGGTGGAGTGTTCTTTCAATTTTTTTGACTATTTGTATTCAGCAACATCATTATAGTTTTATGGTTGGCCATTATATTTATTCTATAGGGCATTAACAGTGGAATTGCTGATGTGTTGCAAGTTGATTCTGCCATTGTGTATATAGTTAGTAGCTCTGGCATTCAGAGAGATACCTGACTGCATCATGTTGTCATATGAGAGTGTCTTCTGTAGAATCATGCCATGATCGATCCAGGGTGTAGTCCAGAATCTGGATGTACTGTCAGCTGCTAGTTGTAATTGTGTATGTGGCATCAATATATCTCTCAATTTCATCATTGTATCCAGACCCAACTATGAGCTTGTTTACTTTCAGCTAGCCAGATCTCATCTCCCTTCAAGTTGTTCTTGATTGTTTATTGAACCCATAGAGTATCAGCTTTGGATATGAGATTGTGAAAATGTTTAGACAAGGCAGCTACATTCCACAATTTCTTATTCCCAAACCCCCCTCTATCTTTGGTTTTTCTAGCTTTTTGTATGCTATTGGTGATAGTTTTTTTGTGTGTATCGATCCAGACTAGAGAAATTTTATTATAGCAGTTCTTATCATGGATATTAATTTGGTGGGCAGTAGAAAAGTCTTACTCCAGTATACTACCATTGAGAGTATTACAACATTTATTATAACAAGTCTTCATGGTTGTCCTATGAATCTATTCTCCCATCTATTCATCACTGCTGTGATTTTCTCATATAGTGGAATACATTGGGCTACAGTAATTCTTTTTGTTGCCAGAGGAATCCCAAGGTATGTCATGTCAGATTGGAGTGGTTGCATATTATTTATAGTGTAGCTGGTTGATTTTTGATGATCGGTCAGACCAGCTAATAAAATGTGAGATTTTTCTTGGTTTGTTTGTAGCTTGGAGAAGTTGTAGAAGGATGAGAGAGTCTCCATTATGGATTGTAGAGACTTTGCAGAAGGTTTTTTGAAAATCATCAAATCATCAGCAAAAGCAAGTGTTGTTACCATCGGGTTTCTACACTTCGGGTGCAGTTCAAATTTCTTCAATTCAACATGCTTCTAAATTGCAAGAGTGAAAATCTCCATTATCATAATAAATAAGTATGCAGAGATAGGATCTTCTTGTCTCAAGCCATTTGTTCCTTTGAAATGTCCAACAGTGTGAGCATTGAAGACTGGTGAATATCTAACGTTCGAGATGCAAGTATACAACCATTTAGAGAAAGGTGAAGGGAAATTCATTCTGTCAAGCATTGTCATTATGGCATACTTGTTGGAAAAATCATGAAATTTGAAACCCACTTCTAGAATAATATTCCAAACCTTATATCCAAATTTAAGATTATTTGGATCATAGAAAATAGGTTTTCACTATTAAAACCACTTAAATAATTCCATATTAAATCCTATTATTCATCATTTAAGCATATAATCATTCAATACTCAAAACAAACATAATGACATTATAAGGTTGGGATCTTCCCTTAAAACTGAAAACATTAATCAAAACATGAGATGGACATATAATATTCACCTTGTATTGATTAAGAAGGTTGAGATTTGTCTTGTTGATTTGAATCACCTAAGCTTGGATCTTGTTTCTAGCTTATTATCTCCTTGAATGCTTTGTTAATGGTTGGCCTAGCTTTTCCTTTAATTTTTGTTTGTGTGAATAAAGTGAATAAGTGAGAAGGAATGTAAGGATATGTACTAGGAATGGTAGCTTATTCCTATTTTTCCTTTAGCATGTTCTCCTTCTTATTAATACCCTAATTGAATCCACTCAATCATTCCTTAAGGCACGACCCACATTAATTACTAAATCTCAATCTTCTTATCATTCATTATTTTATTTAATTTACCCAATAAATGTCCTAAATAATGTTAATCAAAATTAAGGCTGTTACACATGCGCACGTATACACATGTGTATATGACACACATATTATATTATATATTAGACATAATAATAATATAATAAAACTTTACTATAAATAAAATAAAATAGTAATTTTATTTAAAATAAATTTAGACTTCATAAGCCCAATACGATCCAAATGGAATAATTTTTTTGAAATTTACCTATTTACCCCACTACTTGTTGACCAGTTCCAACAATGGTAACGAAGCTAAGTAGTCTATGCACTTTAAATTAGCAGTATTAAGGCTAACTTACTAAAGTCTACCCATATAGTAGGGTGTTTGGAAAAGTAGTGTCTACAAAGGTTAGGGGTTGTTTGTGATACAATCAGTAAGGAGTTATCCATCATATGTGAGCCTATGATTTGCTAAGCTTTCTTCAAGGTCAGAATCCTAAGGCATCCAAGTCATAACACCTATTAGAGAAGTTGAAAGATTTCTATCTTTCATCTTAACGTTTTGAGAAACATAAAAGTCTAGTGGGAGCTTTATTAGAAAAATGAAATGGTATATTTAACCTTTCTAATACTATAGGAACATCTGCTATGTATAAATTAAACTAATATACATCGATAAATTTGTGCACTTAATATAATTGATAAAATGTTTAACGATTAAAAAATATGCAAACGAACTGAATTAAGATTGACAAATAGAAATAAAATAACAGACTTATTAATAAATTTTTGCATGTTGACCCTTGGAAACGCCTAATTATACAACTACTAGATAGGTTCATAACTTGACTTACGTGTTTATTTTCCACAAACCATGTATTGTCTTCAATGAGTTTCGAACTCTAAAAGAAATACAAGGATATGAATATTTGATCCACATCCAATCACATGTAAATGTTATATGGTGAACGGTCGCAACTCGTAATGTATGTGAACTTCGATGAAATTTATTCTTTCGAAATGAGAAAATAAACCATAGTAAGAGATCATGTATTCAGTATGATTGATTACAATAAAGATCTTATTGTGTTAAATATAACACTAGACCAAGAGCTACATGATAGATCTAAGAATTCAATCGCTGAAATGCATGTTTGATTAGTTTTCGTAAAATGTAACTTATTTGATATCCTTCGAAGTTAAGGATGACCAGATGCAACTTTTGTAAAGAATTCTTTATGATATTATAGTCAGGGGTTCTTTTGAATGGTTCGACCATTTAGAAAGTAAAGCAAATGTACAATAGTAGATATAACGTAAGGCATAGTTGGAATGAAGAGAGTGAATGGTCACTTCTGCTTCATAAAGAAAAACTAAAAACAATAACTTTAAAATAATGATAGATACATAACATCACAATGAGAAATAAGATTTCTATTTTAAAATGTATTTTCAAATAGAAAGTTGTTTTCTATAAGATTTATTTCGTTGAGCTTAAGATATTTAGTCTAAAAACTCTCGACTGTAAACTAGTTATAGTAGATGGAATAAATAGCCTATATTAAGTGGTTGAATAGAGCTCTGTATTTCATACGTAATTATAGTACTAGCGGAAATATTAGGAGCATGCCATAGAGTACTTATTGTTCGCACCAAGTTATGAAAATTATTTTTGTATAGCATACCAAACATTATTTATGTAATAATAACCGTTTTTCAGTGCATACTGAAAAATAAACATAGTTTTATTTCAATATGAATATTATAAATATTCATTATAATATAAAACTATAATAGTGGTATTTGTGATGCATTGGAAATACAAAAGTATATAAATTTATTTGCAATTATTTTGAAATTATGGACTAAGCCACATTTGAAGATATAATTCTTTGACTATATGTTTATGAATCATAAGGCACTAGTGAATTATATCTCAAACAATTGAGGCAAAGCACCCATTGGGTGAGGGTGAAATAAGAGTTGATGAACTCTTCAGATTGATATATATAAATAAACACACACACATACACACACACACACACATATATATACATATTTATTTATGCAATCATAAGTCTAATAATACCAAAATGTTTCCACATGCTTCTTTGAATTCACTGATTTATTAAACATGTGTATTTGATACACATGTAGCATGTCTATGATATTTCATAGAATAAAAATGAAAGTAAATGAAATTACTTGCAATTGAAAATAAAATGATTCGATTTGTTCGAATATGTGATTATATTGGAAACAGTTCCAAATGTGCCTAAATATAAGTAAAGATTCAATCTCAAAAGTCACTCCTCTCTATGATACATAATGAATTAACAACAAGGAGTAATCAAAATTTATTGAACAAAGTATGATTAATGGTGAGTGAAGTTGAGTTAACTTCTTTCTGTAAGGTCATGTGCTAATGAGTAGTACACAAGGTTAAAATTAATTTCGTCTAAAAGAATAGTTTAAAAAATCATACAAGATAAGGGTTTATAAGAAATCCCAATATATCCTAGGCCAAGAAGTCGGTAGTTTGTGCGAGTCGAATGACTACATGTAATAATTGTACGTGAGGGATTTTGTATGTTTTGCCCCAAAAGAAGTTTGGGAACGTCACTAGATGACCAATTTATGTTTTGAAAATAAGTATTATAAACTAAAACCAAATCAGTTTTATGTATAAGGTAATTCATAAAGTGTTTATGAATACCTATTCTATTGCACTGAGAAACCACTATTTTTTTAAGAAATACCAACTTCGTAGTAAAGGAATTTCTTTTAGAAATTGTTGGTAGTACAATGGATTTGGATTCGATCCAAGGATAAAAATGTTTACAAGGGATGAAATAGAATTAACCAAACCTAAATAAACATAACACATTAGAATGTTTTGTGAGTATTCTTGCACACTGAAGAGAAATTATGAGTTTCTTAATATGTCAGGAATACATAACCTTCAACTGCTAATTAATCCATTAAGAGTATTGACTCTACCATATGGTATGATGCACAAATCCAAGAGGCTTCTAAGTACGTTATCAAAATATGATTTTGGTAGTTATACTCGAAGGGATATAATCCATCGACCAAGAATATGTCTTTAAGGGCAAGACTAATGCAGTTGGAATATAATTAGCAATGTTGATAAGAATAATATCGTAAATTTCAATATTTGATATTCGCATAATAGATTTGTCCTTCAACCTGCTGAAGTTAATTCAGATTTACTCACAGAATTATCACGTAGTATGACTTTGTGTTTTATTACTTACATTTTGAAATGGAAAATTTAAGTAATATTTAGAATGGATTGTTTTCACATAATAACTAAAGTGTCTCAAAGTCAGTGGGTGCGATATTGAGTTTGTGGTTTTTTAGATATGATCCAAGAAATGATACGAAAGTATCATTCTATAAGCATTAGAAATGAATAGGGTTTTGATAAAAATATTGAATAGTTTGATTTTCAATCAAAATGCAGAGGAAGCGTGTGTCCATAAGAAAAAACCAATAAAAGGTACATAGATATTTATAGAATATAAGTAAACAACATATTGTCGGGTTAATGATGTACTTATGTTAAAATCAGTAATAGATTGGTTGTTTAATACTAGATTTGTAAATTATATCTTTTATGATAAGTATCAAGGATGTTGGGAAGGTTATAAATGATATGCAAAGACACCTTAATAAATGTTTAATAAGGAAAATGTAAGATGGATTCCTTATGCATCGATAGTAGGAACTATCATACATGTCATATTGTCTATAACATCGTATTTTGCTTACGTATTTGATGTGGAAGCAAATATCAAACCCAAATTAAGATCACCAAATGATAGTTTATATTATTCTTATAAAGGAGTGTTCAGACTCAACTTCACGTGTTATCGAGTATAATGTGTCAATATTAAATTCATGTTCAAACCCTAATTTAGAAGCTTCAAGTTAGAAATGTTTCAAATGAAACATTGTGCCTGGTTCAATAAAAGGCTAAGTACGTTGCCTTGAATAACATCATAATAGAAGCATTTTACATATATAAATGTACAAAATATAACTGAGCTAAGGGTGATTCCAAGTATTGATAATACAACAATATTGTTATATGATAACAATGTAATGATAAGAGCTCACTAAAAGTCGAAAAACATACTTCGGCTAGTTCCATATGATAAAGATAGTTTATCAGCATCGAAGAGAATTGAATTGACATAGTAGATAATTAAAACAACACAATAGATCTATTCATGAAGGATCTAACTCGATCAGTTCTCATCAAACTGATCGAAGGGATGCGATAGAGATTCCATAATTGGTTCCAAGTGCAAGTGAGAGATTGATAGAGTTAGGGGTATGCCCTAAGGGCAATTTTGTAATTGTCACATATATTTAACTTGATAACCAATCTTGTTCGAAATGAAATGCGTTTTTTCTATTATATACTTGATATAATATGTTATATTAACTAATTAATCTAATTAAAAGTATATCTGTTTATACCAAAAATTGGCATAAACACCCAATGAAATAATAAATATGAAAATTTCAAGAAAAAGGCAAGATATAGAAAAGAAGAACACACAATTTTTGTAGCGGTTCAGCAAATACTTTAGCCTATGTCTACTTAAACTTTGTTATTCGATTTCTATCAAGTTTTTATAAGGTTATTCTTAGGATCGGTGATGATCCCTGAGGTTATATGAGTATAGAAATTTGTTAGAAGAGCCAAAAGGATCCCCAAAATAGTGCCCCTCCTCCTCTATTTATAGTTGCAGCTCATCAGAAATCTCTCCACCACGTTTGTACCCATGTTTCCCATGTCTAGGAGAAGTTGCATGGAGAAGATCCTAGCTAACTAAGCGATATGTAGGGATCAGTACCGATCCTTGACCATGGATCGATACCGATCCATAAAATTGCCCCTAAAGCCTTCTTTAATTTCTCGTGGATATTCATTTGACTTGCTCCTTTGAATTCGACGCATTGATTATATTGCTATGGGCTTTAATGTAATCAGATTTCTTGGTTTGAATGTTGGTTGATATTATCAAGTTTGTCTAAAAAGTGTTTGGGTTGTGCATGGTAGGCGAACCATCATCTAATTGCATTTATGAGTCGATGAAGGCCTTGGCATCGCATATTGTGAGGCTCAAAGCTGCTTTAGGAAAAAGGTAGGGATCAGTACTGATCCACGTTCATGGTTCGGTACCGATCCGTAACAAAGCATGGATCCGGCACCTTGGACCTTAGCATGTTGGTGATTTTGTGTGTTCGCTATTTGAGGGGCCCATGACATGTTTATTGCTTCATTTGTTGGTCCTATTCGATCTTCAAGTTTGGTAGTTATCGCTCTGGATTCCTGCTTGGTAATTTCTATGGTCGATTACTCTGACTCATCCAGATGTGGCTTGGTCATAAAGCTGGATAACATTTGCCCCCCCAAAGCATGCCTAGTGAATAGAAGGTACTTTGCTCAATAACAAATATCGAAATCGATTATTCATGAGTAGCTGAATTTTCTGGATATTTACTAGCCATACAATGGCAAATCGTTTGGTTCCATCGGATTCACCTATAAATCAAAGATCATTCCAAATGATTATAGCTAAGGACTCAAGTCTATGTTCGAGTGTTAGTCTTGAATAATCATCATTCCATGTACCTCATAATCCTCATGTCGTATAGTATATCACAAATCAGGATCGTCTTATGTTCATCCGAGAATTAATAGTCACATATTAAATCTAGCGGTTCAATTCGATAATCGCCATCAAATTGCTTCAAGGTCAGGTGGTGTTCAAAACCAATGTTTAGTTTTCGATTTCTCTGGGTCATGTACTCAATGACCAATTCTATTTCTGATTACTCCAGATTGTTTGCTTAATCCTCGATCTCTTTAGATCGTTAATCAAATGCACAATCTCTTCGAATCGTTAGTTAAATCCGTAATCTCACCGAAAATTATTAATCCAATCATCGATCTCTCCGGATTGTTAATCCAATCATCGATCTCTTCGGATTATTTATCATTCAAACTAGGGTTTAATCTCTTTAGATCCTTGCTAAGTCTAATCCGCTCACTCTCCGGCAAGGGAACTCAATGTCTGAGCAAGGCCAATTTGCTCACTTTCCGATGAGGGGACTTGTTCTAATACAAGTCCAGTCCACCTGCTCTCCGACAAGGAAACATGTACCTTGTGGTTTGTTGCCCCATCTCTCCGATCGGGACAACCGCGTTTAATCTATTCATAAATAAATATCAGGAGGCGACCCACTTCCATTGGTGCTTCAAAATCAACAGCAGTTATCGCATTCGCGTGATTTTAATTATCTAGCATTCACAAAATTCAGATTTAAACATAAAAAACATTACAACATCCATTCAGGTATTACATCCCAGCATTCAACCCGATCGAGGTCCCATATACGAGTAAGTGGATTGACTGTAATGCTGCATCGTTTATTGAAAACAAAAGGCAAATTATAGGAAATGAACCTGGCTCCCTACCGTCCTGATCATGAGATAACTACCTTCGACCTAGATCCAAGGCCATTTCCATTTGCTGTAGATGATAGCTGCTCATGTTCTATTACTACAACTCGGTTTCTCATGTATTGCTGCAACTAGTTGTTCCTAAACTGTTCGTTAGTCAGATCATGATGGTGCCAGCAACCGTTTGTTTCATGCCTATACAACTCATGGAATAGGCAGTATTTTCCCATTCTCCTTTCTCATTCTGTGGATTCTCTCTTCATTGGTTTCTGCAAAGGGATGTATCCCCTGGTGTTAAGGTAAATCCTTTTTGGGGTTTCATTCAATTCTATGTAGGAAGATAATTTTTGCTCCCTTCTCAATCGCTTTGGTCACCCAAAGCCATCATCAACCTTTTGTTTTCCTTTATCTTTATCAAATCTTTCTCTGGATGGACCTCCACCATCCACAACATTAACTTCTTCCTTTTCAGATTTAGCATCCTTCTGACAAAATTATCTCTCAGCTTCATGATAAAATTCTATGAGCTAAATTGGTGGATCTCTTTCCAAAGCAACTTTGAAATCCATTTTATTAGCAACTCCTGGAACTGCCGCCATCAGAACCATTAATGGATCCGACCTATGAACCGCAGTAGTCACCACATTAAATCTAGTCAGATAGCTCCTCAGGGTCTCTCCGGCCCCCTGTTTCACACTCGATAATGTCATCATGTTCTTCGGCTGTGAAATATGCATTCTGAACTGCCTCATGAATCTATTCACTAACTCGGTCTATGTTCTGATGGTACTGTTCTCCAAAATTCTAAACCACATTACCGCTAAGTCTGTCAAATACAAAAGGAAACATCATCCCATCACTTCTTCTGATGCACCCACTGTTAACCGGTTATTTGACCTGGTAACGAGAGGCTCGGCATAGAGTTCTCATTTGGAATTCATGGTTCGGCACACAGATGTTACTTGTTTTGGACCGAGGTATCTTGACACTAGGACCACCAGGGAAGTCCAACCCATCTTCGTCTATAAATAGAGAGGCAGGGGCACAGTGAAAGGGACCTTTTTTGGAGAACAATGGGGAGACTCTGCCGCTTTCAAGACTCACTCTATTCAGTTCAAACTTGTATTCAAGTCATTAATATATGGATTGTATCTGTATTCAACTACTTGTGAAAGCAATAAAGATCAAAACTCAAAGTGGACGTAGGCAGTTACGCCGAACCACTATAAATCTGGAGTTCTCGTTTTTGTTGTTCTTTTCGCATTGAATTACACTATTTTTCAGTTCTAATTTATCTTCTTCATTAATCTCTCTACATAATCTTTCTCAACGAGGTTAGCGACCAATTTTGGTGCTAACACTTTGGTGCTTTCACTGAGAATTGAATTCTCAGCTTGATTGGATCTCATCGTCTACTAGTGGATTTCCATATTCGTGAGATAGATCCAGTTGTTTACTAGAAAACTTCCTATTCTACTCAGATTTGAAAGAAATCTAAAGGAAGCTGATAGCCGTAGATTGGATTCACTGATGTACGCAAGATCTGGGGATTGGACGTTGAAGTTTGCACTCAAGTTGAATGAAGGCCGACCCTCCTCTGAAGGCAATTCGGCCGATCGCTCCAGAAAAGGCGTATGCCGATCGCCCCAAAAAAGGCATATGCCGACCGCTCCAGAAAAGGTGTATGCCGATCGCTCCAAAAAAGGCGTATGCCGATCGCCCCAGAAAAGGCGTATGCCGATCGCCCCAGAAAAGGCGTATGCCGATCGCCCTAGAAAAGGCATATGCCGACCGCTCTAGAAAAGGCGTATGCCGATCGCCCTAGAAAAGGCATATGCCGACCGCTCCAGAAAAGGTGTATGAACGATCACTCCAGCTCCATGCCGAGCCACTCCAGCTCTATGCCGAGTAGAACCATGCCGAACGACTCAGTGTATGCCGAGCAGAACCATGCCGAACGACTCAGTGTATGCCGAATGACTCAGTGTATGCCGAGCAGAACCATGCCGAACGACTCAGTGTATGCCGAGCAGAACCATGCCGAACGACTCAGTGTATGCCGAGCAGAACCATGTCGAATGACTCAGTGTATGCCAACGACTCAGTGTATGCCGAGCAGAACCATGCCGAACGACTCAGTGTATGCCGAACGACTCAGTGTATGCCGAGCAGAACCATGCCGAACGACCCAGTGTATGCCGAGCGGGACCATGTCGTTCCGAGCGACCCAGTGTATGCTGGTCCCTCTCTCAAAAAACAATATGACCGGTCCCTATTCCAAAAAAATATGGATCGGGTACGACCCCTATTTTTAAATAAAAAAAATTCGGGTACGACCCAAATTTCCGAAAAAGAGGCTAAATTTTTTTTTTCGGGGGGAAACCCCCCCGAACCGTAGCCGTAGCGCAGGGCCTCCGGATAGTGAATTCAAAACTCAACTTAATAAAGGAACGTTCTATCCACTTCCCTGACATCCCATGATCGACCAGGGCATAGAGGATCTAGCGGCTGCTTTTGAACGACATCAAGGGAACGGACAAGCAACCGCTATTCAAACGGTACTCCCAAAGGTTGGAGAACATAGATGATATGACTCTAGCAAACGCCAAGATGACTCCAAGCACCATTCTTCGCTGACCCAGCACTTCGAATTTAGTAACTTCAAGCAAACCAATGTTTGGCTCTAAGTAATTTATTCCAAATGCTAACAAGGGTATCATACTGATCGCGTTTGAGGAAAGTCGACCTCTAGATATATTTTGGCAGCTAGCTAGCTAAAGAGTCTCCTACGACTATGGATCGTTTCTTTTACAAAATGAATTAGAACTAAAGTGAGGAGGAGTGGATCATACTAGGAAAAATAACAATGCAGGCCTGTCGGCTAAGGACATTGATTCTAGTAGACAAAACAAGATCTCAAAATTCGACTCATATGCTCTTTGATAGATTCAATCGATAGCCTCTACTTGGAAGCTCACGACTCAAATTGGTACTGGAAACCAACCTCGAGAGAGCCCATCGAAGTACAGAGAAAATCGAAGGAATGTTGTATATTCCAAGATGCACACTGATCCTGACACTGGCGATTACAAACACCTCCGAGGTGTGATCGAAAAGCTTTTTGGCACACAAATGTTACTTGTTTTAGGCCGAGGTATCTTGCCACTAGGCCCACCAGGGAAGTCCAACCCATCTTCGTCTATAAATAGAGAGGCAGGGGCACAGTGAAAGGGACCTTTTTTGGAGAACACTGGGGAGACTCTGCCGCTTTCAAGACTCACTCTATTCAGTTCAAACTTGTATTCAAGTCATTAATATATGGATTGTATCTATATTCAACTACTTGTGAAAGCAATAAAGATCAAAACTCAAAGTGGACGTAGGCAGTTACGCCGAACCACTATAAATCTGGTGTTCTCGTTTTTGTTGTTCTTTTGGCATTGAATTACACTATTTTTCAGTTCTAATTTATCTTCTTCATTAATCTCTCTACATAATCTTTCTCAACGAGGTTAGTGACCAATTTTGGTGCTAACACCCACCACCTCCATATGTCGGATGTATCTCGTTAAATGAACCATTGGATCAGTTTTTCTATCGTACAATTCCAACATTGTAGCTTGAAATCAGGTAGATTCCTTGCGTATCAGATATTGGGAGCAAATGGATTTATGTTGACATCCTCCAGACCTAGTTCTGGCGGTCCACCTCTCATTGCTCGTCTAACCATCTCGGTGGTTCTATCATTGTTGTCTGATGGAAGTCTCTGCTCCACATTTTCGTTCTTCCCCCGTTCCTATAGGGAAACTCTGGTACGTATTCCTCTGGTTATGCATTCACATTCTGATTCAAGTTCTAGTGTTCAATATCATTCCTCAAATGAGCATCTTTAGGTTTTGGATTCAAGTCAATATTACCCTTAAGGATCCTTGGATCGGTACCGATTTGTGGCGCTTCTATGGGGGTTGCACCAACCTGCTCTGCTTCTATTCCAACAGTGTTTGTCCTGCCTTCTGGCCTTCGGTTTTGATTTTCAACTATTCCATCCGTCATTCATTGCTCCATCCTTCTGAAGAATCCCTCCATTACCTCTTCCTGGTGGGCTACCATTCTCTCTTGCATTTCTTTCATCATCGTTTCCATCTCATCTCTGGATACGTAGATAGAAGTGGGATTAGATCCTAAGGACTCTTCTTAGCTGCTCCATGTCCTTGTTGGCTTCCTCGTATAGTAGTATTCTTGGTTAATGGTTTCAACATCTTCTCTAATTTCACATTTCGAGTCGTCGAATCCAAGTTTTCTATGAAAGCACCAATATGTTTACACCAAAAATTGGCGCAAACACCCAATAAAATAATAATATGGAAATTTCAAGAAAAATGCAAGAAATTGAAGAGAAGAACATACAATTTCTATTATGGTTTGGCAAATACTCCGGCCTATGTCCACTTGAACTTTGTTATTCGATTTCTGTCGAGTTTTTACAAGGTTGTTCTTACGGATCGGTGACGGTCCCTGAGATTATAGAAGGAGTACATAAATTTGTTAGAAGAGCCAAATGGATCCCCAAAACAATGTCCTTCCTCCTCTATTATAGCTGCAACTCGCCGAAATCTCCACACCACGTTTGTACCCACATTTCCCACCTCCAAAAGAAGCTGCTTGGAGAAGGTTGTGACACCTAATCGATATTCAGGGATCGGTACCGATCCATAAGATTGGCTCCAAAGCCTTCTTCAATTTCTCATGAATGTTCAGTTAACTTGCAACTTTGAATTTGATGATTTGATTACGTTGCTACGGGCTTGATTGTAATCAGATTTCTTGTTTGAATGTTGATTGATAGCATCCGATTTGTCTAACAAGTGTTTGGGTTGTTCATGGTAGGCGAACCATCATCTAGTTGCATTTTTGAGTCGATGAAGGCCTTGGCACCACATATTGTGAGGTTCGAAACTGCCTTTGGCAAAAGGTAGGGATTGGTACCCATCCCTGTTTATGGATTGGTACTAATCCGTAACTAAGCATGGATATGGGACCTTGGACCTTAGCGTGTTGGTGATTTTGTGTGTTGGCTATTTTAGGGGCCTCTGACATGTTTATGGCTTCATCTGTTGGTCCTATTCAATCTTCGAGTTTGACAGTTATCGCTCTAGATTCCTGCTTGGTAATTTCTCTGTTCGATTACTCTGACTCATCCAAATATGGCTTGGCCACAAAGCTGGATATAATTTTATAGACGATATTGGAATTTTGACTATTACCAAATTCCATAAGTCCTAATATGATATAATTTTAACGAAGTGAATTAGTGCATATAATTTTCAGTACATGCACTTATATAAAGTAAAATTGGATTTTATCAAAGCTATGTAAGTGATAAATTTGATCATAATATCACACCACTTGCTAAGTAACGTGTGAATGTTAATATCTGAATTGTTCGATATTAATCGCTTATCAAATTTACACCTAAGAGTCACAAAATTGAAATATTGAATACTACTACTACCATCTAATTTAATTAATATTAATTATAAAATTTTATTTAATTTTTGTTGATCAATATTAAATATTATGTATATAATAGTCATAAACACACATATCGATATATGATATCGATGTGCATTTGAATTAATCATTTTAATAATAACTGATGATGGTAAAGTTGTTTTAAAGTTTGGTTTATAAAAATAAGTAGTTCAAAGAAAAATCGAAAATGTGACCGAAAATCATTTTTCGGATTTTGGACATTTCATCAACTAAAAGTTATCGAAATGTGTTGTGTGTGTTGGAACCTGCCTTCTTCGATTTTAATGTGACAACTATATATTTCAAACTATATACTATGATGTCAAATATTCTTGCTGGAATCCACAAAGAAAAGCTATTATCATATCGTCAACAAACAAAGCTCAAAGATATTGATTATTATTTCCGGTTAGATATTTTTGTACAATCTCTGATATGATGATAACACACACACACAAATAGTTTTTGGAAAACATGTTCTACAAATATAAAATATCTTTTTATAGACATAAAAGTATTTTCAAAAGTTTCTCAAGTTCAGAATCACTAAAATAAAGAAGAGGAACAAATCAGTACAAATTCAGACATTTGTCACTTTTATTTAGCCATCTGTCATAAAAACAGACGTCTGTCACTTTAATACAGACGTCTGTCATAAAAACAGACGTCTAAATTAAACGAACAGACGTCTAAATTCACAGAAATTTGTTTCTTCTGCCTATTTGACTGTTTAAACTTACTTAGCCATCTGTCACTTTTTCTCAGACATCTGAACTTGACGAACTGAAGCATCTCTTCATGAAAATTCAAATTTTGAAGAGTTGTCTTCTTCACCAACAGTTGCACTCCTTCAAATAGTTGCAACTATTGAATTAAAACTATTCAATACTATAAATAGAGATGAAAATCCACTATTTCAAAAACCAATTCTTTCTATCTATTCTGATCTTATATTGTTATAATATCAAGTGATTTTCAATTCTCTACTTCCTATCTTTTGCACATTCAAATCATCATATCAAGAAGATTATAGGAAGGGTGTACTACATTGACTATATTCGTGTTATTCAAAGAACACACAAGTCAAGAAACAATTTACCAAATTGTATTTGAAGTCCTATTCGGTTGCTTAGGCGGAAAAGTCCTATTCGGTTGCTTAGGCGGAAAAGTCTTGTTCGGTTGCTCAGGCGGTGTAATACCTGTTCCTCCGGGTTAAGTGAGGGTTATTCGAGAAATTCCAGAAGCAGTCTGGGACTGGACGTAGAACGAGAAGTTCGAACCAGTATAAAAATCCCTGGTGTCATTTTTATTATTGCCATTTACTATTATTTATAATTCCGCACTTACTAGTTGTAATATCCCGGAAATTTTAACAATATCAATTTAATAATCTGTTGAATAATTAAATTGATATGGATAATCTTTGATAATAAGATTTGAATTTAATTTAATAATCTGATTAAATTAGTATTAATTGATGATTTTATCTTTTAAAAGTTAATAAGATATTTCTATTTGAATATATATATTTATTTATATATATTGTAAATAGAAGCTTTGATAAATTGGGAATTTATATTTAATTTAATCTGGACTTTTCAAAGATATTTAAATAAGTAATTTTATAGTTTTAAAATACTTTAAGAAAATATTTAATTGGTTTAAGATATTTTTTACTTAAGCTTAAATATAATTAGCTTTTGTTTCTCTTTAATATATATAGATAAGTATTTTAATAAATAAGAAAAGACTTTTATATACTTTTAAACTAAATAAAAATAAGATAAATTACTTAAAAGACATGTGTTATTTCCTAAGGCATTTGTTTTAACAAGTGTAATTAAATGATGAACTCAAATGACAAGTGTCTTTATTTTTCATTTTTCTTTTATTTTTATAAAATCATAAATTTACTTACATATATAAACATATGCATTCCCTTTACTTGATTCTTTCTATTTCTTTCTTTTCAAAAACAAGATAAACTCAGATTTATCTCTAATTAAAATCTGAAGTTAGAAATCAAATTGCCTCAAACCAAAATTTATACACTTCTCAAAACAAAATCTGAGATCAGTAAGCATCTTCCTCAAAACCAAATTCATCAATCCGTAATCAAGTTCCCAAATCAAAAACTAAGGCCTGCAAACATCTTCATTTTCCAATCTGGAATCATTTTAAAGCCCTGCTGCATTCTATTCAAATCTAGAAACAACCCAGTTCAAACTGTCTGCATTCTTCTCAAAACTGGAAGCAAGCATGCAATTTTAAATCAAAGCTTTGGATTTCGAAATTCTTCAAACTGGGAGCAACATGCATGTAGTTTAGATCAGTAAAGCTCCATCAACTCAAGCATTTTATCAATTCCAGTCTTAAGTCAAAACAGTTTCAAAAGCTTTTCAAAGATAGGCTCTGTCATCTTTATAAGGTGAGTAACCTACTTACTTAAAATAACTTAAGTATAATTATATTTGCATGTTTAATTATATGATAATTGTGTTGTGGTGTGAATGTTTATAGATGTTTCTGCATGTACATGAATGTATATAGGTGTGCATGTTGTTTGTATCAGTGTGTCTCTGTTATCTTGAAATTCCAGGCTCCAGTTTTGATATAAAATCATATCCCATGATCTAGTTTTGATTTGGATCAAAGATTTAAATAAAATTAGTTGTTTCATAATAAACTAAAATTTAAAAGGTTTAATTAAGTCAAACTTTTAACCTGAGTGCCTCTGTAAACTAAAATAACAGTGCATGTTATCAAATGTAAAAATTCAAACTGGGTAATTTAAAAATTCAGGATTATATATGGAATATATAAACTACAACATGATTTTTAGCATTGATATCATAATTTTTAGTTTGGAAATAAAGGTGCAGTTCTGGTTTAAGTTAAATATGAAGTTTTGGGTAATTCTGTTGATTTAGATGGATTGGCATGTTGTTTTCTTCAAGAATGGTAGTGTGATGATCGAGGATACCAGGAAAATTATTAGAAATTAAATTAAGGTATGGAGGCAATAGGAATTGAGGATTAGAAATTTTAACCCTAGTTTCTTAGTCGATAAGAATTTGATCACTGAGACGTCTAGAATGGATCGAGTTTAACCAAACTCTGGGAAATGATAGCTAGGATGTGGATGAAGCCATGGCCGGAGTCGCTAGCGCTCTGGTGATCAGCGGTGGAAGAACGAGGAGATGTTGACAGGTTTGGGTGAAAGGGTAGTTCCTGTTCCAGTTTCGAATTTTGGTCTCGATTTCGAATTCGCGAATAAATCGAAGAAGTGATGTTCGTAGATTGGTTGGTGGATGAACGCCGATGTGGTGGAGATGTCGGCGATGGTCGGAGGGAACTGATCGGACGGTGCACGTGCACACGGTCGTAAATGTATCTCTGGTGAAGTCTGGGTTTAAAGCAGGGGAAGGCTACTCGAGTTTCTCGAGTTTTGTTCGTGTGAGACTCAAAGTATTTAGGGTTGCGACTCGAAGCAAAATAGGCTGGGCTCGAGTACTTTTGTTGTTGACAGGCTATTAAACTGTCTGTTTATAAAATTTAAACTGATTTTAAATTTGTAAAGGAAATTTTAAAACAAGAATTTAAATCAAGTTTAACTATATAGATTCAAGTTAGTTTTGAATCTTAAAGGTATGAAATAAATAAGTTATAAATTTATATGTTTTAAATAGGTTTTAAATGATAGTTAGATTTAATTAAATGTTTAAAAATAAAAAGAAAATTGGTTTAAACTCTTCTTAAATTTCTTTTATAAGAGATAAGAATTTTTAATAAGTAAAAGTTTTTTTTTATTGGTTAAAAACTTAGTTAAAAATAAATTGGTATTCATTTTAAATACAACATTTAAAATGAAATTTAAAGGTAGATTTGAAATGAATATTTCAAATATAAATTATATATGATAACTTTTTTATCAATAAAAATAAAGTTTATCTTAAAATAATTAAAGACTTGTGTTTATTTAATTTATTTGGAGATTTAATAGATAATTAAATTATTTGATTAATTAATCATTTGGATTAATTAAATAGGTAATTAAAGGTTTAAACTAATTTATTTATGATTAAGATAAATTAATTAGGGATGATTAATTTGTAGTTAGGGAATATAAATTAGAGTATTAATTAATGGTTAGGAATTAATTAATAAGTAATTAAATATTAATTAAGTTATGGTTAACACTTAATTAATTTAGTAATTAGAGATTAATAAATTGGTTATTAAGATTTATTAATTTAGAATTAATAATATTAATATAAGTTAATTACTTAAGGAAAGTAATTAAATAATAGTTAATGAGGTCATTAACTATGGGTTATTAAATAATGAATTAATAGAATTAATTTTGATAATTAATTAGTTAAATTAATTTAAGAATAATCATTTATGAATTTGTTTAAATGTAATTACTTGTTGGAAGTAATTAAGAATTAATTACTTATTGTAATTAATTGAAGTTAATTTGATTTAGTTAAATTAATTAATTAAGTTTAATTAATTTAGAATAATCAAGAGATGATTTGATAATAATTACTTAATGTAATTATTAAAGTAAGATTATTTAGGGAAGTAAATAATAAGATAATTACTGGAAGTAATTAGTTGAATAATGATTTTATTAATAAAAGTAATTTGAGTTAATTACTTTGAAAAAATTAATCAAGGGATTAATTAAAGAAATTAATTAAGGAGTAATTAATTTAGTTAATGAAAGTAATTAAAGGTAGTTAATTACTGATTGAAGATTAATCAAAAGTGATTAATAAATGTTGTTTAATTAAAGGAAATTACTTAATGTAATTAATTTAATTGAGTAATTAATAATTAAGTTGTAATTAAGGATCATTAATTAATATAATTAATGATGTAATTAAGAATTGATTAATTAAGTAATAATTAATAAATGAAGTTATTAATCAATGTAATTAATTAAGGATTAATATAATTAATTATAGTTGATTAACTTAAATAATTTTAGTTAATTAATTAATGATGTAATTAAAGGTTAATTACTATAAGTGGTTAAGGATAATTAATTTGAGTAATTAATTAAAGATAAATTACTTGGATGTAATTAAAAGATAATTAATCAAGGATGATTAATTAAAATGAATTATTAGAGGATAATTTATTAATTAATTGTAATTAATTAATGGTTAAGCAAGAAGGATTTATAAAATAAAGTAATTAATTTAATTCACTTTAAATTAATTAGAGATGATATAAATCATTACTTATGAATGGGTGATAGTATTGAATACTTGGCATTGATTGATATCTCTGATGAGATATATGCTGTATGATATGGATGTTAGTTGAATTGTATGGACTATCTGATAATGTTGATTATCTGTTGTGAATTATCTTTCTTTGTGTATAAAGATAACGAATTGAATTGTTTTAACCTTTAAAACAACTTGGCCTTAAAAGATACGCTTTGGATTTCGATGAGACCGAGATCGGGTTTCCGTATACCGGATTTCCAGGTCTGGAGACCCGAATACCACATCGATCCAAATTTACGATAGGTCGTGAATCAAGTGAAGATGAAGATTCAGAGTGCAAGGGTTATTGTCGTTAACTCTGAGGGTGATTCCAAAACGAGTGTAATGAGATAATGCCTTCGGTTTCGTTTGAACCCGGAACGAACTTGTATGGATTGAATGCTTTCAGAACATCGTCAGGTGGACGATGAGCATTCTAAGTGATGTGTTCTTTTCTAAGGTAATCGTGACCTCAAGCCTCACAAACCGGGAATGGCTAAAACAGGGGAGGTGCAGCAAGGTTAGTGGGTAGCACCCAAGTAGGACAAGGTTACCTCTGTCTAGATGTCCCTTTCTATTTTCGACTTAGTGGTGCGGTTGCTGATCCCAACCGTGAGGTATCTTGTGCGGGAATTATCCAGTAAGGGATGTTCCGGCCTTGTGTTGCAGAGGATTGGGAGTGATCCTCGGTACGGTGATCTAGGCCACGTACTGTGACGGGCGGTACCCCGGTAGCCCTGCCATTGTATGGAATCCAAATCCAATAAGTGCCTACGGTTTTGATTGTATAACCCACTTTGTTGGCTAGTATGCTGGAATTTAATAATGTAACAATTTCAGCTATTTCTTATTACTTGAAAACCCTAGACCCTATTATAATACAATCGAATTTCTTATCAAATGTTTTGGTTAGCGTAAGGTAAAAACTTACCCATGTTTATTTGTGGGGAGTCTTACGTGATACCTTTTTCTTTCAAAAGGTTTTAAAGTTAAACAAGTTTAACCCGTTACTCACACCAGACCCATGTCTAACCCAAGTTGTTTATTTCTGTTTTATAAACTCTTGGGTACTCAAATTTTTACGAGTAGCCAAGGGAATTCAGGTTAGCCTTGACGAATTGTGGAGGAGCAATGGAGCAGGAGGCTTCAGCGTTGTAGATATAGATAGTAGTTTCCGCTGTGTTGATCTTGTTTAGATCTTTGTTTTGTATTGATATGTAATAACTAGACAGATGTTTATAACTGTCTAGTATATGATGTGTAATCTGTGTAACTCTGATAAGTGATGTATATGATACTATGTAATATTTATGTGATATAATATATTTTGTTTCGTTCCGCTGTGAGATTCTGATATTGTTTAGTTCTTTCTTTCTCTTCTTTTCTCTTTCTATCCCTTTCTTTCTTATTAGCGATACGACTTTCTATGGAGAGAAAGTCTTGGTCGTTACAGTGGTATCAGAGCAGTAGGTTGAGTGAATACCTAGGCTCTGAAGTGGTGTCTATCTTGAGAGCGCGTAATTGTTAGTTATATAAAAATGATTTTATATTGTGTTAATTGATCGGTTGAGTGGTATATGGATTCTGGTCAATACGAGTAGCTAACGTTATTGATAGGGATCTCTAAACACTTGAACCAGGCCAACGGACACAATATTGTTTTAAAGAGGTAAATGAAATAATTTTACCCAGAAATAATTTCTATATAAAAAGTACCATTTTAAATATATATATATATATTTCTACCTATTTGTTGGGTTACCTGTTCGGGTTTTCCAATATAGGATATAAAGGTAGATAGGGTAGTGGTGTGTGTAACACGACTACCAATGGTTGGAGTCTGAGTATTGAGGTTGGAAGTGTATCTGTCGAGACTGTAGACCTAATACCGTCTCGAGTAAGCTTTGATGTGGTAAACGATTTCATCGATCTCCGAAGGAAACTGAAATGGTTCAGAGTTTATCTTTGAAGTGTGGATGAGTAGAGTTGGATCTGTCGATGAGGCAGAAGCGAGTGATGGTATCTTGATACCTCAGGTAATAGTAGCTGCATGATGAGATACAGTGACGATGGATGTTTCCGAAGATGTTTTCTTTGGAACAAGATTAAGGAAGTGTGTATGCTTCGGTGTTGTGGCTGAGTTCAGCACGGTGTTTCTGTTGGTTTGGAGTCCGAGTTTCTCGAAGAGCTTTGGATAGGAGCATTTGTGGCAGCAGTGCAGCTCGGAGTATTCTGTGATGGCAGGAAGTTTTCTGGATGAGCAGTTTTTCTGGAAGTGAAGATCAGAAGCAGCAGAGTGGATCCATTTCTTCGATAAATTGGATAAATAAGTGTAAGCTGTTCTGATTGGTAAAGAGAGAACAGTCTGTTTGGAATTAGGATGGGTTGATCGCAAAAGTGACTTGCGATTGTCTGAGTGTTCTCTTGGGTTGTCAGAATTTTTCTAGATGTCTTCAGGGAAGTCAGAAGTTTGTCCGCATCTGTAGGTTGAGTTTTCTTATCGACTGGATTCCATGAGTGATACCGGTGGTTCAGTCT
Source organism: Allium fistulosum (assembly GCA_030737815.1). NCBI lineage: Eukaryota > Viridiplantae > Streptophyta > Magnoliopsida > Asparagales > Amaryllidaceae > Allium > Allium fistulosum. The sequence continues at coordinate 870,688,443 of CM060904.1, read as the reverse complement.
AGTTGAAGGATGTTTTCCTAGAGATAGAGTTTGGTGAAGCAGCTCAAGTTTTGATGGAGTATCTGAGTTTTCTTTTATGGATCAGTGAACCTTATTTCTAGAAGTGAGTTGTCCAGTCTGTGCTTGTGTCCTACTTCAGATCAGAATTGAGCAGCGAAAGCAGTTTGGAGTGTATCTCTGATAGGAGAAGTAAGTTTGGAATCTACTGATGTTGTGAAGTAGAGTTATGTTTGGATCTAGTTTGTGTTCTGATTTGGATAAGTATTTGGACTTCTGAATTGAATTGTCAGTTTGGATAACTGGAATTCATTGAGTTTTACGTATCTGAGTGGGAGTACGTATTTGATCTATCTTTGGTTTTAGAATCTGCAGTTTTGGGAAGTTTGGTTATTGAGTCAGACTCGTCTGTAGTCTGATATTCTGTTTAGTTCTGTAGATCTAGATGAGTAGGAGATCTATAGCTTAGTAGTTTAGATTGTTTGTAGAGCGAGTATCCCGGTATATATATACTTGGGGAAACTCGAGGTATTTTATCTAGAATTTAGTCTAGATAGTTAGAATTGTTTTGATTGGATGAATTGGTTGCTATGGTTGTTAGCATATGGATGATAGTATATGCTTGTGTTTTAAAATTTAAAATCTTTAATAAGATTATTAAATTACCTTTGTTTAAATTTCGGGGACGAAATTATTTTAAGGGGGAAGGAATGTAATATCCCGGAAATTTTAACAATATCAATTTAATAATCTGTTGAATAATTAAATTGATATGGATAATCTTTGATAATAAGATTTGAATTTAATTTAATAATCTGATTAAATTAGTATTAATTGATGATTTTATCTTTTAAAAGTTAATAAGATATTTCTATTTGAATATATATATTTATTTATATATATTGTAAATAGAAGCTTTGATAAATTGGGAATTTATATTTAATTTAATCTGGACTTTTCAAAGATATTTAAATAAGTAATTTTATAGTTTTAAAATACTTTAAGAAAATATTTAATTGGTTTAAGATATTTTTTACTTAAGCTTAAATATAATTAGCTTTTGTTTCTCTTTAATATATATAGATAAGTATTTTAATAAATAAGAAAAGACTTTTATATACTTTTAAACTAAATAAAAATAAGATAAATTACTTAAAAGACATGTGTTATTTCCTAAGGCATTTGTTTTAACAAGTGTAATTAAATGATGAACTCAAATGACAAGTGTCTTTATTTTTCATTTTTCTTTTATTTTTATAAAATCATAAATTTACTTACATATATAAACATATGCATTCCCTTTACTTGATTCTTTCTATTTCTTTCTTTTCAAAAACAAGATAAACTCAGATTTATCTCTAATTAAAATCTGAAGTTAGAAATCAAATTGCCTCAAACCAAAATTTATACACTTCTCAAAACAAAATCTGAGATCAGTAAGCATCTTCCTCAAAACCAAATTCATCAATCCGTAATCAAGTTCCCAAATCAAAAACTAAGGCCTGCAAACATCTTCATTTTCCAATCTGGAATCATTTTAAAGCCCTGCTGCATTCTATTCAAATCTAGAAACAACCCAGTTCAAACTGTCTGCATTCTTCTCAAAACTGGAAGCAAGCATGCAATTTTAAATCAAAGCTTTGGATTTCGAAATTCTTCAAACTGGGAGCAACATGCATGTAGTTTAGATCAGTAAAGCTCCATCAACTCAAGCATTTTATCAATTCCAGTCTTAAGTCAAAACAGTTTCAAAAGCTTTTCAAAGATAGGCTCTGTCATCTTTATAAGGTGAGTAACCTACTTACTTAAAATAACTTAAGTATAATTATATTTGCATGTTTAATTATATGATAATTGTGTTGTGGTGTGAATGTTTATAGATGTTTCTGCATGTACATGAATGTATATAGGTGTGCATGTTGTTTGTATCAGTGTGTCTCTGTTATCTTGAAATTCCAGGCTCCAGTTTTGATATAAAATCATATCCCATGATCTAGTTTTGATTTGGATCTAAGATTTAAATAAAATTAGTTGTTTCATAATAAACTAAAATTTAAAAGGTTTAATTAAGTCAAACTTTTAACCTGAGTGCCTCTGTAAACTAAAATAACAGTGCATGTTATCAAATGTAAAAATTCAAACTGGGTAATTTAAAAATTCAGGATTATATATGGAATATATAAACTACAACATGATTTTTAGCATTGATATCATAATTTTTAGTTTGGAAATAAAGGTGCAGTTCTGGTTTAAGTTAAATATGAAGTTTTGGGTAATTCTGTTGATTTAGATGGATTGGCATGTTGTTTTCTTCAAGAATGGTAGTGTGATGATCGAGGATACCAGGAAAATTATTAGAAATTAAATTAAGGTATGGAGGCAATAGGAATTGAGGATTAGAAATTTTAACCCTAGTTTCTTAGTCGATAAGAATTTGATCACTGAGACGTCTAGAATGGATCGAGTTTAACCAAACTCTGGGAAATGATAGCTAGGATGTGGATGAAGCCATGGCCGGAGTCGCTAGCGCTCTGGTGATCAGCGGTGGAAGAACGAGGAGATGTTGACAGGTTTGGGTGAAAGGGTAGTTCCTGTTCCAGTTTCGAATTTTGGTCTCGATTTCGAATTCGCGAATAAATCGAAGAAGTGATGTTCGTAGATTGGTTGGTGGATGAACGCCGATGTGGTGGAGATGTCGGCGATGGTCGGAGGGAACTGATCGGACGGTGCACGTGCACACGGTCGTAAATGTATCTCTGGTGAAGTCTGGGTTTAAAGCAGGGGAAGGCTACTCGAGTTTCTCGAGTTTTGTTCGTGTGAGACTCGAAGTATTTAGGGTTGCGACTCGAAGCAAAATAGGCTGGGCTCGAGTACTTTTGTTGTTGACAGGCTATTAAACTGTCTGTTTATAAAATTTAAACTGATTTTAAATTTGTAAAGGAAATTTTAAAACAAGAATTTAAATCAAGTTTAACTATATAGATTCAAGTTAGTTTTGAATCTTAAAGGTATGAAATAAATAAGTTATAAATTTATATGTTTTAAATAGGTTTTAAATGATAGTTAGATTTAATTAAATGTTTAAAAATAAAAAGAAAATTGGTTTAAACTCTTCTTAAATTTCTTTTATAAGAGATAAGAATTTTTAATAAGTAAAAGTTTTTTTTATTGGTTAAAAACTTAGTTAAAAATAAATTGGTATTCATTTTAAATACAACATTTAAAATGAAATTTAAAGGTAGATTTGAAATGAATATTTCAAATATAAATTATATATGATAACTTGTTTATCAATAAAAATAAAGTTTATCTTAAAATAATTAAAGACTTGTGTTTATTTAATTTATTTGGAGATTTAATAGATAATTAAATTATTTGATTAATTAATCATTTGGATTAATTAAATAGGTAATTAAAGGTTTAAACTAATTTATTTATGATTAAGATAAATTAATTAGGGATGATTAATTTGTAGTTAGGGAATATAAATTAGAGTATTAATTAATGGTTAGGAATTAATTAATAAGTAATTAAATATTAATTAAGTTATGGTTAACACTTAATTAATTTAGTAATTAGAGATTAATAAATTGGTTATTAAGATTTATTAATTTAGAATTAATAATATTAATATAAGTTAATTACTTAAGGAAAGTAATTAAATAATAGTTAATGAGGTCACTAACTATGGGTTATTAAATAATGAATAATAGAATTAATTTTGATAATTAATTAGTTAAATTAATTTAAGAATAATCATTTATGAATTTGTTTAAATGTAATTACTTGTTGGAAGTAATTAAGAATTAATTACTTATTGTAATTAATTGAAGTTAATTTGATTTAGTTAAATTAATTAATTAAGTTTAATTAATTTAGAATAATCAAGAGATGATTTGATAATAATTACTTAATGTAATTATTAAAGTAAGATTATTTAGGGAAGTAAATAATAAGATAATTACTGGAAGTAATTAGTTGAATAATGATTTTATTAATAAAAGTAATTTGAGTTAATTACTTTGAAAAAATTAATCAAGGGATTAATTAAAGAAATTAATTAAGGAGTAATTAATTTAGTTAATGAAAGTAATTAAAGGTAGTTAATTACTGATTGAAGATTAATCAAAAGTGATTAATAAATGTTGTTTAATTAAAGGAAATTACTTAATGTAATTAATTTAATTGAGTAATTAATAATTAAGTTGTAATTAAGGATCATTAATTAATATAATTAATGATGTAATTAAGAATTGATTAATTAAGTAATAATTAATAAATGAAGTTATTAATCAATGTAATTAATTAAGGATTAATATAATTAATTATAGTTGATTAACTTAAATAATTTTAGTTAATTAATTAATGATGTAATTAAAGGTTAATTACTATAAGTGGTTAAGGATAATTAATTTGAGTAATTAATTAAAGATAAATTACTTGGATGTAATTAAAAGATAATTAATCAAGGATGATTAATTAAAATGAATTATTAGAGGATAATTTATTAATTAATTGTAATTAATTAATGGTTAAGTAAGAAGGATTTATAAAATAAAGTAATTAATTTAATTCACTTTAAATTAATTAGAGATGATATAAATCATTACTTATGAATGGGTGATAGTATTGAATACTTGGCATTGATTGATATCTCTGATGAGATATATGCTGTATGATATGGATGTTAGTTGAATTGTATGGACTATCTGATAATGTTGATTATCTGTTGTGAATTATCTTTCTTTGTGTATAAAGATAACGAATTGAATTGTTTTAACCTTTAAAACAACTTGGCCTTAAAAGATACGCTTTGGATTTCGATGAGACCGGGATCGGGTTTCCGTATACCGGATTTCCAGGTCTGGAGACCCGAATACCACATCGATCCAAATTTACGATAGGTCGTGAATCAAGTGAAGATGAAGATTCAGAGTGCAAGGGTTATTGTCGTTAACTCTGAGGGTGATTCCAAAACGAGTGTAACGAGATAATGCCTTCGGTTTCGTTCGAACCCGGAACGAACTTGTATGGATTGAATGCTTTCAGAACATCGTCAGGTGGACGATGAGCATTCTAAGTGATGTGTTCTTTTCTAAGGTAATCGTGACCTCAAGCCTCACAAACCGGGAATGGCTAAAACAGGGGAGGTGCAGCAAGGTTAGTGGGTAGCACCCAAGTAGGACAAGGTTACCTCTGTCTAGATGTCCCTTTCTATTTTCGACTTAGTGGTGCGGTTGCTGATCCCAACCGTGAGGTATCTTGTGCGGGAATTATCCAGTAAGGGATGTTCCGGCCTTGTGTTGCAGAGGATTGGGAGTGATCCTCGGTACGGTGATCTAGGCCACGTACTGTGACGGGCGGTACCCCGGTAGCCCTGCCATTATATGGAATCCAAATCCAATAAGTGCCTACGGTTTTGATTGTATAACCCACTTTGTTGGCTAGTATGATGGAATTTAATAATGTAACAATTTCAGCTATTTCTTATTACTTGAAAACCCTAGACCCTATTATAATACAATCGAATTTCTTATCAAATGTTTTGGTTAGCGTAAGGTAAAAACTTACCCATGTTTATTTGTGGGGAGTCTTACGTGATACCTTTTTCTTTCAAAAGGTTTTAAAGTTAAACAAGTTTAACCCGTTACTCACACCAGACCCATGTCTAACCCAAGTTGTTTATTTCTGTTTTATAAACTCTTGGGTACTCAAATTTTTACGAGTAGCCAAGGGAATTCAGGTTAGCCTTGACGAATTGTGGAGGAGCAATGGAGCAGGAGGCTTCAGCGTTGTAGATATAGATAGTAGTTTCCGCTGTGTTGATCTTGTTTAGATCTTTGTTTTGTATTGATATGTAATAACTAGACAGATGTTTATAACTGTCTAGTATATGATGTGTAATCTGTGTAACTCTGATAAGTGATGTATATGATACTATGTAATATTTATGTGATATAATATATTTTGTTTCGTTCCGCTGTGAGATTCTGATATTGTTTAGTTCTTTCTTTCTCTTCTTTTCTCTTTCTATCCCTTTCTTTCTTATTAGCGATACGACTTTCTATGGACAGAAAGTCTTGGTCGTTACACTAGTCGTAGTTTAACTATATTATCGATCCATATAAACTTTCATTTGGTATCAGAGCCTGGGATTCTAGAGATCGTAACAACATCCTAGAATAAATGGCTACAAAGAGATCTAGTCAAGGCAATAAGAAGAGGAAAAGCAATAAAGAAGAATCAAAGGAGCAAACAAATAAATGCTTCATAGCTAAACTCAGATCACAATCGGTATGTTCAGATTCTTTATATAAAGATCTTCTGTTAGCACACGACGAATTATTAAAAGATTGTAAAACTTTGAATAAAGTTAATACAATTGCTTTAGCTAAGTTAAAAGATTGTGAGCAAGAAATTTCAAATTTAAAAGAGGAAAATAAATTTTTGGTAAAACAAACTAAATGTTTTGAAAATACCGTCGAAGAACTTGTTTTACAAAAAGATTTCCTACAAAAAGAAAATGAGCAGTTAGAAGATAAAAACAATGACCTTTTGGAGGAAATCAATGTTTTGCAAAATAAAAATATTTTTTTTGGAAAATTCTTTAAATAATTCTAGTTCTTTAATTTTGTCTCTTGAAAAAGAGAATGAAACTTTAATTAAAAAGAATTTAGAATTATCTAAAGAATGTGATATTTTAAAAGTTAATAATAATATTTTTCAAAAAAAAGTTTGTGATTCTAAAGCTAATTTTGAAAGATTAAATACAAAAATCATAAATTTTAACAAAGGTAAAGATATATTATCTTCCTTAGTTACAAATTCAAAAGCTCACAATGATAAAAGTGGTTTAAGTTATAATAAAATTGATCGTAGAAATAGCACTAGATATGCTTTCATGTATAGTAAAAATGTTAGTGCTAGTACTAAATTTCGAGTAAAATCTAAATCCAATTTTTATAGAAATTCAAATACTGCTATGACCAATAATGTTTATAATTTCTCTAGAAGTACAAAATCATTGACTAGAAATATGAATAAAAATTATCTAAGTATTTGGGTTCCTATTAATTGGAAAAATAGAGAAAAATACATTGATGATTATTTTGATATGGTAGTTAATAATGAAAATTATATTTATAAAGGATCAACCACACCTAAATGGGTATGGTTTCCTAAGACCTAACCCCCCGGACCCTAACATAATAAGTGGGTACTAAAAATGATTATTATTTTTTGCAGGTACTCAAAGAAACAAAAGGAAAAGGATAGATTTTGGAATTTTAAAGAATGTTCCATACGATTAATAGAATTACATGCTTATAATGAAATATGGACTTCAACAAATATGGTAAAATCTATTTTATTTTTCCTTCATAATTAATAATGAGTTTATCTCGTTATTTACAAGATATTATACTTAGGGGGAGATGTTATACATAGGGGGACCTTTAAATTTATTCAAAAACTAAAAATCAGACAAACAGACGTCTAATAGTTATTAACAGACGTCTGTATACCTATTTTTTTGTTTGAGCCGTCTGAACATTTTGTCACAGACGTCTGTCATCAAATATAGACGTCTGCAACAAAAAATTTAGCCGTCTAAATTTAGTTCAAAATGTTTTTTACTCTCTGTTTAAAAATAAAACCTCTGAGACGTCTGAACAAAATCTTTTAGACGTCTGTCATCATACTTAGCCGTCTAAATAATTTTTTAGACGTCTAAATCTATTAATTTTTTCAATCTTTTTTATTTTCTACAGAACATCAGACGTCTGTTATGTGACTTAAGTAATTTATTCTTATGTTCTGTATCTTTTTATAAATATGTATTTTTGTCCTATATCACTGTTTTTCTTTGTTTAGTGTATTAAGATATGGAACCTGTTCAAACATATGTTCAAATCTGTTTTTATACTCCAAATATTCTGACTCTTCCACAACAAAATTTTATCATTGGTATGTTTTGAACAAAGTTCATATTGCTATTCAACAATGTGTTTTATCATCACATTTCTAACGAAACCCCTTACAAATTCCTTTTTGTTAATGACAAAGGGGGAGAAATATTAATCATTCTGCAATATAATATGGTCATGTTGACAGGGGGAGCAAAAGGTATGGTTTATACTAACCGTTGAATTATATAGTTGTCATCATCAAAAAGGTGGAGAATGTTGGAACCTGCCTTCTTCGATTTTAATGTGACAACTATATATTTCAAACTATATACTATGATGTCAAATATTCTTGCAGGAATCCACAAAGAAAAGCTATTATCATATCGTCAACAAACAAAGCTCAAAGATATTGATTATTATTTCCGGTTAGATATTTTTGTACAATCTCTGATATGATGATAACACACACACACAAATAGTTTTTGGAAAACATGTTCTACAAATATAAAATATCTTTTTATAGACATAAAAGTATTTTCAAAAGTTTCTCAAGTTCAGAATCACTAAAATAAAGAAGAGGAACAAATCAGTACAAATACAGACATCTGTCACTTTTATTTAGCCATCTGTCATAAAAACAGACGTCTGTCACTTTAATACAGACGTCTGTCATAAAAACAGACGTCTAAATTAAATGAACAGACGTCTAAATTCACAGAAATTTGTTTCTTCTGCCTATTTGACTGTTTAAACTTACTTAGCCATCTGTCACTTTTTCTCAGACATCTGAACTTGACGAACTGAAGCATCACTTCATGAAAATTCAAATTTTGAAGAGTTGTCTTCTTCACCAACAGTTGCACTCCTTCAAATAGTTGCAACTATTGAATTAAAACTATTCAATACTATAAATAGAGATGAAAATCCACTATTTCAAAAACCAATTCTTTCTATCTATTCTGATCTTATAATGTTATAATATCAAGTGATTTTCAATTCTCTACTTCCTATCTTTTGCACATTCAAATCATCATATCAAGAAGATTATAGGAAGGGTGTACTACATTGACTATATTCGTGTTATTCAAAGAACACACAAGTCAAGAAACAATTTACCAAATTGTATTTGAAGTCCTATTCGGTTGCTTAGGCGGAAAAGTCCTATTCGGTTGCTTAGGCGGAAAAGTCCTGTTCGGTTGCTCAGGCGGTGTAATACCTGTTCCTCCGGGTTAAGTGAGGGTTATTCGAGAAATTCCAGAAGCAGTCTGGGACTGGACGTAGAACGAGAAGTTCGAACCAGTATAAAAATCCCTGGTTTCATTTTTATTATTTCCATTTACTATTATTTATAATTCCGCACTTGCTAGTCGTAGTTTAACTATATTATCGATCCATATAAACTTTCAGTGTGCACTAGTGTACGAGTGTACATATTATATAAATAACATATGCTTTTATTAATGAAGTAATTTGATTATATTTTGGTTTAAAAATATCCGAAGAAATAAAGTAAACTTCGACTTTTTTTTTCAAAAATAAAAAATTAATAAAAATTTAAAAATCAAGACAAAGTGCATTTCAAAAAGAAGTGAGGTGATGGTTGAGTGTGGGGGTGGCTTGCGTGCGGATGAAGGCAAGGAGGAAGGTGATGTGGCATGATTTTGGTGGAGGGTATTGGATATTTTGATAAAATGGTTATTTTGGTAAATTTCCATTTTACATTTTCGATAAAAGAAGCTTTACTTTCTCACTTTCTCCTTTACTTCATTTATTTTTATTTTCATTTTCTTATTTCTCTTCATTTCCTTCTCTTCTCTCCATCCATGGAGTTTAGTTGGTAAAATTTCAAAAGTTGCTTCTTTTTATACTTTTTCCTTAAGAAAAATCGCTAAAACTTCTTCCATTCCTCTCTATTATAACTCCCCCACCAAACCAAGACCGAAAGCTCCTATTTTTATCCAAGGCCAAGCGCCCTAACATAATGGATGAACATGTTGACCCCGTTTATGCCCTAAAAGTCAAGTTTTTCCAAGCAAAAGCTAGGTTCCTGTGTGGTTTGCGAAGTTGTAGTAGTTTGGTTAAATTTCCTAATGATTTAGGTCAGTAAAGCTCACTTTAAGAATCAAGTTTTAATTTTCTTATTTGTATAATAATCTTTGTTATTAGCTTATGTTTAATCAGTGTATGGAATGATTTGCTTGGTTTGGTTCTCGCTTAAAAGCGGATGGCATATATGATGTTTGCAGGGGACTTGAAATGGAGTTAAAGTGTTCGTAGCGAATGGGTCGCTAAAACACACGTCGAAGTGCATAAGTTATAAAGTGACAAATTTTACCTTGCCTTGTGAATGTTATTTACATTTGTGCATAAATATGCTTATGACTATGAGATGTTTGGATGAATATATATGACGTATATAATTGTTTGAACCCAAAATAGCACAGACACCCAAGGAAAGTAAGTAGAGAAATAAAAGTGAAGAAATTAAATGAAAACCGTGTAAGAAAGAACACACAACAATTTACAGTAGTTCGACAAATCAAAGCCTACGTCCACTTTATAGTTTTATTGCTTATATTTTGACTTAGTAGTAGAAGTTCTTAGGAGTCGGTACAACTCCAGCACTTAGATTTTTAGAATTACAAGAATATATAGTAGAGTAGAACTAGAGCCCAAAAAAATCCTGAAAAATGAGTCCTACTCCTCTATTTATAGAGGTAAGGAGACTAAAATCTCACACCAAAGATCCCCAGACTGTTTTTCATGCTATAGACCAGTTCTCCTTGAAAATAGGGCGCCACATCATTTGGTTGTATGGGTCGGTACGATTCCAAGGGCATGGGTCAGTATGGACCCCTAAAATAGCTAATCTGGTCATCTCAAATTCTTCGCTTTAGCTCATCTTGTAGTTAGCTTCGTGATTCCATAGTTGCTTGCATCAATAATAACTTGTTTTGAAGTCCAAATGATGGAGTTATAAAAAAACAGAGTTGTAGATTCAAGTGTTCGTGGGGATTGATAGAGAATTGCATTGAATCAACAAAATAACATGGAAATGGGGTTTTAGTGTTAAGTACAGGGCATAGGCAAGAGATGAGCTCCAAGTTTGGAATTTTTATGGGTTGGTATTGACCCCTAGTGGTGTGTCGGTACCGACCCCACACTTGTGGAGTTTGGGTTTTCTGGAATTGTGTTGTTGATTTGCGTTTGTGCTGTGATCTTGGTTATACTTTAGTTTTTTGGCTTTGTGGTCATCTTCGGGCGTCTTTCCTTGACAATTTTGAAGTTTGACTCATCAGGTTCGCTTGTATACAACTTGGTCAAAAGGCGGGATAACACTTGTCCCCCAAAGCACGCCTTGCGAATGGAAGGTGTGCTTTGCTCAAGAACAAATGTGATGTCATCTTCGATAGTTGAGCTCTCTAGCTACTTCAATCTTGGTGAATCGTCCAGTTCCTTCGGATTTTCTTGTCAATTATGGGTCATTCCAAACCTATCATAGCCTAAGACTCTAACTCCGCCTAAGTGTTGTCTATACATCATCACAATTCCGATTTCATTCGGAGTTATTACATCACATATCAATACCATCCCATGTTCATCCGGGATTTACATCATTATCATTCTAATTTCATTCAAAGTTATTACATATTAAAATTGTCCCGTGTTTATTCGGGATTTATCTATTTCGTTCTAATTTCAAGGCATCCTAATCCTTATATCAAATCAGTACATGTTCTAAGATTTGATCTCACCAGATCATTTTAGATTTACTTTTACGCACGATCTCTTTGAATCACTTAATATTCAACTTTCAACATGTGATCTCTTCGGATCGTTTTATAGTTAATTTAATATGCAATCTCTTCAGATCGTTTACTACTCAAGTGAAGGGGATAATCTCTCTGAATCGTTAATTGAGTTTTTGGCCATTCCGGGCTGATAGTTAAATCCGTGGTCTCTTCGGACATTAATCAAATCCATGATCTCTCCAGACCATTAATCAAGTTGATGACAGTTCGGGGTCGATAATCAAATCCATGGCCGTTTGGGGCTGATAATTAAAATCCATGGTCATTCGGGATCGATGGCCGTTTAGGGCTAATAATCAAATCCATTTTCGTTCGGGACCAATAATTAAATCCATGGCCAATCGAGGCCCTTACCAAGCCCATCCGCTCACTCATTGACGAGGGGACTCGACGACAAGCAAGCACATCCGCTCAATCTCTAGTGAGGGGACTTACTTCTTGCACTTCGGTCCCTTTCTTCCCGACGGGACATAAAGCGATCAATATCAATCATCTTGTTCACGTGGGATTTAATAATCAAAATCAAACATTCCAAACAATATAAAGTCTAACATCAAGATAACTGCCTTGCCGGGCGTTATGGTCCAGCATCCAGCTTAGAGCATGCCTAGGGACAGTTCGTGATCCCATATGCGAGTAAGTGGCTAGACTGTATTATTGCAATGTTTATTGAAAAGGGGAAATAGATGCGAGAACCAGACCTGATTCGCTGCCATCTCAATTAAGAGATAACTATCCTTGACCATGAACCAAGGCCATTTTCATTTACTACGGTTGGTGGCTGCTCCTGTTCCTCCACCGTTGTTTGATTTCTTACGTATGACTGTGATTGATTATCTTTGACCTGTTCCTGGACCATATCCCATAGGTGCCTACAGTCGTTTGGGTTATGCCCATCCCGCTCATGGAATAGGCAGTATTTTCCAAGTGCCCTTTCATGCTCCGTGGGATCTCTTCTTGCTTGTTTTTGATAGGGGATCTACCCTCGGTATCTAGATAAATCCATTCCGGTGTTTCATTTAAATCTGTGCAAGAAGAGAATATCGGTTCTCTCCTTTGCCACTTTGATCCCTTAAAGTTATTGTCTATCTTCTATTTTCCTTTATCATTGCTAGATCCTGCTTCAAACGATCCTCTTCCCTCTAGAGAATTAACCTCTTCCTCATCGGCCTCAGCATCCTTCTGGCGCATAAACCTTTCAGCCTCGTGATAATATTCTACAAGATCCCTTGGAGGATCCCATTCCAAATACACCTTGAAATCTATCTTAGCGGCTATCCCTGAAACTGCCACCATCAAGACCATTGAAGGGCCTATCTTATCAACCGCGGCAGCCGTTGCATTAAACCTTGTTAGAAAACTCCTAAGGGTCTCTTCGGCCCTCTGCTTCATACTTGCTAATGTCATTAAATTCTTGGGTCATGAGATATGGACCCGAAACTACTTCACAAATCTGTTCACCAACTCGACCCATATGCAACTGGAACCATTCTCTTGCTATCTAAACCATAACACCACCAAACCTGTCAAATATAAAGAGAAACACCATCCTATAACCTCTTCAGATGCACCCAATGCCTCCATGTGCTGGATTTACCTCATCAAATGAACTATTGAGTTCGGCTTTCCATTGTATGTTTCCAGCTTAGGAAACTTGAAATCAAGCAGATTCCTAGCGTAACGAATGTTTGGAGTGAATGGACTCCTACTCACATCTTCTAAGCCCTGGTTAGGGAATCTGCCCCTCATGTCCGTCTCACCATCTCAACTAGTCTGTCATCATCATTCAAATGAACTCCCAAGTTTACATTCTTAGCCTACCCTTGAGTTTGCGAGGGAATTATAGTACATACACCTCCGGGCATGCTTTTGCATTCTAATTCGCATTCATACTATCCGCATCATCTCCAGGACGCACATCGTTCCATTTTAGGCTAGGAGGACCCATGCCCCCGAGCCCTTGGGGTCGGTATGGACCTATCCTTGTAGGTTGGTACCGACCCGTATGTTTAGCTTGGGGTTTATCATAGGTCGTCCTACTTCGCTTCCAGTTACCTACACTCCGGCTTCTGGTCTTTGATTCTGATTTGCAACAACTCTAGATATTCCAATCTGTCCCATTCTCCTAAAGAATTTCTCCATCATCTCTTCTTGGAGAGCAATCATCCTTTCTTGCAATTCATTCATCATGGTTTCCATCTCATCCTTAGTGCCGTAGATTAATGGGGGATTAGCTCCTAAGGACGCCTCTTGGCTGTCGCATGGTTGATTTCCTCCAACAACAGTCCTTCTAATTGATTGTCTGGTCATTCTGAATCTTCCTAAGTTTTAAATCAGCGAGTTCAAGTGTTTCTCAGTGAAAGCACCAAAATGTATGAACCAAAAATGGCACAAACACCTAAGGAAAGTAACTAGAGAAATAAAAATAAAGAAATTAAATGAAAAATGAGAAAGAAAGAACACACAATAATTCATAGTGGTTCGACAAATCAAAGCCTATGTCAACTTTATAGTTTTATTGCTTATATTTTGACTTGGAAGTAGAAGTTCTTAAGGGCCAGTACAACTCTGCCACTTAGATTTTCAGAATTACAAGAACATATAGTGGAGTAGAACTAGAGCCCAAAAAGATCCTAAAAACTGAACCCTACCCCTCTATTTATAGAGATAGGGAGCCTAAAATCTTGCAAAAAAGATCTCCAGACCATTCTCCTTGCTATAGACCAGTTTTCCATGAAAATAGAGTGCCACATAATCAGGTTATATGGGTCGGTATGACTCAAAGGGCATGGGTCGGTACCGACCCCTTAAATAGCTAATCTGGTCGTCTTGAATTCTTCATTTTGGCTCTTCTTGTGGTTAGCTTTATGATTCTATAGCTGCTTGCATCAATAATAGCTTGTTTGGAGTCCAAATGACAGAGTTGTAAAAGAACGAAGTTGTAGATTAAAGAGTTCGTGGGGATCGATAGAGAATTGCATTGAATCAACAAAATAACATTGGAAATGGGGTTTTAGTGTCAAGTAAAGGTAATAGGCAAGAGATGAGCTCCAAGTTTGGATTTTTTATGGGTTTGTACCGATCCATAAGGGTGCATCAGTACCGACCACACACTTGTGGAGTTTGGGGTTTCTAGAGTTGTGTTGTGGATTTGTGATTGTGTTGTGATCCTAGTTATACTTTGGATTTTGGGCTTTGTGGTCATCTCTCCGGGCGTCTTGCCTTGAGAACTTCGAAGTTTAACTCGTCGTGTTCGTACGTATACTGCATGGTCAAAAGGTGGGATAAAAATAGTGTTTTATAGAAGTATCCATACAACAACTATCACTGTAACGACACTTTGAAAATATTATATCTTTTGAAATCTTTTGTATGAGATTTGGTGCTTGGGTTTTACAAAGTTAATTAATCATTTTAATAATGATATTTAAAGGTAATTAATTGTTTTAATAATAATATTTTAAAGTTAATTAATCTTTTTAATAATGATTTTTAATGTTAATTAGTCATCTTAATAATGATGTTTTAAATTCAATTAATCATTTTAATAATGATGTTTTAAAGTTAACTAATCATCTTAATAATGCTATTTTAATTAATCATTTTAATAATGACGTTTTAAAGTTAATTAATCATTTAAATAATACTATTTAAAGTTAATTAATCATTTTAATAATAATGTTTTTTGATGAAATATTTTAATAATGATGTTTAAGGTTAATTAATCATTTTAATAATGACATTTAACATTAATTAATAACTTTAATAAAGCCGTTTAAAGTTAATATTTGTGATGTGAATGCTAAGCACAAGTTCGATTTTTAAAAGTTTAAAAGTTTGATTCGGTTATAAAAAGTATAAGAAATTAAATTTAAGTAAACGACATTACTTATACGGAAAGGATTTAGTCATATTCTTAGCATTAAACGTCGAGGTATGGAAACTCATTTCTATCTCGAAGGTTAAAAATGTCATCAAGGCAAGACTTAGAGGTAACACTACCTTAACTTGCCTGGCCTCATTTTTAAACGAGGGATAGTACAAGTTTGAAATCAACGAGTGGTGATAAGGATAAAAAAATTAATTCCCATATATGATCATTTTGATTATTCCTAATAGTTAATTTATTGACCATTGATTCCGCTATCTTTAGTTTTTCGTCAATCTAAGACGACTTTTTGCTTATTTAGAGCATTAACATCCTTTGTCGAAAATGACTAAAAACAGAGCGAGTGGAGGCCATGCTATGTGGGGTTGCTCTCATTAGGATATTATTGCATCTACTCTAGATTGGTTTTAGTTATATGTGCACCGAGATGTTAAATACTCAGATACTTGTTAAGGTTGGCATGGTCCAGCTTGGAGGTTTCCGAGAGCCATCGTAGTTTTCAAGTATATTATAAAGGTATACTTTCCGTAAGGGGGCACACCCTCCTAGTCATTGTTGGAAAATTTCCCTTTCCTTATTTTTGATTCAAACCTTTGAATTAATTCCTCCTTGATCTCGTCAGGAAGTGTGTAACGACCCGGAAATTTCGAACCCGAAATTTCCAAATAGTTAGAAGAAAAAGAAAAGAGATAGAAGAAAGAACAGAGCAAGACACAGATTCTCACATTCGCAGCGGATAAAATATAATATCAAATAATATTCTTTACACAAAGAAAATTGTATCAGTCAATTACAATTTAATACATCAGAGTTATAACTATTTATACATGAGCTGGACAGTTATACAACTTGTTCCAGACTACAATCTATACAGACTACACAGTCTCATATACACAGCGGAATACACTCCATACGTTCCTGCCATCCAACTCGCCTCCTGAGCTCCAGAACGTCCTTACCTGAAATCTGTAATACTCGGTCTGACCCGAGCATTACATCAAAGTAACACCCGGGTCAGGCTGGAAACCAGCGTGAGTAAACTTATCTAACATGGAATTTCCAATTCATAGAACTTATTTAAACCCGGGGTAACTCGTACTTTACTATAAGTAAACAACTTATATAGTCAATACTTATTTTCACAGAACACTATCTAAGTATACAACTTAGTTTAAATGATCCATATTATCCCAAACTGGCCTATTTGATTTCACATATCAATCTATAAAGAATTATAGAAGATTTCAAATCGAAGTGGTTTCGGGTATTAACTAATACCCGACTCCTGTCTCTTCGAATCCAATGTCATCTTAACAAAGTTATTCAAATGGAATACAATTCAAACTTTAAATACAGGATGTCACATTTACACAGTAATCCATCATCGATAGATACCCATATTATCACAGTTTAAACCAAACATATCATAACATCATATATCAGAGATATTATCCATCTAAGGTATACAATATTATTCAATCATTCATAAGAAATATTTATTTGTCACATTATTTCAAATAAATTTAAATAAATTAATTTAATTACTTAATCATCATTTAAATCCTGGTTACCTAATCATTAATTAATTTCCTTTAATTAATTAACTAATCCTTTAATTACTTAATTATTCTTAAATTAATTACATTAATTAATTAACCATTAATTAATTAATTTAATTAACTATCATTTAATTACTTACCTTAAGTAATTTTAATTACTTTCATTAATTAACTAATCCTTTAGTTAATTACATTAATTTATTAATCATTGCATTAAGTAATTAATTCTCTAATTAATTACATAAATTAATTATTCTTTTTATCAATTACACTAAGTAATTAAACTTTAATTACTTTTATTTAATTATTTCCATTTAGTAATTTCCCTTAATTCATTACATTCAGTAATTTTCCATTTATTACTTACATTAAGTAAATATACTTCATTAATTACATTAAGTAGTTATACTTAAGCTATTCAAAGTGATTATCCTAATTTAATCAATCTAATTAATTAATTCAAATTAATTACATTAATTAAATTCACTTTAATTAATCACATCCATAAATTACTTCATTAAGTAATTATTCTTTTATTCTTAATTAATTAATCTTTATTAATTAAGACACCACCCATTCATTTTAACATACCTTCAAAACTGTTCAAGCTTTATATTTAAATTCTGGTAACAATTTACTTCTTATTTACTTGGTTAACATAATTTATTTAAAACTTGCAAAAACCCGAGTAAAACCCTAAGAATTCCCGAAGCAAAACTCGAAGCTACCCACGTTTCGTCCTACTTCGAGTAAAACTCGATTTTTCTCGAACAAACACCCGAGCATTCGCTATCTTCCCCAAACCCAAGTCTTCCAGATACACGCAACCGTGTACGTGCACGTGCACGCCATTCCTGACCAACTCCGATCCACGCTCCGACCATCAACAAGTCGCTGATCTTCCCCTGAGTCGTCTGACCACTCAAATCAATGATACCCACTGGAAATCGGAAACGAGCACATCGAGTTCTTCCTGGAACCCAAACCCATCAACGACATCACCCGCGCCGCCGCGTACCATCGCCAGAGATCCCACGATCCCGTCCAGAACTGCGTCACTGTCCCACGCATCGATTCCCCTCACTCCGGTCATCTCCATTTCACCCACGTCGTCGCCATCCCCTTAAGAACAACGAAGACCAAAACTGCTCGTTAAACCCTACTTCAACGTCGACTAGCCGCCTCGACGAACTATAAATCCATCCACCATTTTTGCCAAGACCCCTGACCTCCGAACTTCCTTCAGCATTGATCTCGATCTTCCCACAACCTCCCATCGTCAGAATTTGCCATGATTTCACTTTCCGTTCAACCCAAGAATTCTCAAGATTTCCAAACTTAAAAATCTTTATTTTAACATCAAAAATCACTATTTGCCAATTCGAATCGGATTATATAATTAAAACGTGAAATTTTAAACATCAAAAATTATACTTGAATTCATTTTCTCTGTAATTTCCTCTTTTTGAAAAATTTACTTAACATAAATTCTTGAAACCATTTTTATAAAAGATGTTACACTCTTATAATTATTTTTCATTTAGATATCAAAGCCTAAAATTTATCATATGAAGAGAATTTGAATTTGTTATGTTGATCTGTGGCTGTGATTCAAACAGAGAAGATATATATTCATTTACACAAACATGCACATTCAAATAATCTCATATTATATACATGCAAGCATATTTATATTCATGCAAACATTTATCACAACCTTACTCAAGTATTTTCCTCAAGTATCAAGATTTAAACAGATTAAAAAAAAAAAATTAGTTTACTCACCTTATATATATAAACAGAGAAGCCTGGGATTGTTTTAAAAGCTTGGAAATTTGTTTGAATTTTGATCTGCTACTGGATCTTGAATTGAAACTGAATTGAATCTTTGCTTGCTTTATATTGAGATGATCTTTGAGTTGTTTACAAGTTGAAAACTGATCTTGTTTCAGGCTTTGAGTTGTAGATGTTTGAATCTGTTTGTTCTTACGTTGATTTGAATTCTTAGATGTTGAAACTGAGACTGATGTTGACCTTGTTGCATGCTTTGATTCAGGTTGCAACATGTTGAAGATTTGAAAAACTGAAATTGTTTGTAGCTTTGATTTTCTTTTTGAATTTAGATTTCAGTTTTTATGAATAAGAAGAAGGAAAGAATTTGAGGGAGAAAAAGAATTTTAACTGAAAGGAAAAACCAGGCTTCTCTCTAATACAACATTATTTATAAATTAATTTTAAAAGAGACAAATGTGGCCACTTGTTAATTATCTAACATTTGTCATTTATATATTCTAATTTACTTACACATGCTATTTAGATGTCTTAAGAGACTTACACATGTATTTAGAGTGTTTTAAATTTTTATTTAAATTGTTTAAAAATCTATACATATTTTAAATTATTCTTATTCATGTGTAATTTTAAAAGAAAGAGTATTTATTCTTTATTTAAATCTTTTCTAATGTTTTATACAAAGTTATGTATCATTTCTTTTAAACTTTCCTATGTATATTTACAAACCATTATAGTTTAAGAAATTTTAAAAGAGAGCATAATAAATCTTTTATTAAATCTTATTTTATTTATCATGCCTTTAAATGAATAAATATTTATCTTTAGAGTTTTTAAAATACATAGTTAATTTTAAATAACTTTTGAAAATTTATTATATTGGATTCAAACCCATTCTTCAAATGACAATATATATATATACACACACACACTCATATACTTGAAAACTTAAAAATTCCAACTTTATAGAGTTTTGCATATATCTATTTATAATATTCATCCAGATATCGGTATTTCTCCCTAATTTAAAATCAGTTGATCATCCAATTAACAGTTGTTCAAAATCTGGGTTATCACATTCCTCCCCCCTTAAAATCTTTTCGTCCTCGAAAAGGAACGAAGCAAGAATTTTATTATAATGTTGATTATTAGTTAAATTATTCCCTAGACATCTTAACTCTTAACTCTTTTTATTTAAATTTTTCAAAACATTTTAAAAATCTACATAATATTATCTATAAAAATACTTTTTATAACTCGATGTTTCAACAAGTCCATCCTTGTTCTCACAGAAATTCGGTCATACGTTGATCAGACGTAGGACTGAAAATCTATAAGGACTTAGCAAACCTGTTTTCAACACCCAGTGAAAATATTGGAAAATAATTTATGAAAATATAGAAAACATTTTTGAAAATAGAGGAAATATCTTTGGTGAGAATGCTCTGGAAATCATCACCCCCATCCATGGTCGCAGTTAACCCGATGGTTACGTTGCCGTCCTGGCAAAATCCATAGATAACTGTAGGTCTCCGCGCTCCTCGATTACGCCATGGAACCCGCTACAAATCGCAGTTATACCCGGGCCTTACGTTGCTATCACAGCACAAACCCATATAACTGTAGGCATCAGCGCCACCGAATTTCACTGCCAAATAATGAAACTTCTCCCACATAGGTCGCAGTCTACCGATATAAAATCAAACGCAGACTGTTGGCTCTCAGCGGCACAAACGACTTTCGCTATGTTACCATAGTGTCACAGTCTACCGATATAAAATCAAACGTAGACAGTTGGCTCTCAGCGGCACACATGACTTCCGCTATGGTCTGCAGTAGATCGCAGTGACATCGAGTTAAACTGTCGTCACAGCATAACCCAAATGCCTCTGTGGGCACCAGCCCCTCGACTTTCGCTACACAAATAATCCTCAGGAACTAGTTTGTCCGGACTCCTCACAGGATCAACTTTAGAATCCCCCCTTGGGGTTCAAGGTAGTACCACCCAGTGGCACTCCTGAGAAGTTCATTTCAAGAGAGCGCCTTTTTCCCCAGAGCTATACTCAAAACATTTTATACTATATACTTATAGTATCTTCAAATCATACCCTTTATGATTTATCAAAATCTCCTTTACAAAATCGATTACCAAAATCGATAATTCTCAAACTAGGCTTTCCAAAATCCAAAATTGATTTTCCCAAAAATCAAAAGCCCTTTCCAAAATCCATAGGTTCCCAAAACCTTTTCCAAAATCATTCTCATAAGATCCTTTATATATATATAGATATAGATATATATATATACTTTTAAAATCTTTTGGATCATTTCAACTTTGTATAAAACCTCTTTTATACTTCAAATATTTCAAAACTCTTTTCTTTTAGCAATAGATTCAACAAGGGAAGATTTACCTTATATAACAAGGATATATAACTTTATTTTATTCCAAATCAAATATTCACATTTGATAAATCTTTTATAAAGTTATTAACCATATTTCTTTTCAAAAACCATTTTACAGTTCTTATCCACAAATCTTCAATATCAATTTCATTCAAATCCGTACGATGTACACATATCATCCGTACACAATATCAATCTAATCGCTCAATCGATCACACAATTTCACTTCCGAACTAGTATCGTCCACCCGACTTCCTAGTGCGGACTCAGATCTGGTTTCTTGATTAGAAACCGTCATTCTCCTTGCATAGTCACAACTATGATAGAGAATATCCAGAACCAATCAAAAATCCATATCCAGGTTCGCCGTCGAAAATCGAGCGAAAAATCCCAACTCGGATCGATAATACTATCTCGAAATTCTGTGTTCGAATCTGGATCAAATCATTATGCGAATAGAATAATATACGTATATCCTACGTATTTATCTTTGTTGGTTATTAGCCAAATCAATTCTCTTTTCTATTCACATTTCCTTTAATTCCATTCACTTATTCTCAATTGCTTCCATTTACAATTGAGTTATTACTTTAATTACAAACAGTTTGAACTCTGACCTATTTAAATTTAAAAATAGCTTGAAAAAGTTTAAAGTAGATAAGTAGTTGAAAAATAGTTATTAGTTTGTAAAATAGCTGTAAAATAGTTAAGTAGGTATAAAAATAGTTATTAGTTGCAAAATAGTTTTTTTTTATAAAAAAAAATAGTGATTAGATATAAGTAACTGAAAAATAGTAATTAGTTTATAAAATAGTTTCAAAATAGTTAAATAGTTCCAAAATAATTGTAAAATAAGTATAAGATAGTTTGGGGTTTAAGAAGAAAAATTATATAGTAAATAGTTTGAAAAAATATATTTGTATTAAAACAATTTATTTTGAAAATAATCCAGAGCCAAACTGTTCAATTCTCATCAATTCAATTTAAATTTCCATCTCCATTTAAATTAACTCAATTGCAATTTAAATAACTTCAATTTCCATTGAAATTGATTTAACCTCAATTCAAGTTGAATTAATCCTCAATTTCTTTCCAAATTCGAATCAAATTCCATTTGATTTTTAAACTTATTCAACTTTAATCACAATTCTAATTAATTCAAATCAAATTCAATTTGAACTAATTTAATTCAAATCTCAATTTAAAACTATCTCGAATTATATAAATTCGAGTTAAATATTTTAAATGTTCATTTAATCCCTTAAGTCAAATTAACCCTTATTTTTAAATCAAATCAACCTTTATTTTTAATTTAACAACTTAAATCTTTAAACCATTTAATTCTGTATCCAAATTCCAAAATTCCATTTTAAAATTATCTTTACTTAACTTATTACAAAGTTCAAATAAGAACTCAAAAACAATTTAATTTTTAGATTCTAATTTATTATCCATTTTCAATTTCCAGATCTCAAACCCATTTTGAGATCACTCATAACTCCCATTTAAATTAACCATTTAACTACCCAAGTTAAATTTAAATTTCATCTTGAAATTTCCAATTCAAGTTATTCATTCAAACTTATTTAACTTCCTCCAAGTTAAATTTACTTAATCCGGTCAACCTTTCACAATTTGAATTCCCATTCAAATTTTAAACTTCAGATTAATAATCTTTCCCCTTTTTAAGTTTTAAAACCTACTTTACTTTGGGTTTTACATCACATTCAAATTTAAAACTCAACACTAAGTGTTCATTTCAAATCATCATTGGTATTATGTATATTCCTCATATATACATTTTCTTTACACACCAAGTTATACTTAAATTTTTAAACCACCTTTGGTTTTAATTTAAAACAAACTTCTTTTAAACAATTTCAAGTTTTCTGGATTTAGATTTAAAATTTCACAATTTTAAATTATCTTCAATTCCAATTTATAAGTCATACTCACTTTAAAAGTTTACTTCCCTAAACATTTCATTTTACTTAATCATTTACATCACTTCATTATTAAACACAACAATCATTTATGATAATAATCAAGATTATCATATTTGGAAACCAATTTATTATTATCTTTATTCCGATAACACTTCTACAAATTCAAGATTTTAATTTCAGTTTGAATCCATTTCAAACTTATCTTCATTTAATTCCAATTTGGTTGTACTACTATTATCACTTAATTCTTATTATTTAATTTAATTCCAATGATTCAACAACCAATTACCTTAATATTTATTAGAAAGAAATATCATTTTATATATCAAAATATAATTTTATATAAAATCATTTACCCTTAAAACCATTTAAAATCTTTATATAGAAAAATAACAAGTACGTTCTCTCATATATATATATACTCAACTCATTTTTAGGGTACCATTGACCCTATCCTTAATGAGTAATCCCACCAGAGCCAAGGTTCTCGCTTAACCTTTAGCTCTGATACCAAATGTAACGACCCGGAAATTTCGAACCCGAAATTTCCAGATAGTTAGAAGAAAAAGAAAAGAGATAGAAGAAAGAACAGAGCAAGACACAGATTCTCACATTCGCAGCGGATAAAATATAATATCAAATAATATTCTTTACACAAAGAAAATTGTATCAGTCAATTACAATTTAATACATCAGAGTTATAACTATTTATACATGAGCTGGACAGTTATACAACTTGTTCCAGACTACAATCTATACAGACTACACAGTCTCATATACACAGCGGAATACACTCCATACGTTCCTGCCATCCAGCTCGCCTCCTGAGCTCCAGAACGTCCTTACCTGAAATCTGTAATACTCGGTCTGACCCGAGCATTACATCAAAGTAACACCCGGGTCAGGCTGGAAACCAGCGTGAGTAAACTTATCTAACATGGAATTTCCAATTCATAGAACTTATTTAAACCCGGGGTAACTCGTACTTTACTATAAGTAAACAACTTATATAGTCAACACTTATTTTCACAGAACACTATCTAAGTATACAACTTAGTTTAAATGATCCATATTATCCCAAACTGGCCTATTTGATTTCACATATCAATCTATAAAGAATTATAGAAGATTTCAAATCGAAGTGGTTTCGGGTATTAACTAATACCCGACTCCTGTCTCTTCGAATCCAATGTCATCTTAACAAAGTTATTCAAATGGAATACAATTCAAACTTTAAATACAGGATGTCACATTTACACAGTAATCCATCATCGATAGATACCCATATTATCACAGTTTAAACCAAACATATCATAACATCATATATCAGAGATATTATCCATCTAAGGTATACAATATTATTCAATCATTCATAAGAAATATTTATTTGTCACATTATTTCAAATAAATTTAAATAAATTAATTTAATTACTTAATCATCATTTAAATCCTGGTTACCTAATCATTAATTAATTTCCTTTAATTAATTAACTAATCCTTTAATTACTTAATTATTCTTAAATTAATTACATTAATTAATTAACCATTAATTAATTAATTTAATTAACTATCATTTAATTACTTACCTTAAGTAATTTTAATTACTTTCATTAATTAACTAATCCTTTAGTTAATTACATTAATTTATTAATCATTGCATTAAGTAATTAATTCTCTAATTAATTACATAAATTAATTATTCTTTTTATCAATTACACTAAGTAATTAAACTTTAATTACTTTTATTTAATTATTTCCATTTAGTAATTTCCCTTAATTCATTACATTCAGTAATTTTCCATTTATTACTTACATTAAGTAAATATACTTCATTAATTACATTAAGTAGTTATACTTAAGCTATTCAAAGTGATTATCCTAATTTAATCAATCTAATTAATTAATTCAAATTAATTACATTAATTAAATTCACTTTAATTAATCACATCCATAAATTACTTCATTAAGTAATTATTCTTTTATTCTTAATTAATTAATCTTTATTAATTAAGACACCACCCATTCATTTTAACATACCTTCAAAACTGTTCAAGCTTTATATTTAAATTCTGGTAACAATTTACTTCTTATTTACTTGGTTAACATAATTTATTTAAAACTTGCAAAAACCCGAGTAAAACCCTAAGAATTCCCGAAGCAAAAGTCGAAGCTACCCACGTTTCGTCCTACTTCGAGTAAAACTCGATTTTTCTCGAACAAACACCCGAGCATTCGCTATCTTCCCCAAACCCAAGTCTTCCAGATACACGCAACCGTGTACGTGCACGTGCACGCCATTCCTGACCAACTCCGATCCACGCTCCGACCATCAACAAGTCGCTGATCTTCCCCTGAGTCGTCTGACCACTCAAATCAATGATACCCACTGGAAATCGGAAACGAGCACATCGAGTTCTTCCTGGAACCCAAACCCATCAACGACATCACCCGCGCCGCCGCGTACCATCGCCAGAGACCCCACGATCCCGTCCAGAACTGCGTCACTGTCCCACGCATCGATTCCCCTCACTCCGGTCATCTCCATTTCACCCACGTCGTCGCCATCCCCTTAAGAACAACGAAGACCAAAACTGCTCGTTAAACCCTACTTCAACGTCGACTAGCCGCCTCGACGAACTATAAATCCATCCACCATTTTTGCCAAGACCCCTGACCTCCGAACTTCCTTCAGCATTGATCTCAATCTTCCCACAACCTCCCATCGTCAGAATTTGCCATGATTTCACTTTCCGTTCAACCCAAGAATTCTCAAGATTTCCAAACTTAAAAATCTTTATTTTAACATCAAAAATCACTATTTGCCAATTCGAATCAGATTATATAATTAAAACGTGAAATTTTAAACATCAAAAATTATACTTGAATTCATTTTCTCTGTAATTTCCTCTTTTTGAAAAATTTACTTAACATAAATTCTTGAAACCATTTTTATAAATGATGTTACACTCTTATAATTATTTTTCATTTGGATATCAAAGCCTAAAATTTATCATATGAAGAGAATTTGAATTTGTTATGTTGATCTGTGGCTGTGATTCAAACAGAGAAGATATATATTCATTTACACAAACATGCACATTCAAATAATCTCATATTATATACATGCAAGCATATTTATATTCATGCAAACATTTATCACAACCTTACTCAAGTATTTTCCTCAAGTATCAAGATTTAAACAGATTAAAAAAAAAATTAGTTTACTCACCTTATATATATAAACAGAGAAGCCTGGGATTGTTTTAAAAGCTTGGAAATTTGTTTGAATTTTGATCTGCTACTGGATCTTGAATTGAAACTGAATTGAATCTTTGCTAGCATTATATTGAGATGATCTTTGAGTTGTTTACAAGTTGAAAACTGATCTTGTTTCAGGCTTTGAGTTGTAGATGTTTGAATCTGTTTGTTCTTACGTTGATTTGAATTCTTAGATGTTGAAACTGAGACTGATGTTGACCTTGTTGCATGCTTTGATTCAGGTTGCAACATGTTGAAGATTTGAAAAACTGAAATTGTTTGTAGCTTTGATTTTCTTTTTGAATTTAGATTTCAGTTTTTATGAATAAGAAGAAGGAAAGAATTTGAGGGAGAAAAAGAATTTTAACTGAAAGGAAAAACCAGGCTTCTCTCTAATACAACATTATTTATAAATTAATTTTAAAAGAGACAAATGTGGCCACTTGTTAATTATCTAACATTTGTCATTTATATATTCTAATTTACTTACACATGCTATTTAGATGTCTTAAGAGACTTACACATGTATTTAGAGTGTTTTAAATTTTTATTTAAATTGTTTAAAAATCTATACATATTTTAAATTATTCTTATTCATGTGTAATTTTAAAAGAAAGAGTATTTATTCTTTATTTAAATCTTTTCTAATGTTTTATACAAAGTTATGTATCATTTCTTTTAAACTTTCCTATGTATATTTACAAACCATTATAGTTTAAGAAATTTTAAAAGAGAGCATAATAAATCCTTTATTAAATCTTATTTTATTTATCATGCCTTTAAATGAATAAATATTTATCTTTAGAGTTTTTAAAATACATAGTTAATTTTAAATAACTTTTGAAAATTTATTATATTGGATTCAAACCCATTCTTCAAATGACAATATATATATATACACACACACTCATATACTTGAAAACTTAAAAATTCCAACTTTATAGAGTTTTGCATATATCTATTTATAATATTCATCCAGATATCGGTATTTCTCCCTAATTTAAAATCAGTTGATCATCCAATTAACAGTTGTTCAAAATCTGGGTTATCACAAAGTGGCTTGAGCACTTTATGATGTTTATTTATTTGTGTCCATTCTTTTATTTTACTCCATGACAACTCGTCTTTCAGATACTTATGTAGTGCTGACGAATATTATGGATGTATTAAGTTTCATTCCTAGGAGTCAGTATGGTAGGTCATCACAGTTGGTATCAGAGCTTCGGTTGAGCTAACACCTTAGCCTGATTAGGGTATAACTCATTAGAGATAGAGTAAATGATGCCCTAGAATGAGTTAATCCTAAGAGGGCATATTTGTAATTTTTATAATAATAATATCTATCCTCTAAAGTCTCGTTTTAGACCCTTTGGTGTTGTTTTCCTTAAACTATTTTGGTCCTATTCTTGTGTTCTAAAGATATCTATTATTTGTTCAGGTAATAGAGGATGGATACAAGAAGAAAAGGAAGGAGATGTTCAAGAACTAGCACGGCTAAAAACGGCAGGGTACCTAGAAATGCTACTATGCAAGCTTTAAATCTGGTAGAGGAAGTGGTAGTGCAAGTTTAGCCTTCTATGAACTTTATGGCTTTGTGTAAGATTTTACCACTTTAGGCGGGAAACCATTCTATGGAATTGAAGATATTTTTGGAGTGTAGATATAGCTTTGATCTTGTGAAAGAATATTTAGAGATTTTCATTTGGGAAATGCGGAGAAATGGCTACTAGCATCACGATAACTCCAAAAGTCGACGATGGATTGGTGGGATTCAGTAACGTCCAATACTCCAGAGGAAGAATTTCCTTAGGCTCGGTTTAAGAAATTTTTTAAAGCATAGTTTATTCCAAAGGTCAGGAGAACTTAGTTGTTGTAACAACCCGAAATTTAACCCGTAATAATTAATTCGTTAATTAATTAAATAATAAAATAACTTTGTGAAATTATCAGAATTGAGCCATAGGAATTGCACCATTGTGTCCGTGGTAATTTTCTGGTCAATTTCCATATATAGAATGTTAGAAACTGAGCTAATATGACCGAGTTATAAAATAAACAACATAAAAGAAAAAAAGAAAAAAATATATAATACAGGTGACCGGTCGGTCGACCTCGTAAGGGAGCGGTCGACCCGCCTTCGCTTTTGGCAAGCGAATGAACATTCGTTCGTTCGAAAAAATCAGTGACGTGTTTTGCATCGTTTTAATTAATCTGGTCCCTCCGTTTCTACATCAAATGGCTCCTATTCAGCCTATGAGGTGGTTGCATCCCATTCAATCTCCAAATCTAACGGTCCGAGATCCACTTCTACACATATATATAGGCCCCTAGACCTAACACTTTTTCTCATTCTAGGTTTTCTCCAATTGGGTTCACCTTTCTAGGAAGGACCCTAAACGGAATAATTTTTCCAAAGGAGAAAATCGTTATAAATTAAATTATTTTACAATGCCAAGTGGATCCGGGAAGACCAAAGGAAAAGCTTAGGACCGAAGGTGAGTGATTGTAATTATTTTAAGGTTTCTTTAAGTATTTTAAAATAATAGGGTTTCCAATAGTTGTAGTTTTACTACGATTTTTGGAATAGCCTCTTCAGTAGTTATTTAAAGTTTTTAACTATTTTCAGTCTATTTCCTTTCAACTATTCCTTTCAGTAATTTTAGTATTATTTCTGTTAATTATAATTTATTACTTTTAAGCATAGCTTTTTATTAATTTACAGTCTATTTACAGTATTTAAGTTTATTTATTGTTATTTATTTCCTATTTACATCTTTTCGACGTTTTGGATTTTATGCAAGCGTCTATTCCCTTCATTCCCCTTTTCTACACGTATGGATTAGAATAAATTTAACATGGATATGGATTTTATAAGTAAGAACATTGAATGAAAAAAATAAGGTGTAAATTATAAAGACTGTAATAAATAATGGAATTGGACTTTAATAAATAATGGAATTGGTCTGAAATTACGCCTAATTATAATTAGAATTGGACTAATTAAAGATAATTGGCATAGTTATAACTTAGAATTATATCTAAATAGAGTAAAAGATGAAAGGAGCTTATTTTCACACTTAGACCTTGGGTTAAGTAATAAGCATGATTATAACGTAGGTTATAATAAGAAAAAGAAATCGAACGAGGCTTATTTTAAGACTTGGGATAAATTAATAAGCGTAGAAAGAAAAAAATGATAATAAAGGCTTATTTAAATAATTTATCTAAGTTAATAAGCAAAGATGAAAGTAGGACCTATACCAAATAGCATTCCCTATTAGACGAAACGGTGTATCACATTAGTCTGAAGTGAGATAAGGGCAATCTTATGCTAAGAATGGTAGTAATTGGTCAAATAGAAGTCCAAATCACGGGGATTTAGATGAGGGGCGCAACTAGATATTGTTTGGATGAAAGGCAGTACCAACAACATTTCCCCTATTTTTCTATGGGCACACGGTGATCTCACGTTAGCCTGAAGTGAGATGAGGGGCACGCTATGCTGGACGTTGGAGGTAATAAGAAGACCCAATAGGTGGAGCAAAAGTTAGCGTGGGCATGGTGGCAGTTACGCGTGCGACTTCCATTCGGGTGCTCATTAATAGCTATGAGTTCCAAGCGCTTTGTATGGTGTCTTAGTAGACACCATTGCCTTCTGTGTAGGGAGCTATATATGTCGTCCGAATCCACAATAGTTGCTCTGTGTATCTTCCGTAGATACCATTGGCTGCTGTGTAGGGAGTTATATAGCGGCTGGTCCACAGTAAGATCAATGGAGTAGCAGGCCAATCAAAAAGGGTAGAATTAGGGTCACATCCTAATTACAGGATTAGGAATTCAGCCTAATTAAATCAAGGACAAGTGCAAACAATCAAAGTTAACCTATCTTATAAATTGAGCAATAGTTAAATCATATTTATTTCTAGTTTATCTCTTTCCTATTTCCTTTGTTTCCTCTTTATATACTAGAACTGTTGTAGAGTCTATTACTTTTATCTTGCTTAAAGACTCCAGTAATTACTATCATTCACCAGACTTTTAGTCTGACCCACTCCTCTATTTTCACTTTCCCCACTTAGGCAATCAAGGGAGAAGTCAGTAGATTGCTGTTGCTCGGAGTTTGCTTAGAGAAGATTTCTACTATGTATTTCTTTTATTTCAGCTTTAGTCCTTTTTGTGTACTGGCTTACTATGAGGGATATTATGTACTCTGATTTTTGAGACTATGAATTTTTATTTCATAAGACATGATGGGTTTTGAGATATAGATGTTGTATTTGGTATTTGACTTATTTATGAAGCAATTATGAAAGTTTTATTTTAAATAAGTTATTATTTTAGTTTCCACTGTTTTTACCTATTTTTGTCTTGTGAATCTTAGTCTCTGTTAGTTTTATTTATACCTACAACGCACCACGCCTTTTAATGTGTCCTTTTGGGTATATTAAGGGGTGTGGGGGTGTTTCACTTGGTGTTAGAGCCTAAGGTTACAGGATTCCTAAAAATTTATTTTAAAAGTAAAGTATTTTTCAAAATAACTTGTTTTAAAAGTATTTTTCAGAAAAGAACTCTTAGAAATAGTTTTTAAGTATAAAAGAGTTTTTATAAAAATCCCCTCAAAGTCCAGTTCAATCTTCTTTCGATTCTTTCGAGCCTAAGTTTCCTTTTCTTTGCATAGTATGGCTGATTGGTTCCGTAGAGCTAAGGTACCAAGGGTGCAAGGGCAAGTGCCCAATAGAACACCGGTAGGTGGAAATCCTTTTAATCCACCTACACCAGCCAATTTTTCTAAGCTATGCAAGGACTTCACTAGCATAGGGGGCGTAACGTTTTCTGGCATGAAGGATTTCAAAGAGAGACAAGCTAGGTTGGAAGATATGGAGCGAAAGTTTAGGCAATTAGGTTTGGAGGACCGACAAAGTGGTCAACCTATATCTTGGCAATTAGAAGAAGAGCTTAATGCAGTTCCTACAAGCTCTAAGAAGCCAAGGTGGAAGGGCAAGAAGGATAAGAGGAAAGGGAAGGTCCTCAGAAACGAATCAAGAAAAGTGGGAGATGTAACCGTTGTAGAATGACTGGTTATTACGCAAGAGACTGCAAGGGAGAGAAGGTGAAGAAGTGTTATAGTTGTGGACAACCCGGTCATCTAAGTTTTGTCCTTAGAAGATGGGGCAGGGAGCGAGTGCACCTGCAGCGCAGATTCAGGCTTTGGATGCAACACCTTCCAGCAGCGCACCGGATCGAGGTAGGAAAATTTGGTTTCTATTCCTAATTTTTCCATTTAGACTCTTTTCGATCCTCGAGCATCACACTCTTTCATCTCTAGTTCTTTGGTAGATTGTTTGCACTTAGACATCTCTTTAGTAGTAGACCCCATTGTTGTTTCAAACTCCATAGGAGGATCGGCACTCTTGTCTATGGTTTGTAGGGGTTTGAAAATTTATATCCTTGGAGTAGAATTTGACTATGACGCCTATATTTTGGGATTTTCGGGGTATGGGATGATTTTGGGAATAGATTGGCAATCCACATAGGGAGCTATATTAGATTGCGAGAGGAGAGTCGTTAGACTAGAGACATGCATCAGTAGGACTCTCAAGATTTCTTGCGACCCACAAGGGCCAGTTATGTTGAGCTTCCTTTATTCCCTCGATTCATCATCATTAGAGTTAGATTCGGCTCCTGTCGTCAGGGATTTTTCCAGACATCTTTGAAGAGGTTAGAGGACTACCCCCCTAAGAGAGAGATTGACTTCAGCATTTATTTGGCTAGCCAGTAGCATTACCCATAGGGCATATGGCGCCTAGGGAAAGGAAGGGATTGAGCAAGCAGATCTGTGAGCTTAGGGAAAAAGGTTTCATAAGAAGAAACATATCAGAATAGGGAGCGCCAGTCGTCTTCGCTACCAAAGCAGGTGGTTCTCTTTGACTTTGCATTGACTATAGAGAATTGAATAAGCTCACAAAGAAGAACCATTATCCACTCTCTAGGATAGATGATCTTCTTAACCAGTTAGTTAGCTCTTTAGTATTCTTTAGCTTGATTTAGCCACTGGATTTCATCAGCTTAGGGTCATTGATGGTAACATTGGTAAGACCGCATTTTGGACACCGGACGGATTCTTTGAGTGGTTAGTCATAACTTTTGGGCTAACCATTGTCCCAGCCTATTCTATAGATTAGATGAACCATGTTTTGAGAGATGTCCTAAAATAAAGTTCGTGGTGGTATTCGTGGTCGACAATTTGGTGTTTTCCAAGAGGTATGGAAAAGCGTGTTATTCACCTAAAGGGGGTTCTTTGTATGCTTCGTGTTTGTCAGTTGAGAGCAGAGTTCTTGAAGTATCACTTTTGAAGTGCGTTTATTGGGGCATAGAGAATGTCTACACATAGTAGGGATTTAAGAAACGGTTTTGTACATTTAGGATTGGGATTATGAAAATCCAAAGAGCGGTAGGCAAAGGTTAGAGATGTACAATAAAATTCAGTAGATAAGCAGAGAAGAAAGCCCATGTGTAGGTAATTGCAGAAATTATAACTGTCTCAGACAAGTGGATTTGACGGTGATGTCTTAGAATAAATATGAGTATACAAGAGGAATAGGAGTAAAAGCCTTTAGTTTAGGAAAAGTACTCCGAGGGTAGTAAGTAGGAAGATCCACTTTATGCTAAGCCCAATAAAATGAAATTTTTGAAATTTAAAAAGTTGGAAAAATAAAAATTGTAATTGTTGGAATTGAAAATTTTCATTGTTAATATTTTCTTTTAGGAAATAAATATTGGATTTTTGAAAAATGGTATGAAATTTAAATTGGTTTTTATATGATATAAATTTTGTTAAAAGTAAGATTCTTTTTGAAGAATTATAGCTCGCTAGTTTCTTTGTAGATAAACAAACATTTTAAATATAAAAACCTAGAGGTTATAAAGTATCGAAAACGTAGGTTACAACATTTATTGTTGTAATAGATGTTTTCGGGAAAAGTAAAGGGAACATAGACTATAACACTATTGTTATAGTAGGTGACTTCCAAAGGAAATGTTTTTATATAGTATATGAGGTTTATTAATATTTATTTTAATTGAATCCATACACTAGTATTTTTGGGTTGTAGTAACAGTGTTTTACGCAACATCTGTTTTGACCCACATAAAAATGTGCTTTGAAGAAAATTTTCAAGTATAGAAATAAAGTGGTTTGTAAGTACACTAAATATTTAAATAAGTATGAGGAAATGTTTTCTAGTTATGAATATATTAAAAATAGTTTTGAAAATGAGTTTTTTTGAAAAGAAAAGTGTAAGTTAAATATTAGGAAATTAGTAAATTTCATAGAAATTGTCTATGGTAAGAGAATATAAATTAAAAATACTTTAATTTATTGGAACGAAATGAATAATGATAAAATTTTCAATGAAACCAAATTATAAATAAAAATGTTTATGCAAGTTATGAGGAATACGTGAAAGAGATATACAAGGTATGTGAAGCACCAAATTTTGTATATCCTATTTCAAAAAATATAAAATAAACTTCTTGTAATTTCACATAAACATGGAATCCTCTTTTAAAAGGTTCATAGAAGATTTTAGCGTTAATAACTTCTCATTAGAGAAAGTAGTTCCAATACATTAAGATATGAGACTGTTAGGTGCAATAAGAAGCTATTTTGAAAACACATAATAGATATTTTAAAAGAAAATGGTTTGGTGAAAAAGTAAATAAGTTTTTGGAATGAAAAACTTAATAAAAGTAAAATTTGAAAATTCAATTTTTATAGCAAACTGTAGAAGTCTTTAAAAGAAAGAGAGATATAAGTTTTAGAATTATAAATTTGGAAGTTTTTCCCTCGAGGTTTGGGAAATAATATTATGTGACCAAGTATTTTTGAAATTAATAGAAACTGAAAAGATAACACTTTTAAAGACAAAGATTGTGGGAATTGATGTTTTAATTTTTTTTAGAAATCTTAGTTAAAGAAAAAAACAAGGTGATAAATACCAAACCAAACTCTTAAATGTGGAGTAGATAAGAATCATTTCCTAGGAGTAATGGAGAAGGTGTAAGGAGATAGCAGTAATTACTTTTAGAAGTAATAATGGAAGTTTCCGTAAAGTGTATA
This sequence comes from Allium fistulosum, assembly GCA_030737815.1. Taxonomy (NCBI): domain Eukaryota; kingdom Viridiplantae; phylum Streptophyta; class Magnoliopsida; order Asparagales; family Amaryllidaceae; genus Allium; species Allium fistulosum. The sequence continues at coordinate 870,653,759 of CM060904.1, read as the reverse complement.
GGACACTAGAAAGAACCTAGGAATGTTGATTCATGAAGAACAGTAAAATGAAATTAATAGGATAGTAAGACAAACATGGTTGAGAATGAGTATTCTTGATTTTGGAAGAACTTGGGAAAAACATCTTTCTTTAGTGGAATTCATATGGTAGTAGTTTTCAAGCTAGAATTGGAATGGCACCTTTGGAAGCTCTTTTTGGGAAGGCTGTGTAAGACGTCTTCATGTTGGTTGGAGTCTACGGAAAGTTTGCTTCTTGGTCCCGACATGGTTAGAGAGACTTCGGAGAAGACTAATTTGATTAGGAGAAAATTCATACTTCATATCCATGTCTCTTTGGTAATAGGTTTTAGAATTTCCTTTTTCCATCTTTAGATTTGAATAGGTTCTTTCCTTTATTATCCTTTGGAAGGGTAGAACTTCGGATTTAACTTATGGATGGTAGGATTTGATGTAAACATGTTAATAGAATATGTTATGAATGATGTATGCTAGTGGTTGCAAGTGTTTGCTAGTGGATGTTATGGACGCATATAGGTACACTAGGCACTATTATTCCTTAGGGATCGGCCTAACTAGGACACTAGAGCATATGCATATGGATGTGTGCGCATTTTTATTTTAATTCCATGGTTGCTATAAATGGATGTTTATCACATGATTGTTGCATTTGGATGATGTTTATAGCACGCATATAGAATTATCAGTTATCATTAGGAATTTTTTGCATTCATTTGGATACATGGCATGGACATGATTGCATAAAAAGGAGGTCAACTGAATCAACCGCCTAATCTTTTGCATTAGTTAGGCACATTTACACTACACTAATTGCATAAGTATCATAAATTGCATTAGAAATTTTTTAAGGACAATGAATGAATGGTTGATGATTGAGTAGATGGTTGTAGATTTGGATGAAAACATTTAGTACATTCTTTTATCCTTAGAGATTTCGGGGACGAAATCCCTTAAGGAGGGTAGAATGTAACAACCCGAAATTTAACCCATAATAATTAATTCGTTAATTAATTAAATAATAAAATAACTTTGTGAAATTATTAGAATTGAGCCACAGGAATTGCACCATTGTGTTCGTGGTAATTTTCTAGTCAATTTCCATATATAGAACGTCAGAAACCGAGCTAATATGACCGAGTTATAAAATAAACAAAATAAAAGAATAAAAAGAGAAAAAAATATAATACAGGTCGACCGGCCGATCGACCTGGGTAAGGGGGCGGTCGACCGCCCAGTCGACCCGCCTTCGCTTTTGGCAAGCGAATGAACATTCGTTCGTTCGAACGAATTAGTGACGTATTTTGCATCGTTTTAATTAATCCAGTCCCTCCGTTTCTGCATCTGATGGCTCCTATTCAGCCTATGACGTGGTTGCATCCTATTCAATCTTCAAATCCAACGGTCCGAGATCCACTTCTACACATATAAATAGACCCCTAGACCTAACACGTTTTCTCATTCTAGGTTTTCTCCAATTGGGTTCACCTTTCTAGGAAGGACCCTAAACGGAATAATTTTTCCAAAGAAGAAAATCGTTATAAATTAAATTATTTTACAACTCCAAGTGGATCCGGGAAGACCAAAGGAAAAGCTTAGGACTGGAGGTGAGTGATTGTAATTATTTTAAGATTTCTTTAAGTAATTTAAAATAATAGGGTTTCCAATAGTTGTAGTTTTACTACGATTTTTGGAATAGCCCTTTTAGTAATTATTTACAGTTTTTAATTATTTTTAGTCTATTTCCTTTCAGCAATTCCTTTCAGTAATTTTAGTATTATTTCTGTTAATTATAATTTATTACTGTTAAGCATAACTTTTTATTAATTTACTGTCAATTTACAGTATTTAAGTTTATTTACTGTTATTTATTTCCTTTTTACATCTTTTCGACGTTTTGGATTTTATGCAAGCATCTATTCCATTCATTCCTCTTTTCTGCACGTATGGATTAGAATAAATTTAACACGAATATGGATTTTATAGGTAAGAACATTGAATGAAGAAAATAAGATGTAAATTATAAAGACTGTAATAAATAATGGAATTGGACTTTAATAAACAATGGAATTGGTCTGAAATTACGCCTAATTATAATTAGAATTGGACTAATTAAAGATAATTGGCATAGTTATAACTTAGAATTATAACTAAATAGAGTAAAAGATGAAAGGAGCTTATTTTCACACTTAGACCTTGGGTTAAGTAATAAGCATGATTATAACGCAGGTTATAATAAGAAAAAGAAATAGAACGAGGCTTATTTTAAGACTTGGGATAAATTAATAAGCGTAGAAAGTAAAAATGATAATAAAGGCTTATTTAAATAATTTATCTAAGTTAATAAGCAAAGATGAAAGTAGGACCTATACCAAATAGCATTCCCTATTAGACGAAACAGTGTCTCACATTAGTCTGAAGTGAGATGAGGGCACACTTATGCTAAGAATGGTAGTAATTGGTCAAATAGAGCTGTTGTAGAGTTTATTACTTTTATCTTGCTTAAAGACTTTAGTAATTACTTTCATTCACTAGACTTTTTGTCTGACCCACTCCTCTATTTTCCCCTTTCCTCCCTTAGGCAATCAAGGGAGAAGTCAGTAGATTGCTGTTGCTGGGAGTGTGCTTGGAGAAGATTTCTACTATGTATTTCTTTTATTTCAGCTTTAGTCCTTTTTGTGTACTGGCTTGCTATGAGGGATATTATGTACTCTGATTTTGAGACTATGAATTTTTATTTCATAAGACATGATGGGTTTTGAGATATGGATGTTGTATTTGGTATTTGACTTATTTATGAAAGTTTTATTTTAAATAAGTTATTATTTTAGTTTCCGCTGTTTTTATCTATTTTTGTCTTGTGAATCTTTGTCTCTGTTAGTTTTATTTATACCTACAATGCACCACGCCTTTTAATGTGTCCTTTTGGGTATATTAAAGGGTGTGGGGTGTTTTAGTTGTTTAGGAGTTTCATGGATTTAAAGCAATGTGATATGACAGTGGCGTAGTGTGAGCGTATGTCAATGCATTGTCCCACTTCAAACCGGGATTGATAAACCCACAGCTCAAAAAGAATGAGATGTTTGTGAATGGGATAAGGCCAGAGTTTCATCATGAAATGACCAATCATGTCAATGGCTGTGCAGTTAATGCCCCGCTATTACCCCGCTATAACGCCGCTATATCTCATAGCGGGTTTCTGCCGGTACGATTTTTCCATATAGCCCCACAATATAGCCTTTCCGCTTTAATCCCCGCTATTTCCGCTATATCCCGTTATTTTCGCTATATTCCGTTATTCCCGCTATATCTTCTTTAATAAAATGAATTGAAAAATTCAATTTATACATTATAAAAATTATGAAACTAATTTATTTGATTTAATTTTTAATATATTTTCAGAAATGAAAATACTCTAATATTCTACTAAATTCAATTATGTTATATAACAGTTTTACGTTTATTTAAAGTATATTCGCACATGTTTTTATTTAAAAATTACTTATGTATTAGTTATAATTCAATTGAATGATAATTTTTCATTTAATTACCATTTATATATTCGTAAAAACATTAAGTACGAGTTTTATATGCTATTTTAAAGCCATCCGCTATATCCCGCTATATCCTCGCTGTATCCCCGCTCTGACTTTTTGCACCTCCACCGCTTTGAATCTGCCGAGCGCTTTAACTGCACATGTCAATGGTACCTTCACTAAAATTATAAGCATGGCCTTGAGGTTTGAAGCTTTGGATATTAAGTAGGACGTCCAAATGGGTGCAGTGCTGGCAGTCAGTGTCAAGCCATTGTCAGTTATACCAGTTGGAGGAAAGACAAATTTCAAGTGCAAGTTTAAGAGGAAGAAGCAGTGGTCAGGAAAGAAACCCAAAGATGGGGCTCCTGCACAAAAGAAGCAAACCAACTTAGCCAACATTCTTTGTTTCAAGTGCAACAAGATGTGCCACTTTCCAAATCATTTCCCAATAGCCACATGTTTCAACTGCAGCCAACAAGGACACATGAAGAATGAGTGCCCTTTCCCTAAGAAGGGGTCTCAAGGACAGGCTTATAACATTGAAGAGATACCATCCACTTCTACGGATCAATAGGGGATTTAAGTGTTGCAAGGTATATTATCTATCTTTGTTATTTCTATAAAAGTATGATTTGATACCGGTGCTTCCCATAGTTTTATTTCATATGCCTTGATGAGCAAGCTAAACCTTTAATATGCTATTCTAAATAATCCTTTTTGTGTGTCAAACTCAATTAGGGGTCCGACAGATCATGACACTATGCATCTAAATGTGCCTCTTTCTTGTCGTAATCATCTCTTTCCTTTTGACCAGTTTGTTCTTGGGTTTATTGGATTTGGAGTGTTGTTAGGAATGGATTGGTTATCTAAGTTTAGAGCAAGGGGGGAAGATGGTCTTGAACGTGAGCATGGAGGAAGGAGAAGGTATTGGCCATGAGTTAGGAGCATAAGGAAGTGATAGTAGGAGTGTTTGGTTGATTGAATGTTGGTAGGAAGTGTATGATTTGAATGACTGTAAGTTATCTCACTTTGAATGAATTTAATAACTTGATAATTTCTTAATAACAAACATGTTAATTTGCTTGCTATTATTATTAATAATAAACACTAACTACTTAAAGTTAGAACCCCTAATTATGTGCTTTAAAAAGCTTGTAAATTTTTTATGTAATGTGCCTTAAGAAGCTTTGAATTGGGTTGTTAAAATAAGTACATGTAATTGGAAATTTGAATATTGAATTTGGACATTTAACATGGACATGTTAATTAAGTACATATGTTAACACATGTTTCATAGTGATGTGGTTTGTATTTGGGAACCATATATGTGAATAAAGTAGAATGATATTGGATACTGAATTGAATACGGAATTGTCCGTATAGCGATAGTCGCTATGAACGCACTTTTGAACTCCTTAACTATAACTTGTGTAATTTGGTGATTTATGAACACATCTTAATATAACTTGTTTTGGTTATTATCTACACTTACATAAGTGTTTTGGAAAACAAAATGTATGTTGGGCATGTTGTAGAAAATGTGAACCAAAGTTGTAAAAGTTTGAATTAAAAAGGTCGCTATATTAACACTTTCAAATTCTTTTTTTGCGAAATAACATTTATTTTTTGGAAACTTTCTTAGCGATTTCTTTAACATTTAAACAAGTAAATAATATATTATTCTTATTCTAAAAGTTTTGAAGCTTAAATCATTTGATAGCTAGTTGAATGAAGCGCCAAAAGTTAGGCGAAATAGTTGCTATACAAGCACTTCGGAAAAATACCTTGTTTTCGAAAATTTCTGCAAAATAATTAAAAGTTATTCTTTGAATTTTTCTTCATGGTTCCTGATTACTCAAAGTATACTAACTATTGTAAAATGAATGGATCTAAAATCATTTGTTAAGACGTCGGAAACTAGGCGCAAAGTTGTAGCAAAATAGGTTTAAAACATGTAACAGAACTTTAGACAACATTTCTAGAAATGCTATCTTTGCTATTTGAAACTATAAATTGTTTAAAAATGATATTTAAATTATGTATTTTTCTCTAATCTTCTTAGGGATGTTTTCTAGATTATAATAGAGTGTTCAAAAAATGGTTTCAAGTTTAACTATATTTTTAACAATTAATTACGAATTTCTAATCTAAGTGGCTTTTAAAATAAAACATGTTTATTTTGATTTTTCTATTTATTTCAAAATCCCCTATTTTACATAATATGTACATAAATAATTATCATATATTTTAAATTAGTTTTAAAGGTGTTTTAACATATTAGTAAGTATTTTAAAGATATTCCTATATATACATAAGTTTGAAAAAGTAAATTAAGTATTTTATAAATTTAATAAAGGAAGTTTGGGTTTTAACACTTAAGTTAAAATAAATGGTTTTGTGAAATTAATTAAAAGTGTATTATCTTAATTTACAAGTGTGGACATGCTTTGATCTTTAAAATAAATGTTTTAAAGTTTATGATGGATATAAGTAAAAGGTTTTGGGTTGTAGTAAACATTGTTTTAATAAAAAACTATTTTTAAACCATTGTTATTATTATACTTGGGAATATAATTAGATATTTAATAATGAATACTTTAAGGTTAAGTATAAATGAATGTTTTGGGTTGTTATGACAATGTTTCAAATAACATTTGTCTTAAACCCTTATGTATAATTAAATATTAAAATCAAGTTTAAAGAGAAATGTTTCTAAAGTATGAAATGATTTGGGTTTGTCGTTACAATGTTTGAGTAACATTTGTGTTAAGCCCTTTACAATGTAATTTAATCTTTAAAAGAGAGTTTTAAAGATAATGACTAAATGAGAAGTGTTTTGGGTTTGTAGTAAACAATGTTTTAGTAGCATTTGTTTTTAAACCTTGGAATTATATTATAAAATGGAAAGAAAATATTATAAATATAATTAGATCGGTAATAATGGAATTTTAAAGATAATAATAAGTATTGAATTATTTTATAAAAAGATAGAAAAAGTTATATGCCTAATTTATAAAAGAGAAGGTATAGTAACAATGTTTTAGTAACGTTTGTTTTTATCCTCTTCGATTATATTTTAAAGTAAGTGATTTGTATATATACTTATATCGTTGAGATAGGTATATGAATACTTTTTAAGTATTGAAAAGAGTATAAGTGAATAGTGAAATAGTAGAATGCAAGTATAAATCTTTTATAAAGGGAAATTAAATATATATATATATGTATGTATGTATGTATGTATGTATGTATGTATATATGTATATACATACAAGTATATAAAGGAAGTTTTAATTAATAAAGAAATATTAATTAATAAAGGAAGTTTCATTTGTAAAGAGGTTTAATGAGTAAAAGTTGGTCTTACGAATAAAAGTTAATTAATAAAAGATAAATTAATTAAATAAGGGATTGAAAGTCATTTATATGACTTGATGTGCTTATGTGTTTAACCGTGCTTGGTTCCTTGTAAAATTAAACCTCTAAATTGATTGTTTATTTTTATTTGATAGTTAAATAATTGACTATCGAATCTTGACCAAATATACTGTTAGTACCAAAATTGGTCACTAACACCCTTGAATAGAGTTATGTAGAGAGATTAATGAAGAAAGTAAATTAAAATAGAGAAATAACGCAATTGAGTGCAAAAAGAACAACAGAAATGAGAACACCAGATTTATAGTGGTTCGGCGTAATTGCCTACGTCCACTTTGAATAGAATCTTTATTACTTTTTCAATCACTTGAATGCAGATACAATCCATAAACAAACCACTTGAATACAAGTTTGAATCAAAAAGAGGAGAGTATAAAAAATGGCAGAGTTTCCCTGGAGTTCTCCCCTGGCCGAACAACACGTGCCGACCCACCAAGGCCGACCCATCCATGACCTTCCATAAGAGCTATCCTACTCCAACCAAACCACCATCGAACAACGATCCACATAGACATGTTGAACCACATAGGTTGCATCAATCCCTTATATCTCCAATCTCTTCTTGGCCAGAATCTTGTCTAGTGCTAACTATAACTTCTGCAACGGTCGCTCTGTAGCCGGGCCAAGTAGCCGAGTAACATTTGCCCCCCCAAAGTACGTCTTGTTGCATACATGACGTGCTTTGGATCGAAGCAAGTTAGAGTCTCCACAAAGAAATCCATCATGTTTCCTGAATAGTCATTATCCTGCAATATTATCCTCCCAAAGTGTCGTATCCTTCTTCCGTCGTCATGACGCTTGTTCGATTCCCAATATTATAAATTCAGGATTGTAGTTCATCAGTAGCCAACTGTGTCCGGTTCTACAGGGCTAGTAAGCTTCGGCTATCTGATCCAGTCGTTTCTTAATAACCCTAAGTGAAAATTCAATTTCTGTTAATTTCAAGAAGTCGAATTTTTTCGAATATACACGTGCATATTCGGGCACACGTTCTTGCCATTGGCTCTCGGATGCGTTTTATATGCTCATGAGTCGTCATAGATTTCTTCTAGTGTGATTGCAATTCAATTGTAATTCCTTGTTTATATTTTTTGTGAAATAAGGGTTGTAATCAACCACTCGATGAGAGGGACTCCAAGTTCTTCATCGATGACGACCTTGGAGCTCTAAGTAAGGGTGAATGGAGTATGGCAAGTTGCGGACTCGCAGTGGTTCTGCAAGCCAATAATGCTACTGGTAGTTTATTCACCCATTGACCTCTAGCTTTTTCTAAACCTCTTTTCAGAATAGACTTTATGATTTTGTTCACAGCTTCAACCTATCCACTTGCTTGAGGGCGAGCGAATACGGCAAATTTCTTTTCAATATGATGCCGGCAGTAGAAGTTTTGGAATTTATTGTTGTCGAATTAGGCTTCATTACCAGTTATAATGGTTCGTGGAAGGTCATAAGAGCAGATAACGTTATGGATAATGAAGTTAGTTATTTTCTTCTTCTTGGTCGTGGTTAAAAGTTCTTGGTCTGCCCATTTGGTGAAGTAATCAACTGGTATGATGGCGTATTTCACACCACCTTTAGGATCGGTAAGAAGGCGATGATGTCAATGCCCCCAAGTGGCAAACGGCTATGGACTAGCCATTTGAGTAATTTGCATCGGCAGGGCTCTTGGATTTTTTGCAAACATCCTGCACTCGTCGCATTGTCTAGCATGATCAACCGCATCTTGATTGATAGTTGGCCAGTAATATTCGTAGCACATGATTTTTTTTGTCAGGGTTTGCCCCCTGATGTAATCGCCACATTCTTCTTCGTAGACTTCACTCAAGAATCATTTGATATCATCATGGGTGATAGACCGAAGCATGGGAATGGATAAACTCCTTTCTACACATGACTTCTTCTTGGATGATTTGGCGTGAAGCTTTGAGGAGGATTTGCCATTTTCCATTCCTCCATTCAGTAAGAATTCCTCATTGTAGATAGTCTTCGATAGGAGTCAACCATGACCCCTTTTCTGGTTTTGTCTCTAAGATCTAGTCGATCTCCATCCATCAATGCTTGGAATATTAAGTATTTCAACTGAAACAAAGTACGTCCGTTGCGCGTCCCTGAAACTGGCCAGCTTGGCCAGTGACTTGACTCTTTTCATTTCGCCCGCTAAGGATGTGTGTAATGGTGTAATACGTGAAGTCGGCTAGTAGCTCTGGACCCGGCCGAGATAAGGAGCAAGACAATGCCCCCGGTAAGATTAACTTCCCTAACTTTGCATACTACCAATCAGGAATCACAAAAGATATGTAAAGTTTCCACTCCAAGTTCTCTAGAAAGTTTGAGACTGGCGGTCGAGGCTTCATACTAAGCATCGTTGTTTGTTATAAGGAAATCGAGTTTCAAGGCGTAGCAGATCGATCATTCCTCAGGAGTCATCAACATGACTCCTGCGCCATAACACTGATCATTGGATGCTCCATCCGCGTACATTTTCCATCTGCTGGTTGGTTCTCCACTACTCTTCGAGTAGTCGTCTGATGCAGTGAATTCAGATATGAGGTCTGCTAATTTCCGTTCTTGGATAGCTCTTCGAGGAAAATAAGTGATATCGAATTGACTTAGTTCGATATTCTATTTAAGTAGTCTTTCAGATATCCTAGGTCGTTGTATGACCTGTCATAATAGGCTAGCTTTTGTAGCTTCGGGTCGATATTCAATGCATGGCTCGCGATAGTCGGTGAAATCACACACGCGTGTCAGAATGGGTTCAAGGGAACATATCATCATTTATTCAGAAAAATCCAACTAATTCTTTTATCCTCGTTGCACTGAGCTGTGATCCGATCTTCAGTACCCGTGAAGGGTCATTATGGCTGACTATAATGTCGATTGTCAGCTTAGTAGGTGTAGTCTTGGATTCTTTGAGTTCAAATGTAACTATTTCGCGTAACAATCAACGTGAAATCTGGTTGGGATGGTCAATTATGATGGTTACTTTGGTCGAACCCCAGAGTCTTGTCATGAGTTATTAAGCCTGATAGTGGAGGGCTCTAAATGCTTTGAGCGATTATCTACAAATGGCCAAAGATCAGGCTTAGAAGCACATTGAAGAAAATGTCGAGTAGGGGTCAGCCTCGAGTTGCGTGCAACTGCATAGCTGGCTCTTGCTTTGAGTTTGAATCTACTTGTGTATTCAAGTAACGTGCTTTCTATTTAATGTATTCATGATCCATTACCCATCGTTCGGGTTGGAGTGATAGTCAGTTGCCCATGAGCTTGGCATCGATTCGATGATTCTATCTCTAGATATCCTTTCAGTCGTAGCCTCGAGTCATTGTAAACGTTATATATAAGTTTCAATATTGAGCTATTGCAGACAGTTTTTGCATGATCATGCTTCTGCTCCCAGTCTCGGGTTGATAAATATACTGCATGGATGGTCGAGTCTCGTCCTAGCCATGTTTATACTCCCGCCTAAGCTCCAAAGACATAGAGTTGATTGATGAATAGTCGGTTCACATTCATCTTGTTTCCCGCTCGTGCCCCTAAGCCTGGAGCATACATCGATAAGTAGGAAGGCAAACCACATCCACTTTGGCTTTACTCTCTTTCCCGTTGAATCGCGGTATCAAGTTGGTCGATGGAAGGCTGAATCTCGCCCATCTTGGACTGTATTCTAGTTTTTCCTTCCAACAGGAATACTTCGTTGCAGCGTCAGATTTTGAGGATGAGTTGGGTACTGGATGGTTAACCACGTCCACTTTAACTCATATTCTCTAATCAGATCTATGGGTAAAGTCTGTTCGAGTGCAGTCGGGTCATGCTCATCTAGTTTCATACTTCTCTTGACGGATCGAAGGAGGGTGTTGGAGAATTAATGATCAAGTCTCCATGGTTTACTCTCCTTTCCACACTCTGGTGGTCATAGTTTTTCAAGGGACATTCGGGTCATATTCGTATGTGCTTAGTGCGGATCGATATTGACCCTCGATCTGAGGTATGATATAGTCGGTCGCTAGTAGCTTTGGATGTCGTTTCGATTGGTTCTGAATTGAGGCCTCCTTGCAGCCGTAGCTTTAAGTTGTAAAGAACTCCAAGCTAGAGCTATAATGAGCTGTCGTATTCAGCTTTCAGTGATTTGTACTCCTGCCCCCAGCATTGATTTGGCCAGGCCACAAGTCAGATGGTCGAAATCCATCCTTAGTGAGTAAATACTCCTTATGTCGATTTCAGGCCGAAGTTTTCGGAATAGAGAACGGTCGGAATCCACTCATCTATTTATCGATGTTTATATGTCACTCTGCATTCTGGTGACTTAGAGTTATTCTTCCCCCGGTCGACTCGCGCCCAATTTGTGTTCATGCTTCGATCCACTCTCCGGGGATTTAGAGATTTGTCAAACGGTTTGTGCTCTAGTCCACAGTCTGGGACGTAGAGATTTTCGTCAAGTCGTTTGTACTCTAGTCCGCGCTCTGGGGACTCAGAGTACTCTAGTCCGCTTCAGGGACTTAGAGATTTTTCTCAAATCGTTTATGCTCTAGTCCACGCTCTAGGGACTCAGAGCATTCTAGCCCGCTTTAGGAACTTAGAGATTTTGGTCAAGTCGTTTATACTCTAGTCCGCTCTTTGGGGACTCAGAGTACTCTAGTCTGCTTCAGGGACTTAGAGATTTTTCTTAAGTCGTTTATACTCTAGTCCGCACTTTGGGAACTTAGAGGTTTTTCACAAGTCGTTTATACTCTAGTCCGAGCTCTGGGGACTCAGAGTACTCTAGTCTGCTTCAGGGACTTAGAGATTTTCGTCAAGTCATTTATACTCTAGTCCACGCACTAGGGACTTAGAGTACTCTAGTCCGCTTTAGGGACTTAGAGATTTTTCTCAAGTCGTTTATACTCTAGTCCGCGCTTTGGGGACTCAGAGTACTCTAGTCCGCTTTTGGGACTTATAGATTTTCGTCAAGTCATTTATACTCTAGTCCGCGCTCTGGGGACTCAGAGTACTCTAGTCCGCTTTAGGGACTTAGAGATTTTTCTCAAGTCGTTTATACTCTAGTCCACGCTCTGGGGACTCAGAGTACTCTAGTCCGCTTCTGGGACTTAGAGATTGAGTCAAGTCGTTTATACTCTAGTCCGCGCTCTGGGGACTCAGAGTACTCCAGTCCGCTTCAGGGACCTAGAGATTTTTCTCAAATCATTTATACTCTAGTCCGCGCTCTGGGGACTCAGAGTACTCCAGCCCGCTTCAGGGACTTAGAGATTTTTGTTGAGAGCCGTCGTATTTCCACCCGTTTGATTTGTATTTCATTTACCATATCGAGGCTAATGTTGTAGAATGAATGGTCGAACCGCATTTGCTCATGGAATAGGACTCTGCTCCCAGCATCAAGGACGAAACATGAAAAATGGACGGTTGATTCTTGTCTGCTTGGTGATTGTAGCTCTTCCAATCAAGTCATTGAAGGAGGTATATGATAGATGGTTGGATCACATCCATGCTGGGGGTTGGATAATCAAGTCTCGCACAATTTGCTTCGCATATCTTTCTAGAAAATGAGGATAATGGATTATTGAGTAGACAAAGTAAGTTGCATATGTTTCAAGGTGCAGTCGTGTCCATGTATTGAGAGCGATGGTTGACGAGTAGGTAGTCCATCACAGCTACTCCAAGTCGGGCTTTTGAACTACCTTTTGTTTTTAGGGTAGGACTTGATGTGTAGATGATCAAATCACGTCCACTCTAGATAGATTCCGGTGTCACTGAGCTTTAGGAGAGGCATTTGTATTTTATCGAACTTTGTTTTATGACTCGATTTGAGTGGATGATCGGGCCATATTCATTCCAAGCCTTGCTTAGGTCTCCAAGTCAAATGTGGAGATCGACGAATGGACGGTCGGTCATGTTCGCTTTGTATTGGGCTCTGACCGTGATGAGCTTTTCAATCTCTAGTCCTTGGCCCCAAATCAAAGGCACATGGTTGATGATGAGTGATCGAATCATGCTCGTCTTGATGAAACTCCATAGGTCCGATCAAGGTCTGCGTCGATTGGTTGGCGACCAACTCTGAGTACTTGGTCGCCTGCATCATTTTGGAAGTAGTTTAGTTCAAGTCGGTCGTAGTTCAAAGCACAATTGAAATTGAAATATAAATAATTCAAAGAAGATTGGCATAAATCTCATTGATAAGTGAAGCAGCATTGTGTGCTCAATATTCAGCTCTGCCCCTAGCCCCTTCTAGCGGGACGTCGATTGTCAACTGTCCAATTGATAATTAGAGTTCTTTATTGATGGGCATCGGAAGTTCCCTCCTCGCTATTCTATAAGGCTTGCACATACTGTTGAAGCTTTCCTTTTCGAATCAGCTTTTCGATCACATCTTGGAGGTGTTTGTAATCGCCAGCTTTAGGAACGTGTGCATCTTAGGATATACAACATTCCTTGCATTTTCTCTGGGCTTTGGTGGACTCCCTCGAGGTTATTTTTAGTATTGCTCTGAGTCATGAGTCTCCAAGTAGAGGCTATCGATTGAATCTTTCAAAGCAATATATGAGTCGAATTTTGAGATCTTGGTTCGTCTACTGGAGTCTGAGTCCTTAGCCAATAGGCTTGCATTGTAATTTCTCCTAGTCTGCTCTACTCCTTGCTTTGGTTCTGATTCACTTTTTAACAGAAACAATCCAAGGTCGTAGGAGGCTCTCCAGCTAACTAGCCGCTAAAATATATCTAGGGGTCGATTCCCCTCAAACGCGATCAGTATGGTATCCTTGTTAGCATTTGGAACAAATTGCTTGGAGTCGATCATCGGTTCGCTTGGAGTCACTAAATTCGAAGTGCTGGGTCAGTGAAGAATGGTGCTTGGAGCCATCTTGGTGTTTTCCTAGAGTCATATCATCTATGTTCTCCAACCTTTGGGAGTATCGTTTGAGTAGCAGTTGCTTGTCCGTTCCCTTATTGCCATTCAGAAGCTGTCGCTTGATCCTCTATGCCCTGGTCGGTCATAGGATGTAAGGGAAATGGATAGAATGTTCCTTAATTAAGTTGAGTTTCAGATTCACTATGCGGAGGCAATGCGCTGCGGCTAGGGTTCGGGTGGGTTTCCACCCGAAAAAGTATTCTTTTTGAAAATAGGGGTCGTACCCGATCCATATTTTTTTGTACATGGATCGATCAAATGGTTTTTTAAGATAGGGATCGGTATACAGTAGAGGAATTAGTATACATTAGAGGGATCAGTATGCATACGATCGGTAACACTAGGTCGGTATACACTGGGGAGGGGTCGGCATGCACCTTTTCTGGAGCGGTCGGCATGCACCTTTTCTAGAGCGGTCGGCATGCACCTTTTCTGGAGCGGTCGGCATGCACCTTTTCTGGAGCGGTCCGCATGCACCTTTTCTGAGGCGATCGGCATGCACCTTTTCTGAGGCGGTCGGCATGCACCTTTTCTGGGGCGGTCGACATACACCTTTTCTGGGGCAGTCGGCATACACCTTTTCTGGAGCGGTCGGCATACACCTTTTTCGGAGCGATCGACATACACCTTTTCTGGGGCGATCGTCATATACACATTTGCCTTGGTGAGGATTCATCCATATGAGAGATCAACTGAATTGCCTTCAGAGAAGTGTCGGTCTTTGTTTAACTTGACTGCAAACTTCAACATCCAATTCCAAGATCTTGCGTACATCAGTGAATCCAATCCCTTCCAAATGAACATGAATACATGATCAACTCTAACCAGGAACATTAGCATAATCAAATCCTCCAAAAACAGGGGAAGACTTAATTCCTTAGATTATAGCTATCAGCTTCCTTTAGATTTCTTTCAAATCTGAGTAGAATAGGAAGTTTGCTGGTAAACAACCGGATCTATCTCACGAATATGGAAATCCACTAGTAGACGATGAGATCCAATCAAGCTGAGAATTCAATTCTCAGTGAAAGCACCAAAATGTTAGCACCAAAATTAGTCACTAACACCCTTGAATAGAGTTATGTAGATAGATTAATAAAGAAAGTAAATGAAAACAGAGAAATAACGCAATTGAGTGCAAAAAGAACAACAGAAATGAGAACACCAGATTTATAGTGGTTCGGCGCAATTGCCTACGTCCACTTTGAATAGAATCTTTATTACTTTTTCAATCACTTGAATACAGATACAATCCGTAAACAAACCACTTGAATACAAGTTTGAATCAAAAAGAGGAGAGTATATAAAATGGCAGAGTTTCCCTGGAGTTCTCCCCTGGCCGAACAACACGTGCCGACCTACCAAGGCCGACCCATCCATGACCTTCCATAAGAGCTATCCTACTCCAACCAAACCACCATCGAACACCGATCCACATAGACATGCTGAACCACATAGGTTGCATCAATCCCTTATATCTCCAATCTCTTCTTGGCCAGAATCTTGTCTAGTACTAACTATAACTTCTGCAACTGTCGCTTTGTAGCCGGGCCAAGTAGCCGGGTAACATATACTCTGGAAATATCTAAAAGAAACGTGAGAATTTTATATGGTATAGTTATCTTTGGCAATGCTATACTGCACATATAAACTTTTTTTTCTCTTCTAGGACAATTGATAAGGAAATTTATCTCCTTAAACGGTTAGGAGGCGATCTCCACTCTTATGTATTATCATTTTATTTCCCACAGGACCAGAGTTGAGATTACCGAAAACTATTGATTAGTTTTGGAGCACCGGATAAGCGGGGTTGTATACTTATATGAGATGACTTGAAACCATAACCACTCTAAAACCAATACGTGTTCTATGCTTTGGAAGGGGTTCGTGATTGGTTTGAGATGTTGGAATCTATGTAGAGATTTGAGATCTGTTTGATATGATCGAATAGATGTAGTTTTTCATGATCTATTTTGAGATGTGGGAATCCATGTGTGATTTCGAGACTTGTTAAGGCCTGGGAATCCATGTGTGATTCCGAGATCTGTTCGAGTTATGGCTTGTGTGCTGAAATGTCGGACGTAGCCACATCATCGGTATTGATAAAAACAAGAGTAAGGAGGCATAATCCAGGGGTTTTTCTTAGCGAGCGGGGTACATTAAATCCATTATCTATAGTATGATTTAGATTGTTGGGCCCGGAGTTGTTGATATCTGGTGGCCGCGTAGTTCACAATAGTGTTCTAGCGTTAGGACCAGTTGTGTTAACCTTATGGTACATCACTAGAGAGATATGCTGCCCAGAAGGATATCTCTGATCCTTGTGCAGGAGATCTGCCTCATAGCAACGTGGGCGTCTCCATGGAATCCAACACAATTAGCGAATGCGCCTTAGCGGTTTGATTTGTATACCTATTAGTAACGTGTTGTACACTCACTCACAACGCAGCTATTTCTTATGTATTTTCAACTCTAGATATTATTATAATATCAACAGATTTTCTTATGAAATGGTTTGGTTATCGTAAGTTAAAACCCGCCCATATTTATTTTCGGTGTGGTCTTACAAGATACATTTATTTTGAAAGGTTTTTATAACATTAAATAATTCAGATGACTTGAGTTTCTCACGCCGGTTTACCAGACTGATCCGTGTGTTATTTTCTAATAAGCTCGAGTCGGCCCTGTGTAAATTTCCAGATTTCATTGATGTTCATTGGAGCTCCTCGAGAGAAGCTGGATGATTAACTACCATAGATTTTAATTTCCACTGCATGAATTTGTTTATATATATCAGCAATTGTAAGGATATGAGTTATAATAGTCCATACCGATGATAGGTTAGTTTGCTCTTATTATTGTACACATACCATTTTTCTTTTGTAAAGATCATTATGATATTATATGTTATCATTTTGTTGTGAGATTCTATTGTTTTTGTTCTCTTATTTCTTGTTCCTTTTCTTTTCTTCCTTTTCTTTACCCTGACGTTCTGTCTTTCTGGCATTTGGGTACTCGGCACGTGAATACCGTGGATGTATTAGTGTCGACATTCGGGGGTCGAAAAGGCGATCGTTACAACTGACCTCACATCTCAATCCATATTAAAAAAGCCATTTATAGTTAACCTTAATATTGGGCTAGGCCCACGAATTCATTCCCTTCATAATGCATTATTGATCTTATATAATTTTCACTATGGAAATTATTACGCTTCTTAAGTTCATTTATTAGTATTTATTTATTTACTTGCTATAAACTATAATCTTATATGCTTATTTCCTTTATTCATATCCATTTATGTCACTTAAATGTCATTTACTTCTTCACTTCCAATTAATTGTCCTTTATAAATGGTCATCATTATTCAAATTGGATAATCAATAACGACATTTATTTATTCGTTTCAAATCTAACTTATTATGCTTATTCCATTTTGTCCATAAATGTCATATTTAATTCTATAATTAATCCTATTACACACATTTACATGTAGCTTCTTTTTAACTATGGATTTATTGCCCATTAATATTTCAATCATTATTCATAAATATTGGAGTTATTATCCCTTTTTTTAATTAAAAAATCCTATCCGTTGATTTGTTAAGTTATTAATATTTAAACGTTTTAATTGTAATTAATATGAGAACGGACATATATTTATTTATTACGTTTTATCATTTACCTTATGTATCTTTATATTTCTAAATAATATACATAGTTATATGTATATGTATTTCTATTTTTAACTCTTTAATTTCTACGTTTAGTAATTTCAAAATATACACTTATGTGTACATTCTATAAAGAATATTTGTTTTCACATTTTAATATATTGGAGCTATCTTTCCCAAAAAAATAAATTATTACCGTTATAACTGTCTATAAGCTACCTAAAAGTGGGACTTTTGCTTCGTTTGAAATTACAAGGCATTATCTCCTTTTCATTTCTATTTAAATAGATAGTGCAAACTATAGAGAAGGACGTCCGTACTTTACACATCTCTTTCATTTAGGCATATTCCTTATTATTCCAAATGATGCACTTTTTATATATAGTAGTTCGAAAATCTATGGAAATTTACGTGGAAATAAATACGACTAGATTGTACATTCAACACTCTCAATAAATTAAAATTTAGAAATTTACATTCCCAATTAAATTAAGGCATTCTAAATAATACTAGACAATTTACAACCCAATTAACATAAATCTAGAACAAACTACACAATCTTATCAACATCATACTTTACAATTTATAAGGACTAATTTCCCAAAATTTCCAGATTATGGTAATATGTCATTCCATCATAATTACATAACTTACATAATATGTGGGCGAGATTACAATTTAAATACTTTTGTTTTAAGCCTACAATTCAACAGGTCTTGTATAGGCATAGTAATCAAATTAAATTCAACGATATAAATTTCAATGTTATATATAAATCTTGAAATTTTCCACTCATCATTCTAGCTTTTTAAATCTCAGAATCTGAATTCATTCCTTTAATTGACTCTTTTTCCCTTTCCAATCCAAAAATATGTACAAAAAGATATATATACATACTCATTAGCATTACAAATCTAAGAGGAGATTTGAGTTAAGTTGGAATTCAAATTTATAATCATAGAGTTTAACTTTTTCATAGAATTGTTCACTCCTTCTCTTCTTCTCTTTTAACAATTATGTAGTATAGTATTTTTGAATTTCTAGAGATAATGGAGAAGGGAAATTGGCAACGCTCTATTGCACTATTCTGAAAATATGAGAAGAAAAGTGAGGGACTAGGCCTATATTTATAGGCACTTGAATCAGTTCTATCCGTTAGATTATAATTATTAAATCCAGACCGTTAGGCAAAGGTTCAACCCTAGCTACCACAACACAGACTGGTCGACTGCTAGCGATCAACCAGCCCAATGAGGTTGTCAACCGATGGTGGTCCAGCATTTATTATCACCATTAATTATATTTATTACCTTCATTCCTTTTCAATTATTTTCGATCTGAAACCTTCAAACGTTGATAGCTACTTAGTTTGAACTCCGATCGTGAAGTTTTATATATAAAGTTTCTCAGAAAATTGCCACAAACTCAATGGTGCAAGTTTCGTGGTCAAATTTTGATGTTCGCTCAAATCCTATTTTTGAACCTTACTTAATTTTTTATTAATTCCCTTTCAATCTATTTACTATTTATTTTACAGTGATGCAGAACTCCATCTAAGAGTGTACAGTTCAAAGTATTATATTTGATACCTCTTGCTTCGGCAAAGCCCGAAGGAAAGATGATATTAGTCAAGTAATGAATATATGGAATCATCCAACTATCTTTGGTTATTATCGACTGAGGGACTTCAGTTCCAACTGCTTGAGCTCGAGTTATGACAAGGACCTTCTCAGGTTCTTGGATACTTTGTTTTCCTAAAACCTTAACTAGAATGAAAATTTACTATTGGACATCTCGAGAGCTTGCATATTTGGCCAACGCATTGGCTTTCGAATTTTGGTCCCAAGGAATACTTTTGATATTATTACTTTGTAAAGTAGGAAGTAACTACTTCACTAGCTTTGAGTACATAGCATGTCTCAGGTCTCTTGGTTAATAGTTTCCAAGGACTTGGCTGACGATCAGTTGAGAATCACTATAGACTCTTATCTCTAGAACATTGATGGAGGTAACCATCTTTAATCAGATAATTAGGGATTTACATTCGACCATTGTCATGGGCCAAAAATCGAGCTTCATAGCACAATAAATTTAATGATTGTTTGTGGTAACTCCCATATAGCCAGCTTATGCACTTGCTCATTGGAGACTCCACCGACAAAGAGTTATCATGGAATTTTTTTGGATTTGTCATCCTTTAGAGCTTTGACATAATAACATGTACATTTAGAAATAAAATCAACCAGCATCTTCCCTTTAGCAGCAATTCTAGAAACATAAAAACTATCATATTTGCTAAGTTCAAAAGCCAATCCGATAAGTCTTCCTGACATTTTGGGTTTGGTGAAGACCATCAGTGAAGGCTGATTTGTAGATAGGTTGGGCCAGATAATAAGTCCAAAGCCTTCTTCTTATGAAGACTAGACAATATGCCAGCTTTTCGATGATTGGATAATGCTTTTCTACAAGGCTGAGACTTTTGCTTACATAGTACACTGGGAATTGAACTTCTTCTTCATCTTGGACTAAGACCAAACTAATTGCTTTATCTGAAGTAGCTAAATAAAGAAGTAGATCTTCTATGTCTATCGGCTTGGACAAGAAGATCTTCGAAAGCCTTTGGCATTCCAAGTTCCATATGAAGTCAGTAAGTTTCTTTAGTAGATCGAAGAAAGGAATCCATTTATTGGTAGATCGGCTTATGAATTTTTTAAAAGCCACAGTATTTCCATTTAAACTCATTAATTCTTTACCATTAGTTGGCTCCTTCATAATTGTAATTGCTTTTATCTTCTCAGGAGTGATTTTAACCCTCAAGCACTCAAGGAAGCTTAGAAACTTTCTAGTGAATTCTAAAATAACACTTCTATGGATTGAGATTCATGTTGTACTTTTGGAGAACTTTAAACATTTTGGCTAAATCTGAAACATATCTTTGAGATAATTTTGACTTAATAAGCATGTCATCAATATAGAAATCCATGTTTCAGCTTATCTGTCTAGTGAATACTCAGTGGACAAGCCTTTGATATGTAGCTTCGGGATTTTTCAGTCTGAGGAGCATAATTTTGTAACAAAATAGTCCTATATTAGTTATGAAACTAATATGCTCTTTGTCTGGTAAAAACATTGGAATCTTGTTATAACTAGAATAAGCATCCATAAATGAAAGTAGGTGATGTGCACTTGCGGCATCAACTAATTAGTTTATCCTTGGCAAATGAAAGCAATCCTTCAGGTAAGATTTGTATTGATATATCATCAGTGAAAGTCCTCAAGTTGCCATTCGGCTTTTTCAAAAGAACAAGGTTAACCGCTTTGGGTATTAGTATTCTTGTACGAAGTTGTTCCTTAACAACATTTTGACTTCTTACTGCAATGCTGCATGTCAAACCTTATTTAGGGGTAGGTATTTTTGTCTTACGGGAGTATAATTTAGGTTAATATTCAAGCACTAACAAATTACGAAAGGGTCATTCTGACCATATCATCATAGGAGCTAGAAAATACATCTAAGCTATTTTGAAGGAACGGTATTGATTTCTCTCTGACTACACGATGAAGATATGTCCCAAGTTCAATAACTTTTACTGTATCTTTTGTATCCATGCACACTTCATCAAGAGTTTCTGTGAGTCTTGCATTTTCGATTTTGGTTTTGGGATCTAAATCAAGTTCAATATCTTTCTTTCATCTAGAACTTTTTCTACATTATAAGCACATTTTGTTGGTTGATAGACCTGTTGCTTTTTTCCAATTTTTAAATCTACAACTCATTCCTAATACAATTAAAATTGAACGATTTTCCTTACATTTTTGTCTTCGTAAGGTACTTTTGGTGGAATTCTTTGATACTTTTAATTGTAACAAACAATTTCAGTAAGTGAACTAGCACAACCAACATATCTTTCGACCTCGTTTTCAACGAGAGACATTTTACTATGTGAATCATTATGTAAAGCTAGTTGCCCCTTTTGTTTTTCTATGAATACTGAAGGGACTTGCAATCTATTTGGTTTTAATACCACTAACATGCATAAAAAATTTCCCTTTGTTTATCGTATTTAAGCTTGCGTAATACATTTTCCTAGATACCCACTAGTTTCCTTTCACACATCCTTAGCCATTGTCAGTAGGTACTTTAAAAGCATGTATTTGGTTGAGATAGAGCCATCAATCGCATCTAGGGTGAGCCTTTTGAAATAGGTGTTATTTATTATGGTACATCCATCACAACAAACACAATCTCAAAATTCTTGTAGTGTGGTCATGAACCCACTTTCACTATTAAACTATATTCTTCGAGAGGGGTGACTCCTTCATCTTTAAATCCATATATTTAAGAGGGGTTTGGCTTCAGATAATCCAGTTTGAGCTACTGAGATAAGGGGATCATTGTGAGGGTGACATACACCCCGCTTATCAATCTTTCTTAATGTAACATTCAGCTTTGTCTTACTTATGTTTTCAAACTTACCAACCTTAAAACATTCTCCTACACCCCTAAGCCTCACTAATATATTTCTTCAAACTACTATTACTTTCTCTGGCTACGTTGCGCCCATACAAAATCACATGAACAAATTTCTAGTCATCAATGTTCTAAACATTTGACCAAATTGGGCATGGTTTCATTTTCCACTAATGGTGTGCCTCCCTGCACACTTTCACTTCTCAAAACCCTTTTTAATTTTGCTTCTCTAACTAGCTTATTTACAATCGACTTTACGAATATGCATCCTTCTGTTCTATGACCATCTATGACATGATCATTATGCACCTTCTTTGTTTAGTTATGCTTGACCAAACCTTGTCTTTGATAATGGATATTTTACCATATCCCGGGTTAGTGCATAAATTTGGGCATATGAATGAGTCAGTGGAAGGCTTTCCACGACTTGGAACTCTCTTCCTGGTTTCTTAGTTTGGTGGAAGTTTCGTCCTCCATTATTCCATTTCCATACTTCACCTTGCGCTTTCATGGACTCGTCAATTTTATATCACCTTAAGCACTCTATAAAAACTCATCTAGTGCAGTACATTCATTTTTGATGAAATCTCTCTAGAATGGGGTGATTTTCCACAACCCTAAAGCGATTGCAATAAGTTTTGATTCTTTTGACGTCCCATTCACTTTCATGGCAATATAACTGAATCTTCAACAATAATCTTCTGGGGATTATCCTTTCCATTGCCTTATATCAGCTAATAAAATGACTCCAACCCTAGTATCTATTGATGTAAAAAATTGAGTTAAGAATTCAGTACTTGGTTGTTCCCATGAACTGATGGAATATAACATCAGTTGCATTAATCTTCTTAAAAATACACTTGCAGCCGATGTATCATATCCCTTTTGGGATAACTATCAAAATCCTATTTTAACAATGTACTTGGAATACATTTCAGATTTAAAGCATTGTGCCATATGGCAGACTCTATACTCTTTACGGCTTATTGACAACTGAGGAAATTGTTACTACTAGCAATTCTTTTTCTCGACAGTGATGTGAAATTCATAATTTCTTTTAAATGTATGATAATTATTATTAAAAATGCATTGTGCGTCTATTTTAGACTTGGTTAAATTTATTTCATCTCATGTAATCAATTTCTATGTTCAAGTCTCTAAATCATATCCAAGTCCACTGTACTATCACTAATTTCTAAAAGAAAGTCCTTCGATCATTGAGGTAGTGTTTCTTGAAACAACAATTGTTTCTTAGTATGACTAAATAAAAATTCAAAAATATTTATGAACTACCTTTTATATGTGTATAAAGCTAATTTTTTTTAACTTTATGAAACTTATGTTCATAACATAAATTAGATAACCACACATCTTAAACTATTTAAGATTGGGGTTTCTTACCAATTCGTATCTTAAATGAATAAGATTTCCTAAAGATGGAATTAAATTTAAACTATGTAATTACTCCTATGTGCTCGTCACTATAGAAAGAAGTTAACTCAACTTCATTCATCAACAATCATACTTTGCCCAGTAAAGTCCAATTACTACTTGTCAACACATCATTATGTATCATAAGAACGAGTGACATTTAAGATTGAATCTTTTTCCTTTTTAGGTACATTTGGAACTCTTTTCTAATACACTCACATATTTGATAAAATCTAAGTCTTTTATTTCGTTTGCATATAATGATTATACTTTTGTTTTAAATTCTATAAACTTATCATAAATACACTATTTGTGTATCAAACACACATACTCAATAAGCTTCATGAACTTATATTCAATTTAATGGCTAAACCAGAATCCCTTTTTCTCTTTCATCCTAACTTCAACCTCCACTTCTAATCCTTCCCCATCTCTTCATGTTGCAGCTCCCCTCGTTGATCCTCCACCCTAACCCCACTTCGTTTATCAATGCCTAAAATGAAAAAGTGCCTCTATTATTCCTCTATCTCAATCGATCCAAATCCATCTTCGAGACTCCACCATGGCACTTGCTCACGCCAATGCTTCAACAAATTCCACCTTACATTTGAGTCATGCCCTTCCTAATCTTTTGCTAACTCGTCTAAGTCCAAAAACCCATTTCTTGAACTCCCATATCTACATCTCTAAATCACACTACTCAGTTCTCTGGTTCCCCTTCTACACTGGTGTTACCCAACCCTTCTTCCTTTCCATTACTATGCACATCTTCTAATGCCACCATTACGTACATTCTCGATGCTTCAATGTTAGTTTTGAACCCTCTTGCTATAAAGGCCACTTTTGATATGCACAGTGTGTCTTTGGCAGACAGTCTTAGTGTTGAACCTACTATGCTGGTGGGGTACGACCTTAGGGGATGTTGATAATGATTTTTCAATGGATTGCACACCTGGTGTTTTTTTAAATACCCATTCTAATGCTGGCACTTTATCAGCCATGAATACTTGCAAGCTTTTTCCAAACACATTGTCTCTAAGCCATGTTGTATTGCCAACAGATCTATGACCATTTCCTCCCAAATGAATGCTCCCATTACGAAAAAAAAATGGACGACTCTATTTAAAGCCTTTCCACTGAATATTGACAAGTTTCACTAAATTATTTTGAAATGCTTGAGATAGACGGAGTCATGCTGCCTCCTTTTGAAGTGGTATAGGGAGGAATAATTTCCGATCGGTGTATCTAATGGATTTCTTCCTTGATGAAAATCCTCTAACTTTTCTGTTAGAGTATGTTGCCACCAAGTTGGGAAACTCATGAGTAGATTATAAGTGCATTTAGTGATTCTATGTTTTTCTTCAAATTCTCATATTCAAAAGAGCATCAATGCATTCCAAAAGCAGAGTCGGTCTTCATAGATGGAAAGTCTTTTATCATTACTATATGGAATCCATCAGTAGACAATGATAGAGAACATGTTCTTTCTATCCCTACTTGGGCACCTTTCACTCACATTCCTTATATTTTACAACTCATGACTGGGCTAAATTGGCTAGATAGCCTTGTTGGCAAGCTTAAAGCTATGACACTAACATGGTTGATAGAAAGAGACTTGTGTATGCGAAGGCATCGATTGAAATTACTATGGATAAAGCTAAACATATGATGCTGAAGGTTAGGCAAGGTGTGGGAACCATTGCAACTATAGGTGTTCACAATAGCTGGGCTCTTGATATATACACTACTTCCTTTGGGCGTACTTTAGACTATTGTCAACGTAATAATCTTAGGCCTTTATTCTGATCTCCAATAGAACACACCTTCTTACGCCTCCGATCAAAAGGTGGATACCCAAGGAGAATTTGCGCTCCTTTGGAATTGCCCCTAACTATTGACATTGCTCCTCCTATTCTACCTAGGTTGTTTCCCCTACTATTAAGCCTGGACCCTCCCTTCCACCCTTGGTAGGACCATTTTGTAACCATATTTTTTGGCATTTTGGAGAACATGTATAGCAACATGACAGAACTCTTATGAGATTCGATCCAAAGTTCAGCAGATTCTATAAGTATGTTAGAGGTCCAGGGGAGAACAAATGTCTTTATTATCTTGCTAATGGAGACTGTCTTACACTTTCTGATAAGGGTGACCTAGGGGAATGGAACAAAAGCATTTTAGCTGATGACACATGGGAAAGGCAATACATCTTCTACAGTGATACGATGGTTCTTGACCCATGCATTTCCACTGGCTAGTTCATGTTCTTGGCCTTATTTCTTCGATTGATGGTAGTGGTATCTCCTCTTTGGAGAAGGACTAGTGTGTACCTATTTGTATTCGAGATATATGTAGTCGTTTTCCAATGATGTATGTATTTTTTGTGTTGTTTGTAGTTGTTGAGGCATTTATGCCTCACATCTGTAATAATTTTATAGAAGTTGTATGGTCACTATAAATCCGGCTTGCATGTGCAAAATGATATTCTTTATTTTGCCTATCAAAATACACATGTTTAATTCTTTGACAGTTCATCAGTGAATGTTAATGAAGTAAGGGTATATTGTTATACCCAAATTACCAAGGATGGATAAAGTATGAAATTATCAAAAGTTGATAGTATACGGCTATCATACTTTTGAGCCATTGCACTTTGAAGCTATCATACTTTGAAGATGTTGCACATTAAGGAGCGAAGATTATCGAATGTTTAGATCAAGCCATCACATATTGAGAGATAGAGTTATCATAATTTAATGCTATAAACCATCGAAGGATGACACCATAATCCATAGCAAGTTGTTATTATAAACTATCACGAGTAGAAACAAAAAGCTGTTACAAGCTGATATTCATGAGCCATCAAGGTTGAAATAATTTTTATCGCGAGTTAGTATTATTAAAGTTATCACCAGTTGATACCATAAAGCTATCGGAAGTTTATATGCATTCAAAGTTGTTGTATTATAAGAGCTATCACATAATGAGTTTATCTAGTTATTGCATGGTGAAGATAGAAGCCATCATAGGTTGAATCATCAAGCTACTGCATATTGAGTTGATAAAACTATTGCATGGTGAAGGTAGGAAGTCATTGCATGTTGAATCATTAAGCTACCGCATATTGAGTTTGTAAAGTTATCACACGGTGAAAATAGAAAGCCATCGTATGCCGAATCATCAAACTATTGCATATTTAGTTATAAAGCTATCACATGATGAGGATGAGAAGCTATTGCATGTTGGCTAATTAAGCTATATAAGGTCAAAATTTCCAAAATTGGCACATGTTGATCAAGTTGTAAATGGTCGAGACTCCTAAACTACTGCGTAATTGATATACTCAAAAGCTATTAAGGTTACAGTTTCCTTAAATGTCGCATGTTGATAATTAGTGGGGCTTGTTATCCCGTCTTTTGGCAAGGCCAGGATACCAAGGAACCGACTGAAGACCAAGTATTGCTCGTCATGGATATCGATGAATTTTGTCCGAGTCCGGATCAAGCTACAATTGATATGACGTGACAAACATAGCCATGGAAGCCTGCATTCCAGATTTCAAGTCGATCCGAGTTCGTATGCTTGGGTTACGTTCGATTCAAGTTGGAAGGAACTGGCTCGTTTTCGTATCCATCAGATCGACAGCGCTTTCGTATCCATCAGTGGACCTCAGTTCATATCCATCCAGCCCGTGTCCATCATCCACTTCGCATCGGTCAGTTCCCATGATTTTATATCGATCAAGTTGGCAATGTTCGAACCCATCGAGTTCGAATCGATCGGGTTCGTATCCATCAGCAGATGACGTGCCTCACAACAATCAGCCAGTATCTACTTCGTATCCATCAGGCAACCACTCTTCGTCTCCATCAGGGAGCCGTGTTTGAATCCAGGTGTGAAGACTTGTTCGTATCCATCGGGCCACTGCTCTTCGTATCCATCGGAAAACCTTACTTCGAACCCATCAGAAACCTCTCGTTCGAACCCATGATCATTGGTTCATTCGAGTCAAAAGGACCTGGTCTAACGCAACGGCTTTCGCATCGAATGAGGCGAGATATATGGATGCGACACGGCCAAACCGGAGAAAAAGATGGATCGATTCGAGATACGCGTGCCACATCATCACGAGACTACGTGAGGTGATCGAGTCGAAGGGATCGTTTCGAAGTGATGGATTCGAACCAAACAGCCACCGAAATAGTCCATTTCGTATCGACTATTTCTCGCAATCCACCGATCCAAATGCAATGAAATTTTCACAGTAGCTTGCGTACACACTAAGGAATGACTCTGCCAAATTTCAGCTCGATTAGACATCATCTTGATCGATACGAAATGGATTTGTATCGATCGCAGATCGAGGCAAAACTTTCTGAGATTGGTCGCGTGGGCCCCCTCACGTGCCAGAACGGGTCTCCTGAAGTTTGGGCGGAATCTCAGCCTTTTACGCCTATAAATAGAGCCCCAGAGCCTACGGAAGAGGGATCTTTTGATTCTCAAGCGCCCAGACTCTGCCGGATCAAGACTTACATCATACCCTTGCTGCTGATTTCGATTTTCAAGTTGTTTTTTGCTGTTGTTTGCTATAATCGCTTGTAATCATTAAAAGAGAATCAATAAAGCTACAAAAACTTCACAGTGGACGTTGGCAACTTGCCGAACCACTATAAATTGCTTGTCTTTGCATTTATATTCTTGTTGTTTGGAGTTTTTGTTAGATAATCTTCATTTTCAATTTATTTTCTTCATTATTATCTCTTCAAAAACTTCCGAAGAGTGTTGTGCCCAATTTTGTTAAAAACACTTTGGTGCTTTCATTGAGAGAAACAAGTTTTTTTCTCCTATTCCTTGGAACTACCATCGACACCGGATTGCATAAATCCAAGAGGAAGATCCAGATCTCTAATCCGGAATCCTTCCATCCAATTCAGATTTGCGTAAAGTCTAGGAAAGGACTCCACCACTCAAGATGGTTAGCACAAGAACTGCCTCTACAGCTGCTGATCAAGAAGGTCGGGATAGACAGAATCCTATACAGCAGCCACCATCCGACCAAGACAACACTGTTCACTCAGATCCGTTGGGACCAGTCACCAGACAAGAGTTCCAAGTGTTGCTCCAAGAACTGACTCAAAGTCGGCAACAATTGACTGAACAGTTGCGCGCTAACGCTGAATTGACCAACCAACTAAACCGTCAAAGGCGCAGGAGGCCCAGGAGGGATGATGTTTCCCACTCGTCTACTGAAAGTTCCGCCTCATCTGACTATCACCACAGGTCTACCCATCCCCGATTAGACGGGAGTCACACGTAAGCTACCGGATATCAACCTGCCTTGACCGTTGGACAATTGAGAGTTGGGCCGTCAACCAGCTTCCAGACCGGGCCCTCATCACAAAGAGGTACCGTTCCACAATATACCACAGACAATCGCACTACAACTGCCGTGGTAGAAACAAGGGTTGATACCTGAAATCTGTCAAATCCGAACAATCAGCAATGTGGGCGTACTCCTGAGCCATACGTCCCGGAAGATGCCGAGCCAAGGAGGCGAGACGTGGACCGTCGACAACATCCGGTCCAAACTCGCACTGTGGAACCCGACCACACCTTAGCTCAGCATGCATAGAATGTGCCGATGCCGGATATTTCAACCATGATACGCCAGATGATTCGCGAAAGTCAGGGGCTTACCAATGACGATTGGGGAATCTCCCGTAGTCATACCCCTTTTATAGATGAGATATTATACGCCGACCCTCCTCGGTGATTCAGAATGCCAACTCTCCCAATGTACGAAGGAAGTTCCGACCCCAATCAACATATTTTGAAATATGAGTGGTCAATGAGCGCTGCAAGAGCTGATGATGCAGTGAAGTGCCGAAGTTTCCCCATCTCTCTGGGGGGAATCGCAACAATGTGGTTTACAAGGTTGTCACCTAGATCTATCTCTTCGTTCGATCAACTGGCTAAAAAAATTGTAGAACAGTTCCGTATGCATGTTTCTAGACCTAAAGACGTTAACACCCTGTCTAGTGTCACTCAAGCTCATGGAGAGACACTCAGGCGTTATTTAGAGAGATTCCACGTAGCATGTGCGGAGATTAGTAATCCCAACGATAACTCGATCTTGATGGCATTAACCAAAGGGATCGATCCTGATTCTGAGTTTGGAAATTGGTTAGCTGGGAAACCACCCACATCGTTGGACCGTTTCTACTCCAAAGCCGCTCAATTCTTATGGCGAGAGGATGCGAAACAGTCTAGGAAGCAGGACGATGTGAGGCCCAGTAGTGAGGGAATACAAAGTAACGTAGCAGTTAAGCAGTCCGGTGAGAGTTCCGGAAAAGTTCAGTTAAATATACAGAACAAACAAACCCAGCCGGGAGGCAACAATGGTCAGAATAAGAAAAGAGATCAGAACCGAGGCCCACGACGTAGGGCTCCAATGTTTGATAATTACACGCCATTGAATACGTCATTGGAAAACGTGTACCTACAAACTTGCAACACTGTGCAATATAAGAAGCCTGCTCCGAAGCCCTCGTCGGAGAGGCAGATTCAAACAGGGAAATTTTGTAGATTCCACGAGAGTTATGGCCATAATACCAATGAGTGTCGACATTTGCAGGACCTCATCGAGAAGTTGATCAGGGAGAGAAAGTTAGATCAGTTCGTGCGGGCGCCGCAGTCTGGTGGTGCGGGCCCTTCAAATCAAAATTGTGTGCAAAATCAAGAAAGACAGGAAGAACCCGCTCGTACGGGCGGAAGGCTAGTTATAAACACGATAAGTGGTGGTCCCCACCCAGCAGACAGAAGCTAGAGGGAAATGGAGTCGTATGCTAGCTCTATCAAGCATGCGAACTTCGAGTGCTGCAGTAATTGTGAAGATGGGGCTCCGGCCAAACAACAAAAGACAATGTCTAATGATATCGTATTTAGAAACCGAGACGCTGATAAGGTCGATGCCCCCACAATCGACGCACTGGTCATATCTGCCTAGGTAGGTCCTGCTTGGATGAAGAGGATCCTGGTTGACAGTGGGAGCTCCGTAAATATCTTACTTAAACGGGCTTATGATTTAATGAAAATGGAAGCAAAGGAATTAAAACCCTGCCAATCTCAAGTCCACGGCTTCAACGGAAGTGCTACAATACCCACCGGAGTGACGGAACTACCAGTGGAGTTGGGAGTTGGAGAGCGCCAGAGAGTCCGAATGTTGCAGTTTGTCGTTTTGGATATTGATTCACCTTATAACGCATTTTTGGGCCGACCGACCCTTGCTGAGTTCAGAGCGGCCATTTCCCCATGGTGCTTGACTCTGAAATTCCCCACTGATCACGGGATTGGAGTCATTCAAGGAGATCAGGCAGCGGGGAGGGCCTGCTATGTTGCTGAGCTGCGCGGGGCGCAGCGAAAGGAGAAAGGAAAGGGCGTAGAGGAATCTCTCTGCGTCCGTTTTGCTGACAATTGATGCCTGGGCCCCGGCCCGGGCACCACAACCAATTCCAGAAAGACCTTGACCCTAGAGACAATGAAGATAAAGACGAGTCTAAAGAGAATCAAGCTTTCCCGGCCGAACTGACTGTGGATGTTCCAATCAGTGAGGGTGATGATTCGAGGATGCTAAAAGTTGGGTCTCAATTGGGCCAACAGACACAACAGGAAGTGGTTGAATTTCTCCGGGCGAATCTCGATGTTTTCGCCTGGACACATTCTGATATGTGCGGGATCTCGCCGGACATCGCAAGTCACTCCCTGAATATTGATCCGCGGTATGTCCCGATCAAACAGAAAAGGCGTGGTATGGATCCAGAGAGATCTGCCGCCCTTAAAGAGGAGGTTGATAAGTTACGATCGAATGGGTTCATCCGAGATGCTTTGTATCCAGAATGGGTGTCCAATCCCATACTGGTTTGAAAACCGAATGGGAAATGGAGAACTTGCATTGACTACTCTGACTTAAACAAGGATTGTCCAAAGGATAGTTTTCTGCTTCCTCGAATTGACCAGCTCGTAGATTCAACAGCTGTGCATGAATTATTATCTTTTATGGATGCTTATTCTAGCTACAATCAAATACCCATGCATTTGCCTGATCAAGAACATACCTGTTTCGTGACCGATCTGGGACTCTACTGCTACAGAGTCATGCCCTTTGGTCTAAAAAATGCCGGAGCAACATATATACCAACGCTTGGTCAACAGGATGTTCGCCAACTAGATCGGGAAGACCATGGAGGTTTATGTGGATGACATGCTAGTAAAATCTCGATTCTCCACAGATCACGTCAGAGATTTAGATTCGATGTTCTGCATCCTTCAGGAGTATGGGATGAAGCTCAATCCATTAAAGTATCACTTCGGTGTCGCCTCTGGAAAGTTCCTCGGGTTCATCATTAACGCTCGAGGGATAAAAGCAAATCCCGAAAAGAACTGGGCAATAAGGAACCTACAAACCCCAAGAACCATAAAGCAAGTCCAGAGTCTCAACGGGAAAGTAGCAGCATTGAGCAGGTTCATTTCAAAGTCCACCGATAAATGCATTCCTTTCTTTGATCTGATCCGGAAAGGAAAGCGAAACTTTGAATGGACCATGGAGTGTTAAGATGCATTCCGATCGTTGGTTCAACATCTTTCCACACCACCGATCTTGTCAAAACCAGTTGACCACGAGCAATTATACCTTTATCTGGCAGTATCAGAGCATGCAATCAGTGCTGCTTTAGTTCGGGAAGAAGACCGAGTGTAGAAACCGGTTTACTATGTTAGTAAACGGCTAACAGGAGCTGAAAGAAATTACCCAAGACTAGAGAAACTGGCTTATTGCCTGGTCATTGCCTCAAGAAAGCTTCGCCCTTATCTCCAAGCTCATCCCTTTACTGTGTACACCGATCAGCCGTTACGACAGGTCCTCATGCGGCCTGAGACGTCTGGTAGGCTACTCAAGTGGAACATTGAATTGAGTCAATTTGATATCACTTATGCTCCGCGAAGAGCCATTCAAGGACAACTCCTAGCGGATTTTATAGCCGAATTTACTGTTTCAGAGGATCTGCCTGAAACCATTATACCTCCTAAATGCATTTGGAAGCTGCACACCGACGGTGCATCGAACGATCAGTGTTCGGGTGCCAGAATAGTACTTGAAACTCCCGAAGGCCGATCCATATGCTACGCTCTGAGATTCGAATTTCGCGCAACCAACAATGAAGCCGAATACGAAGCCTTGCTTGCCGGGTTAAAACTTGCTTGTGATCTGAAGATTGTTGTTGTGGAAATCTATTGCGATTCCCAGTTGGTTGTATATCAAGTTCAGGGCGAATATCAGGCCAAGGATCGACGACTAGCTGCCTATCTAGCCCAAGTTCAAGAAGCACTAGGTCAATTCGATTACTATGCTATTTACCATATACCCCGTGAGCACAATCAGAAGGCTGACTCATTAGCGAAGCTGGCAAGTACAGGTGAAGCACAGCAGATGGGACTTGTCCCCGTCGAAACTTTGTCCTCCCCAAGCATTGATCAAGTAGAGACGAATTTTGTGTTTGAAACCGCTCCTAGTAGAGAATCGTGGATGACCCCGTACCGAAATTACATCGAGAATGGGACGTTACCTGAGCATAGAAATGAGAAAAGACAAATTCTACGAAAAGCTTCACGGTTCGTCATTTAGAGCGGAGTCATGTATAGAAGAGGGTATTCTGTTCCTCTCCTCCGATGTATCGCGCACGATGAAATCAGACGAGTGTTACATGACGTACATGAAGGAGAATGTGGCGATCACATCGGTGGGCAAGCTCTTGCTAAGAAGATACTCCGATACGGATACTGCTGGCCGACTGTAAACCGAGATGTTGCGAACTATGCTAGAAAATGCGATATGTGCCAGAAACACGCCCGAATTCCAAGAGCCCCACCTACCGAGATAACCCAAATGGTCAGTCCCTGACCATTTGCAATGTGGGGCATCGATATCATCGGCACGCTACCTCTGGCCAAAGGTGGGGCAAGATATGCCATCGTTGCAGTTGATTACTTCACCAAGTGGGCTGAAGCGGAACCCCTTGCAACCATTACGACAAAGAAAGTAATCAATTTCGTAGTTCGCAACATTATCTGTCGATTTGGACTCCCGCGTACCATCATCACCGATAACGGAGCCCAATTCGATAGTGCAGAATTTAAGAATTTCTGTCAACGATTTCATATCCATAAAAAAATTTCGGCAGTTGCACATCCTCAGGCAAATGGTCAGGTCGAAGCTGTCAATAAAGTCATAAAATCCATTCTAAAGAAACGAATGGAAAAGGCCGGGGGTAAATGGGTTGATGAACTTCGTATGGCTTTATGGGCTTATCGAACGACCCACAAGACCGCGACCGGACACACCCCGTTTTCCCTATCTTATGGCTTAGAAGTCGTTATTCCAGTCGAGATGGAAGTGTTTTCCCATCGCGTAACTTACTATGATCCGAAAACAAACGCCATATTGCTTGCTGAATCTTTGGATCTACTGGATGAGAAGCGAGAAGAGGCTGATTTGAGAGCAGCCGCATATCGAAGTCGAGTCGCCCGATTGTACAATGCCAAAGTTCGACCTTGAACCTTTGAACTCGGCGATCTCATTCTCAAGAGAATCTATCCGGTCCCTTCACATATGAAACCAAATTGGGAAGGACCATACCTGATTACACAAAGACTTAGAGATGACACATTCAAATTATCGACCGTTAACGGTCTTGCTTTGCCAAGGGCCTGGAACAGCGAGAGTCTCCGTCGCTATTACACCTGACAGGCTTTGTTTGTTTCATTCTATTTTTCCATTTACAGTTTGTTTCCACATTTTTAAACTTGAATTCTGTAATAAGGCAACTAACTTTGCCGCATTTTCTTACTTCAGCAATAAAATGCCATCTCTTCGAGCCAGAGCTGTGATTCATTGAATACGATGTACGACATCACGATGCACAGAGAGCTAAATTCCATCATGCAGTGGAATTTATTCAAATAGAGAGTGGCTGTGATACGACCGGCCACTCGCTACGTGAAACCCGAGCTCGGGGGCAAGTCATTACACCAATGTTAAATAGGATTGATACACGACATTCCTATAACTAATTCCGAACTCCCAGAGTGTGAGCTGGAATATAGACATCAAACGAATGTGGTCTCGAGGAGGGCGGATCCGTCCACCTAACGACCTTGACCATATTACGACTAAATGCAGTTCCGAAGAGGGTGGACCTATCCACCTAACGACTTCGGCTGTACCTTAAACAAGCTCGAGGAGGATGGACCCGTCTATCTAACGACCTCGCTTGTCGACTCAGGGTGGATGCGAATCAACCGTCCACGATCCTGATTAACCCACCGTTCCCAGAGTGCGAACGTAATCCAAGTGCCCAAACAAACGTGACTGACCGTTTGTCGGCCAACTCCATGCTCCCAGAGTGCGAGGTGGAGTATAAACTTTAAAATACAGTGTCGAAGAGAGTGAATCCGTTCACCTAACGACTTTGACCATAACTTAACCAAGCTCGAGAGGGATGGACCCGTCCATCTAACGATCTCACTTGTTAACTCAGGATGGATATGATCTAACCATCCATGATCCTGATATGCCTTTCGAACTCCCGGAGTGCGAGTCGGAATGTAAGCGCTAACTCCAATTGCCCAGAATATGGGTTGGAGTGTTAACGCCAACCCTAAGTTCCCAGAGTGTGAACGACCGCTCACAAGATGACTTGTGTCCCCAAAGTGTGGACTAATACTTGAAAGCTTTCGATAATTGTGACTGACTGCAAGAATGCAAGTGCAAATCCCCGGAGTGCGGATGTAACGATTTATAAACAAACAAGTATAGTTCGACCGCTCGATCCTAACTTATTGCGATTGCAAGCTGATCTTTACAACTTAACCCCGGAACTGGGGGCAGATGCAAGTGTTAATCACTACACGAAACGAGTTAAAATAATGCAAGTACACAGAAATGAGGTTCAAACACTGCAACATTTAAGCATAAAAGGAATGAAAGTTGAAATAAGAAGACAAAACTTTATTTCAACTAATCAAGAGCGATGGCTCATATACCAGCCCTTCCAATAAATTCCTACTAGCGGGGGCCGAACCCGCATCTATACACGGCCTATGAAAGAAAAAAGATGACAAAATTCCTAACTGCAAAAGGAAACATGTACCCAAAAAGTTTATCTACTCTTTCTTTTTCCATGGCTTCTTCTTCAACGAGGAGCTACTGGAGCCACTAGTGATCTTTCGTTTTGAGCCCTTTTCTTTAGGTAGGCTATCCTCGGACGGGAGCATGATGTCGACATCCTCCTCCGAACTGGAGTCTAAGGGAATGCTTCCCGCGGGAGGAGTCGGAGGAATGGGATCTATAGCCGGAAGCGGGACTGGCGCACTAGTGTCGACAAGCGTGCCCCCAGGGGATATCATCATAAGTGGTGTAGGGCCATGCGCCACTGCTCCGCCCTCTGAGCTGCCACCATGTGCCGCTGCCTCCATCTCAGCATCAATATCAGCCAGTATGTTTGCTTCTCGAAGGGCTCGGGCTTCACTGTGTGCCATGGTGGTCTGTGTCGAAGTATCAGAAGTATATGAAAATCCACCCAGGATGAATGGTAAGTCCGCAAAGGGGTCACTCTGTCGACCAAGAAGCTCGTTCACCATCTGTTCGTCAAAAGAGATTGAGCTCCCCTGCGTTACTTCGGCAGGCACAACCGTCACAACAGAGGTCGCCTCAGAGATAATGGCCTCCGGCCCTCGGCATGATTCCTGGATTGCAGGAAGCGTTGTCAGTACAACTTTGGCCACTGATCAGAGAAAAGAAGCATTTGTTAGTATAAACTTCTATACAAGTTCTTCAGTCCGAATGTACAAGAGATTAGTGCAGAGTACCTTCCTCAGTTTGGCTCAAGGTCGGCTGAACAACTTCAGAAGGGTGCTCCCTTATAGGAGATATATGTGGCTGTTCCGGGTCATAAGCTGGTATAGGCTGAGAATCGATCATCGAAGTCGGCTCAGACTTAGGTGGCATAACAATCTCAGAACACGTAATATGATGCTCAACACCAGAGCCTTCTCCGACTTCCCGGGGCTGAGTATCGAGCCTCTCCTTTTCATGAGAAATCATGGAGTCGTGAAGAACCTTCTTTTCGTCATCGTTAAACTATACGGTTCTCCAGCTCAAATTCGTCAAAGGCTTCATCAGGATGCCCCGATTTCTCCTCCTCAATCAGCAGATTCCAGGCATTATAAAGATGTGTTGGGTAATCATCGAGCCAAGTCAGATCTCTATGCCTTAACACATGGGCGTTGTAAGTGACAAGAAGCTCCTCTACCTTAGCCTCAACCCTGCCTTCCGCCAGTCGGACCTTCTCGTCAACCCCGGCTTCGACCTCGCGGACTTTTTCCATAGCCGCATCCCTCTCCTTCTGAAGCACCACCGCCTGGTCACAGGCTCCTTGCGCGGAGACGTTGGCCGCATCTTTCTCCCTCGCAAGTTCGGAGAACTTAGATTTAAGCTCATTGAGCTCTTTGAGGGTTGCGTCTCTATCAGCAATGATGGTGGTGTTCCTATGACCCATGTCTTCCATCATAGTGTAATGCTCTTGTTTCATTCTATTCATGGCCGAGTTTGCATCATCGGCCTTTTTGAGAGCTTCCATTTTAGATTTACGGGAGGACTCGGCCTCGGCATTGAGCACTTGAATAATTCGGTCTTTTTGACCCAACTCCTTTTCCAGCTTTTCGATAGTGGCGGCCCGATCAAATGCCACTTTTGATGCTTTTCTCGCGGCCCTCGCTCACTCCTTATACTGAAAGAATATGTCTGCAACATAATTGTGAATAGTATTTTCGGCCGTTGGCGGAATTCTCTTCAGGTGTGGGGGGAAGACGTAACCGTCAAAGCAAATGTCGGGGAATTCCTTCCTCATTTGTGCGAGTTTGGCTGCTCCTTCCCCCCACACATAATTATGAGTAGTCAAGGAGGCGGCTATTTCAGTTCCACGTGGAGGGTCGAATCTAGGAACATGAGAGGGCGACTTGTGCCGTGAAGTTTCAGGAGGATGTGTAACTAGAACTGGGGGTGGTACAGAGATCCTAGGAGGAGGAGAGCGAGATCGAGACCGACGTACATATCCCCTATCTCTATTAGACCGTTCCTGACTGGAATACCCCGGTTCATAATCTCTATCTCCCTCTCTCATGCGTGGTTCATAGTATGATGAAGATCGGCGCTTGCTGCGCAAACTACCAAGCACTGAGCCTCGGCCAGACATCGTATCTGCAAAGTGAAATAAGGAGGATTAATAACCATTTATGGTATGCAGTTTGCGGTTTGCGGTCAAAGATTGTGTAGTGCCGTGAAAGGTGTATGGATGTGTAACCCCCCAGACCAACCAGAAGTGTCGACCACACTGGTAGAAAGAGACTCGCTAACATCAAGAGTATGTTGCAGTTCATCCAATTCGACATCATGCTGTGTGGACGCGAGGTCCGGAATTGGGAGGTCAGCGAGCCCTTCGAAGGAATTTTCCGCCTATAGGGGGGATGCCTCCGAGATTCTAACTCCAGAAAGGGGTCGGTTTATGACCACAGACTTCCGCCTCCCAGATTTAGATTGTTTAAAAGCAACTGCCTTGCCTTTTCTCTTTTCCTCAGAATCCGGAGTCACATCAGCAGGCCCGACCAAAGGTTCATCGTCGGTATGAGTTCTCTCGAAGTCAGCCTCTTCAAGTATGATAACTTTAGGCTTCTTGAGCCTAACTCGCTAATTTGAGATAGTCTTTAGTACACTGTCGAGCCTTATACTCTGTCCTTGCTCGATCAGTCCAAGGATCCTAAGGTTTTTATCCGTCAAGATCAGGTCAATGTTTCTTTCTTCGCTTGGGACTTCTTGGAGAACCCGAACTATCTCTCTATAATAACCACCTTCGGGTCGCTGGATTATTGCTGAAAGAAAAAGAAAAAGCAATGTGAGTTTGATTTCGTTCATGATTGCCTTATCAGCTACTTGGGAAAGTGATGATACTCACGTCTGAATAGCCATCTTCTGGCAAATCCTGGAGGACATCAGACATAGAACCACTCCGTCTTGAAGTAGCTTAGCCTGGTCCAAGATTCGGTGACCACTTGACAATTCCTTACTGCCTCCAGGAATGTAAAAGATGGGCTGTCTGTTCGACTCTTGAAGTTGAACATATATCTTATCTCGGTCGGGCGGGGTGGACGATAGAGATACTCCATAAATGCAATGAACAAGCTATTGAGCGAAGCATATCCATTCGGGTGTAGCTGAGATGGGGCGATCCCTAGAAACGACAACACTTCTATTATATATTCATTGAACGGAGGAAGTGTCCCAGCTGCGCACGCGTGGCGATTAAATGCAGTATATCCCTCCGGGGGATTATGCGGTCTGTCATTTGGTCCTGGCAATAATACATCGTCCATCGACAGACCATGCCTTAAGCATATTCTCCCTAGCATATCTTCAGAAATATTGAACAGAACAGAGTCGGGTGGACTATTAATAAAGGACGCATCAGGCAATTTGTCCGGGGCCGGACCGATGACTTCGGCCTCAATCTCTGGTATTTCAAGTCTGGGAGGAATTATACTCTGGGTTTCCTATGGCTGCGAGTTTGGAGTTTCCATAGCTAACTAACTCACGAGAAATCATCGTTAGATGCTAAAAAGCCCGTGTGTTCCCCTCGTGTAAAGTGTGTGTTGTGCAGTGTAGTGCAGTGCTGTGCATTACTTGAAATTTTTTTGCAGAGTTAAAGAAAATATGCAAACGATTAAAGTTGTTATGGTTCCATTGACGAGCTTCGAGAGGTAGTCAAGTATGCAATTTCATTATCAAGTCCAGATATGCAAGAATGGAGCTCGTCGGAGTTATGCTAAAGAATGTCAAAATTTCGCATCTAACATGGGAAGTTCGAATCGATCAAAAGAGGCTCGTTCGAATCCATCATGATACCGGTTCGAATCGATGCCCGTGAGCATGTTTCGAATCGATCGTCAGGAGTCAAGTTCGAATCCATCAAAGATCAGAGTACTTCGCATCGATCCTTGGTTGCCTGGGCCGTAACGATCGGGAAAGGCCTTAGCTTGACATCGATCGTGCTCGCATCGATGCTCATCGTATCGATCGTGAAGACAAGATTCATATCGATCCGAAGCTAAGGACTTCGAAGCAATCATTAAATTATATATTTTTTAATTTTTCGTATCGATCATTTCGCGTCGATACAATCCATCACCATATCTATCGGTGCGAACTGGATCTCCCCCATTGACTTATCCCAAGAATCGATGCGAGATCTAGGAAAAAATGTCACTGTCTTCGTCGATTCGAACACGACCCCCAGATCGATCCACTTTTGTCTTTTCCACTCTTTCTTCTCCAATCTACAAGAACATCGCCATGGCCATCCGAACTTCGAGCCAGATCTGGTTTTACCAATTGCCAGAGTGGATGATTGATGAAGAAAGAGTAGATCTGAGACAGTCTCGTCGTTTAGATTCGTGGTGGATTACCTAGTTTAAGATTGGGATTCGAAGATCTGGTGGATTGAAGCTGATCGAGTCGAAAGCACAGAGCTATTATCTCTTTCTAAATTCTGGATCGATCGCAAGGAGCTAAAGGCGGCAGTAAAAAGTGAAAAGTGAAAAAATGACTAAGTCCAGAGTATTTATATGGTGGCTTGGGTGAAACCGGGTCGTTTCGTCTCCCAATCCACGCGACCGGCCACAACCAGTCGATCCACGGGTCGAGTCGAAGGCCTTGTTCGAATCCACCTGACCAGGAGTTTCCATCGATACGAAATGGACAGTGAACTATCGGTGCGAAGCGCACAGCGAAGACACCTGAAGGTGATAAATCCCATCGATTCGAAGCTTTTGTTCATGCCTACAAATTCACAGCTCCTTCTGTCACATATCGATACGAACATCAGTTTCGTATCCATCGTAGCACAAACGTTACCATCGATGCGAACGACACATGAAATCCTTATTTCTTCATTACCAAGCATCGACACGAATAAGCACTTCGCATCCACTGGATTCTCGATCCACCAACACGAAGCCGATTCTTTCAACCTTCTATATCGATTCAGGAGAGGATCGATACGAATGAACTTCTCAAAACAACTGACGAACGTTGTTGCAACTCAAATTTCACATCGGTTCAGGAGAGGATCGATACGAAATTTAATGCAAGAAATTCAACAACAACTTGTCACGGCAACGCAAAGTTGCAGCCTTCGATAAAAGAGCAGTGACTGTTCAGAATAGAGATTGCAGTTTTTTCAAAGCACGTCATGTTTCCACAAGACATACTTTGGGGGACAAATGTTATCCCGTCTTTTGGCAAGGCCAGGATACCAAGGAACCGATTGAAGACCAAGTATTGCTCGTCATGGATATCGATGAATTTTGTCTGAGTCCGGATCAAGCTACAATTGATATGACGCGACAAACATAGCCATGGAAGCCTCCATTCCATATTTCAAGTCGATCCGAGTTCGTATGCCTGGGTTACGATCGATTCAAGTTGGAAGGAACTGGCTCATTTTTGTATCCATCAGATCGGCAGCGCTTTCGTATCCATCAGTGGACCTCAGTTCGTATCCATCCAGCCCGTGTCCATCATCCGCTTCGCATCGGTCAGTTCCCATGATTTCGTATCGATCAAGTTGGCAATGTTCGAACCCATCGAGTTCGCATCGATCGGGTTCTTATCCATCAACAGATGACATGCCTCACAACAATCAACCAGTATCTACTTCGTATCCATCAGGCAACCACTCTTCGTCTCCATCAGGGAGCCGTG
Source organism: Allium fistulosum (assembly GCA_030737815.1). Taxonomy (NCBI): domain Eukaryota; kingdom Viridiplantae; phylum Streptophyta; class Magnoliopsida; order Asparagales; family Amaryllidaceae; genus Allium; species Allium fistulosum. Next base: position 870,612,427 of record CM060904.1, on the reverse strand, counting down.
TTCGAATCCAGGTGTGAAGACTTGTTCGTATCCATCGGGCCACTGCTTTTCGTATCCATCGGAAAACCTTACTTCGAACCCATCAGAAACCTCTCGTTCGAACCCATGATCACTGGTTCGTTCGAGTCAAAAGGACATGGTCTAATGCAATGGCTTTCGCATCGAATGAGGCGAGATATATGGATGCGACACGGCCAAACCGGAGAAAAAGATGGATCGATTCGAGATACACGTGCCACATCATCACGAGACCACGTGAGGTGATCGAGTCGAAGGGATCGTTTCGAAGTGATGGATTCGAACCAAACAGCCACCGAAATAGTCCATTTCGTATCGACTATTTCTCGCAATCCACTGATCCAAATGCAATGAAATTTTCACAAGAGCTTGCGTACACACTAAGGAATGACTCTGCCAAATTTCAGCTCGATTGGACATCATCTTGATCGATACGAAATGGATTCGTATCGATCGCAGATCGAGGCGAAACTTTCTGAGATTGGTCGCGTGGGCCCCCTCACGTGCCAGAACGGGTCTCCCGAAGTTTGGGCGGAATCTCAGCCTCCTACGCCTATAAATAGAGCCCCAGAGCCTACGGAAGAGGGATCTTTTTTTATTCTCAAGCGCCCAGACTCTGCCGGATCAAGACTTACATCGTACCCTTGCTGCTGATTTCGATTTTCAAGTTGTTTTTTGCTGATGTTTGCTGTAATCACTTGTAATCATTAAAAGAGAATCAATAAAGCTACAAAAACTTCACAGTGGACGTAGGCAACTTGCCGAACCACTATAAATTGCTTGTCTTTGCATTTATATTCTTGTTGTTTGGAGTTTTTGTTAGATAATCTTCATTTTCAATTTATTTTCTTCATTATTATCTCTTCAAAAACTTTCGAAGAGTGTTGTGCCCAATTTTGGTACAAACAGGGCTATCGAGCATTGACAAGAGTTATCACATATTGAAGGTTAAAAGAAATACCACGTGCTGACAACCAGAGTTGTCGAATGTTGAATGATACCTTTAAAATCAATACTTCCCGCCGCCATGTAGAATCCTCTAACTGATTTAGCTATCGCATGTTGACAACTAAAGCTTCTGCCATGATACCAAACCGTAGCCATCCATTTTATCCAAATTACACGTGTCACAAATCCAAGGGCTAGAGTTCTTTATAAATAGGTATGTACCTCCTCCATGAAAGTTGGGAATTTCTAATCAACCATGTTCTTCATTTTCATTTTATTCTTAGCATAATAAAGAGAGCTTGAATTATGACCTTAATGGCTGCTTACTTATATGACTTTGTGACTTTTTGTTTGTGGACTTTGCAAAGAATAATTTTATAATGACTTCCTATGGATTCAACAAAAACATAGTTGACTAAGTAACCCAACTTACTCAAGTAGCCTTGACTCCTCTTAAATATTGCATATTGGGTTGAACTAAATTTCAGCCGAACATTAAGTGGTGCTTTCATTAAGAGTTGAACTTAGGGCAGACAACTAAATAATCACTATTTGACCACTAAAATTTGCAAATGGGTAGATCAATGAAGAAGGTTATGTCCAAGTCAAGGGAAACGATGCAACACACGAACATTGAGGTAAATGTGATTCCTTAATTTAACATAGAGAATATCGAGATAGGTTAAGCATCAACACCTATGGAAACATCTAAGGAAGAAAATGACCTTAAGACCATGAAAAGACAACTTCAAGCTATGCATGAACTAGTTGAGATACTTGTCGCTCAAAAATCTTCAAGTATGTCACAAAGAATGAAAGAAAACAAAGAGAATGAGGCTGAATCTCCTCGAAGTAAAGCTGAAGGTTCAAATTTAAGAAGTAAGAAGGTTGAAAAGATCAATCTAGGACCTTAAAGAAAAGATGAAAATCATCCAATTCAAAAGCCAAATATAGAATTAAAATTCCCACAAGTACAATTTGCAAGCTTTACTTCATAAAAGGAATACAAGTAGGAACGAATAGACTACCAAACGATGAAGCATATTTAATAGACTTGGTCAATAAGATGGTAAGATACATAGCAAATCTGAAAGGGAAAAGGACCATGTATCCCAAGGCAAATAATAATTTCAAGGGAGCTTCATTTAGTGAAGAGATTATGGGGGTCACATTACTATCATATGCAACTATCCCAACAATCAAAAATGATGGAACAGCTGATCTTGATGACTATTCGATGGCTTTCAAGAGCCAAATGGACTTATATGATGCCTCAAGGGTGATAAGATGTAGGCTGTTTCCAACAACATTCTATTGAGCATTGGCAAAATGGTACCAATCTTATCAAGAAAAAACAATTTAGTAATGGGAGCAATTTTCTTATGAGTTCTCAGCATAATTCTACACCTCAAAAGAGCCAAATATTGATGCAAGTGTATCGACTAACATAAAATTAAAACTGAGGTAATTATTACTGGATTATCTTAAAAGATTCAACGCTGAAGGAAAAAAGGCGAAAAGGGTGAGTGATTGAGAGAAGTTGATGGCAGTAAAGTCTGGTTGATTGAAAATACTCCTTTCTAGAAAGACCTATATATTCATGGTTCTATGATTTGAAGGACTTTCACTTGCAGGCTGATAAATTCGTATGTATGAGTGAGAGTTTTCATAATGAAATAAATTAAGGAGAAAGGGGAAGCTTCATGCCCTAAAAAAAGGGAAAATGGGTGGATTCACTAAAGCCAATTGTGGAACTGAACCAACCTACTTCTTACATATATATTGTTACTAAAGATGAGCTTGAGTGCCCTACATCTTTTAAGTCAAGAACAAATCCTAAACCAAACAAAGGACCTATTACAACCAATTAACTAAATCGATATAATTCATGGAGGGCCACAAGCTGCAAGAACGAGTAAAGGAGCCAGAAACATGTACATAAAAGAGGCCATAGAAGACATCTATTGAATAAGTGAGGAACCAACATCAAAGACTTTCAAAAGTTCTTTTCAAGTACCATATCTGGTAATAACACTAAGGGAATTGAGAGGAGTTAGGCACCCATAAAATGACCCGCTCATGATAACTGCTCAAATTGAACTTTCACTTGTATCAAAGATATTGATTGACACAAGAAGTGTTGTTAATGTCATTTTTAAGAGTGCGTTTAACCAAATGGGAATCCCATAAGAAGAGCTAAAACCGAGCTTGGAACCAATCTTCTGTTTCAATAACAAAGGGTCCACACCAATTGGTCAAGTTAAACTGTTTGTTCAAATTTGGAACCCCACCCTATTCATGGACATTTGAAACTTTTTTTATGATCATGAACTAGCTGTACATCTTATCACAGTGCGTTCTTCGGGCGACCGGTGCTAGACGAGATTTATGCCTTGTCTCTCCAAAACATTTGCTGATAAAATTCCTTTACAAGGCTGGATGGGAAACTATTCATGGAGAATAATTTAGTTATCAAGAGATGTAATTTTCCACACTCAAACAATATTGTAAAGAGGGAGAATATTGTTATGGACCTATGTTAAATAAACGTAAAAAATTATAACTTCTAAGCCCTTGCATATCAGTCCCCAAGAACTGATATCTAAGGCAAATAGGCAAAGTTTTACATCGAAAATGCTTCAAGTAGTGAGTGGGAGAGTCAAATCAGAAGAAAGTAAAAGGCAACATATGGAGTTAAATCAAGTCGACCAAGATAAAAATGAAACTTCAAAAGAGATAGTACCAAATATGGATTCTAAAGATGGATCAAAAAATCCGTAATCTGTGGAAGACTTGTAGGGAATAAGCATAGACTCATAAGATTTTACTAAAATGGTGAAGGCATGAAGAAGAATGGATAAAGACACGAGGGAAAATTAATCTCATTCCTACAATCAAATAAAGATGCCATTACATGGACCCATGCTGATATGGAAGGAATTAACCTAGTAATAATGTGCCATGCACTTAATACTGATCCAAAATTTACTCCAATAAGGTAGAAGAAAAGACAATTTGAGAAAGTCCACACTATAGCACTATAAAAAGAAATACATAAGCTAGTAGAAAATAGATTCATTAGAGAGGTGTTTTATCGGAAGTAGTTAGCAAATCTGATATATTTCAAGAAGTCTAATTGGAAATGGAGAACATATGTTGACTATACAGACTTGAATAAAGCATGTCTCAAAGATTATTACCCCTTTTCAAGAATCGATCGGTTAGTTGACGCTACAAGCGGCCATAAGTTGTTGTCCTTCATGGATGCATATTCGGGGTATAATCGAATTCCTATATTTAGGCCTGATGAACAACACACCAGTTTTGTGGCCGATTGGGGAATGTATTGCTATAAAGTCATGTCGTTCAGATTGAAAAATGCAGAAGCCACATACCAAAGATTAGTTAGTAGAATATTCCAAAATCAAATTGGAAAGAACATGGAAGTATATGTGGATGATTGCTAGTAAAGTCTAAAAAAAGAGAATGATCATGTGGAAGACTTGAACGAAATGTTTGGAATATTGAAAAATTATAAGATGAAGTTGAATCTATAAAAATGCTCCTTAAGAATCCAATCTGACAAGTTCTTAGGATACATCATAAGTGCACGAGAAATAGAAGTTGATCCTGAATACATTAAGACAATGGGATTAAATGGGCAAGTCGCAGTGCTCATCCTATTCATATCTAGAGCCACTGATTAGTGTATTCCTTTCTTTGACGTAATCAAGAAACGAAAAACGTGGAATGGGCAAAAGAATGCCAAAACGCTTTCCAAGAGTTAAAAAGGATTTGGAAAACCATATATACTTTCTAACCTAGTGGAAGGAGAAGACTTGTTCTTATATATGGTAGTATCGAAACATGTGATAAGCTCAGTCACAAAAAGAGAAGAAGATGGAATCCAATTCCTGGTATATTATACAAGTAAGGTGCTAAAAGATGCCGAAGCTAGGTATCTAGTTATACAAAAATTGTTCTATTGCTTACTATTGCCAGCACGAAAATTAAGATTTTATTTTCAAGTGGATCCAATCATGGTTTTGCCAGTTATCCACTAAGCCAGGTCCTTAGCAAACCCGAAACAACAAGAAGATTAATAAAATGGGGGATTGAGTTGATTCAATATAACATTGAGTATTTACCCCTAGGTGTTAGCAAAACAACAAGCCTTAGCTAATTCAGTAGTAAAATGTACATGATTTATCAAGGGATGACTAGAGAAAGAAAAGAAGCTCGAACCAAAGTGACGTTATATGTAGATAGAGCATCAAATGAGCAAAGAGCTGGGGCAGGTTATGTAATGATTATGCCTGATGGGCATATGTACACTATGCAATGAAGTAACTAAAATCGTGGCCTAGTATAAGTCCATGATCATAGGTTTAACCTTATCCCAATAGCCGAAGATCCTAAGAATTGAGATATTTAGGGATCCGCAATTAATGATGAACCAATTAAAGAATGTATTCCAAATTAAGGATCCCGGTTAGCTCAGTGCGTAAAGAAAATGCATGAAATGCTGATTTAGTTTGAAGACTTTTCTATACATTAAATAACGAGGGAAAAGAATGCACAAGATGATTCTTTGGAAAATTAGCAAGCTCATAAGAGGCATCTGAAGTCAAAGTTATTCCATTTGGATTCCAACAAAACCTTAGCATTGAGTTAGAAAAGGAAGAATTAAATAACAAAGACTTAGTTCTAACTCAATCTCAAACTCAACAGCCGTCATGCAACAAGGAAAATCCTTAAGAATATAGTAGATATAGAGAAGCCTCCAAAATAATAAGAACAAATGCCCATGAAGATCAATATGCTAATAGTTAGATGATGCCTTTGATCGAATATTTAGAGGAAGGAATATTGTCCAAAGGAAGTAACGAATCACAAAAATTAAGATACCAAGCTCCCTCATATACCATAATTGACGGAATATTATAGAAAAAATGGTACTCAACACCTTACTTGAGTTGTATCACCCCGAAATAGGAGCTAAATTGTTAAGAAAAGCCCATGAAGGGTTCTGTGAGGATCATTCTAATAGGGTAAAATTAGGAAAAAAGGTAATAAGATAATGATATTATTGGTTTGATATGACAAAGGACGCCTTAACCTACATAAAGTGATGTGACTAATTTCAAAAGTTTTCTAGAACTCCATGGTTTCCCCCAAGTGATTTAACTATCGTTACCAATTCATGGCCTTCTAATGTATAGGGAATGGACTTAATTGGGCCTCTTCCAGTCTCGAAAAAAGGAGCAAAGTTTATTATGGTGGCCATTGATTATGTAACATCCCTTTCCGTAATTAAAATAAAATAAATATATTAAATTGGATTTGGGGAATTAATTAGAATATTTAAATTAGAAATTGAGTTATTTGATTATAAAATTTGGAATTACTAATTATTTTGAGTTTAAATATTGAAAAACTATTTTATATGGATAAATAAAGTTTAAAAAGTTATTTTGGATTTGATATTTTTTAAATTGAAATTTTTGATTTAAAAGAAGAACATTGATTCAAAATTCAAATTTTGAATTTGAATTGTGTTTTAAAAATCCAAAAGTTGTTTGAAAATTTATTTTGACAAAATAAATAATATTTGTGAAAATTTTGAATCATTTTGGAAATAAAACAATTATTTTATAATTGTTAAAATTGAAATGTGATGTTTTAATGAAATAAAAATCGTCACAAAAATATAATAAAATTTGGATTAAAACAGGTCGAGCGAAATTTTAATCAGAGATCGAATATCAGTTAAGTAATAGACTGGTTAAGGGTTCGAAATGATTTAAAAATAAAATTAAACCTTACTTCCTATTTATTAGACCACACACTTAAACCCACGCGCAACCCATCCCCTTCATCCTTATCCCGTATCCATTTTTGGTTTTAAAAATCTGTTAGCTTTTCTACTCTTACCATAAATCCAAATTAGTTCAAAAAAAATTAAAATGCAAAAATAAAAATAAAAATAGTCATGTGCGACTCTAGCGACGATGTCTAGAGGAGGAGGCATAAATGCATCAACTTACACGTGAACGCGTGTAATCGACGATGCATGTAGAAGGATGCAGGCTTGGAAGGCATTGCGGCAAAAGGAGGCTAGTGATAAGGAGGGGAGCAGTGATGAGGGCGAGTGCGTATTCGATGTTGGTGTAGGATGTGTGATGGATTTGGTTGGTTTGGGTGAACTTACGGCTAGAGCTTGCTGAATCTTGGGATGTTTATGTAGTGCTATGTTGAGGCATAGGATGGTGATGGCAAAAATGGTAAATAGTGAATATAATATATGTTTCAATTTCTAATAGTGAGTACAATTGAACCTCTTTTTATTAAATTCGAGTTAATTTATGAATTAAATTATATGGTTGAAATAGGTATATCAAATTCTTATTGATTACAAAATTACAATGAATATAACGTTAACAATTTTGAATATCATTCCATATGCTAATCCCCTATTTGATATTGATTTATTCACATTGAATTTAATTAACTATTCCAAATTTTACACTAAATATAATTTGATTTACTATCTATGTTTAGCTTTGATATTTCGATTTCAACTTATTTCAATTAGGTGAAATGTATGATTTATAATGGCTTGGCAGCCTTGGTTATTGTTTGTAGATGGATGATGGTTGATTATATCAATGATTGTTTGAAATGGATGAATATGGTTGAATGTTATGCTATATATCTTGATATTGATTATTTTGGATAATAGAAAATTTTAATTAAGATGGGTGATTTGAAGTATTAATATGAAATATAGAATATAAATATTAAATCTGGTATAGTGTTTTAAAAAAATTATTTTGAAATATATTTGGATCTATTTTTGAAAGAAGGTTAAATCAATTTATTAAAACAATGTGTATATTTTGAAATAAAAGTGCAAATATTATTTGAAAGAAAATTTCCTTCACTGAGGAAAAAAATATTTCCAGAAAATGTTAAGCCATTTTGAAAGCTCATTTAAAAATCAAAACTTTGAATTTAGAAATTCCTTCAATTTTTAAAAGTAACTATGATCTTTAAATGATATTTTAAAGACATTAAACTTGAAAATTTTAAAGGATTTTAGCCTATTTTGAATTTTGAATTCAAAATAAGGCAACATTCAAGGTTTGAATTATTTAAAAATGGGAAATTGATGAAATTCAAGCTTGATGACGTAGAAAAATCCTAAAAGCATATTTAAATTATTTTGAGATAAAATTTGGAATTTTAAAGATTAAATTTGAATTATTTGAATTTATACTGAATTCAAAATTGAATTAAAAGGCTTAAAATATTTTGAAAGGGTAAGAAAATAAATAAATTTCAAATTTATTCTTATGTAAATTTTTGAATACATATGTGAGGTGATTTGAGATGAAATTCATATTTTTATAAATTTAAATTTGTAATATTTAGTATTATTTTAAATTTAAACATGGATTAAAAGAATAAATTCTAGTTAAATAATTCAACATTATCTTTGTTTGAAATAAGTTCGTCTTATGTGATTATATACTTATTTAGATGTTATGATGCATGTTCGTTTAGTTAAATTCCATCATTTAAAGTATTTATTTCATTCTAGCCTGATATAAAATTATTATTGTTATAAATGATGCTATTATCTACAAGTTAAACCATATTGCACGACCACAATAAACAAAATAGGTTTTATGATGGGTTCAAAATGACATTTTGGGAATAAATGTCGTTTTGAATGATAAAATGATTTTAAAATTAATAAATTTAATATTTCTTGAGTTCTACATAGGATATTGACTAATAGACTGCTAGTATCCATCGTAGTGGTTGGACTAATTCGAGTGTCGCAACCTAAATCATGACGACCTTTCCTTAGTCACTAGGTTCAAATGATCTATTGCCCGGATATTTAAAGCTATCAAGGATAATGAAGAATGTTGGAGACGTAGTGCAAACTTAGAGAAGTAGGGCCATCGATGGAGATATGATGTTGTTAATGCAGTAGAATATAGCACCAGTAAGATTTATCACGCCTCTAGATACCTGAAGGGTGCGACAAAAAAGGGATCTTGTGAAGTGGACATCACAACTGAGTAGAAGTATACGAATAAAATGGATCGGGATGACTTACCAAGGCAGATTAGTCTATGTAGAGGGAAAATCCATAAATGAGATTTATCAGCGTGCAATCCTCCTGGGATTCATAAGATAAGAAGTTGAATTAAGCCTTCTCATAAGTATTAGTAGAAATGACGTTTATCTTTAAAAATGTTTGTTTTTAAATAATGATTTGAATTTATACAACACAAGGCAACTCATAAGTAAAATGATTGGATATAATATCCTGATTCATTGGAGTTGCAATTGTGTATATTATATTAAATAGTGTTGTGACATGGGTGTTATAACTGATTTGTTAAAAATGGGGGTTTGGGAATTTGTTTGGTGTGTGTGACCCTATATGTAACTTATATGCCTCATAGAACCCGACACAACACATTCATTTACATTCTGCTGCACGATTATACTCACATCTAGATGTCTAGCCTCGTAACGACCCTTAATTTTTAATAATTAAAAATATTAAATTAAATAAGATTTTGAAATTTAATATTGTGAGAAATTAAAATTTATGAGAAAAATAATTAGAATATGATTTAAAAGGTTGTTTGAATGTTATTGACAACCATTTTAATGTAATTTCAATTAATTGAAATAATTGTAAAGTTAGTTTGGTTATAATTATAATAAGTAATTAAATTGGTAATTTATGGAATTAATGAAACTGAAATATTATAATTAAAATGGTAGAAGACGATAACTGTAGAATATGAATGTAAACAAATGTTAATTATATTCATAAGGTATTGGATGATTAAATAATAGGAATGTAAATCGAAATAAAGTACTTTGATTGAAATTAAATTATTATTAACTAGGATTTTATTTCAGTTGTAATTGAACGCTGAAATTAGTGAAATATTTAAACCTTGAAATTAACATGGAAAATTTATTTTAAAGGATTATTAATTTCTATGTAATCAAGGATGATAAAATGGTTAACTTTTAAATTTAGAATTTATAAGTGATTAAGCCAATTTAATAATAATTTATTTAATTAACGGGGAAATTAGCCATTTTGACCACTTCTCGGATTTCGACGAAACTAGTTTCATCGGACCCGTAAAAGTTAATTATTGTAGGATTTCAAGTTTCATAGCGATCGGACTTATCGTTTGACCGTGCGAGCTCAAAACGCATAGAAATCAATTAATATAATTTGAATGAATATAATTCGATTTTGAAAGCTAACTTCTATATACAATGGAATTGGGACTTGAAACAAGTTCCATTGAGTTTAAAATTATCGAAAACCTATATTTTGATATATTGGATGATCCATTTTTGTTTTGAAAATGAAACGGGCTTTTCGGGTCGTCGTTATCGTTTCGATCCAATTCGATATGTCCATTTATTCTTATCTAGATTTGTCCATATAAATAGATTTCTTTTTTGAAACCCTAGCAGCCTTTTTCTTATTTCTGTACGTACATTTCCATCTGCTCCTTCCGTCCTTTCCAATGGCAGAAACCCTAATTCCCAAATTAAATTTCAAATCAAAATTAAATCGAAAATTTTAAATTCCTCAAACTATGTCATATTATATATCGTTGGAAAGCTCTCGACGACCGCAATCTACTGTAGCAATTCATTTTCCGATTTGGTGCATCGTTTGGCTAGAAATTTGCAAAGAAGTTTCGGCCATCCGTTGCTAGGGTTCGTTATTCGACGGTGGATTGTCGTCCGATCGACGATCAAAAGGCACTGCATCGTAGAGGGCGTTAAGGGGAGTCAATACGTACGGTTAATTCGTGTTGGAGGTTCCCAGAAATCACCAAAAATTGGCAAGAACGCAGCGGTGCCGGCCACGCCTTGGCGATGCCAGGGACGTTCGCGCTCTGGCCAGAGGGTCGGCCTGTGGTGGAGAGTTTGGCGCGGCGTTTTGATCTGGTCGGAGGCGTGCATAGGTAACGGCGGCATTGGGTTTCGAGGTGGCGGCTATTAACGTTGGCATGGGTTCGAGCTTCTGATCGTGCACGCTAGGGCTTTGGGGGGGAGGTAAACTAATTACTAAAATGCCTTTCGTTTATTTCAATTTCAATTTAATTTTCAATCGTTCTAACTCAAATAACTTTTGCATACGAGCTCAGATTCACGTGTGATTTTCTCTATTGCGATCGTACCGAAATTTCGGACGATATGGAAATGGTTTGGCTGCATTTTGAGATTGTTAGATTTTTGGGCTTTATTTGATTTTTTTATCGACTAAAAATCAAAGGTGAGTGTTTTAACCCACTTACAAATACTAAACCATCTTATGTTGGTTAAATTAAATTTATGATATGATTAGAAATTGGTTGATTGCTGTTTGGTATATTTAAATTGTCATTCGAGTTTAATTTGAATTTATATTGAATTTAATTGCCATTTGAATTAATATTGGAATTGAATTGCTAGTTAAATACCTGATAATGATAACCAGTTAATTGTTGTAAATATTTGGTTGATTTGAATGATGACTGTGATGGATGTTCAATTGTTGATATTTGGATGATTGGATATTATATTTATTTTATATGTTGTTATCACACTGCAAGTTCCCTCAGTTATTGTTAGGAAAATCACTATGGGTTGAAATGATACATACCCGAATGGTCTTATAGATTAGGGAAAAATTGTTATGGGTTGAAATGATAAACTCGAGATTTTATGGATTTTGAATTTTACTCGGGATTGCCGGTTTAAATGATATACATCCATAAATTTAAATTTATTGTTGTTGAAATGATATCTGTATAACTTGACCATAGGGTAGAAAATTATATACAGACATCGGATTGGTTAAATTAAATGATTTTAAATCCTTAAATTTTAAATTCAATAAATGATATTATGAAATAAAATTAGATTTATATGAACTAAATTATTTTCAAAATCCAAGCTTTTAAAATGTTGAAATTGAAATTGGTTTAAATGAATTATTTAAAGAATTTAAATTGAAATCTTAAAGTTGGATTTTGAAATATAAATGAAATTTATTAAAATTGAGTTATTGTAAATGTTTGACTATTTAAACTTTGAAACCTATTGAATTTGAAGTGGTTTAAATTTGTAGTTCAAAATTGGATTTGAAATCGATATAAATTGAAATGGTTTTAATGAGAATTTTAATTGAAACCTTTAGCCCTTTGGATTGAAATCGTTGAACTGAGATTGATTTAAATTGAATTTTTAGAACTAAAGTTGATTTGAATTGATTTGTGAAATTGGAAGAAACAATTCTAGTTTGAAACTATTTTTGATATAAACTATTTTAATATATAAACTCTTTTAACATATAACTATTTTTCTCATATAAACCATTTTAATATATTAATAATTTTTAATACATTAACTATTTTAATCTATAACCTATCTTAATATATAAACTATTTTTAATATATAAACTACTTTAACCTATAACCTATTTTAATATATAAACTATTTTTAATATATAAACTATTTTAATCTATAACCTATTTTAATATATAAACTATTTTAATACATAAACTATTTTAATCTATAACCTATTTTTAATATATAAACTATTTTAATATATATATTATTTTAAATTTATAAACGACTTTTAACATATATTTGAATGTATAAACTATTTTTAATGTATAACTATTCCAATATATAAACTACTTTCAATATCCAAACCGTTTAAAGTTGTAACCGTTTTGATTTAGATTTAATTGATTTAAATGCGAATATCTTGATATGATGGTTTAACCTATTTTGTGGTTATGATTTTGAAAATGAATATGATTTAAAGTGAATAATGATTTCGAAAGTGAATAATGATTTCGAAAGAGAATATGATTTCGAAAGTGAATATGATTTCGAACGTGATATGATTTTGAAGTGAATATGATATTTTGATATCAATTATGAATCGGTTTTGGAAATGTAAAAGAACCAACCAGTGTGAAATAAGCGTTTGGTTGTTAAAGAGACCGGGATCAGATATTGTCATACTCTCCACCAATATCGAAAACCACTTTAACAACTGTGCACGTGGTGGAGAATCCAGAAGGAAGTAGGATGGTTTGGCGAACGCTACTGTATGAGGCATGAACGCGGCCCTGACCCCCTCGGATCAGCTTGATATGACTAAAACATGAGCTATACCTAAACCAAGTGAGGTCGCTCCTCCGATTGGACGTGCTTCTTCGATACCATATCTGTTACTTTGTGATTGATTTGGTAGCCACCTTCAATTTGATTTTGGGAGTGTGTTTCGAGGTGGGCGGCAGTAGCTGCTATGTGTTACCACTAACCTGGTTCTACAAAACGGTAGTATCCTACCCTGGACATTGCCTCGTATGCCTTGTCATATGCCTTATCAATCCCACTACGAGTTTGGTTTGTGTCGTACACTATGGAGTGTCCTCTGATAGCCCTCTAGTTTAAGAAGAAATTACGGTACTGTATAGACTATGGCATTTATATAAAATGTGTTAAGGGGGATATGGGTAATGCCTTAACGCTATTTTAATACTTTACTTTACTATAGACATATTATAATAACGTATTGTACTATGTATGTAGATAGTTTAACGGATCCTTAGGAGATGGAATCCCAAACATCTCTTAAGTTATTGCATGCACGTTAGACACTGGATAGAAGATGTAAAATCTCATAAACATCTCTGAAGCCGTTACACTCATATTTACTCATTTTGATTTAACTTGCATAAGATATTTTAGTTCTGACCTGAGTGTTTTGTCTTTTCATTATGCTCGGGTCAATCTGAGCTTTTCAGTGTATTGAAGACTTTATTTCTAGAGGACGAAGACAGAGATTTGTATACTATTTAGATATATATATATATATATATATATATATATATATATATATATATTCCACTGCATCATGTTGTTCTGTTGCATTATTCATTCCTGCTGTATGTATAACTCTAATTTGTATTGTAAAAGTGTAATCAAATGTTATTTGTAAAACAGCTTCATGAACTCTTTATTTGATCATTATATTTCTTAATTCCACTGTGAGATTCTATGTTTTTTTCCTTCTTTTCTATTATTTTCTTATTTACCCCATTAACAATCCTCCCTTTTGAATGGTTTGAGTTGACATGTGTGTCTGCTTTGGCACTTGGAGGGTGCAACATGATAGGGGGTTCTTGCTTCTGGGTTTGGTAGCGAACGGATGACTCTTACTCCTATATGTCCTACGGGGTTGGTGCAGTCGAGAGGCTGGCCGTAAAAGCAGAACACAAGTACCAATGTATGCTACGGTGGGCGTTACCCCACTATCGGTTGACCGTTACTACAACGACCCAGATTTTCCGTCATTTGATTTTGAATATTTAAATGTTGAATCTGGAATATAAGTTGATTTTTGAATATGAAAATTTGGTTGAAATTTTAGAACGAATTTAAATTTCAAATATAACGATTTATCGTAATACGGAAATGGTAAATAATTAAAATTTTAGATTTAATATGAATCAAAATAGTTTCTAATATGGGTATAAATTCTATTTGAATTATAATTGAGTTGGTAAGTTTTTAAAATTGGAATTTCAAGTAATTTCGTCGATTTGAAAATCGCTCGATTAAATCGATGCGTTAAAATAGCGATCCAGGGCACAGTCTCGAAATTCGACGAAACTGGTTCCATTGAATCCGTAATAGTGTATTATTATCGGATTTCAAATTTCGTAGCGATTGTAGTTACCGTTTGGTCATGCGAAGCTGAAACGCATAAAAATTTATTTAAGTAAATTTAATTAAAATAATTCGATTCAGAAACTTATCTTCCAAATACGATGGAATTGGCTCCCAATATATATTCCATTGTGTACGGGATAGGGGTAAAACATTATAAATGCCAGGCGGCACGCTTCGTTTGGAGTTGGTCCGGAAAAGTACGTGAACAGTAAAAATAATAATATAATATATATATGCACGTATATATATACACATATTCACCCAGAAACCCTACCGGGCCTCCATATTATTTCTATGGTCGAAAATAGCCAAGCTTCCACCACCGATTTCTCCCAATCCATCGACCTATAGGCTTCGCCATCAACTAGAAAGTTTTAGAGCTCGGCACGATCTTTCAATTCAACGGTCATGATCGAGTTTAGCGAAGTAAATTGGAGGCTAGAGAGTTCCATTCATGTTGCTTTTGCACACATTTTCCTCTTCGATAGTAGCAGCGTGGGCAACCAGATTCGCAGCGTAGGAAGAGGGGAGCTAGGGCTTTTGGGAGGAGGTAGTTGATCGACCTCTGGCGATCGAAGGGAGAAGCGGCGATCGATTTTTAATGCGTGTGTGATGGGTTCTCATGGCATGCAAAAATCTCGGAGAAGGAAATGCGAAAGGGAAGGAGAAACAGATGTACGGCCAGATTCAATTAAGGTTAAAAAAGGAAATTTAATTATATTGTTTATATTCAAATGTTTAAAAATTTCATAACTTGTTCATACGAGTTCCGATTGAGATGAGACAAGAGGCGATGGAATCGTAGCGACGAATACTACATTCTGGAATCGATTTAGAATTGGTTGGAGTTAGATAAATTTTTAGGTTAAATCGAACGTCGTTCGATTTAATTTAAAATTGGAACATTTCGCAAAATTGAACACTAAAGATGAGTTAAACTCACTCATTTGGTTAAACAGTAATGTTTTATAGCAAATAAAGTTTATTTTTGCTGTTTGGATTGTTGAAATTGGTGGATGTTGAAATTGATTAGGATGACGATATAACATCTTGAAATGCTATTAGATTGGTTGAACCGGATCTAGGATCACGATATATCATCTCGAATTGCTATTAAACTATTTATGTTTATTTTTAAAAACTTATTTCCAGTATTGAATAATGTATGGAATTGTTAATGGATTGTTTTAAATTCCGTTGTTCAATGATAATGTAAACTGAATTGAAATATATTGGTGTGATATATTTGGCCAAATAAACACCGTTGAATAATAAATGGAGGAATTTTATTTTGAATGACCTTGGTTAGCTGAATAAATTCTCATTCTACTATTTGATTAATTTGGACATTTATTTTGAGTGCCAGTGGATTTACACTAGATAAATGATGTGTTAACAATTGATTGTTAATTATGGATTCAATTTACATATATGCTTGTTATTATGTAAATGCATGTAATTTAACCTAGAAAGTTAAATTGAATTTAATGGTAGCTTGTTAAGTAACATTGTGCTCGTTAAGCCCCTTTCTGAATTTGGAAGGTTAGGGTTTCTGCTTAACTTCAAATTTTATAATTTGAAGTAAAAGATTTTATTTAATAATTATTATACAAATTGTTTTGTTTAAATTTTTATTTACAAATGTTTTGTAAAATCATTTATTTAGTAAAGTTAATTATGTTTTAAAATTAATTGGTTAATTGATTTTGTTTAAAGATAATAAATTATTTATTATTATTAGTTATTTGGAACTAGGAAATCATTTCAGTAATAATACAATTCAAAGGTTGATTAATCTTACTTAAAGGTTGATTGAGTTTATTTTTTAAATTTTAAAATGTTAAAGGTTAAATGATTATATTATTAAAAAAATGTTTTAAAAGTATTTTTATATTATAAAAAATGGTTAGGATATTTTTGTGACGTTTAAAATCTTATTTATTATAATTATGTAGTAAATTGTTTATAAAAGGAATCCTTTATGTGAAGAATTGGTTAAAGAAGTTTATAAATGTGAAGGTGGTTTGAAATTTGTAAAGGGAGATTACAAATGGTTTAAAATTTGTAAAAGAATATTTCTGTAAATTAAATTTTGAAATTATAAAGAAGTTTTAAAAATAGGTTTGGAAATATTTATGAAATAAAGGAATTTTTGGGAAGTAATGGTATATTTTCATAGCGTAATTTGAGGGCAGAGATTGCCTATAGTTTGGGATGTTTTCGCTAGGATAGCGACGTAACCATTATGCTAACTGCGATCTTTTGATTGATTGCATGACAGAAATCGGGAGGCAGAGATTGCCTAAGTTAAGTTTGGTTTTTTCAGGATAGAGACGCAACCATCGAGCTGCGATCTATGGTCGATACCGAATGGTACTTCCATATCTATTTTAATGAGTTTTCAAGTATTTTTGAAAGAAAGGGTTTGTGAATATACTTATTCATATGAAATAAGTATATGCCTGTTTTAAATGAGGAATTCAAATTTATCAAAATTAAATTAAAAGGGTTTAGTGATTTCAGTGGGAAATGTAATCGTTGTTTGAATGTTTGTTATTTGATAGTTAAATAACCGACTATCAAATCTTGGCCCAAATATTCAATCCTTCTTAATTTTGGTGGTAGGGAAATGATTTCCTACTTAACACTAAAGGATTTTAATTCTGGAAATATCTAGGGGAAACATGGGAATTATAGGGTACAGTTACCATCGGTGGTGCTATACTGTACGTATAAACTCGTTGTTCTTCTAGGATAAATGATAAGGAGATCCATCCACTTAAAAGGTTAGGGGGTGATCCTCGCTCTTATGTATTATCTGTTTATTTCCTAAAGAATCGGTATTGAGCATTCCGGAAATTGACGATTGGTTAATGGAGCGCCCGGGAAGCGGGAGAGTGTACTCGTAAGAGATAACTCGGAACTGTTAGCAATCCAAAACCATATACGGTTCTATAGAGGAGTTTTCATGTTATATTGAGATGTTGAAATCCATGTGTGGTTCTGAAACCGTTAGGTATGGGAATCCGTGTGTGATTCCAAGGTCTATTTGAGATGTGGGAATCTATATGCGATTCCAAGGCCATTGTGGTGTGGGAATCCATATGGGATTCCATGATCTATTTTGGAGCGGTGCGTAAGCTGGAATGCCGGACGTAGCCTCATCAGTGAAAATGACTAAAACCAGAGATAGGAGGCATATCCAGTAGGGTTGGCAAACCCATAGGGTGTAATCAGCTCCTTTTTCTAGCAATACTGATACCTTCAGTTGTTTTTGGCATGTCGGAGCGATGCACTCGGTCTTAGCAAGGCCAGTTATGTTTTTCCTATAATACCCTGACTAGACAAGTATGATGATTCGAAAGGATAACTCTGATCCTTGTGCAGGAGGACCGTTCTCGAAGTACTGAGGGCACCTTCGTGGAAATCCTACACAGTTAGCGAGCGAGCCTTATCGAGTTTTGATTTTATATATATAGTATTGTGTTGTGATGTACACAGCACGAGCATCACATCGACTTGATTATTATTATTTTGACCCTTAGACATTATTATAATATCGCTGGATTTTCTATTGAAATGGTTTGGTGATCGTAAGGAAAAAACCCGACCGTGTTTATGTGCGGCGTGGTCTTACGATATCTTTGTTTTGAAAAGGTTTTATAACTTAATAAATCAAATTTAGTGTGTTTTCTCACGCTGGTTTACCAGACTGATCCATATGTTATTATTTTATAATAATGCTCGGGTCAGACCGAGCATATTACAGATTTAGATTGGATTGCTTTGGAGCTTAGGAGACGAGCTAGGGACTAAGACGTATTCTCGTACTTGTTTATTCCGCTATAGTGTTTTGTTTGAAATTATCAGCAATTGTGAGGACAGGTTGTTATAACTGTCCGGGATAATAATTATTGATTTATATACTATAATTTGAGATACGTATATTACAGTTTCATTTGTGTAAAGAGCTATTGATATTATATATTATTCAGTCCGCTGTGAGATTCTGTATTGTTTAGTTTCTTCTATTTTCTACCTTTTTTCTTTCTCCATAACCATCTGTCTTTCCGTCACTCGATTGTTCGACCTGCTATACATTGAACGTATTAATGTCGATTTTCGCGGGTCGAAAATTCGGGTCGTCACACGTTGTATCAGAGCTTAGGTTGGCGATATACCTGAGCTTTGGTTGGAATTACTCATTAGAGATAGGATCAGTAGTACCCTAGAATGAGTTTGAGTGTATTATAGATATAAGTGCGTATTTGTTAGTGAATATTAAATGTTTTATATTGTGTTGACTTATCGGTTGAGTGTTTATGAATTCTGGTCGGTACGGGAAGTACAACCGTATCGATAGGGGTCTAAACTCTTAAATAAGGTAAACCGTCACAGTATTGTTTTGTTGAGGGCAAATGAAATAATTTTACCCAAACTATATTTTGACATTAAAGAATTAATTTCATGAAATTATTATAGTATAATTGGAATGTTTGGTTGTTAATATTATAATCAAAACAAGATTATAAAAATTGAAATGGTTTATATAACCAAATAGAAATTGTATAAGTTTGATTATGCATATGAGTTGTAACTAAAAGTGGATTCAAACTAGAATTTGGAAATTTAAATCCCGGAAATTTTGGGAAATGTTTTAAATGAATTTGAACTAAGTATTTAGGATTTTCTTTAACCTTAGAAATTTTGGAGATGTTTTCCAAAGTGGTTTGTGAAGAATAATGGAGTATTATTTTGGAGATATTTTTGAATGGAAATTGTTTTAAAATGGGTTTTGAAAGTAAGAAAGCACTGAACTCACTTCAGTCGCTGGAAAATAATTCTGGTGATGACGGCCACATCATCAGTGTTCATTTTCGAGTTTCTAAGTGAGGGATTGCTACCGTAGTGATTGGCTATGATTATTTGTTTTAGACTTGTTTGGTGAACAAATTTTGTTTTAGAAATTCCAAAAGGGAATTGTTTGGGCAAAACCAAGTTGTTTTAAAATTCCGAAATTATGATTTGATATGCAAAAGTGGATATATGTATATTTATGATTTCAAAATGATTTGAAATAAAAACCGTGTGATTGAATTCTTGGATTTCCATCTAAATGATTTGTGAAATCAGGAGAAAATCATTTATTGAAATTATAATTTGGAGTTGATATAGATAAGAAAGGAAAGTGTGAATTTTAATCCTGCAATTAAAGTTTAACTTGAGTAAGTTAAAATGAATAATATGGGTTGAAATTTAACCTAAGATAAGTTAAATAAAGTTGAATTGGATTTGAATTGAATTGAATATAAAGTTTGAAATGTAAAATGATTATATAACTATAAGTTATGATTGTTGAATGGAATGGGTACACTTAAGCTATAAAGTGATATATATAATCCAGAGTTATGATTATAAGATGTGAATGGACTCAAGTAAGCATAGATTTTAATTAAATAAGTTCTTGAACTTATGAATGAGGAATGCAATGGTAAAACAAAAACGAAAATGGTTTGATATTATGGTAAAGAAATGGAAATTCCAAAATTTGAATTTTAAATGGAGGGTGAGTTGGAATTGAGTAAATTGAATATAAATCACTTGGAAGGTGAGGTAATGAAGCGAACTACTGAAATGAGTCAAATGAAATTGATAGTGATTGAAATGAATTTATGGAATGATTCCCAAGTGATATAGTATAAATTGGATATACTAAGTAATTGGAAGCGAAAAAATTGAATGAGAATCAATTTAAAATGAAATGGAATTTGATTTCAATGGAAAAATAACTTAAATGATTATTTATGAAATGATTCATAAATAAATTAACATAGATTGTAATGTTGTTTAATATAAAATGAAACGAACAAAGCTTGGTGAATAACTTGAATGGGAATCAATGGAAAATAGATAAATTGATTTAAAATCAATTTGATATGGATAAATTGAATTTGATGAAATGGTTTATCAATGAATTAGCATGGTATGAAATGTGTTGATATTAAATGAAGTAAATAAAGCTTTGTGAAGGGCATGGGTGTGAATATGGATCGTATTCAAGTAAATTTCATATAAATTAATGGAAATTTGAATAAATGGCATATAAATTGAATTGGAAATGAATAAGTCAATGTTTGAACCCTGTAATTACATATGCATTCTAAATTCATGATATGACATGTTTGCTTTACGAAACTTGTATTTAGATTGGTTAAATGAGTGTAATGTTATAAAAATTTCATGATTATGAAACTTATGTGCTTCATTTGAGTAAGTACATGTACATGGAGCTGTTTGAATAGATTTTGGTTGCGTAATTGCATATAAATTAAGCGAACTCGCTCAATAACGCTAATATAAGGTACGCGTACACATTAAAAGCGAAAATGAGACAAATATTGTGTTTCCGACCATGTGGGTTGATGTATATTATATTTATCATATTTGCGATAATGTAAAAGACTCTCCATACAGAGGAGACTCCGTCAAAAAAATTTGGAAATTTAGGGTGTTAGAAAATTTTTGGAAATTTTTGGGAAATTTTTGTTAACTAAATTTGATTTGAAATTATAGCTTGTAATAATGGGATTTGATGAATAAATAGGAATTAGTGGATTTGGATGAAACTAAAAGGTTTAGGAAAGTGAAATGTAAGGTTTTAACTAAGTGGGTTTTGGAAAGTTAATGGGTTTGGATCATTCGTCCTACCTTAGCAATTTCGGGGACAAAATTCTTTTAAGGGGGGTGGAATGTAACGACTTGGATTTTCCATCGTTTGATTTTGAATATTTAAATGGATTTAAATGTTGAATTTGGAATAAAATTGATTTTGGAAAATGAAAATTTTGGTTGAAATTTTAGAATGAATTCAAATTTCAAATATAGCCATTTATCGTAATACGGAAATGGTAAGTAATTGAAATTTGTGATTTAATATGAATCGAAATGGTTTCTAATATGGATATAAATTCTATTTGAATTGTAATTGAGTTGGTAATTTTTTAAAATTGGAATTTCAAGTAATTTCGTCGATTTTAAAAATCGCTCGATTTAATCGACGCATTAAAATAGTGATCCGGGGCACAGTCTTGAAATTCGATGAAACTAGTTCCATTAGATCCATAATAGTATATTATTATCATATTTCAAATTTCGTAGCGATTGGAGTTACCGTTTGGTCGTGCGAAGCTGAAACGCATAGAAATTTATTTAAGTAAATTTAATTAAAATAATTCGATTCGGAAACATATCTTCCAAATACGATGGAATTGGCTCCTGATATATATTCCATTGTGTTCGAGATAGGGGTAAAACATTATAAATGCCAGGCGGCACGCTTCGTTTGGAGTTCGTTCGAAAAAGTACGTGAACAGTAAAAATAATAATATAATATAATACACGTATATATATACGCGTATTCACCCAAAAACCCTACCGCGCCTCCATTTTTTTCTCTAGCCAAAAATAGCCAAGCTTCCACCATTGATTTCTCCCAATCCAGCGACCTATAGGCTTCGCCATCAACTGGAAAGTTGTAGAGCTCGACACGATCTTTCAATTCAACGGTCATGATCGAGTTTAGCGAAGTAAATTGGAGGCTAGAGGGTTCCATTCGTGCTGCCATTGCATGCGTTTTCCTCGTCGATAGCAACAGCGTGGGAAACTGGATTCACAGCGTAGGAAGAGGGGAGCTAGGGCTTTCGGGTGGAGGTAGTTGATCGACCTCTGGCGATCGAAGGGAGAAGCGGCGATCAATTTTTAACGCGTGCGTGATGGTTTCTCGTGGTGTGCAAAAATCTAGGAGAAGGAAACGCGAATGGGAAGGAGAAAAAGATGTACAGCCAGATTCAATTAATGTTTAAAAAAAGGAAATTTAATTATATTGTTTATATTCAAATGTTTAAAAATTTCATAACATGTTCGTACGAGGTCCGATTGAGACGAACAAGCGGCGATGGAATCGTAGCGATGAATACTACATTCTGGAATCGATTTGGAGTTGGTTGGAGCTAGCTAAAATTTTAGGTTAAATCGAACGTCGTTCGATTTAATTTAAAATTGGAACGTTTGGCAAAATTGAACAGTCAAGGTGAGTTAAACTCGCTCATTTGGTTAATCAGTAATGTTTTATAGCAAATAAAGTTTATTTATACTGTTTGGATTGTTGAAATTGATTAGGATGACGATATAACATCTTGAAATGCTATTAGATTGGTTGAACCAGATCTAGGATCACGATATAGCATCTCGAGCTGCTATTAAACTATTTATGTTTATTTTTAAAAACTTATTTCCATTATTGAATCATGTATGGAATTATTAATGGATTGTTTTAAATTCCGTTGTTCAATGACAATGTAAACTGAATTGAAATATATTGGTGTGATATATTTGGCTAAATAAACACCTTTGAATAATAAATGGAGGAGTTTTATTGTGAATGACCTTTGTTAGCAGAATAAATTCTCATTCTGCTATTAGATTAATTTGGACATTTATTTTGAGTGCCAGTGAATTTACACTAGATAATTGATGTGTTAACAATTGATTATTAATTATGGATTTGATTTACATATATGCCTGTTATTATGTAAATGCATGTAATTTAACTTCGAAAGTTAAATTGAATTTAATGGTAGCTTATTAAGTAACATTGTGCTCGTTAAGCCTCTTTCTGAATTTGGAAGGTTAGGGTTTCTGCTTAACTTCAAATTTTATAATTTGAAGTAAAAGATTTTATTTAATAATTATTATAAGAATTGTTTTGTTTAAATTTTTATTTACAAATGTTTTGTAAAATCATTTATTTAGTAAAGTTAATTATGTTTTAAAATTAATTAGTTAATTGATTTTGTTTAAAGATAATAAATTATTTATTATTATTAGTTATTTAGAACTAGGAAATCATTTCAGTAATAATACATTTCAAAAGATGATTAATTTACTTAAAGGTTGATTGAGTTTATTTTATTAAATTTTAAAATGTTAAAGGTTAAATGATTATATTATTAATAAATGTTTTAAAAGTATTTTTATATTATCAAAAATGGTTAAGATATTTTTGTGATGTTTAAAATCTTATTTATTATAATTATGTAGTAAATTATTTATAAAAGGAATCCTTTATGTGAAGAATTGGTTAAAGAAGTTTATAAATGCGAAGGTGGTTTGAAATTTGTAAAGGGAGATGACATATGGTTTAAATTTTGTAAAGGAATATTTCTCTAATTTAAACTTTGAAATTTATAAAGAAGTTTTATAAATAGGTTTGGAAATATTTATGAAATAAAGAAATTTTTGGGAAGTAATGGTATATTTTCATTACGTAATTCGAGGGCAGAGATTGCCTACAGTTTGGGATGTTTTCGCTGGGATAGCGACGTAACCATTGTGCAAACTGCGATCTATGATTGATTGCATGGCGAAAATCGGGAGGGAGAGATTGCCTAAGTTAAGTTTTGTTTTTCTGGGATAGAGACGCAACCATCGAGCTGCGATCCACGGTCGATACCGAATGATACTTCCATATATATTTTAATGATTTTTCAAGTATTTTTGAAAGAAAGGATTTGTGAATATACTTATTCATATGAAATAAGTATATGCCTATTTTAAATGAGGAATTCAAATTTATTAAAATTAAATTAAAACGGTTTAGTGATTTCGGTGGGAAATGTAATCGTTGTTTGAATGTTTGTTATTTGATAGTTAAATAACCGACTATCAAATCATGGCCCAAATATGTAATCCTTCTTAATTTTGGTGGTAGGGAAACGATTTCCTACTTAAAACCGAAGGATTTTAACTTTGGAAATATCTAGGGGAAACACAAGAACTATATGGTACAGTTACCATCAGTGGTGCTATACTATACGTATAAACTCGTTGTTCTTTTAGGATAAATGATAAGGAGACCCGTCCACTTAAAAGGTTAGGGGGTGATCCTCGCTCTTATGTATTATCTTATTATTTCCTAAAGAACTGGTACTGAGCATTCCGAAAATTAATGATTGGTTTATGGAGCGCCCGGGAAGCTGGAGAGTGTACTCGTAAGAGATGACTCAGAACCGTTACCACTCAAAAACCATATACGGTTCTACGGAGGAGTTTTTGTGTTATATTGAGTTGTTGAAATCCATGATTGGTTCCGAGACCGTTGGGTATGGAAATCCGTGTGTGATTCAAAGATCTATTTGAGATGTGGGAATCTATATGCGATTCCAAGGCCATTGTGGTGTGGGAATCCATATGGGATTCCATGATCTATTTTGGAGCGGTGCGTAAGCTGGAATGCCGGACGTAGCCTCATCAGTGAAAATGACTAAAACCAGAGATAGGAGGCATATCTAGTAGGGTTGGCAAACCCATAGGGTGTAATCAGCTCCTTTTTCTAACAATACCGATACCTTCAGTTGTTTTTGGCATGTCGGAGCGATGCACTCGGTCTTAGCAAGGCCAGTTATGTTTTTCCTATAATACCCTGACTAGACGGGTATGATGATTCGAAAGGATAACTCTGATCCTTGTGCAGGAGGACCGTTCTCGAAGTACTGAGGGCACCTTCGTGGAAATCCTACACAGTTAGCGAGCGAGCCTTATCGAGTTTTGATTTTATATATATAGTATTGTGTTGTGATGTACACAGCACGAGCATCACATCGACTTGATTATTATTATTTTGACCCTTAGACATTATTATAATATCACTGGATTTTCTATTGAAATGGTTTGGTGATCGTAAGGAAAAAACCCGACCGTGTTTATGTGCGGCGTGGTCTTACGATATCTTTGTTTTGAAAAGGTTTTATAACTTAATAAATCAAATTTAGTGTGTTTTCTCACGCTGGTTTACCAGACTGATCCATGTGTTATTATTTTATAATAATGCTCGGGTCAGACCGAGCATATTACAGATTTAGATTGGATTTCTTTGGAGCTCAGGAGACGAGCTGGGGACCGAGACATATTCTCATACTTGTTTATTCCGCTGTAGGGTTTTGTTTGAAATTATCAGCAATTGTGAGGACAGGAAGTTATAACTTTTCGAGCTAATAATTAAGTATTTATATACTCTGATTTGAGATATGTATATTACAGTTTCATTTGTGTAAAGAGCTATTGATATTATATATTATTCAGTCCGCTGTGAGATTCTGTATTGTTTAGTTTCTTCTATTTTCTACCTTCTTTCTTTCCTCATAACTATCTATCTTTCCAATACTCAATTGTTCGACATGTTATACATTGAACGTATTGATGTTGATTTTCGAGGGTCGAAAATTCGAGTCATCATAGTTACAGTTGGTATCAGAGCTTTGGTTTAGCGATAACCTTAGCTTTGTGTGGTTTGACTTATTATAGATAGGGTAGTAATACCCTAGAATGAATTGTTTGAGTGTATATATATGAGATTGCGTATTTGTTAGTGTTATAAAAATGTTTTTATATTGTGTTAATTTGTTCTGTTTAGTATTTATAAATTCTGGTCGGTACATAGGATGATATGTAAATGATAGGGATTTTTAAACACTTAATAGGGCAGACTGACACAATATTGATTTTGAAATATAGGTAAATGAACTAATTTTACCTAGTATTATATTTTGTATATAAATGAATAATTTTTATAAATGGATAAAGTTGCATGTGATATGTTTGTTAGGAAGTGGAATTTTATAAATATTGGTTGCAAAATAGAATTGACAAATAATGTGAATATAAATTAGAAATTTGAGAACTTAAGTTTCGGTGTTTTGAAATTGGTTTTCAAAAGATTCTGGAATATAATATTAGTATTATTTGGAAGTATTTTCGGATATAAATATTTTCAATGAGATTTGAAAGAAATGTTTTAAAGAATTTTAAAAAATAAATAAATGTTGTACTCCCCTCTTCTGTCGTTGGAAAATAATTTCGGTGATGACGGCCGCATCATCGACATTCATTTTCAAGTCTCAAAGTCGGGGAAGCCACTTGGTAGCTTTGCTACGTATTTGGTTTGGTAAACAGATTTTGGTTTAAAATTTCTTAAGTATGATTTGATATATATAAAATATATGAATATATATTATATATATATTATATATATATATATATTATTTCAAAATGATTTGAAATGAACCCGACATTTAGTTCTTAAGTTTCTATAATTAGGGATTTCAATTATTGTAATGAAATTAAATCTTAACTATTTTAATAGTTGGAAACTTCTAAGATGAAAAATAAGAAATTAGAAGCTAAGTGATTAATGAAATATATAAGAAATTGGAAATTTGTAACTAGTAAATCAAAAGATATGAAAATTTAGAAGATGTGATTATTGAACATTTTTTAACTAAAATGAATAAGATAAACTTGTGTAACATTCAATTACATTATTAAAACATATATATAACTTACCAGAAATGTTTAAAAAGTTGTAATGTTAAATAGGAATATGTAATAGAATATTATACAAGTAAAACTTAAGTAATGAAAGTGTTCAAATGGAAATATTTCTATAACTAAGAATTTTGATGTACAAGAAATGTTATAAGCATAAGTTAATGTTTGAAATGCTAATAATTAGACTGAATTGCAAAATGTGAATATTATCTAAGAATATGTTTATAAACTTAAGAAATGACTGAAATGATTCATAAATAAGTTTATTATTAGTTGACACTATAAAAGAAAGGATAACTGTGAATTAAGAGTTAGAAACACTTAAGTATGAAATGTTTTATTTATGAATATTCATATTAAATGGAAATCAAGTTATATAAGTATATGAATGTGAATTAAATTACAAGGAAACTTATATAATATTTCAAGAATTGATTTATTGATGACTTCAGATATTGAATGTGAAATAATTTATGTAAGTAAATGAATGTAAACTAATAAAAGATGACTTTGTATGAATAAATGAGAATTTAAAATAAATTTGAGGTTAATAATGTGAAAAGGGACCAATAGAATAAACTTAATTAATATTTAAAATTCTTTGTTGTTTTAGCTTATGGGAAGTTGGGAAATGATACTTCAAATTATTTAAGGTTGTATAAATAATCTATTAAGTAATTATCTAAGGCTGTTGAGCGTAAGGTACACTTATTAGTTTATTTATCATCCTTGTACGATGAAAAGTTTCTGAACCTGAATAGACCATCAGTTTTGATTGTATGGATGTATGATTGATTTCTTTGTTGCATATGATGGTTGTATTGTTTTCTTTGCATATGTTTTGTGTTGATTTGCTTTTGTTACTAATTGAAACAACTAAATATTGCTCTTGTACATAATTCTCACTATTTTGGATTATATAAGTGAAATACAGGATTATGGAAGCGATAACTACTGCTTTTGGTTTCATAAATAAAGATGTTTGCCCGACAAATAGGTACGTTTTCAGATTACGGTTTTACAAAGATATTTTATTTTTTTTCCTATAGTTGGGATATTTTATTATTGAAATATAATATATATTGTAATTATTGATATTGTTATTTTTTCGAACCTAACAGCGCAAAGGAGACTTTGCCGAAATTTTCCATGAATTTAAGACTTAGAAAATTTTGTAAAAGTTGGGTTATTTTCAAATTTCATTTTGTAAATTAATTGTTATAAATTGATTTTTTTTGAATAAAATATATTAGTTTCTTAATTCCTTCTTGTTCCTTTTCGAGGACGAAAAGTTTTGAGTAGGGGAGAGTGTAACGACCCGTAATTTTCGATAATTAATAATATTAAATTAAATTAGATTTTGAACTTTAATATTGTGAGAAATTAAAATTAATGAGAAAATAATTAGAATATGATTAATAAGGTTGTTTGAATGTTATTGAAAACCATTTTAATGTAATTTCAATTAATTGAAATAATTGTAAAGTTAGTTTGGTTATAATTATAGTAAGGAATTAAATTGGTAATTTATGGAATTAATGAAATTAATGAAATTGAAATATTATAGTTAAAATGGTAAAAGACGATAACTGTAGAATATGAATGTAAACTAATGTTAATAATATTCATAAGGTATTGGATGGTTGAATAATAAGAATGTAAATCGAAATAAAGTAATTTGATTGAAATTAATTTATTATTAACTAGGATTTTATTTCAGTTGTAATTGAACGTTGAAATTAGTGCAATATTTAAACCTTGAAATTAACATGGAAACTTTATTTTAAAAGATTATTAATTTCTATGTAATCAAGGTGATAAAATGGTTAACTTTTAAATTTAGACTTTATAAGTGATTAAGCCAATTTAATAATAATTTATTTAATTAACTGGGAAATTAGCCATTTTGACCACCGTCATGGATTTCGACGAAACTAGTTTCATCGAATCCGTAACAGTGAATTATTGTAAGATTTCAAGTTGCGTAGCGATCAGACCTATCTTTTGACCGTGCGAGCTCGAAACGCGTAGAAATCAATTAATATAATTTAAATGAATATAATTCGATTTTGAAAGTTAACTTCTGTATACAATGAAATTGGGACTTGAAACTAGTTCCATTGAGTTTAAAATTATCGAAAACCTATATTTCGATATATTGGATGACCCATTTTCATTTTGAAAACGAAATGGGCTTTTCGGGTCGTTATTATTGTTTCGACCCAATTCGATATGTCCATTCATTCTTATCTAGCTTTTTCCATATAAATAGATTTCTTTTCTGAAACCCTAGTAGCCTTTTTCTTATTTCTATACGTACATTTCTATCTGCTCCTTCCTTCCCAATGGCAGAAGCCATAATTTCCAAATTAAATTTCATGTAAAAATCAAATCGAAAATTTTAAATTCCTCAAACTATGTCATATTATATATCGTTGGAAAGCTCTCAACGAGCGCAATCTATTGCAGCAATTCGTTTTTTGACTTGGTGCATCCTTTGGCCAGAAATCTACAAAGAAGTTTCGTTCGTCCGTTGTTAGGGTTTGTTATTCGACGGTGGATCGTCGTCCGATCGACGATCGGAAGGCATTGCATTGTAGAGGGCGTCGAGGGGAGTCAATCTGTCACGAACCGGATTTTCGACGCTCGAAAATCGACACTAATACGTTCACTGTATAGCATGCAATCGAGTGCCGGAAATACCAGATCGTTAGAGGAAAAGAAGAAAGAGTTAGAAGAAAATAGAAATAACAACACAGAATCTCACAATCGCAGCGGAACAGTATATAATAGATAATAACATGTCTTTATACAATAAAGACCATAAATTTTTACTTATACATTACATCTTCAGAGTACAACAAATCAATAACTCAATACTGGACAGTTATAATAACTTGTCCTAACTAGTGCTGAATATACAGCCTACAATATACAGCGGGATATAAGCAAGTACGTGTGATACGTCTTCGTCATCCAACTCGTCTCCAGAGCTCCATAGTATCCTAACCTGAATCTGTAATACTCGGTCTGACCCGATCATTATAATAAAATAACACCCGAGTCAATCTAGAAAACCAACGTGAGAAAACACACTCAATTTGAATTATTAAAAATATCAAAATCCTTTGAAAACAAAGGTATCTTGTAAGACCGCGTCACACATAAACACGACGGGTTTTTACCTTACGATAACCAAAACACTTTATATCAAAATCATCTAATATTTTAATAGTGTCTAAACAAAGTAAATAGAAAATAGCTAAAATGCTTGCATCTCACGTTTCAGCATAGTTGGGCACAATCAAAACCGTACGGCTCTTTATTGGAGAATGGATTCCATACAATGACTAGGCACTGGGGTACCACCTACCACGGTACACGTCTAGAAAAATGTACCGAGGGCCTCGTCGGGATCCCCTACAACACAAGACCGGCCCTATCCCTAACCTGGATAGAACCAAATATGTTATCACCCCGGGTGTTCCCACCCTTATCGAGAGCTCTTTTCCATACACCACCATATCCATAATTAATAATATATCCGAGGGTATCTAGAAAGGTGATAACATACCCTAATTGGGTATGACCACTTAGCCTTGCTGCATATTCTTTGATTTTCAGTCATTCCGGTTGATGAGGCTTGAGGCTACGATTACCTTTCAAGAGCAATTTCACTTAGAATGCTCATCGTCCTCCAATGACGATGTTTCGATAGCATTCGTCCATACAAGTTGTCCTGGGTCTGGAAAAACAGAATCACCGTCTTAATCATCTTCACGGTATCCATTCGTAACGTTCAAATCGGATCGAAGTGGTTTTCGGATAATTAAATCCGATCCCGGTCTCTTTGAAACAATCAACGAAATTGGCCAAATACTTGATAGTTGGTTATTTAACTATCAATATAACATCCATAAGCAGTCATTAGGTCCATATTATAAAAAAATTTCCAAAATTTATTTTCAAAATATCTTTACAAGATATATATTCAAATCCCTTCCAAATTTTCAATATTTGAGACAACTCAAATACTTACATCCCTATCAGGATATTTCGAACCATCTCCTATTTCAACACTTAGAAAATTATTAAAAAAATATATTTTCTAAACCCCTTACTTCCCAACACTTAGGAAAGTTCCATTTACTTCTATTTTCTCAAAAACCTTCACAATTTATATTGTAAATTCCTTAACTCGATTATAACGGATTCTATAAGTCCGGGTTCCTTAATTAAGTCTCTTATTTCAAAAGTATATACTTATCTCACCGAAATAAGTATATTCACAAACCATTCCCTTCAAAAATATTTGAAAAACCTTTTAAAGTAAATATGGAAAGCACCACGTGGTATCATCCATGGATTCATAGCTCAATGATTACGTCTCTATCCCAGAGAAATCCAAACTTAACTGCATGCAATCTCTGCCTCCGATTTCGCCATGAAAGTATACCATTACTTCCCGAAAACTTTATTTAATAATTATCTCCAATTAATGCTTATAAAGTTTCTATAATAATTTTACAAATTTATTTTAGGCAAATACTCTTAAATAAAAGTTATTATATAAAACCACATTAATATTGAATAATTTATCTTTAAAATAATAATACCGATTAATTAATAAAATTCTAGTCGTTTTATAAGACTTGTTTATAAAACTTATAATTCTTTTTGAAAATTTAAAAATATTTAAATAACTAACTTTCAGAAATATTTTTAAACACTTTTAAATTACCTAGTTTGATAATTAAAAATCTTCTTTTTAAAACAAAATCAACTTCTCGATAAAATATTTTTTTTTTTCAATTCCAATATAACCAAATATAATATTTATAAATCTCTCTCGATTTATCACCAAATGATTTACGTTTCCAATTTCATAAATCCCTTTTCACATTTTCGAAAGTAAATCTACCATTTATTCTTAAACCGATTTACCCATCTCATTATAAATCCTCTCCGTGAATTTATATCCTCAATTTTATCAAATTATAATCATTTCACCTTATTTATAAACATTGTTTATAAATCCCATAATTTTATTTCCAGTTTTACAACGGTTTCACATCACTTAAACCCCTTTATAAATTTATCTCTAAATTAAATTCCATTTATAAATAAATTTCTTAAAATAACCCAAACCATATCCCAAAATCAACCAAATCTCGATTTTTCTTCTATTTCGTAATTTAGAAATCTCATTCAAGATCTAGTATAACAAATTTTACATTTATTTCCAAATTCAGTTCTGTTCCCCCAATCTATTTAAAATCTCGATTTATAAAACTTTTTTTTTATATTTCCCTATTTACAATATCCCAAAATAGTTAAATACAAATTCAAAAAAACAATTATTTTATCCAATCAATTTCTTTTAATTAATCCAAAACTCTATTTAAATATTTCACTTTCAAAATCCCTTTTTAATTTCTTTCAAATTTCAATAAATATAATTATGGCATTTTAAAATACCAAAATCTAGGCCACTTCCACCATAGTATCCAATAAATTCAACCACACTATAATTTATCATAGATTTATTCAAACATATCATATATCACTATATATGAAATTAAATTCAACATTTTTGAGGAATCCAGTTGGATCCCTCGAACTTGTTTTTCCTACATCCATAGATGTTAATACCTCATAAAAATACTAATCCCGCTTCGAGGCGGG
Source organism: Allium fistulosum (assembly GCA_030737815.1). Taxonomy (NCBI): domain Eukaryota; kingdom Viridiplantae; phylum Streptophyta; class Magnoliopsida; order Asparagales; family Amaryllidaceae; genus Allium; species Allium fistulosum. The sequence continues at coordinate 870,579,595 of CM060904.1, read as the reverse complement.
ATATCGTGGTATATATGGTCATCCGCTATTATGCGGGGCACATAGGGTCTCATCCGCTCCAATAGGCGGGAATATATCCAACTACCAATATATATACTACTATATATATAATATCACATTCAATTGATAATAATTTATCAAATTCAACCAGGCATCCAATAATTAATTATTTTCTGTTTTAAAATTTTAAACCATAAATCCAAAAATGAGTGAGATTAACTCACCTTGATTTTTATTTTGCAATCCATTCCAATTTTTATTTCTATCTCGTAGATTCCGCAGCTACGAACCAGACTCGATTTGTTTCATCAATCTTGAACCTCGTATGCAAATTTATTAAATTTTATTAGCTACCTAATTTTTTTTTAAATTCTTAATTTAAAGAACTGAATGTATCATTAAATTCAATTTACAGTATTACCTTATCCCTTACCAAGCAACAGTCTCTCGACTCAGGCTCGATCCCACCATCGCAGGCCTTTCACCCCTGCTCTCTGGCCATCGAACGAACGGCCACCCATGTCACCATCAGTTCGTGTGCCATCACCAACCTTATGCCAGCACCTCATTGTTCACCGCCTCCAACCTAGAGCACGTTGCCACTCAGACTTCAGCCTCAGCCACTCATGACTGCACACGAACAGCTCCGCACCTCCATCACAAATCGCGTCACCTCCCACCTCCGCTTTGACCACCCAGATCGTGAACCCCAATTCCAAACCTCCCCGAAATCGCGACCCATCTACAATCATCCGCGACCACCCGAACGACCTCACCAGTAGAGCACAACCGGCCTCCATCCCCAAAATCGTGACATGACTCCACACAGCCTCACAGCAGGTCATGCCTTATAAATTTCCACCGCAACCTCCACGAAGCCGTCCCTACGAAGATCCAAGCTTCCTGACTTCAAAGAATCCAATCTCCAGATTTCTAGATTAATTTCGAATTATTTTGAATTTTGAGATCAAAGAAACTCTCCTTTTTTTTCTTTCGGTTGGAACTTCTTCGTGTTCGAACTGGAAGAGATGTAAAAAGGAAACGCAATTTACTCTTTCTTTTTTTTCTGTTCAAATGTCGATTTTTTTTATAAACGATTTTCTTTGTTGCTTGCTGTTATAAAAGAGGGAGGGACGTGCTTTTTACAGAGGAGATAAGATGGCTGGAAAAGGAAGAAAAGGCCGATGTGAAAGAAAAGCAACTGAATGGAAAGGTTTACAAGTCAATATATATTAATTAATTTTCGAAATGTCTCGATTTACGTAACTTAAAATCTCGAACCCCTAACGAGGTGTGTCGCTAGGCGTTTATAATGTTATACCCTTATTCCGAATGAAATGGAAAAGGTTTCGAGTCCTAATTCGATCGTATGGAGAAGATAGCTTTTTGAACCCGATTATCATATTGAATTTTTGATATTAATTTCAGCGCTTTTCTATCCTGTACGTCCACGATAACTCCAAACACTACAAAATTAGAAATTTGATGATAATACACTATTACAGATCCAATGGAAATGATTTCGTCGAAATCCGAGACTGTGCCTCGGAAGGCTATTTTTACTCGTTAATTTAAACGAGCTATTTTTAAAATTGAACAAATCACCTTTAAATTCAATTTTAAAAGTTCTATTACCTTCATTCTTATTAATATAAATTTAATAAGCCTTTAAATTATTTTTATCAAGCTAAAAACTCAAGATTCAATTATTTGAGTAAATTCCAATTATTAATTTATCCAATAAATCATTTAAATAACCAAAATTAACTTTTAACTATTTAAAATCAATTAAATATTCCAATTTCAAATAACCAAAATTCTGGGTCGTTACATTCCTCCCTCCTTAAAAGAATTTCGTCCCCAAAATTTCCAAGGTACGAAGAATGGTCCAAAACCCATTAATTTTTCCCAAAACCAATTAGTTGAAACAACTTTCCAAAATCAATTTAGGGAAACCACATTATCACTTTTACTAATTTTCCAAATTTATTCATAGATTCAAAATAATATTATTTATTTAATCATTTCAGATTCTAACTCAAATCTAGTTTTAGTTATTAAAATTTTTCTTCAAAATTTTCTAACTCCTTAAATTTCTGAAAAATTTCGCCAGCGTCTTCTTTGCGCGGCTAGATCGGAACAACTACAAATCACCGCTACAGGCTTAAATCAACAAACAAAAACAAAAACCAAGTGGCTCAATCATAAAATCATCAAATCCAAACAACAATTTAAACATGTACCTTTTGGTCGGGCAATCAAATTTTACTTCTGAAATCGAAGACATCAATTTAGCTTTTGCTTTTATATACCTGCATCTTATTTACCAATGATATCCAATCACATAATTCAAAATCATTTTATTCAGCATTTTCAATTTCCAATATTTATTTCACCAAAACCCGTACGAGGCACATATATCATCCATATGCAATATCAAATCTGATCGCTCACTCGATCACACAATTATACTTCCGAACTAGTATCATTCACATGACTCTCTAGTGCGGACTCAGATCTTGTTTCTTGATTAGAAATCGTTATTCTCATTGCATAGCTATATACTATAATAGAGAATTCCAGAATCAATCAAAAATTCATATCTAGTATTCGCCGTCGAGAATCGGGTGAAAAATCCTAACTCGGATCGATATAAATTATCTCGAAATTCTATGCTCGAATCTGGATCAAATCACTATGCAAATAAACAATGTACGTACAACTTACTTATTTATTTCCATTGATTCTTAGCTATATCAAATTTTTTATTCACATTCATTTCATTTATATTGACTTATTCACAATTATCATTGTCAAGGACAAAAAGTCGACCTTCGAAAATCGGCACCCGTACTTCCCTTGTACTCAAAATGCCGTAGATTCAAATGCCGAATCTGGTTCTCGGGAGCTTATAACACCATTAAGTATAACAACACAGCGGAATAAATGAATAATACATTGATATACAATATCTGATACAACAGAATGATACAATGAATATCAATATACATCAGAGATATGATACAACAAATAGCAGCGGAAAAGAAAACGATAACATCAGCAGCGGATAATCTCCATCTTCAAAGCACTAATCCAGAAATAGCTTGAACTCCCAATAACGATACACCAAGATAAGCAAGTGCAGTCCGATCCAAAGACTGAACTAGCTCCGGATAACCTACTAATCTGACTATCTGAAAAACCAAACTCTAGACTGCTCGTGTAGAAAAATTTTGAGCATCCAGAGTTTAGGAAAGAAACAATAAACTCCGGATCAGTCATGGGACTGGTGTGAGCAACAAAAACAGTTTATCTTTAAAACAAATAGCAGAAAATTTTAAAGTCAATTCGCAATGCTTTTTGGGAAAATGAAACTACCATAAGACCTCCCACCACACACACAATGCAAACGCAGACTCGGAGGAGATTTCTTCTTATGATAGTCAAAGATGCTTACTATGCAAAATCAAATCATTTTTGATATTATTATTAGTGCATAGTGTAGAAACATTTCGACAGGTTGTCCTTTCATTTTCAAAAAATATCCGGTCTTCAACACCGGTCTTCAAATGCTATCCATATACGACGTGTCACTATTCGGAATGGGTTATATGACCCAAAGGTCTTTTCCCGGCTAACCCGAATAGTGAGCGCAATATTCAAAAACAAATGGATAATAGGATTTCAATTAAGTCACAACTTATTACCCAAACTTTCTTTTCAAATGGTTTAACAAATTACCATTTTAATCTTTTAAACAAAAAGATTCAATTCACAAGGTTCACTAAATTTCACAAAGATTCATTCATAGATTTTCCAAATCGATTTCCATTTCAATTTAATTAATTCGTTAAATCTTTAAATCAAAGATTCAACTTATAGCTTTCAAAACAATTTCATTTCTAATGGGTTAAACAAATCATCATTTTAAATCTGTTAAAAATAAACAGATCTAATTCATAGCTTTTAAAAAGAATTCACTCATAACTTGGAAAATCCATTTTTCAATTCACTTCTTGAAATTCCTTTAATTAAACTGGAATTTCATTCCTTATATATATGAAAGCTTTTATCATTTGAAAACAAACAGTTTCATTTCAGAAAATCTGATTCATTCATACGAGTTGAAATCCTTGGGTTAAATTCAAATTCTCAAAATTTTACTTATAAAATGGTTTAACTTCATACAAACACATTTATATCATCTTTAATCCCTAGTTTCAAATCATAGGATTCAATTTCAAACTTGAATTCAAATTTAAATCTAATTATTTAAATTTTCAAAAACTCGGTTAAGTTATTCAAAATAACTTTTATCTTTGAAATTCCATTTCAAAAGCTTTTCACTTTAAACCCAAATTTCCAATTTCAAAATCAATTGAAATAAAAATTTCAATTTCAAAAAAAACATCAAATTTAAATTTTCTGTGACTTAACCGATTTCCACGTGAAATCCATATTTGTGTGTGTAAAAGTGTGGTCTAGGGGTTTTACATAGTAGTGCAACATCATACAATCATCACAGATCAAAATACAAAAATATAGTTGATAAGCAATATGGACTATAACGCTTATCATTCATTCACAGATCACAGATACATATCACTGATAAGTAAATTACAGATCACAACATAAATCATGATGTATCACAAAGCATCATAATTAGGGATATCAAACAATCAAATAGTCCAATAGAATCCAAATATCCATAAATAAGGTCAATTTATTTATCTGATTAATTTAAATCAGATTTATTATTTATGAATAAATCACAAATCCTGGTTAATTAACATTAATTAATTACAATCATTTTGATTTATTATTCTTTATTCATTTATTCATTAACCCTAAATTTTTGAATTAATTATCCCCATAAATTTCACTAAGTAAATTCACTTATCCAATTATTTTCTTAAGTTAATTAAACAAATTAAATTAACTCTAATTAATCAAAATATCCAAAATCAACTACAATAAGTGATTAATCCTTAATTACTTTCATTAAGTAATTTCATTTAAACTTCACTATTTATTATTATTACATAAATTAATCCAATTAATTATTAGATATAAATCACATTAATTTATTATAATAATAATCAAGTTAATGACCTTTATTAACATTTATTTAATTATTCTCCCAAAATAATTAACTTACCTTAATCATTATTAGTTATAGGTTCGATTAACCATTAAAATTCATTAATTAATTAAAGTCTAATCTATGGTTCTCAATTTCATATTAATTACTTAACTCATTATTTAAACTTTAATTAATACATTTAAACTTATAATTACTAATTTAATTGATATAAATTATCAATTATCTATTCTGATTTACCTTAATGGTTAATGAATATAAATCTTAAGTCTTCATTTCTTAAAGTAAATTTATTCTTATTATTAATTAAATTTTCACTTTCGAACATGTTCAAAAACATTTATTTCAAAATCTGGAAGTTAAACTTCTATTCAGTTAAATTTTGATTCCATTTTAAAATCATCAGTTAAAAATTGAAATGTGTACAGGTTAAAAACTCTAGAAGCAAAACTACCCGAGACCTTCACATTTTACTTCGAGTGAAACCCCTCCCTGCTTTGAGTAAAATGCACGAACGACTCGAGTACTTCACGCAATCTCCTCTGACTTCTTCCCAGGAAACAACATACACACCAGCGTGCTTGTGCACGTGCACAGCTCCGATCTTCTCCTCCAGTCGACGTCGCCTCGTCGAGCAAGTCGACCATCACCTACGACTCAATCCCTGACCACCTGAACTTCGTCCATCAACGCAAATCGAATTCGAGCTCGATTACCACCTGGAAACGAACAGTGAAACAACACCCGCCTGGAAACCTCCTCGTGCTCGACACTCCGACCACCGGAAGCTACCCAAACCCGGCCGTAGCCTCGTCGACACTTCCGCTACCTTCCCTCGAAATCGCATGGCACTCGATCTACGAACGGCGATGAACGAGGCGAAACAACAGACCCCACTAAATTAGGTCACCAGATTTCGAACGCCTCCTGCCGCCACCATGGTCATTGGCCGACCATCACGACATTTTCCCTTACTCCCTGATCACTCCTCCACTTCCAGTCCAATTTCCGACCATCACCAACCCATGGATCACCCGATACAACCCAATCTTCAGTTCCCGTTCAACTCAAAAGAACAAGCCCAAAACTCAATTAAAAATTGTGATTCTTCTTCTAAAAATCATGGTTTTCGATTACGTTTTAGATCATATATCTGAAACAAGAAAATAAGAAGTTTGGTTTTTTACTCCTTTTAAGTTTGTTCTGATGTTTTGGGTTTCCAGAGACCATTTTAAGTTGTTTTAATCTTTAATGAAATTTTAAACTTAGTTTATAATGATACAAACAACTTTTGTTTGAATCTTAAGTTCATCCATCAATTAGAACGAGAGTAATTAATTTTTTTGAAAACCAACAGTTTGGGTTTTTGAACAGAGAACAGAACAACAGCCTGCATATTTCATTTCCTATCTTCCCATATATATATACAGATAATTATATATGCACACATACATATCTTAGATATACTTTCACAGATTCAACCTTTATATTTTAAAGAAAAATGTTCTCACTTGGATTAGTGAAAGAACAGTGGAGTTCAAAGCCAAAAATATACAAACCAGACATGCATACATACAGATATTCAAAATACTGAGTTATCATTTATATATGCATAAACAAGTATCATCAATCACAGAACTTCATAAGCAAGTAATCATTTATTACTTAGTTTTAAATAATAAAAAATGTTACTCACTGTGATTTAGGAAGAGAAGAACAGAGCAGCCTATATATATTTGAAAACAGGCTTGAAGTCTTCTCTCTGCCTTTACTTCTCTTGTTGAATTTATTTAAGTAGATGTTGTTTGAGTTGAGATTTTTGTTTTAAATTTCTGAGACGCAATTTCAGAGGTTACTCAGTTATAGATCGAACTGAGATGAAAATGAAGAGGTTGACATATACAAGAAGCTACAAGTGATGTTTGTTGTACAGGGTAATAAATGCTTGTACAATAATAAGCATGGCTAAAGATATAGTTGTGGTATGCCTTAATGCTGTTGTACAAACAAATATATAAACATATTTGTTTTCCTTCAATTCGGCTGAGATGGTTTTCTATAGGGTGGCTAAAGATCCAAGCATTTATTGCTTTGTAAAATCTACACATATACCATACTTGAAGATATTTTATTTCTTTTGCTTTTAAAATGGTGGCTGCCTTGTCTACTTATTTACAGGCTGAGAATTTGTTTCATTTGTTTTATTCTAATGTTTGTTTGTTTGTTATTTTACTTTGTTTTGTTTACTTTGCATATTTATTTACAACTTTGTTTCATATTGTAAGTGTTGTTTCTTTTCTTATGGCTTAATAATATAAGTAGATTTCTATTTTAATTTATTTGTTTAACTTACATTTATTTCTTTGTATTATTTTATAAACTCAATTATTTATTTTACTCTAATTTTATCCAAAAATTTATTTAATTACTCAATTTAATTCAAAAATTCATTTAATTATTAATTTAAATAAATTTAAATTTCGGGGTCGTTACAATCATCCACACTTATAATTCATATTCACATATTCGCTTGGTATATCCCTTAAATGCCAATTTCACTTAAGAATTTCATCATCAAAATTTTCTTAAGTCAATTATAAGCATTTTACACAAACTTCTTATTTTTATTACCACTTCACAACCAAATTTCTTACCCATTTTAATCAAATTCAATTTCAATTTTCCCATTTCACATTTGATTCTTATCAATCAACATTCCAAACCATATCCAAATAACTAATCGATTTAATTAGTTCATTTATTTATTTATTCCAAATCTCAATAAGTTCCATTTCCAATAATTATTTCATTTAGCCTACTTAGGCTCAATTTTCAAAATTCACTTTATTTAACTTAATTCAAGTTAAATTTCTATTCTACAGTTCAATTTCAAATTTTCACTTCCTTTGCACTCATATTCAAAACTTTAAAGCTTTTCTTTAACTTACAATTTACAAATTTTATATCTTATCAACTTACTTATATCCCATAAAACATTTTAAAAAAATCCCAGAGTTTAAACAATTTGTCCTAAGTATTTCAAAAATCATTTTTTAAATCATATGTACCCAAAATCCCTTGGTATATTAAATCATTCCTTTGCATTTCAAACCAAAACCAGTTTTCCAAAACAAAACCCAATTGTAGCAATTTCTCCCTTGGAAACTCAAAAATGAACGTCGATGATGCTACAGTCATCACCGAAATTATTTTCCAGCGACCGAAGTGAGTTCAGTGTTTTATTTCCTTTAAAATTCCATTTAAATATTTCCAATTCAAAAATATTCTCCAATAATATCACTATTATTTTCTGAAACCTTGAAAAACATTTCAAAACCAACGGGAAATAAATTCCCAAATTTCCAGCAATCAAGCCCTCTTTACAAATCATATTTAAAAATACTTCTGGATTTCATTTCATTACAAATTATAAATCACATTTACAAAATCACATTTCGTTATATGAAATTATTTCTTAACTGTTGACTATAAAATCAACTTTTATTCAATCACCACAACAACAACAAATGATAATAGTTTAATATTATTATTTCCTAACAACAAAGCACACCATATACAACTATAATAATTTATGAAAAATTATTTCTTTCATATATAAAAATAAACTGGGAATTATTTCATTTACCTCATTTCAAAACAATACCATGTCGACTTGCTCTGTACAAGTGTTTAGAGACTCCTATCAACAACGTTAATTACTCGTATTGACCAGAACCCATAAACCACTCAACAAATCAACCAACACAATATAAAATAAGTTTTATATCACTAACAAATACGCGCGCATATCTATTAATACACTCAAACTCATTCTAGGGTGCTACTGATCCTATCTCTAATGAGTTACCCTATCAAAACCAAGGTTCTCGCTTAACCTTCAGCTCTAATACCAGCTGTCATGAATCGGATTTTCGACGCTCGAAAATCGACACCAATAGGTTCACTGTATAGCATGCCGAGCAATCGAGTGCCGGAAGTACCAGATCATTCGAGGAAAAGAAGAAAGAGGTAGAAGAAAATAGAAATAACAACACAGAATCTCACAATCGCAGCGGAACAACTAATAAGAAATAATAACATGTATTTATACAAAAAGGACTATAAACTGTTACTTATATATTACATCATCAGAGTACAACAAATCAATAACTCAATACTGGACAGTTATAATAACTTGTCCGCACTAGTGCTGAATATACTGCCTACAATACATAGCGGGATATAACCAAGTATGTGTGATATGTCTTCGTCATCCAGCTCGTCTCCGAAGCTCCATAGCATCCTAACCTGAATCTGTAATACTCGGTCTGACCCAAGCATTATAATAAAATAACTCCCGAGTCAATCTGGAAAACCAGCATGAGAAAACACACTCAATTTGAATTATTAAAGTTATCAAAATCCTTTGAAAACAAAGGTATCTCGTAAGACCTCATCACACATAAACAAGACGGGTTTTTACCTTACGATAACCAAAACACTTTATATCAAAATCATCTGATATTATAATAGTGTCTAAACAAAGTAAATAGAAAATAGCTGAAATGCTTGCATCTCACGTTTCAGCATAGTTGGGCACAATCAAAACCGTACAACGCTTATTGGAGAATGGATTCCATACAATGACTAGGCACTGGGGTACCACCTATCATGGTATACGTTTAGAAAAATGTACCGAGGACCTCACCGGGATCCCCTACAACACAAGACTGGCCCTATCCTGAATCTGGATAGAACCGAATATGGTATCACCCCGGGTGTTCCCACCCTTATCGAGACCTCTTTTCCATGCACCACCGTATCCATAATTAATAATATATCCGAGGGTATCCAGAAAGGTGATAACATACCATAATTGGGTTTGACCCGCTTAGCCTTGCTACATATCCCCTAATTTTTAGTCATTCCGGTTGATGAGGCTTGAGGCTACGATTACCTTTCAAGAACAATTTCACTTAGAATGCTCATCGTCCTCCAATGACGATGTTCCAATATCATTCGTCCATACAAGTTATCCTGGGTCTGGACAAACCGAATCACCATCTTCATCATCTTCACGGTATCCATTCGTAATGCTCAAATCAAATCGAAGTGGATTTCAAATAATTAAATCCGATCTCGATCTCTTCGAAATGATCAACAAAATTGGCCAAATACTTGATAGTTGGTTATTTAACTATCAATATAACATCCATAAGCAGTCATTAGGCCCATATTATAAAAAAAAATCCAAAATTTATTTTCAAAATATCTTTACAAGATATATATTCAAATCCCTTCCAAATTTTCAATATTTGAGACAACTCAAATACTTACATCCATATCAGGATATTTCAAACCATCTCTTATTTAAACACTTAGAAAAATATTAAAAAATATATATTTTCTAAACCCTTTACTTCCCAACACTTAGGAAAGTTCCATTTCTTTCTCTTTTCTCAAAACCCTTCACAATTTATATTGTAAATTCCTTAACTCGATTATAACGAATTCTATAAGTCCGGGTTCCTTAATTAAGTCTCTTTTTTTCAAAAGTATATACTTATCTCATCGAAATAAGTATATTCACAAACCATTCCCTTCAAAAATATTTGAAAAAACTTTTAAAGTAAATATGGAAAGCACCACGTGGTATCATCCATGGATTCACAGCTCAATGATTACGTCTCTATCCCAGAGAAATTCAAAGTTAACTGCATGCAATCTCTGCCTCCGATTTCGCCATGAAAGTATATCATTACTTTCCGAAAACTTTATTTAATAGTTATCTCAAATTAATGCTTATAAAGTTTCTATAATAAATTTCCAAATTTAGTTTAGGCAAATACTCTTAAATAAAAGTTATTATATAAAACCATATTAATATTGAATAATTTATCTTTAAAATAATAATATTGATTAATTCTGATTTATGAATAAAGTTCTAGTCATTTTACAAGCCTTGTTTATAAAACTTATAATTCTTTTTGACAATTTTAAAATATTTAAATAACTAACTTTCTGAAATATTTTTAAATACTTTTAAATTACCTAGTTTGATAATTAAAAATCTCTTTTTAAAACAAACTCAACTTCTCGATAATTTTTTTTTCAATTCCAATATAAACAAATATAATATTTATAAATCTCTTTCGATTTATCACTAACCGATTTACGTCTCCAATTTCATAAATCCCTTTTCACATTTTCAAAAGTAAATCTACCATTTATTCTTAAACCAATTTACCCATCTCATTATAAATCCTCTCCGTGAATTTATATCCTCAATTTTATCAAATGATAATCATTTCACCTTATTTATAAACATTGTTTATAAATCCCATAGTCTTATTTCTAGTTTTACAATAGTTTCACATCACTTAAACCCCTTTATAAATTTATCTCTAAATTAAATTCCATTTATAAATCAATTTCTAAAAATAACCCAAACAATATCCCAAAATCAACTAAATCTCGATTTTTCTTCTATTTCGTAATTTAGAAATCTCATTCAAGATCCAGTATACCAAATTTTACATTTATTTCCAAATTCACTTCTATTCCCCCAATCTATTTAAAATTTTGATTTATAAAACTTTTTTTATATTTCCCTATTTACAATATCCCGAACGTTAAGTACAAATACAAAAAACAAATTATTTTATCCAATCAATTTCTTTTAATTAATCCAAAACTCTATTTAAATATTTCACTTTCAAAATACCTTTTTAATTTCTTTCAAATTTCAACAAATATAATTATGGTATTTTAAAATACCAAAATCTAGGCCACTGCCACCATAGTATCCAATAAATTCAACCACACTATAATCTATCACAGATTTATTCAAACATATGATACATCACTATATATGAAATTAAATTCAACATTTTTTGAGGAATCTAGTTGGAACCCTCCAACCTGTTTTCCTGCATCCATAGATGTTAATACAACATAAAAATACCAATCCCGCTTCGAGGCAAAATATCACGGTATATATGATCATCCGCTATTATGCGGGGTGCATAGGGTCTCATCTGCTCTAATAGGCTGGAATATATCCAACTACCAATATATATACTACTATATATATAATATCACATTCAATTCATAATAATTTATCAAATTCAACCAGGCATCCAATAATTAACTTTTTTCTGTTTTAAAAATTTAAACCAGAAATCCAAAAATAAGTGAGATTAACTCACCTTGATTTTTATTTTGCAATCCATTCCAATTTTTATTTCTATCCCGTAGATTCCGCAGCTACGAACCAGACTCGATTTGTTTCATCAATCTTGAACCTCGTATGCAAATTTATTAAATTTTATTAGCTACCTAATTTTTTTTCTTTGTTTTTTTTTAAATTCTTAATTTAAAGAACTGAATGTATCATTGAAGTGACCCACTTATTTTGGCATTTGTCTTAGTGATTTTTAGTGAGTTTTTTTTTGTGGTCACTTCTTTAATTCATTTCCCCAAGATCCATATTTTACCAATATAAAAATATCAGTATTTCAATCCAATCATGTCATTTATATATATGAAGATATATAAATGTTTCTTTTCCTATCAGAGTAATTAAATTAGCAAAGAAATTCAATCACACAATGTTTCTCATATTCAATAGATTTTGTGTCACATAGCCATCACTTTGATTATTATTTAATTCTGATATAACCACTTTTTTTTCTTGTTTTATTTCTCAAATCAGTTATTTAATTGATTTACTTCACAACTTGTTTCATGGCCCAATAATTTAATTTCTGGATTAACTACTCATGCTTTTAATGTCTGGGAATCTAGGAGTTTGTTGCTTATTGTTTTTCCTTTGAATTTATGCAAAGTACTAAAACAACTCAAGTTGGAGAATTTATCCCGGGGTGCTTATTACTTATTCAAACAATGTTTATGTCAGGTAAATATACTCATGTCTTAATTTATAATATTGGTAATAATCTTATGAACATTTGGTGGTAAGTATGTTATAGACCAGGCAGGAGAAAAACTACAGGCAAGCAAAATGCTAACTTAATCTAGCATACCAGATATAGACTTGCATGTATATGAAAACAGAATGATTGGAGCAATATCAAAATCAGTCTAATGCAAACTTTCAGATGAACATTTTGAGAAGGGTACTGATAGGTTCTCAGATTATAAAACAAATGATAGCGATCAATCAAACAGTGGGATTATTAGCATGTTTAATATCTAGGTAGACTACATGGCAATGCTTTTTTTTTCAACAGATTTGTTAAAGACAAAACTCACTTAACTTAAACCAAATAGGTGGTTAGCTAAGCTCAGTTCAATATAGTTGCATTCCAGATTATAAGTATAAAGCATGTATTTCATTTTTACTATACAATACAATGCAAATTCTTTACTGGAAAATCAGATGTTCAAGGAGAATTAACAGGTTAAGATTTCAAGCTTCTCATGGTCTTATATCAGTTATAAGTCATGGTCAAGCTCTTCTGGTTAGCCAATGCCAGATTCAATTATCACTTAACAATTTTTAGCTACATGCTTATCCATGAACTACTGCAACTTTTCTATTTAAAAATTTAACAAACTTTGATAAAGAAAGCATGTCCACATATTAAATTACATGGCATAATTTTCTCCATCACAACCCACCAGAAACCATCAAAGTCAGTTACTTAGATCAGTAGCTCAAGACACCTATAATACTTAAGTTTTACAGATTCTTTTTAAATGAACAAAGCCACTACAATTCTGAAAGGTCTGCATAGACTTAAGAAAGTTTGCCTAGCTATCTTTATTACAATGAACTACTGCATTTTATAAACTCAAGTAAGTCTTCTAATTTCCCAAGCAAGCAAGCTACTCATGCATCTCTACCTGCAACAATATTTTGAGCTGCCTCAATAAAAATGAGACACCCTAAATATTGCAAAGGCAATAAATAAGGTCAGAATAAAATTCTGGTATGAGTGAAATCATTATTAAAACAACTTATAAATTCTTAAAACTGTGCAGAGAACATATATATTTGACACTATTCAATTTCATGTTAAACCTGAGCATATGTACATTTAAATTTATCTAACAAAGATACACCCAAGCATTCATCCATTCAATCCATTGAGTTGTACATGTACAAAATCCTATGGATTTTAGCTTCCTAAAATCCATAGCATAACCTTTCAATCCCATTTTATATTTTATATGGTCTAAACTCTTGCCTTTGAACACAAAGTGTGCATTGCAAAGGACTCAATTCTGTTAACCTTTGCACAGAGGCCTTCAGGACTTGAACAAGTCATGCACATACCCATCATCCACTTGATGATGAGTAGATCAAGGCACCTCTCCTAAATTACTTTGTAATTTAGAGACCATGCTCATTTAATTGCTGAGAAATTTTCTTTTTAATTCCAGAGGTGCTCATGTTCTTCCTTTCATTACATAAACCCCAAAATTTATTAAACTCACTCAAGGGTTTACATCCAATCATACAAAGCATTCATGCAAAATTGCACATCCAAAGTCATTCTGGCTTAATCTTATTTTATAAAACTGCCTGTATATTTATTTCTAGAAATTTTCCCATTGCTTGCATAAATCTGATGTAACCATAAGAAATGCTATATTTATTTTACTGTGAACATAGGATAGGGTTTTTAAGAAAAACTCATAAAAACATATTGGCTCATGATCTGAACAAATCATCACATGTTTATAGTATTGCATTGTTCATATCATTTTTAATATGAACTGGGCATGAGCATGAATCTCATTATTCACACTGCCCACTTCATTTCCCTTTGATATCCTATTTCTCAGTGAAACATTTAGTTCATTCTTCATATAAAACTGGATTTTAAAATCCATTTCTATAATATGAATATATGTTTGATTATTTATATTTCAAAGCAAAAATTGAAACAATTATAACAACTCAAAACAGATCAAAACATTAACCAGAAATTCAACCAAAATACCATCCATGATCAACATGTATTTATTCATAGAATAAAACCAAACAGAAAAACATAATATGATTTTATATAAAATAATTTGGCTGCCCTTACTTGGGTCTTAATGCCTTAAGTCTTTTAAATGATTATCACTCACCTTCCTCTCCTCTTCCCCGAGAATGCTTTAGCTTGAAGACTGTGTGAGTTTCTCCTTTTGAATTAAACTTCTGTTTTTCCTCCTCAGAGAAAACCTCTGCCTTACCCCTTGATTTAAATCATTTAACTAGGGTTTTAATAGAGGAAACACCCATTTTATCCTTACAAAAATAAAAGAAGCCTGTATGCTTGCTTATGGCTAATTTGGCCATTTTCTTTCTTATTTCTATTTCAGGTGAAAACAGTTATTATTCTTCTTTTCCATGTGCATGCTATTTGCATGATTCTATATGTACATTATTTTTGTGTGACTTAATTCACAATGAATCTTATCATACCCGGGTTACTTCTCATGTTTCTTTCCATAAGTTTTGTTTTTTACTAACATAATTTACCATTTGCTTCTTTCTTGATTTATTTCAAAAAGGCATCCACACTCAAAAATATTGCTTGACTGATCTCTATGCATTTTAATTATCAAGAGGATTTTTATTTTATCATCCCATACTTCTCTGATCATATGTATATATTTTCTATACAATATTCACATATACACAAGTCATGTGAATTTTTGAATTCATTTTATACTTAATCATTTTCCTCTCATCACTATATAAAAATAATTATTCCTTGCATAATTACTTCACTCACTTCTGATATTCATTTTCAAGCTATTTTTATTCTTTGGTTATTTATATAATACATATATATATATACGCACATACAATATGTGAATATAATGCTCCTTTTTACTCAGCTATTTTTCTCCCCATTCTTATTTTCTCTAACTATCATTCTCTCACTTATTTACTTCATTAATTCTTGGTATTTATTTTCCATTTCTTGTTTTTCTTTTAAAGTAATTTTTATTCTCAAAAATTTTGGGTCTTCACATACTCTCCTCCTAAAAGGAATTGTGTCCCACAATTATATATTGGTTTATTAGTATATTTCAAACATATCAGAAATTCATTCATCTAAGATCAATCAAATACACTTAAGTAATATTTAAAGTTATTACAGTTCTAGACATACCTTCAAGCAGAAAATAGATTAGGATACTTATCCTTTATCCTATCTTCAGCCTCCCATGTGCAGTCATTCCCATCTAACCTCCATTGGATTTTAACTAGTTTAATTATTTTATTTCTCAGTTTCTTTTCTTCTCTAGCCACAATGCCCACTGGTTCCTTTTTATAAACCAGATTTCCTTGAATTTCAACATGTGTAGGAGATTCAAGAATGGTCTCCTTATCATGCACCCATTTTCTCAGTTGGGATACATGAAACACATCATGTATTTTGCTCAATTCCTCTGGTAACTTCAACCTATAAGCTAAAGTCCGTATTCTTTGAACAATTTCATATGGTCATATATACCTTGGTGATAGTTTCCCTGTTTTGCCAAATCTCAATATTTTCCTCATTGGTGAAACTTTGAGAAACACATAGTCTCCCACCTCAAATTCTACTGGCCTTCTCCTTTTATCTACATATGCTTTCTGTCTCTCTTGAGCTACTCTTATTCTTTGCCTCACTAATTCAATTCTTGCAGAAGTTTCTTTTACATTGTCTGGTTCAAGCAACACTCTTTCACCAGCCTCCATCCAACATGCAGGAGATAAACAAGGCTTTCCATACAAAGCCTCAAATGGAGCCATTCCTATGGTGGACTAGTAGCTATTATTATAAGCAAATTCAGCTAAATAAATATGATCCTCCCAGTTGCCTCCAAAATCAAGTATGCATGCTCTAAGCAAATCTTCTAAAACCTTATTAACAATCTTAGTTTGCCCATCTGTTTGTAGGTGGTAGGCTGTGCTTAGGCTTAGTTCTGTCCCCATAGATTCTTGAAAGCTACTCCAAAACCTTGAAGTAAACAAAGTATCTCTATCACTAATGATAGTCTTGGGGATGCCATGCAATCTCACTATCTCTTTCACAAATAACTGAGCTAGTTTATGGGCATTTCTGTTTGAATTTATAGGAATGAAGTGTGCTGTTTTTGTAAGCCTATCAACCACTACCCAAATACTATCATTGCCTCTTCTTGTTCTTGGCAAACCATCCACAAAATCCATTGATATGCTTTTCCATTTCCAAGTAGGCACTTCCAAAGGTTGCAATAGGCCTGAGGGTCTTTGATAATCTGCCTTTACTTGTTGGCATGTCAAGCAATTTGCCACATATTTTGCCACTGCTCCTTTCATCCCTGGCCACCAGTAATTCCTCCTAAGATCATGGTACATTTTTGTACCACCTGGATGTATAGTATATTTTGTTTTGTGATGCTCACCCATGACTTCTTGCTTCAGTTCCTCTACATTTGGTATGCAGAGTTTCCCCTTTTTCCTTAAGTATCCTTTATCATCTACCTCATAGTTTTCCACTGTCATGCCTTGTGATATCATGTTCCTTTTCTCCTTCAAATTTGTACCTTGATTCTACATTTGTTCTATTTTATCAACCAGTGTTGACTTTAAAGAAATGAGGCTTAATTTACCATATTCAATCATCTCACTGTGTGTCTTATCTGATACACTAGTTTCTTCTTTCACTTCCACCTCACTAAGGATTGTCAAATCCCTGAACTCAGCCATCATTAAGCTTGCCAATTTTGCTTGATGTCTACTTAATGCATCTGCCACTTTATTAGCTTTTCCTGGGGTGTATAATATATCAAGATCATAGGCAGCTAGAAATTCTACCCACCTATGTTGCCTCATGTTTAAGTCTTTTTGGGAAAACAAGTATTTAAGTGACTTATGGTCTGTAAACAATTCAAACTTAGCACCTAATAAATAGTGTCTCCATAGCTTCAATGCATATACTACAGCAGCTAGTTCTAAATCATGTGTAGCATACCTAGTTTCATTTGGCTTGAGTTGCCTTGATGCATATGCTATGACTCTACCATGTTGCATGAGCACTGCCCCTAGTCCAGATCCACTAGCATCTGTGTAAACTACTAATCCTTCATTTCCCTCTGGT
The DNA here is from genome assembly GCA_030737815.1 of Allium fistulosum. NCBI lineage: Eukaryota > Viridiplantae > Streptophyta > Magnoliopsida > Asparagales > Amaryllidaceae > Allium > Allium fistulosum. The sequence continues at coordinate 870,561,400 of CM060904.1, read as the reverse complement.
ACTTGTAAAACTGGAGCTTCCATCAATGCTTTCTTCAATAATGTAAAGGCCTGTTCACATTTCTCTGTCCACACATATGGCTGCTCCTTTCTAGTTAGCTTGGTCAATGGAATGGCTATTCTTGCAAAGTCTTTTATAAATCTCCTATAATAGCCTGCCATTCCCAAAAATGATCTCACCTCAGTCACTGATTTGGGTCTATTCCATGATTGAACTGCCATAACCTTACTTGGGTCTACACTAATTCCTTGTTGAGAAATAATATGCCCCAAAAACTTTACTTCATTTTGCCAAAAGGTGCACTTATTAAATTTTGCCTTTAAATTATGTGCTCTTAGTCTTGACAAAGTCAGATGCAAATGCCTTGCATGTTCCTCTTCTGATTTTGAATACACTAATATGTCATCAATAAAGACAACCACAAATTTGTCTAGAAAATCTCTAAATGTTCTATTCATTAAATCTACAAAATATGATGGTGCATTTGTCAATCCAAAAGGCATCACCAAAAATTCATATAACCCATACCTTGTGTTGACGGTAGTATACTTAATGCTTTCTTCCTCTACCTTAATCTGATGAAACCCAGAGGCTAAATCTAGCCTTGAAAAGATCTTTGCTCCATTTAATTGATCAAATAGATCATCAATTCTGGGGAGTGGGTATTTGTTCTTGATGGTGACTTTATTTAGTTCTTTATAATCAATACACATTCTTAGTGTACCATCATGCTTTTTCACAAACACAACTGGAGAACCCCAGTTTGAACTGCTAGGCCTTATGAAGCCTTTCTGCTCCAATTCTTCCAGCTGTTGCTTCAATTCTATTAATTCTTTTGGACCCATTCTGGTAGGCTTTTTGATGATAGGACTTGATCCTGGAATTAACCTTATTTGAAATTCCACTGGTCTACTTTTTGGAATTCCTACAACTTCCCCAAAAACATCTGAATATTCACTTACTACTTTTATGTCTTCTAAAGTCAATTCCTTTTCAGTCATACTCCATATTTGATTAAGGCAATTTGTCTTGGCTACTTCACTCATGACTATGATATTTTTACTATTTTCTGTTTTCAAAGAAATTGTAAAATTTTCTAAAAATTGCTTTGAATTTACTCAACCAATCTACCCCTAAAATAATTCCTATTCCAGGGTATTTCAATACAAACAAATCAGATTTAAACACATTTCCTCCTATGTTTAATTCTACTCCCAAACATTTTAATCCTAGCAAACAAGAGCTACCCAGGGGACTTTGAATAAACAAGGGTTTTTCAACTTTGTTGCATGTGAGAGCTAATTTATCCACTATGTCTTGTGATATTAGAGAATGTGTGGCTCTAGTGTCATATATAACTGTGATTGGGTAACTTTTAATTAGAAGTATACCTTCCAATTGTCCAGAGCTTCCTGCTGCACATGCCTTTGCCTTTGTTTCCAATGCTCCTACCTTTGCTCCTTTCTTAAACTCTGGGCAGTTTCTTTTAATATGACCTTCTTTCCCACAGTTATAGCAGCTAAATGGTGCCTTCTTGGCTGCTTGACACCTATTACTCATGTGTCCTTCTTTGCCACAATTATAACAAGTAACTTTCTTCTTAGCTTCCCCAGTGGCTGCTCCCTCCACTTTCTTATCCACATTCTTTTTGTCATAGGGATGTGCTCTATTTTTCCCCTTCTTTTGATTGTTAGCCCTCATGCTCCTAAATTTTTCCCTTGCGTTGTCATGTTGTTCAAAAGAAAGAGTAAGGTCTATGACTTGATCAAATGTCATGTATTTGTATGGTAACATTGCTCTACTCAAACTAGCATTGAGTCCTTGAATAAATCTTGAATTCTTTGATTCTTCATTTCCTATGAGCATAGTTCCATACTTAGACAAACTCTCAAATTTTTGAGTGTATTCAGACACACTCATTGGTCCTTGCCTCAGCCTTATGAATTCCTCAAGCAATGTTGCCTTAGCTGTTGCTGGGACAAACCTTGCCTCAAGCATCTCCTTGAATTGATCCAATGTAATCTCATTTTCTGGCCTTCCTGTGATAATTACCTCCCACCAATCTAGTGCTGCTCCTTTGAGTCTCTTAGAAGCTATCTGCCTTTTCCTTTGATCATTGATTTGCATATCTGCAAATATTCTTTCTAGAGTTCTCAACCATGTCTGCACACCCATAACTCCTTCAGTGCCTTCAAAATCTTTGCCTCCTAAATTTGAGAATGTCTTCAATAGCTTAGCTAATTCCTCATGAGGATTCTCTTCCCTTTGCACTAATCCTTCCCTAAACGCTCTCACCAAATCTTGCAAGATAACCAATGGTGTAGCATTTGAGGGTCCTGCTCCAGTGCTTGGTGGTCTTCCTACCATGATTCACTATTCAATTGCATAGCTAGTTAGTCATATTTCTAATTTAATTTTTTCTGCAATTTATTTTTACTGTGGATATTTATTTCTATCATTATTGTATGTATATATTATATTTTTTTTAGAATTTTATCCATACAAGAAGATTGGATAATATATTTATGCTATGTTTTAACAACATAGCTCTGATACCAACTGAAGTGACCCACTTCTTTTGGCATTTGTCTTAGTGATTTTTAGTGAGTTTTTTTTTGTGGTCACTTCTTTAATTCATTTCCCCAAGATCCATATTTTACCAATATAAAAATATCAGTATTTCAATCCAATCATGTCATTTATATATATGAAGATATATAAATGTTTCTTTGCCTATCAGAGTAATTAAATTAGCAAAGAAATTCAATCACACAATGTTTCTCATATTCAAGAGATTTTGTGTCACATAACCATCTCTTTGATTATTATTTAATTATGATATAACCACTTTTTTTTCTTGTTTTATTTCTCAAATCAGTTATTTAATTGATTTACTTCACAACTTGTTTCATGGCCCAATAATTTAATTTCTGGATTAACTACTCATGCTTTTAATGTCTGGGAATCTAGGAGTTTGTTGCTTATTGTTTTTCCTTTGAATTTATGCAAAGTACTAAAACAACTCAAGTTGGAGAATTTATCCCGGGGTGCTTATTACTTATTCAAACAATGTTTATGTCAGGTAAATATACTCATGTCTTAATTTATAATATTGGTAATAATCTTATGAACATTTGGTGGTAAGTATGTTATAGACCAGGCAGGAGAAAAACTACAGGCAAGCAAAATGCTAACTTAATCTAGCATACCAGATATAGACTTGCATGTATATGAAAACAGAATGATTGGAGCAATATCAAAATCAGTCTAATGCAAACTTTCAGATGAACATTTTGAGAAGGGTACTGATAGGTTCTCAGATTATAAAACAAATGATAGTGATCAATCAAACAGTGGGATTATTAGCATGTTTAATATCTAGGTAGACTACATGGCAATGCATTTTTTTTCAACAGATTTGTTAAAGACAAAACTCACTTAACTTAAACCAAATAGGTGGTTAGCTAAGCTCAGTTCAATATAGTTGCATTCCAGATTATAAGTATAAAGCATGTATTTCATTTTTACTATACAATACAATGCAAATTCTTTACTGGAAAATCAGATGTTCAAGAAGAATTAACAGGTTAAGATTTCAAGCTTCTCATGGTCTTATATCAGTTATAAGTCATGGTCAAGCTCTTCTGGTTAGCCAATGCCAGATTCAATTATCACTTAACAATTTTTAGCTACATGCTTATCCATGAACTACTGCAACTTTTCTATTTAAAAATTTAACAAACTTTGATAAAGAAAGCATGTCCACATATTAAATTACATGGCATAATTTTCTCCATCACAACCCACCAGAAACCATCAAAGTCAGTTACTTAGATCAGTAGCTCAAGACACCTATAATACTTAAGTTTTACAGATTCTTTTTAAATGAACAAAGCCACTACAATTCTGAAAGGTCTGCATAGACTTAAGAAAGTTTGCCTAGCTATCTTTATTACAATGAACTACTGCATTTTATAAACTCAAGTAAGTCTTCTAATTTCCCAAGCAAGCAAGCTACTCATGCATCTCTACCTGCAACAATATTTTGAGCTGCCTCAATAAAAATGAGACACCCCAAATATTGCAAAGGCAATAAATAAGGTCAGAATAAAATTCTGGTATGAGTGAAATCATTATTAAAACAACTTATAAATTCTTAAAACTGTGCAGAGAACATATATATTTGACACTATTCAATTTCATGTTAAACCTGAGCATATGTACATTTAAATTTATCTAACAAAGATACACCCAAGCATTCATCCATTCAATCCATTGAATTGTACATGTACAAAATCCTATGGATTTTAGCTTCCTAAAATCCATAGCATAACCTTTCAATCCCATTTTATATTTTATATGGTCTAAACTCTTGCCTTTGAACACAAAGTGTGCATTGCAAAGGACTCAATTCTGTTAACCTTTGCACAGAGGCCTTCAGGACTTGAACAAGTCATGCACATACCCATCATCCACCTGATGATGAGTAGATCAAGGCACCTCTCCTAAATTACTTTGTAATTTAGAGACCATGCTCATTTAATTACTGAGAAATTTTCTTTTTAATTCCAGAGGTGCTCATGTTCTTCCTTTCATTACATAAACCCCAAAATTTATTAAACTCACTCAAGGGTTTACATCCAATCATACAAAGCATTCATGCAAAATTGCACATCCAAAGTCATTCTAGCTTAATCTTATTTTATAAAACTGCATGTATATTTATTTCTAGAAATTTTCCCATTGCTTGCATAAATCCGATGAAACCATAAGAAATGCTATATTTATTTTACTGTGAACATAGGATAGGGTTTTTAAGAAAAACCCATAAAAACATATTGGCTCATGATCTGAACAAATCAGCACATGTTTATAGTATTGCATTGTTCATATCATTTTTAATATGAACTGGGCATGAGCATGAATCTCATTATTCACACTGGCTACTTCATTTCCCTTTGATATCCTATTTCTTAGTGAAACATTTAGTTCATTCTTCATATAAAACTGGATTATAAAATCCATTTCTATAATATGAATATATGTTTGATTATTTATATTTCAAAGGAAAAATTGAAACAATTATAACAACTCAAAACAGATCAAAACATTAACCAGAAATTCAACCAAAATACCATCCATGATCAACATGTATTTATTCAGAGAATAAAACCAAACAGAAAAACATAATATGATTTGATATAAAATAATTTGGCTGCCCTTACTTGGTTCTTAATGCCTTAAGTCTTTTAAATGATTATCACTCACCTTCCTCTCCTCTTCCCTGAGAATGCTTTAGCTTAAAGACTGTGTGAGTTTCTCCTTTCTATTTTTTTTTGAATTAAACTTCTGTTTTTCCTCCTCAGAGAAAACCTCTGCCTTACCCCTTGATTTAAATCATTTAACTAGGGTTTTAATAGAGGAAACACCCATTTTATCCTTACAAAAATAAAAGAAGCCTATATGCTTGCTTATGGCTAATTTGGCCATTTTCTTTCTTATTTCTATTTCAGGTGAAAACAGTTATTATTCTGCTTTTCCATGTGCATGCTATTTGCATGATTCTATCTGTACATTATTTTTGTGTGACTTAATTTCACAATGTATCTTATCATACCCGGGTTACTTCTCATGTTTCTTTCTATAAGTTTTGTTTTTAACTAACATAATTTACCATTTGCTTCTTTCCTGATTTATTTCAAAAAGGCATCCTCACTCAAAAATATTGCTTGACTGATCTCTATGCATTTTAATTATCAAGAGGATTTTTATTTTATCATCCCATACTTCTCTGATCATATGTATATATTTTCTATACAATATTCACATATACACAAGTCATGTGAATTTTTGAATTCATTTTATACTTAATCATTTTCCTCTCATCACTGTATAAAAATAATTATTCCTTGCATAATTACTTCACTCACTTCTGATATTCATTTTCAAGCTATTTTTATTCTTTGGTTATTTATATAATACATATACATATATATATATATATTTACACATACAATATGTGAATATAATGCTCCTTTTTGCTCAGCTATTTTTCTCCCTATTCTTATTTTCTCTAACTACCATTCTCTCACTTATTTACTTCATTCATTCTTGGTATTTATTTTCCATTTCTTGTTTTTCTTTTAAAGTAATTTTTATTCTCAAAAATTTTGGGTCTTCACAATCATTAAATTAAATTTACAATAATACCTTATCCCCTACCAAGCAACAGACCCTCGACTCAGGCTCGATCCTACCATCACAGGCCTTCCACCCCAGCTCTCTGGCCATCGAACGACTGGCCACCCATGTCACCATCAGTTCGTGTGCCATCACCAACCTCTGGCTCTCTCTCAGGCGAACTCCTCATGTAAGCACCTCATCATTCACCGCCTCCAACCTAGAGCACGTCGCAACCCAAACTTCAGCCTCAGCCACTCATAACTGCACACGAACAGCTCCGCACTTCCATCACAAATCGCATCACCTCCCACCTCCGCTTCGACCATCCAGATCGCGAACCCCAATTCCAGACCTCCCCGAAATCGTGACCCATCTACAATCATCCGCGACCCCGCCTCCATCCCCAAAATCGTGACACGACTCCACGCTGCCTTACAGCAGGTCATGCCTCATAAATTTCCACCGCAACCTCCACGAAGCCGTCCCTATGAAGATCCAAGCTTCCCGACTTCAAAGAATCCAATCTCTAAATTTCTAGATTAATTTCGAATTATTTTGAATTTTGAGATCAAAGAAACTCTCTTTTTTTTCTTCCGGCTGGAACTTGTTCGTTTTTTTTCTTTCCTTTTACTCATTCATGTTCGAACTGGAAGAGATGTAAAAAGGAAACACGATTTTTTTTTTCTTTTTTTTCTATTCAAATGTCGATTTTTTTTATAAAAGATTTTCTTTGTTGCGTGCTATTATAAAAGTGGGAGGGACGTGATTTTTACAGAGGAGATAAGATGGATGGAAAAGAAAGAAAAGGCCGATGTGAAAGAAAAGCAGCTGAATGGAAAGGTTGACAAGTCAATATATATTAATTAATTTTCAAAATGTCTCGATTTACGTAACTTAAAATCTCGAACCCCTAAGAAGGCATGCCGCTAGGCATTTACAATGTTATACCCCTATTCCAAGCGAAATGGAAAAGGTTTCGAGTCCTAATTCGATCGTATGGAGAAGATAGCCTTTTGAACTCGATTATTATATTGAATTTTCGATATTAATTTCAGCGCGTTTCTATCCCGTACGACCAAACGATAACTCCAACCACTACGAAATTTGAAATCTGATAATAATACACTGTTACATATCCAATGGAACTAGTTTTGTTGAAATCCTAGACTGTACCTCGGAAGGCTATTTTTACTCGTTAATTTAAACGAGCTATTTTTAAAATCGAACAAATCACCTTTAAATTCAATTTTAGAAGTTCTGTTACCTCCATTCTCATTAATATAAATTTATTAAGCCTTTAAATTATTTTTAACAAGCTAAAAACTCAAGATTCAATTATTTGAGTAAATTCCAATTATTAAATTATCCAATAAATCATTTTATTTGAAATTCAAGTTAAAAATTAACTTTTAAATATTTAAAATCAACTAAATATTCCAATTTCAAATAACCAAAATTATGGGTCGTTACACAATCTTTACGGTTCATTAGTGTTGGAGGTTGCCAAAAGTTTCCAGAAATTAGCAAGAACGCAGCGGCGGCGGCCACGCCTTGGCGATGCCAGGGACGTTCACGCTCTGGCCAGAAGGTCGGCCTGTGGTGGGAGTTTGGCGCGGCGTTTTGATATGGTTGGAGGCGTGCATAGGTGACGGCGGCGTTGGGTTTTGGGGTGGCGGCTGTTAATGTTGGCATGGGTTCGAGCTTCTGATCGTGCACGCTAGGGCTTTGTGGGGAGGTAAACTAATTACTATAATGCCCTTCATTTATTTCAATTTAATTTTCAATCGTTCTAACTCAAATAACTTTCGCATACGAGCTCAGATTCACATGTAGTTTTCTCCTTTGCAATCGTACCGAAATTTCAAACGATGTGGGACTGGTTTGACTACATTCTAAGATTGTTAAATTTTTGGGCTTTATTTGGATTTTTTTATCGACTAAAATCAAAGTGAGTGTTTTAACCCACTCACAAATACTAAACCATCTTATGTTGGTTAAATTAAATTTATGATGTGATTAGAAATTGATTGATTGTTGTTTGTTATATTTAAATTGTCATTCGAGTTTAAATTGAATTTATATTGAATTTAATTGTCATTTGAATTAATATTGGAATTGAATTGCTAGTTAAATACCCGATAATGATAACCAGTTAATTGTTGTGACTATTTGGTTGATTTGAATGATGATTGTGATGGATGTTTAATTATTGATATTTGGATGATTGGATATTATAATTATTTTATATGTTGTTATCACATTGCAAGTTCCCTAAGTTATTGTTAGAAAAATCACTATGGGTTGAAATGATACATACCCGAATGGTCTTATAGATTAGGAAAAAATCGTTATGCGTTAAAATGATAAACTCGAGCGATTTTATGGATTTTGAATTTTACTTGGGATTGCGGGTTGAAATGATATATACCCGTAAATTTAAATTTATTGCAGGTTGAAATGATATATATCTGTATCACTTGACCATAGGGTAGAAAATTATATACGGACACCGGATTGGTTAAATTAAATGATTTTAAATCCTTAAATTTTGAATTCAGTAAATGATATTATGAAATAAAATTAGACTTATATGAACTGAATTATTTTCAAAATCCAAGCTTTTAAAATGTTGAAATTGAAATTGGTTTAAATGAATTGTTTAAAAAATTTAAATTGAAATCTTAAAGTTGAATTTTGAAATATAAATGAAATTTATCAAAATTGAGTTATTGGAAATGTTTGAATATTTAAACTTTGAAACCTATTGAATTTGATGTGGTTTAAATTTGTAGTTCAAGCATGGATTTGAAATCGATATAAACTGAAATGGTTTTAATTAGAATTTGAATTGAAACCTTTAGCCTTTCGGATTGAAATCGTTGAACTGAGATTGATTTAAATCGAATTTTTGGAATTAATGTTGATTTGAATTGATTTGTGAAGTTGGACGAAACAATTATAATTTGAAACTATTTTCGATATAAACTCTTTTAATATACAAACTCTTTTAACATATAACTATTTTTCTCATATAAACCATTTTAATATATTAATAATTTTTAATACATTAACTATTTTAGTCTATAACCTATTTTAATATATAAACTATTTTTAATATATAAGCTATTTTAATCTATATCCTATTTTAATATATAAACTATTTTTAATATATAAACTATTTAATCTATAACCTATTTTAAGATATAAACTATTTTAATCTATAACCTATTTTTAATATATAAACTATTTTAATATATATATTATTTTAATTTATAAATAACTTTTAATATATATTTTAATGTATAACTATTCCAATATATAAACTACTTCTATATCCAAACGGTTTAAAGTTTGAACTGTTATGATTTAGATTTAATTGATTTAAATGCTAATATCTTGATATGATGGTTTAACCTATTTTGTGGTTATGATTTTGAAAATTAATATGATTTAAAGTGAATAATGATTTCAAAATTGAATGATGATTTCGAAAGTGAATATGATTTCGAAAGTGAATATGATTTTAAAAGTGAATATGATTTCGAAAGTGATATGATTTTGAAGTGAATATAATATTTTGATATCAATTATTAATCGGTTTTTGAAATGTAAAAGAACCAACCGGTGTGAAATAAGTATTTGGTTGTTAAAGAGATAGGGATCAGATATTGTCATACTCTCTGCTAATACTGAAAACTACTTTAACAACTGTGCACGTGGTGGAGAATCCAGAATAAAGTATGATGGTTTGGCGAACGCTACTGTATGAGTTAAGAACGCAGCCCTGACCCCCTCGGGTCAGCTTGATATGACTAAAACAGGAGCTATACCTAGGCTATGTGGGGTCGCTCCTCCGATCGGACATGTTTCTTCGATACCATATCTGTTACTTTGTGATTGATTCGGTGGCCATCTTCGATTTGATTTTGGGAGTGTGTTTCGAGGTGGGCAGTAGTAGCTGCTATGCGTTACCACCAGCCCGGTTTTGTAAAACGGTAGTATCCTACCTAGGCATTGCTTCGCGTGCCTTGTCATATGCCTTATCGATCCCACTACGAGTTTGGTTTGTGTCGTACACACTATGAAGTGCCCTCTTATAGCCCTCCAATTTATAGAGGAATTACGGTACTGTATAGACTACGACATTTATATAAAATGTGTTAAAAGGGATATGGGTAACGCCTTAATGCTATTTTAATACTTTACTTTACTGTAGACACATTATAATAGCGTATTGTACTATGTATGTAGATGGTTTAAAGGATCCTTAGGAGATGGAATCCCGAACATCTCTTAAGTTATTGCACGCAGGTTAGACACTGGGTAGGAGATGTAAAATCCCGTAAACATCTCTGAAGCTGTTACACTCATGTTTACATATTTTGATTTAACTTACATAAGATCTTTTAGTTCTGACTCGAGTGTTTTGTCTTTTCATTACGCTCGGGTCAGTCTGAGCTTTCCAGTGTATTGAAGACTTTATTTCTAGAGGACGAAGACGGAGATTTGTATACTATTTATATATATTTCACTGCATCATGTTGTTCCGCTGCATTATTTATTCCTGCTGTATGTATAACTCTAATTTGTATTGTAAAAGTGTAATCAAATGTTATTTGTAAAACAGCTTCATGAACTGTTTATTTGATTATTATATTTCGTCATTCCGCTGTGAGATTCTATGTTTTGTTTTCCTTATTTTCTATCATTTTATTATTTACCCCATTAACAATCCTCCATTTTGAATGATTTAAGTTGACATGTGTGGTTTATTGTCGATTTAAACCGTCCAAAAAGATGGACCGTTATAAGCCTGACTTGAGGTTTTGTTTTATGACAAATCCTCGGGTCAGGCAGATGTTGTTTTACGGGTCAATATTATTTATTTATTAATTTTCAAAAATAATTAAATTTTACGGGTCAATATTATGACAAATCCTCGGGTCTGGACTACTGGAGAATCTGGGAGTTGTTCCCTAGTTAGGTTTGTCGCCTACTTGGACCTTAGTTTTCATTGTTTTGACTCTACAGGTTATGATTCACCTACAATTTTAAGGGAAGTTTTTTTTTGAAAGGAGGTAAGGGCCCAGCCCAACAAAACAACAAACCGGCAAAATACAATCGGGTATCTCTACCAAAACCCGAAACAAACCATCAAACCCTAGAAAGCATTAGGTTTGCCGACACAATATCAAAACCAACGAAACAAAGCAAGAAAAATGGCGACAGAAAAACTCGAGAACAACATCTCAGATCTCTTGCATCTTCTCTTTCCCACTGCTTTCGCCTCTCTCCCAATATGAAAGGCATTGATTGAACTTGCTTCTCATACCACCATCTTTGTTGATGCTGATGTGGTTCCTCGAGTTTGTGATGAAGCTCTGATTTACAGATCTGATGTCAAGGCGACTCAGATCTGTAGATCTGTAGTTTCCGTTGCCATCAGTATGCTGATTTGAGTTTGGGAGCTCTTTGTTACCATGATTAAGCTGCTGATGACTACTATTATCAGTATGATATGCCTTCGGATTGAGGAGATAATGCTCGATGTACTTGCAACCAGCTTCCTTGCTCCACAAAATCCGCAGGGAAACCATAATTGGTTTGGTCTTTAACCTTATTCTTAGATTTTTGAAGAATAATTCTACTGTCATTCTCTATAATAAGCCATCTTTGCTCTTTGGAAAGCTTTGACTTGTTGTGAGTACGATTGTTTCTTTCCTTCCATATGTGATAAACAGCAGTAGTCAGTAAAATGTGAGCTAGATCCCTTTCGATAGACTTCTGTCTAAATTGCTTGTAAATATCCATGATGATTTGATTAAGGTCCATGCTGCTATTGTTGAACATGTTCAGCTTAGCTTTAATTTGTCTCCAAATGAAATAACTGTAATTGCATTCAAAGAATAAATGAGTAACATTTTCATTAGTTAAGTTGCATAAGGAGCAGAGTGAATGAGAATTTCTTCCCCATTTATTAATTAAATCCAGAGTTGGCAATCTGTTTTTGATAGCAAAATATGTACAGATAGCCATCTTAGGATTATTCACCTTGTTCCATATGCACTTATGCCATTCAACATTGGGCTGCTTATTTCTAATATGCTCCCAAGTTTTCTTAAAAGAGAACTTACCTTTGCTGCTTGCTAACCATTCCCAATAATCATACTCTGCATTAGGGTCTAAAGGGATATTAGAGATCAAATTTTTATGAGGATTCGTAATTGGATGTAGATGAGGCTGCCATTGATAATTATTAATTATTACATTTACATTAGCATTAGCTTCCCCACAAATAACAAGATTGTCCCGACCAACCTTATTAATAAAGGAATCATTTTGAAACCAAGGATCAAACCAAAGACTAGTTTCACAACCAGATTTGAAATTTCTTTGAATTAAAGATTTTCCTAATTCTCTGCATTTTAAAATTTGATTCCAAGTATTGGATTGGTTATTCTTTGTTAAAGTTGTCCAAAAATTACCACTTTTAAGATATTTACCAGTCATCCATTTGGCCCATAAAGAATCACCATTGATAAATCTCCAAAAAAGCTTTAATTGACAAGTTAAACTTAGATCATTAAGATTTCTTATACCAAGCCCACCTTCATTTTTGGGTTTACAAACTTTGTCCCAACTGATTTTATGATATTTACCACCCCAAATAGATTAATGCTAAAAATTTAAAAGCATAATTTTTATCATACTTTCCTTCCATTCAGCGTTTTTTTATTTAGAATGCAAATTGATGCAGCGCAACCCACAACCTTCAAAGACATAAGTCGTACACGACTTAAGGAATTAGATATAAGTCATCCACGACTTATAGAAGATCCATGAGATAACAAATTAGCTGTGTGTGTTGAAGGTTTAAGTCGGCTACGACTTAAAGGAATTATTTTGAGTCGTCCACGACTTAACTGGAAACAAGGGGGAGGAGTTACTTTGAGTTCACGACTTATCGAAAATGAGGGGTTAAATCGTCTACGACCTAACAAAGGCGAGGAGATAAGTCATCAACGACTTAACACTTAACAAGGGTGATATGGGAGGAACAGTTGAGAATGCCCAAGGGATGAGTCGGATACGACTTAAGGAAAACTGAAGCCATCTTATGTCGGCACCGAATTATGACTCAGTTAAGTCGTACCATCTTAAGTCGTAGAAGCCTGGAGCCGTTGATTCTTATGCCGAGTTAATCTGAATCGTTATTTGATAAGTCGTCTGTTTTAGAGTCGCTACTAGTTAAGTCGTGTGGGTTAAGTCGGAGCTGTTGATAAGTCGTTACCGACTTATACTAAGTCGTAGGTCGCAACTTTTATAAGTCGTGAGTCGTTTGTAATATACATGTATGTTGAGTCGCCTTTGTTTTTAAGTCGTCTGTAACTTGTAAGTCATGTGCTTTGGTTGAGTCGTAAGTCGGAAGGAGTGCTAAGTCGTAAGTCGGATAAGTGATGAGTCAGAGCCGACTTATGAGTTGTGTTTTCTTTGCGTGAGTTGTAAAACGCCTATAAATAGGCCGTGTGAGTCATTTGTAATGGTTGTTGATTTTTGAATAAAATTCTCTTTTGTTAGCTTTGTGCTTTCAATTTAAATTGGTAGTTGAGTGTAATCTCCTATCTCCTCTTTCGGTTAATCGAGTGCACTCGATTCAACGATTGCAGAAGCCGATTCGTGGAATCAAGTGCGCTTGATCAACGCTTGAAGAATTGAAGATCTTTGAACCCGGTATCATGCGCGATCAACGAGTTCGGGATAGCTAGAATTCGGTATCTTCGGATCAACGAATTTGGGCATTTCAGTATCTTTCAATCCATCGACTACTACAATCATCGAACTACATTGTTTTGTATAATCCGCTGCGTCAGTTTTGGTATCAGAGCCTATTTAGCCAATCATAGCTAAATCAAGTCTTGGAACCAAGTCATTTGAAGAAGTTTGAATCGAAGTGAAGATTTGAGTTTTTGTTTATCACGGCCGAGAGCAAGTTAAAGTTGTTCGACTTTGTATTGAAGTTTAGAGATCGAATCTTATCATTTGGAGAAGTTGTGTTCATCGTGTTCATCGCGATTTGCAACAAGTGTGGAGTTTTCGATCCATTTCATTTGGATCAAAGTTCGAATTGTGTTTGAATTTGAAGAGTTTGTAAAGTTTCAAGTATGCCGCCAAGGAGAGCTAATCGTCACCAAATCGTAGAAGCTTTATATCGAAGAGAAGAGGCCGATGAGATGGAGCAACGAATCAATGAAAACTTTAGTGAAAAGCTTAACGAAGGAATTGGTCGGTTAGAGAAGATGATGTTAGAGATGAATCAAAATCGGAGACGGGTTTCACCTGAATCTAACCATGGGGGAAGTAGAGTCTCGCCACATTCCAATCGAGACAGAAGTGATGAAAATGATCAAGGGTGTGGGAGGAACGTGAATGATCGTGAACGGAGGAATGTAGATAGAAGGGATGTTGATGGAAGACGTGATGGTAGTAGAGATGTGGGTGGACGAGATAGACAACGATATACATCTGATTTTGAAGAGGAGTATGATGGTGGTAGTGTTCGAGGACAAGGACGAGGACAAGGAAGAAATCACTCTGAATATGATCACAAGTGGGAGTCGGGAATGAAGACTGAAATTCCTGAATTCAAAGGTGGTATGCAAGCAGAGGAGTTTCTAGATTGGGTGGCTAATGTTGAAGAGATTTTTGACTTCAAGGAAGTTCCAGAACATCGTAGAGTGAAGTTGGTTGCTACGAGGTTGAGGGGTAGAGCTTTGGCATGGTGGCAGCAAACCAAACTTACACGTGAACGGATGGGAAAGTCAAAAGTTGAAACTTGGGAGAATATGAAGAAATTGATGAAAGCAACGTTCTTACCTTACAATTATCAATCTTTGATGTATCAACGTTTGCAGAATTTGAGGCAGGGCACAAAGAATGTTAATGATTACGCAGATGAATTTTATCAACTTATTGCAAGGAATGATATTATGGAAATGGAAGAGCAGCTGACATCTAGATTCATTGGGGGATTGCGAATGTAGATTCAGGATATGGTTAACATGTTTGATCCCAGATCTGTAGCGGAAGCACATTAGAAAGCGTTGGCTTGGGAGAAACAGGGACGACGAGGAAGTGGTGTGTTTACTAATTCTAACAATCAAGTGAAGGGAGTTGGTGGGAGTTCTAATGTTTCTAAACCTATCAGTAGACCAGTAGTGAAGGAGGCTGAGAAGACAAAGGTTAACAACGGTTTCAAATGTTACAATTGTCAGGAATTTGGTCACAAAAGTAGCGAATGTCCAAAGCCGAAAAAGAGAGCTATGATAGCAGAGGTTGAGGATGAAGAAGCTGAATGTTCCAATTCACCACCTGAAGAGGAGGAAGAAGAAGTGTCGGGAGACGAAGGTTATAATCTAATGATGAAGAGGTCCTGTTTAACACCAAAGCAAGAGGAGGATTGTAGTTGGTTAAGGAGCAATATTTTTCAGTCAACATGTACCATTCTGGGGAAGGTTTGCAAATTTATTATTGATGCTGGAAGCTGTGATAATATAATTTCTTCAGAAGCTGTGAGGAAGTTGGCATTGAAGACTGAGAAACATCCGAAACCGTACAAGCTAGCTTGGTTGAGGAAAGGCGGGGAGGTGAAGGTTGGACAAAGGGCTTGTGTGAAGTTTTCAATTGGAAAGAAATACAAGGATGAAATCTGGTGCGATGTGGTAGATATGGATGTCTGTCATTTGTTGCTGGGGAGACCATGGCAGTATGATAGGGCGGTGCAACATGATGGGCGTACCAATAGTTACAGTTTCATGTTTGAAGGCACAAAGATTACTCTAGTTCCAAAGAAGCGACAACAGGAGGAAAACAAGTTGGAGGAGATTGAAGAGCTCAAAACTTTGTTATCTTTGAAGGAGTTTGTGAAGGAAGTAGAGGAGGAGCCTGAAGTGTTCTTGTTGATTGGGCGAGAGAGTCAGGAGGAGGTTGAAATTCCGAAAGAAGCGAAGCCAGTTTTGAAAGAATTTGACGATGTATTTCCAGAGGAGTTACCAACGGAGTTGCCACCGTTGAGGGATATACAACATCAGATAGATCTTGTTCCAGGTGCTGTGTTGCCACACAGACCACATTATCGAATGAGTCCGAAGGAACATGAAGAGTTGCGAAGGCAAGTGGAAGAATTGCTTGAACAGGGGCGTGTGCAGGAGAGTTTAAGTCCTTGTGCTGTACCAGCTTTATTGGTACCCAAAAAGGATGGAACGTGGAGGATGTGCACTGACAGTCGAGCATTGAATAAGATTACTGTGAGATATAGATTTCCAATGTCGAGGTTGGATGACTTGTTAGATCAAATAAGCGGAGCTACTATATTTTCGAAGATTGATTTGAAGAGCGGATATCATCAAATTCGTATCAGACCAGGAGATGAGTGGAAGACTGCTTTAAAACCAGGGAGGGTCTATACGAGTGGTTGGTTATGCCATTTGGCTTATCAAATGCACCGAGTACTTTCATGAGGGTGATGAATCAGATTTTTAGACCATTCATTGGGAAGTTTGTGGTAGTGTATTTCGATGATATTCTGATTTATAGTGGGAGTCCAGAGGAACATTTGAATCATCTGAGAGAAGTGCTGATGGTACTGCGACAAGAACAATTTTATGCTGCAACGAAGAAATGCGTGTTCATGACGCATAGTGTTTTATTTCTGGGGTATGTTGTGTCGGAAAAAGGAATACAGGTTGACCAAAGTAAAGTTGAGGCGATTAGAGATTGGCCGCAACCCAAGACGATAACGGAAGTTCGTAGTATTCACGGGTTGGCTTCATTTTATCGAAGATTTATCCCACACTTTAGTAGTGTGATGGCACCTGTGACTGATTGTATGAAGGGTAAACAGTTTTCATGGACAGAGGAAGCAGGGGATGCTTTTGAACGAATCAAGGAGTTGTTGACGACAGCACCAATTCTAGCGTTACCTGATTTTCAGTTGTTGTTTGAATTACATACTGATGCGTCAAAGGTTGGAATTGGAGGAGTGTTGAGTCAAAGGGGACGTCCGATTGCATATTTCAGTGAGAAGTTGTCAGGAGCGAAGTTGAGATACAGTACATATGATGTGGAATTCTATGCTGTTGTGCAAGCTATCAAACACTGGAGACATTATCTATTTCAGAAAGAGTTTGTCTTTACACTGACCATGAGGCGTTGAAACATTTACAAGGACAAGACAAGATTTCAACGAGACATGCATTATGGATTGCATATCTGCAACAGCTTACATTTGTTGTGAAACATAAATCAGGAGTGACGAATCGTGTTGCGGATGCGTTGAGTAGAAGAAGTCACTTGTTAACTACATTGAAGGTTGAAGTGACAGGGTTTGAAGAACTACCGGAATTATTTGTTGAAGATCCTTACTTTATGAAGTTTGTTGATAAAGTCAAGAATGGGGAGACGGATGAGTTCGTGATGGTAGATGGTTTTCTGTTCAAGGGAAATCGATTGTGCATACCTGATTGTAGTTTGAGAATGAAAATTGTTAAAGAGCTACATGAATAAGGACATGTTGGGAGAGACCGTACATTGCAATTAATTTCGCAATCTTACTTTTGGCCATCGATGAGGAAAGAGGTGGAGAGGTTTGTCGAGCGTTGTCATATTTGTCAGGTTTCGAAAGGAACTGCGACTAATGCTGGATTATATATGCCGTTACCTGTACCAACTAAACCATGGGTTGATGTGAGTATGGACTTTGTGTTGGGGTTGCCGAGAACGCAGCGTGGTAATGATTCCATTTATGTGGTGGTTGACCGATTTTCGAAAATGGCACATTTTATTGCTTGTAAGAAGACGGCGGATGCTGTTCATGTTGCTCAGTTGTTTTTCAAAGAGATATATCGACTTCACGGATTGCCAGAATCGATTGTGTCGGATAGGGATACTCGTTTTCTAAGTCATTTTTGGCTAAGTTTGTGGAAGATGGTGGGAACGAAATTGAAATTTAGTAGTGCTTATCACCCACAGACGGATGGACAGACCGAGGTTGTTAACAGATCATTGGGAAATTTGTTGAGATGTCTTGTGCAAGACAATCTGAAGAGTTGGGATGTGAAGTTATGCCAGGCAGAGTTTGCCCATAATCATGTTGTAAATCGAAGTACTGGGTTCAGTCCATTCCAGATTGTATATTCTAGTATGCCAAAAGGACCGTTGGATTTAACGGTAATACCACACTCGAAGGGGACAATTAAGAAAGCTGCTGATTTTGTTGAGGGGTTGACGGAATGTCATAAAATCGTTCAGGAACGATTGGAGAAAGCAAATGAGAAGTATAAACGATCTGCAAATTTGAAACGAAGGAGTGTTGAATTACATGAAGGTGATTTGGTTTATGCAGTATTAACAAAGGATCGTTTTCCAGTAGGCGCTTATAACAAATTGAAAGACAGGAAAATTGGTCCTGTAGAAGTTGTGAAACGAATTAATGAAAATGCTTACAAATTGAAGCTGCCAGAGGATGTGTACACGTTTGACGTATTCAATGTTAAAAATCTCGTACCATATTATAGAGATGAACGATCCAACGTGGAAGAATTTACAAATTCGAGGACGAATTTTTCTCAGCCTGGGGAGGATGATGCAGCGCAACCCACAACCTTCAAAGGCATAAGTCGTACACGACTTAAGGAATTAGATATAAGTCGTCCACGACTTATAGAAGATCCACGAGATAACAAATTAACTGTGTGTGTTGAAGGATTAAGTCGGCTACGACTTAAAGGAATTATTTTGAGTCGTCCACGACTTAACTGGAAACAAGGGGGAGGAGTTACTTTGAGTTCACGACTTATCGAAAATGAGGGGTTAAATCGTCTACGACCTAACAAAGGCGAGGAGATAAGTCATCAACAACTTAACAAGGGTGATATGGGAGGAACAGTTGAGAATGCCCAAGGGATGAGTCGGATACAACATAAGGAAAACTGAAGCCATCTTATGTCGGCACCGAATTACGACTCAGTTAAGTCGTACCATCTTAAGTCGCAGAAGCCTGGAGCCGTTGATTCTTATGCCGAGTTAATCTGAATCGTTATTTGATAAGTCGTCTGTTTTAGAGTCGCTACTAGTTAAGTCGTGTGGGTTAAGTCGGAGCTGTTGATAAGTCGTTACCGACTTATACTAAGTCGTAGGTTGCAATTTTTATAAGTCGTGAGTCGTTTGTAATATACATGTATGTTGAGTCGCCTTTGTTTTTAAGTCGTCTGTAACTTGTAAGTCGTGTGCTTTGGCTGAGTCGTAAGTCGGAAGGAGTGCTAAGTCGTAAGTCGGATAAGTGATGAGTCGGAGCCGACTTATGAGTTGTGTTTTCTTTGCGTGAGTTGTAAAACGCCTATAAATAGGCCGTGTGAGTCATTTGTAATGGTTGTTGATTTTTGAATAAAATTCTCTTTTGTTAGCTTTGTGCTTTCAATTTAAATTGGTAGTTGAGTGTAATCTCCTATCTCCTCTTTCGGTTAATCGAGTGCGCTCGATTCAACGATTGCAGAAGCCGATTCGCGGAATCAAGTGCGCTTGATCAACGCTTGAAGAATTGAAGATCTTTGAACCCGGTATCGTGCGCGATCAACGAGTTCGGGATAGCTAGAATTCGGTATCTTCGGATCAACGAATTTGGGCATTTCAGTATCTTTCAATCCATCGACTACTACATTCATCGAACTACATTGTTTTGTATAATCCGCTGCGTCACAAATGTATATAATTATATAAATGTAGCTACTGCTCATACAAACTTGAATTTATCGCTGTTTGAAGTCGAGAAAAAAAGGTTCAGAAATTTTGCACTTTAATAGTGCTGTACAAATATATTCATAACTTTTTATTTTATAGTCTGATTTTAATGAATCTTCAATCAATTGAAAGATTTTTTAGTAAAGAGCAACATTTGTGCTTGTCACTTTTTGAAATTTTGAAGTTTAGTAGTGATTAAACCCATTTGAAATAGAGTCAAAAATTCCGACCTGTACTATAAATTTCAGAATTATGGTGCTATGTTCATTTAACCAAAACTTTTAAACGCTTCGTCCATTTTAAAACATCTTGCGAAAAGCTAAAAGAGTGAGTGAAAACTATTATTTTGAAATTTTTGCAAAATTTTAGCATTCTCTAGGCAAAAATTGCTGTTTTGTTTAGTATGCCTGCATATTATTTCCATTTCAGAAATAATTATAAATATATATGTATGATATTTTAAGGGTCGTGATATATACACCCCAACGGAGACTACAATTTACCCACTCTTCATTTTACCCAGTGTAGCTTATTTGGGTGCTACATATTGCCTATACTTTATTTTATGCTATCCAGTTTATCATCTCTCCTTCCCTCTCTCTCTCTCCGAAAACGCTATACCCCAATCTTGACATTCTCTATCTCTCGCGACATTCTCTCTCCAAAAACATTGCCGCTCCATAATGTCGCTCCATCTCACCACCATGATCGCAGTGCCCTTGGCCCCATCATTATAGGGCCCTTGCCCCGTCGTCGCAGCTTTCATAGCTCCTAAAAAGATTGTCGTCACAAAGAATTCAATTTATGTTGCTATATTCTATGTATGTTGTTCCTATATGATTTCTATGCTCAATATGCTCCTATATGATTTCTTGTGTTCAATTTATGTATTTTGCTATATGATTTCTCATGTTATTTTTTTCTTCCTTTTTACTTCATTCGGTAATATACAACCGAAAAGCCAAAGAGTGAAGCGTCAACTAACTACTAAACGATGGTCAAGAATGGAATTGATAATTGAACTAGACGGCAAAGAACTATCATTTGGTGTATTTGGACCGTTTAAAATTCGAGGACAAAAAACCATCTCTATGCCTTTGCCGATCGGTGGCGAAGAGCACATTAATGATTATAAGTGACGACATATAACTATCATTCCGTGTAACTGGGTCGTTTAAACTAAAATGATTTCTTCATATTACCCGAAGTTGGTTGGCAGACACTGGTGATTGGCAGATAACTACTGAATTACTCTGGGTAATATGAAGTGCATTTTCATTTTTTTTTCTTTTTTTCTTCTGCGGTAAATTGTAGTACCAGTTGGGGTGCATATAGCACGACTCTATTTTAATGGTTAGTTGAGTCAAACACATATACATGAACACTATTTGGATTTATTGATGTGTAATTGCTTATAAATTAAGCAAAATAGCTTAAAAACGCTAAATAAGGTATGCTTTTATTTAAAAATTTATATATATTGTGTATTACATGCCGTGTAGCAAATTTTGATATATAAATTTTTTCTAACCATGTTTTGGTCTATGTATATCTACTTTATCACATTATAGTTATTCAAAAGTATCTCCGTACAAAGGAGACTGTTGAAATTTTCCAAAATTTTCGTCACTTAGAAATTTTTTTATATGTTTTGAAATTTAATAAAATTTTTCAAAAAATTATTGGAAGCTATACGTATATTGATCACAATATTTATAATATCGTATGATTTATTTGAATGAAATGGGATTTTATCAGAGTGGCATGACGAAAGCGTATAAATGGATGATGCGTATATTATATTCTGTAGTTAATGTTATTGGTTATATCGAATATGGTATCTCTAGTAAATTAGGAGGACACGGTTTCTTTAAGGAGGGGAGTTTGTAACATCCCATTTTGAAACTAAAATAAAATAAATTACTGTAATTGGATTTTGGGAAATAATTTGAATATTTAAATTAGAAATTCATTATTTGATAATAAAATTTGGAATTAAGATTTAATTTGAGTTTAAATGTTGGAAAAGTATTTCATATGGATAAATAAAGTCAAAATTTTATTTTGGATTTGATTTTTATAATTGAAATTTTGGACTCGAAAAAAGAATATTGATTTAAAATTCAAATTTAGAATTTGAATTGTGTTTCCAAAATTCAAAAATTGTCTGAAAATCTATTTTGTCAAAATAAATAATATTTGTGACAATTTGGAATCATTTTGGAAATAAAACATTTATTTTTAAAAATTGAAAAGTGATATTTTAATGAAAGAAAAATCATTACAAAAGTATAATGAAATTTGGATTAAAATGTCTCGAGAATAATTTTAATAGGAGATCGAATATTAGTCGAGTACTAGAGTGGTTAAGGATTCGAAATGATTTAAAAAGAAAAATTAAACTTTACTTTCTTCTTATTGGACTACACACTTAAACCCATGCGCAACCCAACCCCTTCATCCTTATCTCATATGCATTATTGGTTTAAAAACCCATTTGCTTTTATCTTCTTGCCCTAGCTCCAAATCAGTTTAGAAAAAATAAAATGCAAAAAAAAGAGTTAGTCGCATGCGATCCTAGCGATGATATTTGGAGGAGGAGGTGTAGGTGCCTTAACTTACACATGCACATGTGTAATCAATGATGCAAGCAAGAGGATGCGGGCTGGGCTGGCTTTGCAGTAGAAGGACGCCAGTGATAACGAGGCAAGTGATGATGAGGTCGAGTGCGTCTGCGATGTCGGCGTAGGATGCATGATGGATCTGGTCGGTTTGGGTGAACTTGTGGCTGGAGCTTGTTGAATCTGTGAATTTGTTGCTGTGTTGAGGCAGAGGATGGTAATGGGAAAAATGGTGAATAGTGAGTATAATATATATTTTTAAATTCTTACCGTGAGTATAAGTGAACCTCTTTTTATTTAAATTCAAACATATAATTCATTGAATTAATTTATGAGTTAAATTATATGGTTGAAGTGGTTATATCGATTCCTTATTGATTGCAAAATTATAGTGAATATAACCTTAACAATTTTTAGTATCATTCCATATACTAATCCCCTATTTGATATTGATTAATTCATATTGAATTTAATTAACTATTCCAAATTTTACAGTAAATATAAACTGTCTATGTTTAGTTTTGATATCTTGATTTCAACTTATTCAAATTGGATGATATGTTTGATTTATAATGACTTGGCAACCTTAGTTATTGTTCATAGATGAATGATGGTCGATTATTTATCAATGATTGTTTTAAATGGATGAATATAGTCGAATGGTATATATATGTCGATATCGATTATTTTGGACAATTGAAAAATTAAATTCGTGATTTGAATTATTAATATGAAATATAGAATATAAATATTTAAAGCTAGTATGGTGTTATAAAAGAATTTTATTTTGGAATTTATATGAATTTTATTTTGAAAGAAGTTGAAATTGATTTATTAAAACAATGTGTATATTTGGAAATAAAAGTGCAAATATTATCTGAAAGGCAATTTTCATTCATTGAAAATTTCTTTTTATTTCCAAAAAATGTTAAGTGATTTTAAAAGCTCATTTGAAAATCAAAACATTGAATTTTAAAATTCCTATAATTTTAATTTTTAAAAACAACTATGATCTTTATATCATATTTCAAAGATATTAAACTTGAAAGTTTTTAAAGATTTTAGCTTATTTTGAATTTTGAATTCAAAATAAGGCAATTTTCAAGGTTTGAATTATTTAAAAATGGGAAATTGATGAAAATTCAAGTTTAATGATTTGGAAAATTCTTAAAAGCATATTTGAATTATTTTGAGATAAAAGTTGGATTTTTGAAGATTAAATTTGAATTATTTGAACTTATATTGAATTCAACATTGAATAGGCTTAAAATATTTTGAAAGGATGAGAAAATCAATAAAATTCAAGTTTATTCTTATGAGAATTTGTGAATACATATTTGAGGTGATCTGAGATGAAATTCATATTTTTATAAGTTTAAACTTGAAATATTTAGTATTATTTTGAATTTAAACAGGATTAAAAGAATAAATCCTAGTTAAATAATTCAAAATTCTCTTTGTTTGAAATAATTTTGTCTTGTGTGATTATCTACTTTTTTAGATGTTATGATGCATGTTCTTTCAGTTAAATTCCATCGTTTAAACAATTTATTTCATTCTAGCCTAATATAAAATTGTTATTGTTATAAATGATGCTATTATCTGCAAGTTAAACCCATTCAGAAAGAACTCATTGCTGCCCTCAATCGCAGTGGGGCACTCGCTCTGGAAAATGTTTCTTGCAAAAGGAAAAAGGTGTCTTGGCCCACCCCATCGAGGAACTCAAGGAGCTTCTCAAAAAAGAAAGGGAAGATAAAATTAAGGCCTAGGAAGAATCGCAAAGGTACCGCGAAGAGGCCGTCGAAGCTAGGAGCCTGAAAATTAAACTTGATAAGCAATTTGCAAAAATAGAAGCTCTTAAAAAGGAGGCACGAGAGGAAGGCCGCAAGGAGATGATGGAACAAATTGAAACCCGAGAAGAAGAGGCTAAGGAGTCCAGTCGGAATGAAATCAAGGACTTGTTTAATCCATTGATCGTCGAATACAATGCCAAAGTACTCCTCCACCACGACTTGAGTTTTCTTGGCGAAGGTGATCTCAAGTCACTTGCTGAAGCCTGGGAGCATATCATTGAGATGAAAAAGAGGGAGTAGGGCGGAGCTGAGTTTGATGAAGAAAAATTAGTGCAGAAGATCCTCCACAGAAATGAACCCTCAGATCTCGCTGCCACGAGATTCTGATACTTTGACGTTTATGCACCTTTTAAAAATGGGAACGTATTGCCAGATCCTTTAAGGCCGATCCTAAGGGCCCTTCTTCTTCCTAAGTGGCTGGAGCAACAGTTTCCTTTGGCCTGGAGCAGGAATTGGGCTATAATATAGATAAGCCCAGTTATCAATCCAAAGCGTTGTCAATCCAAAGCGTTGTCCCCAATTTTGGAAGGGGCACTCTAGCTACCACCGAGAGCCAGCATGATATGGGTATTCCACTTTACTCTCTAATTTATGGGAGGTTTTGTTCTTCGCGCCCAGTGGTTTTAGGCTTATCTTTCTGTTTTAACAAATTTTGCAGGTATTTTTAGTCCCGGTCAAACTCCTAAAAGCGATACTACTGTGGTGCAACAAGAGATACTAGCAGAGATTCTGGCGGCCAATGACGTACCGGGCCCCAATGCTCAAGTCATCGGAGCTCTTGACGATGATAAGGTTGAAGATCCGCTCCTAGTGGATGAATTTGACGATATTGTGATTACCGACGCCTCCGAGTGTACTGATGAGATTAGCTCGAAAGAGCATATTAAAAAGGAGGAGTTGCTGAAGAAAAAGGCTAAAGCTAAGCCCGTCGAGGTGGACATCGACGATCCACACCTTATGCCACTACAAGTTATTCCACCTGGCGGGTCGATTCCCAGTGAACTCCCTTTTACCTCTGTAAGCTCTCCTACAAAAGGTGGCAAAGGATCCAGGAGGAGAAACATTGGAGGCCCAAGTGCCACCACTCCTAAAAAATCCAAAAAGGAGAGGAGATCAATGAAATAGCCGTCGGCTTGGCGTGTACATAGGTTGCATGAATATTTGTTCATCATTTCTTTTATTAGTTGTGGTTGTACGGGTGTGATTCCCAATTTTTTGAAATAACTTGTACCACAAAACCTATCATGTGAATAAAAGTTTTTGTTTTATGTTGAGCTTTCGTGTAAATTGCTATTCAAGTATTTGAACTATTACTTTCCATTCAATGTACTTGTAATTCGTTGTTCATTAATTCTGGTAACAATCCACTAGCTCTATCCCAAGGCCTCCATGCGGTCATGGCCTTGAGTCGTATTAAATGCTAGGCTCAAGCCCTAGTGTTACGTCATCGAATTCAACAGTTTTTTGAGTAACTATACTCCTGCCCCCAGTTTAGGTTAGTGGGATTGGACGTTGGATGGTCGAACTCCATTCTTAGCGAGTTTATACTCCTCCTATCGGTTTTAGGCCAGAGTTCATGGAATAGTGAAGGGTTGAACCTCACTCATCTATCTGTTTATGTTCATATCCGCACTTTAGGGATAAGAGTTAGTGGATGGGTGGTTGAATCACACCCAATCTATGTTTATACTCTAGTCCACACTTTGGGGACTTAGAGTTAGTTTGCGGGTAGTCGATTCACACTCGATTTGCGTTTATACTCCGGTCCGCACTCTATGGGACTTAGAGTTATTTCGTAGGTGGTCGATTCACACCCGATTTACGTTTATACTCCGGCCCGTACTTTGGGGACTTAGAGTTATTTTGCGGGCGGTTGATTCACACCTGATTTATGTTTATACTCCAGTCCCCACTTTAGGGACTTAGAGTTATTTCACGGGTGGTCGATTCACACCCGATTTATGTTCATACTCCAGTCCACACTCTAGGGACATAGATTTATTTCGCGGGTGGTTGATTCACACCAGATTTATATTTATATTCTAGTCCACACTTTAGGGACTTAGAGTTATTTCGTAGATCAGTCGGATCGTAACCTACTTAATTGATTGATTTGCCCCCCAGGGTCCGGGGTTTGATTTAGCAAGCGATCGATCATGTCACAGTCGCTTTCATTTTATTTCAGTTCCACAGTTTATCAGGATTTATTCGATCATCAAATGGTCAAGCCACATTTATTCCTTATTGTGTATCATGTCCGTTGGATTATGAATAGGAGTTGTCAAATAAACAAGTGGGCCAAGCTCATCTTGTTCAGTCCCATTGGGAATTAGCGTGATTGATTAATTTCAAACTCTGGGAGCCTTTTCACACATATCGACTTCAATCAATTTCACCATGTAACTAGTACATAATGTTACGACAAACATAAATATAAAGGAAGTCTAAAACTATATTCGTTAAATAGAAAGGAATAACATAAACTGTTTTATTACACATCTGGAAAATTAAATGCTAAAGCAAATACAACTGAAATGAAAAAGAAATAAACTAAGTGAAATAGCATCGTCGATGCTCTCTATTCCACGCCCTTGGAAGTGTGATGCCATCGACAGTCGCTAGCTTGAAAGTTCCCTCTCCAAGCCTTTGTTCAATGACAAATGGTCCTTCCCAGATTGGATTCATGTGCGATGGGGTAGGGAAAACCCATTTCAGGACGAGATCGCTGATTTCAAAGGTTCTAGGTCGAACTTTAATGTTGTAATATCGGGTGACTCGATATCGATGCACAGCTACCCTCAGATCGGCTTCCTCGCGCTTCTAATCTATAAAATTAAGAGATTACAAAAGGAGATCTTTATTCATTTTAGGATCGTAGTAGGTCACTCGATGATAAGGAACTTCGAGCTCAATAAGAATGACGGCTTTGGAACCATAAGCAAGGGCGAATGGTGTATGGCCAGTCGCGGACTTGTGGGTGGTCCTGTAAGCCCACAATGTTGTGAGGAGTTTATCTACCCACTTGCCTCTAGCCTTCTCCAAATGCCTCTTCAAAATGGATTTTATGATTTCGTTTAAAGCTTCGATCTGTCCATTTACCTAAGGGTGAACAACGCTGCAAATCTCTTATCAATATGATACTTCCGACAAAAGTCTTTGAATTCAACACTGTCGAATTGAGTTTCATTATCTGTTACAGTAGTTCGTGGTAGACCGAAATGACATATGATGTTTCAGATAATAAAGTTGATACTTTTTTGGTTGTAATCATGGCTAAAGGCTCTACTTCGGCCCATTTGGTGATGTAATCAATTGCAATTATAGCGTACTTTGCGCCACGTTTAAAGATCGATAAGGAACCGATAATATACCCCACATGGAAAATGGCTGTTGGCTGACCATTTGCGTGATTTCCATTGGCAGAGCTCTTGAAACTTTTGCATTTATCTGCCACTTATCGCATCGTCTTAGATAGTCAACGGCGTCTCGATTGGCTGTTAGCCAATAATATCCATAATGGAGTATTTTCTTTGCCAGAGTTTTGCTCCCGGTGTGGTCGACACATTCCCCTTCATGAACTTCTTTCAAGACACGTTTTATCTCATCATGAGCGACACACCGGAGTAGGGGAACTTAAATACCTTTTCTATACATAATCCCTTCTTGCATGACATATCGCGAAGCTTTACGAAGGAATTATCGCTTTTCATTCCTTTGATCTGGTAGGAATCTATGTAGCAAATAGTCCTTGATCGGAGTCATCCACGATTCCCTCTCAGTCTTCGCTTCCAGTGTCCGGCCGTTTTCCATCAAGTTTATACTTGGGGCATTTAATAATTTGACCGCAACCAAGCCCATCTTTTGTGCATCGCCGGTGCTAGAAACTTTACCAATGAATTAGCCTCTCTGTTTCGATCTTGTAGAATATGCAAAAATGTCATAGTACAAAAATTCTGCCAATAACTCTTGGACTTAGGTAAGGTATAGGGCAAGACATTTTCCCTTGGCTCGATAATCTCCCCTGACTTGGTAAACAACCAACCGCGAATCGTAAAATATTTCAAGAGATTTTATTCCGAGTTCTCCAGGGAGTTTAAGTCTAGCAATCCGAGCATCATACTCAGCTTCGTTATTTGTCGCTGGGAAATCAAGCTTTAAAGCATAACAGATTGACCGATCTTCAGGAGTTACAAGCACAATTCCGCTCCAGAACAATGATCATTAGAGCTCCATCAGTATACAATTTCTACCGTATGGTAGAGATTTCGCCGCCTTCCGGAGAATCATCCTGCACGGTAAACTCTACTATAAAATCTACCAGTGCTTTACCCTGGGCATCCCTCAGAGGAAGATAGGTAATTTCGAATTGGCTGAGCTCGATATTCCACAGATTAACATTCCAGATGTCTCAGGTCGCTGTAGGACTTGTGGTGATGGCTGGTCGATTTAAACATTGATCGGGTGTGCCTGGAAGTATGGACGAAGCTTTCATGATGCAATCAGCAAGCAGTATGCTAGTTTCTCTATTTTCAAATAGTTCCTTTAAGCTCCCGTTAATCGTTTGCTGACGTAATAAACCAGCCTCTGGATCTGATCCCCATCGCGAAGCAATGCGGCATTTATAGCATGTGCTTATACGGCCAAATAAATGTATAAATCTTCATGATCCACTGGCTTTGACAAGATGGGGGGTCACTCCAAATGATTCACCAAAGCTTGGAATGCATCTTTATAATCCTGTGTCCATTCGAAGTTTCTTTTCCCTTTCCTAATCAAGTCAAAGAAGGTAGTGCATTTGTCGGTAGCTCTGGAAATAAATTGTCTTAAGGCAGCAACTTTCCAATTTAGACTCTGTACTTGTTTAATAGTCCTTGGTGCTTGGATATCGCTGATAGCCTGGATTTTCGTGGGATTAGCTTCTATTCCATGGGCATTAACAATAAAGCCCAAGAATTTCCCTTATGCAACACCAAAAGAACACTTCCAAGGATTAATTTTCATCTTGTAATGTCAGAGGATGTCAAACATTTCCGTCAAGTCTCTAATGTGGTCGCTTGATCGTCATGATTTCACGAGCATATCATCCACATACACTTCCATCGTTTTTCCAATCTGATCTTTAAACATCCTGTTGACTAAGCGCTGATAACTAGCTTCTACATTCTCTAATCCAAACGTCATTACTACATAGCAAGTGAGCGAGGACAACCGGGAGGGACGACCTTCTTTATCCGATACATATAATATATTCAAATCCAACATCGGTAATGAAACTAGTATGCTGCTGATCGGGAATATGCATCGGGATTTGGTTATATCCCGAGTACGCATCCATTAAAGATAGCAATTCATGTCCCGTGCTTGAATCCACCAGCTGGTCAACCCTTGGAAGGGAAAACTATCTTTTGGACATGCCTTGTTCAAATCTGAATAATCAATGCATGTTCTCCACTTCCCATTCGCTTTTTTCACAAGTACAGGAATATATACCCATTTAGGGTAGAGGGCGTCGCGGATAAACCCGTTGTCTTTTAGTCTATCCACCTCCTCTCTGAAAGCGGGAGATCTCTCCGGATCCATGCCGCATCTTTTTTGCTTCACTAAGACAAGCCTCGGGTCGATATTCAATGCATGGCTCGCAATGGTAGGCGAGATTCCATACATCTCAGAGTGAGTCCAAGCGAACACGTCTAGATTCGCTCGGAGAAAACTAGCAAGTTCTTTCATCATCGGGAGGTTGAGCTGTGATCCGATCTTTAGGACTTGTGATGGCTCCTCATGGCTGACCGTGATATCAATTGTCAGCTCAGCCAGTACAGCCTTCATCTCTTTGGGCTCCTCTTCATCGTCTCTCGGATCTATAAATCTATAGAACCGACTGTGGTGCCCGAGCCAAGGCTCAGGCGCTAGTTGTCAATCTTTGGTAGCTTGAATGCAAACAGTCTTGCCCACACCCTTACCTCTTTCTTTGCGCTAAGCATCCCTCAACTCAGCTACATAATAGGTACGTCCAGCTGCCTGATCGCTAGGAACAACTCCACCACCATTATCTATCGGAAACTTCAAACACCATGGGGCAAGAGCTGTCCAAAATTCGGCTAGGGCCGGTCCACCCAGAAAAACGTTATATGGAGAGTCAACATCCAACACAACAAACAACAAGACCCACACTCTCCTTCGTTCATCTTCTCCCAACTCTACAGGTAATTCCACATAACCAACAGCTTCAGTTGCAACGCTGTTAAAACCGTGTATCCGAAGATTAGACGGTTTTAAATCTTTGGCTTCCATCCTAATCCGATCATAAGCTTTTTTGAAGATTATATTTACTGAACTTCCACAATCAATCAATATCCTTCTCACCAAAGTGGGGCCAATCATGCCGAAATGACTATTGGGTCGATTGTCGGAGCCTCTACCTTATCTGCATCTTTGTTCCTAAATACAGTATCATCCGCCATCGTACGTTGCTGTTTTTTCGGAGCTCCATCTTTCGTATTCGAACAACATTCAAAATCCACATGCTTAATCGTGCTAGCATAGCACTCCATCTCTTGCCAACTCTTATCTACCGGGTGCGGTCCTTTGACTATCGTATTTATCACCAGTCTTCCACTAGTCTGCGTAGGCTCCTCAGCCCGACACGACGCTTGCCCTCGGTTGGGGTCAGATGTCCCATGCCCGTAGTCCTGTCAGGCTTTCATAAACTGTTGTAGTTTCCTTTCTTGAATCAGCTTTTCTATAACATCCTGGAAATGCCTGCATTCATTTGTATCATGCCATAGCACTCGTGAAACCGACAATATTTCTCGGTCTGTTTTTGCTTCTTTGTTGATTCTTTCGGAGGCGGCTTCCTATACTGCATGGTATTGCAAGTAGACAAATAGATATTCTCTAAGGAAACGGTGTGTAAGTATTATACATCGGAGTCCAAAGCTTCCATCGTCCAGAATCCCTCTTTCGTTTACGGTTCCTATCTCCGCCTCCTTTTGCTGATTTGGTTTATTTTGGACATTCAACTGGACTTTTCCAGAACTATCATCAGACTGTTTTATTGCAATGTTACACTGTACTCCCTCTCCACTTGGTGCTGCAACATTCTTTTTCCTGGAGGACCTGGCTTTCTCTTTTCTCAAATACTGTACCGCCTTTGCATAAAAGCACTCCAACATTGCGCGCGGCTTACCGGTTAACCAATCGCCAAAGTCAGACTATAGATCAATCCCTCTCGTCACAGCCATGAGTATCGCATGGTCATTCGGATTACTGATCTCCGTAATAGCTATATGAAATCTCTCCAAATAATCTTTCAACGACTCTCTTGGAACCTGAATCACTGTGGAAAGAGAAATCACATCTTTGGGACGAGTCGCATGCATCCGAAACTGCTCCACAAACTTGGTTGCCAAATCATCGAATCTAGAAATTGACCATGGGGGTAGCCTTATGAACCACATCGGCACTATTCCAGGGAGAGATGGGAAAGCATCTACACTTGGTTGCATCATCTGCTCATGCGAAATCCATCAGCCATTCATTTCTCAAGATGTGCTGCTTGGGGTCGGTTTTACCCTCATAGGTTGGCATTGATGGCATGTTGAACTTCCATTATACCGTGCATGTAATACACTATCAGTGAATAGGGTATGACTTCTTAAGATTCTCCAGTCATCGTTGGTTAAGCCTTGGCACTCCCTTATTAACTGTTTGACCATTGCCAATAAGTTCGGCGTTTGGATGGTTCGTGCCAAGCGGTGGTCGCGCTCTACCTCACGTGAATGGTCCGGTCGATGTATGCGAGCTATTTCACACCTTCTTGGTTCACCATCTTCCCGATGTGTATCTTATAAATTCACTTCATCGCATTTCTAGGAAGAGCTTGGTCAAGATTCGATTGAACTCCAGCATCCAAACCAATCGTAGCAGCTCCAACTTGATTGCCATAAGGCATGGATGAATTCCCCTTTCTGGTGGAGGGATCGGTATCGATCCCTATAGAGGGGTCGGCACCCATCGATTCTGGCAGACCAGGATGGTCTACTAGTTGACACCCCAAAGTCTCTGCGCGGTATTCATCCATTCTACGACGCCTGTGCTTGTGATACTCATCTGATGAGCTAGAACTCTTCGATGTTGAGTAAGGAGTAGGGTCCCTCCTAGCTTTACCCCACTGCTACCGATTGATTTGGATCATTAAGTTGATACTGGTCTAAATTTGTTGATTTAATTGTCGACGGCTCTCCATCAGCTCTCTCATTAAATTATGAAGTTCAGCTCTTGTAATAGAATCAGTGGGATTCTGAACTTCAACCGGATCAGCATTCACATTTGTTGGTTGATTGCTTGGGTCTCCTTGCTGAATACTAGTATTCTCATTTCCTTCCACGTTCTGAGGAGTAGATCTAGTATGTCTCATCATTATCAATAGCCTTGCTTAGATTTCTACAAATCTAAGTAGTATCAGCAACTTCTTGAAGATAACTGTAGATCTTCTTTAGGGAATTTATCCAATTCAGTTGCAACAAAGGGATCCTAGCAAGCTGAGAATCGAGATTCTCAATGAAAGCACCAAAATATTTGCAACTAAATTGGTCACAAACACCCAAGAATAGATTTTTGTAGAGAAGTAAGTGAAGAAAAATTAAATTAAACTAAGGAAATGATTAAGCTAATAACTGATAAAAGCAATAATCAGAGACACAAAGATTTATAGTGGGTCGACATTGTATGCCTGCGTCCACTTTGAAGATTATCCTTTATTAATCACTTATAAATCTGATTACAGCAGTAGAAAATAGCAAACACTTGATTACAATAAAGTCTAGAGTAACAAGCAGCGTAAAGATCCTTAGAATGTCCCATCAGGCCAGTATTTATAGCTGAAGATGACCACCAATCTCTCTGAAATTTCGACTGAAGGACCTTCTAATCCACATGGGCCCACTAAAGGGATCACTAGGCCCGATTCTTAATGTAGAAGGATCTATACCGATCCCTTGATTGGTCAATTTTTGGGTAGCGATCTCTATGGTGGCTTCTCCATGCTAAAATATGTTTAGCCTTTAATTTTCATGTCATTTGGACCAGTGGAACTCGAGTTATTGCTTGATCTTTGATTTGATATCACTTGTGCACTGATCTCTGCCGATTCCTTCCAAGGGATACTTGCCAATCCCTCCAATGTTGTCCTTGTGACATGCGATCCCTAGGGTAGGTTCACTAGGGTCCATATACCTTGCCTTCCAAATTTCATATGCTTTGGACTTGTAGATCTTAAGATATTGATTGTTGTATGCATGAATGCACTTGAACTTTGATGCACACCGACCCCTCTTCAGTAAAGCTTGGCGATCACTCTTGATTGAGTATGCCGATCCCTCCTAGTGAGCGAATCTACTTCAAACTCTTCCATTCGTTGTGCCTTATTCCATGCTTTGAGCATCTTACATTGTACATCCATCAAATCCATTCAATTTTGACTTTATACGATCATTTGTACTTGACTTTTGGGTCCCACAATCATCACTCTGGAGTTGTCGGCCTTGATGGCAATCAAATCTAACTCATACAATCAGCTTGATATAGCCGGGCTAGAATGCCGGATAACATAAAGTATTGAGATTAAGGAGCAATTGCAGGTTGGCTAATTAAGCTATTGAAGGTCAATATTTTCCAAAGTTTTATGTATTGGTAGAGCTATCAATGGTTGATACTCCAAAACTACCGCATAATTGATATACTCAAAAGATATCAAGGGGAGGGTTTCCTTAGTTATTGCATGTTGATAATTAGTGGGGCTATCGAAAGATGATCTTCAGGGCTACTATCACATATTAAAGGATAAAAGAGCTATCGCATGATGACAACCATAGCTATCGAATGTTGAAAGATACCTCCAAGACTAATACTCCCAGTTGCCATTTGGTATCATTTAACTGAATTAGCTTTCGCATGTTGATAATCGGAGCTTCTACCATGACATCAAATCATGACCATTCATTTTATCCAAATGACACATGTCACAAATCCAAGGGCTAGAATTCCCTATAAATAGGCATGTTACCCTCTTAGAAAGGGGCAAATTCCAAATTAATCTTCTTCATCACTTTCAGTTTATTCTTAGCATAATAAAGAGAGCTTTAATTATGGCTTTAATGGCTGCTTGGACTTACATGACTTTATAACTTTTGTTTGAGGACTTTGAAAAAGAAAAATTGCACAATGGCTTCATGTGGATTTAATAAAAACATACTTGACTAAGTGACCCAACTTACTAAAGTACCTTTGACTCCTCTAGAATAGTGCGTATTGGGATGGCCTAAGTTTCAACCTAGCATGCATTTATTTTGGTATCATTAGACGTTCAAGTGCACACATCTATATGTATTAACCTAAACTCTAAAGGTTCATCAACTCTTTTGTTCCTTCCACTGAATGGGTGCTTTGCCTTTAATCGGTTGAGATATGATTCACCAGTACCATATCATTCATAATCATATGCTTAATAATTATTTCTCAAAGATTTAGCTTAGTCTATAATTCCAAAATAATAGTAAAAGTTTTAGATGCTTTTATACTTTCTAAAGTTAATGCATCACTATTTATGATAACAAAATTCCATTATTATAGCTCTACCTTAAAATAATATTTATAACATTCATATAAATTAAAACTCAATTTATTTTTAGTTAATACTAAAAAACGGTTATTATTTCAAAAATAATATTTGGTACATTTACAAAAATAATTTTTGTACCTCGATGCATCCATCAATAGATGCTATATGACATACTTCCATTATTTCTACCATTATTATAACAACATGTGAAATATGGAGCTCCATTCAACCACTTACTATGGGCAATTTATTTCATCAACTGTACTAGTTTACATTCGAGAGTTTTAGATTAAATATCTTCAACTCGAAGGAATAACTCTTATAAAAAACAATTTTTTATATGAAAATAAATTTGGAATAGAAATCACGTTTCTCGTTCCTTTTTAAGTAACTTATAAAATTTTGTACAATTCTCATTTCTGATGACTTTTATGAAGGAGAAGTGACCATCACCCTCTTTCTCCCAACTTTGCCTATTTTACACCTATTCTCAGACATTCTCTTTTCTTTCTAAATGGTTGAACCATTCAAAGAAAACTCTTACTAACGGATCACACTAAATTCTTTATAAAAGTTCATTTGGATATCATTAACATTTTAAGGATGGCGAATATGTTGCACTTAAGTAAACTGATCAAATTGTTCAGCGGTTGAATTCCTGTGCATGTCTAGTAGTTCTTGGTTTACTTATGATAGAACAAGATTCCTATTACATTCAATCACATGGATCATTTTCTTA
Organism: Allium fistulosum; assembly: GCA_030737815.1. NCBI lineage: Eukaryota > Viridiplantae > Streptophyta > Magnoliopsida > Asparagales > Amaryllidaceae > Allium > Allium fistulosum. Next base: position 870,525,592 of record CM060904.1, on the reverse strand, counting down.
AGTTATGATTTACTTGCTCATTTGCAATGAAATAATTTCATCAAATCTCTTACACAACGAACATGATTGTTCACTATACAACTTTTTTAGGTGATATAATATGGATCAAATATCCATATTTTTGTATTTCTTTCGAGTTCAAAACTCACTGAAGACTGTTCATAATCTCAGGAAACTAAAGAACTTAAGTGACTAAGTTACGAATGTATTTAGTAGTCGTATGACTTTGGCTCTTGCATGGATCTTGAAGTGACAGCATGCCAAAAGATTTATTGATGAGCATATTATATATTTTTTAGTCAATTCTAGTTTGGTTCATTTGTATATTTCAATTAATAAACAACTGTATCAATTATATTGGATGAACAAATTTATTAAAGTAGATAATTGATTTTTATAGAATATGATCTTACAATATTATAAAGGTTAAATGTTATCATTTCATTATTTAAGTAAGGCTCCCACAACATTTTTATTTTCCCCAAAATCCTTGGAGAAATAAATATATCTTTCGAATCCTCTAGTGAGTGTCAGGACTCACTTTCCATGGGATTCTAACGTTGAGTTTGCTCAATAAATCATAGGCTCGCAAGTGACAGATTAGTCTTTACCGGTTGTATCATTTATAACTCCTAACCTTATTCCTTATCCAAATCTCGATCCCGACCTTGAGTTTTCTCAATAAGTCAAGAGAGATTATTCACTCTTACCTTTCATTTTGCGACGGCATAAGTATAATGAAAATACTTTGAGTTTGCTCAACAAATACATGCATTGGTCTTACCTCGTCTAATAATATATTAATAGCATTACCCGTAACATCCTAGGTTGAGTTTGCTCAACAACTAGCGAGCATGCAAGTAATCTATTAATATATAAATGATAAAGGCAACTTTATATATTACAGATTCATAATCTTTATTATAAACATTAGAGTGATATTGATTTAAGGAATAGTGTATTTCTTTTGAAATATCCTCGTGATTTAAGTATCGGACACATCTAAATCATGGTATATGTACTTTATGTGTGTACTTATCACAAACTTATGTATTAGGTTTATTTCAGTTCCACTTATATTTTTTTTACATATGTAATTATATAAGGTTAAATTATTTATAACCATTTATTATTTAATTTAGTTATATACTATTTATATGTATATTATTAACTAAATCGTATTTGATTAAATTTGATCTTATTAATTGAATCATACTTGATTAATTTTAATTCTTTAATTTAATTAACTAATTTAATTACATTTTATATAAAATTTCAAAATTTTATTTTATTCATCTTAAACTATTTAAGATGAAAGTTCAACTATAACCATTATAGTTATATATATTTTTGTGAGTGCGCGTCGCGTGTGCATGTGCATATGTTTGTTAACTAATTAAGTATGTAATTAATTAATTAATTAATTATACAAAACATTTTAATTAAACGTTTAATAAATTTGAAAATTTTATTTAGTTTAAAACAATTTTTAGAAAATTAAAAGATTTAAGTTATTAGACTATAACCATTATAGCCATATATATCACCATATATATAATTTAATTAGTTAACACTTAATTAACTATTTGTCAAACAAATAATTTATATAATTTAAACAATTTAAATAAATTTCAACTATAATCATTATAGTTACATATACATATATCACTGTATACATATGTGTCTGTGTGTGTATATATATATATTAATTAACTTTTAATTAATAACTTATTAATTTTATTATTTAAATTAATTATAAAATTTTGAAAAATAATAAATTACTTTCTCAAAATTATTATGATTTTTTTAAGATTTATTTATAACATCTATGAAGTATTCTTGTTTATATCTTTAAACTTAACATTTAAATTTAAAATATCTTTTAGATTTTTGAACTTAATTTTGAAAATTACACAATGCCCAAATCAATTTGGGTCTTTATAATTGCGCCAACCTTTGGGACTTACTCCACCTATTGGGCTAGAGCGGTAGCTAGGGATGGGAGAATACTTGAATATTCAAATCCAAGTTTAGACACTACTTTTCATGTCACTCATCAGATAGTAGGCTTAATTAGCTAAACCTAAAGTTGCTAATTAGACTGCATAGATCATTTGGGCTCTAATATTATTGAAGGAATCAGGCCTATCTATAGTAGGTGAAATAGGTAGATTTCAGAAGAAAAAAAAATCTATTTAGATCTTAGCGGGCCTATGAAGTATAATGGATTTCACTACCAATCTAGTTATTTAATAAAAGCATATTTTATTTAACAATATTTTACAATTATTAATTAATCACATTAATTAATCCAACTAATGTTTTATTTGAATGTATCATGTACAAATTCAATGATATAAGAACATAACATAATGAAATATAAATATGAGTATATGTATGTATGTATGTATGTATCTATATGGATTTATATCTATTTTATATACAAGTATAATATACTTACATATGCATATAACAATTTCATATAAATATCGAGAATATAAATGCCTAAGTATATACATATGTTTGGATATACCATAATATGTGTACATGGATTGTATGTGTGTATGTGTATACACACATGCATATAATGAAAGTGGGTCAACTGGTTTTATTTGTAAAAGGCTTTGCGTCCGAAGCACGTACACATAAAGAAAAATTACAAAAGGCAACTTTACAGTACAATTAACATTCTTCACTTTGCATTGCCACTTTCCTTTTTTACGTCAAACTCTAGAAATCATGGCGGTCATAGGCAATTTGCTTGACCTTCTTCATTCAAGTCCTTCCAATTCAAGCTTTCCAATAGTTCTCATTCTCATTCCACTAAGTTGGTAAGCTTTCATTTTAGGATTCGATTTAAGATCACCATTAATGTAACGACCCGAAATTTTTAACGTTTCGATTGGGAATATTTAAATATTCAAATTTGATTTGAATTTAATAAATAATAAGAAAATCAGTTTTAGATAAACGACTTGATTTCTAATGACATATTTTAAAATGAATTTGTGGGATTTTTCCATAATTTTTAATTTGAAAAATATATAAATTTTCGGTTGATGTATTTTCTGGCAATGCTGTTATTTTTGAAATTTTATAGAATAAGATAACCAGCGTATTTTATTTTTGTTTGGGATTGTATCGCTTTGTTGCGCGCGATCGTATTTTTATTTCTGTCATTCGCGGTCTATACGCGAAAGTGATATTGTATAATGAAGTACCACAAATCTTGTTTCTCAAAACTTTTTCAAATCAAATTTAAACCAAAATTTTCAACTAGCTATCAATGCTGATTTAATTGTGATGTAATGGTTGCTTAAATTTTTTGTTTACTTGACTTAAAAGTAAGGAAGTTGGTTTTGTTTATAAAATGCACATATGAACACATATATGCACAACAACATTTTCCTTCTTCTGCTTTCTTTTTCTTTCCTCTGTAAAACGGAAATAAACCGTCCTCTTAATTAAAAAATCATTATTTCCCAAACCATTATTAATTTACCAAAACTTCCAACTACAAAGTTGTTTGCTTTGATGCCTAGTTTTTCTTAAAAATGGCCACTCGTCGTTTCATCGAGCAGGGCGATGGGTATTGGTTGGAAATAGTGGTGGTTGGATTTCGGTCATTTTTCGACGAGCAGGGAATGAAGAATGGAGGACATGGTTGTGTTTCTATCGACGAACCATGATTTCTTGTGATGATTTCATGATTTTAGGAGCCAGAGTTGGCCGTAGTTGGCTGTTGAACTTTTCCCATTTAGATCAAGTTTGATGGTGTTATGGTGGACTAAAGGAGGAATGGAGGGTGCTCGGAGGAAACTCGAGGTGAGGCAATGCTGTAGGTAAAGTCGGAGGCTGTCTGGTGGACCACGGCGGTGGGTGGAAGGAAAACAAGGGTTTCAGCCGTGTGTATTTTAGGCTCGGAAATCACATAGCGGGTAGAGATAAGAGGCGTTGGGCTGGGTGGGGCTTCGGTTGGAGGTGAGGCACGAGGTGGTGGAGCGGTTGGTGGCAATGGCGCCATTGGTGTTTGGAAAGGCGGTGTAGGAGGAGAGATGGTTCGGGTTTTGGTCGAGGCACATCTGTTTAAATGGGCATGAATTTGAATTGGAGAAGGAAGCACTATTCATTAAGCGGGTCGGTGTGAGTTATTGGGCATTGGGCCGTATTTGGTTTAATGAGAATAAAACTTATTTATTTGTTTTAATTTATTAAGTATGTTAAATTTTAAATTGTCGTATCTTGCTCATTTTAAATTCGATTAACCCATGGACTTTTGCGTTAGATTCGTATTGACGTGTATAACACTATGGTATAAATAATTGATAGTTTTAGTAAAGTAGAAATTTATGATAAAATAACAGTGGTTGAATATACTTACGTTATTTTAAATAATAATGTGGTTAAATTAATTATGCTTTATTGTTGATATCTATTTGGCCAAATAAAACACTGTCCTGTTAAATTAAATTGAATATATTATTTTGGACATCTACTGAGTAGAATAAATCTCTATTCTGTGCTTGCAAAGTAAATGATGATTTTGAAGTTAATTAATATGCGGATTAATTAATATTGGATAAATGACGTGTTAACTATTGATTGTTAATTGTTGATTGCCAAAAGCTTGGTAGCCTGGCCATATAAGATATGACATTGATATATGTTAAAAGTTGAAGCCATTAGAGATATGAATATAAATGGTAGCTTGGTTAAGTACTACAGATAAGCCTCGTTCTGAATTTGAAAAGTTATGGAGTTAAATTAACTTAAATCTTATAATAATTTAAGGTTATTAATTATTTTATTAATGATTTTTTAAAGTTAATTAATTATTTATTTATGATGTTTAAAGGTAATTAATTATTTTATAAATAAAAGAGAGATTTATAAATTGTAATTTATAAATAAAAGAATGGATTTATAAGTGATATTTTAATAATAACAAAGATTTATGTTAAAAATATAAGATTTATAAAAATGTGTTTGGTTTTATAAAGGATTTTTATAAAGGACTTTTGTAAAGGAGTTTATAAAGAAGATTTATAAAAGAGTTTTATAAATAGAAAAGAGTTTTTCAAATAGAAAAGGGTTTCATAAATAGGAAGGAGATTTGTAAATAATTTTAGAGATTTATAAAAGAAGTTTTACAAATTAAATTGGAAATTTATAAAGGACTTGTTGAAATGGAATGAGTTTATAAAAAAGGAATTTTATAATAGGAATGAGATTTGACTTGGATAAATAATCCTTTTAAATTATGGTGCTATGGAAACATTATTTCCATACTTAACACCGAAGGAAAAGTGGTTTTGGTTTATAGTAACAATGTTTTATAATGATGTTTGTTTTGGATCGTTAAATATGTTTTTGGAAAATGGAAAATGTTTTCTAAGTATTAGAAGTGAAATGGTTTGTCAATATACTTATACCATTTAGATAAGTATATGGATATTTTTCTAAGTATTGAAAGTGTATTTTTTTTAATATACTTATACCGTTTAGATAGTATAAGGATATCTTTCCAAGTATTGAAAGAGTATGAATCAATAGTGAATGAGTAGTATACTTATGTATATCTTTGTAGAAGTATGTTAATACAAGTATTTACAAAGTGATTTTAATTAATGAAAATATTTATTAAAGAGGTTTAGTGGTTGCTTATGGGCTTAATCATATTTGGTTTCCATATGAAATTAAATCTCTAAATTGATTATTTATTTATTTGATAATAAATTACCGACTATCAAATCTTGGCCAAATTTTAACTCTGGAAATATCTAGAAGAGACATGGGAATTATATGGTACAGTTATCTCCAGTGATGTTATATTGTACGTATAAACTTGTTTTGTTCTTCTAAGACAAATGATTAGGAAATGAGTTTGCTTGAACAATTAGGAGGCGATCTCCGCTCTTATGTATTGTCCGTTTATTTCTAAAAGAACTAAAGTTGTTTACCAAAATTTACCGATTGTTGGTTTGGAGAGACTGGGATCAGATATATTATCTAAAAACCACTTTGAACTGGCACTAGCATTTGAACTGAAGACATCTTGAAGATGATGGAATGGAAGACAGAGTTCTTTGAAGTGCAAGTGTTACTTACTACTAATTCTGAGGATGTAGTAGTAGTGTATTCAGTTTGTTTATATCCTGAACAACTTGTATGGATGAATGCTAGCATCGCACTATTGCTTGGAGGGAAGTGTTAGCATTCCAAGTGGGATTTTCTAAGAGAGGAAAAAGGTAATCGTGACCTCACAAGCCTCATAACCAAGTAATAACTAAAACATAGGATATGCAGTAGAGCTATGTTGTTTGCTACCATTTAGAATATCATTCCCCGATCAAGATTCATTATTTATGGATTTTGGTATGCATGCGCACAGGAAGAGTGGGGTCAGGTGCAAATGTTTTGCAGCCTTGGTGCCCTAGGAATGATGCAATCCGGTATGCCATTTTAAAGGGGCAGCCAGCTCTGTGTTGGTTGGGGCGCAAGATGTTCTTGTTCTCCTCGGTACATTTTATCTAGAGGTGTATTGTGATGGGCGGTACCCTAGTAGCCCTGTCATTAAAGTAATGCATTCTCCAGTACGTGCCTTTACAAACTTAGTTGTATGCCTATTATGCTGGAATGTAACTAATGTAACCATTTCGGCTATGACTAATATTTATTTTAAACCTTAGACATTATTATAATATCTCAAGATTTCTTATAAAATGGTTTAGTTATCGTATGGTAAAAACCCATCCGTGTTTATATATGGCGTGGTCTTACGAGATACCATTATTTTTGAAAGGTTTTATAATATTAAAGATCCATTTAATTTTGTTCCTCACGCTAGATTACCAGACTGATCTAGGCGTTATTTTCTTATAATGATCGGGTCAGCCCGAGCATATTTCTAGATTAGTTATGGATGCTTTGGAGCTTCAGGAGACGAGCTAGAAGCCTCTAAGATGTATTCACATATCTTTATTTTTGATATATTTCCTTGTTTGCATTTATCAGCAATTGTAGGGACGGACTGTTATAACTTTCTAATCCGATGATGGGTAGTTACTCTGATTGTTGTATGAATATTAAAGTTTTCTTTGTAAAGATCATGTAGATATTATATATTACTTGCCACATTGTGAGATTCTGCTCTTTCTTTTCTTTCACCCTAACAATTTGTCTTTCCAGCACTCTGATGCTCGACATGTGAATACCGTGGATGTATTAGTGTCAACTTTTGAGGGTCGAAAAGGTTTACGGCGTGATATTAGACCTTAGGTTGAGCGAACACCTAGGCTTTGGTGGGGTAAACTCATTAGAGATAGGGTAAGTGACACCCTAGAATGAGTTTGAGTGTATTATATATAAGAGCACGTATTTGTTAGTGCTATAGAAACGTTTTATATTGTATTGATTAGTCCGTTAAGTGGCTTATGAATTTTGGTCGACCCTCCTGATCAACATGGTCGATAGAGGTTTTTAAGCACTTAAACAAGACAAACCGACATAGTATTGTTTTTGAAATTGGTAAATTAAATAATTTTTCCTTGAATTATATTTTATATATCAAAGAATAATATCTAAATATTTATATAGAATTATGATGTGTTTGGTTGTTAGGAGATGATAATATTCGATTATTATAATTTATTGTTTGATTGGTTGTGCTCGGCCAGTTTATGTGTAGTTTTATCTTTTCACTGCATAGGTTGGGTATATAGTAATTATGGGAACATTGATACGAACACTTTGTGAATTAATTTTCACTGTTTGACCTATAAGGCGTTCGATGATAATGTCAGGCTAAAATCTTGAATTTTAATAAAAATTGTTTATTATAATCTAAACAGAGATGTACATTTGTGAAATGATTTTATATAAGAAAGCGATATTATATAAGTATTATTTATAAATAAAAAGAATTTAAATTGAGAATTTGAGAGCGTAAATCGGGGTATTTTGAGAATTGTTTTTCAAAGTTTTGGAGGAAATAACATTAGTACTATTTGAAAGTATTTATGCATAGAAATATTTTAAATGATTTTTAAAGGAGATAGAAAGCACTGAAGTAACTTCTATCACTGGAAAATAATTCTAGTGATGACTGTAGCATCATCAACGTTCATTTTTAGGTTTCTAAATAGGGATATGCTATCATAGTAATTTTCTATAGAATTGTTTCGATAAAACAATTTTTTTTTAATGCCAAATGTATGATTTGATATACAAAAGGATATATGTATATTATTATTTCAAAATGATTTGAAATAAAAACCTGGTTTTTAATTCTTTAGTTTTTAGTTATGTGATATTATAGATGTAACGGCCCGGATTTTCAGATGGATTTTGAACATTTAATTTATTCTAAATGTTGAATTTGAAATGTAAATGGATTTTTAATACGAAGTTATCGATCGAATAAGCAGAATAAGATTTAAATTTCAAATATATCGATTATCGTAATACGAATAATGCAAATAATTGGAATTTGGGTTGAATATGAATCTAAATGAATTTTAAAGTTATTTGAATTAGAAATTAGATAGTAAGTTTTTAAAACTGAAATTTCAAGTGATTTCTTAAAATTTTGAAATCGTCGTTTTTATCGACGCGTTAAAATAGCAATCCGGGGCACAGTCTCGGAATTTGACGAAACCAGTTCCATTGGATCTGTAATAGTGTATTATTATCATATTTCAAATTTCATAGCGTTTGGAATTACCGTTTGGTCGTGCGAGTTGAAAACGCATAAGATTAATTTAATTTAAATTATCGCTTTAAATGGCTATCTTCCATATAGGATCGAATCAGGCTTCGAGACCAGTTCCATTGGGTTTGGAATAGGGGTATAACATATATAACACCAGGCGGCACACCTCGATAGGAGTTTGGGATTTTGAGATATGCTAAGCGTGATATTTTGAAATTAAATAATATTATAAAATTTAAAAGTCAAACCCTATACAACCAGCCACCCTAAACCTCGTACATGGGCCGCCCTACACATCTGAATCGCGCCGCTCCCACCAGTTTAAAAATCGCGTATCTACTCTTCTTCTTCTTTAAAAAATGAACCAATGAAGAAAAAAAAAGCAACTTCAAAAATTAATTTCTCAAATTCTACTCGATAAAAAAATCCGAGACGAGCTTTAAAAATCATGATTCGAGGAGTGCTTCGATCTGATACTACTTGTAGGGTGCGGTAGTGTTTTCGTGGGCTTGGTCGGAGGCAGTGAAACTAGAGTTAGCTAATTCTTGAGTTTCGGCCATTGATTCGAGAAATAGAGTTGTTTTTCGACTTCGTGGTGGGTTGGCGCGTCGAAGGCTGTGTTTTGGAGGCACGCAGTGGAGGTTTAGGTGGTCCGATGGTCGTAGGTCATGGATCCAAATCGCATTGTACGGCATGCAATCGAGCTTCAATCGATGGTACTAGGCAGGTCGAGATCTTCGACAGAAGCTTCAAGGTGAAGACGGTTTGCGAAACGGAGCGGCGTAGCTCCGTATCATCGTTGTTGTGTACGCGAGGTGGGTGGATGGTATCAGGCTGTGCACGTTTGAGGATTTGGGGAAGAAAATGATAGTGGGTCGAGTTTGTTTTGTGGGCTGGGTTTGAGTTATATGGGTATGGAAATTAAAATGTAATTAAATGAATATAAATTGTTTTAATAAATTCGAAAGCTTATAAAATTCATAACTCACTCGTTTTAGGTCTAAATCCAATGCGGTTAGTCGCATTAGACTCATATCAACATAAGCTTCGTTATGGAATTGGATTGTAGCGATTTGGAGCTTCCAAATTTTTTAGCTAAATTTGAATGCTATTCGAATTTAGTCGGAACCGGAATGCAGAAGCGACAACTGGAATAAAAGTGAGTAAATCTCACTCATTTTGTATTACTGGTTTTAATTTAAAATGTTAAAAATTATTTATTGGTTGATTGGATGAATTGATAATAATTTATCAGTTGGATGTTATATTATATATATTAGTATATATATTAGTATTTGGGTATATTTCCCGCCGATTGGAGTAGATGAGACCCTATGCGCCCCGCATAATAGTGGATGACCCTTTTTATTGTGATATCCCGCCTCGAAGTGGGATTATTATTTTATGTTATATAACATTTGTAACGACCGCTATTTTGGACCATTCAAATCGACAATAAATCCACACATGTCGGACTTGAATAATTCAAAATACCGAATTGTTAATTTAAATTTGGCAAAACTCAGCATATGCAGTAAATAAATCAATCACAGAATCACAGACACAGAGTAATACAATAATACGCAGCGGAATAGATAAAATAGTAGTTCATGAAGCTACTATATAAACATCAGAGTTAGAAATAAAATACAACAGAATATTTCAAATGCAGTGAAGTCTCCAGTACAACAGATGACTTCTCTGAACAAATCAACTAGAAGAGCTGAAAGCTGAGGCGATAGTTGGATCTCCAAAGGAAGCTCCAAACTCCAAGGGTGAGTCTCAAATTGCTGTATCACTCGGTCTGACCCGAGCGTAAAGCAAAACACAAAACACTCGAGTCAGGATTAACATTCTTATATAAATAAATCCAACTCAAGTGAAATATCAACTGAAATACAAGTAACTTAAAGGATGTTTGGGATAACCATCCTCTAAGGATCTTCAGAATTATCTACAAGGTGGAAATATACGTTATAACACCGTGGTCATTTCAATTTCATTTATACTTCAAAACCCAAATATCATTACATTTCAAATATAACTATTTTCCAAGATAGTATATATATATTAATTAATTTATAAAGTAAAGCATTTAATTTTCTCAAGTCTCGCAAATCGATTCAAATCAACTTCAAATTTCAAATTCAAATTTTATTCAAGCTCTATTCATCAATTCAATTTAGTTCTAATTATACCATTTAAATTTTCAATACATTTCAAAACTTTAATACTCAACATTTTCAAAGTTAAATTTAACCGTTTCATATAGCTCTTGATTTAACTTTATTGTTATTAAATCAGGGAATATTCACTTAATAAATTCAATATCATTTAACTAGCCTTAAATTACATTTTTACTAAATATTTCCTTAACTTTATTTTAAACAAGAAATATTTATTAAGTTACTTAAATCAAACCCAAGTTATAAGTCATATCTTAAATTCCAATTTCAATAAGTTTCAAATCGGTTTAATTAAATAAAATTATCTTTCCAACCTTAACTTATTCAAATTTTTACCAAAATCTATTTTGAAATATAATTTTTTTTATACTTAAACATGTCATATGTATTAAATCCATCCTAATTCAAATTAAATAATTTAAGGCTCAACATTTATTAAAACCATATATTTCTTTCCAAAACCATAGAATTCATTTTCAAAATATTTATATATATGGACCAACGGTGTCTGTATATATATTTATCATATGGTTAAGTGGTACGGATATTTATCATTTCAATCCGAAATTTAAATATATACGGGTAGATATCATTTCGACCCGAAATCCCAATTTCAATTCAAATGAAAATCGCTTGGGTTTATCATTTCAACCCATAACGATTTTCTCCTATTCTAAAGTCCGTTCGGGTATGTATCATTTCAACCCATAGTGAATTCTATACTAACAGGGAACTTGCAGAGTGATAACAGATAATATAAAATATACAACAGGCATATATCATCAATAAATAACAGATATTGGTGTCAGATGTCATAGGTGAACATATACAGATAATAGTAATAACAGGCATATAAATACTAGATACTGGTGTCAGATGTCACAGGTGAACATATACAGATAATAGCATATATAACGATTTAAATAACTACAGCATTATATTTCAATTGTCGTTTCAATTGAAATCAAATTTAATAAATACAAGAATGTTAATCGTGAGTGATTGCTCACCTTTCGAGGTTAGAGAGATTCGACAATTGAAAGGGGTTACGAATCCAAAGCAAAGCAAGATTGAACGTGAATTCGATGAAGAACAGACATGACGGACAGCTGATAAATGGGAAATCAGTAACAATTAAATCAGAATCAGCCTTGATAGTTGATAGGGACAGAAATGAAATGTACGATGTATTATTATTATAAATTTCAAATCAACATTAATTTAAACACATATTAAATCAAATATATATGAATTTCAAAATCATTGCTTTTAAATAAAACACGTATAAAATAACATATTTGCATAGTAAAATTTGGAATAAATGAATATATATACACTTATAAAGATAAACATCTTACACTAAATCTTATATAAACTATACATATATCCATTCTATTTTAAAACAATACCATATATATAAACCGATAGGCAGCTGTATAGGACTAACTTACAAATCAAATTATTCAACATAAAACACGTATGCTGCCGGAACTACTACAGTGTATGCCATACAAACAATTTATACTATACTATATGCTTTGAAAATGCAGGTTATAAAAATATCTATATTAACATATTTCATTATATTGTAAATAACATATAAATACAGTAACACAAAATTTACTTCAAAACTTTCATTATTAAATTTATTTTTTTATATACTATACAACATATAAGTATCAACCTATATAAAATAATATATATAACGACTTGTATAATATAACTTTTAAACTAACAGAAACTAGTATAATACAATCTTTAAAACAACAACTAGTAAAAATCAACTTTATAAATAAACTAATATAATATTTTAAAGCAATGGAATCTGTACCAAATTTTCTTTATATAACAAATATAACTTATGTAACAGATTAAACGAAACCAACATATATATAACTTTACAACATATTCGTATATACTTGAATACAGGATAAAACACATGTTTCGAAATTTAAGACATATATGTATACTTTATACATACTAATATATATAAAACACTGTATATATTATTATCAAAGCTGTTCATATATACTATGCTATAACTTATTTAAAATATATATAAACAAATATATTTATAAACAGATATACATACTTACACGATTTCAACAAGGAGGAAGACGACCAGAGAAGTGGTGGTTGGAGGCCTGAAAAGGAAGAAGGTGGTGGAGCTGATGGGTTCCGGCCTCGGTACGTTGAGGGTGAAAGGCAGAGGATTTGAGATGCGGCTGCGAAGGTTCGGAATCATGGCTGAGTGTCATTTATGGCTGAAGTGGAGACTGGGGAGGTGGAGCATGGATGGAAAGCTTCAGGCTTGCGTGAGTGGGTTCACGGCTACGGGTGGATCGGCTGTGGGAAGGTGGTACGGTGGAGCAGTGGGTGGTCGATGAGATGAGGGTGGGTTTGGTGGCCGTAAGCCATGATATGGGGTGAGGCAAAGGAGGGCGAAGCTGGCAGCGGTGTGGTGGCAGGCAAAAGGAGGCGGAGGCTGCCGTGCATGGCGAAGTGGAGATGGCGGCTTGGGGTTCGACAAACTGGGCTGTCGGGGAAGGCGCTCGGTGAGGCTGCTGTGGATGGAGGGTGAGGGTAGAGGCGCAATATGTGGCGGATGTGTTGCACGTGGAGGGCGGGTGAGGTGGAAGCTTCGACACGGTGAAAGGCAGAGATGTGGTGAGCTGGTTGGTAAGGAAAAATGGGAAGTGGAAGCACATAAAATGGAGGAGGCCAGCAAGAATAAGGGGAGAGGAGAGAAGAAGAATGCAATGAATAAATTTTTCTCAAAGCAAAATGAACGGACGAAAAAGAAACAAAAAAAATAAAATTATAAGTAAGCACAGAACAAATAGAGCGAATGAACAGGTGGACGTTGGAGATGTACATGCACGAAAACCAAAAGCCTTCAGATTATATAGAAACTTTACTTTTTCTTCAATTCGAACCGTTCCCAAACAGTGAACAGTCACAAACAAACAGTCCATGAAAAATGAAACAACGGTCAAATTCGTTGATTTAGCTAAAAAGTTATCAGAGAAATTTAATGTTGCGTGGCTGTCACGGTTAAGATTTGAAACACAAAGAAAACAAACGGTCACGGATCCGGTACCGATACGGTTACCGGTTTCGCGGATTCCGCTGTTTACTGGAGTTCAAAACACAGAGTTGAATATACCGCAGAGATCAGCACGACGGGACGATCAAAACGGTATACAGATATTAGTGGTACGATCATCCGATCAAAAGTCGATAATCGGTACCAGAAATGCTGCTATTTGGCCAGAATTAAGATAAACGGAGCAGTAGAAGTCCAAATTTGGAAAAACGAATTTCGCAGTCTGATTCAGAATAATCTGAATAAATTTTCTCCTGTTGACATATTTTGGTTTCGGAAAACTTTTAAATTCACTGTTATTAACCGGTTTGATTTGAAATGAAATTTCACAGGAAAATAAACTTCAATATTATCAGATGTAAATTTACCAGTTGCTATATTAAAATAGACGTATTCCAAATAATAATTTTTTAATTACAAATTTTACTGTTTAAAATTTCACAAATTTCCAGTTAAATATACTTTTAAAACCATTAAATTTTACGGGTCGTTACACTCTCCCCCACTCAAAACTTTTCGTCCCCGAAAAGGAAGAAAGTACAAGAATAGAAACAACCAGACAGAAAAGATAGATTGAAAGTCAAGATTAAACAATTAATTTAAATTATATAAATTTTACTTAAAATTTGAAAACTTCATTTGCAATTCAATTATCTTATATACTTTAAAACCTTTCAAAAATCTATTTGTAAAATTTCTTGCTTCCCTTATAAATACCATTTATGTTTAAATAACACATTTTTAAAGATATGAAAATTATTTGAAACAATTATTTACATTATTGCTTATATTTACAAAGAAGTTATTTGAAAACATTAAATCCATAATTCATAAATTTATTAATTCTATCTAAAAATACTTTTCAAATGTCATTAATAAATCAATAATCATTTACTTTAAATATGTCTTATTAAATTCATAACTTCTAAAATATTTATAACACTAATTTTTTTTTATTAAACCATGTAGTATATAAATAAACAATATTTTAAAGGATATAGTCAACAGGGAAAAAAAGGAGGATTTGGAAAAGCAGAATATAGGTGAATAAATAAAGCTGAGCAGATAAGGTAGATTCAAAAGAATAGTATCGGGCATGGATAATTAATTCAAACCATAAGAATTTCAATTTCGAATATTAATACAGAATTTCTTTGTTGGAAATACTTTTATAATAAGACACCTTTATAACGAAACAAATTTTCTTTCGAAAATACTTTTATAACTCGATGTTTCAACAAGTTTATCCTTGTTCCTGTAGACTCTGGCAGTGCGTTGATCAGGCGCAAAGCTAGAATTCTCCAGGTACTTAGTAGACCTGTTTCAACACCCAGTGAAAATAATGGAAAGCTTTTAAAACAGATATGGAAAGTACAATCCAATCAAAAAAACGAATCAAATCATGGATCGTAGATACACAATGGTTACGCCTGGGTCCCCCAGGAAACATCCATACCTTTTAAGCATTCACTGCCTTGCGAATTTCGCCATGCAACAAAACGGTGGACCGCAGGATACATAAAAATGGTTACGCCTGGATCCCCCAGGAAACATCCATATCCCTTAAGCAATCTCTGCCTTGTGGATTACGCCACTAACACGACCATAGATCGCAGATACACAATGGTTACGCCTGGATCCCCCAGGAAACATCCGTACCTTTTAAGCATTCACTGCCTTACGAATTACGCTATGCAGTCAAGTTCGTAAGACCATGGGTAACGCCATGGAATTCGAAGGACACTCGAGTATCATATCCGGAAAACCAAAATCAGAGAGAATAATATCGATAGAATGAATCCAAGATGTGGCCACAAATTGGATATCAAGCAGAAGGCACTTTCCATATCTTTACTTCGAAAATATGTATCATATAGTACCTTTTCAAATCACTTTCAAATATCGTACTTATATAAAATCCATTATATATAAGATTTTAATTTTCAAATCAAATACTTTCCAAAATCAATAGTATATCAAATCATACTTATATAGACTTCAATTATATAAGATTTCACTTTCAAATTGAGTACCCTTTCAAATCTATAGTTTTGAATCAATTTCATACTCATACAAATCAATTTTATATAAGTTCGACAACTCCCAAATCAAGTATTTAGTAACATAAGGTTCTCAAATTTCAATTTGTTTCAATATCAGTTCAATTTCAAAATCATATCCAATTTCACCAAATTATTTCTTCTCAAATTAATTATCTTTAGTTTCAAAGTTTCCAAAATAATAGATTTAGAAAATAAATCCAAATTTCCAAATCAATATAATTTAAGTCAACCAATTTATTTTCAAAATCAAATGTTTTCAAAATCATCTTATACTTACGTAAGGTCTATCTTATATAAGGATCAAATTTTTCAAAATAAATTTCGCTGTATGAAGAGCCATATGGGATTGAATATCTTTGCTTTTATGGGTTATATATCTTTGTAATTTAAATTGGAAATTTTCTTTTAGTAAGCAAAGATATTCTAACTCGACAGCTTTCAATTTCAGCGTCAAAATATATCAATGATATTAGAATATAAGATGTACATACGTCATCGTTTCGCAAAATTACATTTGATCGCTCGCTCGATCACACAAGTTCGCTTTCGAACTAGTATTTTCCATTCGACTTCCCTAATGCGGATTTCGATATGGTTTCTCGACTAGAAGCCATCAGTCTCCTTGCATAGTCATATACTACGATAGAGAATTCTAGAATCAAGCCCAAAATCCATATCAAATATTCGCCGTCAAGAATCAAATGAAAAATCATAACACGAAATGGTGTAATTCACCTCGAACTTGTGTACTCAAACTTGGATCAAATTAATTATGCGAATAAAACAGCATACGTACAACTTATATATTTATTCCAACTTGTTAAATATATAGTTTCATAAAGATGTTACTAAGTTAAAACATTTAAACTAAATTTTATTCAAAATATTTTGAAGACCAAATTCTTTTCAAAGCATTTCGAATCTAAATTTCATATTAGAAAATTTCAAAAATTTGCCTTATTCATATACTTAACAAACAGTTTCAACTTATTTAAATCATATTGCTTCATACTTAAACAATCAAAACAAATTTATATACTTTATCAAACAATTCATACTTTTCAAAATTTAGCTTTGAAAAGTTAACCTTGATTTGGAAGTGCTCGAACCTTCGAAATAGTTGAAAATATCATTTTCAAATTCAAGAGTTGGAAATCAACAAATCAGTAAATCAATTTCAATAGATAGGGTTATATTAAATCAAATCCAAAACTCAAGGACTGAACACCGGCTTACTTCAAATCATTTCAAATATACATATATCTTTCGAATATCAAATCTTACTTCGGAATTTGAAATCAAAATGGTTTCACAAAATCACTCGCATAGCCATGCTATTAAAGTGGCCTTTCCCTCACTCTGAAACTCGAAAATCAATGTCGATGATGCGTGCACTCATCACCGAAATTTTTTTCCAGCGACATAAGTGAGTTCTGGACTTCTATTTACTCAAACTTCTTTTGAAATTTCTTCGAAACTCATTAAAAACTTATTAAAATCATTTGAAACATTTCTTATTCGGAAAATACTTTTAAATCATATTATTATATATTTCAAAATCTTAAAACCAATTTCAAAATACCGGAGTTCAATTCTCGAATTTCAAATCTAAAATCCTTCAGTTATAAATCAAATTTCTTATATAGTTTTTTCAAAATTACAAATCCTTTCGAAACCTCAAATTCTTATTTTAAAAGGGTTTATAATCTTTATCGAAAACATTTCACTTTATATATAGAATATAATAATTTTGATATATAAAACAATTTCAAAAATATAAACAAGCCTGATTTTTCAAAGGATGGTTCAAGAATGGATTTCAAAACAAAGATAGAAATTCAACTTAGAGAGACTCTAATCAAATAGGATTCTGATTCGAAGATAAGTTCGAACGAAAATGAGAAAATCAAATTTCAAAATAGAAGATGAATATACTTATATAAATCGCGGACGACCTTAACCGGGTCAACCGTGACTTCAGGAACAAGATCGATGCAGAATTCCAAGAAAAATCAACATTCGATTGCAAGAGATAGCGGCATCTAAACCAAAGATATAGAAATCTCCGGTGAATCAATGCCAATTGTGAAGGAGTTTCACCCCTTCACAAATCATTCAAAGATTGGCGGGATCGCCTATTCTTATAGAGATCATTCGAAGTGGAGTTATGGGATACTCCAGAATCAAAAGAATACCAATAGAGAGGGACAAGAATGAATTTCGAAACCGTAGGGAACGTTCCAAAGTTCAACGGAAATCGAGTCAAAAGGAAGAGATTAAACTCGAATGAAAGAGATTCTGTAAATAAATTTACAATATATGCTAAGTTTCGCCTAGAGCCAAAGCTCTGATACCAACTGTAACGACCGCTATTTTGGACCATTCAAATCGACAATAAATCCACACATGTCGGACTTGAATAATTCAAAATACCGAATTGTTAATTTAAATTTGGCAAAACTCAGCATATGCAGTAAATAAATCAATCACAGAATCACAGACACAGAGTAATACAATAATACGCAGCGGAATAGATAAAATAGTAGTTCATGAAGCTACTATATAAACATCAGAGTTAGAAATAAAATACAACAGAATATTTCAAATGCAGTGAAGTCTCCAGTACAACAGATGACTTCTCTGAACAAATCAACTAGAAGAGCTGAAAGCTGAGGCGATAGTTGGATCTCCAAAGGAAGCTCCAAACTCCAAGGGTGAGTCTCAAATTGCTGTATCACTCGGTCTGACCCGAGCATAAAGCAAAACACAAAACACTCGAGTCAGGATTAACATTCTTATATAAATAAATCCAACTCAAGTGAAATATCAACTGAAATACAAGTAACTTAAAGGATGTTTGGGATAACCATCCTCTAAGGATCTTCAGAATTATCTACAAGGTGGAAATATACGTTATAACACCGTGGTCATTTCAATTTCATTTATACTTCAAAACCCAAATATCATTACATTTCAAATATAACTATTTTCCAAGATAGTATATATATATTAATTAATTTATAAAGTAAAGCATTTAATTTTCTCAAGTCTCGCAAATCGATTCAAATCAACTTCAAATTTCAAATTCAAATTTTATTCAAGCTCTATTCATCAATTCAATTCAGTTCTAATTATACCATTTAAATTTTCAATACATTTCAAAACTTTAATACTCAACATTTTCAAAGTTAAATTTAACCGTTTCATATAGCTCTTGATTTAACTTTATTGTTATTAAATCAGGGAATATTCACTTAATAAATTCAATATCATTTAACTAGCCTTAAATTACATTTTTACTAAATATTTCCTTAACTTTATTTTAAACAAGAAATATTTATTAAGTTACTTAAATCAAACCCAAGTTATAAGTCATATCTTAAATTCCAATTTCAATAAGTTTCAAATCGGTTTAATTAAATAAAATTATCTTTCCAACCTTAACTTATTCAAATTTTTACCAAAATCTATTTTGAAATATAATTTTTTTTTATACTTAAACATATCATATGTATTAAATCCATCCTAATTCAAATTAAATAATTTAAGGCTCAACATTTATTAAAACCATATATTTCTTTCCAAAACCATAGAATTCATTTTCAAAATATTTATATATATGGACCAACGGTGTCTGTATATATATTTATCATATGGTTAAGTGGTACGGATATTTATCATTTCAATCCGAAATTTAAATATATACGGGTAGATATCATTTCGACCCGAAATCCCAATTTCAATTCAAATGAAAATCGCTTGGGTTTATCATTTCAACCCATAACGATTTTCTCCTATTCTAAAGTCCGTTCGGGTATGTATCATTTCAACCCATAGTGAATTCTATACTAACAGGGAACTTGCAGAGTGATAACAGATAATATAAAATATACAACAGGCATATATCATCAATAAATAACAGATACTGGTGTCAGATGTCATAGGTGAACATATACAGATAATAGTAATAACAGGCATATAAATACTAGATACTGGTGTCAGATGTCACAGGTGAACATATACAGATAATAGCATATATAACGATTTAAATAACTACAGCATTATATTTCAATTGTCGTTTCAATTGAAATCAAATTTAATAAATACAAGAATGTTAATCGTGAGTGATTGCTCACCTTTCGAGGTTAGAGATATTCGACACTTGAAAGGGGTTACGAATCCAAAGCAAAGCAAGATTGAACGTGAATTCGATGAAGAACAGACATGACGGACAGCTGATAAATGGGAAATCAGTAACAATTAAATCAGAATCAGCCTTGATAGTTGATAGGGACAGAAATGAAATGTACGATGTATTATTATTATAAATTTCAAATCAACATTAATTTAAACACATATTAAATCAAATATATATGAATCTCAAAATCATTGCTTTTAAATAAAACACGTATAAAATAACATATTTGCATAGTAAAATTTGGAATAAATGAATATATATACACTTATAAAGATAAACATCTTACACTAAATCTTATATAAACTATACATATATTCATTCTTTTTTAAAACAATACCATATATATAAACCGATAGGCAGCTATATAGGACTAACTTACAAATCAAATTATTCAGCATAAAACACGTATGCTGCCGGAACTACTACAGTGTATGCCATACAAACAATTTATACTATACTATATGCTTTGAAAATGCAGGTTATAAAAATATCTATATTAACATATTTCATTATATTGTAAATAACATATAAATGCAGTAACACAAAATTTACTTCAAAACTTTCATTATTAAATTTATTTTTTTATATACTATACAACATATAAGTATCAACCTATATAAAATAATATATATAACGACTTGTATAATATAACTTTTAAACTAACAGAAACTAGTATAATACAATCTTTAAAACAACAACTAGTAAAAATCAACTTTATAAACAAACTAATATAATATTTTAAAGCAATGGAATCTGTACCAAATTTTCTTTATATAACAAATATAACTTATGTAACAGATTAAACGAAACCAACATATATATAACTTTACAACATATTCGTATATACTTGAATACAGGATAAAACACATGTTTCGAAATTTAAGACATATATGTATACTTTATACATACTAATATATATAAAACAATGTATATATTATTATCAAAGTTGTTCATATATACTATGCTATAACTTATTTAAAATATATATAAACAAATATATTTATAAACAGATATACATACTTACACGATTTCAACAAGGAGGAAGACGACCAGAGAAGTGGTGGTTGGAGGCCTGAAAAGGAAGAAGGTGGTGGAGCTGATGGGTTCCGGCCTCGGTACGTTGAGGGTGAAAGGCAGAGGATTTGAGATGCGGCTGCGAAGGTTCGGAATTATGGCTGAGTGTCATTTATGGCTGAAGTGGAGACTGGGGAGGTGGAGCATGGATGGAAAGCTTCAGGCTTGCGTGAGTGGGTTCACGGCTACGGGTGGATCGGCTGTGGGAAGGTGGTACGGTGGAGCAGTGGGTGGTCGATGAGATGAGGGTGGGTTTGGTGGCCGTAAGCCATGATATGGGGTGAGGCAAAGGAGGGCGAAGCTGGCAGTGGTGTGGTGGCAGGCAAAAGGAGGCGGAGGCTGCCGTGCATGGCGAAGTGGAGATGGCGGCTTGGGGTTCGACAAACTGGGCTGTCGGGGAAGGCGCTCGGTGAGGCTGCTGTAGATGGAGGGTGAGGGTAGAGGCGCAATATGTGGCGGATGTGTTGCACGTGGAGGTCGGGTGAGGTGGAAGCTTCGACACGGTGAAAGGCAGAGATGTGGTGAGCTGGTTGGTAAGGAAAAATGGGAAGTGGAAGCACATAAAATGGAGGAGGCCAGCAAGAATAAGGGGAGAGGAGAGAAGAAGAATGCAATGAATAAATTTTTCTCAAAGCAAAATGAACGGACGAAAAATAAACGAAAAAAATAAAATTATAAGTAAGCACAGAACAAATAGAGCGAATGAACAGGTGGACGTTGGAGATGTACAGGCACGAAAACCAAAAGCCTTCAGATTATATAGAAACTTTACTTTTTCTTCAATTCGAACTGTTCCCAAACAGTGAACAGTCACAAACAAATAGTCCATGAAAAATGAAACAACGGTCAAATTCGTTGATTTAGCTAAAAAGTTATCAGAGAAATTTAATGTTGCGTGGCTGTCACGGTTAAGATTTGAAACACAAAGAAAACAAACGGTCACGGATCCGGTACCGATACGGTTACCGGTTTCGCGGATTCCGCTGTTTACTGGAGTTCAAAACACAGAGTTGAATATACCGCAGAGATCAGCACGACGGGACGATCAAAACGGTATACAGATATTAGTGGTACGATCATCCGATCAAAAGTCGATAATCGGTACCAGAAATGCTGCTATTTGGCCAGAATTAAGATAAACGGAGCAGTAGAAGTCCAAATTTGGAAAAACGAATTTCGCAGTCTGATTCAGAATAATCTGAATAATTTTTCTCCTGTTGACATATTTTGGTTTCGGAAAACTTTTAAATTCACTGTTATTAACCGGTTTGATTTGAAATGAAATTTCACAGGAAAATAAACTTCAATATTATCAGATGTAAATTTACCAGTTGCTATATTAAAATAGACGTATTCCAAATAATAATTTTTTAATTACAAATTTTACTATTTAAAATTTCACAAATTTCCAGTTAAATATACTTTTAAAACCATTAAATTTTACGGGTCGTTACAACATTTGTGGGTGAAGGGAAACAGGTTGGAGGGATCCAACTGGATTCCTAAAAAATGTTGATTTTAATTTCATATATAGTGATATATGATGCGTACGGATAATCTGATATAGATTATGTTGTGATTTGAATTATTGGATGCTATAGTAGCACTGGCCTTAATTTTGGTATTATAAATACAATAAATAATATTTTTGAATTTAAAAAGGAAATTCAAAGGCGATTTTGGAATTTCATAATTTTATATTGAATTTTGGGATTATTAAAAAAGGAATTGATTTGGATAAAATAAATAAATTGATTTTGGATATTTATTTAGCTATTTCGTATAATGGTTTCAATAGAGAATTTTAAATTGAGGATTTTTAAAATAATGGATTTTTAAATGAGATTCTTAAAATACGGAATGGAAGTCGAAATCGAGGTTTGATACGGTTTTGGAATATAGTTTAGATTTTATAAGAAATAGATTCTAAATTGAATTTTATATTGAAATCAATTTATAAATGAGATTTGTTTAATATCAATCTGTTATTAACAGAGAACAACGAGAAATGAGTTTATAAATTTATAAATGATGTTTATAAATAAGGTGAAATGATTATCATTTGATAAGTTGGAATTATAAATTCACCGTGTGAATTTAAAGTGAGATACTGAAATCGGTTTAGGGAAAGATAGCGGATTCTATTTTGGAATTTGGAAGTAGTTGTGAAATTAGAAATGAAAATCGATTTGGGATAAATCGAGAGTAATTTATAAATATAAGAATGGTTATGTTGAATTTTGAAAATATATTTTTATCGATAAGTTAAGTTTTGTTTTAAAAAAGAGATTTTATTTATTAAACTATGTGGTTTAAAACTATTTTACTATGTAAATATTTTGGAAAGTGGATTATTTAAATATTTATATTTATTGAAATGAATTCAAATTTTTATAATAAGCTTTGTAAATCGATTAGTTTTATTTAAAAATGAATTGGGAATGAGTTATTGATGTTTATTTAAAGTGTTTTAATATTTTAAATAATTACTTAAACGTGTTTTAAAAATAAATTATTATTCTTTAAAAATACTTATCATATGTGTAGAGTTTTGAAATGATTGGAATTTATTTATAAATCCTTTCGAGATTTGTAAACGGGGTTTATTTAACAGATATGATTTTGCTAAGAGGAATCTTATAAGGGATTTTGGGAGAAAATGGAATTTCCAAAATGTTGAAATATGGTGTAACGACCACGACTTTCTCTCCACAGAAAGTCGTATCGCTAATAAGAAAGAAAGGGATAGAAAAGAGAAAAGGAGATAAAGAAAGAACTAAACAATAACAGAATCTCACAGCGGAACGAAACAAAATATAATATATCACATAACTATTACATAGTCTTTACATAATCAGAGTTACACAACTTATACAACAAAATAGACAGTTATAATTTCTGTCTATTATACAACTCAAGATACAATTCAAACAAAAGACTCAGATCAACCAACACAGCGGAATACTATCTATCTACGAATGCTGAAGCCTCCTGCTCCATATCTCCTCCATAGATTCGTCAAAGCTAACCTGAATCCCTTGGCTACTCGTAAAAATTGAGTACCCAAGAGTTTAATAAAACAGAAAATAAACACTTGGGTCAGACATGGGTCTGGTGTGAGTAAACGGGTTAAAATTGTTTAACTTCAAAACCTTTTGAAAACAAAGGTATCACGTAAGACTTCCCACACATAAACATGGAAAAGTTTTTACCTTACGCTAACCAAAACATTTGATAGAAAATCCAGTTATATTATAATAGGGTCTAGGGTTTTCAAGTAAAATACAGAAATAGCTGAAATGCTTACATCTCACATTCCAACATAGTTGGGCACAACTAATACGTACGGCACTTATTGGAGTTTGGATTCCATACAATGGCAGGGCTACTGGGGTACCGCCCGTCACAGTACGTGGCCTAGATCACCGTACCGAGGAGTACGCCCGCTCCCCTGCAACACAAAGCCGGAACCATCCCTTACTGGATAATCCCGAACAAGACAATCCCGTAGTTGGCGCGACCAACCACACACTAAGCCGAATAAAAGAAAAGGGACCTCTAGACAGGGATCTATCTTGCTCTCAGTGGGTGCTACCCACGAAGCCTTGCTGCACCTCCCCTGTTTTAGCCATTCCCGGTTGATGAGGCTTGAGGTTACGATTACCTTTAATCAGAACATATCACTTAGAATGCTCATCGTCCGCCTGACGATGTGCTGAAAGCATTCAATCCATACAAGTTCGTTCCGGGTTCGAACGAAACCGAAGGCATTATCTCGTTACACTCATTTTGGAATCACCCTCAGAGTTAACGACAATAACCCTTGCACTCTGAATCTTCATCTTCACTTGAGATTCACGACCTATCGTTAATTTGGATCGATGTGGTATTCGGGTCTCCAGACCTGGAATACCGGTATACGGAAACCCGATCCCGGTCTCATCGAAATCCAAAACGTATCTTTTAAGGCCAAGTTGTTTAAAGGTTTAAACAGTTAAACTTATTCAGGATGATATAAACAGATAGATAAATCATATTATCACAATTGATAATTCATATCAACATTCATCTCACAAAGCAGCATATATCATATATATATCAGAGATATTTAAATCATCCAATATCAACCAATCACCCAATATCAAACCTCCAGTATTAATCAATTATTTAAACAGAATTGATTAACTCTAATCAATTTAATTAACCTTTAATTAAATTAATTACTATTCTTTAATTACTTGGATTATCATAATCTTGCTCACTATCATTAATTAATTACAACTTAATTAATTAAACATCTTAATGATCTTCCTTAATTAATCTTCCCTGATTAATTATACTTTAATTACATCAAGTAATTATCCTTAATCATATACAGTAATTAACTTTAAATTTCTATCATTAATTACAATAATTAATGATCCTTCATTTGCTTTCTTTAATTAATTATAATTAATTACATTAAATCTTAATTAATTACAATTAATTAATTTAACTTAAGTTAATTACTTTATTAATCAATCTTGATTAATTCCATTAATAATCCTCTAATTACTTTATTAATTAATTACCTTCTAGTTAATTAAATAATTAATCTTTAATTAACTACATTAATTAACTTTAAATAATCATAATCAGTAATTAATCATCTTGTAATTACCTACCTTAATTAATTCCTTAATTAATTATATTAATTAATTATTCTTTAATCACTTTTTTTTTTATTAATCTTAATTAATCAACCTTAATTAATTACTTCCTTAATTAATTTCTCTCTTTTAATTAATTACATTAACTAGTAATTAATCATATTATTAATAAATCTTAATTCTTTAATTAATTCATTTACCATCCACTAATTACTTTATTAAGTAATTATCCTTAATTACAAATAGTAATTAAGCTTTTATTAAATTTTTTCTTAATTATATTCATTTCCTTAATAAAAATCATTGGAAATAAATTAAATCATTAATATAATTACTTTTAAAACAAACAAATTTATATCACTTAACTTTTATATTTAAACTTGAACTTGTTCCAAAATCTTACTAAATGATTTTACTTTGGAACTTGGTCTATTTTCTTATGCAATAAAAACTCAATTCATTTTAAAACACTATTTAATAAATTACTTACAAATTTAATCGTTTTAATAACCTTAAAACTCAAAAGAACTTATCTTTGAAAACTCATTTATTTCATTTACATTGAAACTTTGTTTAAAACTTAACTTTAAACAAATTTAGTTTTATAAATAAACTTGTTCATGTTTTAAATTTTAAAACCAAGATAAAATTTTCTTTTAAAATTTCAAACCAGGTTAAATAAAACAATCCCGAGCCACAACACTTTCTTCCCGAGTCCACCCCGAGTCCACACGAATACCTACCTGCTTCGAGACAAAAAAACAAATCGCACGAGCTCAACCCGAGTTGCCTTCATCTTCTCCAAAGTTTCGAATTCCAGCACTCCAACGTGCATCGTGCACGTGCACAATTGTTCGACGTCGCTCCGACCTACCACCTGAACGCCGACCAGTCCCATACGACCTCGACATCCCAACCACCAACCCAGAATCCAATATCTAATCACGAATCGAAATTCGACCAAAATCAAGCTACCTCGACCAAACGTTTAAAAACCAACGCCCGGAAATCGCCTCGATCTCCCAACGCTAACCACCGGAGGACCCCAGACTTCGACCTCACCCTCTCTGACCATCTACGAAGCCATGCCCAAAACCTCGTGACACTCGATCGCGTATAGACATCGAATTCGACATTTTACAGACATGACCAAAACTTAGGGTTAGAAACCTAAATCCTCTCTTCCACGTCGTCACAATGAACTGGAGCACTTCCAGTCATTTTTCCTAAGCTCGCCATACCTCCTTCCACCTCCAGTTGAAAACCCGAGACCTCACTACCCATTGATCGCCAGAAATTGAAGAAAACAACAATCCCGTTCAACTCTCTTTTTCTCACAATTTAATATATTAAAAATCCTGAAATTACTTCCTAAAATCATCATCTTCAATTCCTAGTCGATTTATATAATCGAATTATGAAATTAAAACATTTGAATTTTTAACATACTTTAGGTTTCACTGTTTATGTATCATTTTAAAATAAATATTTAACTTAAACACTTGAAGTTAATTTTTAAAATGATATCACCTATATACCAACATTTTCCACTCATAGGTTATAGCCTAAAATCATTTGGGTGGAGTGATTTGAAAACTTTTAACAGGTTTTAAAACCTGTTATCAATGAACAGAGAAATAATTATATACAGACATGCACACACTAATTTTCACATATATATACAAGCATGCAGGCTTATTTAACCAATAAACAAACATTTTTCAAAATATATTTCCAGTGTCAATTCAAACATCAAAATATATAGGTAGATTCAAGTAAGTTTACTTACTGGAAAACTAAACAGAGGAGCATGAACATCAATATATACAAATGTTTCATAATAACTCTTATATAATCATCTATTCTCATCCCATTTTCAAATAAGCATTTCATGTCATGTTACTGTAACATTTATTAGCATATTAAGACATAGTAGCAGGTTTTAAAACTGTTTTTAAAATTAAATTTACTCACCTTATATTTAAAGAAGCAGGGAACAAAACAGAGCAGTTTTCCAGGCTTTGAAAATTTTGATCTGTGACAAGCTTAAATGAAACTGATATTCTACTGCATGCTTGATTATCCTTGTTGATGAAATGGATGCATGCATGCTTCACAAATTTGATTAAAACTGCTGTATTGATGTTGAAATTGCTGAGTTGAACTTCAATTGAACTGCAGCTTTTAAATTTTTCAGATTTGTTTATTGAGAAGTACTTTGGCTTGTAATTTTTACTTCAGATTTTGGAGAACGTTTATGCAAGCCATTAATTGAGTTAAGAAAGGAGGTTTCATTTCATTTTTTTTCTCTTGTATATTTACATTTCAAATAAAAGAAAATAAAAAATGAAGGCCACTTGTTAATTAACTTACACTTGTCATGTTAATTGGTTTAATAGGTTTACATGTGTTTTAAGATGTTTAATATAGTGACACATGTTACTTAAGTATTTTTACAAATTTTATTTAATTTAAATGTGAATATAAACTTACTTATTAAATTTACTTTATAGTTATGTATGAATATAATAGTTTAATCCTTAAAGGTAATATTATAAACTTGTTATAATATAAATAAATCTCTTTTCACATGTATTTAAAATCTAAAACATTCATATATATACTTTTATAACCATTTTAAATTAAACACTTTAAAAGAAAACAAAAGTAAAACTTTTAATTAATCTTATTTTAAACTATCATATTTAAAGCAAACAATTATCTTATATTTTGAAAACAATTGAATTAATCTAAACTAACCTTTGAAAAATATAAATTTTAAAACAAAGTTTTAAATCACAGTTCATACATAGATAAATTATCAATAGACTAAATTAAATTCAAAACAATCCAAATTATAACATATACATACACATATATTACAATTTGAAAATTCAACTTTAATTTAAAACAAAAGATATTTCCATTCACAATATATATATCAAATATATACATTATAAATAGAATCTATTTTTATTAGCTTTTAAAAGATTAAATTTATCAATTTATATTAAAATTAGAAAGGAAAATTATCAAATCAATTAAATTATCAATACAGATTATTAAATTTAAATTGCCCAAAAACCCGGGATATCACATTCCTCCTCCCTTAAAATAATTTCGTCCCCGAAATTAAAAGCAAAGTTAATTTAATAATCCAACAAATATTTTAATTTCAAACACAAACCTATCATCCAATTTCTAACAACCAAAGCAACCAATCAAACAATCTAATCTAACTAACTATTTTGATATAAATCAGAATAGACTTCATAATACTATCTCGAATTTTCCCGAGTAAAAATCATCGGGAGACTCGCTCTACAGAAGCTAAATAAACTACACACCATAATCCAGAGTTCCTCTCTTCTTTAGATTCACCAATCTGAACAAAATATCAGATCATACCCAAGTCCAACTCAACTTCCAAATCCATCTGAACTGCAGATTCTACAATCAGTAATAGATCATACATGTACTCCCTCAGAGATACGTGAAATAGAATGGATTCCAGATATCCAAACTGGCCATTCAACCCTGTAGACAAAGAATTACTCCTCTCAAGAACACAAGAAAATCCAAAATATTTCGGAGTTAGCTTCCAGACTTACCAAATCTTATAGCTCTTATAATCGAGGAAAATTTAAACAGTTTCCAATTTCCAACTCCGAATTCCAAACTCTGACTCATATCTGCATAGCTCACCAGACGATCCTGAGCTACCTCATCTCCTCCTGATCAGCTCAACCTTCACTGATGCTTCTTGAAACAAATATGAACCAAGCACAAAATGATCTTCAAATCTGCTGAAATCCACAAATTCTACTCCACAAGAAATAGAAGACTGAACTTCCTTCTTCTAGATTCCAGAAAATTCTATACACACTTAGAAATTCACATAAACTTCTTGTAGAAATCTGAGGTTACTTCCTTTCTTGCACGGCTACTACCTTTGCTTTCGCTGCACAACTCTGATTTGAAATAGATGAGAATGTCGATGAACTCGAGCACAAACTAGATCCCCAAACAAGCGGGAACATTGGTTATCTTAAAGACATAACCAACTTCTCAAAGAATAGACGAGTCCTCGGTCAAGGGTACTACCTTTAGCTATCCTTGGCTAGAGGAAACTCGAAACTAGAAGCAGAAGAGAAAACACAGATACTCCATAGAATTCTAAGATACTTCACCAAATCCTTCTCTAGGAACCAAATCGATATAAACTAAATCTTTGACCTCTTCGATAACTTTTACTTCCTCTTGAGATGTCTCAATTTCATACAAAAGATTACTCAAGATGAACTCTCAAAATAATCGCAATTCACTTTTGCGATCCTACCTAGTTCGGATTCCAAAGAAACTGTTCTCTCTTTACTAATTAAAACAGCTTTAAACTTTTCCAAACAAGGTTAACCCTTCAAGAAAACATTCACCATCTTCCCGGACTGCTGATAGAAGAATCACAAAGATTCCGGTACCATCGAAGAGACGAACCACACTGCTGCTTCCAAACTCTATCTCGACAGCACACCGAACACTCCGAGCTGCACTGCTATCACAGCTAACCAAGAACTTCTAATCCAAAGTCTTCTCAAAACTAAAATCATCAACAAACTTCTCAACGAATCTCCGAGATGGCAGACATCCAAAAGAAACTCGGGCTCCAAACCAAACGCCAATAACTTACTCTTCTTAAGGGAACAATGAGACCATGTCCGAAGAACAACTAATCGACCTTAGTCCCATACTTCAAAATAGACAAAACTCTCTTACTTGATATCAGAGAATTCCTATACAGTCGAGTCTTTCCTGCGGTAGACATCAACTGTTCCTCCAATACCTTCTTAATCTTGTTCCAAAAAGAAAATCTCCTTCGGGAACATCCATAGATACTGCGTCTTATCACACAATTGCTCCTTCTTGAAGTCGCCAAGCTACCATCACTTACTTCTGCACAACTGATAGATTCAACTCTAGAAAATCTGCTCACCCGAGCTCAACCAATCTTACATTCCAATAATGGACTCCGAATCTTGAAAAGGATTTCCTTCAGAGATCCGAGACATCCTTACTCCATACTGCCAGCTTACTCGAGACGATATTTGGTTTACAGTCTCGATATATACTTCCAAACTCAAATATTCAAACTCCAACTATTGGTAATTGTGTTACACACACTACCACCTTATCTACCTTTATAACTTATATTGGAAAACCCGAACAGGTAACCCAATAAATAGGTAGAAATACATAAATATATATATTTAAAATGATATATATATATTTTTTTTATATAGAAATTATTTCTGGGTAGAATTATTTCATCTACCTCTTTAAAACAATATTGTGTCCGTTGGCCTGGTTCAAGTGTTTAGAGATCCCTATCAATAACGTTAGCTACTCGTATTGACCAGAATCCATATACCACTCAACCGATCAATTAACACAATATAAAACCATTTTTATATAACTAACAATTACGCGCTCTCATATATATATACACACTCGGACTCAAACAGGTTGCTACAGATCCTATTTCTAATGAACAATCCTTCCGAACCTAGGTATTCACTCAACCTAGTGTTCTGATATTTACTTAACCAAAAGCTTAGGCATTCGCTCAACCTATGCTCTGATACCACTGTAACGACCACGACTTTCTCTCCACAGAAAGTCGTATCGCTAATAAGAAAGAAAGGGATAGAAAAGAGAAAAGGAGATAAAGAAAGAACTAAACAATAACAGAATCTCACAGCGGAACGAAACAAAATATAATATATCACATAACTATTACATAGTCTTTACATAATCAGAGTTACACAACTTATACAACAAAATAGACAGTTATAATTTCTGTCTATTATACAACTCAAGATACAATTCAAACAAAAGACTCAGATCAACCAACACAGCGGAATACTATCTATCTACGAATGCTGAAGCCTCCTGCTCCATATCTCCTCCATAGATTCGTCAAAGCTAACCTGAATCCCTTGGCTACTCGTAAAAATTGAGTACCCAAGAGTTTAATAAAACAGAAAATAAACACTTGGGTCAGACATGGGTCTGGTGTGAGTAAACGGGTTAAAATTGTTTAACTTCAAAACCTTTTGAAAACAAAGGTATCACGTAAGACTTCCCACACATAAACATGGAAAAGTTTTTACCTTACGCTAACCAAAACATTTGATAGAAAATCCAGTTATATTATAATAGGGTCTAGGGTTTTCAAGTAAAATACAGAAATAGCTGAAATGCTTACATCTCACATTCCAACATAGTTGGGCACAACTAATACGTACGGCACTTATTGGAGTTTGGATTCCATACAATGGCAGGGCTACTGGGGTACCGCCCGTCACAGTACGTGGCCTAGATCACCGTACCGAGGAGTACGCCCGCTCCCCTGCAACACAAAGCCGGAACCATCCCTTACTGGATAATCCCGAACAAGACAATCCCGTAGTTGGCGCGACCAACCACACACTAAGCCGAATAAAAGAAAAGGGACCTCTAGACAGGGATCTATCTTGCTCTCAGTGGGTGCTACCCACGAAGCCTTGCTGCACCTCCCCTGTTTTAGCCATTCCCGGTTGATGAGGCTTGAGGTTACGATTACCTTTAATCAGAACATATCACTTAGAATGCTCATCGTCCGCCTGACGATGTGCTGAAAGCATTCAATCCATACAAGTTCGTTCCGGGTTCGAACGAAACCGAAGGCATTATCTCGTTACACTCATTTTGGAATCACCCTCAGAGTTAACGACAATAACCCTTGCACTCTGAATCTTCATCTTCACTTGAGATTCACGACCTATCGTTAATTTGGATCGATGTGGTATTCGGGTCTCCAGACCTGGAATACCGGTATACGGAAAC
Source organism: Allium fistulosum (assembly GCA_030737815.1). Lineage (NCBI taxonomy): Eukaryota > Viridiplantae > Streptophyta > Magnoliopsida > Asparagales > Amaryllidaceae > Allium > Allium fistulosum. The sequence goes on along the minus strand of CM060904.1, from coordinate 870,492,724 downwards.
CCGATCCCGGTCTCATCGAAATCCAAAACGTATCTTTTAAGGCCAAGTTGTTTAAAGGTTTAAACAGTTAAACTTATTCAGGATGATATAAACAGATAGATAAATCATATTATCACAATTGATAATTCATATCAACATTCATCTCACAAAGCAGCATATATCATATATATATCAGAGATATTTAAATCATCCAATATCAACCAATCACCCAATATCAAACCTCCAGTATTAATCAATTATTTAAACAGAATTGATTAACTCTAATCAATTTAATTAACCTTTAATTAAATTAATTACTATTCTTTAATTACTTGGATTATCATAATCTTGCTCACTATCATTAATTAATTACAACTTAATTAATTAAACATCTTAATGATCTTCCTTAATTAATATTCCCTGATTAATTATACTTTAATTACATCAAGTAATTATCCTTAACCATATACAGTAATTAACTTTAAATTTCTATCATTAATTACAATAATTAATGATCCTTCATTTGCTTTCTTTAATTAATTATAATTAATTACATTAAATCTTAATTAATTACAATTAATTAATTTAACTTAAGTTAATTACTTTATTAATCAATCTTGATTAATTCCATTAATAATCCTCTAATTACTTTATTAATTAATTACCTTCTAGTTAATTAAATAATTAATCTTTAATTAACTACATTAATTAACTTTAAATAATCATAATTAGTAATTAATCATCTTGTAATTACCTACCTTAATTAATTCCTTAATTAATTATATTAATTAATTATTCTTTAATCACTTATTTTTTTTTATTAATCTTAATTAATCAACCTTAATTAATTACTTCCTTAATTAATTTCTCTCTTTTAATTAATTACATTAACTAGTAATTAATCATATTATTAATAAATCTTAATTCTTTAATTAATTCATTTACCATCCACTAATTACTTTATTAAGTAATTATCCTTAATTACAAATAGTAATTAAGCTTTTATTAAATTTTTTCTTAATTATATTCATTTCCTTAATAAAAATCATTGGAAATAAATTAAATCATTAATATAATTACTTTTAAAACAAACAAATTTATATCACTTAACTTTTATATTTAAACTTGAACTTGTTCCAAAATCTTACTAAATGATTTTACTTTGGAACTTGGTCTATTTTCTTATGCAATAAAAACTCAATTCATTTTAAAACACTATTTAATAAATTACTTACAAATTTAATCGTTTTAATAACCTTAAAACTCAAAAGAACTTATCTTTGAAAACTCATTTATTTCATTTACATTGAAACTTTGTTTAAAACTTAACTTTAAACAAATTTAGTTTTATAAATAAACTTGTTCATGTTTTAAATTTTAAAACCAAGATAAAATTTTCTTTTAAAATTTCAAACCAGGTTAAATAAAACAATCCCGAGCCACAACACTTTCTTCCCGAGTCCACCCCGAGTCCACACGAATACCTACCTGCTTCGAGACAAAAAAACAAATCGCACGAGCTCAACCCGAGTTGCCTTCATCTTCTCCAAAGTTTCGAATTCCAGCACTCCAACGTGCATCGTGCACGTGCACAATTGTTCGACGTCGCTCCGACCTACCACCTGAACGCCGACCAGTCCCATACGACCTCGACATCCCAACCACCAACCCAGAATCCAATATCCAATCACGAATCGAAATTCGACCAAAATCAAGCTACCTCGACCAAACGTTTAAAAACCAACGCCCGGAAATCGCCTCGATCTCCCAACGCTAACCACCGGAGGACCCCAGACTTCGACCTCACCCTCTCTGACCATCTACGAAGCCATGCCCAAAACCTCGTGACACTCGATCGCGTATAGACATCGAATTCGACATTTTACAGACATGACCAAAACTTAGGGTTAGAAACCTAAATCCTCTCTTCCACGTCGTCACAATGAACTGGAGCACTTCCAGTCATTTTTCCTAAGCTCGCCATACCTCCTTCCACCTCCAGTTGAAAACCCGAGACCTCACTACCCATTGATCGCCAGAAATTGAAGAAAACAACAATCCCGTTCAACTCTCTTTTTCTCACAATTTAATATATTAAAAATCCTGAAATTACTTCCTAAAATCATCATCTTCAATTCCTAGTCGATTTATATAATCGAATTATGAAATTAAAACATTTGAATTTTTAACATACTTTAGGTTTCACTGTTTATGTATCATTTTAAAATAAATATTTAACTTAAACACTTGAAGTTAATTTTTAAAATGATATCACCTATATACCAACATTTTCCACTCATAGGTTATAGCCTAAAATCATTTGGGTGGAGTGATTTGAAAACTTTTAACAGGTTTTAAAACCTGTTATCAATGAACAGAGAAATAATTATATACAGACATGCACACACTAATTTTCACATATATATACAAGCATGCAGGCTTATTTAACCAATAAACAAACATTTTTCAAAATATATTTCCAGTGTCAATTCAAACATCAAAATATATAGGTAGATTCAAGTAAGTTTACTTACTGGAAAACTAAACAGAGGAGCATGAACATCAATATATACAAATGTTTCATAATAACTCTTATATAATCATCTATTCTCATCCCATTTTCAAATAAGCATTTCATGTCATGTTACTGTAACATTTATTAGCATATTAAGACATAGTAGCAGGTTTTAAAACTGTTTTTAAAATTAAATTTACTCACCTTATATTTAAAGAAGCAGGGAACAAAACAGAGCAGTTTTCCAGGCTTTGAAAATTTTGATCTGTGACAAGCTTAAATGAAACTGATATTCTACTGCATACTTGATTATCCTTGTTGATGAAATGGATGCATGCATGCTTCACAAATTTGATTAAAACTGCTGTATTGATGTTGAAATTGTTGAGTTGAACTTCAATTGAACTGCAGCTTTTAAATTTTTCAGATTTGTTTATTGAGAAGTACTTTGGCTTGTAATTTTTACTTCAGATTTTGGAGAACGTTTATGGCAGCCATTAATTGAGTTAAGAAAGGAGGTTTCATTTCATTTTTTTTTTCTCTTGTATATTTACATTTCAAATAAAAGAAAATAAAAAATGAAGGCCACTTGTTAATTAACTTACACTTGTCATGTTAATTGGTTTAATAGGTTTACATGTGTTTTAAGATGTTTAATATAGTGACACATGTTACTTAAGTATTTTTACAAATTTTATTTAATTTAAATGTGAATATAAACTTACTTATTAAATTTACTTTATAGTTATGTATGAATATAATAGTTTAATCCTTAAAGGTAATATTATAAACTTGTTATAATATAAATAAATCTCTTTTCACATGTATTTAAAATCTAAAACATTCATATATATACTTTTATAACCATTTTAAATTAAACACTTTAAAAGAAAACAAAAGTAAAACTTTTAATTAATCTTATTTTAAACTATCATATTTAAAGCAAACAATTATCTTATATTTTGAAAACAATTGAATTAATCTAAACTAACCTTTGAAAAATATAAATTTTAAAACAAAGTTTTAAATCACAGTTCATACATATATAAATTATCAATAGACTAAATTAAATTCAAAACAATCCAAATTATAACATATACATACACATATATTACAATTTGAAAATTCAACTTTAATTTAAAACAAAAGATATTTCCATTCACAATATATATATCAAATATATACATTATAAATAGAATCTATTTTTATTAGCTTTTAAAAGATTAAATTTATCAATTTATATTAAAATTAGAAAGGAAAATTATCAAATCAATTAAATTATCAATACAGATTATTAAATTTAAATTGCCCAAAAACCCGGGATATCACATATGGGAACTTTGAAAATGAATCCGAATTTATAAAAGAAGTTATAAATTATTAGTTGGGTTTATAAAAGAGTATAACCAGTTTTGGAAATTGTAAAAAGGAATTTATAAATAATTTTGGAAATTTATGAGATAAGTTATGAAATATTTCCTAAGTTTGATATTAAAATGATTTTGGAGAATCTGCCTATAAATATTCTCCTAAGTATTGAAAAGAGGGTTTTGGAAAATATTTTAGGTGTGAAATGATCTATATAGAAATATTTTTCTATGTGTTATAAATTGAATTCGGAAATATTTCTAAGTGTTGAAATGGTTTAAAAATATCTTGTTAGGGATAAGTATTTGAAATTATTTTCAAATGTTGGAATGCTGGAAGAGAGTTGAATATATATCTTTGTAAAGATATTTTGAAATGAATGTTTTGAAATATCTACAAAAATTGGGCCTATTGACTACTTATGTGTGAAATTTGATAGTTAAATAACTGACTATCAAATCTAGCCAATTTCGTTAATCGTTTCGAAGAGATCGGGACCAGATTTAATTATCCGAAAACCACTTCGATACGATTTTGTGCTTTAGGAATTGTGATGTCTCGAAGATAAGGGAGATGGTGATCTTGAAGGAGATTCAGTTTGTTCAGACCCAGAAACAATCGTATGGATGAATGCTCTCATTGCATCGTTGCCCGAAAGTCAATGTTAGCATTCCAAGAATAAATGCTATTCGTAAGGTAATACATAGCATCAAGCCTCATCAACCGGGAATGACTAAAACATGGGAGATGCAGCAAGGCTATGTGGATCGCTTCCATTAGGGTATGATCATCACTCATCTAGAGTGGACATTTATTATCACTTTCATTTGTATGCGTTTCGGGGCCTATTGGTGGTGATCATATTCGGTACTACCCAGTAAAGGATAGACTGGTCTTGTGTTGGTTGGGATCGATAGGTTCAATCTCGGTACATTTTTCTAGAGGTGTACTATGGCGGGCGGTACCCCAGTAGCCCTGTCATTGTATGGAATCCAATATCCACTATGAGCCTGCACGGTTTTAGATGTGCCCAACTATGCTGAAACGTGAGATGCAAGCATTTCATCTATTTTATAGTTTATTTTCTATAGACACTATTATAATATCAGATGATTTTGATATAAAAGGTTTTGGTTATCGTAAGGTAAAAACCCGTCATATTTATGTGTGGTGTGGTCTTACGAGATACCTTTGTTTTTCAAAAAGGATTTTTGAAAACAATTAAATTCAAATTGAGTGTGTTTTCTCCCACTGGTTTTCCAGACTAACTCAGGTGTTATTTTATTATAATGCTCGTGTCAGACTGAGTATTACAGATTTAGGTTAGGATGCTATGGAGCTTAGGAGATGGGCCAGAGGATGTCAGGCGAATTACACGTGCTTTGTTATTTCCGCTATGTGTGTTAAACTGTATATTCAGTACTTGTGAGGACAAGTTATTATAACTGTCCAGATTGCTATGATGACTGTTGTACTTTGATGATTGTATGTATATTAATAGTTACAGCTTCATAAAGATCTGTATTTATCTATTGTATATTTGTTCCGCTGTAATTTGTGAGATTCTATGTGTCATTTCTATTTCTTCTATCTCTTCTTCTTTTTCACCGCTATCAATCGGTATTTTCGGCACTTGAATATTCAACATGCTTTTCAGTGAGCGTATTGATGTTGATTTTCGAGGATCGAAAATCCGGTTCATTACAATAGATTTAATATTCTATCCATTAGGGTTATTTGGTTTGTGAATTTCATTTTGATATGTGTTTGGTAGTTTTCATTTGTTGAAATGAAATAGAATTTTTGACGATTTTGGACAGTTGAAAACTTCCAAATTAGTTGAGAACTTGAAGCTAATTGTTTGCAAAAATATAAAAGTAGAGTTTTAATTGTAGAAACATAGTAAGTTAAAAAAAGTTTTAAGTTATTGAACATACTGGCTAAGTAAAACAAATCTGATATGTATACATACTCTTAGGATATTGTAGGGTATTATACAAGTTGAACTTAAGTTTCTATGGAATAGTTTTATAAATGATTTTGTCAATTAAAAAGGAATTGATATAAGTAAGAACCAATAAGGAAAAGTAGTAAGTTCTACGTATATCATTTATTCGCACGGTTCCTGAACCAAGATTCTTGTACATGACTTTAAGGTGATTCACACCGACAACGAAATTTTTTTTATCACTCGATTCTTGATGGCGAACGCTTGATGAAGGTTCTTGATATGCTACCAATGTTTTCTATCATAGTATATGGCTATGTAAGAAGAACAGAGGTTTCTAATCAAGGAGACTGATCGAAGTCTATACTAGGGAGTCGGGTGAGCGATACTAGCTCGGAAGAGAAGTTTGTGTATTCGAGTAAGTGATCAAATCAGATATTGCATACAGATGATTTGTATACATCGTGCGAGCTTATGAAAATGTTAAGTATTTATGTGGGCTTAGTTTTTCTGGGTTTGATAGTTATGAAATTTCGAGGATGAAATTTTTTAAGAAGGGAAAACGTAACGACCCGGAATCTTCAACGTTTCGAATGGAAATATTTAATTTATTTAAATATTCAAATTTGATTCAAATTTAATAAATAATAAGAAAATTAATTTAAGATAAAATGACTTGATTTCTAATGACATATTTTCAAATGAATTTATGGGATTTTTCCATAATTTTTAATTAGGAAAATATTCAGATTTTCGGTTGACGAATTTTATGGATAACATTGGTATTTTTAAAATTTTATAGAATAAGATAATCAGTGAATATTATTGTTGTTTAGGGATCTTGTCGCATCATTATGTGCGGTCTTATTTTTATTTATGTTCTTCGTGATCTGTATGCAAACGTGATATTATGTAGCGGAGTATCGCAAAACTTGTTTTTCAAAACTTTTTCAAGTCAAATCAAAACCAAAATTTTCAACTAGCTATCAATGGTGATTTGATTGTGATGTGATGGTTGGTTGAAATTTTTGATTTACATGACTTAAGAGTAAGGAAGTTGGTTTTGTTTATAAAATGTACACATGAACATATACTGTAACGAACTGGATTTTCGACCCTCGAAAATTGACACAAATACGTCCACTATATCACATGCCGAACATTATCCATACAGGTTCGTTTTGGGACTGAACGAAACCGAAGGCACTATTCCTATTACGTCCATTACGGAAAATCCCTTCCAAGGAAAATAGAAAATAGCCTTGCACTTCAAAACTCCATCTTCGATTACATGCTTCAAGATGTCTTCATTTTGAAATGCTTGAGTTGGATCGAAGTGATTTTCAGATAACATATCTGATCCCGGTCTCTTCGAAACAATTTTCGATATTTCTGTTAAACTCAACCCCGGTTCTTTAGGAAATAAACAGACAAAAGATAAGAGCGGAGTTCACCTCATAACCATTTATGGACGGATTTCCTTATCATTTATCCTAGAAGAAAGAAACTAGTTTATACGTACAGTATAACGCCTTCGACAGTAACTGTACCATATAATTCTCATGTTTCTCCTAGATATTTCCAAAGTTAGGTTTTGGTCCAGATTTGATAGTCGGTTATTTAACTATCAATTTATACAAACAATTAAACATTGATTCCATTTCGTATGGGATCCTCTAAGCCTTTATTAATTAAACTTTAATTAATAAAATCACTTTATAAAACCTGATCAAAAGATCTTTTCAAACCCTATTTCCAAACCTCTTACATTCCTTTTTACTTGAAAAAAAAGTTATAAGTATTTACCAAACATTTTGGAAATTCCATTTCCTCAAAATTCCATATTAAAAAGCCAAACAATTCCATTTCAAAAACATCACCTCCTATAAAACACATTTACTTATTCCTTATAAAAATTCTTTTTATAAGTTCACTTCACATTTCAAACCACTTAAAAGTTTTCAAACTAGATTTAAAACTTCTTTCAAAAATATCTAAAATGATTTATAAAATCTCTTTCTATTTTTAAAACTATTTAAAAATCTTCCTTTGTAATTTCTTTATAGAATCTCCTTTATAAAATATCATTTTCAAGATATCCTTTATAAATCACTCTAGGCAAACTTTTATTTAATAAACCCCTTTATAAAATAATATATTATTTAAAAATAACTTTATAAAATAATAATAAAATTTGAAAATCATTTATAACCTTTAAATCTAAATTGATTTAAGAATTAAAGTTAATTCAAAAACATACTTTAATAATTCGAAAAGAGGCTTAGCAATCCCAATGGTACTAATTTAAGTTACCATTCAATTTTAATTCCAATTCACTTAACATTTATTTACATAGGTCAACATATATGTAAATACAACTCATATCCAAACAGGGAATAACATGTCAATATGAACTAATTATCATATACATATCCAAATAACATAATAGCAAGATGGTAATTTGTTCTGCTAAACAGATGTCCAAACAATTCATTCAATTCATAGCAGAACGGAGATTTATTCTGCTAACACATGTCCAAACAAACAAACCAATAATCAATTTATAGCAGAACAGGGATTTATTTTGCTAACATATGTCCAAACAACCAAACAAACAAACAATCAATTTATAGCAGAACAGGGATTCATTCTGCTAACATATGTCCAAACAACCCAACGATCTACATTATAACTCATTCACAGTTATACGGTTTCTTAATGGTATCAACACTTGAATCACTTGTATTCAAAACCATTTTTGAAAAAGAAGTACCTTTAAACAATTTTACTTTTGAAAACCAAAGGATGTAAAACTTTTAAACCCTTTTTAAAAATAATTAATTATAAGTTAAATCCTTATTTAAATCATAATTAATTTTAATTGAATCTTAACTTAGTTTAATTAAATAGTTAATAGTAATTAACTATTAATTAAATCTAAATTAATCTTTTATTAATTATTAAATAATTAATTAAACCTTTATTAATAATTAAATATTAATTAATCTTAATTAGTTAATGAAATAATCTTTAATTAAACTTAAATAATAAATTAAACCTTTAATAAATTATTTATTATAAATTAAACCTTAATTAATTTATAATTTTAAAATAATTAAACACTTGATTAATAATTAATTAATAATTAATCTTATATTTAAATAATAGTTAATTAAAAATAAATTATATACTTAACTCATAATCAACTAACTTAATTAATAATTAACTAAAATAAATCTTAACTTTAAATGATAATTAATTAACAACTAACCTTTATTTAATAAAAGTTAATAACCCTTGTTTAATCCTTAATTAATTATTAATTATCAAAACATAATTAATTAAAAATTTATTATTAAATTCTTAATTTACCTTTTTAAAATATCATTATTTAGTTTACAAACCATTTACAAAACAATTTGAAGTATAAAAACCAAACTTTGCGAAAATCGAATTTTTAAACGAACTGCATCCATAGCGACTATCGCTATGGATACTTGTAATTTCCAACTTGTTGCTGACTAACTCTTTCATTTACTAATTTTACTTACTAACTTTCCATATCACTTCCAATTCTAAGCCAAAGATCGCAATTTTATAACCAAAACACCACTTAAATCATCAATTCAAAGTTCTAATGCTAAACCACAAATTAGCATACACATATACATCCAAACCATACCATAATCCAAATAATAACATCACAAATACAACCATATAACAACCATATATATATATAAATAAATGTAAATTCTTTTCCAAAAAGTTAAGGAATTTACTCACCGAAGGCTATCCAAACTTTCACTGACTTGAGTACGACCTAGCACTTTCATTCCTAAGCAACAAGACGGAGTCTTGAATCCTAAATGTACTAAGTAGGCTAGGCCATATGCAACAAGTCTGGTTTTGCAGATTACCTGTTAATATTAAATTATAACGGTAGTTATAATTTAATATTGTAAATTAAAATAAATTTGGAAATTTTATTTGTTTATTTGGAATAAACAATGAATTTTGAAAATAAAATGAGAAAAAATAAAGTTTGGAACTTTATTTATTTATTTGGGTTAATAATGATTGGAAAATGAGTTTTATTTGGAAGAAATACAATAATTGTATTAATTATTGCCAATTACTTCTTTTAATAATTTTTAAATGAAGTATTTGATTTTCAAAGGGTGTTTATTCAAGTAAAAAGATGGAAATTGGTTTAAAAATGAGTTTTGGCTATAAATAAAGTTTGGATATGGTTTGAAATATTTTTCTAAGTAAGAAAATGATTTTTGTTGAATTTTTGAAGGCAAAAAAATGAGGTTTTATGTATTTATTTGTGTAAAATTGGTTTTTTATGAAAAATAAGAGTTTTTAATAATAAAAAATGTTTTACAACATAAATTATCTTTTATTAAGTATAAAATATTTTATTTAACTTGTAGATATGTTTACATTATTTTATTGTGTTAAAACTTGGTGGAAAATGTTGTTTTATTAAGTAACATATGTGTATATTTTGTTTAAGTGATGAATTAATTAACTTAGGCTATTGATTTTCTTTTGTTTGGGTCCAAAGCCCATTTATTAACATAGCCTGAATAAAGAAAAGAGATGTTTTCTTCTTCCTTCCACTGTACGTACACAATTCATTTTTATAGTAAACCAAACAGAAAGAAAAAGAACTATCTCCTCTTTTCAAATCTAAACCAAATTCGTATCTTTCTTCAATTTTAATTGCTATTTTTATCAAATCAAAAGAGAAATCAAAAAGGTAATCCATTTCAAAACTCAACGAACTCATCAAATTCCGATTTTGAGTTTGGATTTGTTTGTAATATATATCTTTTCCTTTACATGTCTGTTTAAGGAAGTCTACAGGTTATTGGAAGCTTTCTTCTCCTCAAAACTTGCTTCTTTCAGCAAAAATCTGAGGTTTGATCTTCTCTAATTAAAGGTGAGTTTGTTAACCCACATTTCTAGCTGAAATGATGTTGTTAATGCAAAGATCTATGAGAAATATTGCTTACTGTATATGAATTTTGAGAAGCTTTCATTTACAGTTATATTCAGTTTATGTTGCTACTTTGAGACCTTGTATCTTGTGATTCCGACAATGAAATGCTACCAGATTTCTTTCATTTGGTAGCTTGCATGTTGAATTACGTCTCTGTAAATTTTTGTTGAAAACTGAGGTCATTTACTATGCTAAACTCAAGCTAGAAAATCAGTTCGCGAGCAGGAAATCATCTGGGACAAAATTCGTATGCTAGGTCGACTACCCCCCTCTCTGGGTCAACATGCAGGTCGACCCAATGCCTCCTAGGTCGGTCAACCTAGGGACCAAGGAGGTCAACCTCCATGTCGACCTCAAGGTCGACCTGGCAAGAGGCAAAATTATTTCCTTGTCTCCTTTTGTGTTTTAATGTTTTCGACTTTCTTTTGCTTCATTTATCCAACTATATTCGTGATGTTTGTGATGAAGATTAGAGGCCATGATGTCTATCAATAGACTAGCCAAATTTTAGAGATTTAAAAATTCAAATTTTGAATTTAAATTCGGTTAGAGTGATTTTCCTTGTTTTTATTCGTTTTCGAGCACAAATTTCTCCGAATCTTTTTGAAATGATTTTTAAAATTAATGGGCATTTCAAAATAATTATTATATAATATTTTGAAGTATTTTCAAGTGAAAAATCTATTTATTCTATATAATAAGGGAATTTTCAAATATGGGTTTTCAAATCGATTTCGAAAATTGGTTTTAAAAGCTTATTTTCTTAAGTAAATTATTTTATATATATAATACACGTTTTTGCACTCTTCGAGCGAATGAGAAGGAGAATTAAACAGTTTGGTAAAACACGTGGTATGGGACACGTGCGTTTATCTTATCGGTTAATTCCCAACTTGTCCGTTTGATCGTTTTGACCTTCGGGTCGAGTTTACCGATGAGATGAGGTAAACTTTTTACTGCTTTGACTGTGAAATTTAGTAGCGGTTGGTAAACCGTTTAGTGCGAACGTATGGTATGGGGCACATATTAACACTGTTCAGGTTCCTATCCAAGAGTTTGTGACACATTTTCCATTACGGCATGCCAGTACTGGACCTTCGGGTCATTGCCATTGCGGCGTATTTGTCTTCGAGACGTTTGCCATTGCGGCGTTTGCCATTACGGCGTATTTGCCATTGTGGCGTATTTGTCATTGTGACATTTTGCCTTCGGGCGAGGTACCTATTTGAGATAACAGTACTTGGCATGGCTTTTGCCACATGCATGTGCTAAACTTTTGTGATGACTTCTTTGACTATTTTCCCTAGTGTATCGCCCCTTTCTGGAATTGGTCCTTTGAACCATTCGATATAATTGTGGCGATTACCTTTCGGGAAATTGAACTCTTGGGAGTTCTATTTTGAGATTTGAATTGCCTACACTGGCGTTATTTGAGATTTTCCTTTTGGTGTTATTCTGAGGTTTGCCTATTGGCGTTATTACATGAGATTTTCCTTTTGGCGTTTATTTGGGATTATATTCTCCTATGTTGGAGAATTATATTTTATTGCCTTATGGCGTATTTTAAGATGGTGATTTCTTTGAGTTTGCCGATATGGCGGGTTTGGGATTTCTCCTTTTTAGGAGTTCTATTTCGCTAAACCACCATTAATGATTTGTGATATGCCGATGATATGAGGCTTGCTATATTTAGCGTTTTATGGATTGTCTTATCTCTTTTGAGATTATATGTTTGTGTAAATATCATCTCATCACTTAGAGTAACCATACCATACTTATCCTCATTCTTAAACTCAGTATTGTTCCTTCTTGTTTAAGAAGAAAATTACCCTATTCCTTATGCATCTATTATTGCTTATCCTTATAAACTGTTATGTTTAGCTAGACTGACCCGTGTATTTCATACTCGGGTCAGACCGAGATGTTTCAGGTTAGATACCTACTTGTGGACTTTACTTGATGCTTCCGCCTTGGACTTCAGCTTGTCTCTTTTTGTAGTTTTATAGTTGTTCTTTATGACTCTGATATGTATTCATTGTTTTGACTCATGTGTATATTGTGGTCATCATACCACTTATGATGTATTATTTATATTGTATTGGGATGTATCAGTATATATGTATATATATCTGTTTGCTGTTCTGTGATGTGTTATGCATTCGAGTTTTTGTATTCTACTTTGATAGATCCTATAGCCACATATAGCTTTGTGTTGAATATTTATTAGATATGTCGATCCACTTGAGTTAGAAAAAAAATATGGCACTTGTCGACGTATTCAGTAGATATTTAAGACAAGGCTATAGATGGTCGCTCTTAACCAGCCCTATTCTCCGCACTAGCAGATGGTATTACCTAGTAATATTCTTTGTTAATGTAGGTCTCGGGGTGGGGCGTCACACCATGGATGAACAAGGAAGTGAAACATGTTTTGGTAATGTAGAGCAACTTTGGATAAACATCGATTTCTCAATATTAAACCCGAAAATAGGTCATTTTGCAACTGATTTTTGGACTATCTACTCACAAAATTTCGAAAAGCACTTAAAGGGAAAGTTATTGGAATTTCTTTTCTATATCATTTCAAAAATCCAATCACTCATTTTCGATTATTTTTGAAGAAGTTATGATCAAAAGAAGAAGGGTAATTTTCGAACTTGAAATTCTAGGTGAAAAATTACTTTGCAAAGATTGGGTATTTTGACATAGCTATGATAGAAACTTGAAAAAATGGTCAACTAGAACGTTGTAGCCATTAAAATTTCACACAATTTAAAAAAAAAGAAAACCTCCATTTGAGTAAGAAATGAGGAAGAAAATGTTGGTGGAAAGAGGATGAAAAATGGAGAAACATATGGCTATTTATAGGCAAATTTCATATGTCATTATTATATCTAGTCACATCACAAATCTTTTATAATATATATATATAATTATGTTTAATCACATCACTCTTTTATATATATATATATAATTATGTTTAGTTACATCAATTTCTTTATATATATAATTATTATGTTTAGTCACATCACTTTCTTTTATATATATATAAGTTTAATTATTAATTAACTAAGATGTGACAAGAGATAATTATGGTTAATCATTGCAAAATCTAAGATGTGATGATACTTAATATATATGTATAGTTTAAAAAATGTTTGTTATTTTTAAAACTATGTCTTGTCACATCACTTACTAATCTAAATTAATATAAGATAAGTTATTTCTAAGTGTATTATTATCTAGTTAATTAACTCTTATATATATGTACATATAGTGCATAAAGACGAACAATGTTCCCGATAACTTTCCTGTGTCGAAAGGTCGAAATTTCAGAAAACGTTCTCCAGTTTCATTTTCTGTTTTTCTACGAACTATTTAATTTGGTAAACAAATTTTGAAAACGATTTTACCATCATTAATTAATTAAAATGAGTTTATTTTCATTATATAACCTATATATTGAATATTTAAAATTAATTAAATATTCACTAATCAAAGCAGTGAAATTCTGGGTCGTTACATTATTCCCCCTTAAAAGAATTTCGTCCACGAAATTACACCTCAACCTATCCCAAAAAACACTTAACACTATACATCAGTCCATATGATGTACAAAAACCATTCTTATACCATGTCATATTCCATCATAATTCGAATAAATAACTTCACTTCCGAACTAGTATCGCTCACCCGATTCTCTAGTGCGGACTTCGATCAGGCTCCTTGATTTGGAACCTCTATCCTCCTTACATAGTTGTAACTATGATAGAAAACCTTGGTCCCATACCAAGAACCCCCATCAAGTGCTCACCGTCAAAAGTCGAGTAATAGATCCTTATTCGGAACGGTGCAAACACCTCAAAGTCATATACTCCAATCTTAGATCAAAACTCTATGGAAAGGAGAAATGATCTACGTCCACCTTACGCACTTACTTAATTGGTTCTCCCTACCAATTATATTCCCACTAAATCATTTATGAAAGCATTTCATAAACAACTCTTTGTTTTAACTTGGTTAATACCCCACTACGGCCTAAGAGTATATACCCCTATCTGATTCCACTATTCCATTTTGAATTTATCTCCCTAAGAAAACTCAAGATCCAAATACCGGCTTTTATTTCAAAAACTTTTTGAAATGAAACTCTATATTTTAATCGTATAACATAACATACATATAGCCCGAGTAACTCCAAAATGATACTAAGGAACTGGGTATCACCAAATAGTATCATACTTTCCCTTACCAAGAAGGGTAATACTCAAGAGAAATGTTTACCATTCGAACACATCTCTTCCCCAATTTTAAGTTATTTTCGAACCACTCGAACTAGTTAACTTAAAAATATTTCTACTTTTACTTCAATCTCATTTTTGAAATAATTTTTTTATTCTTTCAACAAAACATTTATCACCAACTTACTTTGGGTTCGTTCGGGTTGAACTTGTTTCGATTGTACAATGATATAGAGAATAATTTACTAAATGCATTACAACGTTCGCCTAGGCAAACATTTGATCGTTACTTAGAAGATTATTTTGATCATCACAAAACAATCAAGACTCATTCCCCCTAACCAATCCAAAGAAAATCACTTTTTACTTAAATTTTCATTCCCAAAATTTCATACTTGAACCAAAGTTGCTTTCAAATACTATTATTATTTTCAAAACCTTGAAAATCATTTTTCAAAAACACTGGGATTTAGGTTCTTAAGTTTTTATCCTAAATTATTTTTAATTAAAAACTTATCTTATTCAAAAGAAGGTACCTAAACATTTACATAATAGTCAATGCTCAATCTGGAGGAGCGAGACTAACCAAACCCTATATGATAATAATAAAATATTATTATCTCCCAACAACATCACCTCATAAATACCTATAATATTTTCAAAAATCATTCTTTTATATATAAAATATACCCTCGGTAAAATTATTTCATTTACCCTAATTTCAAAACAATACTGTGTCGGTTGTTCTGGTTCAAGTGTTTAGGAATCCCTATCGATAACGTTAGCCAAACGCATCGATCATAATTCATATACCACTAAACCGATCAAACAACATAATATAAAACATTTTTATATCACTAACAAATACGCGCTCTTATATAATATACACTCAAACTCATTCTTGGGTGTCACTTACTCTATCTCTAATGAGTTTACCCCACTAAAGCCAAGGTTCTTGCTTACCCTTTAGCTCTGATACCAAATGTAACGAACCGGATTTTCGACCCTCGAAAATCGACACTAATACGTCCACTGTATCACATGCCGAACATTCAAGTGCTAGAAATACCGATTTGTTAGGGTGAAAAAATAAGGCAGAAGATAGAAGAAAACTAAACAACACAAAATCTCACAACGCAATGGAATAACATATATTAATCACATAATGTGTTACAAAATTATCTCAAAACTGATACATTAGAGTTACATTAATACAATTCTAACCTAGGACAGTTATAAAAGCCTGTCCTTATACATTAGATATAGAATACATAATTATAACGACCCAGATTTTCCGACATTTAATTTTGAATATTTAAATGGTTTTAAATATTGGATTTAGAATATAAATTGATTTTGAATAAGGAATTATTGCTAAATTCGAGTAATAGAGTTTAATTTCGAATAGCGATCATCTAATACGGGAATAGTGCAAATAATTGAAAGTTGAAGTGAATATGATTCAAAAAGATTTCTAATGTGAATGTAAATTCTATTTGAATTAGAATTGAGTTAGTAAGTTTTTAAAACTGAAATTCCAAGTAATTTCGTCAATTTTGAAAATCGTCGATTTAATCGACGCGTTAAAATAGCAATTTGGGACACTGTCTTGGAATTCGACGTAAACAGTTCCATTGGATCCATAATAGTGTATTATTATCGAATTTCAAATTTCGTAGCGTTTGGAGTTACCATTTGGTCGTGCGAAGCTAAAAAGCCTAGAAATTTATTTAAGTAAATTTAATTAAAATAATTCGATTCAAAAACCTACCTTCTAAATACGATGGAATTGGCTCCCGATATATATTCCATTATGTTCGAAATATGGGTAAAACACTATAAACGCTAGGCGGCAAGCTTCGTTTGGAGTTAGGAAAATTTTCACGTGAATAGTGTTTTTGTAATTGCCTATATAAAGGACTCAATCCTTCAAAACCATAACCGTAAAGAACCTAGCCACCATTAAAATTCGATGGCCAGAAACGTTCGATTCTTCTCCCTTCAAATCCTCTCGATCCTCTAACTTATAGGCTTCGACATCTAAAGGAAACTTGTAGTACTCGTCGAGAGCTACACATCCTACGTGGAATTGTGCTCGTTCGTCGTGTGGAGGCCAGAAAATCGCCATGTTCGATGCGCGTGTGTCGTGGCTAGGGCTTTCGAATGGTGAAGCCTGATCCTCGTCTAGGCGAATGACTCCACCGCGGCAAGCAAATGAAGGAGACGACATTTTGGGTTTCTTTGATTGGCTTGAACGAAGGAGAAGATAGAAGGAGCGGCCTGGATTTGGGTAGAGATGAAAACAACGGCTGTGATTATTCCAAGGTTTATCAAATAAAAACATTGTAAATTTAGTTTATAATAAATCGAAATCTTATAAATACCATAACTTGCTCATATTAGTTCGGAATTGAACGCAATCAGTTGTGTTGGACTCGTATCAGCGAGCTCTATGCGATGAAACTGAATTGAATGAATTTATAGCTTGTGGAATTTTAAGCTAAATTCGAACGTCGATCGAATTTAGTCGGAATCAGAAAGCGGAAGCGACAACAGGAAATTTTGGTGAGTTAATCTCACCTTTTTTGGATAATCAGAAAATTTATATAGTCAATAAATATCATTTATTGGATGTTTGAATATTTATTTCTGATCGCTATTGATTGTTTGGATAATATACTAAATTATATTATCAGTTGGATGTAATATTATATATAGTAGTATATGTTAGCAGTTGGGTATATTTCCCACCGATTGGAGCGGATGAGACACTATGCGCCTTGCATAATAGCTTATGACCCTTTTTATTGCGATAATCCACCTTGAAGCGGGATTATTATTTTATGTTATATAACATCTGTGGTTGCAGGGAAATAAGTTGGAGGGATCCAACTAGATTCCTCAAGATTGTTGTTTTTAATTTCATATATAATGATATATGATGTGTGTGGATAATCTATTATAAATTATGTTATGATTTGATTTATTGGATGCTATAATAGCACTGGCCTTAAATTTGGTATTTTAAATACCATAAATATTATTTTTGAATTTGAAGGAATTAAAAAGGAGATTTTGGATAAAAAAATATTTATATCGAAATTTGGATTATTTTAAAGGAAATTGATTTGGAGAAAACAATGATTTGATTTTGGATTTGTACTCAACTGTTCGTAAAATGTTTTAAATAGAGATTTAAAAATAATTTATATAAGGGATTTTTAACAATGGATTTTTACGTGATATTTCTGGATTTATGGAAAAGGAATTGAAATCGATATTTAAAGTAGAGTTGAAAAATAAATGGAATTTATAAAGGAATTGATTCGTAAATGAAATTTTATAAATGAGATTATTTTTATAAACAAGTAAAACCCAAATGAGTTTATAAACTTATAAACGATGTTTATAAATAAAGGGAAATGATTATCATTTGGTAAATTGGGAATATAAATTCAGTGTGAATATATATCGAGATATGGAAATCGGTTTTTGAAAAAAAAAATAGTGGATTCTATTTTTAAAATGTGAGGATGGTTATAAAATTAAAATGTAATTGATGTGATATGAATTGAAAGGGATTTATAAATTGAAATTGGTAATATTGGATTTTAAAAATAGATTTTTGTCGAGAAATTAAGTTGTTTTAAAATGGGGTCTTTATTTATTAAACTATATAGTTAAAGCTATTTTAGTATTGAAATATTTCGAAAAGTGGATTATACAAATATTTAATATTTATGGAAATGAATTCAATTTTTTATAATAAGCTTTGTAAATCGATTTGTTTTATTTAAAAATGAATTAGAAATGAGTTATCGATGTTTATTTAAAGTGCTTTGATATTTTAAATAATTACTTAAACGTGTTTTAAAAATAAATTATTATTCTTTAAAAATACTTATCATATATATAGAGTTTTTAAATGATTGAAATTTATTTATAAATCCTCTCGAGATTTGTAAACGGGGTTTATTCAACGGATATGATTTTGATAAGAGGAATCTTATGAGGGATTTTGGGAGAAAATGGAATTTCCAAAATGCTGAAATATAGGAACTTCGAAAATGAATCTGAATTCATAAAAAAACTTATAAATTGTTGGTTGGGTTTATAAAAGAGTGTAATCGGTTTTGGAAATTTGTAAAAAGAAATTTACAATAATTTTGGAAATTTATGAGATAAGTTATGAAATATTTCCTAAGTTGGATATAAAAATGATTTTGGAGAATCTACCTATAAATATTCTCCTAAGTATTGAAAAGAGGGTTTTGGAAAATAATTTAAATATGAAATGAATTATATAGAAATATTTTTCTAAGTGTTATAAATTGAATTCGGAAATATTTCTAAGTGTTCAAATGGTTTAAAAAAATATCATGTTATGGATAAGTATTTGAAATTGTTTGCAAATGTTGGAATGCTGGAAGAGAGTTGAATATATATCTTTGTAAAGATATTTTTAAATGAATGTTTTGAAAGATTTATAATATGGCCTAGTGACTGCTTATATGTGTAATTTGATAGTTAAATAACCGACTATCAAATATAGCCAATTTCGTTGATCGTTTCGAAGAGACCAGGATCAGTTTTAATTATCCAAAAACCACTTCGATTCGATTAGAGCGTTACGAATTGTGAAACCTTGAGGGTAATGAAGATGGTGATCTTTGAAGAGATTGGTTTGTTTAGACCCAGAACAACTTGTATGGATGAATGTTATCATTGCATTGTTGCCTGGAAGGCAGTGTTAGCACTCTAAGTATGAATGCTATTCTTAAGGTAAAACATAGGCCCAAGCCTCATCAACCAGGAATGACTAAAATAGGGGAGATGCAGCAAGGCTATATGGTCGCTCCCATTAAGGTATGATCATCACTCATCTAGAGTGGACATTTATCTTCATCACCATCTATTGTTTGTTGTGTTCTCGGAGCCCATTAGTGGTGATCATGTTCGGTACTATCCAGTAAGGGGTAGGCCGGTCTTATGTTGGCAAGGATCGATAGGTTCGATCTCGGTACATTTTTTAGAGGTGTACTGTGGTGGGCGGTACCCCAGTAGCCCTGTCATTATATGGAATCCAATATCCACTACGAGCCTGTACGGTTTTAGATGTGCCCAACTATGTTGAAACGTGAGATGTAAGCATTTCAGCTATTTTATAGTTTATTTTCTATAGACACTACTATAATATCAGATGATTTTGATATAAAAGGTTTTGGTTATCGTAAGGTACAAACCCGTCGTATTTAAGTGTGACGTGGTCTTACGAGATACCTTTGTTTTCAAAGGATTTTGATATCAGTAATAATTCAAATTGAGCGTGTTTTCTCACGCTGGTTTTCCAGACCAACTCGGGTGTTATTTTTTTTATAATGCTCGGGTCAGACCGAGTATTGCAAATCTAGGTTAGGATGCTATGGAGCTCAGGAGACGAGCTGGAGGATTTCAGGCGTATTACACGTACTTGGTTATTTCCGCTGTGTGTGTTATGCTGTATATTCAGTACATTTGAGGACAAGTTATTATAAATGTCCAGATTGATTGTTGACTGTTGTACTCTAATGATTGTATGTATATTACAGTTACAGTTTCTTTGTATAAAGATATGTTATTATATATTATATTTTGTTCCGCTACGATTGTGAGATTCTCTGTTATTGTTTATGTTTCTTCTTCTATTCCTTTCCTTCTTCACCCCTAATGATCTGGTATTACGGCACTCGATTGCTCGGCATGCTATATAGTGAACGTATAGATGTCGATTTTCGAGGGTCGAAAATCCTGCGGATCGTTACAATAATATACAATGGAAACAAGTAATAACTATCTATCGGTGAAGCCTCCTGCTCCAAGCTCCTCCAAGTGCATCCATAGAAAGCCTGGACTGCTTGGCTGGTCATAAAAATTTGAGCACCCATGAGTTTTAGGGAAAGAAATAAAACTCCGGGTCAGACATGGGTCCGATGTGAGTAAACTCAAAGGAATTGAATTATTACTTTTCAAAAACCTTTTAAAATCAAAGGTATCTCATAAGACTATGCCGCATATAAACACGGATGGGTTTTTACCTTACGATAACCAAAACCACTTTTATATAAAAATCTTGTGATATTATAATAGTGTCTAAGTGCAAATACTTATTAATCTTAGTCGATATTGTTACATTATTAAATTCCAGCATTCTAGGTTCTACAATAAAAACCGTAAGGCACGTATTAGAGATTGGATTTCATACAATGACAAGGTAAGGAACTACCTTTCGAAGGTACCTCTCTAGATAAATGCACCGGGGTCTAACAAGAACATCTTGTTCCTCTGCCACACAGGACTGGCCTACCACTTGACTAGTAGTACCAAATATGATCATCCTTCCATTAATGGGCCCCGAAGCATACAAATGAGAGATAATACCGATTTGGATTTGGAATGACCATACCCTACTTGGAAGTGACCCATTTGGCCCTACCGCATGCCCGATTTCTGTCATTTCCCAGTTGATGAGCTTCGAGGCTACGTTTTACCTTTTGAATAGCAATCCCACTTAGAATGCTAATACTGCCTTCTAGGCATCAATGCAATGCTAACATTTATCCATACAGGTTCGTTCTGGGACTGAACGAAACCGAAGGCACTATTCCTATTACATCCATTACCGAAAATCCCTTCCAAGGAAAATAGAATATAACCCTTGCACTTCAAAACTCCATCTTCGATTCCATCGTTCAAGATGTCTCCATTCCGAAACGCTTGAGTTGGATCGAAGTGGGTCTCTTCGAAACAACTTTCGATATTTCTGGTAAACTCAACCCTCGTTCTTTAGGAAATAAACGGACAAAAGATAAGAGCGGAGTTCACCTCCTAACCGTTTATGGATGGATTTCCTTATCATTTATCCTAGAAGAACAAAACGAGTTTATACATATAGTATAACACCTTCGATGGTAACTGTACCATATAATTCTCATGTTTCTCCTAGATATTTCCAAAGTTAGGTTTTGGTTCAGATTTGATAGTCGGTTATTTAACTATCAATTTATACAAACAATCAAACATTGATTCCATTTCATATGGGATCCTCTAAGCCTTTATTAATAAAACTTTAATTTATAAAATCACTTTATAAAACCTGATCAAAAGATCTTTTCAACCCCTATTTCCAAACCTCTTACATTCTGTTTTACTTGAAAAAACAATATAAGTATTTACCAAACAATTTGGATATCCCATTTCCTCAAAATTCCATATTAAATTGCCAAACAGTTCCCTTTCAAAAACATCACCTCCTATAAAACACGTTTACTTATTCCTTATAAAAATTCTTTTTATAAGTTCACTTCACATTTCAAACCACTTAAAAGTTTTCAAACTAGATTTAAAACTTCTTTCAAAAATATCTAAATGATTTATAAAATCTCTTTCTATTTTTAAAACTATTTAAAAATCTTCCTTCATAATTTCTTTATAGAATCTCCTTTATAAAATATCGTTTTCAAGATATCCTTTGTAAATCACTCTAGGTAAAACTTTTTATTTAATAAAGCCTTTTTTAAAAACAAGATATTATTTAAAAATAACTTTATAAAATAATAATAAAATTTGGAAATCATTTATAATCTTTAAACCCAAATTGATTTAAGAATTAAAGTTAATTCAAAATAATACTTTAATAATTCGAAAAGAGGCTTAGCAATCCCAATGGTACTAATTTAAGTTACCATTCGATATAATTCCAATTCACTTAACAGTTATTTACATAGGTCAACATATATGTAAATACAACTCATATCCAAACAGGGAATAACATGTCAATATGAACTAATTATCATATACATGTCCAAAATAACATAATAACAGGATGGTGATTTGTTCTGGTAAACAGATGTCCAAAATATTTAATCAATTCATAGCAGAACGGTGATTTATTCTGCTAACACATGTCCAGACAAACAAACCAACAATCAATTTATAGCAGAACGGGGATTTATTCTGCTAACATATGTCCAAACAACCAAACGAACAAACAATCAATTTATAGCAGAACGGGGATTTATTCTGCTAACACATGTCCAAACAACCCCACGATCTACATTATAACTCATTCACGATTATATGGTTTCTTAATGGTACCAACATTTGAATCACTTGTATTCAAAACCATCTTTGAAAAAGAAGTACCTTTAAATAATTTTACTTTTGAAAACCAAAGGATTTAAAACTTTTAAACCCTTTTGAAAATAATTAATTATAAGTTAAATCCTTATTTAAATCATAATTAATTTTAATTGAATCTTAACTTAATTTAATTAAATAGTTAACAGTAATTAACTATTAATTAAATCTAAATTAATCCTTTATTAATTATTAAATAATTAATTAAACATTTATTAATAACTAAATATTAATTAATCTCAATTAATTAATTACATAATCTTTAATTAAACTTAAATAATAAATTAAACCTTTAATAAATTATTTATTATAAATTAAACCTTAATTAATTTATAATTTTAAAATAATTAAACACTGGATTAATAATTAATTAATAATTAATCCTATATTTAAACAATAGTTAATTAAAAATAAATCATATACTTAACTCATAATTAACTAACTTAATTAATAATTAATTAAAATAAATCTTAACTTTAAAAGTTAATTAATTAACAACCAACCTTTAATTAATAAAAGTTAATAACCCTTGTTTAATCCTTAATTAATTATTAATTATCAAAACATAATTAATTAAAAATTTATTATTAAATTCTTAATTTACCTTTTAAAGTATCATTAGTTAGTTTATAAACCATTTACATAAAAATTTGAAGTATAAAAACCAAAATTTGCGAAAATCAAATTTTTACGAACTGCATTCATAGCGACTATCGTTATGGATACCTGTAATTTCCAACTTGTTGCTCACTAACTCTTCCGTTTACTAATTTCACTTACTAATTTGCATATCACTTCCAATTCCAAGCCAAAGATCACAATTTTATAACCAAAACACCACTTAAATCATCAATTCAAAGTTCTAATGCTAAATCACAAATTAGCACACATATATACATCCAAACCATACCATAATCCAAATAATAATATCACAAATACAACCATATAACAACCATGTATATAAATGTAAATTCTTTCCCAAAAAGTTAAGGAATTTACTCACCGAAGGTTATCCAAACTTTCGCTGACTTGAGTACGACCTAGCACTTTCATTCCTAAGCAACAAGATAGAGTCTTAAATCCTAAATGTACTAGATAGGCTAGGCCATGGATGAACAAGGAAGTGAGACATGTTTTGGTAATGTAGAGAGACTTCGGAAAAACATCGATTTCTCAATAATAAACCCGAAAATAGAGCATTTTGCAACTAATTTTTGGGTTGTCTACTCACGAAATTTCAAAAAGCCTTCAAAGGGAAAGTTATTGGAGTTTCTTTTCTCTATCTTTTAGAAATAGATTCACTCATTTTTGATTAGCTTTGAAGAACTTATGATCAAAAGAAGAAGGGTAATTTTCGGACATGAAATTCTAGGTAAAAAAATGCTTTGCAAAGATTGGATATTTTGACATAGCTATGGTAGAAACTTAAAAAATGGTCAACTAGAATATTGTAGCCATTAAAATTTCACACGGTTTCAAAAAACGAAAACCTCCATTTGAGTTAGAAATGTGGAAGAAAAGGTTGGTGGAAAGAGGATGAAAAATGGAGAAACATATGGCTATTTATAGGCAAATTTCCTGTGACGCCCCACCTTTAAACCCACGCTAACCAAGAACACTACGGTGTGGTGCTGTCAATTAGCACGGAGGATAAGGCTGTTGAGGAGCGACCATCCGTGTAACTTCTTTGCGCGAGCACCGATATGTCAGATAGAATAGAATGCATATCTTTTAAGGAGGAAATCCGACATACCGATACAAACACAAAGCTATCACACGGTGGCTATATATGATCTTCGGAAACAAATATAGAAATAAACGTAACACAAATCAGTCACAGACAATTCATATCACAAAGGCGGAAAGAGATATGAATACAACACATGAAGGTGTACATCAGAGTGGTGGTCAAATAAGATCCACAATAACACAAGTGAATAGATACAAGTGCAAGATAATAGAATATGTATACATCAAGGAGTCTAATCTCAAATGTATACAAACAAAAACTACTAAACTAGAGTAGTTAGCCAAAAGTCAGAAGATGGCTCCAGATAAGAAGTCATGAGGAAGCACCTGTAAAATCTCAGTCTGACCCGAGTATTATTTAAGAAGAAAATAATAAACGGATCAGTCTAGCTATAATTATCAGATAAAGTGATATAGAACAAGAGATATGGCATAAGCATATAAGATATCCATAAAAGCATACTACTAAAAGTATGAAAATGATAATCAACAAGAGATTAATCAATATCACAAGAATCTTCTCAAAGATTAAAAGAATGTCATATTCTTAATTTAATTCACCAAACCACAATAAAATGACATACTCATCAATGTCAATGGTAAAAGCTGGTGAAACATAAAATCCAGAAATCTCAAGAAAAGAGGATGACCAATCCCATAAACTGAACATCGACGCACCTAGAAAGATATGCCCCATGTAAAGTCTAGCATCGATACACCTAGAAAGATGCACCCCATGCAAAGTCGAACATCGACGCACCTAGAAAGATACGACCCATGTTTTAGCATTGACGCACCTAGAAAGATACGCCCCATGCATAAATAAACATCGACGCAACTAGAAAGATACGCCCCATGTAATGTCTAACATCGATGCACCTAGAAAGATACACCCCATGAAAAGTCGAACATCGACGCACCTAGAAAGATACGACCCATGCATAGATGAACATCGACGCACCTAAATAGATACGCCCCATGTGAGAAGTAAACATCGACGCACCTAAATAGATACGACCCATGCGAGAAGTAAACATCGACGCACCTAAATAGGTACGACCCATGAGCCTAAACCATAAAATGATCGTCATCGATCATAAAGAGTTTCAATATGTGTGAATCGAAATCACACCAATGAGGCATATAGACTAACCTTGAAGATAAAGAAATATGTGTGAATCGAAATCACACAAATGGTGTCTAGTCTAACCTCGCAAACAAAGAGACATAGCACAATCGCTAGTCTAAATCACAAGAATGATCATCGTGATCATAAGGAAGTGCCGATTACACTAAGCTAGTAAATATAAGAGTTTAGCTTCATGTCCCATAACCACTTGCTTAACTCAAATATTTACGAACAGATTGTAGATCTGCACTAGGAAATTGTCACAAGAGTTTCAATCGAACAAGTCCATCATTTAACCGACGAAGTAAACGCAAGCGTTTCATACCACTTGTTTTGCTAAGCCGTTTAATTATATTTTCTCATACGAATGAGGTAAAGGTTTGTATATACTAGTAGATTGGAAAACAGTTTTATAAACGAGTTTGATATTGAAAATAGAGTTGAAATCGTTTTGATGAAAGAGTTTTGATATTTACTACTAGTATTGGAAACCTTTATATTTTGAAGTGACAAATCATAGAAGTGATTGTAGAAACAATCAATCATAAAAATTCACGTTCGAAGACGTGAGTAAGGTTCAAAGAAATCAATTCCCAAAACCATCAAAGTAAGAAGTTCTGTTGAATGCTTTTCAGATAAGATTGCCTACGCAGAGTAATACGGGGTTCGACCTGGTGAAGGCAAGCTGGTCCAGCGACCTAAGGAAAAATAGGTCATACGACCTAAGGAAAAATCGCGACCTAGCGAATCACAGGTCATTCGACCTAAGGGTAAGGTCGGGGGCGACCTACGACTTAACAAAGTCGAGCGACCTACGACTTAACAAAGTCAAGCGACCTACGACTTAAGGTCAAGCGACCTAGTGAAATAGCAGTGGGAATGTTAGGTCGGAGACGACCTACGACTTAAGGTCATACGACCTAACAGTTGCGAGCTAGCGGAGTTGGCATGGCCGAGCGACTTAGTAGGAGCAGCGACCTACGACTTAACGATTTAAAAGCCAACGACCTAGGACTTAAGAGCTAACGACCTAGGACTTAAGCTCAAATACGAGCTACGAGCTAAGGTCTTTACGACCTAACAGTAAAAAGGTCCTACGACCTAAGAAAATTAGGGTCATACGACCTAAAGAGGTTCGCGACATAAGGTTGTTCGCGACCTAAAAGTGCACGACCTAAAGTCTTACGACCTAAGCCTTGAACGACTTAGTGGAACGAACGACTTAACGACCTAAGCCTTGAATACGAGCTACGAGCTAAGGCAGGAACGACCTAGTGGAGTTAGGTCGGGGACGACCTACGACTTAAGGTCATACGACCTAACAGTTGCGAGCTAGCGGAGTTGGCATGGCCTAGCGACTTAGTAGAAGCAGCGACCTACGACTTAACGATTTAAAAGCCAACGACCTACGACTTAAGCCTTAAACGACCCAAGGAGTTAACTCGCGAACGACTTATGCGTTTAACTCGTGAACGACTCAACACAGGCGAACAGAAATACAAAGGCGGTGACTTTTCAACGCGCGTGACTTAAGCCCTTAACTCGCGAACGACTTACGACTTAGGCTTAACTCGTGGATGACTTAGCGATGGCCAGAAACGACTTAAGGCCAGAAACTCACCAAAACGCCAAAATTTGTAGTTTTTCGCCAATGCAATGCAAACAAACATGCTAAAGTGATAAGGGATCATCCCCAACAGTCCAATGACAATTATAGGCAAGATGTGAGATCAAAAATCTCACCTTTTCATGGAATTTGATGAAGACGAAGCTCGGGGGCAAAGCAAAGATCAACCACAAGCTTGAATCAATGTCTTCACTTTGAATTTGGAGTTAGATGTTGAATTTGCTAAAGAACTTGAGCTTGGAATTTTAATTTCCTATTCCCTCCACCATTTTTGCTAAAGCTTCAAAGTTGATGAAGTGATGAAGAGAAGGAAGGGGTTGGGCTGAGTTAGAAGAGGTGCAGCCCAAACCAAAAGCCCAACACAAAAAGTGACGAAAATTTCACTATCTCCAAACATATCAAAGTTTACACTCAAAAAGATCGCAAACGTCATTTTGAACTCAATGGGGGTGGTCTCGAGTCCTAATTTGACCGTATGCAAAAAGTAGCTTTTCGGACTAACATCCGACTAACAATAAAATATTTAAATATAAAAATCGATAAATATACGGGTTGTTACATTTCCTATGTCGTCATTATATCTAGTCACATAACAAATCTTTTATAATATATATATATATATATATATTATGTTTAATTACATCACTCTTTTATATATATATATAGTTATGTTTAGTTACATCACTTTCTTTATATATATATAATTATTATGTTTAGTCACATCACTTTCTTTTATATATATATAAATATATATATATATATGGTTAATTATTAATTAACTAAGATGTGACAAGAGATAATTATGGTTAATGATTACAAAATCTAAGATGTGACAATACTTAATATATATATATATATTTAAAAAATGTTCATTATTTTTAAAACTATGCCTTGTCACATCACTTACTAATCTAAATTAATATAAGATAATTTATTTCTAAGTGTATTATTATCTAGTTAATTAACTCTTATATATATGTACATATAGTGCATAAAGACGAGCAACGTTCACCATAACTTTTCAGTGTCGAGTCGAAATTTCAGAAAACGTTTCTTCTGGCACATTTTCTGTTTTTCTACAAACTATTTATTTTGGTAAACACATTTTGAAAACAATTTTACCATCATTATTAATTAATTAAAATGAGTTTATTTTCATTATAAAACCTATATATTGAATATTTAAAATTAATTAAATATTCACTAATCAAAGCAGTGAAATTCTGGGTCGTTACACATACACGCACAACAACGTTTCCTTCTTCCTCTTTCTTTTTCTTTCCTTTGTAAAATGGAAATAAACCTTCTTCTTAGTTCAAAATAATTATCTATCAAACCATCATAAATTTGCCAAAACTTCCAACTGCAAAGTTGTTTGTTTTGATGTTTAGTATTTTAATAAATAGTCCTCGTCATTTCGTCGAGCGGGGCTGCGGGTATTGGCCGGAAATAGTGGTGGTTGGATTTTGGTCACTTTTTAATGAGCATGGAATGAAGAATGGAGGACATGGTTGCGTTCGTATCGTTTGACAATGATTTTTGGTGATGATGTCATGATTTTAGGGGACTAGAGTTGGTCGTAGTTGACAGTTGAACTTTTTCCATTCAACTCGAGTTTGTCGACATCGTGGTGGGCTAGAGGAGGAACAGTGGGTGCCGGGATGAAGCTCAAGGCAAGGCAAGGTCATCGGTAAAGTCGGAGGTGGTCCGATGGACCAGAAAGGCGGGTGGAAAGCAAACTAAGGTTTCAACAGTGTGTATTTTGAGGCTTAGAAATCATGTAGTTAATGGAGATAGGGGGAGTTGAGCTAGGTTGGGCTTCGGCTGGATGTGAGGTACGGGGTGGTAGAGTGATTGGTGTAGTGTCATGGGTCATTGGTGTTCAGAGCAATAGCATAGGATGAGAGAAGGTTCAGGTGTTGATCGAGGCGCATCTGTTTACCTGAGCACGAATTTGAATTGGTGAGGGAAGCACTATTTATGAAGCAGGTCGGTGTGAGTTGTTGGGCCTTGGCCCATATTTGGTTTGGTGAGAATTAAACTAATTTACTTGTTTAAATTTATTGATTAAGTATGTTAATTTTTAAACTGCCAAATGTTGCTCATTTTAAATCCATTAACCCATGGATTTTATATTAGACTCGTATTAACGAGTACAACACTATAGTATAAATAATTGATAGTATTATTGAAGTACAAATTTATTATAAAATAATAATGGTTGCATATAATTATGTTATTTTCAATAATAACGTTGTTAAATTAATTATACTTATTGGTGATATCTATTTGGCCAAATAAAACGTTTTTCTGTTAAATTAAACTTAATAGATTATTTTGGACATTCATTGAGCAGAATAAATCCCGGTTCTGTGCTTGCAAAGTAAATGATGATTTTCGAAGTTAATTAATATGTGGATTAATTAATATTAGATAAATGATGTGTTAGCTATTAATTGTTAATTGTTGAGTGCCAAAAGCTTGGTAGCCTGGCCATATTAGATATGGCAATGGTATATGTTAAAAGTTGAACCTTTTAAGATATGAAAATAAATGGTAGCTTGTGTAAGTACCATTATGGTTGCTAAACCTTATTTCGAATTTGAAAAGTTAAGGAATTAAATTAGCTTAAATTTTATAACAATCGGAGGTTATTAATTATTTTATTAATGATGTTTTAAAGTTTCTTAATTATTTTATTAATGATGTTTTAAAGTTAATTAATTATTTTATTAATGATGTTTTAAACTTAATTAACTACTTTATTAATGACATTTTAAAGTTAATTATTTATTTATTTATGATGTTTAAAGGTAATTAATTAATTTAATAAAGATGTTTATAAATAATAAATTATTTTATAAAAGGAATTTTACTTAATAAAAAGGATTTATTAAAGGAGATTTATAAATGATATGTTGTAAAAGAGAAGATTTATTAATGTTATTTTATAAATGGTAATTTATAAATAAAAGAATGGGTTTATAAGCAATATTTTAATAATAGCAAAGATTTGTGTCAAATATATAAGATTTATAAAAATGGGTTTGGTTTTATAAAGAATTTTTATAAAGGAGTTTACAAAGAGAAATTTATATAAGAGTTTTACAAATAGAAAAAAGTTTTATGAATAGAAAAAAGTTTTATTAATAATTTTAGAGATTTATAGAAGAAGTTTTATAAATTAAATTGGAAATTTATAAAAGGACTTGTAAATATGGAATGAATTTATAAAAAGAGAATTTTATAAAAGGAATGAGATTTGATTTGGATAAATAATCCTTCTTAATTATGGTGATATGGAAACATTTTTTCGATACTTAACACGAAAGGAAAAGTGGTTTTGGTTTATAGTAACACTGTTTTATAATGATGTTTGTTTTGGTCCGGTTAAATATGATTTTAGGAAAATGGAAAATGTTGTTTAAGTATTGGAAGTGAAATGTTTTATGAATATACCTATATATACCTATATCGTTGAGAAAAGTATATGGATATTTTTCTAAATATTGAAAGTGTATCATTTTTTGAATATACTTATACCTTTGAGATAAGTATATGGATATTTTTCCAAGTATTGAAAGAGTGTGAATGATTAGTGAATGAGTCGTATACTTATGTAAATGTTTGTAAAAGTATTTTAATACAAGTATTTACAAAACCATTTTGATTAATGAAAATATTAATTAAAGAAGCTTAGTGGCTGCTTATGGGATTAATCATGCTTGGTTTCCATTTGAAATTAAATCTTTCACTTGATTGTTTATTTATTTGACAGTTAAATAATCGACTATCAAATCATGGCCAATTTTTAACTCTAGAATTTTCTAGAAAAGACAAGGGAATTATACGGTACAATTATCTTCGGTGAGTTATACCGTACGTTTAAACTCGTTTTGCTCTTCTAGGACAAATGATAAGGAAATCCGTCCACTTAAATGGTTAGGTGGTCTTTGCTCTTATATATTGTCTGTTTATTTCCAAAAGAACTAGAGTTGAGTTTACCTGAATTTATTGATTGTTGGTTCGAAGAGATCGGGATCAGATATATTACCCTGAAATCACTTCGAACTAGCATAAGCATTCAAATTGAAGACATCTCGAAGAAAATGGAATAGAAGACAGAGTTCTTTGAAGTGCAAGAGTTACTTGCTACTAATCCTGAGGATGTAGTAGAAGCAAAGCCTTCGGTTTATTGATATCCTAAACAACTTATATGGATGAATGCTAGCATTGCATTGTTGCTTGGAGGGTAGGTTAGCATTCCAAGTGGGATTTGCTAAAAGAGGAAAAAGGTAATCGTGATCTCACAACCCGATAATGACTAAAACAGGGGATATGCAGCAGAGCGATGCGGTTTGCTACCATTAGGAGCATCATCCCTCGACCTTGATTCGATATTTAGGGATTTTGGTATGCGTGCGCACGAGAAGGGTGAGGTCAGGTGCCAATGTTTTACAGCCTTGGTGCCCAAGGAATGATGTTATCCGACATGCCTTTTTAAAGGGGCATCCGACTCTATGTTGGCTGGGGTGCAAGATGTTCTTGTTGACCTTGATACATTTTATCTAGAGTTGTATTGTGACAGGTGGTACCCTAGTAATCCTATCATTAATGGAATCTATTCTCCAATACGTCCTTTATGGACTTAGTTGTATACCTATTATGCTGGAATGTAATTAATGTAACCATTTTGGCTATGATTAAGATTTATTTTAAGCCCTATACATTATTATAATATTACAAGATTTCTTATAAAATGGTTCGGTTATTGCAAGGTAAAACTCTATCAATGTTTATGTGCGATGTGATCTTACGAGATACTTTTATTTTTGATAGGATTTATAATATTAAAAATCCATTTGATTATGTTTCTCACATTAGTGTACCAAACTAATCCGAGCTTTATTTTCTTATAATGCTCGAGTCAGCCTGAGCATATTTCCATATTAGTTATGGATGCTTTGGAGCTCTAGGAGACGAGCTGGATGCCTCAAAGACGTATTTACATATCTTTATTTCCGCCGTGTTTCCTTGTTTGCATTTACTAGCAATCATAGGGAAAGGCTGTTATAACTGTCTAAGCTGATAATATATAGTTACTACGATTGTTATATAAATATTAAAGTTTTCTTTGTAAAGATTATGTGGATTTTATATATTACTCGTCACATTGTGATATTTTGTTCTGTCTTTCTTTTCTTTCACCCCAACAATCTTATTTCTAGCACTCGGATGGTCGGCATGTGAATACCATGGATGTATTATTGTTGAATTTTGAGGATCGAAAAGGCAGGCCGTTACAACAACTATATCTTTTGAAATTATAGTAGATAGATCTAATTCATTCCTTTCTTTGTTGTAAAAGCCCCAGCTTTGCATTCTCTCTAGAGAAGTCACATGACAGTTCTCAAGCTAAATTTGACAATCTGCTCAACCAGGTTCGATTTGTTAATCCATTGACTTTTGTGAGATGCTTCCTCCTTATGACCTTTTAGTTTAATATGCAATCAAGCATTTTAGATTGTTTTTGAATTTTCTACACCATTTTGTTGTATTTTCATTTAAAGAACAAATGGTCGTGTGTTTCATCTTCTTTTCTGCATAGATTGCAAAATAATCCCTCATTTACTTACTATATCCTTAGTAGGAAGTCGAAAGATTAATGCTTTATTCATTGTATGAGCCATTTTTTTATTGTTGCATCTGCTCTATACCACTTTATGCCATCGTGTAGTAGGAAAATAAGTTCAAGTTTCTTCCCAAGCCTCATGTAGACTGAATCAACCTTCAGAATTAATTTTCCATTCCCAAACATCAACTTCTTATCTAGAGAAAAGAGGGGTTGCTTCTATTTTCTATTAGAGATTTCTTGTAACAAGTTACATGTCACATTTCTACTCATTTCCATTTACAATTGCCACAACTTTCAGACTTAGGGAACCATTAACTAAGAAACTATGCCAACCAAGCCTGTCTATAAAACTTTTGTTTTTAAGCCATGGATCTCTCCATAAGTTAGTTTCTCCCCCTTGTGCAATTTGTCTTTCAATTATCTTGCTCAACCAATCCCTTTGTTTCAAGATATTCTTCCAAGTTACAGAGGCACTGCTATCAATTTCTATTTTCCAAAAATCCTCTTTCAAATATCCAGCTCTCGTCCATTAAGCTTAGAGGTTAGTTGAATCCAAAATTTTCTAGGCAATTTTTAAGTTATAGACATTTTCCAGTTCAAATAGGCTTTTAGGTCCAATTCCACCTTCTTTCTTTGGTTTACATAGTTCATTATTACAAACCTTATGCAAACCTCCTCTCCATATAAAACTAGCACAAATAGAATTGATTTTAGCTATAGAATAGCTGGAAATTTTAAATATTTATAACAAAAATCATGCTACTGAAGTTATTACAGTGTGAACAAGCTCATCTTCCAACAAAGGATAGTAATTTTAATTGTCGCCCTTGTAGTTTTTCTCTTATGTTGTTAATTAGCTGCCTTAATTCTACCGGTGATTTTATTATTAGATAAAAGCATACCAAGGTATTTAAATGGAAGAATAGCCTCTCTTACACCAAACTCTTCAATTAGACTTTGTTTGTTCTCGCAATATTTATTGAAATAGCACTTAGTCTTCAATTCATCAATTTTCAATCCTGCATTAATCACTACACCAAAACAGGTGATTCTCAACGAGTATAACTGTCGCAAACAGTTTCAGCAACGCTTATTAGCGTCGCTGTAGGGGCGTCGCAATTTAGTACCAACGCTTATAAGCGTTGGGGATTTTAGTTTCCCAACGCTAATAAGCGTTGGAAGGTTGTATTCGCCAACGCTTATAAACGTTGGTGTATATTATTTAGCAACGCTTATAAACGTTGGCAAATTAACCATCCAACATAGTTTAATTTTCTATGCTGACGCTTATAAGTATTAGTAATATTTTAATATCTTCCAACGCTTAAAAGCGTTGGGAAAAAATATCTTTCAATGCTTATAAGCGTTACAAATAAACACTTATCAGTAATGCAAATGTTGAAAGATATAATGGTTTGAATATTAAAAGATATAATGTAGACTATATCTATTATGAAATATTATCTTAATTTAGCAAATTATAACCCAATCAATATCAATAAACAATATTCATAATCAGTAATAAAACAGAGTATTAATTAAGAAAAGAGAAGTTCAATACATAATGAAGTTACCAATACATAGTTTACCAATTCCATACTAATACAAATTGCAATAACAAGAGATAGAACATAATTCATAATTAAAGTCTACAAATACCGAATACGAAACTCTGACCATATAAGAAGTAGAACTAACTGCTCGACAATAATTTTTCTTTTCTATCGGAATCAAAAACTTCTGCAATTGGATCATTTTCCAGTTCTTCTACTTCATCATTACCACTAGAACTACCATCCAATTTCCTCTTTTCTTCTGCTTCTTCTAAGTACCTACATGCATTCAATATCATATTAAATTGAAATTTATAATAAAAAGAATGACAAATAGTAATAAGGTGATAGCACATGATTTAACAACAAAAGGACATTAAATAAAACAAGCAAATGTATTCGATAGCACAAGTGAAAAGCAAACTTTTTTGGATTAACACAGATCAAAACTGAGGCCGCTGCGGCCTTAGTTTCGAACTGAGGCCGCTGTGGCCTCAATTTGCGGCCTCAGTTTTGGACTGCGGCCTTAGTTTGGACCAAGGCCGCTGCAGCTGTAGCCTCAGTTGAGGCCTCAACGGCCTCAGTTTCAACTGAGGCCGTTCAAACTGAGGCCGCTGTGGCCTCAGTCCAAACTGAGGCCACACCGGCCTCAGTTCAAAACTGAGGCCCTTGCGGCCTCATTTGTTAAACTGGGGTAATATAAAACAAAATTTATGAAACATAATGTAGGACATTTGTAGGACATTGCTACTATTACTTTTCCAACCACATTTGTAGGACATAAGTCACCATGTAAATAAATTTTCTTCTACTTTCCTCGCTTTTTTGTAAATAAATAAACAAAAAAAATCTTAAGTTGATTTAAGTGAGGACTCAATAATAATTTACATTTATATCTATATAAACATGTGCCAATCGATTCAGATAGTTCAATATAATTTGAATAATGACATAATTGGACATAACTTTCCATTCAGAAATCACAACCATCACCAAATGATTTTTATAAGACTCTAGCTAAAAGCATTCAGATATTTCATTTAGATATTTTATAAGATTGTTCATTTTAGCAAAATAAAAGTTTCAGCCGATTTAAAATCATATACATTTTAAGAAGACGACTACTAGTAGTCTTTATTCTATAGAACTTTGCATTATAGAGGTAAGTTACTTAGAATTATTACCTCTCAGAGAGTTGTTACTTCTTCTAAATTCTGATGGTCAGAATTTTCCATTACCACATTTGCTACCACCTACCAAAGGTTCATAACTTCATATGGTCCCTCATGCTATGTTCTCAGCAAATTCCTACAATGGTCCCAGTAATATATTTGATTAATAATATGATAATAAAACGGTTTTAGAATATCCTCCAAACAACTTGCTAAAAACTACATTGATAGGAACTCAGGACAATTTTAAAACAAGTTCATGTACACTTGATGAGGAATAATGCGCATCTTGTTTGATACTGAGTGCTAAATGATCAAAATCATGTAGGGAAATTGGGGAACTTACCTAGTTAAAAAACCATGAGAAAATGACAACTATACAAATTTTACCTTGAATTATCGAAAATTTGGCAGTATCACTAGCATCTTTATCCGAGTTTTGATCAATACCATGGCCAATATGTCCATTTACTAATTGTAGAAAGATTTCGATAAACTATATAAATAGTCAAATAACATAGAAAATGAAACATCTAACATTCAAAATACAACATTAGAAAACATAAGGAACATACTAGTTGCAGAAAGATTTCGATAAACTATTGAATTTACACCATTGTATTCATCTTTATATCGTATAATTGTGTTTGTAACTTGAAATTATTGTATTTGTAGATCATAAATGTTGTATGTATAGTTTGGTACTATTGAATTTGTATTATTCATGGATTGATCTTGTTTTATAATAAATAATATTAAAGCAATCGCTAATGACAAATAAATTCATAAACCAAAACTTCACATTCAACTAAAGTTCAAATTTTCTTAATTTTCTATAATACATATTTAACTTGGTTACTATTTTATATTTATTATTATTATTATAATAAACTTAGTCAATTTTTATAAAACTTATAGTTAGTTTATTATTATTATCATTGTGAACTTAATTCATTTACTTAATAATAAATTTATCATAATGAACTTATTATTATTATTATGAACTTGTTAATTTATTATGGTCTTATTTAAAATATGCAGGTATTGAATCATTTTCAAAATTAGGAGACTCTATTTATTTCGAAGAGATGGGGAAAACCCCTAATCTACATGTTATACAATTCATATCAAGTTCATTTACTTGGAAGTCTGGCGGTATTACAACATCGCAGAAAATCAAACCGATTAGTTCATCAGATGCTTATTTTCAATATTCCTTGTCAATTACCTCAAATTAGGTATATTTTATCGATCCATTTATATGTATGAATCCTATTAATAGAAAACTAGACATGAATGTTTAATACCTATATTGCATTTATAAAGTCAGGTAGTCAAGCTTCAACCATCAACCTGAGAATATGATTCTGGACATCATCGAGTGGTGTAAAATCAAATTTTAACTCTCAATCTTTGACAATTCCATCACCTAGTAAGTAAATTATTTTTTTTCAATTTGTTTGCATGCAAATATGTAAATGTGCATATTAAAATAAGTTAACAGGTTTCCATATATGTTGGCAGGAAATTTTCTCACATTGATAAAACATTGGAATTCAAATGACAAACAGACAATTACAAACTTCACATCATTATCACATTATAACAAACTCAAATTCAAATGACAATGGAAATTTCTCACATTGATAAAACAATGGAATTAAAATAAAATGGATGGAATTATAACAAACTCAAATTCAAATGACAATGGAAATTTCAGTACCAAATTGTATCTTTTTTGCAAGATAAACATATCCAATGCAAAAAACTGCCCTTTATACTATGAATTTTTTCTAAAAAGAATGATAAGTGAAACGTACTCCAGACCAACAGCCCTTTATACTATGAATTTTTTTACACGTATAGAATTTTCATGATAATGAATGATCATGTTGTATGTCACATAATTGGTAATAATAAATAATAGTAGAAATTAAAGAAACCTTTTTTCTTATTGTCCCTTTTCCTTTTAGAAGTTATTTTATACATCTATTTTCCTTGAATATTTTTCATTTTTAATTCTCTTATTCCAAATTTATGAATCATCACCAATCTCTTATTTCAAATTTAAGAAACCCTCAAAACGTGTATCACGGACAGTTATAAATTATGAATAAAATTATCCAAATAAGCTTTGAATTTTGTCTATTATTTTGAAAATATTGATCTATTTTATAAAAGAAATCTACGATGGACTTAAAAGCTAATTGTAAAGATACATGTCGAAATTTCCACAGTATACTATGGTAGCATTAAGGAATAAAAAATGGTACCTAACTAGAGTTGCCATCACCAAACTGAACTATATCTAGTAATTCACCACCCCACATCAGGCATCCAATTCCAGTAACATAAGAATAAGCATTACAAGAACAGTTCATCAAACACTCACTTCTGCAGTCACCTTCATTCACAACCATTGATCCCCAGTTCGCCAAATCCGGTACCTTAACACTTTCCACTCCATAAAAACCATCACTTCTTCCATCACATTACAGTCGACTCCTCCTAACACATCCTCCATTAGAATTCATGTACCCCTTCAAACAGGAACTTTAAGCCGTGCATGTACATGGGCCT
The DNA here is from genome assembly GCA_030737815.1 of Allium fistulosum. Classification (NCBI taxonomy): domain Eukaryota; kingdom Viridiplantae; phylum Streptophyta; class Magnoliopsida; order Asparagales; family Amaryllidaceae; genus Allium; species Allium fistulosum. Next base: position 870,454,045 of record CM060904.1, on the reverse strand, counting down.
CATGATGGAGCCTATGAAGCGGTTCCCGTCCCACTGCCCGTCCCGCCACCTTGGCCTCCCGTTCTTCCATATGAAGAGCTGACTCGACCCATCCGGGTCGATCCCCAATGTGTACGCACCACTTGACGGGTCGTTTGGGCTTTTCCATGCCCGAAACTTGGTTCTCGCACCCGTTTTCAGATTCAGAGTTATAGTCATACCTGGCAGAAATGTGTCCGTTGGATGGTCGAAGCTATCGACTAGGGCTAAAAAGCCTCTTTGGATTTAAGGGGTTGGTCGCGGTTTAAGATCCAGACGACGGTTTGGGTGGATATGTTGTGGTACCAGATTCCGACGTATCTAGAAGTTGAGTTATTTGGGGTGAAGAATCCGAATTTGAATATTTGGGAGGAGGATATTAGGGTTTGACCGTCCTTTAAGATTAGGGAGCGACCACAAGGAGTTGAAGGCAGATTCGAAATGCGCGGTGGTGCTTTTAAGGTTTCTGGCGGTATTCTTCTGCGAGTGCGTGGCGGTATATTGCTTGTCGCAGGTGGAAGTTTTGATTAACATCGTTGGGGTTGATGATGAAGGAGGGGCGGTTGGAGAATGAACGTCAGAGAGGGAAACGATTTGGGGAAAATGCGGCCAGGGATATGCGTGGCTAGGGTTAAGCGTGATATGTTATTCAATTACAATTTTGCCCTGGTATATTTCAATTAACTCCAATTAAACCAAGGCGTACAACGAAAATAAGTGTCGCCGTATTTAAAAGTGTAAATTTTTATTTTCAGTAACACTTATATTGGATAGCGACACTTATTAGCGAGACTAAAATGCAACCCATATAAGTGTCGCCAAATGGAAAAAAAAAGTGTTGCCAAATGACTGTTTTGGTGTAGTGAATTCCATTTTCTTGAATATTTTTTTAACAATGAAAATGGCTTTAAAATTTGCTTTAATAACCATCACTAACTCATCAGCATATATGAGGTGTGTAATAAAAGGTTGTATATTGTATATGGGTTGAATGGACTTGTTATGACAAGCTAGCTCCATTTGCAGTGAGAACTATTCCATTGCAACTGTAAACAGGTATGAGGAGAAAGGATCTCCCTACCTCAAACCTCTAGTACTATGGATGTAACCCTTAGGCACACAATCTATCAGTATTGAATAGGTATGAGAGTTTATATAATGTGCAATCAAATTGATTAGTTTTAATGGAATCCCTATGGCTTTTAGCATGTGAATTATGAAGCTTCTATTTACCCCGTCATAAGCTTTGTATAGATTAACTTTTAGACATATTCTTCCAGGCCTTTTCTATTAAAGTCCATAACCAATTCATGAGTTGTCAATGAGTTTTCAAAAATAAATCTTCCCTTAATGAAGGCACTATAACACTATGAGATGAGTTCATGAAGAACTTTATTTAATCTTAGACAAAAACCTTACTCAACACTTTATAAATATAGTATAATAAGCAATTGGTCCATATTCTTCAATCTTCCCTAGTTTGTTTACTTTTGGTATGAGTGACAAGAATGTATGAATAATTTCCTAAATAAAATCACCTTTATCAAATGCCTCTTGATATGTTGCTAACATTCATATTCCAGGTGTATCCAATGCATTTTGACAAACTTTCCCTCATTCCATTAGGACACAGGCTAGAATCATCACGAATCAAGAAGAGAGCTCTTCTCAGCTCTCATTCATGTATTCTGGACATCAGCATTTGCCCACCGTTTAGAGAGATCCTGCATCTAGTATTTATTTCAAGTAGATAATGTACATAAACTCCATTATATAATTCATTGAAGTATTTAACCGCTCTAACTTCTAGCTCTTGAATTTTGTAAATTGCTTCCCCTAGAATTTGAACTGTTAGTGAGATTGTTATGATTTTTCCTTTGGGACATTTTTATATAGAAAATTTTGTTGCATTCAACTATATTAGTTGACCATTTCTCTTATGCTTTCTATTTTAGTGTTGGTGCCTGGATTGGCTATTCCTTTAGTTGGTTATGCATATAGTAGTAATCTTAATAAAGGCCTTCATGTCGTGGACCATTATCTAACTTGACTTGAATCTAATTGTTGTTATAGTTTTTGAATGACATTTGTGGACTTTGGTCTTTCCTGTTCCATTCTTTCAATATGTTTTTCATAGTTTTAATGAGCATAGCAAAAGTGTACATACAGATAGAGTTAGGGCCATGCCCTTAGGGAAATTCTTTAATTTATTGTAAATTATTTAACTCTATAATCAATTCTCGTTCGTAATAAAGGTGTTTTTCTTTTTATTATATATTTGTTATAATGTGTTATAAATAATTAAATGCTTAATTAAAATATATTTAATAGAAAATCCATAAATGGTGTGTTTGTGATAGTAATTACAAATAGTTATAATCATGAGTATTATATCATAATATTATAAAACGTATCATTTTAAATGTTCCTAGTCAAGATGCATCGAGACTAGATATCGATGTATCCGTTGAGACTGGATTACGTAACACTCTCCAAATGTTCGATAGTGAATTACTCATGACTGCTGGCAGCACCTAGGGGTTATGCATTGATAGTTATTGGATAACTATAAAATGACACAATTGATAGTTTTCTGCTGGTTAATATAACTAAGGTCAAACAGAAAATATCGATGTGACCGATTTACACAGTTCCCTCGACTTGAGAATACTATGGATCTTCAATATGAAAGCTCTACCTTGATTATAGTCAAATCATGGCACAACATCCATTGAGTGACTGTAGTTGGATCGAGTGGAAGTATTGAAAGTGAAGCACTATTCAATAGATGATTTATCTCCTCGGTTATATAAGGTTAGTATCATGGTCAACTAAAGTCAACCCAAAGTCAAAATCTCTGGCCATAGTAGTTTGGTTAATAATAATCGTTATTATTGAACCAAGACATTATGTTTGGATATCTAGTTGAATATGGACGACCATTACCAAATTCCATAAGCCCAAAATGGTATAGTTCGACAAAGAGAATTGGTGTAAATAAAAGTCATAGCCAGGTAATGCTTAAAAAATTAAAATTGGATTTCACCAAAACCAAATAAGCGATAAATTTGGCCAAAATGTCACACCACCTGCTAAGTGACGTGTGAACGTTAGTATTCAAAAAGTTCGATATAAATCACTGACCAAATTTACACCTGACGAGTCACGCAACCGAAACGATGAATTCTCTTTTGACCAAATGATTTAATTAGTTTGTAATTGTTATAAATTAATTAATATTTGTAAAATATTAATTATGAAACTTTGATTATGATTTGAAGAATAAAATTATTAAATATATTTATAATAGTTATAAATATATCAATCCATATACAATAGCGATAAGTGATTAAATTGGATTTAATTAAATAATATTTTCTTTGGGCTTAAATGGGACTTTAGCCAATCGGAGTGGGTGAGAATTTTGGCTGAAATATAGACATAAGCTGTAACGACCCGGAAATTTCGAACCCGAAATTTCCAGATAGTTAGAAGAAAAAGAAAAGAGATAGAAGAAAGAAACAGAAGAAGAAGATCAGAAACATCAACATCTCACATTCGCAGCGGATAAAATATAATACTAAATGATAACAGTTTTACAAAACAATATTATATCTGTCGATTACATTTTAATACATCAGAGTTACATATTTATACAGACACTGGATATACACAATTATCAAGTCTCAGATATACAATAATATAACACAGTAGAAACACTCCATACGTTCCTGCCATCCAGCTCGACTCCTGAACTCCAGAACGTCCTTACCTGAAAATCTGTAATACTCGGTCTGACCCGAGCATTACATCAAAGTAACACCCGAGTCAGGCTGGAAACCAGCGTGAGTAAACTCATTTAACATGAAATTTCAATCCATAGATCTTGTATAAAATCAGGGTAACTCGTATCTTCTACGAGTTCTTACTTATTATATTCAAACAATTTATTTCCCAAAATAATATCTAAGTATCGTTACTTAGTTCCAATGATCCAGATTACTCGATTTATTTCATTCCAGCCTATTCGATTTACAAAACAAGTCTATAAAGAATTATAGATTACAAATCGAAGTGGTTTCGGGTATATTTCTGATACCCGATCCCGGTCTCTTCGAATCAAATGTCATCCTTTAAACCAAGATTTTTCAGTTAAACAATTTAATTTAAATTCAGGATATCATATTCACATAACAAATCTATCACAGATAGATAACTTACATTATCACCATTCATCCAAAACATCTCATATTATAATCACATATCAGAGATATCAACTAATCCAAGGCATCTAATATCATTCAACCAATCCATAACAAGTTAATTCATTCTTAATTAATTTAATTAATCTCTAATTAAATTAATTACTAACCTTTAATTACTTGGATTACCTTAATCCATCTTACTTAACATTAATTAATTATAAATTAATTAATCATTTCTTAATTATTTATCTTAATTAATCCTCCTTGATTAATTATTCCTTAATTATAATAAGTAATTATTATTTACTTACCCCTTTTTATTAATCATTCTTGATTAATTTTTTTTTATTACATTAAGTAATTAGCCTTTAATTAATTATATAAACGAATTAACCTTAACCATTTATAAAAAATTAAACTTTAATCAATCCCATTAAGTAATTAATTAATAAATAAATGATCCTTTAATTACTTCCATCAATCTCGATCATTCATTACTCATTAACTAACCATATTCAGAAATTAACTAACCCTTAACAAATCATATTTTAATTAATTAATTATTAAATTAATTTCTTTAAGTAAATAATTCCTTTCTAAATTACTCAAGTAATTACTCTTTGACAATCCCTAAACAATTATACTTATTTAATTATTAAGTATCTGATTTATTATACTTAAGTTTTTAATTAATTAACCCAAAGTTAATCATAATTTTAATCATTAATTATGTTTAATAAATCCCTCAAGTTAATTTTCTGGTATAATTATCCCAACCAAAGACAATTTAGTTTTCAAAGGCATCTTCCTTAAAATTTTAAGTCATGGTGACTTGCTTTTAAACCCGTTGATTATTTTGTATTGAACCAGCGAGACCCAAAGATTCACCATCTTTAATGTTTAATCAAAACATAATTCCCTTACCCACTTCACGGCCCAACTAGCAAATAACCCGAGTCAAAACCCCCATCTCCTCGAATCACTACCCGAGTCAATCCCATCTCCTCAATTCCAACAGTACAGATACGAGAGGCCCTTGTGCACATGCACGTCTGATCGTGGTTACTCCGACCATCCAACCCACCATCGACGAGTCATCTCTGACCAACTCTTCCGATCCCCGACACCCAAACTGAGAACGTGCTCGAAAACAAAATCGAGCTCAACAACAAATCCTGGAACAAAACATCATCCCATAATCATCCCCGTACCACCATCTCCGGCCTCCAGAAACGTCAACACTCCGACCATCCCTTCGCCATACGTCCACGCACCAACCCTCCTCCTGTGATCAAACTCGATTCACCCATGTCTGAGCATTTGATTCGAAATCAATGACAAACCCAACAGGACTTGAAACCCTACAAACCTCCTCACTTCGATGTACGGCTAGCAGAAAATTTTGATTCCATTTTTCCCATGATCTCCTACCTTCGATCCTACTCTGGTCACAATCCCGACGCCTCAGGGTCACGCGAACACCAGCGGTCGACAAAAACCCCAAATTCCAATCAACTTCAATATCTCATGAATTACTTAATAAAAATTCATGATTTAAATTTTAAAAATCATAGCTTCCAAAGATGATTCGAGATATATTCTTGGATCAATACATTACAACAAATTGATTTATTCCATTATTTGAGTTTCATCTGTATTTCTATGTTTACAGGTGATTTCCATGCTTAAAATGCTAAGAATTGTTTTCAAAATCTTGATGATGTTCGAACTAAATTGATTTGTTTGAAACTCAAACTCCAGAGAGTTTAGATGAAAAGTCTTTTGAAATTTAGTTTATTTTAACATCTCTGTAATCCAAAAATACAGAGTAGCACAGCCATCAATCATGAGTATTCAGAAACATTCATATTCACAAATTTCATACTCCTATATACATAAACAATCACCATCACCCATCAATTATTCAGGCAACAATTATTACTTTTCTAAATTTAAGATTAACTGTTCACTCAACTGTTGATGTACAGAGAGCTTTTGAAGCAGAGATGATCAAGGCTTTGAAAACTGAGATGATCAAACTTTGATTTCAGGTTGCTAGTTGATTGATCTCCTTGCCTGATCTCAGGTTGTATTAGATGATTTAAAACTGATGTTGCATTTGCCTTTGATTTCTTGTCTCGGATTTGAATTTCCAGGTTCCATTTTCTTTTCTTTTGGTTTGTATAAATTTTAGTTGAAAAATGAGCTGAAAGATAAAAAACAGATTTCTTCTTCACATATTTTTTTTTTAATTATCAAAGCAAAACAAATAAAGCCACTTGTCCTTAGATTGATTATTTAGCTTACACATATACATTTCAATTTACAAATGTCCTAAATATACATTATGATGTTTACAAGTGTTAACTCTTCTTTTAAATCTTTCAAGTCATATATATGTACTTATGTAGTAGATTTACATGTATATAAAAATATTTGTTTTTCATATAAATAGCTTTTAAACTTTAATAAATATACTAGTGAGAATGTATGTAAACATTTGTTTATAAATAACTTATGTTTTGATCCAATAAATGTATTATATGCTTATATGCTAGTGGATTTTATTTTAATTCTATATATATTTCTACAAACCAAATTGTCTTATGTTTAAATTTTTTAACAACAAGGATAAAAAAAAGATATATTTTAGCTTGAGTTTAAAATAAGGATTTAATTAAAAGTTCATTTACATTTCTTAGTATATATATATAAATCCTTTAAAAGAAAATTATAAAACAACTATATTCATAATAAAATCATATATAATATATTTTAAATCCAAAATATATTTAAGATATATTTATATATATCTACCCTTTGAATTTTAAATTCAAATTCAAATTAAAAATGCAAACTGAAATTAACTCACACAAATATTTTTACTTAAATAAACACAAATTTAATTTGTTTGAATATAAAATTTTCTATTTAAAATCTTCTTATATCCATGTAAATATACAATCATTATTGTTTGTTCTAAAAGAATAATTTGTCAAATATTAATTAATTATATTAGGAGATAAAATATTTATCCAGATATTTATAATTCAATTTTTATTATATTTCCAAATTCATTTACATATCCGGATATTTGTTATTACTAGAATTTTATCTGTTCAATTGATTAAAACAGTTAATTATCCAATTATCAGATGTCCCAAAAATCTGGGTTATCACATTCCTCCCTCCTTTAAATCTTTTCGTCCTCGAAAAGGAACGAAGCCAGAATTTATTCAGTCCTTATAATCTGATAAATTTTCTTTGATCATCTTTAAAACATTTTTTTAAAATCTATATAATATTATCAAAATAGTTTTTGTAAAAGTACTTTTATAACTTGATGTTTCAACAAATCCATCTTCGTTCTCACAGAAATTCGGTCATACGTTGATCAGGCGTAAGACTGAAAATCTATAAGTACTTAGCAGACCCGTTTTCAACACCTAGTGAAAATACTTGGAAAATAATTTATTAGAAATATCGAAAACATTTTTTTAAAATAGAGGAAATATATTTGGTGAGAATGCTCTGGAAATCATCACCCCCATCCATGGTCACAGTTACATCACGGGTTACGTTGCCATCACAGCAAAAGTCCATGTAACTGATAACAGCATGGAACCCACAACAGATCGCAGTTACATCTAGGGTTACGTTGCCATCGCAGCAAAAGTCCATGTAACTGTTGGCTCTCAGCGGCACACACGATTTCGCTGTCAAAATGAAACTTCTCCACTCCTACATAGGTCTCAGTCTACCGATATAAAATCAAACGCAGACTGTTGGCTCTCAGCGGCACACAAGACTTTCGCTATGTTACCATAGTGTCGCAGTCTACCGATATAAAATCAAACATAGACTGTTGGCTCTCAGCGGCTCACACGACTTTCGCTATGGTCTGCAGTAGATCGCAGTGACATCGAGTTAAACTGTCGTCACAGCATAACCCAAATGCCTCTGTGGGCACCAGCCCCTCGACTTTCGCTACCCAAATAATCCTCAGGAACTAGTTTTGTCCGGACTCCTCACAGGATCAACTTTAGAAACCCCCCTTGGGGTTCAAGGCAGTACCACCCAGTGGCACTCCTGAGAAGTTCATTCCAAGGGAGCGCCTTTTTCCCCCGAGCTATTCTCCAAAACACTTTATACTATACACTTATAGTATCTTCAAATCATATCCTTTATGATTTATCAAAATCTCCTTTACACAAAATCGATTACCAAAATCGATAATTCTCAAACTAGGCTTTCCAAATTCCAAAATTGATTATCCCAAAAATCAAAAGCCTTTCCAAAATTACATAGGTTCCCAAAACCTTTTCCAAAATCATTCTCATAAAATTCTTTATATATATATAGATATAGATATATATAACTTTGAAAATCTTTGGATCATTTCAAACTTGTATAAAACCTCTTTTATACTTCAAATATTTCAAAACCCTTTTTATTCTGGCTAGATTCAATAAGGGAAGTTTATCATATTACAAAATATAACTTTATTTATTGTCAAATCAAATATTCAAGTTTGATTTCTTTATAAGGTTATTTACCATTTACTTACTTCCATAAAGTAAATTTCAACCAAAGAAATATCCAATTCCATTTTATTTCACAAATATACTTTTCATTTCAAAACCATTTCAAATTCCTTATTCACAAATTTTCAATACCAATTTCATTCAAACCCGTACGATGTACACATATCATCCGTACGCTATATCAATTTGATCACTCACTCGATCACACAATTTCACTTCCGAACTAGTATCGTCCACCCGACTTCCTAGTGCAGACTCAGATCTGGTTTCTTGATCAGAAACCGTCATTCTCCTTGCATAGTCACAACTATGATAGAGAATATCCAGAACCAATCAACAATCCATATCCAGGTTCGCCGTCGAAAATCGAGCGTAAAATCCCAACTCGGATCGATAATACTATCTCGAAATTCTTTGCTCGGATCTAGATCAAATCACTATGCGAATAGAATAATATACGTATATCCTCCGTATTTATCTTTATTGGTTATTAGCCAAATCAATTTTCTTTCCTATTCACATTTCCTTTAATTCCATTCACTTATTCTCAATTGCTTTCATTTCCAATTGAGTTATTATTTCAATAACAAACAGTTTGAACTCTGACCTATTTAAATTTTAAAAATAGCTTGAAAAAGTTTAAAATAGATAAATAGTTGAAAAATAGTTATTAGTTTGTAAAATAGTTGTAAAATAGTTAAGTAGGTATAAAATAGTTAGATAATTGCAAAATAGTTTTAAAATAGTGATTAGATGTAAGTAACTGAAAAATAGTAATTAGTTTATAAGACAGTTTCAAAATAGTTAAATAGTTCCAAAATAATTGTAAAATAAGTATGAGATAGTTTGGGTTTAAGAAGAAAGATTATATAGTAAATAGTTTGGAAAATATATATATTTGCATTAAAACAATTTATTTTGAAAAATGATCCAGAGCCAAACTGTTTAATTTCCCAATCTCCATTTCCAATTAATTTCCCATCAATTCAATTTAAATTTCCACTTCCATTTAAATTGACTCAATTCTTCAATTTCCATTTGAATTTTTAAATTTATACATCTTCAATCATAATTCTAATTGATTCAAATCAAATTCAATTTAAACTAATTCTATTCAAATCTCAATTTAAAACTATCTTGAATTATATAAATTTGAGTTAAACATTTTAAATGTTGATTTAATTCCTTAAATCAAATTAACCCTTATTTTTAAACAACCAATCTAAATTTTAAACAATTAAATTTTGAGTCCAAATTTCAAAACTTTATTTTAAAGTCATCTTTACATAGCTTATTTCAAAGTTCAAATAAGAATTCAAAAACAATTTAATCTTCAGATTCTAATTTATTGTCTATTTTAAATTTCCAGATCTCAAACCATTTTGAGATCACTTATAACTCCCATTTAAAATCAACCATTTAACTACCCAAGTTAAATTTAAATTTCATCTTGAAATTTCCAATTCAAGTTGTTCATTCTAAACTCATTTAACTTTCCTTAAGTTAAATTCAATTTTATTTAACCAACTTTACCTAATTTGAATTCCCATTTCAAATTTTAAACTTTATATTAATAATCTTCCCATTTATAAGTTCAAAAACTTATCACATTGGGTTTTAATATCGCATTCCAAGGAAAATTTGAAATTCAACACTTAGAGTTTATTTCAAATCATCTTTGATATTAGGTATCTCCTCATTTATACATATTTATTTTCTTTACACAAAAATTTCAAGTTTCTGGATTTAGATTTAAAATTTCACAATTTTAAATTATCTTCAACTCCAATTTATAATTTATACTCACCTAAAAGTTTATTTCCCTAAAACATTTTATTTTGCTTAATCATTTACAACATTCATTATTTAACACAACAACCATTTATGATAATAACCAATATTATCATATCTGGAAACCAATTCATTATTATCTTTATTCTGATAACATCTCTATAAATTCAAGATTTTAATTTCAGTCTAGATCCATTTTAAACTTATCTTCATTCAATTTAAAATTTGGTTGTATTACCACTTAATTCTTATTATTTTATTTAATTCCAAGGATTCAACAACCAATTTCTTTAATATATTAAATAATTAAAAATTATTCCTATATTTATCAAAAGATAAACTTATATAAAAATTATTTATTTTCAAAACCATTTTAAAACCTTTATATAAGAAAATAACAAGTACGCTCTCATATATATATACACACTCACTCATATTAGGGTACCATTGACCCTATCCTTAATGAGTAATCCCAACAGAGCCAAGGTTCTCGCTTAACCTTCAGCTCTGATACCAAGTGTAACGACCCGGGGCAGTGGCGACCGGTAGGCTTTGCAACCATCCCAGACCCACCGTGGCACACAGTGATACCTCGAATTTGCTTTTACGGCCAGCCTCTCGACTCGCAACCAACCCCTCAATGGGACATGTAGGGGTAAGAGTCTCCCGTTCGCCACCAAACCGCGAAGCGAGAACCCCCTATCATGCTGTAATGTAGCAAACCCGATCCCGGTCTCTTCGAATCAAATGTCATCCTTTAAACCAAGATTTTTCAGTTAAACAATTTAATTTAAATTCAGGATATCATATTCACAAAACAAATCTATCACAGATAGATAACTTACATTATCACCATTCATCCAAAACATCTCATATTATAATCACATATCAGAGATATCAACTAATCCAAGGCATCTAATATCATTCAACCAATCCATAACAAGTTAATTCATTCTTAATTAATTTAATTAATCTCTAATTAAATTAATTACTAACCTTTAATTACTTGGATTACCTTAATCCATCTTACTTAACATTAATTAATTATAAATTAATTAATCATTTCTTAATTATTTATCTTAATTAATCCTCCTTGATTAATTATTCCTTAATTATAATAAGTAATTATTATTTACTTACCCCTTTTTATTAATCATTCTTGATTAATTTTTTTTTATTACATTAAGTAATTAGCCTTTAATTAATTATATAAACGAATTAACCTTAACCATTTATAAAAAATTAAACTTTAATCAATCCCATTAAGTAATTAATTAATAAATAAATGATCCTTTAATTACTTCCATCAATCTCGATCATTCATTACTCATTAACTAACCATATTCAGAAATTAACTAACCCTTAACAAATCATATTTTAATTAATTAATTATTAAATTAATTTCTTTAAGTAAATAATTCCTTTCTAAATTACTCAAGTAATTACTCTTTGACAATCCCTAAACAATTATACTTATTTAATTATTAAGTATCTGATTTATTATACTTAAGTTTTTAATTAATTAACCCAAAGTTAATCATAATTTTAATCATTAATTATGTTTAATAAATCCCTCAAGTTAATTTTCTGGTATAATTATCCCAACCAAAGACAATTTAGTTTTCAAAGGCATCTTCCTTAAAATTTTAAGTCATGGTGACTTGCTTTTAAACCCGTTGATTATTTTGTATTGAACCAGCGAGACCCAAAGATTCACCATCTTTAATGTTTAATCAAAACATAATTCCCTTACCCACTTCACGGCCCAACTAGCAAATAACCCGAGTCAAAACCCCCATCTCCTCGAATCACTACCCGAGTCAATCCCATCTCCTCAATTCCAACAGTACAGATACGAGAGGCCCTTGTGCACATGCACGTCTGATCGTGGTTACTCCGACCATCCAACCCACCATCGACGAGTCATCTCTGACCAACTCTTCCGATCCCCGACACCCAAACTGAGAACGTGCTCGAAAACAAAATCGAGCTCAACAACAAATCCTGGAACAAAACATCATCCCATAATCATCCCCGTACCACCATCTCCGGCCTCCAGAAACGTCAACACTCCGACCATCCCTTCGCCATACGTCCACGCACCAACCCTCCTCCTGTGATCAAACTCGATTCACCCATGTCTGAGCATTTGATTCGAAATCAATGACAAACCCAACAGGACTTGAAACCCTACAAACCTCCTCACTTCGATGTACGGCTAGCAGAAAATTTTGATTCCATTTTTCCCATGATCTCCTACCTTCGATCCTACTCTGGTCACAATCCCGACGCCTCAGGGTCACGCGAACACCAGCGGTCGACAAAAACCCCAAATTCCAATCAACTTCAATATCTCATGAATTACTTAATAAAAATTCATGATTTAAATTTTAAAAATCATAGCTTCCAAAGATGATTCGAGATATATTCTTGGATCAATACATTACAACAAATTGATTTATTCCATTATTTGAGTTTCATCTGTATTTCTATGTTTACAGGTGATTTCCATGCTTAAAATGCTAAGAATTGTTTTCAAAATCTTGATGATGTTCGAACTAAATTGATTTGTTTGAAACTCAAACTCCAGAGAGTTTAGATGAAAAGTCTTTTGAAATTTAGTTTATTTTAACATCTCTGTAATCCAAAAATACAGAGTAGCACAGCCATCAATCATGAGTATTCAGAAACATTCATATTCACAAATTTCATACTCCTATATACATAAACAATCACCATCACCCATCAATTATTCAGGCAACAATTATTACTTTTCTAAATTTAAGATTAACTGTTCACTCACCTGTTGATGTACAGAGAGCTTTTGAAGCAGAGATGATCAAGGCTTTGAAAACTGAGATGATCAAACTTTGATTTCAGGTTGCTAGTTGATTGATCTCCTTGCCTGATCTCAGGTTGTATTAGATGATTTAAAACTGATGTTGCATTTGCCTTTGATTTCTTGTCTCGGATTTGAATTTCCAGGTTCCATTTTCTTTTCTTTTGGTTTGTATAAATTTTAGTTGAAAAATGAGCTGAAAGATAAAAAACAGATTTCTTCTTCACATATTTTTTTTTTTTAATTATCAAAGCAAAACAAATAAAGCCACTTGTCCTTAGATTGATTATTTAGCTTACACATATACATTTCAATTTACAAATGTCCTAAATATAAATTATGATGTTTACAAGTGTTAACTCTTCTTTTAAATCTTTCAAGTCATATATATGTACTTATGTAGTAGATTTACATGTATATAAAAATATTTGTTTTTCATATAAATAGCTTTTAAACTTTAATAAATATACAAGTGAGAATGTATGTAAACATTTGTTTATAAATAACTTATGTTTTGATCCAATAAATGTATTATATGCTTATATGCTAGTGGATTTTATTTTAATTCTATATATATTTCTACAAACCAAATTGTCTTATGTTTAAATTTTTTAACAAGGATAAAAAAAAGATATATTTTAGCTTGAGTTTAAAATAAGGATTTAATTAAAAGTTCATTTACATTTCTTAGTATATATATATAAATCCTTTAAAAGAAAATTATAAAACAACTATATTCATAATAAAATCATATATAATATATTTTAAATCCAAAATATATTTAAGATATATTTATATATATCTACCCTTTGAATTTTAAATTCAAATTCAAATTAAAAATGCAAACTGAAATTAACTCACACAAATATTTTTACTTAAATAAACACAAATTTAATTTGTTTGATTATAAAATTTTCTATTTAAAATCTTCTTATATCCATGTAAATATACAATCATTATTGTTTGTTCTAAAAGAATAATTTGTCAAATATTAATTAATTATATTAGGAGATAAAATATTTATCCAGATATTTATAATTCAATTTTTATTATATTTCCAAATTCATTTACATATCCGGATATTTGTTATTATTAGAATTTTATCTGTTCAATTGATTAAAACAGTTAATTATCCAATTATCAGATGTCCCAAAAATCTGGGTTATCACATAAGCGATGACTCAAATTAGGTTAGAGATATTAGATTTTGGATGGCTCAGATTAAGAGAGAACTAGTATGAGATGTGATCCACTATTTTCTTTCTTCTATTCACTATTTAAACATCCCTATTATAATTGCAAATGATCTTTGGCTACCACTCCTTCCTTCAATTTCTAGCCGAAAATATTCCAAAGGTGCTCCATCATATCAAGCTCAAATCGACTCAAAGTCACTCGCTATCTAATAATCAAAGGTTAACAGTTTAAGGATCAGCAATCTATTGAATCGAAAAGGTTTCAAAGGAGAGAGATTTCATCTTTTCAAGGTATGCTTCAAGGCTTTGGTTATTAGGTATGATTTCCATTGAATTATAGTTTATAATTTTTGAATAATATTTTATTATGTGTATTTTTATTATTATATTGTTAGTTAAGTGATGGTTTCGATATGTATTAATATTATTACATGTTAGTATGGTTATATGTATGCATATACTTATAAACTAATTTTTTTATACAAATCAGGTCTGTACAGCCACCTATTTTACATATATTAATTATTGTTATATTAAATTATGTATATATACATATTATTTAATTATACATATATGGTTTATAATTAAGTTCAATATTATACTATGGTTAAAATTGACCATATAATTTTTGATATATTACTGTATAGCAACAGTAATTTTTTATACTAAGAAATTAATTTTTATAAATATTTACCAATATCTAATATTATTTAAATCAATATATTATACAAGTAAATTATATAAAATAAAATATTTATGAAAATTATATTTTATATTTTATAAAATTACTCTATCATAAGGTAAGCTCTTATGCGGAAAATAAAAATAAAAATAAACATATTTTCCATTTTTAAAATTATTATTGTAATCGATCGAAAATCAATAAAATAATTAAAAATAAAATCTAACCAAAAAAATATGGAAAAAAATTTCAAATTTCAAAATATCTTTTGTTATTTGCTAGAAATTTAAAATTTGAAAAATGGTTTCGAAAATATTTAATTACTAATATTTATGTAACTTCGAATGGATATTACATTAAAATATTTTTAAAATAATAAAAACAATATTATTTTGTGTTGTGAACACAATCTAGAATTTAAAAATTAAAAAAATATTTTTTTATTTTATTAAATAATATATTTTTTATATATCACAAATATACTTATATATATATATTAAAATAAAAATCGAATATTATTTTATTATTATAAA
Source organism: Allium fistulosum (assembly GCA_030737815.1). NCBI lineage: Eukaryota > Viridiplantae > Streptophyta > Magnoliopsida > Asparagales > Amaryllidaceae > Allium > Allium fistulosum. Next base: position 870,438,237 of record CM060904.1, on the reverse strand, counting down.
TATATTAGTACATATATTTTTCTCGGTTTTAACGAAAAACTTATTATTTATTTTAATATTTAAATAACTTATTTAAATAGATATATTATAATATTATGCATATGTATACATAGTATATTAATAATTTATTTACAAGATTTTATACATACATATATACATGTATGTATATATATAATAATTTTTATATATAAGTAATAGTTTATAAAAATTTATATATTTGGACAACATACATATACAAATCGGATGAGCTACCGTGTCCTTAGTGATGCAAACCCAACATTTATACACCGGCATGTTATGCCTTGCACGAATTAATAGGTTACACATTCACACACACACACACACATATGTGCATATGATACATATATTGACATATAAATTTAATAAAACTATATAATTTATAAATTTAAATTAAATAAAAGACTTTATTTAGATAATATTTAGAAGTGTTCTAAACGATTTAGACTTCATAGGCGTAAGATAGATCCAATAAGAGAATTTTTTTTAAAAATTCATCCATAACTTCTACTATAGGCTGGCCCAGTTTCAACAATGGTATCGTAGCCTAATATTCAATATGGTCTAAATTAGTCATGTGAGGGTTAACTAATTAAGATCATTATCCAAATAGTAGGGTGTATAGAAAGGTAGTGTTGAAGGATTGTATTTGGATAATCATGTACTCTGTCCTACCTAGCTACTAGCCTAGCTCGAACAGAGAAGGTCGGATATAAATTTGACCTTATGCTAATCTTCGAAGAGTTCGAATAAGAGGAAAGGAGAAGGTAAGAAAAAGAAAAGTAAGAAGACCGATGACAAGGGTGAACGTCACCATTACCACGAGAATGGTCACTGAAAAAGGAACCGTACTGACTACTTGAAGATTGTTATGAAAAGGAACCATAATAGTTCTACGGTCTTTCAGGTACATTTATGATTCATAATTGTTTGTAATCAATAAATTGTCATGGGTTTTAGATACTAGATCTGGTACTCATATATGTAATTCGTCACAGGAGCTTAGGAACTGGCATGGCGTGGCAAAAGGAGAGATAAGCCTATAAATTGTTGATGGATGTATAGTACATGCAATGGCAGTAGGAGACTATCATTTAGTTTTCCCTAGTGGATTAGTATTAGTATTAAATAATTGCTATTTTGTAAAAGAATCTACTTGTGGGATTACTTCTATTTCTAGATTGTTTGAGACTAGGTATACATATTTCATTGCACAAATAATGTTATGAACATTGGTTTGGATGGAAATAAAGTATGCGATGGTATTCTTGAAAATGACATTTATGTGTTTAATACTAGTTATGTATGTTCTATGAATAATAACTCTAACAGTATAAATGATAGTTATCTTTAGCATTTTAGGCTAGGTCATATTTGTGGGAAACGACTACATAAATTGAAAACCAAAGTCTTTCTTCCGCCAGGTGATTCTGAATCATTTGACACGTGTGAGTCATGTCTCAAAGATAAAATGACCAAGCACCCCTTTAGTGGGAGCGATGAACGAGTTAATGAACTCCTAGTGTTAGTACATAGTGATATATGTGGCCCGATGCCTATAGAAACCAAAGATAATAGTTCTTACTTTGTTACCTTCATTAATGATTTCTCGAGACTAGGATATGTGTTTCTTATGAAGAACAAATCTGACTTCTATGAGAAATTTGTTGAGTACAAAAATGTAGTAGAAAATAAAAAAGACCATAAGATTAAAATTCTTCAATCAGATCGAAGAGGAGAGTATGCTAGACAGGATTTCCAACAATACTTAAAAAATATTGGGATTATCTCTCAAGTTACTCTACCCTATGTTCCACAACACAATAATGTGTCAGATCGAAGGAATCGAACCCTATTAGATATGGTTCGTTCCATGATGAGTAAGACTGAGGTACCTTTGTCTTACTAGGGATATGCGCTAGAAACAGCAACGCATGTGTTGAACATATTACCCTTTAAATCAGTTCCTAAAATACCATATGGGATGTGGTATGGTAAGAAACCCCAACTCGAATATTTAAAGGTGTGGGATTGTCTGGCGTACATTAAGAACGTTGGTCTGAATAAACTAAAGGCAAGATTGATACTATGTAAATTTATAGAATATCCCAAAAACTCAATGGGATATGTAATCTACAATACCGAGGAATAAAAAGTCATTGTTTCTCGTTACCATGTCTTCTTAGGAAAGGAATTTCTATCAAAGGAAATTACCAACGAGGTTGTTGACTTGGATGAGATCCAAAAAATTAACATTGAGGTCAAACTAGTGGGACAACCAAGTTCACCTGTATATGAAAACTTGCAACCTATTAGAAGGTCTAATAGGGAATCTTGCACACCAAAGAGATACTATGGTTTTCTCATGGATGGCAAGAAGGAGGATTGTGTCTTGATAACGACACTCCTCTATCTTTCCAATAAGCACTATAGTGTAAAGACTCTACACTCTGGCTTGGAGCTATGAAACCTGAGATGGATTCCATGTACGAAAACAAAGTTTGGACTTTGTCGGACGTACCAAAGGGTATAAAACCCATTGGCTGCAAATGTATTTTTAAGAAAACTCTAAATGAAGATGGGGTAAAGGAGACTTATAAGGCAAGGCTAGTTGCGAAAGAATTTCATCAATTTCAAGGTGTTGATTATAACGAGACCTTCTTAGCCGTTGCCATGCTGAAGTCCATCCAGATTATGCTTGCCATCGCTGCATTATATGACTACAAAATATGGCAAATGGACGTAATGACAGCTTTGCTAAATGGTGATTTAGAAGAAAAACTGTTTATATGTCGCAGCTCGAGGGTTTTGTGGTCAGTGGGAGTAAGGGTAAGGCTTGCAAGTTGTTGATGTCCATTTATGGACTTAAGAATGCTTCAAGGAGTTGGAACAACTGTTTTGATAAAGTAATCAAAACGTTTGGTTTTTATTAGAACACAGATGAAGCGTGTGTATACAATAAGGAATAGGGCAACACTATCGTATTCTTTGTACTTCATATCGATGATCTATTATTGATTGGCAATGACACTTCGTTGTTGCAGTCAGTGAAAGCTTGGTTTTCCAAGAACTTCTCCATGAAGGATTTGGGAGTAGCAGCCTATGCACTTAGTATAAAGATCTATATAGATAGATCTAAGAGGCTGTTGGGATCGTCCCAATCCCTGTACATAGATACCATGCTGAAAAGGTTCGGTATGGAGAATTCAGAGCATGCAAACGTTCCAACACAGTCTGGAATCGTCCTTTTTAAGAAGGACACTCCTCATACCGATGAGGGGAAAGAGTGTATGAAGAGGTTCCCCTATGCTACGTACTAAAATGGATGTTGCATATACAGTAGGATGCGTAAGCCAATACCAGTTTAATCCCGGAGAAAAGCATTGGATGGCCAAAAATTTATACTTAAGTATTTGAGAAATACTATGGACTAATTCCTCATATGCGGGAATAGAGATGTCCTTATGAAGGGGTATATGGATTCGAGCTTCCAAAGTGATATAGATGATAATAAGTCAATACACTACTATGTCTTTATGCTTAACTACAAGGCCTTTAGTTGGAAAAGTTCCAAACAAGGAACAGTTGTCGATTTCACGATGGAGGCCGAGTATGTCGCCCTCAATGAAGCAACGAAAGAGGTGGTTTGGATGTGTAAGTTTTTGAGTGAGCTCGAAGTGATTCTCGATACCGAGAATCCTATGGCATTGTTCCGTTACAATAATGCGGTGATATAGATCGCAAAGGAGTCGAGAGTACATAAGAAGTCGTGCCACATTCTTCAAAAGTTCCACCTGCTTAGAGAATTCACTAAGAAGAAAGAAGTCATGATTTAAAGGGTAGATGCTGATTGAAGGGATGGGATTGAGATTCCATAATTGGCCCTAAGTGTAAATGGAAGATTGATAGACTTAGTGGTATTCCCTTTGGGTAATATTGTAATTTATTATAAATTAATTAAGTCTATAACCAATTCTCATTCGTAATAAAGGTGTTTTTCTTTCTATTATATATTTGTTATAATGTGTTATAAATAATTAATTGCTTGGTTAACACATATTTAGCAGAAAATCCATAAATGGTGTCTTTTTGAAAGTAACTATAAATAGTTGTAATCATGAGTATTATATCGTAATATTATAAAACACATCATTTTAAATGTTCCTAGTCAAGCTACATCGAGATTGGGTATCAATGTATCCACCGAGAATAGAGTACGTAACACTATCCAAATATTGGGTAGTGGATTATTCATGACTGTTGGGGGCACCTAGGGGTTACGTACATATAGTTATTTGAAAGCTATGATATGACTCACTCGATAGTTTTTTGTTTGTTAATATAACTAAGGTCAAATAGAAATTATTGATGCGACTGATTTACATAGTTCTCTCGACTTGAGAATATTATGGTTCTTCAATATGAAAGCTCTACTTTGATTATAGTCAAATTATGGCACTACACGCATCGAGCGACTATGGTTGGGTCGAGTGGGAGTATAAGAAGTGAAGCACTATTGAAGAGAGGATTCATCTCCTAAGTTATACGGAGTTAGTATCACAATAAACTCAAAGTCACAATCTCTAGCCATAGTAGTTCGTTTAATAATAATTGTTATTAATAACCAAGACTTTTTATTTGGACTATAAAGTTGAATATGGATGATATTGGAATTTTGACCATTACCTAATTCCACAAGTCTAAAGTGGTATTGTTTTGATGAAGATAATTGGTGTAAATAAAAGTCACAGGTAACTCTTAACAAAGTGAAATTGTATTTTACTAAAACCAACTAAGCGATAAATTTGGCCAAAATGACACACCACATACCAAGTGACGTGTGACCATTGATATTCGAAAAGTTCGGTATTAATCGCTGACCAAATTTACACCTAACAAGTCATACAATCGAAACAATGTATTCTCTTTTAACCAAACGTTTTAATTAGATAGTAATTTTTATAAATTAATTAAATTGATTAATATTTGTGACATATTAGTTATAAAACGTTGATTGTGATTTGAGGAATAAATATTATTAAACATATTTGTTATAGTTATAAATATATCAATCGATAAGCGATTAAATTGGATTTAATTAACTATTATTTTCTTTGGGCTTAAATGGGATATTGGTCCATCATGTTGGGTGAGAATTTTGGCTAAAATATGGTCATAAGGGCCGGCTCAAATTAGGTTAGAGATACTAGATTTTGGATGGCTCGGATTAAGAGGACTAGTATGAGATGAGATCTACCGTTTTCTCTCTTCCATCCACTAGTTAAACATCCCTAACCCTAATTACAAATGATCTTAGGCTGCTACTCCTTCCGTCCATTTTTTTTCAAAAATATTCCATAGGTTCTCCATCATATCAAGCTTAAACCAACTCAAAGTCAATCACTATCCGATAGTCAAAGGTCAATGGTTTAAGAACTAGCAATCTGCTGGATCAAAAAGGTTTCAAAGGAGAGAGTGTTCATCTTTTCAAGGTGTGCTAGATGGCTTTGGTTCCTAGGTGTGATTTTCATTGAATTATAGTTAATTTCTGAATAATATTTAATGATGTATATATTACTATTATATTGTTAGTTAGGTGACATTTCTGATATGTATTAAAGTTGTCACATGTTAGTATGCTTATATGTATGTATATACTTATAAATTTAAAAAAATTATACAAATTAGATCTATGCAGCCTCCTATTATATATATATATATATTAATTATTATTATTATACCAAATTATATATGTATATATATTATTTAATTATACATAATATGGTTTATATTTAATTTTAGTATCATACTATGGTTGAAATTGATCATATAATTATATATATATATATATATATTACTTTATAGCAATAGGCATTTTCAACGGTAATAAGTTAATTTTTATAATTATTTACTAATATTTCATATTATTTAAATCAATATATTACATAAATAAATTATATAAAATCAAATACGTTATGAAAATTATTTTATCATAATATAAGCACTCGGCCAAAAAATAAAAATAAAAAAAGCTATTTATGCTATTTTAAAATTATTTTTATAATCGGTTGAAAATCAATAAATTAATTAAAAATAATATTTGATCGAGAAAAAGTGGAAAAAATTTCAAACTTTAAAATATCTTTTGTGATTTACTGGAGATTTAAAATTTGAAAAAAGGTTTGGAAAATAATTTACTATTAATATTTTATGTAACTTTAAATGAATATTAGATTAAAATATATTTTAAAATAATAATAACTTCTATGCTGTACACACGATCTGGAATTTAAAAATTTAAAAATATTTTTATATTTTTATTAACTAATATATATATATATATATTATATTACAAATATACTTATGTAACGACCCGTAAATTTTAACTGTTTTAATAACGTAATTAGTTGAAATTTTATGAAATTTTAAACGATAAAATTTTGAAATAAAAATTTGATATTTGGAATGCGTCTAATTAATCATAGCAACTGGTAAATTTTCATCAGATAATTTGGAAGTTTATTTTCTAGTGTAATTTTATTCCAATTTATATCAATTAAAATTGATGATAATAAAATGTTTTCCAAACCTGAATATTTTTACATAGAAAAATTCTAATTCATCTTCTGACTAAGACGTCATTTTTCGTTTTTCCAAATTCGGACTTCTTTAGCTCCGTCGATTTTATTTTTCTGCGTTTTGCTGCAATTTCCACTAGTAGAAAATTCGAATTTTTATAATTCAATCAGACCATTGATATCTTTATACCGTTTTGATCGTCTCGTCGTGCTGATCTCCATAGTATATTCATTTTGACATTTTAATGTCCGGTACGCGGCGAAATCAATGAAACAATTAGGCGTACCGGTTCTGCATTCGAGCCTTTTTGTTTTTCTTGTGCCTTTTATTTTCCACCGTATAAAACCAAAAGCCACTTGCATTTAATATTTTTGAATTCAACGTATTGGTTTTATATTCCTATAGTTTCAATATTTATGGTGGTTGCCCCTTCATTCACTCTCTCTTCCTTTCTATTCTTTTCGTTCTGTTCATTTCAACCGAGAAGCAAATTTTATTTTAACCTGTTAGCTATGTGAGCTGCATGCGGCCTCCACTTCCCTGCCGCCTTCCCAAACCGAACTCACCTTCTTCCATTCTTCTTTTAAAAAAATTATTTGAAAAGCCAATTTTTGTTTGTGTGCAGCCTAACAGCCGAAGCCGCCCTGTCTCCCTCCGACCAATAAACCCACTCTCCACTTTTCCGCCTCATTCCCTGGCGCCAGCAGCACCGAGCATCCATTTTTTATTATGAAGGTATATATATCTGATTACCTAAACATTGATTTAAAGGGTACATATATATATATATATATATATATATATATATATATATATAACCTATTTGTTGTTTAAAGGGTGCACGCTACATTTTCTTTATATACTAATATGAGATATATCTTTCTATATTTGATTTTTATAGATTCCTATATGATCTGTCGAGCTTATCCATATTTTTTTTTATAAGTTTTATATATACGTAGATTGGCCGTGTGTGTTTTATAATAGATTATAATTTGTTAAATAATATATGAAGAGTTGATTTGAATGCGTGTCACAGTATATTGACTTCAAAATATAACAGTAAAGTAAGTATGTCAGATATAGCTTACCTTAAAATATACATATTACAGTTATTGGCCGTGTGTATATTGATTTTTTATATATAATATATATGTTAATTTATACAAGTTTTTTTATAATCACATAGCTTACTCTATAAAATTCACACAGATATGTATTTTTAACATTATAAGTTACCCAGATTAATTATTATTTTTTATAATATATACATTATGCCAGTTTACATCTATTAGTTTATATAGCTATATCTGTTGTATAAATTATGTTAGTATTATATATAATAACATATTGGTATACCAGGTTCTGTTACTTATAATACATAGGTTAATATATGTACAGGTTTGTACAATTCTATATAAGTTTGTTATGAGTTGATTTTTATACCAGTCATTTTGTTTTAAAGGTTGTATTATACAAGCATTATATATATTATTATTATATAAACTCATATTTGATATGTTGTACAGTATACACATTTTAATAATGTAAGTTATATTAACTATATATGAATTTATAGGTAGAATAATATATGTAATAGATTATATAAGCTTATACTTAGAACAAGTCTGTTACGCTCTGGTTTAAAAGTATTTTTTTTTGAAGAAAGGTAAATTTTATTGATGCCTCACAGAGACCAAAACAAAAACTCACAAAGTCTCGTACAAAACAAGATGAAATGCATAAGAAAAAACACGAAACCAAACTAGAATAATAAAACATATATTCCACAGCAAAAACCAAGAGAACTGGCTCCTACTAGAAAGCACTGAAGCTAAAAAGTCATGACGGATCCACTTTCCAATCTCGAAGGATATTGCTCTCCAATTCTGATGCACAGGTAAAGATCTTGCTTTTAATTCTTTTCACTAGGATTCTGACATCTTGCTCAATAGCGATCTGAATTTGCTGATGATTCTTTGTAGTTTTCTGGAAGACTCTTCGATTCCTCTCTTTCCAGAGATGGAAAACTGTTGTGGTGAGGCAAATAAGCTGCAGTTGGGTCAACAAGTCTTCTCTCTTGCGGGAACTTAGGTACAGTAATTCATCTTCAAGGGTAGAAATTGCATGCATGTCTTGATTTTTACTCTTAACATGACTTAACACACGAGTAGAGTATTCACATTCAAAAAATAGATGATTGTGTGATTCTGGGTGGGAATTACATAACTTACAATTGAGATTGACCTCCATACCCCATCTAGCAAGTCTGTCAGCCGTAGGAAGTCTTAAATTAATGGCTTTGAAAGTCGTGAATGCCATCTTAGGGTTGTTTGATCGGGACCAGATAGGAGCTGCCCAAAATCTGTTAATATGCTTAGTACGTAGAGCTTCCCAAGCACTATTGGTAGTAAAGTTACCATCTTTGGTGTAGTTCCACGTCCAAGTATCATTAGGTTCAGAGGAGTAGATAGGAACATACTTGACATCCTCAGCAATAGCCTGAAGACCTTTCTGGTCAGGAATCTAATCACCATTTTGGATAATGGAAGCAACCAGATCATCATAATTTCCAATACATGAAATCATACCCCAGCCATATTTGGCAGCAAGTGAATGTCCATTAATCCAGGGGTCCCTCCAAAGATAAGTATCCCTACCATTAGCAATTCTCCTTGAGATACATGTTTTCAAAATATCCCTGCTCCTTAAAATGCATTTCCAAACCCCAGAAGAGTTAATATCCTCATGCATAGTCCAGAAACTCCCCTTTAAATGTCCGCTCCTCATCCACCTAGCCTAGAGAGTGTTAGAGGTTAGAATTTTCCATCCATGTTTAACTTGATAAGTCCTCCTAAGGTCTTTGAGGTTGACGAGCCCAACACCACCTTCAGATTTAGGTCTGGAAAGAATATCATAACTGACTTTATGTAACCCCCCCTCCATATGAAGTTAGCACATGCTGAATTAATCTTCTCAATTGAGCTGTCAGGAATGTGAAATGTTTGAAGCCAAAATCTAACTTTAGCAGTAATAACTGTATGCACCAATTCAATTCTACCAGCAAAAGAGAGTAATTTAGAACTCCAACCATTAAGTTTGTCTCTAATCTTTCCAACTAGTTCACCACATTCACGGTCAGTAATGACATTAGTTGAGAGAGGAACCCCAAGATACTTGACAGGAAGCAGACCTTCCTTAATTTGCAAAATGTCCAAAATGGCTGTTTTAGAAGTGCAATATTTGCTAAAATAGCATTTGGACTTAGCAGTATTTAGCTCAAGACCCACAAATAGATGCAATTGAATAAAAATATGAAGTAAACCCTGAGCAGCAGTTGAGGAGGCTCTAACAGCAATAATCAAATCATCAGCATATAATAAATGATTGACAATAGGGTCATGTTTAAACAGAGGCTGAAACAAAGAGTTATAGCAAGCTAATTCCATTTGAAGTGAGAAAAATTCCATAGCAACTGCAAATAAGTAGGGGGAGAGGGGATCACCTTGTCTCAAGCCCCTATTACTAGTAATGTAACCTTTAGGAGTACCGTTAATGATAATGGAATATGTGGGGGTGGAGATGCATTCCTCAATAAGATTAATCAAGGAAGTAGGAAAGTCCATACAGTGTAACACATGAATGATAAATTGTCCATTGATTTTGTCATAAGCCTTTTGTAAATCAATCTTTAAACTCATCTTGTCAGCTCCAGGTTTATTGAACTTTCTAATCAGTTCATGAGCTAGTAAAGAATTCTCAGATATGTGTCTTCCTTTAATGAAAGCAGATTGACATTCAGAAATAAGATCAGGAAGAACCTTAGGAAGTCTATTACATATCACCTTACTGAGAATCTTATATAACCCATTACAACATGCAATGGGTCTAAATTCTTCAATCCTGGAAGGACTTTCCACCTTTGGAATAAGAGTGATAAATGTGTGGTTTAATTCATGAAGAATTATACCAGTGTTGAAAGATTCCTGAATAGCTTCTAACAGTTGATTTTTCAGGTGATGCCAATGGAGTTGATAGAACTTAGAGTTCCACCCATCATGTAACGACCTGTAAATTTTTGATAATTAAAATAGCTAATTTAATAAGATTTCGTTATTTAATGTTAGAAAAAAAAAATTTGTAATTTATTTATTTATAATAATAACTGGAATGAATTGAAACAATAATTATCTAAGTAATTATAAATAGATTGAATGGAGTTCCAATCTAATTGAATTGACTCAAATGTTATAACTGGGTTATAAGGGAATATATGGAAAAACAAATGTAAATAAGTGAATAAGAATTGTGAATTATTTAGGTAGAAATACAAATTTTAATAGATTGGTTTCGAAGATTTGAATAGTAATAAGTATTGAAAAATAAATGCTACTTAGTGAATGCCTTTGAAATCAATAGTTGGATAGGATAATAAATGTTGAATTCATTGGGTATAATAGAGCAATTGATTGATAAGTAAAATCTATTAAAAATCAAATAATTGAATATTGAACAGGTAAATTGTTTAAAGTAAATATTTAAAACTTATTGAATAATTGAGTAACTGTAAAATGGAGATAATGTTCTAAGATGTGAATTGGTTTTAAAAGTTGAATCTTATAAGTTCAATTTCAAATATTTCAAAGGATAATGAATTATTGGATAATTAAAATTCTTTAAATTTAATATTTGGAATTTATTGAATAATTGAATAACGGAAATTGAATAACTGATTAATGGAAATGGTTGTTCTATAATTTGAATTTGTTTTAAAGGTTAAATTTTATAAGTTCGTTTTGAATATTTCAAAAGATAGTGATTTAAGAATAATCAAATTTGTTTAAATTTAATATTACTAATGTTTGAATAATTAAATTCCGAATTTGATATGATTAATTTGATATTGAAATTTAATATATGAAAATAGAGTGAATAACTGAAATTTGATTTAATATGATTCAAATTGGTTTCCAAAGTGAATATAAGTTATATTTGGATTATAGTAGAGTTAACAAGATTTTAAATTGGAATTTTAAGAAATTCTGTAAATTTTGAAAAGTCGTCGATTTAATCGACGTGTAAAAATAGCCTTCCAAGGCGCAGTCTCGGAATTCGACGAAACTAGTTCCATTGGATCCATAATAGTATGTTATTATCGGATTTCAAATTTCGTAGCAATGGGAGTTGCCATTTGACCGTGGCAGCTGAAAATGTTTAGAAATTCATTTAATCGGTTTAATTTAAAATCGATCGTTTATTTCCATAACTCACACAGACGATCGAATTAGCCTCCGAAGCACGTTCCATTGTGTTCGGAAGGCGGGTAAAACCTTACGAACGCCTGTCGGCACGTCTATTTTCGAGTTCGTTTAGAAAGTTGAATATATTAATAAAATAATGTTATAATACGTATATATATATATATATATATATTTACGTTCATAGTGAAATCCTAATCTCATTCGCAGCCGCCACGTTTATAAACCAATGGCCGAAACTCTCTTGCTTTTCCCTCGATTTTTCTCCAAATCCACGAGCTTTCGTGGGAAACCTCCAACTGAAAAGTCGTCGAGCTCGTCGTGATCTAGAGATCCAACGGCTACAATCTAAAACCGTTCATCGTGGAGGCCAAATTTTGGTTGGGAGTTGCGTACGTTCGAAGGGAAGTTGCAGCGGGTAGGAGGGGCCGAGATCGACTCATCTCTGGCCGGTGGTGGAGCTCGCAGAGGCGCGTCGTTCGGCATGTTTTGATCGAATTATTGGTGATATGGGTGGGATCGGCGGCATGCCCTAGCTTGCGTGATTGGGTTCGAATTTACCTAGAGCACGAGCGGGAAGAAGAAGTCATATGCGGTCAAAAATTTCTCTTCATATCAACGGTCCAGATCTGTTTTGGTATATTTAAAAAGGAAATTTGTGTTTTAAATATATTAATATATATTTAATCTTTGAAAACTCATATCTCCTCCATACGAGGTCGAAATCGGACGAAACAAGAAGCAGCGGAATCGCAGAGACGAGAGCTACGCTGCAGTGCAGATTCGGGAGTGTTTGGAGCTCATTAGAATTTTTGGTTAAATCGAACGTCGTTCGATTTGATTTAAAATCGTAAAATCAAGGTGAGTGTTTTATAACGCTCACAACGTACTGAATATCTTTATGGTAGTTAAATTTGACATTATGAAGTGATATGAATTTATTTGTCGTTGTTTGATAAATATTTAATTGTCATATAGATTGTCATGTGAATTCACCGTTGAAAAATTAAATTGACAGTAAATTGAAATTAGGATTTAATCGAAATCAAATTTCCCGATATTGATAACTATGAAATTGCCGTGAATTGTATTGACTATTGGATGATTTATTTCGATGGATGCTATTGGTTGATATTTAAATGTTTGGATGTTTATTTGCTTATATATATATCCTGTTATACATACATATGACACTGTGATTGGTTTAAGTAATATATATTCATCCCTGACATGTAATTGAAATAAATAATCACTTGGCCATAGGATAGGAAATTACATACGGACACCGGGTTGGTTAAATTAAATGATTTTAAAAGTTATTTTGAAATCATTTAAATGAATTGATTTTAAGAATAAAATCCAATTTATGGAAATTGAATTATTTTGAATTGAAGCTCGAGATGTTGGAATTTAAACTTGGTAAATGAAATTGTTTAATTACTCGAAGTTTAGATTTTTAAGAAAAAAAATCGAAATACGGCGTAAATTTTCGAAATTTGATTTGTTTTAAAAGATTGGACTTTTAATCAGACTCTGAATATTTCTAAGAAAATTTATATGAAATGATATTTCAAGTTGAGTTTGGAATTGAAAATTGATTTGAAATTGAGATTTAATTAATTTGGAATTTAATTGAAATTCAAAGAAATTTGTGAATTGGACTAAATTGAAACTATTGAATTAAATTTGAAGATAAAATTGATTTGAATAGGATTTGAACTGAAATTGATTTGGAATGTAATACTTAAATGAATTCTTGAAATCCGAATGTTAATCTAAGTTTATTGAATTGGAATTGTTCCAGAAATTAAGTAAACTACTTAATACGGATGTTTAATTTGAAGTATATTCTAATTTGAATACGAAATGGTTTTAAAGCGAATCTTATATTCTTATATAAATATATGAGCTGTTTTGAAATGTGAAATATTTAAAGTTTCAAAATATATTGAAAGTGAAATTGTTTATTTTGTGGTTCAAATATGTATTTGAAATTGATAATTTGAAATGGTTTATTGAGAAGCTGAATCGAGTTGAAATTGATGATTTGAGATTTGATTAAATTTTAAATTTTGGAATTCGAGTTTATGTGAATCATTTTGTGGAATTTGGGGCGAAAAATGGTTTTGAAATCGAAATGAGATATTGAGGCGAAAATGATTTTTGAAATGAAATTGTATACTTTGAGTAGATATGATGATTTTGAAATGGATTTGATTTTGAAGCGAATATGATATTTTGATATCAATTATGAATCAATTTGAAATGTAAAAGAGCCATCGGTGTAATAATACGTAGTTATTAAAGATTCAAATCAATTAGATTTTTCCAAAACAAAGCTGTAGTAAGACAACAGAACGGTCTCTTCACTTCGAAACTCGAAAATGAACGTCGATGATGCTGCAGTCATCACCGAAATTATTTTCCAGTGACAAAGAGAAGAGCACTAAATTCTCAAACTTTAAAATCCTTTAGAGACAATTTTTTTTTTATTCAAAATACTTTAAATACTATCCTTTTAAAAATTTTAAACACAAGGTTTGAAACCATTGGAAATTAAATTCTTTAAATTTCTTGTTTTAATTTCAGTTCCCAAATAAATTTATAAACAACTATTTATAAATTCATTTGTAGAACAACAAATGATAAATAAAGTATTATCACTTCAAATTATCAATTTAAATCAATTTATTAAGTTCCATAAATTTACCTATATCAAAATTTATTTCATTAACAAATTTATTTTTATATATATATAATATTGTGTCAGTTTGTTCTGTCAAAGTGTTTTAGAAATCCCATCGATAACGTTGATCAGACGAATCGATCGAAAACCCAAATCAACATCAACAACTCAAACAACACAATATAAAACAAAACATTAATTTACAAGTACAGTTCAAAATGTTAGGAAGATAGATTGGAACAAAAGACAAGATGATTAAATAACAAAGTAGGGAGATGGACAAGCTTAAATAGATCGCGGACAACCTTAACCGGGTCAACCGTGACTTAAAGAATAAGATCGATGTGGATTTTTCTGGGGTAAATCTACGTTCGACCTCAAGAGATAAAGTTTGGAATAACAAAAGATATTAACATCTAAACCAAGGATAATATAAATTTCTGGGGAATCGATGCTGATTGTAAAGGATTTTCACCCTTTTACAAGAAAATTAGAATATTGGCGAGACTGCCAATTCACTATAAAGATCATTCGAAGTGGAGTTATGTGATACTCCAGAATCAAAGAAGATGAATAGTGCGGGACAAGAATGGATTTTGGAACCATGCGGAACGTTCCAAAATTCAAGGAAACCGAGTCAAAAGAAAGAGATTCAAACTCGAATGGAAGTGATTCTGTAACTAAATTTACCATACATTCTAAGTTTTGCCTCAAAGACAGAGCTCTGATACCAACTGTAACGACCCGATATTTTCAACCATTCGCATCCATTATAAGTGTATAGGCAGACACTCATGCCGGAGTTGAATTGCTCAAAATACCGCGTTGTAAATAAAATTTAGCAAATCTCAGAATATGCAGTAAATAAATAATCACAGATCACAGACATAGAGTAAAATTATGCAGCGGAAGTAAAAGAGATAGTAGTTCATGAAGCTACTATATATATAAGATATATCAGAGTTAAATAAAATACAACAGAAGAAATAAAGTACAACAGAAGTTTCAAGACATAGAAGTCTACTAATACAAGAGCTGAAATAGAACAACAGACTGAACAGATAAAACCAGATAGTAGCTGGATAAGGATGATCTCCAGTAGTCCTAGCTCCATGAAGATGAAGTCCAACTGATACTCAGGCTGACCCGAGCGTAAAATAAAACATAAACACTCGAGTCAGGATATACATACTTATACAATGTAAACCAACTCAAGTGAACTGTAGTAAAGGTACAAGTAACTTAGAAGATGCTTGGGACCGCCCATCCTCTAAGGATCCGTTAAAATATCTACTATGTAGTAATATTCGATATTATAATAGTGTCTAAATAAGTAAAGTATAATCATATCGGAAAATAGCGTTAAGGGGATGGAGAACCTTAACGCGGTCGGATCTTAAAATCATAATCGTAGTAAAGCTCGATATGGTAGGTGACACGGCACAACTAGGCAATGCCAGGGTAGATATACCAATTACGCACACGGACTGATGGATACGCATAGCAGCCACTACCGTTCCACCTCGAACAACATTCCCAAATCGGAGGATGGCCATCTAGTCAAATCACAAGTAAGAGTATAATATCGAAGAAATGTGTCCGAGAAGAGGTGCTACCTCACTGGTCCGAGATCGCTCCTGTTTTAGCCACCTTATGCCAACTCACGGGAGTTGGGTCCACGTAACATACCTTAAGAACGTCGCCACCATCCTACTTCATTCTGGAATCTCCACCGCGTACACAGTTGCCAAAGTGGTTTTCGGTAAGACAAAGAGTATGCCCATATCCGATCCCGGTCTCTTTAACAACCCAACGTTATTATAACCCGTGGTTATAAGTTTAAAAACAGTTTATACTTCAAAATAGAATATCATTTCAAATCCAAATCTTTATCAGAATAAAGATTAAATCAATTCCAAACCATTTTCATATTTTTAAAATATCATATCATTTCAAAACTTCATTTCAAATCATTTTAATATTCCAAATATCATTTGAGTTCAAATCTAAATATTCAACTTTAAATACCTTTTTAAATAGTTTATATTCCAATCAAATAATTCATTTAAACCTTTTAAGGGGTAATTATATTTTCAAATCAAGTATTCAATTTCCAAAGTTTTCAAACCATTCTGAGTTCGTTTACTAAGCCAGAACCCTAATTTTTAAAATTTCAGCATTTCACAGCATTTAAAAACAACTGCTATAGGTTATATTTGTAAACATTTTTATTCAGCAAATCAACATTTATAAACTGCTATAACAGTTCAGTTTTAAAACAAAATCATATTTCAGCCTACTGTAGTCCTTAACAAGTGCTACGGTAGCCCTTTTATTAGTTCAGGTTCAATTTTAGTTTCTGCTACAACAGCACTTACCAAGTACTACCATAGCCTTAGTTCATTTTAGTCTTTTGGTTCACTTATATAATCCACAACACTTAACAAGTGCTACAGATTCTACCTAGTTCAGAACTTATAAAATCATACATTAAAAATGTTCATTTCGATCCTTTAACTGATTTATTAAAAAGAGAAATTTTACAAGTTAAAACCAAAACTTACAAATTTGCTTATTACATTCATTTCAACATTTTAAAATTTAAACTTCATTTTTCCACCAATTTAAAACTAAATTTCATTTCAATTTAATTAACTTAAGTTTCCATCTTTTCTTTTAGTCAAAATTTCAAATTTAAGTTTCGTTTTAAAATCAATATTCCTCCATTTATTTATATTTATCACATAGAAAAATCATTTCTATTCTAAATTAATCACTTAAAAATTCGATTTAAATCAGTTTAATATTATTACAATATTTAAATTATTTAAAAGTATCCAGAAAATACAGAAAAATAACCACGGGTCTGTATAATATTTTCTAGCCTAAGTCAAGTGATACGGATACTATATCATTTCAATCCGTAATTTACAAAGAAAAATCCGGGTTTTATCATTTCAAACCCGCAATCCCAAGTAAATAAAATTTTATTGAAAATCGTTCAGGCCTATCATTTCAGCCCATAACGATCTTCCCTTATTCTAAAGTCCGTTCGGGTATGTATCATTTCAACCCATAGTGATTCTATTCTACAGGGAACTTGCAGTGTGATTTAACAGAATAGAATAACAGTAAAATAAGAACAGAATATAACAGATGATACGATATGCAGTTTTAACAATTAACATCAACTATAAATAAATCACAGGTAGTTATAACATCATTTATTTATTTATTTATTTCTACACATTCAGTTGCGGTCGTTTCACAATCATATAAGTATGAATATTCGTGTGAGATTTACTCACCTCTATGGAGCTGGAGATTCGGAAAAAGAATACGATGTCTATCGGAAGCACGTGGATAGTACGATCAGTTGTTAGCGGATGCGCCAACTAGATTCAAACCAAAAGCACAATAAATAATCAAATCTAAGATTGCACGAATAACGAATTTTCAGATGAAGCAAACAACCGAAAAAGAAACAGGTTGAAAATCGAAAGCAATAGCACGACCACTTTTAAATATAGATTATAACTTTAAATTTTGCAAAGTGACAAAACATTTTTTTTTCAAAACAACGGTCAGTCACGCGACAAAACAACTCCACGTATCCTTTTTTTTCCTAAACAAAGCTCAAAAGAAACTATACTACAAAGTACAAAGTGATAGGCAACCTTTTCATTTCCCCCTTTTTTTTTCAACAAGGCAAAGGCAATAAAACTAAAAACTAAAGCAAAGCTCGGTCTGGAAATACTACGAAATATAGCTGCAGAGGTGACACCATACATTCGTGTTCATCATTTTTTTCTTTCTTTCAGAACCAGGGCCATAGGACACATAGATTAAACTTCAAAATACAAAGGCTCAACTACCTTAGAGGCATCAGGTTTCAGGTCAGTGGGGGCTGCGTCACCTGAACTTGCGGCCAGGGGTTATGTCAGAGGGGCACGGCATGGGTTGGTTTAGTCTCGGCCTGGGGTGTGGTGGCTGGCAGGTCACGGCCTGGGTGGAGGAGCTGGGGTAGGGTGGTTGGCGTGGTAGTCTGGGTAGGGTCGTGGTGGTGACGTGGGTTAGCGTGGATCAGTAGATTGGGTCTCGGTCTGGTGTTGCCTTGGAGGCGGTGGTGGGTGGCACGTTGGTCTCGGCTGGGCATGGGGTAGATCTCGGTGGATTGGGGTAGGCTGTGGTGGTGCCTGGTCTTGGCTTGGTGGCGAATGGGTAGGGCTGACGTGGTTCATGGCTGGAGAGTGGGTTAGGGTGTGGGTTTCGGCATAAGGTTGGTCTCGGCATGGAAAATAAGGGGTTAGAGGAGTGGGATCTGGTGGTGAATGGTATGGGTTTGGAGGCAGGCAAAGCACGGTACAGCAAAACAAAAGCAGGGGACAACAAAAATTTGAAATACAAAAAAAATGAAAAAGGAAGGAAGGCATGGGGTTGACACAACAAACAGGGGATGAGCTGTAACAAAGCAGAGTAAAAATAAAAACAAAAATTAAAGAAGGTACGGCCATTACCTGGAAGAAGAAATGTTTACGCAAAAGCAAATGGAACTGAAAGAAAAAGTTGGATCTGGCAATTATAAATTGCTCTGAACGGCAGGGAATTCAAAGCAATTAAATTTTATTAAAAGCTGGAACGAAACTTATGGAATGCAAAGAGGGAAATGGACTAATTCTCACGTGAACGGTTCAATGCAAGATTTTTTTGAAATTTTCAAACTGAAAATATACAGCTGAAAATTTTCAAAGCCAATGCATATAAAAATCAAATAGACAAAGGGACAACGAACGTAAAGTGTAACGCCCAACGTAACGTACAACCGTTATTTGTTTCTCTTATCAAATAAATTTAAAAAAAATGATAACGTTTCTTTAAATAAAATAACGTATCATTTAAACCAAAATTTAAATAGCTATTTTCATAATTAATAAAATTTGATTTTAATATAAAGTTAAGAACGGATGAAATTATACGTAAAAATGTAAAGTTTAAATTTCCCGTTTGACACTAGTTATTACACTTTTAATTCAAATCAATATTTCCAAATGTTTATTTCTAATAAAATTTCGTTAAAAAAATTTTGGGCTGTTACACTTTCGTGGGGATTTATTTGTGTGATCAGCAGAATGAACAGCAGCAGACTTTGATGGGGACTGATCAGATTGTTTAGATGGTAGGTCAACAGCAGCAGCTGCTAAACGCTCAGGGGAATATATGGAATCAAGAACTTCAACCGCACAAGAATTGCTATGCTCAGCAGTATTCTGAAGGGAATGCTTATCCAATGGAGAAGACTCATTCATTTGTGCAAGATTATGAAGTGGAGAGCAATTATTCTGCTTTGTTGGACGATTCTGTTCTTCCAGAATGGGCTGACTTCCCTCAGGAGTGGGACTACCAGTACTAAAGCAAGCTTCAAAAATATTTTGTTGTAAATCTTTGTAATTATTATGATCTAGGGTATTTTTTGGCACTGAGCTGCTGGGGTTAAAGTCTGTAACCTGGTTATCAGTATGCTCAGGAAGAATAGTGGTAGTAGCAGTATGATCTGGTGCTGATGCTTTTGGTATCCACTTTTGTGTCGTTGGGTTTGGGCATTGTGTATCACTGTGACCAAAACAACTGCATGACTTACACAGAGGTGGAATAAACTCATATTCCACCTCTTGCTCATAAATTCGACCTTTGTTATCTTTTGCTCTAATTATTTTGGGAAAAGTGGCATTAGTTGTCACCTCTATTAATACTCTTGCAAATTTAAGTCGTTTAACTTTTCTAGTGTACTCATCAATGTCCAAAGGTTTACCAATAAGGCTAGCAAATTTACTAATGCCCCTAGCATTCCACAAAGATAGATGTAGGTTATGTAATCTCACCCAAATAGGGTATGTGTCTAGCATATCTCTTTCGAATTGAAAGTTAGCATCCCATTTTTTCATAAATATAAGCCTGCTATCCATAAACCAGGGACCCCCATTTAAAACTTTATCAAAATCTGCATGATTTTCAAATTTTACCAAGAAGAAACCATTATCCCTAGAATAAATTTCCCATGTACCTTCTGGCTTCCAAACTTTTTTAATGTAGGCATTGAAATGCACATAATAAGGTCGTTTACCCGTAAGATATATGAAAATAGAATTATTCCACATCTCATTAGATAAATGATAATCCAAGTCATCTATACTAGCAAAATTACCTGTATCATCACTTGCTGGTTGATGAAAAATAATATCTTCTTTGATAGAAACGTGTTTATCAAACAGATCTGACCAGGATCTTATACCCTGAGCCTTATTAAATTTAAAAAGAGAGGCATTAGTTTTAGGGTTAGACCATGGATTAGAGGCTGCAGTTTGTTTCTGTTTCCCACGACGGCGAACTTCCTGCCAGCCCTCCCGATCCTCGTCATCGACGGCGGCTGGAGTAGGAGAAGGATTAGATGCGGCGGCGGCTGAGTCCATGGATTCGCGAAATTAATTTCTTAATTGACTATTCTAGTTTAA
Source organism: Allium fistulosum (assembly GCA_030737815.1). Taxonomy (NCBI): domain Eukaryota; kingdom Viridiplantae; phylum Streptophyta; class Magnoliopsida; order Asparagales; family Amaryllidaceae; genus Allium; species Allium fistulosum. Next base: position 870,417,187 of record CM060904.1, on the reverse strand, counting down.
AAGTATATATATATATGTATATATATAGTACATTTTATGTAATTTTATATGTATTAAAATTAAGCAAGTTGTATAAATTTGTTTCAAAAATAAATGTTAAAGACATAACAAGTATGCAAGTATTTTGCATTTTTTATAATAAATGTATGTATTTGTTTCAAGATATATAATGTATATGTTTGATTTTTATTTTTATTATATATATATGTGTTTAAATCTAAAACCATGATTTTGAAAAAAAAACATATAAATATATATATATCAGTTCATTATACCAATTATCTTCGTCGACCCAGTTCTAATTCGTTTCATCGATCCATATTATCAGCTTTGATCGTCGAATTCACGCCAATCTAACTTGCTTTGGAATTCGTTAGTCGAGTTTTCAATTCAGTCCATTATCAAACCTCTCTAGCCTCGAAAGGTGAGCAATCACTCACGATTAACGTTCTTTTATTTAAATTTGATTTCAATTGAAACGACAATTGAAATATGCTGCTGCTAGTTATTTACATTGCTATATATATGCCATCATCTGTATCTGTTCACTTGTGACATCTGACACCATTATCTGTAATTTATATATATATATATGCCATCATCTGTATCTGCTCACCTATGACATCCGACACCATTATCTGTAATTTATATTTCTATATATATGTCATTATCTGTATCTGTTCACCTCTGACATCTGACACCATTATCTGTTATTTATCACTGATGATATATGCCTGTTACTGTTGTTATATTTTTATCATATCAGTTATCACTCTACAAGTTCCCTGTTAATATAGAATCACTATGGGTTGAAATGATACATACCCGAACGATCTGTAGAATAGGAGAAAATCGTTATGGGTTGAAATGTTAAACCCAAGCGATTTTCATTTGAATTGAATTTGGGTTACGGGTTGAAAAGATATATACCCGTATATATATTTAAATTACGGATTGAAATGATAAATATCTGTATAACTTGACCATAGGGTAGAAAATTATATACAGACACCGTTGGTCTATATATAAATATTTGAAAAATGATTTCTATGGTTTTGAAGGAAATATATGGTTGTAATAAATATTGATTTTAAAGATTTAATAAAGTTGATTTAATAAAGTCGATTTAATCAATATAAAATAATGTTTAAGTATTTATGTAAATTTCTATTTTCAAATATAGAGTTTATAATGATTCAGGTTGGAAAGATAAATTGAAATTGATTTGAAATTATATTTATTTAAGAATTTTTCTTAAATAAGTTTGATTTGAAATTTATTAAATTTGAAATTGAAAGATATGTTTTATAACTTGAATTTGATTAAAAGTGACTTAAATGAATATTTCAAACTTATATAAATTTAAATGGGATATTTGTTTATTTAAATTTTTAAATTGAAGTTGTATTTAGATGTATTGAAATGATTAAAGAAATATCTCAGAAACAAAATGTAATGAAATTAAATTGAGATATAAATGGAATTATCAAATTTAGTTTTGAAATGTGAATATTTAAAGCTTTGAAATATATTGAAATTTAAATGGCTTATTTTGTGGTTCAAATATGTATTTGAAATTGATAATTTGAAATGATTTATTGAGAAATTGAATTGAGTTGAAATTGATGATTTGAGATTTGATTAAGTTTGAATTTGGAAGTCGAGTTAATTTGAATCGATTTTTGAATTTATGGAAGCTATTTTATTTTATAAAGTATTTTTTTTAACTATATCTACAACTATTTATACTTTACTTTATAAATTATTTTAATATAAACTATTTTATATAAATCATTTTCAATGTATATTATTTTATTATAAACTATTTTAACTTATAACTATTGTATATAAACTATTTTATTTTATAAACTATTTTATTATATACACTAATTTTAATATCTAAACTGTTTAAGAGGAAAGTGTTATGAATTCCAAAATGTTATGATTTCAAACTATAGTTTCAAAGTGTTATGAATTTCAAGGTTTTGATTTCCAAAGTGTTTTGATTTTAAAAGACTTACGATTTCGAAAGCGATATAACTTTGGAAAGTGATATGATTTTGGAAATGGATTTATTTAAAGTGAAATTGATATCGTATGGATATGGTTTTGAAATGACAATGATATTTCGGTTTGAAATATAAACTATTTTGAAAGTTTATTAAATGACCATCGGTGTAATTAATACGTAGTTATTAAAGAGACCGGGATCGGATATGGACATACTCTCTGTCGATACCAAAAACCACTTTAATAACTAATATACGCGGAGTGTTGATCCAGAATGAAGTGGATGGTTTGGTGAACACGTTGACTGAAGAAAGAGAACGATATTGGATGACCCCTGACATGACTAAAATAGGAGCCGCGCCGGGCCATTGAGGATCGCCATCTCTAGCGAACACACTTCTTCGATACCTTATCTATTACTTATGTGATTCGATTTGGGTGCACCCCTTGATTTGGGAATGTTGTTTCGTGGTGTTGGAGTAGTAGCTGCTATGCCCAACATCAGTCCGGATCAGGCAACTACTAGTGTCCTAGTTGGTATCGCCTCATGTACCTTGTCATACTGATTATCCTATTCGCGACCACTATGATTTGTTTCGTGTTATACCTATGGGGTACCCTCTGATAACCACTAGTTTACGGTGGGGTTTACGGTGCTGTATAGACTATGACATGGTAAAAATGTGTTAAGGGTGGAATGGGCCATGACTTAACGCTATTTTGATATCGTACTTTACTGATTAGACATTATCTACTTAGCGTACACTATTACATAGTAGATAGTTTAACGGATCCTTAGAGGATGGTTATCCCAAACATCCTTTGAGTTACTTGTATTTCATTTGTTATTTCACTTGAGTTGGATTTATTGATATAAGAATGTTAATTCTGACTCGAGTGTTTAGTGTTTTGCTTTACGCTCGGGTCAGACTGAGTGTACCAGTATTCGAGACTCACCTTTGGAGTTGGAGCTTCGCTTGGAGATCCAGCTATCTATCCAGCTTTCAGATATTCAGTTGATTCCAGTGATGTATTCAGATCTTGTATTTGACTATTGTATTGAGATATCTATGTATTCGAGACCTCTGCTGTATCTTGTTTAACTCTGTTATATATATAGTAGCTTAATGAACTACTATTCATTTGTTTCTGCTGCATTATTGTTATATTACTCTGTGTCTGTGATCTGTGATTATTTTATTTACTGTATATGCTGAGTTTTGCCAATTTAAATTAACAATCCATTGTTTTGAATTATTCTTGTCAGGCATGTGTGGATTTATTATCGACTTGAATGGTCCAAAATAGCGGGTCGTTACAACTTATATATATATTAAAATAAAAATAAAATATTGTTTTATTATTATAAATATATTAGTACATATATTTTTCTCGGTTTTAGCTAGAAAAATTATTATTTATTTAAATAACTTATTTACATTTAAATATATATTTATAATTTATGCATATATATATTAATATATTATTTACAGGAATTTATATTTACATATATACATATATATAATATTTATATATAAGTAATAGTTTATATACATACATATATTTGGACAACATACACTTACATATCGGATAAGCTAACGTGTCCATTGCAATGTAAATCCCAACATCTATACATGGGCATATTATTCCTTGCACGGATTAACATGTTACACACACAGATATATATATGTAACGACCCCGGATTTTATATATATTTTAAATGATAATTAATTAATTTTTGAATAAAAATTTGTGAAATAAATGAATAAATGGATGCGAGTTTCCCTGAACTCAAATAAATTTGGTATAAATCATTTAAAATTTAAAATATTGTATATATATGTATATATGTGAATGTGTATATATTTGGGTATATATGAGTCTATTTGAAATTACATATATATTTGATTTGAATTTAGATCTTAAATAAATGGTTTGAAAATAATTAAAAAAAAATATAGACTTTGACACATGAAAGAAAATAAATAAATAATTTAAAATTTAGAAATCGATAGTTAATTTATAAAATAAATACAAGATGATAAACATTAAAGTAAAATAATAATAATAAATATTTAAGCTAGAAATAAAATATAAATATGTAGATAAACTATAATAATATAAAGTAAACATTAGATAAATTATAACAACATATTAAAATAGAAATTTATTTATATTATAAAAATAATAAGATTAAAGAAAATAAAATATATGTTAAATAATTTGAATTTCTAAATATATCTTACTAATATGTAAACATAGAGTAGACGGGAAATATATATATTCATGTACAAGCAAAATATAAGTAAATACATTAACAAATTCTAATAACATGTAAATATAGAAACTCATGCATATTTCAAAGTATAAGACAAAAGAAGAAAATACAAATATTTATGTACAAAACGAATAAAGACAAGTATGTACAAAGTAAAACAAACAAAAATATAAGTATATGAATGGCTTGCAAAAAAATAAGACAAGGCAATTAATGTAGCATATAAAAAAAAGTTTAGAAAGGCAAGAATAAAAAAATAAGATAAGTATATAGATTTGTACAAAGCAATTAATGCAAGATCATCTAGTACACAATATATGGATTGTATCGGCCACCAAAAAAAAGATTTGCAGCCACCAAACAAGACTGCATAGTCAACAAGCAAAGCAAATTGTACATAACAACATTATCACCTGTAAACTCAAAAATATAACATCATACTTTCTTTTATATATATCAATCATCTTCACCAATTCGTTCCCTTCAAGCTATAAGATCTGAAGTAAATACAATCTTCAACAACATATCACTCTCCATCTTAGTTTCGTTTCTTCAAAACTGAGTAATATCTGAAGCAAGCTTCAGTTTAAAGAAAATTAAAAATAGATGTAAATCAAAGATAGATTCCAGTTTCAGTTAAAAGCATTCTCAGTTTTCAAATGCAAAGCCTGTTCTCTGCTATTCAAAACATCTAGGTGAGTAAACAAATCCATTTAAAGATTTTAAATCTGTCTTCAATATAGATGCATGCTGTAAATGAATTATGATAAGTGATTTCATGATCGGTTAAATAGAAATGCATGTATATTTATGTTTGCATAAATGCCTGGGAATGATATATGCTCTGTGCTTAATCTACTGTTTTAAAATATGTTCAAAACTAAATCTCTCACCCTCTAATCTTCTTTAAGCTTTGATCTATAAACAAAGCTTATTACTAATAACAAGAAAATGAGATTAAAAATGTTTACAGTAAGAATCTGTTGATCATGGTGACATAGAGGAAGAAGAACAGCAGATTTGAAACATATTAAAACTCTCGATCGTAATAATTGGTTGATTCAGGTGTATTATCAGTTTCGTCATCGAAGATTAGGATTTTTAAATTTAAAATCAAGATTTTTAGGCGGTTAAATCATGAGAAATTGAGAGTTGGTCGTATTTTTTATTTCGAGTAATTTCTGATGATCGGAGAAATTTGGGGTCGCGAGTTCTTGGGTGAAGCAAGTCTGGAGTCTGGTGATGTCGGCAAAAATGGTGGGAGAAATTCACGAATGTTGTGGTGGTGTAACCACGGTGAAGTAGGGTTTAAGATGGTTTTGGGTTGAGGTTGGAACTGGGGTTGCCGCGTCGCCATGGGAAGGTCGAAGGTGATCGCAAGGAGGGGGATCTCTGCTGGAGTTCGTGATGCTATTCTGGGCAAGGCGGCATGAGTTTTAGTGGTGGGGTTCATCGTCGATGAAGAGTTTTCTCGTTTGGGGTGTTTCCAGATTTGAATCAGGGGGTTTGATTTTGATGTGCTGTCGATTGTGTTGATCTGGAAGGTCGGAGATATTGGGAAGTTGATCGATGACTTGAAGGTGGCTTCGACGAAGCATCGGAGCTGGCCAGACCAACGTGCACGTGCACGCGTGCACGTCAATGTCTGGTGAAGAGTAGTGTCGGGAAGATACAGGAGGGATTCTCGAAGGCAAGCTCGAGGAAATTGTGTTCGACTCAAAGGGATGAGAACACGAGTGATGCTCGGGAAATTTGTTGTGTGGCATGGAGGGAAACTCGGGTATTTATAACAGTTTTAAATTTAATAAAGGCAAGATTTTTAATTTAAATGAATCTAGTTTAAATTATTTCTTAAAACTAATTATTTATAAAATGAATGATCTATCTTGATTTAAGAAATGGTAAGTTTTGTTTAACTTAACGTATCAAGATAAATTCTTAAATTATTCTTAACTTAATTGTAAATAAGTAAGTAAATGAGAAAAAATAAAGTGTTTAAAATTTATGGGTTAATTAAGTAATGAGTAAGATAAATGATTTATCTTAAAGGTAATTAAGGACTTGGATAATTAATGATTAATTAAATTAATGAAGTGATTTAAGGGAAATCAATTAATTAATGATTTTGGATTAATTTAATTTTAATTAAGGGATTATAAATTAATTAGAGGTTAATTAATTAGAAATTTGGTATTTATTAATGTCAGTAATTAGAGATTAATTACTTAGATGATAATTACTTAAAGAAGTAATTAAAGATTAATTTGTTAAAGGTTAATTAATTAACTTAAGTGATCATGGGATAATTACTTGATGGAAATAATTAAGAGATAATTAGATTACTTAAAAGATAATTACTTAATGTAGGTAATTAAAGGGTTAATTCATTAATGAAATTAATTTCCATTTTCTCTGATATTAAGGATGTGACTCGAATTAGATGATTGATTATTATTGAATGCTGCAAATTGTTTTGTCATCTCTGCTGTGTAATGCTGTGTGATATGATTTTTTTTTAATTCAAGCTGTGATGAATGTAAATTATTTATTTATAATGCATTTTTATTATCTATCTATGATTCTGTGTGTATAGATAAGCGTTATAGATTATACCGCATATCGATATTTCTATGCTTGAATCTATGATGTTGCACTATTGTGTTAAACCCCTGGACCACACTTATACACACACAAATATGGATTTCACGAGGAAATCGGTTAAGTCACAGATAATTTAAATTTAATATTTTTTTGAAATTGAAATTTTAATTTGAATTGATTTTCGAAATGGATTTGGGTTAAATGTTAAAGCTTTTGAAAAGGAGTTTTAAGATAAAAATTATTTTGAATAACTTGGTAAAGTTTTTCAATTTAAATAATTTAATTTGAATCTGAATTCAAAAATTTGGAATAGAATTTCATGATTTGAAATTATGGTTAAGATGTTATAAAATGTGTTTATATGAAATTAAACCATTTTAAAAGTATTGGTTTGAGAATTTGAATTTAACCCAAGGATTTTAATTCGTCTAAATGAATCAGATTTTCCGAAATGAAAACTATTTGTTTCCAAATAACAGAAGCTTTCATATAAGAAATGAATTTCCAAATTGTGTCAATAGAATTTCAAGTTTGAATTGAAAAATGGTTTTCCAAGTTATGAGTGAAATTCTTTTTGAAAGCTATGAATTGAATCTATTACTTTTAACAGATTTAAAATGGTAATGTGTTTAAACCATTTGAAAAGAAAGTTTTGGACAATAAATTGTGACTTAATTGGAATCCCATTATCCATATGTTTTCAAATATTGCGCTCACTATTCGGTTTAGCCGGGAGAGGACCTTTGTGTCACATAACCCATTCCGAATAAGTGATACGTCGTATATGGATAGCATTTGAAGACCGGTGGTGAAGACCGGGTATTTGCGAGAACGATAGGATAACCTATCGATTGTCTCTGCACCGAGTAGCGCCCGGTATAGAGATTTCTTAAGTGATGGGAAATTCGGTCGGGATTGTGAATACCCGGATTGCAAGGGCTTCTTCGGAAGTGCCTTCGGTGCTGTTTGAACCCGGAACAGACTTGTATGGTTACATGTCTGACATTACACTTTGAGATATAAAGCAGATTTCTTTCAAATACATTTCTGTTGGTGGCGGAGATTTATTCTCTTAGCTTAACACCCTTCTCTGAGACGTACGAGCTCAGAGGTTATGTAGTTGATGGTTATCAGTGATATACTCCCAATTTGGTAGTGTGGCATGCTGAGTGTTGCTGTGTGATGATCATTTATTGATCATTTGTTGATCAAAGCGCGGCTTTGTGAAAAAGTGTAGCTTTGTGGACGAGACCTCTTCGGACCTCACATCCCGGAAATGGTCAAAACAGGAATGATGCGGCAAGGTTATGAGGGTCGCTCCCTCTAGGGTATGTCATTTCCTTCTGGAAAAGGGTGGTATCAGGTATGGAGCTCTGGTATTTAACTTATGTGGATAGTCCAATCTCATTTACTGTGTGATTGTTGTTTGATCGAGGCGCCTCGGATAAAGGTCCTAAAGGACTGGGGGGTGGCATATTCGTGTAGTAGTTACCTGGTGTCAGAGGTAACCTGGCCTTATGTTGGCAGAGAGCTAGTTAGTTCTCGGGACGCCCCGCCAGAGGCGATCCCATGTGGCATAGGAAGTTCCTTAGCCTGACCATTTGTTGGAAATCCAATTTCCAATACGAACCTGTACGGTTTTAGTTGTAGAACCTGCCATTTACTTATGTTGGTCGCCACTGTTTAGATGGTAGCTATAGTAGGCATACAATAATGGTTGTATGTTGGCTAAGATTAATATTATACTTTCGAAATGTTTTCCACTATGCACTAGTAATAATATCAAAGGTGTACTTGCGTAGTAAGCATATTTAACTATCATAAGAAGAAATCTCCTCCAATTCTGCGTTTGCATTGTGTGTGTGGCGGGAGGTCTTATGGTAGTTTCATTTTCCAAAAGCATTACAGATTTCAATGTTTAATATTCTTTTGTTGTTTGTTTAAAGATAAACTAGCTCGAGGCTATCGCTTTATCAATCAAACTGCTTTTGTTACTCACACCAGTCTCATGACTGACTCGGAGTTTATTGTTCCTTTCCTAAACTCTGGGTGCTCACAATTTTCCACACGGGCAGTCTAGAGTTGGGTTTTTCAGATAATCAGGTTCAGTTGACATTGGAGCTAGTTCAGTTTTGGAGATCATGATTGACATTGTGGTTTGAGCTTGATGTTGGAGTTATTGGACTTATTCTATTTCGAGGATGATTTGGAGTTATCACTTCTGTTATTTCCGTTGTATCATTATTTATCTCTGATATTGTTGTATCATATTGATATCATTGTTGTATATCATACTGGATATTGTATTCATTGGAGTTGTATATGATATCATCTGTTTTCTTTATTCCGCTATGTTGTTATACTTAATGGTGTTATAAGCTCCGGTGAACCAGATTCGGCGTTTAAATCTGCGGCATTTTGAGTACAAGTGAAGTACGTGTGCCGATTTTCGAAGGCCGAGTTTAGGGTCATTACAAGTGGTATCAGAGCTAAGGTTGAACTTTAGCTCAGGAGTATAACACATTAAGTTGCTCATTAGAGATAGGGTGAAGTATACCTTAGAATGAGTAATCTCTAAGATATCCGTCCGAATGCCTCAGTAAATTCTCTTATTATTCACTGATAGTGAGTATGAGTGCAAGAAGAGGATGAGATAGGGGACAGGGAAATACGACTATATATGGTCAATACCCTGTAACAACAAGGAAACAATCTTTTCTCTATCAATCTCTTTTGTTCAGCATCTTTTCTCAATTCTTCGATAGTTCCTGGTAGATCCAGGAAGAAATTCGATATATGAATATGGGACGTAAACTCCAAAAAGGTCAGAATTGTTTGTTTGGATGAATTGTTTGCTTTGGTTTCTATGATCGATAGGTATACTTTAGTTTCTAAATTTAAAAGTTTTGAATTTGTATCCATATATCTACCTATTCTTTGAGTCCCAGTATATTCTACGAATGGTTAGTTATCCCTTCAAACTAACCGATATCACTCCATATTTCATAGATCTGGATAACCGAGTATCGTGTGAAGAATTTAAAAGATTCGTTCTTATATCTATTATTGATATTCTGATTTGGTAAGCCAAATGCAGAATAGATATTCAGTTGATTTGATGAAACATTTCTTCATCTATCTTTGTGTCTCCCTGGCAAATTTCAAGGACGAAATTCTTTTAAGAGGGGAAGGTTGTAATGACCCCGGATTTTATATATATTTTAAATGATAATTAATTAATTTTTGAATAAACATTTGTGAAATAAATGGATAAATGGATGCGAGTTTCCCCGAACTCAAATAAATTTGGTATAAATCATTTAAACTTTAAAATATTGTATATATGTGAATGTGTATATATTTGGGTATATATGAGTCAATTTGAAATTACATATATATTTGATTTGAATTTAGATCTTAAATAAATGGTTTGAAAATAATTATAAAAATATAGACTTTGACACAAGAAAGAAAATAAATAAATATTTTAACATTTAGAAATCGATGGTTAATTTATAAAATAAATACAAGATGATAAACATTAAAGTAAAATAATAATAATAAATATTTAAGCTAGAAATAAAATATAAATATGTAGATAAACTATAATAATATAAAGTAAACATTAGATAAATTATAACAATATATTTAAATAGAAATTTATTTATATTATAAAAATAATAAGATTAAAGAAAATAAAATATATGTTAAATAATTTGAATTTCTAAATATATCTTACTAATATGTAAACATAGAGTAGACAGCAAATATATATATTCATGTACAAGCAAAATATAAGTAAATACATTAACAAATTCTAATAACATATAAATATAGAAACTCATGCATATTTCAAAGTATAAGACAAAAGAAGAAAATACAAATATTTATGTACAAAACGAATAAAGACAAGTATGTACAAAGTAAAACAAACAAAAATATAAGTATATGAATGGCTTGCAAAAAAATAAAATAAGGCAATTAATGTAGCCTATAAAAAAAAGTTTAGAAAGGCAAGAATAAAAAAATAAGATAAGTATATAGATTTGTACAAAGAAATTAATGCAAGATCATCTAGTACACAATATATGGATTGTATCGGCAACCAAAAATAAGATTTGCAGCCACCAAACAAGACTGCATAGTCAACAAGCAAAGCAAATTGTACATAACAACATTATCACCTGTAAACTCAAAAATATAACATCATACTTTCTTTTATATATATCAATCATCTTCACCAGTTCGTTCCCTTCAAGCTATAAGATCTAAAGTAAATACCATCTTCAACAACATATCATTTTAATATAATAAAATATCATATCCTTACAAAACTTCATTTCAAATCATTTTAATAAAATAAAATATCATATCCTTACAAAAATTCATTTCAAATCATTTTAATAAAATAAAATATCCTATCAGTTCAAATCCAAATATTCAACTTTAAATACCTTTTAAATTCAAAGATATCGTTCATTTACTATCATTTCAAATCACCTTTAAATAGTTTATATTCAAATCAAAATAATTCATTTAAACCTTTTAAAAGTGTAATTATTATATTTTCAAATCAAGTACTCAATTTCCAAAGTTTCAAACCATTCTGAGTTCGTTTACTAAGTCAAAAACCCTAATTATTAAAATTTCAGCATTTCACAGCATTTAAAAACAACCGCTATAAGTTATATTTGAAAACATTTTTAATTCAGCAAAGACAGCACTTAAAACTGCTGTTAAAACTCAGTTTTAGTTGAATTATAGTTCAAAACAGAAAAGACAGCATTTCAGAAGTGCTGCGGTAGTTCAGATTTCAAAACAAGGGTTAAATTTGATTTCAACATAGACTACAGACCATTATAGCATTTCCAGAGAATGCTATAATAGGCCTGAGTTCAATATTAGCCTATAAGTTCAACTACAGCAACTACAGCATTCCAGAAATGCTGTAATAGCTCCTTTTTACACAATTTAGTTCAAAACAGAATCTATAGCATTTCTGAATGCTTAAAAGTTAATTTCAGGTGTTAGTGTATTTCCAGCAATTAAATAACTTTAATTTAAAACACATAAACATTTTTAAAATAATATTTTAACATTTAAAATGTTCATTTACATATCATTTAACATATATCTTTTCACAATAAATTTCTTATAATCAAATCCAATTTTCAACAATTTACTTTATAAATTTTAGTGTAAAAGTGTCCAATTCTTCACATTTCAACAAATAAACTTAACACTTCAAATTTAAATTACCATTTCACAATTTAACTAGATTTCCAATTTTATTTAATTAACTTAAACCTGTAATTAAAACCAAATTTCACATTTCCTAGTCAAGTTATATTTTAAAAGATCACTTTTAAACATTCATTTATTTAACCACTTAAACTCATAGAAAAATCAATAATACTTTAATAAATCGCTTAAATTCAAATTTAATCAAATTATCATATTTACCATTTTCCAAATATAATTAAATTTTCATTTTATTTATATAACTTAAATATCATTTTTAACCAAAATTCCAAATTTCCAACTTAAGTTATATTTCAAAAATCTAGTTAAACCATTCATTAATTACATTTTTAACACATAGAAAAATCATAATTTCTTTAATTCAAAATATTTCAAAATCTGTTTAAATCAAATTTCATAAATTTATATTTTTAAAATACATAAAAATATTCAAAACACTTTATAAAATAACCACGGGCCTGTATATAGTTTTCTAGCCTAGGTCAAGTGATACGGATATGTATCATTTCAATCCGTAGTTTAAAAAGAAAAATCCGGGTTCTATCATTTCAAACCCGTAATCCCAAGTTAAAATAAATTAAATAAAAACCATTCAGGCCTATCATTTCAGCCCATAACGATTTTTCCCTATTCTAAAGTCCGTTCGGGTATGTATCATTTCAACCCATAGTGATTCTAGTCTATAGGGAACTTGCAATGGTGATAACTGATATAAATAACAGAATAACATTAAATAACAGTAACATATGATATAACAGGTGTATAAACATCATATGATCATAACATAGTCAAGTATAACATGATAATATATTTCTACAGATTCACAGGGTGTCAATTTACTAGTTATATAGGTACATATTGTCTGGTGAGAATAACTCACCTGTTTGTGCTGGAGATATCAAAACCAATGTCACAATGGAAACAAAAGCACGATGACAAGACTACGGACTTGAGTGGAGAGCGAATCCAATCTACAACTCTTGTGTACAACCCAAAACAAACAATCAAAACAGCAAAATTCAATACGACTTTAAAATGCAATATCATTGAAATAAAAGAAGATACGACTACGCAGTCTTTTGCTTTGCCTTCTCTATTGTTTGGTATGGCTTTGGAGTCTGATGTGGTTCAGATGTGGTCAAGTTTTGGGTCACGTTTGGGCTAACATAGCTTGGGTTCAAGGCAAGACAAGGTGGAGTTTGTACATGAGGAGGTGATGTGGTTTGGAAGGCAACTAGGTAGTTTTTGGTCAAAACAAGGGCTCGGCCATGGGGATTGGGCTCGGCCTGTGGTGTGTCATTACTGGACAGAGGTGGGGAGGGGTGTGTCGAGGTCAGGTCAAGGGAGTGGTGGCGGCTATGGTGGTGGTTGAAGTGGATGAGCATGTAGATGTGAAATAAGCATGGATCCAGGCATCTAGGTTGTAGTTTGAGGGGTTTGGCCATCAAGGGGGTTCGGCCATGGTCAGATCTGGTGGGGTAGATGGTGGTGGTGGTCTGGAAGAGATGGAAGGAGGTGGTGGCCGTGGAACAAGGGGGAGAGGCTGTAACAACCCGGGATTTGCATTACCAACTAATAAATAAAAGTTAGGATTTTTATTTATTTTAATGAAGCAAAAAAGAATTTGGAATAACAAAATTTATGTGAAAAAGGCTATTTTAATTAAATCGGAAATATGAGATTTTAAAATGAGGATAAAATGTTATTTTTGGAAAGTTAAATATTTTAGGAGAGATTTTAAAACGGGTTTGGATAAGAAAAATAAGTTTTATAAACATACATGAACACTTAGACTAATTTTTGGAAAACATGAAATAACTCTCTTCATATTGGGTTATTAAACCTTACCCAATAACCCACCCTAAACTTCCTCTATAAATTATCTCAAACTCTCCTAACCTCATTCATCAAAACCCTAACCATTTCCTAAAGCTTTCATAACAAAAATGGCCTCCATCTTCATCTCCTTCTAGTTTTAGCTTATGCAAGTCATTCTATGCAAAGGTAATGCAAATACACACCTCAAATCCATTTTTATATCTTTCTTATTTCTGAAATTGATTTTGTAACACATGTTTTATGTGTTTTTTTGATCTTATAGCCTCCTAATCATCTTTTGCTAACTTGGGTTGATGCTATAGTAGTCTTTGTTGCTTTCTAGAGAGGTATATTGCTAAAAACCTCTTCTAATATGTGTTTAATCATCTTTTGATATTGGTAATCAGTTAGTAACACATGTTTTATTATGTAACATGTGAATCATAGCTCTTTGATCATCTTTGCTTTCATTTTGGGGTGTGCACATAAGGTACTTGTAATATATGCTAGCTGAAATTATAATTAGTTTATTGCTGTTAGTAAATTAGGCATATCTCATTCATCTTAAACCGAAATTAAGATTTTCTTGAAGTTATAGAAAGATTATTATGTAGCCTATAACTTTTATGTTTTGAGCTTTGCCTAATTTTGTGGTTTGAATGGTCGAAATCACGTTTGTTTGTCGCTGACCTGACAACAAACTACAGGGTTGATAAAATAAAACCCTGAAATTGATTTGGCCATAAGTTACTCGTTTCTTATCCGAATTAGATATTTTTGGATGTTCCGGAAAGGTTAAAACATATTCTATAATTGTTTTTCATTGAGTTTTCTGTAATTTTGCCATTTAGATGACCTGAAATGCATTCAAAGATAGAAGACCAATTCTATCTTTAACAAGTTATCTTGAGTTTCAATCTGATATTGTTTTGCATGTATCTCTCCCGTTTTTGATCCGAATTAGATAACTTTGGATGTTCTGGAAAGCTTAGATTTAGGGCTAAAACTTTCATGTTTTGAGTTTCATGAAATTTCGAAGTTAATTTGGTCAAAACTGTGCATTCTTACCACTGTCCCGAGAGCACAACGACAGTGATATAAAATTTAGATCTGAGAATTGTTTTAGTCATAGAATTTTCATCTCTAGTCGGAATTTGACGATCTTGGTCATTCCGAAAAGCTTAGAAACTAAGCTACAACTTTCATTTTATTCATTTTGCCAGAATTTGAAGTTTACTATGCCAAAATTGTGGTTTTTCATCTCTGGCCAGTTAGTGCATAGCTATAGGCCTTAGTCTCTTTTCTCCCGTTGTTTTCAGCGTAGAACCCCGACTTTGCGACGCCATCCCGGGCTCGTCCTTTGTCGCATTTCATCGTTTTTGGTCTCATTCAAAAGATGAGATCGAGATCTTTAACCATGCAAAGTTTGGTTTAGATCTGGGTGCATTACGTACTTCGTTCCTATTGCCGAAGTAGCACCCAGAAACTGTTTTACAATAGTGATCATTTTCAGTTATCGTCGGACCAACTTCGAAACATTGTCGTTTCTTCGTTTCAAGTCGAAACCAAAAGATTCTTATTTCATATCAAAGTAGGAGTACTTTTCTACGCTCCTGCAAATTTTCATCAAGATCTGAGTTCATGTGACCCTTCGACCATGTCGTCGAAGTGGGACCTTTACACTGTTTTGACACAGTAAAGTTTTATAATTTTTGTCCGACTTTGAGACTACGCCGTTTCTTCGTTTCAAGTCGGAATTTCCCGATTCTTTTTTCATCTTAAAGTAGGGATGTTGGACTACATGCCTGCAAATTTTCATGACATTTGGACACAGTTTGCTGGTCCAAATAAATTGCCGAACTTTGGTTCGCGTCAGTTTTTTTGAATGTTTACAAACACTAAGAATATTTTTCAGTGATTTTCTGGTTTTATTGATTTCTTTGAGATTTGTCTCTAGATTTCGTACACGGGTTTTATGAATCATTTTCAAAAGATTTTTCACTCCTAAATGGCTTTCGAAATTATTATATAATATTATTTTTAATTATTAAATTAATTACTCCATAATAGGAGATTTTTCAAAAGCCGTTTTAAAGTGATTTCAAAATCAATTATAAATCCGTTTCGCACCATTATTTTCTATAATAAAAACCTCACACTCACTTTTTAGTACGTCGAGCGAAGTGGAAAGGTGCTTAAACAGTTAGGAAATCTCCGGCCTATGGAACCGTGTGTATTTTCTTTCCGGTTAATCCCCGACCTATTCGATTGATCGTTTTGACCTTTGGGTCTAGTTTACCGATGATACGAGGTGGACTTTTTATTATTTGGAGTGTGAGCTTGCTATTGGTTAGGAAACCGTTTAGTGCGAACGTGGGGTATGGGACTCATTGTTAACACTTTACGAGTTCCTCTCCGAGAAGTTAGTGACACATTAGCCTCTGGGCGGCCAGTACTGGACCTCTGGGTCACCACGCCTCTGGGCAACCGTCTCTGGACACCTGCTCTATGGAGCAGTTTATTTTTCGGCATGCGCCTCTGGGCCTTTATCCTTCTGGGAAGGATCTTGCCGTCTCGCGCGTTCCGCATCTGTGCGAGTGATCGATCACAACTCTACAGTACTTGGCAACAACGACTCTGGTCGGTGCACGTGCAATATTGGTATTATTTGATGATTTTTATATCCATTCGAGTACCGCCATTCGGTGTTGGTTCTATGGAACCATACGATGTAAGTGCGATTACCTTATGGATTCACAGTGTCTCTAGACACTGCTTTTCAGTGTTGGATTTCATTGACTTTTCAGTATATCCCCATTGCTCTTTGGAGCATCGATCTTTGCTTGGGCATTGATTACAGACTCTGGTCACTCTTGGGATTATTGCCTATGGGCATCTTTTTATGGCTTTGGCTACGCCGATGATATGAGGCGATTTTATTTATTCTACACTTTGGTGTTGATTTCTCTTTGGAGATTTTTATGGTTTATTGATGATTAGGGTCGTCATTATATTCATGTGGTTCATAATATACTTCTTCTTGGATAAGTACTGTTTTATTTATGTACCGCATTATTATATATCTCAGTTATTACAAATTGTTTAGCTAGCCTGACCCGAGTGTTTTCGCTCGGGTCAGACCGAGTTGTTTCTGGTTAGGTCTCTGGACTTAGCTTCTGTGCTTCCGCTTGGACATTATCTGCTATGCTGATAGATAGCGCTTTTATTTTTCCACTATTCCGCTACTCTGTTATAATTCAGACTTTGATATGTACATATTTTTAACCCACATGTGTGGGCAGTGGCTTTGTACCCACTTATTGTATTTGGATCTGTATTGACGATGTATTGTTCTGGGATTTTATATCTGTTATGTGATTCTGTTCTGTGATGTTTTATCATTTATTATTATGCTTTGTCCTGATAGATCTTTAGCCATTTGTAATTTCGTTATAAGTATTTACCGAATATGTCGAACCACTTGAAAAAAAATAGATACCACTCTTTCGACGTATTCAGTAGATAGTTATAGCTTGATTACAAATGGTCGCTTCCACTATACTCTATTCTCCGCTTTAGCAGACAGTATTACTCCGTAATACTCTTTGTTACAATGGGTCTCAGAGTGGGGCGTTACAGCTTGGTATCGGAGCCTGGTTTCAGGAATAAGCATAATAAACACAGAACAGATACACTTAGTACAATACATTTTAAATTAGATCTGAACTAAATCAAATCCCTTCCTTATGTTTATTGATAGATAAGTTAGGAATATGTATAGGAATCCGTTATATTCCGTAGTATTCCTTAATTAATTATCTATCATTGAATCATGTCTAACTCTAATTCCCGTTACGACATGTTGAGCGGTGCGAAGGTCTTCTCTCAGCTTGACCTTGCCACCGGATTCCATCAGCTACGAGTCGTGGAAGACATCATTCCTCTTGCAACATTTCGCACTCGTCATGGTTCTTTTGAGTGGTTGGTCATGCCGTTCGGCTTGACGAACGCTCCAGCTTTCTTCGTCGATCTTATGAATCGAGTATTCCGGGAATACATCGATAGATTCGTTCTGGTTTTCATCGACGATATTCTTATTTATTCTAGATCCGAGGCATAGCATGCTCATCATTTGCGGATCGTCTTGGATACTCTTCGTCAGCATCAGCTTAAGGCCAAGCTCTCCAAGTGCCATTTTTGGGAGAGCAAGGTCAAGTTCTTGGGCCATATTGTATCATCTGAGGGTATTTCTGTCGATCCTGCCAAGATCGAAGCTATTCAGAATTGGAGGCAGCCCGAGAACGTTCATGATATTCGCAGCTTCCTTGGGCTGGCGGGTTATTACCGTCGGTTTATCAAGGATTTCTCTCGAGTTGCACTTCCCCTCACGACTCTGACTCGTAAGGGGGTTCGTTTTATTTGGTCTGATAAGTGTGAAGCTTCCTTTCAACGACTGAAGGAACTTCTCACTCATGCTCCTATCCTTGTAGTTCCTGAGAGTAACTAGGATCTTGTTGTTTACACCGACGGTTGTGGTAGCGGCCTCGGTGCTGTGCTTATGCAGAAAGATCGGGTAGTTGCTTACGCTTCTAGGCAGCTATGTCTGAATGAGGTTCGCTATCCTACTCATGATCTTGAGTTAGCAGCTATCGTCTTTGCCTTGAAGACGTGGCGTCATTAACTATTGGGCGAACATTTCATTCTCTACACCGATCACAAGTCGTTGAAGTATTCATTCAGTCAGAAGGATCTCAATATGAGGCAGCAGCGATGGCTCGAGTTTCTCGCCTCATATGACTTAGATTTTCAGTATAACCCTGGCAAGGGGAATCGTGTTGTAGATGCGCTCAGTCGCAAACACTCGGCAGTTGTTTCTATGATGATTACCGAGTGGGTTATTCTTGAGACTCTTTCTATGTGTGATATTCGAAATCGAGCTCCGTCTTCTGATTCTCAGATCTTGTTATTCAGCTTGGAAGCTCGACCTATTCTATTGGATTGCATTGCCCATGCTCAGCGGCAGGATCCAGACTTGTTGCGATACATTCATCTCCTTGAGTCGGGATCCAGTGATGAGACATTGTTGGATTATTCTATTGATTCTCATCGGTGTCTTCGCAGGAAGAACCTTATTTTGGTACCATCTGATTTATCACTTAGGCATGACATTCTAGACGAGTGTCATCACACTAAGTACACTATACATCCCGGGTCGAGTAAGATGTATGCCGACATGTGTCGCCTATTTTTTTGGGAGGGCATGAAGAGTGATGTTGTAAGTTATATAAGCCGTTGCATGACTTGTCAACAGATCAAAGCTGAGCATCAGCGTCCATCTGGTCTTCTTCAGCCGCTAGAGATTCCATTGTGGAAATGGGATTAGATATCCATGGATTTTATTGACGGTCTGCCTCGATCGAGGTCAGGCCATACTTCTATTTGGGTCATCGTCGATCGCTTGACCAAATCAGCTCATTTCATTCCTATTAAGTCCACTCGGACTGCTCCTCAGCTTGCCAAGCTATATGTGAAGGAAGTCGTTCGACTTCATGACATTTCTAGCTCTATCGTCTGTGATCGAGACACTATCTTTACTAGTCACTTTTGGAAGTGCCTACAGTCAGCTTTGGGCTCAAAGCTGAATCTCTCGACTACTTATCATCCTCAGACCGACAGTCAGACAGAGAGGGTGAATCGTGTTTTAGAGGATCTTTTACGCTGTTGTATTCTGGATTTCGGAGGTAGTTGGGAGGATCACTTACTGCTTGTAGAGTTCTCCTACAACAACAGCTTTCAGTCTAGTATTGGCATGGCTCCTTTCGAGGCTCTTTACGGAAGGCCATGTCGTTCTCCTTCGTGTTGGTTAGAATCTGGCGAGAAGCTCCTTCTTGGTCCAGATTCAGTTCGGGAATCTTCTGAGAAGATTATTCTTATTCGTCAGAGAATGAAAGAGGCGCAAAACCGTCAGAAATCCTACACGGACAACCGCAGGAAGCCTCTTGAGTTCTCCATTGGTGATCATGTCTTTATTCGGATATCTCCTATGAAAGGGGTTGTGCGTTTCAGCTCTACAGGGAAGTTGGCTCCTCGCTATGTTGGACCATTTCCTATTACGGAACGCATTGGCCCCGTGGCTTATCGTGTGGCTCTACCTGCTCACTTCTCTGGAATGCATGACGTGTTCCATGTTTCCCAGCTTCGCATGTGTGTCCGCGATCCTGATTCTATCTTTGAGCCGCATGCTGTGCCTGATTTAGAGATCTTACCTGATTTATCTTTGGAGCAGCAACCTCTTCGTGTGCTTGATTCGGAGGTTAGACGCCTTCGCAACAAAGAGGTTCCACTCGTGAAGATTCAATGGTCACCGAATCCTAAGAACTGCACTTGGGAGACCAGAGAATCTATCGAACGCTCTTATCCTGGCTTTCTCCCATCTTCTTCTACGGGTGAGAATTCTCTATTTTATCTCTATCACTTCTTTTGTGGATTTGACGTTATAGACGACATCTATCTTAAGGAATTGCGGGGACGCAATTTTCTTAAGGGGGGAGTCTGTAACAACCCGGGATTTGCATTACCAACTAATAAATAAAAGTTAGGATTTTTATTTATTTTAATGAAGCATAAAAGAATTTGGAATAACAAAATTTATGTGAAAAAGGCTATTTTAATTAAATCGGAAATATGAGATTTTAAAATGAGGATAAAATGTTATTTTTGGAAAGTTAAATATTTTAGGAGAGATTTTAAAACGGGTTTGGATAAGAAAAATAAGTTTTATAAACATACATGAACACTTAGACTAATTTTTGAAAAACATGAAATAACTCTCTTCATATTGGGTTATTAAACCTTACCCAATAACCCACCCTATACTTCCTCTATAAATTATCTCAAACTCTCCTAACCTCATTCATCAAAATCCTAATCAAAACCCTAACCATTTCCTAAAGCTTTCATAACAAAAATGGCCTCCATCTTCATCTCCTTCTAGTTTTAGCTTATGCAAGTCATTCTATGCAAAGGTAATGCAAATACACACCTCAAA
The DNA here is from genome assembly GCA_030737815.1 of Allium fistulosum. Lineage (NCBI taxonomy): Eukaryota > Viridiplantae > Streptophyta > Magnoliopsida > Asparagales > Amaryllidaceae > Allium > Allium fistulosum. The sequence continues at coordinate 870,396,170 of CM060904.1, read as the reverse complement.
TCCATTTTTATATCTTTCTTATTTCTGAAATTGATTTTGTAACACATGTTTTATGTGTTTTTTTGATCTTATAGCCTCCTAATCATCTTTTGCTAACTTGGGTTGATGCTATAGTAGTCTTTGTTGCTTTCTAGAGAGGTATATTGCTAAAAACCTCTTCTAATATGTGTTTAATCATCTTTTGATATTGGTAATCAGTTAGTAACACATGTTTTATTATGTAACATGTGAATCATAGCTCTTTGATCATCTTTGCTTTCATTTTGGGGTGTGCACATAAGGTACTTGTAATATATGCTAGCTGAAATTATAATTAGTTTATTGCTGTTAGTAAATTAGGCATATATCATTCATCTTAAATCGGAATTAAGATTTTCTTGAAGTTATAGAAAGATTATTATGTAGCCTATAACTTTTATGTTTTGAGCTTTGCCTAATTTTGTGGTTTGAATGGCCGAAATCACGTTTGTTTGTCGCTGACCTGACAACAAACTACAGGGTTGAAAAAATAAAACCCTGAAATTGATTTGGCCATAAGTTACTCGTTTCTTATCCGAATAAGATATTTTTGGATGTTCCGGAAAGGTTAAAACATATTCTATAATTGTTTTTCATTGAGATTTCTGTAATTTTGCCATTTACATGACCTGAAATGCATTCAAAGATAGAAGACCAATTCTATCTTTAACAAGTTATCTTGAGTTTCAATCTGATATTGTTTTGCATGTATCTCTCTCGTTTTTGATCCGAATTAGATAACTTTGAATGTTCTGGAAAGATTAGATTTAGAGCTAAAACTTTCATGTTTTGAGTTTCATGAAATTTCGAAGTTAATTTGGTCAAAACTGTGCATTCTTACCACTGTCCCGAGAGCACAACGACAGTGATATAAAATTTAGATCTGAGAATTGTTTTAGTCATAGAATTTTCATCTCTAGTCAGAATTTGACGATCTTGGTCATTCCGGAAAGCTTAGAAACTAAGCTACAACTTTCAATTTATTCATTTTGCCAGAATTTGAAGTTTACTATGCCAAAATTGTGGTTTTTCATCTCTGGCCAGTTAGTGCATAGCTATAGGCCTTAGTCTCTTTTCTCCCGTTGTTTTCAGCGTAGAACCCCGACTTTGCGACGCCATCCCGGGCTCGTCCTTTGTCGCATTTCATCGTTTTCGGTCTCGTTAAAAAGATGAGATCGAGATCTTTAACCATGCAAAGTTTGGTTTAGATCTGGGTGCATTACGTACTTCGTTCCTATTGCCGAAGTAGCACCCAGAAACTGTTTTACAATAGTGATCATTTTCAGTTATCGTCGGACCAACTTTGAAACATTGTCGTTTCTTCGTTTCAAGTCGAAACCAAACGATTCTTATTGCATATCAAAGTAGGAGTACTTTTCTACGCTCCTGCAAATTTTCATCAAGATCTGAGTTCATGTGACCCTTCGACCATGTCGTCGAAGTGGGACCTTTACATTGTTTTGACACAGTAAAGTTTTATAATTTTTGTCCGACTTTGAGACGAAGCCGTTTCTTCGTTTCATGTCGGAATTTCCCGATTCTTTCTGCATCTTAAAGTAGGGATGTTGGACTACATGCCTGCAAATTTTCATGACATTTGGACACAGTTTGCTGGTCCAAATAAATTGCCGAACTTTGGTTCGCGTCAGTTTTTTTGAATGTTTACAAACACTAAGAATATTTTTCAGTGATTTTCTGGTTTTATTGATTTCTTTGAGATTTGTCTCTAGATTTCGTACACGGGTTTTATGAATCATTTTCAAAAGATTTTTCACTCCTAAATGGCTTTCGAAATTATTATATAATATTATTTTTAATTATTAAATTAATTACTCCATAATAGGAGATTTTTCAAAAGCCGTTTTAAAGTGATTTCAAAATCAATTATAAATCCGTTTCGCACCATTATTTTCTATAATAAAAACCTCACACTCACTTTTTAGTACGTCGAGCGAAGTGGAAAGGTGCTTAAACAGTTAGGAAATCTCCGGCCTATGGAACCGTGTGTATTTTCTTTCCGGTTAATCCCCGACCTATTCGATTGATCGTTTTGACCTTTGGGTCTAGTTTACCGATAATACGAGGTGGACTTTTTATTATTTGGAGTGTGAGCTTGCTATTGGTTAGGAAACCGTTTAGTGCGAACGTGGGGTATGGGACTCATTGTTAACACTTTACGGGTTCCTCTCCAAGAAGTTAGTGACACATTAGCCTCTGGGCGGCCAGTACTGGACCTCTGGGTCACCACGCCTCTGGGCAACCGTCTCTGGACACCTGCTCTATGGAGCAGTTTATTTTTCGGCATGCGCCTCTGGGCCTTTATCCTTCTGGGAAGGATCTTGCCGTCTCGCGCGTTCCGCATCTGTGCGAGTGATCGATCACAACTCTACAGTACTTGGCAACAACGACTTTGGTCGGTGCACGTGCAATATTGGTATTATTTGATGATTTTTATATCCATTCGAGTACCGCCATTCGGTGTTGGTTCTATGGAACCATACGATGTAAGTGCGATTACCTTATGGATTCACAGTGTCTCTGGACACTGCTTTTCAGTGTTGGATTTCATTGACTTTTCAGTATATCCCCATTGCTCTTTGGAGCATCGATCTTTGCTTGGGCATTGATTACAGACTCTGGTCACTCTTGGGATTATTGCCTATGGGCATCTTTTTATGGCTTTGGCTACGCCGATGATATGAGGCGATTTTATTTATTCTACACTTTGGTGTTGATTTCTCTTTGGAGATTTTTATTGTTTATTGATGATTAGGGTCGTCATTATATTCATGTGGTTCATAATATACTTCTCCTTGGATAAGTACTGTTTTATTTATGTACCGCATTATTATATATCTCATTTATTACTAATTGTTTAGCTAGCCTGACCCGAGTTTTTTCGCTCGGGTCAGACCGAGTTGTTTCAGGTTAGGTCTCTGGACTTAGCTTTTGTGCTTCCGCTTGGACATTATCTGCTATGCTGATAGATAGCGCTTTTATTTGTCCACTATTCCGCTACTCTGTTATAATTCATACTTTGATATGTACATATTTTTAACCCACATGTGTGGGCAGTGGCTTTGTACCCACTTATTGTATTTGGATCTGTATTGACGATGTATTGTTCTGGGATTTTATATCTGTTATGTGATTCTGTTCTGTGATGTTTTATCATTTATTATTATGCTTTGTCCTGATAGATCTTTATCCATTTGTAATTTCGTTATAAGTATTTACCGAATATGTCGAACCACTTGAAAAAAAATAGATACCACTCTTTCGACGTATTCAGTAGATAGTTATAGCTTGATTACAAATGGTCGCTTCCACTATACTCTATTCTCCGCTTTAGCAGACAGTATTACTCCCGTAATACTCTTTGTTACAGTGGGTCTCAGAGTGGGGCGTTACAGAGGCCGATCTAAACAAGGGAGAAAACAAGGAAAAATTGCATAGAAAAGGTAAGAAAAAAAAGTAGAAAGAAAAGAGGGATTTACCTAATTTTTTCCAAGATGGAGGCCATGAATTTTTTTAGGGTTTTGGAGCTTGAAAATTCGTGAATAACAGGAGGAAGATGGCTGGAAAAAAGGAATGAGGAATAGTTAGGGTTAATTGGTGAAAGGTTAGGTTAAAACGTAAAAAAAGTGGACTATAAAAGCCCATAGGAAGATAGAAGGTTTAGGGCCTTTCATATTACTTTATTTTATTTTTATAACTTTATATTTCTGGAAAAAAAAAATAATCCCAGATAAAATTTCGAAATTTTATCAAAATATAATAGTTTATATAAATATTTATCAATCATATAAAGTTAAATTAAGAAAATAGCTAAAAATAGTAAACTAGTCTAGAAAATTTGAAATTGAATAGAATAAATTTTAGAAAAATTCATATGAGCTTGTAATATATTTCTAAACATAAATAATAACATAAAATAAAAATATATTCACAAAATAAATATATAAAATTTAATTTAAATATAATTTTAATGAAGAAAATGGCAGAAAATAAGAAAACAGCCTTTAAAATAGGAAATCAACACAGTAAACATTGGAAAAATTCTATTATTATTTTTGAAATATTTAGAGATAAAAATATACATAAATTAACATATTGACACATATTAAAAAAATATAAGAAAGAAAAATATGATTTATAAAATTTAAAATAGGCAAAATTGCACAATAAAACAAATTATACTAAAAATTGAAATGTACATAACTTTTACATTTTAACTCCGTTTCCAACGAAACGAAAAGCAGTATTCAAGTTATTAAATCTATTGTCATAATAAAAGATAAAATTTATAATTTCAAATATTTAAAATTTAAATTTAAAAGTCAAAGTTTGACTATTTGACCAAAATTCACAATTTTTGGAAATATTAAATTTAGTCATATTTGGAATTCTAATCCACATCAAAATCAAAGTTTATACTTAAAATAACAAAATTTATTCTTTTTCATAAATAAAGCTTTTGAATCTGGAAAAATCAATTTAAAAATATTTGAAAAATACAGGGTTGTTAAACTCTCCCCCACTCAAAACTTTTCGTCCCCGAAAAGGAACGAGGTACGGGAAAGCACAGAAAAAGATAGAATGAAATAAGATTAAAATAAGATGATAAGAAGATTGGAATTACACCTGATAACTATTGTTATAGGTAAGTTTAACAAGATGGAGGTGATCAAATCAAGAATATAAGCACGAAAAAGATCCTCTAGAGTCTGAATCACCCTTTTCCCTTGACCGACGGTCTATGAATGGAAAAACAGTGTTCAGATCCAGATGAGTAACAAAGATTATCAAAGATTATAGAAAGATTTCTAAACAGACTGGTATAAGCAATAGCCTTCCCATTCTGTAACAAGATAAGAGAAATAAGGACAACCAAAAGATAGTTTGTGAAAAAAACAAAATAAGATAATAAATTTGAGACCATAATGCTTTGAAATCATAAAAATTTAGGGATGTTTATCATTTGGAAATCATACTACTAAAATCATAACACTTTGGAAATGTTATTCAAAAAAAAACATAATACTTAGAAAATCATAACATCTTTTTTTTATTTTAAAATAATCTTTATTTAAACCATTTTAATTCAAGGTCAAATAATATTCATTTTAAAGTTGTAACATTTCTAAGTTCATTCAATTATAAAATTTCCAAAACATTGTATTTTCAAAATAGCAGCACTTATAAAATGCTACAGTAGATATATTAGTATTTCAAATCAGTTTAATTTTAGAAATATTTATTTGGATATCATTTAACTTATGACTTATTAAAACAAACCTTTATGAATGGAATATCCAATTTAAACTATACTTTGTTTATTAAGTCAAAAGTTCACTATTTTACTTAACTCTTAATTTAACACATACCCTAACACTTTATTTAAAATACCCATTTCATAAATAGATATTCCTTTAATAAGTTACACTTAAAATTTCCATTTGAAAACCAAATTCTCAATTATCAAGTTTTAGTGATGTAAAAATACATTTTAACTATTTAAATCATAATTATTCATTTTTCAAGACATATCAATTTCATAAATAAAATATTTATCATAGCAAATATAACAATCAAATTTCTTTACACATTTATTCATTTAGACATCAATTAAACTATGAATTCAAGTTAAACAAACTTTATTACAAAATGTCCAATTCAAATGTATTTTTTTATTTTATCTATTCAAAGATACATTATTTATTATACAACATATTCATTTCAAGAAATAACTTTTATTAAAATTCCTAGGTTAGACTTAAGGTTCCATATTAAATCAAATTTGATTATTAAGTTATTTAAATAAAATCTCTTTAAATCCCTTTTTCACTATTTACCTCTGTTAATCTTTTATAACTAAAATTTAAGTGTATAACATTTATTATAACCACTCAAATTTTATTTATAAAAATCCTTTCTATATTGTATATTATCCAATTTCATATTCAACTTCTGTGTAATTTTGGTAAGTTATGTTGGAATGAAATTGTGTGTTATACAAGTAAAACTTTCCAATTCAATTATCTCAAGTTTGAATCATTTATCCAAATTTTTGATTTTTCTTTTTATAATTGAAATTATTCTTTAAAAAGAAAAAAATGTAAGAATTAATTTTCGATTTCCTTTAAACCAGTTAGAGATAAATAAATATATGTACATAATATGTCAAATCAATTTAAATCATATATCTATATATATTATAAATCAAATCATATTTAGAAATTCAAATAAATTAAATCTTTCAAAACAAAGCTGTAGTAAGACTACAGAACGGTCTCTTCAGTTAAAAACTCGAAAATGAATGTCGATGATGCTGCAGTCATCACCGAAATTATTTTCCAGCGACCAAGAGACGAGCACTAAATTTTTAAACTTTAAAATCCTTTAGAAACATATTTCTACTTAGAAATACTTTAAATAATATATCCTTTTACAACTTTAAACACAAGGTTTGAAATCCATCGGAAATTAAATTCTTAAATTTCTTGTTTTAAATTCATTTCAGTTCCCAAATAAATTTATAAACAACTATTTATAAATTCATTTATAGAACTATAAATGATAAGTTCCATAAATTTACTTATATCTCAAAATTTATTTCATTAACCAAATTTTAAAATAATATTGTGTCAGTTTGTTCTGTCAAAGTGTTTTAGAAATCCTATCGATAGCGTTGATCAGACGAATCGATCGGAAACCCAATTCAACATCAACAACTCAAACAACACAATATTTAAACATTTTAATTTTAAATATTAGTTTACAAATACACTATACAGGAATTGATTTTCAAAGAAGGATAGAGATTCAAATTTGGTTAACTCAAATCAAATGAAATTCTGATTTGAAAATAAGTTGGAACAAGGATGAGATGATTAAATAACAGAATAGGAAGATGGATAAGCTTATATAAATCACGGGCAACCTTAACCGGGTCAACCGTGACTTAAAGAATAAGATCGATGTGGATTTCTAGGGTAAATCTACATTCGACCTCAAGAGATAGAGTTTGGGATAGTAAGTGATACTAGCATCTAAACCGAGGATATAAAATCTTTGGTGAATCGATGCTATTGTAAAGGAGTTTCACCCCTTTACAAGAAAATTAGAATATTGGCGAGACCGCCAATTCACTACAAAGATCATTCGAAGTGGAGTTATGAGATACTCCAGAATCAAAAGAAGATGAATAGTGAGGAACAAGAATGAATTTTGGAACCGCAGGGAACGTTCCAAAAATTCAAAGGAAATTCGAATCAAGAGGAAAAGATTCAAACTCGAACGAAAGTGATTCTGTAAATAAATCTACTCCATATGCTGAGTTTTGCCTCAAAGCCAAAGCTCTGATACCAACTGTAACGACCCGATAATTTTAACCATTCGCATCCATTATAAGTGTATAGGTAGACACTCATGCCGGAGTTGAATTACTCAAAATACCGCGTTGTAATTAAAATTTGGCAAATCTCAGAATATACAGTAAATAAATATAATCACAGATAACAGACACAGAGTAAATAATGCAGCGGAAGTAAAAGAAATAGTAGTTCATGAAGCTACTATATAAATATATCAGAGTTACATAAGATACAACATAAGAAATAAAGTACAGCAGAAGTCTCAATACAATAACCAAGTACAGGCTGAATAGAACAACGGAACCGAAGTTGATAGAACAAGACTAGCAGATAATCTCCAGCGATTCAAATCTCCAGAAGGTGGAAATCCAAATCTGTGAATACTCAGGCTGACCCGAGCGTAAAGCAAAACACAAAACACTCGAGTCAGGACAATATATACTTATATAATGTAAACCAACTCAAGTGAACTGTAATAAAGGTACAAGTAACTTAGAAGATGCTTGGGACCGCCCATCCTCTAAGGATCCGTTAAACTATCTACTATGTAGTAATATTCGATATTATAATAATGTCTAATATAAAATAAACTTACTTTTAAATAGCATTATGGCTTTACATTTTCCACCTTAACACGTAATAGTCCCAGTAGTCTATCCAGTATTAGCATACTCCCAAAATGGGGGCTACCCTCGATACTCCACAGGCTACGGGAGAAATCACAAATCATAGTAAAGCTCGATATGGTAGGTGACACGGCACAACTAGGCAATGCCAGGGTAGATATACCAATTACGCACACGGACTGATGGAGCGCATAGCAGCCGCTACCATCCACCTCGAACAACACTCCCAAATCGGAGGATGGCCATCTAATCAATCACAAGTAAGAGTATAATATCGAAGAAATGTGTCCGAGAAGAGGTGCTACCTCACTGGTCTGAGATCGCTCCTGTTTTAGCCACCTTATGCCAACTCACGGGAGTTGGGTACACGTAACATACCTTAAGAACGTCGCCACCATCCTACTTCACTCTGGAATCTCCACCGCGTACACGGTTGTCAAAGTGGTTTTCGGTATCGACAAAGAGTATGTCCATATCTGATCCCGGTCTCTTTGCCAACCAATCGTTATTATAACCCGTGGTTATAACTTTTAAAAACAATACTTTACTTCAAAATAAAATATCATTTCAAACCATATCTTTATCAAAATAAAGATTAAATCAATTCCAAACCATTTCCATATATTTAAATTTTCATATCATTTCAAAACTTCATTTCAAATCATTTTAATATAATAAAATATCATATCCTTACAAAACTTCATTTCAAATCATTTTAATAAAATAAAATATCATATCCTTACAAAACTTCATTTCAAATCATTTTAATAAAATAAAATATCCTATCAGTTCAAATCCAAATATTCAACTTTAAATACCTTTTAAATTCAAAGATATCGTTCATTTACTATCATTTCAAATCACCTTTAAATAGTTTATATTCCAATCAAAATAATTCATTTAAACCTTTTAAAAGTGTAATTATTATATTTTCAAATCAAGTACTCAATTTCCAAAGTTTCAAACCATTCTGAGTTCGTTTACTAAGTCAAAAACTCTAATTATTAAAATTTCAGCATTTCACAGCATTTAAAAACAACTGCTATAAGTTATATTTGAAAACATTTTTAATTCAGCAAAGACAGCACTTAAAACTGCTGTTAAAACTCAGTTTTAGTTGAATTATAGTTCAAAACAGAAAAGACAGCATTTCAGAAGTGCTGCGGTAGTTCAGATTTCAAAACAAGGGTTAAATTTGATTTCAACATAGACTGCAGACCATTATAGCATTTTCAGAGAATGCTATAATAGGCATGAGTTCAATATTAGCCTATAAGTTCAACCACAGCAACTACAGCATTCCAGAAATGCTGTAATAGCTCCTTTTTACACAATTTTAGTTCAAAACAGAATCTATAGCATTTCTGAATGCTATTAAAAGTTAATTTCAGGTGTTAGTGTATTTCCAGCAATTAAATAACTTTAATTTAAAACACATAAACATTTTTAAAATCATATTTTAACATTTAAAATGCTCATTTACATATCATTTAACATATATCTTTTCACAATAAATTTCTTATAATCAAATCCAATTTTCAACAATTTACTTAATAAATTTTAGTGTAAAAGTGTCAAATTCTTCACATTTCAACAAATAAACTTAACACTTCAAATTTAAATTACCATTTCACAATTTAACTAAATTTCCAATTTTATTTAATTAACTTAAACCTGTAATTAAAACAAAATTTCACATTTCCTAGTCAAGTTATATTTTAAAAGATCACTTTTAAACATTCATTTATTTAACCACTTAAACTCATAGAAAAATCAATAATACTTTAATAAATCGCTTAAATTCAAATTTAATCAAATTATCATATTTACCATTTTCCAAATATAATTAAATTTTCATTTTATTTACATAACTTAAATATCATTTTTAACCAAAATTCCAAATTTCCAACTTAAGTTATATTTCAAAAATCTAGTTGAACCATTTGTTAATTACATTTTTAACACATAGAAAAATCATAATTTCTTTAATTCAAAATATTTCAAAATCTGTTTAAATCAAATTTCATAAATTTATATTTTTAAAATACTTAAAAATATTCAAAACACTTTATAAAATAACCACGGGCCTGTATATAGTTTTCTAGCCTAGGTCAAGTGATACGGATATGTATCATTTCAATCCGTAGTTTAAAAAGAAAAATCTGGGTTCTATCATTTCAAACCCGCAATCCCAAGTTAAAATAAATTAAATAAAAACCATTCAGGCCTATCATTTCAGCCCATAACGATTTTTCCCTATTCTAAAGTCTGTTCGGGTATGTATCATTTCAACCCATAGTGATTCTAGTCTACAGGGAACTTGCAATGGTGATAACTGATATAAATAGCAGAATAACATTAAATAACAGTAACATATGATATAACAGGTGTATAAACATCATATGATCATAACATAGTCAAGTATAACATGATAATATATTTCTACAGATTCACAGGGTGTCAATTTACTAGTTATATAGGTACATATTGTCTGGTGAGAATAACTCACCTGTTTGTGCTGGAGATATCAAAACCAATGACACAATGGAAACAAAAGCACGATGACAAGACTACGGACTTGAGTGGAGAGCGAATCCAATCTACAACTCTTGTGTACAACCCAAAACAAACAATCATAACAGCAAAATTCAATACGACTTTAAAATGCAATATCATTGAAATACAAGGAGATACGACTACGCAGTCTTTTGCTTTGCCTTATCTATTGTTTGGTATGGCTTTAGGGTCTGATGTGGTTCAGATGTGGTCAAGTTTTGGGTCAGGTTTGGGCTAACATAGCTCGGGTTCAAGGCAAGACTAGGTGGAGTTTGTACATGAGTAGGTGATGTGGTTTTGAAGGCAACTAGGTGGTTTTTGGTCAAAACAAGGGCTCGACCATGGGGATTGGGCTCGGCCTGTGGTGTGTCATTACTGGACAGAGGTGGGGAGGGGTGTGTCGAGGTCAGGTCAGGGGAGTGGTGGCGGCTATGGTGGTGTTTTGGGTGGTGGTTGAAGTGGATGAGCATGTAGAGGTGAAATAAGCATGGATCTAGGCATCTAGGTTGTAGTTTGAGGGGTTTGGCCATCAAGAGGGTTCGGCCATGGTCAGATCTGGTGGGATAGATGGTGGTGGTGGTCTGGAAGAGATGGAAGGAGGTGGTGGCCGTGGAACAAGGGGGAGAGGCCGATCTAAACAAGGGAGAAAACAAGGCAAAATTGCAAGAAAAAGTAAGAAAAAAAAGTAGAAAGAAAAGAGGGATTTACCTAATTTTTTCCAAGATGGAGGCCATGACTTTTTTTAGGGTTTTGGAGCTTGAAAATTCATGAATAACAGGAGGAAGATGGCTGAAAAAAAAGGAATGAGGAATAGTTAGGGTTAATTGGTGAAAGGTTAGGTTAAAACGTAAAAAAAGTGGACTATAAAAGCTCATAGGAAGATAGAAGGTTTAGGGCCTTTCATATTACTTTATTTTATTTTTATAACTTTATATTTCTGGAAAAAAAATTCCCAGATAAAATTTCGAAATTTTATCAAAATATAATAGTTTATATAAATATTTATCAATCATATAAAGTTAAATTAAGAAAATAGCTAAAAATAGTAAACAAGTCTAGAAAATTTGAAATTGATTAGAATAAATTTTAGAAAAATTCATATGAGCTTGTAATATATTTCTAAACATAAATAATAACATAAAATAAAAATATATTCACAAAATAAATATATAAAATTTAATTTTAATGAAGAAAATAGCAGAAAATAAGAAAACAACCTTTAAAATAGGAAATCAACACAGTAAACATTGGAAAAATTCTATTATTATTTTTGAAATATTTAGAGATAAAAATATACATAAATTAACATATTGACACATATTAAAAAAAATATAAGAAAGAAAAATATGATTTATAAAATTTAAAATAGGCAAAATTGCACAATAAAACAAATTATACTAAAAATTGAAATGTACATAACTTTTACATTTTAACTCCGTTTCCAACGAAACGAAAAGCAGTATTCAAGTTATTAAATCTATTGTCATAATAAAAGATAAAATTTATAATTTAAAATATTTAAAATTTAAATTTAAAAGTCAAAGTTTGACTATTTGACCAAAATTCACAATTTCTGGAAATATTAAATTTAGTCATATTTGGAATTCTAATCCACATCAAAATCAAAGTTTATACTTAAAATAACAAAATTTATTCTTTATCATAAATAAAGCTTTTGAATCTGGAAAAATCAATTTAAAAATATTTGAAAAATACAGGGTTGTCATAGAATTGATTTTGGAAATGGATTTGGGTTAAATGTTAAAGCTTTTGAAAAGGAGTTTTAAGATAAAAATTATTTTGAATAACTTGGTAAAGTTTTTCAATTTAAATAATTTAATTTGAATCTGAATTCAAAAATTTGGAATTGAATTCCATGATTTGAAATTATGGTTAAGATGTTATAAAATGTGTTTATATGAAATTAAACCATTTTAAAAGTATTGGTATGAGAATTTGAATTTAACCCAAGGATTTTAATTCGTCTAAATGAATCAGATTTTCCGAAATGAAAACTATTTGTTTCCAAATAACAGAAGCTTTCATATAAGAAATGAATTTCCAAATTGTGTCAATAGAATTTCAAGTTTGAATTGAAAAATAGTTTTCCAAGTTATGAGTGAAATTCTTTTTGAAAGCTATGAATTGAATCTGTTAATTTTAACAGATTTAAAATGATAATGTGTTTAAACCATTTGAAAAGAAAGTTTTGGATAATAAATTGTGACTTAATTGGAATCCCATTATCTATATGTTTTCAAATATTGCGCTTACTATTCGGTTTAGCCGGGAGAGGACCTTTGTGTCACATAACCCATTCCGAATAAGTGATACGTCGTATATGGATAGCATTTGAAGACCGGTGGTGAAGACCGGGTTTTTGCGAGAACGATAGGATAACCTATCGATTGTCTCTGCACCGAGTAGCGCCCGGTATAGAGATTTCTTAAGTGATGGGAAATTCGGTCGGGATTGTGAATACCCGGATTGCAAGGGCTTCTTCGGAAGTACTTCGGTTCTGTTCGAACTCGAAACAGACTTGTATGGTTACATGTCTGACATTACACTTTGAGATATAAAGCAGATTTCTTTCAAATACATTTCTGTTGGTGGCGGAGATTTATTCTCTTAGCTTAACACCCTTCTCTGAGACGTACGAGCTCAGAGGTTATGTAGTTGAAGGTTATCAGTGATATACTCCCAATTTGGTAGTGTGGCATGCTGAGTGTTGTTGTGTGATGATCATTTATTGATCATTTGTTGATCAAATCATGGCTTTGTGAAAAAGCGTAGCTTTATGGACGAGACCTCTTCGGACCTCACAACCCGGAAATGGTCAAAACAGGAATGATGCGGCAAGGTTATGAGGGTCGCTCCCTTTAGGGTATGTCAGTATCAGGTATGGAGCCCTGGTATTTAACCTATGTGGATACTCCAATCTCATTTACTGTGTGATTGTTGTTTGATCGAGGCGCCTCGGATAAAGGTCCCAAAGGACTGGGGGGTGGCATATTCGTGTAGTAGTTACTTGGTGTCAGAGGTAACCCGGCCTTGTGTTGGCAGAGAACTAGTTAGTTCTCGGGACGTCCCGCCAGAGGCGATCCCATGTGGCATAGGAAGTTCCTTAGCCTGACCATTTGTTGGAAATCCAATTTCCAATACGAACCCTGTACGGTTTTAGTTGTAGAACCTGCCATTTACTTATGGTGGTCACCACTGTTTAGATGGTAGCTATAGTACGCATACAATAATGGTTGTATGTTGGCTAAGATTAATATTATACTTTCGAAATGTTTTCCACTATGCACTAGTAATAATATCAAAGGTGTACTTGCGTAGTAAGCATATTTGACTATCATAAGAAGAAATCTCCTCCATTTCTGCGTTTGCATTGTGTGTGTGGGGGGGAGGTCTTATGGTAGTTTCATTTTCCAAAAGCATTGCGGATTTCAATGTTTAATATTCTTTTGTTGTTTGTTTAAAGATAAACTGCTTTTGTTACTCATACCAGTCCCACGACTGACTCGGAGTTTATTGTTCCTTTCCTAAACTCTGGGTGCTCACAATTTTCCACACGGGCAGTCTAGAGTTGGGTTTTTCAGATAATCAGGTTCAGTTGACATTAGAGCTAGTTCAGTTTTGGAGATCATGACTGACATTGTGGTTCGAGCTTGATGTTGGAGTTATTGGACTTATTCTCTTTCGAGGATGATTTGGAGTTATCACTTCTGTTATTTCCGCTGTATCATTATTTATCTCTGATATTATTGTATCATATTGATATCATTGTTGTATATCATACTGGATATTGTATTCATTGGAGTTGTATATGATATCATCTGTTTTCTTTATTCCTCTGTGTTGTTATACTTAATGGTGTTATAAGCTCCGGTGAACCAGATTCGGCGTTTGAATCTGCGGCATTTTGAGTACAAGTGAAGTACGGGTGCCGATTTTCGAAGGCCGAGTTCAGGGTCATTACATATATATGTGTGTGTGTGTGTGTGTTTGTGTGTGTGTGTTTATGATACATACATACATACATACATACATATATATTGATATATAAATTATATAAAACTATATAATTTATATATTTAAATAAAACAAAAGATTTTATTTTAAATTTATTTAGAAATGTTCTAAATGAATTGGACTTCGTACGCCCAACATATATCCAATAAGGGAAAAAGTTTTGAAATTCCCACATAACTTTCACAGCGGACGGGACCAGTTCCAACACAAAAAACTACCATGATTTAATTGAATCTCATTAAATTCACTACTTCATTATACCTACTACACCGAGATCATTGATTAGCATACCTAAATGGTTTACATACACATATACATATGTAATGACTCATAATTTTGAACACTTCGTATTTAACTATCTGAGTTGTTTATTTAAATCTTAGATTTAATGTGATTAAATTGATTTAGTAACCTTGTTAACCACCTTTTAAATAATAACTAATGATGGTAAACTTGTTTTTGAAAAATAAACGAAATATTGACAATGTGACCGAAAATTGTTTTATAGATTAACAGCTTTTTATTCAGTATAAGTTGTTCAAACTTTTTTTACATACATTAAAGAACTTAGGAGATCACTGGTAGCTAATAAAAATATTTTACACTTAGCCTCTTTTTGGAAGCTTCTAGAAGAAAAAAAGATATTGATGGAGGACGATATTATGGGAATGCTTAAGGCTTAAGAAAAAGAGGTGGAAAGCATGCACGTGGATGCGTGAGGGTGAGCCTTCCTTGAGCAAAAATGGGGTGAGTGGGAGGTTAGGTTAACCACTTGAAGCCTATATAAAGCCATACATAGCTCATTAGATCACTTTTACATTTTTTATAAAGTTAAACCAAAGTTTATCATCCTCTTCTTTCTTCATAATTTCCTAAGAACAAATAAATTCAAAATAACTCAAAATCAACCCAAACTCAAATTATAAGCCTTAGAACAACATTAAAAAACCTTGTAGCAACATAAATCTAGAAGATTGGGAGCATAAGACCCCAAACAAGATCAAGGCTGTGATCAAATATGGAGGGAGGAAGGCTTGGCTGTGAGCAAAGGATGAAGGTAGGAGGAGTTTTGGTGTTTACAAGGTTGTGGTAGGAAGTTGGACTTATACTTGGTTGTTCACTAGTTGATGGTTGAGCTAACTCACCACTTAAATTAATATGAATCGCACATGTTGATTGTTTTAACTATTATAAGTTACTTGACTAGGATATTTGTTTTGATTCTTACTTTGGAAAGCAAAAGACATATGTAAATGAAGTGTTTGGACTTGTAGGATATTCTATAACTTGGTGCATAGCCTTAAAACAAAGCACATAAGGTTTGGTTAAACAATGATTTCAATTGGACTTGATTTGCAAGTGGTTTTATAGAGATAGTCGCTATAAGCGCACTAAGGAATTGCCTTGTGTTCGGCAATTTTTATAGAAATTTATAGAGAGATCCTTATAGGTTTATCACCATGGTTTTAATGTATTGTGTGTATAATAGTTACTGTAAAAAGATTGGATGCTAAAAAGTTTTTTAGCATCTCAATAATCAACCAATCTTTATTTATATTAAAACTGGCCAAGGTCGCAGTCATTTATAACTATCAACTGTAACACCGTTAAAACGCTGTCTTTTCTTTGAACCTTTTTTATAGCATTCTATAAATGCTGTAGTTTCTATTTGAGGGTTTAAATTGCTTTGAAATGATTTTAAACTTAAGTATTTTACTTCAATCTTTTTAGTAATATTTTTAAACATATATTAGAGTATTCTAAAAGTGGTTTGGAATTTTATGCATTTTCAAAAATTAATAATGAATTATTAAGGTAGAAGATTTATTTTATAAATAAGAAAACATATTCTTTTCTAGTTTTTAAATAAATTATAAAATATTTATTTTTAAGTATTATTTTAAATAAATGTTTTAAAACATATTACAAGGATTTTGAAGTATTTTTTAAGTATATCTAGTTTTCAGAGAATTTGTTATATATTTTATTAAAGTAATAAAAAGTTTATGTAATATAAGATCTTTTAAATTATTTTTAGAATTTTAATAAATATCTTAGCTTATAAATAAATTAGTACACACATATATCATTTTTAGAGATTTTTTGTAAATATTTATGTTTTGGAGAAGTAAGTTAAGTCTTTTACGAAAGAATAAAAGGTGATTTTGGATTATAACATAAATGTTATAATAAATGGTTTTGTAAACTTAATTAAAAGTATGTTGCCTTGTTTTAATAAGTGTGGATATACTTAAGTCTTTAAAATGAATGTTTTTATAGAAAATGACAAGTGTGGATTGGTTTTGGGTTTATAGTAAACAATGTTCAAGCAACATTTATTTTTAACCCTTTTTTATTATGCTTGGTAATATAATTAGATCTTTAAAAGAATATTTTAAAGATAATTATAAGTGAAATTTTTCTAGGTTTATAGTAACAATGTTTTAATGATGTTTGTTTTTAACCCATTAAAGTATACTTGTGCAAATATGAAATCTTGTTTAAGATTTTTGAATATTTTTGTACCATTTGGAATAAGAAAATGAATACATTTCTAAGTATCGAAAAGGGTATAAATGAATAGTGAAACAGTAGTATACATGTACATATCTTCTGTAAAGGTATTTTATTTCATATACAAGTATTTACAATAGGTTTTAATTAGTAAAAAGATTAATTAAATAAAAAGGGACTAGGAGTCGCTTATGTGGCTTAATCGTGCTTTGTGTGACTTGATGGTGCTTTGTGTATTTACTTGTTTATGAAAAGTAATTAACTATACTTAACACTAAAAGCCAACAAAGTAGGCTTGTTCTATCTGTGAGATTTAAGAATGATGTTCGAGTAGGGTTTAAAAGCAATAGTGCCTTAACCTATTGGTATCACTCTTGAACGAGGGATAGGTTAAGACGAAAAGGTTAGAAACATGTTAAGTATACGAAACTTGATTTCCATAAGCAATCATTTTAGAACTTGATAGTCGATTACTCAAATATCGAACTTGACTAATTATTGTCTTAGGAAGTATCTAAAAGCTTCACGGCTTCATACAATTTGAGACCCCTAAGGAAGACCATTGGAATGAAACATCTCTAGCTTTAAGATCTTATATATACGTGATCCCCCGAGGAGGATTCCTTCCTATATAGTTCGCTTACTTTTAAAAGAACAGGAATTGAGTTTACCGAAAATTCATCGATTTAGTTTTGAAGAGCCTAGAATTAGTAAGTGTTTTACTTACCAATACCATTTCAAAACTGATATACGAGTTCTTTATTTTCCAAGCGGCTATGAAGTAGAATGTTATAAACTTGAACTGTCTATCCTAAGGTTATGTCGAAGGAAGAGGTCAGCTTTAACATTTTAGACCAATGCTATAGAGTTGAACTGTTTATCCTAAGGTTAAGTCCAAGGGAGAGGTCATTGTTAGCATTCATCGGACGACTTATGTTGGAATCCATGGAGAGATTCGTGTTCTGTTTGAGTGATGAAGACTTGTATGAAAGATGCCAAACATGACCTCAACATCGAAAGTGGACAAAGACAGAGTAAGCCGCACAACCTAGGGTTTAGCTAACCCACAACAAGGTATATCAACTTTATATCTAGAGATTCTTTTGATGTGTTTGCCGACAGGAGTTGCTGATACTTGGTTCTACTTGTTCGACCATAGGCCAGTTGTGTTTTCCTTATAGTATATTTTATCTAAAGTATATGACGCTTGGAAGGTAACTTCTGATCCTTATGTATGAAGTTGGATTTGGCTTGACCAGAGATATCTCCGTGAAAAATCCATTATGCGTGCGTACCATAGCAGTTTTGATTGCACTTCGAATATTGTTATATCGTGATATGCAAGCGACATAGCTATTTTATGATTTACATTCTATACCCTTGACATATCTATTATATCACTTTATGTACTTATTAGATGGTTTGGTTTTTTGAGGAGAAAACTATACGACAATTCATACGGTCTCAAAAGCTACTGTTATATGTTGATATATATATATTTCTTGAGTTTCTCACAGTAGACATATGTTCGACTCATGGCTTTGTATTTCCTTTATTCCATGGGTGCTCTTTCAAGTAGTCTGGGAAAGACAGTTTTTGTTGATGTTCTTTGGAGTTTCTAGTGACGAGCTGGATGCTTCCATTCACCCATTGTAGTATTCTTATTTCCACTGCATTACTATTCTGTATATATCGGCATTTGTGAGGACAGGCTGGTATAACTGTCCATGATGATGGTAGTACTTAGGATTGTGACTCTGAAATGCTATGTAGCTTAGAGTAGTACCTTTTACTATCTTTGGATATTATATGTTATCGTTATGCTGGTGAGATTCTAATGTTGTGTTCTCTTCTTCCATGGTCTGTTTCTTTTCTTTTTATTTTACCCTAATAATTTGTCTTTCCGTCGCTTAATTGATCAAAATATAATGTAACGACCCGGAATTTTTGATCCCGAAAATTCCAGATAGTTAGGGAAAAGAAGAAAGAGATAGAAGAAGAAGAAGAAACAGAAACACCAAAACACAGATTCTCACATTCGCAGTGGATAAAATATAATATCAAATAATATTCTTTACACAATGAAAGCTGTATCATTCAATTTCATTTTAATACATCAGAGTTACAACCATTTATACATGAACTGGACAGTTATACAACTTGTTCCAGACTACAATCTGTACAGACTACACAGTCTCATATACACAGCGGAATACTCCATACGTTCCTGCCATCCAGCTTGCCACCTGAGCTCCAGAACGTCCTAACTTGAAAATCTGTAATACTCGGTCTGACCGGAGCATTACATCAAAGTAACACCCGGGTCAGGCTGGAAACCAGCGTAAGTAAACCCATATAATTTGAAATACTAAGTTCAAACTATAAAAGAAAAACCCGAGGTAACTCGTACTTCACTACGAGTTCATTACTTGTTATGCTTAACACTTATTTCACAAATTAATCCCTAAGTACCCTTTCTTAGTTTTCAATGGTCCAGTTTATTTAAATTATTCCATTCCAGCCTATTGATTTCACATATCAAATCTATAAAGAATTATTGTAGATTACAAATCGAAGTGGTTTCGGGTATTTTCTGATACCCGACCCCGATCTCTTCAAATCCAATATTATCTTAAAAACAAAACTGTTTAAGTTTATTTATATCCAAACTTTCATATTTACATAGCCATTCATCACAGATAGACAAACCATATTATCACAGCTCAACCCAAACATATCATATCACATAGCATCACAAATCACATATCAGAGATATCAACTAATCTAAGGCATACAATATCATTCAATCATTCATAAGCAGGATTAATTTGTCACACCATTTCTAATTAACTAATTTAAATAAATTAAATTAATTACTTCAATCACCTTTTAAATCCTGCTTACCTAATCATTAATTAATTACAAACCATTAATCAATCATCCCTTAATTACCCATCTTAATTAATCATCCTTGATTAATTATTCTTTAATTACATTAAGTACTTAGCCTTTAAGTAATTACATAGGTTAATTATCCTTTATCCATTCACATTAATTAACCTTTAATCACTCTCATTATTAATTAATGATACTTAATTAATTACATTAATTAACTATCCCTTTAATTAATTAATTAATCCTTTAATTAATTAATTACACTAAGTAATTAATCCTTAATTACTTCCATTAAGTAATTATCATTAATTGATTTCATTAAGTGATTAACCTTTAATAAATTAATCATCTTTTAATTAACAACTTAATTAATCACATTAATAAATCAAATTTTTTTAAATTGATTACACAAATTAATTAACTTTTAATTAATTATCTAAATAATTAAATTAATTAATTATCCCCTGATTTTAAAAAAATCAATTACTCATCCTTAATACATTAAATAATTTATACTTTATTTAATTACATCATTTAATTCACTTTTACAAACATATAGGATTTAATCTATTATATAATTATTTTAAACAAACAAATTTGAAAATATTTTTAAACTTTGGAAACATGTTTAAAACTTGCTAATACTTCATTTAAGAACTTGGTTTACAATTTTCTTTGAAACTTGCGTATTTTGGTAAGCTTTTAAAAACTGGATTAACTAACAACAAGCAAACCAAGACCACACCAATTTCCCCGAGTCCAACCTATAATTTCCCCGAGTCACACGCCTCAACTCACCTACTTCGAGGCAACATCCAATGTGACGCCCCACCTCTATACCCACGCTAGCCAAGAACACTACGGTGTAATGCTGTCAACTAGCACGGAGAATAAGGCTGTTGAGGAGCGACCATCCGTGTAATTGCTTTGTGCGAGCACCGATATGTCAGATAGTATAATATGCATTTTTATTTCAAGAGGAAATCCGACATACCGATACAAACACAAAGCTACTACACAGTGGCTATATTAGTTTAGGACAAAATATATAATAATAAAACAGATAATATAGATAAATGCGGAACACAGATTAAACAGAAAAGTCTCATATATATAATAACTGATGTCAGTTACAATACATTTGACACGGTACATATGATACAACTACAACTGTCGACTCTGGAAGTTATATACACAAATACATTATCAACTAATGTACATGAATACACATCCTCCTAATCAGTACACTGACTACTACAAAAAGACGCAAAACGCTTCAAATTATATGAAAAGTCTTCATAGCACTAGCGGCATCCCAAAGCTAAAAATCTACAACCTGTAAATACTCGGTCTGACCCGAGTATTAAATTCAAAAGAAAATAATACACGGGTCAGTCTAATTCAAACTCAGTTATTAATGCACAGAAGCAGTAATAATCAAATACCAAATAGATGACAGTCACAAAAATCTCGTATATCCAACTCTTCAATAAGAGAATTGGATATCGATAATTATAACAGATATCAGTGTTAAACAACAAATCAGTAGATTCGAGATATCAACAAAGATAAGTAAAAAGATTATCAATAAAGATAATTTAGAAAACAATAGAATTGCCAAAACAGCAATTTACAACAAAAACATCAAATTAATCCAAGCAAAAATGCGAATTCAAAATTATTGAATTGGCAACACAAAACAAATCCAGGAATTGAAATATCAATAAAAATCAATACGGTGTGGCTGCAGTACATGCACGCGTGCACTGCCTCGCCACATCAGTATAAAATGTCATCACAACTCCAACTATTAACAGCACATCAATACTGCAGAGGTCAAAATATTTACAAAATGCAGAGATCAAGTCACTGTTACCAGGACTCAACACAATTGCAATACTACTGAAATCACAATACGAGCACGGGGTCAAATCCGAGTTGCAAGCTGGATTCAACACAAGTGAAACCAAAGGTACCAGACTCAACCACCGCCTATCAAGCATCCAAGTTCGATGCAGACAATGCCAACAAGCCAAATGAATACAACAGATTCAAGTGAATGGCAACAACCAGTGTGCAAGTGCAGACCACACGAATGACAATGCATCAGTAAAACAGATTTAACTCAACAATGTAGTGTACACAACTCAAGAGCCAATGCTAACATGAAGTGCTACAATGCAAAAGTACCAGACACAGTAGCAGTGAAGTACTCAAGGGGCGCACCAGTGTATAAAGTGAATCGAGGTACCAGATATAATAACATCAGGTCAGAGACCAAACAAATGACAAGTAGACAAAACAAGTGCAGCAACTACACTCAAATGAAAATACCACCAATCTAGGCTGCATACATGTACACAAATGCAAAGGCCACAACAAAGAAGACAGTGGCAAATGCACATTATCAAAACAATTGCAACTCACTAACTAGATGGGAAACTCAAGATGGAAGTGAGGCACCAAACAGAGAACAGTGGATTAAAACCAAAAGAGCTAAATACACATGAATGGATAAACGCAAATGGTCAGAGAAATGCACAAAGCTGCTACAAGGATGAACAAAAGGGCCTTTAAACAACATCACATTAACGAAGTCAATATGATCGAGTGCAACAGGTTATACTACAGGGATGAATACAACATGAAGCACTGCAACACAAGAACAATGCAACTCAATGCTACAAAAGACCACTAGTATGGAGACTTCAAGCAATACAACTAAAATCAAGCTCAATGAAACTGTCAGTGTTATCAAAGAGCAAGTGATAACATATAAAAGTATAGTGTGCAAGTTCAAAACCAACAGTAGCAAGTTCAATGTACAAAGTCGAACAAGCAATGCCGAGCTAAACAAGACAATCAAAGAAAAACATCAAAGCAGGTCAGGCATAAAAGAAGGTCAGAGACAAAACTCACAGGGGTCAAAAAATTACAACTGCAGTTTTCAAATCGAAATGGCCAGAGGCAAAAATGAAATCGTCAAATCTCAGAAATTGGAAGCCGTGGTAATCAAGGTGTCAAACGAGTTCAAATCAATGTCGTGAAATCCACGTTATCAAATATATATGCAATATATATGTATATAGAACAAGTCAAGAATATCTCAAGCATCAAAACGAAAATCATCGGCCAAAAAAAAATAATTTGACAAATTCAAATAAACCATCAGTAACAACATAAAGCAGTGCAACTACATGCGCAATGCATCTACAAGTGCAGATGGCCAGAGTCGAAGTCAGGTAATCAAGTTCGAATTGAAGAAGTCAGATTCACAAGCAAACAAACGAAATTGAACGGCGAGTAAAATGAATCGATAAATTCAACAATGATTCAAACACTATCACTTAAGCTTGAATTAGATATGAGTAATTAAAATTACTCACCTTTGCCACGGAAGTGAAGACGAAGCTGTAGCGGTGAGGAAGACGAACGAAGTTAAGCCGAAGCCAGAGTCACCACAAAGGAGCTACAAAGATCGACAATGCCAAAGCCTAAATTTTCCAGTGGAACAAACAAGGGCAAAGCCCTAAATTAGTCGA
Organism: Allium fistulosum; assembly: GCA_030737815.1. NCBI lineage: Eukaryota > Viridiplantae > Streptophyta > Magnoliopsida > Asparagales > Amaryllidaceae > Allium > Allium fistulosum. The sequence goes on along the minus strand of CM060904.1, from coordinate 870,372,608 downwards.
GCAATTGTTGAAGAAGCCGAAGCTCCAATCGAGCACGAGCACGTCGAAGCAGCCTCAAGCAAGTTGAGGTTGGCGCCTTCGAGTTCCAGAAGCGAGCGGTCGAAGAAGCCCTAGCTTTAGCAGAGGAACGAAGGAGAGGGGACGAACGAAGACGAGATGCCGCCATTTTCAATTTTCTTCGTTCGATTTTTATTTAGGGTTGAGAATGAAAATGGTGAAGGGGTGAACGGGTTGAACGGTTTATTTGCCTTAGAAAATTTTCACGATCAAAACAAATCAAAACGTGGGCCGAGAATTCCAAGCCCAAAAATCCTTTTAACCCTTTATTAAAGAATTTTAACAAAATTTAAAAACTTCAATTGGCAATTTGCAACAATATTTATCGTTTAAATGTTGATTATTAATTGATGCGAAATACCGGGTTGTTACAGACTCCCCTCCTTAAAGAAATTGCATCCTCGCAATCATAAGGAATAAATGGACAAATGGTAACAACCAAAAGAGAATGGCAGTGTCGAATGCATAAGTAAAGCAAATGTCAGCAGGGAAGTATTAGATATAAAATCAAAAGGTTCGACTGCTTCAAATCAAAAGAATCAACATCGTGGGGATCAAGGAATCAAAATCAGACGACTATATAAACAACCCCAAACATCATCATCGACTAACAAAAGCAAGAACAATCGAGTTCCTGTAATGACCCAAGATTTTAGGAATTTATTCTGGAAAATATAAATAAATTTAAAATAATTTTTAAATAAATTTTGAAGGAGGAATTGATATAGCTTGATAGTGTATCAGTGTGTGTACATGTGTGCATAGGAAATGCACATGAATATAAGCTAAAACCCTGAACTCCAAGAATACATACATATTGATGTGTATGGAAATATATATATATATATATATGTAGATTAAATTCTTAAAAGTAGTATGCATGAGTAAATGTATATATGAATGCTACTGAATATTTTTGAGTGTACATGTGCATGTGTGTGTCAGTATAGAATGATGTATGAATATATAGGTGGGTGTACTAATTATTTCAGTAAGACTTATATAAATATATATGTGTTAATAAAATACTAGAGTTTAAACTAGTGAAATAAAATATACAGACATATTTTAATATAAGCAGAAATAAAAAGAATGAAGATATAAAAAGGAATAATCCTCTTATAAATAAATGAAGGAAGTACATACCATTTGCATGAAAGCTAAAAATAGAAAAAAATAAGATAAAACAGGGAAGTGCTTGGTATAGGCAGAATTAGAAAAGAGTATTTAATAAATGACAAAATCAAGTCACATTTTTAGCATGATTGTAGACAAGGGGAAAAGTATTTTCTGAAAAGCAAATTTCTGAAAAAAATGTGTAACCACTTTTCTCTTCACCCAAATTAAGCCGGGGAGGGTAAAACTTTGGGTTTAAAAATGTAGATAACATGATTTTTCTGGTGGGCAAAAATGGCCTTAGCCAATACCCAAAACCCTAAGAGAGACCCTGTATATATATACATGTATATGCAGCAGCCTCCTCTCCTCCTCAGAAAAGAATTTTGAAAAAAAAAACAACACCATAGAAATCATAAGACAAGGGAAGGAAGAGAGCTTGAGGCTAAGGGCAGAAGCTCATCAATTAATTAAGGAAACAAAGAAGAAAGCTAGGTGAGAAAACTCACTCAAAAATCTAAGGCAATAAGTCCTAATGTAGGCAGCCAGATAAAAGTATTTTTCTTAAAAGAGTATTTTCATATATGTATGCTTATCTGTGAATTTAAATCTGAAAATATTTTGATTCTCTTTGGTTGATCACTTGTTTTATTATAACAAAGTTTTATGTGTTGTTAGTATACATATCTGTTTTATACACTCAGATCTCTGATATGTTAATGTTTAGGGATATAAACAAATACCCAGAAAATAAAATGTTGAGAATAGGCAAGTAGTATTGGTTTTGGCTCAACCCAGAAAGATGTAAATAATGTTGAGCTGCAATATACTCATGTATAAGTGCTGAGGCTTGAAATAGAAAGGAATTAGGGGTGCAATAGGGTTGCCTATGTGCTGATGCTCCTGATTCAATAAAATGCATAGCAAACAAAATTTTGTGATTCAGTGAAACCAGGTCATCCTGAGTTTAACTCAAGCACAAATGTTTGCAAAAGAAAAACTCTCCCAGAAACCATAAGCCAATGTTAGTTGCCTAAACTCCTTTTAAATACCAGGATGAATATATATATATATATATATATATATATATATATATATATATATATATACAGAACCTTATTTTGTAATCACCAATGGTTGTTTGCTTGTTTGCCTCTGTATGGTCATGAATAATATGAGATGTCATGTTATGGATGTTTTTAGCTAATGAAATGAATCATTGAATGGTTTTGTCATGAAAAATCAAAAGAGTTATTATTAACTTAAACCTGATTAGGAAATTGGGGTCAAGAACACTGCAGGAATGACTTGTGTGCTTGAGTAACACAAGTTGACACATGGCTTGTTTAAGTCCTGAGATCTTTGTGTAATGGAGTGAATTAGTTCATTACAGTGTGTCCATTGATTCATAAATATTGCAGATGAGACCAAGGATAGATAAATATACCAAGGGAATAATACTTGAGATGATGAGAAAACTAGAGTTTTTCCCAGATTTGAAATATGAGAATTGAATAAATGATTTAACTCATATTGGTTATTTTCCTGTTTGGTATGAATGATTGTTTGACTAAGATTGAATTGTATGCTTGAGTGTATGTGCCATATTTATATATGTAGTCTCTGGAAAGAAAATTAAAGTGTGCACATGCACAATGACACAGAGCATGCACACAAGTATTTGCCTGATTCCAAAGGGCCGAACTTTCTGTATATGTACTTAACTTGACTTTAACCTAATTAACTAATTATTTTTGTGAGCTTTCTCATACCAGACATGTGTCTGACCCTAGTGTGCTAATGGCATCTGGGGTGTCTCATTTAAAATGAGGCAGTTTCAAATGCTTTTTCAGGGATTGCAGCAACTAAGTAGGAGTAGGAGCAAGGCTTTGAGAAGAAGATATAGCATGCTAAACCTAGTTAGATAAGAGCCTAAATGTTGAAATCTGCATGTATTGACAATTTAAATTGCTACTTGTATTAAGTGTTGAATATTGATGGATATTTTGTTAGGTATTTTATTAAGAGATTGATTTGTATCTGGAATCTATGAACCAAGTTAAATATCTGTTATGTTTAAAAAAAAAATTAATCAAATCTTGTAAGTGGATTTAGCAAGAACACCATGTTAAAATCGAATGATTACATTTTATAAATGTATTAGTCAATCTTGAGTCTTTGGAAAGGATTTAAGTTTTGGAAAATCTGGATAGTTGATTCTCAGAAAATTAAATGGTTTTATTTTCTACCATGGCATATGTATACAAAAGAAATAGGCATAGGTTGAATGTTTTATATGGCTGCAAGGTTCCCATAATTAAACTTGTTTCATACAAATGTCTCATGTCCTATTTTTTTTAAAGAAAGGATTTGTAATAAGGGAATTGTAAGCCAGATCCAAATAGTTGCAGATATATATGCACATAAACATGTTTAGTGCAAATATTACCACACCTTTTCCTTTGTATTTGTGATAAGAATCTGAATTTCACTCAGATTCTAACCAAATGCATTCTTAATTCCAGACAGATTTTGTGAGAAGAAATTCAACCCTGGATAATGATAAACACTTCTATCATTTACAAAACCCAAGCAACAGATCCTTAATTTTACATCAATCATGAAGCCTTCCAGGTTGTAGGAATGGGTTTCAAAAATAATTAAGCAAGAATTATTGTTTTGTATGATAGAATATAGGCAAAAATAAAGTATATATGTGCAGATATAGGTAGATAACAGGTCCCAAATTGTACAGGAGAAAAATGAAAAAGGGAAAAAAAAACAAAAATTGTGTTTGAACCAACCAGCATAGTACTCGAACTCGTGACCTCTCGTGTATAAGTTAGGCGCGTTTCCATTACGCCTAGATGTTGCTTGTGTTCTCTTATGACCCGCTTTCTTTTAGCCTGAGTTTGATACTATTCAGACTTTAACACAAACATCTATATTAAAAGCTTGATTTCCACTGATTATTACTTGATCACTTCTTAGTTAGGATAAACAGACTAAAGTATATGTTTCCAGTGGATTGTTTAGTCAAAAAAAATCAGCAATCCAATATCCTCTTGTTTTCCAGAACTCTGATTCAAACAAGAGAGGCATATACATCCTCACATGTATGTGCTTATCTTTGTGAATGTACTGATATATTTATATTGGTTGATTATTGTGATCCTAGATATATTTGGTTTATTGGAAAAAGATATTGACCCTGAGAATTATAATTGCAATGGATGATATATCTATCTATATATATATATCCTCTTTACCTTAAAAAAAATCCTTATGGAATTAGAGTAGAAATAGGAGGGTCATTTCAGTTGGTATCAGAGCTATGTTATTCAACATAGTAGAAGTAAGGATCAAGTTCTTAGATAGAAATAAAATTAAAAGGAACTATATATATATATATAACAATGTGTTCAGTGTGAAAAAAAAAACCCACTGAAACAACCAAATTACCAATCAAACTAACCAGCTATGTAAATTATTATTAGCAAACTATGGTAGGGAGACCACCAAATCAGGGAGCAGGATCTTCCCATGCACCACCAATGGTCAATCTGCAAGACTTGGTGAGAGCATTTAGGGATGGGGCAGGACAAAGGCAAGAAAATCCCTATGAAGAACTCTCAAAATTACTTAAGACATATACTCATTTAGGAGGCAAAAGCTTTGAAGGGACAGAGAGTATCATGGAAATTCAAACATGGTTGAGAACATTGGAAAGAATTTTCAATGACATGCAACTTGATGATCAAAGAAAGAGGCAAGTGGCTTCAAGACAGCTAAAAGGAGTAGCTTTAGGCTGGTGGGAAGTAATCATTGCAGGAAGGAATGAGAATGAAATCACTTGGAATCAATTCAAGGAGATGTTGGAAGCAAGGTTTGTACCAGCATCAGCAAAGACTACCTTGCTAGAAGAATTCATTAGACTTAGACAAGGAACCATGACTGTCACAGAATACACTCAAAAGTTTGAGGGGCTTTCCACATATGGAGCAATGCTTGTGGCAGATGAGGCATCTAAAAATGATAGGTACATAAAAGGTCTGAACCCAGGACTTAGCAGAGCCATGTTACCCTATGCAGACAAGACTTTTGACCATGTGATGGACTTAGCTTTGAGGTTGGAGCAGCATGACAAGGAAAGGGAGAAGTTCAGAAATTTTAAGAGCAATAATACCAAGAAAGGTAAGGGGAGGTATCACCCTTATGATAAGAAGAAAGAAGAGGCTAGTAACAAAAGCACTGGAGATGTCAAAGCTAAGGAAAACAAGAAGAAAATTATGTGCCATCAGTGTGGAAAGGAAGGGCATATCAAACCAAGATGTCCAGAATTGAAAGGAGGAGCTTTCAAATGCTATCTATGTGGGAAAGAGGGGCATATGAAGAGGAATTGTCCTGAGTATAAACAGCAAGGCAAATTGGCAAATTTGGAAGGAAAAGGCAAAGCCACAGTGGAGAGTAACACTGTAAACCATAGCCAAGTGGAAGGTACATTACTTATTTGTACCATACCCATAACAATAGTATATGATACTGGGGCAACTCACTCTTTAATTTCTTATGAATTGGTTAAAATGCTAAAACTGAATTGCATATTGGTTGAAACCCCATTGCATATACACAGTCCATTGGGGAGTTCTAGTGTTTTAAATATGATTTGTGTGGATGTGGAATTAAACATAGGAGGAAATATTTTTATTTCCAATTTATATGTTTTGAATTACCCAAATATAGGTGTTATATTGGGGGTAGACTGGTTAAGGCAATTTAAAGCCATAATTAATTTAGACTCATCCACCATATCATTGCAAAATTCTAGAGGCCAGAGAATCACAGTTTTATGTGAGGTAGCTAAGGAAGGAAAACTATATCAATTAGTTGACTCAGAAAAAGATTTCAGTGAACTAACCATTGAAGAAATTCCCATAGTCAATGAATATTTGGATGTGTTTGGTGAGGTCAAGGGTATTCCACACCATAGACCAGTAGAATTCCAGATCAATCTAGTTCCAGGAGCAAGCCCAGTGATTAAAAAGCCAACTAGAATGGGGCCAAATGAACTAAAAGAATTAAAGAAACAGTTAGAAGAATTGGAAGAGAAGGGTTTTATAAGACCAAGTAATTCTTGCTGGGGAGCACCAGTGGTATTTGTTAAGAAGCAAGATGGCTCCTTAAGACTCTGCATAGATTATAGAGAATTAAACAAAGTAACCATTAAAAATAAATACCCATTGCCAAGAATAGATGATCTTTTTGATCAATTAGCAGGGGCAAAAGTATTTTCTAGACTAGACTTAGCATCTGGTTTTCATCAAATGAAGGTGGAAGAATCAAGCATCAAGTACACTGCCTTTAACACTAGGTATGGGTTGTATGAATTTTTGGTTATGCCATTTGGCTTGACCAATGCACCATCTTACTTTGTAGATTTAATGAACAGAACCTTTAGAGATTGTTTAGACAAGTTTGTGCTTATTTTTATAGATGACATTTTGATTTATTCCAAGACAGTGGAAGAACATAAGCATCATTTGCACCTGGTTTTGTCTAGATTAAGGGAAAAAGATTTAAAGGCAAAATTTTCAAAATGTGTGTTTTGGAAAGAGGAAGTACATTTTCTTGGCCATGTTATATCTGCCAAAGGGATTTCTGTGAACCCCAATAAAGTAGTGGCTATTCAAGCATGGAAGAGGCCAAGCACTGTGAGTGAAGTGAGGTCATTTATGGGGATGGCAGGGTATTATAGGAGGTTTATAAAAGATTTTTCAAAAATTTCTACACCACTCACTAACCTAACCAGGAAGAACCAAGCTTTTGTTTGGTCAGAAAAATGTGAAAAGTCTTTTGAACAGTTGAAGGAGGCATTGGTGAATGCTCCAATTCTAAAGGTACCACATGGAAATGAAGAATTAGTGGTATACACTGATGCTAGTGGATTTGGCTTGGGTGCAGTGTTGATGCAACAAGGCCAAGTCATTGCATATGCATCCAGACAACTTAAACCCCATGAAGTAAGGTATGCCACACATGATCTCGAATTAGCAGCTGTGATATATGCTTTAAAACTTTGGAGACATTATTTGTTAGGCACAAAGTTTGAACTTTACACTGACCACAAGTCTCTAAAATATTTGTTTTCACAAAAAGATTTGAACATGAGGCAACATAGATGGGTGGAGTTCTTAGCTGCCTATGACTTTGACATACTTTATACACCAGGGAAAGCAAACAAAGTTGCAGATGCTCTAAGTAGACAACATGCTAAATTGGCTATGATGATGATAGAAGAATTTAAAAACTTATTTTTGCTAACTGAGTTAGAGATTGGGGAGAATGGTTGTGTGCACATTAATGAGCAGATGCATGGTGCACAAGAAGATAAAGGGAAGTTAAGCTTAATGACACTTCAACCAGATTTAATTCTGAAGGTAGGAAAAATGCAAGAACAAGATGCTCACTTATTAGAGAAGAGAATGCTCCTCTCAAGAGGGGAGGAAGTAATGAATCACCACATTGATAAAGATGGTTATATGAGATACCAGAATAGGATGTGTGTACCAGAGGAAATAGAATTGAAGAAGGAGATATTGAATGAATATCACAGAAGTAAATACTCCATACACCCAGGTAACACAAAAATGTATCAAAATTTGAAAAGAGACTTCTGGTGGAAGGGGATGAAATCTGATATAGCTAAGTACATTGCCAAATGTATGACTTGCCAACAAGTCAAGGCTGAAACTCAAAGACCATCAGGGTTGATGCAACCTCTTAGTGTACCACAGTGGAAGTGGGAAGACATATCTATGGACTTCATAGATGGACTGCCTAGATCTAAGAGAGGTAATACAAGTATATGGGTGATAGTTGATAGGCTAACCAAGGTAGCACACTTCATCCCAGTCAAGTCAGAAAGAACAGCACCAAAACTAGCTCAAATTTTTATAAAAGAAGTGGTAAAGTTACATGGCATTCCCAAAACCATTGTGAGTGATAGGGATACCATCTTCACTTCAAAATTCTGGAGAAGCTTTCAAGAAGCAATGGGTAGTGAACTATGTTTAAGTACTGCCTACCATCCTCAATCAGATGGGCAGACTGAGGTGGTAAACAAAGTTTTGGAGGACATGTTGAGGGCATGTATACTGGATTTTGGGGGCAACTGGGAAGATTATCTTCATCTAGTTGAATTTACATACAACAACAGCTACCAAAGCACCATAGGAATGGCTCCATTTGAAGCCTTATATGGTAAACCCTGTTTGTCACCTGTTTGCTGGGTAGAAGCAGGAGAAAGGTCTATTTTAGGACCTGAGTACATACAAGAAACTAAGGAGAAAATTGAGTTGGTAAGAAGAAGAATGACAACAGCTCAAGATAGGCAAAAGAAATTTGCAGACATGAGAAGGAGGCAGGTAGAATATGAGGTGGGAAATTTTGTTTTCATCAAAATCTCACCCATGAAAAATGTGCTGAGGTTTGGAAAACAAGGCAAATTAACCCCAAGATATATTGGACCATACAAAATTCTGGAGAGAATTGGTCCCTTGGCATATAAGTTGGAATTACCAGAAAACATGCAAGGTATACATGATGTTTTTCATGTATCACAATTGAGAAGATGGGTCCATGACAAGGCAGAAATTCTTGAAACCCCAACCCAAGTGCAGATAAATCCTAATTTGATTTATGAAAAGGATCCAGTGGGAATTTTGGCAAAAGATGTGAAGAAGTTGAGGAATTAATCTCTGAAACTTGTGAAGGTACAGTGGAGTCTTGATCCTAGTGATTGCACATGGGAATTAGAAGACAAAGTTAGGACGAATTATCCTAAGCTATTTTCAGATTAAGGTAATTCTGATTTTTGATTGTTTTCTTTATTTTGGATGAATATATTTTTAGTTAGTATAGAACTAAGAATCTATTTGGTAGAGAATATACTTGTTCTCTGAATTAAGTTTAAAATTTATTTTAAGCTTAGGAAAATTGTGGGACACAATTTCTAAAAGGAGGGGTGTATGTAATGACCCAAGATTTTAGGAATTTATTCTGGAAAATATAAATAATTTTAAAATAATTTTTAAATAAATTTTGAAGGAGGAATTGATATAGCTTGATAGTGTATCAGTGTGTGCACATGTGTGCATAGGAAATGCACATGAATATAAGCTAAAACCTTGAACTCCAAGAATACATACATATTGATGTGTATGGAAATATATATATATATATATATATGTAGATTAAATTCTTAAAAGTAGTATGCATGAGTAAATGTATATATGAATGCTACTGAATATTTTTGAGTGTACATGTGCATGTGTGTGTCAGTATAGAATGATGTATGAATATATAGGTGGGTGTACTAATTATTTCAGTAAGACTTATATAAATATATATGTGTTAATAAAATACTAGAGTTTAAACTAGTGAAATAAAATATACAGACATATTTTAATATAAGCAGAAATAAAAAGAATGAAGATATAAAAAGGAATAATCCTCTTATAAATAAATGAAGGAAGTACATACCATTTGCATGAAAGCTAAAAATAGAAAAAAATAAGATAAAACAGGGAAGTGCTTGGTATAGGCAGAATTAGAAAAGAGTATTTAATAAATGACAAAATCAAGTCACATTTTTAGCATGATTGTAGACAAGGGGAAAAGTATTTTCTGAAAAGCAAATTTCTGAAAAAAATGTGTAACCACTTTTCTCTTCACCCAAATTAAGCCGGGGAGGGTAAAACTTTGGGTTTAAAAATGCAGATAACATGATTTTTCTGGTGGGCAAAAATGGCCTTAGCCAATACCCAAAACCCTAAGAGAGACCCTGTATATATATACATGTATATGCAGCAGCCTCCTCTCCTCCTCAGAAAAGAATTTTGAAAAAAAAAACAACACCATAGAAATCATAAGACAAGGGAAGGAAGAGAGCTTGAGGCTAAGGGCAGAAGCTCATCAATTAATTAAGGAAACAAAGAAGAAAGCTAGGTGAGAAAACTCACTCAAAAATCTAAGGCAATAAGTCCTAATGTAGGCAGCCAGATAAAAGTATTTTTCTTAAAAGAGTATTTTCATATATGTATGCTTATCTGTGAATTTAAATCTGAAAATGTTTTGATTCTCTTTGGTTGATCACTTGTTTTATTATAACAAAGTTTTATGTGTTGTTAGTATACATATCTGTTTTATACACTCAGATCTCTGATATGTTAATGTTTAGGGATATAAACAAATACCCAGAAAATAAAATGTTGAGAATAGGCAAGTAGTATTGGTTTTGGCTCAACCCAGAAAGATGTAAATAATGTTGAGCTGCAATATACTCATGTATAAGTGCTGAGGCTTGAAATAGAAAGGAATTAGGGGTGCAATAGGGTTGCCTATGTGCTGATGCTCCTGATTCAATAAAATGCATAGCAAACAAAATTTTGTGATTCAGTGAAACCAGGTCATCCTGAGTTTAACTCAAGCACAAATGTTTGCAAAAGAAAAACTCTCCCAGAAACCATAAGCCAATGTTAGTTGCCTAAACTCCTTTTAAATACCAGGATGAATATATATATATATATATATAGAACCTTATTTTGTAATCACCAATGGTTGTTTGCTTGTTTGCCTCTGTATGGTCATGAATAATATGAGATGCCATGTTATGGATGTTTTTAGCTAATGAAATGAATCACTGAATGGTTTTGTCATGAAAAATCAAAAGAGTTATTATTAACTTAAACCTGATTAGGAAATTGGGGTCAAGAACACTGCAGGAATGACTTGTGTGCTTGAGTAACACAAGTTGACACATGGCTTGTTTAAGTCCTGAGATCTTTGTGTAATGGAGTGAATTAGTTCATTACAGTGTGTCCATTGATTCATAAATATTGCAGATGAGACCAAGGATAGATAAATATACCAAGGGAATAATACTTGAGATGATGAGAAAACTAGAGTTTTTCCCAGATTTGAAATATGAGAATTGAATAAATGATTTAACTCATATTGGTTATTTTCCTGTTTGGTATGAATGATTGTTTGACTAAGATTGAATTGTATGCTTGAGTGTATGTGCCATATTTATATATGTAGTCTCTGGAAAGAAAATTAAAGTGTGCACATGCACAATGACACAGAGCATGCACACAAGTATTTGCCTGATTCCAAAGGGCCGAACTTTCTGTATATGTACTTAACTTGACTTTAACCTAATTAACTAATTATTTTTGTGAGCTTTCTCATACCAGACATGTGTCTGACCCTAGTGTGCTAATGGCATCTGGGGTGTCTCATTTAAAATGAGGCAGTTTCAAATGCTTTTTCAGGGATTGCAGCAACTAAGTAGGAGTAGGAGCAAGGCTTTGAGAAGAAGATATAGCATGCTAAACCTAGTTAGATAAGAGCCTAAATGTTGAAATCTGCATGTATTGACAATTTAAATTGCTACTTGTATTAAGTGTTGAATATTGATGGATATTTTGTTAGGTATTTTATTAAGAGATTGATTTGTATCTGGAATCTATGAACCAAGTTAAATATCTGTTATGTTTAAAAAAAAAAAATTAATCAAATCTTGTAAGTGGATTTAGCAAGAACACCATGTTAAAATCGAATGATTACATTTTATAAATGTATTAGTCAATCTTGAGTCTTTGGAAAGGATTTAAGTTTTGGAAAATCTGGATAGTTGATTCTCAGAAAATTAAATGGTTTTATTTTCTACCATGGCATATGTATACAAAAGAAATAGGCATAGGTTGAATGTTTTATATGGCTGCAAGGTTCCCATAATTAAACTTGTTTCATACAAATGTCTCATGTCCTATTTTTTTTAAAGAAAGGATTTGTAATAAGGGAATTGTAAGCCAGATCCAAATAGTTGCAGATATATATGCACATAAACATGTTTAGTGCAAATATTACCACACCTTTTCCTTTGTATTTGTGATAAGAATCTGAATTTCACTCAGATTCTAACCAAATGCATTCTTAATTCCAGACAGATTTTGTGAGAAGAAATTCAACCCTGGATAATGATAAACACTTCTATCATTTACAAAACCCAAGCAACAGATCCTTAATTTTACATCAATCATGAAGCCTTCCAGGTTGTAGGAATGGGTTTCAAAAATAATTAAGCAAGAATTATTGTTTTGTATGATAGAATATAGGCAAAAATAAAGTGTATATGTGCAGATATAGGTAGATAACAGGTCCCAAATTGTACAGGAGAAAAATGAAAAAGGAAAAAAAAAACAAAAATTGTGTTTGAACCAACCAGCATAGTACTCGAACTCGTGACCTCTCGTGTATAAGTTAGGCGCGTTTCCATTACGCCTAGATGTTGCTTGTGTTCTCTTATGACCCGCTTTCTTTTAGCCTGAGTTTGATACTATTCAGACTTTAACACAAACATCTATATTAAAAGCTTGATTTCCACTGATTATTACTTGATCACTTCTTAGTTAGGATAAACAGACTAAAGTATATGTTTCCAGTGGATTGTTTAGTCAAAAAAAATCAGCAATCCAATATCCTCTTGTTTTCCAGAACTCTGATTCAAACAAGAGAGGCATATACATCCTCACATGTATGTGCTTATCTTTGTGAATGTACTGATATATTTATATTGGTTGATTATTGTGATCCTGGATATATTTGGTTTATTGGAAAAAGATATTGACCCTGAGAATTATAATTGCAATGGATGATATATCTATCTATATATATATATCCTCTTTACCTTAAAAAAAAATCCTTATGGAATTAGAGTAGAAATAGGAGGGTCATTTCAGTTCCAGCAATTAAAAGAAAAGGAAAACAGAGCAGAAATCACATACTGAGCACGAATTGAATGTGAATAAATCAAATTACTCACCTGAATCACCAGAGAAAAAGACAAAGCTCAAATCTCAAAATCGCAAATATTCAATCATCAAAAACAATAATCGAATTTTCAAATCGCAAATATTTACTTATCTCAAACGATAATCAAATCAAAAAATATTTAATTATCAAAACGACAATTAGAATCTCAAATATCGAATTATCACAAGCGATAATCAGAAATCACAAATATCTGATTATCAAAAACGATAATCAGAAATCACAAATATCCGATTATCAAAAACGATAATCAGAAATCACAAATATCCGATTATCAAAAACGATAATCAGAAATCACAAATATTTAATTATCACAATTGATAATCAAATTTCACAAATATCTGATTATCAAAAACGATAATCAGAAACACAAATATTTAATTATCACAAAAGATAATCAAATCTCACAAATATCTGATTATCAAAAATGATAATCAGAAACACAAATATTTATTATCACAAAAGATAATCAAATCTCACAAATATCTGATTATCAAAAACGATAATCAGAAACACAAATATTTAATTATCATAAAAGATAATCTAATCTCACAAATATCTGATTATCAAAAACGATAATCAGAAACACAAATATTTAATTATCACAAAAGATAATCAAATCTCACAAATATCTGATTAACAAAAACGATAATCAGAAACACAAACATCTGATTATCAAAAACGATAATCAGAAGTCATAAATATTCAATTAACGAGTCCGGAATTAACCGAAGTAGTAAAAGTATGGTTCCATACTCCGTACTTTTGCTAAATCATTTAAATCTCTTTATCGTTTCCTTGAAAGTGCAAAATTGTGTGTTTTTAAAAATAACATTTCACATTCTCAAACGGACAAGTCCGGAATCAAGCGAATCAGTAAAAGAAAGGGGTCATAGTCCTCGATTTTGCTGAAACGTTTAAATCGCTTCATCATTCTTTTGAAAATGTAAACTGTAAAAATTTTGAAAACAATTTTAATTTATATTTTTGAAACAACTTTTAAAAATAAAGAATTTTGAAAACACGTGATTAAATTAGCAATATCAGTAGTAACTTTGATAAGGAAGTTGCACTTCTCTAAATACCATAAAAACGGACAACAAAATCAGCATTGCGGGGGAACCGCATGTAAATCCATTTCAAAATTGACGGTTAATGAAGTTAACACGTCAAAATCTCATCAAAATAACTGGCATCAAAATATAATACCAATGAATTTTCATTCATCAAAAATGTTACAAGAATCTTCTCAAAGATAGAAAGGGATACCATACCCTAAACTTGTATTCATAACAAGTCAATGATACACGAATTCACCAATGCACAAAAATTGATAAAACTTATCAATAAAAATCGCGAAAATTGGTGAAGCACAAATTCTAGAAATCATCACAAGAAATTCGGAAAACACAAATTCTAGAAATCTACACACGAAATCCAGAAATCACAAAGAGGGGGAGGCCTAACACATGAATGGGAGCATGAAAACTCACCTACGCATATCACACAGGAATGAGAAGCTATCTCATGGAAGCTATTCATTAAATTTTCACACAGGAATGGCCCGAAGACCGTGCAACAAAGAAATATGTGTGAGACGAAATCACACAAATGGTGTCTAGACAATCCTCAAAGCCCAAGAGATATGTGCGAGACAAAATCACACCGATGAGGCCTAGTCTAACCGTGCAATAAAGAAATATGTGTGAGACGAAATCACACAAATGGTGTCTAGACAATCCTCAAAGCCCAAGAGATATGTGTGAGACGAAATCACACCGATGAGGCCTAGTCTAACCGTGCAATAAAGAAATATGTGTGAGACGAAATCACACAAATGGTGTCTAGACAATCCTCAAAGCCCAAGAGATATGTGTGAGACGAAATCACACCGATGAGGCCTAGTCTAACCGTGCAATAAAGAAATATGTGTGAGACGAAATCACACAAATGGTGTCTAGACAATCCTCAAAGCCCAAGAGATATGTGTGAGACGAAATCACACCGATGAGGTCTAGTCTAACCGTGCAATATGTGTGAGGCGAAATCACACAAATGGTGTCTAGACAATCCTCAAAGCCCAAGAGATATGTGTGAGACGAAATCACACCGATGAGGCCTAGTCTAACCGTGCAATAAAGAAATATGTGTGAGACGAAATCACACAAATGGTGTCTAGACAATCTTCAAAGCCCAAGAGATATGTGTGAGACGAAATCACACCGATGAGGTCTAGTCTAACCGTGCAATATGTGTGAGGCGAAATCACACAAATGGTGTCTAGACAATCCTCAAAGCCCAAGAGATATGTGTGAGACGAAATCACACCGATGAGGCCTAGTCTAACCGTGCAATAAAGAAATATGTGTGAGACGAAATCACACAAATGGTTTCTAGACAATCCTCAAAGCCCAAGAGATATGTGTGAGACGAAATCACACCGATGAGGCCTAGTCTAACCGTGCAATATGTGTGTGGCGAAATCACACAAATGGTGTCTAGACAATCCTCAAAGCCCAAGAGATATGTGTGAGACGAAATCACACCGATGAGGCCTAGTCTAACCGTGCATAGAAAGAGACATCGCACATTTGCTAGTCTAAATCACAAAAATGATCGTCATGATCATTAAGAAGTGTCAATTACACTAAGTTAGTGAATATAAGAGTTAAGCTTCATGTCCTATAACCACTTGCTTAACTCAAATATTTACGAACAAACTGTAGAGCTTCACTAGAAAATTGTCACAAAAGGTTCAATCGAACAAGTCCAGGAGTTAAACGACGAAGTAAATGCAAGCGTTTCATACCACTTGTTTTACTAAGCTGTTTAATTCAATTTCTCATACGAGTGAAATAAAGGCTTGTATATACTAATAGATTGGAAAACGGTTTAAGAAAAGGAGCTTTGTAGTAAAATAGTTTTGAAATTGTTTGGAGAAAAGGATTTTAATATTTACTACTAGTATAGAAAACCTTTATATTTTTAAAGTGACAAATCACAAAAATGATTGTAGAAACAATCAATTACAAGAATTCACATACAAAGATGTGAATAGATCCAAAGAAATCGATACCGAATCCATCAAAAAGTATGTTCACAAAAATCCCGAAGAAAATGTCATCAAAGTTGCTAATAAATGATAGCAACAAATCGGGGAAATAATCAAGAACCGATTAAATTTGGAAACCAAGTCAATTCACTAAAATTTCACATTCGAAGACGTGAATAAAATCCAAAGAATTCGATTCCAAATTCATCAAAGTAGAAATACCCAAAAATTCCGGAAGTAGAAGTTATCAAAGTCGGCAAAAGTGATAACAACCAATTGGAAAAGAAGAATCGATTCACACTTGGAAAAACGAAGCAAAACAAGCATAAATGCAGAAATGACTTCAACAAAAAATAAAAATCAAGTCAATGTCGAAGTCAACAATTAATGGCCGCAGTCGAGTACAAAATGAATTAATCATTATCATCAAAGAATCCAACGGCAAACAAAATCAGAGTCTTGGAAATCAAGAAATCAGCAATTTCTCAAAAACAAAGTGACCGAAGTCGAATGGAAACCAAGCCGAGGAAAACACAAAATATCAAGTTCAAAATTGCTGAGATTCGAACAAAATCAACATCGGCTAAATCAATTCAAGCCGAAAACACAAGAACAATTTCCTCATCATCAAAAACCCAACTTGAGTTCGTAAAGCAAACGGAGGCAGAAGCCAAAAATACTTTCACGAAATCAAAATCAAACATAGGCAAAGATGAGAGATAAAACATCGACAAATAGTTGTAACATATGCTCCATCTAAGTTATGTTTTATAATTGTCCTAAACCCCAGGCTCTGTTACTAAGCTGTGACGCCCCACCTCTATACCCACGCTAGCCAAGAACACTACGGTGTAATGTTGTCAACTAGCATGGAGAATAAGGCTGTTGAGGAGCTGTAACAACCCAGTATTTCACAATTATTTATTATCGTTAATAGACAATTATTATCGTTGGCAGATTTCTTTTTGGTGTTTTAATCGGGCAAATTCTTCTAACAATTTGTTAAAAAGGTTTTATGGGCTTTATAAAAATCGTGGCCCGTATGTGTTTAGGGCCGTGAAAATTTTCAAGACAAATAATCGATCCCCCTCTCAATTTTCGTTCGTTCAATAACCCGTTCCCTCCCTCTTTTTTAATTGACGAACCCTAAATCAAAAACGAAAAGAATGGCGGCCACAATCCTCTTCGTTTGTTCTCGCATGTCCCCCTGAATCAAGTTAGGGCATCAGAATCGAAGACAACGGCCGCAAGGGGTTCGAACTTCGCTCGTCTTCCCTCGATTGCTACAGCTTCGACTCGTTTCTGGACTTCGTGTAGCATCACTCGAGACTGTTCCAAATTGTGGCTAAGGTGAGTGGCCTTCCACTCACATCTAATTCAAGTCGTCTTGATTCATTTGTCGTTTTGATTACTCGACTCTTGTCTTTGAATTCGTGACTAGTATGGCTTTAACTGTTTTGGAATTTGGCTCGTTCGACTGGTACTGTACTGCGTTCAAATTGAAATTGGCCTTGTTCACTGATTTCCCTATTTTGTTTGAATAATACAGTGTTGAATTTGGTTTGGTTTTTTGACTTGGCCATCCGGTTTCGTGGATTCGACTCCATGAATTTTGGTTCCGTTGTGTTGATATTATATTGGAGAAATTTCCCTTGATTCGAACTATGCTTTAGCTAGTTCAATTGATCTGTTTTTTTGTGTAATGGTTGACTTCGTCTTTGCTTTGACTTCGGTCATTAGGTCCCTAACATGATCACTGTCACCTGACTTCGAATTATAAAACCTGTAAATTTTTATTACAGTGGGTTATGTCGCATTGAAGTATTTCGTTGTCCACTGGCTGGATATTTGAGTTCTTTTGAGTTGCATTGAATTATGTTAGTAATTGAGCTTGGTCCCAGTTTTGTTTAAGAACTTTTGAATTACCTTGCATTGCATGGTTGCTAGTGGCATTGCTTTGAATTTGTGTAGTCTGACCTTTTGTTCAGTGTAGTCATTGTATTCGTGATGGACATTTGCTTGGTTAAAACCGGTTCTCTGTCTCGTTTAAAAGTGATACTTTTATTTGTCTCTAAGTATGCTAGTGGGCCTGGTTCATCTTGTAGTCTCTACTTAAACTTTGAACAGTCTGCATTAATTTGTACTACTCGCTGTTTCAATTTGGGATTGCACTGTTATAGTTTAGTGCACTTGTCATTCGAATTGATGATGTTCTTTGTGGTTGCTTTTGAGTTTTGCGACATCTTGTTCCACTGGTGCCCGTATCTTGTATACGTGATGTAGTGCATTCGGTTGATTTTCGAGGCAGTAGCATTGATATTGAATCTTCACTTTCTTTTCATTATAGAGGCCATACTTTTGTTTGCTACTATGTAGCTGCTAGTTGCCTCTAATTATGTTGATTTTGGCGTTGTTCCATGTATTTGTGCTTTAGTCTGAGGCCTGCACTGCATTTGGACTTGAGTACGCATGTCTGGCTATGATTTCATTTTCATCTTGCTTGCACTTGTATATCATCGGTTGTCACTGCCTATTTCAATTTGCATTTGGATTCGAAATTGTAACATTGACCCTGTACCACTTGGTGTTGTAGTGCACTGAGCATTCTTGTACTTGCTGTATTGCCATATCAATCCCTTTGCTTACTTCGGCTTCATTGCGTCTTCATCTACCTGTTGCGCTTGCTGTACACATTGCAGTTCCTAGTTACAGTGACTTTACGACTTCTGACTTGTTTTAGTTATGGGTCGATTTCTTGTACCTTGGGTATTTTGTCTCTTTGACCATTTACCTGTAGTTGCATTCACTTCATGCTTGCATTATCTTGGTCTGGCCATGTTGCCTGCTGTCACTTACTTGGTGCATTGTGCTCTGTTGTTGTCTGGACATTGGCATTATTTCAGTGTTTCATCACTTAAGTCATTCGAGACTTTGGGTCTGCATACATATGCTTTGACGCTGTTTTGATTTGTTGAAGCTTTACATTTGTGTTGAGTCATGACAACCATGGCTTGACCTTTGCATTTTGTTGTTGGTTGCTGCCTTCGGTCTGCACTTGAATCTGGTTCACTCCGACCTGATCTGGTGCATGTTACATCCATGAACCCTTCACTGCATTCATTTGTGTTGGGCATTTCTTATACTTGTGGCTACCGGGTCAATACTTGCAGTCCACTAAACTGTTGCATCACTATGTTTTCCATTATTCATACAGGGGCTGCACTTGTCCTGTCCCTTGGTTCATTGTAGTTTGGTTTAGGTTTGAGCATCACTGATCTGATATACATTGGATTTGTTTTTCTCATTACACTTGAGTTGAATCCGGCTGAAACGCTCGAGTTTGACCTTGTGCTCGCGTTGTGATTTTATTTGAATGGCATTTGAGTTGGATCCGTTGACTTTTAAATTCATTGATCTTCTGAGTATTCATAGACTGTATTGGCGAGGCAGTACACGTTAGCGTGTACTGCAGCCAATCAGCTTTGTTGTTTTTAAATTGACATTTCAATTGTTTAAATTGATTTGGATTGCTGATTTGTTGTTAAACACTGTTAAGTGTTATATTGACTGTTATCCGGTTTCTTTGTTTAAAGAATCGGATAGGCGGGAATTATTGTGACTGTCGTCTATTTAAATTATTACTGCCTATATGCACTAATAAACTGGTTTGAATTAGACTGACCTGGGTATTATTTTCTTTTGAATGTAATACTCGGGTCAGACCCGAGTTATTTCAGGTTGTAGATTTTCTTCTTTGAGTTGCTGTTCAGGATATGAAGACTTTTCACATCTTCTGAAGTTGTCAGTGTCATTTTGTAGTAGTCGTGTCATTGTATAGAACGATATGTATTCATGTATATTAGTCGATAATGTACTTGTATATATAACTTCTAGAGTCGGCAGTTGTAGTTGTATCATATGTATCGTGTCAACTATATTGTAACTGACAGCGGTTATATATATATGAGATTTTTGTTAATCTATGTTCCGCATTTATATTATCTGTGTTATTGTTATATCTAATGTCCTAAACTATTATGAACTATCGTAGTTTGTTTTATACTGATAATTGGATATGTCGATGGGAGTAAATAAATAATAGATGAAAAATAAAAAAGTATATACCACTCCTACCGAGATAACCAATATTAGTGTAAGGCCAATTACGGATGGTCGCTCCTATCCAGCCTTATTCTTCGTAATAATAGACAGTATTTCTTTTAATACTCTTTGTTATTATGAGCATAGAGGTGGGGCGTTAGAGTTGGTATCAGAGCTTGGAGTTTATGGACATAATATAAAACGTAACTTGGATGGAACATATGTTACAACTATTAGTCGACGTTTTATCTGTGATTTGAGTCAAAACTAAAGTTTTGAAATTTGGATGAAATTTTTAAATAACTTTATTTAAAAATAATAGTGAAATTGTGTTCTGTTGATTTGATTGATTTGTGTTCTGTTTATCAGAGTGCGCAGCGGAAACAGTGAAACTGTCTTCGCTGAGTACAACTGATAATCTTTTTGATTTAAAAATCAAAATACGAAATTAATATGAATTTCATGTGTTGTTTACGTAGCTGTAATTATTTTGTTTCTTTGAGAATTTCGAATCCGAATTGAGGATTCGAAGAAATTGCAGATATGTGATTTTTGTCGAAATTTACGCTGGCTTTCTTTTGTACTAATCATCTATTGATTAGATTTTTGATGTTTTAAATTATCTTCATTGAAGATACATTTGAATGATTCTTTGTTCATTTTGTAGTACGTGCAAAAATTTAAATTGCACGTTATTGCATTTATTTTTACGTTGAACCGATGCTTGGTTATGAAACGTATTTTGTTGCCGTTATTTTTATAACGGGATTTTTACACCAATGCTATATTTTGAAGCATGGTGTTTTGTGGCATTTTTGATGAACGAAAATTCACTGACATTACATTTTGATGTAAATTGTTTTGATGTGATTTTGACGTTTTAAAACTACTGTCGCTTTGGCTTCAGTAACCGCCAAATTTTAAAAGTGGATTTTCAAGCGGTTATTCCGCAATACTGATTTGTAACCGTTTTTACGGTATTTTGAGAAGTACAATTTTCTTATGGAAATTGTTACTGATTTGCTGTTTTAATCACGTGATTGGAAAATTGTTTTAAAATGAAAATTGTTTTATAAAATTGTAACAGTTTGCGTTTTCAAAAGAATGAGAAAGCGACTTAAACAATTCAGCAAAATCGAGGATTATGACCCCTTTCTTTTACTGTTTCGCTTAACTCCGGACTTGTCCAGTTGAGAAGGTGAATTGTTATTTTTACAAAATAAATAAAATTGTTTTCAGAAATTTAACTGTTTACGCTTTCAAAAGAATGAGGAAGCGATTTAAACGTTTCAGCAAAATCGAGGACTATGACCCCTTTCTTTTACTGATTCGCTTAATTCCGGACTTGTCCGTTTGAGAATGTAAAGTGTATTTTTACAAAATACACAATTTTGCACTTTCAAGGAAACGATGAAGAGAATTAAACGATTTAGCAAAAGTGCGGAGTATGGAACCACACTTTTACTTTTTCGGTTAATTCCGGACTCGTTAATTGAATATCTGTTGTTTTGATGATTTTGATGAATTTTACACTTTCAAGGAAACGATGAAGAGAATCAACGATTTAGTAAAACACGTGGTATGGGACATGTGCGTTTGCTATTTCGGTTAATTCCGGACTCGTTAATTGAAACATTTTGATGCTTTCGTGTGCTTTCGAGCCACTATGAGGACCTTCGGGTCATTTGTTGGGCTTTCGGGCCACTCTGCGGACCTTCGGGTCATTTGTTGGGCTTTCGGGCCACTCTGTGGACCTTCGGGTCAAATACAAGTACTAGACCTTCGGGTCACTCTACGGACCTTCGGGTCAATCTGATGGGCGCCAAAATTATGTTGAGTACTTGGTATGCTTCGGCCACTCTGAGATGCACGTGCGGCGAATTAAAAACTCGCCATCTGATGGGATCGATCCAAGCTTTAATGTTGATTTTCTAGTCTTCTTAATTGATTTCTAGATATTTGTT
This sequence comes from Allium fistulosum, assembly GCA_030737815.1. Classification (NCBI taxonomy): domain Eukaryota; kingdom Viridiplantae; phylum Streptophyta; class Magnoliopsida; order Asparagales; family Amaryllidaceae; genus Allium; species Allium fistulosum. Next base: position 870,350,423 of record CM060904.1, on the reverse strand, counting down.
GCTTCCAATTATCTGCAGGTAATTGGATATTTGTTGATATGAGTTCTGATTATCGTTTTTGATAATCAGATATTTGTTGTTTCTAATTATCGCTTGTGATAATTAGATATTTGTTGATATGAGTTCTGATTATCGTTTTTGATAATCAGATATTTGTTGTTTCTAATTATCACTTGTGATAATTGGATATTTGTTGATATGAGTTCTGATTATCGTTTTTGATAATCAGATATTTGTTGTTTCTAATTATCGCTTGTGATAATTGGATATTTGTTGATATGAGTTCTGATTATCGTTTTTGATAATCAGATATTTGTTGTTTCTAATTATCGCTTGTGATAATTAGATATTTGCTGATATGAGTTCTGATTATCGTTTTTGATAATCAGATATTTGTTGTTTCTAATTATCGCTTGTGATAATTAGATATTTGTTGATATGAGTTCTGATTATCGTTTTTGATAATCGGATATTTGTTGCTTTTAATTATCACTTTAGATAATTAAATATTTGTTGATTTTAGATTTAATTATCGTTGTCAGATAATTAAATATTTGTTGATTTGAGATTTAATTCTCGTCTTTGATAATTAAATATTAGTTGATTTTAGATTTAATTATCGCTGTTAGATAATTAAATATTTGTTGATATGAGATTTAATTATCGCTTTTGATAATTAAATATTTGCTGGTTTGAGATTTAATTATCGCTTTTAATAATTAAATATTTGTTGATTCAGATTTAATTATCGCTTTAGATAATTAAATATTTGCTGATTTGAGATTTAATTATCGCTTGAGATAATTAAATATTTGTTGATTTTAGATTTAATTATCGCTTGAGATAATTAAATATTTGTTGATTCAGATTTAATTATCGCTTTAGATAATTAAATATTTGCTGATTTGAGATTTAATTATCGCTTGAGATAATGAGATAATTAAAAATTTGTTGATTTTAGATTTAATTATCGCTTTAGATAATTAAATATCTGTTGATTTGAGAAATTTGATTATCGTTTTTGATAATCGAATATTTGTTGAATTTGAAATTTGGTTATCGTTTGTGATAATCGAATATTTGTTGATTTGAGAAATTTGATTATCGTTTTTGATGATTGAATATTTGCGATTTTTGAGATTTCAGCTTCGTCTTTTTCTCTGGTGATTCAGGTGAGTAATTTGATTTACTCACATTCAATTCATGCTCTGTATGAGATTTCTGCTCTGTTTTTCCTTCTCTTTTAGTTGCTGGGACTCGATTGTTCTTGCTTGTGTTAGTCGTATGATTTTAATCCCTGATTCCCACGATGTTGATTCTTTTGATTGAAGCAGTCGAGCCTTTTGATTTCTTATCTAATACTTCCCCGCTGACACTTGCTTTGCTTATACATTCGACATTGCCATGTTCTTATGGTTGTTACCTCTTTCCCACTTATCTCTTAGGATTGCGAGGACGCAATTTCTATAAGGAGGGGAGTCTGTAACAACCCAGTATTTCACAATTATTTATTATCGTTAATAGACAATTATTATCGTTGGCAGATTTCTTTTTGGTGTTTTAATCGGGCAAATTCTTCTAACAATTTGTTAAAAAGGTTTTATGGGCTTTATAAAAATCGTGGCCCGTATGTGTTTAGGGCCGTGAAAATTTTCAAGACAAATAATCGATCCCCCTCTCAATTTTCGTTCGTTTAATAACCCGTTCCCTCCCTCTTTTTTAATTGACGAACCCTAAATCAAAAACGAAAAGAATGGCGGCCACAATCCTCTTCGTTTGTTCTCGCGTGTCCCCCTGAATCAAGTTAGGGCATCAGAATCGAAGACAACGACCGCAAGGGGTTCGAACTTCGCTCGTCTTCCCTCGATTGCTACAGCTTCGACTCGTTTCTAGACTTCGTGTAGCATCACTCGAGACTGTTCCAAATTGTGGCTAAGGTAAGTGGCCTTCCACTCACATCTAATTCAAGTCGTCTTGATTCATTTGTCGTTTTGATTACTCGACTCTTGTCTTTGAATTCGTGACTAATATGGCTTTAACTGTTTTGGAATTTGGCTCGTTCGACTGGTACTGTACTGCGTTCAAATTGAAATTGGCCTTGTTCACTGATTTCCCTATTTTGTTTGAATAATACAGTGTTGAATTTGGTTTGGTTTTTTGACTTGGCCATCCGGTTTCGTGGATTCGACTCCATGAATTTTGGTTCCGTTGTGTTGATATTATATTGGAGAAATTTCCCTTGATACGAACTATGCTTTAGCTAGTTCAATTGATCTGTTTTTTTTGTGTAATGGTTGACTTCGTCTTTGCTTTGACTTCGGTCATTAGGTCCCTAACATGATCACTGTCACCTGACTTCGAATTGTAAAACCTGTAAAATTTTATTACAATGGGTTATGTCGCATTGAAGTATTTCGTTGTCCACTGGCTGGATATTTGAGTTCTTTTGAGTTGCATTGAATTATGTTAGTAATTGAGCTTGGTCCCAGTTTTGTTAAAGAACTTTTGAATTACCTTGCATTGCATGGTTGCTAGTGGCATTGCTTTGAATTTGTGTAGTCTGACCTTTTGTTCAGTGTAGTCATTGTATTCGTGATGGACATTTGCTTGGTTAAAACCGGTTCTCTGTCTCGTTTAAAAGTGATACTTTTATTTGTCTCTAAGTATGCTAGTGGGCCTGGTTCATCTTGTAGTCTCTACTTAAACTTTGAACAGTCTGCATTAATTTGTACTACTCGCTGTTTCAATTTGGGATTGCACTGTTATAGTTTAGTGCACTTGTCATTCGAATTGATGATGTTCTTTGTGGTTGCTTTTGAGTTTTGCGACATCTTGTTCCACTGGTGCCCGTATCTTGTATACGTGATGTAGTGCATTCGGTTGATTTTCGAGGCAGTAGCATTGATATTGAATCTTCACTTTCTTTTCATTATAGAGGCCATACTTTTGTTTGCTACTATGTAGCTGCTAGTTGCCTCTAATTATGTTGATTTTGGCGTTGTTCCATGTATTTGTGCTTTAGTCTGAGGCCTGCACTGCATTTGGACTTGAGTACGCATGTATGGCTATGATTTCATTTTCATCTTGCTTGCACTTGTATATCATCGGTTGTCACTGCCTATTTCAATTTGCATTTGGATTTGAAATTGTAACATTGACCCTGTACCACTTGGTGTTGTAGTGCACTGAGCATTCTTGTACTTGCTGTATTGCCATATCAATCCCTTTGCTTGCTTCAGCTTCATTGCGTCTTCATCTACCTGTTGCGCTTGCTGTACACATTGCAGTTCCTAGTTACAGTGACTTTACGACTTCTGACTTGTTTTAGTTATGGGTCGATTTCTTGTACCTTGGGTATTTTGTCTCTTTGACCATTTACCTGTAGTTGCATTCACTTCATGCTTGCATTATCTTGGTCTGGCCCTGTTGCCTGCTGTCACTTACTTGGTGCATTGTGCTCTGTTGTTGTCTGGACATTGGCATTATTTCAGTGTTTCATCACTTAAGTCATTCGAGACTTTGGGTCTGCATACATATGCTTTGACGCTGTTTTGATTTGTTGAAGCTTTACATTTGTGTTGAGTCATGACAACCATGGCTTGACCTTTGCATTTTGTTGTTGGTTGCTGCCATCGGTCTGCACTTGAATTTGGTTCACTCCGACCTGATCTGGTGCATGTTACATCCATGAACCCTTCACTGCATTCATTTGTGTTGGGCATTTCTTATACTTGTGGCTACCGGGTCAATACTTGTAGTCCACTGAACTGTTGCATCACTATGTTTTCCATTATTCATACAGGGGCTGCACTTGTCCTGTCCCTTGGTTCATTGTAGTTTGGTTTGGGTTTGAGCATCACTGATCTGATATACATTGGATTTGTCTTTCTCATTACACTTGAGTTGAATCCGGCTGAAACGCTCGGGTTTGACCTTGTGCTCGCATTGTGATTTTATTTGAATGGCATTTGAGTTGGATCCGTTGACTTTTGAATTCATTGATCTTCTGAGTATTCATAGACTGTATTGGCGAGGCAGTACACGTTAGCGTGTACTGCAGCCAATCAGCTTTGTTGTTTTTAAATTGACATTTCAATTGTTTAAATTGATTTGGATTGCTGATTTGTTGTTAAACACTATTAAGTGTTATATTGACCGTTATCCGGTTTCTTTGTTTAAAGAATCGGATAGGCGGGAATTATTGTGACTGTCGTCTATTTAAATTATTACTGCCTATATGCACTAATAAACTGGTTTGAATTAGACTGACCTGGGTATTATTTTCTTTTGAATGTAATACTCGGGTCAGACCCGAGTTATTTCAGGTTGTAGATTTTCTTCTTTGAGTTGCTGTTCAGGATATGAAGACTTTTCACATCTTCTGAAGTTGTCAGTGTCATTTTGTAGTAGTCGTGTCATTGTATAGAATGATATGTATTCATGTATATTAGTCGATAATGTACTTGTATATATAACTTCTAGAGTCGACAGTTGTAGTTGTATCATATGTATCGTGTCAACTATATTGTAACTGACATCGGTTATATATATATGAGATTTTTGTTAATCTGTGTTCCGCATTTATATTATCTGTGTTATTGTTATATCTAATGTCCTAAACTATTATGAACTATCATAGTTTGTTTTATACTGATAATTGGATATGTCGATGGGAGTAAATAAATAATAGATGAAAAATAAAAAAGTATATACCACTCCTACCGAGATAACCAATATTAGTGTAAGGCCAATTACGGATGGTCGCTCCTATCCAGCCTTATTCTTCGTAATAATAGACAGTATTTCTTTTAATACTCTTTGTTATTATGAGCATAGAGGTGGGGCGTTAGAGGAGCGACCATCCGTGTAATTGCTTTGTGCGAGCACCGATATGTCAGATAGTATAATATGCATTTTTATTTCAAGAGGAAATCCGACATACCGATACAAACACAAAGCTACTACACAGTGGCTATATTAGTTTAGGACAAAATATATAATAATAACATAGATAATATAGATAAATGCGGAACACAGATTAAATAGAAAAGTCTCATATATATAATAACTGATGTCAGTTACAATACATTTGACACGGTACATATGATACAACTACAACTGTCGACTCTGGAAGTTATATACACAAATACATTATCAACTAATGTACATGAATACACATCCTCCTAATCAGTACACTGACTACTACAAAGAGACGCAAAACGCTTCAAATGATATGAAAAGTCTTCATAGCACTAGCAGCATCCCAAAGCTAAAAATCTACAACCTGTAAATACTCGGTCTGACCCGAGTATTAAATTCAAAAGAAAATAATACACGGGTCAGTCTAATTCAAACTCAGTTATTAATGCACAGAAGCAGTAATAATCAAATACCAAATAGACGACAGTCACAAAAATCTCGTATATCCAACTCTTCAATAAGAGAATTGGATATCGATAATTATAACAGATATCAGTGTTAAACAACAAATCAGTAGATTCGAGATATCAACAAAGATAAGTAAAAAGATTATCAATAAAGATAATTTAGAAAACAATAGAATTGCCAAAACAGAAATTTACAACAAAAACATCAAATTAATCCAAGCAAAAATGCGAATTCAAAATTATTGAATTGGCAACACAAAACAAATCCAGGAATTGAAATATCAATAAAAATCAATACGGTGTGGCTGCAGTACATGCACGCGTGCACTGCCTTGCCACATCAGTATAAAATGTCATCACAACTCCAACTATTAACAGCACATCAATACTGCAGAGGTCAAAATATTTACAAAATGTAGAGATCAAGTCACTGTTACCAGGACTCAACACAATTGCAATACTACTGAAATCACAATACGAGCACGGGGTCAAATCCGAGTTGCAAACTGGATTCAACACAAGTGAAACCAAAGGTACCAGACTCAACCACCGCCTATCAAGCATCCAAGTTCGATGCAAACAATGCCAACAAGCCAAATGAATACAACAGATTCAAGTGAATGGCAACAACCAGTGTGCAAGTGCAGACCACACGAATGACAATGCATCAGTAAAACAGATTTAACTCAACAATGCAGTGTACACAACTCAAGAGCCAATGCTAACATGAAGTGCTACAATGCAAAAGTACCAAACACAGTAGCAGTGAAGTAGTCAAGGGGCGCACCAGTGTATAAAGTGAATCGAGGTACCAGATATAATAACATCAGGTCAAAGACCAAAGAAATGACAAGTAGACAAAACAAGTGCAGCAACTACACTCAAATGAAAATACCACCAATCCAAGCTGCATACATGTACACAAATGCAAAGGCCACAACAAAGAAGACAATGGCAAATGCACATTATCAAAACAATTGCAACTCACTAACCAGATGGGAAACTCAAGATGGAAGTGAGGCACCACACAGAGAACAGTGGATTAAAACCAAAAGAGTTAAATACACATGAATGGATAAACGCAAATGGTCAGAGAAATGCACAAAGCTGCTACAAGGATGAACAGAAGGGCCTTTAAACAACATCACATTAACGAAGTCAATATGATCGAGTGCAACAGGTTATACTACAGGGATGAATACAACATGAAGCACTGCAACACAAGAACAATGCAACTCAATGCTACAAAAGACCACTAGTATGGAGACTTCAAGCAATACAACTAAAATCAAGCTCAATGAAACTATCAGTGTTATCAAAGAGCAAGTGATAACATATACAAGTATAGTGTGCAAGTTCAAAACCAATAGTAGCAAGTTCAATGTACAAAGTCGAACAAGCAATGCCGAGCTAAACAAGACAATCAAAGAAAAACATCAAAGCAGGTCAGGCATAAAAGAAGGTCAGAGACAAAACTCACAGGGGTCAAAAAATTACAACTGCAGTTTTCAAATCGAAATGGCCAAAGGCAAAAATGAAATCGTCAAATCTCAGAAATTTGAAGCCGTGGTAATCAAGGTGTCAAACAAGTTCAAATCAATGCCGTGAAATCCACGTTATCAAATATATATGCAATATATATGTATATAGAACAAGTCAAGAATATCTCAAGCATCAAAACGAAAATCATCGGCCAAAAAAAAATAATTTGACAAATTCAAATAAACCATCAGTAACAACATAAAGCAGTGCAAATACATGCGCAATGCATCTACAAGTGCAGATGGCCAGAGTCGAAGTCAGGTAATCAAGTTCGAATTGAAGAAGTCAGATTCACAAGCAAACAAACGAAATTGAACGGCGAGTAAAACGAATCGATAAATTCAACAATGATTCAAACACTATCACTTAAGCTTGAATTAGATATGAGTAATTAAAATTACTCACCTTTGCCACGGAAGTGAAGACGAAGCTGTAGCGGTGAGGAAGACGAACGAAGTTAAGCCGAAGCCAGAGTCACCACAAAGGAGCTACAAAGATCGACAATGCCAAAGCCTAAATTTTCCAGCGGAACGAACAAGGGCAAAGCCCTAAATTAGTCGAGCAATTGTTGAAGAAGCCGAAGCTCCAATCGAGCACGAGCACGTCGAAGCAGCCTCGAGCAAGTTGAGGTTGGCGCCTTCGAGTTCCAGAAGCGAGCGGTCGAAGAAGCCCTAGCTTTAGCAGAGGAACGAAGGAGAGGGGACGAACGAAGACGAGATGCCTCCATTTTAAATTTTCTTCGTTCGATTTTTATTTAGGGTTGAGAATGAAAATGGTGAAGGGGGGAACGGGTTGAACGGTTTATTTGCCTTAGCAAATTTTCACGATCAAAACAAATCAAAACGTGGGCCGAGAATTCAAAGCCCAAAAATCCTTTTAACCATTTATTAAAGAATTTTAACAAAATTTAAAAACTTCAATTGGCAATTTGCAACAATATTTATCATTTAAATGTCGATTATTAATTGATGCGAAATACCGGGTTGTTACATCCAAACATACTCGAACCAGACCCGAGAAAACATCGTCTCTCCCAAATCAACATCAACCCAGACACAAGCACACACGCGTGCACATGTACAGGAATTCCGATCACCTTCGGTCAAGCCTCCGACCACCACCAAGTCGCCGTTCCTCCCCTCAGTCACCACAAACACCCAGATCATCGAAACGATCACGAAATCAAAATCGAGCTAATCTATCACCTCCAGGAACACAGACCATCGATGAAATCACCTTGCTCCGATGATCTCGTACACGATCATCAATGCCATTTGATAAGAGCTTCGTCACACCCCATTGCCTCAATTCCCATAGGTCCGGCCATGCTCGGCCTCTCCACGGAAATGAACAAACTTGAGAATCATCACTGGTCAAAACGAGTTTTTAAACCCTAAGTCGATCTCGTCTACTTCCCATGATAAATTATAAAACAATCGAACATTTTCTAACGATCTTTGACCTCCAAACATGCTTCCTCTTTAATCACAAGATTTATAATTACTTCGATTACCAGTAATTTACGAATTAACATTTCTCGTTCAACTTATGATTACTTGCTTATAAATGAATTAAAAGTCTGGATTCTTCCTTTAAAATTCATGATTTAAGGAGGTGAATATGATTATGTAATTAAAAACTCATATTTAAATCAATTAAAATCTTAACAAGATTTCGATTCTACTGTATTTTTAAGGTTTTCCAGTAAACTATTTCTTTTAGTACTTATATATATTTTTAGAATAGAGATCTTGTCAATCCTAACCTGTTTCATTTAAACATCAGAGTTTATAAATGATCAGAGAGTGAGTTCTTTTGATTTTATTTTTTTCAAATAGTTTTGAAACCTATAATTTTTCAAAAAAAACAGAGATAGTGTCTGTTCTCAGACATACTTAGCTATATCCATACATATACACAGAGATTCATTCACATCCAACAAGTTTTTTTCAATGGAAAATCAATCTCCAGAATCATAAGCAACAACAAATAAAAAGAAAGGTTTAGTTTAGGGGTTTGCTCACCATTTTATTATGAAACAGAGACCAGGTTTTCCCAGGCTTTGATCTGGAACACTGTAAATTTGAATTGTTTTGCTGTTTAATCTGAAATCTTTGCATGCTTGCTGTTACATTACTTGTTGAATTTGATTCTACAATTGCTGAATCGAATTTTCATGTTGATGGGTTGAAGATGAGTTGTTATTCGATCTTAATTTTCCTTCTCAGGTTTGTATTCAGATTTTGTTTTGAAAAATGAAGAAGAAAGGAAAAATTTTAGAACTGAAAATGTAAATCAGATTTTCTTCTTTTACAACATCTTATTTATTTAATTAAATTCTTAGAGAAAATTAAAATCTTTCCACTTGTTAGTTTATAGGATACTTAAGTGACAATTGTCTAAACTAGTTTCTTATATGTTAACACATGTCCTTAAACATCTTTATATTAACTTCTTATGTTAAATATTAATATGTTAAGGTATATTTTTATATATATAAATCAATAATTAAATTTATTCTAAAGAAAGTATATTAAACAAAAGAATAAACCTTTAGTTAAATCTTATCTTAAACTAAATAAAAATATGTATATTTAAATAAATAAGAATTTATCTTTGTTGTTAAGAGATATAAAGTTAAAATTTCAAATACCCTTTTTTAAAAGTATTATATTAAATTATACTTCCAAATTATAATCTATATATATATATTAAAATTTGAAAGCACTTTTATTAAACTCAAACCAAAACTTTCCCATTTTCAATATATACAAATATATATATATACACACACTTTAAATAGAAAATATTTTTAACATTAGTTTTGAGAATTATTATAATAAATTTTAAAACAAACTCCAAATCATAATATATACATACATATATATTACAATTTGATACCTATTTTTTTTTAAACAAAAGATTTCCTATTCACAGTATATATACCAATATATATATACATTATAAATAGAATATATATTTTCTTTTTATTAGCTTTGAAAGATTAAAGTTACCATTTTAAATTAAACTTATAAAGGAAAATTATCAATCCAATTTAATTAATAATAAAGATTATTAAATTGAATTTGCCCAAAATTTTGGGTCATCACATTCCTCCCCCCTTAAAATCTTTTCGTCCTCGAAAAGGAACGAAGCCAGAATTATTAAAATGCTTATTATCAGAAAAATTATTCTTTGATCATTTTTAACTATAAACTCTTTTTATTAATTAATTTTTTTTAACTATAAACTCCCTTTTTATTAAGAATTTTAAAACACTTTTAAAATCTACATAGTATTACAAAAATAGTTTTATAAAATACTTTTTATAACTCGATGTCTTCACAAGTCCATCCTCGTTCTCATAGAAATTCGATCATACGTTGATCAGGCGTAAGACTGAAAATCTATAAGTACTGGGTAAACCCGTTTTCAACACCCAGTGAAAATATTTGGAAAATAATTCTATTAAAAATATAGGAAAATATTTTTGAAATCGAGGAAATATCTTTGGTGAGAATGCTCTAGAAATCATCACCCCCATCCAAGGTCACAGTTACATCCCGGGTTACGTTGCCATCGCAGCAAAAGTCCATGTAACTGATTACACCATGGAACCCACAACAGATCGCAGTTACATTCCAGGGTTACGTTGCCCTCGCAGCAAAAGTCCATGTAACTGTTGGCTCTTAGCGGCTCACACGATTTCGCTGTCAAAATGAAACTTCTCCACTATTACATAAGTCGCAGTCTACCGATATAAAATCAAACATAGACTGTTGGCTCTCAGCGGCACACATGACTTTCGCTATGTTACCATAGTGTCACAGTCTACCGATATAAAATCAAACATAGACTGTTGGCTCTCAGTGGCACACATGACTTTCGCTATGGTCTACAGTAGATCGTAGTGACATCGAGTTACACTGTCGTCACAGCATAACCCAAATGCCTCTATGGGCACCAGCCCCTCGACTTTCGCTACATAAATAATCCTCAGGAACTAGTTTTGTCCGGACTCCTCACAGGATTAACCATCATTCTCCTTGCATAGTCACAACTATGATAGAGAATATCCAGAACCAATCAAAAATCCATATCCAGGTTCGTCGTCGAAAATCGAGCGAAAAATCCCAACTCGGATCGATAATGTTATCTCGAAATTCTATGCTCGAATCTGGATCAAATCACTATGCGAATAGAATAATATACGTACATCCTACGTATTTAACTTCATTGATTATTAGCCATATCAATTCCCTTCTATTCATCCTCACTTGGATTTATTAACTTATTCACATTTCCTTAATCTCCATTTGGATTATCTTCAATTCTTATCTCGGTTGGGTATTTAATCAATAACAGTTTGAACTCTATCCAGCTTAAATTTAGAAAATAGATTGAAAAATTAAAAATATATAAGTAGTTGAAAAATAATTTTTAGTTTGTAAAATAGTTGTAAAATAGTTAAGTAATTGTAAAATAGCTGTAAAATAGTTAAATAGTTATAGAATATTTAGGTAATTGTAAAATAGTTGTAAAATAGGAATTAATTATAAAATAGTTGAAAAATAGTAATTTGTTCCAAAAATAATTGTAAAATAAGTATAAGATAGTTTGGGGTTTAAGAAGAAAGATTGTATAGTAAATAGTTTGGAAAAATATATTTGTATTAAAATAATTTATTTTGAAAATAATCCAGAGCCAAACTATTTAATTTCCCAATCTCCAATTCCAATTAATTTAAATCAAATTCAATTTGAACTAATTCTATTCAAATCTCAACTTAAAACCATCTCGAATTATATAAATTCGAATTAAAATTTTAAATGTTGATTTAATCCTTTAAATCAAATCAACCTTTATTTTTTTATTTAACAACTTAAATCTTTAAACCATTTAATTCTGAATCCAAATTCCAAAATTCCATTTTAAATTATCATTACTTAACTTATTTTAAAGTTCAAATTAAAAGTTCAAAGAAACTTTATCATCAAAATTCAATTTATTGCCCAATTTTATCTTCCAACTTTGAAACTGATTCTTAAACAATTTTAAGTTACAAATTTAATTCTTAACATTCAAATCTTAAGTTAAAAGGGATTCCATATCCTTAATTTCAAATTAAGATTTAATTTTCATTTATCTCTATAATGGATATATTATCACAATCCATTTCTTCATTTATTCAAACAAATCAAATTCACCATTTTAACTTCCCAAGTTAAATCTCAATTTCATCTTGAAATTTCCAATTCAGGTTGTTTGTTCTAAACTTATTTAATTTTCCCAAAATTAAATTCACTACAATTTAATCCAAACAACTTTGCCCAATTTTAATTCTCATTTCAAATTTTAAACTTCATATTAATAATCTTTCCACTTATAAGTTCAAAAACTTATCACTTTGGGTTTTCATATCACATTCCAAGGAAAAATTTAAAACTCAACACTTAGAGTTTATTTCAAATCATCTTTAATATTATGTATATCCTCATTTATACATATTTATTTCCTTTACACACCAAGTTATAACTTAAAATTTTAAACCACCTTTGGTTTTAATTCAAAACAGATTTCTTTTAAACAATTTCCAGTTTTCTGGATTTAGATTTAAAATTTTACAATTTTAAATTATCTTCAATTCCAATTTCAATTTGGTTGTAATACCATTACCACTTAATTCTTATTATTTTATTTTATTCAATTAATACAACAACCAATTACCTTAATATATTAGAAAAACTATTGCTTAATAAACTTATATAAGATTCATTTACTTTTGAAACCATTTTGAAATCTTTATATAAGAAAATAACAAGTACGCTCTCATATATATATATATATATATATATATATATATATACACTCAACTCATTCTAGGGTACTATTGACCCTATCCTTAATGAGTAATCCCACCAAAGCCAAGGTTCTCGCTTAACCTCGCTCTGATACCAACTGTAACGACCCAGAATTTTTGATCCCGAAAATTCCAGATAGTTAGGGAAAAGAAGAAAGAGATAGAAGAAGAAGAAGAAACAGAAACACCAAAACACAGATTCTCACATTCGCAGCGGATAAAATATAATATCAAATAATATTATTTACACAAAGAAAGCTGTATCATTCAATTTCATTTTAATACATCAGAGTTACAACCATTTATACATGAACTGGACAGTTATACAACTTGTTCCAGACTACAATCTGTACAGACTACACAGTCTCATATACACAGCGGAATACTCCATACGTTCCTGCCATCCAACTCGCCACCTAAGCTCCAGAACGTCCTAACCTGAAAATCTGTAATACTCGGTCTGACCCGAGCATTACATCAAAGTAACACCCGGGTCAGGCTGGAAACCAGCGTAAGTAAACCCATATAATTTGAAATACTAAGTTCAAACTATAAAAGAAAAACCCGGGGTAACTCATACTTCACTACGAGTTCATTACTTGTTATGCTTAACACTTATTTCACAAATCAATCCCTAAGTACCCTTTCTTAGTTTTCAATGGTCCAGTTTATTTAAATTATTCCATTCCAGCCTATTGATTTCACATATCAAATCTATAAAGAATTATTGTAGATTACAAATCGAAGTGGTTTTGGGTATTTTCTGATACCCGACCCCGGTCTCTTTGAATCCAATATTATCTTAAAAACAAAACTGTTTAAGCTTATTTATATCCAAAATTTCATATTTACATAGCCATTCATCACAGATAGACAAACCATATTATCACAGCTCAACCCAAACATATCATATCACATAGCATCACAAATCACATATCAGAGATATCAACTAATCTAAGGCATACAATATCATTCAATCATTCATAAGCAGGATTAATTTGTCACACCATTTCTAATTAATTAATTTAAATAAATTAAATTAATTTAAATAAATTAAATTAATTTAAATAAATTAAATTAATTACTTCAATCACCTTTTAAATCCTGCTTACTTAATCATTAATTAATTACAAACCATTAATCAATCATCCCTTAATTATCCATCTTAATTAATCATCGTTGATTAATTATTCTTTAATTACATTAAGTACTTAGCCTTTAAGTAATTACATAGGTTAATTATCCTTTAACCATTCACATTAATTAACCTTTAATCACTCTCATTATTAATTAATGATACTTAATTAATTACATTAATTAACTATCCCTTTAATTAGTTAATTAATCCTTTAATTAATTAATTACACTAAGTAATTAATCCTTAATTACTTCCATTAAGTAATTATCATTAATTGATTTCATTAAGTGATTAACCTTTAATAAATTAATCATCTTTTAATTAACAACTTAATTAATTAATCACATTAATAAATCAATTTTTTTTTAAATTGATTACACAAATTAATTAACTTTTAATTAATTAACTTTTAATTAATTATCTAAATAATTAAATTAATTAATTATCCCCTGATATTAAAAAAATCAATTACTCATCCTTAATACATTAAATAATTTATACTTTATTTAATTACATCATTTAATTCACTTTTACAAACATATAGGATTTAACCTATTATATAATTATTTTAAACAAACAAATTTGAAAATATTTTTAAACTTTGGAAACATCTTTAAAACTTGCTAATACTTCATTTAAGAACTTGGTTTACAATTTTCTTTGAAACTTGCATATTTTGGTAAGCTTTTAAAAACTGGATTAACTAACAACAAGCAAACCAAGACCACACCAATTTCCCCGAGTCCAACCCATAATTTCCCCGAGTCACACGCGTCAACTCACCTACTTCGAGGCAACATCCAAGCATACTCGAACCAGACCCGAGAAAACATCGTCTCCCCCAAATCAACATCAACCAAGACACAAGCACACACGCGTGCACGTGTACAGGAATTCCGATCACTTTCGATCAAGCCTCCGACCACCACCAAGTCGCCGTTCCTCCCCTCAGTCACCACAAACACCCAGATCATCGAAACGATCACGAAATCAAAATCGAGCTAATCTATCACCTCCAGGAACACAGACCATTGATGAAATCACCTCGCTCCGATGATCTCGTACACGATCACCAATGCCATTTGATAAGAGCTTCGTCACACCCCATTGCCTCAATTCCCATAGGTCCGGCCATGCTCGGCCTCTCCACGGCAACGAACGAACTCGAGAATCATCACTGGTCAAAACGAGATTTTTAACCCTAAGTCGATCTCGTCTACTTCCCATGATAAATTATAAAACAATCGAACATTTTCTAACGATCTTTGACCTCCAAACATGCTTCCTCTTTAATCACAAGATTTATAATTACTTCGATTACCAGTAATTTACGAATTAACATTTCTCGTTCAACTTTGATTACTTGCTTATAAATGAATTAAAAATCTGGATTCTTCCTTTAAAATTCATGATTTAAGGAGGTGAATATGATTATGTAATTAAAAACTCATATTTAAATCAATTAAAATCTTAACAAGATTTCGATTCTACTGTATTTTTAAGGTTTTCCACTAAACTATTTCTTTTAGTACTTATATATATTTTTAGAATAGAGATCTTGTCAATCCTAACCTGTTTCATTTAAACATCAGAGTTTATAAATGATCAGAGAGTGAGTTCTTTTGATTTTATTTTTTTCAAATAGTTTTGAAACCTGTAATTTTTCAAAAAAAACAGAGACAATGTCTGTTCTCAGACATACTTAGCTATATCCATACATATACACACAGATTCATTCACATCCAACAAGTTTTTTTCAATGGCAAATCAATCTCCAGAATCATAAGCAACAACAAATAAAAAGAAAGGTTTAGTTTAGGGGTTTGTACACCATTTTATTATGAAACAGAGACCAGGTTTTCCCAGGCTTTGATCTGGAACACTGTAAATTTGAATTGTTTTGCTGTTTAATCTGAAATCTTTGCATGCTTGCTGTTACATTACTTGTTGAATTTGATTCTACAATTGCTGAATCAAATTTTCATGTTGATGGGTTGAAGATGAGTTGTTATTGGATCTTAATTTTCCTTCTCAGGTTTGTATTCAGATTTTGTTTTTAAAAATGAAGAAGAAAGGAAAAATTTTAGAACTGAAAATGTAAATCAGATTTTCTTCTTTTACAACATCTTATTTATTTAATTAAATTCTTAGAGAAAATTAAAATCTTTCCACTTGTTAGTTTATAGGATACTTAAGTGACAATTGTCTAAACTAGTTTCTTATATGTTAACACATGTCCCTAAACATCTTTATATTAACTTCTTATGTTAAATATTAATATGTTAAGGTATATTTTTATATATATAAATCAATAATTAAATTTATTCTAAAGAAAGTATATTAAACAAAAGAATAAACCTTTAGTTAAATCTTATCTTAAACTAAATAAAAATATGTATATTTAAACAAATAAGAATTTATCTTTGTTGTTAAGAGATATAAAGTTAAAATTTCAAATACCCTTTTTTAAAAGTATTATATTAAATTATACTTCCAAATTATAATCTATATATATATATTAAAATTTGAAAGCACTTTTATTAAACTCAAACCAAAACTTTTCCATTTTCAATATATACAAATATATATATATATACACACACTTTAAATAGAAAATATTTTTAACATTAGTTTTGAGAATTATTATATTAAATTTTAAAACAAACTCCAAATCATAATATATACATACATATATATTACAATTTGATACCTATTTTTTTTTTAAACAAAAGATTTCCTATTCACAGTATATATACCAATATATATATACATTATAAATAGAATATATATTTTCTTTTTATTAGCTTTGAAAGATTAAAGTTACCATTTTAAATTAAACTTATAAAGGAAAATTATCAATCCAATTTAATTAATAATAAAGATTATTAAATTGAATTTGCCCAAAATTTTGGGTCATCACATATAAATACCTTGAATGTGTTAGTGTTGACATTTGGGGGTCGAACAGAAGAATTATTACAACATACATACATATACATATAGCTTAAACACACACACGTAATATTTTGTTATGTAATATTTTGTTGCCACTTATATATATTTTTATACATACACCCATGTGTGTGTGTATGTAACAACCTGCTTTTTTCGTACAATTCAAGCTGACAATAAACTACACATGTCCAACCCAAATCAAACGAAAAAACGGATAGTTAAGGGATGAAAGAAAAAGAGAAGAGAAGAAGAACGGGAATGAAACTAAAAACAACACAGAATCTCACAACCGCAGCGGAGCAACATACACTACAAGAAAAACAGTCTTTTATGGCGACATATAGCCGCTATTATACACAACTATTTCGATTTGGTATACCCCATATATCAACATGTTATAAAAAAGAATTTCACATTTATAACACACACAAAAAATGACTATAAAAGAGCATGATTTCATAGCATAAACTAGCCGCTATGTTACATAAAGATGGTAGCTCACTATTACTGCTATAAAACATGTCAATCTTAACGAGACTAACAGAATAATTATAACAAAGTATAACCGTTATAAAATAGTTATTCTATAGCGCCTATTTCGCGCTATATGTCAACATGTTTATAGTATATTCTACATCCATTTACAACATATATATACCGCTATAAAATGTGTAGATACAATAACGCCTATTTGCTGCTATCCTTTGACAGTAACCTCATACATTGCATTATCTTTTGATAGCATTTATGTCATATAGTTATAACGCTTTTTAGGAGCTATGCTTTATTTTACTATATATTTGATGCACCCCACTATTACATTTTAATAATAACAATCAAAATTAATACATGAGTAACCAAATTCAATACATATTCATGATAACAAAAGACAACATAGTTCAAAGTTAACGTCTACAAGTACCAAATGCATCACTAAGAACTTGAACTGCTTAAAGCCTTTCTTCATGCATGTCTTCGGTCATTGGTAGTATTTCCTGAAAATTCAGAACAATTTTAAAATAATGATATAAAACTGTGATGAAAATTACAGGGTATTGGTAGTACCTTCTATTATTAGATGGATGAAGATTTACATAACTTTTTTAAACATCAAAATTTTCTTAGATGGATGAAGATAATGTCTTGTTGCATGTTGCATTACAACAACCGACGTTTTCTTTTTCTTAATAATACAAGTGCACATACACAAGGTAGATTCACTGCATTTTCTTTTGCCTTATAATTCAGCAACCTGTAGGGAATTTCACTGTTCATTTAGATGTGTTGCTTTGTAAATTTGGCGGCCTGAATACATAAATTTAGTTGTTGCGATCATTTTGAAATTCAGCAGCCTGTACACATGATTTAGTTGTTATGCTTGACATTTGGTACCAAGATATGTGCCAACATAACGTATGTATGTAGCCAGAACAATATAGAATTCAGATGAATGTATAAAAGGTGACCATAGTTATCATCCAAGTGCAAAAAATTACTGTCACCAATGCATCAATGCCAAAAAAGGAATACTATTAATGTAGGGATAATTGTAATAAAATGGAATCAAAAAGGGATGTAGACTTAGGATAACCTTTCAAATTAGTGCAAAGGCACAAAATAATTAATAATAAAGAGAACTGACAATTAATAACTATACCTAAATACATAGTTATAAACACAATATGTGAAATTTGAAAACTAAAGCATAGTATTATTAAAAACTTTACAGTAAAAATAGTAGGAAAAATGGTTTACCAAAACAGTTGACAAAAATTATGGTCATCAATGCATTAACGAAAAAAGGGGAACTGTTATTGTATGAAAAAATTATAACAAAATTGAACCAAAGGGAGGATGTGAGTTTGAGATAACCTTCGAATTTGGTGCAAAGGGCATCAAAAAACTATAAAGAAAACTGATAGTTAGTTACTATATCTAATTTATAGTTATACAAAAATAATATGTCGAATTTGCAAACTACAACATAATATTATTAACAGTTTTGGAGTAAATATAGTAGAAAAATAACTTGCCAAAACAATTGACAAATATATGTCAATTTACAATGCAAATCCAGGCAATAACCAGTAAGCTATGATCATCAATTCTTATAATACACAGTGGCCTTGCATTTTAAGACGATATTTCTATTTCTAATGAATTACCAGATTTGTTATGAATTTATGGTTAATAGTGAAGGAAAGAAATTCATTTATTTCTATTTTAGCGAAATAGTTCACAATTTTTGCATCAAATTATATAGACATGTTCAGCAATTGGACACTGAAGAAGAGAAAAACTTTTCATCTGGCAAGTACCACTGACAACCCATGTATTGGTTTGAATTAAAGCTTTCACTAAACGTAATTCAATAGAAATTAAGCCATGAGATTAAGTAATACATTATGACTCTACACATGGAAATAATATTTTACATGATACCTTCTGGATCCAGAAATTGGATCATGGAATCATCTTGAAAAATGTTGACCTCTTCAATGGCAAGGAAGCAATTTACCCCTGTTCTTTTGAAAGTGCTTTGAAGCCTTTTTATCACCTGTGCTATTGGACTTATGAACTACCTTCTTCTTTTTGAAAGAAGTGTAATTATATATAGAAAATATAGAAAAATACTCTTTAAACAAAATGAAAACAAAGTTTAAGGTTTCAAACACAAAAACCAATGGTTCAATTTTGATGGGCTCCCAGTCTGAAACTACCATACATTTTATTCTCTAGTTTGTGATTTACAATGCTTGAAGATCCAAATGGAATAGTTTTATGCACGAGAATAAAGCTTAAAATATTTGACAATTGTACTACAATAACTACATAAACAAGCCAAGCATAAGAGAATCATGTTCAATACAATTCCTCTAAATTTCACATTTATGATCATATACTCAGTGATTTTAAAGAGAGCTTTAGGGTATAATCTTTAATAATATCATATCGTCGCACCCACATGTCAAGTAGACTGAAAATTTTATGTAATGTTGTCTATCAGCCATAGCTGTTCACATGCACAACTTGAATGAAATATTTACATCATCTTAAAGCCAAAACATACATTAACCTTATCATCCTTCTGCTTACAACTTCATATAGAATTAACTAGTTCAAGAAAGGACATCACGCTTTCATTAACATAGGGCTTATAGGGAAATTCTGAGACAAAACTTAATTGCACATCTTTTACATATTAAGTCATCAATTGACTTTGATATTAATTATTAACTTCGCCTACATATTAATGAAAATTTTCTAGAGTACCTGCGCATGCTACCCTTTCCACCAGTACGAACTGCATCAGCCATCTTCATAAGTTTACCTCTATCCATCTACATTACAACCAATAATTTATTGAGTGAATTATTTAAAAATTTCAAATACTTTTTTCATGTTTCTACTAAGTGTAAATCGGTCCTGTAGGTAGCAAACATTATGGTGATACGGGATACTTCTAAATATCTGTTTTTAGTGAATTCATCAATGAAATCTGGAATACAAATCCATTCACATTTTACCCTAGAAGAAAACGATTTACTTTCTAGTTTCGACAGTTTGAAAGAAGTGCCAAAGTGAGTTCTAAGTTTACTTCTTCTGCTTTTAAACTCACTGGTGATCCAAATGGCTGCAATATTTTCTTGCTCTCAACCTCCTGCAATTACATAATTTCAGTTTTACTGCATATTCAACACCTGACTTGCACATGCAGATGCAATAATAAACAAGGAGATAAGGTTCCATTGCATACAAAATGCAATTCATGCTTTCTAACTTACTATTAGCACCTTGGTCAAACTCGTATGTTTATCATTTTGGGGAAGAGAAAAGCACATGACCATTTATTTCCAAATTCATACATGCTAGGATATATGCTAATAAATTAGAAACTGCTACAAATCATGAATGGTATATATTATTTTTCCTCTTCTCATTAATGTGAATACACCATTTAGATTGTAGAATTTCATGTGTCATTTTCTAATAATTTATTGTATTTGACCATCGTTGAGTTCTTCACCATTTCTTTATCGCTGCGAAGTAATTTTTTATCGTTGTGAAGTACGACATCATGGAGCCATCGAGTATGAAAATTACAAATTACAACAAGTTAGAACAACAAATCATTCCGTGAAACAAACAAATCTTTTAAAATTTATTGCAAATACTTCCTAAATGATTAAACAAGAAATTAGAAAGAGAATAAATCTAATGGTAATCATAGAATTAATCAGATCCAAAGATTAATATTCTATTTGAAATTTCTTAATCAGTTATCAACAAAATTTGGTTTAAGACCTCGCACTTAACAAGAATAGTTGAAGCAATTCAAAAGCTAATAGAGTCAAATAGATGTAGTTTCTTTTAACAATATCATGTAACAACCGACTGTTAATGATATAGACAGGATATTATTATCTTTGCATTATTTTTCATACACATTAGAATGTATACTTTAATTTTTCCAATATACACACAATTAAAATGAACATATCTATTTTTGAGTGTTCTTACCTGTCTCATTCTGTTGATCGTCAAAGTGATGATCCAACATATTTGTACTGACTGCTTCTCCTCAAACATTTGTATGGTTTTTTTTATTTATTTCATAAAATTACGGGTGCTCTCCTCAAAAGAGGACCACCCTTTCGTCAAAATAAAAAAATTAAAAATTAGTTAATTTTTACATAACTTAATAAACGAAGTTAATTTTTATAGTATTAGTTAATTTATTATTATTATTATATATATATAAATTTAGTCAATTTTTATAAAACTTAGTTAACTTGATTAATATTTTATAATTTATTATTATTATTATTATTATATGCTTAGTTAGTTTTTATAAAAATTATAGTTAATTTGTTATTGTTGTTATTATTTATGATTGTTAGTATTATGATTATAAAATTACTTAATTTTCATAAACATCATTATTATTATATAAATAAATTTAGTTAATTTTTACAAAACTTCATTAATTTGGTTAATATTTTATATTTCATTATAAGTTATTATTTTTTAAGCTTAGTTAATTTTTATAAAACTTAGTTTATTTATTGTTATTATTGCTATTATGATTGTGTGTTGTTGTTAGTATTAATATTATAATCTTAGTTAATTTTTATACAACTTATTAACGAAGTTAATTTTTATGAACTTATTTAATTTATTTTGATTATTTTTTATTTTTATTATAAAAATTTAGTTAATTTTTATAGAACTTAGCTAACTTGGTTAATATTTAATAATTTATTTTTATTTTTATTGTTAATATTATTATTATTACTTTAAACTTAGTTAGTTATTATGAAAGTTAATTTATCATTATTACTACAGCCACCACTATAACAACCCTGGTTTTGGAGATTATCTATTAATATTAAATTATAATGGTAGTTGTAATTTAATGCTGTAAATTAAAATAAAATTGGAAATTTTAATAGTTTAATTTGAATAAACAATAAATTTTGAAAATAAAATGAGAAAAATAAATTTGGGAACTTTATTTATTTATTTGGGTTAATAATGATTGAAAAATGGGTTTTATGGGGAGAAAATGCAATAATTGTATTAATTATTGCCAATTACTTCTTTTAATAATTTTTAAAAGAAGTATGAGATTTTTAAAGGTTGTTTATTTAAATAAAAAGGTAGAAATTGGTTAAAAATATGTTTAGGCCATAAATTATGTATGGAAACGGTTTGAAATATTCTTCTAAGTGAGAAAATAATTTTTGTCGAATTTTAGAAGTTAAAAATAAAGTTTTATTCATTTATTTAAGTAAAAAGTGTATTTTGAAAAATAAAGGATTTTAATAATAATAATGTTTTAAAAATAAAAAATTAATCTTATTATATGATGAAAATATTTTATTTAATATGTAAGTTTGTTTACATATTTTGTTTGTGTAGTAAACATTGAAAGAAAGTGACATTTATTTTATATCTTATGTATATTTGATTAAGTGTTGTATTAATTCTTATAGGCTTATTTAATTTTCTTTGTAAATTCTTGGGTCCAAAGCCCACTTAGACTTATCCTGAAAGCGAGAAAGGAGGAAAAATTTGTACTGTACGTACAAACATTCCTCTCATCTTCTCTAGAAAGAAATTGAAGCCAGTAAAAGGAAATTTCACCATTTTTCAATTCCAAGCTTTCAAAAACTTAAATTTCTTCAATAATTGTTGTTCTTATCAAATCTAAAGAGAATAAAAAGGTAAGCTCACTCCAAAACATCACTAATTCATCAAAATCTTTGTTTGAGAAGGGGGTTTTCTGATTCACTGTATATTTCCTTTTGCATGTGATGTTCTAAGGTTCTACAGGTTATTTGAAGCTAGAATCTCCTCAAAGATTGCCTCTTTCTAAATAAATTCAAGTTTTAACCTTCTCTATAGCAAGGTAAGTTTGTTAACTCACAACTCTAGCTGAATCTTGCCTGCTAATAAAACGATGTGGAAGAAAATAACTCACTGTAACAAATTCTATCAAGTTTCATTAAGAGTATATAATCTTGTTTCTGTTGCATCTTTGGGTAGTGATAACTCCTTGATATCTTGATGAATTGTTGCCAAATCTTTTCTAGATCGTATTTTGAACGTTGTATTACATGCATGCCAAATTTCATATCATTTCATCTTCATTTGCTATGCAAAATGGAGCTCAAAGTTTGAATCGCACAAGAGAAATCGACCTGGAGGAAGAAATGGAATTCGCGTATGCATGGTTGACCGGCAGGTCGACCATACACATCCTCAGGTCGACCGTATGGTCGACCTGAGTGTCCTTAAGGTTGACCTGGCGGTCGACCTGAGGAAGTGCAAGGTCAACCTCCTGGTCGACCTGTATATGGTCCTTATATGATTGATTTTCCGAGTTTTCTTCTACTTTCTCCTTCGATTCTAAGGCCTTTTGACATCATTCCTTTTGCAATTTTGAGATGATTTTGAATGAGTTAGAAGGCTATGATGTCTATTAACGGACTAGCCAAGGTTTGGAGGAATTTGAAAATTTAAAATTTGATTTAAATTTGAATTTAATTCGAATATCGGTTTGACTGATTTTCCTTGTTTTTATTCGTTTTCGAGCATGGTTTCCTCCAAATATTTTTGAAATGATTTTTAAAATTAATAGGCATTTCAAAATAATTATTATATAATATTTTAAATTATTTCCAAATATAAAGTCTAATTATACACTATAATAAGGGAATTTTCAAATATTGCTTTCAAAATCGATTTCGGAAATTGGTTTTAAAAGCTTTTTTTCTTAAGTAAATTATTTTATATACAATACACATTTTTGCACTATTCGAGGGAATGAGAAGAAGAATTAAACAGTTTGGTAAAACACGTGGTATGTGACACATGCGTTTATCTTATCGGTTAATTCCTAACTTGTCAGTTTGATCGTTTGACCTTCGGGTTTAGTTTACCGATAAGATGAGGTAAACTATTTACTGCTTTGAGTGTGAAATTTAATAGCGGTTAGTAAACCGTTTAGTGCGAACGTGTAATATGGGACACATATTAACACTATTCGGGTTCCTATCCGAGAGTTTGTGACACATTTGCCATTGCGGCATGCCAGTACTGGACCTTCGGGTCATAGCCATTGCAACGTTTTCCATTGCAGCGTATTTGTCTTCGAGACGTTTGCCATTGCGGCGTATTTTCCATTGCGGCGTATTTTCCATTGCGGCGTATTTTCCATTGCGGCGTATTTGTCATTATGACATTTTGCCTTTGTGCGAGGTACCTATTTGAGATAACAGTACTTGGAAAGGCTTCGGCCACATGCACATGCAAATACTTTTGAGATGATTTCTTTGACTATTTTTCCTAGTGTATTGTCCCTTTTCGGAATTGGTCCTTTGAACCATTCGATATATTTGTGGTGATTACCTTTCGGGAATTTGAAATCTTGGAAACTCTATTTTTGGGATTTGAGTTGCCTACACTGGCGTTATTTGAGATTTGCCTTTTGGCGTTATTATTGATATTTGTCGATTGGCGTTATTACATGAGATTTTCCTTTTGGCGTTTATTTGGGATTATATTCTCCTATGTTGGAGAGTTATATTTGATTGCCTTGTGGCGTATTTTTGAGATGGTAATTTCTTTGAGATTTCTTTGAGTGCCGATATGGTGGGTTTGGGATTTCTCCTTTTTAGGAGTTATATTTTCCCTAAACCACTTTTGATGATTTGTGATATGCCAATGATATGATGCTTGCTATATTTAGCATTTTATGGATTGTCTTATCTCTTTTGAGATTATATGTTTGTGTAAGTGATATCATCTCATCACTTAGAGTAACCGTACCATACTTATACTCTTGCTTAAACTCGGTATTGTTCCTTCTTGTTTAAGAAGAACATTACCCTTATCCTTATGCATCTATTACTGCTTATCCTTATTAACTGATATGTTTAGCTAAATTGACCCATGTATTTTATACTCGGGTCAGACCGAGGTGTTTCAGGTTAGGTACCCTTATGGACTTAGCCTATTCTTCTTCCGCATGGACTTATCTGCTAGCCCTTTTTGTTGTAGTCTTTTTGTCGCTACTCTGATATGTATATTATTTTGACTCGTGTGTATATTGTGGTCATCATACCACTTATGATGTATTATTTGTATTGTATTGGGATGTATCAGTATATATGTATATATATCTGTTTGCCATTCTGTGATGTGTTATGCATTTGAGTTGTTGTATTTTGTTCTAGTAGATCCAATAGCCACCTATGGCTTTGTATTAAGTATTTATTGGATATGTCGATCCACTTGAAAAGAAAAAAGATATAGAGCATTTATCGACGTATTCAATAAAAATTTAAGACAAGGCTATAGATGGTCGCTCCTAACCAGCCCTATTCTCTGCATTAGTAGACAGTATTACCCAGTAATACTCTCTGTTAATGTGGGTCTCGGGGTGGGGCGTCACAGCTTGGTATCAGAGCTGAGTTCAGAAAAAAACAGGATAAACAAAGAACAGAAGCATATATTATGATATATCCAAGTATAGTACAAGTGTTACAAATCCCTTAATCATCATGTCCTTTATCTTATCGTGCCCTTTGAGATTGAAGTTTGGGATATGTCTAGGAATAATTTTATTCCGTAGTATTCCAAAATTAGAATTGATGACATCTTATTTTAGGAGTAATCCTAATCATGATTGTTTTATTCGAGTCCTCTTCAATACGGGTGCTTGATACCCATCCGTATCAGAGGAGTTTGTTGATGCTTTTTGATGTCCTTGTCTTGTTCTTTCGTGAGGATTGCGAATCCTATTGAGTGGACCCGCAATATTTAGCATGATGTATGAGGATTTGGGATTGTTGCTTATAGCTTATCTTTTCGTGTGAATTAGCACGCCATTTTCTATCTAGAGTTTGGAGTGTTTGAGATGAAGTGGCCTGCCTATTATCAAGCCACATTTTGTGATTCGAAGTATCCTATATTAGGTATCCTTATTCGGCTGATTTTTGCTTTTTGTCCTTCGAAATGTTACCGATGATTCCGAAGTCTCCGTATTCACTCTTGAGTTTCGAGATGTTGATGATATATCTTGAATTCCTGTCATTGTGACTCTGTTGATTTCTGTAAGTCCGTTCGGGTATGACACCCAGTCGGGCAATCGAGTATTGTATTGACCTCTTTTCCTATTCTGAGCCTTTAGGTCATCTTTCCACGAGGATGTCCACTAAGGAATTGAGGTGATTCATTGAATTTATTTGATACTGCCATTCTTACCCCTTTTGAGTTATCCTCTTTGGATACTCAATTGTTGATATACTTTGTAAAAATTACTTCACTCGAAGTAATGATATGTCGTTAGTGTTCTGCTTCTCATTCGAGAAGATATTTTACCCTTACTTTTATATCTCATAGATTTCTTTTAATCTCTTGAGTGGTGCTAGGGTCATTCCTTAGCTTGACCCTACATCGATTTCCCATAAGCTACGAGTCGTGGAGGATAACGTTACTCTTATCGCATTCCGCACTCGTTATGAGTCTTGTGAGTGGTTCATTATACTGTTCGGAATAATGAACACTCCAGTTTATTCCATTAATCTTGAGGATCGAGTATTCTAAGAATATCTCGATAAGCTTTATTTGTGTTCCTTGATTTTGAGAATGAGTAATAAATTGTGTTTTCAAATTTTTCAAAAATTGAAGATTTGTTTCTAAGAGAAATTGGATTTTGTTTTTGGGAAAAACAAAGAATATTTTGAGTATTATATTTGAGGTATTTCTTTTTAAACAAAATGAATTTTTGTGTTGGGTTAACCGTCTAGTGCTTTAAGAATTATGGTCGATGTGTTTGGCCAACGTTATTGATTGGAATTCCTAAACGCTTTGATGAGACCGTCAGACATGGTAGATTGAATTTTAATTTAGTAAAATTTGAAAATAATTAATATAGTGGAGAATTAATTTATATTTTAAATGGTTAATGAAGCCATTAAACCATAGTGAGTGTTAGATGAGTGGCGAGGCTGTTTTGATCATTGGATCAACTCTACAGCCAATCAATTGGGTCATTCACTATAAATCAATGGCGAGGCAATACCCTTATATTATTTGAAATTTGAGAAATTAAATATGGTAATTTGGATAAGTAAAAGTGAATAATTATAATTAAGGAGATGTCTTAATTAGAAGAAAATATCATTTGATACTTTGATTAATAAAATGATGTACTTAAAGTAAATGAATATTTTGGTTTGAAAAATTAAAATATTGATTGAATATTTTAGTACAAGTTATTAGTGACGACTATAAAATTTGTTTTGACACTTATTTATTTGAGTAGTAGTAGAGGATAGATATAAAACTCTATCTTAAGGGAAAATATAGAAGTGTTAGTTTGGAACATTTAGTATAAATTTGTGAGCTAGTTTTTGTTTTAAACTTAATTGGTATTAAAACTTGTGGGTTTGAAAATGCAAAATTCTTTTAAAAACAAGTTTGAATTAATTATCAACTTTAATTAGTTTTATGTTGATAATTAGATGGAAATTTAAATTTTGTGACAAGTGGAAATGTGAATTTGGATTGTTTTAATAAACGAACAATTCTTGTAGTATAATCATTTTAAATTGTGAGAATAATTTTAAACTTTATATCAATATCCCAAAAATTTATTTTTGTGGATAATCAATAATCATCTCTTGATAATGGAAGAGATTAGTTATCTCTTCCAAAATGAGTTTGATAATTAATTGTTTTTAAAGCTAGATTTTGGAAAGTGATGAAAATATTTCCACTTAATAGAATGTTTTATGATGATTACATAAGTTGATCATAATTTTGTATGTTGTAACATCCCGTATTTTTAAGCTATTGAATTTGAACATTTAATTCATTTTAAATGTTTAATGTGGATCCTTAATTGTTTTTGGAATGGTTGGATTCGGGTTCAATCAATAAAATAAGTTATAATTTCAAATAAGAAATTCAATTGAAATAGAATAATAATTAAATATTTGAATTTTGGAACAAATGGGGGATCTGAGTGTAAATAGTTATAAAAAAATGGTTTTTAAATTCACTTATTAATCTATTTGGACATAAATAATATTATGGGATTTTTAGATGAATTCAAAAGTCGATAAATTAATATTTGGGATTTTATATTAATTTAAAATGAATTTAATATTATTAAAATGCAATTTAATCAGATTTTGGTCTAGAATGAGCCAGAATGATTTTTAATGTGTTTATAAATTTTATATGTTTTATTATTGAGTTATTAAAATTTTAAAAGTGAAATTTTACGCGTTTTCGTCAATTTTGACAAATCGCCTGATTTAATAAGACGAGTTAAAACAGCCTTCCGGGGCACAGTCTCGGAATTCGACGAAACCAGTTCCATTGGATCCGTAATAGTTAGTTATTATCGGATTTCAATTTTCGTAGTGATCGGAGTTGTCGTTTGACCGTGGCAGCTCGAAACGCCTAGAAATCGATTTAACCGATTTAATTTTAAATTGATCGTTAAATTCCGTATCTCGCTCATACAATCAAATTAGCTTACGAGACCTATTCTATTGTGTCCGGAATGCAGAAAAACCCTAGGATTGCCAGTCGGCGCGTGCGATTTGGAGTTCGTTTGTAAATACTTGTTATAATTGGATTTAATATTAAATAAATGGGTGTATGTATATATATACGTTTATATAACGAAACCCTAGATCTATCTCCTACAGCCGCCGCTTATAACGTTCAATGGCTGACATTCAATCTTCTCCCCTCTAATTTTTCTCACAATCTATGCATTATTTCTCAAAAATTTCTTCTACAAAAACGAAGAGCTCGCTAAGCTCTGTATATCTACCGGCTATGATCAAGTTTGGAGCCTTGGATGGTCGACAAATCGCGGTGGAAGGGCAGGCGTTCGCACGTCTGTTTTGGACAGCCTAGGCGACCGAGCTTCGCCGTGTTTGGGCCGAGGATGGAGCTCTCGAAGGCGGTCCAGGCGGTGGTGGTTGATCTCGCTCTCGTCGACGGTAGGAGCAGCGACGTTCAACCCTAGTATGTGATGATTGGGTTCGAGTGTCTTCGTGATTGCCTGTAGACGTTTGCGCAAGGAAGAAGATTAAAGGCTACGGCTGTAACATCCCGGAAATTTTCGACTTTCGAAAATTCGACATCGATACTCACTTTATCGACTGCCGAGAAATCGAATGCCGGAAACTCGAAAAGTTATGGTTTTAGAAAGAAGAAGTAGAAGAAAAAGAGAAGAAGAAGGAAGAAAGCAGAGAAGAAGAACAACACATCAGAACAGCAACAGAAAACAATTTCAAAATCTTACACATCGCAGCGGAACAATATACAATAGATAATTTCTAGTCTTTTAAAACAAAGAACTATATCATTTTATACATACATCAATCATCAGAGTCAATATACAACAATGGACAGTTATATATACTCGTCCTCATACAGAATACACAGCGGAATAAAATAATATCAGATACAAATACTACGTCTCGCCATCCAGCTTATTTCCAAAGCTTCAGAATATCCAGAATATCCTGATAACATAACTCTAGGCTGCCCGTGTGGAAATTGGTGGGCACCCAGAGTTTAGAAGGGAAACAATAAACTCCGAGTCAGTCATGGTGACTGGTGTGAGATCGTAAAACAGTTATTCTTTAAAAATAAACAGCAGAGAATTTTTAAAGTCAATTCGAAATGCTTTTGGAAAATGAAACTACCATAAGACCTCCCACCACACACACAATGCAAACGCAGAATTGGAGGAGATTTCTTCTTATGATAGTCAAAGATGCTTACTACGCAAAATCAAATCATTTTGATATTATTATTAGTGCATAGTGTAGAAAACATTTCGAAAGTATAATATTAATCTTAGCCAACATACGACCAGTATCGTATGCCTACTATAGCTACCATCTAAACAGTGGTGACCACCGTACGTAAATGGCAGGTTCTACAACTAATACCGTACAAGGTGCGTATTGGGATTTGGATTTCCAACAAATGGTCAGGCTAAGGAACTTCCTATCCACGATGGGTACGTCCCTGGAATAGACGACCCGAGAATCTAACGTTACGGTTAGATCTCTGCCAACACAAGGCCGGGTTACCTCTGCAAAAATAGGTAACTACTGACACGCGTATGCCATCCCCCGATCGTCACCGATCTTCCCGAGGATCCCCGATTTCCAACAAACCACAAAGCAATAATAACTGTGCAGCAACCACAGAGGTTAAGTATCTGGGCTCCATACCATGATACCACCTTTATCCAGAAGGAATGACATACACTAAGGGGCGCTACTCCCTAGAACCTTGCTGCATCCTTCCTGTTTCGACCATTTCCGGGGTGTGAGGCTCGATGAAGTCTCGTCCACAAAGCTACGCTTTCTACAAAAAGCCCTGCTTTGGGTCAAACAAAATGATCAACCTATGATCACAAAGATATAAGATCAAACAGATGATCATATCACAAATGACCAAACACTGATCATTTCACAGCAACACTCAGTATGCCACGTTACCAAACTGGGATATATCGCTGATAAATTTCAACTACATAACCTCTGAGCTCGTACGTCTCAGAGAAGGGTGTTAAGCTAAGAGAATAAATTCTCCGCCACCAAAAGAAATGTATTTGAAAGAAATCAGCTTTATATCTCAAATTGTAACGTCAGACACACAATCCATACAAGTCTGTTCCGGGATCGAACAGAACCGAAGGCACTTCTCACGAAGCCCTTGCACTTCCGGATAATTTTCAATCACGTCAGGACTTCCCGTCACTAAGGGTGATAAAACCTCTAAATCGAAGATCAGTCGATGTAGAGTAACTCGACGGTAATCCTTCCGTTTTCAAAAATATCCGGTCTTCAACACCGGTCTTCGAATGCAATTCATAACGACGTATCACATATTCGGAATGGGTTATACGACCCCATGGTCCTTTCCCGGCTAACCCGAATAGTGAGCGTATATTTAAAAATAAGTGTGGCATTCAAATTCATCCAATTCACAACAAATACCTATCTAAAGGTAATTATTGATAGTCGGTTATTTAACTATCAATAAAGATGCGCAACATCATCAGATTCCAAATAATTTTCCCAAATTATTTTATCTTCCAAAATATCTTTTACTAGATATAAAATTTCCACACTTAATCATTTGAAAACAATTTCAAATCAATTTCCACATTTCATTTTATCTTTGAAGATAAAATCTCAAAACAGTTCATTTCATATTGGAAAAGCATTTCCATACTTATTTAAAAATAAGTATTTCACAAATCATTTATTTTCAACATTTGAAAATATTCGATATACTTAAATCGATATTAAGTATATATTCATTCTTTAAGGAAATCATTCTCTTTAAACACATTTATTTGAGTCAAAACGAATGTTACGTAAAACATCGTTACGACGACTCAAAATCACTAGTATAGGGATTCGAAATTAAGATAGATATATAAATCCCAATACTACATCAAAACATTTCCTTTCGGAAATCATTTACTATAACAACAGTGTTATAGTCCACCATTTCCTTAAATTTCTCGAAAACGTCTATTTCAACAAGAACTGCGGAAATCTCTGCTTTCGATTTATAATACATTTTAAAACATCTTTAAAATGTTTAACTTCATTTTTAATATCCCTTTTCCAAAACAGTATCCATTTTACTTAACAATATATTCACTGTCCAAAATCGTGAATATACTTCACTTAACCATATTTAAATCTTTTCTACACATTTATTTCAAGAATTGTCCACTATCCAAAATCGTGGATAAAATTCCCTTAATAACTTTCTATCTTAAATTCATCAATTTTGATTGATTTATTTCCGAATTTATAAAACAACGTTTATAAATCACATTTGTACTTTATAACGATTTCAACTTACAAAATCATTTCATTTTGCAATTTCTATTTATATCCCATCTAAGTGCAAAAGTCAAATTTATAAGTAAATTTCTTATAAATCTTTTATTCTACAATATCTATTTACTTTCTAACTTCACGTTATAAATCTATTAATTTCATTCACTTATGAAATCCATTTATACTTCTTTCTAACACTTATAAAAAATTGTTTTATAAGTCCAATATTTTTATTTACAAAAATATAAATTTTTATAAATCTTTCTATACAAATCGTTTATAGTTATTCAAAAAATCCCAACTTAAACCATTTTATAAATAAATCGACTTTTATTTCAAAAACGACACTTCGGTTATATTTCACTAAAAATTATAACTTTTATAATTTTAAAATTTTAACGTTTATAAATCAATTCAAAAATTCCATAAAACGGATATTTTCAAAAATCACTTTAAAACCCTTTTTAAGTAAAAGTCGTTATTTTTAAATTTCAAAACTGAATCCGATGATGCAACAACACCAATCAGTCCATCACAACAGTCAAACATCATATATCATCATATGATAACAGAATATATCAAAATATCTGTAAATAATAAATACGGTGAGGAATCCAGTCGGATCCCTCCAACCTGTTTCCCTGCATCCACAGACGTCAGCACAATACCAATTCCGCTCCAGTACGGAATTATCGCGGTATATAGGTTTTTATAAATCCGCTTACTAACGGCGCAATAGGGTCTCATCCGCTATACGAGGCGGGAAATCAATCAATCCAATATATACATATGCCAATATGTATATATTGCTATATATATATAGATATATCCTATCATATCTAATAGCACATTCAAACAAATCAATCAATAACTGCAATTCAATTATAAATCTGAGTGAGAAGATCTCACCTTGATTTTCCGATAGCAATTTATAGCGATTTATTTCGAATGAAATTAAACGGACGTTTAATTTCACTCAAAATTTCACTGACCCCGATCGCTTCCAATCCAGTTCCATCGCGAAGTATTCGACAAAATGAAGCCAACGCTTTTCGTTTCGTCAATTTCTGATCACGTATGAAAAAGTTATAGTATTTCTAAGTTACACGAATTTAAATATAATTAATTTACATTTAATATTTCATTTCCTAACCCTAAGCAAATCTTGGCCGTGCAATCACAGGAGCAAATCACGGCCGCAATCCCTTTCTTCCATCTCCAGTACTTTGTACGCACGCACCCTACCCAATGCCGCCCCTTAACCCTAGATCTTCGCACAAATTCCAAGCATCTTCAACTCGATCAGAGGGTGCCATATTGAAGGCCTTCGAGCTAGCCACCTTCGGCTGTAAATTGGTGGAGCTCGGCCCCCCCTTGGGCACGAATTTTGATGACGAACGACCGGCCATCTTGGCCCCGTAGCTCCCACCTCGTCGCTCCAATCTCGATCGTAGCCGTTCACTTTAGAGATCTCAACGCCCTCTTTCATCTTGTAGTTGGAAATTTTTCATATAACTCAACGGATTTGGAGATAATTGAAGGGAAAGGCGGGTGTTTTCTGGCCATTGATAATGTATGAAACGGCGGCTGGCTTTGAATTAGGGTTAGGGTTTTTAAAGAATGAAGGTGGTGGGCTGCTTTTATAGAGAACCGACGAACACTATTCATTTCTAAATTTTCGAACTCCGATTTACGCGCGGTAACTATCGTTTTTAGGGTTTATCCCGCGTTCCGGACACAATGGAAAAGGTTTCGGAAGCTAATTCGGAAATCTGTGCGAGATACGGAGAGAAATGATCAATTTAAATTAAACCGATTTAAATCGATTTCGAGGCGTTTTGGCTTGCCCCGGACAAACGGCACATCCAAAAATTACAAAATTTGAAATCTTACAATAATATCACATTACGGATCCGATGAAACTGGTTTCGTTGAAATCCGAGACCTTTTGAAAAATGACTATTTTAACTCGACGATTTAAAATTAAAACGATATCGATGCGTTTCGAGCTGCCACGGTCAAACAATAACTCCGATTGATACGAAAATTGAAATCCGATAATAACTAACTATTACGGATCCAATG
Source organism: Allium fistulosum (assembly GCA_030737815.1). NCBI lineage: Eukaryota > Viridiplantae > Streptophyta > Magnoliopsida > Asparagales > Amaryllidaceae > Allium > Allium fistulosum. Next base: position 870,316,046 of record CM060904.1, on the reverse strand, counting down.
GAACTGGTCTCGTTCAATTCTGAGACTGTTCGAAAATTGGCTATTTTTACAGTCGATAATTAAATATTAAAATATTCGATTTTCACAATTTAACTCCAAATTAAATTTTAAAAGTTCTATAACCTTTCTATAACTCCAGTATGATTAAATAAAATTTTCCAAATCAATTTCAATCATATTAAACTCGATTTTCAATTATCTCTGGAATTTCAATCATTAAATTATCGATTTAATTAACCAAATTAAATCCAATATCCTTTAAATAAGTTATTCGACTTATTAAATTCATTTATTAATATCTAAAATCAATTAAATATTCGAATTTTAATTATCAAAAATTCTGGGTCGTTACAGACTTCCCCCCTTAAAAGAATTTCGTCCTCGAAATTACAAGTCAGGAAGAAAGAGTCCTTAACACGTCTACTATTTTTCACAATCTAATAGTTTTATCAATTCTTCAAAACAAATCTTTCTACTAAAGATTCGTTATCATTCAACTAAATTTCCAACTTCAATTATAAGTTTCAAAACAACATTGTTTAACTTCAAAATTCAAATTCGAGTTTAAATTCAAATTTTAACTCTCAAAATTTTCTCAAAAATTTTCTAACGCCCTAAATTTCCGAAAAATTTCGCCAGCGTCTCCTTTGCGCGGCTAATACGGCACTACTACAAAACGTCCCTACGGACTCTCAGATTTCAAAAAGAAAAAGAAAAAGCCAAGCGGCTAGAGAGAAATCATCAAAAACTCATATTTGAAATTCAAATACATACCTTTTTGTCGAGCCATTCCAATTTATCTTCAAAATTAAAATCCCAATTCCTTTACACCTGTATATCTACTAGCCATTATATCTAGTTACAGCATTCAAACTATTTTGCAAATTTGATTACAAAATTTCGATACTTCTTATATCATCTTTACTTCCCTATTGAAGTTTCATATTCATTTTCATTCAATTTCACATTTCAAAATTTCATTTGAATTTAATTCACAATCTAATTTGGATTCTTCTGAATACTGAATTTATCAATTAACTTTCATTCATAACTGATTATTCTTAGATTAGTTTCAATTACTAATCCATTTCAAATTCTAATTCACTTATTCAAATTCGGTTTCAACATTCAGTTTTAATCTTATTCACTTCATTTATTCAAATTTATTTACTCATTCACAAATTCTTTCATTTTCAATTTGAATCTCATTTCTATCAAACTCCAAATATTTTATAAGTCTTCGACTTATTTACATCTTGATTTATAAAATCATCTATACATTCATATTACTAATTCTATTCCTTTATGAATTTTATCTTCAAATAATTTTCTGGAACTTTATTTCAAATCATATCTCACATTTATATTTCATAAATATTTCTACATAGTATTCCAGAGTTTACCAACATTTCAAAAACCGTTTTGAAAACAATTCAAATTATCCTTTGAATTTCAAAAACAAAATCCAAATTTTTTCCAAACAACTTTCATTTAAAACAATCGGCAGCAATTCCTCTTTTGGAAACCCGAAAATGAACACCGGTGATGTCGCGATCATCATCGGAATTATTTTCCAGCGACCGAAAAGAGTTTAGAGCTTTTCATTCCTCCAAAACATTTTTCAAAACCCTTGAAATTCATTTTCAAATCAAAAACGATTTAACTTTCCAAATCTCCAAAATTTTCAAATTCTTTTCAAAACATTTCCAAAACTTCTCTGGAATTCCGTTTTAAATTATAAGTCACAATTATAATTTACATTCTTAAATTTCAATTATATGTGAATTTATTTCTTAACTTTGGAGTTAGGATTTCAATTTCTTGTTCAATTTCATATAATAATGATAACATTTCAATATTATCACTTTCCTAACAACCATGCAACCATATACTGTAATAATTTACAGAAAATTATTTCTTTTATATACAAAAATAGTTTTGGGCAAAATCATTTCATTTACCCTATTTAAAACAATACTGTGCCGAATTGTTCTATATAAGTGTTTAGAGATCCCTATCGATAGAGTTGTACGGACAATACCGACCAGAATCCATATACCACTCAACAAACCAATCATCACAATATAAAACAATTTTATATTCAAATAACAAATACGCACTCATATTTATTATTACACTCAACTCATTCTAGAGTACTACTGACTCTATCTCTAATGAGTAACACCCAACAGAGCAGGGTTGTCGCTTAACCATATGCTCTGATACCACTTGTAACATCCCGGAAATTTTCGACTTTCGAAAATTCGACATCGATACTCACTTTATCGACTGCCGAGAAATCGAATGCCGGAAACTCGAAAAGTTATGGTTTTAGAAAGAAGAAGTAGAAGAAAAAGAGAAGAAGAAGGAAGAAAGCAGAGAAGAAGAACAACACATCAGAACAGCAACAGAAAACAATTTCAAAATCTTACACATCGCAGCGGAACAATATACAATAGATAATTTCTAGTCTTTTAAAACAAAGAACTATATCATTTTATACATACATCAATCATCAGAGTCAATATACAACAATGGACAGTTATATATACTCGTCCTCATACAGAATACACAGCGGAATAAAATAATATCAGATACAAATACTACGTCTCGCCATCCAGCTTATTTCCAAAGCTTCAGAATATCCAGAATATCCTGATAACATAACTCTAGGCTGCCCGTGTGGAAATTGGTGGGCACCCAGAGTTTAGAAGGGAAACAATAAACTCCGAGTCAGTCATGGTGACTGGTGTGAGATCGTAAAACAGTTATTCTTTAAAAATAAACAGCAGAGAATTTTTAAAGTCAATTCGAAATGCTTTTGGAAAATGAAACTACCATAAGACCTCCCACCACACACACAATGCAAACGCAGAATTGGAGGAGATTTCTTCTTATGATAGTCAAAGATGCTTACTACGCAAAATCAAATCATTTTGATATTATTATTAGTGCATAGTGTAGAAAACATTTCGAAAGTATAATATTAATCTTAGCCAACATACGACCAGTATCGTATGCCTACTATAGCTACCATCTAAACAGTGGTGACCACCGTACGTAAATGGCAGGTTCTACAACTAATACCGTACAAGGTGCGTATTGGGATTTGGATTTCCAACAAATGGTCAGGCTAAGGAACTTCCTATCCACGATGGGTACGTCCCTGGAATAGACGACCCGAGAATCTAACGTTACGGTTAGATCTCTGCCAACACAAGGCCGGGTTACCTCTGCAAAAATAGGTAACTACTGACACGCGTATGCCATCCCCCGATCGTCACCGATCTTCCCGAGGATCCCCGATTTCCAACAAACCACAAAGCAATAATAACTGTGCAGCAACCACAGAGGTTAAGTATCTGGGCTCCATACCATGATACCACCTTTATCCAGAAGGAATGACATACACTAAGGGGCGCTACTCCCTAGAACCTTGCTGCATCCTTCCTGTTTCGACCATTTCCGGGGTGTGAGGCTCGATGAAGTCTCGTCCACAAAGCTACGCTTTCTACAAAAAGCCCTGCTTTGGGTCAAACAAAATGATCAACCTATGATCACAAAGATATAAGATCAAACAGATGATCATATCACAAATGACCAAACACTGATCATTTCACAGCAACACTCAGTATGCCACGTTACGAAACTGGGATATATCGCTGATAAATTTCAACTACATAACCTCTGAGCTCGTACGTCTCAGAGAAGGGTGTTAAGCTAAGAGAATAAATTCTCCGCCACCAACAGAAATGTATTTGAAAGAAATCAGCTTTATATCTCAAATTGTAACGTCAGACACACAATCCATACAAGTCTGTTCCGGGATCGAACAGAACCGAAGGCACTTCTCACGAAGCCCTTGCACTTCCGGATAATTTTCAATCACGTCAGGACTTCCCGTCACTAAGGGTGATAAAACCTCTAAATCGAAGATCAGTCGATGTAGAGTAACTCGACGGTAATCCTTCCGTTTTCAAAAATATCCGGTCTTCAACACCGGTCTTCGAATGCAATTCATAACGACGTATCACATATTCGGAATGGGTTATATGACCCCATGGTCCTTTCCCGGCTAACCCGAATAGTGAGCGTATATTTAAAAATAAGTGTGGCATTCAAATTCATCCAATTCACAACAAATACCTATCTAAAGGTAATTATTGATAGTCGGTTATTTAACTATCAATAAAGATGCGCAACATCATCAGATTCCAAATAATTTTCCCAAATTATTTTATCTTCCAAAATATCTTTTACTAGATATAAAATTTCCACACTTAATCATTTGAAAACAATTTCAAATCAATTTCCACATTTCATTTTATCTTTGAAGATAAAATCTCAAAACAGTTCATTTCATATTGGAAAAGCATTTCCATACTTATTTAAAAATAAGTATTTCACAAATCATTTATTTTCAACATTTGAAAATATTCGATATACTTAAATCGATATTAAGTATATATTCATTCTTTAAGGAAATCATTCTCTTTAAACACATTTATTTGAGTCAAAACGAATGTTACGTAAAACATCGTTACGACGACTCAAAATCACTAGTATAGGGATTCGAAATTAAGATAGATATATAAATCCCAATACTACATCAAAACATTTCCTTTCGGAAATCATTTACTATAACAACAGTGTTATAGTCCACCATTTCCTTAAATTTCTCGAAAACGTCTATTTCAACAAGAACTGCGGAAATCTCTGCTTTCGATTTATAATACATTTTAAAACATCTTTAAAATGTTTAACTTCATTTTTAATATCCCTTTTCCAAAACAGTATCCATTTTACTTAACAATATATTCACTGTCCAAAATCGTGAATATACTTCACTTAACCATATTTAAATCTTTTCTACACATTTATTTCAAGAATTGTCCACTATCCAAAATCGTGGATAAAATTCCCTTAATAACTTTCTATCTTAAATTCATCAATTTTGATTGATTTATTTCCGAATTTATAAAACAACGTTTATAAATCACATTTGTACTTTATAACGATTTCAACTTACAAAATCATTTCATTTTGCAATTTCTATTTATATCCCATCTAAGTGCAAAAGTCAAATTTATAAGTAAATTTCTTATAAATCTTTTATTCTACAATATCTATTTACTTTCTAACTTCACGTTATAAATCTATTAATTTCATTCACTTATGAAATCCATTTATACTTCTTTCTAACACTTATAAAAAATTGTTTTATAAGTCCAATATTTTTATTTACAAAAATATAAATTTTTATAAATCTTTCTATACAAATCGTTTATAGTTATTCAAAAAATCCCAACTTAAACCATTTTATAAATAAATCGACTTTTATTTCAAAAACGACACTTCGGTTATATTTCACTAAAAATTATAACTTTTATAATTTTAAAATTTTAACGTTTATAAATCAATTCAAAAATTCCATAAAACGGATATTTTCAAAAATCACTTTAAAACCCTTTTTAAGTAAAAGTCGTTATTTTTAAATTTCAAAACTGAATCCGATGATGCAACAACACCAATCAGTCCATCACAACAGTCAAACATCATATATCATCATATGATAACAGAATATATCAAAATATCTGTAAATAATAAATACGGTGAGGAATCCAGTCGGATCCCTCCAACCTGTTTCCCTGCATCCACAGACGTCAGCACAATACCAATTCCGCTCCAGTACGGAATTATCGCGGTATATAGGTTTTTATAAATCCGCTTACTAACGGCGCAATAGGGTCTCATCCGCTATACGAGGCGGGAAATCAATCAATCCAATATATACATATGCCAATATGTATATATTGCTATATATATATAGATATATCCTATCATATCTAATAGCACATTCAAACAAATCAATCAATAACTGCAATTCAATTATAAATCTGAGTGAGAAGATCTCACCTTGATTTTCCGATAGCAATTTATAGCGATTTATTTCGAATGAAATTAAACGGACGTTTAATTTCACTCAAAATTTCACTGACCCCGATCGCTTCCAATCCAGTTCCATCGCGAAGTATTCGACAAAATGAAGCCAACGCTTTTCGTTTCGTCAATTTCTGATCACGTATGAAAAAGTTATAGTATTTCTAAGTTACACGAATTTAAATATAATTAATTTACATTTAATATTTCATTTCCTAACCCTAAGCAAATCTTGGCCGTGCAATCACAGGAGCAAATCACGGCCGCAATCCCTTTCTTCCATCTCCAGTACTTTGTACGCACGCACCCTACCCAATGCCGCCCCTTAACCCTAGATCTTCGCACAAATTCCAAGCATCTTCAACTCGATCAGAGGGTGCCATATTGAAGGCCTTCGAGCTAGCCACCTTCGGCTGTAAATTGGTGGAGCTCGGCCCCCCCTTGGGCACGAATTTTGATGACGAACGACCGGCCATCTTGGCCCCGTAGCTCCCACCTCGTCGCTCCAATCTCGATCGTAGCCGTTCACTTTAGAGATCTCAACGCCCTCTTTCATCTTGTAGTTGGAAATTTTTCATATAACTCAACGGATTTGGAGATAATTGAAGGGAAAGGCGGGTGTTTTCTGGCCATTGATAATGTATGAAACGGCGGCTGGCTTTGAATTAGGGTTAGGGTTTTTAAAGAATGAAGGTGGTGGGCTGCTTTTATAGAGAACCGACGAACACTATTCATTTCTAAATTTTCGAACTCCGATTTACGCGCGGTAACTATCGTTTCTAGGGTTTATCCCGCGTTCCGGACACAATGGAAAAGGTTTCGGAAGCTAATTCGGAAATCTGTGCGAGATACGGAGAGAAATGATCAATTTAAATTAAACCGATTTAAATCGATTTCGAGGCGTTTTGGCTTGCCCCGGACAAACGGCACATCCAAAAATTACAAAATTTGAAATCTTACAATAATATCACATTACGGATCCGATGAAACTGGTTTCGTTGAAATCCGAGACCTTTTGAAAAATGACTATTTTAACTCGACGATTTAAAATTAAAACGATATCGATGCGTTTCGAGCTGCCACGGTCAAACAATAACTCCGATTGATACGAAAATTGAAATCCGATAATAACTAACTATTACGGATCCAATGGAACTGGTCTCGTTCAATTCTGAGACTGTTCGAAAATTGGCTATTTTTACAGTCGATAATTAAATATTAAAATATTCGATTTTCACAATTTAACTCCAAATTAAATTTTAAAAGTTCTATAACCTTTCTATAACTCCAGTATGATTAAATAAAATTTTCCAAATCAATTTCAATCATATTAAACTCGATTTTCAATTATCTCTGGAATTTCAATCATTAAATTATCGATTTAATTAACCAAATTAAATCCAATATCCTTTAAATAAGTTATTCGACTTATTAAATTCATTTATTAATATCTAAAATCAATTAAATATTCGAATTTTAATTATCAAAAATTCTGGGTCGTTACAACGGCCTTGATCTGCTTTCAGAGAATTGAACGGTGATGGTATAATCTGTTATTAAATAAAAGAAAGATTTGTTTAAATTTGAAACTGAAATTTGTAAAATTCATATCTAGTGCGTTCGTGATCTGATTTCAACGAAACGAGCGGCGCCGTGATCACAGAGGCGAGCACTACGTGATGGCGCAGATCTGGAATCATTTCGGGCAAGTACAAATTTGGGTTAAATCGGACGTCGTCCGGTTTAATTCAAAATTTCGAACGCTCGCCGAAATTCAAAGTGAGTTATTCTCACTCACATCTGGATGCTAGACATTATAAATAATTGATATTTAAATATCTGTGTGGTTGATTGTCTATATCTGTGATTATCAGTCTGGATTGATATTTATGTTGCGATGTGCTAATATCTGTGATGCAGAGAGAAACAGGTTGGAGGGATCCAGCTGGATTCCTCACAATGTAGTAATTATTTTATATTTGATAGTGATACCTGTTTATATTGATGTGATTGATAAATCTGGAATTTAACTGTATTGTGATAATTGTTGTATAAATTACAATTCCAGAATTAAATTAAAAATGGATAAAATTGGGTTTTTACGAAATAAGTGAATTGTTAAAAATAAGAATTTCAAAGAAGAAAATTTGAAATCTGGTTTGGATGGAAAATGTAAATTTAGCAAATTGGGATTTTTAAATATAACGGGGAGTTTATAAAATCGATAAAAGTGAAGTATAAATTTTCTGGAAATGAATTCTATAGAATTGTAAATATATTAAAATAACGATGGGTTATTTTAATAATGAATATTGTTATTCGGGAAATATAGAATATGTATAATAAGGTTTCAAATATAAATCTGCAAATTTAAGTGTTAATAGAATGTATTGAAAGCTGTTTACTCTATTGGAATTATATTTAAGTGAATTGAGAATATGGTTTTCATTTAAGAATTCTCCAATGTTTATTTTAAAAATGTTTTAAACTATGATTTTAAAAAATGAATTTTCGAATGTGGGAAATTGGGTATGAACTTCAGATGAAGTCATAGTTAAATATGGGATTTGGGATTTATGTTGTAAAACATAATTGACTTGAAATAAATCGTTTGGATTTATATGAAGGATATTTTGGAATGTTTGAACGGGATAGTGTTTCCCTGGGAAAAACCAAGTTAGAGTTTTAAAGGTTTTTATTTAATTAAAGTTAAAGTTTAAATTGTTTAAAGAGCATTTTCAAGAAATTATTATTTTTAGAGAAGAAAAGTTTAAATTATTTTAAAGTTATTTGTTTAAGTTATGGAAAAGGTTAGTATTATTTTTTTTTAAAAAAGACACTACCTGTAAATATTTAGTAAATTGAACCCTTATTTAAATCGAGTTATATCCTATTAAATAAATACTATTTAAAGTAGTTTTGAAATTATATTTTGAGTAAATAACTAGAAGTACATTTATATATTTATAAGTATATTTCGCTATAAAGTATTTTAATTGTTTTTAATCTAAATTGTTTAAGCTTGGGTTTTTCCAAATGGGAATAAATGGTAAGACTTTACCCTGTAAAGGAAGAAATTGGGAAGTCGTTTAAAATGAGTTTTGAAATGTGAAAATTTATTTTTTAAAGATATTAAAGGGGAAAAATAAATAATGGGTGATATTATTTATTGTGTGATGGATGCTTATGGATGCTTGTGAATGTGAATTGATAGTTAAATCACCGACTATCAATATTGGCCAAATGCGTTGATCGTTTCGAAGAGACCGGGATCGGGTTTCCGTATACCGGGATTCTAGGTCTGGAGACTCGAAAACCACTTCGATCCGGTTTGTACGTTTCGCGAAAACGATTTCGGAGTCGAAGATGGAGCAGTGAAGTGCAAGGGCTAGTCGCTACTAATCCTGAGGATATTTCCAAAATGGATGTAGTAGGGGTAGTGCCTTCGGTTCCGTTCGGACCCGGGACGGACTTGTATGGACGAATGCTTGCGAAAACATCGTCAGGTGGGCGATGGGCATTCTAAGTGAAATGTGCTATAAAGGTATCGTTTAGCCTCAAGCCTCATCAACCGGGAATGACTGAAAATCAGGGGTTATGCAGCAAGGCTTCGTGGGTAGCCCCCACTTGAGAGTAAGGTCATCCCTGTCTAGATGTCCCTTTTATTTCGGCTTAGTGGTGCGGTTGCTGATCCCAACCGTGGAGTGATTTTACTTGGAATTATCCAGTAAGGGATGATTCCGGCTTTGTGTTGCAGGGGAGCGGGCGTACTCCTCGGTACTGTGATCTAGGCCACGTACTGTGACAGGTGGTACCCCAGTGCCTAGTCATTCGTTGGAAATCCATTTTCCCTACGTGCCTTGTACGCGTTTTGTTTGTATACCTAGTATGCTGGAATTTAATCATGTAACAATTTCAGCTATTTGAATAAATATTTGTAAATAGACACTATTATAATATCAGAGGATTTTTATAAAAAGTGTTTTAGCTATCGTAAGGTAAAAACCCGACATGTTTATTTGTGGCGTGGTCTTACGAGATGCTTTTGTTTCAAAGGATTTTTGAACTTTAATAATCAGTTTGGATGTATTTATGATGCGCTGGTATTCCAGACTGACTCGGGTGTTATTTTATTATAATGCTCGGGTCAGACCGAGTATTTTACAGGATAGGTTGCTATGGAGCTCAGGAGAGGAGCTGGAGTTCGAGACGTACTTCTCGTACTTGTATTATTCCGCTGCTGTGATTGTTGAGATTGTTTGACTGACGATGGTTGGTTGTATTGATATACTCTGATGATGATGTATTGTATATAAACAGATTAGTTTTGATTTGTGTAAAGTTCTGTTCTATATATTATATTTTATTCCGCTGCGACTGTGAGGTTTTGATGTTGTTTAGTTCATTCTTCTTCTTCTACCTTCTTTCTTTTCCTACAATCTGTCTTTTCCGGCGTTCGATCTTCGGCATATTATACTGTTGAGTATTTTGTGTCGATTTTCGAGGGTCGAGAAGGGCGGGTCGTCACACTTGGTATCAGAGCTTAGATTGGCGACAACCTAGGCTTTGGTGGGAAAATTACTCATTTTTAAATAGAGTCGGAAGTACTCTATAATGAGTTGAGTGTAATAATAGCTATGAGAGCGTACTTGTTAGTGGATATAAAATTGTTTTTGTACTGTGTTGACTTATCGGTTGAGTGTTTATGAATTCTGGTCGGTGCGGGAAGTACAACCGTATCGATAGGGGTTTCTAAACTCTTAAACAAGATAAACCGACATAGTATTGTCTTAAAGTGGGTAAATGAAATAATTTTACCCAAAATTGTATTTTGGTATAAAAAGAAATAATTTTTCTAAATTATTATACGTATTGGATGCTTGTTGGTTGTTTCTTCTATAACCAAATAAGAAATTAAAACATGATCTAAAATTTGAAATGATATATATAAGAAAATAAGAAGTTAAAATATTAAAATGGTTTATAACCAAATGGAATTGACTGGATATGTTTTAAATAAGAAAAGTAATTAAATTTAAATTTGATTTAAACCAGAATTTTGACCCCGGAAATTTTGAAAGGGATTTCAAATGGAATTAAACAAAGTTTTGGGAATTTAACATTGTGGAAATGTTAGAAATGTTTTCAAAAGTATTTGAAGGAATGGAGTATATTTTGGGAAATATTTTTGAATAAAAATTGTTTTGAGGTGAATTTTGGAAGTGGAAAGCACTGAACTCACTACAGTCGCTGGAAAATAATCCTGATGATGCTGGCCACATCATCAGAATTCATTTTCGAGTTTCTAAAGTGATGGATTGCTTCCGTGGTGATTGGTTAAGATATTTGTTTATACTTGTTTATATACAAGTTGTTTTAACAATTTTAAAGGGGAAAATTGTTTTGGTAAAAGCAGATTGTTTTGGAATTTGGTATTTGATGTGGATATCAAATGGAAATGTGTTGATTTTTATTTCAAATTGGTTTTGAAATAAATCCGGGTAAATTGAATTCGAGGAATCCTGTTTAAAATAAAAAGGTAAAATTTGGAATAAATCAACTATAACCTTGAAAGTAAAGTTGATTTAAGTGGGAAAGGAAGAATGGAAATTTTAATCCTGAAATTAAAATTAAATTTAGGTAAATGGAAGTAAATGAAGTTATTGAAGTGAATAGAAGTTGAATTTAACTTGGGATAAGTTAAATAAAATTGAAAATTTGAAATTGAATTAAACCTGAATGAATTGGAATTAAATGGAAATGAGATAACGGTGAAATGTAAATGCTGATAATTGTGTAAATGAATTCATATTTTTAAGTTATTAAGTGTTAAAAATTGACATTGTGATTATAAAAATGTGGATTGGTTTGAAATGAGCAATATTAACTTACAAGTAAATAAGTTGGAGAACTTGAGAATGAAGATTTGATTTTAACTCAAGTAAAATGGAATTATAATCACAAATGGAAATAATAAATGGAATGGTGAATCCGAACTTAATTTTAAATGGAATGCAAAGTAAGGTGAAACAATGATAAAATATATAAGAGGTAAGTGAACTGAAGTTAGTAAATAAGTTGAACTTGGATATGGAGAATTAAGATTTAATTTAAATTTGGTTTAACTTCGACTAAGATATAATTAAGATGAATATTAAAATTCAGTTGTGTTATGAATAAAAATGGATATAATTAAATTCTTATTTAAGGTAGTAAAGGAAATGGTTTAAATTTAGGTGGGCTAAATAAAATTTAGAGGAACTTGAATTAATTCTGGAAAGGAATTAAATTGAAAATGCATATATAATTTAGTTAACCTTGAATTAAAATGGGATAAGAATTTAGTTTAATGGAAATTTGATTTAGTTGAGGTGATGATGAATGAAGTAAATGTTTACTCAACTAAATCCAAAATGATTGTGTGGAAATAAATCTTGTGTAAGCTAAATTAAATAGAGTTTGTATTGGCATGGATGAAATTCTGATAGTTGTTAGAATTTGGAAAGTAAGAATAAGACCCAGTTCTGGAATGGAATTTAATTTTGGTAACAAATGTTGGAAGTGAGAATGAATAATGTATTTAGCTTATGATAGTGATGGTTTGAATTGTAAATAAAATTCAAATGAGTGAAATAATTTAAATGGTCTCTTTGTTAATAAAATAAATTTGTACATGGATTGGATAAATAAACAAAGAGCATTTAAGTTGTAAAGGAATTGAAATTTGATTTGAATGAGAATCAAATGAAAATAAAATAAAATTGATATAAGAAGATGATGGAAATTTCGTGAAAGAACTTAAGCAAATTGGAAGAGAAACAAATGATTGTGGATGAGCTTTATTAAGAAATTTGAATGAAATTTTAAAATTTAATTGAAAGAGAAATGAGTTTTAAATTAATTAATGTGATGAGTTAAAAATATAAGAGTTGTAAATAACTCAGGAATGAATGATATTAATATAAACTTGAATTGGTTAATGGAAATAAAGATGTAAAGGAAAATGTAATTTAACAATTACATTGGAAAGAGAAAATATTTGGTTTGTGAACCTTGTAATGGAATAAAATTTATATGAATCCAAGTTGGAAATAATTTTAAATGGTTATAAGCTTAAGTGGCAATTGTTTTGCTTGAATGAAATGGAAATTTGCATGTATTCAGAATTGAGTTGTTTAAAAAGCAATTGAAGTTGACCTTTGAATAAATAGAAATGGATGGGAATCTAATTCAAAGAGTTTGTGTATAAATGTAAGTGAATTAGATTAAAATAGCTAATGGAATTGATTTTGAATCAATAGGAATGAGTTGACATTTTAATGAGTAATGTTTGCATATGAATGAAAATGGATTATAAAAAAGAATGCAAATGTTTCAAGTTTAAAATGAAGTTTGATTGTAAGTCAAATTTGGAATGTAAGTTAAATTTAAAAATGTAAGAGAGGCATATGTTAATCATATTGAAGTGGAAATGAATTGGTTGAGATAAATATGAATTGTATGTAGTGAACTTGAATTTAAAGCATTCAAATGAAATAAAATAGTTGGACTTGAATAAATAATCTGAATGTGATTGAAATCTTTGGATTGTTGAAATAAATAAGGTTAACATTGTTAATTATGAAATTGCTTGGTTTGGCTATGAAATGAATATGTTTGGTTTGCATTTGTATTGGAAATGTTGTTAAAATGCTCATATTGGGAAACTGATGAGTTTGTTGAGTTTAGTACAGGTACGGGAGGCGTTCGAGAGAGTGGAGCGCGTATATGCGTTATAGTAGCCGCTCGCTATTAAAAATTTGTTAAAAGGTACGCCTACGCAAATATAATTGGGAAATGATATATATATTGTGATATATTTTGGTTTCCGGCCATGTGAGCCGATGTATATATATTTGTGTATCCTGCGATATCGCAGAAGCTCCTCCGTACAAAGGAGACTCCGCCAAAATTTTTCAAAAATTTTGGGAGTTAGAAATTTTTTGGGGTTTTTGGGAAAATTTTTAATAACTAGTAAAGTTATTTTGAAATAAAGATAAAATGAAGGCTTTAGAGAAAAGAAAGCAAAGGGTTTTGAAATGGAGCTGAAACTTTTTGGGAAAGTGAATATAAGCTTTTAACTAAGCAAATTGGATAAGTAAATAGGTTGGAGAGTATTTTCTACCTTAGCAAATTTCGGGGACGAAATTTTTATAAGGGGGGAGGAATGTAACATCCCGTATTTTTAAGCTATTGAATTTGAACATTTAATTCATTTTAAATGTTTAATGTGGATCCTTAATTGTTTTTGGAATGGTTGGATTCGGGTTCAATCAATAAAATAAGTTATAATTTCAAATAAGAAATTCAATTGAAATAGAATAATAATTAAATATTTGAATTTTGGAACAAATGGGGGATCTGAGTGTAAATAGTTATAAAAAAATGGTTTTTAAATTCACTTATTAATCTATTTGGACATAAATAATATTATGGGATTTTTAGATGAATTCAAAAGTCGATAAATTAATATTTGGGATTTTATATTAATTTAAAATGAATTTAATATTATTAAAATGCAATTTAATCAGATTTTGGTCTAGAATGAGCCAGAATGATTTTTAATGTGTTTATAAATTTTATATGTTTTATTATTGAGTTATTAAAATTTTAAAAGTGAAATTTTACGCGTTTTCGTCAATTTTGACAAATCGCCTGATTTAATAAGACGAGTTAAAACAGCCTTCCGGGGCACAGTCTCGGAATTCGACAAAACCAGTTCCATTGGATCCGTAATAGTTAGTTATTATCGGATTTCAATTTTCGTAGTGATCGGAGTTGTCGTTTGACCGTGGCAGCTCGAAACGCCTAGAAATCGATTTAACCGATTTAATTTTAAATTGATCGTTAAATTCCGTATCTCGCTCATACAATCAAATTAGCTTACGAGACCTATTCTATTGTGTCCGGAATGCAGAAAAACCCTAGGATTGCCAGTCGGCGCGTGCGATTTGGAGTTCGTTTGTAAATACTTGTTATAATTGGATTTAATATTAAATAAATGGGTGTATGTATATATATACGTTTATATAACGAAACCCTAGATCTATCTCCTACAGCCGCCGCTTATAACGTTCAATGGCTGACATTCAATCTTCTCCCCTCTAATTTTTCTCACAATCTATGCATTATTTCTCAAAAATTTCTTCTACAAAAACGAAGAGCTCGCTAAGCTCTGTATATCTACCGGCTATGATCAAGTTTGGAGCCTTGGATGGTCGACAAATCGCGGTGGAAGGGCAGGCGTTCGCACGTCTGTTTTGGACAGCCTAGGCGACCGAGCTTCGCCGTGTTTGGGCCGAGGATGGAGCTCTCGAAGGCGGTCCAGGCGGTGGTGGTTGATCTCGCTCTCGTCGACGGTAGGAGCAGCGACGTTCAACCCTAGTATGTGATGATTGGGTTCGAGTGTCTTCGTGATTGCCTGTAGACGTTTGCGCAAGGAAGAAGATTAAAGGCTACGGCCTTGATCTGCTTTCAGAGAATTGAACGGTGATGGTATAATCTGTTATTAAATAAAAGAAAGATTTGTTTAAATTTGAAACTGAAATTTGTAAAATTCATATCTAGTGCGTTCGTGATCTGATTTCAACGAAACGAGCGGCGCCGTGATCACAGAGGCGAGCACTACGTGATGGCGTAGATTTGGAATCATTTCGGGCAAGTACAAATTTGGGTTAAATCGGACGTCGTCCGGTTTAATTCAAAATTTCGAACGCTCGCCGAAATTCAAAGTGAGTTATTCTCACTCACATCTGGATGCTAGACATTATAAATAATTGATATTTAAATATCTGTGTGGTTGATTGTCTATATCTGTGATTATCAGTCTGGATTGATATTTATGTTGCGATGTGCTAATATCTGTGATGCAGAGAGAAACAGGTTGGAGGGATCCAGCTGGATTCCTCACAATGTAGTAATTATTTTATATTTGATAGTGATACCTGTTTATATTGATGTGATTGATAAATCTGGAATTTAACTGTATTGTGATAATTGTTGTATAAATTACAATTCCAGAATTAAATTAAAAATGGATAAAATTGGGTTTTTACGAAATAAGTGAATTGTTAAAAATAAGAATTTCAAAGAAGAAAATTTGAAATCTGGTTTGGATGGAAAATGTAAATTTAGCAAATTGGGATTTTTAAATATAACGGGGAGTTTATAAAATCGATAAAAGTGAAGTATAAATTTTCTGGAAATGAATTCTATAGAATTGTAAATATATTAAAATAACGATGGGTTATTTTAATAATGAATATTGTTATTCGGGAAATATAGAATATGTATAATAAGGTTTCAAATATAAATCTGCAAATTTAAGTGTTAATAGAATGTATTGAAAGCTGTTTCCTCTATTGGAATTATATTTAAGTGAATTGAGAATATGGTTTTCATTTAAGAATTCTCCAATGTTTATTTTAAAAATGTTTTAAACTATGATTTTAAAAAATGAATTTTCGAATGTGGGAAATTGGGTATGAACTTCAGATGAAGTCATAGTTAAATATGGGATTTGGGATTTATGTTGTAAAACATAATTGACTTGAAATAAATCGTTTGGATTTATATGAAGGATATTTTGGAATGTTTGAACGGGATAGTGTTTCCCTGGGAAAAACCAAGTTAGAGTTTTAAAGGTTTTTATTTAATTAAAGTTAAAGTTTAAATTGTTTAAAGAGCATTTTCAAGAAATTATTATTTTTAGAGAAGAAAAGTTTAAATTATTTTAAAGTTATTTGTTTAAGTTATGGAAAAGGTTAGTATTATTTTTTTTAAAAAAAGACACTACCTGTAAATATTTAGTAAATTGAACCCTTATTTAAATCGAGTTATATCCTATTAAATAAATACTATTTAAAGTAGTTTTGAAATTATATTTTGAGTAAATAACTAGAAGTACATTTATATATTTATAAGTATATTTCGCTATAAAGTATTTTAATTGTTTTTAATCTAAATTGTTTAAGCTTGGGTTTTTCCAAATGGGAATAAATGGTAAGACTTTACCCTGTAAAGGAAGAAATTGGGAAGTCGTTTAAAATGAGTTTTGAAATGTGAAAATTTATTTTTTAAAGATATTAAAGGGGAAAAATAAATAATGGGTGATATTATTTATTGTGTGATGGATGCTTATGGATGCTTGTGAATGTGAATTGATAGTTAAATCACCGACTATCAATATTGGCCAAATGCGTTGATCGTTTCGAAGAGACCGGGATCGGGTTTCCGTATACCGGGATTCTAGGTCTGGAGACTCGAAAACCACTTCGATCCGGTTTGTACGTTTCGTGAAAACGATTTCGGAGTCGAAGATGGAGCAGTGAAGTGCAAGGGCTAGTCGCTACTAATCCTGAGGATATTTCCAAAATGGATGTAGTAGGGGTAGTGCCTTCGGTTCCGTTCGGACCCGGGACGGACTTGTATGGACGAATGCTTGCGAAAACATCGTCAGGTGGGCGATGGGCATTCTAAGTGAAATGTGCTATAAAGGTATCGTTTAGCCTCAAGCCTCATCAACCGGGAATGACTGAAAATCAGGGGTTATGCAGCAAGGCTTCGTGGGTAGCCCCCACTTGAGAGTAAGGTCATCCCTGTCTAGATGTCCCTTTTATTTCGGCTTAGTGGTGCGGTTGCTGATCCCAACCGTGGAGTGATTTTACTTGGAATTATCCAGTAAGGGATGATTCCGGCTTTGTGTTGCAGGGGAGCGGGCGTACTCCTCGGTACTGTGATCTAGGCCACGTACTGTGACAGGTGGTACCCCAGTGCCTAGTCATTCGTTGGAAATCCATTTTCCCTACGTGCCTTGTACGCGTTTTGTTTGTATACCTAGTATGCTGGAATTTAATCATGTAACAATTTCAGCTATTTGAATAAATATTTGTAAATAGACACTATTATAATATCAGAGGATTTTTATAAAAAGTGTTTTAGCTATCGTAAGGTAAAAACCCGACATGTTTATTTGTGGCGTGGTCTTACGAGATGCTTTTGTTTCAAAGGATTTTTGAACTTTAATAATCAGTTTGGATGTATTTATGATGCGCTGGTATTCCAGACTGACTCGGGTGTTATTTTATTATAATGCTCGGGTCAGACCGAGTATTTTACAGGATAGGTTGCTATGGAGCTCAGGAGAGGAGCTGGAGTTCGAGACGTACTTCTCGTACTTGTATTATTCCGCTGCTGTGATTGTTGAGATTGTTTGACTGACGATGGTTGGTTGTATTGATATACTCTGATGATGATGTATTGTATATAAACAGATTAGTTTTGATTTGTGTAAAGTTCTGTTCTATATATTATATTTTATTCCGCTGCGACTGTGAGGTTTTGATGTTGTTTAGTTCATTCTTCTTCTTCTACCTTCTTTCTTTTCCTACAATCTGTCTTTTCCGGCGTTCGATCTTCGGCATATTATACTGTTGAGTATTTTGTGTCGATTTTCGAGGGTCGAGAAGGGCGGGTCGTCACATATGTCTTAGCTTTTCGAGGAAAAAGAAAATCATGTAATAAATGATTTAGCAAAAATCTTGTTGAAAATGTAGTTTGAAATAAAAATGGTTTGGGAGAATTTCAAATCTTAAATTGATTTAAAAGCTGATATTTTGTTTAGAAAAGTGATGTACTAAAACAGCGATAACTTGAGATTTATAACTCCAAATGAGTTCATTCTTTTTGCAAATTAAAGAGCTTTCAATAAGGTATAAAAATTCGTTTTACCACTTTAAAATATTTTGCTTTTACGGAGGCTAAAATAGGTTTGAAAGTGGATAGGAAGTTCTGCCCTATTACAAAATTCTTTAAGATTAAGCTGAAAGTAAATTTAACATAACTTTCAAACCGTAAATCCGATTTTTATGATCTTTATATTGGTGGAAAAATTAGACTGAGTAAAACACCTTTCATTTTATAAGAAATTTCAGATTCGGTTGTTTCCTAGGTCAAAACATGTCTTCTTTACCGCAGGTCTGAAATGAAATTGACCTATTTCCCTTAATAATTAAATGTAGCACTTCTTATTTATGAACATGAACTAATATCATCTATTTGAGTTAAGTACAGGTGAAAAGAGGACAGTTGGAATATATTTTGAGCAAAAATAATATATATAAGTTTGTGCAAACTCGCTTTAAAATGCTAAAAAGGAAGGTATGTTTTTGGATTAATTTTAAAGTGTTAAATGATGATATATATTGTGTTTCTGATCTAATGGTCGATGTATATTATGTAAATCATTTTTATAATATTATATATGGCCCTCCGTACAGAGGAGACTCTACCAATTTTTCCGGAAATTTCTAACACTTAGAAAATTTGGGGAACAAATTGAATATATATATATATGTGTGTGTGTGTGTGTGTGTGCAAACTAGAGAATACTTATGGAAGAATTAGAGAATAAACAACTTAAACTTTATTTACTCTAATGAAGAGTAATGAAAATAAATTTAAAAATCTAAGTAAGAAGCTTTAGAAATTTTCAAGTGTTGAAAATTGAGAATTTTTAATCTTGAAGATAATAGGTTGGAAAACTTTAAGAATATTTGATTAGTAAGAGAGAATTTAAAAATCTATTTCTTGTATTTATCTTGCCTTAGTGCAATTATTTTACGACTTGCATTTATGTAGTTGTATGAGTTTGGTGGTATTGGGGGAAAACCACCTACCTCTTATTGGGTTTTCTTTCCGTAATAGTGGTCAATCTAATATCGGTATGACTCCCTTCGTAGTGTTATACGGAAAGTCGTATCGATTATCATCTTATGGGTTGGAATTCGGGATAAAGTTGTGACTAAATCCCGACTCTGTTCGTGAAGCTTCTTAGGAATAGATCTCACCCGATTTATCTATTGTGTAACATCCTATTCGTGTTTTGCCTCGAAGGTGAAACGCCTTCAAAATAGGGATGTATTGCTCGTAGAAATTCGATGGTCTGCAAATCCCAGTAGTTCCACTTGGGAAACCATATAATTAATCGAGCAATTATATCTTGGTTTTCTATCATCTTGTGTTGAGGGTGAGAAACTTTAAACTCGAGCTTATCTATCTTCCTTTGATTGATGAAATAATTATATTGAATAAAACACTACCCTAGAAATTGCGAGGATGCAATTTTATTAAGGAGGGAAGTCTGTAACAACCCTAGTTTTGGAGATTACCTGTTAGTATTAAAATATAACGGTAGTTATAATTTAATACTGTAAATTAAAATAAAATTGGAAATTTTAATTGTTTAATTTGAATAAACAACAAATTTTGAAAATAAAATGAGAAAAATAAAGTTTGGAACTTTATTTATTTATTTGGGTTAATAATGATTGGAAAATGGGTTTAATTTGGAGAAAATGCAATAATTGTATTAATTATTGCCAATTACTTCTTTTAACTTTTTTTTAAAGAAGTATGAGATTATTAAAGGTTGTTTATTTAAATAAAAAGGTAGAAATTGGTTAAAAATAAGTTTTGGCCATAAATTATGTTTTTTTTTGAAATGCAAGCGGGGTTGACTGGTCCCTTACCAGGTTTTATTGAATATAGAAAGAAAGAAAACCGACTATAACACACTATAGTCGCAGAAAGAGAGATAGGAAACGACATAGCGATGCAGAAGAGAGAAAAACATATAATAGCACAGCAAAAACACTCATCACAAAAAGCACAGCAATATCACTCTGACCAACCAAGAGATGAAAAGGAAGAACATCCCACACTTTGCATCACCAGACATGCACAGGAAAACGCACGAGAAGGCATAAGCAGAAGGCCCATATCAATTCCAAAAATCAAGGCTATGAGGAGAGAAGCCCCGCCTGGAAATTTTAACCCAGCTTCAATCTTCACCATGATTTTGACCCAAAGTTGATGCGCTACACTGACTTCACCCCTGAAACACCTTGAATTTCTTTACATCCGTACCATTCGGATATAAATCTTTAAAACAAAGAAGATAATATCCCTTCGTTTATGTCTCCACGTCGTTGCTATCATCAAGTCATTCCACAAGTTGGTAGAGATACCATCAAGGCATGCAATACCAACTTTGTTCATTAGGGAACATATGATATTTGATAAGTATTCACATTCAAAGAAAAGATGAATTGAAGATTCAGGGGCCACATTGCAAAAAAGGCAAAGATGGTCAATTTGCATCCCGGCAGCCACCAATTTGTCTCTAGTTAGAATTGCTCTATTAATTATTCGCCAGAACATCATGTTATCATTCGCCGTGGATTGGGGAGACCAACACACTTCTGCCCATGGATTATTTGAATTGGCTTCTGAATTTAGAAGGATGTCATACACCTTACCTATACTATATGGTTTACCTTTCCAGCATAGCTCTGTCTCATGCTTTATTATCACATCAAGTTGACACATACTCCTCCAAAACATGTTGACCACCTGATTACTGATGGAAGGAGTACGGAGCTTCCCATTAACTATGTAATCAACAGCCTTAGCATTATCACCAATTAAAGACTGACGTTTTTCTTGAGCTCCTAAAATTTTATCCAGCACCATGCCATCCCCAAGCCATGGGTCCTTCCAAAAACTCACAGTACAACCAGGGGATAAATTATACTTGACTAAAGGAAGGAGAGTGCTTCCCAAACAGAGAATTTTCCTCCATATCCAGCTCGTGCCTTGATTGATTTTCATTGCCCAAAAGTTTCCATTCTTTATTCGATAATTCCACACCCATTGAACCCATAGGCTATTTCTTTTGATCAATATCACATCAACATGGGAACTGACAGCTGCCTTATTCCATAAGGCGATGTTGATAATGCTAAGCCCACCCTTGTTTATTGGCTTTTCAATGGAGGAAAAGGACAAAGGACAAAGGAACCATCTTCCTATTGTGAATAGATCCTGTCCACAGGAATCTTAGCATGGCTGCTCTGATCATGGTGAGCAAGTTAATAGGCAGGATATAGGTTCTTGTCCAATACACAGTCATAGAGAAGCACACCGACCTAACAAGCACCAATCTACCAGCCATAGAGAGATATTTGGCAGTCCAGTTATTGAGCTTGGATGTAATTTTATCATATAGTTGAGAACAGTCTGCCTTAGTCACCCTGGACGTACAAAGAGGTAGGCCAAGATAAGTCATTTTATTTTCCATCCTCTGAAAACCCGATAGTTCCACCACCCTATCATTGACAGGCATGCAAATACCATAGTTGAAGATGTATGATTTTTCCTTATTTATCTATAATCCAGTAGCCAGGTAGAAAGAATGGAGAGTATCATTTATGGCAGATATGGAGAGGTCATTTGGTTTGGTGAATATCATAATATCATCAGCAAAGAATAGAGTAGAAATTTGAAGCTGCTTGCATTTTGGATGATAAGATATAGTCCCTTTTTCATATTCCAAAGTTAACATACATGATAGTGCTTCCATAACAACAATGAAGATGTATGGTGAAATTGGGTCCTCCTGTCTGACCCCTTACCTCCCTTTGAAGTACCCCGAGACCTTCCCGTTGAAGCATAGAGAGTAGGAGGGGGTAGATATGCAAACGTAAAGCCATGCAACAAAGACTTTGGGAAAACCCATAAGAGACATCACTTGAACAATAGAGGTCCAGTGCAAGCTGTCATAAGCCTTGCGAATGTCAAGCTTCATCATCGTTCTAGGGGAGATCTGACTTCTACCATACCCATTTATTAGATCATGTGCCATCATTATATTGTCAAGAATGTTCCTTCCAGGAAGAAAGGCAGACTGATTAGGGGAGATTATTGATGGCAACACTTTAACAAGTCTTGAGGCTAGAATTTTGGAGACACACTTGTAGATAACATTACAGCATGAAATAGGTCGAAAAGAGGAAGCATTTTGAACTGGCCTTACTTTAGGAATGAGGACAAGATTGGTCGCATTAACTTCGCCTAACATTTTAAAGTGTTTGAAGAAATTGTGAATTGCAGTAGTGAAATCATGGCATACAATATTCCAGCTAGCCTTGAAGAAAACAACATTGAAGCCATCAGGACCACCAGTTGAAGATGCCTTCAAGGAGAATAGGGCATCCTTAATTTCTTGATCAGTTACCTGAGATATTAGCATGTTTTTCATTGATGATTCAAGCTGTGGCAGGGGAAGATTATTAAGTCCGTCAAGATCGGGTTCAAAGTCATCAGAGTTTCCTAGGAGCCTAGTGAAATACTGTAGCAAGTGCCTGTCGATTTCTTCTTCGGTTGTAAGGAGAGTACCATCATCATCATTTAATGTATGGATATAATCTCTAGCATGTTTATCCTTGATGGATGCATGGAAGTAGGCAGTATTTCTATCTCCCTCGGCCCCCCACCGCTGATGCATCTTTTGCTTCAACATACTTGCTTCAGTATTTAAGGCATCATTAAGCTTTTGGAAGAGTTCAGCTTCATCATGAGCGAGAGATAAATTGGAGGGCTCCTCGTCAAGAAGCATTTGCGCCTTCTTCAGCTGTTCCTTTATTGTACTTGATATTAGGGTGCCCTTACCAAATTTGAGAGACGCCCATTGTCTTAAAGCTTTTTTTTCCTTCAGCTTCCTGCACAAAGTAAACATAGCATTTCCATTATAATTAGTTGTCCAAGCAGTTGAAACAATACTGCAAAACTATGGGTCACTGACCCAAACATTAAAAAATTTAAAAGCCTTTTTCCCACTGCATGGCTTAAGGAGAGGAGAGAGAATTAAAGGGGAGTGATCAGATAAGATAGGATTAGGCAGATGAGAAGAAATGGATGGCCATAAAGAAAAGGCTGAAGCATTGCAAAATGACAGATCGATATTAGTGAATGTTCTTATCCCAGTCCTGCTCCTGTTGTTCCAAGAGAAGGGAACTCCAGTACGAGGAATTGGGAGGAGATCAGAGTCAGATATTGAAATGTTCAGAGGAGCAATGTCCCTTGGCATAAGGGGACGGCCACCAATTTTGTCCGTAAGATTGTAGCAACAATTGAAATCTCCCAGAGCAATCCAAGTATTGGAGTTCTGTCTGAAGAAAGGAAGGAGGTTGAGCATTAATTATCTAGATTCAACAGCATTATGGGCATAAACGACTGTTAGGTAAAAAGAGAAGTTATGATGAAGATGGATGGCATGAAAATGGATTAGTTGAGAAGTTGATAGAATGGGGGTGAGAGTGTAAATAAGAGCATCATGGATAGTAAGGATCCTGCCATAGGAGGCATGCTCATGGTTATGATTAACTTGCCAAGCTGGATTGATATATTTAGCTGCTTTCAGGGTTAGAGGAAGAGATAGCTTGGTTTCCAAGATTGCAAAAATCTTAATATTGTGCTCTATAATAAGAGTTTTGACATGGTTAAGTTTGACCGGGTTGTGGGCTCCCCTTATATTCCATGATGCATGTTTATACATCTTAATCTAGAAGGAGGAATGTTGCACAGTTTCCCTACTCCTAGTTGTAGGAGGGTCAGATCGCACTGACTTTAGCTTAGCTGCTAAGGAAGAAGACTTCAAAGCACTAGGGCTTGAAGCTATAGGACGTGGTGGTGGCGATACCCAGCCAGGAATAGTTCCTGGAAAGATATAGGGGGATGGGGTTGAGTTGGAATGATTTGAACGAGGAGTGGACGACGAAGGAGTTGAAGAAGGGACAGAAGGCTTAAAAAGGTCAAAGATTTGGTTCTCAATCTGATCCAGGAAGGCTATTTCAATAGAGTTAGGTACTTGAGATAAGGTCGTCAACTTTGAGTGGGAATTTAAGCTTCTTTGATTAGATTGGCTAGAAGATGGGAAATGTGCAATGCCTGCTTCAGATGGATTCTTGGTTTTCAAGAGAGCATTATCTTTTTTTTGTGGAACGGTGCTACAAAATTGTGCAAATCTCCATTTGTTTGTACTTCAGGTTCAAAAGGTTGAACAATAGAAATATCAGGACTGAATTGTTCCTCTCCTTCCATTGATGCATTAAAATTAGGATTGTATTCATTATTTTATGGTATATCATGCACAAGTAAAGAGAATGGGTTAGCATTCAACAATGATTCGTGCAACTCTGGTATTTTAACCAGGATTCCTTCAGGCCTTTTTGATGCAGCAGTGTTTCTTCCTTTTGGGATAACATGCACAGAATTAACGTCATACTCTTTTCCTCCTCCTTCAGCACATATAACAGTTTTTTTATTCAATTCAATGCTCCCAGATTTGTTTGTTTCCTTTGCACTAACTGATTGAGTGACTACATTATTGATTTTCTTATTCAAATTAGCATATTCTCTGTCCTTCCTAAAAGTTACCTTCCTCCACTTCCCTTTTGAAACATCATTTTTGCTTTGACCACCTCTTTTATCATTACTATCCTTTTCTTCAGCAGATTTGGCAACGTCACCTAATACACCTTGTTTCCCTTCTTCATTACTTTCATTTAAACTTTTCACCACCTGACAACAAGATGTCTGATGCCCAAAAACCTTGCATACCCCACAAATCAATGGTTTCCATAAGTATTCAACTTTGACCTGTTGCTCTGAGCCATCCAAAAGTTTTACCATAAATACATCGGGCAACTCAACCAAAGGTGACACCTCCACCAAGCACTTGGCATACCCTATTCTTTCCATCTTTTCAGTGTTCTCATCCATACATAGGAACTTTCCTATCCTCGTTGCTAACCAGTTTATCCCCAAATGAGACCAGCAGTAAAGAGGAATGTTGGATAGTTTCAACCACACTGGAACTGTCTTAATTGTGCTTACACTGTTTCCTATTGACGGATCCCATTCCTTTATTATGAACAACTTGTTCCTCATCACTATTGGATCGGATTGGATAATCTTCCTTCTATCTTCATCAGAAGATAGATTGAAGAGGAACAAACTTCCATCTGATTTAACTTCTATCGACCCTTTAAGTCGCCATACACGTTTTAAATGGTTCAAGACAACCGTGTATGGTAGTGGAACGTCAAGAAAAAAGCCAACCAGGCAATGCCCCCAGGCAGCGTTACCTGCATTTACGACCTCCACCGGAGGAACGATAGCACCTTCATCAAAAACCAGAGGGAAAGTTATAGGAACAAATTTGCCTGCATTGCGAGGCTTTGCTTTGAAGAGGGAGTTCCAAAGGGGTGGAGAAGAAGCAGAGTGATAGCTGATGGGAGATGGATCAGTAGGTTGGCTGAGGATAGATGTGGAGGCGGCAAGCGGGTTAGGCGGCGGATCTGGCAGAGGCGGTATGGTGGGAATAGAGGGAGGAGTGGTCAAAAGGTACGGGAGAGAGGACGAGGAAAGAGGTCGCGGGATAGAAGGAAAAGGCCAGGAAGGAGTAGAGGCCATTGTAGAAGAAAAAGGACTATTGGTAATATGACTTGAGTGTTAATTTTTTGTGACCATAAATTATGTTTGGAAATGGTTTGAAATATTTTTCTAAGTGAGAAAATAAATTTTGTGGAATTTTAGAAGTTAAAAATAAAGTTTTATTCATTTATTTGACTAAATAGTGTATTTTGAAAAATAAAGGATTTTAATAATAATAATGTTTTAAAAATAAAAAATTAATCTTATTATATGATGAAAATATTTTATTTAATATGTAAGTTTGTTTACATATTTTGTTTGTGTAGAAAACATTGAAAGAAAGTGACATTTATTTTATATCTTATGTATATTTGATTAAGTGTTGTATTAATTCTCATAGGCTTATTTAATTTTCTTTGTAAATTCTTGGGTCCAAAGCCCACTTAGACTTATCCTGAAAGTGAGAAAGGAGGAAAACTTTGTACTGTACGTACAAACATTCCTCTCATCTTCTCCAGAAAGAAATTGAAGCCAGTAAAAGGAAAGTTCACCATTTTTCAATTCCAAGCTTTCAAAAACTTAAATTTCTTCAATAATTGCTGTTCTTATCAAATCTAAAGAGAATCAAAAGGTAAGCTCACTCCAAAACATCACTAATTCATCAAAATCTTTGTTTGAGAAGGGGGTTTTTTGATTCACTGTATATTTCCTTTTGCGTGTGATGTTCTAAGGTTCTACAGGTTATTTGAAGCTAGAATCTCCTCAAAGATTGCCTCTTTCTAAATAAATTCAAGTTTTTACCTTCTCTACAGCAAGGTGAGTTTGTTAACTCACAACTCTAGCTGAATCTTGCCTGGTAATAAAAGGATGTGGAAGAAAATAACTCACCGTAACAAATTCTATCAAGTTTCATTAAGAGTATATAATCTTGTTTATGTTGCATCTTTGGGTAGTGATAACTCCTTGATATCTTGATGAATTGTTACCAAATCTTTTCTAGATCGTAGTTTGAATGTTGTATTACATGCATGTCAAATTTCATAGCATTTCATCTTCATTTGCTATTCAAAATGGAGCTCAAAGTTTGAATTGCACAAGAGAAATCGACCTGGAGGAAGAAATGGGATTCGCGTATGCATGGTTGACCGGGAGGTTGACCATACGCATCCTCAGGTCGACCGTACGGTCGACCTAAGTGTCCTTAAGGCCGACCTGGCGGTCGACCTAAGGTATGGTCCTTATATGATTGATTTTTTGAGTTTTCTTCTACTTTCTCCTTCGATTCCAAGGCCTTTTGACATCATTCCTTTTGCAATTTTGAGACAATTTTGAATGTGTTAGAAGGCTATGATGTCTATTAATGGACTAGCCAAGATTTGGAGGAATTTGAAAATTTGATTTAAATTCGAATTTAATTTGAATATCGGTTTGACTGATTTTCCTTGTTTTTATTCGTTTTCGAGCATGGTTTTCTCTAAATCCTTTTGAAATGATTTTTAAAATTAATAGGCATTTCAAAATAATTATTATATAATATTTTTTAAGTATTTCCAAATATAAAGTCTAATTATACACTATAATAAGGGAATTTTCAAATATTGCTTTCAAAACCAATTTCGGAAATTGGTTTTAAAAGCTTGTTTTCTCAAGTAAATTATTTTATATATATAATACACGTTTTTGCACTATTCGAGGGAATGAGAAGGAGAATTAAACGGTTTGGTAAAACATGTGGTATGGGACACATGCGTTTATCTTATCGGTTAATTCCCAACTTGTCCGTTTTATCGTTTTGACCTTCGGGTCGAGTTTACCGATGAGATGAGGTAAACTTTTTACTGCTTTGAGTGTGAAATTTACTAGCGGTTAGTAAACCGTTTAGTGCAAATGTGTGGTATGGGACACACGTTAACACTGTTTGGGTTCCTATCCGAGAGTTTGTGACACATTTGCCATTGCGGCATGCCAGTACTGGACCTACGGGTCATTGACGTTGCGGCGTTTGCCATTGTGGCGTATTTGTCTTCGAGATGTTTGCCATTGCGGCGTATTTGCCATTGCGGCGTCTGCCATTGCGGTGTATTTGTCATTGTGACGTTTTGCCTTCGGGCGAGGTACCTATTTGAGATAACAGTACTTGGCAAGGCTTCGGCCACATGCACATGCAAATACCTTTGAGATGATTTCTTTGACTATTTTTCCTAGTGTATTGTCCCTTTTCGGAATTGGTCCTTTGAACCATTCGATATATTTGTGGCGATTTCTTTTCAGGAATTTGAACTCTTGGGAGTTTTATTTTTGAGATTTGAATTGCCTACACTAGCGTTATTTGAGATTTTCCTTTTGGCGTTATTATTGAGATTTGCCTATTGGCATTATTACATGAGATTTGCCTTTTGGCGTTTTTTTGGGATTATATTCTCCTATGTTGGAGAGTTATATTTGATTGCCTTGTGGCGTATTTTTGAGATGGTAATTTCTTTGAGATTTCTTTGAGTGCCGATATGGTGGGTTTGGGATTTCTCCTTTTTAGGAGTTATATTTTCCCTAAACCACTTTTGATGATTTGTGATATGCCAATGATATGATGCTTGCTATATTTAGCATTTTATGGATTGTCTTATCTCTTTTGAGATTATATGTTTGTGTAAGTGATATCATCTCATCACTTAGAGTAACCATACCATACTTATACTTATGCTTAAACTCAGTATTGTTCCTTCTTGTTTAAGAAGAACATTACCCTTATCCTTATGCATCTATTACTGCTTATCCTTATTAACTGATATGTTTAGCTAAATTGACCCATGTATTTTATACTCGGGTCAGACCGAGGTGTTTCAGGTTAGGTACCCTTATGGACTTAGCCTATTCTGCTTCCGCATGGACTTATCTGCTAGCCCTTTTTGTTGTAGTCTTTTTGTCGCTACTCTGATATGTATATTATTTTGACTCGTGTGTATATTGTGGTCATCATACCACTTATGATGTATTATTTGTATTGTATTGGGATGTATCAGTATATATGTATATATATCTATTTGCCATTCTGTGATGTGTTATGCATTTGAGTTGTTGTATTTTGTTCTAATAGATCCAATAGCCACCTGTGGCTTTGTATTAAGTATTTATTGGATATGTCGATCCACTTGAAAAGAAAAAAAATATAGAGCATTTATCGACGTATTCAATAAAAATTTAAGACAAGGCTATAGATGGTCGCTCCTAACCAGCCTTATTCTCCGCATTAGCTGACGGTATTACACAGTAATACTCTCTGTTAATGTGGGTCTCGGGGTAGGACGTCACAACCACCATCACCACCACTATTATTATTATTATTATTATTATTATTAATTTAGTTATTTTTTATAAAAATTACTTAACTTAGTGATATCTAAATTAGTTAACTTAGTTAGTATTATACTGTGCAATTAACTAGAAGGAAGTTCAACTTAGCAGAATTAATTTTTTATTGCATGTTAATAAATTAATGGATGTTGGGAATATTATGAGTTTGAAACTAAAACTTCAAGTAAAACATTTATCTACAACAGAATTCAAGTTAGACAATATCTAAAGCATGGTTTAATTAAAAAAGTATTGCGCTGAAGTTCTAAAACATAGAAGAATGTATAAAAGTATATCAATACCTTCCTTCAAATTTGATTTATAAAGCTAGTGCTTTTCCAGTGTAAAACAAGCTAATGCTTTTCCAAATTTGATTTATAGAAGTTGATTTATATGCATGGCTAGCTTGAGTTTTAAGACCATTGACCAATAGATATGCTGGTATAAATATCAATGGTTACAAAATTGAAACAGCCTTAAATATATAAAATTAAATAAGGAAGCAAATATGTATAGTATAAATGAAAGGGCATAGCCAGGAAGGATGGATGCATTAGCAACACATAAAATTGAGATGTTTATCATGATTTACTTGGTTAAGAGTAAGATACCAAGGTTTTGTAGTAAAATATTTTGTAAAACATAATAAACCAGAGCTAGCAATCACTTATTTCTTTTCTTTCAACATACGTAATATCCCAACAAATAAATATAAAATATTAAGCCATAGTATACTGCTGAGTGTCTGCTTCATACTCTACTACCTTATCTCATGAATGTATAAATTGATTTGTTTTAGTTTCCAAAACTCTGAGAACCACATTTTATTTATATATATATATATATATCTCTGTGTGTGTGTGTGTGTGATACTTTTGGGTAACATATATTTTATGTTTGAATATGATACTTCTGGGTAGTTATGTAAGTCAAATGAATGAAATCATTTACTCATGTTTCTTAAATTTGGATAAGTACTTAATATTTGGTAGGTAATTGTTTCTATTCAATACTAGAATTACAATTAATATTACCTGAAAACTACTCTCATAGAGGTAGCAAGTGCTATTGGGATGCTCTAAAACATACTGATTACCATTTGGAATAAAGAAAAATTACTGTTTTCTTTCTTAATCTAGGTATTTCTTGGTAAGAATTTTTTTATCATTAGATGTCCATCATATCACTTCTTGTATGACTTAATAAAATAAATCATTCTTTAAGCTTTCAAATATATGTACCATGTTATTATTAGATACCATCAAAAGCAAATGAAGCCATCTAGTATATTTTAAGATGTCCTTGAATGAATCAAGTTGATGACCGATGAGATGGTGAGTATGAAACATTTTACAATATATAAATAACTGATCTACAACAATAACTTTAGGATTATCCATAAGAGTGATGCAAGCACAACATATAAATACGGACACATGACATTTGATGGATCAATACCACACACAAGTTGGTCAATGATAAATTTTCTTAAAATCACCAACCATGACCGAAATTGGATGTATATTTCATTTGAATTCACGAAATCTAATACATATTCTATATGAAATTAACATCTAGTTTAATCAACCCATGATTGTATAAGAAAAAAGATAGAAAACCAATACCATTGATGCAGCTTTGGGAAGGTTGTAGGTAGAATACTTCCAGTCTAGCCTAAACTCATCCATAACCCAGTCTGTCTTCTCGCCTTTAGGTGCTCAACCTTTATAAAACACAAGAGTTTTCTTTATTCATGTAAGCATGTTATTCCTAGAAATATCCTTATCTTTACCAGTTGCCTTCTAGTAACCGGATTTAGGTTGCTCTATTTGATCTCAAACCTATTAGATATTTAATGTCCCTTACAGAGAAGAAGTACCACTCTTTTCCTCCCATTATCACTTTTCCTTAAACATAGATAAAATGTGTATATAATAAGGGGATCGAACATAAGAAAAAGAAGAAGATGGTAAGTAAATTTACTGATAGTTCGAAAGCACATCTAGATTTGGTAGTCGGTTGGCCTTATGCTCAACAATGGTGAGATTCCGATTAGGGGAAAAGAATCCCTTCTTCATGTATGGAACCTAAGGCAATAGAGGGGTGAGGAATGGTAGAAAAGGTTCGGGATGGAAGGGATAATAGAGGTTGAAGGCGAACCAAAAGAAG
Organism: Allium fistulosum; assembly: GCA_030737815.1. NCBI lineage: Eukaryota > Viridiplantae > Streptophyta > Magnoliopsida > Asparagales > Amaryllidaceae > Allium > Allium fistulosum. The sequence continues at coordinate 870,284,273 of CM060904.1, read as the reverse complement.
AGGAGACGACTGTGAAAAATACGTACTTTCGAAGGCGGAGTTAATTTGAGGAACTAATTTGAACCGGAAGAGGGAAATAATTAGGGATAGAGGCGGCTATCAAAAATAGTTGGGGATCCCGCTTAGTGAAAAGCGGTATGCAGCCTCTATATAATCTCTAAATAAAACAAATTAAAAAGAATAATAACACTATGAAATAAGGCGTTGTCAATTGATGTTATAACAAACAACTTTTCTTGTAGTGATATAATATAATATAAAAGATCTTTACATAAGAGAAACTGTTATCTAAATAAATCCATCAGAGTACAACAATAATCGCAATCATCAGCCTGGATAGTTATAACATCATGTCCTCACAATTACTGATAATTTCAATAACAAAGCAGCGGAAATAAACATATACGATAATATGACTTGAAGACCTCCAACTCTTCTCCTGAGCACCAATGATCCAAAGCAATCTGTAAATATGCTCGGTCTGACTCGAGCATCATAATAAAATAACACCCGAGTTAGTCTAGGAAACTAACGTGAGAAAACACAACCAACTAGATTTTTAAGATATAAAAACCTTTGAAAACAAAGGTATCTCGTAAGACCACACCGCACATAAACACGGTATCTTACGATAACCAAAACATTTCATATGAAATCCTATGATATTATAACAATGTCTAGTATACAAGTACTTGTTAATCATAAACGAAATTATTACATTAATTAAATTCCAACATACTAGGTTCTACAACCAAAATCGAAGGCTCGTATTGGAGAATGGATTCCAACTATGAAAGGGTAAGGGTCTACCCACCGAATTCGTACACCTTTAGATAAAATGTACGGGAGGCTACAACATGTTGCACCTCTGCTACTTAGGACCGGCACTACCCGCTTCTCGAGTAGCACCGAATATGATCACCCATTGGTTGCAATCAACAACCACTCAATGGGATCCTGAAGCATACATGAATATTGCACTAGACTTGAGATGATCATACCTTACATTGGTGCGACCCACTTAGCCATGCCGCATGTCCTTTCTTTATTCATTATCCGGGTGTGAGGCTCGAAGAGGCCACGCTCTTACTATTCATATAGCACTTCCCACTTGGAATGCTAACATTGTCTTCCAGGCAACAATGCAATATCGGAATTCATCCATACAAGTTCGTTCTGGGACTAAACGAAAGAATTTGAGAGCTTCGTCTTCAATTACATCATCTTCAAGATGTCTTCACTTCGAACGCTTAAGTTAGATCGAAGTGGTTTTTGGATAACATATCCGATCCCGGTCTCTTCGAAACAATATTTGACAGTTTCCGGTAAACTCAACCCCGGTTCTTTAGGAAATAAACAGTCAAAGATAAGATCAGAGATCACCTCCTAACCGTTAGTGGAAGGATTTCCTTATCATTGTCTTAAAAGAACGAAATGAGATTTACACGCATAGTACAATATCATCAGAGATGACTGTGCCACATACACATGTTTCTTCTAGATATTTCCAAAGTTATTTTTTGGTCCAAATTCCGATACTCTGTCATTTAACTATCGAATAACAAACATTCAATTAGGGATTTAATTCCATAGGAAAACCAACATTTATTTAAGCACCAAGCAACGCTAAGCCTCCTTAATTAATCTTTCGTTAATTAAAACCATCTTGTTAATGCTTGTAATAAAGTACTTTTACAAAGATATATTCACAAACACTTATATTTTCAATACTTAGAAAATATCCATATACTTATCTCATCGGTACAAGTATATTTGCCAAACACTGAGAAAGATCTCCTTTTTACCACATTCCAAAATCATTTATAAACTCCATATAAATTTCTAAAACTATTTATAACCATTTATAAATTATTCCTCAAGTCATTTCTAAACCCTTTTAAAACATGCAATTATTTATAAATTCCATTTTATAAATCTATAAATCCATTTCTAAACTCGTTTATAAATATCCATCTATTTACAAACCTCTTTACCTTGAAAATAATCTCCCTTTAAATCTTCAAACCATTTTATAAGCTCTTCTTATAAAAATCCAAGTCTGTTTGCAAAATTCTATTTATGAATATCGAAACCATCATAAATAAATAATTATTATTAACTTTTAACCTCTTAAAAATAATAATTAATAATTCGAACCATTATGGACAAAATAATCGTTAATCTTTACCATATAAATAGTAATAAAGTACCAAAATATTATTAATAATCATATTTATTAATTTCAAACCAGATGAATAATTTAAATAATTAACCTTTCAAAATTATTTAAATATTTATAAATAATTTTAAGCAATATTAACATGAATAACCAACTTAAAAAAAATCCGTCGGTAAAAATCCATTCCTAAATTTCAACCTAGTTATTTCCATATTTATAAAACTACATTTAAGAATATCTTTCCATTTTATAAAAACTTCCCTTCATAAAACCTATTTATTTATGAATTCCATTGATAAATCTATTTCCATTATGAATCTCACTGATTCATAAATCTTATTTAAAACATCAATCATCATCCGTTTTAACTTTACTTCCATATAGATAAATTCCTTTATAAATTCCTTTCTATTTATAAAAATATCGTTTAACATTCCAAATTTATCCTCGCCTTCAATTTCCAAAATAGAGACAATTATTTCTAAAATATCTGTCCGTATCTTAAATAAATCCACCATTTGATTTATTTCTCCAATTTCTTAAATGATAATAGTCCCCTTTAATTTATAAACCCCACTTATAGATTCACACTTTTATTAACAATATACGATTTACAAATCTTTACTTCCTTTGTAAACTATCACTTTTATAATTCATCATATTTATAAATCTCACATTTGTAAATAATCTTTAATATATATACATATGCATATATTATATTACTTTAAATAAGATGTTTAATAAATATTTATATCAAAATATTTCTATTTTCTTTTAAGATCGTATCCTTTATTATAAAAGACGGACTTGTCTTAAGATTTAAAAATCTTTATTTTACACCTCGAAAATCGCCATTTGAAATATTTTATAAAACTATTAAATTTTATTATCCAAAAATCATACCATTGATTTAAAATATATTACTTCTTCAAATAATTCAAGAATAATTATTAAACATATATAATTTCCAAAATAACTTTGAAATCCCTTTTCAAGATCAATTACTATTTTATGGTATTTTAAAATACCAGAATATAAGGCCTGGTGCTACTAAAGGACTAATAAACAAAATCGTGTCCATGTCATCCAATATATATAACATCCAACATATCATATATCACAATATATATGAAAAATAAAATCAACGATGTGAGAAATCCTGTTGGATCTCTCCAACCTGTCCCCCTGCATCAGACATAGTATGCAATCAATAATACAAAATTCAACCGCTTTGAGGTGGGATTCGTATACAAAGGGTCATCCACTCTTACACGAGAACGTAATAGGGTCTCATCCGCTCGAATAGGTAGGAATATATCCAATCCAACTAATAATTAGTAAATTATCCAAACAATCAACAACCAATAATAAAATATTCACACATCCATTAAATAATTTTATCGATTAAAAATATTTATGCTTAGCCAAGAAGGTGAGATTAACTCACTTTGATTTTTTTGTTGCGTCCAAACATTCCGATTTGGATGTTCGATTTTAGCATAAATTCCAACAAGCTCCAATCTCGTTCAATTTAACTCCATAGTGTAGCATTCGTCGATACGATCGCAACGCCACTTGTCGCCCTCGATTCGGACCTCCTATGAGCAAGATACAGATTAATGAGCATTTAAATTAATTAAACTATCATTAAAATTTAATTAAATAAATTTTTTAATTTAATTTACCCCTCTTCCCTCTAATCTCGTTCGTTCCTAGGAAACACGCGAGAACCCAACCCACGCGACTTCGACTTTCGATCAACATCGCCGCCGGCCAGCGCGCCTACGCCGCCGCTCCCCCTTTGTCCAGCCGCCACCGCTGGCTATTACGGCCTAATCCAGCCGTCCATCTCCTTCGCCACCTCAAGATGCCCAACTTTGTTGTTGGGACCTTCGGCCAACTCGCCCCCCAGTGGTCCATGCGATGATGGCCGTTCGATTTGCCGTGGTTGAATTTGAAAAAACTAAAATAAAATGAACTTCCCTGATATGGATGCGATATAATATACTAAGTAGATGGTATGGATTAGGTATGGGCACGTTCACAATGGGTATGGGATAATTTACTAGGGCATGGATATATATATATATATATATATATATTATTTAAATTTAAAAATATCGTGCTTTTAAATGTTAAAATTTTCGAACTCCAAACGAAGCGTGCCGCCTGGCATTTTATACGTTATACCCCTATTCCGAACACAACGGAATATTTATCGGAAGCCAATTCTGTCATATACAGAAGTTAACTTTTTAAATCGAATTATATTAATTAAAATTCCTTTAATTAATTTCTACGCATTTCGAACTCGCACGACCAAACAATACGTCTGATCGCCATGAAATTTGACGGCATACAATAATTCACTATTACGGATCCGATAAAACTGGTTTCGTTAAAATCCGAGACTATGCCCTCAAAAGGCTGTTTTTACACGTTAATTAAAATGACTAATTCCCAAAATCCGTTTAATTACTTTTAAATCAAAATTAAATGTTTACTATCTCCATTCTAACTTAAATAGAATTTAAATCAACTTTGAAATCATTTTCATTCACATTAAATTCAAGATTAAATTATTTAAACAATTTCGAATATTAAATTTAACAATTTAATTATCAAATAATTCGCTATATTTGAAATTCAAGTACTTTAACTTATAAAAATTAACTTTTCAAATTTAAAATAATTAAATATTCTAAATTCAAATGACTAAAATTATGGGTCGTTACATTCTCACCCTCTTAAAAAGAATTTCATCCCCGAAATTACCAAGTAAGGAAAACACCCCAAACCCATTAACTTTTCAAAAACAATTAGTTAAAATGGATTACCAAATTCTTCTAAGTCTTCTAACTTCTTATAAAAACTTTTCTAAGTCTTTCAAATCAATTCCTAGTTACCAACTAATATCATTCCAAGTTATAAAACCAAAAATAAATTTTTAGTTATTAAAATTTTTTCCCAAAATTCTCAAAAATTTCTAACGCCTTAAATTTTTGAAAAATTTCGCCAGTGTCTCCTTTGCGCGGCTCGATCATAAAAATTTACAATATATATATAATCACAAATATACATCTCATCTTCGAGGATGAGGCATCCCGTAGGGAAAAATATAAAAATACGGTTTGAGATATGTACCTTTTATTAGCATTAGCAAGCATATACTATAAATATAACGCGAAAGCAAGCTCCAAATGCGAATCATATGCCATTCACACCTACTAATCACTCAACAACAATGAGAATATGTATATAGAAAATAATATCATTATATAACATAGACTGTACCATAAATATATGCAATTTTATTGAATGTAACAAGAGAACTTATTAAATAAATAACATCCATCCAATTTATTTGTCATCGTATAAATTTGTTTTTCCAAATGTCAACATTATATACTTTTGATTCGTTTCAATTTATTCCCATTCAATTGATTGACATTCAATTATTAACATTCACTTTAATTACATTCAATCTTAGGTTAACAACAATTCACTTACATTCTCTCATTTACATTTCTTATTTACATCCTATTTATTCATATCCAATTCATTCATGCCAATTGATGTGCATTCCATATAAATGTGCATTCCATTAATCTATATTAAATCAATTTTCATTCAATCCATTTGCATTCAATTGATTTACGTTCAATTAATTAAAACTCAATCCATTTGCATTCAATTTAAATCAAATTCAATTATTCACGTTAATTTTACTTACACTCATTTATTCACATTAAATTGATTCTCATTCAATATTTACTTTCAATTGGTTTGCATCCAATTAATTAACATTCATTTATTAAACATTTATTATCTCATATCCAATTTGTTTAGTATATTTCTTTCAATATTAATATTCTTATAGACCATTTCATAAAACCATTAGTTAAGTTTATCATAAACATTTTGTGATGACCCGGGATTTTAGCAATATTATTTTAATAAGCATTCAATCTAATTTATTAAAATAAAAACTGATCATTTTAAAGAAAAAAATAGATAAGATTTTAGCCTTCACCATTTATTTATATATATGTATATATGTGTATTTTGGAAGAAAGCTATGATTTAAAAATTTAAAATAAAGTCTTTCAAAAATATTTTAAAAGAAAATCTATCTTATTCACATTAAATTAAAGTAAAGCTCTACCTTATTAACTTTTGATCTAAATATATATATATATATATGTGTGTGTGTGTGTGTGTGTGTGTGTGTAATCTAGATAATAATGCTTGAGATAAAGTCAATCTTATCAATACTAAATATAAGTATAACAAAATATATGATTATAAATTAAATGTTTGATAGTTAAGCTTAAAATAAAAATAAGGAGTTATGTTAAAAATAGAGATAAATACACAAGTTAACATCATAACAATAACTATAATAACTTTATAGTAAACACATAAAGATAATTCTAGAAATATATAGCCTATAGAAATACATGTATTAGCAAGGCAAGAAAAAATCATATATGTACATACGAAATCAAAGGGGATAAGTATGAAAATATAAAACCAGACAATTTCATTAAATGCTATCATTTCAGCCTCCACAAGAAAAAAAAATCTCTGACCAAATTTTGTACCAGTAAATACCTATCCCTGTAAAACCTTTTTTTATATATATATATCTTCTTATTCTATTTTCATTCATCAAAAATTTAGCATACCAGAAAATAATCTTACAACTGAAGCTTAATTTACAACTCAACTCAACAAGCAAAAAGATTTAAGAAGATCAGGTTAGCAGTTCAAAACAAGAAGTGGTTCTCTGTTCAACAAATTAGGTGAGCAAACATTTTATTTTAAAAGCTGAAGTAAATTTATCTGATTTCATGTGATTCCTGGAATGAATTATCTTTGCATGTATATATACCAATGGGAATACTGTATGTTGTTTATGTTGAATTGTGTATGATGTTACTTCTCTACTTCCAGGTTACAGAGTTCATAATACAATCAAAATTCAATTTTTTTTAAATCACTGTTAGGACTTAGGATTCAAACAAAACCTGTTTGTTTAAGCCTATACTAAGGTTTAAAATTTTATTTAAGTAAATTAAAGTTGAAATTTGTCTGGAAATCAAGAAGAACAGAGGAACTTTAAAATATGTTAAAAATAAATTGTCATGGATTGTTGATTCATATATATAACTTGAATCTACTTTCAAAATTAGGATTTTTAAGATGGAAATCATGATATTTAGTTTAGGATTGAGTGTGCATTTTGGTGATAACCAGAGAATGGGTTTTGAGCAAATTCTGATGGCCGGAGGGACTAATGGTGGTCGGGGTTTCGACTGGAGGTGGAGGAGTGTTCGGCGAGGTCGGGAAAAATAGGGGAAGTGGTAATCAACCGACGTGGCGTCGGCGGTGGGTCGATCTAGGGTTTAAAACCCAGAAATGATCGAGGTTGGAAATGTTGTCGAGGCGGTGTCTTTGGGTGATCGAGTCTCGTCTGGGCTTGGGAAATGGTAGCATGGAGGCTAGCGAGGCTGTGGCTGGAGATTGGGAGAGTCCAGTGGTCGACGATGGTGGTTCGAGTGAATTTTCTGATGATGTCTGGTTTCCAGTTCAACTGGAGAAGCTCAAATTCGATTTGGGGTTCATGGTGATGAATCGTTGGTCGGAATCGATTCTAGAGTTCATCGTCGACGTGTGGAAGGTATCGGCGAGGGTCACGGCGGCGTGAAGCGTCGGTGCACATGCACGGCGACGTTGGGTGTGTTAGTGGATTGTGAGCGTGGTCGACTCGAAGATGCTCTCGGGTATTTGGGAAGGAAGACTCGAGTTAAAACTCGGGTTGTATTCGTGAGTGTAAAGTTGTTTTCGAGTTTTAAAATTTTTAACAAAGTTTTTATAAATATAAAAGGGAGAAGGTGATTTCTCGGGGCTTGACTCGGGAGGGACTCGGGTAGAACCCGAAGCAGGTTTTAAAACTGTTTTTAAAAATAAAAAGGTTTTTATAAAGCAATTTTTGAATTTTAAATTAAACCTAGTTTAAACTATTATAGGATAAATGTTTTTAAATTGTTGATAAGAAAAAGTTATGTTTTGTTAACTTAAATTTGTTAAGATAAAATTATTGTTATGTTATTTTTAAAGACATAATTTGGTAATTAAATTAAGTGTAAATTAAAGATAAAATGTATTTGAATAATGTTAATGATAAGTAAGTCATTAATAAAAAGATTTATCTTAAAGTTAATTAAGATATTGATAATTAGTGACTAATTAATTAAATGAAGTAATTAAGAGTAATTAATTAGTTTTAATTAATTAATTAATGATTAAGGATTAATTAATTTATAATTAAAAGTCATAATTAATTAATTAGAGATTAATTAATTGATAATGAAGGAATAATTAATTTAGTAATTAAGATAAATTAATTTATAAATTGAGATTAATTAATGAGGTGATTAAAGAGTCATTAATTTATTTAATTAATAAATAATTAAGGATTATAAATTAATTAATTAGAGGTTAATTAAGTTGTAATTAAGGGTTATTAATTTGGTAATTAGAGATTATTAATTAATGATTAGTGATTAATTAATTAAGCAATTAAGTTGTAATTAAGCATTAATAAATTAAGTAATTAAAGATTAATCAATTGGTAATTAAGGATTAATTAACTGATAATTAAGGATTAATTAATTTGTAATTAAGTTTTATTAATTAATAATTAAGGTTTATTAATTAATAGTTAAAGGATAATTAATCTTTGATTAAGATTAATTAATTGATTATAAAGGTAATAAAGAAACGATTAATTAGTTAAATGGTTTGTAATTAATTAATTAATGATTGATTAATTAAGGGTTAAGTGATTAATTCTTAAGTAATTAATTTAATTTAAGTTAATTAAATTAAGTATAATATGGATTAATAATTCTTGTTGTGGATGTTTGTTTGAATAGAATGTCTGGATTGATTGATATCTATTGTATGATAATCTATGTTATTCTGTGATATGACATTGGATATATCTGTAATAAGTATGATATTTATCTGTGATGGATGCTGTGTGAATTCAAAGTATTGTACTGAATTAAATTGTTTAAACTATTAAACAACTTGGCCTTTAAAACACGTTTGGATTTCGATGAAACCGGAATCGGGAATCAGTTATGATTATCCGAAAACCACATCGATCCAAGTTAAACGGTAGGTCGTGATATCTCAAGTAAAGATCGAGATGATGTTTCAGAGTGCAAGGGTTATTGTCGTTAACTCTGAGGGTGATTCCAAAATGAGTGTAACGAGATAATGCCTTCGGTTTCGTTCGAACCCGTAACGAACTTGTATGGATTGAATGCTTTCAACACATCGTCAGGTGGACGATGAGCATTCTAAGAGATGTGTGTTCTATAAAGGTAATCGTAGTCTCAAGCCTCATCAACCAGGAATGGCTAAAACATGGGAGGTGCAGCAAGGTTAAGTGGGTAGCACCCATATAGGACGAGATATACCCCTGTCTAGATGTCCCTTTTTATTTCGGCTTAGTGGGCAGTTGTTGGCCACAACTGCGGGGTTATCTTGTTCGGGACTGTCCAGTAAGGGATGGTTCCGGCCTTGTGTTGCAGGGGGTCGGGCGTGATCCTCGGTACTCTGATCTAGGCCAGGTACTGTGACGGGCGGTACCCCAGTAGCCCTGCCATTATATGGAATCCAATCTCCAATAAGCGCTGTACGTTTTGATTGTGCCCAACTATGTTGAAATGTGATATGTAAGCATTTCATCTATTTTCTAATTTTACTTGAAACCCTAGACACTATTATAATACCACTGGATTTTTCTAAAAATGTTTTGGCTAGCATAAGGTAAAAACTTACCCATGTTTATGTGTGGGAAGTCTTACGTGATACCTTTGTTTCAAATGTTTTTTTCAAAGTTATGCAACTTTAACCCGTTTACTCACACCTGACCCATGTCTGACCCGGAGTTTATTTCTGTTTTCTTAAACTCTTGGGTACTCAAATTTTTATGAGTAGCCAAGTGATCAGGTCTTGGATGGTTGAAGTCTGGAGGAGTTTGAAGCAGAAGTTTAGACGTATATATCTATCTATCTAGTTCCACTGTGTTAGTGATGTATGTTGTATTTTGGGATGTATGTAATGGCAGATATATATATATGACTATCTTGTTTGAATGATGTTGTGTAACTCTGATATATGTAAGACTATGTAATAGTTATGTGATGTATTATATTTTTTTCCGTTTCCGCTGTGAGATTTTGAATTGTGTTGTTCTTTTTTCTTTTCTTTCTATTTCTACCTATTTCTTTCTTAACGATGATACGTCTTTCTATATATGAAAGGCAGGTCGTCATAGTTGGTATCAGAGCACTAGCTTGAGTGAATACCTAGGCTTTGGAATGGTATCTATCTTGAGAGTGCGTAATTGTATTTTTATATAACTATATAACTATCTAAATTTGTTGGGTTACCTGTCCAGGTTGCCAACATGAGTTCTGGAAGGATAGGCAGAGGTAGGGGCAGTTCATTGTCCGATAATGGAAGAAGTCAAACTGCAAGTGAGGCTGTGGATCCAGCACCACCTCGGGTTATGTTTGCACAAAAAATGGACAAACACCTTAAAGTTGTATGATTTAGTAGATCTTATGTTATTCTGAGTGATTTGGGTAATTTATGCAAATATATGAAAAGCATGGGCTAAACTGTAAAAAGACACGCAGATTTATAGTGGTTCAGCCAGAATATGCCTACATCCACTTTATATGTTATTTCTCTTCTCTTGTTTTGATTACAAGTACAAAGCTTTGATACAAGTAAAAGAAAGTTGTTTGAAAGTTCTCTCCGTGCTTGAGATCTCAAACCTGTCCCCATTGTTGTACCCCTGCCCCTCTATTTATAGAGTGAGGTTGGGAGCAGGGGTCTTGGATGTATATAGCTGCTGGTGGGCCTGGGCTGACGTGATCTAGCCTGGCACGTCTTGGTCCGGTAGCGTTTGGTCCGGTGGTAGGAAGGTTGGTTCGGCAGTCTCGAATATGGTTGGTTCGGCAGTCTCGAATATGGTTGGTTCGGCAGTCTCGAATATGGTTGGTTCGGCAGTCTCGAATATGGTTGGTTCGGCAGTCTCGAATATGGTTGGTCCGGTTATGGAGTCTGCCGAATGGACATGGCGGGATGAGAATGCCGGATGGGTTTCTATTAGGCATGGATACCGAATGAATTCCTGCCGAATGGGCCCTGGAGAACGTCAATGCCGAATGATTTTAGGTAAGCCTGGGTGGATGCATCTGGCTTTTTGGTCTCGAGGTCTTCTGGGTGAGAACACGCCCAACATTTGCCCCCCAAAGCGGGGCATATTCTCGAATATGGCGTGCTTTGTTTGATACTTTCATTTGGCCCTTGGATACCGAACCAGATGGTCCGGTCGTGTCCTTTTGTCTATAAGTAGGGACCGTATGCCTTGGCTATTTCTTACCTGCCGTACTAAACACTTGTCTTTGCCGGATCAGACTCTTACTCTCGCCGAATCAAAACGTGGTAGCCGAATCAAATCTGGTAGCCGAATCAAATCTGGTAGCCGAATCAAATCTGGTAGCCGAATCAAATCTTTTAGCCGAATCAAATATTTTTGCCGAATCAGGTGGGTGAATATTCTGCCGAATGAGTTTTCTTCATTTTTACCAAATGGAATGTGACGAACGAAGCTTGGCTCAACAGAGCGCCGAATGAACCTCTTACTCGAATACCGAACGAAACTCCGGTATCGGGAGTACCGAATGAACCTTGTTTTACTAGACGGACTTTTGTGTTGGATGGATTTTACATAGACTCGCTTGTTTATATCCCCCGTTTTAACAACATGTTTTTTTTCGATGTTGCAGATAAATGTCTCGAAAGGCAGAAACTCGATCAGACAAAAAGAAATCCGGGGGCGAAGGAGGTTCCTCTGCCGTGCCCCCAGCTCAGCCGAATCCCAAACGTCACGGACCAACCCCGAGATCATTAGTGGACGGGTACGGCCCTCAGGAAATTCTGAACTCCCCGCCCGACTGTTTTCCTAGTTCCCTCAAGGAGGAGCAGCTAGATGCCATCTCTCGTTCTTTTGGAATTGATAGGGCGCGAATGCTGTTGCCAGGGAGAGATGTTATGCCATACGACCCCCCTGAGGGGTACTTTGCTTACAGCAGATACCACTGCATGTGTGGTGCCATTCCGCCTCTTAATGCTTGGGTAGTCAGCTTCCTTACATATCTCAAGGTGGCCCCATTCCAGCTTCAACCCAACTCCTATGCTATCCTGGTGAGCCTCTTCGTCATTTTCCAAAGGAAGTATGGTCGTGCTCCTTCCAACCGGGAGATCCGGTACTTGTATAATTTGAGGGGCTATAAGAAGGGGTCCCCATACATTAGCTTGGAGTCAGCCGTGACCTTTAAACCGGTCTTGGATCTGTACTCTAAATTCAGCATGTTCAAGAAAGAGTGGTTCTTTGTTAGGGACGACTCTGTTTCAATCCGGCGCTTTACTTCTGGATGTAAGTTGATGCTTTTACTTATAATTTCTATTCCGATTGCGATGCTTCTTCTCATACTTTCTCATTTTTGCTAGCGACAGGTGGCTTTCCGATTGTGGAGACTGACCGCCTGGTTCAGACGGCGGTTGAGATAGAAGCCATTCTTGGGAAATATAGATCATCTGCCTTCTTGATCAGAAATGCGATTCTTCTGGAACATAACTTAATCCTTCCGCAGCAGTCAGTAGTTAAGCTGAGGGAAACGGCGGAGGAGAGGGCGGCTGCTCAGACCAAGGAAGGTGTTACGGTAGAGAGTAGCAAGCGGAAACCTTTCACTAAACCTCCAGCTGTCGGAGGTAAGAAACTCAAGAAGTCGGACGGTCCCTCCCCCAGCAATTGTCCACTTACCCGGGAGGAGGAAGACATAGAGGAGGAAAGAGGCGAGGGTGGAGATGGTCGGGATGGTGACAAAGGTGGCGATGGCATCGGGGCCCTACTTCCTGGGCAAGCGGGCGAGATTCAGGAGTGGACGGATGATGCGTTCCACCAGGCTTTTGAGGGGCTGGATGAAGATCCGGCTTTGGTAGAGAAAACCGGGAGGGCGGACAAAGCCGGGACTGGTGCAAGTGAGTCTTCTCCGACCATTCCAGCCAAGGTGGCTTCGACGACTCAAGGTGAACTCTTGACTCCTGCATGCTTCATTAATGATAGGGACTTAGGAATATTTTATGACCCGCTCCCGTCCTGGAATGAAATCCAGGACTTATTGCAGTATCCCACTCCTCCCCAGGGTTTGTACAACCACAGCTGTGTTTCTTTTCCTTTTTTAACTTGTAATTTACCGCGTTTCTCGAATCATATAGTGATGTAAGTTTGTGACACTTGTTCTTTATATCAGGAGCAGGCAAGACGTCCAAAGCCTCAGACCTTCGACACAGGCTTGAGAAATATAAGCTTTCCAAAACTTCTGCTAAGCCGAAGCCCTCGACCCAACGCTCCGGGGATGTAGTCGGCTACCGTCCTCTTCTTGGGGTCATCGAAGAAGGTATTCAGCAGAGGAAGAGGAGTCATCCTTTATCCGAACCTTTGCCTGGTCCTCAGCTTCCGGCTCAGCCTCTTCATGATATCACTGAGGAGGGTAGCGAGTTTGCACCTTCTCTGCACCCGTCTGGAAACCCTTCTGTTATTCACATCGATCGTCCCGACTTGGCTCGTAATCCATTTGCGGGTCATCCTGATCTGGATCCAAGCTCTCATGATATTATTTTTGACGAAGTCACTGGTGAACACCTTCTCCCCCGTAACCCCATGGTACGAGTACTTGATGAAGCCAAGTCCTTAGATCTCGATTTGCTCACTACTCGTATAGTCACTATGGGAGACGAGGCCAAGGCTAATATTGATCGGGTGGCAGAGGAGACCAAGAAGCTGATGGGGCATCATGCCCGGCTGGTTAAGGCCGGAGAGGAGATTGGGAGCGCCAATATCCGACTTCGATTGGTGGTTTCGGATCAGGCCAAACAGCTTGCGGATCAGGCTATTCAGATTTCTCAGCATGAGGCTGCTACTGGACGTTTAAGGAAAAACATGGAAGAGGCCAGTCGGGCCGAATTGCGGAAAATGGAAGTTACATGAAAAGAGCGGATTGACATGGCTATTGCCACGGTGGACGAGGTTCGGAAAGCGGATCTCGAGCAGGTGGAGGAATTGTCCGAGAAACTTGAGGCTGCAGAGCTTGCTCAAGCTAAGTTGAGGGAAGAGATGGAGGTGATGCGGAGGTCCCTTCATGCTGATTGCTCGAGATACAGATTGGAGAGAGATGCTGCCGTCGAAAGGTTGTCGGCTTCCGAGGCCCGGATGAGGGAGTTTGAGGAGAATGAGGGAATGATGGATGACATGCTCCAGGACATGTATTTCCGAACTTGGAAGCAGGGCAATCTCTCTTGGATGGATGATTATCCCAGGGTCATGGCTAAGATCTATCTTCGGGCTTTGGAAGAGGCCAAGGCCGATGCGGATAAAGATGGTGGCGTGGCCTTCAGCATGGATGCAGTCACTGCCCAGTTTGCCAAGGGGGAGAAGGTGGCAGTGAAGGAGGGTATGCGGTTGCTCGCTGCTGAGGAGGCAGGGGTGCAAGTGGATGATGACGACCAGAGTGGCCAGTAAGCTTATGCTGGTAAGTTTTCCTTTTCAGCTTCCCGATTAACTTGGTTGCTTATTACTAATGAATCCGTTTTATGACTGGACAGGTGGGCAACAGAGCAAGGACAAGACTCCGACGCAACCGGCTCCCTGATTAGACCTGGAAAACTCTTTTTGTAGGCTTGGTATGGTTGTATACGTTAGTCTTAAGACAGTAGAGTAACTTCTAAGTTGTAATTCTTGCTACTTGTAACAATCAACATTATTCTTGACGTGTAATTTTTTAACTTGAGCTGATTTTGTCGTTTCTTGAATATTTGTTGCTATTTCGATATATCGTATGAGAAATGTAGCTATGTATATTCTTGTAATTAAATTGTGTTTGATGTTAGACTCTGGTTCTAAACCATAATTTTATGACTTGCAATATTAGCGTGTGGTGTGAACAAATTATAGTCATGTATTTGTACATAAAAGAAGGAAATACCGCCTTTCATGTTTTAATCGTAGATGGCAGTCTTGAATATCTTGTAGGACCGAGCATGGAATGTAGTCGAATGTCCTGCCACTGTGAGTCCCTACATCCATTGGCGAGTATCTCCTACTCTGTATCATGTACTTTAGGGATTGTTATAGGGGATAGGAAAAAGCTTTTTAAGTAAAATTGAAATACGTAAAAAAGGTAAAACTTCCAATCATGGAAGGCCTTCGATGTGCTTAAGTTCGTGGCAAACGGGTTTTGTAGTCACTTTCCCTAGCCGTGGGTCTTGGAGACATTCGTCACCCATCTTACGCCTCCGCGGGGAGTTAATCCTTTTTTACCACAGCCGCACTTAAGACACATCGGAGCCGAGATCGCGCACAGTAACTACCCGGGCCATTATGGCCCGTAATCGTGGGTATTATTCGATTTACTGTGGCCAGCTAGCGTGGGTGCCGATCGTCAACTGTGAACTGCCCCTGGCTGGCCACACCTTATGTTGGGGCTTATAGTCGGTTCACAGTTGCCGGCGAGCCTAATGCCGTAATGAGCTGCCTCGGCTATAGTCGGCCTTCTCGGTGGCTTATAATCGGCTCATTACAGTTGGCTTTCAGGGCCGTCGCGAGCAATGAGTTAACCCGCAGCAGAGGGATGCTGGAGCAAAAGTGTCTCATTGGCGGGGGCATAGATTCGCATAGTACCTGTTGGGTCTTGTCCAGGTGAAGTTGCGTCGTGGAGTGCTTTGAATAGAAATGCTATATACTCAGGATTTTGTTCAACGGAAAAGGATAAAGTTAACAAGCAGCCAAGATACAAAGGAACAAGTTAAAAAAGAGACAGGGTTTTTTAAAGTGGTTCGGCACGAAAATGCCTACGTCCACTGATCCTCTTTGTTAATTCACTTCATATGGGCAATACAAGTTAAGAAAAGTATCGACGGAGGTGTTGGATGTTCCATGCCCTCTGGAACACCTCTCCGTCCACTGTTGACAAAATATAGGCTCCGTTGTGGAGATCTTTATGAATTACATATGGTCCATCCCAGATTGGGTCTAATGCTCCGGGGCGAGGGAAGATTCGCTTGAGGACAAGATCCCCTTCCTGTAAGGTACGATGCTTGACTTTGGAGTTGTATTGTGTTGCCACTTTTTGCTTGTGGGCTGCTGTTTTGAGGACTGCATCGTTTCTTCTCTCCTCGATTAGATCCAAAGACATGTGAAGGAGTTCTTCGTTCTCTTCTGGGTTATAGTGGATCCGACGGTGGGAAGGCACAATAGTTTCAACTGGGAGCATAGCCTCCGATCCGTATGCCAAAGAGAAAGGAGTGTGCCCTGTCGATGTTCTGAAAGATGTGCGATAGGCCCATAGTGCCGTAGGAAGTTCATCCACCCAAGCGCCCTTTGATTTTTCGAGCTTCTTTTTTATTAGAGTTTTCAGAATTTTGTTGACTGCTTCGACTTGTCTGTTTGCCTGGGGATATGCTACGGATGAGAAGCTTTTATGAATTCGGTGTTCTTGGCACCAGTTGGCGAATTCCTTGCTGTCAAATTGAAGTCCATTGTCTGATATGATTTTGAGTGGGACTCCATACCTGCACAGAACATTTTTGATCAAGAAGTTAATAACTTTTGCTGAAGATACTTTATTCAGAGGTTCTGCTTCCACCCATTTGGTGAAATAATCAACTGCCACTATAGCATATTTGGCCCCGCCTCGGCCCATCGGTAGCTCGCCGATTAAGTCAATTCCCCATATTGCGAAGGGCCAAGGGCTGGTCATTTGAGTAATCTCAGTTGTTGGTAGCCGTGGAATCATAGCAAATTTTTGGCATCTGTCACATCTTTTGATGAAATCTGAGGCGTCCTTGCTTAGGGTGGGCCAGAAATATCCGTATCGGAGTATCTTTTTTGCTAATGTTTGCCCCCCGGTGTGATCTCCACAGCTCCCCTGATGGATGTTGGATAAGATTTCCTTGGCTTCCCTTCCGGCGACACACCTTAATAATGGGTTAGAGAAACCGCGCCGATAGAGGATGTCTTCTTGTATTGTATAGCGGGACGCTTTCCTCAAGATTTTCTTGACTTCATTACGCCCGTTGGGCAGTGTGCCACTTTGTAGGTAGTCTCGGATGGGAGTCATCCAAGTTGCTTCTTCGGCTGCGGCTATCAGATTCACTTGCTCAAAACTTGGGACTGTTTGCTTTGAGATGGTTACTGCCCCGAAGATGGTGATGTCTCTCATACTCGCTTGCTTTGCCAATTCATCGGCCTCTTGGTTCTCTTCCCGAGGGATGTGTTTGACTAAGTACTGATCCAATCGGCTGAGAAGCAACTTGGTCTTCTTTAGATATGCTATGAGTCGTTCCTCTCGAGCTTGGAATTCTCCTAGTATTTGATTAATAATAAGTTGAGAATCGCTGTGAAGACACAAAGAACTGGCTCCGATTTCTATGGCGATTTCTAGTCCAGCTATCACTGCTACATATTCTGCATCGTTGTTGGTGGCAGCGAACTCCAACCTTATAGCATAGTGCAGTTTATTTCCCCTGGGAGTGATTATTACCACACCTGCCCCCGAGCCTTGTTCGTTAGATGCACCGTCCACAAAGAGATTCCACTTGATATCTTCTGTTATTTCCAGTTGCTCCTTATCCTCGTTGGTAGTGAACTCTGCAATGAAATCAGCCATGGCTTGTCCCTTGATGGCGGTGCGAGGGTGATAGGTGATATCATATTGACTCAGCTCAATACACCATTTGAGTAGTCGCCCGGAAGTGTCGGGACGATGGAGTACCTGCCTCAGTGGTTGATCGGTCAGAACTTTGATGGAATGGGATTGGAAATAGTGACGCAGTTTTCGTGAGGTAATTAGTAAACAGTATGCTAACTTCTCGAGCTTAGGATATCTAACTTCTGCCCCAGTAAACCTTTTGCTGACAAAGTAAACTGGTCGTTGCGTGCGGTTGTCTTTCCTTACCAAGGCAGCGCTCAGGGCGTGGGATGACACAGCGAGGTATAGGTATAATTCTTCTCCTTCGCTTGGAGTTGAGAGCACCGGTGGTTTCTGGAGGTGTTCGATTAAGTGAAGGAAAGCGGTCAGGCATTCGTAAGTCCACTCGAACTTTCCTTTATCTTTCTTTAGGGCTTCGAAAAAGGGGACGCACTTGTCCGTTGCCTTGGAGATGAATCGGCTTAGGGCGGCCACTTTTCCATTTAGGCTTTGCATTTCCTTTCGGGTGGAAGGTATCTTGATATCTCTTAGCGCTCGGACTTGTTCAGGGTTTGCTTCTATCCCTCTGGCATGAACAATGAATCCTAAGAACTTCCCTGACGACACACCGAAGGAGCATTTTAGTGGATTCAACTTCATTCCATATTGCCGGAGTACTTGAAACATCTCGCCTAGGTGGCTTACGTGATCTTTGGCCTTCCTTGACTTTACCAGCATGTCATCTACATATACTTCCATAGTTTGTCCTATTAGCCCTGCAAACATCTTGTTGACGAGGCGCTGGTAGGTGGCTCCTGCATTTTTAAGTCCGAAGGGCATCACTTTGTAGCAGTATAAACCCCGGTCAGTGATGAAACTAGTGTGGTCTTGGTCGGGAGCATGCATAGGAATTTGGTTATATCCTGAGTATGCATCCATAAAAGATAGGAGTTCGTGCCCGGCTGTGCTGTCTACAAGTTGGTCGATTCTGGGAAGCGGGAAGCAATTCTTTGGGCAGGCGTCGTTTAGGTTGGAGAAGTCAATGCAGGTCCGCCACTTCCCATTAGCCTTCTTTACTAGTACCGGGTTGGCGATCCATTCTGGGTAAACAGCTTCTCGTATGAAGTCATTGGCGAGTAGATTCTTTACTTCTTCATCGAGGGCTGCTGATCGCTCTGCCCCCATACTTCTCTTTTTTTGTTTTACAGACGCCTTGGTAGGATCAATGTTTAATACGTGGCATGCTATGTTGGGGGAGATTCCGGTCATGTCAGCGTGTGACCAAGCGAATACATCCAAGTTGTGGCGGAGAAAATCAATGAGTTGTTCCTTCAATTCAGCTTTCAGCTGGGACCCAATTTTCAGTAGCCTACTTGAGTCGTGCTTGTCTACAGATATAAACTCCATAGCTTCTGCAGGCTCGGCGGTGGCCTCCTCCTCTTTGTCCCTAGGGTCTAATTCATTGAAAGGGTCGCTGGTGTATCGAAGAGGAGGGGCTTTCTTTAGTTGCTATGCTTCAAGGCTTTTTGTGCAGAGGGCGATCTCTACACTTTTCCCTTTATCTTTCCCGTGGTTGTTGCGAAGTTCGGTTACATAGCAGTCTCGTGCAATATCCTGGTCTCCTTCCACTTCCCCTACCCCATTGTCTGTTGGAAATTTCATTTTCAGGCACCATGGGGCTAGGACAATCTGGAAGTCAGATAAGGCTGGTCTTCCTAAGAAGGCGTTGTAGGCCGAATGGTTTTCTATCAGCACAAACGTCTGTTTCCTTACAACGGAGCGGGGATGGCTTCCAATCTCAACAAAGAGGTCCAGCTGCCCGAGGGGCATCTTCGCATCTCCAGTGAAACCGTGTAGTGGTTTATCGCAGGGAGATGCATCCTTCATTGATAGCTTCATTTTGTCGAATGCGTGTTTGAAAAGGATATTTACAGAGCTTCCAGTGTCTACCAGGATTCGGTAAACTTCGGCGGGATCGAGTCGGGCAGAGATAACCATGGGATCCATGTGAGGGTACTGTCTTCCTTCTAGGTCGCGTTTACTGAATATGATGTCATCGCTTTCTTTCCGCTTTGGGTGGCGCTCTTCTATAACCGTATTGACACAGTCTTTATTGTCTCTAAGCGACTTCCCATATCTTTCCATCTCTCTCCAACTTCTGTCTGCGATGTGCGGACCTCCTGAGATGGTATGGACCACTATCTTCTCTTGACTAGAGCTGCTAGCGTTGCGGTTTCCTCTGTCGGTCCCTGGTGAGGGTAGCCTTGGGTTTTCATTGGCAGGGCTGGAGTCCTGTCTTGACTTTTTACATAACGTTCCAGTTTCTTCCTTCTGATTTGTTCCTCAATCAGATCTCGGAGATGATGGCATTCGTTGGTATCATGTCCGTGAGATTCGTGGAAGCGGCAGAATTTTCCAGACTTCTGTGCGTTATCTGATTCCTTCTTGTATGGTGGGCGTTTGTATCTAACTTCGCCTTGGGTGGCAAGGAAGATATTTTCGACGGTCTCGTTCAAAGGGGTGTAAGTGTCGAATCTTGGTCCTGGCCGATATAGGCGCTTTTCTACCTTCTTGCCCCCAGCATTGTCTCTGGAATCATTTCTTCGAACGTCCCTCGCCACAGCAGGGGCGTTGCCATGGGTCGTCTTACTTTGCTGCCCTGACTGCCCCTCAATGGCAGCATCCTCAAGCCTCATGTATTTCCCGGCTTCATGGAAGAAATCGGGTAAAGTAGCTGGTTTTTCTTTTGTCAATCTTCTAGCAAATTTAGTGTCCGGATGCACCCCACTGCAGAGGGCCATTAGGATAAGCTTCTCATCGGCATCTTGAACTGCGGCTGCTGCGGCGTTGAATCTGGTTAGGTATTGCTGCAGCTTTTCTCCGGGTTTCTGTTTGACGCTGGATAAGGAATAAGCGTCCTTAGGTTGCTCCACATGAATGCGGAACTGACTGATAAATTTTTCTTTCAACATTTCCCATGAGCTAATGGATCCTTGGGGTAGATGACAGAACCAGGAGGTAGCAAGATCTGCTAAGAAGAGCGGAAAGCATTTGCACAGTACTCCCTCTGTTGCTCCACTCATGAGCATATGCTGCGTGTACCTCTGTAAGTGTACAACGGGATCGGAGGTTCCTTTGTAGGGTTCCATTGTTGGCATCTTCCATTCTCGGGGGGTGATAGCAATTTCGATATTGCGGGCGAAAGGGCTGGTTACCCTAGCGCCTATCCCTCGATCTCTTTGCTCCCGCTGGACACACTCTCTGAATAAGCGTGCCATCCTTTCATCAGAACTTGGAGCGGATAGAAATGAGTTTGGTTCTGTTCTGAGGGATTGATTCCGTCCAGACGACCTGTAGGGATGGTATCGTCTATCATTCCTCATATTTTCCAGTGGCTGCCTTTGATCTTCTGGGAGCACGCTTGGGTCAGCTACAGTTGGCCCTTGCCTTGATCTTCCCCTGTTGGGTTCTGATCTAAGCACTTCCTCGGGTCCAACTTTGAGCTGAACTCTAGCTCGGCCCCGTTCACTGGTGTTTCTGTGGTTAGGCAGCATGACAGGCTCAGCTACAGTTAACCTTCGCCCGGTACCTTCCCCGTTGGGTTCGGTACCAAACTTTTCCTCAGGCCTAACTTCGGGTTGTGCTCGGTCTCGGCTCCTACCACGGCTACTTCTGCCGTTAGCTCCTTCGAAGAAGGAAGATCTTTGCTGTCTCTGAGATCCTCCAGACTGGGACTCGCCCCATGATTCAGTGTTGCGGTTGGATTCTTCAGCGTCCCTCAAGCGTGACATGAGATGGTCCACCAAGGCTTTCTGCTGGGACGTGAAGCGGTTAGTTTCTTCAACAACAACTCTGTCCAAATCTGCCCTAGTAATTGCTGCAGGCTGTTCTGTGGCAGGAGTGGTTGGGTTAGCCTGTCCTTCATTTGTTACCGTTGTTGGAGGAGGACGATTTACTTGATTCGTGACAGCTGGATCTGGAAGACTGCTGGATGCGATGTTTTTTCCTTTGTTAACATCTTTTCTCTGTTTGGGAGGCATGTTTTCCAAGTGGCGGACGATGCTGTTAGGAAAACTTGTTAAGTAGATGAAGCTGAAGCTTCGAGCTTCTAGCTCTCAGTGAAAGCACCAAAAATGTTTGCACAAAAAATGGACAAACACCTCAAAGTTGTATGATTTAGTAGATCTTATGTTATTCTGAGTGATTTGGGTAATTTATGCAAATATATGAAAAGCAGGGGCTAAACTGTAAAAAGACACGCAGATTTATAGTGGTTCAGCCAGAATATGCCTACATCCACTTTATATGTTATTTCTCTTCTCTTGTTTTGATTACAAGTACAAAGCTTTGATACAAGTAAAAGAAAGTTGTTTGAAAGTTCTCTCCGTGCTTGAGATCTCAAACCTGTCCCCATTGTTGTACCCCTGCCCCTCTATTTATAGAGTGAGGTTGGGAGCAGGGGTCTTGGATGTATATAGCTGCTGGTGGGCCTGGCCTGACGTGATCTGGCCTGGCACGTCTTGGTCCGGTAGCGTTTAGTCCGGTGGTAGGAAGGTTGGTTCGGCAGTCTCGAATATGGTTGGTTTGGCAGTCTCGAATATGGTTGGTTCGGCAGTCTCGAATATGGTTGGTTCGGCAGTCTCGAATATGGTTGGTCCGGTTATGGAGTCTGCCGAATGGACATGGCGGGATGAGAATGCCGGATGGGTTTCTATTAGGCATGGATACCGAATGAATTCCTGTCGAATGGGCCCTGGAGAACGTCAATGCCGAATGATTTTAGGTAAGCCTGGGTGGATGCATCTGGCTTTTTGGTCTCGAGGTCTTCTGGGTGAGAACACGCCCAACAGGTTAGTTTTGCCGCTTTATGCAAGGACTTCACCAACCTTGGAGGTAGACCATTTAAAGGGTCAGAGACTATCATTGAGGTGCAGGCTTGGCTACGCTCTTGCAAGCGGATCTTTAAGAGTTTTAATTGTCTGATGAGCAGAAAAGGGTAATGGCATCGTGGCAATTACAAGAAGGTGCTGCAGCTTGGTGGGATGCAGTTACAATGAATGTTTCAGAAGATGATATTTCTTGGAGTAGATTTAAGGAACTATTTGAGGAGCAATTCATGCCAACAGCAGGGAAAACTCATCTGTACCGGGATTTTCTGAATTTGAAGCAGGGAAGCATGACTATAGCTGAATAAGAGACCAAATTCAATGAGCTATCTCGCTATGGACCAGGACTCATAGACACTCCCCTCAAAAAGAACGAAATGTTTGTGCAAGGATTAAGGCCAGAATTTCATGAAAAGATGACAGCGCATTTGAAAGGATCTTTTGTAGAGTTAATTGATATGGCTCTGAGGTACGAGGATTTGATGAACAAGAAACCAGTGGCACCCGTAACAGCATCTGGACGGAATTCTTCCAATCCAAATAAGAGGAAATTCAATCCACATTGGAAAAAGCAAGGCAAAGGGAAGAAATCTGGAGGGAGCAACGGACTTCGCAAGTGTTATATTTGTCAGCAAGAGGGTCACTTGGCTAATAAATGTCCCAGGAGAGGATCTCAGCAGCAGCATCAAAATGGACCAGGATCAGCAATGGTTCAGAAATCTTTGTGCTTTAACTGTCATCAACCGGGACACATGGTAAAGGATTGCCCGTTTCTTCAAAAAGACCAACCGAACAAAGTGTTTGCTTTGGAAGGTGCACCATCAACCTCTTCTAAGGGCAAGGGAGTTTTGGAAGGTACTTTGCTTATTAATGGCGTTTATGTTAAAGTATTATTTGATTCTGGAGCATCTCTCAGTTTTATTTCTTTAGAGACGGTAGGAAAATTTCACCCTATCCCTAGTGTCGTGGAAAATTCTATTGGCATCTCTAATCCCATAGGGGGAGTAACCCGACTTAATATGATTTGTAAAGGCTTGCGAATTACTTACCTTTCCCATAGTTTTTCGTATGAGCCTTATGTATTAGATTTCAAAGGGTTTGACCTCATTCTGGGAATGGATTGGCTTGATAAGCATAAAGCTGTACTGAATTATGAAGAGAGAACAGTTTCGTTGGAAACTGATCTGGGTAGGATTGCTAAAGTGACGTGTGATAGTTATGGAGTTCACTTGAGTAGTCTTTTACAAGGAGTTGAGACTTCTCAAGAGAAGGGAGGTGATATTGTTGTGGTTAAATATTTTCCTGATGTTTTCGAGGAAGTCAAGTGTTTACCTCCACATCGAGAGATAGAGTTTCGGATTGATCTGATTTCAGGGGCAGTACCTGTTGTTCAGCCCAATAGAAGAATGTCACCAAGGGAGAGAGAAGAGTTGGTGAAGCAGACCCAATATTTATTAGAGAAAGGTTTGATCCGGCATAGTTTTTCCAGTTGGGGTTCTGCCGTTGTCTTTGTAACAAAGTCGGATGGATCGCTAAGATTCTGTGTTGATTATAGAGAATTGAACAAAGTGACTATCCGAAATAAATATCCATTACCTCGTATTGATGATCTCTTTGATCAGTTGCATGGAGCTTCAGTTTTCTCTCAGTTAGATCTAGCTTCGGGTTTCCATTAGTTAAGGGTAGCTGAGGACAGTATTCCCTTGACTGCGTTTCGAGGACCTAACTGTTTCTATAAGTGGTTGGTTATGCCTTTCAGGTTAACCAACACTCCAGCCTATTCTGTTGACCTGATGAACTGAGTTTTTTGGGATGTGTTGAATAAGTTTGTTCTGGTGTTCATCGATAATATTCTGGTTTACTCCAAGTCTGAAGAAGAACACAAGAAGCATTTAGAGATAGTTTTGGAGATGTTGAGAAGGCATGTTCTGAAGGTGAAGTTCTCCAAATGCCACTTTTGGAAGTCAGAAGTCAAATTTTTGGGGCACATTGTTTCTGGTAAGGGCATTTCGGAAGATCCAGCCAAGGTAGTCACTATTCTGGAGTGGAAGCAACCGAAGACTCCGACTGAAGTCCATAGTTTTCTGGGTTTAGCTGGCTACTACAGGAAGTTCATCAAGGACTATTCCAAGATCTCTTCGCACCTAACTAAGCTGACTAAAAAGGGAGCAAAGTTTAAGTGGACCCCTGAATGTAAGGAAGCTTTCCAGAATCTGAAGGCAAAGTTGACAAGCGCTCCTGTGTTAGCTATTCCGGATGGAAAAAGCAAGTTTGAGGTTTATACAGATGCCTGTATTGTTGGACTGGGAGTAGTACTAATGCAGAATGGGAGAGTAATTGCGTATGCGAGTCGGCAATTGAAGCCACATGAAAAGAACTAAGCTACGCATGATCTAGAGTTGTTAGCCATTGTTTTTGCTTTAAAGATCTGGAGACACTATCTTTTGGGAGAGAATTTCGAGTTATTCACGGACCATAAACCATTGAAGTATCTTTTCTCTCAGAAAGATCTTAATCTGAGGCAGCAGAGGTGGGTTGAGTTTTTAGACTCTTATGACTTGGATATTCTATATACTCCAGGGAAGGGGAATGTGGTAGCTGATGCTTTGAGTAGAAATGTGATTCTGTCTATATTGGAAATTGTTCCGTCTCTACAAGAAAAGATCATAAGGAAGCAAATGGAGGATAGAATTCTTGAGGAGATATTTTATGGAGCCAAAGAAGGTCGATACTCAGATTTTGAGGTTGACAACCAGGGAGTTTTAAGGATTAATGGTTGCCTCTGTGTGCCAGATGTGGATGGGTTGAGGCAGGAAGTACTGTCGGAGGGACATCGCTCCAGATTGAATATACACCTAGGAATTTCAAAGATGTATAAGGATATGAAGAGAGTCTTCTGGTAGTCGGGTATGAAGAAGGACGTTGCTGCTTTCGTGAATGGATGTGCTATCTGTCAACAGGTGAAAGGTGATCAACAGAAGTCCGCAGGATTGTTGCAGCCTTTGGAAGTTCCGGAGTGGAAGTGGGAGATGATCTCTATGGATTTCATCGACGGTTTACCAAGGACCAAGAGTGGAAACGAAGGAATATGGGTTATAGTGGACCGGTTAACTAAGAGCGCCCATTTCATTCCAGTTAAGGTGACCCGTACTGCAACATCGTTGGCTGAGATTTTCTTGAAGGAGATAGTCAGGTTGCATGGAGTCTCAGTCAGCATAGTAAGTGACCGAGATCCTATCTTCACCAGCAAGTTTTGGGAGGCTTTGCAATCAGCTATAGGCACGAGATTGAGTTTGAGTGAAGCCTATCATCCCTAGACCGACGGACAGACGGAAAGGCTGAATCGTATTCTAGAGGATATGTTGAGAGCTTGTGTTTTGGATTTTGGTGGATCTTGGGAAGACCATCTTCATTTAGTAGAATTCTCCTACAATAATAGTTATCAGGCGAGTATCAAGATGGCACCCTATGAAGCTTTATATGGAAGACCTTGTAGATCCCCATCCTGTTGGATAGAGTCGAGAGATCGTCTTGTGCTTGGACCAGATCTGATTCGTGAAGCATCTACGAAAGTTGAGCTTATCAAGAAGAGAATGAAAGCTGCTCAAGACCGTCAGAAGAAATATGCAGATAAAAGGAGAAGACAATTGGAATTTGAAATCAGAGATTTAGTCTTTGTCAAAGTTTCCCCAATCAAAGGAGCTATTAGATTTGGAAAGACGGGAAAGCATGCCCCGAGATATATTGGTCCATTCCGAGTGCTGGAAAGGATTGGTGATGTGGCCTACAGAACTGAATTGCCAGAGCAGATGTCTGGAATTCATAATGTATTTCATGTATCCCATCTAAGGAAGTTTGTCCATGATCCATCACTGGTTGTAGAACCAGTAGTCCAGGAAGATTTGGAGGTCGTACCAAACTTGACTGTGGTCAGGAATCCAGTCCAGATTGTAGATCGGGAAGAGAAGCAGCTCAGGAATAAGGTTGTGAAACTAGTCAAAGTACAGTGGAGCGAGGATCCCAGAGACTGTACTTGGGAAACTCTGGATAGCTTTAGGAAAGCTTATCCGGATTTGTGTCCAAATAGCTAGTGATGTTTGTTTGTATGAATTGTTTGGTTAGCTGTTAATGTATGGATGATATGTATGTTTGGGTTGTTGATATAAAAGCTTTTAGATTACCTTTTGCTTTAAATTTTGGGGACGAAATTCTTTTAAGGGGGGAGAAATGTGATGACCCGGGATTTTAGCAATATTATTTTAATAAGAATTCAATCTAATTTATTAAAATACAAACTGATCATTTTAAAGAAAAAAAAATAGATAAGATTTTAGCCTTCACCATTTATTTATATATATATGTGTGTGTGTGTATTTTGGAAGAAAGCTATGATTTAAAAATTTAAAATAAAGTATTTCAAAAATATTTAAAAGAAAATCTATCTTATTCACATTAAATTAAAGTAAAGCTCTACCTTATTAACTTTTGATCTAAATATATATATATATATATATGTAATCTAGATAATAATGCTTGAGATAAAGTCAATCTTATCAATACTAAATATAAGTAAAACAAAATATATGATTATAAATTAAATGTTTGATAGTTAAGCTTAAAATAAAAATAAGGAGTTATGTTAAAAATAGAGATAAATACACAAGTTAACATTATAACAATAACTATAACAACTTTATAGTAAACACATAAAGATAATTCTAGAAATATATAGCCTATAGAAATACATGTATTTGCAAGGCAAGGAAAAATCATATATGTACATACGAAATCAAAGGGGATAAGTATGAAAATATAAAACCAGACAATTTCATTAAATGCTATCATTTCAGCCTCCATAGGAAAGAAAGAAATCTCTGACCAAATTTTGTACCAGTAAATACCTATCCCTGTAAAACCTTTTATATATATATCTTCTTATTCTATTTTCGTTCATCAAAAATTTAGCATACCAGAAAATAATCTTACAACTAAAGCTTAATTTACAACTCAACTCAACAAGCAAGAAGATTTAAGAAGATCAGGTTAGCAGTTCAAAACAAGAAGTGGTTCTCTGTTCAACAAATTAGGTGAGTAAACATTTTATTTTAAAAGCTGAAGTAAATTTAAATCTGATTTCAAGTGATTCCTGGAATGAATTATCTTTGTATGTATATATACAAATGGGAATACTGTATGTTGTTTATGTTGAACTGTGTATGATGTTGCTTCTCTGCTTCCAGGTTACAAAGTTCATAATACAATCAAAATTCAATTTTTTTTAAATCACTGTTAGGACTTAGGATTCAAACAAAACATGTTTGTTTAAGCCTATACTAAGGTTTAAAATTTTATTTAAGTAAATTAAAGTTGAAATTTGTTTGGAAATCAAGAAGAACAGAGGAACTTTAAAATATGTTAAAAATAAATTGTCATGGATTGTTGATTCATATATATAACTTGAATCTACTTTCAAAATTAGGATTTTCAAGATGGAAATCATGATATTTAGTTTAGGATTGAGTGTGCATTTTGGTGATAACCAGAGAATGGGTTTTGAGCAAATTCTGGTGGCTGGAGGGACTATGGTGGTCGGGGTTTTGACTGGAGGTGCAGGAGTGTTCGGCGAGGTCGGGAAAAATAGGGGAAGTGGTAATCAACCGACGTGGCGCCGGCGGTGGGTCGATCTAGGGTTTAAAACCCAGAAATGATCGAGGTTGGAAATGTTGTCAATGCGGTGTCTCTGGGGTGATCGAGTCTCGTCTGGGCTTGGGAAATGGTAGCGTGGAGGCTAGCGAGGGTGTGGCCGGAGATTGGAAGAGTCCAGTGGTCGGCGATGGTGGTTCAAGTGAATTTTCTGATGATGTCTGGTTTCCAGTTCGACTGGAGAAGCTCAAATTCGATTTGGGGTTCGTGGTGACGAATCTATGGTCGGAATCGATTCTAGCGTTCATCGTCGATGTGTGGAAGGTGTCGGTGAGGGTCACGACGGTGTGAAGCGTCGGTGCACGTGCACGGCGACGTTGGGTGTGTCAGTGGATTGTGAGCGTGGTCGACTCGAAGATGCTCTCGGGTATTTGGGAAGGAAGACTCGAGTTAAAACTCAGGTTGTATTCGTGAGTGTAAAGTTGTTTTCGAGTTTTAAAATTTTTAACAAAGTTTTTATAAATATAAAATAGAGAAGGTGATTTCTCGGGGCTTGAATCGGGAGGGACTCGTGTAGAACCCGAAGCAGGTTTTAAAACTGTTTTTTTTAAAGGTTTTTATAAAGCAAGTTTTGAATTTTAAATTAAACCAAGTTTAAACTATTATAGGATAAATGTTTTTAAATTGTTGATAAAAAAAGTTATGTTTTGTTAACTTAAATTTGTTAAGATAAAATTATTCTTCTATTATTTTTAAAGACCTAATTTGGTAATTAATTAAGTGTAAATTAAAGATAAAATGTATTTGAATAATGGTAATGATAAGTAAGTCATTAATAAAAAGATTTATCTTAAAATTAATTAAGATATTGATAATTAATGACTAATTAATTAAATGAAGTAATTAAGAGTAATTAATTAGTTTTAATTAATTAATTAATGATTAAGGATTAATTAATTTATAATTAAAAGTCATAATTAATTAATTAGAGATTAATTAATTGATAATGAAGGAATAATTAATTTAGTAATTAAGATAAATTAATTTATAAATTGAGATTAATTAATGAGGTGATTAAAGAGTCATTAATTTATTTAATTAATAAATAATTAAGGATTATAAATTAATTAATTAGAGGTTAATTAAGTTGTAGTTAAGGGTTATTAATTTGGTAATCAGAGATTATTAACTATTGATTAGATATTAATTAATTTAGCAATTAAGTTGTAATTAAGCATTAATAAATTAAGTAATTAGAGATTAATCAATTGGTAATTAAGGATTAATTAACTGATAATTAAGGATTAATTAATTTGTAATTAAGTTTTATTAATTAATAATTAAGGTTTATTAATTAATAGTTAAAGGATAACTAATCTCTGATTAAGATTAATTAATTGATTATAAAGGTAATTAAGAAACGATTAATTAGTTAAATGGTTTGTAATTAATTAATTAATGATTGATTAATTAAGGGTTAAGTGATTAATTCTTAACTAATTAATTTAATTTAAGTTAATTAAATTGATTATAATATGGGTTAATAATTCCTGTTGTGGATGATTGTTTGAATAGAATGTCTGGATTGATTGATATCTATTGTATGATAATCTATGTTATTCTGTGATATGACATTGGATATATCTGTAATAAATGTATGATATTTATCTGTGATGGATGCTGTGTGAATTCAAAGTATTGTATTGAATTAATTGTTTAAACTATTAAACAACTTGGCCTTTAAAACACGTTTGGATTTCGATGAAACCGGAATCGGGAATCAGTTATGATTATCCGAAAACCACATCGATCCAAGTTAAACGATAGGTCGTGATATCTCATGTAAAGATCGAGATGGTGTTTTAGAGTGCATGGGTTATTGTCATTAACTCTGAGGGTTATTACAAAATGAGTGTAACGAGATAATGCCTTCGGTTTCATTCGAACCCGGAACGAACTTGTATGGATTGAATGCTTTCAACACATCGTCAGGTGGACGACGAGCATTCTAAGAGATGTGTTCTATAAAGGTAATCGTAGCCTCAAGCCTCATCAACCGGGAATGGCTAAAACAGGGGAGGTGCAGCAAGGTTAAGTGGGTAGCACCCAAGTAGGACGAGATATACCCTTGTCTAGATGTCCCTTTTTATTTCGGCTTAGTGGGCAGTTGTTGGCCATAACTGCAGGGTTATCTTGTTCGGGACTGTCCAGTAAGGGATGGTTCCGGCCTTGTGTTGCAGGGGGTCGGGCGTGATCCTCGGTACTCTGATCTAGGCCAGGTACTATGGCGGGTGGTACCCCAGTAGCCCTGCCATTGTATGGAATCCAATCTCCAATAAGTGCTGTACGTTTTGATTGTGCCCAACTATGTTGGAATGTGAGATGTAAGCATTTCAGCTATTTTCTAATTTTACTTGAAAACCCTAGACACTATTATAATATCACTGGATTTTTCTAAAAATGTTTTGGTTAGCGTAGGGTAAAAACTTACCCATGTTTATGTGTGGGAAGTCTTACGTGATACCTTTGTTTCAAATGTTTTTTTCAAAGTCAAGCAACTTTAACCCGTTTACTCACACCAGACCCATGTCAGACCCGGAGTTTATTTCTGTTTTCCTAAACTCTTGGGTACTCAAATTTTTATGAGTAGCCAAGTGATCAGGTCTTGGATTGTTGAAGTCTGGAGGAGTTTGAAGCAGAAGTTCAGACGTATATATCTATCTATCTAGTTCTGATGTGTTAGTGATGTATGTTGTATTTTGGGATGTATGTAATGGCAGATATATATATATATATATATATATATATATATGACTGTCTTGTTTGAATGATGTTGTGTAACTCTGATATATGTAAGACTACGTAATAGTTATGTGATGTATTATATTTTGTTCCATTTCCGCTGTGAGATTCTGAATTGTGTTGTTCTTTCTTCTTTTCTTTCTATTTCTACCTATTTCTTTCTTAACGATGATACGTCTTTCTGTATATGAAAGGCGGGTCGTCACACATTTCGTACAACCGCTAATGTTTTTTTTACTTCATAACTTAAGTTCACATTTAATTCTATTAAACAACATTTTAAACCATATTCAATTCACTAATTCATTTCATTAGCTCAATTTGATTCATTCCTTACATTAATTCATTTTACTAGTTCACTTCACTAATTTATTTCATTACCACAATCAATCGTATTTATTTCTAGCAAACATCATTCCAAAATATATTCAATTCATTTTATAACTTAAGTTCGTTTCCATTTTATTAATTCATCACAAATCGAATTCAATTTCAATTTCATTTAACTTTGCTTTAGGTAAATTTCATTTCAAAATTCATTTTATTTAACTTTACTTAGGTTAAATTTCATTTTATAATTCAATTTTCAAATTTACTTTTCATAACATTCATATTCAACAAATTTGAAATTTGTTTTAACTTACTAATTTTCAAAATCTATAAGTTATAAAACTTATTTCTTAACTACACCATCTTCCAAGTTCAAAAACTTATTATCTTATGTTCTCAAAACATTTTAGATAGAAATATTCAAGATTTTTAAAAATCTGCTTTTATTTCAAATCATTTTGAAATCATACACACACACACACACACATAACTCCTTTATATATCAAATTACACTTCTGGGATCTAAAAAAAATTTGTTTTACCAAAACAAAACTTCAATGGTAAATTACTCAGGTAGCAATCCCTCACTTAGAAACTCTAAAATGAATGCCGATGACGCTTTAGTCATCATCGAAATTATTTTCCAACTACTAAAGTGAGTTCAGTGCTTTCAATTTCTTTTAAATTCCATTTAAAATATCTCTAGCCAAATATTTTCAAAATAATATTATTATTATTTTTCTAAAACTTTTTGAAAATCAAATTCCAAAATCAATGAGATTTAAATTCTCAAACTTTTTGTTTTAAGTCCAAATTTAATAACAAATCAATTTTATTTACAAATCGTACTTATAAATATACTTGGGCAATTCCATTTATAAATCACGTTTATAAATAATATTTATAAAACATCACTTCTGATGAAATTCATTTCACAATTGTTGATTATTTTAATTACAATCAGTATCTTATAATTCATATTTACACATGTTTATCTTTGTTTAAATTATGATAATAACCACTTTTATTAAAACAACAAACATCAAACAACAAATGATAATAATCAAATATTATCATTTACTAACAACCAAACACACCATATATAAATATACAAATTTCTAAAAAAATATTATTTTATATATAAAATATAATTTTGGTGAAATTATTTCATTTACCCACTTTAAAACAATACCGTATCGGCTTTCCTTGTTTAAGTGTTTAGAAACCCCTATCGATATCGTGGCGTCCCATGCATCGACCAGAATTCATAAGCCACTCAACAGATAAATTAACACAATATAAAATATTTTATAATCACTAAAAAATATGCGCTTATATATATACAGTCAAACTCATCATAGGGTCTCGCTTACCCTATCTCAAATGAGTAAATTCCCACCAAAGCCTAGGTGTTCGCTCAATTTAAGCTCTGATACCACGTTGTAAAAACTCGCTTTTTCCATATAATTCAGCCGACAATAAACCACACATATCCAACCCAAATCAAATGGAAAGACAGATAGTTAAGGGAAAGAAAGAAGAAAGAAGAAGAGAAGAGAAGAAGAAGGGGAAAGGAACTAAAAACAACACAGAATCTCACAACCGCAGCAGAACAACATATAATATAAATGATCGTTACAAAAGAGAAACTGTTATCTACACACAACCATCGGAGTACAACAACAATCACAATCATTAGCCTGGACAGTTATAACATCCTATCTTCACAATTGCTAATAATTTCAATAACAAAGCAGCAGAAATAAACATATACGAGAATACGACTTGAGGACCTTCAACTCGTCTCCTAAACTCTAATGCATCTAAAGCAATCTGTAAATATGCTCGGTCTGACCCGAGCATTATATTAAAATAACACCCAAGTCGGTCTGGAAAATCAGCGTAAGAAAACACACCCAACTAGATTTTTAAGATATAAAAACTTTTGAAAACAAAGGTATCTCGTAAGACTACGCCGCACATAAACACGGACGGGTTTTTAACTTACGATAACCAAAACATTTCATATGAAATCCTCCTATATTATAATAATGTCTAATGTACAAGTACTTATTAACCATAGCCAAAATTGTTACATCAATTAAATTCCAGCATACTAGGTTCTACAACCAAAACCGAAGGCTCGTATTGGAGAATGGATTCCATTTATGAAGGGTAAGGGTCTACCCACCGAATCTGTACACCTTTAGATAAAATGTATGGGAGGCTATAACACGTTACACCTCTACTACTTAGGACCAGCACTACCTCCTTCTCGAGTAGCACCGAATATGATCTCCCCTTGGGTGCAATCAACCACCACTCAATGTGATTCCAAAGCATACATGAATTTCACTCTGAACTTGGGATGATCAGGCCCTACTTGGGTGCGACCCACTTAGCTATGCAGCATGTCCCTGCTTTATTCATTTTTCAGGTGTGAGGTTCGAAGTGGCCATGCTCTTACCATTCATATAACACTTCCCACTTGGAATGCTAGCACTGTTCTCCAGGCAACAATGCAACATCAGCATTCATCCATACAAGTTCGTTCTAGGAGTGAACAAAACAATTTGAGAGCTCCATCTCCAATTCCATCATCTTCAAGATGCCTTAACTTCGAATGCTTAAGTTAGATCGAAGTGGTTTTCGAATAACATATCTGATCCCAGTCTCTTCGAAACAACATTCGACAGTTTCCAGTAAACTCAACCCCATTCTTTAGGAAATAAATAGTCAAAGATATGATCGGAGATCACCTCCTAACCATTAGTGGATGGATTTCCTTATCATTGTCCTAGAAGAACGAAACGATATTTACACGCACGGTACATGTAAAGTCCTGGATTTTCCGTCATTTGATTTTAAATATTTAAAAGGTTTTAAATATTGGATTTGGAATATAGATTGATTTTTGAATATGAAGATTTTGGTTGAAATTTAAGAATGAATTTAAAATTTCAAATATAGTGATTTATCGTAATACAGAAATGGTGAATAATTGAAATTGGAGTTGAATATAAATTAGAATGATTTTTAATGTTGATATAAACTCTATTTTAATTAGCATTGAGTTAATAAGTTTTTAAAACTGAAATTTCAAGTGATTTTGCCAATTTTTGAAATCGTCGATTTAATCGACACGTTAAAATAGCGATCTGGGGCACAGTCTCGGAATTCGACGAAACTAGTTCTATTGGATCCATAATAGTGTATTATTATTGGATTTCAAATTTCATAGCATTTGGAGTTACCGTTTGGTCATACGGAATAGAACCGCATTGAAATTAATATTGGAAATTTAATATTATAATTGGGTTCAAAAAGCTATCTTCTGCATACGATCGAATTGGGACTCGTGACTAGGGCTGTCAATGGATACCCGAAAAATCCAAAATCCGACCATGTACGCTTCCGAAAAGTGGATAAATATCCGATATCCATGATGCGACTGCGGATACGAAGACATCCGTATCCGAAAATTATCCGTCCAGTTTTTGTCAAGATAATAGTTATTTGTATTTTAGTGCAGTGAAAAATATTTGTTTATTATTTTATTAAGTTAGTAGTTTATATTATATGCACTTAATGCTTTTTAACTGCTCAAAACTATTTATTATCATCATATATGTTAATTTTTAACACTTTTATAATCAATGGGATTGAAAAATATTTATATTAAACTAAAATTTTCTTTTATAATTCTTGATTTATCAGTCATTAATGGATAGGATAATTATCCGATATCCGTCTGTATCCACGGTTGCGGATATCCGATATCCGTCCGTATAATTTTGGATGCGGATGCGGATATGACACTATTTGCATCTGAAAGCATCTGTTGACAGGCCTACTCATGACTTGTTCCATTGCGTTCGGAATAGGTGTATAACATTAGGAACGCCAGGCGGCATGCCTCGATAGGGATTGTAGATTTTTAGTTACCCAAAACGAGATATTTTGGATATAAAATAAAATATTTATAAAAGTCAACTTAGCCGACCAAGACAAGCCACCCTAACTTCTGATCACGCCGACCTCTTTCATTTTTAAAATCGTGTATCCTTCTCTTCCTTCAGACCAAATCAAATAAAAAAAACATGATCGACTCGCGCTCGATCAAGGAGGGAGGGCGATGAGGGTGGCGGCGACCTAGGGCGATGAGGTAGTCGAGCAGTCGAGTTTAGGTATGGGTTGATTTTGGTCACGGCGGTCTACTTATGTGCGTGCGCCTGAGGCGAGCTGGGGGAAGACGTGGCAGTCAGTGGAGGATTTAGGCTAGGGCTTGGTTTCTGGAACGATTTAGAGAGGGGTGTCAGGTTGTGCATGGGTTGCAACCGAGGGTTGAGGTGGGAGGGGGTCGTGGTTGTCAGGTCATTCGAGTGGGTTTGATATTGTTCTTGTGCCTGGTAGTTAGCTCGAGCATGAACGGGGAAGAAAGGTTAATTAACTGTTAATGATTTTAATTAATTTAAATAATTTTATTTTATTTAAATTCGAATGTTTAAAATTTATAATTTATTCATACGAGGTCCAAAAATCATGAAACAAGTCGAGTTTGGTTCGTAGCTGTGAAATCTATGCAATAGGATTAGTTTGGGATTTTTCGGAGTCAGCTGGGATTTTAGATAATTGAAAATCTGGATGTTCGGCAAATAAAAAAATCAAGGTGAGTAAATCTCACTCACTTGGATTACTGGTTTTAATATAAAATGTTAAAAATTAATTATTGGTTAATTGGATGAATTTATAAATTTTTATCAGTTGGATGTTATATTATATATAGTAGTATATATATATATTAGTAGTTGGATATATTCTCGTCGATTGGAGCGAATGAGACATTATGCGCCTCGTATAATAGCGGATGACCCTATATTACCGCGATATCCCGCCTCGAAGCAGGATTGGTATTTTATGTTATCTAACATCTATGTTTTAGGGAAACATGTTGGAGGAATCCAACTGGATTCCTCAAAAATGTTGATTTAATTTCATATATAGTGATATATGATGTGTGTGAATAGTCTGATGTAGATTATGTTGTGATTGAATTATTGGATGCTATAGTAGCACTGGCCTTAATTTTGGTATTATAAATACCGTAGATAATATTTTTGAATTTTAAAAAAAGAAATTCAAAGGAGATTTTGGATATAAAAATATTTATATCGAATTTGAATTATTTTAAAGGAAATTGATTTGGATAAAACAATGATTTGATTTTGGGTTGTACTTAACTATTCGTAAAATGTTTTAAAGAGAGATTTTAAAATAATTTATATAAAGGATTTTACCAATGGATATTTAAATGATATTTTTGAAAATTATGAAAGAAGTTGAAATCGATATTAAAAATAGAATTGTAAAATGAATGGGATTTATAAAGAAATGGATTCGTAAATGAAATATTATAAATGAGATTATTTTTATAAACAAGTGAAATCCAAATGAGTTTATAAATTTATAAACGATGTTTATAAATAAGGGGGAATGATTATCAGTTGATAAATTAGGAATATAAATTCACAGCGTGAATTTATATCGAGATATGGGAATCGGTTTTGGAAAAAATAGTGGATTCTATTTTTGAAATGTGAGAATGGTTAGGGAATCGGAATGAAATCGATGTGTTATGAATCGAGAAGGATTTATATATTGAAATTGGTTATTGGGATTTTAAAAATATATTTTTGTCAAGAAGTTAAGTTTATTTTAAAAGGAAAATTTTATTTATTCAAACTATGTAATTTAAAGCTGCTTTAGTATTAAAATACTTCGTAAAGTGGATTTTTCAATATTTAATATTAACTAAAATAAATTGTAATTTTTATAATAAGCTTTGTAAATCGACTAGTTTATTTAAAAATGATTTGGAAATGAGTTATCGATGTTTATTTAAAGTGTTTTGATATTTTAAATAATTACTTAAACGTGTTTAAAAATAAATTATTATTCTTTAAAAATACTTATTATATATATAGAGTTTTGAAATGATTGAAATTTATTTATAAATTCTCTCAAGATTTATAAATGGGGTTTATTTAACGGATATGATTTTGATAAGAGAAATCTTATAATGGAAGTCTGGGAACTTAAGGAAATTTCCAAAGTGTTTAAATACAAAAACTTCGAAATGAATTAGAATTCATAAAAGAAGTTAGAAATGGGTAGTTGGAATTATAGACAAGGTTAATCGATTTTGGAAATTTTAAAGGAAGTTAATCAATGAATACCGGAAACTTATAGAATCCATTATAAATGAGAGAGAATTTACAAGAAGATTGTAAAGGATTTGAGAAGTATGAAATAAAATGGAATATTTCCTAAGTATTGGAAATAAAACGATTTTGGGAAAATATACTTATAAATATTTCCTAAGTATTGGACTTGAAGGATTTGAAATATTTTAACTATGGAATAATTTATATAGAAATATTTTCTAAGCAATGAGTTATAAAAATTTAATTCGGTAATATTTCTAAGTGTTGAAATGGTTTAAAATATTCGGTTATGGATAAGTATTTGAAATTGTTTTAAAATGTTGGAATGCTGGAAGAGAATTGAATATATATCTTTGTGAAGATATTTTGAATAAATATTTGGAAGATTAAAATATGAGCCTACTGACTACTTATGTGTGTAATTTGATAGTTAAATAACCGATTATCAACTGTGGCCAAATTCGTTGATCGTTTCGAAGAGACCGGATCAGATTTGCTTGGTGATGGGTTCACGCATGATAGGGGGTTCTCGCTTCTTATTAGTTAGCGAATGGATGACTCTTATCCCTACATGTCCTTGAGTGGTTGGTTTGCTAGGTGCTTATAGTCGAGAGGCTGGCCATAAAAGCAAATTCGAGGTACCAGTGTAAGCTACGGTGGGTGTACCCGCTGTCGGTGGTTGAAAAGCCTAGATCTTTACACTTGGTATCAGAGCTGAAGGTTAAGCGAGAACCTTGGCTTTGGTGGGGATTACTCATTAGAGATAGGGTCAGTAGAACCCTAGAATGAGTTTGAGTGTATTAATAGATATGAGTGCGTATTTGTTAGTGAATATGAAATGTTTTATATTGTGTTGATTTATCTATTGAGTGGTTTATGAATTCTGGTCGAATAGTGGGATGCCACGATATCGATAGGAGTTTCTAAACAATTGAGCAAGGTAAACCGACACGGTATTGGTTTGAAGTGGGTAAATGAAATAATTTTACCCAAACTATATTTTGATAGGAAAGAAATAATTTTCTAGAAATTATTATAGTATATTGGTGTGTTTTGTTGTTATCATTATAATCCAAAAAAGATAATAAAATTTGAACTGGTTATATATAACCAAATAAAAATTGTATAAATACGATTTATACAAATGAGTTAAACTAAAAATGGATAAAACCAGAGTTTGGAAATTTACATCCCGGAAAGTTCGGGAAATATTTTCTAAAGTGTTGTGAGAATAAAATAGCATTATTTTTGAAAGGATTTTTGAATAAAAATTGTTTCAAATGGATTTTGGAAGTGATAAGGCACTGAACTCACTAGAGTCGCTGGAAAATAATCCTGGTGATGACTGCAACATCATTAGTATTCATTTTCAAGTTTTTAAGTGACGGATTGCTACCATAATAAATTGATATGGAGATTTTTTTTGGTAAACAGGTGTTGTTTTGGAAATTCCAAAGTGTGATTTGATATACCAAGAAAATATATGTATATTTTGATTTCTAAATGATTTGAAATAGAACCGGGTGATTAAATTCTGGAATTTCCAATTAAATGAGAAGTGAAACCAAAAGAGAATAAGTTTTTGAACTAAAACTTAGGAAATGTGAATTTCAATATGAAATTAAAATTTAATTTATGCAGGTTAAATAAATTAAATTCGTAAAAGGAAATTATATGGATCTGAATTTAACTAAAGCTAAGTTAAATAAAAATTGGACTGGATTAGAAATGATATCAAATTGAATTGGATATAAAGTTTGAATTATAAAGTGATTATATAACTCTAAGTTATAAATTTTGAATGGAATAAAATGTAAGTGAAAAATTACGGAATTGTGAAAAAATAAGTTTGAATAGCTTACAAAATTGGAGTCAATGGAATAAATATATATTTAAGCTATAAGTGATGTATAATATTGAGTATAAAAAAAAATAAGTTGCATAACTTATAAATTGGAAAAGTGGAATGGTAAAACCAAAATGGAAGTGGTTTGATATTTTGGTGAAGAAATGGAAACCCAAACATAAGTTATAAATAAATTCAATTTAAGTGTAAATAAATTGAATATGGCTTTGGGATATTATTTAAATGAATTCGAGTATGAAATTAAGTTTTGAAGTGGAAATGAACATAATGTTGCATAAAAGGTTATGATAAGCCTTAATATTAATTTTATGAAATGATTCTCAAGTAATATAGTACAAATTGAGATATACCAAGTAAATGGAAATGTAAATCAATCGAAGGTAAATAAATTGAATAAGAATCAATTTAAGTGAAATGAAACTTTATTCGCAACGAAAATGAACTTAAGTTATATAGTTGAAATGATTGGAAATAAACAAATTAACTTAAGTTAATTATTTGGATGGAAACTTGGCTCGAATGAATTTATGAAATGATTCATAAGTAATAGCATGGATTGAATTGTCATTTGACATAAATGGAAGTAAACAAAATTTTGTGAACTCATGGAAAATGAATAAATTGGTTTATAACCAATTTGTAATGGATATGACTATATTGTGTATAAATATGAATTGAATGCTAATAATTTGGTTGTGAATCATTCGAATTGAATGAAATGATATATAAATCGATTGAAATAAATAATTGAATGTTGGAACCTTGTGATTATTGATAAATTCATGCTATAACATGTTTGGTTATGAAATCTATGTGTTTGCGCTAGTTAAATAAATGAAATGTTATTAAATTTTCATGCTTTGGTACTTACGTGTTTAAATTAAGTAAGTACAGGTACAAGGATGCTATTGGACTAGATTTGGTTGCGAAATTGCATATAAATTAAGCTCGCTCGCTTAACAACGCCAAAAGAAGGTACGCTTACGAATTTAGCGTGAAAAATAATAATATTGTTATATATATTGTGTTTTCCGACCATGAGAGCTGATGCATATCTTTTTATCATTTTTGTCATATTGCAAAAGGCTCTCCATACAAGGGAGACTCT
Source organism: Allium fistulosum (assembly GCA_030737815.1). NCBI lineage: Eukaryota > Viridiplantae > Streptophyta > Magnoliopsida > Asparagales > Amaryllidaceae > Allium > Allium fistulosum. The sequence goes on along the minus strand of CM060904.1, from coordinate 870,243,395 downwards.
GCCAAAATAATTCGAAAGTTTACGGTGTTAGGAAATTTTGAAATTTTATTTTTTGAAAATTTTTGTTAGCCAAAAAGTTGATTTTTGAATTGTATTTGAAATAAGGGATTTTGGTTAGAAATGGAAACTAAATGTTTTGTATGGAACTCAAGGATTTAGAAAAGTGAAATATCGAGTTTCAACTAAGTGGGTTTTGATAAATTAATGGGTTTGGAGCATTTTTCCTACCTTAGCAATTTCGGGACAAAATTCTTTTAAGCGGGGAGGAATGTAACGATCCGGATTTTCCATCATTTGATTTTGAATATTTAAATGGTTTTAAATATTGGATTTGGAATATAGATTGATTTTTGAATATGAAAATTTTGGTTGAAATTATAGAATGAATTTAAAATTTCAAATATAGCGATTTACCGTAATACGGAAATGGTGAATAATTGAAATTGGAGTTGAATATAAATCGGAACGATTTCTAATGTTGATATAAATTCTATTTGAATTAGAATTGAGTAAATAAGTTTTTTAAACTGAAATTTCAAGTGATATTGCCAAATTTTGAAATCGTTGATTTAATCGACGCGTTAAAATAGCGATCCGGGGCACAACCTCGGAATTCGACGAAACAAGTTCCATTCGATCCATAATAGTGTATTATTATCGGATTTCAAATTTCGTAGCATTTGGAGTTACCGTTTGGTCATACTGAATAGAACCGCGTTGAACTTAATATTGGAAATTTTATATTATAATTGGGTTCAAAAAGCTATCTTCTCCATTGGAAATTTAATAAAAACATATGTTATATCAAAATCACTTTGTAATTCTTTTAAATCAAAATCACTTTAAAAATCCTTTTGAATCTAAAGCTTCACTTTGTAGTATTTCGAAATACTAAAAATAAGGCCAAGTGCTACTATAGCACTAAATGAGCAAAATCATGTCCATTATAAATATGCATCCAACAAATCATATATCACAATATATTTGAAAAGTAAAACCAACGATGGTGAGAAATCATGTTGGATCCCTCCAACCTATCCCTTGTGTCACATACAGTATATAATCATATAATATGGGTCATTCACAACTAGACGGGTATATATAAAAAGGTCGTCCGTTCCAATGACGGGAATATATCCAAACCAACTGATAAAATAGTAAATCATCTAAACTAACAACACACAAGCATCAATAAAAATATCCGCACTTATATAAATATAAGTGGGTCCAGAGAGGTGAGTTAACTCACCAAAATTCCAGTTATTGCCAAAGCGTTTAGGTTTGAATTAAAATCGAACGGACGTTCGATTTCAACACAACTTCTTACAAGCTCCGAAGTCAACAAATCCAACTCCATCACGTAGATAATCCAAATACAAATGCAACAGCGAAAACGATGCGTCGTTCGGACCTCGTATGGGCAAGATACGATCGTTAGAACTTAGAGATAATTAATTTTTAATTAACTTAAATAAATTAAGTTTTAAATGTTGATTACCTTTCTTCCCCCTCTCGTTCAACGCTTAGGCCGCACATTTTATACTCGTCGCTGTTCATTTTCAAACCACGGCCGCCATAGTTGATCGCACGTTGCCGTGAGTTCACAGCCGAACACCCCAGCCTCCAGCTTCCTATTATCACCGACCTCGTCCTCTCAAACATAACCATCGCCGAAAACAAACCCAGGTTGTCATCGCCCTTCAACTCGAGTTCTCTGCCGCCATGCTTCATCGATCGTTAATCTAACCAGTCATCTTGCTCATCTCATCGAGGCACACAACTTCGCAGTTGAACCAACCGCTATGCTTCACAAATAATATTAATTTAAATTCCCTTAATTAATTCCTACGCGTTTCGACCTCGCACGACTAAACGATACGTCCGATCGTCACAAATTCGTTAACATACAATATTCACTATTATGGATCCAACGGCACTAGTTTTGTCCGAATTCAAGACAGTGTCCCAGAAGGCTATTTTCACACATTAATTAAAACGAATAATTATTAAACTAGTTTAATCACTTTTAATTCAAATTTAAAAGATTACTATCTTTACTCTTATTTAAACAGAATTTAAATCAGCTTTCGAAATCATTTTTAATCACATTAAATCCCTATATTTGGAATTTAAGCTATTTGACTTATAAAATTAATTTTTCAATATTTAAAATTAATAGATATTTCAAATTTAAATGACCAAAATCCCGGGTCTTTACATTTACCCAATATAAGCTTTGTTGAATATTGAGATAAGTAAATAATTAAGAAATTTGGAAATTTTATTTCTAAATTAGAATGGAGTTTGGGAAATTAAGGAAGGAGTTCATGTAAATGATTTTCTAATGAGAAATGACTTTTTAGAGACTTGGTTATTATAATAATAATTTCTTGGGAAGCTAATTCTTTTATTTTTTATCATAAAAGAAAATGGAAAATTTAATTAGTAAATTCTTGAATAGGATAAAATCTAATTAGAGGATCTTATTGATTCATATACATCCTATACAAAATAGGTGACGTGCATAGGTAAATGTAATAGCTGAACTTTTAGTGCTTTAACTTCAAAAACCCTCTTTTGGAAAAAAATTTAAGTTTTCAAAATTTAACATTAATTCTGGGAATAACCAAAAGAAGTTTCCTTATATGGCTAAAATATTACTGTAGTGCATTATAAAAAGGAGGTGAATTGAACATACCCTAACTACTGTATTAACTACAGTAGTGTACTTTGAATATTTCTCTCGTGAATAATAGACAACTTCAGAAGGTAAGAATTTATGAACTAGAACATCATTTTTTTAAAATAATTCGAAAAGGGAAAAAAATATTTAGCAAAGAAAAATAATTGTGATTTCTTTGGTAAAAATTAATCTTCGTTTTGAAATGAAATTTATAGCGTAAGACTATAAAGGAAATTTAGTTAAGTAACGTGAATACTTTAAAATAAGTTATATAATTTAAGCCTTTCAAATTAAAAAACAATTAAGGGGTTTTATTTGATATAGAAATAAGTAAGAGGTAAGTTTGGAAAGAAAATAATTTGTAATTGGGGTTTGTGTGAATTTTGAAAATTAAAACCCATAGAGAAGGATTAAAGTGGTAAGATAAATTTATGTTATGAATCTAGAAGTCATATCAAGGAGAAATCTTAGAATAAATCCACAGCTCTTGAATATGATTAATTAAGCAAGTATCTTAGAACATTAAGAAAGTTAAGTATTTTAAATAGAGAAAATACTTTTAGTAAATTGAGATGTGAAAACTAAGTTCAAAACTTATTTGGAAATTTACAACTAAGAACCTCTTTTGGGTTATAACTTTTATTTGAATATTTAAGGTTGGAATTTGTAAATTTTAATCCTTTAAACAAGTTAAAGATTATAGAAATTTTTAAAATTCAAATCAATCATTTAAGTTTATCTCAAATAAATAATGAACGAGACCGTATCTTATGGGAAATTTAAATAGAGAACTCCTAGTGGTTTGGATGTAGATAAAAAACTTAAAAACCTACCCCATTATTGTATTCTTGACTTTGGTAGTGCTAGGAGGATCGTGTTTACCTTGATTGAATTCTCTTAGTGTTGATAGTTTCCAACTCAACATCGATATGGTTCCTTCCAAGACTTTATTTGAGAAACCATATCGATCATTCTCTTGTTAATTTAAGTCGGGGAAAGAAATTGATCTTAAGTCCCGACTCTATTTGTGAATCTTCTAGAAAGATCAGGAAATTATCTTTGTTCGAGATCAAGTTTTGAGTTATCCCTAAGTTCATTGGTGACGAGTCTCTTGTTTTGAGTTATCCCTCGTACATAACTCAATTTTCTTAAGGAAGATGCATTCTTTATAAAAATTTTATAGACTTTTCCCTTTAGGAAATTGCGGGGATGCAATTTTTGTAAGTAGGGAGATCAGTAACAATCCTGGTCGAGATTACTTGGAATTAAAACAAAAATATGATTTAATTAATCATAGCTAATTTCTTTCAGATAAAATTAAGGAATTTATATTTATATTTATTTCCAAATTTAAAATGGATTTGGATTGAAATAAATAAGAAAAATTATAAAAGGATTTCGAAGTAATGATGGATAAATTGAGAATTTATAGAAACAACAAATTATATAGTTTTGTTCTTATAAATAATAATATAAGGGTAGTTTTGAGAAAATGAGTGAATAAAATATATGAAAATAATTTTGTAGTTTAAAATATGAATTTGTCCAAGATTTATTCACTTATTTACCTTAAATGGAACATTTATGATAAATATTTTTCATTTCAAATTATTACAACAAATGTTGTAAAGTTAATTAAATGTTAATATTGAGATTTATTCCTTAAAATGAGATTTTTATGATTAATAGTTTATTTTTATTAAAAATAATGAGAATAGCTTTTAATTTCAAAAGTTATATTTAATTATACAAACTAACTCAATATTAATAGAAATGGGAATTTTGGATATGTTGGAGCTTTGGTAAAATTTGAGGAAAATTAATCTAAGCTTCCATAAACATAGTTTGAGTATTAATTAGTGTTTTATGGAGAGATAAACAAAGGAATTCAATAATATAGCCTTATTGGGTCCATAGGAACCTACTTGGCCCATGTTTTAAGTTTTGGAAGAGAGAAAATAAATAAATATGTTTATTTTCCTATCATCTTCTAATTTTTCAACCAAGTTCTAAAATCCAGAAAATACATCTTCGTCATCTCCTAAACCCTAGAATTGAAACCTACCATAAATCCAAATCAAATCAGAGGTAATTGGATAATAATTAAAGAAATAGAAGCAAGATAATCTCCTCCAGCCCCTATTGTGTCTATTGAGCCTTTTGTTTTAGATTTTTTTTATATTGATTAAGTTCTTGTTTGCAATTTCTGAGAATTAACCTAGGTAGAAGCTGAAAGGTATTAGCCTAGGAAAATCCGGGTTTCTAGCATCAAGTCAAACCCAATTGGTGAGTTAATCTCACACTTCTAGCCTGTAGATGAATGTTTGTAGTTATTTGTTGTTATGGATGAATTTGATGTGAAATTGATCTCAATCTCTTATGTTATTCACAACCTTTTCTATTCAACTCTATATTGGTGAAACCCACTTTATATGATATCGATTATCATTCAATTATAGATGTTTTTGTGCATGCATGAGTGTTAAATTCTTGCCCCAGAAGTCGGGAGGAACAACGACGAAGAAACAAGCAACGACGGACCACCGGAGCCGCCTAGAGCTCACTCCAGGCATGCCCATCGGTGGACTGTTCCCACCAATCGATGCAATAGTGGTAACCTAGGCTGAGCACCAGGTTACTTCGTTCGTCCCTTCGGTTCGCTTCGTTTGGAAATTCGGCTCCTTTCGCTATTGCTTGATTTTGATGTTGTTTCCTATGTCGATTTCATTGCTATTTTGAGATTTTGAATTATGAATTTGTGAATTCATTTTCGAGTTATTATACCATAGATTGTTCTATGGATCTTTGGCAATTCACACAATCTCACACGTTTTCGACTGGAATTCTGTAAAAGGCTGATTTCAAAAATCAAACCATTTTCTCATAAACTCTTTAAGTAGAAATATAGTTTCTTTATAAAGAATATATATATATATTATTTATTTACATTAATGAACATTTCTAACATACACACACACACATATATATATACATATATGTGTGTGTGTGTTTATGTATGTATGTGTGTAGAGTATAATGGTTTATGATTTTTGTTTGATGATAATAAACACACACACTCACACACACACACACACACACATATATATATATTCGTTAAATGTGTTTGTTATAATATTTTTGCAATTTCACGAAATGAAACAAATATTTACAAAATGAAATAAACGAATCAAAATTTCACTTAAACAAATCACAATTTTATTCAGACAAGTATTGTATTTAAATTCAAATAGTACACATTTGAGCTTCCACTACAACATAATTTTCATTATACAATATTCCACACTCTCATATATACAACAATCCCTCTCAACTCACTCACACTCAAATTTATTTTTGATGTTGATATTGATTTGCGTGCTCCAGCTTGTGTCCAGTCGTCCACTATACCTGTCAAATATACAATGCAGTAAAATGGAAAAAGAAATGAACCTAAAATTGCGAAAATAAATTTTAATTTGTGATTTAATATTGCCTCAGTTATTTGGGTTGTTTATTTTCATATTTTAGACAAAGACCAAAAATAAATGTGCACGATCAACATGTGACATGTATAGTGTATCAATGTACATGCCATGGGGTCATGCATATATGAAAAATGTGCTTGTATCGTTTTAAATTTCTAGGACAAATGCAAAGGTCAAGTCCAAAGGCTCAACACAGTGCAAGTGCGCATAAGGTCAAGTCAACCATGTTTCAGACTCAAGTCAAGTGCACTTATCAGAAGCAGCAAAAGAATGCACACTAATATACATATATTCACATATGTATATACATGTATATATATACACAGTGAAGAACTAGCATATGCAACACAAAGGTAGAGCACATAGGGTCAGCACCCAGATGAACACCAATGCAACCAGATGGAACTCAGGTTCAGGCAACATAACCAGAAGCTAACATACAATTACATATATACACATACATGTGTATATGTATATATATACATATACTTAAGACAACAGTGGAGTGCAACTCGTGTGCAAAGCAAGACCAACAAACCAGAAATAAAGAAAGGAGTACAGGCATCAGAAATTTCATACATATATACATACATACATATATGTATATATATGAAAATCAGCACATATGTACGAAAGGCAAGGCAAACATACACAAGGGCAGTCCAGTAATGGATGTGCAGGGTCAAGAACAAAAGAAAATGTAAGCAACACACATATAAACATGGCATAACCAGGGTTAAGAACACGTGAAGTAATGGATCGGTGCATACATAAGGGTAGTGCACATATGCAACATAGTGAAAAACAAGACATGCACACCAACATACTCAAGAGCAAAAAAACATCACAACCAGGCATTCAACATGCATCAAAGCAAGTTCAAGCAGCCAGATCAACCGGGTCTAAGGAGCACAGCTAAACCAATTCGAGCATGCCCACAAAGGTGAATCAAAAAGGCAATAAGGCAGTGAAAGGACACTCATATAGATCAATCACATTCAAACTCAAATGAACCGAGCATCGAAGTAACCATAAATTTTGAATTATATCAATATTGAAGAACGTAGTGGTGAACAAGTCAGAAATGCATATGGCCGAAATATAATATTCAAAACAGCGTATAGAAATATATAGAAATATCTACCATTGGTGAACTATGAGACATCAGATTTAGAAAAATCATTTATCTACATCTAATTAACTCAAAATCTAATTTGCATGCCACAACCATCATGCCCCTCTGCCAATATCCAATTTCGACCAACTGCACAATACCTGAGCCATCCAGTTTTAGAGAATAACAATAAACATGATGCTTGTACCAGGAAACTCATGTGGAACATAATTTTGACCTTATTTTTATAGAGCTGGAGCACGTGGAACACATTCTTCTCAGTATTTTATCCTGTTTCGGTTGATTCTCTAATAATGTTTAGTGATTCGGAAACATGGGTAAGAGGATTTGGTGGAAACTTTAGAAAGATGAAGGTGATAACATGACAATTATGAACATGCTTGGAAGAAGGAACTGAAAGAAGTATTATAATAATGGATGAGAACGTGAGATAACTAACCTCCTCTATTTTTTCAAATGCTAAAAACCCGTTTTTATAAGGTTGGCAATGTTAAATGGAAGGGATATTTTCGATAATACCAAAAAGGCTTCACTTTGACTTGTTGACCAAAGTATTTGCTTTATATATAAGATATATATATATATACATATATATAGGTATACCTCGAAGAAGGTTGGACATATCGCACAAATAAATGGAATTAAATGGATAAGCCCAAAATAATAGACATGCCACTTAAATAGAAATCAATTGGCATAAGTTAGTGTGATGGATAAAGTATGTAATTTTCTAATCACTAAAACATTGTTTTGACCCCCTCCTCATTACAATACACAATATAGGTTCTGAGGGATAGGCTACTGGAGCAAGACGGGAACTGTAGATGGAAAAGTCTTCTCATTCATGCTCAGGATTGACAAGACCACTAGATATTCAAGATATAATATTGATTGCAAGGTAGCAGCCTTAACCGGGATATATGCTCTATTATATTTTACTATTCCGCTATGAGTTCGCTCTTTGATATACTTATGTTTATTATAGGTTACCAACACCAACGATCCATACCTTAATGGACTTAGGTTTCGATTTAGTGCAAATTCTGACCTATTAAGGTGCAGGTTGTTGTATTTGGTATCAGAGCTTAGGTTAGTCGATCATAGGAATTAGGAAATGGTGAGAGAACGTACTTGTATTTTTCCTATAATTATATATATTATACGCCAAACTCTATCAATTCCAACTATAGAAGTGGTTGTGAACATATTCTAAAAAGATGGATGAGGCAACCATGAGTTGGAACAATAAATAGAGTTAAATTAATGTGTCTGCCCCAATTACACCATCATGTTGAAGCTATACCATAAGGAGTGGACCGAGAAGAGCATAATCATGATATATAGAAGGATCCCGGAGGTTGAATAGTACTTACTCCTTTGTTGGGCCTAGGTTGCATTATGACTGTAAATTTCGATGGATTACCATTGAAGATGTATATTTCATCCAAGTAGAAGGGAAGTAGGAATTTATATGTCGCAAGCATACAAAAGTAAGATGTGAAAAAGGATCGAGCAACTTCCTATAAGAAGGTATGGGTTAATCACCATTAGAGGATAGCTATATTTTTTTAATATATATTCTAAATAAGAAGAGGTTTAAGAGTAAAGGAAAAAGAATAAAAGTCCAAAATAAAGGACAACTAAAGCCCATTTCTGAGTCTGACCCCGTGCGGAAGAATTTGAAAAAAAGATTATAAAAATTCCTTGAAATGTTTTGAGTGGTTTTTTTAAAGGATTTATTTTGATAAAAGGACCCTGTCATTAAAAAGTAGTTGTTTTGAGAAAGGAAGAAAATTTGAAAATTTTAAATTAAGGGGCTATTTGGAGATTCCTAGTGAAGTTTAAAATTGATTGGGTCAAAAAAATTTGATTTAAATGTTTTGGTAATGGGTTTTTTTTTTATGTTAATGGAAAATAAAGTTTATGTTTGGCTCGATGATTTTTCCTATTTTTTTAAATTTGGAAGTTCCATTTTAAAATTCTTTCTAAGAGATGGATAGATGGTATTTGATTAAAATGGAATAAAGAGAATAAATAGGTAAGAATGCCCAATAAGAAAGATAGGAGAATATTCCAATATAAGGAAAATACAGAGAGAAACAACTGAAATAGAATTATATGTATTTCTTTCCATGTTAATGAAAAAAATCTCAATGACTAAAGTAGTAACGAATGCACTACAATGAGTCAATGGGGAAAACAATAAAAGAGAAAAGGAGCTATGTAAGTGAAAGCTGCATGAAGGTAATATAAGTAGGAGGAATTTTAATAGTTGCAATATTAGGAAATTTAAATAGGAACGACATTAGGAATTTATATTAAATAATGTATGCAATCTAATTAGAAACGATGTAGGAAATTAGAGGCAAAGGTAGAAAAATGGATGATTTCCATAAATATGTGTAGTAATTGCGCATATCTTTTAGAAGTCACCCTTATGGGAAATTAGAACCTCCGCTAAGGTCGAAGTGCAAATAGCATGAGTAGTAGTAAAATAATAAAATGGAAGTTATCCTTATCTACACCGGTTTTCTTTGTTTAAAGTTACAAAAGATGTTTTTTGAAAAATGGTTTGGTATAACAATTGAGTTTTTTGATGCAAATAAATGTTTTGAGTTGAAAATTCTACTTTTGAAGAAGTAAATCTCTATTTTAGAAAGTCTTTGAAAAGGGAAAGTTGGTTAGAATGGAAAAATTTTCATGGCTCATTTTGGAAACTAAGCAATTTTAATTAATAAAAAGGTTTCTAAGTTTATATTCTCAAAGATAAAGGTTATTGATTAGGTACTTCATGACTGTGAAGTTTTAATTTTATAAAGAGTGGTGAAAACCAAACCAATTTTTGATATAGAGGAGATAGGAATGACTGCCTTGATAGAATAGGGTAAATGTCAAGGCTATGAATAAAATAACTATGAATGCTTGTAGGGTAGAAACAAGGAATCACCGTTAATTATAAGGAAATTGGTATGAACCTAGGAATGTGTGATTATACATATGTGAAAGCCAGAAGAATAACCCTTAATGTAATGGGGAATGGTATCAAAGTACACTGTTGCGAGTCCTAGGAAGTACTCGCATGAAAGTTAAAAGACAAAGAAGGTAAATATCAAAGTTCAACCATCTGTTAAGAGATTTTAATTGAAAGAAGATAGTAGTATGGTTGGAGAAGAGAATAATGAGATGGAAAACACACATAGAGGATGTTGGTTGAATTAAGGTTAAAAAAAGCAGGATAAGTGGTAGGAAAGTTATTCTACCCAGCCAATTTTTCGATGAGTTACTCTAAATGTGTAAAGTTTATATTTCTTACCCACTATAGAGTGGGAATGCACAATTTATCCTATAACCAGAGTGTAATAATTGAAGTAATGGATGAAACTTATTAAAAGCATATGACATCTGGGTTGTAATGGCTTCCAGTTAATGTTAAAGGGCGACTTCTAACAATTGTTTCTTTTAAGATATTTGGTGTAACGATCTAGATTTTTGAACAGTTTATAATTAAATATTGGAATTATTTAAATAATTGAATCTTGGATTTAACTCAAATAAAAATTATTTCCAAGGCTTATTTAAATTCTGTTTAAATAATAAATGGTTATTGTAAATTTTAATTTACAACTTAAGCGATTTAAATTGTTTTAAAAATAATCTATTTTAATTAACGTGTAAAATTATCATTCCAGGGCACTGACTTGGATTTTGATGAAATTAGTGCCATTGGATCCAGAATAATGAATTGTTGTACATCGACGAGTTTTGTGACGATAGGACGTGCTGTGTTGTCGTGCGTGCTCGATATGCGAAAAATGCCTATAGATACATCATCACTTCTTAAACAAATTCAAAATATTCCCTCTTTCTCTTCTATTTTAAAATTTTCCTGCCGCCACCACTGTTTAACTTCAAGCAATTAAATCGTGAGCTGTAGTTGACGAAATTGAGTGATCTTGGATTTATCGGCTTCGTGTAGTCAAGGGCATCATAGTAGTGTGCTTCGTTTTGGGTGCGATGAGGTTTGGTTTTTTTTGACATAAAGCAGTCAAGCCTAGGGCATGAGATTTCAGTGACCGTGGGTGGAGTTAGGCGATGTGATGGGCGCGTTGAGTTTCTATGGCAAAGACGTGTTAGTAGAAGTGGTTTAGGGTAGTTTAGCATTGAACTATGAAGCGCGACATGTTTGTTATCTTTTTCTGGTAGTGGAAGCCGCAACTTGTACGGAGGGTGCAAAGGTCAAATCGGGGGTATGGTTGAACTTGCTGGGGCCTAACGAGTAGTTTGGCGTAGGTGTTGGCGGCTTTTGGCATGTGATATGACGGTGGTAGGTGAAGTTTCGAACCTGAAGGCATTTTCTATTTTGGCTATTATGGTCGGATTTGGAAGAGGGGATGGAGGTGATGGTTTGGGGTTGGTCGGACTTGGATCGAGAATTGAAGTTCGCAGGTGGGGCGGTTCGACGATGCGGTGCTTGGAGTTGGTGTGCACATGCACGTTAGGTTAGGTCACGGTGAGTATCTTTGTGCAGAAGAAGAAGAAGAGAGGAAGGGAGAATGGGAATTTGATTTGGGGGGCAATTGTTTTTAATTAAATAATAATTAAAGTTGATTAATTAAATTTAAATTTAGTTTTTTATATAACTCATATCTTGTTCATATGAGATCCAATCGAGCCACTGTCTTCGCCATTGCGCTCGTATCGATGATATCTATGCATTGGAGTTGGATTCATCGAGTTTGGGGCTTATGGGAATTTTAGTCAAAATCGAACTGTAACGACCCGTATTTTAACGGATCGACAAGTTCGACAGAATTTGGAATTTTAGAGTTTTTGAGCCATTTCAGATTTTAGGCGAAAATGGCTAAGTCTTGAGTCGTGAACGACTTAGTGTAAGTCGTGAGTCGTATACGACTTAGGAGATAGGAGCGACTCAGGGATTTGGCTAGTTAAGGGTGTAAGGATAAGTCGTTTGAACGACTTAAGGGGGTAGGCGCGACTTAAGGACTGGGTGAGATAAGGCTTAAGTTGTAACAGTTAAGTCGTGACCGAGTTAAGGTGATGAGTCGTACCCAAGTCATCTGATGAGTCGTACCCAAGTCATCCAATGAGTCGTACCCAAGTCATCCGATGAGTCGTACCCAAGTCATCCGATGAGTCGTACCCAAGTCATCCGATGAGTCGTACCCAAGTCATCTGATGAGTCGTACCCAAGTTATCTGATGAGTCGTATCCTAGTTATCTGATGAGTCGTCTGACCAGTTGAGTCGTAACCTCAGCTATTTGTTAAGTCGTGACCGACTCAGTAGTTGGCTGCTAGGCTATAAGTCGTAGAATGGGTTATCTCGTCTAACCAGTTAAGTCGTGGACGAGTTAAGGGATGAGTCGTAAGCTGTTGAGTCGCGCGTAGGTGATAACTCGCGCAAGTGGATGAGTCGTAGCCTTTGTGATGAGTCGTATACGAGTTAGTAGTTGAGTCGTCTAACCTGTTAAGTCGTAAGGGATCTGGGTTTTGTTGAGTCGTAGGCGCATGCTATAAGTCGGAGACGACTTAGGAGATAACTGTTTTGTCGTGAGTCATAGGCTGAAGTGTGTTAAGTCGTTGAGTCATAGGGCTTTGAGTCGTGAGTCGTAAACGACTCATGGAGGCAGACGAGATAGGGATTTCAACTATAAATAGGAGAGTTTCTCTTCATTTTTGGGATCCGGATTTTGAAGCGACGAAGTGCTGCCATTTTGAGAGCTCGACTTCTACACTTCTTCACTTCTTTTCTCCACTCTAATCTAGTGCTTCCTTCCATCCAAATCAAAGATCAAGATTGAAGATTCAAGAGCTAAAGTTGAAGATCTTCATCTTTTCAAGAGAAATTTCTTCGTTTGAAGCGGATTCGTGATAGATCAAGCTTGATCCTTCGCTGTCCAGATCTGAAGCGTGTTGATTTGAGGTTGTTTGGGTGATTTGGTGAGTGGTGATTATCTCTCACACGGATCCAAAGGAGTATATCGGATTGTTGGCTCGATTTGGTGTTAAAATAGAGATTTCCATGCATTTTCTTCATCCAAAGTGTAGATCCATATAGATCCATTGTTCATGATGATGTTACATCCATTTTATCATATGATAACCTATGCAAGTTCATTCATCAAGTTTGTAGAGATATAATCCATGTTTTCATGCTTATTGGACTTTCAACTCTTTAATTACGAAAATGCCATTATTGTTATAATTGTCTACTTAGATCATATTTGAATGCTTGATTGTTTGGATTGATGTTTGATTTGATTGATTGTTATGAACTAGATGATTGATGATTAGATTTAGACCGAAGACGATTCAAAAGCTAAGGGAAAGGCTCTTGAATTGGGAAAGCTGCTCGTGGCATATGTAGCGGGATGATGAAGCTCTTATGCATAGATTTGATGATGTGATGTTGAGATGAGACTTCACGAGGATGTGATGAAGCGAGGCAATCATATGATGAAGACTTGGTCTAATCCAGATGGGATCATTCCAAGCATGTTGATAACTCGGTGATATGATTCGAGTTGGGGATAATGAATGGATAAGAGAATAGTCGTCGAGGAGGATGACTAGGAGGCTTGGATAGCATCGTTGTTGAAGGTTCTAGCATGCTCTAAGAAAGAGTACGTTTGGGCAGATTCGATAGTCCCAACGGCCAACTGTTGATGGTCGAGTACTCTGGGCAGATTCGATAGTCCTAGGCACGGGCTGCGACGACGTGCGGGAGTTATGTCTAGAACCGGGGTTTCCATTAGCCCTTGACGGACGGCTGAAAGAATGTGCCGGTCATTCAATTAACGGTGATATCGAAGCAATGATAACAGTGATAGCCAGAGTCATGGATGTTTGGTTGTAACGTCATTCGGACTCAAGAGCGGTATTTTCTGGGTGCTTATCTGATTGAGGCCTTGGTACTTGGAAAACATCGCCCTTGACTCGAGTGATAGTAGCTTTACTTCAAATTGTATGCTCTGCTATGGTTGCTTCTGCTTAGTGTGTGTCTGGGGGCTATCACTGTAGAATGAGGTTGGAGTGGGAGGGTTGTATTCCTATTCCTTTTCCTTTATGCTCTTTTGGTACGTTGTTAGTTAATTTACTGCTCACTAAGACTGTTGTCTGACTCAAGGCTTTATGTTTTAATTCTTATTGCCTTGGGCTGTTCGTCCATGTTGGGACGGGCAGACTAGGTAGCAGGTGACAGGTGCTGTTCTCTTCTCACGATGCTGATATCGAAGACGAGCTAGAGGGTTGCATATTATCTTCTTATATGTACTGGATATTCCGCTGTTTTGTATTCTCTGAGAGATATGTAGTGAGGCTTGATGTATTGACTATTTGGATGCTGTATTCAACTATTATGAAGTTTTATATGATGTCATTTTATTCTGTAAAGCTTCACTATACATATGTTCTATTGTATTTTGTCCATGCGCTGTGAGTAATACGATAGATTCTGTTGCTTTAATTTACCTTGGCAATCGTCCATGGTCGCCTGGCACACTTTACAGCGCACTGTCTCTAGATTCGGTGCAGGGGTCATGGGCGGTCGTCACACGAACGGTGTTCGATTTTGGACAATTTGGAAACGTGAAAGCATTAACTGAAGTTTGGGTGAGTTTTACTCACTAGTTGATTATATACTGTTGTATATATAATTGTTGTTGTATTGAAAATATAAACTGTATAACAAACAATGCAAGTTATTACTTTTGGATCTCGCCTTGTTTTGTAAAACAAGTGAGAACATTATTATTAAGTATAATATCTCGTTCGATCATCTATAACATGTATCGTGGCCCAGTGTACTTCTTTACTTGTTTGATATTGCTTTGTGAAAAGTGATAGCGTATTATATATGTTAGAAATGATATAGTCGTTACAAACGTGCTTTGAAATCCCTAATATTTGACATATGTTAAATTGGATAAAGTGGGTAAATTGTGGAAATATATATGAATGTATATATATTGGGTTGTTCTACACACGTTTGGGTGTGTTTGGCATAAAGGAATTGGTTTAAACTTTTATGGAAATTTCAAATGGTAGAAGCGAAACGGTCGCGATGGGTGCACTTTGAAATCGTTGTGATCTGCGATTTTAAAGTTAACTTTGGAAGACATCCTAGGGCTTTTTCATATTGATTAATAAGTACTATTAGTGTACTTATATGGGAAAATAATAAGGTTTAAATATATTTCTGAAAATCATTTATGAATTTTTAAAGTGATGGTTTTAAATTATAAAGCGGATTTTAAAGTGGTGTTTTAAACAAAAGGTTTTAAAATATAGTATAAGTATTTTAAAAGTATATTTTTAGTATATATATGGTTTTAGAAGTTATTAAAGATTTTATTATAGATTTTTGAAATGGATTTTATATTATAATATTTTACAAATGGTTTATAGTATTTTATTAAATATCTTTGTTTTATAAATAAATTAGTATATGTAAATATATATCTTTTTAAATATATTTTAATATATATATAGAAGTTTTAAAAAAGGAAGTTTGGTATTTTTAAAAGGATATAAAAGGAGTTTTGGGAATATAACACTTATGTTATAATGGATTGTTTTACAAATTGATTAAAAAAGGTATATTACCTTGTTTAATAAAAAGGAGAAGTATTTAGAACTTTAAATGGATATTTTAAAGTAAATGGCAAGTATTAAAGTGTTTTTGGGTTTATAGTATCGATGATTATGCAACATCTGTTTTAACCCATATAACTATACTTTTGAAAAGTAATTGGATCTTTAACATGGAATTTTAAAGATAGCAGAATACTAAATGGTTTTGGGGTTGGTCGTAAACAATGTTTTAGTAACATTTGTTTTTAAACCCTTGTGTAATATTTTAAAGTGTTAAAATATTGTAAATGAGTTTGGGAAAAATACTTAGATCTTTAAAATGGGATTTTAAAGAGGATAACAAGTATGAAATAATTTTGGGTTTATTGTGGCAATGTGTTAGTAATGTTCGCCTCTAACCCATTTTGATTATACTTACATATGTAAATGGATCTTTGAAAAGAATGTTTTAAAGATAATCATATGTGAAGTGGTTTTGGGTTTGTAGTGACAGTGTTTGAGTAACATTTATCTTAAACCCATTTGAAATTGATTTGTGAATATACTTATAAGGTTGAGATAAGTATATGAATAATTTTGGGAAGTGCTAAAATGTGTTGAAAATGAATAGTAACATTTTAATAAAATAGTGAAGTTTAATTAACGAATGGAGTTTCATTTATAAAGGAGTTTATTGAGTAAAAATGAGTTTTACTAATAAAAGAGGTTTTTAATTAATAAATGAAGATTAATTAAAAAGAGGATTAGAAGTCGTTTATATGACTTGATCGTGCTTGTTATTTCGATCAGGCTTTGTGTTTTACTTGCTCGTGGACAATATATGGGGACTTGGTTTCCCGTATGCGATTATTCTCATTGTATTGGATTGTTTGTTTATTTGGTAGTAAAATAACCGACTATCAAATCTTGGCCAAACATACTTTGATATCTAAAAGAAACACGAGTATTATATGGTATAGTTATGTTCGGTGATACAATATTGTACGCATAAACTCATTTTGTTCTTCTAGGACAATGGTAAGGAAACACGTCTGCTTAAACGGTTAGGAGGTGATCTCTGCTCTTATGTATGTCTGTTTATTTCCCACAGAACCGGGGTTGAGATTCACTGGAAATTGATCGATTGATTTTGGAGCACCCGGTAAGTGGGGGAGTGTACTTATATGAGATGACTTGAAACCATAACCACTCTAAAACCATATACGTGTTCTATGCTTTGGAAGAGGTTCATGATTGCTTTGTGATGGCTTCGTGATTGGTTCATGATTGCTTCGTAACGCTGGAATCTATGTGGATAATCGAGATCTATTTGAGATGCTCGAACACATGTAGTTGTTCATGATCTATTCAGGATGCAAGAATCCATGTGTGATTCCGAGACCTGTTAAGGTATGATAATCCAGTGTGGTTCCAAGATCTATTGAGGAATCCATGTGTGGTTCCTAGATCTATTGAGATATGGGAATCCATGTGTGGTTTCGTGATCTGTATGAGTTGGAGCTCGTGTGGACGATCTGTTCGAGTGGTGACTTGTGGGCTGGAATGCCGAACGTAGGCTTATCAGTGAGTATGACTAAAACCAGAGATAAGAGACATAGCCAATAGGATTGGAAAACCTATAGGGTGCATGCGACTCCATTTCTAGAGATACTTATTGGGATATGGATGTGGGAGTGATGCATCAGGTCTTAGTAGGACCAGCTATGGTTTTCCTATGGTACATTCACTAGTGATGTACAACGCTTTAGAAGGACTCTAATCCTTGTGCAGTAGATCGGAGTCGGCTTTAATCCGACGAGATCTACATGGAATCCTATATAATTAGCGAACGTACCTTAGAGGTTGTGATTGTATACCTTTTATTATTGTAATGTACACTCACTTTTTCGCAGCTATGTGATTATTTATATTTCACACCTTAGACATTCTTATATTATCACTGGATTTTATAATATAAATGGTTTGATTATAAGGTAGAAACCCATCCGTGTTTATTGACGGTGCGGTCTTATGATATACCCTTATTTTGAAATGTTTTAAGATATAGTAAATCTATATGATTTGAGTTTCTCACGCTGGTTTACCAGGCTGATTCAGATGTTATTTTCTTAATGCTTGGGTCAGCTCAAGTATGTTTTTAGATTTAGCTATGATTCATCGGAGCTCTTGAAGAGGAGCTAGATGATTTCCTACCGTACTTTATTCCACTGCATTACTTGGTTTGTATCTATCAGCATTTATGAGGACATGATGTTATAACTGTCTAGGCTAGTGATATGTTAGTTTTCTCCGATTGATATATGTGTATAAAGGTTTCCTTTTTGGTAAAGACCTTTTGAGATATTATATATTATCGTTCCACGTGTGAGATTATGATATTGTGTTCTCTTCTTTCTTATTCTATTTCTATTTCTTTTTATTTTACCCTAACAATTCGTCTTTTCGGACTTGGATGCTCGGCACATGAATACCATGGATGAATTAGTATAGACATTCGAGGGTCGAAAAGACGGATCATTACATTTGAGTTGTAATTGGTAGTTGTTTCTTTTCAGGTATTGAAAAAAGCATACGATATGATATGAGATATGTTCCTATTTTATTACTATGTTGATTTTCTGGATGAGCTTTGACCACTATACATACATACATATATTATATATTGGGAAACAGTATAAATAAGAAAATCTCATTGTTTGCGCCAAAAATGGTCACAAACCCCGAATGTTGTGAAAGCACCAGTGTATGAATACAAATCAGCAATATTCAAACACAAATCTCAAATCTAAACAAACAACAAACAGCAACCCAGAAATAATGAACAAAAACACGAGATTTATAGTGGTTCGGCTATCTCCGGCCTACGTCCACTCCAAAGTTTTTATCTTTAATTGATCGATGCTTGAAGATTACAATTTCCTATCGCGTAGTACAACGGATTTTATGATTATAATCTGAATCTAAGGCAGCAATGGTGATCTGGAGTAAATCTGGTAGAGTCTGGGCGCTCTTTAGTTCTCAAAGTTGTCCGACCCCTTTTCTGAATGACCAGGGGCTCTATTTATAGGTGTAGGAGGCTGATATTTCGCCTAAATTGAAGGGAGACCAGTTCTGGCACGTGAGGGGGCCCACATGCCCGCTTTTTGGAAATCCGGGCCCACTTTGGGATCGATTCGAAGCTATGTTCGAATCGATCAAGAAATTGTCCAATCAAGCTGAAATTTGGTGTGAACATTCTTCGACATGTGCCCAAGCTACTATGAAAATTTCATAGCATTTGGACTTGTAGATCTCGAGTTATGATCGATTCAAGGTCGCTTTTCTGGTTGTAGTGCTCTGTTCGAATCGATTACGTTCGAATCGATTGCTTCGAATCGATCCAAGCATGCGCTTCTGTGATGACGTGGTGCGCCTCCTTTGTAACATCCCGTATTTTTAAGCTATTGAATTTGAACATTTAATTCGTTTTAAATGTTAATGTGGATTCTTAATTGATTTTGAAATGAATGGATTTGGGTTCAATCAATGAAAATGAGCTATAATTTTAATTTATAGCAATTCTGGTTGAATTTGATTAATGGAAAAATAATAATTAAATATTCGAAATTGGGATAAAAGGTGAATTTGGGGTAAATGACTATAAAATGATATTTAAATGTATTTTTAGGTTCAATTGGTTATAAACAATAATGTTGGATTTTTAGATGAATTTAAAAGTCGACAAATTATTATTTGGAATTTTATATTAATTTAAAAATGAATTTAATATTATTAAAATGCGATTTAATCAGATTTTTGTCAGGAATGAGCCGGAATGATTTTTAATGTGTTTATAAATTTTATATGATTTATTGTCAAGTTATTAAACTTTTAAAAGTAAAATTTTATGCATTTTCGTAAATTTTGACAAATCGCTTGATTTAATAGACGAGTAAAATAGCCTTCCGGGGCGCAGTCTCGGAATTCGACGAAACCAGTTCCATTGGATCCGTAATAGTTAGTTATTATCGGATTTCAATTTTCGTAGCAATCGGAGTTGTCGTGTGACCGTGGCAGCTCAAAACGCATCGAAATCGATTTAACCGATTTAATTTTAAATTGATCGTTTTATTTCGTATCTCGCGCATACGATTAAATTAGCTTACGAAACTTGTTCCATTATGTCCGGAACGCAGAAAAACTCCAGGGTAGCCTGTCGGAACGTGAGAATTGGAGGTCGTTTGCGTTAATGGTTAAATTGAGATATTTTATTAATAAAATAATATTAAACCATTATATAAATTCACATTATGATTCAAACCCTAGAGATACGTTCAGCCGCCGCTTACATTCTTTTCGATGGCCGAAGTCGCTCGGCATTCATCCCTCAAAATCTCTTCATCCAAGCCTTAATTCGCAAATTTTCTAACTGGTAAATTGTAGAGCTCTTCGAGCTCGTCAGATCCAACGGAGGATCTCTGCCATCGTAGTCGTTTGGAGCCGGTTGTGGGCGATAAACGCCACGCGTTCGATCGCGAAATCAAGGGGAATGAGGGCACCGAGTTTCACGTGGTTTGGGGTAGGAGAAGATTAGGCTACGGCGAACAATGTGGTGGCAGCTGATCGTTGGCTCGTCGAGGATGGAGGTGGCGACTTCGAGCCCTAATCCGCGTGTATGGGTTCGATTTTAGTCTGGGTATGTCACGCGAGAGAAGAGAGGGGGATGCGGGGTGGTTTCGTGATGACGGCCCGTTATGGTTTGGGGGTAATTGTAAATTAAATTAAAGAAAATTTGTTTTAAATTGTTGTTCAAACTTTGTAAATTCATATCGAGTTCATACGTACTCAGATTCGAACGAAACTGGAACCGTTGGAATCGCAGAAACGAGTGCTATGAGATGGTGCAGATCCGGAGTCATTCCGAGCAAGTAGGAATTTGGGTTAAATCGGACGTCGTTCGGTTTAATTCAAAATTTCGAACGCTCGCCGAAACTCAAGGTGAGTTTTTCTCACTCACATCTGGATGCTAGGCATTTTAAATAGTTAATATTTAAATATCTGTGTGGATGGATGAATATAATTGTTATTATCAGTCTGGATTGATATTTATATTGTGATGTGCTAATATTTGTGGATGCAGGGAGAAACAGGTTGGAGGGATCCAACTGGATTCCTCACAATTGTAGCAATTATTTTATAATTGTTAGTGAATACCTGTTTATATGTTGTGATTGATAAATCTGGAAATTTAATTGTGTTGTGAAATTGTTGTATAAATCATAATTACAGAATTTAATTTATAAATGGACAAAATTGGGTTTTTACGAAATAAGTAAATTGTTAAATTAAGAATTTTTGAAAAATAGAATTTGAAATCTGGTTTGGAATGGGAAATGAAAAAAATGGTAAAATTGGAATTTAATATTGCGGGAAAATTTATCAATCGATAAATATGAAATATAAATTTTTCTGGAGATTAAATTTATGAAATTATAAATTGTTTAAAATAACGGTGTTTATTTTAATAATGACTAATGTTATCCGGAAATTAAAAATATGTTAAATGGAGTTTCCGACTATAAATTAACAAGTTCAAATGAAAAATAGAATGTTTTGAAATGCCGTATTTCATTGGAATTTAATTAAGTGAATTGGAAATTTGGCTTCCATTAGAAATTCACCAAAAATGTTTAATTTAAAATGTGTTAAACTATGATTTAAAAATGAATTTCCGGATATGGGAAATTAGGTGTGAACTTCGGATGAAGTCATAGTTAAATATGGGATTTGGGATTTATGTTGTAAAACATAATTGACTTGAAATAAATCAGTGGATTTATATGAAAGAGTACTTTGGAATGTTTAGAAACGGGAAAGTGTTTCCCTGGGAAAACCAAGTAAATGTTTTACAAAAGATTTTATTTAACTAAGGTTAAGTTTTAAATTGTTTAAAAAGTATTTTTAAGAAATCGTTATTTTTAAAGAAATAAATTAATAATTTTTAATACCATAATAATTTGGGAGTATATTAGCAATTATTTTTACAAATGGATTTATTTAAAAGTTGGTTTTAGCTTAAGTTGTTAAAATTAGCATTTTTCTTCTTATAGCGCTATTTTAAGTTTAGTGAAACTGAAACCCTTATCATTAAATCAAAGTTTATGTGTTAATAACTAGTTTTCTTCACATATTTTAAATCTATATTTTGAGTAAATAAATAGAAGTAATTTTCATATTTTAAAGTATATTTCAGTATAAAGTATTTTTAACTGTTTTAAATGCAAATTGTTTTATACTTGGTTATTCCCGATGGGAATAAAGGGTAAAGGATTTACCTTGTAAAGGAAGAGTTTGGAAAATTGTTTTCAAACGAGTTTTGAAAATGTGAAAATATATCTTTGAAAGATATTAGAAGCAAATAAATAATATGGAGATTATTTATTTTGTGATGGATGTGTATGGATGTTTGTGAACATTAATTGGTAGTTAAATCACCGACTATCAATATTGGCCAAATGCGCTGATCGTTTCGAAGAGACCGGGATCGAGTTTCCGTATACCGGGATTCTAGGTCTGGAGACTCGAATACCACTTCGATTCGGTTTGTACGTTTCGTGTAACGTGTTTGGAGTCGAAGATGGAGCAGTGAAGTGCAAGGGCTAGTCGCTACTAATCCTGAGGATATTTCCAAAATGGATGTAGTAGGAGTAGTGCCTTCGGTTCCGTTCGGACCCGGGACGGACTTGTATGGACGAATGCTTTCGTGACATCGTCAGGTGGACGATGGGCATTCAAAGTGAAATGTTCTGTAAAGGTAACGCTTAGCCTCAAGCCTCATCAACCGGGAATGACTGAAAATCAGGGGATATGCAGCAAGGCTTCGTGGGTAGCCCCCACTTGAGAGTAAGGTCATCCCTGTCTAGATGTCCCTTTTATTTCGGCTTAGTGGTGCGGTTGTTGATCACAACCGTGGGGTGATTTTACTTTGAATTATCCAGTAAGGGATGATTCCGGTCTTGTGTTGCAGGGGAGCGGGCGTACTCCTCGGTACTGTGATCTAGGCCACGTACTGTGACAGGTGGTACCCCAGTGCCTAGTCATTCGTTGGAAATCCATTTTCCCTACGTGCCTTGTACGGTATTTGTTTGTATACCTAGTATGCTGGAATTTAATCATGTAACAATTTCAGCTATTTTAATAAGTATTTGTATCTAGACACTATTATAATATCAGAGGATTTTTATAAAAAGGTGTTTTAGTTATCGTAAGGTAAAAACCCGACATGTTTATTTGTGGCGTGGTCTTACGAGATGCTTTTGTTTCAAAGGATTTTTGAACTTTAATAATCAGTTTGGATGTATTTATGATGCGCTGGTATTCCAGACTGACTCGGGTGTTATTTTATTATAATGCTCGGGTCAGACCGAGTATATTTCAGGATAGGTTGCTATGGAGCTCAGGAGAGGAGCTGGATTCTGAGACGTATTTCTCGTACTTGTATTATTCCGCTGCTGTGATTGTTGAGATTGTTTGACTAGCTATGGTTGGTTGTATTGATATACTCTGATGATGATGTATTGTATATAAACAGATATAGTTTTCATTTGTGTAAAGATCTGTTCTATATATTATATTTTATCCGCTGCGATTGTGAGATTCTGATTTGTTTGGTTCTTTCTTCTTCTATCTACCTTCTTATTCTTCTACAATCTGTCTTTTCCGGCATTCGATCGTCGGCATATTATACTGTTGAGTATTTTGTGTCGTTTTTCGAGGGTCGAGAAGGGCGGGTCGTCACAGTGGTATCAGAGCTTAGATTGGCGACAACCTAGGCTTTGGTGGGAAAATTACTCATTTTTAAATAGAGTCGGAAGTACTCTATAATGAGTTGAGTGTAATAATAGCTATGAGAGCGTACTTGTTAGTGGATATAAAATTGTTTTTGTACTGTGTTGACTTATCGGTTGAGTGTTTATGAATTCTGGTCGGTGCGGGAAGTACAACCGTATCGATAGGGGTTTCTAAACTCTTAAACAAGATAAACCGACATAGTATTATTTTTAAAGTGGGTAAATGAAATAATTTTACCCAAAATTGTATTTTGATATAAAAAGAAATAATTTTCTAAATTATTATATGTATTGGATGCTTGTTTGGTTGTTTCTTCTATAATCAAATAAGAAATTAAAACATGATCTAAAATTTGAAATGATATATATAAGAAATAAGAAGTTAAAATATTAAAATGGTTTATAACCAAATGAAATTGACTGGATATGTTTTAAATAAGAAAAGTAAAAATTTAAAATTTGATTTAAACTAGAATTTTGACCCCGGAAATTTTGAAAGGGATTTCAAATGGAATTAAACAAAGTTTTGGGAGTTTGACTTTGTGGAAATGTTAGAAATGTTTTCAAAAGCATTTGTAAGAATGGAGTATATTTTGGGGAAATATTTTTGAATAGAAATTGTTTTGAGGTGGATTTTGGAAGTGGAAAGCATTGAACTCACTTCAGTCGCTGGAAAATAATCCTGATGATGCTGGCCACATCATTAGAATTCATTTTCGAGTTTCTAAAGTGATGGATTGCTACCAAAATAGTTGGTTATGGTATTTGTTTGGACTTGTTTGGGAAACAAGTGATTTTGGAATTTTCAAAAGGAAAATTGTTTGGTAAAAGCAGTTTGTTTTGGAATTTGGTATTTGATTTGAATATCAAAAGAGAAATGTGTTGATTTTTATTTCAAATTGAAATAAATCCGGGTAAATTGAATTCTGGGAATTCTATTTTAAAATAAAAATGTGAAAGTTGAAATGATTCAACTATATAACTTATAAAGGAAAGTTGATTTAAAGAAGAATTGAGTATATATGGAATGTAAATTTACTTTGAATAAATGAAGGTGAATGGAATATATCTGGATTTAACTTATGATAAGTTAAATAAAATTAAGGATTTGAAATTGAATTAAATCTAAATGAATTGGAATTAAATGGAAGTTGAGATAACGGTGAAATGTAAATGCTTATGATTGTGCAAATGAATTCATATTCTTAAGTTATTAAGTGTTAAAATTTGACATTGTGATTATAAAAATGTGGATTGGTTTGAAATGAGCAATATAAACTTACAAGTAAATAAGTTGGAGGACTTGAGAATGAAGATTTGATTTTAACTCAAGTAAAATGGAATTATAATCACAAATGGAAATAATAAGTGGAATGGTGAATTCGAACTTAATTTTAAATGGAATGCAAAGTAAGGTGAAACAATTATAAAATATAAAAGAGGTAAGTGAACTGAAGTTAGTAAATAAGTTGAACTTGGATATGGAGAATTAAGATTAAATTGAATTTGGTTTAACTTCGACTAAGATGGAATTAAGCTGAATGTTAAAATTTCTGTTGTGTTATGAATAAGAATGAATGTAATTAAATTCTTATTTAAAGTAGTAAAGGAAATGGTTTAAATTCAGGTGGGCTAAATAAAATTTAGATGAACTTGAATTAATTCTGGAAAGGAATTAAATTGAAAATGCATATATAATCTAGTTAACCTTGAATTAAATTTGGATAAGAATTTAATTAAATGGAAATTTAATTTAGTTGAAGTGATGTTGAATGAAGTAAATGCTTACTCAATTAAATCCAAAATGATTGTTT
Organism: Allium fistulosum; assembly: GCA_030737815.1. Taxonomy (NCBI): domain Eukaryota; kingdom Viridiplantae; phylum Streptophyta; class Magnoliopsida; order Asparagales; family Amaryllidaceae; genus Allium; species Allium fistulosum. Next base: position 870,217,838 of record CM060904.1, on the reverse strand, counting down.
GGAAATAAATCTTGTGTAAGCTAAATTAAATGGAATTTGTATTGCAATAAATAGAATTTTGATAGTTTGGTCAAAATTTAGAAAGTAAGGAAAAAAAATCCAGTTGTTGAATGAAATTTAAGTTTGGTAATAAATGTTGGAAGTGAGAATGTATAATGGGATTAGATTATAATAGTGATGGTTTGAATTGTAAGTAAATTCAAATGAGAGAAATAATTTAAATGGTCTCTTTGTTGATAAAATAAATCTAAAATGGATTGGATAAATAAACGAAGAGCATTAAACTTTGTAAATGAATTGAAATTGGTTGAATGAGAATCAGATGGAAATAAAATTAAATAGATAATGGTAATATTGTGAAACTACTTAAGCAAATTGAAAGAAACAAATGATTGTGGATGAGCTTTATTAAGAAATTTGAATGGAATTTGTTGGATAATAAAATTGAATTGAAAGTGAAATGATATTCATTAATTATTGTGGTAAATTAAGAATGTATGAGTTGAATATAACCCAGGATCGAATGATATTAATATAAACTTGAATTTGGTTAATGGAAATAAAGATGTAAGGAAAATGTAATTTAACAATTACATTGGAAAGAGAAAATATTTGGTTTGTGAACCTTGTAATGGAATAAAATTTATATGAATCCAAGTTGGAAATAATTTTAAATGGTTATAAGCTTAAGTGGCAATTGTTTTGCTTGAATGACATGGAAATTTGCATGTATTTGCAATTGAGTGTTTAAAAGCAATTGGAATTGAATTGTGAATAAATTGATATGAATGGGAACCCAATTCAAAGAGTTTTGTATATGAATGCAAGTGAATTGGTTAAGAATAGCAAATGAAATTGATTTTGAATCAATAGGAATAATTGACCTCTTAATGAGTAATGTTTGCATATGAATGGAAATGGATCATAACTGAAATGCAAATGTTTCAAGTTTAAAATGAAATTTGATTGTAAATCAAATTTGGAATGTAAGTAAAATTAAAAGGTAAGAAAGGCATATGTAATCATATTGAAGTGGAAATAAATTGGTTGAGATAAATATGAATTGTATGTAGTGAACTTGAATTTAAAGCATTCAAATGAAATAAAATGAAGTTGGACTTGAATAAGTAATTTGAAAGGTGATTGAAATCTTTGAATTGTTGATAAAATATGGTTGACATTGTTAATGATAAAGTTTGCTTGGTTTGGTTATGAAATGGATATGTTTGGCTTGCATTTATATTGGAAATATTATGAAAATGTTCTTATCTTTGAAATTTGATGAGTTTCTTGAGTTTAGTACAGGGACGGGAGGCGTTCGAGAGAGTTGGAGCGTGCATATGCTAGATATTAGCCGCTTTCTTTTAAAAATTTGTTAAAAGGTACGCCTACGCAAATATAATTGGGAAAATGATATATATATTGTGATATATTTTGGTTTCCGGCTATGTGAGCCGATGTATATATATATATTTGTGTATCCTGCGATATCGCAGAAGCTCCTCCGTGCAAAGGAGACTCTGCCAAAAATTTTCAGAAATTTTGGGAGTTAGAAATTTTTTTTGGGGTTTTTGGGAAAATTTATTAATAAGTAAAGTTATTTTGAAAGCGAGTGTTAAAATAAAGGCTTTAGAGTAAATGTAGCAATTGAGTTTGGGATTGGGCTAAAGGTTTGGGAAAGTGAATATAAGCTTTTAACTAAGCAATTGGAAAGTAAATGGGTTGGAGAGTATTTTCTACCTTAGCAAATTTCGGGGACGAAATTTTTATAAGGGGGAAGGAATGTAACATCCCGTATTTTTAAGCTATTGAATTTGAACATTTAATTCGTTTTAAAAGTTAATGTGGATTCTTAATTGATTTTGAAATGAATGGAATTGGGTTCAATCAATGAAAATGAGCTATAATTTTAATTTATAGCAATTCTGGTTGAATTTGATTAATGGAAAAATAATAATTAAATATTCGAAATTGGGATAAAAGGTGAATTTGGGGTAAATGACTATAAAATGATATTTAAATGTATTTTTAGGTTCAATTGGTTATAAACAATAATGTTGGATTTTTAGATGAATTTAAAAGTCGACAAATTATTATTTGGAATTTTATATTAATTTAAAAATGAATTTAATATTATTAAAATGCAATTTAATCATATTTTTGTCAGGAATGAGCTAGAATGATTTTTAATGAGTTTATAAATTTTATATGATTTATTGTTAAGTTATTAAACTTTTAAAAGTAAAATTTTACGCATTTTCGTAAATTTTGACAAATCGCTTGATTTAATAGACGAGTAAAATAGCCTTCCGGGGCGCAGTCTCGGAATTCGACGAAACCAGTTCCATTGGATCCGTAATAGTTAGTTATTATCGGATTTCAATTTTCGTAGCAATCGGAGTTGTCGTGTGACCGTGGCAGCTCGAAACGCATCGAAATCGATTTAACCGATTTAATTTTAAATTGATCGTTTTATTTCGTATCTCGCGCATACGATTAAATTAGCTTACGAAACTTGTTCCATTGTGTCCGGAACGCAGAAAAACCCCAGGGTAGCCTGTCAGAACGTGAGAATTGGAGGTCGTTTGCGTTAATGGTTAAATTGAGATATTTTATTAATAAAATAATATTAAACCATTATATAAATTCACATTATGATTCAAACCCTAGAGATACGTTCAGCCGCCGCTTACATTCTTTTCGATGGCCGAAGTCGCTCGGCATTCATCCCTCAAAATCTCTTCATCCAAGCCTTAATTCGCAAATTTTCTAACTGGTAAATTGTAGAGCTCTTCGAGCTCGTCAGATCCAACGGAGGATCTCTGCCATCGTAGTCGTTTGGAGTCGGTTGTGTAACGACCCGACTTTCCAGACCCGAAAAATCGAACCATTTTAGTTAAGAAGAAGAGGTAGAAGAAGAAAAATAGAAAACAACATCAGAATCTAACCATCGCAGCTAAATAAAATATAATATATATTAACAGATCTTTACACAAATCAAAACTATATCAGTTTTATATAATATAGCATCAGAGTATACACCAGAGAACACATAACATACAACTGGACAATAACCATATCATGTCCTCAATACAACAGAGTACAACAATCAACACAGCGGAATATATATATAAACAAGTACTGGAGATACGTCTCGCCATCCAGCTCATCTCCTGAGCTCCACAGCATCATATCTTGTAACCTATAATACTCGGTCTGACCCGAGCATCATATAAAACAATACCCGAGTCAGTCTGGAATACCAGCGTGAGAAAATCACACTCAAATTGATTATTAAAGTTTCAAAATCCTTTGAAAACAAAAGCATCTCGTAAGACCACGCCACAAATAAACATGTCGGGTTTTTACCTTACGATAGCTAAAACACTTTTTATCAAAATCCTCTGATATTATAATAGTGTCTATTCACAAATACTTATTAAAATAGCCGAAGTTGTTACATCTATTAAATTCCGGCATACTAGCCACAAAGTGGGTAATACAAACAAAACTCGTACAAGGCACGTAGGGAGAATGGATTTCCAACGAATGACTAGGCACTGGGGTACCACCTGTCACAGTACGTGGCCTAGATCACAGTACCGAGGAGTACGCCCGCTCCCCTGCAACACAAGGCCGGAATCATCCCTTACTGGATAATTCCAAATAAAATCACCCCACGGTTGGGATCAGCAACCGCACCACTAAGCCGGAATAAAAGGGACATCTAGACAGGGATGACTTTACTCTCAAGTGGGGGCTACCCACGAAGCCTTGCTGCATAACCCCTGATTTTCAGTCATTCCCGGTTGATGAGGTTCGAGGCTAAACGATACCTTTATAGCACATATCCCTTAGAATGCCCATCGTCCACCTGACGATGTTTCGCAAGCATTCGTCCATACAAGTCCGTCCCGGGTCCGAACGGAACCGAAGGCACTATTCCTACTACATCCATTTTGGAAATATCCTCAGGATTAGTAGCGACTAGCCCTTGCACTTCACAGCTCCAATCTTCGACTCCGAACACGTTACACGAAACGTACAAACCGAATCGAAGTGGTATTCGAGTCTCCAGACCTAAAATCCCGGTATACGGAAACTCGTTCCCGGTCTCTTCGAAACGATCAGCGCATTTGGCCAATATTGATAGTCGGTTATTTAACTATCAATTAACATCCACAAGCAACCATCACACAATAAATAATTTCCCACATTATTTATTTGCCCAAATATCTTTCCAAGATATATTTCTATTTTCAAACTCCTTTTGAAAACAATTTCAAACAATTTCCGCTTACGGAATACATTTCCAAATATTTATTTCCACTGAATCACCAAGTACAAAACACTTTTAGATTTTAAAATAATTTAAAAACACTTTATTTTAAATATATCTTATAACATTGAAATCAAACTACTTTAATACTTTATTAAAAATATATACTTTAAAATAAACCACTTTATAATATAAACTAAATTTCTCCTTTTAAAACATAATACCAAATCACTTTTATATAATTACTACAAAAATAGATTTTTGAAAATACTTACTTTGGAAATTAACCTTTAGAAATAATCAATTTTCTAAAACATGCTTTTAAAAAAACACAATTAGAACTTTTAACTTATATTTAAAATTTCTTTGAAAACGTACTTGGCTATCCAGAGAAATACCCTTCTCACTTTCATCTTTTAAAAATAAATCAACATTTATTTTTAAACCAATCCATATTCTTTTATAAATTCCCACCTTGAATTTATATTTCAAATATCCTCTGATATTCCATTTCACTTTATAAACCCAGTTTATCTCTCCAAAATCTCATTTCTCTTGAATTTCAAATCCCAAATATTTAAATCAATTTACAATTGATTTTCCAATTTACTTTGAAATAAATTTCCTTACTTAATCCATTTATTTCCAAATTCATTAACTTCCAGATCTTATTTCTCATTATGATTTAAAATCTTTAAACCGAAACACAAGTTTCAGATTTCCCAAATTCCTTCTTTCTTTTTAATTACATTTAAACATTGAATTAAAATAAGTTATTTATTCTTTTAAATAATATCACATAAGTTTTCTTTACAAATTTTCAATATTTCTCTGTTTATTCAAAATTCCTCTTTTCCATATTTATTAGAATTTTGGGAATCACTTTTATTCTTAATCAGATTTATTCTCAAATTTATTCCAAACTCTTTATAATTATTTTACTTAAGAATTTACTCTTTTATTTCTTTTCAAAAATTCCATTCTAGAGATTTTGATAATTCAGCACATCCAAATTGATCCAACCAAACCATAACATCCAATTATCCATATAATTCATCACAGGATATCAAAAATTATATCACAGAATATTTAAACAAAAATTAAATATTTTGAGGAATCCAGTTGGATCCCTCCAACCTGTTTCCCTGCATCCACAAATGTCAGCACAATACCAATTCCACTTCAAGGTGGAATATCGCGGTATATGGGTTTTATAAAATATCATCCGCTATTATGCGGCGCATAGGGTCTCATCCGCTATATAATGCGGGAATATCAACAACTCCAATATATACATATGCCAATATGTATATATTGCTATATACTACTATATACCATATCAATTTAATCATTCATCCATATTTAAATTTAACCAATTAAATTTAAATAAAATTAAACTGAGTGAGATTAACTCACCTTTGCTTTATTTGTACCCCATTACCATTTCCGGCTTGATTTCCTTTCAGGTTTCAAACCTTGAATAAACAATTTATGATTCATTAACACTCGAATTAATCGATCAAATTTATTTCTTTTTATAATTTATTTAATTAACAATTTAACTTAGACTAATAACTAAATTTCCCTATAATAAATATTTGAGTAAATTAAACAAATTAATCACCTAAATAAAGTATTGTAATACAAACTAGTAAATTATATTTATTATTCTCTTCAAACTGCATATGAAATAATTTATATAGATTTCGTAGAAATATAATTTATATATCTTCGCCATTTTGAAAGTCCTATATATATAATTAAATATGTGAGTTTCTATAGATATATTTATTTTCATACTAAGTCCTATAAGTATATATACATATATGTATTTATAAAACAGAATTTCTTTTAAAAAAAAATGCTTTTCACTTCACTGTCATTTTTTTTATATAAACAGATATACGTGAATTTAAATAACAGGGATAACAAATGAAAAGAGAACTGTTACCTACACCCTACCGCAGTCTCGATCTCGGCCCCTTGCCACCATCACACCATCATCAGAGACTGCCGCCTCCCTCCCGAACGAGGTGCGACCTCATCCCTCGACGCTGGCTACTCGCAAACCCTCGTTCGACAATCAAAGCCCAAATCTTGATGCCGAGATCTCGATTCCAGTCACGAGTCTCCTTCCGTTCTTTGATTTGCTTCGCGTTGCTCATCCACAGTCACCCACGCACCAGACTTGTCACAAAAGCCACCCTTCGCGTCGTTCAACCATCGTGATTCACCAAGTCATCACCCTCCCTTCACGTGTGCGACTGCGAACGCGCGCTCCCAGTCATCTCGCGAACGAGCGTACAAGCTCGCCAACTTCCGTCCCATCGTCTCGAGTGACAGCGAGCTCGAGTTTTCCCCCTCTCCCTACGGTGTAATTCGATTCGTCCCCATGTCGAACGATATTGATTTTGTCTTAAAATGATGATTTCGTGATTCTCAAATCTGAGTTGGGTCTTAAGATGAAGAGGGGTGGTTTTATACAAGAGGAACCGTTTATTTTCGAAATGAGCAGATGGAAAAGATATGGAGGAAGATGAATTTGCTTTCGTTCGACCATAATCTGATTTTGATTTATCTGTATATTTCTTTTTGTTTAAACGAGCAGAGATGAAAAGGGAACAACGTGTTTGAGAAGGCAATGGAACGGGTTGGAAAAATATCTAGCTACAGTGTTTTGCTTATATTGTTTATATTAAATTTTCGATCTAATTCCAACGCGTTTGTATGTCGTACGCTCACACACCAACTCCAATTACTACGAAAATTGAAATCCGGTAATAATACAATATTACAGACCCAATGGAACTGGTTTCGTCGAATTCCAAGACTGTGCCTCGGAAGGCTATTTTTAAATTCAATTTAAATGTTATATTTTCAAAACTGATCAAAACACTTTTAAATTCAATTTTAAAAGTTTCATCACCTTCAATATTAACAATATAAATTTTCTGAACCTTTGAACTATTTTTAACAGGCTTAAAATCAAGATTCAATATTTTACCCAATCCCGATAATTAAATTTAATAATTAATTATCCAAATAAATATTGTATATTTGAAATTAAAGTTAAAATTTAACCTTCGGATATTTAAAATAAATTAAATATTCACATTTCAAATATAAAAAAATTCCGGGTCGTCACATTCCTCCCCCCTTAAAAGAATTTCGTCCCCGAAATTACCAGTTAAGAGAAATGATTCGATACCCGTTCTATCTCCCCAATCCAAATAGTTTTAACAACCTTCCATAACAATTCTTTAAATAGAGACACACTATCCCTCTTACTAACATTCCCAAACCTATCCATAAGTCGTATCCCATATCACTTCTTATCAATTCAAATTTAAATTTGAATTCAAAATTTTAAATTATCAAATTTTCTCAAAAATTTTCTAACTCTCTAAATTTCCGAAAAATTTCGCCAGCGTCTCCTTTGCGCGGCTAGCTCGGTACTACTACAAAATGGCTCTACGGCCTCCCAATCTCAAAAAGAAAACAAAAAGCCAAGTGGCTGGATCCAAAACCCAATCAAATTTCATATAGAAATTCAAATACATACCTTTTTGTCGGGCCATTACATTTATCTTCCAAAAATCAAAATCCCAATTTATCCATTGCTTTTATACACCTGTATATCCTACTAAGCAATAATATTCAATCACAATCCCAAAGTCATTTTATACTTTTCTTTACAAATTTTCAATATTTGTTTTACTTAAGCCCGTACGATGCACATATATCATCCGTACGCAATATCACATTCGATCGCTCAATCGATCACACAATTCCACTTCCGAACTAGTATCGTCCACCCGACTTCCTAGTGCGGACTCAGATCTGGTTTCTTGATCAGAAACCGTCATTCTCCTTGCATAGCCACAAACTATGATAGAGAATTTCCAGAATCAATCAACAATCCATATCCAGGCTCGCCGTTGAAAATCGAGTGAAAAATCCTAATTCGGATCGATAAAAATATCTCGAAATTCTGTGTTCGACATCTGGACCAAATAGCTATGCGAATAAAATAATATACGTACATCTTACGTATAAATTCCAATTGATTACCAATTTCATCAATTCTCTTTTATTCACATTCATTTTGATTGTTATTCACTTATCCACAATCATCCATTTCACAACTTCCAGTTTTTGTCTTCATTCAATTATTCACTTAGTATATTTTTCCATTCCAAAATTACTAAGTATACTTCCAATACAAATTTTCTTAAGAATTTCATTCTTCAATTCTTAAGTTCAATATAATTTTTTTCTTATATTTATTTACTACTTCACCACTGAAGTGTATATATTCAAATTGAACTCCCATTTCATATGAATCTCAACTTACTTCAATTTACTACTTCATTTCAAATATAAATACTTATTCCACATTTCATTCAGATTTTCATTTCTAATAATTTTCTTAAATTCAATTCATCTCCAACTTCTGAATATTGAATTTTATTTAGCTCGAAAACAATCCAAGTTAATTCATTCAATAACTATTTCTCAACTTATTTAAACCACTCCTCTGTTGAGTTCAGTTTCCATTCAACATTTACTTAAGTCAATAACTTAAGTTTATTTTCCATTTAACCAACCCTTTAAAGTTTTATTTCCATCTTTCATTTGATTCTTATTTAATCAAATTCCATCCAATTATTTATTTAATATGATTGGTTCATTCACTCAATCATTATGAATTTTATTTTCCATACTCAATTCATCTGGAATTATTTTATTAATAACTAGGTCATTTCCAATTTATTTCACTTATTTAGATTTCATTTGCAATTCAAACCATCACTATGTTAATCCAATTCCATTAACTCACAATTCAATTTCATTAACTAATTTATTATCTCATTAGTTCCTCCGCTGGTTAAAATTAAATACTTGCTTTTTAATTCCAAATATCACTTCACTTAATTTTCTTAAGTTCAATTTATTCTATAATTCAAGTTTGGATTTATTTAAAAATTAAGATTGCTCATCTTAGTCGTTTCCATTTGATAATTACAATTTCAAATTATAACTCTTAATGGTTCAAAGAAATGAATTCCCATTTATGACTTACAATTTCATTTCTATTCATAAGTTTTAACTTACTTGCTGAAGACTTGGGACTATTCATTTAAGTCCATTTTCATCTTTATAATCAAATTTTCAAATTATTACACTTAAGAACTTAAGAATATGAATTTCTTTACACAATTATAAGCATTTTGCATTACCTTTATATCCAATTCAATTCGACTTCAACTTATTTACATTTAATTCAATTCCAATTCTCAATTTTATTTAACTTATCTTAAGTTAAATTCAAATATATTTTATTCACCTTCATATACTCGAATTAAATTTTAATTCTAGGATACAATTTTATACAAGTTTTACAATTCATTCACCTTCAAGTTCTCTAACTCTTTTATTTACCAACTTATATTACTCATTTAGTTATTTCCATCTCATAATTATAATCCCAGAATTAAACTTTCATTCCCTTCTTATTTCAATCAACTTCATTCTATACTTTATATTGTTGATTCATTTTAAATTTTCCATATTTATATTTTAAATAGAATTCCCAGAATCAAATTGCCCGGTTTTATTTCAAAACCATTTTGAATCCATAAATAACTCATACACATCTTGGTATATCACATCAAATCCCAATTTCCAAAACAATCTGCTTTTTCCCAAACAATTTTTCCTTTGAATTTCAAAACCAACCCAGTTCACAATCATTTCCAATTTAAAACAGTTTGGTAGCAATTTCTCTTTGGAAACTCGAAAATAGACATCGATGATGCTGCAGTCATCACCGAAATTATTTTCCAGCGACCGAAAGAGAATTTAATGCTTTTATCACTTTAAAACATTTCAAACATTTTTAAATCCCAAATCCCAACATATTTCAATTCAATTTCAAAAATATTCCTGAAATAATATCACCATTATTTCCCCAAAACCTTTAAACTATTTTAAATCTAAAGGAATTTAAACCTTTCCCAAAACTTCAAATTCAAAATCCATTCAATTTTATATCCAAACATTACTCTGGAATTCTATCACATTTTATTTCAAGTTATAAGTCACATTTACAATTTACATTTACAAATTTCATTTGTTTATGAATTTATCTCATTGATTATAAATCACATTTGTAATTCACATTTGTATATAAAGTTTATCTCAATTTATAAATTTAATTTATAGTATATATTTCAATTTTCTACTCAATAATGAGACTAACTCATTATTGTCATTTTCTAACAACCAAGCATCCAAATATATAACTATAATAAATTTCAAATAATTATTTCTTTTATATACAAAATAATTTGGGCAAAATTATTTCATTCACCCTATTTAAAACAATATTGTGTCGAATTGTTCTATTCAAGTGTTTAGAAACCCCTTCGATACAGTTGTATAGACTGTGCCGACGAAGGTTCATATGCCACTCAATAAATCAACCAACACAATATAAAACTATTTTATATTCACTAACAAATACGCGCTCATATCTATTAATACTCTCAAAATTCCCACCAGAGCCAAGGTTATCGCCAACCTAAGCTCTGATACCACTGTAACGACCCGACTTTCCAGACCCGGAAAATCGAACCATTTTAGTTAAGAAGAAGAGGTAGAAGAAGAAAAATAGAAAACAACATCAGAATCTAACCATCGCAGCGGAATAAAATATAATATATATTAACAGATCTTTACACAAATCAAAACTATATCAGTTTTATATAATATAGCATCAGAGTATACACCAGAGAACACATAACATACAACTGGACAATAACCATATCATGTCCTCAATACAACAGAGTACAACAATCAACACAGCGGAATATATATATAAACAAGTACGGGAGATACATCTCGCCATCCAGCTCATCTCCTGAGCTCCACAGCATCATATCTTGTAACCTATAATACTCGGTCTGACCCGAGCATCATATAAAACAATACCCGAGTCAGTCTGGAATACCAGCGTGAGAAAATCACACTCAAATTGATTATTAAAGTTTCAAAATCCTTTGAAAACAAAAGCATCTCGTAAGACCACGCCACAAATAAACATGTCGGGTTTTTACCTTACGATAGCTAAAACACTTTTTATCAAAATCCTCTGATATTATAATAGTGTCTATTCACAAATACTTATTAAAATAGCCGAAGTTGTTACATCTATTAAATTCCGGAATACTAGCCACAAAGTGGGTAATACAAACAAAACTCGTACAAGGCACGTAGGGAGAATGGATTTCCAACGAATGACTAGGCACTGGGGTACCACCTGTCACAGTACGTGGCCTAGATCACAGTACCGAGGAGTACGCCCGCTCCCCTACAACACAAGGCCGGAATCATCCCTTACTGGATAATTACAAATAAAATCACCCCACGGTTGGGATCAGCAACCGCACCACTAAGCCGGAATAAAAGGGACATCTAGACAGGGATGACTTTACTCTCAAGTGGGGGCTACCCACGAAGCCTTGCTGCATAACCCCTGATTTTCAGTCATTCCCGGTTGATGAGGTTCGAGGCTAAACGATACCTTTATAGCACATATCCCTTAGAATGCCCATCGTCCACCTGACGATGTTTCGCAAGCATTCGTCCATACAAGTCCGTCCCGGGTCCGAACGGAACCGAAGGCACTATTCCTACTACATCCATTTTGGAAATATCCTCAGGATTAGTAGCGACTAGCCCTTGCACTTCACAGCTCCAATCTTCGACTCCGAACACGTTACACGAAACGTACAAACCGGATCGAAGTGGTATTCGAGTCTCCAGACCTAGAATCCCGGTATACGGAAACTCGATCCCGGTCTCTTTGAAACGATCAGCGCATTTGGCCAATATTGATAGTCGGTTATTTAACTATCAATTAACATCCACAAGCAACCATCACACAATAAATAATTTCCCACATTATTTATTTGCCCAAATATCTTTCCAAGATATATTTCTATTTTCAAACTCTTTTTGAAAACAATTTCAAATAGTTTCCGCTTACGGAATACATTTCCAAATATTTATTTCCACTGAATCACCAAGTACAAAACACTTTATTTTAAATATATCTTATAACATTGAAATCAAACTACTTTAATACTTTATTAAAAATATATACTTTAAAATAAACCACTTTATAATATAAACTAAATTTCTCCTTTTAAAACATAATACCAAATCACTTTTATATAATTACTACAAAAATAGATTTTTGAAAATACTTACTTTGGAAATTAACCTTTAGAAATAATCAATTTTCTAAAACATGCTTTTAAAAAAACACAATTAGAACTTTTAACTTATATTTAAAATTTCTTTGAAAACGTACTTGGCTATCCAGAGAAATACCCTTCTCACTTTCATCTTTTAAAAATAAATCAACATTTATTTTTAAACCAATCCATATTCTTTTATAAATTCCCACCTTGAATTTATATTTCAAATATCCTCTGATATTCCATTTCACTTTATAAACCCAGTTTATCTCTCCAAAATCTCATTTCTCTTGAATTTCAAATCCCAAATATTTAAATCAATTTACAATTGATTTTCCAATTTACTTTGAAATAAATTTCCTTACTTAATCCATTTATTTCCAAATTCATTAACTTCCAGATCTTATTTCTCATTATGATTTAAAATCTTTAAACCGAAACACAAGTTTTAGATTTCCCAAATTCCTTCTTTCTTTTTAATTACATTTAAACATTGAATTAAAATAAGTTATTTATTCTTTTAAATAATATCACATAAGTTTTCTTTACAAATTTTCAATATTTCTCTGTTTATTCAAAATTCCTCTTTTCCATATTTATTAGAATTTTGGGAATCACTTTTATTCTTAATCAGATTTATTCTCAAATTTATTCCAAACTCTTTATAATTATTTTACTTAAGAATTTACTCTTTTATTTCTTTTCAAAAATTCCATTCTAGAGATTTTGATAATTCAGCACATCCAAATTGATCCAACCAAACCATAACATCCAATTATCCATATAATTCATCACAGGATATCAAAAATCATATCACAGAATATTTAAACAAAAATTAAATATTTTGAGGAATCCAGTTGGATCCCTCCAACCTGTTTCCCTGCATCCACAAATGTCAGCACAATACCAATTCCACTTCAAGGTGGAATATCGCGGTATATGGGTTTTATAAAATATCATCCGCTATTATGCGGCGCATAGGGTCTCATCCGCTATATAATGCGGGAATATCAACAACTCCAATATATACATATGCCAATATGTATATATTGCTATATACTACTATATACCATATCAATTTAATCATTCATCCATATTTAAATTTAACCAATTAAATTTAAATAAAATTAAACTGAGTGAGATTAACTCACCTTTGCTTTATTTGTACCCCATTACCATTTCCGGCTTGATTTCCTTTCAGGTTTCAAACCTTGAATAAACAATTTATGATTCATTAACACTCGAATTAATCGATCAAATTTATTTCTTTTTATAATTTATTTAATTAACAATTTAACTTAGACTAATAACTAAATTTCCCTATAATAAATATTTGAGTAAATTAAACAAATTAATCACCTAAATAAAGTATTGTAATACAAACTAGTAAATTATATTTATTATTCTCTTCAAACTGCATATGAAATAATTTATATAGATTTCGTAGAAATATAATTTATATATCTTCGCCATTTTGAAAGTCCTATATATATAATTAAATATGTGAGTTTCTATAGATATATTTATTTTCATACTAAGTCCTATAAGTATATATACATATATGTATTTATAAAACAGAATTTCTTTTAAAAATAAAAATGCTTTTCACTTCACTGTCATTTTTTTTTATATAAACAGATATACGTGAATTTAAATAACAGGGATAACAAATGAAAAGAGAACTGTTACCTACACCCTACCGCAGTCTCGATCTCGGCCCCTTGCCACCATCACACCATCATCAGAGACTGCGGCCTCCCTCCCGAACGAGGTGCGACCTCATCCCTCGACGCTGGCTACTCGCAAACCCTCGTTCGACAATCAAAGCCCAAATCTTGATGCCGAGATCTCGATTCCAGTCACGAGTCTCCTTCCGTTCTTTGATTCGCTTCGCGTTGCTCATCCACAGTCACCCACGCACCAGACTTGTCACAAAAGCCACCCTTCGCGTCGTTCAACCACCGCGAGTCACCAAGTCATCACCCTCCCTTCACGTGTGCGATTGCGAACGCGCGCTCCCAGTCATCTCGCGAACGAGCGTACAAGCTCGCCAACTTCCGTCCCATCGTCTCGAGTGACAGCGAGCTCGAGTTTTCCCCCTCTCCCTACGGTGTAATTCGATTCGTCCCCATGTCGAACGATATTGATTTTGTCTTAAAATGATGATTTCGTGATTCTCAAATCTGAGTTGGGTCTTAAGATGAAGAGGGGTGGTTTTATACAAGAGGAACCGTTTATTTTCGAAATGAGCAGATGGAAAAGATATGGAGGAAGATGAATTTGCTTTCGTTCGACCATAATCTGATTTTGATTTATCTGTATATTTCTTTTTGTTTAAACGAGCAGAGATGAAAAGGGAACAGCGTGTTCGAGAAGGCAATGGAACGGGTTGGAAAAATATCTAGCTACAGTGTTTTGCTTATATTGTTTATATTAAATTTTCGATCTAATTCCAACGCGTTTGTATGTCGTACGCTCACACACCAACTCCAATTACTACGAAAATTGAAATCCGGTAATAATACAATATTACGGACCCAATGGAACTAGTTTCGTCGAATTCCAAGACTGTGCCTCGGAAGGCTATTTTTAAATTCAATTTAAATATTATATTTTCAAAACTGATCAAAACACTTTTAAATTCAATTTTAAAAGTTTCATCACCTTCAATATTAACAATATAAATTTTCTGAACCTTTGAACTATTTTTAACAGGCTTAAAATCAAGATTCAATATTTTACCCAATCCCGATAATTAAATTTAATAATTAATTATCCAAATAAATACTGTATATTTGAAATTAAAGTTAAAATTTAACCTTCGGATATTTAAATAAATTAAATATTCACATTTCAAATATACAAAAATTTCGGGTCGTCACAGGTTGTGGGCGATAAACGCCACGCGTTCGATCGCGAAATCAAGGGGAATGAGGGCACCGAGTTTCACGTGGTTTGGGGTAGGAGAAGATTAGGCTACGGCGAACAATGTGGTGGCAGCTGATCGTTGGCTCGTCGAGGATGGAGGTGGCGACTTCGAGCCCTAATCCGCGTGTATGGGTTCGATTTTAGTCTGGGTATGTCACGCGAGAGAAGAGAGGGGGATGCGGGGTGCGGGTTGGTTTCGTGACGACGGCCCGTTATGGTTTGGGGGTAATTGTAAATTAAATTAAAGAAAATTTGTTTTAAATTGTTGTTCAAACTTTGTAAATTCATATCGAGTTCATACGTACTCAGATTCGAACGAAACTGGAACCGTTGGAATCGCAGAAACGAGTGCTATGAGATGGTGTAGATCCGGAGTCATTCCGAGCAAGTAGGAATTTGGGTTAAATCGGACGTCGTTCGGTTTAATTCAAAATTTCGAACGCTCGCCGAAACTAAAGGTGAGTTTTTCTCACTCACATCTGGATGCTAGGCATTTTAAATAGTTAATATTTAAATATCTGTGTGGATGGATGAATATAATTGTTATTATCAGTCTGGATTGATATTTATATTGTGATGTGCTAATATTTGTGGATGCAGGGAGAAACAGGTTGGAGGGATCCAACTGGATTCCTCACAATTGTAGCAATTATTTTATAATTGTTAGTGAATACCTGTTTATATGTTGTGATTGATAAATCTGGAAATTTAATTGTGTTGTGAAATTGTTGTATAAATCATAATTACAGAATTTAATTTATAAATGGACAAAATTGGGTTTTTACGAAATAAGTAAATTGTTAAATTAAGAATTTTTGTAAAATAGAATTTGAAATCTGGTTTGGAATGGGAAATGAAAAAATTGGTAAAATTGGAATTTAATATTGTGGGAAAATTTATCAATCGATAAATATGAAATATAAATTTTTCTGGAGATTAAATTTATGAAATTATAAATTGTTTAAAATAATGGTGTTTATTTTAATAATGACTAATGTTATCCGGAAATTAAAAATATGTTAAATGGAGTTTCCGACTATAAATTAACAAGTTCAAATGAAAAATAGAATGTTTTGAAATGCCGTATTTCATTGGAATTTAATTAAGTGAATTGGAAATTTGGCTTCCATTAGAAATTCACCAAAAATGTTTAATTTAAAATGTTTTAAACTATGATTTAAAAATGAATTTCCGGATATGGGAAATTGGGTGTGAACTTCGGATGAAGTCATAGTTAAATATGGGATTTGGGATTTATGTTGTAAAACATAATTGACTTGAAATAAATCAGTGGATTTATATGAAAGAGTACTTTGGAATGTTTAGAAACGGGAAAGTGTTTCCCTGGGAAAACCAAGTAAATGTTTTACAAAAGATTTTATTTAACTAAGGTTAAGTTTTAAATTGTTTAAAAAGTATTTTTAAGAAATCGTTATTTTTAAAGAAATAAATTAATAATTTTTAATACCGTAATAATTTGGGAGTATATTAGCAATTATTTTTACAAATGGATTTATTTAAAAGTTGGTTTTAGCTTAAGTTGTTAAAATTAGCATTTTTCTTCTTATAGCACTATTTTAAATTTAGTGAAACTGAAACCCTTATCTTTAAATCAAAGTTTATGTGTTAATAACTAGTTTTCTTCACATATTTTAAATATATATTTTGAGTAAATAAATAGAAGTAATTTTCATATTTTAAAGTATATTTCAGTATAAAGTATTTTTAACTGTTTTAAATGCAAATTGTTTTATACTTGGTTATTCCCGATGGGAATAAAGGGTAAAGGATTTACCTTGTAAAGGAAGAGTTTGGAAAATTGTTTTCAAACGAGTTTTGAAAATGTGAAAATATATCTTTGAAAGATATTAGAAGCAAATAAATAATATGGAGATTATTTATTTTGTGATGGATGTGTATGGATGTTTGTGAACATTAATTGATAGTTAAATCACCGACTATCAATATTGGCCAAATGCGCTGATCATTTCGAAGAGACCGGGATCGAGTTTCCGTATACCGGGATTCTAGGTCTGGAGACTTGAATACCACTTCGATTCGGTTTGTACGTTTCGTGTAACGTGTTCGGAGTCGAAGATGGAGCAGTGAAGTGCAAGGGCTAGTCGCTACTAATCCTGAGGATATTTCCAAAATGGATGTAGTAGGAGTAGTGCCTTCGGTTCCGTTCGGACCCGGGACGGACTTGTATGGACGAATGCTTTCGTGACATCGTCAGGTGGACGATGCGCATTCAAAGTGAAATGTTCTGTAAAGGTAACGCTTAGCCTCAAGCCTCATCAACCGGGAATGACTGAAAATCAGGGGATATGCAGCAAGGCTTCGTGGGTAGCCCCCACTTGAGAGTAAGGTCATCCCTGTCTAGATGTCCCTTTTATTTCGGCTTAGTGGTGCGGTTGCTGATCATAACCGTGGGGTGATTTTACTTGGAATTATCCAGTAAGGGATGATTCCGGTCTTGTGTTGCAGGGGAGCGGGCGTACTCCTCGGTACTGTGATCTAGGCCACGTACTGTGACAGGTGGTACCCCAGTGCCTAGTCATTCGTTGGAAATCCATTTTCCCTACGTGCCTTGTACGGTATTTGTTTATATACCTAGTATGCTGGAATTTAATCATGTAACAATTTCAGCTATTTTGATAAGTATTTGTATCTAGACACTATTATAATATCAGAGGATTTTTATAAAAAGGTGTTTTAGCTATCGTAAGGTAAAAACCCGACATGTTTATTTGTGGCGTGGTCTTACGAGATGCTTTTGTTTCAAAGGATTTTTGAACTTTAATAATCAGTTTGGATGTATTTATGATGCGCTGGTATTCCAGATTGACTCGGGTGTTATTTTATTATAATGCTCGGGTCAGACCGAGTATATTTCAGGATAGGTTGCTATGGAGCTCAGGAGAGGAGCTGGAGTCCGAGACGTATTTCTCGTACTTGTATTATTCCGCTGCTGTGATTGTTGAGATTGTTTGACTGGCTATGGTTGGTTGTATTGATATACTCTGATGATGATGTATTGTATATAAACAGATATAGTTTTCATTTGTGTAAAGATCTGTTCTATATATTATATTTTATCCGCTGCGATTGTGAGATTCTGGTTTGTTTGGTTCTTTCTTCTTCTATCTACCTTCTTATTCTTCTACAATCTGTCTTTTCCGGCATTCGATCGTCGGCATATTATACTGTTGAGTATTTTGTGTCGTTTTTCGAGGGTCGAGAAGGGCGGGTCGTCACATCCTTCGAATCGATCCGACTTCCATGCCGAGTTGACTGGGTCGAATCCTAGTTTTTAGTTGTTGTGACTTAGTGGATTCGAGGGATTCAACCATATCATGGATTCGAACTGAGACTCGTTCGTATCCATCCACTCGTGTTGCTCCGGCTATTTCCTTCGTATCGTTCGACTCGAATACGATCGATACGAACATTGTCCCTAAGTCCTTCGTATCCATACGCATCTGTCCTTCCTTCGTATCAATTCTAGCTACGATCGATACGAAATGTATCATCAACCCTTGCCTTCTTATCGATACGAAGCTACTAATCCAAGTCCATGCCGGTCGATACGAAGGGTATCGATTCGAACAAACCTCCGCATGCTTGTTTAACAACCTGGGTGTGTTGCCATCGAGTCGAACCTGTGCCAATCGATACGAACGATATCGATTCGAAGTCCTTACTTTATGGTCGATACGAAACGCATCGATTCGAACCACCATCCTCTTGATCGATGCGAAGCACATCGATTCGAACCATTCCCTATACATCGTAATCCATCCATATCTCCTTCATATGAACTCCGATTAACCTGAAATTTGAAACGTAGCCTCTCCTAGTCCTCATCATCATCTCCAATCGATTCCGTCCTGATCGGAGCCCGGTCAAATTTTGACGACATCCATCGCAGCCTTGTTTCCAATCGACTTCCAGTCCTGATATCCATCCTTTCTTGTCGATTTGTTTGATATTCCGGCTTTGACCAAAAAGCGGGATAACATTTGCCACCTAAAACATGCCTTGTGATAAGAAGGCGTGTTTTGAATAATTCTGTATCCGATATCCAAAGTCCATAGCAAATTCTATGCCCATCCGAACTCGTAGACTGAGTTATTAATCCATCCTTATCCAACAACCGAATCCAAGACCTCTCCGGGTCGATATCCAAATCTGTAACCTCTCTGGGCTCTTGCCAAGCGCAATCCACACTCGACGACCGTGGTCTAGTGTCCCTGGACGTTGAGCTAACCTCTTCGGGTTCTTGCCAAGCGCAATCCACACCTGACGACCGTGGTCCAGTGTCCCTGGACGTAAGTAATGCCATGGCTTAAGTCCTAAGCCGAATCCTGGTCGCTCCGGACCCTTGTCGAGCATAGTCCATACTCGACGACCTGAATGAGTCAATTTACCACGTTCGGGCAAAAAGACTCACCCCTTGCCAGGCGTAATCCACACCTGACGACCGTTTATCGAAAACCAAAAAGAATCCAATCAAAATCCAATCCAAAATCCGAATCAAATCAGAAAACCAGAAATTCATACCAAAAATCAAAATCATCATCCAAAACGGAGAACAATCATCCGAATGAATGCCAAAACCAGAGAAACGAGCAAAATTAGGAGTTCAATCCAAACTCCAAAAACCAAACCTGAAAAATAAGTGTCCAATCCAAAAACAAAAGAAAACAGATTTCGCAAACCATGGCTTCGCATATTATCATCATTCAGAGCATGCCTAGGGGCTATCTCCGTCGCCATACATGTGTAAATGACTCGGTTGCTTGCCAACGGTTTGTTACTTATTCCATATTATCCTGGTCAATGGATGACCAATCGACCATCATTCCTGGGCCTCGCACCATCATGGCTCGAGGTAGGCGGTGGTTGCTCCTGCTCCACCGCTGCATTCCGCACCCCAACATACTGCCTCAACTGTCCATTCCTCACATGCTCCTCAATTATGTCCTTTAAATGCCTACAGCTGTTGGTATCATGCCCGTCCAGATCGTGGAAGACACAGTACCTTCCTGATGCCCTTTCCCGTTCAGATGGCTCTCTTCTAGCCGGCCTTCGGTAAGGAAGGCGATTCCGAGTTTCCAAGTAAATCCGCTCCAGCGTCTCATTCAATTCTGTGTATGTTGAGAACTTTGGATCTTTCCATCGCTTTCTAGCTTTTTCAGAATTTTCGTCCAACTTCCTTTTTCCTTTATCTTTATCCGAGCTTTCGTCAGATGGTCCTCCACCCCCGGTCACATTCACCTCTTTTAGCTTTAAGTCCATACATGCATCTTCTTGCCGAAGAAATCTTTCAGCTTCGTGAAAGAATTCCCCGAGATCCAGTGGTGGGTCTCGTACTAAAGATACCTTAAAATCTGAATCCTCTCTGACTCCCGACACTACCGCCATCAACACCATCGATGGATCCGGCCGATCCACCGAAGAAACCGCCGCATTAAATCGAGTTAAAAATGCTCTAAGCGATTCATCCGTTCTTTGCTTTACCGATGTTAACGTCATCACGTTCTTAGGTCTTTTGATATGAACCCGAAACTGTCCCAAAAACCTGTCCACCAATTCCCTCCAATTCCTGATAGATCCTTCCTCCAGCTGCCTAAACCACATTGCCGCTAGGTCTGTCAAGTATAAAGGGAAACATCTAGCCATCACTTCCTCCGATGCCCCCAGCACTTCCATGTGTCTAGTGTATCTCATCAAGTGATCAGTCGGGTCAGCCTTTCCATTATATAGTTCCACGCTAGGTAACTTGAACTTAGGTGGATTCTGAGCCATCCTGATTTCCCGAGCGAACGGACTCCTGTTCACTCCTTCCAAGTCTCTATTGATTGAACCTCCACGCATAGTCTTCCTAATGATTTCCATTAATCCAGCATTGCCTGTTAGGTGTTGCCCCCCATGCTCCCGAGGGAACTCCGGCACATACTCTTCATGTGGCTCATTAGCCGCAATGTTGGCTCTAGCCTGCTGAACTCCTTCCAAAGGTCCTTCTGCGTTGGATCCCGTGGGCCTGCCCCCAAGCCCTTGTTGATTGCCTTCCGGTTCTGTATTCTGTCCTCCATTGGGTTCCGCAACCCTAGTTCCTTGTCCCACATTTGCAGTCGCTGTAGTTGGTCCAAGGTTCTGTGTTCCTGCAGCTCTCATCTGCTCGAAGAAAGTCTGCATCATATCCTGTTGACTCTTCAGCAACCTCTCATGCAATGAATTTGCCATAGCTTCCATTTCGTCTCTCGTAATGTAAATCGAAGCTTGTCCTTCTCCAGCTCCGGAGGATGCCTCTTGACTTCCTCCCTGTTGGCTTCTCTCAGCTCTTTGCCTTGTTTGTCGAGTCATTGTTGAGTCAATCTGAATCCTTCAAACTTTCAAATCTAAACTTTGAATCTGGTGTAGCGGGTGCTAGTTCTTCTCAGTGAAAGCACCAAAGTGTTTGCGCCAAAAATGGTCACAAACCTCGAATGTTGTGAAAGCACCAGTGTATGAATACAAATCAGCAATATTCAAACACAAATCTCAGATCTAAACAAACAACAAACAGCAACCCAGAAATAATGAACAAAAACACGAGATTTATAGTGGTTCGGCTATCTCCGGCCTACGTCCACTCCAAAGTTTTTATCTTTAATTGATCGATGCTTGAAGATTACAATTTCCTATCGCGTAGTACAACGGATTTTATGATTATAATCTGAATCTAAGGCAGCAATGGTGATTTGGAGTAAATCTGGTAGAGTCCGGGCGCTCTTTAGTTCTCAAAGTTGTCCGACCCCTTTTCTGAATGACCAGGGGCTCTATTTATAGGTGTAGGAGGCTGATATTTCGCCTAAATTGAAGGGAGACCAGTTCTGGCACGTGAGGGGGCCCACATGCCCGCTTTCTGGAAATCCGGGCCCACTTTGGGATCGATTCGAAGCTATGTTCGAATCGATCAAGAAATTGTCCAATCAAGCTGAAATTTGGTGTGAACATTCTTCGACATGTGCCCAAGCTACTGTGAAAATTTCATAGCATTTGGACTTTTAGATCTCGAGTTATGATCGATTCAAGGTCGCTTTTCTGGTTGTAGTGCTCTGTTCGAATCGATTACGTTCGAATCGATTGCTTCGAATCGATCCAAGCATGCGCTTCTGTGATGACGTGGTGCGCCTCCTTCGAATCGATCCGACTTCCATGCCGAGTTGACTGGGTCGAATCCTAGTTTTTAGTTGTTGTGACTTAGTGGATTCGAGGGATTCAACCATATCATGGATTCGAACTGAGACTCGTTCGTATCCATCCACTCGTGTTGCTCCGGCTATTTCCTTCGTATCGTTCGACTCGAATACGATCGATACGAACATTGTCCCTAAGTCCTTCGTATCCATACGCATTTGTCCTTCCTTCGTATCAATTCTAGCTACGATCGATACGAAATGTATCATCAATCCTTGCCTTCTTATCGATACGAAGCTACTAATCCAAGTCCATGCCGGTCGATACGAAGGGTATCGATTCGAACAAACCTCCGCATGCTTGTTTAACAACCTGGGTGTGTTGCCATCGAGTCGAACCTGTGCCAATCGATACGAACGATATCGATTCGAAGTCCTTACTTTATGGTCGATACGAAACGCATCGATTCGAACCACCATCCTCTTGATCGATGCGAAGCACATCGATTCGAACCATTCCCTGTACATCGTAATCCATCCATATCTCCTTCATATGAACTCCGATTAACCTGAAATTTGAAACGTAGCCTCTCCTAGTCCTCATCATCATCTCCAATCGATTCCGTCCTGATCGGAGCCTGGTCAAATTTTGACGACATCCATCGCAGCCTTGTTTCCAATCGACTTCCAGTCCTGATATCCATCCTTTCTTGTCGATTTGTTTGATATTCCGGCTTTGACCAAAAAGCGGGATAACACTCATAAGGATACTTAACTAGCAATAAATGTAATTATGGCTGGAAGTTTATAAAATGAATTAGGAAATTAAATGAGCAACTAGAAATAAAGAATGCTTAGATCCTATAAACTTTAGAATTTTGGGAAAAATAAATTTTAGTAAGCAAAGGATAGGGAAGGGTTATTGCGAAACCACGGGCCACTATCCTTATTCCTTAAAAGGTAAAATTTATAGATATGCTTGTGTGTTGTTTGTTGTTTTGAAATAAATGGAAAGGTTTTCAAAGTCTAATGTTAACTGTGCAATGCTAGGGTCAATCATATGCATTAACTCATTGACTGAATCCTGATTACGTTAAGATGTTGCTGGATTGTTTTAAAAAGGGTAAGGCAAATGCTTTTAAAAATTGTGTTCAAATGCTTTTGAAAATTCTAATCATATACTTTTGAAAAATGGTGTTTAAATGCTTTTGAAAATTTTTGTTTGAATGCTTTTGAAGCTTTAATTTTCAAAATATTTTTTGCAAGTTTGATTGAAAGGGGGAAAATGATTTTTAACAAAAAAAGGGAAATTTTCTAATTTTTCAAGTGTCGTATGCTTAGCGTATGGAGGGTCAAAGTGTTAGAGAATAACAAGGAAAAAAGTTGTTTTAGCTTTGGATTTTCTATTTCTGTACCTTGTTAATAGTGGACAAAACTTGCATTTAAAATAATTCTCTTCGAAAATCCAAAAATAAGCCTCCTTATGCAAATTGTACTTGGAAAAGTTGGCAAAGATTTGGGGCAAAAAAAGGTTCCAAGGAGCAACGAAATAGGTATCCAAAAGAATATTGGAAATGTAAAATTCTCCATTTAAATTCGTTTTCTGACATAGGATTGTAGATTTCAGAAACTGGATTTTCAAAATTTTGGATATTAGAAATTATATGCTAGGTATTGAATGATAGGGGTTGGATGCAAAATTTGTTGAACCATACCCCTATTCATAAGGATGTGGAATTTGTTGTATAAAAATAAAGATTTTTGTTTTTGAAAACTTGCATACATATAAAACTGCCAGTATATATAGGTTGTTTGCATCATACTTTCAAAATTGTTTTAAAAGAATGCATTCGTACGGAGGCGCCGATTTAGTATTACTCGACATATATATCATATATGTTGTGATACACCACTCACTTGTACATAGTTTGCTGCAAAATTGGTTGTACTCTAGTTGTACTACTATAAAACATGTCACTAGCTTCGATTCGGTTCAACAACCGAAGCAAATAAAGATGACGCAACGTGCCAAAGTCTGTTGCTTCGGTTGTTGAACCGAAGCAAATAAAGATGACGCAACATGCCAAAGTTTGTTGCTTCGGTTGTTGAACCGAAGCAAATGAGGCCATTTTCTTTTGTTGTTGAACCGAAGCAAAAGGTGTAAAACAACTGAAGCAAAAGAGGTCATTTGCTTTGGTTGTTTCTTAACAGTCGAAGCAAATGATCAATTATTCGCTTCAGATGTTCATGACAACCGAAGAAAATGACCACTTATTTGCTTCAATTCTTACCAACCAAAGTAAATGTCTACTGAAGCAATAAAATGATGTCGTTTTAGGTTTTAAAACTTGAAATGATATCAAATCACAATGACCTTTTCATGTTAGATAGCTATAATATAACTAGAAAAAAATAAAGACATTAGCATAGTAAATGTTCATACTTCAAATTATAATAATTCGTACTCCGAAATACCAAATATCATAGTGAGCACACTAGAATCAATGTTCATAATTCATAACATCACACTCCAAAATAATATTACACACTAAAACTAGTATACAGTATTACAAATGTACAACACTGGCACAGTCATAGTTTTGTACTCTAAGACTCCAAGTTGCTTGCTGGTAACCAAACTCGAAATATTACACTCCAATTCAAATGCAACCTGCATATATTATGTTCAATAAATCAATCATCAGTGTGTAGATATCAATAAATGACATGACTATAATTGAAATTTAATTGTTATGAACTTGTTTAACACTAACTTATATTTACACAAGGGCTTCTATGCAAGATCTAACAAGAAAAAGCTGAGAAAAATGCATCTTTTAGGAGAAACAATGACAAAAAAATAAATGTTTAATCCATATTCAATATATTGTATAATTGACTGCAAAATTATAAATAAGAAACCACTGACAAAAATAATTATGTTTGTCTATAAGAATACATTTAAACAATTGATTCTTGCAACATCACAAAAATTTAGACTATAAATGAACTACCTAAACTACAAAATATCTAATGTATACCAAGTGGAGTTTATTCATGGAAAATTGACAAAATTTCACTCTTCTGAATTCATGAAAAATATGGTCATGTATTGTGTTCTACCATAGAAAACTTTTTATAGTATGCATACTTATAACTATTCTAACTTAAGCTAATAGACAATAACTATACTCACCTATATAATTCAAGATTAATAACCAAAGAGTCAAATAATGGTATTGCTAGATTCAAAGCATAAAATAGAAGTGCTCACTACCTGAATAATGGAACAATAATAATCTTCAAATAATGTATTAAAATTTGGCTAAGAATTGAAAAAAAGGTTTCAAAAAAAGCTTTGTAATAGCCAACATTATGACTTATTCATTCGGCATGTTTCAGGGCATGTTTTCACTGAACCAAACACCTCCATGAATGGAAATCATGAATTGCAAGAGCAATATATGTTATATAGCATCTAACTAGCAAGAAAATGAAAATAAAATTTGGACTAGTGTTCCATGCCTGTATAAGTGTTCCACAAGCCCCACTAGGAACTACAACATCCCAACTACAAGATCATATGGCAGTCCGCACTGCTTTCAAAAGAAGAGTATAGATTTTTGAAGTCCGCGTTACAACAACGTAAACAGTCATGTTATTACAAGTTAGTGTATGTTCTACCAATATCATATCAGGCATTGCACATAATGTTACTATATTGCAGTTCAACTACCTCAGTTAATAAATATGGTACTTACAGGAATGGTTTCATTTGTAAGAACACATACAATGTGCATATAAGAATAAACTTACCTAATCAAAATAATAAAATAAAATGACCCTGTGCTAAGGAGGAGCTTTGATCCCAGGAAAATTGAACTCGGTGTTGATTTAGATTCATCTACCTGATTTCTTCTCTTGTTGGCGTGCCTAACACATAATTTATAAAACATTAACTAGTAAGATATTTCCCTAATGAAAAGGAAAACAACAACTATGGTGGATATGCAAATATTTCTAATGAATATCACACCTTAATAATTTCCGCAAGTTGATTTACAGAGCTCTCTGCAGGGAACAAAGGCTGCATGCATCATATTGAATTTTTAGTGGATGGGAGAAATTAGTATATCAAAAACAATTTGCAATTTTGAAGTTGAATTTATTATTATTCAACTAATGGATGAAAATTCAGTGTATTGATGAACTAAAAGATATGTGCCTTTAATTGCAATATATCTCACTCAAAACCCTACCTCTTATCTCATTCTAGTAAAAAATAATCCAACAAGTAGCAAAGAAAGAGAATCCTTCCAACAATAGTATCAAAAAATAATCTAACAACCTGTTTGGCCAAAGTGCAGGCCCTGTCAGGTGAGTTAAGGATCTCATAATAAAACACAGAGAAGTTAAGTGCGAGCCGTAGGTGGTTCGGGTAAGTTGGTGTTAAATCAGCAGCTGCAATGTCCTGCATCAACAACCAGATTACTAAATCAGTAATTGATTTTTACGATGGTAGCAGCAATTATATATCAAGTTAAGAAAAAGTTTCTATTTACTTCACCATTACAAATAGTGCATTGTGACATCAGTTTTGTGTAAATATAATAAGAAATAAAAAAAAGGTAAAAACCATTTCAAAATTAAGATTATCTAGTTTAGAAATATAGTATAAAATTTCCTTGGATTGTATTGTAATATTAATAGGTGAAAATAAGTATGAAACTGAGAACTATTAAGGCATACATTACATAATCCTCGGTAATTTCTCTAATTATCGTGAGTATCAACTAATTAGTATAGGAAAAAAATTAATGTTCATTACTCCATGAAAAACATAAAATAAGAAAAAACTATCAGTAGTGAATTCAAAACTTCTTGTTTACAAACAACTCTCCCAAAGCAAACTGTCAGCCTGATAGCCTTTGATCATTATTTTGTTACAGTAATGCAATTAAATAAATAACCATTGAATTAACTCGTGTTGTGTATATATTTGTATCTTTTCTGTAAGAGACGGTATATTCATTAAAATACATATATTCTATGGATATATGAATATCTTATATGTTTGAAATTGCAACTAGATCAGAATACATGTTACTTAGCTTAGTTATGTATAGAAACGGACCGCACAGAATCACTATGCTAGATCCTAAATTACTCCAAGATCCACTTAGTTAAAATCACCTCATCAAAATTAATAACAATAAATGGTAAATCCAATAGATCCAAAGCTTTATAGTTTTGAAATTATTACAATTATGAAAAAAATAGTCATACCTGAGTAGCCTTGTAAGCAGAAGGCATACTCTCCACTATAGCTTTCCTCTCATCTCCAGTCTTGAATTCTGCCAAATATCGACGATAATCACCTTCATCTTCAAATAGAATGCTTTGGAATCACTTGCACTCACCTTAAGAACCAAACTGTTATCATGCAACTTCAAAATCCCATCACAAATCAAAGTCAACTCCGATTCGATCTGTAGTTTATGATTGCCGCCACGTTGTCCTCGTTGTCGCGAGGCTCCTCCTTCTACTCGATCAATGACATGATTCTCACGACATAAGAGGGCTATGAATAGGTTTGCAGCAAATAAGTAATGAAATACTAATAAATAGACATAGGAAGCAATATAATTTCCACAGTGGAAATTATATACCAAGGAATATGGCCTCAATAATACGTTTAGGAAGAGCATAAGTTAGTAGGCCCAGCCCCATATTTAGTTTTAGGATAAATGGCTTGGTTTAGTATGAGCTGGGATGCGAGGTCGGTAGCATTACACAATAGAAGTTTGCCCTTACCTAAAGGCTACCAGCAGTTATGTATACGTACTATTGATATGTGACACCTCCAACTATAGGACATGTAGGGAAGGGATATACGTTCACGTATATGTATAGGAAAATTACCGAGGGTTCGCTTGGGATTTGAAGTATTAAATGGCTCCGTACCTTTAGGGATGTCAAAGGGTTTACTTTGAGATGGAACATACTAAATGGCCGTTGGGTCTGCCTTCTCTCTATATAAGAAGTCTTAAATAACCTATAATGGTGCCTAATAGGAAAATAGAGTCTGTTTCATTTCGATCAAGTGGTATTAAGTAATGGACATTTGCCTTAATTTATATTAGGTAAGTTTAAATGGGATTTCGGCTGAAGGGGTCGGCGGGCTATGTCGGTATTGTTGATGTAACGACCCAGAATTTCATCAATTTGATTTGAGAATTTTAATTAATTTTAAATATTCAAATAATAGATTTTATAATCAAAGTAAAAATCTTTTTAAAAAAACTAGTGATGGTAAAATGATTTCAAAAATTTATATGCAAAAATATTTAGTACGAAGAAAAATCTAAAATGTGACCGGAAATCATTTTTCAAATTTTCAACTTTTCGTCACATAAAGGTTGTAGGAAACATTATGAACTCTTAGTGTAAATATGAAACACCCTATACCCCTTAATATGACAAAAAGGACACATTAAAAGGTGTGGTGCGTTATAGGTATAACTGAAACTAACAAAGACTAAGATTCACAAGACAAAAATAGGTAAAAACAGCGGAAACTAAGATAATAACTTATTTAAAACAAGACTTCATAATTGTTTCATTAATCAAATAAGCCAAATACCAAATACACATACATGTCTCAATACCCAAGATGTCTAATAAAAACTCATAGTCTCAAAAATCAAAGTACATAATATCCCTCATAATAAGCCAGTACACAAAAAGAGATAAAGCTAGAATAAAAGAAATACATGGTAGAAATCTTCTCTAAGAACCCTCCAAGTAACCGCGATCTACTGTCCTCTCCCTTGATCGCCTAGGGGGAAAGGGGAAAATAGAGGAGTGGGTCAGACTAAAAGTCTGGTGAATGATAGTAATTACTAGAATCTTTAAGCAAAGTAAAAGTAATAGACTTTACAACAGTTCTAGTATATAAAAGGAAACAAAGGAAATAGAAAAGAGAGAAACTAGAAATAAATACGAATAAACTATTGCTCAATTAGTAAGTTAGGTTAACTTTGATTGTTTGCACTTGTCCTTGGTAGCTGCTTTGATTAGGCTGAATTCCTAATTCTACCCTTTGATCGGCCTGCTACTCCATAGAATCTACTATGGACCAGACGTTTTCCTACACAGTAGACTTTGGTGTCTACGAAAGACACACTTACTAAGCGCTTTGAACTCATAACAATTACTGAGCACCGAAATGGAAGTCGCAGGAGTAACTGCCACCATGCCCATGCTAAGTTGCTTCCTCTTGTGACCTTTTATTTACCCTAGCTAGCATAAGCGTGCCCCTCGCCTCACTTCAGGATTATGTGAAGCACCTCGTCTCACTTCAAGGTTATGTGAAACACCGTGTCCATAGAAAAATAGGGGAAATGCTGTTGGTACTAGTCCCTATCAAACAATAATCTAGTTGCACCCCTTGATTTGAACTACCATAGATTGATTGTTTACTACCACTATAAGCATAAACATACCCCTCGCCTCACTTTAGGATTATGTGAAGCACCTCGTCTCACTTCAGGATTATGTGAAACACCATAACCATAGAAATATTAGGGGAATGCTATTTGGTACAGGTCCTACTCTTATCCTTGCTTATTAACTTAGATAAATTGTTTAAATAAGCCTTTATTTTTATCAATTACTATTATTGCTTATTAATTTATCCTAAGTCTTAAAATTAGCGCCATAGTTTCCATAGTTTACTATAGTTTCCATAGTTTATCAATTTATAACTTACGTTATAATGCTTATTACTTCACCAAAGGTCTAAGTGTGAAAGTAAGCTTCTTTCTTCTTTTATTCTTTTTAGTTATAATTCTAAGTTATAACTAGGCCAATCTTCTTAATTCGGTCTAATTAATATCATAATTAGGCATAATTTCAGTCCTATTCCAATTATATTACAGTCTTTGTGATTTACATCTCATATTCCGTTATTTCAGATTTCTTATAATTTAATCCAATTTTGCGTTAATTCTATTCTAATCCATATGCGAAGAAGAAGAAGGAGAAATAAAAGAAAACTGAAAATAGAAGGAAATCCAAAGCATAGGAAGAAGATGTAAACAACGCATAAATAATAGTAAATAAATCAATATACTGTAAATAAACTGTAATTAAATGGGAAAAGCTATAATTAACAGAAATAAACTAATATTAACTGAAAATAATAGCTAGAAGGAATAGACTGAAAATAATTCTAAACACTGTAAATAAATTACTAAAAAGATTACTCAAAATATCGTAGTTAAACTACAACTATTGGAAACCCTATTATTTTAAATTACTTAAAGAAATTTAAAATAATTACAATCACTCACCTCTGGTCCTTAGCTCTTCCCTTTAGGCCTTCACAGATCCCTGGGGTTGTTAAATATTTTTATTTATAACGATTTCCTCCTTGGATAATTATTCCGCTTAGGGTCCTTCCTGAATAGGTGAACCCAATTGGAGAAAATCTTAGAATGAGAAAAAGTGTTTGGCCTAGGGTTCTATTTATAGGGGTAGAAGTGGATTTTAGACCGTTGGATTTGGGGATTGAATAGGATGCAACCACCTCATAGGCTGAATAGGAGCCATCGGATGCAAGAATAGAAGGACCAGATTAGTTTAAACAATGCAAATAACGTGTTCAACTTTCGAACGAACGTTCGTTCGTTCACGAAAATAGGTAGGCGGGTCGACCGCCCTTGTGCCTATATATATATATATATATATTTTGTTTCGTTGATTATTTTGTTCCTTGCTCATATTAACTTGGATTCGGACGTTCTATATATGGAAATTGACTAGAAAATTACCACGAACACAATGGTGCAACTCCCGTGGCTCAATTCTGATAATTTCACAAAGTTATTTTATTATTTAATTAATTAACGATTTAATTATTACGGATTAAAATTCGGGTTGTTACATTCTTCCCTCCTTAAGGGATTTCGTCCCCGAAATCTCTAAGGATTAAAGAATGTACTAAATTTTTTCATCCAATCCTACAACCAACTACTCAATCATCGATGATTCATCCATTGTCCTTAAGTTTTTCTAATGCAATTTATGGTACTTATGCAATTAGTGTAGTGTAAATGTTCCTATCTAATGCAAAAGATTAGGTGGTCCACCGATTCAGTTGACCTCCTTTTATGCAATCATGTCTGTGCTATGTATCCAAATGAATGCAAAAATTCCCTAATGACAACTGATAGTTCTATATGTGTGCTACAAACATCATTGAAATGCAACAATCATGTGATAATCATCCATTTATAGCAACTATGAAAAATAGAATAAAAATGCGCATACATCCATATGCATATGCTCTAGTGTCCTAGTTAGGCCGATCCCTAAAGAATAATAGTGCCTAGTGTACCTATATGTGTCAATTAGCATCCACTAGCAAACACTTGCAACCACTAGCATACATCATTCATAACATGTTCTAATAACATGTTTACATCAAATCCTACCATCCATAGGTTAAATCCTAAGTTCTACCATCCCAAAGGATATAAAGGAAAGAACCTATTCAAAACTAAAGATGGAAATTCTAAAAACTTACTATCAAAAAGATGAGGATAGAAAGTACGAATCTTCTCTTCTGCTTCCTAAGTGGCGTCTGCAACATCATCTCCCCATTGCACCTTTACAAGAGTAACCTCCTTATTCCTTAGTCGCTTGATGTCTCTTCCAACAATCTTCGTGGGGATACACTGAACAGATGCTTCCCTTTCTACCTCCACCTCCTATAACTGACTAGGCTCTACAACCTCCGCAAAGTCCTGTAAGCACTTTTGCAAGTGCGAAACATGGAAAACGTCGTGCACTCCTGCGAGCCTATCTGGTAACTTCACTCAGTAAGCCATCTTCCCAACTCTCTCTACGATAGGAAATGATCCAACAAATCTGGGGGATAACTTTCCATTCGATCCGAACCTTACCACCTTCCTATGTGGGGATGCCTTAATAAAAACTAAGTCTCCAACCTCAAACTCAATGTCTCTCCTCCGCTTATCCGCATAAGACTTTTGCCTATCTTGGGCTATCTTCATCCTTCACCGAATTAAATCTACTCTCTCCGATGTCTCCCTCACCATGTCAGGCCCAAGTAGCAACTTCTCCGTAGCCTCCACCCAACACGAAGGGGACTTGCAAGGTCTCCCATATAAAGCCTCAAATGGTGCCATTCCTATGCTTGCTTGGTAACTGTTATTATACGCAAACTCAATCAACGGAAGATGCTCTTCCCAAGTTCCTCCAAAGTCCAAAATGCACATTCTCAGCAAATCCTCAAGCACTCGATTAACCCTTTCCGTTTGACCGTCCGTCTGTGGACGATAGGTCGTACTCAACCTAAGCTGCGTCCCTAGTGCCTCTTGTAAGATTCTCCAAAACTCACTAGTGAAAATGGGATCTCTATCACTCACCATGCTAGAAGGGACTCCGTGAAGTCGGACTATCCCTCGAATATAAAGGGATGCCAAATATGATGTCGTGCGCTTACTCTTAACTGGGATGAAGTGGGCACTCTTGGTCAACCGATTAACAATCACCCAAATGCTAGTATCCCCTTTCTTCGAACGGGTTAAACCATCTATAAAATCCATAGAAATACTGTCCCGCTTCCATTCTGGCACATCTAAGGGCTGAAGTAATCCACCGGGCTTCTGCTGCTTTGCATTTACCCTTTGGCAAATGAGGCATTTAGCTACGAACAACGCCACGTCTTTCTTCATGCCATTCCAATAGAACATCCTCTTCATATCCCGATACATTTTGTCACCACCCGGATGAATAGTCATACGGGAATGATGTGCCTCCTCTAAATCCGCTCTCAACAAATCACTGGCGCGGGGAACACAAAGCCTCCCATCTCTCCTAAGCCAACCTTTGCTATCAATGGAATAACATTGGAGATGTCTAGAGACCTCTCCTCGGCTAATCCTATCCATCACATCCATATGCTCCGAATCCTTTCACTGCCTCGAGCCAATCTGATCCATAAGGGTAGGCCTCACCTCTAATGCCGCTAAAAATCCGGGAGTAATGTCCGTAGAGGGCTTAAAATCAAAAGTAGAAATGAACTCCAAGCTCCTCCACTCTACGAACAAAGGACTAAGGGTTGCTTTCTTTCTACTCAATGCATCCGCAGCCACATTACCCTTGCCAGGGATATAAGCTATCTCAAAATCGTACGAGGCTAAAAACTCCATCCATCTTTGTTGCCTCAAGTTCAAGTCCTTCTGCGAGAATAGGTACTTCAGTGACTTGTGGTCGGTGAAAAGCTCGAACCTCTCTCCAAGCAAATAGTGCCTCCAAGACTTGAGTGCAAAAACTATGGCAGCCAACTCCAAATCCTGGGTAGGGTAGTTCTTCTCATGCGTCCTCAACTGCCTACTGCCATAACATACCACCCTCTCTTCTTGCATCAACACCGCTCCTAGGCCTGTCCCACATGCATCAGTGTATACGGTAAAAGGCTTAGCTTTATCGGGTAGTAATAACACTGGAGCACTAGTAAGGGCTCTCTTAAGCTTTGTGAAGGAATCTTCATAATCCACGTCCCACACGAAAGCTTTATAATTCTTAGTAAGGCGCGTGAGTGGTTCCGAAATCTTAGCAAAGTCTCTAATGAACTTCCTATAATAGCCAGCCAATCCTAGGAAGCTCCTAACTTCAGTGACGTTCTTGGGGGCCTTCCAATCTTGTACAGCAATCACCTTAGCGGGGTCAATAGCCAAACCTTCCTTCGAGACCACGTGCCCCAAGAAACGTACCTCCTCTCTCCAAAAGTGACACTTCAAAAACTTAGCTCTCAAATGATGACTACGAAGTGTGCGAAGAACTTCCTCTAAATGAACAGCATGCTCCTCCATATTCTTGGAAAATACCAAGATGTCATCCACGAATACCACCACGAACTTATTTAGGACTTCTCTAAAGACGCGGCTCATCAAATCAACAAAGTAGGTTGGGGCATTGGTTAGCCCAAAAGGCAGAACCAACCACTCGTAAAGTCTGTCTGGAGTCCTAAACGTAGTCTTATCTATGCTGTCATCAGCGACTCTAAGCTGATGGAATCCTATGGCTAAATCTAGCCGGGAGAATACCGAAGAGCCAACTAACTGGTCAAAAAGATCATCAATCCTAGGGAGTGGATATCAGTTCTTCTTTGTGAGCTTATTTAATTCTCTATAATCAACGCAAATTCGAAGAGAACCATCCGCTTTAGTAGCGAAAAAAACTGGTGCTCCCCATTCTGATGTGCTCCTTCTTATGAATCCCTTCTCAAAAAGCTCACGAATTTGCTTGCTCAATTCCTTCCTCTCCCTAGGTACCATGTGCCTCATTGGTAATGCTACTGGCTTAGCATTCTCAGTCAAATAAATCTGAAGTCAATCTCTCTCTTAGGGGGTAGTCCCCTAACCTCCTCAAAGACGTCTAAGAAATCTCTAAAGATAGGAACCGAATCAAGCTCTGCTGAAGATGAATCGAGGGAATAGAGAAAACTCAACATGACTGACCCTTGCGGGTCGGAAGATACCTTGAGAGTCATACTACTGCATGTCTCTAGTCTAATGACTCTCCTCTCGCAGTCTAATATAGCTCCATATGTGGATAGCCAATACATACCCAAGATCATCCCATACCCCAAGAATCCTAAAACATAGGCGTCGCAGTAAAATTCTACGCCTAGGATATAAATTTTCAAACCCCTACAAACCATAGACAAGTGTGCCAATCCACTTATGGGGTTTGAAACAACAATGCGGTCTACCACTAAAGAAATGTCTAAGTGCAAACAATCCACAAGAGAACTAGAGATAAAAGAGTGTGATGCTCTAGAATCAAATAAAGTCCGAATGGGAAAATCAAATATAGAAATCAAACCTTCAACTGTGACTTTCCTACCTCTATCCAAAATGCTGCCCGAAGGTGCTACATCTAATGCCTGGATCTGCGCGACTGGTGCACTAGTCCCTTGTCCTGCTCTCTGGGGACAATTCCTCCTCAAGTGACCATGTTGTCCGCAATTGAAGCACTTTCCCTTCATCTTATCCCTTCTGCAATCCTTGGCGACATGTCCAATAATCCCACAGTTACCGCACTTCAAACCTTTCTTAATCTGCTTCTGAGGGCCATCACCTTTCTTCTTCTCCTTATTGTTTTTCCACCACTTCTTCTTTGAACCTTCTGACTTAACCACTTCTTTAGACTCTCCTTCCTTGACTGCATCTGACATAAGCCCCATCTCAACCAAAGACTCATAAGTAGTTCACATCGGTACGTGGGTCAACGATAATCCCTAAAGGGGTTGATTCAATCCCTTCACAAACTTCATAGCTTTCTTATGCGGTGTATTCACCAACTCCATACCAAATCACGACAATTCATTGAACTGATTGATTTATTCCTTAACAGACAAACTCCATTGCTTCAAATTGATAAACCTCCCCAACTGAACACTCTCTTCGGCTTGAGACAGAAACTTCCTCTCAAACCTCTACCTAAACCCATTCCAACAGACTTCTCTTCCTTCTAACTCAACAACCTCCCACCAATAAGCAGCCTCCTCTTTCAACTGCCAAGAGGTTAGCTGAACCCGCTGCTGTTCCTCTAATCCCAATAAGCCAAATATCCTCTTAGTGTCCCTAAGCCAAGCTCTCGCCTCCGCAAAAGTCTCCTTGCCGGAAAAAAATTTTCCGCCCAAACTCGTAAAATCCTTACAAAGCTCAAAGAAATTGATGGTGGCAGGTGGGTTGATGGGGTTCCCGTCCGCTGGTGCAGGATTGGGCGTTGGCCCGTGCACCTCTAGAGTCGTGGCTTGTAAGTACCTATGAAACCAGGCTGGGACTGGAATGCCCTTGGGAAGGTTCGAGGCATCAGCCATTCTACGAAAAGAAAAGGATAGTTTAGGAAAGAGTCAAAGGGAGATCGAACTGGACTTATGAGCGGATTTTTATAAAAACTCTTTTATACTTAAAAACATTTTTAAGAGTTTTTTCTGAAAAATACTTTTAAAAAAATTATTTCGGAAAATACTTTACTTTTAAAATAAATTTTTAGGGATCCTGTAACCTTAGGCTCTGATACCAAGTGAAATACCCCCACACCCCTTAATATGCCCAAAAGGACACATTAAAAGGTGTGGTGCGTTATAGGTATAACTAAAACTAACAGAGACTAAGATTCATAAGACAAAAATAGGTAAAAACAGTGGAAACTAAGATAATAACTTATTTAAAACAAGACTTCATAATTGTTTCATAAATCAAATAAGCCAAATACCAAATACACATACATGTCTAAAAACCCAAGGTGTCTCATAAAAACTCATAGTCTCAAAAATCAAAGTACATAATATCCCTCATAATAAGCCAGTACACAGAAAGAGCTAAAGCTATAATTAAAGAAATACATGGTAGAAATCTTCTCCAAGAACCCTCCAAGTAACCATGATCTACTGTCCTCTCCCTTGATCGCCTAGGGGGGAAGGGGAAAATAGAGGAGTGGGTCAGACTAAAAGTCCGATGAATGATAGTAATTACTAGAATCTTTAACCAAAGTAAAAGTAATAGACTTTACAACAGTTCTAGTATATAAAAGGAAACAAAGGAAATAGAAAAGAGAGAAACTGGAAATAAACACGAATAAACTATTGCTCAATTAGTAAGATAGGTTAACTTTGATTGTTTGCACTTGTTCTTGATAGCTGCTTTGATTAGGCTGAATTCCTAATTCTACCCTTTGATCGGCGTGCTATTCCATAGAATCTACCGTGGACCGGACGTTTCCCTACACAGTAGACTTTGGTGTCTACGAAAGACAAACTTACTAAGCCCTTTGAACTCATAACGATTACTGAGCACCGAAATGGAAGTCGCACGCGTAACTGCCACCATGCCCATGCTACATGTTGCTCCCACTTTTGACCTTTTATTTACCCTAGCCAGCATAAGCGTGCCCCTCGCCTCACTTTAGGATTATGTGAAGCACCTCATCTCACTTCAGGGTTATGTGAAACACCATGTCCATAGAAAAATAGGGGAAATGCTATCAATACTAGTTCCCTATCAAACAATAATCTAGCTGCGCCCCTTGTTCAAACCCCCTTGATTTGAACTACTATAGATTGACAGTTTACTACCACTATGAGCATAAGCGTACCCCTCGCCTCACTTCAGGATTAGGTGAAGCACCTCGTCTCACTTTAGGATTATGTGAAACACCGTAACCATAGAAATATTAGGAGAATGCTATTTGGTATAGGTCCTACTCTTATCTTTGCTTATTAACTTTGATAAATTATTTAAATAAGCCTTTATTTTTATCAATTACTATTATTTCTTATTAATTTATCCTAAGTCTTAAAATAAGCGCCATAGTTTACATGTTGACTATAGTTTCCATAGTTTATCAATTTATAAATTACGTTATAATCATGCTTATTACTTAACCCAAGGTCTAAGTGTGAAAATAAGCTTCTTTCTTCTTTTATACTTGTTAGTTATAATTCTAAGTTATAACTAGGCCAATCTTCTTAATTCAGTCCAATTAATATCATAATTAGGCATAATTTCAGTCCTATTCCAATTATTTTACAGTCTTTGTGATTTACATCTCATATTCCATTATTTCAGATTTCTTATAATTTAATCCAATTTTGCGTTAATTCTATTCTAATCCATACGCGAAGAAGAAGAAGGAGAAATAAAAGAAAACTGAAAATAGAAGGAAATCCAAAGCATAGGAAGAAGATGTAAACAACGCATAAATAACAGTAAATAAATTAAAATACTATTAATAAACTGTAATTAAATGGGAAAAGCTATAATTAACAGAAATAAACTAAAATTAACTGAAAATAATAGCTAGAAGGAATAGACTGAAAATAATTCTAAAAACTGTAAACAAATTACTAAAAAGGTTACTCAAAAAATCGTAGTTAAACTACAACTATTGGAAACCCTATTATTTTAAATTACTTAAAGAAGTTTAAAATAATTACAATCACTCACCTCTGGCCCTTAGCTCTTCCCTTTAGGCCTTCACGGATCCACTTGGGGTTGTTAAATATTTTTATTTATAACGATTTCCTCCTTGGAAAATTATTCCGCTTAGGGTCCTTCCAGAATAGATGAACCCAATTGGAGAAAATCTTCGAATGGGAAAAAGTGTTAGGCTTAAGGTTCTATTTATAGGGGTAAAAGTGGATCTCAGACCGTTGGATTTGGGGATTGAATAGGATGCAACCATGTCATAGGCTGAATAGGAGCCATCAGATGCAAGAATAGAAGTACCAGATCAGTTTAAACAATTAAAATTACGTGTTCAACTTTTGAACGAACGAATGTTCATTCGTTCGTGAAAATAGGCAGGCGGGTCGACCGGGCAGTCGACCGCCCTTGTGCCCAGGTTGACCGGCCGGTCAACATGCCCTATATATATATATATATATATATATATTTCATTTCTTTGATTATTTTGTTCCTTTCTCATATTAACTCAGATTTTGACGTTCTATATATGGAAATTGACCAGAAAATTACCACGGACACAATGGTGCAACTCCCGTGGATCAATTTTGATAATTTCACAAAGTTATTTTATTATTTAATTAATTAATGAATTAATTATTACAGGTTAAATTTCGGGTTGTTACAAAATATGCACATTTATAAATAGGTAGGATTATATATAAATATATATATATAATAACATATATATACACACTTAAGCATATATAAAAGAGATATTACATTTTAAGAAAAACAAAGTATAAATTAGAAGATGTTTAAAGTGAAGTAGCACCTTAAGAAACATTAAGCACAAAGTGCATAAATGCATGTTGGCATAGAAAAGATGGGGGATAAGGTCGAGGCATGAGGTACATGAGGTGGAGAGGTGCGGTAATGTGGCAAGCATGTAGTGGAGGGTAAGTACTTAAGGTTAATATAAGGTAATTTAGTAATTACATTTCATATAAATACAATCAACTTTACTCTTTTCTCATTTTTATTATTCCACTTCTCTTTTTCAAAGCTTCTTTCATGCTCTCATGTCTTTCATGACTTCCATTCATTTTTCAAAAGTTTAAAAATCTGAACTTTATTACTTTTAATTCATGAAAACATTGTTTAAACACTTTCCCTTCCTTTCTACACTTCCACTTATCCAAAACAAGACCATGCCTACCTCCACTTGCCATGGCCCATGTAGCCTTCATGGTTAGATCCTTTTTGCTCACATAAGCCGCCAAACTTTGTTTTTCCTTGGAGCAAAGCAAAGATCTAGGTCGTACGCAAGTTGTAGTGGAAATTATAGGTTGTTTGGTTAGCTTTTATGTAAGAAAAACTATTTTTTGCTTAAAGTTTAAACTTTAACAATTGACGATAATTATTGATTATATTGGTTGTAAAAGTATGTTTGCTTGTTTGGATAATATTGATGTTGATTGTATGTGTATATATGTGTGTGGATGTGTTGTGATATAGATTTGAAAATGGAAGCTAAGTTAAGTTAGTTAGTAAGTTGAAACCCTTGCTTGTGTATGTGGACTATGGCATGTATATTTGGTTGTGACTTGGTTTATGGTGTGCTAAGCTAAGATAGTTAGCATCTTGACTTGTTAAAGCGACATCGAAATCCTTTGGTCAAAAACTTGCTTTTCTAACTTTAGTTTCTTGAAAAAAAAATTCATAAAGTTTCAAAACCCTTACCTTTGTTTTTAAAACTATATTCGAAGTTTATAATGGTAGTTAAAATATATAAATTAAAGTTTTGAAAGTTATTTTGAATGAAAATTATGGTTTGAAATTTCGAGTCTTATAGCGATAGTCGTTGTACACGCAGTTCGTGGAAAACGAACTCTTTTTGCAATTAAAAGTTGTTTTCATCTTAAGTATATTTTGGAAAAGTATTTCAAACTTATTTTAAGTATAAAAAAGTAGTTATTATTAATTAATTAATTAATTAATTAATTATTTGATTAATGATTAATTTATTAATTAATTAAAGTAATTAGTCCTTAATCATTAGTTAATAAAGAAAATTTATACTTAATTATTTTTAAATAAGGTAATTATGATTAGTAAATTAATTTAAATTAATTTTTATTTAATTATTAGTTAACATGGTTTAGTTATTAATTAATTTCTAATTAAAATAAGTTTATTTAAAATTTAACTAAAACTAATTATGTTTTAATTATTATTAAATAAAGGTTTAAAATATTATTAAATTATTAATTAAGGACAAACTATTTATTTAATTATTAATTAAGAGAATAATTATTTATTTAATTATTATTTAAAAGATTAACAATTATTTAATTATTTATTTAAAGGATAATTATTAATTATTTATTTATTTAAAAGTTGAGTATTTAGTTATTAATTAAAGGTTTAATTTTATTAAATAAAGAGTTTAAATGTTATTTAATTATCAAATAAAAGTTTTAAACCACTTTATTTCTAAAGATCGGTTTGGTTTCAAAGTAATCCTCTTTTAAAGGATATTTCTAAACCAAGGAATTTCTTTGTCGATTAACTTTAAGTAACCCAAATTGAATATAAATTCTAATGACATCTATATAGCAGAATAAAACACCGTTCTGCTAATTAAGTTGTGTTGGACATCTTTTGGCGGAATGTATCACGGTTTTGCTATAATTCACCAAGTATATTATGTTTGACATCTATTAAGAAAAATTAAACCCAGTTTTGCTATTATAGTAACTTGGACGCTTACTTATATGTTGATTGATTGTTATTACTGATTCCCTTTATATATCTGCTTGTTATGTAAATACACATGTTATATCTAGAAAGTTAAACTTTATTAAATGAGAACCATTATGGTCACTAAGCCTCTTTCAGATTTTGTAAAGTTAAATATTTCAT
The DNA here is from genome assembly GCA_030737815.1 of Allium fistulosum. NCBI lineage: Eukaryota > Viridiplantae > Streptophyta > Magnoliopsida > Asparagales > Amaryllidaceae > Allium > Allium fistulosum. The sequence continues at coordinate 870,176,254 of CM060904.1, read as the reverse complement.
TTTATTCTTTTTAAAAATGGTTTAAAATTTATTACCATTTTTAAAAAGATATTTAAAGGATAATCAAGCAATTATTCTATTGAAGGCGTTTGAAGGAATTTAATACTTTTCAAATGGTTGCTTAAAATCATTATTTTGTTAATGTAGTTTAAAGATAACTAAATGAAGGATGTTTCTAAACAATAACTTGTTTATTTAAAGGTATTTTAAATAATTGATTGTTTATCAAAGGAACTTTATTGAATAAGGTTTATTAAAGGAGTTTTATAAATTGAAAAGAGATCTTGAAGTTTGGGAAAATGTTTTATAATTGATTTTGGATATTTATAAAAGAGTTTTATAAATGATTTGGAGATTTATAATGAAGTTTTATAAATGGATTTGGAATTTCAATAATGAAGACTTTCGTAAATGAAAGAGATTTATTTAAAAAATGAGATTGGATTTCCCCAAATTAACCATCTTAATTTTGGTGGTATGGACGTTTGTTCCATACTTAACACAGAGGGAATAGTATTTGGGTTTATCCTTATCTTTGTTTCTTTTTAAATAACTTTTGTTTTATCCTTAAATTTGTTTTTGAAATAATAAATCTTTCACAATGATCTATGAATATACTTATGCCAGTGAAATAAGTATACAAATATTTTGATAAATAATTTGGAAATAGATTTAAATAAATGAAAATTTTATTTTGAGGCTTAGTGGTTGCTAAGGAAATAATTAAATCTCTAGATTGTTGTTTGATTTTGTATTTGATAGTCAAATAACCGACTATCAAGTCTTGGCCAGTTTTGACTTAGGATGTAAATAAAAGCTTTGCGTGTTCATACGGCTTGAGTTCCCTTGGGAGAACTCATTCAGGTGAAACATCCCTTGCTTTAAGAGATATATTAGAGAACCCTTTGGGACTCTGGTATAGTCTGCTTACTCTTAAAAGAACCGAGAATGAGTCAACTAAAACTTATCAGTTGTTGGTTCGGAGAGACCGGGATCAAATATGTTATCCGAAACCACTTCGAACCAACATTAGTATTCGAATGGTAGACATCTTGATGATGTTTTGAAGATAGAGTTCTTTGAAGTGCAAGGGCTACTTGCTACAATCCTGAGGGTGATTCCAAATTGGATGTAGTAGAGGTAGTGCCTTCAGTTTCATTCAGACCCAGTACGAACCTGTATGGATGAATACTGGCATTGCATTTCTGCTTGGAGGGCAACATTAGCATTCCAAGAGGGAATTGCTATGAGGAAATGGTAAGAGCGTAGCCTCTCAAGCCTCACAACCCGGGAATGGCTAAAACTGGGTAGATGCTGCAGAGCTATGTGGGTCGCTCGCATAAGGATGTGTCATCACCTTTCTAGATTATCAAATTATGAATTTGGTTATGCATGATAGCTCTCTATAAAGGTTGGGAAAAATCGAGGTGATGACATATTTGGTACTATCCAGTCAAGGGTAGGCCGACCCTGTGTTAGTAAGGTTGCAAAGATAACTGCGGCCTATAGTACATTTTTTATATAGATGTACTATTTTTTAGAAGGTAGTACCTTACCTTGCCATTTGCTGGAATCCATCCTCTAATAAGCGCCTTCGATTTTTGATTATATACCTATTATTGTTGTGATACACACACATCACAACTACTTGATTATTGATATTTTAAACCCATCGACATTATTAAAATATCACTAGATTTTACAATAAAAATGGTTTGGTTATCATAAGGTAAAAACCCGTCCGTGTTTATGTGCAGTATGGTCTTACGAGATACCTTTTATTTTAAAAGGGTTTTCAAATGTAGAAATTAATATGATTTGACTGAGCTTTCTCACACTGGTTTACCAGACAGATTCAGACGTTATTTTCTTAAAATGCTTGGATCTGCCTGAGCATATTTTTCGGATTTAGCTGGATACACTAGAGCTTTTAGGAGATGACCTGGATGCCTCCAAGACACAGTCATTTATTTTTTACCTTTCCGCTGCTTTCTTTTCTGTTTGTGTTAATCAGTATTTGTAAGGACAGGCTTTTATAACTGTCCGGGCTGATAAAAGGATAGTGTACTCTGATGTTGTGCATAAATAAAGTGGATTTCTTTTTATAAAGATTTTGTGTATATTATATATTGCTCGTCACGATGTGAGATTATGTTCTGTCTTCTTCTTTCTTCATCCCAAATGACCTGTCTTTCGGACACTTAAATGATCGGAGCATGAATACTAGGGATGTATTAATTGTCATCTTCAGGTGTAAGAAAGGCAGATGGTTACAAAGTGGTATTAGAACTTAGGTTAAGCGAACACCTAAGCCTTAGAGGGGTAAACTCATTATAAGTAGGTTTAGTAATGCCCTAGAGTGAGTAACTCATTAGAGATGGGATTAGTAATATCCTAGAATGAGTTTGAATGTATATATAGAGTTCATTTTTGTTAGTGCTATAAAAATGTATTATAATGTGTTGATTAATCTGTTGAGTGGTTTATAAATTCTGGTCGGGATATGGGATGCCATAGTATCGATAGTGGTTTCTAAACACTTGAACTTGGCAAATCAACACAGTATTGTTTTTGGAAATTGATAAATGAAATAATTTTACCAAGATTTTATATTTTGTAAATAAAGATATAATTTTCATAAACTAAGTATAGCTATTAATGGTATATATGTTTATCGGGAATTGATAATATTTAATTATTATCATTTATTGTTTGGTTAGTCATGCTCGCCTAGTTTTGAGCATTGACTATTGTTTATTGATTTATCTATAATTTCCCTTTATCAAGTTGGGCATTACAAGAACCAATGTCCAGAGCCAATCAGGGTGGACAAAGGAAAAGTCTTTACTGTTGGATCATCAACTAAGCCTAGTGCAAGTGGTAAAGGAAAGACTATGATGGAATGTACATTTTTGATTCAGAGTATACCAGTTAGATACTATTTGGTATTGGTGCATCACATTCATTTATATCCCAGTGTTTGGTTGATAAGTTATGCTTAGAACCCACATACCTCGTTACTTCCTTAAGGGTTGCGAATCCAATAGAAGGGTATGCAACTCTGGGGATGAGATGTGACCAGTTAGAACTTGATTTGTTTGGTCATAAGTTTGCATGCAGTCTGTATGTTTTAGATCTTGTAGATTTTGGAATCATTTTGGGTATGGATTGGTTGAGAAGGTATAAGGCCAGGATATTTTGCCAGGATGGAGAGATATCATTAAGACACCCTAATAGTCATAATCGAATTATATTCTCAGTAGAGAATTCTGACTGGAGTAGTTGTGCTTTGTTAAGTGCAATGGAAGTGGGAGAAGATATAAGTCAGGTTCGAATAGCAAGAGAGTTTGCAGATGTCTTTGAGCCAGTCACAGGACTACCACCGAAACGAGCTGTTGAGTTTTAGATAGATCTTATGCTAGGAGCTGAACCTGTGAGTAGACTACCTAGCAGGATGACACCGACTAAGATGAAAGAATTGAAGGTGCAGCTAGTAGATCTTGAAGGAAGGAATTTTATTAAACCAAGTTGTTCGCCTTGGGAGCGGCCGCGGTATTCATGAAGAAACCAGATGGGTCGTTGAGGATGTGTATCGACTATCGTAAGCTGAACGAAAGGACGATAAAGAATAAGTATTCTTTGCCAAGAATTTATGATCTGTTTGATCAGTTGAGTGGAGCCAGAGTGTTTTCCCAATTGGATTTAGCGACGGGGTTCCATCAGTTAAGAGTGGCAGATGACAGTATTCCTTTGAAAGCATTTTGGACTAGACATGGTTCATATCAGTGGTTAGTAATGACATTCGGGTTGACGAATGCACCTACTTTCTTTGTGGATTTGATGAACCGAGTCTTCCGAGAGTATTCGGATATATTCGTGTTGGTTTTTATAGATGACATTTTGGTATACGCTAAGGATGAAAGATAGCATGAAGATCATCTTAGAGTTGTGCTAGAGACCCTGAGGCAGAATCAGCTAAAGGCGAAGTTTTCCAAGTGTCATTTTTGGAAGAAAGAGGTTAAGTTTCTTAGTCATGTGGTTTCAGAGAAAGGATTGTCAGTCGATCCAAATAAGATCAAATTTGTTAATAATTGGAAGAGACCAGAGACGGTGACTGAGATCAGAAGTTTTCTTGGACTTGCTGGCTATTATCGGAGATTTATTAAGGATTTCTCATGGATGGCAGCGCCTTTGACTAAGCTTACCAGGAAGGAGGTGACGTTTGTTTGGTCTGAAAAATGTGAGGAAGCATTCCTTAAGTTAAAATGTTTGTTGACCAATGCACCAGTGTTAGTGGTTCCAGATGGAAACCAAGGGTTGGTAGTATACACTGATGCATGTGGGACTAGATTGGGAGCAGTGTTGATGTAGAGGGGCAAAGTCATTGTCTATGCATCTTGGCATCTTAGACCGTATGAGGTAAGATATCCTACTCATGACTTGGAGTTGGCTGCGGTAATCTTTGCCTTGAAGATTTGGAGGCATTATCTCTTAGGGGAGGGATTTGAGTTGTATACCGATCATAAGTCTTTAAGATATTTATTCTCTTTGAAGGAGTTGAATATGAGACAGTAGAGATGGCTGGATTTTTTGGCTACTTATGATTTTGGTATAATGCATACTCTTGGGAAAGGAAATAAGGTAGCGGATGCTCTCAGCAAAAGATACCAGAATGTGGTGATAGCTATGTTGGCAGAATGGAAGGATCGAGAAGAATTGGCAAGTCATGGTATGCAGTTAAGATCAACTGCTAGTTCTAGTCAGAGTACTGCCATGTTATCCTGTTTAGAAGTTCGACCAATGTTGATCGAGAGAATTGCCTCTAAGCAGAAGAAGGATCCATTATTAGCCGAGAGGATTAGAAGGCTTAAGGTTGGAACCGAGGTCGATGATTTTAAAGATTTTTGTCTTGACCAGAGAGGATGGTTGAGATAGAAGGGACGGTTATGTGTTCCAGATGTTGAGAACTTGAGGAAAGAAGTTCTTGAGGAATGTCATCGATCCAAGTTTACGATTCATTCTGGAGGGACCAAGATGTATCAAGATATGAAGAGGAGCTTCAATTGGGAAGGCATGAAGAGGGATGTTTTCTTGTGGGTTAGGCGGTGTGCAAACTATCAACAAGTGAAAGCCGAACATCAGAAGCCAAGTGGGTTACTTCAACCTCTAGAGATTCCTATTTGGAAATGGGATTCGATATCAATGGATTTCATAGATGGGTTGTCAAGTTCAAGCAGAGGAAATGAGAGTATATGGTTCATTGTGGATAGGTTAACCAAGAGTGCTCATTTCATTTTAGTAAGGTCGACCAGGACAGCACCTGTTTTAGCGATGTTGTTCATGAAGAACATAGTTATACTTCATGGAGTTCCTAGTAGCATAGTCAGCGTCAGAGATGCTTTATTTACTAGCGAATTCTGGAAGAGTCTACAGGATGTGTTAGGCACTAAGCTCAAGATGAGTATAGTATATCACCCATAGACGGATGGGCAGACAGAGAGATTCAACAAGGTACTCGAGGATTTGTTGAGAGCTTGTGTGTTGGACTTTGCTGGATCTTGGGAGGATCACCTACATTTGGTTGATTTTTCCTATAATAATAGCTATCAGACTAGCATAGGAATGGCGCCTTTTGAAGCTTTGTATGGAAGGCCATGCAAATCACCAATATGTTGGTTAGAGACTGGAGACAGATTGGTTTTAGGTCCAGATTTGGTTAGGGAGGCGTCAAAGAAGATTGAGTTGATCCGAAAACAGATGAAGGAAGCTCAATCCAGACATAAGAGTTACGTAGATAAGAGGCGTAAAGACCTAGTGTTCTCAGTTGGAGATAGGGTTTTTATTAAAGTATCACTGATGAAGGGTGTGGTACGGTTTGGGAAGTTTGGAAAACTAGCACCGAGATATGTTGGTTCATTCCAGATTATAGAAAGGATTGGAAAGCTCGCGTATAGAGTACAGTTGCCGAGCAGTATGACAGGTGTCCATAATGTATTTCATCTGTCTCATCTTCACAAGTATGTACATGATCCAGAGGCCACTATTCCTTCGACAGGGTTGGAAGATCTAGAAGTAGAGCCTAATTTGACTTCTATTAGACAACCAGTTCGGGTTGTTTCGAGAGATGAGAAAAGATTGAGGAACAAGACAGTCAAGTTGGTGACAGTTCAGTGGAGCGACAACGAGAAGGACTGTACTTGGTAGATAGAGGTCAAGATTCGAGATACTTATCCTGATCTACTTTAAGGGTATGTCTATATTATATTTACATAGATATTAGCTAGTCTGGTAGACTAGTATGGTTGATAAGAGTCGTTACAGATGATTGCTATGTTCAGTATTTAGTCCTTACTGAATTTCGAGGACGAAATTCTTCAAGGAGGGGAGCCTGTAACACCACTAATTTTTGATAACATTATTCAGGAGATTTAATTAGATAAATTAAATAGAATAATGTAAACATTAAATGATAAGGGGGTTGAGATTTGAATAAATTTAATTAAGGCAGTGCCTAGTAAAATAATTAAATGGGCTTAAGAATGTTTTTTAGGTTAATTAAATTACATAAGGTTATATTAGGAGTTTGCCGCCCATAATCCTTATCCCTGTATATTTTCGTTATTACCATTTCATTCCCATTCACGTCATTTTGAAAACAAAACGTAAGAAGGAGGGGCCGTCCATTAACAAGAGAAATTAAATTAAAAGCTAGAGATTCAAGCTTAGGAGAAATCAATCACAATCCAATCTTATTATCTAAATCAAGGTGAATAATAATTCCATCTCTATTTTTTTTGAATCATATGTTTTCAGACTTAAGGTTAAATTCGTTTTTATGGTAAATTGGATGATGATATGCTAGAATATTGATTTGTTTAATTTAAGCAAGATTGTTTAAATGGATTTATACGCGGTTTTAGGGTAAAACCGATTTATATTGATGTTTAAATGCTATGGAAAATTTTTATGTTGTATAAAATATGTTTTTGGGTTGGGTTTCAATTTTGATAATTTTCCAAACTAGATTGTTATGAATTTTCAAAGGAAAATACTATTGTTTAGGTTTATAAATTTATTTTGGAAAATATATTAAGAATTTGGATCTGGAATTTTGATATGTTAGATAACATGATTAATGTGAATTTCTGAAATTTTAGGGGATTTTTCCAAAGTGATTTGCTATGCAAATTAAATTATTTTAGAAGCGGGACTTCTTTGCAATATTAGTTTTTCTTAATGGAAGGGCTTATTTGCTTAACTTAACCATGGTTTAGATCTGAAATTAGCAACAATCTTAGTGAAGAATTGAAATGTTAAGGCAACCAATCTGGTGTTTACACGTGGCAGGTTAGTTAGAAAAAGGTTTACTTTAATTAGTATAAAACCAGGTTTACTCAGAAAAGATGGTTTCGCCTACTTTGGAAGTACCTTTTGACACAGAGCTTCTGCCTTTTACCTAGTCGAAACCTACTAAGCCAAACCAATACACAAGGTATCACAAAGGTACGCAGTGGATCGGAGAAAAGGCAAAAGGTAGGGTGTCGAAACATAGCTTCCGAAGGGGTCGAGATCTTAGGTTTATTTTCTAAAGAAAAGCGCATGTCTGCTTACAAAGAGGTTTTGAAGGACTCGAAACCAATGCTTGCGAAAGGGGTATTTTAAAACAAGTTTTCAAAGTAGAGCTGCCGCCTTTTTAAAGAAGTAGCTTCCGAAGGAGTTACTTAGTTTTTGAAATTGAAGCTTTCGGAAGGGGTAGTTTCGACCAAGTCGAAACCCTTATGTTACTTTAAGTCTTTCAATGGTATTGAAGATATCAATGCTGTCGAAAGGTGCTTTGTGTTTTTATAAATATAAGCCGCTTCTAATAGCTTTTGAAAGAGGTTAGGGGTTTCGAAGGCAATGGTTTCGTAGCCAACCTTTCAAAATTTTACCCATATGGTTTATGCTTTCGAAAGGATGGTGACGGCGCCATCATGTTTTCCCCATTATTTTTATAAGATAAAATATGGTTTCGAAAGAAATGCTTTTGCCTATATTCACTTTGACCCAAATAATATTTTTAAGTATAAACCCAATGCTTTCGAAAGGGGGACTTTCAATGATTTTAGAAGGGTTACTTCCAATGGTTTCGAAATGGGAAATTTCAAATGGTTTCGAAGTTATGCTTCTAGAGTTAAATGTAAATACTTTAATACAATCAAAAGATTTTGAAAGAAAGGTTTTAAAGTATTAGAAAGGCAGGAGCCTAATGTTTTGAAGATATATTTTAATGCTTTCGAAGGAGGTCATCCTATGAAGTTGAAAGCAAGGTTCCGAACGTGTCAAAAGGTTTTGTAACCCAAACTCATTTTTAAAGGAAAAACCCATGGCTAAATTAAAGGAGTTTTGAAATGATTTTAAGAAGAAGCTTTCCTTAATAAAATAATAGGTTAAAGGGATTAACCATGTTTAATATTAAACCCACAGGTGGTATTGTTATGTTATTATGTATGCTTTTTTAAATATAAATATATTAACATTATAATGGAACCATAACTGTATTTTGAGGAAAAAGGGTAGAAACAACTAGGTTAACCCAGTAGTGAATATAAATTGATTAAACTCCTGGATGAGTAGATTTGCATCCAAGAGGTTAGAGAGACCAAAACATAGGATGCCTAAATATGGAAGTTGTCAGGGAGATAGGTTCATAGTGATCTCATGAAAACTATGGTTAGGAAGTTATTGGAGTTACCAATTGGTTCATAGTGATCCCATGAAAACTATGTCCGGATTAAGTTATTGACAGATGTCAATAGGTTCCTAGTCAACCCATGAAAACTAGGATAAGAAGAAGAGTTATTGACAGTTGTCAATAGGTTCCTAGTCAAGCCATGAAAACTAGGATAAAAGAGAAGTTATTGGAGTCACCAATAGGTTTAGGGGAACCCATGAATTAATTAAGTTAATTGGCAGGGGCCAATAGGTTCATAGTGCACCTATGAAAACTATTAAATAGGACAGGGAGTCCATATAATATGAAAAGGTTATTAGTGAGCCCATGAAAACTAATAGGTTAATAGTGACCCAAGAAACTGTAATTATGACTGGAAGTCAATTAAACAGAGGATGGGAAATCCAGTATATTTTAATAGGTTTGCATATCACCATGATATTTTGAAATGTCTATGTTTTAACCATTGTGGATGCAGGAGCACAATATATGGTTTTATAATGGTTTTAAGATATTAGTGAGGGGAAAACCCGTTCCGCTAAGCGGCGTGGTCTCACTAGATATCTAAATGATTTGAGATGGTAGATTATTATTCATACCAAGCTTTATGTCTGACTCGAAGTTTATGTTTTCCCCTTAAACTCTCGGGTACTCAATTGATTTTGAGTACTTTGAGAGTTGAGGTTTACAGGTACCTCATTACATGAATAAAGCTTCTAGAGACGTGCAGGAGGCATAATAGCTATATAGAGTTTTCTTTTATTTGATTTCGCTGTGTTGTTTGTAATGGAAAAGTAGTTATATTGCCTGTATATACTCTGATCATCCAAGGGGCATCTTCATATGTCGCTCTTAGCGTATGTTGTAATAAATATATTTTCTCTGAACGTGGTCTGCGATTGTAGGATTACGTAATGAATTGAAATGTTTGGAAATGTAATATGAGTTTGCTTGATGTTTTAATTTTTTTTCATATTCATGTGTTTCTGTGTATCAATGAATCTAATACCGTTGTATTTGGTCGCCAAGGATTAATAACTATGGATGACTGCAACATCCGTAGCCATTAGTTTTGGGCCTCTAAGTAGGGGGATGTTACACATTTTGTCTATAGGTGTACTATTTTTCAGAAGGTAGTCCCTTACCTTGCCATTTGTTGGAATCCATCCTCCAATAAGCGCCTTCGATTTTTGATTATATACCTATTATTGTTGTGATATACACACATCACAACTACTTGATAATTGATATTTTAAACCCATCGACATTATTAAAATATCACTAGATTTTACAATAAAAATGGTTTGGTTATCATAAGGTAAAAACCCATCTGTGTTTGTGTGCGGTGTGGTCTTATGAGATACCTTTTATTTTGAAAGGGTTTTCAATTGTAGAAATCAATATGATTTGACTGAGCTTTCTCACGCTGGTTTACCAGAGTGATTCGAGCGTTATTTTCTTAAAATGCTTGGATCAGCCCGAGCATATTTTTCGGATTTAGCCGGATACTTTAGAGCTTTTAGGAGATGACCTGGATGCCTCCAAGACATAGTCATTTATTTTTTACCTTTCCGCTGCTTTCTTTTCTGTTTGTGTTAATCAGCATTTGTAAGGACATGCTTTTATAACTAACCGGGTTGATAAAAGGATAGTGTACTCTGATGTTGTGTATTAATAAAAATGATTTCTTTTTGTAAAGATTTTGTGTATATTATATATTTCTCGTCACGATGTGAGATTCTGTTCTGTCTTCTTCTTTCTTCATTCCAAATGACCTGTCTTTCGGACACTTAAATGATCGGCGCACGAATATTGAGGGTCTATTAAGTGTCATCTTCAGGTGTAAGAAAGGCAGATGGTTACAAAGTGGTATCAAAGCTTAGGTTGAGCGAACACCTAAGCCTTCGAGGGGTAAACTCATTATAGGTAGGTTTAGTAATGCCCTAGAGTGAGTAACTCATTAGAGATGGGGTAGTAATATCCTATAATGAGTTTGAATGTATATATATATATATATATAGTGCTATAAAAATGTATTATATTGTGTTGATTTATCTGTTGAGTGATTTATAAATTCTGGCCGAGACATGGGATGTCATAGTATCGATAGGGGTTTCTAAACACTTGAACTAGGAAAATCGACACAGTATTGTTTTTGAAAATTGATAAATGTAATAATTTTACCAAGATTTTATATTTTGTAAATAAAGATATAATTTTCATAAACTAAGTGTAGTTATTAATGGCATGTATGTTTATCAAGAATTGATAATATTTAATTATTATTATTTATTATTTGGTTAGTCATGCTCGCCCAGTTTTGAGCATTGACTATTATTTATTAATTTATCTATAATTTCCCTTTTTAACTTAGGTTGAGTAGATATAAATTTGGGGAAACATTGAAATGAACACCTATAAATTAAGTTTTACAGTTTGACTATAAGGCGTTTGATGATATATTAGGTTAAAATTTAATTTTAATATAAGGTGTTTATTAAAAAGTAACGTTTCAGATGTTTTATAAAGGTTGATTTTATAACTCAGAGTTATAAAATATGTTTTAATTGAAAGGAGTTTTGGAGAATTTAAAATCTTGGTGTCTTTGAAAAGGATTTCTAATTTTTTTTGGAGAAAAGGTAATAATAGTATTAGTAGAAAATATTTTGAAGTAAAAATATTTTGAAAGGGAATCCAAGAATAAGATTTTTCTTTGCACAATTTGGGGAATGAGTCTCGATCTATTTTGTAGTGATCTAAACAATCTTCTAAGCGACAATCGGATGTTTGCTTAGGCAAATTTGTTATTACACTTACTAAATTTTTCTATTTGTCATTGTACGATCAAAATAAGTTCGAATCCAAATTAATCCAAATTAAGTGGATGATAAAAAATTTGTTGAAAACTATTTAGCTTGAAATATATATACTATTGTTTCAAAAGGGATTCGAAAAGAAGAAGTATTTTATAATTAACTAGTTTGAATGACTTGAAAGTGACTAGAAATGGGCAGGAGATGCGTTCGAATGGTAAACTCTTCTCTTGAGTATTACCCCTCTTGGTAAAGGGATATATGATACTATTTAGTAGTACCCAGTTCCTTAATATCATTTTGGAGTTACTCGGGCTATATGAATGTTTTCTAAGGGTTAAAAATAAAGTATCATTTGAAAAGTTTTTTTTGAAATAAAACCTGGGTATTTGGTTCCTAAGGTTTCAAAATAATATGGTATTTTGATTAAAGATTGGATTAATAAATGAAGTTTTAATTGGTTTAAACTTAATAAGGAGGATTAATAAACTTTGTTTTATTAAAGCATGTCTTTTGATTTTAACACCTAGGAAGTGAAATATTATTTGATGTCATTAGGTCGACCAATAAACGTCTTTACCTTGGAGGTGTCTAAGAAAAAGTAAAGGATGAGGTTGGGATACCAGCATCATACTCTTCTTAGCTACTTACTTGAATGACATTACTAAAGTATCATTTGAACCATTTTTGCTCGCATAACCCACCAAACTTCATTTTTCCTAATAGCAAAGCAAAGATCTAGGTTGTACGCAAGTTATAGTAGAAATTCTAAGTTGCTTGGTGAGCTTTTAGGTGATAAAAGCTCTCTTTTACTTAAAGTCTGAAACTTTAATGATTGATGATAATTATTGATTATATTGGTTGTAAAAGTATGTTGCTTGTTTGGATAATATTGATGTTGATTGTATGTGTATACAAGTGTTTGGATGTGTTGTGATATAGATTTGAAAATGGAAGCTAAGTTAAGTTAGTTGGTTACTTAAAACCCTTGCTTGTGTATATGGACTAAGGCATGTATATTTGGTTGTGACTTAGTTTATGGTGTACTAAGCTAAGAAAGTTAGCATCTTGACTTCTTAAAGTGACATCGAAATCCTTTGCTCAAAAACTTGTTTTTGTAACTTTACTTTCTTGAAAATGTTTTTATAAAGTTTCAAAACCCTTACCTTTTTTTCAAAACTATATTCAACGTTTGTAAAGGTAGTTAAAATATTGAATTTAAACTTTTGAAAGTTATTTTGAATGAAATTCAGGTTTGAAATTTCGGGTCTTATAGCGATAGTCGCTATGGACGCAGTTCACAGAAAACGAACTCTGTTTGCAGTTAAAAGTTGTTTTCATCTTAAGTATATTTTGGAAAAGTATTTCAAACTTATTTTAAGTATAGAAAAGTATTTATTATTATTTATTTATTTATTTATTTGATTAATGATTATTTAATTAATTAATTAAGGTAATTAGTACTTAATCATTAGTTAACATAGGAAATTTGCACTTAATTATTTTTAAGTAAGATAATTATAATTAGTAAATTAATTTAAGTTAATTATTCTTAGATTATTATTTAAGAAGGTTTAGTATTTAATTAATTTCTAATTAAGATAACATTAATCAAAATTTAATGAAAACTAAGTTTTAATTATTATTAAATAATGGTTTAAATTATTAATTAAGGACTAATTATTTATTTAATTATTAATTAAGAGAATAATTATTTATTTAATTATTGTTTAAAAGATTAATTATTATTTAATTATTTATTTAAAGGATACTAATTATTTAATTATTTATTTAAAAGTTAAGTATATAATTATTAATTAAAGGTTTAATTTTTATTAAATAAAGAGTTAAATGTTATTTAATTATTAAATAAAAGTTTTAAACCACTTTATTTTTAAAGATCGGTTTGGTTTCAAAGCAACCCTCTTATAAAGGATATTTTTAAACCAAAGAATTTCTTTGTCGACTACCTTTAAGTAACCCCACTTGAATATGAAATCCAATGACATCTATTTAGTAGAATAAAATACTGTTCTGCTAATTAAGTTATATTGGACATCAATTTGGTAGAATAAATCACAATTCTGCCATAATTCACCAAGTAGATTATGTTTGACATTTATTAAGCCAGAATTAAACCCAGTTCTGCTATTATGGTAACTTGAACATTTACATATATGTTGACTGATTGTTATTGGCTGATTCTCTTTACATATCTACTTGTTATGTAAATACCCATGTTATAACTAGAAAGTTAAACTAAATTAAATGAGAACCATTGTGTTCACTAAGCCTCTTTCTGATTTTGTGAAGTCAAATATTTCACTTTATTCTTTTTAAAAATGTTTTAAATTTTATTAGCATTTTAAAAAAAGATATTTTAAGGATAATTAAGCAATTATTTTATTAAAGGTATGTTAACCGGGTTTTTAACTTAATAGAATTCAATATAAACTAGAACCTCTACAACAAGTCAAAACATCTCAAGGATCAACCAAGAAGACAAGGAGGAAAAGAAGAGAAGAGCCCAGAAGAAAGAAGCCAAAAAAAGCATAAGATGATGGATCGCACCGATGGATCGCTAGCGATCCATAATGCTTGCTCTTGGACCCACCAATCTTCTTGCATCATGATTCAATCTTTCCTAGGGACATCTGCCAAGTTTCATGATATTCCAAGCAAGCTAGTTCAAGAAGTAAGCATTCATCTGATTCTAATCATAGTTCAATGCACCTATATACGAATCACCATCAAAACAAGGAAACTGGTTACCAAATTACAAAGCATCGACACAAGGCAAGGAATATGATCCAATTGAAACAAGCTAAAAATGCGCTAATTGGATGGATCGCATCATATAAGGTTGGTTCGCTGTGAAACTTTTAGTGCATCTTCGTACCTTCGAATGTAAGCTTTTGACAAAGCGGCCTAGCCCAATAGCTCTCCAACCCCTATAGATACTCACACATCTGTAACATAAAGGGGATCTTCTAGACTGGCTGCTGGAACTCTGCAGAGATTATTCTTCACTCTTCTCCTCCCACACAATAGTTATCTAGGGGTTTAATGTGATTCTCCAGTGAACTCTTGCACTTGTGGCTTGACCTAACTTAGAAGGTTCAATCAAATTGTAATCAGATTCAACTTGTAACAGCAGTCAATCAATAACAAAAGTTATAAAGTGGACGCAGGCTTCTTTAACAGCCGAATTACTATATCTCTTGTCTCTTTACTTTATCTGCAAGTTACTATTCCATTTTCTATTATGTTTGCCTTGATAAACAGGGCTGGTGCTTTCACATTCAAACCATGGTACTGACCCATTTTTTGGGTTAAAATTTTGGTGCTTTCCTGAGAACTAAACTCGAGCTTAGATCTAGCTATCTACTTTGGATCAGATAGGTTCAGAAGTTAGATACTCAATCTCTACTTAGAAGATTTGATGTTGAGAATTAATGGTCCTAGGAAGAAAGAGAACTACCTTCGGAAGACCCATAGGAGCTACCATTGCTAGAGAAGAAAAAAACTCTTAGTAAATGTAACATCCCGAAAATTTTCGACTTTCGAAAATTCAACATCGATACTCACTTTATCGACTGCTGAGCCATCGAATGCCGGAAACCCGAAAAGTTATGGTTTTAAGAAAGAAGAAAAGGTAGAAGAAGAAGAAGATAGAAGAAAAAGAGAAGAAAGAAAGAAGAAGAACAACAGAACAACCACAGAAACAGAACAATATCAGAATCTCACATATCGCAGCGGGACAACATATAATAGATAAATGAATATCATTTAAAAAACAAAAGAATTATACCTGTTATTACATTACATCACATCATATCATCAGAGTCAATAAACAACAATGGACAGTTATATAACTTGTCCTCATACAGAATACACAGCGGAATAAATACTATCAGATACAAATACTACGTCTCGTCCTCCAGCTTATCTCCAAAGCTCCAGAATATCCAGAATATCCTGATAATATAACTCTAGGCTGCCCGTGTGGAAATTGGTGGGCACCCAGAGTTTAGAAGGGAACAATAAACTCCGAGTCAGTCATGGTGACTGGTGTGAGATCGTAAAACAGTTATTCTTTAAAATAAACAACAGGAAAACTTTAATGTCAATTCGCAATGCTTTTGGAAAATGAAACTACCATAAGACCTCCCACCACACACACAATGCAAACGCAGACTTGGAGGAGATTTCTTCTTATGATAGTCAAAGATGCTTACTACGCAAAATCAAATTCTTTTTGATATTATTATTAGTGCATAGTGTAGAAAACATTTCGAAAGTAGAATATAAATCTTAGCCAGCATAGGTACCATTATAGTATGCTTGCTATAGCTACCATATTAAATGGCAGGTTCTACAACTAAAACCGTACAAGGCTCGTATTGTTTCTTTGGATTTCCAACAAATGGTCAGGCTAAGGAACTTCCTATCCACGATGGGTACGTCCCTGGAATAGACGACCCGAGAACCTAACCGGATCTCTGCCAACACAAGGCCGGGTTACCTCTCCAAAAATAGGTAACTACTGACACGCGTATGCCATCCCCCGATCGTCACCGATCTTCCCGAGGATCCCCGATTCGCAACAAACCACATAGATAATAATAATGCAGTAACCACAGAGGTTAAGTATCTGGGCTCCATACCATGATACCACCTTTATCCAGAAGGAATGACATACACTAAGGGGCGCTACTCCCTAGAACCTTGCTGCATCCTTCCTGTTTCGACCATTTCCGGGGTGTGAGGCTCGACGAAGTCTCGTCCACAAAGCTACGCTTTCTCAAAAAGCCCTGCTTCGGGTCAAACAAAATGATCAACCTATGATCACAAAGATATAAGATCAAACAAATGATCATATCACAAATGATCAAACACTGATCATTTCACAGCAACACTCAGTATGCCACGTTACCAAATTGGGATATATCGCTGATAAATTTCAACTACATAACCTCTTAGCTCGTACGTCTCAGAGAAGGGTGTTAAGCTAAGAGAATAAATTCTCCGCCACCAACAGATATGTATTAGAAAGGAATCAGCTTTATATCTCAAATTGTAACGTCAGACACACAATCCATACAAGTCTGTTCCGGGATCGAACAGAACCGAAGGTACTTCTCACGAAGCCCTTGCAATTCCGGATAATTTTCAATCACGTCAGGACTTCCCGTCACTAAGGGTGATAAAACCTCTAAATCGAAGATCAGTCGATGTAGAGTAACTCGACGGTAATCCTTCCATTTTCAAAAATATCCGGTCTTCAACACCGGTCTTCAAATGCGATTCATAACGACGTATCACATATTCGGAATGGGTTATACGACCCCATGGTCCTTTCCCGGCTAACCCGAATAGTGAGCGATTTTTCAAAAATAAGTGTGGCATTCAAATTCATCCAATTCACAACAAATACCTATCTAAAGGTGATTATTGATAGTCGGTTATTTAACTATCAATAAAGATGCGCAACATCATCAGATTCCAAATAATTTTCCAAATTATTAAATTTCCAAAATATCTTTACTAGATATAAAATTTCCACACTTTAAAAATAAACCAACGTTTATTTTTCTAAACAGTTTCCCTTTCTTTTATAAATTCCATAGTGAATTTATATTTCAAAATATCTACCGATATACGATTTTCAAATCGATTTCAAATATTCCATTTCGATTTATCTTTAAGAAGATAAAATCTCAAAACGTTTCATTTCATTTTGGAAAGCATTTCCATACTTATTTAATAACAAGTATTTCACAAATCTATTTATTTTCAACATTTGAAAATATTCGATATACTTAAATCAATATTAAGTATATATTTCATTCTTTAATGAAATCGATAATTTTAACAACATCTATTTGAGTCAAAACGAATGTTACGTAAAACATCGTTACGACGACTCAAAATCACTAGTATAGGGATTCGAAATTCAGATAGATATATAAATCCCAATACTACATCAAAACATTTCCTTTCGGAAATCATTTACTATAACAACAGTGTTATAGTCCACCATTTCCTTATTTCTCGAAAACGTCTATTTCAACAAGAACTGTTGAAATCTATGCTTTCGATATTTCACACGTTTTAAAACATCTTTTAAAACAATTACTTCATTTCATATATCATTTTTCCAAAACCATATCCATTTTACTTAATAATATATTCACTGTCCAAAATCGTGAATATACTTCACAAATTACATTTCACTATTTTCTACACGTTTTATTTCAATAATAATTCGCTATCCAAAATCGCGAATATATCTCCTTTAATAATCTTCTATATTTAATTTATCAAATCCCATTGATTTCGAATTTATAAAACAACGTTTATAAATTCTATTTCCATTTTCTAATGACTTCAATTTAATAAATCTCCTTTATTAATAATTCGATAAATATTCCATCTAAAGGTAAAAATCCAATTTATAAGTTAATCTCTTATAAATCTTTTATTCTACAGTTTCATCCATTTTATAACTTCACAATTTATAAATCTATAAATTTCATTCACTTACGGATTCCATAATATTTCATTTTTAACACTTATAAAATTCGTTTTATAAGTCCAATATTTTGATTTATAAAATATCAATTTTATAAATCTTTCTATACAAATCGTTTATAGTTATTCAAAAATCCCAACTTAAACCGTTTTATAAATAAATCAACTTTTGTTTCAAAAACGACATTTCGGTTATATTTCACTAAAAATTATAACTTTTATAACTTTAAAATTTTACGTTTATAAACCGATTCAAAAATTCCATAAAACGTATATTTTCAAAAATCACTTTAAAAACCCTTTTAAAGTAAAAGTCGTTATTTTTACATTTCAAAACTGAATCCGATGATGCAACAGCACCAATTAGTCAATCACAACAACAAACATCATATATCAACATATGATAACAGAATATACATCAATTCTGTAAATAAATAACTACTGGTGAGGAATCCAGTTGGATCCCTCCAACCTGTTTCCCTGCATCCACAGATGTTAGCACAATACCAATTCCGCTCCAGTACGGAATTATCGCGGTATATGGGTTTTATAAAAATCCGCTTACTAACGGCGCAATAGGGTCTCATCCGCTATACGAGGCGGGAAATCATCAATCCAATATATACATATGCCAATATGTATACATTGCTATATATATAGATATATCCTATTATATCTAATAGCACATTCAATAGCAATCAAACAGTCAATCAAATCAATAACTAAAAATTTCCACTTTTCAATGTGAGTGAGAAGATCTCACCTTAGCTTTTAATTTCGCAATCCCATTTCCATTTTTGATCATTTCTTCACGGTTTAACCTTGTATAACAATTTACACAATATATCAATATTCGAATTAAATTAGTGTTCTGTTTATTTATTTTCTATTAGATAAACTAAATTAGCTAAAGTATCCTATTAACAACTTTCTCTTACCAATTTATTTAATTAAATCGAATTCCCTTTTGAAAATCTTTTAGTAACTGAATAAATTAAGTAAGTAAATTTGGATTAATAAATTTTAAATTAAACAGATTTCCTTTGATAAATTTACTTAACAAAATATTAAATTTAAAACTACATTTCCTTTAGATAAATCATTTCATCCAATATATTAAATTTCTAACAAATCTTCTTTTACAAAATATTTTTCATTTGAAACTAAAATCTTAAATTCAACTAATAAATTATTATTTTTAAACAATATTTTCCTTACTGTAAATCCAATTTCAAATAACACTCCAAAAATTTTCCAAATTATTTAAAATCTTGTCTACCCAAATTATTTTTATACAATTCTCTATAAACAACGAAACAACACATTTCTTTACTAAAAGTATATATATATCTACTTTACTTATACATATTAAAGATTAAATTTTTTTTCTTTTGACATAAGGTATATATGTTCAGAATTAAACGAAATAGGTTATACCTTACTGCTCGCGAATTCAAACTTGGAAATACCATCGATGAATCCTAGCCGTGATCACAGCAGCTCGAATTCCCACGACTATCGCCTCCGATCGATCTATCTGCCACTGTCGCCATCGCGAAACCCCCAATCTGACCCTGGCCTGCCTCGCGACAGAGGCCACCACACCCAGACTTCATGTCGCCGCCGCCTACAACACCTCGTCGCTGACATCTCGCGACTCCCACTCCACGTTTTGAGCGACAGCCTGCTCGAGTTCCTCTATGCGCCGCGCCACCATCCATCGCGATACCCATTGCCACTCGCCGCCTAGGCCTACGCGCGCACGAAACCCACAAACCAAGCGCGCCCTGATTCTCCAGTCCCACTCTATGACGTGCGCCTCACCCACGAATTCGCCCTTCACCCCGTGATTTCGTCTCTGCCCATTTGAATAAAAGAAAGAGAGGGGTTCGATTTTATTTCGTTTGAATGAGAGGGGGCTTAGGCCATTATCTGATTTTCGATTTTGTTTTCATTTATGAACGAGAGAGAGGAATATTTTAAACGTGAACGAAGTAGCCTCTACACGATTTTCTCCCCATGATTAACGGCACGATTTATGGAAGAGAACGTGTTTTGATATGACCATAAATTTAAATTTTAAAATTTAAATTGAAATCGATTAAATCTCAATGCGTTTACACGCCGTATGCTCTCACAACTCCGAAAAGTATGAAATTGGAAATCCGACAATAATACAATATTCCGGACCCAATGGAACTGGTTTCGTCGAATTCCGAGACTGCGCCTCGGAACGCTATTTTCAAATATCGATTCGAACAATTAAATTCAAAACTGAGTAAAACAGTTTAAATTTCAATTCTGAAGCTGCTGTTATCTTCAGTGTTATCAATATACATTTTACAAGCATTTGAAATATTTTTCTTTAGCTTTAAATTGAATATTCAAATTTTTATTCAACTTCAATCGATTAAATTTTATAATTTAATCGTCAAATTCAAAGTTATATTCGGGATTCAAATTAAATCATCGTTCAAATATTTAAAATTAATTAAATATTCTCAATTTAATTTGTTCAAAATTCTGGGTCGTTACAGACTTCCCCCCTTAAAAGAATTTCGGCCTCGAAATTACAAGTTAGGAAAAAAGGTCCTTACTCGTCTACTATTTTTCAACATTCAATAGTTTTATCAATTTATCAAAACAAATCTTCCTACTAAAGATTCGTTATCATTCCAACTATCTTTCTAACTTCAATTATAGGTTTCAAACAACACTGCTTTACTTCAAAATTCAAATTCGGATTTAAATTCAAATTTAAACTTTCAAATTTTCACAAAAATTTTCTAACGCCCTAAATTTTCGAAAAATTTCGCCAGCGTCTCCTTTGCGCGGCTAATACGGCACGACTACAAAACGTCCCTACGGACTCTCAGATTTCAAAAAGAAAAAGAAAAAGCCAAGCGGCTAGAGAAATAAGTCATCAAATCTCATATTCGAATTGAAATACTTACCTTTTGTCGAGCAATTCAAATTTATCTTTGCAATTCAATTCCAATTCCTTTTATAACACCTGTATGTCCTACTAGCCATAATATCTAGTTACACATATTCAAATCATTTTGCAAATTCAATTACAAAATTTTCAATATAAATCGCTTATATCATCTCTAAATTCGCTATTGAAGTTACATATTCTTTTTCGTTCAATTTTACATTTCAAATTTTATTTGAATTCAATTTCACATTTCAATTTCTCATTTGAGTTCAATTCACAATTCCAATCTAATTTGGATTCAATTCACTTTCAATTCTGAAATATTGAATTTTATCAATTATCTGTCATTTACAACTGCACTATCTTAAATTAGTTCCAATTACTAATTCATTCGTCTTCAATTTGAATTTCATTCCAATCAGATTTCAAATATTCTATAAGTTATCAACTTATTTACATCTTGATTTATACAATCATTTATACATTCCCATTCACAATTCCATTTTATTAAGGAATTTTTATTTTCAATTATCTTTTTGGGATTCTACTTTCATTTATAAATTATATTTACAATTCATATTCATAAATTTTTGTTCATATATGAATTTATTTCCTTATACTTTCAATTCACATTTATAGATTTCATTTGTTAATGAACTTTAATTCCAATCACATTTACATATTTTACATTAACAATTTCTATTTGTATAAGTTATCAATTCAATCATATTCCATAAATATTCTTATAAAGTATTCCAGAGTCTTTTCAACCTTTCAAAACCATTTTGAAAACAATTCAAATTTATCTTTTGAATTTCCAAAACTAAACCCAAATTTTCAAATAACTTCCATTTAAAACAATTTGGCAGCAACTCCTCTTTTGGAAACCCGAAAATGAACACCAACGATGTCGCGGTCATCATCGAAGTTATTTTCCAGCGACCGAAAAGAGTTTAGAGCTTTCATTTCTTCAAAATACTTTTCAAAACCTTTGAAATTCATTTTCAAATCAAAAAGATTTAAACCTCCAAATTTCCAAAATTTTCAAATTCTTTTCAAACATTTCCAAAAACTTCTCTGGAATTCCGTTTTAAATTATAAATCACATTTATAATTTACATTCTTTAATTTCATTTGTATATGGATTTATTTCTTAACTTTGGAGTTACGATTTCAATTTCTTACTTAATTTCATATAAAATGATAATAATTTCAATATTATCGCTTCTAACATCCATGCAACCATATACTATAGTAATTCATAGAAATTGATTTCTTTTCTATACAAAAATAGTTTTGGGTAAAATTATTTCATTCACCCTATTTAAACCAATACTATGTCGTCTTGCCTCGTTTAAGTGTTTAGAAATCCCTATCGATAATATGGCGTCCCACATACCGACCAAAATTCATAAACATCTCAACGGATAAGCAAACACAATATAAAACAATTTTATATTCACTAACAAATACGCGCTCATATCTATTATTACACTCAACTCATTCTAGAGTACTACTGACTCTATCACTAATGAGTAACACCCAACAGAGCAGGGTTGTCGCTTAACCATATGCTATGATACCAAATGTAACATCCCGAAAATTTTCGACTTTCGAAAATTCAACATCGATACTCACTTTATCGACTGCTGAGCCATCGAATGCCGGAAACCCGAAAAGTTATGGTTTTAAGAAAGAAGAAAAGGTAGAAGAAGAAGAAGATAGAAGAAAAAGAGAAGAAAGAAAGAAGAAGAACAACAGAACAGCCACAGAAACAGAACAATATCAGAATCTCACATATCGCAGCGGGACAACATATAATAGATAAATGAATATCATTTAAAAAACAAAAGAATTATATCTGTTATTACATTACATCACATCATATCATCAGAGTCAATAAACAACAATGGACAGTTATATAACTTGTCCTCATACAGAATACACAGCGGAATAAATACTATCAGATACAAATACTACGTCTCGTCCTCCAGCTTATCTCCAAAGCTCCAGAATATCCAGAATATCCTGATAATATAACTCTAGGCTGCCCGTGTGGAAATTGGTGGGCACCCAGAGTTTAGAAGGGAACAATAAACTCCGAGTCAGTCATGGTGACTGGTGTGAGATCGTAAAACAGTTATTCTTTAAAATAAACAACAGGAAAACTTTAATGTCAATTCGCAATGCTTTTGGAAAATGAAACTACCATAAGACCTCCCACCACACACACAATGCAAACGCAGACTTGGAGGAGATTTCTTCTTATGATAGTCAAAGATGCTTACTACGCAAAATCAAATTCTTTTTGATATTATTATTAGTGCATAGTGTAGAAAACATTTCGAAAGTAGAATATAAATCTTAGCCAGCATAGGTACCATTATAGTATGCTTGCTATAGCTACCATATTAAATGGCAGGTTCTACAACTAAAACCGTACAAGGCTCGTATTGTTTCTTTGGATTTCCAACAAATGGTCAGGCTAAGGAACTTCCTATCCACGATGGGTACGTCCCTGGAATAGACGACCCGAGAACCTAACCGGATCTCTGCCAACACAAGGCCGGGTTACCTCTCCAAAAATAGGTAACTACTGACACGCGTATGCCATCCCCCGATCGTCACCGATCTTCCCGAGGATCCCCGATTCGCATCAAACCACATAGATAATAATAATGCAGTAACCACAGAGGTTAAGTATCTGGGCTCCATACCATGATACCACCTTTATCCAGAAGGAATGACATACACTAAGGGGCGCTACTCCCTAGAACCTTGCTGCATCCTTCCTGTTTCGACCATTTCCGGGGTGTGAGGCTCGACGAAGTCTCGTCCACAAAGCTACGCTTTCTCAAAAAGCCCTGCTTCGGGTCAAACAAAATGATCAACCTATGATCACAAAGATATAAGATCAAACAAATGATCATATCACAAATGATCAAACACTGATCATTTCACAGCAACACTCAGTATGCCACGTTACCAAATTGGGATATATCGCTGATAAATTTCAACTACATAACCTCTTAGCTCGTACGTCTCAGAGAAGGGTGTTAAGCTAAGAGAATAAATTCTCCGCCACCAACAGATATGTATTTGAAAGGAATCAGCTTTATATCTCAAATTGTAATGTCAGACACACAATCCATACAAGTCTGTTCCGGGATCGAACAGAACCGAAGGCACTTCTCACGAAGCCCTTGCAATTCCGAATAATTTTCAATCACGTCAGGACTTCCCGTCACTAAGGGTGATAAAACCTCTAAATCGAAGATCAGTCGATGTAGAGTAACTCGACGGTAATCCTTCCGTTTTCAAAAATATCCGGTCTTCAACACCGGTCTTCAAATGCAATTCATAACGACGTATCACATATTCGGAATGGGTTATACGACCCCATGGTCCTTTCCCGGCTAACCCGAATAGTGAGCGATTTTTCAAAAATAAGTGTGGCATTCAAATTCATCCAATTCACAACAAATACCTATCTAAAGGTGATTATTGATAGTCGGTTATTTAACTATCAATAAAGATGCGCAACATCATCAGATTCCAAATAATTTTCCAAATTATTAAATTTCCAAAATATCTTTACTAGATATAAAATTTCCACACTTTAAAAATAAACCAACGTTTATTTTTCTAAACAGTTTCCCTTTCTTTTATAAATTCCATAGTGAATTTATATTTCAAAATATCTACCGATATACGATTTTCAAATCGATTTCAAATATTCCATTTCGATTTATCTTTAAGAAGATAAAATCTCAAAACGTTTCATTTCATTTTGGAAAGCATTTCCATACTTATTTAATAACAAGTATTTCACAAATCTATTTATTTTCAACATTTGAAAATATTCGATATACTTAAATCAATATTAAGTATATATTTCATTCTTTAAGGAAATCGATAATTTTAACAACATCTATTTGAGTCAAAACGAATGTTACGTAAAACATCGTTACGACGACTCAAAATCACTAGTATAGGGATTCGAAATTCAGATAGATATATAAATCCCAATACTACATCAAAACATTTCCTTTCGGAAATCATTTACTATAACAACAGTGTTATAGTCCACCATTTCCTTATTTCTCGAAAACGTCTATTTCAACAAGAACTGTTGAAATCTATGCTTTCGATATTTCACACGTTTTAAAACATCTTTTAAAACAATTACTTCATTTCATATATCATTTTTCCAAAACCATATCCATTTTACTTAATAATATATTCACTGTCCAAAATCGTGAATATACTTCACAAATTACATTTCACTATTTTCTACACGTTTTATTTCAATAATAATTCACTATCCAAAATCGCGAATATATCTCCTTTAATAATCTTCTATATTTAATTTATCAAATCCCATTGATTTCGAATTTATAAAACAACGTTTATAAATTCTATTTCCATTTTCTAATGACTTCAATTTAATAAATCTCCTTTATTAATAATTCGATAAATATTCCATCTAAAGGTAAAAATCCAATTTATAAGTTAATCTCTTATAAATCTTTTATTCTACAGTTTCATCCATTTTATAACTTCACAATTTATAAATCTATAAATTTCATTCACTTACGGATTCCATAATATTTCATTTTTAACACTTATAAAATTCGTTTTATAAGTCCAATATTTTGATTTATAAAATATCAATTTTATAAATCTTTCTATACAAATCGTTTATAGTTATTCAAAAATCCCAACTTAAACCGTTTTATAAATAAATCAACTTTTGTTTCAAAAACGACATTTCGGTTATATTTCACTAAAAATTATAACTTTTATAACTTTAAAATTTTACGTTTATAAACCGATTCAAAAATTCCATAAAACGTATATTTTCAAAAATCACTTTAAAAACCCTTTTAAAGTAAAAGTCGTTATTTTTACATTTCAAAACTGAATCCGATGATGCAACAGCACCAATTAGTCAATCACAACAACAAACATCATATATCAACATATGATAACAGAATATACATCAATTCTGTAAATAAATAACTACTGGTGAGGAATCCAGTTGGATCCCTCCAACCTGTTTCCCTGCATCCACAGATGTTAGCACAATACCAATTCCGCTCCAGTACGGAATTATCGCGGTATATGGGTTTTATAAAAATCCGCTTACTAACGGCGCAATAGGGTCTCATCCGCTATACGAGGCGGGAAATCATCAATCCAATATATACATATGCCAATATGTATATATTGCTATATATATAGATATATCCTATTATATCTAATAGCACATTCAATAGCAATCAAACAGTCAATCAAATCAATAACTGAAAATTTCCACTTTTCAATGTGAGTGAGAAGATCTCACCTTAGCTTTTAATTTCGCAATCCCATTTCCATTTTTGATCATTTCTTCACGGTTTAACCTTGTATAACAATTTACACAATATATCAATATTCGAATTAAATTAGTGTTCTGTTTATTTATTTTCTATTAGATAAACTAAATTAGCTAAAGTATCCTATTAACAACTTTCTCTTACCAATTTATTTAATTAAATCGAATTCCCTTTTGAAAATCTTTTAGTAACTGAATAAATTAAGTAAGTAAATTTGGATTAATAAATTTTAAATTAAACAGATTTCCTTTGATAAATTTACTTAACAAAATATTAAATTTAAAACTACATTTCCTTTAGATAAATCATTTCATCCAATATATTAAATTTCTAACAAATCTTCTTTTACAAAATATTTTTCATTTGAAACTAAAATCTTAAATTCAACTAATAAATTATTATTTTTAAACAATATTTTCCTTACTGTAAATCCAATTTCAAATAACACTCTAAAAATTTTCCAAATTATTTAAAATCTTGTCTACCCAAATTATTTTTATACAATTCTCTGTAAACAACGAAACAACACATTTCTTTACTAAAAGTATATATATATCTACTTTACTTATACATATTAAAGATTAAATTTTTTTTCTTTTGACATAAGGTATATATGTTCAGAATTAAACGAAATAGGTTATACCTTACTGCTCGCGAATTCAAACTTGGAAATACCATCGACGAATCCTAGCCGTGATCACAGCAGCTCGAATTCCCACGACTATCGCCTCCGATCGATCTATCTGCCACTGTCGCCATCGCGAAACCCCCAATCTGACCCTGGCCTGCCTCGCGACAGAGGCCACCACACCCAGACTTCATGTCGCCGCCGCCTACAACACCTCGTCGCTGACATCTCGCGACTCCCACTCCACGTTTTGAGCGACAGCCTGCTCGAGTTCCTCTATGCGCCGCGCCACCATCCATCGCGATACCCATCGCCACTCGCCGCCTAGGCCTACGCGCGCACGAAACCCACAAACCAAGCGCGCCCTGATTCTCCAGTCCCACTCTATGACGTGCGCCTCGCCCACGAATTCGCCCTTCACCCCGCGATTTCGTCTCTGCCCATTTGAATAAAAGAAAGAGAGGGGTTCGATTTTATTTCGTTTGAATGAGAGGGAGCTTCGGCCATTATCTGATTTTCGATTTTGTTTTCATTTATGAACGAGAGAGAGGAATATTTTAAACGTGAACGAAGTAGCCTCTACACGATCTTCTCCCCATGATTAACGGCACGATTTATGGAAGAGAACGTGTTTTGATATGACCATAAATTTAAATTTTAAAATTTAAATTAAAATCGATTAAATCTCAATGCGTTTACACGCCGTATGCTCTCACAACAACTCCGAAAAGTATGAAATTGGAAATCCGACAATAATACAATATTCCGGACCCAATGGAACTGGTTTCGTCGAATTCCGAGACTGCGCCTCGGAACGCTATTTTCAAATATCGATTCGAACAATTAAATTCAAAACTGAGTAAAACAGTTTAAATTTCAATTCTGAAGCTGCTGTTATCTTCAGTGTTATCAATATACATTTTATAAGCATTTGAAATTTTTTCTTTAGCTTTAAATTGAATATTCAAATTTTTATTCAACTTCAATCGATTAAATTTTATAATTTAATCGTCAAATTCAAAGTTATATTCGGGATTCAAATTAAATCATCGTTCAAATATTTAAAATTAATTAAATATTCTCAATTTAATTTGTTCAAAATTCTGGGTCGTTACAGTAAATTGAAGTCAACTACCCCAACAACCTGCAGTTAGGAGCTAACTCTAAAGATCGGGTTCCAGGATCCTCCACATAGCATAAAGTTGTGACTAAGGGAGAATTGAACAAGATGGTTGATGAAATTAACCAGAATATGGCAAACTGTCAAAAGGTTCTTATGGAAAAGATAGATGCTCTCTTAGCGCTCCAATCACTAACTATTCCCAAAACGACACCTGATGCCGAGGCTGCAGCGGAGCAAGAGAATTCCTCTGTTTTTGGCCTAAACAGGAGAAGCTGAAGGCATAAGCAAAAAGGAGTAGGTGGTGGAGTTACAGGAATTGCCGTAGAAGGAAACACAAGCACTCCACCAGCTGCAGAGCAACCTGCTTCAAACTTGAATCTAGGGGCGAAAACCCCGCGGTAAGATATAGCAGTCGATCTCTCTAACTCTAAAGATGGTGAGCCACTTGATGATGACAAGTTGGAAGAAAATGCTAATGCACTCAATACTGGTTGGGGGTCCAAACTGCCTTACCCGACTAACCGCAAGCCAACGGAACTCCAAGGGAATGGCCCTCCCGAAGATAGGAGAGCCTAGGCTTCAGCCTACTTACCAAGATCGTTTGTAAAATCAAACACTTGGTATAGTCACTGATAGCCAACCCACAGACAACCGGACATCGGAGGCATATATCGCGGATATGATTAAGTGCCTGATGAACGAAAATAAAGATAGGAGAAATGATGAATGAGGATCCGCTCCAAGCCGGACTCCCTTCACCGATGCCATTCTGAATGAATAGTACCCTGAAAAGTTTACAATGCTGACCATTCCATCTTACAATAGAACTAGAGATCTGAAACCTCACTTGTAAGTACATTTGGTTCATGGATGGAGCGAATGCTTCAAATGCTATTCGGTGTAGATATTTTCCAATCTTTCTGGAGAGAATTGCATCTATGTGGTTCACCAGCCATCCACACAGATCCATCTCCACCTTCGATCAACCAGCAACAAGATTTCTTGATCAATTTAGGCTTCACACGACACAACCAAAAGATGTGATGCCTTATCTGGCCTATTCCAAGGATGGAATGAATCTCTAAAGTCCTTCATGAATCGGTTCAACACCGTGGTGACTGATGTAAGTAATCTAAATGAGGATATGGTTTTCATGGCCTTGGTCCGTGCTATCCACCCCGAAACAGAATTTGGAAAATGAATCAAAATGAAACAACCTACAACTAGGAAGAACTTCAACCGAAAGGCAAGCCAATATTTGAGATTTGAAGAGGCATGGGAATTGGAAAGGAAATCTGCTAACTTACAACCAACCAACATTAGGCAGAGTGGTATGGAGACAAACCAAGATATTAATACCTCTAGGACCGCTGAAGGGAACGTAGGAAAAAATGGGAATCAGTTAAAGAAGAACAAGAATTCCAACAAGCGAAACGAAAGTAACAAGCGACTTAAAGGTTTGACGCCCGAAGAATACACCCCCCTCAACGATACTCTAGAAAACATCTATCTCATGACATAAGGGACGGAAGAGTACAAGAAGCTACCTAAAAAGGAAGCAACTGAACAGCAAAAGCATCTCGGAAAGTACCGCTGCTTCCATGAGACACATGGACACAATATGAATGTGTGTCGTCACCTGAGGAACTTGATTGAGGAGCTAATTCGAGAAAACAAGCTTCAGCGGTATGTGAGGAAACCACAGAATCCTGACCAACCCGTAGCCCGAAGCTCCTAGAGATCAAGGGAATCAAGCTAGAACCAGCGAAGTGGGATCCAACCGGACCGACCAAAGACTCATCATTGGAACAATATCTGGAGGACCCCATCCCGTGCAGAAGAGTTTGGGAGAAAGGAAGCAGTATGCAAGCTCACTAAAGAACCCTGAACGATGACATAGTATTCTCGAATCGGGACACTAAAGGGATAGAAGCTCGAACTCTCGACCCCATGGTCGTGATAGTAGGAATCAGACTCGCCATGGTCCGATGAGTATTAATAGATAGTGGTAGCTCTGTGAATATCCTTTTCAAATGCACCTTTGATCAGATGAAGATCAGTATGAAAGATGTATCCGCTTGCCGAACAAAGATCCAAGGATTCACCGATGAACCCAAACAACCTGTCGGAACAATTGATCTGCCTATAGAACTTGGAGAAGGCGACCAAAGGGTCTTCCTCATCCAAACCTTTATGACCGTAGATGAAATGTCTGCCTACAATGCTTTCTTAGGTCCGCCTACCTTA
This sequence comes from Allium fistulosum, assembly GCA_030737815.1. NCBI lineage: Eukaryota > Viridiplantae > Streptophyta > Magnoliopsida > Asparagales > Amaryllidaceae > Allium > Allium fistulosum. The sequence continues at coordinate 870,145,880 of CM060904.1, read as the reverse complement.
GTAGATTTCAGGATTGCTTTAGCCCAGTGGTGCCTAACCATGAAATTCCCGATAGAGAATGGAGTCGGGGTGATCAAACGAGACCAAAGTGCCGCTAGAGAATGGAATATTACCGAACTACGCGATTCTAAAAGAAGGGAAAAGGGGAAGAATATGGGGAGAACTCTCCACATTCGTGAACCTACCGAATAGCAACTACAGAACCGCACTTGGCTTGGGGACTATAGCCGCTTCGATAAGGCTTTGGACCTTAGAAAGAAGAGTTTAGGGGAGGAATGGGCAGCACTGGCAGAATTGATGGTGTCTGTCCCAGTTGATATGGATGACCCAACACGGGTCCTGAAAATTGGATCATATCTTGGAAACAAGATGCAACTAGAACTCATCAAATTTCTTCACGCCAACCTGGACATATTTGCTTGGACGCATTTTGATATGTGCGGGATTTCACTAGAGATTGCATGCCACGCACTTAACATTGATCCTAAGTATACACCAGTGAAGCAGAAGAGACGTAGCCTAGGACCCAAACGGTCCAAAGCGTTGAGAGAAGAAATGGATAAGCTGATGGTGAATGGTTTTATGTACGATGCAACTTACCCCAAATGGGTATCCAACCCATTCTTGGTCAAGAAGTCCAATGGAAAATGGCAAACTTGTATCGACTACTCAGACCTAAACAAAGCTTTTCCAAAAGACAGCTTTCCCTACCTAGAATTGACCAACTTGTGGACGGGACAGCTGGACATGAATTACTATCATTTATGGATGCTTATTCGGGGTACAACCGGAACATAATGCATGAACCTGACCAGGAGAATACTAGTTTCATTACTGATCTGGGACTATACTACTACAAAGTGATGTTATTTGGCTTAAAGAATGTTGGGGCAACCTATCAACAACTAGTGAACGCCATGTTTAAACATCAAATCGGGAAGACTATGGAAGTTTATGTAAAAGATATGTTGGTTAAATCGTGCATAGCTGGAAATCACTTGAACAACCTCGCCAAAATGTTTGAAATACTCCTCAAATATGGAATGAGACTCAATCCTCTTAAATGTCACTTCGGAGTAGCCACTAGAAAGTTCTTGGGATTCAACGTAAGCGCCTGAGGCATCGAAGAAAATCCAGAACAAATTAATGCTCTACGAGAAGTCGAGACCCCAAAGAACAAGAAGGAGTTACAAAGCTTGAATGGAAAAGTTGCAGCACTAAGCCCGTTCATCTCAAAAGCGATCGACAAATGTATATCGTTCTTTGACACACTAAAGAAGGGAAAGAAGAAGTTCGAATGGAATCAGGCTTGTCAGACCGCGTTCGAAGAGTTACTGCGACATATGGAAACCCCGCATTAAGTGCCGCACTTGTATGTGAAGAAGATAAGATCCAGCGACCCATATACTACATCAGTAAATGGTTCGCTGGAGCCAAGAAGATATATCCGAAGTTGGAAAAGCTAGCATATTGCCTCTTGAATACATCTAGAAAGTTATGGCCATATCTCCAAGCGCACCCGATCAAAGTACTAACAGATTAACCCTTGAAGCAAGTGTTGTACCGCCCCGAGACCTCCGGGCAGCTTATCAAATGGAACATCAAATTAAGTCAATATGAAATCACTTACCATCTTCGAAAGGCAATCAATGGGCAGGCATTGGTAGATTTCATTGCGGAATTTACCGTACGCGATAATGAAGAAGAAATTACTCTAGAAGTGAAAACACGCTGGAAGCTGTTTGTCGATGGTGTAGCTAACTTCTACTCGAGAGAAAGGGTAGTGCTTGAGACTCCCGAAGGACGATCCATTTGCTATGCTTTACACTTGGAATTCCTGGCAACAAATAACGAAGCAGACTACAAAGCATTGATAGCTGAGCTAAAGATTGTGGAGGAACTTGAGATAAAATCCATACATATCTATAGCGACTCTCAGCTAGTCGTTTTTCAGGTGAAAGGCAAATACCAAGCTAATGGGGAGAACCTTGCCCCGTACCTATCTAAAGTGCAGGAACTGCTGAATGATATTTAGCATTACACCAAAACTCATGTCCTGAGGGAACATAACACGAAGGCAGATTATCTAGGCAACCTTGCCAGCTTCGGAGAAGCTCACTCATTGGGGGCTAGTACCGGTTGAAACCGTGACCACTCTAAGCATAAGTGAAATGGACATCGACTGGATTTTTGATACAACCAAAGAACCGAAGACATAGATGACACCAACCAAGGACTACCTGCTCACAGGAACCCTGTCCGCAGACAGGAATCAGCGAAAAAAGCTTCTCTGAAAGGCACCACGATTCATAATATAGGAGAGGATACTCTACCGAAGAGGATTCTCTACTCCCTTGCTCAGATGTGTGACCAACAACGAAGCACGAAGGATCCTAAGAGAAGTTCATGAAGGCGACTGTGAGATCATACCACAGGGCAAACCCTTGCAAAGGAAGTTCTCCGGTATAGGTACTTTTGGCCAACAGTAAACCGTGATGCAGCGGATTACGCCAGACGGTGCGATCAATGCCAAAGATTCAACAAGGTCAAAAGAATTCCCTCGACGGAGCTAACATAGATGGTCAGCCCATGGCCATTTGCAATCTTGGGAATCGATCTGATTGGTGTATTACTAATGGCTAAAGAAGGAGCCAAATATGATATCGTTGTTGTTGACTATTTCACCAAATGGGCCGAAGCGGAACCGTTGGCCACTTCACCACAAAGAAAGTTATTAACTTTGTTACTAAAATATTATTTGCAGGTTTGGTATGCCACAGAAAACCATCACAGATAAGGGGGCTCAATTCAAAAGCGCAAAGTTCAAAGACTTTTGCAAACGCTTCCGAATCGAGAAAAGCTTTTTCGCTATTGCACATCCATAAGCAAACGGGAAAGTGGAAGTAGTAAATAAGATCATCAAGCCCACCATCAAAAAGCAGCTAACTAAAGCAAAAGGAAATTGGGTTGATGAACTTCCACTCGCATTATGGGCTTATAGGACAATGCACAGATCTTCAATTGGGCACTCTCCATTCACCATAGCATATGGTTTAGAATCAATGATCTCAGTTGAGTTAGAAGTCCCTTCTCATCGAAGGCAAAACTTCGATCAAAGGCAGAATGTGCAGTTCTTACTCGAGTCGCTTGATATGGTCGATGAGAAGAGGGAAGAAGCCAAATTAAGAACTACCGCTCACAAAAAAGGGTTGCACAGTACTTCAACTCTAAAGTTCATAATTGTACCTTCAAAGTGGGAGACCTTATCCCTAAGGGGGTCTACCCTGTACCGAGAGCATTCAGACCAAACTGGGAAGGACCCTATGTGATCGGTCAGAAGCCAGGGGATGTCACATTCAAGCTAACAACCATTGATGGAGCCCAAATTCCCCGAGCATAGAACAGTGAATCGCCGCGTTCTTACTTTACCTAAGATTGTCTTATGTATTTCCTATTTCCAGCAAATAAGCCATCCCGGAATACCAGAGGCATTATAAATAGGCAAAACTTGCCCAACCTTCATTAATAAAATTACTTTTCTTTCTGAACCAATAAAACTGTGTTCACAAAAGTAACATGCTGAGTCAACGGGGTCAAATCAACTCAAAACCATCCAATTACTGCTTGAAATAGTGGAACCACACTCAAGTACGCCCCATCTACCCGCCGGGTCGACGGAAGCAAATTGACTCAAACCGTTGAATCGATGGAACTCGATCCTTGCCTTCTAAGACCCGGTGTTGCTCCGGCAACACCGGGAAGGCCCCAATTAAAGCTGCGCACCTCCATAGGCCGCACATTGCTTCTTGAGTCATGGAACCATTCTCTCGAAACATGAACTCCTCACATTTCCTGTCAAGAAATTCCAAACCGTTTCGGATCGATTGGTCATATTGATCCCAAAAGCCGTGCATCCCATAAGCTGCGCACACTCTTAAAAGCCATGCATTTCATAAGTCGCGCACACTCTTAAGTACTGGTATTATCCCGACAATACCGTGAAACTCGTCTATGTAGGACTAACTAAAATCAATCTGCTCCACTATCATGAGTGATGGGCATGAATCCAGTAATGTCGCACGACTACGAATCGGGAAAGAATTCCGATTGTTGACCAACAAAATCTTTGGAATCGATACGCTCAAATCACAAGTTCCCAAGGATAGGAACCGCAAAATAGATTCAATTACAAACATCCGAAGAATCACACGGATCAACCGGTCATTTGTCAAGTGTTTGAAGTAAATAGCCCCATGAACTGGAGGGCACACACCAATACTCAACAAAAAAACCAAGTACTTCACAGTTCTCTTACTACGAACAAAGAATTTTGGTAGTAATTACAGGACTAGATAAAATAGTAATAAATAAAATTGGCATAAGTGCATGAAACATAGATAAGTAGAGGAATCAAAATGTCAACATTGCATTACTTATAACATTTTCAGTACAAAACCAAAATGTGAGGGTCGTACCCACATAATATTGACCAACAAAAAGGAAAATACAAATGCTACAACAACAAAAGTAATAAGTGCAGATTCTGCACTTGTACAAAATACGTATCAAACAAATCATAACGTCTTAATACCCGGCTCCACTGTTACTCGAGCCTGTCAATGTTTCTTTCCACCACTCCCCTTCCCAGCTTTGGTCGGAAGTTTCTTCTTCTTCTCAGAATCTCTACCAGGAGTTGTGTTGCTTCCTAAAATATCAACTATCTCCTCCATGCTAGCATCTCCTCCCTGTTCTTCGACCTTCTCAGAAGACTCCCCTTTGGTCTTGCGCTTCCAGGACTTGCGGGAGCTCCTTGAAGACTTTCTCCCCTCAATCTTTTCCTTCTTAACGGGCATCATCTGCTGTTCAGTTTTACTTTGCTGGCTGGTTTGGTCTTCCTGCTCTCGAGCTTCAGATGCTGTGAAATCGCCCTCCAGAGATACGGAAGGTTCGTCCAGACTATACAACGCAGCAAACTTCTCACATTCTGACCCTGGTTGTGAGCTAGACTCGGGCGCAGTAATTGAAGCGGCTACAGAAACAAGCATCAAGGCAGTTGAAATAGCAGCAGGCCCAGGGACCAAAGAGATCGGTAGGTCGGTAAAGAAGACGGAACTATAAGATAAAAAATGAAAGCATCCAATTTGTCTTGTGCTTGCGGCGTAAGCTGAAAATTCTCAAACTCAGGGGAAAGAAGAAGGTTATCTGCATCAGAAGAGTGGTCGAGAATTTCAATCTCATACTGCCCACCTTCTCTTTCTTTGGATGGCTACACGATCTTTGGAGAAGTTCCAGGATCACTCGAGGCTTTCGAGACAGCTTCCAGAGGGGCAGACAACAAGGCAATGCCAGCTTAACTTGGGATAGTTCCTAACTGATCGTCAGTCTGTTTTGATGATTCGCCAGGCCAGGAAATGAAGGCTCTGATAGCGCTTTAGCAGTCCTAGTTGCAGTAGCATCAACGGCCTCTTGTTCCCTCTCAATTCGAATGATCTCCCAACCCTCTACTAAAGTCTTCTTTGACTCTTCGTTGAGATAGGCATCCTCCAACTCTTGCTCGGTATATTCATCCCCGTTCTCTTAGAAACGGGCCAAAACTTCTTCCCAAACCACAGCAAGAGTAAGCAAGAATTTGGATCCCAAATAGCCGAGGCTCCCCTAATGCAGCAAGGAGTTAACATAGAAATTCAAGATGGTATCATCCATCTTCTCCATTTTACTTTCGAAAGTATATTGTAACTCCAAGTAGTCCGCTGTCATGGCAACATTCTCAACTTCAACATGGGTCTTCTCAACGTTAAGTTGTGTGACTCTTTCCTAGAGCGAAGCAATCATTTGGGTCTGATCAGAAATGGTCTTGTCATGGGATTCCATCATTCCCGCATAACCAACAATTGTCTTTTTATAGGCTTCAACGACTTCGTTATGACCAGCAATAGTTTTCTTCTGAGCTTCGATGATCTCGTCATGGGCTTCAAGCTCCTCTTTCAGCTTAACCTCATCCGCATGGGCCTTCTTAATTTCATCTCGAAACATGGTTTCTATTTTTGTGTGGGCAACTTTCAATTCCTTCAGCAAGCTAGCATTGCTCTTACTCTCTCCGAGTCCAACGTCCCTCTCTTTTGTCAATTGCTCAATTCTGGCGTCACGTTCCGTTAACATCCTCACATAATATTATTCCTTTTCTGACTCAATGAAAAGGATCTCTTGGTAGTTATTACGGTTGGTGTCTGCCAGTGGCTTGCATAACTTCTCCCATCCTTCAGCTTGATCCAAATCGCTTTGAATCGCTTGGAGAAGGGGCATATAAGAATCTTTACGGATTGGGCGTAGGTCGCGACCAAATTTAACTCCCATTAGAAACCATCCGTGGAGCGCAGCTTCGAGTTTAGGGCGACCAGACGGGAGAATATAAGCCGGCCTCCTGCGAGGACATGAAGAACCAGAAATAGGCACTACGTGAGTTGATGGGAATGAGATGAAGGTGAAACTTGAACAGTGGAAGCTGGAACTTCAATTCTAATAGAGACTGGAGCTGGGGAAAATGCTTTGTGCTCGGAGAGATGAGAACCGCGATCTACCTTCGACTTCTAGGAGGCTCTTCTCAACCGTCAAGAGTTTTTCTCTTCTCATAACCACTCCTGTAAACTCTACCCCTTTCTCTGTTGTCCCGACGACGTACTTCGGCTTCCAAATCTTTCCTCCTTCTCCATTCTTTCTTGGTTTCTCAGGGCCGATGGTGGCTTGAAGTCCGTATTGACCAACGTTGTGCATCAGTAAATTGTTCAAGAAAGTCCACGGCCTCTCATAGTACCTGATATAAAAATTAAATAAAGAACTTCAGCGATAGGAAATGAACCTATATAATGCACATGTAAGTAAACGTGACCCTACTGAAATGTGTGACATGTCATGGGCAGCCTAAAAAGACTTCACGAACCAGATCGGGAGGTCAACACAGTGCGAATCGGGCTAACTCTAGACACGGCGCGACCGAGGCGAGGAGACGATCCCTCGAACTCGAAATCTTCTCACATGAGTTCATCGATATCTACATAAATGTTGCTCAAATTCCAAAGTAAATACCGGTTTCCTTAAGTGGAGAACCATGAAGTCACTCGGCTGTTGGGGGAGCATCTTTAGCACGAATCACTTGGGGAGGCAATTCCGGGAGAAGGAGACTCATTCCCAGAGTTTCATCACATGATTCGAAGTTTCCACCACCAGAACTTACATCGAATTCATCATCACTAGGGGAGGAATCATAGCTGCTGCTGTTCTCAATTTTACCCTCCTCCTTTTCCATTGTCACCGCAACCTTGCCCTCACGCTACTTAAATTCTTCCTCCTCCTCCTTTTAGATTGGGGGCATCCTAAGTGGGCAACTGGCTTTGGTCATAACACCTCTTCCTTCACGAATTTCTTCGATTGACCTGCCAGACAGACCTTCTCCATCTTGGAGGTCGCCCTCTTCGTAGCCGTGTGATGAAGAAGTAGAGCATGTTCAAATTTTGGAACGGGAAGGAGATGGAACTTCAACGGCTATGGCAGATCTCCCAGATGCAACAACCCGTACCGAAGCAAATTCTCATTCCTTAGCAATAACTTGACCGATCTCTCTTTGGCATTTACGGCCTTCAAAGTATAGAAGATTGGATCGAGTGATAGATCTTTGTTCAGTCTCTGAATAACTTTAAGGAGTATTCTATCTTTCAAAAATCCTACAGCGACATATTAAATCTTAATGAGTAAAAGAGAAGACTTACCTCCTGTCATCCAAAGATAATTAAATCCCTCAGGACACCTAACAAAAAAATATTGGGTCTCGAATTAGGACATATTACTTTTAAGATGCAGCACGATTTTGCGGTTTCTTTGAGCCTCAATTACCACGAGGGACGGACATTTGTCTCTCTTCTTGAATGAGAGAAAATATCTCAACCCATCAAAACTTCGGGCACGATTGAGTGTTCACATAAACAAGATGTAAAGGCAAGTCAAGATCGCGTATCCATTGGGGTGAATCTGAAATGGAGCAATTCCTAAGTTCAGAAGAGTTTCTCCCAATAAGAGAATGAAGGGGGCACTGCTCCATTTAAGCACATATACTGGTGGAAAGCGGTGTACCCCAAAGGCAGCATAAGTGTAAACTCATTTTTCAATGGAAGGCGTACATCACCATCCAAAATGCTATGTTGTAAACAAATGTTATGCAGAACTCTAGCAGAGAATACAAAGGAAGCTCTCTCCAAAGGATTGAGTGAAACTCTAAAATTTGGAGGAGTCCGATCCACAACTGGACCAACCGGAACCAATTGACCGTATTCAGCTGACGGTACTGAAAAGTAGGCGCTACTGAAATTGTTTGTGAAGGCGCATCTGATAACGATTCAGCTTATGAAAGTGTCGGACTTCCTCCACTAGATTTACGGTGGAATGACGGGTGCTTCATTCTATACAACAAAACTTATACCTAACGCGGTCAAGTAATTCTATTTCTATCTAAAAGTGCCCTTATGCTTAACACTTGAACTCCGAAAAAATATCGATTTATGCTGACACATCGGCTTCCAAGAGTTGACTGGGGCAAGTGCAGTGTGTTATCTATATGGGATGAGCTCGGTGTCCTAAACACTACAAAAGCTCTATCCTATGTAGATAGTTCACTCAAAGTGAAGAAAGAAAAGAGCTTTTAATGTCATTCATTAAAGTTATTTCTCCTACACTTATCTGTTATCGACCAACAATATATAACGGATCCGTTGTCCGAAGCAACACAAAAAGCTCTTTCTATTCTAGGTACACCGACTGTGCAATGATAAGACCATTCCAAAGTGAGCAATGTAGACCAATGGGTCTGAATTAAGCAGAGAATTCTCAGCATAAGTCGATTTCAGTTTCCTAGAAAGGGATACCAGCATCAACTACATACAAGACACTACCCTAAGCTTTTATCACCTCCCAAAAAAATAAAATCAATCTGCAAGACGTCGGGTCGGATTAACGGTGTAACTCGGTGCAAGTTAATTCTGACTCTGTGGACGAAGATAGAAAAACATGTCAAGCACCGGGGCGAAACCCAAGCTTCATTTTGTGAACAATTCAAGACTCGATTAACTATCTTCTTCCATAAAATCGCAATCAACTCGAATTATCAATTGCATCCATCACCAACACAACTTCATCAACAAATCGCTAAATAAACGCCAAAATCCATGTCACCTACCTTAATTCAAAAGGTAAATACGGTCAATCTCAAGTTGTTAGCGATCCAAGGTGAACAAGGTCGGGGGCGATCCAGGTGAATAAGGTCGATGGCGATCCAAGTAGCTGGCGATGCAGAAACTAGGGGCTAGCTCAAGGTGACGGCGAAGGCAAGTGGGGTCAACGACAGAAAGCTACAGCGGTGAAGATCGGTGAAGGCTGTGGCATAAGCGAGCTAGGGTTTGGTCAAAAGATTGGATCGGTTCACAAAGGAAGATAGCTCGGTTCGCGAGGGAAAGAATGAAAGGAAAGAAGGTTGGCCCTAGCACAGTTAAGTAGGAGACAAATCTGAAATTTTTTCTAAGTCCTTGGATCGCTAGCGATCTATGGACTATAGATCGCAAACGATCCAACAAATTGCAATAAATTTTCTCCAAACTCGCAAAGCATAATCCATGTGTTATTTGCAAGCACCTGGAAAGTTGTGGGGTGGAAATTGATTTATTGCTGCAAGCAACGATAATTCACATCAGAACTCAATAGACAGCTGAATAGCCAAAGCCAAATTCGCATGATGCCTCAACACGATCAATTGAACCTCACTGTACGAGAACTTAAAAGCAATTACTCTCAGAGCACACCTTGTTCCCAATGGGGGATACTCTAGGGGGAAAATGTTAAAAGAATTTTTAACCCAACAAAATTCAATAGGAACTAGAATGTCTACGACAAGTCAAAATATCTCAAGGATCAACCAAGAAGACCAGAAGGAAAAGAAGAGAAGAACCCAGAAGAAAGAAGCCAAAAAAGGCTAAGGCGATCCATCATCTATGGATCGCTAACGATCCATAATGCTTGCTCTTGGACCCTCCAATCTTCTTGCATCATGATCCAATATCTTTCCTAGGGATGTCTGCTAAGTTTCATGATATTCCAAGCAAGCTAGTTCAAGAAGTAAGCATTCATCCGATTCCAGTCATAGTTCAATACAACCTATATACGAATCACTATCAAAACAAGGCAACTGGTTACCAATTTATATGGAGAGAATCTACTCAAGGAAAGGGATACAATCAATTGAAATGAGCTAAAAATGCGTTAACTACATGGATCGCTAGCTATCCATGCCTCATGGATTGCTAGCGATCCATCATATGAGGTCAGCTCGCTGTGAAACTTTTGGAGCATCTTCGTACCTTTGAATGTAAGCTGCTAGCAAAGCGGCCTAGCCCAGTAGCTCTCCAATCCCTATAAATACTCACCCATCTGCAACATAAAGGGGATCTTCTGGACTGGCTGTTGGAAATCAGCATAGATTATTCTTCACTCTTCTCCTCACACACAATAAGTCATCTTGGGGATTACTGTGATTCTCCAGTGAACTCTTACACTTGTGGATTGTACTAACTTAGAAGGTTCAATCAAATTATAATCAAATTCAACTTGTAACAGCAGTCAGTCAATAACAAAAGTTAAAAATGGACGTCAGCTTCATTAACAGCCGAACCACTATAAAAATCTCTTGTCTCTTTACTTTATCTGCAAGTTAGTATTCCTTTTTCTATTTTGTTTGCCTTGATAAACAGGGCTGGTGCTTTCACACTCAAACCAAAGTGTTGATCCATTTTTTGGGCTAACAAGGCGTTTGAAGGAATATAATAATTTTTAAATGATTACTTAATATCATTATTTTTTAATGTGGTTTAAAGATAAATAAATGAAGGATGTTTTAAATAATAACTTTTTTATTTAAAGGTATTTTATATAATTAATTGTTTATCAAAGGAACTTTATTAAATAAGGTTTGTTAAAGGAGTTTTATAAATTGAAAAGAAATGTTGAAGTTTGGGAAAAATTTTATAAATGGCTTTGGATATTTATAAAAGAGTTTTATAAATGATTTGGGAGATTTATAAAGAAGTTTTATAAATGGATTTGGAATTTTAGTAAAGGAGATTTTCATAAATGAAAAAGATTTCTTAAAGAAATTTATAAAAGAAAATTTGCGATTGGATTTCCCCAAATTGACATTCTTAACTTTGGTGTTGTGGATGTTTGTTCCATGCTTAACACCAAGGGAATAATGTTTGGGTTTATCCTTATCTTTAGTTCTTTTTAAATAACTTTTGTTTGATCCTTAAATATGATTTCGAAATAAGAGATCTTTCACAATGTTTTGTGAATATACTTATGCCAGTGAGATAAGTATATGGATATTCTGATAAATAATTTTGAAAGAGATTTAAATAAATGACATATTTACTTTAAGGCTTAGTGGTTGATGTGGAAGTCAAATAACCGACTATCAAATCTTGGCCAGTTTTGATTTAGAAAGTTAATAAAAGCTTCGCGTGTTCATACGGCTTGAGTTCCCTTGGGAGAACTCATTCGGGTGAAACGTCTCTAGCTTTAAGGGATATATTAGAGATTCCTTTGGGACTCCAGTATAGTCTGCATACTTCTGAACAACCAGGAATGAGTCAATCGGAAATTATCAGTTGTTGGTTTGGAGAAACCAGGATCAGATGTGTTATCCAAAATTGACTTCGAACGAACATAAGCATTCGAATGGTAAACATCTTGGTGATGTTTCAAAGACGGGGTTCTTTGAAATGTAAGGACTACTTGTTACTAATCCTGAAGATGATTGCAAAATGAATGTAGTAGAGGTAGTGCCTTCGGTTTCGTTCAGACCTAAAACGAACTTATATGGATGAATGTTGGCATTGCATTTTTGCTTGGAGGGAAATATTAGCATTCCAAAAGGGAATTGCTATAAGGAAATTGTAAGAGCCTAGCCTCTCTAGCCTCACAATCTGAGAATGGCTAAAACAAGTTAGATGAAGTAGGGCTATATGGGTCGCTCTCATAAGGATGTGTCATCACCTTCCTAGATTATCATATTATGGATTTGGTTGTGCATGAGAGCTCTCTATAAAGGTTGGGAACAACTGGGGTGATGACATATTCGGTACTATTCAGTTAAGGGTAGGCCAGTCCTGTGTTGGTAGGGTTGCAAAGGTTACTGCGGCCCATAGTACATTTTATCTAGAGGTGTACTTTTTTTAGAAGGTAGTCCCTTACCTTGCCATTTGTTGGAATCTACTCTCCAATAAATGTTTTCAGTTTTTTATTATGTACCTATTTTTATTGTGATGTACACCCATCGCAGGTACTTGATTATTGATATTTTAAACCCATAGACATTATTATAATATAACTGGATTTTACAATTAAAATTGTTTGGTTATCGTAAGGTAAAACCCCGTTCGTGTTTATGTGTGACGTGGTCTTACGAGATACTTTTTATTTTGAAAGGGTTTTCAAATGTAGAAATCAATATGATTTGATTGAGCTTTCTCACGTTGGTTTACCAGACTGATCTGGGCATTATTTTCTTATAATGCATGGGTCAACCCGAGCATAATTTTAGAGCTTGGTTGGGTACTTTTGAGCTTTCAAGAGACCAACCAGATGCCTCCAAGATGTAGTCACGTATCTTTTACTTTTCCACTGCTTTCTTTTCTGTTTGTGTCAGTCAGTATAAGTAAGGGCTGGCTATTATAATTGTCCAGGCTAATGATATGATAGTGTACTATGATGTTATGTATTAATAAAGATGATTTCGTTTTGTATAGATTTTTTCATATTATATATTTCTTGTCACAATGTGAGACTATGTTCTATCCTCTTTTTTCTTCACCCCAAATGACTTGTCTTTCGGACACTTAAATGATCGGCACACGAATACCAAGGATGTATTAAGTGTCAATCTTTAGGTTTAAGAAAGGCTGATCGTTACAGTTGATAAATCAGTATTTTGAAATAGGCTTAGACTACCAATGGTATTGAGCAATCGTTAACAAAGACTTGGGTTACGCCCTGACGAATCCCGCTTCCGACTATTGTAGAATCAGTATGGGATACGCAAAGATCTCAAACTTTAGTTAGTTATTTGATTGTCGAAAGTAGGCTAGTTAACCCTTAAATAAGTCCTTGAGATGTGTTAGTATTACGAGTAATCAAATTACAGGGCCGTATATAGGGGTCATCGGTCTTTGTAGCTAAGGACCGGTTGACTAGCAATTACGTTACGGAGGGCCAGTTTTGTGGTTGAGTTATTAAACAGCCGTTGGTTCGGCCTCCTCCCTATTTAAGAAGTATTAAGTGGCCAGGGTTTTCTTTTGGGTAGTACAACATTTATATACACACACACATATACATATACTTAAATATATATATATATAGTAATACCTTGGAGAAGATTGGACATATCGTACGCATATATGGAATCAAATGGATAATCCTGAATAATAGACATGAAACTTAAATAGAAATCAATCGGCATGAATTAGTATTACGGATAAAGAATGTAGTTTTCCAGTCATCATAACGTTGTTCCGATCCCTTTCTCATTACAACACGAGATAGATTTTGAGGGACAGGCTAAAGCAAGATGAGAACGGTAGATGGAAAAGTATTCTCATTCATGCTCGACAGTAACAAGGCAACTAGATATTCAATGAATAATATTGATTTCAAGGTAGTAGCCTTAGTCGGTATATATGTTCAATTATAATTTTCTATTCCGCTGTGAGTTCGCTCTCTGATATGCTTATGTTTATTACAGGTTACAAATACCGACGATCTGTATCCTAACGGACTTGAATTTCGATTTAGTCGAAATTCGGACCCATTAAGGTGCGGGCTGTTACATATCAAATTCAAATGAACAAGTCTAACAATCTTAAGATTCTAATTATTTTTCATTAACCGATATGAATAATTAACAATGGTTTAACCATAATCAATAATGATATATAAATATATGCTCCATTTTCGAGTTAATTTCAAAAATTAATATGTATATAAAATTAATAAAGCCCAAAATATCGTTTATTTAATTTACGCATATGTTAATAAATAAATCATGATTTTGTTTTATATTTGTGCATATGAATCAAAAGAACAAAATAACTATATTTAACATTCAAATTTCATATTTTACATATAAGTCAAAAATCTAATATGTGTATACAAATAATAAATCTTAAATAATTTTAATCGACATTCCAAAGTCATACTGTACATATAAGTTCAAAATCTAATTTATGCATACAAATACAACAAATAAATTTATAACACTTTTAATTCTAAAGATGAAAGTTGAATGTTAGGTTTATATGATTTGCACAATAAATTACCAATATTATGATGTGATTTTCATTAGGGTTTAATTTTACAATAAATTAATTCTTATACACAAATTATATTTAATAGATTATTAATTTTAACAATTATAAAACAAATTATTAACATGAGTTGTAACCATGTATTTGGTTTAGGGCTCGTGAAATAAAATAAAATACAATGTTTACCAATTTTGTGATCTTCTGCTTGTCGTACCATGATTTGTGTATGTCTCCTAGGAATTTGATTCCACTTTCTTCATCTTGCAAGGATCAAAGAAATACCACCAATGAAAGAGAGGAGGCTTTTAAAATTCTAGAGTAGAGCAAAAGCAGCCGGCCTTACCATGAGGAGGTGAGTTTTAGGGTTGTTAATGGATACCCAAAAAAATCAAAATTTATCTGCATCCATATCCGAAAAGCGGATAAATATCCGTTGTCCGGAAAAATGGATGCGGATACAAATATGTAGATATCAGCATCCGAAAATTATCCATTCGGTATTTTTCAAGACTATAGTTTAAATTATGTGTATTTTAGTACAATGAAAGATATATATTTATTGTTTTATTAATTTAGAAGTTTATACTATATGCGCTAAATGCATACTAATTGCACAAAACTATTTATTAATGTCATATTTGTATATTTTTAACACTTTAATATTCAATCGGATTGAAATAAGTATATGTTAGACTAAAAAATTTCATTTATGTTTCCTGATTTATCAGTCGTTAGCGGATAGGATAATATCTTATATCTGCCCACACCTAGGGATGTGGATATCCGCTATCCAAAAATGAGTTCAAATGCAGAGATGGATATGGCACTATCTGAATCCAAAAGTATCCATTGACAGGCCCAGTGAGGTTCTATTTCATTTTTTCAAGCCAGAAATTGAAGGAGTTTAAGATGTTATTTACAAAAGAGTCATTAGGAGGGTTATCAACAACTAATGACTTTTAAAATTCAAAGTACACGAACCCCTCACACCCATAATGTGATCAGCCCCTTCCCTTTTTTCTCTCCTTTATTAATTATTATTTGCACATTTAAACCCATTTAAATAAGTAATCATATCTAATATAATTATGTGCATGTACAATGCTTATACACACACACCGAAATAACTACTAAAGGCGTTCAAAAAATTTCAAAGAGCTACCAAAATATCTAATGGCACTCCAATTAATAAAATCACTTCTCATTTCTCGTAAGTAAAATAAGTAGGCCGATCAGGCTCAACCCGGCCCAATCAAAGCCGGTCCAACACAACTTAGCCCGTCTGGTATATGCTGCACCAAGAGTAGTCTGGCCCCAACATTTCACTTACTCAACAACCCTCCATTCCATTGCTGATCGGCTAGTTTTAAGACTGCTCCAATAGCCTACTCACCAGACAAGACCGGCTCAAGTATGACCCATCTTTGACCCAGCTTCATCAAAGCCTGCCTCTAACCGATCCTAAGTAGCTTGTATCGTCATATCATAACCTGTCTTGCACCTTTTTTGCAACCTAGTCCTTAGCACCAATTAACTTCCCTCGGCAAACTTCGGTAGTAAACAACTGGCCCACTCATGATGGTCCACATCTAATCTTGCTCCAAGCCAACCCGTCAAGACAAACTCCATGACGGCTGGCATAACTCAAGACAAGTTCAATAACCAACTCATCTATGAAGACTTACTCAAGCATAACCCGTCTCTAACCCGGCTCCATCATAGTCCATTTCGTTATATCATAGCTAGCCCGACACGTTCTTTGCACCTTGGTCCTTGGCATTATTCAGCTCTGTTCGAATATTGTCCATAGTCGACCAGCTATCATTACCTGAGGGAGGCCACTTATCTGCCTTGCCACATAGGCATGCAAAAGTAAATGGCAAGTCGTACAACAGACTGCACTAGGTTTTATAGTAAAGCAGCCAAAGCATACCTTCTCATGTAGCACGCCGTCAGCATTTAATGTGAATTAAATGCAATGCATGCGTTTGGTATAGAGGGACAATTGGAATGCTTCTCGGCCACATGTTTTGGCCTTCCTTTATAGTTATCTTCCATCAGCCAGGGCGACCAGATCAACTGTCGAGCACCCTTCCTGCCTGTTTTCCTTGATGATCTCAACCGTCAACAATCTTTTACAGCCACTATAAATATTGCAAGCAATGCTACTTTAAAGAGGTTTGATTTCCAATTGAATTTAGGCCATTATCACATAACTCAGTCACTCCTTAGCAACTCACAGCCCTAAGATTAGCTACTTTTTATTCTTTAAGTGCTTCATTTCTTATTATTCTCTTATAATTAAGAGTAAAACATAGTAAGAGATCTTCATGGTGGACGTAGGAAAGCTTATCAAACCACTCTACATCTTTGTATCATTTATTTTAACATTCTTACTTTCTTCTTCAGTTCATTTTAAACATATGATTAGGAATTAACCTTTTCTTTCACAATGCATTAATCTAATTCCGAAATTGGCTAATTTGTCAATCAACATTTTGGCACTAAAAGGAGGGCCTCCCTTTAAAGCTCTTACCTTTCATCACTTTTCTTCTCTACAAAATCTATTCTAAATTGTTACCATGGACCAAGTTCCTAAGATTGAAGCTAAAAACTCTAATGAGCATGGAACAAATGACAATCTGTTGCAGTCATGCTTACCCCATTCCCGGGCTCAACAACGATATGTAGCATACCATGTCACAACAATTAACCAACATGGGCACTTTGGCCTATGAAATGAAAATCCTCAAGATGCAGTTGGACGCCCAAGCGACTGTGAACTATGTCTCACCAGCTCCTCATGTGGTTGACCTAGTCGACCCACTTATTCACCAACCTTCTCTTCCCTACACCTATGACCTTATGAATATTGCTAAGTCCTGAGATAGAGTGGTTCCAGAAACTCCACTCATGGATGTTCATGCTCAACCAAGGAGGTATATAATGCACCTTCCTAGCCATGTTGATATTGCTTTAGATGTGGCCAGGCCTAGAGACCCAAGACTGTAACCCCCCGCATTTTTATATAATTAAATATTCAAATAACGATGAATAGTGAAAATAAACATTTTTGAAATTGTTAGAATATGGCCTCGAAACTTATACCATTGTGTCCGTGGCGATTTTCTGATCAATTTCCATATATAACTTGTCAAAATCCAAGTTAATACGAAGAAACTATGAAAAGAAACAAAAAGCAGAGAAATAAAATATATATATATATATGGGTTGACCCATAGGTTGACCCAGAGCACTCCTAGGTCGACCGTTTGGTCCACCCAATGAGAACACAGGTCGACCCTAGGGTCGACCCGCGTTGTTAACTGGACGTAGTTTCGTCCAGGTACGTGCCGAACCGACTAAAATTTGATTTTGCGCGATCTGAGCCATACGTTGATTAATCTGATGGCTCCAAACGACCATGTGACGTGGTGGATCCAGATTCAATCCAAGGATCCAACGGTCTAAGATCCCCAAACTCCACTATAATCCAAGGCCTAGCTATTTTCTCACAATCAGATTTTCTCCCAATGGGTTCATTGCCTGAGGCTGGACCCTAAAAAGAAAATATTTCTAGGGAGGAGATCTTCTCAATAAAAATATTATACAACTTAGAAGGGGATCCAGAAGGACCATGGAGCCAGGCCAAGCACAAGCAAAGCTAAGAATGACAAATGAGTGGATTTAATTATATATCTTTTACGGTTATGGTATATTATCGTTAGATTCCCGTTAAATAAATTTATTTAGTATTTATTTCAGTAATTAATTCTGTTAATTAGTTATGTTGAGACTGTAAATTGTATAAGAGAGCTTATATGTAATTATTATTTATATGGAAAATAGTAATCAAATTAAATATGAATAATATTAGGCTTGACAGTTAATGAAAGGCAAAAGCCTAAAACTAAGAAATTTATAGTTATTCACATCTATTTTAAAGTTGAAATTTAGCCCGTAAATGTTAGCTTCTTTTTATTCCTTTTTACACGAATAAAATAGTAAAGAAAAGAATTCGCAAATACGGACTAAAATAGAGGAACACTAGATTTACAGAAATTAGATGTAAAATAAAAAAAGCTGAAATAAAAAGAGAAAAGTAAAAATTTGCAGTAAATTATGCTAAAACAGGGAAAAATAAATTAAAAGGGAAAAATCTAATAACTAGATTGGGAAGTAAGTGATAGATTAATTAGTTGGTTTAGACAAGAGAATACATTTTTATAGTTTAATATTTAAAAGATAACGATGAACGTAATTACTAGAATAAAAGAAAGAAAAGGGGAACTAGTGTAAAATAGAGAAACTATTGTATTTTGCACTATCCAAAAAGTAAAGAAATAATAAAAGAAATATCTTGCAATTACGGATTATTGTTTATAACATTATTTAGTATTAAAACATGAAAATGGATTTTTAGCACAGTTTTTGTAACTAACCAAATAGAATAGAACTACTTCCCAGAATAAAAGGAAATAAAGTGAAGAATTAAAGGAAGTAAAGAAGAAATCAAGTTAACTATTAGACAAGACTTGAAGAAATTAACATAAATGTAACTAGATCTGCATTTACTGCATAGATAATAGAATAAAAGTAAAGTAGTTATTATGATAAGTAAATTTGTGGCATTCAGACATAGTCCCAAACCAAGATTGTCATATAATATAAGAGAATTAAAGAGGATTCAATATCAAAATAAAAGAAGGCAGACTAGAATAGAAAAGAGATGCTTGTAATTATATTTATAATGTACAGATTATAAAAGAGAATAAAAGTGACAATTACAAGTAAAATTATAACATAGGTTATAATTAAATAGAAAGAACAGAAAAGGCTTATTTAAGACTTGAATTAAGTTAATTAGCAAATAGAGTAGAGATAATAGAAGAGGCTTATTTTAGTAAACTTAGGTCTTGGATTAAGTTAATAAGCAAGATAATAGATGTGGCGCATACCAACAGCATTCCCTTTCAGTCAGGAACTGATGGTCTCACAATAGTTAGGTAAGACTGGGATAAGTATGCTAATTAGGGTAAATAAGTAGCCAACAGAATAAGAAAAGTAAACTAAATGCATAATAAAAGATTGGACGTAGGGTCTAATAAAACAGTAAGATGCGTTTGGAGAAGCCTAAAGGACAAAGGGCCTATCGAAGCAGTTCATCATAGATTTCAGCATAGAAGAAGTACATCCAACTTAGTTATTTTGGGCTAGAAGGAAGTACGAGACTTCAACAGGACGTGAGGGTACTCTAGGATGGCCCTCTGGGGTAGGCGTAGCGGAGCAGTTCTCCAAAGGCAGGTCTGTAGGTGTTCCATCAAAAGAGTATCCTTGACTGCTTTTTGCATGGCAGGACCACTGTAGGCAGTCAAAAGGGGTTGATGTTTAGAGTAGGATATTCGTATGTCCTAGTACTTGCAAGTAAGTTTTAGTGGGCAGGACCCAAAAGGATAGTCGCATGCGGATATCGGGCCAGCAACAAAACCAAGAGCGAGTTCGGGAAAGACTATAGTTAAACCAACAGTCCAATGATACTTTCACTATCGAGACATTGGATGAGGGGCGCCGCCAAATGCATATTTAGATTGTTTGCAGTAGGACACAACCACTTATCTCTTTAGAGGTCTTTCGATTAGTTGAGGGGTGCCTGCGTGGGGCCATAGCCACGACAAGAAAATAGACAGACCAAATAGAATATCTGTACTGTATGCCTAATGAGGCAGTCCTTTACAGAAATAGAATATTTGTATTGTAGGCCTAACGAGGTAGTCCTTTATAGAAATAGAAAATCCCCGACTGAGTTCCGTACAATGTAGACCTTGTTTAGCGGGATTCAGGGAGTAGACAGAATGATTACGTATAGTCTTCAAGGTACGCACTAGGTGGTACATTATGGATGTCCGAGCATTAGTATATGCTAGTGCAGACGCAGGTTTACGTTTTCAAAGCAGAGGACGGAACATCTGTATTATAGGCCTTATAAGGCAGTCCTTTATAGATGCAGTCACAGCACGCCCTAGCAGCAAGACGATGGAGTCCTTTGCGAGAAGGATATGGAAGGTACTATGGGTAGTAACTAAGACCGATGCAGCCAAGGGGCATATAATTATATATATATATATATCAATTATTAGGTTTTAATCTACTGGGGAGTAGATGGGCACGATTCACGCACGAAGGCGAGAGTATTATAAACCCAATGAACCTAATATAACAGTAAATGGAAATAAAATGGTATATGTAGATTTAAGCTTAGAAGTGTATAATTTGTCCATTCATCAGAACTTTAGTTTTGACCCCCTCCTCATAACATCCTACAGGTTAGGTAGATGGCCGAGACTTTCCAGCTTTGAGACACTTGTTTAGAAAGTGTTATTATATTGGTGAGTATTTACTTACTATTATATTTTAGTCAGTTCCACTGTGAGATATTTATCCGAGCTCTGGTATATTTGTCTTTGCCTATTTGCAGGATACCAGAAACCCAACTCAGGCTTCAGTGAGCTTGGATTTTAGCATTTTTGCGAAAAATCCGGACCCACTGGAATTCGGGTTGTTACATTTGGTATCAAAGCCTAGGTTTAGGATTCCTAGGTAGATAGTGAGTGAACGTATTTGTATTTTTGTATATAATATAAATATATTGTGTACTAAAATCCAAACATTCCCTAATTATAGATTTTAACATATGGAAAGCTTTTAATAGTATATTTGTGCATAGTTTGCTAGTTGAGTTTGGAATGATCCAAGGGTGTTGAGCCCTAAGTTATTACCGTTTTATAGTGTACAATAAGCCATGTTTTGAGAGAAGATTGTTATCCATATGTTATAGGAAGTAGGGAAGTTCCATAGGGATAGTAGGAAGAGTGTTTTTATTTTGGAAGGAGTAAGAGGTTTTAGTAAGAAGAAAATCCACTTTATGTCTAGCCCAATAAAATGAAACTTTTGGAATTGAAAAGTTGAAAAATATAATTGTTAATATATTTGAGGAAGTAAATATTGGGTTTTTGAAACATTAAGTGGTATGAAATTTAAATTGGTTTTTATATGATATAAATTTTGTTAAAAGTGATTTTTTTTTAGAATTATAGAGCGCGTATAGCTCACTAGTTTCTTTGTAGGTAAACAAAGATTTTAAATAAAAAACCTAACGTAGGTTACAACATTTATTGTTGTAATAGATGTTTTCGGTAAAAATAAAGGAAGCATAGACTATGACACTATTGTTATAGTAGGTGACTCCCAAAGTAAATGTTTTTACATAGCATATGAGATTTATTAATATTTATTTTAATTGAATCCATAAACTAGTATTTTTAGGTTGTAGTAACGGTGTTTCATGCAACATCTGTTTTGACCCAAAAGAGTATGGGAGATAATTTCTAAAGTGGTTTGTATGTACCCCTAATATTTAAATAAGTATATGAAAATATTTTCTAGTTATGAAAATATTAAAGCAGTTTTTAAAATGAGTTCTTTTGAAAAATAATGCACGTTAAATTAATGAATTTAGTAGGAAATATCTTATGTAAGTGAATATAGAGTAAACATATTTTAATCTATTGGAATGAAATGAATAATGAAATAATTTTCTATGAATCACAAATAAAGATGTTTTGTACAAGTTATAAGGAATACGTGAAAGAGATGTACAAGGTATGGAAAGCACCATATTTTGTATAGCCTATTTCGATAAAATTGAAAATAAATTCCTTATAATTTCACATAAACATGAAATCCTCCTTTAAAGGATTCATAGAAGGTTTTAGCATTAATGGTTTCTCATAAGAGAAAATAGTTCCAATACATTAAGGTATAAAACCATTAAGTGTAGTAAGTTAAAGAATCCTCCAAGGTTGAGTAATTGGAAGAGTAGAAAGAAAATTAAAGTTAAGGGATTTTTGATACAATAATTGTTCTTATCTACTCCAGTTGTAGTAAATTTGAAAATCTATGGAAAAAAAAGATATTTTGAAAACATATGAGGATATTTTTTTTAAGTCAAGAAAAAAATGTTTTAAGAACAAGCAAGACATGGTTTAAAGAAAGATGGTTTGGTGGAAAAGTAAATAAGTTTTTGAAAAGATAAAATTTTAAGTAACCGAGTACCTTTTAATTTAATAGAAAACTTCAAAATAACACTTTCGAAGGCAAGAAATTTGGGATTTGATGTTTCATAAATTTAGGAGTTTTAATTTTTGAAGAAAAATGATAAATACCAAACCAAATCAGACTTTTAAATATGGAGTAGATAGGAATCATTTCCTAGGTGTAATGGGAAAAGTGTAAGGCTATAGCAGTAATTACTCCTAGTAGTAATAATAAAAGTTCCTGTAAGGTGTACATGACACTAGTGAAAACCTAGAAATGTTGCTTCATGTGTGTAGACTATAGAAGAATTGTGAAGTGATATTAGTAAGATAGTAAGAAACACGTGGTTGGGAAAAATAGTCCTTAGTTGGGGAAAATTGAAAGGTAAAGAGAAAATTTCCCAAAGCTTAGTTGCCTTTTAGATAGAGACTGCATTTGAAATCCTGATCCATTTCAGTTAATGAGACTTATTTATTCCCTTTTTAGCATGGAATAGAAGAGGTGAATAGATCGTATTCGTCATGAGTAATACAACGAAAGTTGGTAACAAGTAATAGGCGGAAGGAGGAGCATATGAGTTACTTAGATTCCTAGAGTAGGACCTTTCTGTGTCAGAGTGGACATGGTCCTAGACCTCCTTGCCTAGATGATAACTGGGTTTAGTTGTTGTATTAAAAGAAGAGTAAAAACAAATAAAAAGGTAACTAAAAGAAAAACAGTAAGACCTAAAGAAAGCAACATAAACGTCAATAGAAATAAATGAGAATTGCAAAAGAAAATTACATCTTTCCCATTAATTAAGCTTGGGAAAAAGTTTGAAAAGAAAAATCTTTCTTATGTAAACCGTGCTTGGGAAAGAAATAGAGATTTTATAGGATAGCGGGACAAGTTCCAAGTACGGAGAGAGAGGTACGCAAAAGTAAAATGGAGAAATTTGAGGTTTTTTCGTTTTCTACCTTCTTTCTGACAAAAGAAATCGAGTTCGGAAAATTAGACTTTTTTTTAATTCGAATATTTAAAAGTTGTGTGATAGGATTTGGATGAAAAATTCGTTGAACTACACACCTATTCAATAGGAGTGTGGGAAACATTGGATGAAAAATGTTATGAGTTTTCAAAAAATTGCATTCATATAGAAATTGCAAGTATATTTACGATGTGTGCATCATATTTTTAATATAAATTTTTAAAGAAGAAAAGCATTCATATAGGAGGTATTGCTTAGAAATTCATGTATATGCATATATTTTATATTGAATAACACTTTTGTACAAGAACACGGATGGTCAAAAAATTGGATGTACACAAAATGGATGTGTTTGATGGGAGGAATTACATAATTTTACCCTTGTCAAATTTCGGGGACGAAATTTTCTAAAGGGTGAGATAATGTAACACCCCGATTTTTTATATAATTAAATATTCAAATAACGATGAATAGTGAAAATAAACAATTTTGAAATTGTCAGAATATGGCCTCGAAATTTATACCATTGTGTCCGTGGTGATTTTCTGATCAATTTCCATATATAACTTGTAAAAATCCGAGTTAATACGGAGAAACTACGAAAAGAAACAAAAAGCAAAGAAACGAAAATATATATATATATATATATGGGTCGACCCATAGGTCGATCCAGAGAACTCCAAGGTCCACTACAACAAAGTTATCATATTACAACCTTCCCTTTACAACTATTCATTTTTAACAGTTGTAATAAGTAGTTTGTAACAACTGTTCAATTTTAATAGTTGTAGAAAAGATATTTTTAACAACTCTATTTGTATAGCAGTTGTAATATGCTTCTTTAACAACTGCTTATCTACGCCAATTGTAAAAAACTATTTATAACAACTGTTTTTGTCAGTTGTCCTCCAACATTACTTTCCTACCCCCCCAAAAATTACAACTTCCCTCCCCCAATTTCGTTGGCCGCTCAATCCATTAATTAGGGCAAAAGTTCCCAAAACTAAACTCACTGTCGATTCAATTCGCAAACCCCTAATTTCCAAAAAAAACCTAATCTGCTCCTCAAAACCATTGCTGATATCGTACGCTCTTTCCATCTTCTTCCTCGCGTTAACGTGCTCGGTCCTCAAAACCACTGCTGATATCGTATGCTTAAGGTATATTCATTTCGTTCTATTTGTTCTAATTGAGTGTTTAAATTGTATCTGTTTGTGTGTTCAAGGAGTATTAAGATTCGTGATTTGGGTTTTGCGGTTTTTGGAATTTCATAGGTTTTGGGTATCAAATTATGTATCGAATCAGGAACTATGTATCTGTGTGTGTGATTCATAATTCTATTTTCGGTTTGACTGGTGTGTGTTATGTATACTTGTAGTTTCATGGATTTGACTGATGTAGTAGGTGGTCAGACGTATATCATGTTCACGGTTCTTATCCTAGGTAATTTAGAATTGTTATGCAGTGTTTTTTCAGTTCTGAGTTAGTACTTTATCCTTTGTATGTTGCATGCTTGATAGATTATGTGGGTGAAGGCTTGCATGTTTTGATTGAGTAGGCAAGGAGCAATGTTTTTTGTTTCTATTTAACTGAGATTTAACTGGGTTGTGTTTCAATTTTGAACATGTTATAAGTTGAGATCTGTAATTCATTTTCATATATATATAAAAGACCACTTTACTATAAATGAACTTGAATTCATTTTTTATATTTGCAATGACTTGTTTTGGTATATGTAAGACAATACATGGTTGATGAGATTATATTTTGATTTCTCCTCTTATTCAATCCTTGAACCTTTACCTTTTGCATTATTGATGAATATAAAGCTTTACTATCATTTCCAAATCAAAAAATTAAAGCATGAATCTGAGATTTGATGAAGAAAAACTTACTGTAACAAGCTTTTGTTTTCCTTGAGAATTGATAGTGGTTTCTTCTTGCAAGCGCATACTTCATTTGATTATTTCATACCATAGTTATGAAATTTAAAGAAACGGGTTTATTGTCAGTAAGTTTTTGAATTTTCAATTTTAAACAATCTTGCTCCAGAACTTGGTTTTTTTCTTCAATGGCTTGATTTACATATTGTGTTGTTTTAAACATGTTATATATATATATATTGAATGTAGACTTTATATTATAAGATAGGGTTGAAGTACATCAAAAAGAGTTTTAAAGCTATTGATTTTTTTTGAAATGAGATAGATATTGAAAACTTGAGATAAACAAAGAGCGAGTAGGAGGTGCCGGAGGGGAGGGGAGAAGTCGGTCTTCGCTAACAGTGAGCCTCGGCCTCGATAGCGAGGCAAGAACCCTGCTGCAAGTGGTAGTAATGGGTACTGCAACCTACAGCAGCAAGGTGCTGCTATTGCATAAAGCAGCAGCACATGTTGCTGCTTCTGCCGCAAGGGCCACGCCACCTGACCAGCCACCTGGCAATTCAAATCAATCTTGATCGAAATAAACCATCGCAGTTTGGATGGATAGAATTAAGATTTTAGAGATTTAGAAGATAATGAGGGAATTAAAGAGAACGTTAACAACATAACTGTTTTTTATTTCTTTAAGAGAAAATGAAAATTTGCCTACTTCTCGTAAAAAAGAAAAGAAATCAAGTGAACTTAACAAAAGAAGAAACCCCTTCAATGGCATAAATGAAAATAAGTATGAAAGTGTGAGTTGTGACAGTAAATTATATCACAAAATTAAGAATTTACTGGTTATACTAATTAGTTATTCTTCCAACAGTTTGAAACACAATGCAGTAAAAAAAATTGTGAAAAATAGTACAGACGAATACAATGCAATCACCAGCTGCTGATATACTAAAAACTAACAAATCTAAAGACGAGACTCTGATTTCTACTGCAAAAATAAGTTGAATAATTTTCAGAGGAAGTTGAACATTGGGAAAAGTGAAGTTAAATAAATGGCATAGACAGACTAATGAATCGCTACTCGCACACTTTGCCACTCATACACATGTTAGGTAACTAATATATGTTTTTATAATTTACACCATCGATCATTGCTCCCTTAAAAATTGATCATCATACACATGTCATTCTTCACCGTATACAACAACAATTCAGGAAGCACTGTCAACACCAACATGTAATTCCACTGTTATGACTCTACTTACCTATACATATATTCCAAATAGATTTTTCATTTATGCAAAAATTAATAAATAAGCTTGTTGACATGTATAAATAATTTACTCAATGATGTATACATGTACATGACACTTGTATTTATACCTATCTGCAATGTTATTTAATTTATACGAGCAAAATTTCATTTCAGTTTGAGTGGTGGAATGATATCTGACCTGTGCAGCAATCAAGTCAAAAGATCTCTTCATGGATTCGAAGTTTTGATCTTATATTTGGTTTGGTTCTTCTAATAGTTCTTGTGTGGTTAATTCTTGTGTGGTTAACAATGGAGAGATTTTGAGCCACTCTTCCAATAGTTCTAATGGAAACTCAAATTTTTTGGAACGGTAGATCATGACAGAAGGGTTGAGTTGGGATATCGTTTAGATTTGAGTATGTTACGAAATATGCAACAGATTGAGCAAGGGTTATCGGTGATGCCTCTGATTGGTAATTCTGGTATAATGATAGTTGAGCCTCAACAACCAGTAAGAGAGAATCTTCCTGATGATGAGAGGACCATGTTTGTCACTTTCTCCAATGGTTATCCTCTGACGAAACATGAGCTGCTGAGCTTCTTTATGAGGTAAAACCTTAATTTTTCTTCTTCTTATTATTCCCATACATTTTTTTTGTCAAATAAGTGCATTGCTCTATTTACATTTTTTTTAATACTTTACACATCTGCCTTTTTATTAATTCGATTCAACCTTGGTTATTAAATTAATTAAAATGTTGGGTATGTTGGAAGATATTATCATGTTCTGTTAAGTAATACAATTTTCATGGTAAATATAAGCTAGCTATCAATACAGACTTCCGTATTTTTCTCTTATGTTAATTTCACGTTGAACGTTTACTGAGGAGTTGTCCAATCTGAATTAGCTAAGCTTTCGTTGTTGCTTGGGAATTATAAAAAAATGGATCAGAAAGCTAGGGGAAATAGTCATGTTGTCTTGAATGATTTTGAAATGATATTCCGTTTATCCATACATATATCATACAAAATTCTTTTCTAGTACAAACCCAGCTGACTTCAGAAGAAGATATATTTTATATAAATGTTAGTTGACTACCAAATATTAAATAGATGTCCAAACTGTATGGAAAATAAATGTGTTTTATTCCTTTTTAATCACTGAATGGGTTTGTTATATTTATAGACATGTTAAATATGAACTAAATCACATCAAATAATTGTTTTTGTTATTAAATGTGTTTTATTTCTCATTGATTAGTATATAAAATGCATTATGGTATGAATGGAGATATGTAATACATACCTTGATAGGTAATAAAATGATTTCATAATACACTGTGTATACATAACATACCTTGAAGTTGCCAAGATTATGCCAAGGCCACTGAGTAAATGGACCTGGTTTTGAAGCCATATTGTTATTTTTCCTTTTGATATCATATTGTGAGGTATATTTATAGTTTTATACCAGTGACAGGTGTAATATTTCATTATAACTAAATAGGTTACTGGAACACTCAACAAATAGTTTTAATCCTATCACTCAGTACAGTTCATCATAAACCGATATTGCAGGTGATTGGTAAGTACTTCTTTGTTGTAATGAAGCCAATAAATGTGCAAGCAAGTTCTCAAAAGATACCCTTTTTGCAAGAAATCGAAGTATTGTTAACAATGCACTCATGATGAGTCAGGTATAGTAATGTAACAATACTGATCCAACATTCTCTGTAGGATTATAGCATTTCTACTCCAGTCACAGTAATGTAACAACTTTGAGTAGATATTTTAATACTGGTAAATGGTCCATCGTAGCATAGACCCAAAGTACCCTTATATAAGCTTCTTTTTTATTTTATTAATATTGGATTATAAAAGAAACAATACTTGCTCCCAGACTACTTTTTCAAACTTAGTAGCTTTCAATTAAATTGCAACTGAATTATTTTTATTTATTAATATTTTTTATGCTATTGTTTTTCCCTTCTATAATAATTGTTGTTTATTAATAAAAAATTAAAGTAACCATTCAAATCCACTGACCCAGAAAAATAATATTGGGCTTCGATAGGTGTAACACTTTATCCATGTGATGAAATTATTGCATGAATAAAACAATATGGGAGAGTGACTTTCATCAATTGCTGATAGATGAGATTAGATGGGAAAATGTAATGTGGTTTGTGGTTTCTGTATTACGTTTTATACAGTGATAGGATTAAATATGGAATTTAATTTTTTGAACCCTTGTAACATTTCATGTGCGAACTGTTATTTAATGTCATTTTTTCTAATAAATTCCTATTACTAACTGGTTCAATATAACCTTGGTTACGCTTTCCTTTGAATGCTTTAGTGGATGTTTCATCGTACTTGTTTTTACCTTTTATAGAATTTATTTGTCCAGTTACTTGCAAAGGTATTATAAAATATGTGATGGCTGATTAATCTTATTGTCAAATTTGCTCAATTACACTACAACAAAACAACTATATTACAACTTTATCTTTACAACTTGCATAAGCTGACCGAAAACTAATTATATGATTTCTTTGACGATGTTGAGCATAACGTCTTTCCATAAGGTCCGAAAATTAGGGGCATTTTATCAAGATGGACAAAGCATGAGTCAATCTACCAAGGTTTCATTTTATCAAGATGGACAAAGCATGAGTCAATCTACCATGCTTTTTGGTCAGGAACATGGTGGACGTGTAAGAGGACTAGGTTTTGGGGTTGTACCATCTCAGTTGCGTATTCATCGGGCTAATTTAGGTGAAGTACATGCATTGCGAAACCAAGTTAGTGGCTTGGAGGCCAAAGTACAGGAGCTTACTTCGATTTTGATGGTAAGTGTTAATTAGCGCTATGCTAATGAAAGTAAAGTAAACATTTAATGATACAATCTTTACAGGATATAGAAGGAAAGCAAACAGTTAATGAGGAAAATCCAGTGACTCCTCATGCTAATACGCCTCAGGTACCATTTCTATAGGTTTATTTCCTGAATGCACGATGACACTAGTATAAATCTATGAGTTTCAGTCTTTAGTTGTTATATGTTTCAGTTTTACAATTTTATATATAGCAATAACATATAAATGTGAAAATATATAGCTTCAGTTCTTCATTGTTTGCATTTATAAAGATATTATAGGTTTATACAGTGAAGTTATATTATTTTCTTACTTTTATCACCAACTGCCTACAAGGTTAGACAGATTTAAATGAGTGTATAAATAGATTTTCCCATTGTAGGAACTAAATGAGTGTATAAAAATAGATTTAATGAAGCAGGAAAAGTATGTTAGAAACAAAGTTAGATTGGTTACAATAGGATTTAACAAAATACAAGGTATAGATTTTTTTTGAATTAATTTTTATAAATACAAGGTATAATACATTATTAATTTTTATAAAAGTCATTGTTAAAAGTTGTACCTATCATAACAAATTGGTATTTTGTATATTAGTTCATTACTATAAATGGAGTAAGCATATTGCACACACAATTATAATTCACTAGTGGGACAAATATTCATTATTTAATGCAAATTTGAGTCTTGAACTCAATTTTGGAAACGAAGTTGAGCACATTTTTCAAATTTGAGTTTAAGGAAACCTGGTTGAATTGTAAGATTATGGTTTAAGATATTTATCAAGAAAATGAACCGTAGGAGGATGAGTTATAGTGAAATTCTTTTTGTAACCAACCATTTGTAGAAAACTAAAAGAGGATCGATTTCTGAGGTTACTAAAATAGTCACATAGGTATTTTTGTTTCTTTATAAACTTCGTGTTTGATCTAAGTTTGCCCATTAATACTATGATTAATGAACCTGCTATGAGTATGAATCTATGAGTATGAATCATCATTAGAGGTTTAAACCAAAATGCACAATCATTCATACAATATGTCATTTTCACACATGGTCATTTCGAGTCATGGTTGCTCTTTTCTGCATTTGCATACTATGATATAATACTGTGGTTCACTTCATATATTTGAGTTTTTGTAACAAAAGCTAATACTAACTCATATTCATGTTTTCGTTCACCCATAAATTTTCATATCTTCCGTTAAGCTTTTAAGTGTCATCATTGTAATTTATATAAGTATATTGATTGATGTTTATGTACCATGTTCTTTTCAATTAGAACTCAAAAGTCAAACAATGGATAAACTATATCAAGTTTATCTTTAATTATGACTATGCTGCAACAATAACTAATGTGTTGTCGGTATAATTTCTATTTATATACACAAAGAAATGTGAAACTAAGGAGAGGTTGAGTTTTAATTAGAGAAAAAAGAATAAACCATAGAATAATTTTTTACTAATGAGCTAAATTTTCCATCCAATGAAAAATTAATCTACTTGACACGCTGTTGTGGTGCAAATTTAATGTACCAACTTCTTTACCGATATGGTACACTTGATCTATCTTCACTACCCGACTCTCATACAACAAATGGTGCACCAAAAGATATTACATTCGTTTTATGTATTTCAATGCCGCTCATCCTTTTTCCTACTAGTTTTAAACTTTTTATGGGATTTTATTATCAATTCTTGCAATTATTTTACCAATTATATGTCTAACCTTAGAAGTACTGTTGTAGTATGTGCTTTTTGTATAATAAAATTCTGGAGAATGTCACGGTTTATACTTCTACATACAATACACAATTATAATCTTTTTTAATCTACAAAAGCTTGATAATTTTACTATTTTAGAATGATCATAACCATCTTAACTAACATGAATATAATAAAAAGTAAAGGTTCACAAATATTATAATTCAGGAAAATGGGAAGGAGACATGGCTAATCTTTACCCAATTCCTAAATATTTTTTGTAGTCACACCGTGAGAGCAACAATTTGATAGTTCAAGAACAACCTAAACAGGATGAAAGGCAAGCTGAAAATGAGCCAAAAAAATGTAAAATATTGAGTTGGCAAAAGCAAGTTATTGCAGAAGGAACGGTGGTATCCACCGATCCTAATTGTTTGCTGCACTTTAAAAAACTAGGACCAGATGGTTGTAAAGTTTGGATTGATGTGGCGGTGGATCCAGAAGCTTTCTTGTGGAGGCCGAATTCCGAGATGTATACCATTGGAGAAGCTGTTGGATCAACCGTGGCTTGGCATAAAGACTTCGTTGCCTTCGACTAGTGTACTTCCTTAGGGTATGCATTGTTTTGTGATACAAAACTTTATCTTTCTTACGTATTTTGTGTTGTATCGTTGTATTTTGGAATGGTTATGTTAGAATGTTGTTTTGGTAACATTTTAGTTGGTGATGTGAATGACTACTTTAGATTGTTTTCTTGGATATGTATTGTACTTTGTTGGAATACTATGATCATTAATATATGAATGAATCCGATTCAGTTATAGTTGCTGCAACACTATATGAATTCTATGATTATTAATATATGAATGAATTCTATGATTATTAATATGTGAATAATTGCTGCGTGTAATTTTTTTCTGGATTTAAATCGCAACTGTCAATTATAATTGTAATAAAGAATATAACAACTGTCACAAAAAGTTGTAAAACATAAGAAATTACAAGGGTAGGTAACAGTTGTAGTAGAGATTACTACAACGGTTATATCGTAGTTGTTATACCTGCTACATTACGATATTGTTACATATCGACAACAGTTATTAACTGTTGTAAAAATGTTAACTGCAACGGAAAATAACAGTTGTAATAGGATATATCACAAAGGTTGATTACAACATCGAAACACGGTTGTAAAAGATTTTAGTCTATTACAACTTCTTATAATACGACGGTGCTTACCGTTGTAATAGGTGATTTACAACGGTTTTCCACCGTTGTAAAATGTTGATTCTGTTGTAGTGGTCGACCGTCAGGTCGACCCAAGGAGAACACAGGTCGACCCTAGGGTCGACCCACGTTGTTACCTGGACATAGTTTCGCCCAAGTACGTGCTGAACCAACTAAATTTTGATTTTTGCACGATCTGAGCCATACTGTAAAGACCTAAAAGTCGACCTTCGAAAATCGGCACCCGTACTTCACTTGTACTCAAAATGCCGTAGATTCAAATGCCGAATCTGGTTCTCCGGAGCTTATAACAACATTAAGTAAAACAACACAGCGGAAGAAAAGAATAATACATTGATATACAATATCTGATACAACAGAGTGATACAAAGAATATCAATATACATCAGAGATATGATACAAGAAATAGCAGCGGAAAAGAAAAGATAACAACAGCAGCGGAACAATATCAATAGAAATGATAACTCCAAAATGATCTTCAATGTCAAGCTCGAACCACAAAGAGAAGCAAGTGCAGTCCTGAACTCCAAGAACTGAACCAGCTCCAGATAATCTATTAAACCTGAATATCTGAGAAACCCAACTCTAGACTGCCCGTGTGGAAAATGGTGGGCACCCAGAGTTTAGGAAGGGAACAATAAACTCCGGATCAGTCATGGGACTGGTGTGAGCAACAAAAACAGTTTATTTTTAAACAACAACAAAAGATTTTAAACATTGAAATCCGCAATGCTTTTGGAAAATGAAACTACCATAAGACCTCCCGCCACACACACAATGCAAACGCAGAATTGG
Source organism: Allium fistulosum (assembly GCA_030737815.1). NCBI lineage: Eukaryota > Viridiplantae > Streptophyta > Magnoliopsida > Asparagales > Amaryllidaceae > Allium > Allium fistulosum. The sequence continues at coordinate 870,112,665 of CM060904.1, read as the reverse complement.
AGGAGATTTCTTCTTATGATAGTCAAACATGCTTACTACGCAAATCATTGGATATTATCATTAGTGCATAGTGTAGAAAAACATTTCGAAAGTATAATATTAATCTTAGCCAACATACGACCAGTATCGTATGCCTACTATAGCTACCATCTAAACAGTGGTGACCACCGTACGTAAATGGCAGGTTCTACAACTAAAACCGTACACGGTTCGTATTGGAGAAATGGATTTCCAACAAATGGTCAGGCTAAGGAACTTCCTTCCGCCGCATGGGAACGCCTCTGGCGGGACGTCCCGAGAGACAAACTGCTCTCTGCCAAACAAGGCCGGGTTACCCCTGTAACAGGTAACTCACGAATATGCCACCCCCCGGTCCTTTGGGACCTTTATCCGAGGCCTCGATAACCAACATCACACATAATAAAGTGTATCCACATGAGTAAGTATCTGGGCTCCATACCATGACACCACCCTTTTCCAGAAGGAAATGACATACCCTAAAGGGCGCGACCCTCATAACCTTGCCGCAACATTCCTGTTTCGACCATTTCCGGGTTGTGAGGCCCTGACGAAGTCTCGTCCACAAAGCTACGCTTTTTCAAAAAGCCACGCTTTGGGTCAACAGATGATCAACCTATGATCACAAAGATAAATGATCAAACAAATGATCATATCACAAATGATCAAACGATGATCATCACACAGCTACACTCAGCATGCCACATTACCAAATTGGGAATATATCGCTGATAAATTTCAATTACATAACCTCTGAGCTCGTACGTCTCAGAGAAGGGTGTTAAGCTAAGAGAATAAATTCTCCGCCACCAACAGAAATGTATTTGAAAGAAATCAGCTTTATATCTCAAAGTGTAATGTCAGACATGCAATCCATACAAGTCTGTTCCGGGATCGAACAGAACCGAAGGCACTTCTCACGAAGCCTTTGCAAATCCGGATAATTTCCAATCACGTCCGGACTTCCCGTCACTAAGGGTGATAAAACCTCTATATTGGGGATCAGCCGATGCAGAGTAACTCGACGGTAATCCTTCCGTTTTCAAAAATATCCGGTCTTCAACACCGGTCTTCAAATGCCATCCATAACGACGTATCACCTATTCGGAATGGGTTATACGACCCAAAGGTCCTCTCCCGGCTAAACCGAATAGTGAGCGTAATATTTAAAAACATATGGATATGGGATTTCAATTAAGTCACAACTTATTACCCAAAATCTTTCTTTTCAAATGGTTAAAACAAATTACCATTTACATCTTTTTAAACAAAAAGATTCATTTTAACAACCCTCAACGGTTTAAACAATTTTCACACTTTAATCTTTTAAACAAAAGATTCATTCACAAATTTTCCAAATTAATTCCCATTTCAATTTGATGAACTCGTTAAATCTTAAATCAAGATTTAACTTATAGCTTTCAAAACAATCCCATTTCGAATGGTTTAAACAAAACATCATTTTAAATCTGTTAAAAATAAACAGATTTAATTCATAGCTTTCAAAAAAAAGAATTCGTTCATAACTTGGAAAACCATTTTTCAATTCAATCTTGAAATTCCTTTAACTAAATTAGAATTTCATTTCTTATATGAAAGCTTTTATCTTTTAAAAACAAACAGTTTCATTTCAGAAAATCTGATTCATTCATACGAGTTAAAGTCTTTGGGTTAAATTCAAATTCTCAAAATTTCACTTTTAAATGGTTTAGATTCATACAAACACATTTATAACATTTTCAATCCCTAGTTTCAAATCATAGGATTCAATTTCAAACTTGAATTCAAATTTAAATCCAATTATTTAAATTTTCAAAACTCGATTAAGTTATTCAAAATAACTTTTATCTTTGAAATTCTATTTCAAAAGCTTTTCACTTTAAACCCGAATTTCAAATTCCAAAATCAATTGAAATTAAAATTTCAATTTCAAAAACATCAAATTTAAATTATCTGTGACTTAACTGATTTCCACGTGAAATCCATATTTTTGTGTGTGTAAAAGTGTAGTCCAGGGGTTTCACACAATAATGCACATCAATCATCACGGATATATCGATAAGCGGTATAATCGATAACGCTTATCTTCATTCACAGATTCATAGATAAAATAAATTTATCGGTCACAAAGATTCATCAATACAATTCGATGTGGGTTTCGGATAACCAACTGGAATCCGACTCCCTGTCGCATCGAAGTTTAAATGCCGTTTTACAAACCAAGGGTTTCATATTCACATGGTAATATATCACAGAAATCATAGATATATATATCACAGATAAATAAATTACAGAACACAACAAAAATCAGTATGTATCACAAAGCATCACATATCAGGGATATCAAACAATTCAATCATTCAACGAAATCCAAACATCCATAAGTAGAATCAATTAATATCTGATTTAAAATTAATTTATACCAGATTAATTTCTTATGAATAAACTACAAATCTTGGTTAATTAATCATAATTAATTGTAAACCATTTTAATTAATTATCTTTTAATCAAAAATTAATTATTTCTAATTACTTATGTTAATTAATTAACCCTTAATTAATAAATCATCTCTTAATAACTTTCATTAATTAATTTACCTTCAATTAATTAATTATCCTCAAATTAATTACCTTAATTAATTTATCACATACATTACTTTCTCCTTTAATAAATTTTTCTTAAATCATTTGATTTATCGATCTTTAATCATTTATAAATTATCCTTAAATAAATTTAAGAAAAACCATAATTTTTAACATATGAATTTAATTTAGAACTTTGATCAAATCGTCATTTGAAACCATGGTTTACAAGTGTTTAAAATCTGAAAACGTTCACAGTAAAAACTGTTTCCATATCCATTTTTCCCCAGACCCGAGCTAATTCAAATTTTTCCCGAGTAAAACTTCGTGCCTCGCTGCAACTTTAGCTGCTTCGAGTCAAACCCGATCAACACCTGAGAAACACCCGAGTTCCTCTTCTTCTCTTCATCTATTTCAAAACTTAGTTTAAGTTTTTAGTTAAAATTTTAAATTATAAAACCTGTAAACAAAGAAACTGTTACAGGATTAAAAATCACTCGGCATTACTCGAGTTCAAACTCGAGTGATCTTCCCCTAACTTGCTTCTTCTTCCACGACTTCCCAAACCCAGACACACGTGCACGGTGTACGTGTACACCTGAATTTCATCACTTTGATCATTGCCGTAGCCTCTGACATGTCAACGATGATCGCTCCTGCCCAAACGATTATTCAATTCGATCGAATTTATCTAGAATGAAAATCGAGTACCTCGAACCAAAAGCTGGAACCAAACCCATCAGAAAACCCACCATAACTCTCGTCACCGACCACCGGAAAATTCGAAACTTTCGCCAACTACTCGTCAACACGCCTACTTCCATTTCCCAAAGCCCTATCGCACTCGATCACGTCACGGCGACGAAAACAAATTCAGACAGAGCACGAAAGAAACTGGAACCCAAACCCTATATTTGATTCAACCCCAAAATCCATTCATTAAAAAAAATATTTAGCATTTTTCCTGAATTGATACATCATCAAACCTGCCTCTCACCAAATTTCAGAAATTAAATATGTTTGAATCATCTGATATTGGGAAAAATGCGTCTTTGCTTCATTTTCTAACTACACCTTGAATACTTACTTAAAAATCATCAATTAGATCTTAAAAATCCTATCTTTTGAAGCCGATTCAAACTATATAATTGAATCTCAGATTCGTATCACTCGAAATTTATCAAAATTTAAAAATTTCCTCTGTAAAACAGGTTTCACAAGTTATATATGTTATTTCTCTTGAAAATTATTTTTAAATAATAGTTAACTCTTAAACAAGCACTTTTGCTTTAGTAACCAAGGCCTAACAAAGATCAATTGATTGAATATTAATTTTTTTTTCCTTTTGATCAACTTAATACTGGGAAACCAAAGAACAGGGAAGTTCCTCACATAAAAGACCTGCACACTTCTGCTATTTATACATAATGAAGATATATACTGGTATATGCATGAATAATCAATTCCAAACTCAGGCTGAACCATCATCAGTTAAACATACTTAAATCTCTTTTAAGTTGTTTACTCACAGGTAAAGAAACAAGGAAATCTGGTTTAAAAAGAAAAGTAACCAGAAAAGTTACTCACAAGCATCAAGATATCAAATAGGCTAAGGTTTGAAAAATAGGAGTTTGCTCACAGTGATTAAGAAGAAGAACAGAGCTTCTCCACTTGAAACAGACTTGAAAAGAATACAGTCGAAATCTTGCTTTGTTTGATCTTCTTGTTAGAATTGAGTTTGTAGATAATGATATTTATTATCTTTTTCCTGGAATGCTAAGTTTTGTTTTGAACAAAACTGAAATGAAGGTGATATAAAAAGAGAAAGTATGGACTGGTTTGTATATTTGAATCAGAGATTTCTTTTTCTCAGTATGGTGGCTGAGATGATTTTCAACATTTCGAATTGACATAAGTGTGCTAGCATTTAATGTTTTAAGTACTTATGTTTCCTTACTTCTTTTCTTTGCCTGCAAGTCTCAATTGCCATAGTACATATATTTATCTTGCTTTGGAATCTTGTATGTATTTTATTTTGTTTCTTGCATTGACTATGTTACATTTGATTTCGGCTGATATGATTATGTGAGATATTTGATGTGGCTTCACTTTTCTTTTCTCTTGTTTACTTGTTCTATCTTGTTTCATGTTTACATATGTATGTTTCATATATTTTTTTTCTTTCCAAGTGTACATGAATATGTATTTTGTTTGGTCCTATAATCTGTAATACAGGTAAACTTCTATTTTGATTTTACTTTACTTTTATTACCTTTGACTTCATTCTATATACATAGATTTATATTTTATAAATATACTTTGTTTGTGGTTCATTTTACTTATATATTAAATTCTAATTTAGCTTAAACATTTATTTCTAGAATCTTATACGTTCATTTCAGATTTGATATAACCATAAATTTAGTGTTAATACTTATTTAATTTCTTTTAAAAGTTTAACTACCCATCATTTAATCTCTTATTTATACTTATTATAAATCCCAATTCAAGTACAAATTCAATATTTCAAATTTAAAGTTATTCACTTTTAAACTTGTATCAATGATCTATATTTTTATATTTATCTTTAAACCATTTATATTAAGATTTAAATCCAAATCAAATATACATATATATATATATATATTATTTCAAATTTACTCACATATGCTCAATACACATATATTCACATATATACAAGAATTTAAATTTTTAAACAATTTATACAAATATACTTGGATATCGGGGAAACTCGCAATCCATTTATCGTTTTATTTCACAAATTTTATTCAAAAACTAATTTAATTGTAAATTTAAATTTATATAAAATTCGGGATCATTACAGACTTCCCCCCTTAAAAGGATTTCGTCCTCGAAATTACCAAGGAGACAAAAAATAGACGAAGAATATTTCATTGAATCAATTGAATATCTATTCTGCATTTGGCTTACCAAATCAGAATATCAATAATAGATACGAATCTATTTAATTTTCCACAGAATACTCGGGTTATCCAGATCTACGAAGTATGGAGTGGCATTGGTTAGTTCGAAGTGATAACTAACCATTCGTAGAATATACTGGGACCCAAAGAATAGATAGATACATGGATACGATTTCGAAATTTTTTAGTTTAGAAACTAAATTATACCTATCAATCATAGCAATCAAAGCAACCAATTCATCAAAACAAACAATTTTGGCTCAGTTGGAGTTTATGTCCCATATTAATATATCGAAACTTCTTTCTGGATCTACCAGAAATTATCGAAGAATTGAGAAAAGAGATGTTGAACAAAAGAGATTGATAGAGAAAAGATTGTTTCCACTATTGTTACAGGGTATTGACCAATTATAGTCGTATTCCCATATCCCCTATCTCATCCTCTTCTTGCACTCATACTCACTATCAGTGGATAGTAAGAGAATTTACTGAGGTATTCGAACGGATATCTGAGAATTACTCATTCTAGGGTATACTTCACCCCATCTCTAATGAGCTACTTAATGTGTTAATACTCCTGAGCTAAAGTCCAACCTTAGCTCTGATACCACATGTAAAGACCCAAAAGTCGACCTTCGAAAATCGGCACCCGTACTTCACTTGTACTCAAAATGCTGTAGATTCAAATGCCGAATCTGGTTCTCCGGAGCTTATAACAACATTAAGTAAAACAACACAGTGGAAGAAAAGAATAATACATTGATATACAATATCTGATACAACAGAGTGATACAACGAATATCAATATACATCAGAGATATGATACAAGAAATAGCAGCGGAAAAGAAAAGATAACAACAGCAGCGGAACAATATCAATAGAAATGATAACTCCAAAATGATCTTCAATGTCAAGCTCGAACCACAAAGAGAAGCAAGTGCAGTCCTGAACTCCAAGAACTGAACCAGCTCCAGATAATCTACTAAACCTGAATATCTGAGAAACCCAACTCTAGACTGCCCGTGTGGAAAATGGTGGGCACCCAGAGTTTAGGAAGGGAACAATAAACTCCGGATCAGTCATGGGACTGGTGTGAGCAACAAAAACAATTTATTTTTAAACAACAACAAAAGATTTTAAACATTGAAATCCGCAATGCTTTTGGAAAATGAAACTACCATAAGACCTCCCGCCACACACACAATGCAAACGCAGAATTGGAGGAGATTTCTTCTTATGATAGTCAAACATGCTTACTACGCAAATCATTGGATATTATCATTAGTGCATAGTGTAGAAAAACATTTCGAAAGTATAATATTAATCTTAGCCAACATACGACCAGTATCGTATGCCTACTATAGCTACCATCTAAACAGTGGTGACCACCGTACGTAAATGGCAGGTTCTACAACTAAAACCGTACACGGTTCGTATTGGAGAAATGGATTTCCAACAAATGGTCAGGCTAAGGAACTTCCTTCCGCCGCATGGGAACGCCTCTGGCGGGACGTCCCGAGAGACAAACTGCTCTCTGCCAAACAAGGCCGGGTTACCCCTGTAACAGGTAACTCACGAATATGCCACCCCCCGGTCCTTTGGGACCTTTATCCGAGGCCTCGATAACCAACATCACACATAATAAAGTGTATCTACATGAGTAAGTATCTGGGCTCCATACCATGACACCACCCTTTTCCAGAAGGAAATGACATACCCTAAAGGGCGCGACCCTCATAACCTTGCCGCAACATTCCTGTTTCGACCATTTCCGGGTTGTGAGGCCCTGACGAAGTCTCGTCCACAAAGCTACGCTTTTTCAAAAAGCCACGCTTTGGGTCAACAGATGATCAACCTATGATCACAAAGATAAATGATCAAACAAATGATCATATCACAAATGATCAAACGATGATCATCACACAGCTACACTCAGCATGCCACATTACCAAATTGGGAATATATCGCTGATAAATTTCAATTACATAACCTCTGAGCTCGTACGTCTCAGAGAAGGGTGTTAAGCTAAGAGAATAAATTCTCCGCCACCAACAGAAATGTATTTGAAAGAAATCAGCTTTATATCTCAAAGTGTAATGTCAGACATGCAATCCATACAAGTCTGTTCCGGGATCGAACAGAACCGAAGGCACTTCTCACGAAGCCCTTGCAAATCCGGATAATTTCCAATCACGTCCGGACTTTCCGTCACTAAGGGTGATAAAACCTCTATATCGGGGATCAGCCGATGCAGAGTAACTCGACGGTAATCCTTCCGTTTTCAAAAATATCCGGTCTTCAACACCGGTCTTCAAATGCCATCCATAACGACGTATCACCTATTCGGAATGGGTTATACGACCCAAAGGTCCTCTCCCGGCTAAACCGAATAGTGAGCGTAATATTTAAAAACATATGGATATGGGATTTCAATTAAGTCACAACTTATTACCCAAAATCTTTCTTTTCAAATGGTTAAAACAAATTACCATTTACATCTTTTTAAACAAAAAGATTCATTTTAACAACCCTCAACGGTTTAAACAATTTTCACACTTTAATCTTTTAAACAAAAGATTCATTCACAAATTTTCCAAATTAATTCCCATTTCAATTTGATTAACTCGTTAAATCTTAAATCAAGATTTAACTTATAGCTTTCAAAACAATCCCATTTCGAATGGTTTAAACAAAACATCATTTTAAATCTGTTAAAAATAAACAGATTTAATTCATAGCTTTCAAAAAAAAAGAATTCATTCATAACTTGGAAAACCATTTTTCAATTCAATCTTGAAATTCCTTTAACTAAATTAGAATTTCATTTCTTATATGAAAGCTTTTATCTTTTAAAAACAAACAGTTTCATTTCAGAAAATCTGATTCATTCATACGAGTTAAAGTCTTTGGGTTAAATTCAAATTCTCAAAATTTCACTTTTAAATGGTTTAGATTCATACAAACACATTTATAACATTTTCAATCCCTAGTTTCAAATCATAGGATTCAATTTCAAACTTGAATTCAAATTTAAATCCAATTATTTAAATTTTCAAAACTCGATTAAGTTATTCAAAATAACTTTTATCTTTGAAATTCTATTTCAAAAGCTTTTCACTTTAAACCCGAATTTCAAATTCCAAAATCAATTGAAATTAAAATTTCAATTTCAAAAACATCAAATTTAAATTATCTGTGACTTAACTGATTTCCACGTGAAATCCATATTTTTGTGTGTGTAAAAGTGTAGTCTAGGGGTTTCACACAATAGTGCACATCAATCATCACGGATATATCGATAAGCGGTATAATCGATAACGCTTATCTTCATTCACAGATTCATAGATAAAATAAATTTATCGGTCACAAAGATTCATCAATACAATTCGATGTGGGTTTCGGATAACCAACTGGAATCCGACTCCCTGTCGCATCGAAGTTTAAATGCCGTTTTACAAACCAAGGGTTTCATATTCACATGGTAATATATCACAGAAATCATAGATATATATATCACAGATAAATAAATTACAGAACACAACACAAATCAGTATGTATCACAAAGCATCACATATCAGGGATATCAAACAATTCAATCATTCAACGAAATCCAAACATCCATAAGTAGAATCAATTAATATCTGATTTAAAATTAATTTATACCAGATTAATTTCTTATGAATAAACTACAAATCTTGGTTAATTAATCATAATTAATTGTAAACCATTTTAATTAATTATCTTTTAATCAAAAATTAATTATTTCTAATTACTTATGTTAATTAATTAACCCTTAATTAATAAATCATCTCTTAATAACTTTCATTAATTAATTTACCTTCAATTAATTAATTATCCTCAAATTAATTACCTTAATTAATTTATCACATACATTACTTTCTCCTTTAATAAATTTTTCTTAAATCATTTGATTTATCGATCTTTAATCATTTATAAATTATCCTTAAATAAATTTAAGATAAACCATAATTTTTAACATATGAATTTAATTTAGAACTTTGATCAAATCGTCATTTGAAACCATGGTTTACAAGTGTTTAAAATCTGAAAACGTTCACAGTAAAAACTATTTCCATATCCATTTTTTCCCCAGACCCGAGCTAATTCAAATTTTCCCCGAGTAAAACTTCGGGCCTCGCTGCAACTTTTGCTGCTTCGAGTCAAACCCGATCAACACCTGAGAAACACCCGAGTTCCTCTTCTTCTCTTCATCTATTTCAAAACTTAGTTTAAGTTTTTAGTTAAAATTTTAAATTATAAAACCTGTAAATAAAGAAACTGTTACAGGATTAAAAATCACTCGGCATTACTCGAGTTCAAACTCGAGTGATCTTCCCCAAACTTGCTTCTTCTTCCACGACTTCCCAAACCCAGACACACGTGCACGGTGTACGTGTACACCTGAATTTCATCACTCTGATCATTGCCGTAGCCTCTGACATGTCAACGATGATCGCTCCTGCCCAAACGATTATTCAATTCGATCGAATTTATCTAGAATGAAAATCGAGTACCTCGAACCAAAAGCTGGAACCAAACCCATCAGAAAACCCACCATAACTCTCGTCACCGACCATCGGAAAATTCGAAACTTTCGCCAACTACTCGTCAACACGCCTACTTCCATTTCCCAAAGCCCTATCGCACTCGATCACGTCACGGCGACGAAAACAAATTCAGACAGAGCACGAAAGAAACTGGAACCCAAACCCTATATTAGATTCAACCCCAAAATCCATTCATTAAAAAAAATATTTAGCATTTTTCCTGAATTGATACATCATCAAACCTGCCTCTCACCAAATTTCAGAAATTAAATTTGTTTGAATCATCTGATATTGGGAAAAATGCGTCTTTGCTTCATTTTCTAACTACACCTTGAATACTTACTTAAAAATCATCAATTAGATCTTAAAAATCCTATCTTTTGAAGCCGATTCAAACTATATAATTGAATCTCAGATTCGTATCACTCGAAATTTATCAAAATTTAAAAATTTCCTCTGTAAAACAGGTTTCACAAGTTATATATGTTATTTCTCTTGAAAATTATTTTTAAATAATAGTTAACTCTTAAACAAGCACTTTTGCTTTAGTAACCAAGGCCTAACAAAAATCAATTGATTGAATATTAATTGTTTATTCCTTTTGATCAACTTAATACTGGGAAACCAAAGAACAGGGAAGTTCCTCACATAAAAGACCTGCACACTTCTTCTATTTATACATAATGAAGATATATACTGGTATATGCATGAATAATCAATTCCAAACTCAAGCTTAACCATCATCAGTTAAACATACTTAAATCTCTTTTAAGTTGTTTACTCACAGGTAAAGAAACAAGGAAATCTGGTTTAAAAAGAAAAGTAACCAGAAAAGTTACTCACAAGCATCAAGATATCAAATAGGCTAAGGTTTGAAAAATAGGAGTTTGCTCACAGTGATTAAGAAGAAGAACAGAGCTTCTCCACTTGAAACAGACTTGAAAAGAATACAGTCGAAATCTTGCTTTGTTTGATCTTCTTGTTAGAATTGAGTTTGTAGATAATGATATTTATTATCTTTTTCCTGGAATGCTAAGTTTTGTTTTGAACAAAACTGAAATGAAGGTGATATAAAAAGAGAAAGTATGGACTGGTTTGTATATTTGAATCAGAGATTTCTTTTTCTCAGTATGGTGGCTGAGATGATTTTCAACATTTCGAATTGACATAAGTGTGCTAGCATTTAATGTTTTAAGTACTTATGTTTCCTTACTTCTTTTCTTTTCCTGCAAGTCTCAATTGCCATAGTACATATATTTATCTTGCTTTGGAATCTTGTATGTATTTTATTTTGTTTCTTGCATTGACTATGTTACATTTGATTTCAGCTGATATGATTATGTGAGATATTTGATGTGGCTTCACTTTTCTTTTCTCTTGTTTACTTGTTCTATCTTGTTTCATGTTTACATATGTATGTTTCATATTTTTTTTTTCTTTCCAAGTGTACATGAATATGTATTTTGTTTGGTCCTATAATCTGTAATACAAGTAAACTTCTATTTTGATTTTACTTTACTTTTATTACCTTTGACTTCATTCTATATACATAGATTTATATTTTATAAATATACTTTGTTTGTGGTTCATTTTACTTATATATTAAATTCTAATTTAGCTTAAACATTTATTTCTAGAATCTTATACGTTCATTTCAGATTTGATATAACCATAAATTTAGTGTTAATACTTATTTAATTTCTTTTAAAAGTTTAACTACCCATCATTTAATCTCTTATTTATACTTATTATAAATCCCAATTCAAGTACAAATTCAATATTTCAAATTTAAAGTTATTCACTTTTAAACTTGTATCAATGATCTATATTTTTATATTTATCTTTAAACCATTTATATTAAGATTTAAATCCAAATCAAATATACATATATATATATATATTATTTCAAATTTACTCACATATGCTCAATACACATATATTCACATATATATAAGAATTTAAATTTTTAAACAATTTATACAAATATACTTGGATATCGGGGAAACTCGCAATCCATTTATCGTTTTATTTCACAAATTTTATTCAAAAACTAATTTAATTGTAAATTTAAATTTATATAAAATTCGGGATCGTTACACATACGTTGATTAATCTAATGGCTCCAAACGACCCTGTGACATGGTGGCTCCAGATTCAACCCAAGGATCCAACGGTCTGAGATCCCCAAACTCCACTATAAATAGAACCCTAGGCCTAGCTATTTTCTCACAATCAGATTTTCTCCCAATGGGTTCATTGCCTGAGGCCAGACCCTAAAAAGAAAATATTTTTAGGGAGGAGATCTTCTCAATAAAAAATTATGCACCTTAGAAGGGGATCTAGAAGGACCATGAAGCTAGGCTGAGCACAAGCAAAGCTAAGGACGACAAGTGAGTGGATCTAATTAGATATCTTTACTTTATGATATATTATCATTAGATTGCCGTTAAATAATTTTATTCTGTATATATTTCAGTAATTAATTTTGTTAATTAGTTATGCTAAGACTTTAAATTGTATAAGAGAGCTTATATGTAATTATTATTTAGATGGAAAATAGTAATCAAATTAAATATGAATAACATTAGGCTTGATAGTTAGAGAAAGCTATAAGCCTAAAAGTAAGAAATTTACAGTTATTTACATCTATTTTAAAGTTGAAATTTAGCCTGTAAATGTTAGCTTCTTTTTATTTCTTTTTACGCGAATAAAATAGTATATAGAAGAATTCGCAAATACAGACTAAAATAGAAGAACATTAGATTTACAGAAATTAGATGTAAAATAATAAAAGCTGAAATAAAAAGTGAAAAATAGAAATTTGCAGTAAATTATGCTAAAACAGGGAAAAATAAATTAAAAGGGAAAATCTAATAACTAGATTGAGAAGTAAGTGATAGATAATTGGTTGGTTTAGAAAAGAGAATACATTTCTATAGTTTAATATTCAAATGATAAGGATAAACGTAATTGCAAGAATAAAAGAAAGAAAAGGGGAACTAGTGTAAAATAGAGAAACTACTGTATTTTGCACTATCCAAAAAGTAAAGAAATAATAAAAGAAATATCTTGCAATTATGGATTATTGTTTATAGAATTATTTAGTATTAAAACATGGAAATGGATTTTTAGCACAGTTTTTGTAACCACCCAAATAGAATAGAACTACTTCCCAGAATAAAAGGAAATAAAGTGAAGAATTAAAGGAAGTAAAGAAAAAATCAAGTTAACTATTTGACAAGACTTGACGCAATTAACATAAATGTAACTAAATCTGCATTTACCGCGCAGATAATAGAATAAAAGTAAAGTAGTTATTATGATAAGTAAATTTGTGACATTCGGACGTAGTCCCAAACCAAGATTGTCATATAATAGAAGAGAATTAAAGAGGATCAATATCAAAATAAAAGAAAGCAGACTAGAATAGAAAAGAGACGCTTGTAATTATATTTATAATGTATAGATTATAAAAGAGAATAAAAGTGACAATAATAAGTAAAATTATAACATAGGTTATAATTAAATAGAAAGAACAGAAAAGGCTTATTTAAGACTTGAATTAAGTTAATAAGCAAATAGAGTAGAAATAATAGAAGAGGCTTATTTTAATAAACTTAGATCTTGGATTAAGTTAATAAGCAAGATAATAGAAGTGGCCCATACCAACAACATTCCCTTTAAGTCAGGAACTAATGGTCTCACAATAGTTAGGCGAGGCTGGGACAAGATTATGCTAATTAGGGTAAATAAGTAGCCAGCAAAATAAGAAAAGTAAACTAAACGAATAATAAAAGATTAGACGCAGGGTCTAATAAAACCATAAGATGCGTTTGGAGCAGCCCAAAGGATGAAGAGCCTAACGACGCAGTTCATCACAGATTTCAACATAGAAAAAGTACGTCTAACTTAGTTATTTTGGGCTAGAAGAAAGTACGAGACTTCAACGGGACGTAAAGGTACTCTAGAATGGCCCTCTGGGGTAGGCATAGCGGAGCAGTCCTACAGAGGTAGGTCTGTAGGTGTTCCATCAAAAGAGTATGCCTTGACTGCTTTTTGCATGGCAGGACCATTGTAGGCAGTCAAAAGGGGTTGATGTTTGGAGTAGGATATTCGTATGTCCCAGTACTTGCAAGTAAATTTTAGTGGGCAGGACCCAAAAGGATAGTCGCATGCGGATATTGGGCCAGTATCAAAACCAAGAGCGAGTTTGGGAAAGACTAGAGTTAAACTAACAGTCCATTGATACTTTCACTATCGAGACATTGGATGAGGGGCGCCGCTAATTGGATGTTTAGATTGTTTGTAGTAGGGCACATCCACTTAGCTCTTTAGAGGTCTTTCGATTAGTTGAGGGGTGCCTGTGTGGGGTCATAGCCACGATAACAAAAGAGACAGACCAAATAGAATATCTGTATTGTAGGCCTAACGAGGCAGTCCTTTACAGAAATAGAATATATGTATTATAGGCCTAATGAGGTAGTCCTTTACAAAAATTGAAAATCCCCTACTGAGTTCCGTACAAGGTAGACCTTGTTTAGCGGGATTCAGGGAGTAGACAGAACGATTACGTATAGTCCTCAAGGTACGCACTGGGTGGTACATTGTGGATGTCCGAGCATTAGTATAGGCTACTACGGACGCAGTTTTACGTTTTCAGAGCAAACGACGGAACATCTGTATTGTAGGCCTTATGAGGCAGTCCTTTACAGATGTAGTCACAACATGCCTAGTAGTGAGACGATGGAGTCCTTTGCGAGGAGGATATGGAAGGTACTATGGGTAGTATCTAGGACCGATGCGGTCAAAGGGCATATAGCTATATATATTAGTTATTAGGTTTTAATCTACTAGGGAGTAGATGGGCACGATTCACACACAGAGGCGAGAGTACTATAAACCCAATGAACCTAATATAACAGTAAATGGAAATAAAACGGTATATGTAGAATTAAGCTTAGAAGTGTATAATTTGTCTATTCACCAGAACTTTAGTTCTGACTCCCTCCTCATAACATCTTACAGGTTATGTAGATGGCAGAAACTTTCTAGCTTTGAGACACTTGTTTAGAAAGTGTTGTTATATTGGTGGGTATTTACTTACTATTATATTTCAGTCAGTTCCACTGTGAGATATTTATCTGAGCTCTGATATATTTTTCTTTGCCTATTTGCAGGATACCAGAAACCTAACTTGGGCTTCAATGGGCTTGGATTTTAGCATTTTTGCGAAAAATCCGGACCCATTGGAATTCGGGTTGTTACAAAGACACAGTTGTTACCCCTTAGTGGAATGACCATCTACTTTTGAGTTTTTGTGGATGTTTGCTCTTGAGTGTCTTAACGGCAGTGCTCCTACCGTCGACAAGGAGCATGGGCTCCCTAGGAACACTTCAGATCTTATAAGGATGTAGCTAGGAATAGATCAAGGGTGGGGCAACACGGTCATTCACGGTCATCCTTTGGGCACCAAGAGAAGTGATCTCCTACTCAATCTCATCGTCATCGTCATTCTCCTTCCTACCATCGATCTCCGACTCCACCAGGACGCCACTTGAGCCCACATCTGGTCATTGGCCAAACCATCCAGAAACAAGCAAATGCTGGCCTCAAGGAGGAAATGAATATCCATTTCCGACAGCTCAACTGAATGCATGCGCAGAATTCTAGTGGTGAAGATTTTTTTGATTACGAGAATAGCGAGCCATTTGCTGAAGAAATCTTGAACACCTACATTCACAGGCAGTATGCTTTATCACCCATTGAGAAGTATGATGGGAGTGTCTACCCGTCTGATCATATTACTTCTTTCAACTCCATCACTTATGCTGGTCAGCTTTCATTCATAATAAAATGTTTACTCTTTCCATCCACTCCTACTGGACCGACCTCCCGTTGGTTCTTGCATCTACGGCCAGGCAGCACCAGTTCCTGGGCTCAACTACGTATAGATTTCAAGACCAAGTTCTTCACTTCTAAGACCCATGTTGTCATGGCTAGTGAGCTAGGTAACATCAGACATAGGACAACTGGGTGCCTGCGGTCGTATGTCAATCGCTTCAAAAAAGAATAAACCCGGGCTAGGGGTGTTAACACGAACAGTCTAGTCGTGGCCCTCTGTACGTCATTGACTGTCTTCTATCAATGAGAAAATGAGAATGAAGGATGCTGATATCTATGATAGCGTTAATGAAACCCTTCATTCCATGCAAGCTCCTTATGAGAATATCGATCATCGACCTAATGGTCAGTATAACAATGCCAAAAGGTATGTCGAGGCTAGCACCCAGTTTCGCTTCCGGTACGCTAACTACTTTGAATAAGTATATGGAGACTATATATCTTGGAACCCTAGACCAAGGCAATTTCAAAGACCAAACACCACTAGAGATGGAAAGATGGAGGAACCCAATGACAATGGCAAATACTGTCGGTTGCATAAATCAACGACTGCTCCACCAATAAGTGGTGGGTACTATAGGCTGTGATCGATAGACTTATCCAGGAAGGGATACTTTAAGAGTTTGTTTGAGATCAAGTAGAACAAAAGAACAACCACAACCAACTAGCTTTACCGCAGCAACCCAACAATAATGTCATAACAATAACCAACATCTTGACCATATGCGGAGACCTACATGTAACTGGCAGCAGCCAGGGAGCACAGTCTTAGTATCAGAGGGAGGTGGGTTCAATAAGCCAAATATATTCCCTAGAGCATCGAGCATCTAAAGCATCTAGGATGGAATCAAATCAGCCTATCACTTTCACTACCGAGGATAGAGAAAATGTTTCCTACCCCATCATGATCTAATGATACTTCGGAAACGACTAACTCAAATATGGATCAAGCCTTTCTGGATGGGGGTAGCTCAGTCAATGTCATGTTCAAACATGTTTTTGAGGCTCTCAAGCTTTCTGCCCCTAGCCTCACCCACTACGCCCTACTAATTTACGGCTTTGGGGATGTAGGTATAGTTCCAATGAGTACCACCTTGCTTATGAAAACATTTATGCACAAACACCTTACTGCAAAGGTCCAAGTTAACATAATTTAATGTTCATTGGATTGTATTGTAATATTAATAGGTGAAAATAAGTATGAAACTGAGAACTACTAAGGCATATATTACATAATCCTCAGTAATTTCTCTAATTATCATGAGTAACAACTAATTAGTATAAAAAAATTAAATGTTCATTACTCATTGAAAAGCATAAAATAAGAAAAAACTTCTAACTATCAGCAAACATTAAAAAAAGTAAGTAACAATGAAATTCAAAACTTCTTGTTTAGAAACAAACTCTCCCAAAGCAAACTGTCAGTCTTATAGTCTCTAATTATTATCTTGTTGCGGTAATGCAGTTAATTAAATAACCATTGAATTAACTCATGTCATGTATATATTTGTATCTTTTCTGTATTCATCAAAATACACATATTCTATAAAGATAGGTGAATATCTTATATGTTAGAAATTGCAACTGGATCATAATCCATGATATTAGCTTAGCTATGTATAGAAACTAAAACACCCCCACCTCTATACCTATACTATCCAAGAGTACTACAGACTAATACTATCCAATAATATGGAGAATAAGGCAATATGGGGTACACACGTGAATATTCACTTGGGCTAACACCAATACGTATTAAAATCTTGAATAAATAACTCACTTAAACGTATACATTATCGTCACAAAGCAATAAACACGTGTGCCACCAAGATAGAACAATACATAATATACAATATATAAATAAAAAACACAAAGTCAGAATTAATCATAACGATAATATATAATACATAAATATATATAATATGTCCAATATACAATTCTAGAATTTACATACATGAAATTATATAATACACAACCAATATACAAAATATTACTTTCTAGACTCCTCTATGCCTAATATAAAAGCCAGTCCCATTGTCCCTGTACCTGAAATGTCTCGGACTGACCCGAGTATTATAAATAACACATGGGTCAGACTATGTCTATAATGATGGGTGATATGAAATATGTAAAATCAATGGAAGTTTTAATACTAATAATAAAAATGACATTAACAATTTCAAATATCTCAAGATAATAACCACTACAATTCACATAATAAAGTGTCATCACCCATATAAAGAATGCCACTCAGAAATCACGAAATCAACATCAAATGGGCGAATCATCCATATTTAGAAATCATGATCAAAATCGATTTATATAAAATGTGAGATAACATATCAAATCATATCCAACATCTCATAAACCATAAATATAAATCATCCACAACCCAAAGCACTAATAATAAAGTAAGGCTATATCAAAAATACCAAACCATCAAAGAGTATGGATATACGGGGACTGACCACACTTTAGACTCAACCAGTCTCTAGTTTAGCCAACTCATTATAGGAATGATACATATATGCCAATCCACTACACACACGGAACCTCGAACCATAAAGGGAGACCAATAGTACAACATGCTCCAGGAACCCAGGTCTACTCGCCTACCACAGAGTAACCGTTTATTCCTATAGCCTTTAGTTACCTTGACAGACACCGTGACCTCATCCACCATTGGCTCGTCTACACATAGCCTCGGTCACGACCATGCTTTGCTCCTAACGGTAACATGCTGTTGGCCTAAGCGACATAAGGGGCTATGGACAACAACCCATCTACTACCAATACTGTGATGCGCATTGAAGGGACATATAACTATGGTGTCGTGGATCTGGGTTGCAACCCCACGATCAGAGAATCAAGGTGGATACTGGCCAATCTGGTTAACTCCCAAAAATAAAAGAATCTGGACACAATATGTATGGTTATATAGTACTCATACCCTATAACTACTCATATCTCTAATAGTAGGCTGACGCACGGCTTTTATAAGACAACATCTATACGATACTCCTTATCGAGTATCACATATACACATGAGTGTAATCCCTGTTTGAGTGACATTTACTTACAATGAATAATCAAACAAATAACATAACAACGTCCCATGCCAAAGCACGCTATTTGGATAATTATTCAAGGCTCATAAAATACACTCAATCCACACTAGATATTTCTATATGATAAGTCCAATGAATAACCGAAAAAGTGTTACCGAAAGTCCCATACCAGACGGCATCACTGAACCGTTCATTCAAATTTCTCGTCACATAGAAATAAATAAAAAAATCAATATAAAATATCACAAATCCATTCAGAAGGATGTCATCACCGTATCATATCGAAAAATTAATCAAATCAATGGTGAATAATACATGATATTGAAATCAGTATAGGATTATGAGAAATCAAAAATATAGAATTCGTACATAAAAGTTCTAATTCGATTCAGAAATGAAATAATAATAAATTTCAACAAAATCTTTCCATAACCAATTAAATCTAATATCTAAATATATATAAAGCATACTTTATTAATTCATAAGTAATCACATTATTTGTGAAAATAAACTTTAAACTCTCTAAGATATTAACGAGAAATATTTCTTATTTCCAGAAACTATATAAAAAATTTAAATAATAATTTAAAATAAACTATAGATTACTTTTCAATAAATTAATAATTTGAGTAGAATTTTTCTTCAAAAAAAATTATATTTTTAAAATCTGGTAAAACCTTTATATCAAATAAGTTCATCTTATTTATATAATCACCAGGAATAAAGTTTAAAACACCATTATTTACTTTAAATATATATTTTGAATCCAAAATATTTATAACTCAAACCATAATATAATTTCAAAACATTCAAATATAAATAAGTTACACAATTTAAAATGCAAACCGATAGAGTTTCATTTGTAAATCAATATTTCCAACTAACACAAGCAACCAACATCCAATACCAATATACTCAACAATACAAATGAACACGACGATCACAAACAGTCAATTCAACCAATTTATTATCCAATTTCACAAGTAATCAATATCAACTAATAATCCGTCCAACTAAACTAAATAGGTAGATATACGGGTAATTATGCATAAATAACATGGTGTAGACATAGTTGTGAGTGAGAAAACTCACCAAATCGACCGAAGTATTTACTGCCTTCATCATGCGCTGGCATTACATGAGTAGCCACTTCACCATTGCTGCCTCGTCACAGTTCCAACAATTGTTGCCAATCCGTGTCGCTTGTTCAACTTCGCACATATCCATCTCCTGCACAACTTTGCACCTTAAGCCATCATCACCTTGCATTGCAGTCAACCATTCCTCTAATATATGCCAGCCCATCACCGTTACCACGCATGTCACTACCCAATCGAACGCCCAGGTCGCACCACATCATAACATCGTTTATACATCAAGTCGCGGTTCTACCTGAAATCGACGCCTATACACGTCGCGGCTAGCATCGAGCCTCCAGGCGTTAGCGTCGTTCGTTAGACATCATCGCGAGCTCACCTACTTGCGTCTTCGAACCGGTCGTCGCGTTTCCATTTTTTTTAATTTCTAATGTCGCGATTTTTGAGAATTAGGGGGACTCCGGTAAATGACGTTCAGGTTTTTTTAATACGAAAGAAAAAGGGAATTTTCCAGAGAAAAGAAGAGAAATGAGTTAATAAAATGGGCTTAGGCTTCTTATAAATAACAGTTCACCCTTTAGTATTTAATTTTTTCTTTTTTTTTCTTTTTAACTATCTTTTATTTATATTTATATAAAATATATTTCAATCCAATTTAACTCGATTTACACTTCATTTCACCAATTTGTACTCCGATAACAGTATAATTTTATTCTTATTTAACTATACATTATATTATCACAAAATAAATTTATTTTTCAACTATTTCGATCGTGCAAATATTCACTTTCAAAAATAATAATTTTCAAACATCGAATACAAATAATTTTATTTTAATCCAATTTATTTATTTACGCGTAGAAAGCATGGCTGTTACAGACTTCTCTCCTTATGAATATTGCGTCCTCGCAATTTCTTATATGGCGACGTTAACCAACTCATACCCCAACATTCCTCGCATACATTATCTTCTATTCATAGTTTCGAAGACCCGGCCGTTGATCAAGCCGTGCTGCTCCAAGGTCGGAGGCTCTGAAGGTTCAATCGATCGGACCACGGATTTATTGCGAAAATAATCAGTGGATTCATAAGAAATTATATATAGAAAGGGGTGTAGATTGTAAATTTATCTTAGCATATTATTCAAAAACGAAGGGACTTGAATGCACATACAGAATTCACGTGCTGCTCTCACCTTCTTCTCCTTCAACGTTTTGCCGAACCCAACTTAAACCCAAATTTTTCAAACCCAACTCCAAATTAACTCAAAATCATAGCAGCTTAGTCAGTTAATCACAACTTGCAGTATATTGTGGCTCAATCCTGCTCCCGGCCGTTGCTGCCATCGGCTTAGGTTCAGCCGTGGCTCAACCTGCGGCCGGGTCCGGTCCTCAAAACAGTGCTTCTATTAAACACAACTATTGAATCCTCTATGTTGCTTTTCTTTAATATTGTTATCGTATGCTACTATTTTATATTTAATAAAAT
The DNA here is from genome assembly GCA_030737815.1 of Allium fistulosum. Taxonomy (NCBI): domain Eukaryota; kingdom Viridiplantae; phylum Streptophyta; class Magnoliopsida; order Asparagales; family Amaryllidaceae; genus Allium; species Allium fistulosum. The sequence goes on along the minus strand of CM060904.1, from coordinate 870,090,997 downwards.
TGAAACCTTATGAGAAATGAATTAATGAATATATACATTTTTTCAAAAATGAAAACAATGAAGGTTAAATAGAAAAGTAGGTACAACTCAACAATTTCTAAAGGGAAAGAAGATGGAAGTAAAATAATCGCAGTATGTATAAAGTAAATAAGCAGCTTTCCTTCTTCTCATTGTTACCAAATATCTCCATAATTATAATGTCTATGGATATTTACGAAAAAAATATGATTTATGAACTTTCTTATCATTTTTACATCCATCACTTAAAAATAAATGACTAATAGTTGGCTAATTAATCATTTTAGAAATGGAATATTGAAAAACACAACCATAATTAATGGTGAAATCTATGTCCACATGGCTAAAAGGAATTTGAATAAAAATTATTTGAAGAAATCAAATAAATTGAAAAAAAATTCAATGTACTTGAAACCATATTTATTGAAGCAGCTTATGTTTGGAAGTGAATACCGAGAAGACCCCATGTTCTAAACTACATATTTGAACGGAGTAAAGCCTATTCTATACCCAAGCATAAAATATTATCCACGTTATTTGTACATAAAGTTAAACATGCCCAGATCATATAATAGATCCAAGAAGGGTTGCTATTTTGATGCCTAAATAATTAGTTTGCTTTGAAAATGTGGAATTCGATACACACACACCAAATAGATTGCAGTGCAAAAATTTGCAAATAAAATGGTTTTTTTCTCTCTCACATTCTCTAACACACACAAAACTCACGCACGCAACATCACACAAACACACACAAAACTCACGCACGCAACATCACACAAACACACACACACCCAAAAACACACACACATCACACACAAATTCTTAGAAAAACATACAAACACGCAGGCACAGATCACATTCAAAACACACACGATTTCACAGCAAGACACCCAAATATATACATGCATAGAGCACACACGAACTACCCAAACCCAGTCACATACACCAGGGCACTCATACACAGAAGAAGAAAACCTGTAATGCCCTTCTAATCATGGCATGCCTCCATCTTCAACAACTTAAATTTCATTGAAGTGAAAAGAAAAAAATGTGATTATGTTGTATCCTCTCAAGTCTTAACTCTGTACAATGATGGAAACAAACAAAACCATGGCACCGCCACTCATCCAATTGCCTCCATTTCTCCTTTAATGTAATACTACCAGCAACAACCATACACTAGTTGGAACTTGTACTTGTCCTAGATTCATCGGCCAATAGTCCATCAGATCCACTTCTAGAACAATACCAGATATATACTATGGTGCAAGGAGAATTTAGATGGGGCGATGAGATCGATGACATTTTGAATTGGACATTCAACGAAGAGAGTTTTTTTTGGTAGATTTAGCTAGTAGCATTTTCATTTAAGAATAAACCGAAGAGGTGATTTTGTCAAGGCATTAATTTGAGAAATAAGAGATCTGAAGTAAGAATCTTTTTTTAAAGATTACAAAATACTTTAGTAATTTATTACAGCTCGACAATTACAACACACATTCACATAAAATAATTGCTCATAGCAAGTTCAGACAGCTCATTGTTATTGTTATCCCGCCTTTTGGCAAGGCCATGACACCAAGAACTTGCCTAGAGACCGAAGACAGTTCGTCTAGGAAATCGGTTACACGTAGGTTCACTATGGATATAGATGAAATTTGTCTGAGTTCGAATTGAGCCAAAATTGATATGACACGACCAGCTAAGCCGTGAGAGCCAAGGTTTCAAATCTGAAGTCAATCCGAGTTCGTATGCTCAAGTTATGAGCGATACAAGATTGGATGAAAATCAATTACCGGTCGACTCGCTCCTTCGACTCGCTTCATAACACTCAAAAGAAGCCAACTTCGACTCGCTTCGCAACGCCCAGGGGTAACAACTTCAAACCGCTTCGCTCGGAGGCCAACTTCAAGTCAACCAGTTTCGACTCGCTCCACATCCCTCAGAGCTGCTCTCTTCGACTCGCTCCAGTTTGAAACCATCGAAAGGGCACGCTTCGACTCGCTCCGCTAAAACAACTGTTTGACTCCATCAACTTTGACTCCACTGCTCAAACCTCCCAGGACGCCCCATTTCGACTCGCTCGACCAATGCTTACTTCGACTCGCTCGATCTGGACACACTTCGACTCGCTCAATCAGTGAACAGTTCGACTCGCTCGAAGCAACATCCACGACAGAGTGAGAATCAAGTGCCACGTCACCGAGTCGAACGGAAGCGAGTCGAAACAGGAACGAGTCGAAGGAAATAGCCTACCGAAAACTCCATTTCGTATCGATCACATCTCCCAATCTACAAGTCCAAATGCTATCAAATTTTCACAGAAGACTACGTGCATGCTAAAGAATGTCCACGCCAAATTTCGACTCCATTGGATGAAATCTTGATCGAGTCGAAATCTGTTCATGTCGATCACGGATCGGACCGAAACTTCACGGGCTTGGGCGTACGGGCCTGGTCATGTGCCAGAGAGGGTCTCCCGAGATCTGAGCGAAATATCAGCCTCCTACACCTATAAATAGACCCCCAAAGCCAACGAAAAAGGGGTTCTTCTTCCTCTTTGAGATCAACAACACCCAGACTCTGTCGGATCCAGATCTGAACTCCATTGCTGCTGCAAACGAATCTCACTGCTGTTGTACTCAAGTTTCAGAACTATAACTCATTGCAATCCATTGTAATCACATGTAATCGGCAAATGAACATCAATAAAGTCACCAACTTCAAAGTGGACGTAGGCAAGATCGCCGAACCACTATAAATCTTGTGTCTCTGTCTACTTCTTTCTGTTTTAAGTTTATTATTCTTCATTTTTATCCTTTACAATACTTAGATCTGAGATCTGTGATTATATATTGTTGATTTGTGTTCATACACTGGTGCTTTCACGACATTTGGGGTTTGTGACCATTTTTGGCGCAAACACTTTGGTGCTTTCACTGAGAAGAACTAGCACCCGCTATACCGGATTTAAAAGCTTGAAGAATTCAGATCTATAAGAGCTATGACAAGGCAATCAACAAGAAGATAGAGAGGAGAAAGGAGCCAGCAAGAGGGAAGCCAAGAGGCCTCTTCTGGAGCTGGAGCTAGTCAAGCTTCGATCTACATCACCAGGGATGAGATGGAGGCTATGGCGGATTCAATTCATGAAAGATTATTGAAGAGTCAACAAGAAATAATGCAGAACTTCCTCAGCCAGTTTGGACAAGCAGGGACAGCTGGAGCTTCAGGAGTTCAGATCCACGGAGCTGGAATAGAAGAACCAAACAGGCAATCGAATGGAGCAGCTCAACAAGGCACGACCCCTAATCAGCACCCAACTGCTAACCTGGATGGATCCAGACGTGGGGACACACCGCCCGACAGCAATGGACCAATCCACGAAGGAATTCCAGGTGGCACCACACAACAAGATCCTGGAAGGAATGTAGGAGCACAGGATGAGGAGTATGTACCAGAATTCCCTCGGAGACTCGAGGGACACCCCTTGACGGACGACGCTGGATTAGCTGAGATTATTAGACGAACTATGCGCGGAGGTTTGACAAACAGGGATCTGGAAGGGGTAAATAGGAGTCCGTTCATTCGTGACATCAGAATTGCTCGGAATCCACCAGAGTTCAAGCTACCTACTTTGGACATGTACAATGGCAAGGCTGATCCTACTGATCACTTGATGAGATACACAAGACATATGGAAGTGCTGGGGGGCATCGGAGGAGGTGATGGCCCGATGTTTCCCTTTGTACTTGACGGATATAGCTGCTATGTGGTTTAGGCAGCTGGAAGAAGGGTCTATCAGAACATGGACGGAATTGGTGGACAGGTTTCTGAAACAATTTCGGGTTCATATCAAAAGGCCGAAGAACGTGATGACGCTAACGTCAGTAAAGCAAAGGACGGATGAATCACTTAGAGCTTTCTTAACTCGATTCAACGCAGCGGTTGCTTCGGTGGATCGGTCGGATCCATCGGTGGTTTTAATGGCGGCAGTATCAGGAGTCAAAGAGGATTTAGATTTCAAAGTATCTCTAATACGGGACCCACCAGTGGATCTCTGAGAATTCTTTAACGAAGCTGAGAGATTCCTTCGGCAGGAAGATGCATGCTCGGATATGAAGTTAAAAGAGGTGAACGCAGTTGAGGATGCTGGGCCATCCAGCGGAGGCTCGGATAAAGATAAGGCAAAAAGGAAGCTGGATGATGAGTCAGGAAAAACTAGGAAGTGGTGGAAAGAACCAAAGTTTTCCACTTACACAGGATTAAACGAAACATTGGAACGGATATTCATGGAAACTCGGAATCGCCTTCCCTACCGAAGGCCGGCTAGGAGAGAGCCCTCAGAACGTGAAAGGGCATCAGGAAGGCACTGTCTTTTTCACGATTTAGACGGACATGATACCAACAGTTGCAGGCATCTGAAGGACATTATTGAGGAGCATGTAAGGAGTGGGCAATTACAACAATATGTCGGGGCTCGGAATGCGGCGATGGAGCAAGAGCAGCCGCCATCTACCTCAAACCATAATGGTGCGAGACCCAGGAATGATGGTCGATTGGTTATCAATTGACCGGGATGATATGAAATAAGTAGCAAACTACTGGCAAATGGCCAAGTCATCTACTCATGTACGGGGACGGAGATGGCCCCTAGGCATGCTCTGAATGATGATGAACCGGGACGCTATGGTTTCTGAAATCTGCTTTCTCTTTTAGTTTGGACATTTTCTTTTTCTCGTTCGGTTTTGGAGTTTGGTTTGAACTCCTGGCTTCGTTTTCTTGATTAAACTCCTGGTTTTGTTTGTTTTCTGGTTTGAACTTTCGTTTGGACGATTGCTTTATGTTTTGGATATTGATTTGGATTTCTGATATGGATTTTTGGTTTTCCGATTTGATTTGGATTTTGGATTGGATTTTGATTGGGTTTTCATCTGGTTTTCAGAAAACAGTCGTCGGGTATGGATTATGCCTGGCAAGGGATAAGTCTCTTCGTCCGAACGTGGCGAATTGGCTTATTCAGGTCGTCGAGTATGGACTATGCTTGACAAGGGTTCGGAGCGACCAGGATTCGGCCTAGGACTGAGGTCATATATTACCGGTTACTATTTCAGGTCGTCGAATATGGACAATGCTCGACAAGGGTCGAGAGCGACCAGGATCCGGCTTAGGACTTAAGTCATGGTAATTATTTAACGCCCAGGGACACTGGGCCACGGTTGTCAAGTGTGGATTGCGCTTGGAAAGAACCCGGAGAGGTTACAGATTTGGATATCGACCCGGAGAGGTCTTGGATTCGGTTATTAGTTATTAAATGAGGATGGATTAGGACTCAGATATCGGGTATGGATGGATACGGAATTGGCTAAGGCTTTGGTTATTGGATCTGGAATCAAACGTCGACTCGGAGTAGTCAAGAACGATGCATTTGGACGATATGGCTATGGACTTTGGGTATCGGATTCTAAACTATTCAAAACACACCTTCTTTTCAAAAGGCATGTTTTGGGGGGCAAGTGTTATCCCGCCTTTTGGCAAGGCCGTGACACTAAGAACTTGCCTATAGACCGAAGACAGTTCGTCTAGGAAATCGGTTACACGCAGGTTCACTATGGATATCGACGAATTTTGTCCGAGTCCGGATTGAGCCAAAATTGATATGACACGACCAGCTAAGCCGTGAGAGCCAAGGTTTCAAATCTCAAGTCAATTCGAGTTCGTATGCTCAAGTTATGAGCGATACAAGATTGGATGAAAATCAATTACCGGTCAACTCGCTCCTTCGACTCGCTTCACAACACTCAGAAGAAGCCAACTTCGACTCGCTTCACAACGCCCAGGGGTAACAACTTCGAACCGCTTCGCTCAGAGGCCAACTTTGAGTCAACCAGTTTCGACTTGCTCCACATCTCTCAGAGCTGCTCTCTTCGACTCGCTCCAGTTTGAAACCATCGAAAGGGCACGCTTCGACTCGCTCCGCTCAAACAACTATTCGACTCCATCAACTTCGACTCCACTGCTCAAACCTCCCAGGACGCCCTATTTCGACTCGCTCGACCAATGCTTACTTCGACTCGCTCGATCTGGACACACTTCGACTCGCTCAATCAGTGAACAGTTTGACTCGCTCGAAGCAACATCCAGGACAGAGTGAGAAGCAAGTGCCACATCACCGAGTCGAACGGAAGCGAGTCGAAACAGGAACGAGTCGAAGGAAACAGACTACCGAAAACTCCATTTCGTATAGATCACATCTCCCAATCTACAAGTCCAAATGCTATGAAATTTTCACAGAAGACTACATGGATGCTAAAGATTGTCCACGCCAAATTTCGACTCCATTGGATGAAATCTTGATCGAGTCGAAATCTGTTCGTGTCGATCACGGATCAGACCGAAACTTCATGGGCTTGGGCGTACGGGCCTGGTCATGTGCCAGAGAGGGTCTCCCGAGATCTGAGCGAAATATCAGCCTCCTACACCTATAAATAGACCCCCAAAGCCAACATAAAAGGGGTTCTTCTTCCTCTTTGAGATCAACAACACCCAGACTCTATCGGATCCAGATCTGAACTCCATTGCTGCTGCAAACGAATCTCACTGCTGTTGTACTCAAGTTTCAGAACTATAACTCATTGCAATCCATTGTAATCACATGTAATCGGCAAATGAACATCAATAAAGTCACCAATTTCAAAGTGGACGTAGGCAAGATCGCCGAACCACTATAAATCTTGTGTCTCTGTCTACTTCTTTCTGTTTTAAGTTTATTATTCTTCATTTTTATCCTCTACAATACTTAGATCTGAGATCTGTGATTATATATTGCTGATTTGTGTTCATACACTGGTGCTTTCACGACATTTGGGGTTTGTGACCATTTTTGGCACAAACACTTATGTACACTATAAAACAATCATTAACATGCTTGAATTTATTGCCATGTAATAAACGTTAATATTTAACACATGAATATCAACATAAAACAATTTGGGAATGCTATTTTTCATGTAAGCACTGGAAAGTTATAACCAAAATACTGATAAATAAGGAAAAGGTAGGTGAAAATTACACATGGCATTGCTTCAACCCCATTTAAAGAAACCTAAAATCAGATGACAATAAACAAAACTAATTCAATTTTCTTTTGCTAGAATAGATGAAAATAGAAAATACATAATATTTGTAAGTTGGAATTTCAACTAAATTTCAAAAGGTATTGTATTAACTTTTAAATTGTATAGGTTTTTGATTTATACAAAACGAAAAGCAACTGAATTAGTCAAACTTAACAAGTTATGATATTATCAGAAACTCTTCCACATGTCCACAGAAACTTTCAGAGATGCAACACAAAATTATGACCCACCTCTTCAAAGAGTAGGGAACACCCACAAACTTGCTTTAGATGATGAGATATAAATCAAAATAAATAACTCCACGAATCATTGAACATATGTAATACTTGATCAAATTACATAATAGCATTCGCTACAAAATGCTCAATTAAGCTAAGATCTATAGTACAATATTAACAATAAATTGCGTCTTACCCAATATTAAATTGATGAAAAAGAAAAGTTGACTCCAGAAAAATGAAATTTCAGCAAGAATCAATCTTGAATTTCGAATAAATTGGCTTAATAAAACTCTATTTTTTTTCTATTTTTTCCAAAAGTAATAATTCTTCGCATTTTTCCCAAACATTATATATATATATATAACATACACATCTCTACTATTAATAATAAGAATTCAATCAATAGCATTTCAACCGTGTCTTTTTGAAATTCCGAAAATGCCCTACATCAATCAACGGCATCTTACCAACGGTTTACAAGCTTCACCCACTCCCCTTCACGACCACCCATCAACGGAATTCCACTGTAAACTTGCAACCAACACCACCAACCAAACTTTTTGAAATAAAAGTGTTTTGACCACCAAAGCTTTTGCACGTACATGCGTTTTATACTAGTATATATAATATTGTTATTATTTTTTTCCAAAATATATTATTCTTTTCAAACCATTATGTTGAAATGTCTCATCCTAGTGCATAGGAATCTCTGTCGATAATGCTGGCCAGACGCATCGATCAGAATTCTTAAAGCACTTAAGGGACAAATTAACACCAAAAAATTACTACTAAAAAAATATTTCCAATCTTTTTATAAAACAAAAGTCATATTTTTACCAAATTATTTGCTTTGAATAAAATTTATACTTTAAAAAATCTATATACACATTCAATTCACCAATAAGATCAAACAAGCATTATACAACTATAAACACTTTTAAACAAGCAACGAACGCCTTCAACAGAAAACTATCTATCGATTTCCACTGCGCAACTCTGATCACTACACTACAAGGATATACTGTGTTTTGCGAAGGCAAAAAGCTCGCTAGCCATCTCTAGCCAACGAAAATTACTGTCGCTTTCTAAGTCATCGATCGAAGAAAAGACAACGGATTTAGCGACGACCTCCTTGTTAACTTTTTGACGGTTAGGGACGACCTTGCCGTCACTAACCGATGAAAGTCGATGGACATGTGACATGAATCTGTGCACCACGTATATACCAAAGGCGGGTCACTAGCCTATACAACTAGGCCATCGCTAACCTGTACCAATAGGCCGTCACTAACCGCCGCTAAACTGGGCATTCTTATTTACATAACAGCTTCTATTTGCACGATTCAACTACACATATATATTCATATCTCTATGCACCTCATACACAATACATATAAGCCCAATTTTACATTACCTAACCAAGTTTATACCACAAAATTAATATTTACATTAATATTCCAGCAAACAACACAACTATATATACCTAGAAATCCACGTGTCCATCAAACATCCACAAATCCATCAAAGATGCACAAACAAAAACCATCAAACAAGTATCAAATCCATCAACAAATGGAAAATAAGTCCAAAATAGTCAAAATCCATCAGAAACACAATCGTACCAACTCATCATCATCATTTCCCGATCCATGCCCAGGAATTGTCCCGTGCTCTACCATACATGCTGCAATTTGCTCTTTTAGCAACATAGTCAGTCCTCCGCTGTTCCACCAATCATTCAACTCTGTTATTTGCTGGTTGAGCTGAGTTATCTCCTCTTAGGCCTATGACATATAATCGCCCTGGGATATCCTCGCATGTAAATTAGTTAATAGCTGATTATAATTTATGTTTAATATTAAATAAAATTTATATATTAGCTAATGAAGTAGTTGAACTCAATAGACGTTATCTACCGATTGTCGTAATCATATCGCCTATTTTGCATGGGCTTGTCAGCATCAAAAATCATGTCCTCCTCCTCAGCAGTCAACTCCTCTCGGTCGGTGGACTGCAACACTTAAGCTTGCTCCGTTTCAAATTTTTTTTGGGATTAGGATGAAATTTTTCCATAATAAATATTCAATTTACAACTTATGTAATGTGAAATAAAAGAAAAAATTTAAGCATGTTTACTATTATGGCTTGAGATTTAGAGTACATCGAAGTAAACAAAACTGAGCCATCATCATTGGTGTGCTTGACGGCATGAGTCCGTGTGAAGACTTCTGCATATATAGGCTCACAATGCTTCTCCTTAGCCTGAAATTATATATGAATAAGAAATGTATATATATGATTAAATAATGTTATAACTATTTTATAATTGCAATTTATAAATTTACCAATTCCTTACAATATTGTTGGAAGGATTTTGAGCCGCCGTGGTGTACTATAGGATTTTTATTCATGTTTGTCGAGTTCCACTGAGCAATTTCCTATAAATATATATATAAATGACTAAATTAATCCAATTATTATATGAACTTTAAACAAATTATAAGAACAACATAAATTTAGAAAACTTACTTTCACGGTGGGAGTTTCCCAGTGTTGCAGAAATTCCATCCAAATACTAGCGCTCATCCAATCGGGTTTTTATTCTTTTTTTGCACCTAAGAGGGTGTCCCTGTAATTTTTTCTAAGGTTTTTATTCCAGTGATTCCTAAAAATATCTTGATCTTCCTCTTCAACATCTATTGCGGCCTACACATTGAAATTAAATTGAATTATATGCAGTACATTAATTTTCAAAGATCAAACATGTCATTTCCAAATGAATTATAAATTTATACTTACCATCACGTCGGCCCATATAGCATTCTTAATATGTGGTGGGATATCATCCCACTGAGCCAACAACCCGACATCCGACTCATGCATGTCTACTTAAAGACAGCCAGAATATAGTTGGAAGTCTCCAGCTCAAAACCTCTGTATTAATTTTAATGTGGACATTTAATAAATTTTAATAATATACATGCACTAAATATTAATGACATTGCAACAAATTTGATCTTACTCTCTACTCTTCGGAATCATGGCCGCGTTTAGGCGTAAATCCACCGAGCCGTTGGCAACCTCGCCAGCAGCAGGAGAAGAAGAAGCATGACATCTAGAAGATCTTCTATGAGACATATATAATATCTGCCATAGACATATCATTTCATATAATAAAAAAACATATCATTTTATAATTAGAAAACATGCATGATTAATAATCACATAAAACTTCCACTAAAACTACAAAAATGGAACAAAATCTTCTGAATACATAGAATTAATAAAAGAGAATAGTAAATAGCTCACAACATAGTAATCATCATTAATAACATTCGAACTCAAAATATAAATTATACAACAAGCACTACAAATATTTATCATATATACATTACATCATCAGTAATTAATAATCAATCTTCGTCGTTTTCTGATTCAGACTTGGTCTCATACTCTATATCGTTTCCTCTTTACTCTTAAATGCTTCTATTAAAACATTTGATTCATCATTCAAATGCCTAAAATCAGTATGATTATCAGTTATTATTATTTCAATATTTAGCTTAAGATCCATTTGATAAGCTGCTTTGTCCGAAATATTATTTCCATCAAACATAAATCTTGCCTTTGTTTTAAAAATAGCCAACCAATCCGCTTTATCTCTTTTTAGGATGGATATGAAGCAAAATAAACTTGTAATGCTCGCTTGGCTAATACGAAAGGATCATACTTAAAGCAATGCGAGGTATGTTTTATTTCAATAAGCTTATAATCTTTGTGCATGTTGATTCCAAAACCAAAAACATTGCTGAACCAATTTGAATAAAAAAAACTAATTTAGCAGGTCGTATAAAATATGTCAATTCTAAAACCCGTGTTAAGACGTTGTAAATATCTTTTATATGCTTATCTAGATCATTTCTACCTTTGACAAATATACCGCTATTATATGTTAATTTTTCAGCACCATATTCAATGGTGCTGAATTTAAATCCATTGATGAAGAATATTGGATAAGTCTTGACATTTCCTTTTGGTCCTATCGCAAGATGTTTCAATCCTTCATCAATGACATTTCTTGGATCATAAACGTAGTTCGAAAGCCAATTAGCAAATTCTTTGCTAAGATCGCCAAGTGGATGTTATGATTCTTAAATACTGCAAATATATATAATATGTTCCATTATAATTAATATGTAAGTATAATTGAAATAAATATGAATTTAATATTACCTAACAAATGGTGAAAATTCAGCACAATTAAGAAGAATATATGTGTGTGCTACATGGCAATCTCTAACGTCTAACCATATTTTCACACATTTTCCAACAGGTCAGTCATGTTGTCTAAAAATAGATAACATTGTTTGAGAAAAATCTTGCTCAGCGGCTTCATCATTAAGAAGAACACTTACAAATGGTAAGTTCATATGGTCACTGAAGTAATGAGAGAAAAAGAATGAAGCTTCTTCTTTAAGATATGATTTGCAAATCGAACCATAAACTCATGCTTTTTATATAATTTTTTTCTTTAGATGATTCAAGTAACTATTATAAAGTTAATTCAATTTAAATTTACTTATGTAAATCTGAATTTTAAATTAAAATTAATATCACAGATATTCAATATTACCTCTTAAATGGATACATATATCCATATTGCACAGAACCTCGAAGAAGTGCTTCGGATGGAAGATGAATAGATAAATGCTCCATTATATTAAAGAATTCTAAAGAAAATATTTTCTCTAGTTTGCAGAGTAGTATAAGGATATTATTTTCAAGTTTACATATACAGTCAACTTTTAACTTCGTCGAACAAAGCCATTTATAAAACAAACTTAATTCTATTATAACACTCCATACTTTTGCAGGCAACGTTTCTTTGAAACCATAGGCAATAAATCTATCATTATGACATGGCAATCATGACTTTTCATCTCACTCAATTTATTGTTTTTAAAGTCAACACATCTACGAAGATTAGAAGAAATCCCATCAGGATATCTTAGTCCTTCCATCCACTTTACCATGAATTTTACATGCTTATTGTCAAGCTCATAGCGTGCTTTGGGTTTTTTTACTGTCATTGGATTTCATATGAAGTTCGGGATATTTAACTAATTGTTCTATATCACGTCTTGAATTTAGATCGTCCTTAGTTTTCCCCTTAACATTTAAAATTGTATTAAGCACGTTATCAAACATGTTTTTCTTCGTTGTGCATCGCATCAATATTATGTCTAAGTAAGAGATCTTTTCAATAAGGTAACTCCGAAAATATACTTTGTTTGCACCAATTATGAATTATTGATTTACTCGGAATTTCAGTCTATACTCCAGTTTTATGTATCTTTGGATAATCCTTTGCAATTTCATATATTTCTTCACTTGACCAAATCGTTGGCAGTTGCATAGTCGTTGCACTGTTAGCTATAAAGTTTATTATCTCTTCTAAAAGGATGAATAATATGGAGAAAACACCAATGTCAATCAAACCATAAAATTTTATTCCCATGCGGTAAAGAAAATACTCACGTTTCCTTCATGCAATAAGGACAAGCTAAACGACCTACCATACTCCAATATAAAAGTATTGCATACGTGGGACAAGTTAAAATATTTCCATGCATCTCTATCAGATAGATGTGTCAAAGTTCGCTCTTTCTGTGTTCTCACATTGTGTCATCACATATGACATGCCGTAGCAGAAGACGCATATAACCTTTAAAGTCTAGGACTGATGGGTAAATAATGCATTCCCTTGTATAGAACTTCTTTTCCTTTCTTTTTTCTTGGTTCATATCTTTCCTTATTACATATTTTTCATTTCCTAAGGTTAATGTCATCTTTCCAGTACAACATGCAATCTTTATACATGTATCTATCTTTTGGCATGGCAGATCGAAAGAAGATATAAGTTTTTTCACTTCATAGTGACTATCGCACATCAGATTATTGGATGGCATATGTCGTTTCGCAGTTTGTATAACTTCTATAAATCCAACTTCTGTAAAGTTGAATTTTGATTTCATAGTAATGTATACGGCAGTTATGATAATTCAGTTCCGCTTTTATAACCATCCCACAACGGCCTCTTAGCAGCATCCAATAAATAATAGACTCTTTTCTCTCCCACAACCGGTTCTTCTTCGACATTTATGTCTTCATCGTCAAGTTGAATGGTAGGAAACATTGATCGTGCTGCATCTTCCACCATATCTTCTATTGGATTCACTATAACATAATCGTTATTCACCTTGTCCTCTAACACTACATGATTAGGTGTAGGTGCAACAAATTCTCCGTAACGATCGCATAATTAATAATTTGGCACAAAACCAGCTTGACACAAATGTACTATAACTGCATCTGGTTTCCAATGCTTCAAATGTTTGCACTTACTACAAGTACAATGAAATTCTTCATCATTTCCATTATTAGATTTAGTGAATCTAATAAATTAGTGTACACCATTGTAGAAATGTTCCTCCACTGAGCCTTTCATACCATTTCTGACTTCATACATCCAAGTATGGTCGAGAAAATAATCGAACATTTTTTCTAATTTAAAAATATATGTTAGAAATTTTGACAATACTTTATTTCTTTTGAAAACAAATTAAAGCCTTTGGGACTAAAGCTTTACTTTTGACAGCACTTCACTTTTCTTTTGTACGCATAACTTTGCATCCAAGGGGCGTGTTATTGTTGTATTGTCTAAAACAAATTAAATCCTTTTGGGACTAAAGGCTTTAATTTCGATAGTACTTCACTTTTATCTCTTATACGCATAACTTTAAATCTAAGGGGTGTGTTGTTGTTATTGTATTTTCTAAAATAAATTAGTCTTTTGGGACTAAAGGCTTTAATTTTTTTGCTGTTGTATTTGTTAAAATAATACTTAACGCTTATTTTCAAATAAACGTTATATTCATTTCTTAATTTTTACAAATCCATTTTAGTAGAATATTTGTTTCACAAGAAATTTATTATTTAAAACTACTTCCAAAAATACACAAATTGCTATTTTAGTAATTACAAATTAAATTTTAAACATATTTTATAATTCATTAAACTACTTAAATAATTTATTAACTAAATTTGAAATTTTAAAACATATTTTATAATTTATTTAACTATTTTGTAAACTAAAATTTGAAGTTTTCACTTATAATAAATTAGAATAACTTTATTTTGTACTTATCACCAACACTCATAATTAACATATTTCATAATTCATTCAACTATTTAAATAATTTATTAACTAAATTTGAAAATTTAAAACATATTTTATAATTCATTTAACTATTTAAATTTTAGATTTAACTATTTTGAAAACTAAAATTTGAAGTTTGCACTTGCAATAAATTAAAATAACTTTATTTTGTACTTGCTACTAACACTTATAATTAACATACACTAATTAATTAAAATAAATTAATTATGTTTAACCGTAAGCTCTATATTTAACATATTCACTATTCAACCATACATATTAGTCCTAAAATTATTCTAAACTATAACAAACAATCGTGTGAACTAATTAACATATATATTAATCAATAATTGTACACTAATTTTTGAATTTTAAATCAACCATAATTTTTAATTAAAAATTAACAATCACAACACTAATTAATATCCCCAAATCATGTAATACACTATTACCACCAACTAATATGCAATAATCATCAATTTCAAACCATAATCGTACCAATTAGCCCTAAATCCTAAATTAGGGTTAAAATTTTACCTAAATTAAGCTGAAATCGGAGAGATTGATGATTCTGGCGAGTTGTGGGGCCGGTAAAGTTGACGTCAGCGGCGGCGGCGGTTGAAGGGGGCGTCAGTGGAAAGGTTTTTTCTCACGTGTTGAAAAATGGTAGGAATGAGATGAATGATGAAAAAGTCGCGCGTTTTCTTTCTATATACTTGATATACCATCGACTAGCGGTGGCTTATCAAATTTTTTTTCTTATTCATTCTACATTTTAAAAAATGTTTAGAAATACTAATTTAATTCTTAAGCAATAAACAAGATATTTTAGCACAACCATTCAATGTAACGACTATTCTGATTGGTTAAATTAGTATTTCCGATGATCAGTCTTCTCGTAATTCGAATACTTAACGTTATTGAAAATCTAACTCTCACGACCAATCTATGTGAATTTTAGTTGGTCCATTAAGCAACTTCGATAAAGTTGATTTTCTGTAACATTTTTATAAACTAAAATATATTTTTAAACCATTGGGCAGTTAGTTATGAATTTTTAACTGTATTTAGCATGATCAAATTATATAAAGTAAAATAATCAGTAGAAAATTAAATTTATTGGATCTTATGTCAATCTAAAGTATGATTGACCAATTTCCAGAAGATGATGAAAAAATAAACAACTGTTGGGTGCCGATCTTAAATTTAAATTTATAGCCGTTCATCGATATTTGAACTTAAAACCCTTCGTTCAAAGGCCAAACGACCTTGGAACGAGACCAAAATCGAACCACTGATACTCGATAATGTGCTAATCCATTTTGTATGGTTAGATTCGTAAAAAACTGGTTGGAAAAAAGTTTAACTTTGAAACAAGTCATTTTGTCGAGTGTTGTTTAACACTTATATAACTCATATATACGTATACAATATTGGCACAAAGCAATAAACACTTGTGCCTCCAGGATAGAACAATACATAATATACAAGTATAAACAGAGAATATAGAGTCAGAATCGCAACGATAATATATAATACATCCAATATATAATTCCATAATTTACATATATGAAATTATATAATACACGACCGATATACAGAATATTACATCCTATTCTACTCTATGCCTAATATCAAAGCCAATCTCATAATGATATACCTGAAATGTCTTGGACTGACCCGAGTATTATAAATAACACACGAGTCAAACTATGTCTATAATGATGGGTGATATGAAATATGTAAAATCAATAAAAGGCTTAATACTGATAATAACAATGACACTAACAAGTTCAAATATCTCAAAATAACAACCACTCCAATTCACATAATAAAGTGTCATCACCCATATAAATAATGCCACTTAGAAATCATGAAGTCATCGTCAAATTGGTGAATCACCCATAGTTAGAAATCATCATCAAAATCAATTTATATAAAATGTGAGATAGCGTATCAAATAATCCAAATCATATCCAACATCTCACAAACCATAAATATGAATCATCCATAAGCTGATGCACCAACAATAAAGTAAGGCTATCTCAAAAATATTAAATCATCAAAGAGTATGGATATACGGGGACGGACTACACTTTAGACTCAACCAGTCTCTAGTCTAGTTAACTCAATATAGGAATGAGAGATATATGCCAATTAATTACACACACAAAACCCCAAACTAGAAAGGGAGATTGATAGTACAGAATGCTCCAGGAACCAAGGTCTACTCGCTAATCGTAGAGTAATTGTCTATTCCTACAGCCTTTAGCTACCTCGATGGACATCGTGACCCTATCCACTATCGGTTCATCAACGCGTAGCCCCGGTCACGACCCTGCTTTGCCCCTAGTATTAACAGGCTACTAGCCTAAGAGACACAGGGGTCTATGGACAACAACCTATCTACTACTACGAATACTGTAATGCGCATCGGAGAGACATATAACTACGACGTTGTGGATTTGGGGCATGACCCCATGATCAGGCCACCTGGGTGGATACTAGCCATTTAGGTTCACTCCTAAAAATAAATGAAGATGGACACAATATGGATGGTCATATAGTACTCATACCCTATAACTAGTCATATCTCTAATAGTAGGCCGACATGCGGCTCTCATAAGCCAACACCTAACAATACGATAAACCTCACTGAATATCACATATACACATGAGTATAATCTTGTTTGAGTGACATTTACTTATAATGAATAATAAACAAATAACATAACGGCGTCCCATACCGCCGCATGTTATTTGGATAATTATTCAAGGCTTATAAACTAAACTCAATCCATACTAGATATTCTATATGATAAGTCCAATGAATAACCGGAAAAGTGTTACTAAGAGTCCCATGCCAGACAGTATCACTAAGTTGTTTATTAAAATTTCTCATTACATAGAAATAAATAACAAAATCTATATAAATATCATAAATCCATTCAGAATGATGTAATCATTGCATCATATCGAAACACTAATCAAATCAATGATGAATTATACATGATATTGAAATTAGTATAGGATTATGAGAAATTAGAAATATAGAATTTATACATAAAAATTCTAATTCGATTCAGAAATGAAATAATAATGAACTACAACAAAATCTTTCTATAACCGATTAAATCTAATATATATATATAAAGCATATTTTCTTAATTCATAAGTAATCACACTATTTGTGAAAATAAACTTTAAAATATCTAAGATATTAATTAGAAAATATTTCTTATTTCTATAAATTGTATAAACTTTTTAAATAACTATTTAAATTAAACTATAGATTAATTTTTAATAGTTTACTAATGTGAATAGAATTTTTCTTTATATATTTTATATTTCTCAAATAATAAAATATGTTAAAACCTTTATATCAAATAAGTTTACCTAATTTGTATAATTGCCAAGAATAAAGATTAAAACACTTTTATCTACTTTAAATATATATTTTGAATCAAAAATATTTATAACTCAAACCATAATATAATTTCAAAACTTTCAAATATAAATAATCTACACAACTTAAAATGCAATAGGACAGAGTTTCGTTTGTAAATCAACATTTCTAACTAACACAATCAACCAACATCCAGTATCAATATATCCAATAATCCAAACAAACAACAACCATCGCAAAAAATCAGTTCAACCAATTTATCATCCAATTTCACAATAGGTAATCAAAATCAACTAGTAATCCATCCAGCTAAACTACGCATAAATAAAATGATGTAGACATAGTTGTGAGTGAGAAAACTCATTGAATCGAGTGAAGTATTTACTGTATTCATCGCGCGTCGGCACTACATGAGTTGCCGCTTCGCCATTGCTGCCTCATCACATTTCCAACAATCGCTGCCAAACCATGTCGCTTTTTCAACTTTGCACCTGGTTCTCCATCTCCTACATAACTTTGCACCATCAACCATCATCACCTTGCATTGCAGTCAGCCACTCCTCTAATCTATGCAAGCCCATTACCATGCACGTCAATACCCGATCGAATGCCCGGGTCTCACCACTTCATACCATCGTTTATATGCCAAGTCGCGATGAAGAGATTGTTAGCGTTGCGACAGCTCCAAAAGTCAGCAATGGATTGGTGGGATTCGGTGACAGATAATACCCTAGAGGAAGATTTTACTTAGGCTCAATTTAAGGAAGTCTTCGAAGCTCAATTTATTCCAGAGGCAGGAAGGACTCAATTGTTCAAGAGTTTCAGGGATTTGAAGCAGGGAGATATGACAGTGGCGTAGTATGAGCATCGATTCAATGCATTGTCTCGCTTTGGACCAAGATTGATAGACACGCCACATAAAAAGAATGAGATGTTCATGGAAGGATTGAGGCCAGAATTCCAATGCGAGATGACCAATCATGTAAATGGTACCTTTACCAATCTGATCAGCATGGCCATGAGGTTCGAAGCTTTGGATATTAAGCAAGGAGTTCAAAAAGTGTAGTGCCAGTAGTTAGTGCCCAACCGTTATCCGTTATCCCTGTTGCAAACAAGCCAAATTTTAAACGCAAAGGAAAGAAGAAATGGTCGGGAAAGGAACCCGAAGGTGGAAACCCAACTTATAAGAAGCAGCCCAACTCGGCTAACGTTCTTTGTTTCAAGTGCAACAAGATGGGCCACTTTGCAAATCAGTGTCCAAGTGTCTCCTATTACAACTGCGGCCAACTGGGACACATGAAGAATGAGTTCCGTTTCCCAAAGAAGAGGGCGCAAGGACAAGATTTTGCTATTAAGGAAATACCATCTACTTTTACGGATCAAAAGGGAAAGCAGGTGTTGCAAGGTACATTATCCATTTCTAATATTCCTATAAGAGTGTTGTTCGATACCGGTGCTTCACATAGTTTTATTTCGTATGACCTAATGAACCAGTTAAACCTTAAGTATGTTATTCTAAATAACCCTCTTTATTAACAAACCCTATTGGGGGTCCGACGAATCTTGACACTACGTGTCTAAATGTGCCTATTTCTTATCGAGATCGGCACTTCTCTTTTGACTTGTTTGTTCTTGGGTTCATGGGTTTTTGGGTATTGTTGGGTATGGATTGGTTATCTAAGTTTGAAGTTGTCTTGGATTGTGTTGGAAGAGTGGTCGTAGTAAAGGATGTAGTAGGTAGAAGCATTGATATATGTTGTAAGGAGCCTAATGAGCTTTTGAGCAGTTTTCTCTATTCGCTTGAAGTGGCTAAAGAGGAGATAAGAGACATACCGAT
Organism: Allium fistulosum; assembly: GCA_030737815.1. Lineage (NCBI taxonomy): Eukaryota > Viridiplantae > Streptophyta > Magnoliopsida > Asparagales > Amaryllidaceae > Allium > Allium fistulosum. The sequence continues at coordinate 870,071,157 of CM060904.1, read as the reverse complement.
TATTCGGGACTTTAAGGATTTTTTCGATGAAGTGCAAGGTTTACCTCCTCAACGTGAAGCGGAGTTCTATATTGATTTGATTCTACGAACCAGACTGATTGTTCAGCCTCCTCGAAGGTTGGCCCCGAAAGAGAGAAGGAAATTAGAGAAGTAGACGTTTGACTTGTTGTACAAGGGTTTGATCCGGCATAGCATATCAAGTTGGGGATCGCCTGTAGTTTTCGTTACAAAGGCGGATGGTTCTTTTAGGTTATGTGTAGACTACCGAGAGTTAAATAAGAGAACTATCAAGAATAAGTATCGTTTACCCAGGATCGATGATATGTTTGACCAGCTCTACGGCGCTCAGGTATTTTCTCAACTGGATCTTGCAACTGGTTTTCATCAATTAAGGGTGGCAAAGGAGAGTGTGCCCTTAACAACTTTTCATACTCCTGATATTTTTTACGAGTGGTTAGCCATTCCGTTCGGACTAACTAACGCACCCTCTTATTTCGTAGACTTAATGAATCGAGTGTTTCGGGATTTTCTTAATAAGTTTGTTCTTGTCTTCATTGATGATATTCTTTTTTATTCTAAGACAAAGGAAGAGCGCAAGTATCATCTCCAAGTCGTTCTAAATACTTTAAGAAGTCATGTTTTGAAGGCAAAGTTTTTTAAGTGCCATTTTTGGAAATCCGAAGTTATGTTTATGGGGCACGTAGTTTCGGGAGAAGGCATATCAATAGACCCAGCTAAAGTAGTTGCAGTTCAAGATTGGAAAAAGCTCGAAAATGCGATAAAGGTCAGAAGTTTCTTAGGATTGGCTAGTTTTTATAGAAGATTCATCAAAAATTTCTCGAAGATTGCTTCTCATCCGACGAAGAAAGATGCTAAGTTTGTATGGACACCTAAGTGCGATCAAGCATTTAATAAATTGAAGGATTAACTGTATACACGGATGCTAGTAGAACTGGATTAGGAGAAGTGCTGATGCAAAATGGAAAAGTCATTGCGTGTGCGAGTCGACAGCTGAAGCCGCACGAGAAAAAATATGCTACGCATGATTTGGAGCTTTTGGCAGTTGTCTTTGCAGTAAAAATGTGTAGACATTATCTTTTGGGTGAAAAGTTTGAGTTATACACGGATCACAAGTCATTAAAGTACCTCTTCACCCAAAAGGATCTGAATTTGAGGCAGTAAAGGTGGTTGGAGTTTCTCGCCTCTTATGATCTGGATATTCTATATACCCCTGGGAAAGCGAATGCTATTGCAGATGCATTGAGTAGGAATGGTGCGATGGTCTCCAACTTAGAAGTCAAGCCAGTGTTGATGGAGAGGATTGTAGCTAATTAAGAAGAAGACCCTATTTTGGCTCGACTCAAGAAGGATGTCGAAGAAGGTACTGTTTCTAGTTTTGAGATTGATCGTCGAGGAGTATTGAGAATGAACGGGCGTATCTGTGTTAGGAATGTTAATGGTCTTAGAAGAGAAGTGTTAGCTGAATGTCACGATCAAAGTTATCTTTCCATCCAGGAGTGACCAGGATGTTCAAGGATATGAAGAGAGTTTTATGCTGGAAGGGGATGAAGCGAGATGTTTTGATCTTTGTGAGCCAGTGTGCAAACTGCCAGCACGTTAAGAGTGCCAGTAGAAGTCGGCTGGACAGCATCAGCCGCTTGAGATTCCGAAGTGGAAGTGAGAGTAGATCTCTATGGACTTTATTAATGGACTTCCAAGGTCTAGAAGAGGGAACAAAGGCATTTGGGTTATCGTCGATCGACTGACCAAGAGTGCTTATTTCATTCCTACTAAGCCGACTAGGACTGCTGAGAGTCTGGCTAGTTTGTATGTGAAGGAGGTCGTGAGGCTTCATGGTATTCCTTGTAGTATTGTAAGTGACCGAGACCCAATATTCACTAGTAGGTTCTGGAAGGGACTGCAAACTGCCTTAGAGACCGAGCTGAGTCTAAGTACAGCTTACCATCCTCAGACAGATGGGTAGACGGAGAGAGTGAACCGGATCTTGGAAGATTTGTTGCGTGCTTGCATTCTCGACTTCGGAGGTTCTTGTGAAGATCATCTACCCTTAGTTGAATTCACTTACAACAACAGCTATTAGGCAAGTATTGGCATGGCCCCTTTTGAAGCTCTTTATGGTCGTCCGTGCCGTTCTTCCTCGTGTTGGATTGAGTCGGGTGATAGAATTGTTCTTGGACCTGACATGATCTTAGAAGCAAGTAAGAAGGTAGCTAGTATCCGAAGGAAGATGAAGGAGGCGCAAGATCGGCGGAATTGTTATTTGGCATTTAAAAGTATTCAATCCATTTATTCAAGTTAGAAGCAAAGATCTCGTTCGTATTCAAGCTCGTGTGGAAGTTAGAGTTGAATTTGCAACTTGTGTGAGTAAAAATCTCACCTTTCAAACTAAAACTTTTAACTTTAATATTGCTTATTTTTATAGCTTATGAATGCTTGTTTATATGTAGTATCATGTGATGAATGTTGGTTTAGTTTATGCTTTGAAAAGTTGTCACCTTGGTAGTTAGTAAGCGAGTTAGTAAACATCTTGAAAAGTTAGTAGTAAAAGTTAAATATATTGTTAGTGATTGCTTTCTACATGTTGTATAATAGTTAAGTACCTTGTGTTATGATTTGCTTATGGTTATGTAATGTGTAGATGTAAAGGAGGTGACATGAAAATAGTTGTCGAAGTGTCCGTATAGCTATATCGACACTTTCGACAAACACACTCTTAGCGAAATCTTTCGGATTATTTCTCGAGCTTGGGTTTGTTTTATAAGTTAAGCAAGTTTTTGAATAATAATTATTTCAAATTTCAATAATTATTTTATTAATGATTTTTTTTAAAAGTTAATTAATTATTTAATTAGTAAGGATTAAGGTTAATTAATTAACTTGTTAATGATGTGTTTAAATTTAATCAAATTACATGGTTAATGAAGTTTAAATTAATAAATCATTTTACTTAATGATGTTTAACGATAAGTAATCATTCAATAATGATGGATTAAAGTTAATTAATCAAATAACTAATAATGTTTTTAAATTAATTAATATTTTTAATTAATGACTTTTACAGTTAATTAATTAGTTTAAATTTAATTAATTTTTTTCCTTTAATAATGTTTTAAATTTGTTAATCATTTTTAATTAATGATGTTTAAAATTAATTAATTAATTAATTAAGAATGTTTTTAAAAGTGATTATCCCTTTTTAATTTAGGAGATTCAAAGTTAATTAATCAAATTAGTTAACGAAGTTTAAAGATAATTAATTATTCTTATTAATGACAGTTAAAGATAATTAACCAATTTAATAAGGATGGTTTAAGTGATTACATCATTTTTTTATAATGGTGTTTTAAAATTAGTAAACCATTTTTACAAAGAGGTTTAAAGTTAAAACTTGTAATGAGAAGCCCAAGCACGAATTCGGTTTTAAAAGTAAAAGTTCGATTCAGTTATGGAAAAGAAGTTTCTGTAAACGATATCGCTTATATGGAGATTTAGTCATATTCTTGGCACTACACGTCGAGGTATGGAAACTTAACACGAAAGTTAAAAGTGTCATCAAGGAAATGCCTGGAGGTAATACTTCCTTCACTTACCCGACTTTATTTTTAACCAAGAAATAGTACAAGTTTGAAATCGATGAATAGTGGTAGGAATATGAGGTTTACTGTCTATATACGATCATTTTGTTATTTTCGATAGTCGGTTTGTTGACTATCGATTACCTCAGCCTTATTTGTATTTCATCACTCCAAGACGATGTATTGCTCACTTGAGCTTCGTTATCCTTTTTCGGAAATGACTAAACCCAAAGAGCGAGTGGAAGCCAAGCTAAGTGGGGTTGCTCCCATTAGGGTATTATCACATCTTCTCTGGATTTGGTTTGGATATTTGTGCACCAAGATGTGAATTACTTGGATACTCGGTAACCGTTGGCGGTGTCCGGCTTGGACGTGTCCGAGAGCCATCAGAGTTCTCAAGTATATATTCTAGAGGTATACTTTCGGTAAGGGGGTGCACCCTCCTAGTTATTGTTGGTAAATTTCCTTTTTCTTATTGATTCAAACCTTCGAATTTGTTTTACTTAATTGCATCGGGAAGAGTATAGCTCTCTTCGCGATGTTAATTATTTGTATCCATTCTTTACATTTGGATGTTGTTCTTGTGAGAGTAAATCCGTTCCGCATTTGGCAGCATGGTCTCACATGTTGTTGTTTAATTATACTTATTGTTTAGAGTTTTTCTCATACCAGACATATTGTTTGACCTGAGTTGTTTGTTTTCCCTAAACTCTCGGGTACTCAATTATATTTGAGTATTCTGAGAGTAGCAGTTCTTTTGTGGGCTCTTTGAAGATGGCATCCGAGCAGGAGGCTTTTATCTACTTAGCTATCTATTCCGATGTTTATTTAGTTTGTGTATGTGTATTTTATTTCAGCATGTGTAAAGGCAGATTGTTATAACTTCCTAAGCTGATTATAATACTTGTGTGTAACTCTGATAAATCCATGTTAGGGAGTAACCTTATGTACTATTTTACTATTATGATATATTTAATAGTTTCGTTGTGAGATTTCCTGTTATGTTCTTTTTAAGTTACCCCGACAATTCATATTTCAAACGGTTGGGCAACGGCGCACGATTACCGTGGATGTATTAATTGTCGTTCTCAGGAGTTAGAAAGGTGGTCGTCACACCCAAAGTGGGGTGATCATATTCAGTACTAATATTCAAGTGGTATGCCAGTCCTATGTGGTAGGGGTACAAGATGTTCTTGTCAAACCCCGGTGCATTTTATCTAGAGATTTACCATCGGAAGGTAGTTCCTTACCTTGTCATAGTATGGAATCCAATTTCCAATACGTGCTTTTACGGTTTTGATTGTAGAACCTAGTATGCTGGAATTTAATTATTGTAACAATTTCGGCTATGATTAATAAGTATTTGTACTCTACACATTATTATAATATCACTAGATTTTCTATATAAGAAAATGTTTTGGTTATCGTAAAGTAAAAACCCATCCGTGTTTATGTGTGGTGTGGTCTTATGAGATACTTTTGATTTTAAAAGGGTTTTAAACATAGTAATTTAGTTGTTTGAGTTTACTCACACCAGATCAATGTCTGACCCGGAGTTTTATTTTCTTTTCCTAAAACTCTTGGGTACTCAAAATTTTATGGGTAGCCAAGTAGTTCAGGTTTTCCCACAGATGTATTTTGGAGGAGCTTGGAGTAAGAGGCTTCATCGATAGCTAGTTATTATCTTGTTTCCGCTATATTATATGTTTCTTGTATCAGTTAGGTAGGGACAGTCTGTTATAACTGTCCAAGGGTAGAATTGTATTAGTATGACTCTGATATATCATTTTTGAAATAACTTTGTAAAGTATTATGTCGATTAATATATGTTATTCTGTTGTGTTGTGAGATTATGTGATTATTTAGTTTCTTCTTATCTTCTATCTCCTTTCTTTCCCCTAATAATATGTCTTTCTGGCACTTAATTGTTCGGCACGTGAATATCGTGGATGTATTATTGTCGACTTCTAGGGTTCGAAAAGGCAGGTCGTTACAGCGTTGTATTAAAGCGCAAGGTTAAGCGAGAACCTTGGCTTTGGTGGGGCAACTCATTAAGAGATAAGGTAATGGAATGCCATATTATGAGTTTGAGTGTATATATATAAGAGCGAATATTTGTTAGTGATATAAAAATGTTTTATATTGTGTTGATTGATCTGTTGAGTGGCTTATGGATTCTGGTCAATGCGAGTAGCTAACGTTATTGATAGCGATCTCTAAACACTTGAACAAGACCAACTAACATAGTATTGTTTTGAAATTGGGTAAATTAAATAATTTTACCTAGAAATATATTTTATATATAAAGAATGATTTCAAAATAGTATAGTATGGTATGGTTAGTTGAGGTAATTGTTTGTTAGGAGATAATAATATTCTATTATTATCAATTACGATTTTGTTAGTCATGCTTGATCAGTTGAGCATTGACTATTGTTAGTATTTGTAGGTAGCTTTCTTTTTTAAGATTTGGGGTAGGTAAATAGAAATAGGGGAAACATTCAAACAAACACCTTGTGAGTTGAGTTTCATGATTTGACTATAAGGCATTCGATGTTAATGTTAAGGTAAAATTTGATGTAATAAAAGATGTTTATTAAAAAGTTTGAATATTTCGCAATAAATATTTGGAAAATGATTTTATAAAAGTTGATTTGTAAACTGAATTTATAAGAAGGTGTCTTTTACTTAAAAAGAATTTAAGTTAAAACTTGAGGACTAAAATCCAAATTTTGAAAAATGATTTTCAAGGTTTTGAAAGATAATAATAGTGTTATTTAAAAAAAATGGGTTAAGGAAATTTTGGAAATGAAAATGTTAAGAATGAGGTGTTTTCTTTGGATTGGTTCAAGAGGAGGAGTCTCAATTTGTTTTGTGATGATCTGAATAATCTTCTAAGTGACAATCGGATGTTTGCATAGTTGAACGTTGTGGTGCACTTGGTAAATTATTCTCTTTATCATTGTACAATCGAAACAAGTTCAAATCAAAACTACTTGGTGATAAATGTTTTGTTGGAAAAATGAAAAGTATTGTTTCAAAAATGGGATTTTGAAATAAAAGCAATATTCTTAAGTTAACTAGTTCGAGTGGCTCAAAAATAACTTAAAATTGGGAAAGAGATGTGTTCTGATGTTAAACACTTCTCTTGAGTATTACCCTTTTTGGTAAGGGAGTGTATGATACTATTTGGTAGTACCCAGTTCCATGGTATCATTTTGGAGTTACTCGGGCTATATATATATATTCTATGATTAAAATATATTGTTTCAATTCAAAAAGTTTTTGAATAAATCTGGGTATTTGGATCTTGAGTTTTCTTAGGGAAATAAATGCAAAATGTTGAAGCAGATAAGGGTATATACTCTAAGGATGTAGTGGAGTAGTATCCAAGTGAATCTAGGTTTAGTTTTATGAAATCTTTTCATAAATAATTTAGTGGAAATAGAATTGGTATTAGGGGAACCAATTAAAGAAGTGCGTAAGTTGGACGTAGATCATCTCTCATTTCATATCGTTGATCTAAGATTCAAGTACATGGTTTTGAGGTGATTCACACCATTCTAAATAAGGATCTATTACTCGATTTTTGAAGGCGAGCACTTAATGAAGATTTTTGATATGGGACAAATGTTTTCTATCATAGTTACAACTATGTAAGAAGAACAGGGGTTCCTAATCAGGGAGCCTGATCAGAGTCCGCAATAGAAAAATCGGGTGAGTAATACTAGTTCGGAAATAAAGTAACGTATTCGAGTAGAGGCCGAATCAAATTTTTGTATAAGAATGATCTACGTACATCATGCAAATTGGTATATAGTGTTAAATGTTTTCTAGAATGGGTTGAGGTGTAATTTCGAGGATGAAATTCTTCTAAGAGGGGAAGAGTGTAACGACCCGGAATTTCATTGCTTTGATTATGAATATTTAATTAATTTTGAATATTCAAATAATAGGTTTATAATTAAAATATAACTCTTTTAAATAACTAATAATGGTGGTGAAATAGTTTTAAAAATTTGTTTACAAAAATATTTAGTTCGAAGAAAAATTGTAAATGTGACCAGAATTCGTTTTTCGAATTTTTGATTTTTCGTCGGCTAAAATTTGTCAGAAATGTCGTAATACTTGTGTATGCACATATATATACATTTACAAATATTTAGACATGAAAATGCACATGAGTATATGTATGTACACTTAGATATACAATATAATAAAAGATTTATTATTTTAAAAAAAGTTAAACATATTTTAATATATAAAGATACCATTAGAACATAAGTACAAGTGCATTAAAATGGTGTTGGCTTTGACATGATGGTGTGTTGGCTAGGGGGTGCGGATCCATGGTGAGGTGGAAAGGGGTAATGAGGTGGAATTCAAGGAGAGGACGACAAAGTACCAAGGTTGAAATGGTAATTCAACTTATTCACATAATATGTATACTCATTTTCCTAATTTTTATTCTCATTTTCTCATTTTCTTTTCTCTTTGAAAATTTCCTAAGCTCTTACCATCTTCCATGGCTTTTGAAATACTTTCCTAAGTCATAAAAACCATAGTTTTCTATTTGAATCTCTTTAAAAGCTTGCTAAAACACTTCTATATTCAATACTCCACTTGTTCCATTTTTACTCACACTTCATTAGGCCATAACTTCCTCTAGACCAGTCCAAAATAAGATTTTCTTCTTTTCAAACCAAGTGGAATTCCAGTGGCTACAACTTTCATTTGAATCACTTTTTCAAATTTTGAATATTTTTGGGTCAAAATTGCATTTCTTTCTAACTCATTTTCGAACCCATACTTTCAAGCCCGAAATAACACTCCTTCTTTTGACCATATCTTCCTCAAAGTAAATCCAGATTGAGTGATTATTTTATTGAGATGATAGAGAAACGAATTTTCAAGAACTTTTCTTTTGACCACTTTTTAAAATTCTGAGTGTAACATGATCAAAAATCTGTGAGAAGATGACCTATTTTCGTGTGGATTTTTGTAGTTTCCAAGCTTTGCAGTTCTAAAGCATTTCAAGTTCTGATAGGTTTTGGTGAGTAAACATTAATCTAAAGTTAAAGGCTATTAGCTTGAAACATATGATGTATATTTGCTATATGATGTATGTTGGCTTATGTTTGGTTGGTTATGTGTTGGATATTTTGATTATGGTTGATAGAGATGGTAAAAGTGGACTTGAATTGAAGTCCACTTAGTATGGTTTAAAGTTGTGAACTTGGATGTGATATATTATGTGAACATGAGATATGCTATTTAAGTGGATTTGATTATGATATTGTAAGTGTATTTGGATATGATGATTAGTGGAAAACTAGTTTGCAAAGTTGTTAAGTAAGATTCAAGTCCCTTGTATACTTTGTTTATTTGTTTAAAACTTTTAAAAGTTAAAGTTTTTTTTATTTTGTTAGGTTTTTCAAATCTTTTACTTCAGTTAAGTTAAAAAAACAGAGTTAGTAAACTTAAGGTGAAGTTTCAAAAGAAAAAATAAAAACAAGTTGAGATTACGGGTATCCATAGCGATAGTCGTTATGGATGCAGTTTCGTTTAAAAAACCGATTTTTGTAAAATTTGGTTTTATTAACTTAAAGTGTTTTGAAATTTTTTTATAAACTTAATAATGATGTTTTATATAGTAAATTGAATTTTTAATGATTGAATTTTTATTAATTAACTTTAAATAATAAATAATAAATTAAGATTAAACAAGGTTTATGAATTATAATTAAGTAAATATTAGTTATTAATAAATTATCTTTTAAAGATAATATTAATTTTAATTAATTTTTAATTAAGTAAGATTAATTTTTAATTAAATATAATTTAGGTATATGATTTAGTTTTAATTAATTATTAATTAACTATAAGCTTAATTATCTAAATAAATCAATTGTTAATGATTAATTAATTAAGGCTTTAATTTAAAATAAATTATATAATTAAGGTTTAATTTTTTAGTTACGTTTAAATTAAAGGTTATTTTAATTAATTGAATGAGAATAATTGAGATTTAATTATTAATGAAGGTTTAAATTAATATTTAATAATTAATTAAGGATAATTAGGGTTTTAATTATTTATACAATAGTTAATTTTTGTTTAATTAGTTATTAAAGGTTTAATTATTTATTAACTTATAGTTGAATTAAGTTCAAATTTAATAAGATTAATTTGATTTAATAAGAGTTTAACTTGTATTTAATCATTTTAAAAGGGAGTTTTAAGTTTTAAATCCTTTGTTTTCGAGAATCCAATTGTTTTAAAGGAACTTCTTTTTTCAAAGATGGTTTTGAATAAAAGGTATTCAAGTGCTGATACCATTAAGGAACTATAAAACTGTGAATGAGTATAATATAGATTATTTGATTTGTGTGGACATCTATTAACAGAATAAATCACTGTTCTGCTATAATGAAATTGTTGTTTGTATGGACATGCGTTTAGCAGAATAAATTCCCACTCTACTATAAATTGATTGAATTTTTTGGACATCTATTTAGCAGGACAAATCACCATAAAGCTATTATGTTGTTTGGACATGTATATGCTAGTTGAGTTGTATTGAGGCATAACATCTTGAAATCGCCAGGATTGATGCTCGAGTCGCGCGTGGTTTTTTGGGTTTTGCGTGATGATGGAGGTAGCGGAGTCAATGGTGTTTTGGCCGTGGGTGGAGTTGGCCGAGGCGGTCAATGCAGCGATGTCGGATGGAGTTCGGATGGCTTGGGGGTGGCGTGCGCTTGGAGGTCTTGGTCGTGTGAGTGGGTTCTACGTGCTGGGGGTTGATCGCGTGAGAGAGACAGTAGCAGGAATGATGAACAGGGATATTAAGGTAACAGTTTTGTTCTTTTTATTTTATTTTTAATTTTGTTATGTTAATTAACTTTAATTATATCGTAATGTAAAAAAATCGTAACTTTTTCATACGAGGTCCGTTTCGGACGAAACAAGTCACGTTGCGATCATATCGATGAGGGCTACGGCATGAAATCGAATTGGAATTTATTTGAAGCTGACAAATTTTCAGTTTCAAATAAAGGTGATTGTTTTAAACGCTCACGAAGTACTAAAATATTTTTATGTTAGTTAAATTGAAATCGTGAATTTATTTATTTTACTGACTATTGTTTGGTAGTTTAACTGACATTTAAAATTGACATCTGATTTAAACTGATAGAAATTTAAATTTGACAGTTAAATTGAATTGGAATTAAATTACTAGTTAAACTCCCGATTATTGATAACCAGTTAATTGTTGTGATATTTTGACTGATTTGGATGTTGATTATGATGGATGCCTATTGGTTGATATGTTGAATGATTGGATGTTTATTTATTTTATATATATCCTGTTATCACCCTGTATATTATTGACAGTATATAAAACTGTAACTTGAATTATTTCAAATAAATTAAGAAATATGTTGAAATGATACATACCTGTGACATTTATTTTGGATTGAAATGATATATATCTATCCCTGAAATTAAAAATCGGAATAACTGATCGCTTGGCCATAAGATAGAAAATTATATACGGACACCGGATTGGTTAAATTAAATGGTTTTGAAATTATTTAAATGATATCGTTTTAAAGAAATAAAAATCGAATTTATGGAAATTGAATTATTTTCGAACTTGAGCTCGAAATATTGAAATTCAAATTTGTTAACAGGAATTGTCTAAAAAAAATTAAATTTGAAATTTGAAGCTATAATTGAAATATGATTTAAATTATGGAAATTGATTTGTTTTAAAGATTTGAACTTTTATTCAGACTTTGAAATAAATCCAAGCAAAAGTAGATTAAATGGGTATTTCAAATTTGAACTCGGAATTGAATTATTTTAAAGATTTGAATCTAAAATTCGAACATTGAAGTTTAATTTGAATTAAGTGATTTAAATTGATATTCTGAAATTGAACTCGAACTTTATATAAACAGAATGGTTTAAAATTGAGAATTGAACTGAAACTCAAACCATTTGAATTGAATCAATGAGATTGAAATTGAAACTAATTCGAAATGAAATTTGTTTGAATTGTTATTGGAATGGAAGTTAACTCGAATTGAAATTGAAATTGAAATTGAAATTTAAATCGAATTCGAAATCGAAGTTGATTTGGATTAAAGTGGAAACATAAATTGATTTGAATTGAAATCGAAATTGAGTCGATTTGAATTGAATTGAGATTGAAAATGATTTGAATTGGAATAATTGAAATTGAATCAGTTTTATTGGAATTTGGACTTGGGTCCAGATTTGTTGAAATGGAAAGAGACAGTTTGATTTGAAATATTTTCAAAATAATTTATTTTAATATAAACTGTTTAAAATCTATCTTTTTAAATATTCAAATTATTTTGAATTTCCAAAATATTTTACTATATAAAACATTTTAAATACTTAATCATTTTATATCAAACTGTTACTATTTTCTTTAAACTATTTAAACTATTTTCAAAAAAAATTCAAACTAGTCAAAGTGGGAACTGTTTATATTTAAATCGTGGATTTAAATGCGAATTTGGTTAAAATGAAGTTATAGCCTAAATTGTAATTCGAATCGAATTTTGAAGTGAAAATGACATATCGAACCGAATTGACATATTTTGAGTAAATATGAGGACTTTGAAACGAATGATATTTTTGAAGCGAATATGATATTTTGATATCAAGTATGAATCGTTTTTGAAATGTAAAAGCACCAACCGGTGTGTAAAACAACATTTGGTTGTTAAAGAGACCGGGGCCTCTTATTGGCATACTCTCTGTCAATATTGGAACCACTTTAACAACTGTGTACACGGATGAGACTCCACAAAGAAGTGGTTGGATTTGGTGTAGTTTGCTAGATTTGAAGAAAGAGAACGATGATGGATAGACCCCGGCACTTGTGCCAATTTAAAATGACTAAAACATGACGGCTTGAACCATGCCAAGTGGGCTAGCTACCCCTAGCGGACACCTGTTTTTCAATTTTTCTTATGGACTCGGTCCATACTATTACCTTTTTTGTTGGGTTCAATTGGTGCACCTTGATTGGGATAACCTCTCTTTGACTCGATATGGGATGGGTGGACGCGATGGGCGATCGTGGCTACGATGCGTTACCACCAGCCTGGCAACTCGAACTGGTAGCATACTACCTTGGGCATTGCCTCACGTGCATTGTCATACTTTTATCCTTATACGAGACCAATATGAGTTTGGTTTAGTGTTGTCGTATCACGGTGCATCCCTATCTACCGACGTGCTACTGGTTGTGCTATATGCAAACTGTACGACAATGCTTAAAAACGCGTTAAGGGGGATTAATGTAAAGCCATAACGTTAAGAAAAATATTTATTTTACTGACTATACATTATATATAGCGTATTCTACTATATATAGATATTTTGACGGATCCTTAAGAGATGGAAAATCCCGTAACATCTCCTCAGTTATTGCACGCACGTTATACACTGGATAGGAGATGTAAAACCCCGTAAACATCTCTGACGCTATTACACTCCTGTTATATGTTATATTGATTTGACTCACATAAGGATATTTTAGTTCAGACTCAAGTGTTTTGCCTTTTCATTACGCTCGGGTCAGCTCTGAGTTTTCAGCGCATTGAAGATATTATTCTGGAGAACGAAGTCGAAGATTTGGTATATTATTACTATTATTATTTCCTACATCATGTTATTCTGCTACATTATTTATTTTGTCTCTGTTGTATGTATAACTTTGATAAATGTTGTATAAATTATAATCAAATGTATAGTATAAACAGCTTCATGAACTGTTTATTTGATTATTATATTTTGTCATTCGCTGAGAGACATGTGTTTGTTTTCTTCTTTTCTTATTTTTCTTAATTAACCCCATTGATTATCTGTGTTTCGGATTGTTTGAGTTAGACATGTATGGATTATTGTCGATTTAAACCTTCCGAAATGTGGGTTGTCACAAAAATCAATATTTTATTTGTATTTATAAATAAAGTTTTACTTTATATATTATTTATAATATATATATATAAATGTGTGTGTGTGTTTATCACATACATATATTAGTGTGCAACAAAGCAATTTGTACATGGTTTGACATTCCCGTGTATTGATGTTGGGATCTACACCGCGACAAACATGTTAGCCCCTAGTGTATTCGATTTGTTGTGTGTGTATGTGTGTGTGTATATTTGCATCATAATAATATATATAAATAAAAATATAATATAAATATAAACACACACCCTATTAAATGTTAATTATAAACAATTTATAAATAAAACATTTATAAAATTTATATATATGTATGTAGATATATATATATATAATTGAATCACCAAATTAATTCAATATTAGTTTATAAAATAATTTTACCATATATATATATATATTTGTATGTATGTATATATTTTTTCATAATATAACATAAAAGCAATGAATAATTTAATAAAAAAATATTTATTTTATTTTAAATTGATTTATACAATACATGTAAATATATATACATATATATATGATAAAATTAAATTTATTAAAAGTATATTTATGCAAATTTTGCTCTCGACCAAAAATGTATATAAATTTTTATTAATTTATGTTCGGTTTTTGCATTTTCAAATATTTTAAAATAAAAAAAGTGTAAAACTAAAACAAATATTATTTTCGAAAGTTTAATGTGTGATAAATGTTATACAAAAATTTTGTAAAAAAAATATACACTATTTATAATATATATATATATAAACATTTTAAATTACATGATCAATTTTAGGTTAAATAATTAATTAAATATATTTATTCGAAATAAAAAAACTTTTTTCTTGCTACCAAATGTACATTTTATATAAATAAATTTTATAAAATTTAAAACATGTAATATATGATCTATAATCTTTAGAAATAATTAGTAGTTTATCGAAATCAATTATAATAATATTTTATTATATAAATCTTTTTTTGGCCGTGAGTGCTAATTATAATAAACATTCACAAAATAATTTATTTATATAAATGCAATAATATACATAACCAACCAATTTGTGACAACATTTCGATGTACAAGATTCGTAATATAATCTAGCATCCTATCACATAAATAATATAGCGTATAAAGATAAAACAGATTTACCTTCCACCAAAGCTCTTGTGTATACGTTGAAACGTTGAATTGATCCCCTTGAATCCATTCACAAATCAAAAGTTGCTAGCTCCCGAACAGCCTTACCGTCGATAATCGAATCGAAGAGTTTTGATGTAATTTTGTACTTGGATTTTTGGGGCTTAGAAATGATGGTTGCTGGCCAAAATTATCAGGGAAGAAGGAGAGAAAATGTATAAAAGAAATGATATAAAGAGGTGGCTTATAGATAGGAAGTCAAGAGAGAAAAAAGTGGATCTCATCTGAATATCTCTCTCTTATTATTTCCACTCTTTTAAACATTCAAAACCTCTCTATTTTCCATCATACAGTCGCCTATTCATGCCCTTCCACAGCCAAAAATAACATGCCCATATGCGCTTCAAATCTGGTCCAAGTCCGAACAATATTCAGCAATTTTAAATCTTATTTAACGCGTACCGACATTGTATATCGATCAGTATATTTACAACTATTATAAACACACTATTTGATATTGTTCAAAACACACCAACAAAAATGTTATAATTAATATTTCTTAAATATTAATTAATTTATAATAATTTATGAATTAATTAAATCAAGTGGTAAAATAATTATTCAATTTTCGTTTGTGTGATCTTGGGTGTAAATTTGGTCAGCGATTAACATTGAACATTTCAAATATTAACGTTCACACGTCACTTAGCAAGCGGTGTGACATTATGGCCAAATTTATCGCTAAGTTGGTTTCGATAAAATCTAGTTTTACTTTAATAAACATTATCCATCAGTGATAATTGTTTACACCAATTCTCTTCATCAAAACTATATCACTTTAGACTAATGGAATTTCGTAATGGTCAAATTCCAATTGTCCAAACATAAAGTTCTTGGTTCAATAATAATAATTATTATTATTAATCGAAATGCTCCGGTCAGAGACTTTGACTTTGAGTGATTTTAGTTGACTGTGATACTAACCTCATATAACTAAGAAAATGAATCCTCTCTTGAATAGTGTTTCACTTCCACTGCTTCCACTTGACCCAACTATAGTTGTTTGGTGGACGTCGTGCCACGATTTAACTATAATTAAAGTAGAGCTTCCACATTGAAGATCGACAGTCTTCTCAAGTCAAGAGAAACGTGTAATTATGTCACATCAATATTTTTTATTTGACTTTACTTATATTAACCAACAGAAAACTAACGAGTAAGCCATTCCATAGTTATCTAATGACTATAGTACGTAAGCTCTTAACGTCCCCCAACGGTCATGAGTAATACACTACCTAACATTTGAAGAGCTTTACGTACTCATCAAAATCGAGTATCAATAATCTTAAGTAGGAATATTTAAAACAATATGTTTATTTTATTGTGATAAAACATTCATGGTTACAACGCATTGTAACTACTAACACAAAATGTATAATTTATAGATTTTCTATTAAATATATTTTAAATTAAATTAATTAATTAATATAACACATTATATCAAATATATAATAGAAAGAAAACATATTTTATTTAAAACAAGATTGATCATCGAGTTAGATATATGTAACAAATTACATAATTGCTCCTATGACATACCTCTAACTCTATCATCCTAGATGTTAAAAATACGGGTTGTTACACTTCTCTTCTTCCTTTAGAGGCACACTTTACGTATTTGTTTCTATTTTACTTTGTAACTCAAAATATATATGTTGTATCTATCGTTGTTTCTAAAATTAGTATAAAACAACTATAAAATGAACGTAGATCAAACCACTAAAAAAGAACATGTGTTCTCTTCATTTGTATGCTTTTATCTCACATTATACTTGTTTGTGACCTGAATATTTTGCTTTTATGAATGTTATAAACACCATATTTCCCAAGTTTAAAGGGGGTTGAGCTCCCATGACAATAGTTAGTGATCAGACTTCAGATTACCATTAGAGCTTCTTCAACCCTCCACGTTGCAGTTTCAAATTTTATCTATGTGGCATAAGTTTTTTTTGAAAATAATACTTTATATACAACATGTCACTGAGACAACATATCACATGTCAATAAACGTTCGAATCACGCTATCCAAGTTTCGAACTTGTGGCCTCTCGCACCAAAGCCGAATCACTTAACCACTTGGACAATGGTGATTGTCGTGGCATAAGTTTTTTGACATTGTGTAAACAATTTACTTCAATAGACAAAATTGCAAACTTGTTTACTCTAATGCAATTGTGTTATAATTAATTAAATTTTTTTATCTTTGTTTATATGTCAATATATTAGAGCATCTCTAACGGTTACATTGTAATGTTAATGCTACATAGGTTAATCACAATTTTTTTAATATTTGTATCTCCACTGCTCTTGTGAATTAAATATGAAGTATGATGCAAACAATTTTTTTACTATACATTGAAATGTAATGTCTAGTGGTGTGACATTTCATTTCACAATGTTAATTAGTAACCGCCATTGATATGGTGACATATTAGCAAAACTAAACCATTTTAGTTTCAATGTATAGTACAATGGCGTTTTTTACAGGAGTTCCTGGCCTATTATTCAAGCTGATTTTTGTCTTACTGTTCAATCCTTCTTCTCCGGGGGATCTCTTCCATCCGGATGGACTTCCACCAACCTTATTCTCATTCCTAAATGCGATAACCCTAGGTCTTGTTCGGATTTCCGGCCGATCAGTCTGTGCAACTTTTCAAATAAAGTTATCTCTAAGATCCTGGCCAATCGCTTGGCTCCCTACCTAGAGCGCATTATCTCTCCTTCTCAAGCGGGCTATGTTAAGGGGCGTTTGATATCGGATAACGTCCTTCTTGCTCAGGAACTGATCTCCCAGATTAATCGGAAAGTCTGGGGTTCTAATGTTGTCTTCAAACTGGACATGGCTAAGGCTTACGATCGCATGTCCTGGTTTTTCATCATCAAGGTCTTAAGGGCTTTCGGGTTCCCGGAACCCCTAATTGACTTGGTGTGGAGGCTCATATCCAACTGTTGGTTTTCTGTGATCATTAATGGTTCGGCTAATGGTTATTTCAAGGCGTGCAGGGGTCTGCGTCAAGGAGACCCACTCTTGCCTTCTCTTTTTGTGATTGCGGCTGAGGCTTTCATCCGAGGTCTCCAAACTTTAACAATCTTCGGTCAGGTCCAACGCTTTGGGATTCCGAGGGGTTGTCCCCTTATCTCATCCTTATCCTTTGCAGATGACGTTGTCATTTTCTCTAATGGCAGCCGTTCCTCGGTCCGGCGGCTCCTAAGGTTCCTTCATCAATACGAGAGGTCCTCGGGCCAACTCGTTAACCCTTCCAAAAGTTGCTTCGTCCATGCGAAGGACTTGTCTCCCTCTCGTGCTACCTGGATCGAGTCTGTCTCGGGTTTCAAGGAAGCAACCCTCCCTCTACCTTACTTGGGTATTGTCCTGTACCGAGGTAGATAACTCAATGCTTTCTTCGACCCCTTGGCAGACAAGGTGAGGGGTAAGATCTTACGCTGGAATGCGTCTCTTCTTTCTCAGGCTGGTAGACTTGTTCTTATCAAATCTGTTTTAGACTCGATGGGTACTCATGTATTCGCAGCTATGACCCCTACCTCTTCCATCTTCCGATCGTATCGGTCGTTGGCTTCGTCCTTCTTCTGGGGCAACAAGAATAACGCCCGTCGGCACCACTGGGTGTCGTGGGACGCGGTGTGTCGCCCCAAAAACGAAGGTGGCTTGGGTCTGCGTAATCCTAAGGACCTCTGTGCAGCTTTTGCCTGTAAATTATGGTATAGGTTTGGAGCTAACAACTCTTTATGGGCTTCTTTCCTTTATGCAAAGTACCGTAGGCTTGCGGGCTCAAATTTCTCAGGTTCTCCGTCCTATGCTAGTGAGACCTGGAAGCACATGCAATCGGTGAAGCCGTTTTCTGACTCTCATGGTGGTTCTACAGGATGGGATGGCGGTTCATTTTCCATTCTGAAAGCTTGGACATCGTTTAGAATTCCTGACCCCATTCGCCCTGTGTTTTCGTTCATTTGGGATTCTCGTATCCCCCCCAAGGTCTCTATTCTGATGTGGCGAATCCTGCATGATGGACTGCCACTTGACGAGAATTTCCAAAAGATCGGTATCCATTTCGTCTCTCGTTGTAGATGCTGTGGCAACGGGGAATCAGAATCCTTGAACCACTTGTTTTTTGATGGTTTCTCGGCCAGATCATGCTGGAATTACTTCGGCAACCTTGTTGGTGTTCGACGTATTGCTAGATCTCCTTTTGATCTCCAGAGTAACTGGTGGGCTGGGAACTCTGGGAAATCTCTTCGTTCTATCGTGTTCCGTTTGATTCCCTGTCTCATCTGCTGGCACCTCTGATGCACGCGGAACAAGGCAACCTTCGAGAGTTCGCCTATGGATCCTCCCATGGTTTTAAATCTCCTATATATCGCCCGAGATCTCCTCCGAGATCTCATTTTCACACTTAAACGAAACGAGACATCAAATCTCCTCCATATCTCTCTCGACACTCATCTCGTCCGAGATATTCAAATCTCACCCGAAATATGAATCAAAATCTCAATCTGAGATCGCACCCGAAATTATACATTTTTCTTATTTTGTATAATACCTTTTATTTTCATATTGATTCAAAAGAAACTACTCAACCCAATTATAATTTACCAACTTCTTGAACATATTCTTTATTTTTTATCTTAATGAGTCATAGCGAAAGGTTTCACTTCTTTATTATGTTCAAATAAAAGGATATTATTCAATCATTATCAAATCAATTAAGCTAATCAAGCTACTACTCTTCTAAAAATATTCTTTTTTCCATGTAAATCAAGTATGTTACCTTTTTATTTTTACTAAGAAATGTATAACAGTTAAATAAAATTTTGACACATCAATTTTAGACACATAAGTACATCCGAGATGCATTATAAGGCCCGAGATGTACACCCGATATGTACTCATCTCGTCCAAAATCTCCCCCGATACGAGATAACTGTGTAAAAATTCCGAGACGAAACGTGACCGAAATCCGATATTTAAAACCTTGGATCCTCCATCCATTATTCGGTGTGTGAGGAATGACGTCTTCCTAGCGTTCCGTGGTAGACCTTTCAGGGATCCTTTGAGTCCCCGTGCTGAGCAGTTAGTAGGTCTCCTCTCTATATCGTGTGCTCTATCTTTCGGTAGACTAGGAGTTGGTTGAATCTTTTCGAGCGGACGCTGGCCTTCATCCAGCGCTCACTTTCCCCTCCCCCCCCGGTTTGGTTAATGTGGTTGCTAGTTTTCCTTATCCAGGTATTTTTGGTTTCTTCCCTGGTCCGGTGTGAGCTTTGGTTGGCAAAGCCTGGTGTTTTGGTGTCCTAGCTTATGTCTGTCTCTGGTTTTGTGGTGGTGTTTGTGTGGTTGCTCTGCTGTTATGGATGGTTTTTGCTTCTGTTCTCAAGTATCTTTGGTTGGGACTGCGTTGGTAGCTTCTTTGGTGGTCGGGCCTAGTCCTTTGCAGGTCGTGGCAGGGTTGCCGTTTTGGTTTTTTTTCCCGTGTCTTGCTCTGCACGAGGATCGATGGACATCTTCATTGGGCGGTGGCTTTGCCGGAGCTCGATGAGGTTGTTCGATGAGTGGTGGAGTTTCCGGTCATCGTCCAGATCTTCCGTGCTGCTCTGATTCTTCTGTGGGATCCTTCTTGGTTCGTTTGGGCTGGCTCTACATATCAGTCAGCGCTACCTTTTTCCCAGGAGCATGCTTTCTCTGGTTTAGCTGCTTATGCCGCAGCTCGGTTTGCTTTCTATGTGGTTTGGCTTGGTGGTCTGGCTTTTACCTACGGGTTAAGGCGGGTTGGTGGCTGTTGGTGGTTTTTGCTCCTATTTCTGTTTTTCTGTATTTCTGTATCTGGCTGTTGTGGCCGGTTTTATTTTGTCTTTTTCGTTGTTAGTCTTGTCTCTTTGCGTCAGGGAGGCATATGTCCGTCATATGCTTCGCCGTTTTTGTGTGAGCCACCGGAAAAAGGCGTTTTTCCTCCTTTTGGTATTATATTTTCTCTATTTAAAAAAAAAAAAAAAAACTAAACCATTTTAGTTAATTTCAATACAATTGCATGAGAGTAAAAAAGTTTACAATTTTATTTTTTTTAAAGTAAATTAGTTTTAACATAGTTTTTATAATGTCAAACAAGTAGTGCCACATAAATAAATTAGTTTTAACATAGTTTTTATAATGTCAAACAAGTAGTGCCACATAAATAAATTAGTTTTAACATAGTTTTTATAATGTCAAACAAGTAGTGCCACATAAATAAATTTTAACATCATAACGTGAAGTGTTGAAGATGTTCTTGGTTGTGCTTACTAATTAACATTGTGAAATGGAATGTGTACCACTCGATATTGACTTTACAATGTCTATTAGAAAATTGACATATCATAATTTATATTACTTCACAAGAGTGCAGGTACAAATATAATTAAAACTATGGATTGTCTACATGAAATCAACATTACAGTTTAATCACATTAATGTTGAAGTTGCTCTTGGCATTTTAAGTTATCTAGTTTATCTAGTATGGTTATTATGGATCTAAATGTGGTCAAAATTTCGAATCGACTTAGTAAGTGAAAAAATTTAAAAGTCAAGCCCTTGTTTTTTATTACAAAACCCAACTGCCACAAAATACCCTATCATCGATCCCAATTGCTGCAAGCCTGCAACCCGCGATTTTGATTTGTCAAATATCCTCTTTCAAACAATTATTTCAGTAGCCTAAAGTCCTTAAGATAGGAAACGATTGATCTTGTGATTCTCCCATTTGGTCTCTTTTCATTGCACGTGAACTATGTTTTTCTGCGCTGTTCTACATATCCAACAAGTATGACGGCTACTCATGATGCCCACATTGCACAGGTATCAGTTTTCAAATGATTTTTGCTTTTTCTTGGAATAAATTGATAGTTATTGGTTGGGATGCTTCAATTTTTGGAAATTTATGCGTTAGAATGTTTGTTGGAATGTCTGTAAGGCAGTCAATTTTAAGTTGATTAATATCCAATTTACCAATGTCATACCTGGCTAAGCTAGTATGATTTGGGTGCAATGATCATGAGTATAACCGTGCTCCTTTTGTTATGAATACTCAATGGTTATGAGATCGTTTTCGGTTCAAGGACAATAAATTTTTGAGAAAACATATACAAGTAAAAAACTATCACATTCCCCTTTCTCAATAAATTTTCATTATAAGCCTTTGAAAAAACTTATTTCAAGTTTAGGTCAAACTTATTATGCAAATAGACATCCTTTTCCCTATATAAGATTTTTGTACACGCGCAATTTTAAAATGTGCACGTAATTCTTTTTTAATATGCTTGTGCATTCTAAAAAAGCGCAAATGCACAAGTACGAATTAAAAATTTGTTATTGTATATTTTCAAAAAATGCAAGTGCAGAATACCTGAATAGTGAAAAACCTATATGTTTTCATAATAAGTTTGGGACGAGACCTAAACTTGAAATAAGTTTTTTCAGAAGTTTGAAATGAAAATTTGTCCATATACAATTAAAAGGACCATCCGTCCAAAGGAGCACTTGGGACCTATTTGATTCAAAAATGAGTTTTTTCTGTTTTTACCTTTTCAGTATTTACTTCTGATCATTTGGGTGAAAAGAAAGGGATGGAAAATCCCAATCAGTACCAAAGTAGATAAATGGAATAGAGAAGATAGTTTTTTTTTTTTTTCCAAAATACGGAAACAAAAAGAAAGTTATTTTTAATTTTTATGTTAAAATCATTTTTCAACCTGACCGTTTTTAAACGCTCTCTTCTTTTTCATGCATTTTGGAATACAAGTAGAAAATGGAAAACACAAAACTCGTTTTCAAACTAAACGAATCCTTATTTACTCCTACTGAATAAAAGCACGATCTAGTATTTATCAAAATGCTATAATCTAAATTAGATCTGTAATATTGAAATGTTTTCTTTATACTTAATTTTATGAGAAATGTGTATTCTGTTTATAAGATTAATTAAATTATGTTGTTTTTAGCACAAAAATTATGGGTAAATCTGTCCTTACAATTATCCGTTGCTATTTGTTAAAAATAAAACAATTTCATTTGCTAGTCTCCTATGAGGGTCGTGCTTCAGTACCTATGTTTATATTAAACCCTACGTAGGGATTGATATATCATGTACGGTTCGCTATCGCATAGCATATGGTATAGTACCAATTTTTTTAGGAATTCTGTATTATGAGACGTACCATCTTGTATTCCATTAGCAATGTGCATCCGTATTGCATAACTGGAGATTGCTAATAATTTATATAATAATATGGGTTGCTATAAACTTGAAGTTATTGAGTATAATAATTTTTTTTTGATATTCAGTTGCATATGATGCTTAATTTGGGAACCTCATGACAATTTAAGTGCTTAGCTGGTCCATTTGTTTTTAGGGCAAAAACTGCTAAACCGAACTTAATAATAATAATAATAATAATAATAATAAAAATAAAAAAAAAGAGGTCCAAAACCGAAACAACCCAGTCGGAGAAAATTGGTTGGTTCGGCTATTTTTCATTTTAGCCGGACTAAAAAATACATATCATGATTTATGATATAGATTATAATGTTTGATGTACTTAAAATAAAAACATAAAAGTTATGAATAAATTAAGTGTGTACCAAGTATCATATGTCTTTTCTGAATGGTTTTGAGTTATTTATGATATATATATATTCATAAAACGTACTAGATAAATTCATCCAAAAGCTGTCAACATGCCTGACAGGTAACCAAAACTAAAAAAAAAAAAAAAAAAAAAAAAACCACCAACAACCACTCTGAGTTATTTACGATGTATACAAATTGTTATAATTGCTAAACTAATCCAAAGGTTGTTGAAACATTACTAATTTAACAACACATTAAAAGCTTGGTCGACTCAGTTTTACAGATAACTAGACAAAACTATTTTACAAACCGATTACAAATAATTAACATTTACCAGCAAACTAAATGAGTAGAATGCACAAATTTGGTTTGTTTATTCGGTTCTAAGGTATTGCTCATCCTTAAACATAAGCTATTGATTGGTAACTGATCATCCCGATCACCTCATAAAACTCTCCAAAACAAAATAAAACAATTTTATAGGAACTCAGCGTTCACATCACATTCCGAAAATTAAATGAACATATTTGAGGTGTAGGACTCGGTTCCATTTGATATGCGAAGTTTCAGACATTTTCCAAACCCTTATTTACATATCCACTTCTCATACTACATGCTAAAATCAATAATCATCTACCTTGTGTATATGTACCGATTATAATATTAACATCTATATTCTATGACAGTGTACAAGACCGTGATTAGAGTTATTTGATTTCAGCGTAGGTTCAATTTATAATACAATCCCTATTTTCGAGGCCAATTCATCCTGTGTACTATAATCACTGCAAACAGACAATAAATAATGGTTGCTTTCATTTTCTGATGAAAAATAGGCATCCATAACTAACTATAAAAATGCATTCCAGTGTGTCAGAAGAACGAATTATTTGTCTCCAATTAATCTTTTTCAACGAAACCCTAGGCACAATTACCAATGAATTCCAAAACCAAGAAAGCATATAGCAATTATGTGCAAAAAAGAGAAGACAATCTTTTCATAAAAGCTGAGAAATAGAATAAAGTCACTAGCTTGCACGAGTTTTAAATCGATTGCATAGAGAGTTCAAATTGATATGATAAATTTCAACCATAACCAAACAGAGACATGGAGGTTAAAAAAAAAAAAAAAACTAGTCCCTACATGAGTTTAACATGTATTGATAAAGTTACATTAATGTAAAAGCATCACAAGCATTTAGCACTAGAACACACATTATTGAAGTGAAAATCTCACACTTTTGATACTATTCTATACCTTCCATCTTCCTTCTTATAAAAAACACACAGAAATAAAGTAATCAATTAAGAACTAATGCTTACTAATAGCTAGATTGAAGCTAACCGAATATTAAGAACCTACCTACAATGGAAACCATGACTGAAATGCTTGAAAGTCGAAAATATATACTTCTTTTTGCTCCTTGTCATCATCATCTGATTCTCACATCTGAAATGCTTGAAAGTCGAAAATATGCAGTATCACAAGCCCTAAATATTTTCGATGATCACGACTAAGACTTCCGCATCATCACCTTGAATCCTCCTATCCAATACCCCATTTTATGTATAATTTTTGTATACCCCCAGTATCGAAGAAAAAGTATGAATAAGAAGAGATCTTGGTTAAAGATTTTTTTGTTTTTTGTTTTTTTGTTTTGTTTTGGAAACATATGATTGATTTGAATAACTAGATTAGATGGGCTACTGATGAATTCATAGCATCTCCCCAACCCAAGCTTCCCATCGCCGAATTCCAATACATATATGAATCACTTGAACCATTGATATTATTAGATGTGCTAGAGATTATAGACTGACCAAATTGATAATTAGGTTGCCATTGATCAATGCTATCGCTATCAACATTTCCAACCAGACTGCTTTGATTTTGACCTAACTGTTGCCAACCCTCGTTAGGAAACAACGAGTGTTCATTCTTTGGTCGCTTCAAGCTTGAGACTAGGAGAGATGCCGCTGCTTCTGATCCATAACTCGAGTATCCATTACTCAATATATTATTGAGATTAATATTATTCAGCCCAAATGACTGGTTAGAATTAGGATTATGATTTGCCATATATCCTCCTAAACCAAGAGAACTGAACTGAGGCTGCACAAGATTAATATTATCATATGCACTGTAAAACAATGAATTATTCTCCGCTGAAGAGGTAGAGATCAAATTAATAGGATCAGGATTAGGATTAATGGGATTGGAGCTAGGGTTAGGGTTTGAATTTGTTTTGAGGCTATTTTGTTGGTTTTTCTTGACTCTCTTGTTCTTCCTACTTCCACCGCCTACGGGCACATTGCGTAAGGTGCCACCACGAGTCCAGTAACGCTTGCAAGCTTTACAGAAGTGTCGAGGCTGCGACAAACTGTAGTTATTGTAATAACAGAACTTTGTATTGGAAGAATCACAACGTGGGCATTTAAGCTGATCTTGTTTCTGCATGATAAGGGCTTTGTTTTCATGAATTGCCGAGGATGTAGGAAGGTTAGTATTTGTTGATATTGTTGTAGGATTGGGAATGATCATTCTCTGCAGAAAGTAACAAGTAAAAGAAGTTAGAAGAAATGAATGGAGGTGGTAGTAATAGAAATCAGCTATTGCTAGGTTCTAAAGACAAGGGCTACAATACAAAACGAGCATGCATAATAATATACTATATAATGGAGTTGAAAGCGATAGAGAGGAGTGGACAAAATTAATGGAACCGACCTGTAATATTTGATCACTATCATACAGCATTTTTGTTAGGAAGAATCCTTTGATTTCGATCAAATGTAAATTATAAGAGAGAGATGGGTGTATATTATATATATTTGTGGTGAATGAGGGATTGGAGGCTTGATTGATGAGAACTGATATAGCGGTAGAGTATGGGGAATCCCAAGGAGGTTGAATGAATAGCTATTCTTTTGTTTTAATGACATTGCTTTTGCTTTTTTATGTGTGTGTGTTCCCTGTGCAATTAGTACGATTTTTTATGTCTACAGGCATTTGATTTACATGTGATCAATTCTTTAATGTTTCAATTGACGCTTCAAAAAAATTGCCAGCAACAAAATTTTGGTGATTTGACTAGTTAACAGTGGTTTTGTGTCTCACACATGTATACACACATACTCACATAAAAGTAAATGCTACATCTCATTTTTGCTACATCTCAATTCATCCTTCATTTCGACTGCATGTTCCGATTAAATAATATAATGAACAGACAAGAGACTAAGAGAGTTGCTATACCTCAATTTTTCTTCATTTTAACCACATACGTTAAATTAATTCATTTTAACCACATACATTAAATTAAATAATATAATGAACTGACAAAAGAGAAAAAATTATATTATTTAATTCAGGACATGTGATTGAAATCCGAGTAATTGAGGTCTATCAAAAATAAGTTATAATGGATGCTCGTTCTATACCATAACAAAAAATAATAAACACAATAAAATTTATATGTTTGCTAATACCAAAGTCTTTTTACACGACCATCAACCATTATTCAAAATCTTTTTGCACGGCAATTAACCATCGATCAAAATAGTTTTGCACGACCATCAGCCATCAAACTTCAGTAATTCGATGGTTGATGACCACACAAAATTGTTTTGCCTGGTGGTTGATGGTCGTGCAAAAAGAGATATTATTAATGCTTTTGCCAGCCTCCTGAAAACGAGTATTGGGATGAGTATAAAATAAAGTTGTCTGATATTTTTTAAAAATGGTATCACTAAGCAATTTTGATGGTGCCATTAGCACCACACTATATACACACAAACACAAAGCCCTCATATCTGCTACGCCTCTATTCCTTCGATTTCAACCATCCATTCAAATTTAAATAATATATTTACTCCCTTTTATCACATCATTATGTTATTTAGATTGGAATGTGTGGTTGAAATCATGTGAAATTGAGGTGTAACAAGAATAGGGTCACCATATATACATGTGTATGTGGGGTTTTGGGATGCATCCGGTATAGTGGCTGTTTTATTTTATTTAGTTTTTCAACTAAAAATGGTGAACTAAACAACAGTTGGCTATAGTCCACAGGTTTACTATAATGTGCTATGTATTCATTTTATATCTTTTCGAAATTTGTGGACGGTTAGAGTTATTGGTCAAAACAAATATGCTTGATTTATGATAATGATTTATGGCTATAAAGATATTTAAATTTGATAATGTTTTTAGACCATTGGAAATGACAAGAATTTGCATGCAACTGTTCTTATTTAAAATTTAAAAGTGTACAGATACAGCAAACTTGGATACCAAAGTTGATTTCTTATACTTTCTCTACAGAAGGAGGAATTCATCCAAGTGTGTGGACCATTAGATTTACATTCTAATAGTTTTGTAGCGTCTAGTTAATTTTAATAGAAAATTTTAATTATTTTGGTAAGTATAAAAAATCTAAGACCATCAATCTAATACCGACATACTTGGATGAACCAGAGCTTAGTTCCTCTGTCTCCATATTCAATGTTGTTGGAGTGTCTCGCATTGTGTGTGGCTAATGGGTGTACATTAGAAAAGAAGAATAGTCTGACATCGTGAAAAATAATAAAAGTGATATATATATATATAATATATATATATAAATAAGTTTGGTCGCATGTAAGTTGTAACAAGGGATTTCTTTTGTTAAAAGGTGTTGACCAAGCTCATATGTTGCCTCACGTAGGGATGTGCGGACCGGATTTCAATAAGTGTCTCCATGTACCATTTCAATCTCGGTCCTTCGTCACATGATCTAATTATTGATTGGGTCTCACTATACTACTAAATAATAAATTCATACAAAAATGATGATTGAGATGAACTTGTAATTACATACGAACATGTGAAAAGGGGACAGAGAAATTGAACCCGATGAACCATTTGAATCCGTCCAAAATGCTTCAAAATATAAGACTAAAATCATTTTATTATTTTGTAACCCACGTATTTGGATGTACCTCTGCTCTGGATCCCAATCACCCTAAAGCTTAGTAATCGTTATTTCTATGCTTCCCTTAAAGCTTTGTGCTTTAATTGTATTATTCTCCCTTAAATAAAACCGTACTTCATGGGATATTGTAAGAATTAAAATTTGTGAAGGGAGATGGTATATACACATGAATTGGCAACCTTACAAATATTATGCCTTACCTATAATAACAACATCATATACGAGTAGTTGGTGTATGCATGACATTTCATTTATACTTATCTTAACTATTGCATGCAGCCAATAATGGATTTTTTTTACGGGTTCCCACACGATTAGATTTGAGAAAAAACAAGAAGTAAAGAAAGAAAATAGACAATCACATACAAATTTTTATTAATTCCACCAAAAGATTACAAAGAAATCACTTAAAAATTAAGATGGAATTTGGATCCCAAAACCCTAAAATAATAACTATTTTTCCTTCTTGTTTACAATTACCCTACACAAGCCTGTTTATAACATTCTAATATAATCTCAGTCAGTGGATCAAAGTGATCTACGGTGGAAATTCAAAAATACTTCGAAAATGACAGAATTGCCTTTGAAAATTCAAACTCCAATTCTCCATAAAAAGCCGAACTAGTCGACATGAAAACAATTGATTGGTGCTAGTCGACTGAAAGTGAAATTCCCGTTGATTGGAAAAATATAAGTGCTTTCGGGTCCAAAACAAGTCGACATCCAGTCGAGTTGACCGGTAATTTTTCCAGTCGAATGGATGCATGTAGTATATGTTGTAGTTCTCTGATGCTTTATCTTTCTTTTTCATCTTCTTTTGCATTGTCTCTACTGCATCTCTGCTTGTCTACCCGATGTGCCGTCTTTTTCAACTTGAAAATATTGTATATTTGTATCGCATATCCTAACGGTCTCCACCTTGATACTATATTTCTGTAAAGATCATTCAAACTCCACCTACAACCCCAGACTCCAAACAATCTCAAACTCCACCTACAACCTCAAATTCCAAGTAATCTCAAATACCACCCTGGAAACAAATGTCTCCATCCCTAAGGAAAAACTTAACAACCTCCAAACCATCTGATTATGCATGTCCTCCAATTAAACATACATATCATCAATAAACTAGAATTGTCTATAATACCACAAATGCCTCCATGGAGGCTTTATGGTTTTTTGTTGGTGGCTCCACCTTGATTTAGACAGGTTTGCAACACCACTTTGAGAAGTCCCTACATCATCTATCGTTTTTCCAAGCAGTTTGCATTTTTATTGCATTCTCGTTTTGCCCAAGCAGAGTCTCTCTATTATCCAACTAGACCCTTGTGACTCTACATCGCGTTGAAAAGTTGCAGTCTTTTCATTTCTATCGTCCTATCGAAACAAAATTCTTCTTACTTTCTGAGTCATCCCTAACTCTCACGAGTTTAACCACCATTTCATCGTACATCTTCAAACTAACCGAACATATACCACTCATCTTAACATCTCTACCATTAGAGGCCTTCACCTTGCTTTCTTACTTTGCATAATCAATGAATGTTTCATTTTTGTTACATATGTGGAAACATGCATCCGAATCAAGCACCCACTCATTTTTTTCCATCAACACAGAACACATCATTGCTAATACTAAAATTGCCTTGTCATCGATGTCTTCCGCAAGCTTGTCTTTGTCTTTTTTCTAATGCTTTTATCCTCTCTTTTATCCCCTTTTAGTTTATTGAAAAATACTAGCTGATAACCTTGTTTTTTACAATAATAATGAAATCTCTTTTCATGTTTGATCTATTTGATCGTTTTTTCATATTTGGATAGTTACCCCTCCTTGCAAGATAAACATTTTCAATCAAATTTTCATTTTACTTCTCTTCATTGATCATTCTTTCCATTGGGTTCATCATTCACGTCTCCTTATTAAGAAGGCTACTAATCACCGACTCCATTCAAATAACTTCATTCAAATTTAAGTTGTTTAATGCAACCATAATTATTTCCCAACTCTCTGGTAATGAACTTATCAACATCAATAATTTTTTCTAATCATCAACCTTATAATTCTTGACCGTCGGTTGATTCACAATTGCTTGAAAATCATTAAGATGTTCTCCAATCATTATTTGGATAGTTACCCCTCCTTGCAAGATAAACATTTTCAATCAAATTTTCATTTTACTTCTCTTCATTGATCATTCTTTCCATTGGGTTCATCATTCACGTCTCCTTATTAAGAAGGCTACTAATCACCGACTCCATTCAAATAACTTCATTCAAATTTAAGTTGTTTAATGCAACCATAATTGTTTCCCAACTCTCTGGTAATGAACTTATCAACATCAATAATTTTTTCTAATCATCAACCTTATAATTCTTGACCGTCGGTTGATTCACAATTGCTTGAAAATCATTAAGATGTTCTCCAATTAACCCATATTTTTTAAGAATCGGATTTATCAATATTCTCATAAGAAGAGCCATGTTTAATGTAGAGTTCTTTATGCAAATTACTTCCAATTTCTTCCATATTGTATAAGCGATGTTTCAATAGTAATAATATGAAACGTCGTATTCTCCAGAAAACATCGAATAACAGTCGTAGTTTTGTTATTCAAAGTTTCTCATTTTGCTTCAGTTATACCACTAGATTTCTCCCCTTTATTCTTCAATGGTTAGTGAAAATTATCAAGATATAGAAATTTTTTTATTTTTGCCTTTCATTACCTTCAATTTCTCTTATTAAAATTTTCAACGTTTATCTTTTACGTAACAAAACTCTCTTCATAAAATTTTGTATATTAGGCGCTGATACCAACTGTTAAGACTGTCAGAAGGATCCATACAGATTAAGATTTGAGAAGAGATAAGAAGTGAAAAAAAATAGATAATCAATTTCTTTCGATCAAAACTTTATTAGTTTCACCAAAAGATTACAGATAAAAATCTTGTAAGTAGAGAAGAAATCTCAATACCCAAAACCTTAGAATAATAACCCTTTTTCTTTCTTGTTTACAATGATCTATATACAAGAATATTTATAGTAGTTTAATATAATCCTAGTCATTGGATCAAAGATATGCAGATATCTACGGTGGAAATTCCAAAATACCACGAAAATGATAGAACTGCCTCTAAACTTCGAAGTCAATTCTTCAGAAAAAACCGATTCAGTTGACTGGAAAAACAATCTGTTGACTGGTGGCAAACTGCTGGAAGTAATTTCTAGTCGACTGGAAATGTATAAGTGCTTTCGGGTTCAAAACAAGTCAATATCCAGTCGGCCGACTGGTAATTTTTCCAGTCGACCAAATGGTAAATTTTTCAGTCGATCGATGCTTGTATATGGTACAGGCTCCGGTGCTCCCTCTTTCTTCTTGTCTTCCTTCATTTTGTTATCACCGCACCTTTGCTTATCTGCTTCTCTACTCGATGCATCGTTTTCTTCGACTTGAAAATACTATATCACATATCCCATTATTTTTTATTTATACATTTCAGATGTAAGTTATAGATTTAAAAGTCGCAATAGTTTAATTTGCAAGAAGCACATAAGCACCAAACTATGAGTCAATAAACTAAATATCATAACTAATAAATAACACTTAAATAACAGTAATGGCAACTCTAGAATAGCATTGTTAAGGTGCAACAACACTAAAATAACATGATTAATTAATAAGAGTATGTAGCACCAAGGATTAAGGATCAACAATAATAGTAAGGAGTAATATCACTAGTAAACGATTAAGAATTAACAATAGTAGTAAGGAGTAATATCACTAAGAATCAACAATACGTAACAATAAATGCTCATTTACAACCAAACAGAAATGCACTAAACAACATTTAAAAGTTGCACTTACGTACACTACATATTTACTATTTTAATTGAAAATAAGTTCACAATACAGCCATTACAAGATTAATGGTTACAATTACTGGATAATACTAGATTGAAACCACAGCTCTATCAGACTGAAAGTTAATCGTGATCGAATCGAAGTTGGTTCTCCAGATTTTCTTAAGTTTAAAGGTTATATCGTTGATTTACTCACATGTAACATTATTTCATTTTAGGAATCCTAATGTTTTAGGATTCAATGTTAATTGTCGAATCGAGTCTGGGTTGGATCGTGATAGCAATTAATGCTTTGAAATTAATTGCCTATAAGCTTTAATGCATGGGTTGTTCCATGGTCAAAAGGATCATGAATAGGTTGATTTTGTATGTACAAAGAACATTGATTTACATGAAAAATATGAGATCTGCGATCAGTTAATTTATGAAGTGTTTTTATGAGTGCAATTTGCATACGTAAAGTAATTGTTTAAATTCAACTCTAATGATTTATTCATTAACTCTACTCCTTGAATCACTTTCAGGATATGGATTGACAGCATGAAGAGTTGTGGAGACAATGTGCTTTATTTTTCTGCCAGCAAGTACGTAAGCTTATTTAAGCTACGGATAACACCCACTCAGGTAATACATATGATACATTTTCTTTTCATTCTTTCTCGTACATTTATACTGTACAAAAAAATATATCTATGGCATTCCCTTGTTGAATTCATAACTCACTTTAGAAACCGGTTAATTAACAATACATATGCTATATCTATCTTTATATCCTTACTGAGCACGAGAAGATAAGAATGGATGCAGCTTGGATGATCATGCCGACAATTTTCTTTAAGTAGCGCTAGTCGGGATCATGGATCTTATTTCAATTTTTAACTTTTATTTTGCATAACAAATACCCAAACTGAGTTTTTACGGACAAAATTGTAATCCGGTGAATTGGCAGTAGGAAGAATTATAAACTTTGAAACTGCACGTATGAAAGTTATGGTAAACAAAACCAAGTCTTAAAAGAATTTAACTAGTAACACATGTAACTGCATAATTAACCTTAAAAGAAGGGATTCTTTTATTGGAAAGGGACAAGACAGGGAAAAAGAGAGGAAGTTGGGCCTCTCTATGCAGAGCTTATGATCAACTTGTTTTGGTTAAACCGTTAATAGGGTCAGAACAGAACACTTGCGTGAGCAATCTAAATACCATCTCCCAATTCTCTTTGTTATTATGTATTAATGTGTGTTTTATGATTTAAAATATACTTATCCTAATAATTATCTTTTTATTTAAAGCTTTAATCATGAAAAAAAGTTAATACTGATCACGATCAATCAAAGGAACAAATGGATATACCTGTAGTTCTTCGAGGGATCTTCTTCACACCCCCACAATTATTCTTCTTTGTTTGAATAACTAAAGCACTAAAGCATTCTTCTTCCAGCCTCATCTCTTCTTATTTTATTATACTGTATATTATATCGGCATAATTAGGTGTTTAATTAATCATTAGATGTAACAATTGATCAGCCTCATATTAAACCATAATTTTGAAGTACGACCAAGCCTAGAACATGCTATGGCCTATGAAGAGTATAACAAACAATTGCATTTGTATTTGATTTTCAATCTTAACCGTACCATTATGCCCTAGTCTAATTCAAGTTTATCTAAGAGAATTTTCATGCCAATCTGCACACAATTTTGAACAATAATAATAAATCAAATTGTATCTATTTTGAGTTATTCTTTATCAAGGTTTGATTGTGTATGTTACCTGTTAACATCCAGATTTAGGCAGACATCATTAACAAATCATAAGAATCCAAATACTTATAATTCATGGGCTCCCATATAATCAAAATCTTAAAATGCTTAAAAAAGCTCAATACCCAATTTTGACTAAACCTGTTGGATTCACCAAAACCACTAATTGGGAGTTGGTCTTATATGGTTGAAAAAAAAGCAGAAACAAATGAGGAATATAAGTTATATATAGCACTAATCTTAAAATAACATAAAATTTAAGTGAAATGGATTTACGATGTTTAAACTAAATTAAGGAAACTTAGATTGATATGGAAATAACGAAGAAAAAGACAGGATGGGTCAAATCTTAGTGGTGGATACATGAGTGGTGGGCCCATCAATAGCCCACCCACGTACTATTTTGATTCCTCCCATTGGCATGCAATATTTTTTTGTTTGGCCATCCAAGTTTCCTTTATTATTCTCTCTCTTATTTTAGATTACTGTACATATACACACTCTATTTTAAACAAGCAAGTTGCATGTGCAATTGTGCACTGTTATGGCCAATCTTAAAGCTAAGCGAATCTTCTTACTCTGCCTTATTTGTTAGGCAACGACAAAGATTTCTATCCACAATTCGTACTGTTTTCCACATTTCTTTTATGCTAATACACACACAAATATATATATATATATATATATATATATATATATATATATATATATATACATACACACACACACAAAAGTTAGTATTTTTAATGTTAATGGTTTAAGTTGGTTTTATGATTTCTTGTTTAGAACTTTAAACAAGCTCTTTTACATTTAATTTTTGTTCATAATTTGCATTGGAGAGTGAAATGTTAGATTATTCTTTTGAAGTCACGTAGGG
The DNA here is from genome assembly GCA_030737815.1 of Allium fistulosum. NCBI lineage: Eukaryota > Viridiplantae > Streptophyta > Magnoliopsida > Asparagales > Amaryllidaceae > Allium > Allium fistulosum. The sequence goes on along the minus strand of CM060904.1, from coordinate 870,036,276 downwards.
TTTACAATATGAGGAATTGACAGCTGTGGCTTCCTCTCTTGGTCCCATAATGTCAGTACCTTGTGTACTTGCTCCTCTATCTCTATAGAGGCGATAACTACAGTTATATTTAATTTATTTTATTTTAGCTCACCCTTGTTCAAATTAAGTCATTGCGAGATATACATATGTAAAAAATGTAGCATAAGAAGTAAGAAATAAGAGAAACCGAAGTTATTTATCAACTTCTTGAAATAATCTGACTTGTTTGGTTGGTTGATGCATGCTTGAATATTAGTTTAACCCATTAAAATTGACATTACAAATTCGATGCGTGTCACAGAATTTGAGATTTGTTCACTTGCATCTATTCTGTTATGCATCTCATCTATGATTACAACAATTTGAAAGTGTGAATGTGTCTTTCTAGATTGTTAATTAGTGGCGACCCAACCTTTTGGGTTGCTCCAGAGAAGATAAAAATAAATAAAAGTAAAGTGTAAAAGATTTAACTTTGAAGGGACTAGGGAGGCAAGTATGCTTCTATATCAAAGTTGAACAACCAACCATCAAACTAAAGCTTTAATTGTTGAATCATTTGTGAATATTGTATTAGATAAATTCATTCACAACATATGCATAAAATTTTAGCTGGTTGCCCCCTTCAAATTGGTTACCCTAAGTGGACGTCTTGTCATAGGATCGACCCTATGGATAAGGACAGATGATGAAAAACATGTATGGTTGTTAGACTTAACATACATACATGATCATTACTACGATAAAATGTTAGAAATTATAGAAGAAATACACTTTGTTAGATGGGAAAGCGGAAAAACATAATTGACTAGTAATAATGGTTTTGATACTTAAAAAATAACTTGAATTATCACAAAACAAATTGAATTGTGAAAAGTAATCTCAAAAATATTTGTGCAGAGTCAATATAAGTTGTGAAACTATTCGCAACATGTATAAATCAAATTATCGGCTTTTATTTTTTCTTATTTTCATGGGACTTTAAATGTGGCAATTGACACAAAAAGGCAAAAAGAACAACTCAAAAATCTTAATTTAAACAATTTATTTTAGATGTTTTGACTTCTCTCATGCATATTTATCATCATCTCTGTTAGAATACTCACCTAAAATGCAAAAGTCAACAAAAATGATAAATTAGTCATATGGCTTTGGATACATTTTAACCTTTTTTGATGATTTATACTATGTATATACACACACTCATACACACACACACACACATATCTGTGTGTGTGTTTCTTGATGATTTATAGTGTATATATACACATGTGTGTGCGTGTATATGTGTGTGTGTCTGTATAATTCTGTATGTATGTATGTATGTAAGTGTGTGTATGTGAATCGAGCGATATATAAGAGAGTATACTTGTTATATTTTTATTTTCAATACTATATGGTAGTATATATATATATATAGTATAAGTAACATTGCATACACTAGTATCATTGATGCAACTTTCCATTTTGAGAGACTGATCATTCTAACAATGGATTATAAGAATGAGTCGAAAAACAAAAAATGCGGCAAGAAGCCCCATCTTTAGAGTAGAAGAAGGAGCGGGCTCGTGGGTGGCTAACCCTGACTTGCAGAGGATATTCAATGCCATGATGAGGAACATGCTGCAAATGTCCAAGTGAACGCTTTGAATGTTGCTATTGGTGGTCGTGCTCAGGTGCAAGCTGTGCAGTTAAAGCCCCGCAAAATCCCCGTTATAGCGCATAGAGCTCTTCGACCGCTATGCTTTTTCAATTTATCACTATTAACCAGCGCATCCGCTTTAAACCCCACTATTTTTCACTACATCTGCTAAATCATGGCTTTTTAGCATCCGTTTTAGCAACATTGATATAAAAAAGATCGATTTGACTAGTTTTCTTTTAAACTGAAACAATAAAGTTATGGTAAAGACCTAATTTAAGGCATAATTACTTAACATAAGTTAGAAATCTATTGTAGTCACCAAATCTTAACTGCATAAATTATAATATTTTTCGGTTTTGTTATATAAGATTAAACTGTAACGACCCGGAAATTTTAACGATTTAAATAACGTAATTAACTAATTTTTTCATGAAAATAAACAATTTAAATTATAGCAATGAAAATTTGATATTTGGTATACGTCTATTTAAACGTAGCAAGTGTCAGATTTTCATTGGAAAATTTGTAAGTTTGTTCTGTTGTGAAATTTCAATTTAAAATTTAAAATCAGTTAAATTTGATGAAAATAAAATATTTTTGAAATCTGAATATTTTTACACAATTAAAATATAAACCATTTTCTGAGTAAGACGTCATATTTCATTTCACCAAATTTGGACTGCTTTAGCTCCGTTTATATTATTTTCAGTGTTTTAGCAGCATTTTCGACAGCGAAAATCGAGTTTTGATAGGTTGGTCGTGTCGCTGATATCTGTGTACCATCTTGTTCATCTCATCGCATCGATCTTCGCAGTATATTCATTTGTGTGTTTCGACGTCTGGTACGCTGCGAAATCTGCGAAACGATTAGCCGTATCGGTTCCGCATTTGAGCCTTTTGGTTTCCTTGTGACCTTCCATTTGTCCATCGGCTGAAAACAAATGGCCACTAGTTATTAATATTCTCCGAATTCAGTTGATGACTTTCAATATTCCCTGGTTTCAATTTATATGTTGGCTTGTCCTTTCACTTTCATTTTTGTTTACCTTTCAGCTTTCACTCTGTTCTTACCTTCTAAATAATATATATATATATATATATGTGTGTGTGTGTGTGTGTGTATAAAGCATATATATTTTGACCTGAGAAACTTGTTCTTCTTCTTTTTGCCGACATCGTCACTTTCCATCTTGCTTATCCATCCTTACACGTAGCCGAACCCATCACCTTCCTCCTTCCTTCCCCGACTGCCCGTGCCGACCATTTCACAAACCTCCACCCTCGCCATCAACCCTCTCCGCTCCCATCCCCTAGCCACCAGCCGCCTTACACCCAATAGCACCTGACAGCCTCGCTCCGCCCAGACCCCAAGCGCCAGTGCCTACCGCCGAACACACCCAACTTCACCTTACCTCACTCTGGCCGCAACTCTCCACCAGTGCCTCTCTACCTTCCTCCGCGCCTTCCGCCCACGCAGCAGTCCTCCTCCCCACATCAACCTCATCCGCCTGAGTCTTCCCTTCCCTCTGAAAGCCCTCTAGCCTTGCCCTGCCGTGCTGCCGAATCTTCCCATCACCGAAACACGTCAGCTCATCCTCCCTCGGCCCACATAACGTCAGAACCACCAGAGAACCCGCCTCCGCCTCTCCCTTGCTCAATGCCGAAACCCGACCCGAGCAGCAGCATTTCATTACCACCTAGTCCTCCCCCCTAGCCCACACAGCCACCGACCGTCTCCTTCGAACCTTTCTCCACCACGCCTGAGCCCGAACGCCGCCCTTCCCTCTCAACCACCATTGCTTCGCCCGCCTTCACACCTGACAGCGCAGCCGACACTGTGCCATTTCCGCCACCACAGCCTTGTCCCCTCTCCGCCGAACCACTGTGCTCCAGCCACCCTTCAAGCAGCAGCTTCTTTTCCTCTTCATTATAAAAAAAAGAAAGGAATATATATGTTATATATATATTGTATTCTCATTGAATGCAAGTTCGGTCACTTTGCTTTGCTTTGCCTTGTGTGCTCGCTGTCCGGATTTACAGCAGTTGTTGCTTTGCTTTGTCGCTGTTCCGTTGTCGATCCGAGCTTATCCGTATCCGTTTGGTGATTTTTCGCTTATCTGTGTCCATTTGCTTTCATTCTCGTTGTTTCTCTAGCCTCGAAAAGTGAGCAATCACCCACGATTAACATTCATATGCTTAGTAAATTTATTTTACTTGAAATGACGATTGAATATGTTGTTAAATTTGAATTTGTTAGTAACTTAATCATTGAATATGATATGTTAACATTTTAAATTGTTTACCTATGTTAATTGACATATGACACCAATAACTTGTTAGTGTATATATTATATTTAAATTGTTAATTATGATATATGCTTGTCAATTGATATGTTATGCTATTTTATATTATCATTCTATTGTTCTCACACTGCAAGTTCCCTACTAGGTAGGAATTCCCTATGGGTTGAAATGATACATACCCGAACGACCTTATAGATTAGGGGAAAATCGTTATAGGTTAAAATGATAAACCCAAGCGATTTTATTGATTTTGAAATTTTGGGATACGGGTTGAAATGATATATACCCGTAAAATTTAAATTATTGCGAATTGAAATGATAAATATCTGTATCACTTGACCATAGGATATAAAATTATATACGGACACCGTTGGTCTATTTTGAAAAATGATTTCCAAAGTTTTGAAAGGAAATAGATGGGTTTTAATAAATATTGATTTTTAAAATATAATATAAAGATTTTTTTAATTTTAATAGGTGTGTAAGCGTTAGATTTTAAAATTATATGTTTTGAAAATTTTAAAATTAGAAGTTAAGTTTGAAATACAGGTAAATAGGCACAAGGAAGAAGTTGCAAAAAAAATTAGTCTCAGGGACAAAAAGTTTGTTTTTTAGTCTGAAGGACACTTTTTAGTGTAAACTGAAAATGATAGTTACAACTATCATTCTGTGATTTACACTAAAAAGTGTCCTTCAGCCTAAAAAACAAACTTCTTGTCCCTGAAACTAAATTTTTCTCTAACTTTTTCCTTGAGCCTAAAAACCCCTTTGAAATATGTAAAATTTAAGATTTTACTTATAACTTTTTTAAATATATATATAATAAGATTTAATATAAATTTAATAAAAATCTAATATAATAAAATTTAATTAATAGATGTATAATATGTTTAAGTATTTATTTAAAATTATATTAATATTTTGAAAATAGATTTTTGTAATAACTTTAATAAATTAAGGTTTGGAAAGATAAATAGAAGTTGATTTGTATTGTATTGTATTTAAATTGATTTGGAACTTATTGATTTTGTGATTTTAGAGATATGATGTTATAACTTGATAACGTGATTTTGATTAAAGGTGATTAAATGAATATTTTCAAATTTAATTAAAATTGAAATTAGAATTGAATATTGATTTAAATTTGTAATTTGAGATTTTATTTAAATGTTATTAAAATGATTAAGTGAATATTTTCAAAATTTAATAAAATTAAAGTTGAATTTTAAAATATAAATGAAATTTATCAAATTGAGTTATTGTAAATGTTTGAATATTTAAATTTTGAAACCTATTGAATTTGAAGTGGTTTTAATTTGTAGTTCAAACTTGGATTTGAAATCGATATAAATTAAAATGGTTTTAATGAAATTTGAATTGAACCTTTAACCTTTTAATTGAAATTGTTGAACTAAGATTGATTTAAATTGAATTTTTGAGCTAAAGATTGATTTGAACTAATTTGTGAAATTGGAAGAAACAATTCTAATTTGAAACTATTTTCGATATAAACTCTTTTAAATATATAAACTATTTTAATATATATTATTTTTAATTTATAAATAATTTTAAATATATATATTTTAATATATAAACTATTTTTAATGTATAACTATTTTCGACATAAATTATTTTTAATGTATAACTATTCCAATATATAAACTACTTTCAATATTCAAACTATTTAAGTTGGAACTGTTATGATTTTGATTTAATGGATTTCAATGTGAATACTTTGATATGATAGTTTAAGTATTTTGTGGTTATGATTTCGAAAGTGAATATGATTTTGAAGTAAACAATGGTTTCAAAAATGATATGATTTTGAAATGAATATGATATTTTGATATGAAGTATGAACCGTTTGAAAAGTAAAAGAACCAACCGGTGTGAATAAGCGTTTGGTTGTTAAAGAGCCCGGGATTGGACATTGTCATACTCTCTGCCAATACCGAAAACCACTTTAACTGTGCACGTGGTGGAGAATCCAGAACGAAGTAAGATGGTTTGGTGAATGATTCTGTATGAGGTATGAACGCAGCCCTGACCCCTTCGGGTCAGCTTGATATGACTAAAACAGGAGCTATACCGGGTCAAGTGAGGTCGCTCCTCTGATCGGACATGTTTCTTCGATACCATATCTGTTACTTTATGATTGATTTGGTGGCCACCTTCTACTTGATTATGGGAGTGTATTCCGAAGTGGTCGGTAGTAGCTGCTATCCGTTACCACCAGTTCGGGAGTGCAAACGGTAGAATCCTACCATGGCATTGCCTCGCGTGCCTTGTCATATGCCTTATCGCGCCCACTACGAGTTTGGTTTGTGTCATACACTATGGAGTGCCCTTTGATAGCCCTCTAGTTTACGGAGGAATTACGGTACTATATAGATTATGACATTTATATAAAAATGTGATAAAGGGGATATGGGTAACGCCTTAACGCTATTTTAATATTTTACTTTACTGTAGACATTATCTATGTACCGTATTGTATTATGTATGTAGATAGTTTTGTTAGTCCATGAGTTGATGGTTTTGATGACAACAACTTTAAAATAAGATTATAAAATATAAATACTAACATTATAGTTTAGATATATATGTATATGCAAGATTTAACCATGCAGGTACCAAGAATGAAGACTGTACAGTATAGAGATTCAAGATATCAAGATTGAAGACTCATGAGTATCAAGAATATCAAGATTATCAAGATTTCAAGATAAGTATTGAGTCTAGAATTATGTTAAAACTTCATAATAGCACTGAAATCTTCACTCCAATTTTCTTTTGGAATGGAACCCATTTCTACCTATTTAGTGGCTTACAAACCCATGACAAGTAGCTTACAAACCTACGACAAGTGGCTTACAAACCCACGAACATCCTGGTTTTGTACAAGTTCTCGAGTCCTGATGTGATGAGATATTCTGCAGGAAGAAGCTTGCAAAACTACTTCAAAATGATTTTCAAAACTACTTCAGAATGATTTTCAAAACTGCTTTTCAAAATGTTTTAGCCTTAAAAATTATCTTTTCAAATGATTTTCAAAAAGATGTTTTAGCCTTAAAATATTCTTTGTTTTTGTTTTTAATAAACTCTTGTTTTAAACTTCGTTTGTTTTAAATTATCTTTTAATTATAATATATTTATACTTAGATTTAAATATAAAATTATAGTAAAATTTTATATATATTATTCTCTATGTTTATCTATGTATTTTATCTATAGTCAAGTATATTTATAAAGTTTAAATAGTTTTTAATATAAGATAAATGTTATTTTCAAAGAAAATCAAATCTTCAAAAAATGCTTTGGGATGTCGACATGCCCTAGTACCCCATGTCGACATAGTGACAGTTAGATTCAAAAATTTGAATTTCAAAAGAAGTGTCTATTCGCTATTACTTTTCACGAATGGACATGGCTGTTGTTCTTCTATAAATAAGGGTTAGTTTCAACGAATTTGAATATAGATTTTCTGGTTTTTCACTTCTCTTCTTCTTCCACATTTCTTTATACATATTCTTACCATTACTCTGCCGAAATCAACATTGAATCTAACTAGATAATCTCTGGTTTGATTCTCTGTCACTATCTCATCAAGATCCTCAGTATTATTTTGAGTTATAGGCTTTCTTTGTAATCAATAGAATAAAAGGTGTGATTGTAGCCTTGGAAATCAATCAAGTAAGAAAAGGTGTGATTGTAGCCTTGAGAAATCAATTGGGTGAACTTGTTGTCCGGAAATCAAGTATCTCTACCTAGAGGATTGTGATTCTGGAGGGTGTACCTCGTGGCCTTGAAATCGAGGGTTATAATTGTTGAATTGCTTTTGAAAGGAAATCCGTACTTAGTTGTGCGGGACTGGATGTAGGGTAACTCCGAACCAGTATAAAATTCGGTGTGTTCTTTCCTTTACTGCATTTACTTTATTTCTGCATCTGTGTTTGATTCTGTGATTATATCTGTGTCTGAATATTGCATAAATTTGTGTACAAATCAACAATAACTCAAAAAGATTTAGTACTTTCTTATAAACACTATTCACCCCCCTAGTGTTCATTCTAGCCTTAAAATACATATTCCGTACTCCTCACATTTGGTATCAGAGCAAGGTTTTCAAAAGTTTCATAATCTGATTTTTGAAAAAGTTTTTTTTAAATGGCTATGTTTAAGAAATTCGTTAATGCATGTTTAGAAATATTCAGATCATCATTGTCTCTTGAGTCTGCATATAATCAATATTCAAATACAAGTTGTCTACTAAGATTGTTTGATGTGCATGAATCATGCTTTATGGGAGTTGAGGAATCAATGCAGAACAAACAAACTGTGCAGATCAAAAAGAACAAATGGATACTCGATAGTGGATGTTCTAGACACATGACTGAGAATCCAGATATGCTGAATGATATAATATACAAAGACGGAGGACTGGTTAACTTTGGAGACAATTCAAAAGGTTATGTGATCGGCATCGGCAAAGTCGGTAACTTTGAAACTCCTATTATTACTAATGTTTTGCTAGTTAATAATCTGAAACACAATCTGCTAAGTATAAGTCAACTATGCGATAAAGGATATAAAATTAAATTTGAAAAAGATAAGTGTCACATTGAAGATAATAATTCAAACATAATATTTGAGGGAATTAGGAAAAAGAATATTTATATTCTTAGTATGAAAATTTCAAATGATAACTTGTGTCTTTTGGCAAATGCAAGTGACCCTTGGATTTGGCATAAGAAATTTGGGCATTTGAATTTCAAACTCTTATCTAGACTGTGAAAACATGATCTAGTAAGAGGCCTCCCTAAAATGAATTTTAAAGTAGATAGTTTATGTGATGCATGTAAACTAGGAAAACCTAGAAAAAGCTCCTTTAAATTAAAAAAATATAATTTCTACGTCAAAACCTCTTGAATTACTTCATATTGATCTATTTGGTCCATCTCAAATTCTATCAATAAATAATAGTAAATATGTTTTTGTAATTGTAGATGATTATTCTAGATTTACATGGACAATATTTTTAAAACATAAAAGTGATACTTTTGAATATTTTAAGAATTTTTCAAAAACGGTTCAAAATCAACTTTCTAAAAAAATTATAACCATCCGTAGTGATCGCGGTGGTGAATTTGAAAATGAAAAGTTTGAAGAATTATGCAATAAAAAGAGAATAATTCATAATTTTTCATTTCCAAGAACTCCACAACAAAACGAAGTAGTAGAACGTAAAAATAGGACGATTCAAGAGTGTGCGAGAACTATGCTTTCTGATAGTAATTTACCAAAGTACTTTTGGGCAGAAGCAGTTTCTACCGTCTGTTATATTTTAAATAGAATTTTAATTAGACCTTTAACTGATAAGACATCTTATGAACTTATTTACTCAAAGAAACCTAAGGTATCTTATTTTAGAATTTTTGGAAGTAAATGTTTTATTTTAAATACAAAAGATAACTTAGATAAATTTGATCCTAAATCCGACAAAGGTATCTTTATCGGATACTCTAATAGAAGTAAAGCATACAAAGTATTTAATTTAAGAACTAATACCATCGAAGAAACAATGCATGTTTCATTTGATGAAAATTTCAAAAATTTTGAAGAAATAAATGATGAAGAGGATTTAATCACTCAAAACCAAGAGTCAACTGAAACTAATAATGAATTAAATCATCCTAATAAAAGGATTAAACTTTTAAAAGATCACCCTATAGAAAATATACTTGGAGATATGCAATCTGTTGTTAAAACTAGAAACCAACTAAGTCAAATGAATAATGTAGCTTTTATATCAACTATTGAACCCAAAAATCCAGAAGAAGCATCAACTGATGATTCATGGATTTTGGCTATGCAAGAAGAATTAAATCAATTCACTAGAAATGATGTTTGGGAACTTGTTCCTAGACCTAAAAATAAAACAATAATTGGAACTAAATGAGTTTATAAAAATAAAATGAATGAACAAGGAGAGGTTGTTAGAAATAAAGCCCGGTTAGTCGCTCAAGGTTATTGTCAAGATGAAGGAATATATTTTGATGAAACCTTTGCCCGAGTAGCAAGATTAGAAGCCGTTAGGATTCTACTTGCTTTCGCAAATCATAATAATTTCAAATTATTTCAAATGGATGTTAAAAGTGCATTTTTAAATGGTTTTGTAAAAGAAGAAGTATTTGTTGAACAACCACCACTTTTTGAAAATGATAAATTTTCAAATCATGTTTACAAACTTAGAAAGCTCTATATGGTCTAAAGCAAGCTCCTAGAGCCTGGTATGATAGACTAAGATCTTACTTGTTACAATTAAATTTTGAAATAGGTAAAGTAGATAATACTCTTTTTATTAAAAGAAATAAAAATGATTTTCAACTAGTACAAGTCTACGTAGATGATATCATTTTTGGATCAACTAATTTTGAAATGAATAAAGAATTTTCTGAAATAATGACAAAAGAGTTTGAGATGAGTCATATGGGTGAATTAAACTTCTTTCTAGGATTATAAATAAAACAAAGAGATAATGGTATCTTTATTAGTCAAGAAAAATATGCTAAAGACCTAGTTAGTAAATTTGGTTTGACTACTGCGAGTGGAAAACCCACTCCCATGGCAACCAATGAGTACCTTAGTAAAGAAGATCTCTCGAAAGATGTAGATCAAAAATTATATAGAGGAATGATTGGATCACTACTCTATATCACTGCGAGTAGACCTGATATCATGCATAGTGTCTGTCTCTGTGCAAGGTATTAATCCCAACCTAAAGAAACTCACTTAAAAGCTGTAAAACGTATTATAAGATATGTTAAACACACCTTTGATTATGGCTTATTTTATCCTAAAAATGATTCGATTGACTTAATATCTTACCGTGATGCTGATTATGCTGGTTGTAAATCAGACCGAAAAAGTACAAGTGGAACTTGTCACTTTTTAAGGCATTCTCTGATTTCCTAGTTTAGTAAAAAGCAAAACACAGTTTCTCTATCAACAACTGAAGCAGAGTATATTTCTGCTGCTTTGGCTTGTTCTCAAGTAATATATATGCAACAAACTTTAAAAGATTTTGGTTTAAATATCTCAAAATCACCAATTTATTGTGATAATACTAGTGCAATAAATTTATCCAAAAATACTACTCAACATGCTCGAACTAAACATATTGATATCAAACACCATTTTCTCAGAGATAATATAAGTAGAGAAGTAATTACTCTCGACTATATCAATTCTGAAAATCAAATTGTTGATATCTTAACAAAACCCTTAAATGAATCTACATTTACTAAATTAAGAAGAGAATTAGGTATTTGTTCATTAACTGAAATATAAAATATAAATAACAAAGTATAATTAAATATTAAATCAAAATAAATCAAATAGTATTGAGAACCATGTCGACATCCCCCCTATACCCATGTCGACATATAACGTTTTTTTTAACTTTAAATTTTTTTCCCACCAAAATTCAAATAATTGGTTATATATTCTTCTTATTTTCGAAATTTTCTTCAATCTCTCTGTTCTCTTTTTGTTCTATCTTCTGAAATCAATTTATCTATGGCCTCCTCTTCCAAATCAAACATAAAATCAACCTTTTCGTTCCCTTTTCTTACCTCTGGTCCGTTCCAACGTACTACGCTCGTCCGAGTGACAAAAATGGAGGATTCTCTGAAGGATGCAATTCAGTTAATGACAGAAATTCAAATAGTGCAACTCCAAATGGAAAAAGAACAGGAAAGGCAAGGGAAAATTTGCAAATTTCTAATGGACAATCATGCTGATCCAATCTTGATTGACGAGGACTCTTTAGGAGATCATGAACAAGAGGAAAGTGAAGAAGAAGAAGAACCAATGGAAGAAGAGCATGCAAAAGACAACGAAAAAGTCATTTGCGTTGGCGAAGTATGTTTGGACAAGGACGGAAACTTGGTTGAACAACGTGGAAATTTCTGTTTCCATTATCCAAATTGTTCAATCCATAGATCTCCAATTGTCAAAGATACTCAGTAGTTTCTTCTTTTTCGTTTTTCATTGTTATGTGTATATTTGTCACGTTGTATGAAAATATAAATATAAACATATATATATATATATATATATATATAAATATTGTGTGTTCTTATATATGATTCCTATATATGTTATATATAAGTATTATATAGGTACTTGGTTAGGAATGTTAGTGGTTTAGGACTAAGTTTTAGGTTTACAAGTAAGTATTGATTATGTATGATAACACTATCATCATATAGGATATTAGACTAAGAGTTATATTGTTTAGAGTTAGTTTGTTTTTGTTGATGACAAAGGGGGAGAAATATAAAATAGAAGAGTTAGGCATAGATTAAGGGGGAGTTATCAGTTTTAGGGGGAGTTATTAGGATAGAAGTAATATTTTATAAACAACAGTTGTCATCATCAAAAAGGGGAAGATTGTTAGTCCATGAGTTGATGGTTTTGATGACAACAACCTTAGAGTAAGATTATAAAATATAAATACTAACATTATAGTTTAGATATATATGTATATGCAGGATTTAACCATGCAGGTACCAAGAATGAAGACTGTATAGTATAGAGATTCAAGATATCAAGATTGAAGACTCATGAGTATCAAGAATATCAAGATTATCAAGAGTTCAAGATTTCAAGATAAGTATTGAGTCTAGAATTATGTTAAAACTTCATAATAGCACTGAAATCTTCACTCCATTTTTCTTTTGGAATGAAACTCATTTCTACCTTTTTAGTGGCTTACAAACCCACGACAAGTAGCTTACAAACCTACGACAAATGGCTTACAAACCCACGAACATCCTGGTTTTGTACAAGTTCTCGAGTCCTGATGTGATGAGATATTCTGTAGGAAGAAGCTTGCAAAACTACTTCAAAATGATTTTCAAAACTACTTCAGAATGATTTTCAAAACTGCTTTTCAAAATGTTTTAGCCTTAAAAATTATCTTTTCAAATGATTTTCAAAATGATGTTTTAGCCTTAAAATATTCTTTGTTTTTGTTTTTAATAAACTCTTGTTTTAAACTTCGTTTGTTTTAAATTATCTTTTAATTATAATATATTTATACTTAGATTTAAATATAAAATTATAGTAAAATTATATATATATTATTCTCTATGTTTATCTATGTATTTTATCTATAGTCAAGTATATTTATAAAGTTTAAATAGTTTTTAATATAAGATAAATGTTATTTTCAAAGAAAATCAAATCTTCAAAAAATGCTTTGGGATGTCGACATGCCCTAGTACCCCATGTCGACATAGTGACAGTTAGATTCAAAAATTTGAATTTCAAAAGAAGTGTCTATTCACTATAACCTTTCACGAATGGACATGGCTGTTGTTCTTCTATAAATAGGGGTTGGTTTCAACGAATTTGAATATAGATTTTCTGGTTTTTCACTTCTCTTCTTCTTCCACATTTCTTTATACATATTCTTACCATTACTCTGCCGAAATCAACATTGAATCTAACTAGATAATCTCTGGTTTGATTCTCTGTCACTATCTCATCAAGGTCCTCAGTGTTATTCAGAGTTATAGGCTTTCTTTGTAATCAATAGAATAAATGGTGTGATTGTAGCCTTGGAAATCAATCAAGTAAGAAAAGGTGTGATTGTAGCCTTGAGAAATCAATTGGGTGAACTTGTTGCCCAAAAATCAAGTATCTCTACCCAGAGAATTGTGATTCTGGAGGGTGTACCTCGTGGCCTTGAAATCGAGGGTTGTAATTGTTGAATTGCTTTTGAAAGGAAATCCGTACTTAGTTGTGCGGGACTGGATGTAGGGTAACGCCGAACAAGTATAAAATCCGGTGTGTTCTTTCCTTTACTGCATTTACTTTATTTCTGCATCCGTGTTTGGTTCTGTGATTATATCTGTGTCTGAATATTGCATACATTTGTGTACAAATCAACAATAACTCAAAAATATTTAGTAATTTCTTATACACTATTCACCCCCCCCTTAGTGTTCATTCTAACCTTAAGATCCATATTCCGCATTCCTCACAAGTTTCACAGATCCTTAAAGGATGGAATCCCAACATCCTTTAAATTATATTGCATTTCACTTGAGTTGATTTACTTGCATAAGAATGTTAATCCTGACTCGAGTGTTTTGTATTTTGCTTTATGCTCGGGTCAGCCTGAGTGTCACAGCATTTGAGACTCACCTTTGGAGCTTGGAGATCTATCTTATATCCATTCACCTTTTAGTTGTTCCCAGTTGTTTATGTTCAGACTTGTCATTTGCTTATGTATTGAGACTTCTATGTACTTGGAATTTCTGTTGTATTTTGTTTTAGACTTTGATGTTCTGTAGTAGCTTTATGAACCACTATTTATCTATTCCGCTGCATATTGTTGTAATACTCTATGTTTGTGATTCTGTGGTTGATTTGTTTACTGTATATGCTAAGTATTACCAAATATAAATTAACAATCTGTTGTTTTGAGCAATTCAGGTCTGACATGTATGGATTATTGTCGATTTGAATGGTTCGAAATGGCAGGTCGTTACATAAATAATATTTCTTTTTCCTACACAAACAACATGAGCATATGAATAAAGTAACTTTAACAATTTGGTTTTATATGTAATGAAGCTTTTTGCACCTTTGTTATTTTCTGCTATATATCTGCTTTATCCATACTATAACTTTTTGCACCTCCACCTCTATTGAACCACTAAGTGCTTTTACCACACATTTGTAAAATGAGTTATTTGTCTTCCCTTGGCTCTTCCTTTGTTTTCAAAAGGACTTGCAATTTTTTTCAGTTTGATATAACTCTCATATGCCAAACTCTTCCCTTTATCGATCAAATTTAAGCTTGCATAATACAGTTGCCTTGCGACCCACTGGTCTCTCCTTACACATCCCTCATCACCGTTGATAGAAAATTTCAACAATAAGTGCCTGGTCGAAACATATCCATTGATGGCATTAAGGGCCGACCATCCAAATAAGGCATTGTACACTGAGAGTATGCTCATTATAACAGATTGAAGACTTGTTTTCCAAGGGTTTAATTATGTAGAGTTTTTCTGAACGGGGGGCAGCTGTGGTCTTTGTCACCAAATCTGATGGTTCTTTGAGGATGTGTGTTGATTATAGAGAGCTGAACAAGCTTACTATTAAGAACAGATATCCTATGCCTCATATCAATGATATGTTTGATCAGCTCTATGGAGCTAAAGTATTCTCTTAGCTTGATCTTGCTATCGGTTTTCACCAGCTTCAGGTAGCTGAGGAGAGCATTCCCAAGACAGCTTTCCGAACAGAGAATGGTTTCTATGAATGGTTAGTCATGCCCTTTGGATTAACCAATGCTCCTGCCTTCTTCATCGATCTCATGAATCGCGTTTTCCACGATGTTCTCAACAAGTTTGTCCCCATTTTCGTTGATGATATTCTCATCTTTTCTAAGTCTGAGAAGGAACATGAGTCATATTTGGGCTATGTGCTGAAAACTCTTAGGAGTCATCAGTTGAAAGCCCAAATTTTCTAAATGCTATTTCTGGAGGGATAAAGCCCGATTCCTTGGGCATATTGTTTATAAAAATAGAGTCTCGGTTGACCCGGTTAAGGTCGCCGCGATTAATATAAGTCTATCCATCTTTCCTCTTTTGTAATTTAATCATCTTATCTTCATTTCGAGCCTATCTTCTTAGTTAGATTTCTCTTTGATTAGGGTCATTCTAAATTTGATTCTCTATCCTTATTCTAAAATCCATTCTTGAATCATCTTATGAGAGAGCGTATTTGTAATTGATATAAAAATGTTTTATATTGTGTTGTTTGAGTTGTTAAGTTTGAATTTTGGGTTTCGATCGATTCGTCTAGCTAACGCTATCGATTGAAATTCCAAAACACTTGAACAGAGAAAACTGATACAATATTGTTTTCGAAATTGGTAAATGAAATAATTTAATGTATGATTATATTTTATATGTAAAAGTATAGTTTTTCGAAATTAGATAGTTAAATGAATTGGTTGTTAGAAATGATAGTACTAGATTATCATTTATTGTTTTGTCAGCATTCCTAAACCATTAACTATTGTTGTATGTTATAAGGAGATGAAATTTTATAAACATGGTTTATAAATCTGATTTACAAATGAAATGAATTTAAAGTAAGGATTTGAGAATTTAATATTCGGTGCTTTTCAAAAATTGGAAGTATTTTTGAAGAATATATTACTTGAAAGTATTTTCGAATTAAAATTGTTTCCAAATAATTTAAAAAAAAGAAGTAAATTAGTACTCTCCTCTTATGTCGCTGGAAAATAATTTCGATGATGACTGCAGCATCATCGACATTCATTTTCAAGTCTTAAAGTGGGGAGACCACCACTTAGTAGCTTTGCTACACTTTTGTTTTGGAAAATGGATTTGATTTGAATTTCTTGTGTATGATTTGATGTACAAAATATATATATGTATGTATTTATTTCAAAATGGTTTGAAGTGGAACCGAAAATTTAACTCTTAAGTTTTATGTTAAGTGATGGTTTTCAATTATTGAAATGAAGCAATTTTTTTGAATAATTGGAGTGTCTAAAATGATGAATGAAATTGAAACAACTTGAAACAGTTGACCTAGGATAAAATTTATTTGTATAATACTCAATTGCATTCTAAACATATATAACTTACCTGAAATATTCAAAAAGTTAAAATGTTAGTGTGAATATGTAATTGAAGGTTATACAAGAGAAAATTAAAGTAATAAAAATGTTCAAACTAAATTTTGCTTAATAGAAATTTTCTAAATAAAAGGTAAATTTGTATAGTGCTCAATTACATTCGGAAACATTAATATAACTTACCTAGAAAAAGTTTGAATGTGTTTCGAATCTATCTTTCCTTTTTGTTGTTTATATTCTCCTATCTCGTTTCTTTGTGGGGACGAAAAGTTTTGAGTGGGGGAGAGTGTAACGACCCAGAAATTTTAACGATTTAAATAACGTAATTAACTAAATTTTTCATGAAAATAAACAATTTAAATAATAGCAATGAAAATTTGATATTTCATATACGTCTATTTATACGTAGCAAGTGTCAGATTTTCATTGGAAAATTTGTAAGTTTGTTCTGTTGTGAAATTTCAATTTAAAATTTAAAATCAGTTAAATTTGATGAAAATAAAATATTTTGAAATCTGAATATTTTTACATAATAAAAATGTAAACCATTTTCTGAGTGAGATGTCATATTTCGTTTCGCCAAATTTGGATTGCTCTAGCTCCGATTATTTTCGACGTTTTAGCAGCATTTTCGGCAGCGAAAATCGAGTTTTGATAGGTTGGTCGTGTCACTGATATTTGTGTACAATCTTGTTCGTCTCATCGTGCTGATTTCCACAGTATATTCATTTGTGTGTTTCAGCATTCGGTACGCGGCAAAATTTGCGAAATGATTAGTCGTATCGGTTTTGCATTTGAGCCTTTTGGTTTCCTTGTGACCTTTCATTTGTCCATCGGCAGAAAACAAATGGCCACTAGTTATTAATATTCTCTGAATTCAATTGCTGACTTTCAATATTCCCTGGTTTCAATTTATATGTTGGCTTGTCCTTTCACTTTCATTTTTCTCTACCTTTTAGCTTTCGCTCTGTTCTTACTGTGACGACCACCCATGACCACTGCACCGAATCTAGAGATAGTGCGCTGTAAAGTGTGCCAGGTAGCCAAGGACGATTGCCAGGGTAAATTAAAACAGTAGAATCTATCGTATTACTCACAGCGCATGGACAAAATACAATAGAATATATATATAGTGAAGCTTCACAGAATAGAATCTCATCAATAAAACTTCATAATAGTTGAATACAAACATCTGAATAGTCAATACATCAAGCCTCACTACATAACACTCAGAGAATATACAAGCAGCGGAACATCCAGTACATATAGTAAAAAGATAATATGCAATCCTCCAGCTCGTCTTCGTCATCAGCATCGTGGAAAGCAAGAACAGCACCTGTCACCTGCTACCTAGTCTGCCCGTCCCAAAATGGATGAACAGCCCAAGGCAATAAGAGTTAAAACATAAAGCCTTGAGTCAGACAACAGTCTTAGTGAGCGGTAAATTAACTAACAACATACCAAAAGAGCATAAAGGAAAAGGAATAGGAATACAACCCTCCCACTCCACCTCTTTCTACAGTGATATCCCCCAGACACACACTAAGCAGAAACAAACATAGCAGAGCATACAATTTAAAGTAAAGCAATTATCACTCGAGTCAAGGACGATGTTTTCCAAGTACAAACCCCCAAGGCCTAAACCAAGATCAGATAAGCACCCAGAAAATACCGCTCTTGAGACCGAATGACGATACAACCAAACATCCATGACTCTGGCTATCACTGTTATCATTGCTTCGATATCATCGTTAATTGAATGACCGGCTCATTATTTCATCCGTCCGTCAAGGGCTAATGGAAACCCCGGTTCTAGACATAACTCCGCACGTCATCGTGACCCGTGCCTAGGACTATCGAATCTGCCCAGAGTACTTGACTACCAATCAGTAGCCTTCAGGGACTATCGAATCTGCCCAACATACTCTTGATTTGAGCATGCTAGAAACTTCAACAACGATGAGATCTCAGCCTTCTAGTCATCCTCCTCGACGACTATTTCCATACTAGCTCAAGCGCCTCTCGAGCAAACCATTATCCTCAAACTCGAACCATATCACCGAGTTATCAACATGCTTGGAATGATCCCGTCTGGATTAGACCAAGACTATCTCATACTATACTTCGCCTCATCATCATCATAGCAAATCTTCATTTCAACATCATCATCAAATCTATCCATATGAGCTTCATCATCCGCTACATATGCCACAAGCAGCTTTTCCAATTCAAGAGCCTTTCCCTTAGCTTTCAAATCATCTTCGACCATCTTGTCTAAATCAAATCATCAATCATCTAATTCATAGCAATCAATCAAATCAAACATTAATCCAAGTAAACAAGCATTCAAATATGATCTAAATAAACAATTATAACAATAATGACAATTTCGTAATTAAAGAGTCAAAAGTCTAACAAGCATGAAAATATGAGCAATATCTCTATAATCTTGATGAATGAACTTGCATAGGTTAACATGTAGTAAAATGGATGCCAAATCATTATGAACAATGGATCTATACTTAGGATTAGGAAAATGCATGGAAATCACTACTTTAGCACAAAATCAAGCCAACGATCCGATATACCCCTTTGGATCCGTGTGAGAGATAATCACCACTCACCAAATCACCTAAACACCTCAAAAGCAACACACTTCAGATCTGGACAGCGAAGGATCTAACTCGATCTATCACAAATCCGCTTCAAACGATGAAATCCCTCTTCAATGGATGTAGATCTTCAATCTAAGCTCTTCGATCTTCGATTTGATCTTCGATTTGGATGGAAGGAAGCACAAGATTAGAGTGGAGAAAAGAAGTGAAGAAGTGTAGAAGTCGAGCTCTCAAAATGACAGCACTTCGTCGCTTCGAAATCCGGATTCAAAAAGTGAAGAAAAACACACCTATTTATAGGCAGTTTTCATAGGTCGTCCGCCCTCATAGGTCGCCCACGACCTAACTCTCGCGACCTACGACCTAAGAAACCCCACGACTTAAAATCTTCGACCTAACAGCCCCAAGCATCTACGACCTAACGTCTTAACATATGTGCACACATACGACCTAACCAGATGCGCTTCTACGACCTAACGACTTAGCGCATCAGCGCACCCAAGCAACCTACGACCTATCCCAGGTGCGCTTCCTCGCGACCTAACGAATGCGCATCCATGCGACCTAACAGATCCAACGACCTACGCGCATCCGCGACCTAACAGATCCAACGACCTACGCGCATCCGCGACCTACGACCTAAAAAACCTGCGACCTAACACACACACGCGACCTAACCAACTTAGCCAGGAAAGGTTACTAACCCTTAGGTCGCTAACTCCTATAGGTCGCTAACTCCTATAGGTCGCTAACTCTTATAGGTCGCTAACTACCAGCTCTCCTAGGTCGATGCAAACCCTTAAGTCGCTCAAACCTTAGGTTGCCAACTCTTATAGGTTGCTAACTCTCTTAGGTCGCTCCAATCTCCTAGGTCGCTCACTCGACCTAACCTACCCCACGACCTATCTTCTATACGACCTAACTATTACACGACCTAACTTCTTAGGTCGTTCCAATCCTTAGGTCGCTCCACTTCACTAAGTCGTCTACTCCTTAACTCGCCATCTTCCTTAGGTCGCTCCAAACCCTCATACGACCTAAGACTTGGACTCTGGACGACTTATCAACAATGCGACCAAATGTCAACTGTTTTACGATGTTTCGATCCGTAAAAATACGGGTCGTTACATTCTCTCCCCCTTAGGAATTTCGCCCCCGAAATTCCAAACAAACAAGAGCAATCAAAGACTATTCTGCACGCCTACCATCTATAGCAATCAACAAACCATGCATCCAATTCTAGCTTAGCATGTAGAATTCTAAAACTAGAACAAGTTACAATATCGTGAGATGACACGACACCTTAGGGCCATACCTTGAAGAGTTCAGGATGAGCTGCTTTCATCCTCTCTTCCACCTCCCATGTACAGTCGTTATCATCATCACTCTATTGTATCTTGAGCAACTTAACTACCTTCCTCCTAAGCTGTTTCGTGTCGGTTTCCACAACACGAAGCGGCTTACGAGGTCTCTTATCGACTGGATCAATCTCAAAATCTTCACAGCTATCAGCAGAAACCACTGTATTCGAGTCGTGCACATACTTCCGTAGATATGATACATGAAAAACATTGTGCACACCCGCCATCTTTTCTGGTAACTCCAATCTGTAGGCGAGCTTTCCAATTCGCTCGATGATCGGGAATGGTCCAACAAATCTCGAAGTCAATTTTCCTTTCTTCCCGAATCGAATAACATTCTTCAGAGGAGAAATCTTCACAAAAACCATATCACCTACGTCGAATTCCAAATCCTTTCGACGCTTATCGGCATAACTTTTCTGACGGTCCTGGGCTGCCTTCATTCGTTGCCGAATGATCTCTATGCAATCCGAAGTGTGTCGAATCATCTCTGGCCCAAGTATCAACTTTTCTCCTGTTTCTAACCAACATGTCGGAGAGTTACACGGTCTCCCATACAATGCCTCATACGGTGCCATACCAATGCTTGACTGGTAACTGTTGTTATACGAAAATTCCACCAAATGTAGGTGATCTTACCATGATCCTCCGAAATCCAAAACACAAGCTCTAAGAAGATCTTCCAAAACTCGGTTGACTCTCTCGGTCTGACCATCTGTTTGAGGGTGATAAGCTGTACTCAAACATAACTCGGTTCCCAAAACCTCCTGAAAGATCTTCCAAAATCCACTAGTGAACAATGGGTCTCGATCGCTCACTATACTCTTCGGAATACCATGGAATCAAACTATCCACTTAACATATAACTCAGCCAACTTTGATGCAGTCCTAGTCGATCGAACAAGAATAAATCTTGCACTCTTAGTCAAACGATCTACAATGACCCAAATCCCCTCATTTCCCGTTCTTGTTCTAGGTAGTCCATCAATAAAATCCATCGATATTTGCTCCCACTTCCATGTAGGAACTTCTAATGGCTGAAGCAATCCACTTGGCTTCTTCTGTTCGGCTTTCACCAACTGGCAGTTCATGCACTTGGAAATAAAATTTCCGACATCCTTCTTCATACCTTCCCAGTAATAGGTTCTCTTCATATCCCGATACATCTTATTTCCACCTGGATGAATTGTCAGCTTCGAGTGATGACTTTCCTTCAGAACTTCACTTCTCAATTCATCTATATCGGGAACAACTAGTCGTCCTTGTTTTCGAAGCCAACCCTCTCGATCAACCACGAATCCTTTATCCTTTTTTGGTTCCAATCCAGATTCCAAATCACGAATAACCTTGACAATCTTATCATCTCGCTTTTGACTCTCGCCAATTCTTTCCACAAGAGTCGGTCTTATCGATAAGTTTGCCAACATCTCAGGTTCCAATTCACATCTGGGCCTGAAGTCAAATCCAGCTAAATACTCGAGATTCTTCCATTCCGAAAACATGGCTCCCAATCCTACATGTCTTCGACTTAACGCATCTGCCACTGCGTTACCTTTTCCCGGAGTATAAGCTATACCAAAATCATATGATGCCAAAAACTCTAGCCAACGTTGCTGCCGAAGATTCAAATCCTTTTGGGAGGAAAGATACTTCAACGACTTATGATCTGTAAACAACTCGAATCGAACTCCCAATAGATAATGTCTCCACATCTTCAGAGCAAAAACAATCGCCGCTAACTCCAAATCATGAGTCGGGTAATTCCTTTCATGTGGCTTCAGTTGTCGACTTGCATACGCAACAACTTTATCCCTCTGCATCAGTACTGCTCCAAGTCCAGTACCACATGCGTCGGTGTAGACCACCATCTCATCATTCCCACTCGGAATAGTCAAAACAGGAGCACTTGTCAGTTGCTCTTTCAGTATTCCGAAAGCTTGCTCACACTTATCTTCCCATCTGAACACTTGGTTCTTTTTCGTCAATCCTGTCAATGGTGCAGCCACCTTGGAGAAGTCTTTGATAAATCGACGATAATATCCTGCTAATCCAAGAAAACTTCTCACATCAGATGCATTCTTAGGTCTACCCCAATCCTGGATTGCTGCCACCTTGGTGGGATCAACCGCTATTCCATTTCCAGAGATAACATGGCCTAAGAACCTCACTTCACTCTTCCAGAAGTGACACTTCGAAAACTTAGCCTTCAGCTGATGTTTCCGCAAGATTTCCAAAACAATACGCAAGTGCGTCTTATGCTCTTCTTCAGTTCTGGAATAAATCAAAATATCATCCACGAACACTAACACAAACTTGTTCAACTAATCTCTGAACACTCTATTCATAAGATCCACAAAATATGCTGGTGCATTAGTCAATCCAAACGGCATTACCAGCCACTCAAAGAAACCGGATGGTGTCGTAAAAGCAGTCTTCGGCACACTATCCTTAGCCACACTCAACTGGTGAAATCCCGTTGCCAAATCCATCTGAGAAAACACCTTAGCTTCGTGAAGCTGATCAAACAAGTCATCTATTCTCGGCAATGGATACTTGTTCTTCTTAGTCACCTTATTCAGCTCACGATAATCCACACACAACCTCAGCGATCCATCTGCTTTGGTTACAAACACAACTGGTGCACCCCATTCGGACACACTATGCCGAATGAATCCTTTCTGCAAAAGATCATCAACCTGCACCTTCAACTCCTACTGTTCCCTAGGCGCCATCCGCCTAAGAGGCATCACAACAGGTCTGGCTCCGTCAACTAGATCTATACGAAACTCGATCTCTCTATGCGGCGGTAACCCTTTGACCTCGTCAAAGACATCCTCAAATCCATTAGCGATTGGCAACGATGACAGTCCATCCCGTGGAACAACCAGCGAATACATGAAGCTCATGAAGACGCCTTCTTCACGCTTACATCGTATCACAATCCTTCGCCCCTCCACATTCTCGACTGTCACCTCCAACCTTTAACAATCAACCTTTGCCGCATATCTCCTAAGCCAGTCCATAGCCAAAATAATTCCGAACCCCGCAAAGTTCAGAACAAAACAATCACAAAAAAAAGAGCAATCATGACTCGATACAATCAGACCACGACATAGCATACACAAACAAGACGAACCCCCAACTGGATTAGTCACGACCAATGGCCTATCAACAATATCCGGTTCTAAACCTAACCGGCCTACAAGTTCATTACAAACAAACGAATGCGACGTCCCAGTATCAAATAGCACTCTAACTGGAACACCACATAGGAAAAGAGTACCTTGAACCACTACACTCTTTCCTTTCTCTTCAGCGGTATAATCCTTGCACAACTTAGCAAAATCCACCGGTTTTGGAGTTTGAACTTGAACTCCAACATCCACCGATGGCCCCGGAGCTGGCATCCTTCTCATGATCGAAGTCATCATAGCTTCGAACATAGCATCATAATCAACAGCCCCCTCAGTAGCACGGCCTACCCTAGTAGCTGGTCTCCCTCTTCGACTCATCCTTAATATCTATAAAAAGGAATGATTAGCACACCTAGAGAAACAACTGCATAAAGGACTCAAACTCTATTAAGCTACTATATTATATATAGTAATCATCCATCAAAATACAATTACGTCTCTCATACGTAGTTACGTCAGCGAGCGTTGGGTAAAATCGATTAACCAATGCTCTGATACCAAATGTGACGACCGCCCATGACCCCTGCACCGAATCTAGAGATAGTGCGCTGTAAAGTGTGCCAGGTAGCCATGGACGATTGCCAGGGTAAATTAAAATAGTAGAATCTATCGTATTACTCACAGCGCATGGACAAAATACAATAGAATATATATATAGTGAAGCTTCACAGAATAGAATCTCATCAATAAAACTTCATAATAGTTGAATACAAACATCTAAATAGTCAATACATCAAGCCTCACTACATAACACTCAGAGAATATACAAGCAGCGGAACATCCAGTACATATAGTAAAAAGATAATATGCAATCCTCCAGCTCGTCTTCGTCAGCAGCATCGTGGAAAGCAAGAACAGCACCTGTCACCTGCTACCTAGTCTGCCCGTCCCAAAATGGACGAACAGCCCAAGGCAATAAGAGTTAAAACATAAAGCCTTGAGTCAGACAACAGTCTTAGTGAGCGGTAAATTAACCAACAACATACCAAAAGAGCATAAAGGAAAAGGAATAGGAATACAACCCTCCCACTCCACCTCTTTCTACAGTGATAGCCCCCAGACACACACTAAGCAGAAACAAACATAGCAGAGCATACAATTTAAAGTAAAGCAATTATCACTCGAGTCAAGGGCGATGTTTTCCAAGTACAAACCCCCAAGGCCTAAACCAAGATCAGATAAGCACCCAGAAAATACCGCTCTTGAGACCGAATGACGATACAACCAAACATCCATGACTCTGGCTATCACTGTTATCATTGCTTCGATATCATCGATAATTGAATGACCGACTCATTATTTCATCCATCCGTCAAGGGCTAATGGAAACCCCGGTTCTAGACATAACTCCGCACGTCATCGTGACCCGTGCCTAGGACTATCGAATCTGCCCAAAGTACTTGACTACCAATCAGTAACCTTCAGGGACTATCGAATCTGCCCAACGTACTCTTACTTTGAGCATGCTAGAACCTTCAACAACGATGAGATCTCAGCCTTCTAGTCATCCTCCTCGACGACTATTTCCATACTAGCTCAAGCGCCTCTCGAGCAAACCATTATCCTCAAACTCGAACCATATCACCGAGTTATCAACATGCTTGGAATGATCCCGTCTGGATTAGACCAAGACTATCTCATACTATACTTCACCTCATCATCATCATAGCAAAGCTTCATTTCAACATCATCATCAAATCTATCCATATGAGCTTCATCATCCGCTACATATGCCACAAGCAGCTTTTCCAATTCAAGAGCCTTTCCCTTAGCTTTCGAATCATCTTCGACCATCTTGTCTAAATCAAATCATCAATCATCTAATTCATAGCAATCAATCAAATCAAACATTAATCCAAGTAAACAAGCATTCAAATATGATCTAAATAGACAATTATAACAATAATGGCAATTTCGTAATTAAAGAGTCAAAAGTCTAACAAGCATGAAAACATGAGCAATATCTCTATAATCTTGATGAATGAACTTGCATAGGTTAACATGTAGTAAAATGGATGCCAAATCATTATGAACAATGGATCTATATGGATCTATACTTAGGATTAGGAAAATGCATGGAAATCACTACTTTAGCACAAAATCAAGCCAACGATCCGATATACTCCTTTGGATCCGTGTGAGAGATAATCACCACTCACCTAATCACCTAAACACCTCAAAAGCAACACACTTCAGATCTGGACAGCGAAGGATCTAACTCGATCTATCACAAATCCGCTTCAAACGATGAAATCCCTCTTCAATGGATGTAGATCTTCAATCTAAGCTCTTCGATCTTCGATTTGATCTTCGATTTGGATGGAAGGAAGCACAAGATTAGAGTGGAGAAAAGAAGTGAAGAAGTGTAGAAGTCGAGCTCTCAAAATGGCAGCACTTCGTCGCTTCGAAATCCGGATCCAAAAAGTGAAGAAAAACCCACCTATTTATAGGCAGTTTTCATAGGTCGTCCACCCCCTTAGGTCGCCCACGACCTAACTCTCGCGACCTACGACCTAAGAAAACCCACGACCTAAAATCTTCGACCTAACAGCCCCAAGCCTCTACGACCTAACGACTTAACATATGCGCACTCATACGACCTAACCAGATGCGCTTCTACGACCTAACGACTTAGCGCATCAGCGCACCCAAGCGACCTACGACCTATCCCAGGTGCGCTTCCTTGTGACCTAACGAATGCGCATCCATGCAACCTGATAGATCCAACGACCTACGCGCATCCGTGACCTAACAGATCCAACGACCTACGCGCATCCGCGACCTACGACCTAACAAACCTGCGACCTAACACACACACGCAACCTAACCAACTTAGCCAGGAAAGGTTACTAACCCTTAGGTCGCTAACTCCTATAGGTCGCTAACTCCTATAGGTCGCTAACTACCAGCTCTCCTAGGTCGCTGCAAACCCTTAAGTCGCTCAAACCTTAGGTCGCCAACTCTTATAGGTTGCTAACTCTCTTAGGTCGCTCCAATCTCCTAGGTCGCTCACTCGACCTAACCTACCCCACGACCTAAGCCAGCACACGACCTATCTTCTATACGACCTAACTATTACATGACCTAACTTCTTAGGTCGTTCCAATCCTTAGGTCGCTCCACTTCACTAAGTCGTCTACTCCTTAACTCGCCATCTTCCTTAGGTCGCTCCAAACCCTCATACGACCTAAGACTTGGACTCTGGATGACTTATCAACAATGCGACCAAATGTCAACTGTTTTACGATGTTTCGATCCGTAAAAATACGGGTCGTTACACTTACCTTCTAAATAATATATATATATATATATATATATATATAAAGCATATATATTTTGGTCTGAGAAACTTGTTCTTCTTCTTTTTGCCGGCCTCTTCACTTTCCATCTTGCTCGTCCATCCTTACACGTAGCCGAACCCATCACCTTCCTCCTTCCTTCCCTGACTGCCCGTGCCGACCATTTCACAAACCTCCACCCTTTCCATCAACCCTCTCCGCTCCCATCCCCTAGCCACCAGTCACCTTACACCCAATAGCACCTGACAGCCTCACTCCGCTAAGACTCCAAGACTCCAAGCACTAGTGCCCACCACCAAAGACACCCGGCTTCGACTTACCTCCCTCTGGCCGCAATTCTCCACCAGTGCCTCTCTACCTTCCTCCGCCTTATCCTCCTCCGTGCCTTCTGCCCACGCAGCAGTCCTCCTCCCCGCATCAACCTCATCCGCCTATGCCTTCCCTTCCCTCCGAAAGCCCTCTAGCCTTGCCCTGCCGTACCGCCGAATCTTCCCATCACCGAAACACGTCAGCTCATCCTCCTCCCTCCGCCCACGTGACGTCAGCACCACCAAAGAAGCCGCCTCTGCCTCTCCCTCTCCCTTTCTCACTACCGAAACCCGACTCGAGCATCTGACTTTCATTGCCACTCAGTCCTCCCCTCCGTTGCCCACACAGCCACTGACCGCCTCCTTCGAACCTTTCTCCACCACGCCTGAACCCGAACGCCGGCCTTCCCTCTCCGCCACCATTGCTCCGTCTGCCTTCACACCTGACAGCTCAGCCGACCTTGTGCCATTTCCGCCACCACAGCCTTGTCCCGTCTCTGCCGAACCACTGTACTCCAGCCACCCTTCAGGCAACAGCTTCTCTTCCTCTTTATTATAAAAAAAGAAAGGAAAATAAATGTTATATATATATATAGTATTTTCATCGAATTCAAGTTCGGTCACTTTGCTTTGCTTTGCCTTGTGTGCTCGCTGTCCGGATTTACAGCAGTTGTTGCTTTGGTTTGTCGCTGTCCCGTTGTCGATCCGTGCTTATCCGTATCCGGTTGGTGATTTGTCGCTTATCCGTGTGCTTGTCCGTGTCCATTTTCTTTCATTCTTGTTGCTTCTCTAGCCTCGAAAAATAAGCAATCACTTACGATTAACATTCATACGCTTAGTAAATTTATTTCACATGAAATGACGATTGAATATGTTGTTAAATTTGAATTTGTTTGTAATTTAATCGTTGAATATGATATGTTAATATTTTAAATTGTTTACCTATGTTAATTGACATATGACACCAATAACCTGTTGGTATATATATTATATTTAAATTGTTAATTATGATATATGCTTGTCAATTGATATGTTATGCTATTTTATATTATCATTCTATTGTTCGCACACTGCAAGTTCCCTGTTAGTTAGGAATTCCCTATGGGTTGAAATGATACATACCCGAACGATCTTATAGATTAGGGGAAAATCGTTATGGGTTGAAATGGTAAACTCAAGCGATTTTATTGATTTTGAAATTTTGGGATTGCGGGTTGAAATGATATATACCCGTAAAATTTAAGTTATTGCGGATTGAAATGATAAATATCCATATCACTTGACCATAGGATAGAAAATTATATACAGACACCATCGGTCTATTTTGAAAAATAATTTCCAAAGTTTTGAAAGGAAATAGATGGGTCTTAATAAATATTGATTTTTAAAATATAATATAACGATTTTATTTTAATTTTAATATGTGTGTAAGAGTTAGATTTAAAATTATATGTTTTGGAAATTTTAAAATTATAAGTTAAGTTTGAAAAATGTAAATTTTAAGATTTTACTTATAATTTTATTATTATTTTTAAATATATATAACAAGATTTAATATAAATTTAATAAAAATCTAATATAATAAAATTTAATTTAATTAATAGATGTATAATATGTTTAAATATTTATTTAAAATTATATTAATATTTTGTAAATAGATTTTTGTAATAACTTTAATAACTTAAGGTTGGAAAGATAAATTGAAGTTGATTTGTAATTTAATTTGTTAAGAATTATATTGTATTTAAATTGATTTGGAACTTATTGATTTTGAGATTTTATATGATGTTATAACTTGATAATGTGATTTTGTTGAAAGGTGATTAAATGAATATTTTCAAATTTAAATAAAATTGAAATTGAATATTTAATATTGATTTAAATTTGTCATTTGAAATTTTATTTAAATGTTATTAAAATGATTAAGTGAACATTTTCAAAATTTAATAAAATTAAAGTTGAATTTTGAAATATAAATGAAATTTATCAAATTGAGTTATTGTAAATGGTTGAATATTTAAACATTGAAACCTATTGAATTTGAAGTGGTTTAAATTTGTAGTTCAAACCTGGATTTGAAATCGATATAAATTAAAATGGTTTTAATGAGAATTTGAATTGAACCTTTAACCTTTTAATTGAAATTGTTGAACCGAGATAGATTTAAATTGAATTTTTGAACTAAAGATTGATTTGAATTGATTTGTGAAATTGGAAGAAACAATTCTAACTTGAAACTATTTTCGATATAAACTCTTTTATATGTATAAACTATTTTAATATATATTATTTTAAATTTATAAACAATTTTAAATATATATATTTTAATATATAAACTATTTTTAATATATAAACTATTTTAAGATATAACCTATTTTTAAATATAAACTATTTTTAATGTATAACTATTTCAATATATAAACTACTTTCAATATTCAAACTATTTAAGTTGGAACTGTAATGATTTTGATTTAACGGATTTAAATGCAAATACTTTGATATGATAGTTTAACTTATTTTGTGGTTATGATTTCGAAAGTGAATATGATTTTGAAGTAAACAATGGTTTCAAAAATGATATGATTTTGAAATGAATATGATATTTTGATATGAAGTATGAACCGTTTGAAAAGTAAAAGAACCAACCGGTGTGAAATAAGCGTTTGGTTGTTAAAGAGACCGGGATCGGATATTATCATACTCTATTCCAATACTGAAAACCACTTTAACAACTGTGCACGTGGTGGAGAATCTAGAACGAAGTAGGATGGTTTGGCGAACGATTTTGTATGAGGTATGAACGCAGCCCTGATCCCTCGGTTTAGCTTGATATGACTAAAACAAGAGCTATACCGGGCCAAGTGAGGTCGCTCCTCCGATCGGACATGCTTCTTCGATACCATATCTGTTACTTTGCGATTGATTTGGTGGCCACCTTCGATTTGATTATAGGAGTGTGTTTCGAGGTGGGCGGTAGTAGCTGTTATCCGTTACCACCAGTCCGGAAGTGCAAACGGTAGAATCCTACCCTGGCATTGCCTCGCGTGCCTTGTCATATGCCTTATCGTGCCCACTACGAGTTTGGTTTGTGTCGTACACTATGGAGTGCCCTCTGCTAGCCCTCCAGTTTGCGAAGGAATTACGGTACTGAGACTACATCATTTATATAAAAATGTGTTAAGGGGGATATGGGTAACGCCTTAACGCTATTTTAATATTTTACTTTACTATAGACATTATCTATGTAGCGTATTGTATTATGTATGTAGATAGTTTCACGGATCCTTAAAGGATGGAATCCCAACATCCTTTAAGTTATATTGCATTTCACTTGAGTTGATTTACTTGCATAAGAATGTTAATCCCGACTCGAGTGTTTTGTGTTTTGCTTTACGCTCGGGTCAGCCTGAGTGTCACAGCATTTGAGACTCACCTTTGGAGCTTGGAGCTTTGCTTGGAGATCTATATTTTATCCATTCAGATTTCAGTTTTACCAGTTGTTTATGTTCAGACTTGTCATTTGCTTATGTATTGAGACCTCTATGTACTTGGATTTCTGTTGTATTTTGTTTTATACTCTGATGTTCTATAATAGCTTCATGAACTACTATTTATCTATTCCGCTGCATATTGTTGTAATACTCTATGTCTATGATTCTGTGATTGATTTATTTACTGTATATGCTAAGTTTTGCCAAATATAAATTAACAATCTGTTGTTTTGAGCAATTCAAGTCTGACATGTGTGGATTATTGTCGATTTGAATGGTTCGAAATGGCAGGTCGTTACATAAACAATATTTCTTTTTCCTACACAAACAACATGAGCATATGAATAAAGTAACTTTTACAATTTGGTTTTATATGTAATGAAGCTTTTTGCACCTTTGTTATTTTCTGCTATATATCTGCTTTATCCCCACTATAACTTTTTGCACCTCCACCTCTATAGAACCGCTAAGTGCTTTTTCCATACAGTTATAAACTGAGTTATTTGTCTTCCCTTGGTTCTTCCTTTGTTTTCAAAAGGACTTGCAATTTTTTTCAGTTTGATATAATTCTCATATGCCAAACTCTTCCCTTTATCGATCAAATTGAAGCTTGCATGATATAGTTGCCTTGCGACCGACTAGTCTCTCCTTACACATCCCTCATCACTGTTGATAGAAAATTTCAACAATAAGTGTCTGGTCGAAACATATCCATTGATGGCATTAAGGGCCGACCATCCAAATAAGGCATTGTACACTGAGATACTCATTATAACAAATAAAGTTTTAAATACCTTAAAGTATGACCCAAAGCCAACTTTTACAACAAGATTTCACTCCTTGAGCGAAATAGCCCCTTCGTCATTGAAACCGTAGATCGGTGTCCGACTAGGCTTAAGTACACTTTCAAGTAATCCCATTTTATTGAATGCATGCTTAAAAATTAATGCTTACGGCTATTCTGGTATCCACCATAATTTTGAAAACTTCCAAGAGACTGATTTGAGTAGTAATCATGAGGATATCATTATAAGGGTGACATACACCTTACTTATCAAGATCTCCGAAGGTGATCCTTGGCTCAACTTCCTCATCTTCTCGGACCCTCCTACTTTAAATACTGTTTCTTTGGTCCTTTATGCATCATTGATATATATATTTTTACTACTTCTGTTGGACCCAGCTACATGTGGGGCCCCTAATATTACACTAACAAAATTCCATGGTGTTAGCAATGTTCTTGACACCCGTGTTGATTGTTGTGCATTTTCGGGTTCAACCAAGTGCATGCCCCTCGCCCACTCTTGGTTCTTAAAAACTCATCAAGTTTTCCTACTCTCACGAGCCTATTGGTAAAGGCTTTAAGGAATCATCATTCTTTTGTACGATGGACATTTGTCTATGATAAGAACAATACATGCCCACTCGGTTGGGTTCTGGTTGTTCTGCCATTTTCACTATTAGATACTTAATTCTATCTTGGGTTAGTGAATATATTTGGGAATATGAATGGATTAGTGGGTGAGTTTCGACAGTTTGGAATTCCCATCTCGATTTCTTTGCTAGATTAAAGTTTCTTCCTTTGTCTATCCATTTTCAGCACTTGCCTATAGCTCTCTTTGGTTCCTCAATTCGAATTTCTCCCTTAGCCTTGTAAAAAAACTCGTTTTGGGATGTGCACTCTTGTCTTATCAAGTCATTCCATAATGGGGTATTTCTCCATAACCTCGAAGTAACAGTTAACAATTTTGACTCTTCAAACATGTCTTTTACTTAAGTAGCGATATCATTAAATCTCTTGCAATAACCCTTTTAGAGCTCGAAGTTAGGCCTTTTTAGGTTGAACCTCTCTGGCTATCCGAGAGGCTTCTTCTCGAACCTTGATAGTAGTATCTCTATCAAATTCAACCTTAAGTCCTTCCCTGGTCGTTTTTTGTTTGCCAGTGTTTCGGTCACTGCTTGGGGGCTGATTTTCTTCATCAATGAAAGCAGCAACAGTTATCTCCATACCTTCTATTGTTTTCTTCATTGTGGCTTGGTATTCATCCAAGCGCTTCGTAGTATTTTCTTTAAATGTTAGCAACATTTGTCGAAACTATTCATCGGCAATAATTAAAAGAGAAGATCCTTTGGTAATAGTTTGTTTTTCAATTCCAACTGCAGTTTCAAGGATATCTTCCTCGACCGTTGAAGACTGAAGGTTTTTCCTTTGAATAGACTTAAACTTTAATTTCAAGTTGCAGGTTGGTTGGAGAATAAGTAAAAAAAGGCAGTAGATCACGATGGAGGTTCAAGCCCTCCTTCTAGTGCCAAAAATGTTATTATCACAGTCCAAGACCCCAAGGTCCAAAGGCAAAACTTCGAAAGCAAGCGTTCAAAACAGGAATACACAATAGCAAGAAAGCCTATACTGAAAGTAATAAGAAGAGAAACGTCGAAAGCAAGAACACATGAATTTATAGTAGTTCAGGAGCTTGTCCTTATGTCCACTAT
The DNA here is from genome assembly GCA_030737815.1 of Allium fistulosum. Classification (NCBI taxonomy): domain Eukaryota; kingdom Viridiplantae; phylum Streptophyta; class Magnoliopsida; order Asparagales; family Amaryllidaceae; genus Allium; species Allium fistulosum. Next base: position 870,002,857 of record CM060904.1, on the reverse strand, counting down.
TGAGAAGATTCTTTCGTAATTTGCCAATTGAGCCAAAAATGTCTCTACAAGGTCAGGTTGGCAATATCTGCCAATAATGATGATTTTCAAGAAGCTTAAAGTATGGATAGTTAAAATGGTTACAAATGATAAGGGAAGTATATTATCAGTCTTGTAAGAGTCAAATCCTCTCAATGAGGATCTATGCCTTATATAAGCTTCTCATAGTTCTATCACTGGTGTAGAGATTTGCTTTAGGATTGCTGACTTGGCTCGCTTATGAGGTTAACATTTGGCTATGTACCGCCATCTGGGTGCTTTTAGATTGAGGTTGGATTGATGAGGAGGCATATCTCTATAAAACTTTGGGTGCATTGACCCATACACTTTGTATAAGCTTTAGGCTATCTTAGCCGTTGATGTATCTGGAGGTTATCTTAACTATTGATCTCGGTTTTGTATTGAGGCCCTCTTGGCCTTAAGTGGAGAAAGATTCGGTCTTATGTACTAAACCAGGTGCTTTTGGCTTGTACTCTCAATTATGACCACCTGGGACTGTTGCTTCATGTAGCAGCCATCAAGCCGTCTCGGCATATGATCCGAAGGCATATGTATCCACGGGACTGTTAGCATGCCTTAATGGTTTTATTCTTTCAGTATGAAGTTGGTCTTGTGACTTGTGCTTTTGGTTAAAGGCCTACATTTTCAGTCAGAGGTCAACTTGGTGATCGTTGCCTTCGGTACAAGTAATACCTATGGTTCTCGATTTGCATTACATTGTAGGCCCGTTCTTTGCGCCTTGGTATTATGCTTGGTATTTATCTTTCAGACATTTGTTTATGCTTCGGTAGGGAGCTTAGCCTTAAGACTAAGATACCAAAGGGAGCTATATGAAGCTATATACAAAGTTCTCATTGATATTTAATACATATAGGAAGCTAAATATTGAGTATAATTTTCAAGCTTATGCCAAAGATTTGAAATTTTGGTATTCATGTGTAATGAATACTTTCGAATTTTCCTTTCAGATTTCGGCTTATATAGATGAAGTCGAATAAAACAAAGCAAAAACTTGGTATAAAAATCACTTTTCAAGTTGTGATAGACTATAGTACATGGAATACATGCACACTACTTAGAGATATTATAGGGACAAGACAAGAACAGATAAATTATACAAAGAAATGTATCGGTACAAGGATGAAAAGGCAGATTAAGGAGACAAGGAGGAATAAAGTCTAGGAGAATATAGAAGATTCAAAAACAAGACAAGGAGAATAAATAAGATTCAAGGACAAGGCCAGAAAGATGCAAGATACTCGAGAAACAAATATTGGAAAAGCACAAGACATTCAGTTATTCATGTTAGTACCCTAGGGATTGGTTTTGATGATAACAACCATATGACATTATCTAAAATATAAATACTAATGTTTTTATCAAGTTAAATTAGCATATAGTACAGGATATTAGACATGTATTGATTAAGAAGACTGTATAGTATCAAGAGAAGATCCAAGAGGCAGATATAGTGATCTAAGAGTTAGAGATTGAAGACTCATGAGTATTGAAGAACTCAAGAAATCCCAAATAAGTTATAGAGTCTTAGGATTTTTGTTAAAACCTTGATAGAACTTCTTTGACTTCTCTTTCTCTATTTCTCTTTTTTCAAATGATTTTCAAATATCTTAAAATGGTTTTAAAAGAATTCTTGTTTTCAAAATAATTTTTCAAAGTAGCCTTTAAATTATTTCTATCTTTTGATTTTATTATATCTAATATACTTTGAATATTATACTTTGTTATAATCTTAGTTTTTAAAGATTTCTAAATATTATAATTATAATATTTGTTATTACTTTGATTTCAAATATATTCACTTTTACTTTATATTTATTATTTTCAAAAGAAATTCATAATTAAATCCTTTATATATTTGAGTATATTTTTATAAAGTTAAGTTTTGATATGATTAAAATATGTATAAACTATGTTTAGATGATTTTATAAAGTATAAAAATATTTCACAAACCTTAATATTTTCAAAATAATTTTTATAAAGTGTTTTTCAATTTTATGAAGGATTTATGTCGACATAGTGACCATAATTTTCCAAATTCAAATTTTGAATAGAAGTGTCTTTTCATCGTATCTCTTCACGAATGGACATGACTGTGGTTTCACTATAAATATGGGTTAAACCAACGAATTTTTGTTAACTACTTTCTCTTATTTTCTCTCCTCTTTCACTCTCTTGATTTCTAAAAGAAAATCTACACAAAATATTCTGAAATTCAATTCGAAATCAAATTGAAACTTCATTGATTTGATTCTCTATTGATTACTCTCTGATTTCTCTCATCTCTCTCAGTCAAATAACATCAAAGTGCTATTCAAGAGGTTATAGGATCATTTGTAATGAAGTTCAACGATCTGAGCCTAAAAAACTCTATCAAATCATACTGTTATACTTGCGGGTATGATTCTAGCCCATGTAAATTAATTAGGTGTTCTTAGCAGCCTGAAAGTCTAGTGGGTGTGCTTGTGGTCCATGTAAATCAAGTGACTCTACCCATAGGTCGGAAAGTCTGGAGGGTGTGTCTTGTTGCCTTGAAATCGAGATTGTATTTGCTTTGCTATTTGAAAAGAAATATGTACGAGGAATTGTATAGGAGTGGATGTAGGATAACTCCGAACCAGTATAAAATCCTGGTATGTTTTTTCCTTCTTCCTTTTACTATATATATATTTATCTATCTTTAATTTTGTGATTTATAATTGCATTGTTTAAACTATAATCTTAAAAGAATTCAAAACGATTCACAAAATTATAAAACACTATTCACCCCTCCTCTGGTGTTAAATTAGCCTTAAGATCCATCTTCCGCTAAACTTACATTTGGTATTAAAGCGATGTTTTCAAAGTATTCCTAATCTTTATTTTTGCAAAGTTTTAATGGCTAACAACACTGTTAGTAATACAGTTAGTAGCACTGTTAATTCACTTGTCGATAATTTATTCGTAGAAGGACAATCTACATCTTGACCTCCACTTTTTACTGGTAGTAATTACACCTACTGGTCATGTAAAATGAAAATATATTTACAATTAATTGGTTTAGACATTTGGAACATCACACAAAATGAGTACACTAAGCCCGAGACTAATTTTTCAACTTAGACTGCTGAGCAAAAGGCAGTTGCACAAAGTAACTCTAAAGCCATGAATATTTTTTTTATTGGATAGAAATGAATTTAATAGAGCGTCTATCTGTAAGTCTGCATTTGAAATATGGAGAACATTGCAAGTTACACATGAGGGCACTAGTAAAGTCAAACAGATCAAAATTTCTATTTTAGCAAATCAGTTTGAATTATTTAAAATGAGTCCAAATGAGTCATTTTATGATATGCATAGTAGATTTCAAGATATAGTTCATTCACTAATTGCACTTGGCAAAAGTTTTTCTGAAGAGGATCAAATTAGAAAAATCCCAAATTCACTTAATCCTGAATGGGACCAAAAGGCTCTTGCGATTGAAGAGGCTAATGATATTAGCACTCTGAAAATTGAAGAGGTAATTGGCAGTTTAATATCATTTGAGGCACAAATGTAGGGCATGAGAGAAAGCAAGGCAATAGAGAAAAAATCCATTGCTTTCAATGCCATAACAGATGATCTGGATTCAGACAACGATGATGATGAGTAAATCACTTTCATGACAAGAAATTTCAGAAAACTTTTGAAGTATAAAAAGATGAATAATCTCGGAAGATATGATAATAAAAATCCAAGTGGAAATAGTAGCGGAAATGGCACTAGATGCTTTAATTGTGATGAACCTGCCATATATAAAGAGACCATCCACATCATGGGAAACCGAAAAACACACCAAATACTGATTCATCCAGAAAACGGAGAAGAGCTTACGCTGCAACACTAGATGATTCAGATACTTCCTCAAGTGATCGTGAACCAGATATAGAGAATGCTAATATGTACTTCACATCGATATTTAATGGGAAGTCCAGAGAAACGGAACTAAAATAGGTACGCATTTAAATTAATTTTTTTAATTTTTGTTGTTGATTGGTTTTGATTGCTAGGAATAACCTATAAATTAATAATAATATTGGTTGAATAATGTGTGCAAATATTTTAAATATTATATATATATATATTAATAAAAAATTAAATAAATATAATATAAAAATATTCTAAAAATTTTGTAAATTATTTAGTGTATATATTAAATAATAATTATATGATAATTATAAGTATAGATAAATAGGAATTATTTATTGAATTTCTCTTTTTGAAAATTTCGACCTACATGTTGTTATACCCCACATGCATATGTCGACATTTGTAGGCATATTTTGAATTTCAGTTTCAAATTCAAAACTTGAATTTCCTTGACCTTTTTACCAATCCTATGTTCTGAAAAGATGTTTCTTGACAAGAGAACATGTCCTTTGATTCTCTATATATTTACTCTATCTCCATCCATTCATTTTTCACTTTCATTTTCAAATCCGAAAATCATAAAATCTCTTATCTCTTCAAACTACTCTTCAAGGATACCCTCAAGTAATACTAAGGCAACCATGAGGCTTTCTAAGAAAATAAAATATATATCTTTTAATGATCAAGAAGCCATGCAAGCTTATATTGAGTATATATCTTTCAAAAAAGTCTTTCCCGAAAGATTTGCTATTTTTGAAATTTTTCCTACTTATGATCTTTTTAATCTTTGTTTGAAAAATGAAATTCTTAGTTGAATCGATGCTTCTCAAAATGCTTTTGTTTGTTATCCAAAATTGGTGAAGATGTTTTATGCAAATTTAAAAGGAAAGTTTTATAATGGAAGAGAAGGAGAAGTTTGGAGTAGTGTCAAGGGGACAAAAATTGTTTAAATTGTGACTTTTGGGCCGCATTCTTGGATGCAAATCTAATGGAATGGACCATTCAACTTTTCAAATTGATTTTCAAAACTGTGAAGTAATTCACGACATTTTCGAAAGTGATGATGATTTTGAATTTAAAAACAAAAACTTGCGTCCAAAAGCAAGAATTTTAAGCCTTCTTTTGCAACAAAGTATCACTCCTAGAATTGGTAATTATAATAACTCGACACAAAAACTTTCAAAGCTCTTTTCGCCATTGATGGTCAATACGACATAAATTGGTCTCAAGTCATTTTGGATAAAAAATTTCATAAAAATATTTCTAAATATGAAAACATATTATTTCATGCTGTGTATCTTACTCGAGTTTTCAACTATTTTGATGTTGACCTTAAAGGAGAGGAAACAATTCTTCAAAAAATATTTGACAAGGCCAACATTTCATTTATGCATATTTCACCCTTTTTCGAGCCTTATGAAATGCTTGCGGAAAAGGAACAAAGGTTGACTTGGGAAGAGGAGTAAGAAATAAGAGAAGAGGAGGAGGAGGAAGAGAAGGAAATAAAATGGAAGCCAAGGAGGAAGAACAAGAAGAGGAGGATACTTCCTTGGAAAGTATCAATATGCTACCTACTCCATCCAATAAATATATTCTCAAAAATCAAGAGAAGATCATTCACAATCAAAGAAGGCTAAAGAAATCATTCTTAAAGAAATTTACCTCAATTTCAAACAAAATGGATAAATTCTTTGTAAAGATCATCTGCAATCTTGGTGGTTCTTCTTCATTTTCATCCATGTATTTCTCCTTGTTTGTCTAAGCTATCTTTGTATTTGGATTTTCTAGTTTTAAGTTTATCATGAATCTCATGTATCTTTATTTTTATTTCTTGTACTCATCCTTATTATTAGTGAAAATTATGTTCTTGTTGTTATACATTGTCAATTATATCTGGAAAGTCATACAAATATAATAGGATAGGCCAAAAAAATAGAACTATAAAGTAAAGTGGTTTTGAAAAATATAATGCATATGTTGACATATGCAAATCATGCATGTTGACATACAACGACTAGTTTTCAAAAAAAAATATAAGAAAAAATAACTACTAGACACCAATTCATTTCAAACGACTTCTTACCCCTTTATATACCTATTCACTCCAGAAAATTATTATTTTCAATATTTATCTTCGCCCTCTTTCATATATAAACTTATATCTTCAATAATGGCCTCTCTACATCAAACATTTTACGAAAATCTTGAACAAACACTTAAATCTTTCTAGAATATCCTTACTTTCATTCTTAGAAATCAAAGACACTTAGAACTAAGCTAAATGTAGATGATTAAAGAGCAAGAGAAATATTTTGACGCTATTCGATAGATGATTTCTTCCCTTACTAAAGAAGAATCCACCAACAATCCAGAATGTGCCATCAACAAAGATGTTTAAGATTGGGTTGCCATCAAAGCAGATCCAATCTTTAGCGCTGATGGTTAGGTTGAAGTTCTTTGAAACGTCTATTTATAGGTTTGGATTTATATTAAAATTGTATAATAATATATTATTACAATATTGATTTGTGTGGATTAAATTAATATGTGTAGATTGATTAGTTTGACTTTGTTTGATTTATGATTGATTTGTTTGATTTACTTCAGGTTTGTGTGTAGAAGACTTGTTGATTGGATTGAATTTGTTTGTTTGATTGAATGAGTGAATTAATTTGACTATTTGAAATTATTTCGTGTCACTTTAGTTCAAATATATGTCTCGGATTGTTGTGATGTCATTGCCTATCATCATTATCACTTATTATTCTTATCACTTTTAAATTACTATTTTTTGCTCATTCTACTTACTTTTATATCTCAGTATTATATATTCTACCATGTTAGGGGGAGTTTTTAGTTAGATTTTTGTTGATGACAAAGAGGGAGAAATATATAAAATCTATGAATCTAGGCATTGATTAAGGGGGAGTTTTGTAACTCAGGAGGATTTATAACATATTATATATATATAGTCATCATCATCAAAAAAGGGGAGATTGTTAGTACCTTAGGCATTGGTTTTGATGATAACAACCATATGATATTATATAAAATATAGATACTAATGTTTTTATCTAGCTATAGTAGTATATAGTGCAGGATAATAGACATGTATTGATTAAGAAGACCGTACAGTATCAAGAGAGATTTAAGAAGCAGATATAGTAATTCAAGAGTTAGAGATTGAAGACTCATGAGTATTGAAGAACCTAAAATATTCTAGACAAGTTATAGAGTCTTAGGTTTTTGTAGAAACCCTGATAGCACTTCTTTGATCTCTCTCTCTATTTCTCTTTTTTCAAATGATTTTCAAATATCTTAAAATGGTTTTAGAAGAATTCTTGTTTTCAAAATAATTTTTCAAAATAGTCTTCAAATTATTTATGTATTTTGATTTTATTATATTTAATGTACTTTGAATATTATACTTTGTTATAATTTTGGGTTTTAAAGATTTCTAAATATCTATAAGTTTATTATAATATTCGTTTGTAATGACCCGCCTTTTTGGATGGTTTAAATCAACAATAAACCACACATGTCGAACCCAAACAATTCAAAAGGGAGGATTGTTATGGGGTAAATAAGAAAAAAAAGAAAAAGAAAGAAACCAAAAAGCAGAATCTTACAGCGGAATGACAAAATATAATAATTAAATAAACAGTTCATGAAGCTGTTTTACAAATAACATTTGATTACACTTTTACAATACAGATCAGAGTTACATTCAGCAGAAATAAATAAATAATGCAGCGGAACAACATGATGTAGTGGAATAAATATAATAAATAGAATAATATACTAAATCTTCGTCTTCGTCTTCCAGAAAATAGTCTTCAATACACTAAAAAGCTCAAACTGACCCGAGCGTAATGAAAAGACAAAACACTCGAGTCAGAAATAAAAGATCTTATGTAAGTTAAATCAACAGTAAATAAGTATGAGTGTAACGGCTTCAGAGATGTTTACGAGGTTTTACATCTTCTATCTAGTGTCTAACGTGCGTGCAATAACTTAAGAGATGTTCGGGATTGCCATCTCCTACGGATCCATTAAACTATTTACATACATAGTAATATGTGCTATTATAATATGTCTATCAGTAAAGTAAAGTATTAAAATAGCGTTAAGGCGTTACCCATATCCCCCTTAATACATTTTTATATATTCCCGTAGTCTATATAGATACTGTAAGCTCCACCAAACCAGTGATTTACTCAGTAAACTATTTACATACATAGTGGGCGCGATAAGGCATGTGACAAGGCACGCGAGGAAATGCCAGAGTAGGATTCTACCGTTGCACTCCCAGACTGGTGGTAAAGCATAGCAGCTACCACCGCCCACCTCGGAACACACTCCCATAATCAAATCGAGGGGTGGCCACCAAATCAATCACAAAGTCATAATATGGTATCGAAGAAATATGCCCGATAGTAGGAGCGACCTCACTTGGCCCAGTATAGCTCCTGCTTTAGTCACATCAAGCTGACTTGAGGGAGTCAGGACTACGTTAATACCTCATACAGAATTGTTCGCCAAACCATCCTACTTTATTCTGGAATCTCCACCGCGTACACAGTTGTTAAAGTAGTTTTTGGTATTGGCAGAGAGTATGACAATATCTGATCCCAGTCTCTTGAACAACCAAACGCTTATTTCACACCGGATGTTTCTTTTACATTTCCAAAACCAATTCATAATTGATATCAAAATATCATATTCACTTAAAATCATATTTCTTTGAAATCATATTCACTTTCGAAATCATTATCACTTTTGAAATCATATTCACAAAATAAGTCAAACCCTCATTTCAAAATCATCATATTTATTCAAAATATGTCATTTCACTAGAAAATATCATTTCAAATTCCAACGTAAGTTATAACATCATTTAACCATATTCGCTTTTCAAATCAAGGATTTAAATATAATAGTTCAACCTTGCACCGTTTGAAATTTTGAAAAATAGTTTAGATAGTGTAAATGGTTTAAAATTGTTAAAAATAGTTTAAATGGTTTAAAATAGTTTAAATGGTTTAAAATAGTTTAAATGGTTTAAAATAGTTTAAATTAGATTAAAATAGCTTAAAATGGACTAAAATAGTTTAAATAGTTTAAAATAGATTAAAATAGTTTAAAATAGATTAAAATAATTTAAAATAGACTAAAATAATTTAAAGTAGATTAAAATTGTTTAAAATAGTTTAAAATAGATTAAAATAGTTAAATGGTTTGAAAGTTAAAAATAGTTTTAATATAGTAAATAGTTTGAAAATCTAAATGAATTTGAATTTAAAATAATATATCTTTAAACAGTTTATATTAAAATAATTATTTTGAAATAGTATCAAATCAAACTATTTCTTTCATTTCAACAAATCTGGATCATATCCAGATTCCAAATCAACAAACTCAATTTTAACCTTTCAATTCAAATTATCATAAAACCATTTCAATTTATATCGATTTCAAATCCAAGTTTGAACTTACAAATTTAAACTACTTCAAATGCAATAGATTTCAAAGTTTAAATATTCAAACGTTTATAATAATTCAGTTTCGATAAATTTCATTTATATTCCAAAATTCAACTTTAAAATTCCAATTTACTTCTTCAAACAATTCATTTAAACCAATTTCAATTTCAACATTATAAAGCTTGGATTTTGGAAATAATTCATTTTATAAAATTTCTTCAAAATATCATTTAACTAGATCCAAAAATTAAGAATTTAAAAATCATTTAATTTAACCAATCCGGTGTCCGTGTATAATTTCCTACCCTATGGTCAAGTGATACCGATATATATTATTTCAACCCGTAATAATTAAATTTACGGATATATATCATTTCAACCCGCAACATGAGTTAAAATTCAAAATCCTTAAAATTGCTCGAGTCTATTATTTCAACCCATAACGATTTTTCCCTAATCTATCAAATCGTTCGGGTATGTAACATTTCAACCCACAGTGATTTTTTCCTAACAATAAACTAAGGGAACTTGCAGTGTGATAACAATATATAAATATAACACCCACTCATCCAATATCAAATTTAAACATCCATCATAATCATTATTAAAATCAACAAATAAATAACAACAACTTGACTGATTATCAATAACATGTATTAACTGGCAATTTAAAATTCAATATTAAATTAAATGGCGATTAAATTCAATAAAAGTCAGATTTAACTGGAATGACAATTTGAATATATCAAACAGCAATCGATCAAATTCTAATTACATCACAAATTAAATTTAACTAATATAAGGCAATTTAGTAGTTGTGAGTGAGTTAAAACATCACCTTTGATTTCAAATCGAATTAAAATCCAAACATAGCCCAAAATTTGAACAGTCTTAGAATCCAACCAAACCAGCTTTATAATGTCCGGAATTTTTATACGATCGTAATGGAGAAAACCGCGCGTGAATCCAAGCTCGTATGAAGAAGTTATGATAATTAGAACATTGTAAATTCATTAATTTAAAAATTAATTAACAAATAAATAAAAAAAGAACGTCATCATCTCAAACCCTCGCCTCCATCTATCGCACGCACGAACCCAAAAGCCATCGCATTGACCAACGAACGCTTGCCCTTAGCCTCGACTAAGCCACGATCCAACTGCACCTCCACGTAGCCCATCACCGGCCAAGCTCCCCAAACCCCACGCGGCCCTCCACCACCTCCAGAAATACCACGCCGCCGTTCATCTTCCCCTGCAAATCGCGGCGATTTTAGCCACCTGCGAGACAAACGAACAGCTAATCTATGACCTGCTAGACCCCCTTTTCCCAACGCCGCCTCCCGATTGACGATCGGATGAAGATCCACCGTTGGAACATGAAAACCTAATTTCAACGGCCAAGGTTCTTTGACGATTTCTGGTCAAACGATGTATCCAATTGAAAAACAAATCACTGCAGTAGAATACGCTCATCGAGAGCTTTCCAACGATATATTATATGACATAGTTTGAGGAGTTTGAATTTCGATTTGAATTTGAAATTGGATTTAGGTTTTTTGGGTTTTGGAAATAGGTTTCTGCCATTGGAGAGAGTAGAAAGGAATAGATAGACAGATTTGTATGTACAAGAATAAGAAATAGAAAGGTTGCTAGAGTTAGAAAAATCTATTTATATAGACAAGACCCGAAAAGAATGAATGACATATCAAATTGGTTCGAAACGACAATAACGACCCGAAAAGCCCGTTTCATTTCCGAAACGAAAGTGAGTCATCCCCTATGTCAAAATAGATGTTTTCGATATTTTTAAACTCAATGGAACAGGTTTCAAACCCAAATTCCATTGTATACAGAAGTTAGGTTTTAAAATCAGCTTATTTTAAATTGAATTCATTAAATTGATTTTGAGCGTTTCGATCCCGCACGATCAAACGACAAGTCCGATCGCTACGAAACTTGAAATCCTACAATAAGTCATTGTTACAGATCCGATGAAATTAGTTTCGTCAAAATCCGAAATAGTGACCAAAATGGCTATTTTCACGTTAATTAAATAAATTATTATTTAATTAAATCACTTTTTAAATTTAAATTTAATAACCAACAAATTTTTATCGTTTTTGATTACACATAAGTAATAGCCTTTTAAAACAAATTTCCACGTCAAATTCAATATTTCAATGTTGTACTAATTACAATGTTCAATTTCAATTGCAATAAATTCATTAATTATAATTTTAAATTCAAATAGATTCATTCATTTTGATTTACATCTTATTATTCAGTCAACTATCATCTTACGGATATAATTAACATTTGTTTACATCTTATTACATTAATATTCTACAATTATCATCTTAATTCATATTAACTGCCATATTTAACTAGATTAATTGCAATTGATTTCCAATTTAATTTCAACAGATTAAACAAATAGGTGATAAATAATGTTTTTTACCTTTTACTTAATTTAATCACGTTTATAAGTTTATTATCTACAAACAAATGTTATAACTACTTAGACTGCACTGATTATATTCAATTTCAATTAATTACATATTATCTTACCATCTAATATAACATTTAATTTATTTTCTTATTTACAATTTCTAACCAATTTAACTTTGCAATTATTTCAATTACTTGAGATTACATTCAAATAGTCATTGATTACATTAAATTAACATTATTAAATTTCATTCTAATTGTTTTCTTATTAACAAATCATAAATTTTTAATTTCATACAATATGAAGTCATAAAATCTTATTAAATTCAATATTTTAATTATCGAAAAAATATGGGTCGTTACATTGTTATTACTTTGATTTCAAATATATTCACTTTTACTTTATATTTATTATTTTCAAAATATATTCGTAATTAAATCCTTTGTATATTTGAATATATTTTTATAAAGTTTTCTAAAGTTTTGATATGATTAAAATATGTATAAACTATGTTTAGATGATTTTACAAAGTATCAAAATATTTCACAAATCTTAATATTTTCAAATAATTTTTATAAAGTGTTTTTCAATTTTGTGAAGGATCTGTCGTGTCGACATATCCAATTCCTAAATGTCGACATAGTGACTGTAATTTTCAAACTTCATATTTTAAACGGAAGTGTCTTTTCATCGTATCTCTTCGCGAATGGACATGACTATTGTTTCTCTATAAATAGGGATTAAATCAATGAATTTTTGTTAGCTACTTTCTCATATTTTCTCTCCTCTTTCACTCTCTTGAATTCTAAAGGAAAATCTATACAAAATATTCTCAAATTCAATCGGAATTAAATCGAAACTTCATTGATTGATTCTTTATTGATTACTCTCTGGTTTCTCTCATCTCTCTCACTCGAACAAGATCAAAGTGCTATTCAAGAGGTTATACGATCATTTTTATTCAAGATCAACGATCTGAGTCTGTAAACACTATCAAATCATACTGTTATACTTGTAGGTGTGATTGTAGCCCGTGTAAATTAATTGGGCATGCTTAGTAGCCCAGAAATATAGCAGGTGTGCTTGTGGCCCGTGTAAATCAAGTGACTCTACCAGGGATCGGAAAGTCTGGAGGGTGTGTCTCATTGCCTTGAAATCGAGATTGTATTTGATTTGCTATTTGAAAAGAAATCTATACGAGTAATTGTACAGGACTAGATGTAGGGTAACTCCGAACCAGTATAAAAACTTGGTGTGTTCTTTCCTTTTTACTTTTACTGCATTTATATTTATCTGTTCTTGAATTTGTGATTGATAATTGCATTTTTTTGAACTATAATCTTTAAAGAATTCAAAAAGATTCACAAAAATTATAAAACACTATTCACCCCCTTTAGTGTTAAATTAGCCTTAAGATCCATCTTCCGCTAAACTTACAATTCAGAATTGTATGTAAGAGTCCTGGAAATATTGGTTAAAGTCCCTGTAGCACATCTTTAAATTCTCTCTTTTGAAGATCTCTATTTTCGTCTCTAGAATCTATTTACAAAAGTACAATATTGGTTTTAAAAGTTATAAAGTTTAAAATAATTTTATAATATGTTTTTCAAAATCAATTAGCATATGTCGACATACCTTAGGAATATATGTGGACATAGCGATAGTTAAAATGTTTTTAAAAACTAACATGGATATGTCGACATACCAATTGAACATATGTTGACATACCAGCTACTAATTTGACTTTTGAATTTAAGCGAATAGACACTTCGTTTCACCACTTCATCAAAAGACACTTCCCTTCATCTTCTATATAAATTTTCAAAATAATTAATATACTTTTCATTTACTTTATCTTCTTTACCGCTTTGCAATCAATTTCTCTTGCTACTTTACACATTACGAATTCATATTCTTTCACTCTCATTCTTCACGAATTCGGAAACCACAAATCAAAGTGTTCTTACTTAAACTCTTTATCATTCAAGCTCTAATTTCATCATATTCCTCTCTGATTTCAACTATAAACCAATATCGAATGACTATAGGATCATTGTACTAAAGACCACTAGATTTTGTATTCAAAAGATGTGATTTCTTGTAAAATTACTCTACTACTACTTGAATGGAAAAGGTGTTCCTGCCACCTATTGAAAGTCATGATTGCATATGTGATCTTGACCATCCATTGAAAGTCAAGAGGTCAGGTGTGTCCTACTACCCGTTAAAAGTCAGGATAGGTGTACTTGTCACTAGATTCAAGGTCAAGTTGTATATGTGTACTTGTCTCCTGTGGAATTGCAAGTTTGTTATAGTGGAAATTTTGTATAGGGTATAGAACTGGATGTAAAATTGGGAATCCAAACCAATAAAAAACTCCTACTATCTCTCCTTTTACTTTACTGCTTTTTATTACTGTATTTACTTATATTTATCTGTAAATATCCATGATTATGAATTAAATAATTTAAAAAAATGCAAGTTAAAAATATTAATATTTAAACACACTATTCTCCCCCTCTATTGTTACAATATTATAACAATCCATTACGCATAAGTATTAGGGTGTCTCACATAACCCACATTTGATATTAGAGCACAAGGTTTTCAAAAATTCATCATTTGATTTTTGAAAACTTTAAGTGGCTAGTAACACTAATAACACTCTTGTTAGCACATTTGTAGAAGGTCAATCCACCGTTAAACCACCACTTTTAATGATAGTAATTATACATATTGGTCATGTAGAATGAAAATTTATTTACAAGCTAATTAGATATTCGAAACACAAGCTGAGCACACTAAACCGTGAACAAATTATGCACAATCGACTATTGAACAAAATATTCGAGCACTCAACAATTCAAATGATATGAATATTTTATTTTATGTCCTACATAAAAATGAGTTTAATAGGGTATCTATTTGTAAAAGTGCATATGAAATTCGGAGAATATTGTAAGTCGCCCATGATAGCAGTAGCAAAGTAAAACAAACAGTTTTTTATTAATTTAACTAGTCTGTTCTTACTTTTCAGGATAAAACCAAATGATTCTATTTCTGACATGTACTCAAGATTTCAGGGCATATTACATGCACTATTATCATTAGGAACGAATTTACCCGAAGAGAACCAAGTCCATAAGATCTTAAATTCACTTTCTAGTGAATGAGATTAAAAGACTTTGGATATTGAAGAAACCAATGATATTAGTACAATGAAAGCAGAAGAATTAATTGGTAATTTAATGTCATATGAAGTACAGTTGCAGGGAAGGAAAGAAAGCCAAGCAAATGAAAAGAAATCTCTAGCTTTCAGCACTATAATGGACGATCAAGTATAAGATGAAAATGATGATGATGAAAAGCATTCATGGTAAAAAGATTCAGGAAATAATTAAAGTTCAGGAAATGGAACAAATTCTGAACGATGGGAAACAATGCAAGCAATTCAGGAAACAAAAGCGCTATCAAGTATTTTGAATGTGACTAGTTTGGACATCTAAAGCAGAACTTCCTAAATCTGAAGAAGTTGGATAATTAATCGAAAACTGGTTTAATCAAGAAAAGGAAACGAGCACTCACAACATTATGGAATGATTTCGATACATCAAGCGACACTAGTTCAAATATTGAATATGCTTGATATTAGTAAAAGACCAAAGCTCCCGTTAATCAGTAACATTAAAACTTACTCTATTTCAATTTCATTTGAACTTTTTGTAGATCAAGATAAATGAATAAATATAAATATGTATAATAATTTTTAAAATATATATACAAACTATTTAAATTTAAATTTACAAAAATAAAATAAAATAATGAATTTAAGATTTTACAGACAATTATATATAAATATACAAAATTTATATATATATATATATATATATAGAAGTTTATTTTTTTACAAAGTCTATAAAAATTAAAATTTTGTGTAAATAAAACATAATTAGTGTTAACAAGAAAACTTGTCAACATCTTAAATGCTATGCGAAATGTATGTAACCAAACTGTTGGACAGATCTCTCCTTTCGAAACCTACCTTTCGACCAGGTTGATTTAGTCGGAAGGGTTTAAGGAAATTGCTCTACCTTTCGACCGGGTTGGTTTAATCAAAAGGGTTATAGGTGTTAACTTTACCTTACGACCAGGTTGACTTAGTCGAAAGGCTTTAAGAAGTTAATTTAGGACTGTAGGCTAAAGAAGTTGCATCCTGCCAGAAACCTTTCCTTTGAGTGTGTCGAAAGTAACCAATCATCTTGGCTTTTCATTCCTATCGATCATGTCGAAAGGCTTGTCCCGACCCTTTCGATCATGTTGAAAGGAATGTATGTTTTGCTACTTTTGTTGTGGAACCCCTTCGAAAGGGTTGCAGATGGAGCTGGGGATAAACCCTTTTCGAATAAGTTCCTCTCTATACAATTGTTAGCCAATTATAAACTGGCACCCGTTCGAAACCCCCCTTTTGACTGAGTCGAGTGGGGTTCCACCCTTTCGAAGCAAGTCTAGCTTGTAACTGCCTAAGCTTCACTTTGTTTTCTTTGTATAAGATCAACCCGGACACCCCCCAGTATCATGGACTCATCAATGTCAAAACCTCATCATCATTCCTACTTTCATTGTCTGATGTTGGTTTCGATGATGATGGGTTTCGACTGTATGTACCCAAGTCGATCCTATGCATTGCATAGACAAAAATAAATTAAGAGAATAGTTTAGAATTATGTGCAATTGATCATTAGTCTAGCTAATGATCTGAATGTTCTTCCTCGTCATCAAAATTCTTAATGAACCTGCCACTTCTCCCTTATTAATAATCAAAAATGAGTTACAGTTAAGAGAGCTTTTCCCCCAATTTGATTTAGGGTTTCTAGAAGATTTAATTGCAGCTAAGAAATTAGAGTAGAAGAAATGAATTTAGGATTCCCAAAATTCCCACCTCAAAACCGGACTCCTTGGGCTATATTTATAGATGCAGGTCGGCCCCCTTTCACGCTTGTGCCTTCGACTCGGTCGAAAGGTCCCCTTCTTATATGCCGCCTCTCGCCTTTCGACTTGGTCAAAAGGCCATGTCTGCCTTTAACACCGTCGAAAGGAATCTTCTCTGAGTTGTTTGATTTACCCTTGCACTTCCTTGGTCTTTCTCAAGCCCTTTCGACTAAGTCGAATGGATCCTTTACCAACCTTTCGCCCTTGTTAAGTTATGAGTATCTTTTCTTGCTGCTTCCTCTAGAACACCTTTCGAGGTTGTTGAAAGGTCTCCAAATGTGCTTTTTCCTTCATGTTGCTTTGTTGTCATTGGAAGTTAGATAGGTGCTTCCGACTCTATCGATAGGTTGCCTATAGGGGCTTCAAAGATGTTGATGTGCCGATGGTTTCGATGATGTTGAGTTGCTTTCGAATGTATGTCTGTGCATTGATGTGGAACTCTCCCTTAATGTCTTTGGGTTCGACCGGTTTGAAAGGCTTGTATATGCTTTCGAAAGGGTTGTTATGAAGGCGAAACCTTTAGTTCAAAAAGGTCTGGCGCGTTCACGGGAGATTAACATTCATTGCCTTTAAAAGGAGGTTCCGAAGTAGTCTTTGTTGACCCATCTGTGTCGAAAGGTCATAGAGAGGTAGAAAGGTTGTTTTGTTTCTCCTTTTTTCATCTTTCTCGGTGGCTTGCTCGTGTTTTATCACCTGTGAGGGTGCCTGTTGCTTACGAATCTTTCGAAAGCCTTACCAATGCTTTTGAAACCTTCATTCATGATCTTTGTCAAAACCCACTTTAGTAGATGTTGGTGCTTTTCTTATCTTATTTCATGCCTTTGTTCTCTGGGTGGATTTTATGGCCAACATTTTGCCCCCTTTGTATGAAAGAAGATTTTGTTCTTCAGGACAAAAATTTCAGAACTTTCTCGCTCTTTATAACTTTATTTTTCCTGAAAATTCAAAGTAAGTGATATTCTCTACTGCTAGCTTATTATCATATTTATATGCATGCTTCAACATATTAACGCTTCTATAGTTAGTTGGTTATAATCCTGATTCAAAAGATATGAGGCCTGTAATCAATAGCCATTAATGCATATAATAAATGTAGTCTACGGACTCCTTGTGGGAAATAGTCAATAATTGTGAACAAGGGCTATAAATTATTATTAGAAAATAAGCCTTTGTATCTCATCCACTCTAATATGTATTTGAAGATTTCCTAGAGATTTGAATGATCCTAAAGCCTTCATTCAGATGTTGGCGAGCGTCATTTGGAGTTATAATACATTAAGGTATTAAGAAGACCAGTTTGAAATTTCTGGTTGTCTGTAGCAATCTCTACTCTACTATTTTATTCCCCAGGCTTAGGATTTTATTTAGGAAGCAATGAAATTTGATCCAAATTAGGGTATTAACTTGTGAAGTTTGGAAATTAACAATGAGATACCCAGAATCCAGATAGCGATATCCCAAATATAGTCCTATGAGTGACATTTCTAAACCCAGATTCAGGTTTTTAGTAACAATAGTCTTTATATCAAGATTTCGAGCCTTGATCAGGGAATATGTCGGATAATTAGAGATTATTAGCAATTATCATTGTAAAAGGAATCCTCGGCATAGATTAGGGCATATGCTAGGTAGGCAGAAATCCATAGTAATTGTTGTTATAATAGAAATCCTCGACCTAGATTAGGGCATATGTTGGACAACCAGAAGTCCATGGCAACTGTTTTTATAGTAGAAACCACAAGCCCGGATTAGGGCATTAAGGCGAAATCAAGCAATA
The DNA here is from genome assembly GCA_030737815.1 of Allium fistulosum. Classification (NCBI taxonomy): domain Eukaryota; kingdom Viridiplantae; phylum Streptophyta; class Magnoliopsida; order Asparagales; family Amaryllidaceae; genus Allium; species Allium fistulosum. The sequence continues at coordinate 869,984,211 of CM060904.1, read as the reverse complement.
ATCCCGAAACCCAGATTCAGGTATAAAGATTGTAAGTGATTAATAAAGACCTGAATCCCAGATTCGGGCACTAATAGATGATGTTTAGAAAGTCCTGAAACCCAGATTCAGGTATTTAATAGATGAAATCTCAAAATGAAGAACCCGAAACCCAGATTCGGATATTTAATGGCCGGAGTTTGGCTTTACTCTTTAGATCTCGTCTTCCTTGACATGTATGAACCCTCGGTTCTTATATGTAGTTGTAATTTGATTAATTGCCTCTCGGGCTTGGACGTCTTAGTCCATTGAAGATATACCACTTCTCGGGTTTGGACATCTTAGTTCATGATTGGAAGAGCCTCTTCTCGGGCTTGGACATCTTAGTCCATTGTTGGATGAGCCTCCTCTTGGGCTTGGATATCTTAGTCCACTATTTGATGAGCCTCTTCTTAGGCTTGGACATCTTAGTCCATTGTTGTCCGGTGCTTTTGGTTAGCTCATCTTAGAGGCTGGAACCAAGGACTTACCCGACCTCCCTCTAGGAGGTGCCTTGCCCTGGCCATAGCATGGCACGAACAAGGGCTTGTTAGTGCTTTAACCTGGCCATAGCATGGCACGAACAAGGGCTTGTTCGATGCTTTAACCTGGCCATAGCGTGGCGTGGATAAAGGCTTACTCCGTTCTTCCTCAAGGTGGTGCCTTACCCTGGCTATAGCGTGGCGCGGATAAGGGCTTGTTCGGTGTTTTACCCTGGCCATTTGTAGCGTGGATAAAGGCTTACTTCGTCCTTCCTCTAGGAGGTGCCTTAACCTGACCATAGGCGCAGCCAAGGGCTTGTCTGGTGATTTAACCTAGCCATCTTATGGCGCGGCTAAAGGCTTACTCCACCCTTCCACCAAGAGGTGCTCTGCCCTGGCCATCTCGGCGCGGACAGAGGCTTTCTGCCATCTTAGGTAGACTAATATCTTAGGTAGTATCCAAATGTAAGGAGCATTTCACTCCCAACCATGTAGATTTTCTTTTTGAAGAAAGAGATGCTTTATTCATTCATCTTTGGAAAATATGGTCTCAAATGTTCGGCATTCCATGTTCTCGGAACCATATTGTTGTCTGGTCGGCATAATTTGTAAGCTCCCGGGGGGATTACTTTGCAAATGATTAATGGTCCTTCCCAATTTGGCCCCAGGGGTCCATCTACGGGGTTTTTGGTATTTGCCATCACTCTTCGGAGTACCAAATCTCCTTCGTGAAATGACCGAGTTCTCACTTTTGAGTTATAGTACTTTGAGATTCTTCTTTGATACTCAGCGGTTCTTACCGCTGCTTCATCTTTCAATTCAGGTATTAAATCTAAAGATTCTCTTTTCAGCTCTTGATTCTTATCGAATGCGTAGGCACTTCTTCAGTGTGAGGGTATCCCAATCTCGATTGGTAACATCGTCTCACACCCATATGTCAAAGAGTAGGGAGTATGTCCCGTCATCGTCTTGGTGGATGTTTGATAAGCCCATAACACAAGCGGCAGTTCTTCTACCCAATTTCGTTTTTGTTTAGCCGCTTTTTCAGGATTGTCTTTATGGTTTTGTTTGCAGCTTCAACTGCCCCATTTGCTTTTGGATGTGCGATGGATGAAAAACTTTTGATGATTCCATTTTTGTGGCAAAAGCGAGTGAATCCTTCACTCTCAAATTGTGTCCCATTATCAGAAATTATCTTCTGGGGAATTCCAAACCTAGTTATGATATTCTTGATAACGAATCTGAGTACCTTCCCTGAAGTAATCTTTGGAAGCGGTTCTTGTTCAACCCATTTGGTGAAATAGTCTATAGCGACTACAACGTACTTTGCTCCTCCTTTTGAAATTGACAGTGGGCCGATTATGTCTATTCTCCATACGTCAAAGGGCCATGGACTTGCAATTGGAGTCAATTGACTTTGAGGCAATTTGGGAATCTTTGAGTATTTCTGACATTTTTCACATCTTCTCATATACTTGATGGCTTGACTTACCATACGTGGCCAATAAAATTCTTGCCTCATTATTTTCTTTGCCAATTTTGTTTCAATTGAATGATCTCCACAAAACCCCTCGTGTGCTTCAGCCATTAATTTTACTCCGTCATTCGTGCTCACACATCTTAGATATGGAAGAGCATATCCCTTTTTATAGAGCATTCCATCCATCATTACAAAGGTTGGAGCTTGTCTCCTGATTTTCCTTGCTTCACCTTTGTCCGATGGGAGTATTCCTTTAACAAAATATTCAACAATGGGTGACATCCAGGTGTCATCATACATGTTACTTGGTCTTGATTGGTCAACCCTTTCATCTGATATTTCTTTATTACTTTCTCTTCTCTCTTCCCGTTGTGATTTTGCTTGAGACCTTGTCAGAACTAACAATTCATTTCCCTGTTCAGATGCCTCCTCTCCAATACTTGGAATTTCCTGATATCCCACTGGAACAATACGTGTCTCTAGGGCTCCTCTTGAGCTTGCTAGTTTTGCTAGGGAGTCTGCTTGTGAATTTTTAGCTCTTGGGACTTGGTGTATTAAAAAGTCTTCAAACAAAGCAAACATTCTTAGTATCTTCTTCATGTATAAAGATAGCCTTGGATCCTTTGTTTGATATACCTGTTTCACTAGGTTCACCATTAACTGAGAATCACTAAAGATCTGTATTCGTGGAATTTTAAGCTCTAATGCCAAGTTTAATCCCGCTACCATAGATTCATATTCTGCCACATTGTTAATTGCGGGGAATCCCAATTTCATGGCATAATGTAAACGATGTCCATCCGGTGTGATGATTACATATCCTGCACCGGCCCCTTGTTCGTTTGATGCACCATCAACAAATAATTACCACATTGGCCTCGGTCTTTCTCCTTTTCTGATTGCTCCTTGATAAAGTTAGTGCACTCATTAATGAAGTTTGCTAATGCTTGCCCCTTGATTGCAGCTTGTGGCTGAAATTCTATATCATATTGGCTGAGCTCAATTCCCCATTTTACCAACCTTTCTGAAGTTTCTGGTTTAATAAAGACTTGCTTAAGGGGATAATTGGTCAATACCCTGATCGGGTGTGCTTGAAAATATGCTCTAAGCTTTCGAGTTGTGAGAATCAAGTAATAGGCTAACTTTTCTATCACTAGGTATCAGACTTCTACATCCTTCAATCGTCTATTCACATAATATACTGGAAGTTGTGCCCCATTCCCTTCTCTAATCAATACTGAACTAACTGCGTGCTCTGATACTACCATATATAGGTATAAGGTTTCCTCATTCTCGGGACTAGAAAGTATCGGTGGCTTTTCCAAGTGGCTTTTTAGTTCCTGAAAGGCTTTCCTACAATCTTCCCCCATTCAAAGTTCTTCTTCTTCCCGATTACATCAAAGAAGGGTATGCACTTATCGGTAGGTTTAGAGATAAATCTACTTAGGGCAGCCACCCTTCCATTCAAACTCATCACTTCCTTGCTGGTTTTAGGTTCGACCATGTCCCTAATGGCTTGAATTTGATCTGGACTAGCTTCGATCCCTTGGGCACTTACAAGGTAGTCTAAAAACTTCCATAATGGACTCCAAAGGAATACTTTTGTGGGTTAGGCCAATTTGCTCCTTAAACATTCGGTTGACCAATCTTTGATATGTTTCCCCTGCATTTTTTAACCTAAATTGCATTGCCTTGTAACAATAAATCCCCACTCAATTATGAAGTTAGTGTGCTCCTCATCTGGTTTGAACATTGGTATTTGATTGTACCCTGAACAGGCATCCATGGGAGACAGTGCCCACTTGTTGCATCTACTAACAGGTCTATTCACGGCAATGGGAAACAATCTTTCAGACAAGCTTTGTTCAAATCCGTGTAGTCAATGCAAGTCCTCCATTTCCCATTTGATTTTTCTACCAGAACTGGATTGGCTAACCACTTTGGGTAGTATATTTCCCGAATAAATCCATTCTCAAGGAGTCTGTTAACCTCTTCTTTCAAAGCATCTAATCGTACCTTGTCCATCTATCTCTTTCTCTACCTTATGTGGGTTTCTCCTGGATTGATGTTGAGAGCATGACACATGACCGTTGGATCAATTCCCACCATATCGGAATGTGTCCAGGAAAATACATCTTTGTTGACTTTGAGAAATTGTATCAAATCCTTCTTTAAGTCACCATTAAGACCTTTTCCCACCTTAACCACTTTGGTAGCATCATCTGAATCTATGTATGCTTCCTCAAGATCCCCTATGGGTTTTATCCTTTCTGTTTCCCCTCGGCAATCGAATTCTGTGACTATTGGGCTTTCTTCTGCTGAGTTAGCATCAATTCTCTTTCTCTTGCCTCCTGAAGGAATGTGCCTTTGATACATACGTTTGTTAGATTTATTAATTTTAATCTTTGCTTTGAATGTTGGATGTGAAAATCCATCATCCAAAGGCTGTAAAATAGTAGAAGAATCAAAGTAAGCGGAATACTCCCTTTTATACTGGTCTAGAGTAGCAAAATACATTTCTCGGGAGCTAAACTGCTCCCCTCGGACAGTCCCCATCCTCTTTTTGTCAAGAATTCTACCATGAGATATTTCGAGGAGACAAAGGCATCTATTTCGTCGAGAGATGGCCTACTAAAGAAGGCGTTGTAGTATGAGGGTTGGTTGATTATCACAAAGATAGTTTCAAAGGTTCTGCAGGTTGGTGGCACCCCTATTCGCACGAGCAGCTTTATCTGTCCAATCAGAGTTGATCCTTTGTTATTGAATCCAAATATGGGTTCCATGCTTAGCTCCTGTTTGTCTTCAGGAATGTTCATTTGATCGAAGGCGTGCTTGAAGATTACGTTGACCGCACTGCCCGTGTCAACCGGAATTTTAGAGACGATGGATAATCCAATTTGTGCAGTAATCATTAAAGGATCATTATGAGGATGGTAAACCCCCTTTCTTAGCTCTTGAGGAGTAAGAACAAGGTTCGGCATCTGAATGTTGAGACGTGGATTCTTCCTTGGGGGTTCCTCTTGGACAGAGTAAATGCCTTCTTTAGCTTCCTTAATGTACCTGTTTCGAGCCCCCTTGCTATTTCCTGCCGGATGCGGCCCACCGTGAATCACGTCAATTCTGTTTACTGGTGGGCTCAAGCTTAGGGGGTCTTCATCTTCCAATATATTTACAGCATTGCTAGGGTGTTTCTGTGTACCATCCCCTGTCCGTTGAGCTTTTTGCTGATCCTGAATGAACTCCTTCAAATGACCCTCACAGATCAGTTTCTGGATAATGCCAGCTAGAACCCTACGTTCATTGGTCTTGTGACCGTTGGCCTTGTGATAAGCACAGTAATCCCCTCTCTTTCTTTGTTCATGGTTGTTATTGGCTTTAAAGGAGGTCGAAAAGTTGACTCTTTTCTTAGCTACAACATAGACGTAAGACAGTGGCTTGTATAAAGCGACTGCGTTAGCGATTGGCTCTTCCCATCTTGTCATTTTGTGTCCTCGGTCTTGGCCAAATCTCCTCCCTTCTTTCTTGAGGATAGTTTTCTTCTTAACATAGTAAAACTCATCCATCCGGATAAACTTGTCAGCCTAGAAATGGAAGTCTTGTGAATCTTTACAGCCGTTAACAAAGAGCCATTTCTAGAAGGGGGTGTTTTCTATCAGGCCAGAATGAACTGCAATAAGCTTGTCTCGATCATTCATGTCATTAGCTTTTAAAGCTTCAGCGTTGAATCTCCTTAGATAATCTTCCAAGGATTCCCCCCGTCTTTGCTTTATATTGGCCAAGACTGTATAGTCTATTGTGGGATCTTTGCAAATGCAGAATTGGGTGGAGAATTCATAAGAGAACTGCTTCCATGAATATATGGTTTTCTCCCGGTACCGTCTGTACCATTTTGCTACAGCTTCCTAGAGAGTGACTGGGAACAATCAGCATCTGACGGCTCTAGATGCATTGTACAAATCCATTTGGCTATCAAAAGCCATTAAATGATCGTCCGGGTCTATAACCCCATGATATTTCATTGATGGGATCTTCACATATGGTGGGATGACTGTAGCCATGATCTCATCGGTAAAGGGTGGCATTCTTTAATTGTCATTAACATTTTCATCCATTATTCGCTTCCATTTTGAATTCATAGCATCCTTTATTTTCTTTTCAGCTGCATCTTTTAGATAAGCCTCAACATTACTGTAATTTTTCTGGCCCGGGCAATACTCCTTTGATGTTGAGCTTCCTGATTGTTCAAGCGACTTGTCGAGAACTCTTCCTTGATGGTTAGCTTTTGACTGAAGACGCTCCTTCTTCTTGGAGGATGTTAAGTCTTTTTTACTTTTGTATTCAGCGGAGTTGGCTTTTAAATTTCTCCTGGGGGAAACCACATCTTCTCCCTGAGTTGGTTTTGGTGTCTTTAAAGATTTCTTAGATAGTGCCATTTTAAGTAGCTCTTGCATCTCCTACAGCTGCTGCTTCAAGTGTTTAATCTTTGTAGTGTTATCATCTTGCCGAGCTGGTGAAGAAGGCTGTCCTTAAACAACCCCATCCAGATTAAAGCACGGAGTTATGTTCTCCTCAAGAGTGGTAGTGTGGACAACTCCTTCCTCTATTTCGCTTAATTGTTTAGATCTCATTTTCCTACACAAATTAATTGAACCAAAATTAGTCTATAATATAGTGACAAGGTCGGAGGTACAGGCTCTCCTTCTAGCGCCAAAAATGTTAACAAGAAAACTTGTCAACATCCTCAATGCTATGTGAAAGGTAATCAAGCTGTTGGAAAGATCTCTCCTTTCGAAACTTACCTTTCGACCAGGTTGATTTAGTCGAAATGGTTTAAGAAGTTAGTTTAGGAATGCAGGCTAAAGAAGTTGCATCCCACTCGAAACCTTTCCTTTGAGTGTGTCGAAAGTAGCTAATCATCTAGGCTTTTCATTCCTTTCGACCATGTCGAAAGGCTTGTGCTGACCGTTTCAATCATGTCGAAAGGGATGTATGTTTTGCTAATATGACACAGCTGCTTTCGACCCCATGGTTTCGCTACTTTTGTTATGGAACCCCTTCGAAAGAGTTGTAGATGGAGTTGGGGATGAACCCCTTTTGAAGGAGTTCTTTTCTATACAATTGTTAGTCAATTATAAACCGGGACCCTTTCAAAACCCCCCTTTCGACTGGATCGAGTGGGGTTCCACTCTTTCGAAACAGGTCCTGCTTATAACTGCCTAAGCTTCACTTTGTTTTCCCTATATAAGATCGACTTGGATATTCCCAATTTCATAAATTCACCAATGTCGAAACCCCATCATCATTCTCATTTTCATTGTCTATGTTGGCTTCGACGTTGATGTGTTTTGACTGCATATATCCAAGTTGATCCTATGCATTTTATAGACAAAAAGAAATTAAGAGAATGGGTTAGAATCATGTGCAATGGATCATTAGACTAGCTAATGATTTAGTAGTTGTGAATGGGTTAAATCATTCACCTTTGATTTATCGACGATTTAAAATCCAAATAAAGGCCCAAAATTCAACAGTCTCAGAATTCAACCAAAATAGTTCCATGATGTTCGGAATTTCGATACGATCGCAATGGAGAAAACCGTGCATGAATTCGAGTTCGTATGCAAAAGATATTAAGATTAGAAGTTATATGATATATACTATAAAATAAATAAAATAATAATAAACAAACAAAACACGTTCACCATCGCTCACGTCCACGCGCAAGCAACCCATCACATATGCACCTTTGACCATCAAATTCGTCACCTATACGCCGCCGTTGATCATGGCACCACAGCCATCCTGCTCGCCTTGCCCAGCCGCATCCATGCCCAGAAGGCCGCCGCCTCCGGCCCTCCCCATCAACGCCGCCGCCGCCTCAAAAATTAGGGTTTTCGAACCCTAAACGGCCAAATTCAGGTGCCTCAGGCCACTACACAACCTCCAACCACCATCAATCAACTCCAATCGACAAACACAACAAAACCCACATCAAAATTTTGCCAATAGATGCCACAATCGAAAACTCCCAATTCAACGCTTAGGGTTCGTGAATTATGAGCTTTGATCGAGATTTCAGATTTACTCGAGCATCATTTCCAAAAACGAACACTTGATGCAGATTCGTATCATCGAGAGCTATCCAACGATGTATAATTCAATATAGTTTGAGGAGTTTGAAATTTGAAGTTTCTTTTGATTTGAAATTTGAATTGGGAATTAGGTTTCTGCCATTGAGAAGGAGGAACAAATAAGAAGTTGATGTACGTACAAAATAAAATGAAAGGCTGCAAGGGTTAGAAAAACAAAATCTATTTATATAGATAGATGGATAAGAACGAATGGCACAGATTAGATTGGTCGAAACGATTACGCGAACCCGAAAAGCCCGTTCTGTTTTCGAAACGAAAGTGGGTCATCCAATATATCGAAATATTGGTTTTCGATATTTTTAAACTCAATGGAACTAGTTTCAAACCCAAACTCCATTGTATATAGAAGTTAGCTTTTAAAATCAGCTTATTTTAAATTGAATTCATTAAATTGATTTCTACGTGTTTCGAGCCCGCACGATCAAAGGATAAGTCCAATCGCTACAAAACTTGAAATCTTACAATAATTCACTGCTACGGATCCGATGAAACTGGTTTCGTCGAAATTCGAGACAGTGGCCGAAATGGCTAATTTCATGTTAATTAAATTAATTATTATTAAATTAATTTAATCACTTTCAAATTCAATTTCAAAAGTTAATAAGCTTATCATTCTTGATTATCCAGCAATTTATAATCTTTTAAAATAAATTTTTTCATGTTAATTTCAATATTTATATATTGCACAAAATTACAGCGTTCAATTACAATTGCAATAAATTCATTAATTATAATTTAAATTACAATAAATTTATTTATTTTGATTTACATCTTATTATTCAATCAACAATACCCAATGAAAATAATTAAGATTAGTTTACATTTTGTTGCATTCCTATTCTACAGTTATCATCTTTTACCATATTAATTACAATATTTAATTATATTAATTCACATTGATTTCCAATTTTTTCAACATATTAAAATGAGATGATAAATAAACAATTGTTACTTTTAAGTACTCTAATCATATTTATAAATTTATTATTTACAAACAAATGCTATAACTACTTCCACATCACTAATTTCATATTCAATTTCAATTAACTACATACAATCTCACCATTTAATACAACATTTAATTTATTTCCTTATTTACAATTATCACCAATTTAACTTTACAATTATTTTAAAATTGATTGAAATTACATTAAAATAGTCATCAATTGCATTAAATTAACATTATTAAATTACATTCTAGTCATTTTTCTCATTAATAATGACAAATTTAAATTTTTTCCATTACTAAATTTCAAAATCTTATTTAATTTAATACTTTTAATTATCGAAAATAAGGGTTGTTACACATAAATGCTGGGCAAGAGAGAAAGCAAAACAATAGAGAAGATTTCTATAGCTTTTAATGTAATCACGGATAATCTAGATTCATACAACGATGATGATGAAGAAATTGTTTTCATGACAAGGAATTTTAGAAAATTTCTAAAATATAGAACGATGAACAATTTCAAAGGAAATAACAACAAAAATTAATGAAGCGGAAATGGCATTAGATGTTATAACTGCGATGAACCTGGCCATTTAAAACGAGATTGTCCACATCTTGATAAGCTGAAAACTATACCAAACACTGATTCATCAAGAAAACGGAGAAGAGCCTATATTGCAATATCAGACGATTAAGACACATCCTCAAGTGATAATGAATCAGATACAGAAATTGTTAACATGTGCTTCACAACAATACATAACTCAGAAAAATAATAATGAAATGGATCAGAAAAAGGTACGCTTTTAATATGTCAAAAGTTTTAATTTCTTGAATGAATTTTTTGTTGCTTTATTGGTTGTTAGGAATATCCTACAGATTATTAATAATATTGGTTAAATATTGTGTGATTATATTTTAAATTAAAATATTTTATATATTTTAATACTATAATAATAATATAAAATATACTTAAAATAGTTTTAAAAATAATTTTTCTGTAAATAGAAAAACTATATATATATATATATAATAAAATAGGATATAGTTAAACAAAAATCATTTTTGAAGAATTCAACATGTATGTCGACATACACCTCCAACATATGTCGACATACTTAGGCATATTTTGAATTTCAAATTCAAAATTTGAATTTTCCCTCTACCTTTTCACCTACCCCTATATTCTGAAAAGAAGTCCCTTGACCAAAGAACATGTCATTTGATTTTCTATTTATTATCTTTATCTCTATCCATTCATTTCACTTTTAAATTTCAAAATTTCATTAACTCTCTTATCTCTTCAAAACTCTTCATCAGCGGCTTCCTCAAGCACTCCTTCATCTATGAGACTTTCCAAAAATATCAAGAATTTTCTCTTCAATGATCAAGAGGCTTGAAAGCCTATATTAGCTATATGAATTTTGGATAGGTTTCTACGGGAAGATTTGCAATTTTCAATGATTTTTCCTACTAATGAACTTGATTCTCTTTATTTACAAAATGAAATTCTCGGTTTAATTGATGCTTCTCAAAATAATTATGTTTGCTGTCCACATTTGGTCAAAATGTTTTATGCAAACTTAAAAGGAAATTTTCATGAGGGTAATGAAGAAGAAGTGTGGTGTAGTGTAAAAAGAACTTTAATAGTTCTAAATTTTAAATTTTAGGCACCATTCTTGGATGTAAATCTACCGAAATGGACCTTACATCTTTTAAAATTGATGATCAAAATCATGAAGTATTTCACAACATTTTTGAAAATGATAATGATTTTGAATTCAAAAACCGAAACTTTCATCCAAAAGCAAGAATTTTAAACCTTCTCTTACAACAAAGTATCACTCCTCAGCCGGGAAATTTCAACAATCCAACTCTACAAGTTTGCAAAGCTCTTTTCGTCATTTATGGTCAATATGAAATAAGTTGGGCTCAAGTTATTTTTGATGAATTTTATCACAAAAATCTTTCTAATCATGAAAACACACTATTTCATGGTGTATATCTTACTCGAATCTTCAATTACTTTGGTGTTGACTTTAAAGGAGAGGAATTTGTCTCTCATAAAGACTTTAATCAAGCCAGCATCGCTCTTATGAAAATTTCACCCTTTTTCAAGCCATATGAAACTCTTGCGGAGAAAGAGGAAAAGTTAGCTTATGAAGAGGAGGAAGAAATTAGAGAAGTGGAGGAAGAGGAAGAAGGAGAAAATATGGATATTTAAGAGGAGGAGGAGGAGGAGGTGGAAACCTCCTTAGAAAGCATTGATTTTCCTCTTTGACCAACCAACAAAGCCATTCTCAACAATCAAAAGAAGAATTTTGAAAACCAAAAGATTCTCAAGCGTTCCGTTAGTAAGAAAGTAACCACTATTTCCAACAAAATGGACAAATTATTTGAAAAGGTGAAACACAAGCTTGGGATATCTTCATCATCTTCTTCATCTACATCTTTCTAGTTTACTATCTATCTAATTGCTTATGAATGTGTTGTATTTGGTCTCAGTTTGAATTTGGTTGATCTTATGTATCTTTTCATTATTTTAGTGTATGAGCTATGTAATCATCATCTAATATTAATGAAAAATCTGTTTCCTTGCTGTTATACATTGTTTATCATCTCTGGAAAACATTCAAGTATAAACTTATGGGCTAAACAGATTAGAATATAAAAAAAGATTGTTTTGAAATTTCTTTATATATGTCGACATACATTGGGTATGTATGTCAACACACAACAATAATTTTTCAAAATTTTTAATTTTGATTAAATAGATAGCAAGTATCTATTTATTTCCAATGAATTTTCATCCATTTAAATATCGGTTAAGAGTAGAGAATCATTTGTTCCAAGTCTCTTTCTTCTTCCTGTTCATTCCTAAACTCTAATAAAAACTAATGGTTTCTCCTATCCAAAAACTAACCGAAAACCTCAAACAAACTTTTGAATCATTCAAGAACATTTTTTCTTTCGTCCTAGAAACCTAAGGCACTTAGAATTGAGTCAAATGTACATGATCAAGGAGCAAGAAAAGCATTTCGACATGATTTGATGGATGATTGTTGCCTTGAACAAAAAAGAACCAACCACTTATCCAGAGTGTACCATCAACAAAGACAATAAAGGTTGGGATGCTATCAGAGCAGATCAAATCTTTGGCACTGATGGATGGGTTGAAGTTCCTCGAAATGTCTAGTTTAAATAGGTTTGATTGTATTATATAAATAATAATACTTGATTTGATTTGGATTTGATTAGTTTGATTTGTGTGGATTTTTCTCAATGGTTTGTGACATTAACATTGTTGGATTGGATAAATATTTAGATTGATTATTATTATTTCATGATTATCTAATTTTACATATTATTTATTGTTTTTATACAATCATTCTCATCATCATTATATGTAATTCTTATATATATATATATCAATTAGTATTTTATTTAGGGGGAGTTAGAGTTAGAATCAGAGTAAGAGTTAGTGTTAGAATTATAGTTTTAGGTGGTTATTTTTTTGATGACAAGGGGGGAGAAATATATATAATCTAAGCATAAATTAAGGAGGAGTTTTGTAACCCAGTGGGACTTATAATATATTTTATATATAGAGTTGTCATCATCAAAAAGTGGAAATTGTTAGTACTTTAAGTATTGATTTTGATGATAATAACTATAGGACATTATATAAAATATAGATATTAATCTTTTATCAAGTTATACATAGTATATAGTGTAGGATATTAGACAGGTGTTGATTAAGAAGACTGTACAGTATCAAGAGTAGATTCAAGATGTTGATATAGAGTTTCAAGAGTTGGAGAATGATGACTCGTGAGTATTAAGAGTTCAAGATTTCAAGATATTCCAGATAAGTTATAGAGTCGTAGAATTTATGTTAAAGCCTTAATAGCACTTTCCTGATCTCTCTCTCCTTCTCTAATTTCGTTTTAAATTAGTTTTCAAATATACTGGTTTTAAAATAATCTTTTCAAAGTATTTCTCAAAATGTTTTTCAATCTCTTATACTTACAAAGATATTGTTTTAATGTTTTTAAGTTTATATATATTGAATTTTTGTTTATACTTTCATAAGTTATAATTATATTGATTATATATATATACATGTTTATTATTTACATTATACTAAAATTGTCAAAATTATTATATAAAGTTTTATTATGATTAAAATATGTATAAACTATGCTTAAATAATTTTACAAAGTATCAAACTATTTTACAAAACAACGAGTTTTCAGAATAATGTTTTAAAGTATTTTCAGTTTTCAAAAAGAGTATGTCGACATACTCTATGTATGTATGTCGACATAGCGGCCGATTTTTTCAAAATTTAAATTTCAAAAGAAGTGTCTTTTCATCGTATCTCTTCATGAATGGATATGACTATTGTTCCTCTATAAATACCAGACTTCCAAACAAATTTTTTAATCATCATTTTCTTATTCATCATTTCTCCTTCCAATCTCTCATTTTCTAAATCAAATTTTCACAAACGCTACCGAGATTCAACCAAAATGAAATTCAATCATCACTAGTTTGATTCTCTTTCATCCACTCTTTGATTTCTCTCATCTCTCTCACTCAAACCAAGATCAAAGTGTTACTCAAGAATTATAAGATCAATTGTAATCAAGATCGAAGATTTGAGTCTGTAAGACTCTATCAAATCATACTGCTATACTTATGGGTGTGATTGTAGCCCATAAAATCAGTTGGGTGTGCTTAGTAGCCCGTAAATCTAGTGGGTGTGCTTATAGCCTGGAAATCAAGTGACTCTACCCGGATGTCGGGATTCTAGAGGGTGTGTCTCCCAGCCTTGAAATCGAGATTGTATATGCATTTAATAGTTGAAAAGAAATCCGTACAAGGAATTATGCGAGACTAATTGTAGGGTAACTCCAAACCAGTATAATATCCTGGTGTGTTCTTTCCTTTTTTTACTTTTACTGTATTTACTTTTATCTACACTTTGATTCTATGATTGTTTCTATAATTGTTAATTACATCATTCCAAGTATAATCTTAAAGAATTTGAAAAATATTCATATAATCTATTAAACACTATTCACTCCTACTTTAGTATTAATTTAGCCTTAAGATCCCTATATCATTGACTCACATGACTATCTCTAAATATCTAAAAAGGTGAGAACAAGATATGACATAAAGGTAGATAACATAATAAACATGCACTAATCACTGAAATAATTTAACTTGGAATTTATCACAAGACGCAAGAATGCATGTAGATTAAGAAACATAGGATAGTCACCAACACAGAATTCCAGAACAAAGAACAACATATCTAATATAGAGAAACCAAACCCATACCGATCATCTTGATCGTCCATATCAATCTTAATAATTGTCCATACCGTAGCAAACAACAAAACAAATTGGTATTGTTGAATATGCAAGTATATGATTTTTGTTTGATGATAATAAACATATATATATATATTCATTTAAATGTATTTGTTAATGTACAATTTTATTTTTCACATAATTAAATAAATATTTGCTGAATAAAATAAATAACACAGAATTTAAATTCAAACGGATATTTTATTCAAACAAATATTTTATTACAATTTTTGAATAGTACAAATTTGAGCTCTCACTATATATACAACATTTCAAACTACAACACAATTTCCCACTATACAGTTATCATTTACATTAGCACCTCACTACATATCACTCATTACTCGTATTTAATCTTCAACTGTATTCCAGATTGAATCCAGCATCTGAATTATCTGCAAAGTAAACACTGGCGCAGTAAAATTGAAAAAGAAATATATTTGCAGTGTAAAATAAAATGTGTATTTTGAAAATGTTATTTGCCTCAGTTATTTGGGTTGTTCGTCATCATATTTATTTTGAACTCATCATACACGAACAGCTTGTGACATGAACAGTGTATCACTGTACATGCCATAAGGCCGTGCACACCGATATACACTTAACAAAACTGCAGGGACAGGTGAGCAAAAGGTCAAACCCAATCAAAAGCTGGATTCAACTCAAGTACAAATATTCAAGTGCAACACAAATAAAGTCACGATATGAGCACAAGGTCAAACTCGAAGCAAAGGCAGGTTTAACACAAGTGCAATACAAATAATGTCACGACACGAGCACAAAGTCAAACCCGAAGCAAAGCTTGGTTCAACTCAGGTGCAATACAAATACATTAGTGAACAGTGAAGTGAAACAAGATCAGAACAACATCAAAATGAAGTGCGACCAGAACAACTCAAATACAACCAAACAAGAACACGGTCTCGACCAAAACAACCACCAGTAAAAAAAAGGCTCGAAGCATGCATGGTCAGGCAATATTGAAGACACAATACATATATGTATATGTTAGTAGTGATGTACACATGATACCAGCCTCAACAGTCATGAACGAAATAAAGCAGTGGCATGGCACAAAAGCATAAAATGAGCAAAGCTTCAACATAACAAACATGCTTAGTTCTAACAAGGACAAAATGCATACACACTTATATACATATATATGAACATGAATGCAATGACCAAAGGCAGCAGAGAAAGGTACACAAGTGTCTGGCAACAATGGATGCAGTGTGCAAGTGAGGCTACAACCGAGTACAGTTCAAATGAAAAAAGGTTAACTTCAAAATGGTACAAGTGCAGCCTCAACAGTGTCGACCAGTTCAAAATCAATAATGAACCAGCACAAAATGGAATACAAAGGAACACTGATATCAAAGACTACAAGTACACAAAACATCACAACAACAAACTCAAGTGAACAATGTAATGCAATCAACTGAAGTGAAGACCAACAGTAAATGCAACCCAGAAACTCAAAAGCAACCAAACCAGATCAAATGAAACTGGTTCGAAGCAATAAAACTCCAACCAGACCAGTCATTACATACATATATACATGTGTACAATAACCAAGACTCCAAGAGAAACTCAAGTGAAACAATGCACAACAACTATCCAGTGCAGACTCGAGTGAACAGAGGCAGAGTCACAACAAATATGCAATAGTCCACACAACCAAATAAGTCATCACTAACATGAAGTGTAACAAGACTCAAGTACTACTAGAGTCCATCAAGCAACAACAAGTGTATAGATCAATGAAGGTTCAGACATGAACATAACTCAACAAGTGAAACAAGTCCGGCCAACAGCCAGAGCTACAAAATCTATAAACAGTTTGATAAGTTAGGGCAGAGACGAAAGAATCCAGATTATCACAGTACCGAAGTCGCATAGGTAACAAAATTCATATATTCACGATGCCAGAAATTCATGGAACAAAAGTCAAGTTTAGTCAGAGCCTTGGTGACCAAGGAAGAGTCAAACAGGTCAAAATCGAAGCTGTGATATTCAAGCAACACAAATTATATGAATGGAATAAGTCAGAAAACATCACCAACATCCAAACAAAAATCAGTGGCCAAGGACGAATTCAATAAAATATATACGAACGATAATTAGGGAAATTGATCCCTATAAAATCCCAAGTCATCATCGGCATTCAAATCATTCGAGTTCAAACAATATCACAGAGCAAAGTTTAAATCAATAACTCGAATCGCAATCGAGTTCAAGCATATCAATGAGAATAACAAAACAAATTACATACCAGATTTTTTTGAAACGAACTCGACGAATTGAAGCAGCCAAGTGTAGTAAAATGCAAAATGATCAATCAACAAAACTACACGAGAATATCTATTCAATTGATCAATTTGAAGTCGGCGCTTTTCAATTCCCACGAAGCCCTAATTTTGAACGAAGAAGAACGCAATCATTTTTCAACACAAATACAAGGCCGAAGAAATAAAAGAATAAAGGGGGAACAATTTTTCTTTATCAATTAATTTTTTATTGGGCCGGCTTGTATTGGGTCTTAATTATATAAGGCTTTTTTTTAAATTAGGGTTTTTGTTTTTAAGTTGTTTTTGAATTTGTATTTCCTTTTTAAACTTGTGTAAAATCTAGTCGTGTGACTAGGGGACGAACTACGGTGATGTAGTTCGAGAATTAGCAACTCAATGGCTAAGTTGTGGTAGGATTTTGAGCATACAGTTAGGTTAGTCGATAGCAGGTGTCGCGAGTTTACGTGTGTAAGCGTTTGACTACTTAATTTCTAGTAGAAACCTTGCGGGCAACACATAGGCAGGGTTTTGCCGAAGCTGGGTAAATCTGTGTTGTTCTATTTCAGCTTTTTATATTCTGCTATTATCTATGTTGCTATTATTTGACTATTATCAGTGCTGCAATTATTTTATATATTTCTGCATCAAATTTTTATAATTAGTATTATCACCATATTCACCCCCCTCTAGGGTGAAATCGATCCTATAAGTGGTATCAGAGCTAGGGACAAAAAGCCAATTTTTTATTTTAAAATTTTGATTTTTCAAAAACAAATTTTTGTTTTAAATTTTTTTAAATGGCTTCTTTTAATAATGCTTTTGCTGAGGGTCAGTCCATAGTTAGACCACTAATGTTCAATGGTGAATATGCTTATTGGAAAAATAGAACGAAATTTTTTCTGAAAACCATTGATGCTTGGAATATTGTTGAGATAGGTTATAGGACACCAACTATAGTGGTAGATAATCAGGAAATAGATAAACCGATGGATCAACAGATCTTGGAAATAGACTACAGAATGCTAATACTAAAGCTATGAATTCTATTATTTGTTCATTGGATCAAATTGAATTTAATCATGTCTCACATTGTCTAACTGCACAGGAAATCTGGCACACACTTGAAGTAACTCACGAAGGAACATCTCAAGTGAAAGAATCTCGCCTTGCCATGCTTAGTAGCGAATACGAGAATTTGACAATGGCCAATGATGAAAATGTCAAAGAGATGTACGGACGACTTTCCAATATTGTATACAAATCAAAAGTTCTTGGAAAATCATACACAGAGTTAGAAATAGTCCGAAAAATCCTCAGACTCCTTCCACGAAATTTTGTAGCCAAAGTCACTACCATTCAAGAATCAAAGGATTTGAAACAGATTAAAGTCAAAGAACTCATCGGAAATCTCACCACTTACGAGCTAGAAATCAAATTCAATGAAGAACGCGAAGGAGGCGATACACGAAAGAAATCAATAGCTCTCAAAGGAACAACAGAAAGTGATGACAATGATGATGATGATGGAGCAACTGAATTGTCACTGATAATAAAGAAATTCAAAAGGTGGAATCGCAGATACGGAAATCCATCTCTAAATCAACAATTGAAAAGTAGAATAGTTAAAGTTCTAGACAACCTAGAAGAGCAGGAGATCATCTGTCACAAGTGCAATAAACCTGGTCACATCAAGCCCAATTGTTCTCAGAATCGATTCAGCCAAGGAAAGAAACCGAAAAGGAGAAGTTTTGCAGCCACTTGGGATGAAACTGATGAAGATGATAAAAGCACTGGCAGTGAGAGTGAAAAAGCAAATTTGTGTCTTCAAGGTGATATAATTGACAGTGATGATAACGAGCCGAGCAAGGTATCAAAACTTACTCATTCAGAATTGCTTATATATTTTCACGGAGTAAATGGTTGTTTCAGACGATTTAGGGAGAAAAACACTAAAATTGAATCACAAAGAGATACTTTGATAGAATTAAATAAACAACTTGACCAATTGGTTAAAAACTATCAAAGCAAGAGCCCTAAGTGTGATAAGTGTCCATCACTTGGAGAAGAAATTAAAAAATCAGAAATTAAAATAAAATCACTTGAAAATGAAATTCTGATTTTGAAAGAAAGTGAAAACATGTGGAGAGAAAATTCTATTAAAAAGTGCACTCAATTATTGAAGGAAAATGAATCGCTCAAAACACAAGTCCAATAATTGTCTACAACTTTATGAAAATTTTCCAAAGGAGAAAGATCGTTAATTATGCTGTTAGGGAAACAAACTGTTAATTCAGTTAGACAAGGACTTGGATATAATCAATTTGAACTTGTTAGAAGCAAAATTAATCAAGTCAATTCAAAGTGCACGATATGTGGAAAAACTGGACACAATCACAACATTTGCTGGTATAGACCCAACCAAGTGAAAACCATTCCAATTTGGGTTCCAAAAGGAACGAATATAAAATCCCTCAAAGTCAAACAAATCTGGGTGCCGAAAGGAACATATATAAATAGTTTTGGGTCCACACAAACATATTTTTCAAAATCTGTCGCCACTAACAATCATGGACCTATAAAAACAAATAGGTCACAAAAATCTGGTATCATGCAGGTGTGGTGGCAGGCTAAGGAACAACAAAAATGTTACCTGGATTCTGGCTATTCCAGGCACACAACGGGCTACAAATCAAAGTTCCTTAGCCTAGTACAAAGGTAGCAGAATCACAATGGGCAACAATGAAATATTATCGGTAAAGGTAAAATAGGTAATTGTATATTCATCTTGAATGATTTATTAAATGTGATAATCTGCACCATAATCTGAATTAAATCAGCCAGTTATGTGATCATGAATGTTGATAATGATTCTGACTTATGCAAAATTGTTGGCCAATTATATTTTTATGCAGAGAATACTATAAGTATTTCTAGAGACTTTGAATTAATTCATATAGATGTGTTGGACTAATGATAGTGTTTTATTGATTGTTGATTACTCATGATACAAGTGGATATATTTGTTTATCTTATCTGACGCTATGTTCACTTTTTTTTTATTTGCATGGCTTCAATTCAATTTCATTTAAAAGCTGTTAAAAATGATTTTGAGATATTTTGTTGCACACTTCACGGTCTGGTCTATGACATCCAACTAATGATAATTTTGAGACAAAAGGAAATTCGGATGCAGATTACACTGGTAATCTAGTTGATAGAAAATTTACTAGTAGAACGAGTATTATGAAGAGACATTCATTAGTTGCATCACGTTTTCAAAGAAAATATCTGCATATTTTTCATTTCAATTGTTTTTAAATTAGCAGACATTTTTCTTATAAAACCCCTTCTAGAAAATAGTTGTTTGTTGACCTTGTTTCAGATTAGTCATTTTATAAAATTAGATTTTATAATTATTTTTGAATTTGATTTTAAATGACTACATTAACTAATCTGACTCCGTACTGATTATCAAAAGGATAAATAGTGATTGAAAAAGTGATGAGTGTTGATATTATAACTTGAGACAGCATATTTAGTAAATTTCTTTAGAAATTTAAACAAGATTTATAATAACTTTTGATGGGTAAAAATTCCATGACCATCTCTATTTCTATCATATTTCTAACGACCATCACTCACCAAAATCCAATATAGTATGTCAATATGTGGTATTTTAAACACGAAATTATTCGTTTTTCATTTTAATTTTTTTGTAATAAAAACATCCAAATTATTCACTCTCATTTAAAAGTCCTCACGGTTATGCATGGGTGAATTACTTGAAATTTTTTATTATGTGCTTTCATGCTCATTTAAAAGTCCTCACGGTTATGCATTTATGGAACGCATATCAAAATTGATTATTAAATAGACAAGTTGATTCTAATCCCATTTAAAAGTCTTCAACGTTATGCGTGGTTAGAAGATACTTGAATTCATTTAAAATTTTTTTGGAATACTACTAATATCATTTAAAAGTCCTAACGGTTATGCATGGTTAGTAGATATTCAAATTCCTAATATAAATATACCACAAATAGACACAACTATATGGTTTTACATCATCCCTATCATTCTAAAGTGCAATATGCGCCTAACAGAGTATTTATGATTTTTGTTTGATTTTTTACTAAAATTTAATATTTATACTCGACCTGGTATTAATGTTGTATTAATTTCTATCACTTTATCTCTGTTTTTTCTAACACTATTACTCTTTTGCTGATAACAAAAGGGGGATAGAAAAGTTAAGATTTTGGCAAATAAAGGTCAAATATTTTATTTTGTATTTTCTATTTGCATCTAGGTTTATTTGCATATTTTTATTTATTTTCATGCATATACGAAGGGGGAGCTTTGTTGTAAAGAGGGATCATTCAAATAGGGGGAGCAAATTGAATGATCAAATACATTTAGCAAATTCAAAATCTTAAATATATGTTTGTTATCATCAAAAGGGGGAGACTGTTGAATATGCAAGTATATGGTTTTTGTTTGATGATAATAAACATATATATATATATATTCATTTAAATGTATTTGTTAATGTACTATTTTATTTTCACATAATTAAATAAATATTTGCTGAATAAAATAAATAACACAGAATTTAAATTCAAACAGATATTTTATTCAAACAAATATTTTATTACAATTTTTGAATAGTACAAATTTGAGCTCTCACTATATATACAACATTTCAAATTACAACACAATTTCTCACTATACAATTATCATTTACTTTAGCACCTCACTACATATCACTCATTCACTCGTATTTAATCTTCAACTGTATTCTAGATTGAATCCAGCATCTGAATTATCTGCAAAGTAAACACTAACGCAGTAAAATTGAAAAAGAAATATATTTGCAGTGTAAATAAAATGTGTATTTTGAAAATGTTATTTGCCTCAGTTATTTGGGTTGTTCGTCATCATATTTATTTTGAACTCATCATACACGAACAGCTTGTGACATGCACAGTGTATCACTGTATATGCCACAAGGACGTGCACACTGATATACACTGGACAAAACTGCAGGGACAGGTGAGCACATGGTCAAACCCAATCAAATGCTAGATTCAACTCAAGTACAAATATTCAAGTGCAACACAAATAAAGTCATGATATGAGCACAAGGTCAAACCCGAAGCAAAGGCAGGTTTAACACAAGTGCAATACAAATAATGTCACGACACGATCACAAAGTCAAACTCGAGGCAAAGCTTGGTTCAACTCAGGTGCAATACAAATACATTAGTGAACAGTGAAGTGAAAAAAGATCAGAACAACATCAAAATGAAGTGCGACCAGAACTACTCAAATACAACCAAACAAGAACACGGTATCGACCAAAACAACCACCAGTAAAACAGAGGCTCGAAGCATGCATGGCCAGGCAATGTTGAAGACACAATGCATATATGTATATGTTAGCAGTGATGTACACATGATACCAGCCTCAACAGTCATGAACCAAATAAAGCAGTGGCATGGCACAAAGGCATAAAATGAGCAAAGCTTCAACATAACAAACATGCTCGGTTCTAACAAGGACAAAATGCATACACACTTGTATACATATATATGAACATGAATGCAATGACCAAAGGCAGCAGAGAAAGGTACACAAGTGTTTGGCAACAATGGAAGTAGTATGCAAGTAAGGCTACAATCCAGTACAGTTCAAATGAAAACAGGTTAACTTCAAAATGGTACAAGTGTAGCTTCAACAGTGTCGACCAGTTCAAAATCAATAATGAACCGGCACAAAATGGAATACAAAGCAACACTGATATCAAAGACTACAAGTACACAAAACATCACAGTAGCAAACTCAAGTGAATAATGCAATGCAATCAACTGAAGTGAAGACCAACAGTAAATGCAACCCAGAGACTCAAAAGCAACCAAACCAGATTAAATGAAACAGGTTCGAAGCAATAAAACTCCAACCAGACTAGTCACTACATACATATATACATGTATATAATAACCAAGACTCTAAGATAAACTCAAGTGAAACAATGCACAACAAACATCCAGTGTAGACTCGAGTGAACAGAGGCAGAGTCACAACAAATATGCAATAGTCCACATAACCAAATAAGTCATCACTAACATGAAGTGCAACAAGACTCAAGTACTACCAGAGTCCATCAAGCAACAACAAGTGTACAGATCAATGAAGGTTCAGACATGAACATAACTCAACAAGTGAAACAAGTCCGACCACCAGCTAGAGCTACAAAATCTATAAACAGTTTGATATGTCAGGGCGGAGATGAAATAATCCAGATTATCATAGTGCCGAAGTCACAGAGGTAACAAAATTCATATATTCACGATGCCATAAATTCATGGAACCAAAGACAAGTTTAGTCAGAGCCGTGGTGACCAAGGAAGAGTCGAACAAGTCAAAATCGAAGCCATGATATTCAAGCAACGCAAATTATACGAATTGAATAAGTTAGAAAACATCACCAACATCCAAACGAAAATCAGTGGCTAAGGACGTATTAATAAAATATATAAAAACGATAATTAAAGAAATTGATCCCTATAAAATCCTAAGTCATCATCGGCATTCAAATCATTTGAGTGCAAACAATATCACAAAGCAAAGTTTAAATCAATAACTCCAATCGCAATCGAGTTCAAGCATATCAACGAGAATAACAAAGCAAATTACATACTAGATTTTTTCGAAACGAACTCGACGGCTTGAAGCAGCCAAGTGTAGTAAAAAGAAAAACGATCGATCAACAAAGCTACGCGAGAATATCTATTCAACCGATCAATTTAAAGTCGGTGCTTTTCAATTCCTACGAAGCCCTAATTTTGAACGAAGAAGAACACGACCATTTTTCAACACAAATACAAGGCTGAAGAAATAAAAGAATAAAAGGGGAACAGTTTTTCTTTCACACTTAAGTTTTTATTGGGCCGGCTTGTATTGGGTCTTAATTATATAAGGCTTTTTTCTTAAATTAGGGTTTTTTTTAAAGTTGTTTTTTAATTTGTATTTTCCTTTTTAAACTTGTGTAAAATCTAGTCGTGTGACTAGGGGACAAACTACACTGGTGTAGTTCGAGAATTCGCAACTCAGTGGCTGAGTTGTGGTAGGATTTTGAGCGTAGAGTTAGGTTAGTCGATAGCGGGTGTCGCGAGTTTTCGTGTGTAAGCGTCTGACTACTTAATTTCTAGTAGAAACCTTAGGGGCAGCACGTAGGTAGGGTTTTGCCGAAGCTGGGTAAATCTGTGTTGTTCTATTTTTGCTTTTTATATTCTGCTATTATCTATGCTGCTATTATTTGACTATTATCAGTGCTGCAATTATTTTATATATTTCCGCATCAAATTTTTATAATTAATAGTATCACCCTATTCACCCCCCTCTAGGGTGAAATCGATCCTATAGGTATATTTCGTATCGATCTGATACTGAGGATTGTCAATACCGTGGAAACAGAATCACAACCGATCTCAAGGATCGTCCAAACCAATCTCAAGGATCGTCCAAACCGATCAAAATGATCGTAGCAACCATGACCCGGATTCTCTAGATTATTCATTACTGTTATATATTTACCTTTATATATATATATATAACTCATACCAATCAAGATGGTCGTAAAGACTTTCATGAATATACCTCTTAAGGATCTATCGGCCCCCGGCCAAACACAAAAAGGAAATATACTCTAAAGTGCCAAATACTATCACTTGCAGTAATTACTAAAACTTAACCAAAACATCCCATACCACCTAGTGAAATTCAGGTATTTACTAGAAGCTAGTAAACCTCAATCGTTACGGATGCCACTGGAAAACCCAAACTATATTCTCTTAAGGATCGATCAGCCCTCGATCGAATACAAATGAGAATACAACCCTAAAGTGTTAAGTACTTCCTAAAAGCAATCACAAGAACTTAACCAAGGCATCCCATACTACCCGGTGAAATTCAAATTTTTGCTAATGGACTAGTAAGTATCACTCAAATATTTTATTCAATGAGTTGTACAATATTCGATGAAGCGTTACTTGAAAGCATTTAAACCAATCAATAATACTAAGTCGATTATTAATACTCCTCATATTATAGAATTAAGGTTCTCAAAATTTTTATTTTAAAGTTCCAAAGGTCACACGAGAATGTCCAAAATGACATAAAATCCAAGATTTATTTCAAGTTTTGTTAAGTAATGAGAAATCATGTTCTTAGAAAATCATTAGACTAGTTTTGTAAACCATATCTATATGTCTAATTGTTCCAAATCACCATTAAAAGTTATTAAATTCACAAACATATTCCAAAGGTCCATATATAGATAACCATTCATTTTTATGACATTATAATTACTTATCTTCCAAACCTATTTTAGTATTCAATTATTTGTATAAAACAACTTAGGTTTATATATACAAATCCATACTTGTAAATCCATAAACATTTACTAATGATACTTAATATATAGAGTTTCCTATTTAAAATCATTTATAAAAGAGAATTGAATTGATTTGAAATAAGTATGAAATCTATTGTTTATAGTAACCCTTCTTTTGTAAATTTATTGTTTGAATCTACATACATACATACACACATATATATAGTAAATCAATACCAAAAACTTAAACCAATTTGAATTCATTGAATTGGTGTATTTAACTCAGAAAACTCAAAAGATAAGTCATCGGAAAATTCCTAAAACCAAGCAAGCAATCATAGAAGCAAGCAGCAAAACTAAGTGGAACAGCATGACTTGGAACTTGAGCCCAAGCTGCTGACCGGTCGACTGGTCTACCATGACCGATCGACTGGTGGACCACCTGGAATGCAAGTTCCAAGTGCTTTTCTGTCCACCGTCGACTCTCCTACTCTCTGGTTCGACTATGGTTCATTCCGACGATTCCTATTTGCACTATAGTCTCTGATTTCAGCATGCAAACACCCTAATATAAACCAAAGCATTCAGACACTAAGGATAGGCTAAAAACTGATTTGTAGTAAACAGGGTTTGACAAAGAAGAAGAACAATAGACTGTTTCTACTGGAATATAGATTACTAACGAATTCTCAATTCATTCAACTAGAAATCATCAAACATGCAATTGAATATCTAAAGATAGGTGTGTGAGAATTAACTCGCCTTGTTTCTCTTATCTTCTTAATTTAGCAATTATTCAGATTTCAACAAACCCTAGAACAAAATTTTCACAACATACAACAAAACCCCAAATCAACTACTGAAAAATTGAAATTACTCAATTTAAAAGATAGATTAAAGTTTTCAACTTAATACCTTGATTGTTTAGCTTCTGAAAGGATTTAATTTGCACTAAAGTTAAAGAAGTCGAGTTCTAGGTTAAAGGAACCAAGTCTTCTATTTTCAGTTTCTCTATTTACTATAAATTTGAGCATACAGTAAAAGAGAAAGAAGCTTTTCTCTTTAACTTAAAAGGGTTATTGGGCTTGGGTTTTAATTCAAAGTCAATAAGAAATAAAATCCCATTTAAATTTAAAGAGCCATTTCTCTTTTATTTTAAGAATTTAAACCTTGTTAACAATAAATTAGAAACAAACCATTATAAATCCAAAATTAAAATGCACTCTTTTTACTATAGAGTTAAATTGTTACAAATTTACTTCTTTATTATCTAACATATTCACTAGTTAGTTTTTACAACTAAAATCCACATTTTCTTATTATAGAAAATTTCTAAATAATTTCTTAAAAGTATCTCATTTCATTTGATAATTAAAATAAATCAACTTAAACCAAACTCAATTTTTACTTTCAAATTATTAATTTATTTTATTAGCAAATCTTAATAGTTAATCCATTGGTACCTTAATTTAAATTACAATCATCCTTAAGAAATAATAATTCCTTTCTTTTAGTTAATTAAGCCAGTTATTCAAAAGTTGAATTCAATCACATAATTAAATTTCAACAATCACAAACTGGAATTATTAACCATAATTAAATTTAGTTAATTAGGTAATTAACAACATGGTTGTTATAGATGATTAAGCCAACAAATTTTGAAATCATCAAGAACCAAGAGAAGTTTCTCAATAATCAAAAGAAGTTTAAAAGGTTGACGAGCAAAATGTTTTAAAAACATTTCGACAAGACTGATAAATTCTTTCGAAAGATAATAAAAAAGCTTGGAAGCGGATATTCATCGCCTTCGACATCCTTTTAGATTATCTTTTTCTTCGTACTCTTGTGTTGGAAGCTTGTTATTTTCTTTTTCACTCTAATTTATCAAAAATAATGAAATCTCTTTTATCAATGAAATCTATTTGACATTGTAACTCATGTTATACATATTACACTGTTTGAAAAATAAGTAAAAACAAATAAAACAAATAAATGTATCTATATTAATTAAATAAACAAAAATTTATAAAAAAAAAGAGAAAACACATATATATGTCGACATACATAGAAAACATATATCAACATATCAACCAAAGGCTATATGTCGATATACAACTAATGCATATAACAACATACACATCGGTAATTTCTGATTTAAAATTTAAAATATAAGTTAGTTAATATAATTAGTGGGAATAGTTTTTAATTCGAATTTAAAACTATAAAAGTATCATTTTGGATGAGAAAATTTAGTTCATCTTTTATCTAATTACTCTCTTAAATTCTAAACAAAATTTTTGAAAAAAAGAACCATGGGAAAAGCATTTATGAGGAAATATGAGTGAAAATCTTGAAAAAACTCTCCAAAACTTGAAGAGAACACACACATCATACTAAGAAATTAAAAACATTTGGAAATGAATTAAAAGAAAATGGTCTATGAACAAGAAAGGCAATTTGCCTCTCTTCGTTACTTTACTGCTTATGTCCTTAAGAAAAGGAACGAGAATATTCCTGATAACACTAGATATGGAAATACCAGAAAAAGAAGTGGATATTGACGAGGAAAAACTTAAAGTTTGGGAAGCTACTTTAATCAATCACATATTTGATTCCAATGATGGATGGGTAAAAGTTCCATATAAGAAACAATGAAGTTTATCCATGACTATCTATAATGTATCTATATATTTTTATTTTTAAATAGTTTTATTAATGTAAACATATATTTATGTTGTATAAGTAATGTACTCAAAAATGTGAATATTTATATATAATGACATTTGAATGAAAATGTGTTCATATAATAAATGATTGTAATATTTAAAGTATGTTTAAGTCTAGTGTTTTATTCATATAGTCCTTAATTCAATAGTTATCTATCATTGATTGCACACATAAATGAATATCAACACCCTATACTCCTAGTAAGATGATTATATATATGTATATGTGTGAATGTAAATGTGTGTGTATAATGTGACAGACACACACACACACACATACTCTATTTTACCTAATTTTGTTGATGTCAAAAAGGGAGAGAAAAATTATAAAATATTATAAACAAAACTACAAGAGGAGTAATAAATGCACTGACTCAAGGGAGGTTAATATATTTAAGGGGAGTTAAAATTAAGTACATTATATTTTATCTAAGAATATCTAGATGGTTGTCATCATAAAAAAGGGAGATTTTCAATAACATCGATATGGATTTTGATAAGAACAACCATACAAATATTATTACTAATGGTTTTTCAAGTTGTTATAGTATAGGAAACACAGGTACACTACTCAGCGGTATTGCAGGGAAAGACAAGAACAAATGAATTATACATCAAAACAGATCAATATAAGGATGCAAAAGTGAATCAAGGAGACAAAGTGGAATCTGGGCTAGAAAGCAAAGAACAAAAGTAGGAGAGTACATAATATTCAAAAATAAGACTTGGAAAATATAGGAGATTCAATGACAAAGCCAGGAGGACCCAAGAGACTAAAGAAACAAAGATTGGAAAGGTACAAAATATTTAGTCAACATTGTATGTAAAGGATCGTAGAATTATCTATTAAAGACCCCTAGCACATCTTTGAAATCTTTCTTTTAGAAATCTCTATTTTCATCCCTAAAACCTTTTTACAAAAGTAAAATGTTATTTTTAAAAGTTATAAAGTTTAAAACAATTTTATAATGCGATTTTCAAAATTAACAGCATATATCGATAGGCCCTAGGAAAATATATAGACATAGTGACTGTTGAATTTTTTTTATAAAATTTAACATGGATATGTCAACATACCTATGCAACATACTAGCTATTAATATGACTTTTGAATTTATGTGAATAGATACTTCCTTTTACCCTTACGCCGAAATACACTTCTCATCATCTTCTATATAAAGGCTTCCGAAAAAAGAATTTTTAGAATAATTATTATACATTTCTCTTACTCTATCTTCTCTGCTACTTTTCAATCAAATTCTTTTACTACTTTACATATATACTTTGCAAATTAATATTCTTTCACTCTCATTCTTCACAGCTTCGCAAAGCAAAAAAGATCAGAGAGTTCTTAGTTGAATTCTTTTTTATCCCCAATTTCAAGATATATCTCTTTTAGATTTCAATTGTAAACTGCTACTACAGGTCTATAGGATCATTGTATCAAAGGCTACGAGATTTTGTATTCAAAAGATACGATTTCTTTTAGAATTAATCTATTACTTCTTGAATTGTAAATGTGTATCTTGCCAACCGTAGAGAGTTAGGATTGTATAGGTAATCTAGACCATCCATGGAAAATCAAGAGGCCGGGTGTGTCCCGCCACCCTTAAAAGTCAAGATTGGTGTACTTGCCACTTGAATCCTAGCCAAGTCTTATAAGTGTATTTGACGCTTATGGATTTGCAGCTTTGTTATAGTGGAAATTCTGTATGGGGTACAGGACCAGATGTGTGATTGGAAATCCGAACTAGTATAAAAATTCTTGGTATCTCTCTTTTTACTTTACTACTTTTTATTACTACATTTACTTATATTTATCTGTGAATATCCATGATTATGAGTTGAACAATTTGAAAACCGCAAGTTAAAAGTTAATAAGTTGAAATACACTATTCACCTATTCTGGTGTTATAATAGTCTTAAGATCCATTCAACACAAGTATTAGAGTATCTCAAATAACCCACATAACATGATATCAGATGTGTCAAACACTTGCATCATTTGGCTATTTAAAAAATGCATTATTCCTTTAATTGTTAGCACTCTTAAGTATTAATAATTATGAATCGTAATAATGTTTCCCTATGTCATTTATATATTAGATAGATCACTCACATATTACTTGTTGTTGAGCAAACTCAAGCTAGGAATTCTATATGTAGAACTTATTAATATATCTCTATAATGGTAAGATAAATTCTTGTATTTGTTGAGTAAACTCAAGTTATGAGCATCTATTCTTTGGTCATCATGACCTAATAGGTTAGAGTGACTAAATCTCTCTTGGCTTGTTGAGTAAACTCAAGGTCAAGATTGAGATTAGGGCAAAGACCACGGTTAGGAGTTATATAGGATACAACGGATAAAATATTATCCACCACTTGTGGGGCTTTGGCTTGTTGAGTAAACTCACGGTTAGATCCCCAAGAAAAGTGGGTCCTAACACCCATTAGAAAAATTGAAAGGTCTATAATTTTCTCTTAAGGGTTTGAGAAACATAAAATCTAACAAGATCTAATTAGATAAATGAAATGAATCACATTTAAACAATCTAATAAGTGTAAGAGCGCATGTAGTATTATAATATCTACCAGTATAAATTTGCAAAAAACAACCAATAAAATGTTTATTTATTAACGTACATATAGTGAACTAAAATTTAAGACTGTAGAAGAAATGTCTATTCAGCCAAAAATAATTCTTTTGGCATTTAGTCACTTCAAAGCCCATGATAACAAGCCATGTGTAAAATCATTTAAAATTTCCAAATCTAGGTCTATTTGATTTTTTAACTTGCCCAATGTTTTTTATTACCTGTATGAGCATGGGCGCTATAGATAATATGAGATTATGGATATTTGATCCATATTTGATAACATGCAATAGCTTTATAGTGAACAATATTGTTTCATAATATATAGATTTTGAATAATTGTTAATTTGAACAGAGCAAATAAAACTTAGTACAAGATCATATACTTAATATTATTAAGTGTATTTTGCTCATTGGAAATAGTTCCAGACCAAGAACTAATGATAGGCCCTATTAACTAAAATGTCAATTTGGTCTAAACAGTTTATTGCAAGATCAATATCCTTATTTTGTTAAGGTTGAATGACAACAATTATGCATTGGAATTAGGCCATAAACTCATAGCTAGGTTTTATCATAAAGGTATGACCTTTGATGAATGTAAACAAAAATTTAAGATGATAGTAATAACATTGGTGTTGTTGGGATAAATAGATGGTGAACGGATTCATGAAGAGACATCAAAATTGGAATTATGCTAATATTAGACAATGCCTAAAAGGAAGATGAAAAATGGTTTCAGGTTCTTGTAAAAGATTCTCTTTTATAAGTTTAATTTCATAGAGCTTATGGATATTAGATCTGGCATCTCGATTGTAAATTTGTTATTAAATTAAAATAGAAGCCACCAGTAAAAGTAAAATAATTTTGCGTTATCGATGTTACTATAGTAGTGGGAGCTCATTATATGAGTATTCCCGATATTGGACACAAGTTAGAATAGATATTTTCAATAAAACCAATGTTATTTTGTGAAATAATTACTACTTTTGATTTGATCGAAAATAAACATAGTTTATTTGCATATAATATATAATAAACCTATGAAGGTATATCTTGATAATATTTGTATTCTTGAATAAGTTGTTTGTTGGCTTAAAATATTATATATGTGTTTCAATATTAAGTATAATTAATTTTTGTATTTTAAACATGCTATCAGTCATTGAGATATAATGCACTTTATACATATATGAACAATGTCTTCTATTTGAGTTATTGTAAATCCTAATGAAGTATGTCTTGAGTGATTGATAGTAATGTTGGGGTATGACCAAAGTTGATACAACCTTGGTTGATATCATGGAGTGTCTTTAAGTGTCACCTAAATGAGTTTGAGCCCAAGCAATCATTATGTTGGGATGGATAAACAAAATTATCATTGTCTAATACTAAAATCAAATCCATCTACTTCATTTTTACCATTGAAATGTAAAAGGCATAGGCTTATGTATATTGATACATCGAGTTAAATTTATATATTGTACATGGAAGTAAAATTTAAAACGCGCAAAAGATCTAAAAACAATTCTATATGATTGAATAAAGTGAGTATATTAGATATAGAATTCCAATAAGTACCTAAAATAAAATATAGTTTTATCTCAAATGTCACTCCTCCTTTGTTGTATTATGAGGTATAAGGAGTAATCAAATTTTGATTTGATTTACATGAGTAAATTTGGGTTAAATCTTTCTTAAAGGATATGTCTATTAGTTGATACATATATTAATCTGTTATTATTTAGAGCTAAGTTTAGGATTTCATGTATGATATGATATAAGATAGGTTTCATCTTAAAAGGTCAAGATACAAACTTTCGACATACGTTTAGTACATGAATTACTTAAACTCAAAGTTAAATTTATTTTAATAAAAATTATACAGGCTTTTGGAAGCTTGTTCAATCGCATCAACAAATAAAATGTTGTTTCAACAATTGCTACCATTTAAATGAGAATGTCCAATCTAAATAAAGTTAGTGACAATTTGTGATGCAGCCCAGAATGACACCCAGAATGTTGAAGTGTTAGGTCGCGAACGACCTAACGAGTCCTTTAAGTCGTTCCAGGATGATGCAGCTCAAGTTGGTAAAGTGTTAGGTCGTGAACGACCTAACGAGTTATGACCTACTTTAGGTCGTGGAGATATGTTTCGATCTATGCTAGGTCGCGGAGAAGAGCTATGACCTAAGTTAGGTCGCGTAAACGAGTTACGACCTAAGATAAGTCGCTTCGATGATTCGAGTGAAGACTTTCACGAGCTACGACCTACGATAGGTCGCGTGAACGACCTACGACCTAAGTTAGGTCGCGGGAAGTTTAGGTCGCCAACTGTTATAAGTCGCTGAAGCTCATGCCACCTGGATTTCTTGAGTCGCTGCCTTACATTTTTAGGTCGCTCATATGTTAGGTCATAAGTCGTGATGATTTGTAATGTGTTGAGTCGTAAATACTATTAATCAATTACTTGTTGTAATCTACTTGTTTTAGGTCGTGAAGATGTTGTCGTTGTGTTGTAATCTGTTAGGTCGTGAACGACCTATAGTAAGTCGTAAGTCGTCTGCTTTTAAGTTGTCTACTTTTAGGTCGTGGACGACCTATGGGTTGTACAGTTTTCTGTGGCGTGTATTGTAAAGCTATAAATAGCGGGGTGGCATCATTTGTAAAGTTAGTTGATTTGAATAAAAACTTTTGTTTGTTAAGCTTTGTGCTTTCATTAAAATTGGTAGTTGAGTGTAATCTCCTATCTCCTCTTTCGGCATTCGAGTGCGCTCGAATCAACGATCGTAGAAGCCAATTCACGGTATAAAGTGCGCTTGATCAACGTCTGAAGAATTGCAGATCTTCTTTCACGGTATCGTGCGCGATCAACGTGATGAAGATAGCTAGAATTCGGTATCTTCGGATCAACGAATTTGGGCCATTCAGTATTCTTCATTCCACCGATTGCTATTTTCACAGAATCATCATTTTGTTATTCCGCTGCTGCATCATTTGGTATCAGAGCTAGACTTAGCCAATCATAGCTAAGCCGAGTCTTGGAGCCAATTTATTCGAAGAATTTGAAGTTGAAGATCGTACATCATTTGGTATCTTTTGATTTGTACAAGTCGAGAATTGAAGTGTTTGTGACATTTCAAATCATGCCGCCAAGAAGAGCTAATCGCCATCAGAACGTAGAAGCTTTGTATAGAAGAGAAGAAGCTGATGAGATGGTACAAAGAATAAACAAAAACTTTAGTGAGAAGCTTAATGAAGGGATTGGTCGATTAGAAAAGATGATGTTGGAGATGAATCAAAATCGGAGGAGGGTTTCACCTGAATCTAACCATGGAGGAAGTAGAATCTCACCACATTCCAATCGAGAGAGAAGTGTTGATAATGATCATAGAAGTGTGAGTCGAGATCGTTATAGAAATGATGATGATCACAATCGTGATAGGAATGAGAATGATCGTGAACGGAGGAATGTAGATAGAAGGGATGTTGGTGGAAGACACGATGGTAATAGAGATGTTGGTGGTCAGGATCGACATCGATATACATCAGATTTCGAGGAGGAGTTTGATGGTGGTAGTGTTCATGAACGAGGACGAGGACAAGGAAGGAATCAGTCGGAGTATGATCACAAGTGGGAGTCTGGGATGAAAACTGAAATACCGGAATTCAAGGGAGGTATGCAAGCCGAGGAATTTCTTGATTGGTTAGCTTATGTTGAGGAAATATTTGACTTCAAGGAGGTTCCGGAGGATCGTAAGGTGAAGTTGGTTGCTACTAGGTTGAGGGGAAGAGCTATGGCATGGTGGCAGCAAACCAAACTTACTAGAGAACGAATGGGGAAGTCAAGGATTGTTGCTTGGGAAAAGATGAAGAAACTGATGAAGGCTACTTTCTTACCCTACAATTACCAATCATTAATGTATCAGAGATTACAAAACCTGAGGCAAGGGACGAAGGCTGTTACTGATTATGCAGATGAGTTCTACCAGTTGATTGCTCGAAATGATATTATGGAGACAGAAGAACAATTGACCGCTAGATTTGTTGGTGGACTTAGAACGCAGATCCAGGATATGGTGAACATGTTCGACCCTAGATCTGTGGCAGAAGCACATCAAAAGGCGTTGGCTTGGGAGAAATAAGGAAGACGTGGGGGAGGTGTGTTTCCAAGTTTTACTGGGCAAAACAAAGGAGCGGGTAGTAGTTCTAATATTCCTAAAGCATCGAGTAAGCCAGTTGTTCATGAAGTGGCTAAACCAAAGGTCAACACCAATTTCAAATGCTATAATTATCAAGAAGTGGGTCACAAGAGAAGCGAATGTCCAAAACCAAAGAAGAGAACTATGATTGCTGAAGTGGAAGATGAGGATGCAGAGGCTGAATGTTCTAATTCATTACATGATGAGGAGGAAGAAAATGTGTCGGGAGATGAAGGGTATTCATTGATGATGAAGAGATCTTGTCTAACACCAAAGCAGGAAGAGGAAACTAGCTGGTTGAGGAGTAACATCTTTCAGTCAACATGCACTATCTTGGGAAGGGTTTGCAAGTTTGTTATTGATGCTGGAAGCTGTGACAATATTATCTCTACAGAAGCTGTGAAGAAGTTATCATTGAAGACAGAGAAGCATCCGAAACCGTACAAATTAGCTTGGTTGAGGAAAGGTGGGGAGGTGAAAGTTGGACGAAGAGCTTGTGTTAATTTTTCAATTGGGAAGAAATACAAGGATGAAATTTGGTGTGATGTTGTGGATATGGAAGTATGTCATCTGTTGTTAGGGAGACCGTGGCAGTATGATAGGGTTGTACAACATGATGGGTGTACTAACAGTTACAGTTTTATGTTTGAAGGAACTAAAATCACTTTGATTCCTAAGAAGCGACAACAAGAAGAAAACAAGTTGGAGGAGATTGAAGAGTTAAAAACTTTGTTATCATTGAAGGAGTTTGTTAAGGAGGTAGAAGAGGAGTCTGAAGTATTTTTGTTGATTGGACGTGAGAGTCATGAAGTGGTTGAGATCCCTGAAGAAGTAAAGCCAGTACTGGGAGAATTTGACGATGTATTTCCTGAGGAGCTACCAACGGAGTTACCGCCGTTGAGAGACATTCAACATCAAATTGATCTTGTTCCAGGAGCCGTGTTGCCACATAGACCACACTACCGAATGAGTCCAAAAGAGCACGAGGAGTTGAGAAGGCAAGTGGAAGAATTGCTTGAACATGGGCGTGTGCAGGAAAGTTTAAGTCCATGTGCTGTGCCAGCATTGTTAGTGCCAAAGAAGGATGGGACGTGGAGGATGTGCACTGATAGTCGGGCATTGAATAAGATTACTGTGAGATACAGATTTCCTATGCCTAGACTGGATGATTTGTTGGATCAACTTAGTGGAGCTACTATATTTTCGAAGATTGATTTGAAGAGTGGTTACCATCAAATTCGAATCAGACCGGGGGACGAATGGAAGACCGCATTTAAGACACGTGAAGGATTGTATGAATGGCTGGTCATGCCATTCGGGTTGTCGAATGCACCAAGTACATTTATGCGAGTGATGAATCAGATTTTTCGACCATTCATTGGGAAGTTTGTGGTGGTGTATTTTGATGATATACTGATATATAGCGGAAGTCCAGAAGAACACTTGCAACATCTGAGAAAAGTGTTGATGGTACTGCGACAGGAATAATTTTATGCTGCAACGAAGAAATGCGTGTTCATGACGCATAGTGTTTTATTGTTGGGGTATGTTATACCGGGAGGAGGAATACAGGTGGATCAGAATAAAGTTGAAGCAATCAGAAATTGGCCACAACCCAAGACGATAACCGAAGTTAGAAGTTTTCATGCTTTAGCGTCATTCTACCGAAGGTTCATTCCACACTTCAGTAGCGTGATGGCACCAGTTACTGATTGCATGAAGGGAAAACAATTTTTATGGTCAGAGGAAGCAGGGATTGCTTTTGAGAGAATCAAAGAACTTTTGACGACAGCACCAATAATAGTGTTGCCAGATTTTCAGTTGTTGTTTGAATTACATACTGATGCATCGAAGGTTGGAATTGGAGGGGTGTTGAGTCAGAAAGGCCGTCCTATTGCATATTTCAATGAGTAGTTATCAGGAGCAAAGATGAGATATAACACATATGATGTCGAGTTCTATGCTATCGTGCAAGCCGTGAAACATTGGAGGCATTATTTGTTTCATAAAGAATTTGTTTTATATACTGATCCTGAAGCATTGAAGCATATGCAGGGACAGTACAAGATTGCGGCAAGGCATGCTTCGTGGAATGCATACTTACAACAATTTACATTTGTGGTAAAGCATAAATCGGGAATCACGAATAGAGTGGCAGATGCATTGAGTCGAAGGAATCATTTGCTGACTACAATGAAGGTTGAAGTGACGGGGTTTGATGTATTGCCAGAATTATTTGTTGATGATTCTTACTTTGCGAAGTATGTAGATGAAGTCAAGGAGGGGAAGACGGATGAGTTTGTTATGGTGGATGGTTTTCTTTTTAAGGGAAATCGATTATGTATACCGGAGTGCAGCTTGCGTATGAAGATTGTCAAGGAGTTGCATGAGGAAGGACATGTGGGCAGAGATCGTACTTTGCAATTGATTTCTCAATCTTATTATTGGCCTTCGATGAAGCGGGAAGTTGGAAAGTTTGTGGAGAGATGTCATACTTGCCAAGTTTCCAAGGGAACAGCGACAAATGCGGGATTGTATATGCCGTTACCCGTGCTGGTTAGACCATGGGTTGATATCAGTATGGATTTTGTTTTGGGATTACCAAGAACTCAGAGGGGGAATGACTCGATATATGTTGTAGTGGACAGGTTTTCGAAGATGGCACATTTCATCGCTTGTAAGAAGACAGCTGATGCCGTCCGTGTTGCCGAGTTATTCTTTAAAGAAGTGTATCGTTTACATGGTTTACCAGAATCCATTGTTTCTGATCGGGATACTAGATTTCTAAGTCATTTTTGGCTGAGTTTGTGGAAGATGGTGGGAACAAAGCTAAATTTCAGTAGTGCTTACCATCCGCAGTCCGATGGTCAGACTGAAGTTGTTAATAGATATTTGGGAAATTTATTACGGTGCCTTGTGAAGGATAATCTGAAGAGCTGGGATATGAAATTATGTCAAGCAGAGTTTGCTCATAATCATGCTATAAACCGTAGTACGGCTTTCAGTCCATTTCAGATAGTGTATTCAAGCTTACCAAAGGGGCCGTTGGATTTGACAATAGTACCACAACCAAAGAGAACTGTTAAAAGGGCTGTTGATTTTGTTGATGGATTGGCAGAATATCATAAAATCATTCAGGAACGATTGGAGAAAGAAAATGAAAAGTATAAACGATCTGCGGATTTGAAGCGAAGAAGCGTTGAATTTAATGAAGGAGATTTAGTATATGATGTACTAACGAAAGATCATTTTCCAGTGGGAGCATACAACAAACTTAAAGCTTGAAAGATTGGTCTTGTAACAATTGTGAAATGGATCAACGAAAACGCTTATAAGTTGAAGCTGCCGGAGGATATATACACTTCTGACGTATTTAATGTTAAACATCTTATACCATATCATGGGGATGAGCTTGTGGTGGAAGAGGATGGCGCAAATTCGAGGACGATTTTTTCCCAACCAGGGGAGGATGATGCAGCCCAGAATGACACCCAGAAAATTATAAGAAAATTATAAGAAATCCACTAAGCTCATTCCGATTGCTTATAAGAAAATTATTGTTCCTCTTAATATGGGTGGCCTTGGAATCTTTAATCTAAATCTTTGGAACATTGCCACTGCTTCCCATCACGTTGGCCTGGCCCTGATAACATTGCCACTGCTTCCCATCATGCCGATTTTAAAAAATCCTTAATCTAAATCTTTGGAACATTGCCACTGCCACAAACTTAAAATTCATGATACCATTTTAAAAATGAAATCCACTAGTTCGCCTAGCCCTGATGGGTTTTCTGCTATTTTTTTTCAAAAATGCTGGCATATTGTTAAACATGATTTTTGTAAAGCTATTCAACACTTTTTCAAAACCAATACCTTGCTGAAAGGTATAAATCATACTAAACTTGCCCTAATACCTAAGGTTAATCTTCCCCAATCGGTTTTTGAATTCAGGCCCATTGCTTGTTGCAATGTTATTTACAAATGTATAGCTAAAATTATATCTTCCCGCATGAAAACTTGCCTATCTGATTTAATTTCTCCTAATCAAAATGGGTTCGTTGTTGGGAGATCTATTACTGATAACATTTTACTCTCGCAAGAACTTATTAAAGGTTACAATAGGAAAAATATTTCTCCTAGATGCTTCCTGAAATTGGATATTCATAAAGCTTATGACTCTGTTAGTTGGGAGGCAATCATTTCTATTATGTCCGGGATGAACTTTCCCCTTCCTTTCTTAGCCTGGATATATACGTGCATATCTACAGTCTATCTGACTTTATCTCTCAATGGTGAATCTTTTGGTTATTTCAAATCCCAAAAAGGTATTAGGCAAGGGGATCCTATCTCTTCTTCTCTATTCATTTTAGTATGGAAGTTCTTACTTTCTTGATTAGTGTTGAATGCAATAATAAAAATATTGATTATCATCCTAAGTGCCAAAAGCACCAAATTTTCTCCCTAATGTTTGCTGATGATCTATTGCTCTTTACTAAACCAAATGTTAAATCCATCACTAGTGTGCTTTCTACTCTTCAAAATTTTAAAATAATGACAGGTCTATACATAAATAAAAGCAAATCTCATATTAATATGGCTGGGGTTACTGGAAATAATTACCAGAATATTCTTCTGGTTTCTGGCCTTCAGACCATGGATCCTAATGCCATGTACCTTGGTGCCCCCTTGTGTAAGTCTAGAATATCCAATGCTCAATGCCTTCCATTATACGAAAAAATAACTTCTAGACTCAAAAATTACAATGGTTCTAAACTATCTCAAGCTGGTCGTCTTGTTATCTTAAAAAGTATTGCCACTGCTATGTGTGCATACTATTTTAGGATTTTCATCATCCCCAATAAGCTTATCAACATGCTAAATCGAGCTTTTAATCATTTCCTTTGGCATGGAAATATTTACTCCGCTAAGCTCATTCCGATTGCTTATAAGAAAATTATTGTTCCTCTTAATATGGGTGGCCTTGGAATCATTAATCTAAATCTTTGGAACATTGCCACTGCTTCCCATCACGTTAACAGATTACTTAGTAATAGTGTGGGGTTGTGGGAAGTCTGGAATAGACATTACAACCTTAATGGTGGCAATTTTTGGACTTTGGATGTTAACAAAGAAGCTAGCTTTTTATGGAAAAGACTTCTGCAGAATAGAAGGCACTACCTGCCTATGGTTCAATGCAACACTATCAATTCATTTTGGTATTCGCCCTGGTGTGCTCCAGGTTTGATCCTGTCTCACTCAACTGATTATAATCTCAT
Source organism: Allium fistulosum (assembly GCA_030737815.1). Classification (NCBI taxonomy): domain Eukaryota; kingdom Viridiplantae; phylum Streptophyta; class Magnoliopsida; order Asparagales; family Amaryllidaceae; genus Allium; species Allium fistulosum. The sequence continues at coordinate 869,944,263 of CM060904.1, read as the reverse complement.
AACTAACTCTGGTATTCCTCTAAATGCTAATGCTAATTCCTTTACTGTAAATGAGGTTCTACATTTGCCCCAAGTCAGTTCTCCTATATTGAACAATCTCTGGTCTTCTATTAAAGCTTCCTTTAAGTACGTGGAACACTCTGGGCTCAGTTGGAACGGCAACCTCCACAGCATTCCTTTGGTATACAAAGCTATTGTTCAAAATCAATACAATTCTCCTTTTCCTTGGTATGCTCGTATCTGGAAGGCTGGATCGAAACCAAAGCATAATCTTCTTCTCTGGAAATGCCTAATGAATGCTATGCATACTCAGGATAATCTTGTTAAAAGGCAATTACTCGATCAGTCTGTGTGCATTTTTTGTAATAGAGCTGCTGAAAACGTTGGCCACTTGTTTTTCAATTGCCATTATTCACATCAACTTTGGAAAAAGGTTCTGCACCACATTAACGAGAGGCCTCCGCTCAAAGATTCCAATCTTGAATAGGTTCGTATCTTTCATTTAACCAGGTGGAAAACCATGTCGACAACTCGACTTCTCCGATATCTTAAGCTTACGATTGCGATAATCTGGGAGGAAAGGAATTCGCGCAGATTTGCACGGTCTTACTCTACAATTGATGCTCTTGTTTTTAAAATTTTGTACTGATTTGTTGCAGTGTTAATGTGTATTGTGGTGGGGATGTATCTGGTCCTCTTTTGTTTGTTTTGTAGTTCTTAATCTTTGTATGTTGCTTTTGATCAATAAAGAGTGGACTGTCCACTATAAAAACAGGCTGGCCTTGCCAAAAAAAAATTACTTGTTGTAATCTACTTGTTTTAGGTTGTGAAGATGTTGTCGTTGTGTTGTAATCTGTTAGGTCGTGAACGACCTATAGTAAGTCGTAAGTCGTCTGCTTTTAAGTCGTCTACTTTTAGGTCGTGAAGTTTTAGGTCGTGGATGACCTATGGGTTGTACAGTTTTATGTGGCGTGTGTTGTAAAGCTATAAATAGCGGGGTGGCATCATTTGTAAAGTTAGTTGATTTGAATAAAAACTTTTGTTTGTTAAGCTTTATGCTTTCATTAAAATTGGTAGTTGAGTGTAATCTCCTATCTCCTCTTTCGGCATTCGAGTGCGCTCGAATCAACGATCGTAGAAGCCAATTCACGGTATCAAGTGCGCTTGATCAACGTCTGAAGAATTGCAGATCTTCTTTCACGGTATCGTGCGCGATCACCGTGACAAAGATAGCTAGAATTCGGTATCTTCGGATCAACGAATTTGGGCCATTCAGTATTCTTCATTCCACCGATTGCTATTTTCACAGAATAATCATTTTGTTATTCCGCTGCTGCATCAATTTGGTTGACTTGGATAAGGTCTTTAAGGCAATGAAATGAAATTAAATAGATAATATAGAATTAATAGCCAAATTAGGAGATAGCAAATTAGATCGTCTGATAAGGAGTCTCACATACCGAAGAGAAAATGTGATTTTCTTAATATGTGAAATAAAGATTAAATGTCAACCTCCTCAGTTGCCCATATGTCGTGGATGTATAGACTTTGCCACTTGGCGAGACGTTGATAAATTCTGAAGTGGAATCCAACTAAACTAATGAAATATGATTTTTGAGGTATATCTGATGTGATAAGATCTATTAGATGCAAACATATGAGATCGGAAATTTATAAACTTATTCAAGCAAAGGTAGTGGGAAATGATTTGGTTTATTCAAATGTTGAATTTAAAATCAATTTCACCGATCACTTTGCTTAATTCCATTAGGAATTCATCCATAAGTTGTTGAACTCCATTGATGCAAACATTTGATATCTCAAGAACAGTGGGAGAGATGAAGATCTTATATATGAATTTGAGATTAAATTGTAATCTTGAATCAAACTTATAAAATTGGGACATGTATATGTACTTAAAAATAAAAAATATTTGGTCATAGTCAAAATGTAGTGGAAGCGTTTACCTATAATGAAGAAAGATTGAAAAAGTATTAAATCATATCTAAGACTATAAATAGATAGCATTATTGTTGACGATAAAAGACTTAACATAATGTCTTATATATGTACGTGTGTGTATATATATATATATATATGATATAGTGAGACATTAGGATTATCCAACATAATACTAGTATTAATTTTTTTAATAAGAATTCTAAACAAGAATGTTCTCATGGAGTAGGTATATAAGATATATGGGAAGTAATTTCCATCACATATGTTGAGCACTGAATTAGATTTGTATATATATTCGAAATTATAGGCAAATGAAATCAAGTATGGAAATTCACCAAGTGAAGTGTTCTCGGATATTAATTATTTATGAAGCAATGAAATACTTGTGAAGGATATTAATGCTGAAACTTCACTAAAAATATCAAGTGTAGCAACGAAATCTTAAATATTAAAAGTTAAGCCTTAACTAAGATGATGGAAAGAGTTCCTAACGAGAAAGTTCTGGTGAATTCTATTAGGATAATTACATCTAGTGCATAGTAAAATATGCGTATGCAAATTTATAAATAAGACAAAGATGGTTCCATCGATCAAGTGTCTAATGACATATTGTGACATCAATAGTGCAACTAGGATTGCAAAAGGAATTAAGAACTCATGAAAAGATAAGATGCAATATCTATACCTGCTACATGATAAATAGTTTATCAAATGGATGGATAAGCAAAACTGATAAAGTAGATATAATATAATAATGTTTATCCATTCACTAAGGCCCATCTTTCGGTCTGATCTAGGACGACTGATAGAGAATGTATTGGATTATGTATCCAAGATTGGTCCAAGTGCAAGTGGGAGATTAAAAGTTAAGGCGGTATGCCCTAGTTGAAATTGTGTAATTTGTTACATATCCCAACCATGAAACCAATCTAGTTCGAAATGTAGCATTTGGTATTTGTTTTCTATTATATATAACATTTTATTTGATATAAATAAATGGTTAAATAGTCATTTAATAAATAGAAAATCATTACATAAAGTACTATAGATTGTAGATACAAATATTGAATCATGAGTGTAAAATTCTAAGTTAAAAATACACCGTTTTAAATATTCTCGGTCAAAATGTTTGGAGAAAAGGATATCAATAAATCTGTTGAGACCAGAGTACATAACACTCTCCAAATGTTTGACAATATATTACTCAAGGCTATTAGGAGTACCAAGAGGTTACATACTTGTAGTTATCGTAACAACCCAGAATTTCGGACACTTCGTATTTAACTATCTGAACTATTTAATATTTGAATCTTAGATTTAATGTTATTAAAATGATTTAATAAGCTTATTAACCACCTTTTAAATCACAACTAATGATGGTAAACATTTTTGGAAAAATGTTTACAAAAGTAAGTACTTTGAAAAAGTATTGATAATGTGACCGAAAATCATTTTATCGATAAACAGCTTTTTAACCATCATAAGTTATTCAGATTTTTTATACATACACTTATTTGCTTAGGAAATTAATAAAATGAAATAATTTTTTTACCAATTATGTAAATAAACTTTTTGATAATGTCATGGGTGACGTCATCAAAGATATTTTGAAAACGAGCTTAAATGAAAATACTTAAGTGATCAGAAATGATAAAGGAGAGGTGATGGGAGATAAGCCTTACATGACATGAAAGGGGGTGAGAACAAGCATACGCAACATCATTTAAAGCCTATACAAGGAGAGACATACCATAGATAATAAATCACAAATTCACAAAAGCTTAGAATGATGTAAGGGAATAAAAATGGTGGAAGTGCGTTAGCACTAATCCACTAATTCTTCTCAAACTTTTTCAAGCCATAATCAAATCATCTTCAATCTCTTATAAACTTTGGGTATAGAACTATAACATCATAGGAAGCATGAAGAATAATTCAAAGTGGAAAAAGGTGAGAGAAAGATGGGGGATCTTGGATGGACCGTGAGCAATGGAAGAGGAGAGGAGGTATTGCCTTGGTTTAAAAGTGCAAAAGGTTGGATCTTTAGGCCTTTAGTGAGGGTAGGAGCTAGTTCTTTGATTCCTATTGCTTTATGCTTGAGTTTGGCTTGAATCTAAGTGAGTTACCTCACTATCCTGTTTATATATATTGTGTATGTAAATGTTGTATTTGAATTATAAAGTTAAAGTGACATTAACTAAATAAAGTTATAAACTTTGGACCCCTCTTGCTTTTGAAAGCAAATGACAACTTTATATTGTATAACCTCAATTTTATAACCTTCTTAAACATGTGGCATGACCATGACTTAATGTTTAAATGGTTGTTTGGATTGTGTTTTGAAATGAAGTAAGTTTTAAAGTGTTTGAAGCGAGAATATTCGTTATAAGTGCACTTCGATATCCCTCAATTTTAACTTGTGTAAATTGGATATTTATGATCTTAACTTGGAATAATTTGATTTGGTTGTTCTCTAAACATATTTTGGTGTATTGGATGGCAAAGAAATGGTTTAGAAAGTTATAGAAATTATGAACCAAGATTGTGAGTTAGAACAAAAAGATGGTTATAAATGCACTTTGTAAATATAACAAGTTTTCAGGAAACTTTATAAATAAATTGAAAGATATTCTTGAGGTTTTCTTTCCTTGGTTTTAAGTATCATAAGGGTGGTAATTACTATAAAAATTTCAAGTCTTAAATCATTTATTAATTGGTTAAAACTAGTCACAAAGATCGTGCTTTTCAATGTTGTTTTTAACAAGGACTTTTAACAGCATTTATAAATGCTGCAGAGAGTCGCCTATGATTTTAAGTGTTTGAAAATGATACTTAAATTTGGTATTTTTCTCTAATATTTCTAGAGATGTTTTCTAAGCTATTTAGAAGTATTTTAAAGTTTAGGTTCAAATATATTTTTAATAATTATATATGTATTTTCAATGTAAAGAGGCTTAATAATAAAAATCATGCTTTTCTTCAAATTATAAATTAGTTATTTTCAAGTAATATTTTACATAGATATTTAAAACTTATTTACAAGTATTTATAAAGTATTTATTTAAGTTTTGAAAAAGGTTATTGACTAGACTTAACAGCGAAAGCGGACGAGGTAGACTTATCTATTTGTGAGAGCTAAGATTGATGTCGAGTAGGGACGGAACAATAGAGCTCTAACCTACCGGCTTCCCTCTTGAACGAGGAATAGTCAAGTTGGAATGTCGGAAACATGTTAATCTTGTTGTTTACTTACTTGTTTAAAAGGTAATTAACTTGGCTTAATGCCAAAAGCTGACGAAGTAGGCTTATCTATTTGTGAGAGTTAAGATTGATATCGAGTAAGGACGGAGCAGTAGAGCTCTAACCTACCGGCTTCCCTCTTGAACGAGAAATGGTTAAGTCAGGAATGTCGAAATGGATTAATCATGTTTTTTATTACTTGTTTATGGAAATCATTAGTACTATACTTAACACTAAAAGCCGACGAGTAAACTTATCTATTTGTGGGATTAAAGATTGAAGTGTCTAGGGAAGGCTTTGATGCAACCAATGCTCAAAATTACATGGCTTCACTCTTGAACGAGGAATAGTTCAGTTGAAATGTCGAAAACAAATTAAGAAAAGAAAATTTATTTGTATAAGCAATTGTTTTAACTAGATAGTCGATTAGTCAACCATCGAACTTAACCAATATTGTCTTAGATCTTTAAAAAAACATTTTGAAGATAATATATGTATAAGTGAAATGGTTTTGGGTTTTTTTGTGACAATGTGTTAATTACATTCATCTTTAACCCTTTTGATTATACTTATGAATGTAAATAGATCTTTAAAAGAATGTTTTAAAGATAAGCATAAGTGAAATGGTTTTGGGCTTTTAGTGGCAATGCTTAAGTAACAATAGTCTTAAACCTTTTTAAATGGATTTGTGAAAGTACTTAAATCCTTAAATGGATATTTTGAAGGAAATATTAAGTAAGGAATCTTTTAGAAAAAGATAGAAAAAGCAAAGGTTTAAAGTAAGAAATCTTGTTAATGATTTGTGAATGCACTTATACCATTTAAGAAAAACATATGAATACTTTTTGGAGTATTGAAGGAGTACAGGTGAATAGTAAAAATTGATAAAAAATGTTTCATTAGATAAAAGAAGTTTTACTAATAAAAGAGGTTTTAATTAAAAAAGATTAATTAAATAGAAAGGGGATTAGAGGTCGCTTATTTGACTCGATCGTGCTTTGTATGACTTGATCGTGCTTTGTCTATCTATGGGAATTAAGATTGATGTTCGTCTAAGGATATAAGCAATAGGGCTCTAACTTGCCGGCTTCACTCTTGATTGAGGAATAGTGTGAGATGATAATATCAAAAATGTAATAAGTATATGAGACTTTATTTCCATATGCAATCGTTCTCATTATTGTTGAATGACCAAATTTATCGATTACGCTTGAAGAGACCAGGATCGGTAAGTGTTTTACTTATCGAAAACCACTTTAAGACTGAGATACGTATTCTGCCTCTTGGAAGTGGATCTATTCAAGATGTTGGAATCCATGTGTAGTTTCGAGATCTGTTCGAGATGTGAGAATCCAATTGGGTATTCGTGTTCTGTTCAAGTGATGAAGGCTTGTATGAAAGATGTCGAACGTGACCTCGACATCGAAAATGGCTAAAGACAGAGTAAGTCGCATAATTTGGGGTTTAGTAACCTGCAACAGGATATTTTCAACTTCATACCTAGAGTTTGCTTATCGATGTTGCGCACGGGAGTTGATGGTATTTGGTTCCACGTGGTTCATGTTTATGTTTGGGCAGGGCCTTTGTGTTTTCCTTACATTACATTTTATCTAGAGACATACGACGCTCGAAAGGTAACGTCTTATCTTTGTGCAAGGAGTTTGGATGCGGCTTCTTCGGAGTGATCTCTGTGAAAAATCCATTATGCGAACGTACCTTAACGGTTTTGATTGTACTCCTAATATGCTGTTGAATGTAACCAATGTAACCATTCGAGCTGTTTACTGATTTATAATCTTCACCCTAGACATTATCTGATATATCACCCTACGTACTTATTAGATGGTAGTTCTTTTGAGGGGATAACCATTATAGCATTCCATGCGGTCTCAAAATTACTGTTATATGTTAACTACATATTTCTTGAGTTTCTCATACCCGACTTATGTCTGACGCTTGGTTATTATTTTCCTTATATCCCTTGTGTACCCTTTCAAGTAGTTTGAGAAAGGCTGATTTCTGTTGATGTTCATTAGAGCTCGACAAGATGAGCTAGATGATTCACCTGCCGTAGTATTCTTATTTCCGCTGCATTACAATATTGTACATATATGCATTTGTGAGGACAGGTAGTTATAACTGTCCAGGCTGATGATAACACTTAGGTTTCATGACTCTAAAATTTCTGTATTGGAGCAACAAATTTGTATTGTTCTTTTGATATTATATCTTACTGTTCTACTAGTGAGATACTGATATTGTATTCTCTTTTTTCTTATTTAATTTCTTTTTAGTTTTATTTTACCTTAACTGTTTGTCTTTCCAACACTTGGGTGCTCAACATATGAATACCGTGGAAGTATTAGTGTCGACATTTGGGAGTCAAAAAGTTGGGACGTTACACTTGGTATCAGAGCTAAAGGTTAAGCGAGAACCTTAGCTTTGGTATGACTCATTAAAAGATAGGGTAATGGAATGCCCTAGCATGAGTTGAGTGTATTATACATATAAGAGCGTATTTGTAATTGTTATAAACATATGCCTTAAAGGTAATTATAACTATGAGAATTAAAGATCTTATATAAGGTAACTAGAATAAGTGTGAATTATTAAAGTATAGTTTAATTAATGTAGGGATTAATGATGTTCATTCGTTACCCTACATTAATTTGTTTAGTCATGCTCGGCCAGTTTATGAGTATTGACTATCATTTGTTGATTGTTGATTTGCGCTCGACTAATTTATGAGCAGTTTTACTCTTTCACTGCATGGGTTGGGTAGACAATATTTATAGATGCATTGAAACAAATACCCTTGTGAATTTAGTTTATCGGTTTGACTATAAAGCGGTCGATGATAATGTTGGGTTTAAAGTTAAATTTGGCAAAAGATGTTTATTTTAATATGGGAAAGATCAGTTATTTTGGGAATAAACATTTGTGAAATGAATTTATATAAGAAAGTGATATTATATAAGTAAGGTTTATAAAACATGATTTAAAAACAAGATGGATTTAAATGATATTTTGAGAATTTAAATCCCGGTGTCATTGAAAATGTTTTTTCAAGATTTTGGAAAAAAATAGTAGTATTATTTGAAAGTAAATATTTAGGAAATTGGTTTATGAAACTGGGATCATGGTACTTAGTAATATTTACGAAGTATTTGATACCGTTTTGAAATGAGTTTGGTTAAGTCCGAAAGACATGAATTGGATGTACTGAACTCACTTTCGTCGCTTGAAAATAATTCTAGTGATGACTTCAGCATCATCGATGTTCATTTGGTGTTTCTAAGTGTGGGATGCTATAGAATTGTTTTGGTAAAATGGATTTTGATTTGAGTTCGAAAAGTATGATTTGTTATACAAAAGATATATGTATGTATTATTATTTCAAATTGATTTGTAATAAAATCCAGTATTTAGTTCTAAAGTTTTTCTTTGGAAAGAAATTTGATATGAACTTTTTAATGTACAAAAGTTATATATATGCTATGTAGGGTACCCGAGTGGTAGTGGCATAGCCCAGAACAAATTATTAATTTTTTTTATGTTTTCTCTTTTTGGGTAAAGTATGGTTAATAAATTATTGAAATTTGTTAAGTCATTTTATGGACACATGTTGCCTATGCATTAGGATTGTATGGTAGGTGCATCATGTTATGATATGCTATTTGGTAGATTTCATTTGTTAAAATGAAATGGGACTGTCGACGATTTGGGAGAGTTGGAAACTTTCGAATTGTTATAGAACTTGAAGCAAATTATTTTTGTTCGAAATTATAAAAGTTAAGTTTATATAACACTTAAATTGAGAAGGTACTAAGTTAAAACAAGTTCTAAATTTGTTGACCATCCTTGTTAAGAAAAACAAAATTTGATGTTTTGTATATACTCCTAGGATGTCATGGAGTATTATACAAGCATGAACTTAAGTTTAAAATGTTGATAAACTTGAAGTTATGTTTTATGGAATGATTCATAAATGATTTTAGAATTGAATGAAACATACTATTTTTATAAAAGAATGTGATAAAAGATATTGGTATAGTTAAGAAACAAATAGTATAAAATATGTAAGTTGTACGTAAGTCATTTTATCCGCATGACTTTTCTTGATCCAGTATTCAAGTACATGATTTTGAGGTGGTTTACACCAGTCCGAACGAGGATTTTTTACTAGATTCTTGACGGCGAACACTTGATACAGATTGTTGATAAGAACTCGAAGTTTTCTGTCATTGCATATGGTTATGAAAGGAGAATAAAGGTTTCCAATCAAGGAACAAGATCGGAGTCTGCACTAGAGAGGTCAAGTGATCTATACTAGTTGGGAAGTGAAATTTATGTAATTGAGCAAGTTATCAGATCAAATATTGTATAAAGATGGTCCATGTACATCGTACGGGCTTTAATATAATTGTATACTATGTTTTGTTTGCTTATGGAGAGTTTAGGTGATGGCTCTTCGATATACTATGAGGTAGCATGAATAATCGTCTAAGTAGTAACCTGAGGCTGTTGAGCGCAAGGTGCGCTTAGTAGATTGTTTACCATCCTTGTGCGATGAGATGGTTTGTGAACCTGGACAATTCAAGAGCTATGTTTGCTAGTGATTAAATAATTTTTATTATTACTATATGGTTGTTTCTTTTGTTGCTCATGTCGTAATTTCGAGGACAAAATATTTTAAGCGGCGAAGAATATAACGATCTAGAATTCGGACACTTCGTATTTAAATATCTGAACTATTTAAATATTTAAATCTTGGATTTAATGTTATTAAAATTATTTAATAATCTAGTTAACCTCCTTTTAAATCATAACTAATGATGGTAAACTTGATTTGGAAAAATGTTTACAAAAACAAATACTTTGAAAAAACATCAATAATGTGATTGAAAATCGTTCTATCGATAAACAGCTTTTTAACCGTCAGAAATTTAGATTTTTTTTACATACACTTATTTACTTAGGTTATTAATAAAATGAAATAATTTATTTACTACTTATGGAAATAAACTTTTTGGATGATGTCATGGGTGATCTTATCAAAGATATTTTGAAAATGAGCTTAAATGGAAATACTTAAGTTTTAAGAAATGATAATGGAGAAGTGATGGGAGGTATGCCTTGGTGAGAACAAGCATATGCAACACCATTTGAAGCGTATATAAGAAGAGGCACAACATAGATAATAAACCACAATTTCATAAAAGCTTGGAATGAAGTAAGGGAATAAAAATGGTGGATGTGCTTAAGCCCTAATCGACTAATTCTTCTCTAAACTTTTTTAAGTCACCAAATCATCTCCAATCTCTTCTAAACTTTGGCTATAGGCTTAAAACATCATGGGAAGCATGAATAACAAGTCAAAGTGGGAAAAGGTGAGAGGAAGTGGGGGGATCTTGGATTGGCCGTGAGAAATGGAAGAGGAGGGGAGGTGTTGCCTTGGTTTTAAAGTGCTAAAGGTTGGATCTTTAGGCTTTTAGTGAGGGTAGGAGTTGATTCTTTGATTCTTGGGACTTTTTTCTCGAGTTTGGATTGTATATAAGTGAGTTATCTCACTATCTTATTTGTATATATTGTGTATAATGTTGTGTTTGCATTATAAAGTTAAAGTGATATTAACTAAGTAAAGTTATAAATTTTGGACCCCTCTTGCTTTTGAAAGCAAATGACAACTTTATATTGTTTAACCTAAAATCTATTACCCTCTTATACATGTGGTGTGGTCTTGACTTGATGTTTAAATGGTTTTTTGGATTGTATGTTGAATTGAAGTTGTAACGACCTGATATTTTCAACCATTTGCATCCGCACATGTCGGACTTGAATTGCTCAAAATATCAGATTGTAAATAAAATTTGGCAAAACTCAACATATACAGTAAATAAATAATCACAGAATCACAGACACAGAGTAATATAACAATATGCAGTGGAAACAAATGAATAGTAGTTCATGAAGCTACTATATATATAACAGAGTTAAACAAGTTACAACAGATCTCGAATACAATAGTCAAATACAAGAATCAGAATACATCACTAGAATCAACAGAATATCTGAAAGCTGGATAGATAGCTGGATCTCCAAGCGAAGCTCCAACTCCAAAGGTGAGTCTCGAATACTGGTACACTCAGTCTGACCCGAGCGTAAAGAAAAACACAAAACACTCGAGTCAGGATTAACATTCTTATATCAATAAATCCAACTCAAGTGAAATAACGACTGAAATACGAGTAACTCAAAGGATGTTTGGGATAACCATCCTCTAAGGATCCGTTAAACTATCTACTATGTAGTAGTGTACGCTAAGTAGATAATGCCTATCAGTAATATAAAGTATCAAAATAGCGTTAATGCGTTATCATTATCCCCCTTAACACATTTTATATAAGCGTCATAGTCTATACAGCACTGTAAACTCCACCGTAAACTGGTGGGCTATCGGGGAGTACTCCATAGGTATAACACAAAACAAATCATAGTGGTCGCGCATAGGGATACGAGTATGACAAGGCACATGAGGCAATACCCAAGGTAGTGAAACTACCGTTTGCCTAATCCGGACTGGTAGAACGCATCGCCGCAACGATCGCAACACCGCGAAACAACACTCCCAAATCAAGGGTGCGCACCAATCTAAAACAAGTAATGAGTAGTTTACGAAGAAGTGTGTCCGCTAGAGGTAGCTAACCTCACTGGCCCGGCACGGCTCCTGTTTAAGTCATTTCCAATTTGATACAAGTGTCAAGGTCATCCATTATCGTTCTCTTTCTTCAAATCCAGCAACGTCATCATTCCAACCACTTCATTCTGGATCACACTCCGCGTATAATAGTTATTAAAGTGGTTTCCGGTTTAGACAGAGAGTATGTCCCTAACCGATCCCAGACTCTTCAATAACTACGTAATTATTACACCGATTGGTCATTTAATAAACTTTCAAAATAGTTTATATTTCAAAACCAAAATATCATTGCCATTTCAAAACCATATCCATAAGATATCATTTTCACTTCAAATAGATCCATTTCCAAAATCATATCACTTTCCAAAGTTATATCGCTTTCGAAATCGTAAGTCTTTTAAAATCAAAACACTTTGGAAATCAAAACCTTGAAATTCATAACACTTTGAAACTATAGTTTGAAATCATAACATTTTGGAATTCGTAACACTTTCCTCTTAAACAGTTTAGATATTAAAATTAGTGTATATAATAAAATAGTTTGTAAAATAAAAATAGTTTATATAAAATAGTTATAAGTTAAAATAGCTTATAATAAAATAATATATATTGAAAATGATTTATATAAAATAGTTTATATTAAAATAATTTATAAAGTAAAATATAAATAGTTGTAGATATAGTTTAAAAATACTTTATAAAATAAAATAGCTTCCACAAATTCACAAATCGATTCAAATTATCTCGACTTCCAAATTCAACTTAATTCAATCTCAATTTATAAATTTCAACTCAATTCAATTTCTCAATAAATCATTTCGAATTATAACGATTTCAAATACAGATTTGAACACAAAATAAACCATTAAATTTCAATATATTTCAAAGCTTTAAATATTCCACATTTCAAAAACTAAATTTGATAATTCCATTTATATCTCAATTTAATTTCATTACATTTAGTTTTTGAGATATTTCTTTAATCATTTCAATACATCTAAATACAACTTCAATTTACAAATTTATATAAACAAAATATCCCATTTAAATTTATATAAGTTTGAAATATTCATTTAAGCCACTTTTTAATCAAATTCAAGTTATAAAACATATCTTAAAATTTCAAATTTAATAGATTTCAAATCAAACTTATTTACGTATAATTCTTAAATAATTAAGAATTCCAAATCAATTTCAAATTTATCTTTCAACCTGAAACATTATAAACTCTATATTTGAAAATATAAATTTTCCATAAATACTTAAACATATTTTATATTGATTCAAATCAACTTTATTAAATCAACTTTAATAAATCTTTAAAATCAATATCTATTAAAACCATATATTTCTTTTCAAAACCATAGAAATCAATTTCAAAATATTTATATATATAGACCAACGGTGTCTGTATAAAATTTTCTACCCTATGGTCAAGTGATACGGATATTTATCATTTCAATCCGTAATTTAAATTATATACGGGTATATATCTTTTCAACCCGTAATCCCAAATTTAATTCAATGAAAATCGCTTGGGTTTATCATTTCGACCCATAACGATTTTCTCCTATTCTACAGATCGTTCGGGTATGTATCATTTCAACCCATAGTGAATTCTATACTAACAGGGAACTTGCAGAGTGATAACGGATATGATAATAATATAACATACATATATCATCAATATAAATAATAGATAATGGTGTCAGGTGTCACAGGTGAACAGATACAGATAATGGCATATATATAGCAATATAAATAACAGATAATGGTGTCAGATGTCATAGGTGAACATATACAGATAATGGAATATATATAGCAATATAAATAACAGATAATGGTGTCAGATGTCACAGGTGAACAGATACAGATGATGGCATATATATATAGCAATGTAAATAACTAGCAACAGCATATTTCAATTGTCGTTTCAATTGAAATCAAATTTAATAAATAAAAGAATGTTAATCGTGAGTGATTGCTCACCTTTTGAGGCTAGAGATATTCGACAAACGAGTTATGAATTCCAAAGCAAAGCTAGATGGGTACGATTCGATGGAGAACAGGCACGACGGACAAAGCTGATAAATAGGAATTAACGAAATCAAATCAGAATGGCATCGATGAAGATAAATGGTATGAATGAACTTATATGTATAACTATATATATATACTATTTATAAAAATCATATTTTTAAATTTCAAACACGTATTAAATTAAATATGTATATGTATTCAAAATTAATGTTTTAAATTAAAACACATGTCAAAACCATTTCTTTATCTCTATTAATATCAATATTTAATTCAAATCTATCTACGGAAAAATCTATATGTATTATATTACAATGTCATTACTTGGTTCATACATACAATTTAAACCAGAACGAATATACCCATATTTTTAAATAAAGGGTCAGTATTAAAGTATTTAAAATCAAAACATAGTCATATATATTTTACATCAATACTATTACAACATGTAAACTGACTAAAATGTAACTTGCGTAAATATTTTTTTTATAGAACATAATATAAATATATAAAAAAACTCCTACTTTACAAACAACAGATTCAACATATATACTTATATACACTTTAATACATATACAGTAACTTGTTTAAAATCTCAAGTATGAATAGATCATATAACTATAGATCAACTAAGCAATGAATATATAAACTATATCCTTAAACTTATACAATATAAAACAACTGTACATATAAATTGTAAAACTAATAGTCGAGAAAATTTGTAAACAAATATACTTAAAGTTCGCAGCCATTCCCTTGATATAAACATTATATAAAAGATTTATATAGCTTACATGTATAAGCTAACCCATCATAAAAGTTATATAACATATATATTAACTCAAACCGATAGTACAATCTTATACAAACTTATATATAAACATATCATATATAAACATATATATATATATATATATATATATATATATATATTCGTATTCATACACTTAAATCGAAACTAGAACAGCTGCTTAATATAATATTTATAACACCTCTTTTATAAAATGTACTATAATCTACATATAGTAAACACCTATAATATTTTCAAGATCAAATATTTTGCAACCCATATGTTATAAACGTATATATATTTAAAACAAAATATCAATATACACAGGCAGCATACAGGCTTGAATTGGATAACATTTGTATAGCTTCAACCTACAATTGTATATAAAACTTTAAAACAAAGAATGTTAACCTGTTAAGCAATGGAAAAGAGATGTAGGCTACAGCTAAATATATATAACCCTTATATATATATATATATATATTCGTATATCATTATTTAATAAAACCCCTGTACTAAAATTACAACTTCTATATATATAAAAGAATCTACCTCAATAATACACATAACAAAACCCAAGCTAGTCGAAGGAAAGATGTATGGCAAGACGTGGGGATGCTAGGAAGGAGGGGTCGGGTGCTCTGCTGTTCCGTGGGCTGCAAGGTCAGAGGTGGAAGGCGGCTCTTATGGAGGAGCTTTCGACCGAGGTGGTTGCAGAGGCGGAGGAATGACATGGGTAGGCGAACAGTTAGGTGATGGAGTCGGTGCACTCGGCTGTGGAGGCGGGGACATGCTGCTCTCGGCCTGGGAATGGGGTGGCACTGGGTCGGCTCCGGCGTTGCATGGGTTCGCTTGGTTGCTCGAGTGGCTGTGGCATGCGTGGGCATGAACAGTTGATGAGGTGGTGTTTGAGGAGTGAAAATTAGGTTGCCTGTGTACATATGTTTTCGCATATATCAAAAATTTTCAGAGCAAATGAAGATGAAGAGAGAATGAACAGGCTGGATTAAATGGTATTCGAATGAAACCGAGAAAAATGAGCGAACCAAGGAAAAAGCAACAGTCAAATCTTAATTACAGGAATATGAAAAGCACGTGGCTATTAGATTCAACAGTTAGGTAGATGAAAGAACAAGAACCTAAAAGTTTGAATTTGGATACGGTATGATTAATTGTTTCGTAGATTCTGCTATGAACCAGACTTCAAAACATAGGATTGAATATACCGCAGAGATCAGCACGACAAGACGATCAAAACGGTATACAGATGTCAGTGGTATGATCATCCTACCAAAAGCCGATAATCGGTACCGAAAATGCTGCTAAAACGTCAGAATTTATGTAGACGGAGCAATAACAGTCTAAATTTGAAGAAACGAAATATGACTTCTTGCTCAGAAGATGATTTACTAATTTTCTATGTAAAAGTATTCAGGTTTGGAAAACATTTTATTATCATCAATTTTAACTGATATAAATTGGAATAAAATTACACTAGAAAATAAACTTCCAAATTATCTGACGAAAATTTACCCGTTGCTATGATTAATTAGACGCATTCCAAATATCAAATTTTTATTTCAAAATTTTATCGTTTAAAATTTCACAAAATTTCAACTAATTACGTTATTAAAACAGTTAAATTTACGGGTCGTTACAGAAGTAGGCTTGAAAGTGTTTGAAGCGAGAATAAATGTTTTAAGTGCACTTGGATATCCCTCAACTTTAACTTGTGTAAATTGGATATTTATGTTCTTAACTTGGGAAAATTTGATTTGGTTGTTCTCTAAACATATTTTGTTGCATTGGACAGTAAAGAAACTGTAACAACCCGAAATTTAACCCATAATAATTAATTCATTAATTAATTAAATAATAAAATAACTTTGTGAAATTATCAGAATTAAGCCACATGAGTTGTACCATTGTGTCCGTGGTAATTTTCTGGTCAATTTACATATATAGAACGTCAGAAACCGAGCTAATATGACCAAGTTATAAAATAAACAAAATAAGCGGAAAGAAAAAAAATTATATAGGCAGGTCGACCTGGGCACTAGGCGGTTGATCGCCAGGTCGACCCGCTTGTTGTTTTGGGGGCAAACAAACGATTGTTCGTTCGTTCCAATGAAGGTGCGATTTTTTAATCGACTGACATGTTTTGCATCCTTTATTTTAATCCGGTCCCTCCATTCTTGCATCTGATGGCTCTCATTCAGCCTATGACATGGTTACATTCTATTCAATCCCCAAATCCAACTTTCCAAGATCCACTTCTACCCCTATAAATAGACCCATAGACTTAACACTTTTTCTCATTCTAGGTTTTCTCCAATTGGTATCACCTTTCTATGAAGGACCCTAAACGGAATAATATTTCCAAAGGAGAAAATCGTTATAAATTAAATTATTTTACAACTCCAAGTGGATCCGGGAAGACCAAAGGAAGAGCTTAGGACCGGAGGTGAGTGATTATAATTATTTTAAGATTTCTTTAAGTAATTTAAAATAATAGGGTTTCCAATAGTTGTAGTTTTACTATGATTTTTGGAATATCCTTTTGAGTAGTTTATTTACAGTTTTTAGAATTATTTTCAGTCTATTTCCTTTCAGCTATTCTTTTCAATAATTTTAGTTTATTTCTATTAATTATAGCTTTTTCGTTTATTTACAGTATTTTAGTTTATTTACTGTTATTTATACATTATTTACATCTTCTTTCTACGCTTTGGATTTTCTTCTATTTTCAGTTTTCTTTTATTCCTCCTTCTTCGCATATGGATTAGAACAGGATTAACACGAATACATATTAAATTGTAAAAAAACTGAAATAATGGAATATAAGATGTAAATTTCAAAGATTGTAATATAAATGGAATTGGACTGAAGTGAGATGAGGGGAACGATGAAAGAAGCTTATTTTCACACTTAGACCTTGGGTTAAGTAATAAGCATGATTATAACATAAGTTATAATAAGAAAAAGAACATAATAAGGCTTATTTTAAGACTTAGGAGAAATTAATAAGCACAGATAGTAGAGAAAAATGTGAAGGCTTATTTAAATAATTTACTTAAGTTAATAAGCAAAGATGAAAGTAGGACCTGTACCAAATAGCATTCCCTATTAAACGAAATGGTGAACTAGGGCACACTTATGCTAAGAATGGTAGTAATTGGTCAAATAGAAGTCCAAATCACGGGGGATTTAGATAAGGGGCGCAACTAGATATTGTTTGGATGAAGGGCCAGTACCAACAGCATTTCCCTTATAGTTTCTTTGGACACACGATGATCTCACATTAGCCTGAAGTGAGATGAGGGGAACGCTTATGCTAGAAGTTGGAGGTAATAAGAAGACCCAATAGGTGGAGCAATAGGTAGCATGGGCATGGTGGCAGTTACGCATGCGACTTCCATTCGGGTGCTTAGTGATAGCTATGAGTTCCAAGCCCTTAGTATGGGTGTCTTTCGTAGACACCATTGCCTTCTGTGTAGGGAGCTATATATGTCATCTGGATTCACAAGTGGTTGCTTTGTGCATCTTTCGTAGATACCATTGGCTGCTGTGTAGGGAGTTATATAGCGGCTGGTCCACAGTAAGGTCTATGGAGTAGCAGGCCGATCAAAAAGGGTAGAATTAGGGTTACATCCTAATTACAGAATTAGGAATTCAGCCTAATAAAAGCAGAAATCAAGGATAAGGGCAAGCAATCAAAGTTAACCTATCTTATAAATTGAGCAATATTTAATCTTACTTATTTCTAATTTATCTCTTTCCTATTTTCTTTATTATCCTTATTTATGCTAGAACTGTTGTAGAGTCTATTACTTTTGTCTTGCTTAAAGACTCTAGTAATTAATATCATTCACTAGACTTTTAGTCTGACTAACTCCTCTATTTTCCCCCTTCCCCTCCATAGGCAATCAAGGGAGAAGTTCGTAGATTGCTGTTGCTTGGGGGTTTCTTGGAGGAGTTTTCTACTATGTATTTCTTTTATTTCCAACTTTTGTTCTTTCTATGTACTGGCTTATTATGAGGGATATTATGTACTCTGATTTTGAGACTATGAGTTTTTGTTTCATGAGACATGTTGGATTTTTAGACATGTATGTGGTATTTGGTATTTGACTTATTTATGAAGCAATTATAGAGCTTTGTTTTAATTAAGTTATTATTTTAAGTTTCTGCTGTTTTTATCTACATTTGTCTTGTGAATCTTAGTCTCTGTTAGCTTTAGTTATACCTACAACACACCACGCCTTTTAATGTGTCCTTTTGGGTATATTAAGCGGTGTGGGGGTGTTTCACTTTGTATCAGAGCCTAAGGTTATAGGATTCCTAAAAATTTATTTTTGAAGTAAAGTATTTTTCAAGATAACTTGTTTTAAAAGTATTTTTTTTAGAAAAGAACTTTTAGAAATGATTTTTATGTATAAAAGAATTTTTATAAAAATCCCCTCATAAGTCCAGTTCAATCTCCCTTTGACTCTTTCCTAAACCATCATTTTCTTTTCATAGATTGGCTGATGCCCCGAACCTTCCCGAGGTCATTCCAGTCCTAGCTTGGTTTCGTAGGTACTTACAAGCCACGACTCCAGAGATGCACGGGCCTACGCTCAATCCTGCACCAGCGGGTAGGAATCCCAACAACCCACCTACTGCCATCAATTTCTCTAAGCTTTGTAAAGATTTTGAGAGTTTGGACGGGAAGGCTTTTTCTAGCAAGGAGACTTTTGTGGAGGCGAGAGCATGGCTTACGGACATAGAGAGGATTTTTTGTCTTTTGGGATTGGATGGATAGCAGCTAGTTCAGCTGGCCGCTTGGCAGCTGAAGGAGGAGGCATCTTATTCGTGGGAGGTGATCGAGTTGGAGGGAAGGAATATTACTTGGGATGGATTCTGGGAGCGATTCGATAAGAAGTTTCTGTCTCAGGCGGAAGAGAGTGTTCAGCTAGAGAATTTTATCAATTTGAAGCAAGGGAATTTGTCTGTTTAGGAGTACATCAATCAATTCAATGAGCTGTCGCGGTTTGGTATGGATTTGTTGAACACACAGCATAAGAAAGCTATGAAGTTTGCGAAGGGATTGAATCAACCCCTTCAGGGATTATTGCTAACTCATGTACCGATGGAAGCTACTTACGAGTCTTTGGTCGAGATGGTGCTTATGTCAGATATAGTCAAGGAGGGAGAGACTAAAGAAGAAGTTAAGTTAGAAGGTTCAAAGAAGAAGTGGTAGGAAAATAATAAGAAGAAGAAGAAAGGTGATGGTCCTCAGAAGCAGATTAAGAAAGGAATAAAGTGCCATGGTTGTGGGAAGGTTGGACATATGGCCAAGGATTGCTGGAAGGAGAAGATGAAGGGTAAGTGTTATACTTGCGGGCAGCCCGGTCATATGAGTTGGAGTTTTCCCCAGGGAGCGAGTGCACCAGTTGCACAGATTTAGGCGTTAGATACAGCACCTTCCAGTAGCATTCCAGATAGAGGTAGGAAAGTCACAGTTGAAGGTTTGATTTCTATATCTGATTTTCCCATTCGGACTTTATTTGATTCTGGAGCATCACATTCTTTTATCTCTAATTCTCTAGTAGATTGTTTGCACTTGGACATATCATTAGTAGTAGACCCCATTATTGTGTCAAACCCCATAGGAGGATCGGCACACTTATATATGGTTTGTAGGGTTTTGAAAATCTTTATCCTAGGCGGTGAATTTGATTGCGATGCCTACGTTTTGGGATTCTCGGGGTACGAGATGATTTTAGGGATGGATTGGCTATCCATATACGGAGCTATCTTAGACTGCGAGAGGAGAGTCGTTAGACTTGAGACTTGTAGTGGTAGGACTCTAGAGGTATCTTATGACCCGCAAGGGTCAGTCATGTTGAGTTTTCTCTATTCCCTCGATTCATCGTCATCAGAGTTGCATTCGGTTCTTGTCGTCAAAGATTTTGTGGACGTCTTTGAGGAGGTTTGGGGACTACCCCCTAAGAGAGGGATTGACTTCAAGATTTATTTGACCAAGAATGCTAAGCCAGTAGCATTACCTATGAGGCACATGGCACCTAGGGAGAGGAAAGAATTGAGCAAGCAGATTCGTGAGCTGTTGGAGAAGGGATTCATAAGAAGGAGCATATCAGAGTGGGGAGCACCAGTCATCTTCACTACAAAGGTGGATGGTTCTCTCCGACTTTGCATGGATTATAGAGAATTAAATAAGCTCACCAAGAAGAACCGATATCCACTCCCTAGGATTGATGATCTTTTTAACCAGTTGGTAGGTTCTTCGGTTTTCTCTCGGCTTGATCTAGCCATGGGATTCCATCAGCTTAGAGTCGTTGATGACAGCATAGATAAGACTGCCTTTAGGACACCGGATGGATTCTTCGAGTGGTTGGTTATGCCTTTTGGGCTAACCAATGCTCTAGCATATTTCATTGATTTGATGGGCCGTGTCTTTAGGGATATCCTAAATAAGTTTGTGGTGGTATTCGTGGATGATATCTTGGTATTTTCCAAGAATATGGAGGAGCTGCTGTTCATTTGGAAGAAGTTCTTCGCACACTTCGTAGTCATCATTTGAGAGCTAAGTTTTTGAAGTGTCATTTTTAGAGAGAGGAAGTTCATTTCTTGAGGCACGTAGTCTCGAAGGAAGGTTTGGCATTTGACCCCGCCAAGGTTATTGCTGTGCAAGATTGGAAGGCCCCCAAGAACGTTACCGAGGTTAGGAGCTTCCTAGGATTGGCTGGCTACTATAGGAAGTTTATTACAGATTTTTGCCAAGATTTCGGCACTACTCACGCGCCTTACTAAGAAGAATAAAGCTTTCATATGGGATGTGGATTGTGAGGATTCCTTCACGAAGCTTAAGAGAGCCCTTACTAGTGCACCAGTGTTAGTTTTACCCGATGGAGCTAAGCCTTTCACTGCATACACTGATGCATGCGGGACGAGTCAAGGAGCGGTGTTGATGCAAGAAGTGAGGGTAGTGTGTTATGGTAGTAGCAGTTGAGGACGCATGAGAAGAACTACCCTACCCACGATTTGGAGTTGGCTGCCATAGTGATTGCACTCAAGTCTTGGATGCACTATTTTCTTAGAGAGAGGTTTGAGCTTTTTACCGACCATAAGTCTTCGAAGTACCTATTCTCGCAGAAGGACTAGAACTTGAGGCAACAAAGGTGGATGGAGTTTTTAGCCTCGTATGATTTTGAGATAGCTTATACCACTGGCAAGGGTAATGTGGTTGCAGATGCATTGAGTAGAAAGAAAGCAAGCCTTAGTCCTTTGTTCGTAGAGTGGAGGAGCTTGAAGTTTATTTCTACTTTTGATTTTAAGCCCTCTACGTACATTACTCCCAGATTGTTGGCAACATTAGAGGTGAGGCCTACACTTATGGATCAGATTAGCTTGAGGCAGCAGGAGGATTTGGAGCTCATGGACATTATGGATAGGATTAGCGGAGGAGAGGTCTCGAGACATCTTCAACACTATTCCATCTCCAACACATTACTGTGTTAAAGTAAAGAGGTTTTATAATATAAAACATGTTTTTCATCAAATTATGAATTAGTTATTTTCAAGTAATATTTTACATATATATTTAAAACCTATTTACTAGTACTTCTAAAGTATTTATTTAAGTTTTGAAAAAGGTAATTTACTGGGCTTAATACTAAAAGCTGACGAGTTAAACTTATCTATTTGTGAGAGTTAAGATTGATGTCGAGTAGGGATGGAGCAATAGAGCTCTATTCTACTGACTTCCCTCTTGAATAGGGAATAGTTAAGTTGGAATGTTGGAAACATTTTAATATTGTTTTTTACTTGTTTAAAAGTAATTAATTTTGCTTAACGCTAAAAGCTGACAAAGTAGGCTTATCTATTTGTGAGAGTTAAGATTGATGTCGAGGAGGGACAGAGGAATAGTGCTCTAACCTAACAACTTCTCTCTTGAACGAGGAATAGTTAAGTTATGATGTCAAAACGGATTAATCATGTTTTCCGTTACTTTTTTATGGAAATCATTAATACTGTACTTAACACTAAAAGACGACGAGTAGACTTATCTATTTGTAAGATTCAAGAATGAAGTGTCTAGAAATGGCTTTGATGCTACCAGTGCTCTAAATTACCTGGGTTCACTCTTGAATGAGGAATAGTTCATTTGAAATGTTGGAAACGAGTTAAGTATACGAACATTGATTTGTATAAGCAATTGTTTTACTAAATAATTGATTAGTCGACTATCAAACTTAACCAAATATTATCTCAGATCTTTAAAAAGAATGTTTTAAAAATAATATAAGTATAAGTAAAATGGTTTTGGGTTTGTTATGGCAATGTGTTAATTACATTCGTCTTTAACCCTTTTGATTATACTTCTGAATGTAAATAGATCTTTAAAAGAATGTTTTAAAGATAAGCATAAGTGAAATGGTTTCGGGTTTGTAGGGACAATGTTTAAGTAACATTAGTCTTAAACCTTTTTTGAATAGATTTATGAAAGTATTTATATCCTTAAAATGGATATTTGAAGGAAATATTAAGTACGGAATCTTTTTGAAAAAAGAAAAAAAGAAAAGGTTTAAAGTAAGAAATCTCATTAATGATTTGTGAATATACTTATACCATTAGAGATAAACATATAAATACTTTTGAAGTATTGAAAGGGTACAAATGAATAGTAGAAATTGATAAACAATGTTTTATTAGATAAAAGAAGTTTTACAAATAAAAAAGGTATTAATTAATAAAAGATTAATTAAATATAAAGGGGATTAGAGGTTGCTTTTGTGACTCGATCGTGCTTTGTATGACTTGATCGTGCTTTGTATGTTTACTCATTTATAGAAAACATTTAGTCGTATAATTTGCACTAAAAGCCAATGAAGTAAGCTTGTCTATATGTGGGAATTAAGACTGATGTTCGTATAGGGATATGAGCAATAGTGCTCTAACATATCGGCTTCACCCTTGATCGAGGGATGGTGTGAGATCAAAATATCGGAAATGTGGTAAGTATATGAGACTTGGTTTCCATATGCAATCGTGCTCATTATTGTTGAATGACCCAATTCGTCAATTCATTCTTGAAGAGACCGAGATCGGTTAGTGTTTTACTTATCGAAAACCACTTTAAGGACAAGATACATATTCTATCTCTTGGAAGTGGATCTATTCGAGATGCTTGAATCCATGTGTGGTTTTGAGATTTGTTCAAGATGTGGGAATAAAATTGGGGATTTGTGTTCTGTTCGATTGATGAAGACTCGTGTGAAAAATGTCGAACGTGACCTTGACATTGGAAATGGCTAAAGACATAATAGGCTACATAATCGGGGGTTTTTGCTAACCCACAATAGGATATTGTCAACTCCATACCTAGAGTATCCTTATCGATGTTGCGCATGGGAGTTGATGGTATTTGGATCCACGTAGTTCATGTTTATGTTCGAATGTGGGTCATTGTGTTTTCCTTATGGTATATTTTATCTAGAGAGATATGATGCTCGGAAGGTAACTCTTGATCCTTGTGCATGGAGTTTGGATCCGGCTTCTCCGGGAAGATCTCCATAGAAAAGCCATTATACGAACGTACCTTAACGATTTTGATTGTACTCCTAATATGCTGTTGAGTGTAACCAATGTAGCCATTCCAGCTATTTCCTGATTTATATTCTTCACCCTTGACATTATATAATATATTACCTTATTTACTCATAAGATGGTGGTTCTTTTGAGGGAATAATGGTTATGGAATTCTATGCGGTCTTAAAAGTACTGTTATATGTTTGCTACATATTTCTTGAGTTTTTCATACCAGACTTATGTCTAACGCTTGGTTTTTGTTTTTACTAAATCTCTCACGTACTCTTTCGAGTAGTTTGAGAAAGGCAGGTTTCCATTGATGTTCATTAGAGCTCGAAAAGACAAGCTGGATGTTTCACCTACCATAGTATTCTTATTTTTGTTGCATTACTATATTGTACATATTCGCATTTGTGAGGATTGGTAGTTATAACTGTCTAGGCACTTAATAGTACTTATATTTCATAACTCCGAAATTTCTATATCAAAGCAACCCTTTATACTGTTCTTTTGATATTATATATTACTATTCCGCTATTAAGATTCTGATGTTATGTTCTTTTCTTTCCTGTTTTATTTATTTTGCCCTAACAATTCTTATTTCCAACACTTAGGTGCTCGGCATGTGAATACCGTGGATGTATTAGTGTCGACTATCTGGGGTCAAAAAGTCGGGACATTATGGTTATTATATGACAATATAATGACTTGACCGAGAGTTTCCTACTAGTTGATAATAACCAAGTTCAAATTAGAAATTTTGTGTGATGATGTTACAAAGTTCTTTCGACTTGAGAATACCATGCAATTTCGACATGAACACTTCATTTTGATTATAGTTAAATCATGACATGTCATCCATCGAATGACTATAGTTGAATCTAAGTTGGAACATAAGGAGTAACATATTATCCAATGGAGAATTCGTCTACACTGTTATAAGAGGTTAGTATAACCGTCGGCTATAGTCAACTCAAATGAAAGTCTCTAGCAAGGCATTTCGATTAATAATGAATATTATTATTGAATCAAGGATTTTGAAGGTGGAATAAATAGTTGTATGTGGATATTGTTGGAGTTTTGTCCATGACCAAACTATAGATATTAGAAATAATACACCGGTGATAAAGAGAATGGGCATAAAATATATCATTACTTATGATGCTAAAATCGATCTAAAATATGATTTTACCTTAAAGGTTTATAAGATAATTCAGCCAAGCTATCACACCATCAACTGTGACATGTGGACGTTAATATTCAAAATTTTCAATATTAACCACTGATTTAATTCACACCCGCGAGTCGCATAATTGAATATGTGCAGCCTCCTAAATGTTAACTGATTTAAATAGTTTATAATATGTTTAATGTACTTAAATTTGTTAATATATAAGATATAGTAATTATGAGTGATTTTAGTAGTTAGAGTGCCATTAGTAATTTTGGTAGCTCTTGGAAATTTCCTTGATGCCTTTAGTAATTATTTGAGTGTGTGTATAAGCATTAAATATGCATGTATTAATATTAAATATGATTACATATTTAAATGGGTTTAAATACGCAAACAATATTTAATAAAGGAGAGAAAATGGGGAAGGAGCTGACCACATTATGGAGGTGAAGGTGTTTCTTTTGCTTTGAATTTTAAGAGTCATTGGTCAATAACACCCCTAATAACTGTTCTATAGATAACATCTCAAACCTTTTCATTTTCTGGGCTAAAAAACAAAATAGAACCTCACCTCCTCATGATAGGCACAACTCCCTTTACTATATTATAGAGTCCTAAAAGCCTCCTCTCTTTCATTGGTGATATTTCTTTGATCCTTGTATGATGAAGAAGATGGAATCAGATTCCCAAGAGACATATACAGATCAATGTACGACAAGCAGCAGGATCACAAAATTAGTAAACATTATATGAAAATAATTTAATTTCAGGATCCATAAATGAAATATATGGTGATAACTCATGTTTATAATTTTTTATATAATTGTTAAAAGTAATAATTAATTAATTATAATTTGTGTACATGAATTGATTTATCGTGGAATTAAACCCTAATGAATAGTACATCATACTATTGATAGTTTATTATGCAAATCATATGAAAATAATATTTAACCTTTCATTACTAGAATTCAATGTTTTATAACTCTATTTTCTGGATTTGTATGCACAAATTAGATTTTGTACTTATATATAATTATGACAACGGAACGTTAAATAAAATTATTTGGATTTTATTTTTGTATACATAAATTAGATTTTCGACTCATATATAAAATACAAATTTGGAATGTTAAATAAAATTATTTTGATTTTCCAATTTGTATGCACAAACATAAAACAAAAGTATGATATATTTATTAACATATGCATAAATTAAGTAAAAGATATTTTGGGTTTTTATTATTATATACATATTAATTTTGAAATTGATTCTAAAATGGAACATATATTCATATGTCACTATTGATTATAGTTAAACGATTATTAGGTATTCCTGTTAGTTGATGATAAACAATTGGAATGTTAAGAGTGTTGGGCTTGTTCATTTGAATTTGATGTATGGATCGCTAAATTATTATTAATTTATATATGTATATATGCATACAATAGTTGCAAATTCCAACAATTATATGTTTTTGTACCGTTTGGTAATAAATTAGCCAACCTCGGAGTTAGATTAATGCATTATGAAATAAAATGTTACCTGCTAATTACTAGGCTTGAAAATGTAAAATGAGGAAGGAAGTAAGCAATTTAAAATAAATGAAACAAAGAGTATAGTGGTTAGGAAAGCTTGCCTACATCCATTATAAAGATCTCTTATTATGTTTTTCGCTTACAATTATAAGGAATAATAAGAGAATAATAAGAAACAAAGCACTAAAAGACTAAAAAGTAGCCATAGGGTCATGAGTTGCTGAGGATTGATTGAGTTGTGTGATAATGGCTTAAATTCAACTGGAAATTGGACCACTTTAAAGTATAATGGTTGTGGATATTTATAGTGGCTATAGAAGATGGTGGATAATTGAGATCATGCAAGAAAATAGGCAGGAAGGGCGCTAGGCCATTGATTTAGTCGTCTTGCTTAATGGAAGACGGCCGCAAAGGAAGACTGGAATGTATGACTGAGAAGCATGCTAGTTGTCCCTCCATACTAGGTGCATGCATTGCATTTAATGCACAATAAATGCTGGAGGCGTGCCACCGGAGTTGGTATGTTTTTGGCCGCTTTGCTACAGTACCTAGTATAGCCTGTTGTACGACTTGTCATTCACTTTCGCATGCCTATGTGGAATGGCAAATAGTGGCTTCTCCCAAGTGATGATGGCTGGTTGACTGCTGATGATACTTAAAGGAAGCTGTATAATGCCAAGGACTAAGGTGCAAAGAACTTGCCAGGCCGGCTGTGATATGATCAGACGGGCTATGTTGGAGCCTGGCCAGGGACGGGTCACGCTTAAACTTACCTTGATGGATGTGTTGAAGCTATCTTAATTTGTGTCGGTCGGCAATGAAGTTGGTCTTTATGGGCTAGCTTGGAGCCAGATTTGATATGGACCATGGGCTAGTTGTTTACTATCAAAGTTTACTAAGGAAAGTTGAATGGTGCTAAGGACCAGTTGCAAGAGAAGTGCCAAGTACGCTATGAGATGATGATAAGGGTTTCCTCGAATAAGTCGAAGGTGGGTTCTGATGAAGAAATAAGCCAAAAAAAGTCGCGCTTGAGTCAGTCTTGTCTGGTGACTTAACTGTTGGAAGCCATCTTGAATTGAGCCGGTATGCAATAGATTGATGGGTCGCTGAGTAGGTAGGCTATTGGGGCCAGACTATTCTTGGCTCGGCATGTATCAAATGAGCTAAGTTGTGCTAGGCTAGCTTTGATTGGCCTTGGCTCAGCTTGCTCGACCTGCTAATTATTCCTGCGAGAAATTTGAGCAACATTTTGCCTCCAATCCTATCTCCGGGAGTAAGGGCAAGCTTGTCATCTCACAATGATCTTGTCAACCAACTCTTCTACTATGCGTTTAATGCATGTCCTACATGGCGCTGTGTGATTTGCCATGGCAGTTCGTTTTTCTCAAACATGGTAGAGTGCTCATGTTTCCAACATGGATGAAACGACAACTGCATTCGTTACACCTAGACGACCAATACCGCAAGGCAAATTGAACCCAACAACTGAGATCAAGGGGGTAGATATATAAAAAGCTACTGCCTCTCTTCCATTGTTTACCAAAATATGAAAAGAAAACGGCCATTAAACCCTTCGAAAGCTCTCAAAACCTCTGACTTTTCCAGCTCTTGTGAAAAAAGTAAGTGTTGCACCTTCTTCTTCTCTTCCTCCTCCACTATAGGCCCCATCGCCATGGCCAAACTTCGGCTTTTCCTCGTTTTTGGGTTTTGTGTATTTGATTTTGATGTTGCTTTGAGTTCTTGTAATGTCATTGATGAAGTTGTAATGTATTTGTTCACATTAGCCATAATTTGCCTTTTCTAGCCATCTTTGGGCGTCGATCAACCACATTGTCATGGCAGCGGTGGTCGAGCAATGTTGATGGCCTCTAGTAGGCCTACAAATGCCATATAACAATATTAGTTAATAAGTCAGGTAAAGATCCATGGAAGCGCCTAATTAGTGAGTATGGGTTTAAGCAATAAAATAGAGTAATGGATAGGGGGTTATAAGGCCTATAACTTAGCTTAGGAGTATGAGCTATGAGAGAGCCTTCATGGACTACCCGACCATAGCATACCATGGAAATGGTTGTCAAGCTTCCACCGTGATGTATAGTCATGCATAGATGTCGGGGCTTTGTCTAACTTAGGCCGATTATGTTTTTGATTGCTACTTTCGAATCTATATTTGTCAGCAGATCGACTATAGCTGGAAGCCTTAAGGCCTTCGAGTTGGATTCTGGGAATATTTACGTGGCAAAGCTCTTTGCCAGCTGTGGATGTAATATTGCGATGGTTCGATATCTCACTGCCAGCAACTGTCTTGATCTCCCACATCCTGGCTACTTCATCTTCTCTTTGGGCTACCTCAAGGTGGGGGTTATGCTGCCCCTTCTCCTCAATTTTGTTTTGATCCGTAATGCATACTGGCTTGCCCACGGTCAGTAAACTCCCAACAGTTACGGTTTGTATGTGGCATCTATGCCACTTGCACGTTGCTCGGTCTTCGTGAGCCAAATTCCTCGGTTATATGCCCCCGGTTGGCACTTACTAGCACCAACCTATGATCCTCTAGGGCATTCTTAGAAAATCTGCCCCCGGTTGGATGGCGAGATATTTTATTGTTCCTCTTGGGGTCAATTCTGAGATCGAGCACCTCAATTTCCAAACTCCCGGTATGTCTTTACTTCTTTTTTCCCTCTCTTTTTCTCTATTTTCCTTTGCTTAACTTGCTTATCGATTGGGGAAATTCTTGCTTATGCCAGCGTCGTCTCTGAGATGCTGAATGAAAACCTGAATTTGCTGTAGACGGCTGCTTTCGAACACCGGGACTTGAGACTTTTGGTGACCGATGCTAACCCCCCGCCAAGTAGCGTTGATGAGGTCGAAAAAATAATGGCCGAAGGAAGGCTACCCTAATGGAGAAACAGGGAAAGAAGGTAGAATAAGTGAAGTGGGACTATTCTAAAATTAAATTCTCGAACCTCGATGCCAGGTCGATCACAAAAGAGAATCCAGGATATGACGACATTGTCATAGAGGAGGACCGTGAAGAGCTACATGTTGATCTTGAGAAGCAAAGTGATGTAGTTCTGATGCTACAATGGGAGGAATTCAACCCACAAAATTTATTGACTTTTTGTTCCTCATCGTGAGACGCAGCCCATTGATTGGGATACTGAGGTGAGCTCCGAGCAAAGCAGTGTCAGGGGAGAGTTATAAGATCCGGGCATCGGTAGGGACGTAGGTCCCTCCTTTGAGAAAATTCCCATATAAGACCCTTTGTATCCTTGATACGAAGCTGGATCACTGGGTGAGCCTCAGATCTAGACGAACCAAACTAGTGTAGGCAGCTCGGCCTCATCATACTGGCCACTTGTAAGGAATAGGGGCCATGCCGATAAAAATAGTTGTTTAGTTGTGCTTATCCTATTTTACATATCATTTTGACCAATTCTTGTTTCCTCTTTAATATTGTAGTGACCGGTGACTTGGACTTGATGCTTTTGGAGAGGGGATCGTTAAGGGCATCGTGACTGAAGTTGTCACCGCCCCCATCGTGCATGCCGTAGTTGCTATGAAACAGGCCCTTACCGTGCCCAAACACATATGGCAAGCTTCAATGTGTTTTCCAGCCCCATAAAGTCGCCCCGGCGGTCCACTGAGAGTAAGAAGAGGGATGTGGCTAATCCATACTTAGTAGTTGAGGTAGCCATGCCTTTCATGAAGTTCCTCCGTATTTACCATATGGAGGAGTTGGACATTAATAAGGATGTCGTGTCGCTAGGGCAGGTTGCTCTAGACCACCAATATGCCGAGGATGTTGTTGATATGGAGCAAATGCTTTCGTCCTTCCAATTTATGCAATAGAGGCACTCTCTTACCCTAGTGTACTCAGTTTAGCTTGAACGAGCGTTCCCTAGAAGATGTGATAGACTTCTAAACTCGGAATTCCCCATTGGAAATTTACAGACTATGATCTTTATTTCACTACAAGAAAATGTTATATTGATAGCAAATTGGGATTGCACAGAAGGTTGCTTGCTATAGTTAACTAGTTAATGGTTATATTGGTTAGTCTTTGACGCCATCAATAATAATTTAACGCCATTGATAATAACGATTGAGAAAATTTTACGGTCCAAAATTTTATTTCCCTCCATCATTTTTCTATGCCGCCCAAATCCCCTTTTCCTTTTTCACATTCACTTCCTCCTCAGATTCTCCTCATCACTGCAATTCTTCCTTAATCTCAAAACTCCGCATTGATTCCAAGTGATTCCGCTCGATTCCTCAAGCCTTCTCAACCCTCAAGGCTCTGCAACCCTCAAACCTCGATTCCTCAAGTGATTCACTGGAATCCTTCTAGGCAGCTGAAGTGCGTCTTCTAGGCTCGAATCCTCAAGTGATTCCTCAAGCGGTTCTTCAAGGCAGCTGAAGCAGTATTTCAACTTCGCGTTCCTCAAGCGGTTCTCAGTATTTCAACTTCGCGAACTGGATGTCGGTAAATTTTTTATTAAACTTAAGCATTTTGTAATTTTTATAGATAATGTTGATATATTTATGATATATAACGATTATTTTGATTATTAAACTAATCCGTAAATACTGAAACTATACTAATTTTTTAAAATTATTTTGATTATTAAAATTCAAGGCACACTGAAGATTATACGACTTACATGATGTTCAGTTGATTATGTAGATTTTTGAGAAACTTTACATGCTTGTTGATGTCTTAGTTCATAATTTGGTTTACTATATGAATATTTTTCCTTCTGTCATTAGCACAAAATATTATATTCTTGACAATCTTTAATTTATCTAAGCTTATACATACAAGAATTTACAGTTTTATTTATAGTTTCAAAATTCTAACCTATGTACCGTACCAGGCTTTTAATGTATAAGTTTTGGGTACATACCAGGCTTTATAATTATAAAACTTCCTATGTACAGTTTCGCAGACATAAAATTTCATATGCAATAATTTCATAAAACGTAAGATTTCAAAGAATAAAACTTTGAATATATTAGCTTCAAATATGTATGTGTATGAATTTTTATTTTGAATATAGAAGCTTTGAACATGTGTTAATTTTTGAAAATAGGGTTATATGCAAAAAACCATACGACAGCCAGGGCCCAGGGTAGATAGCATCTATAAATATAAAGTTACAGACATGCAGCCATGCTGTGCACACAGACACACATTGGTATACTACAAATTAGCACATACACAATACTACTACTGTTAAGACATGAACATTTTGTAATCACACAGTAAATACCAACCATATATTAGTGTTACCAAGTACACTGGGTTTGCATTTATCAACATCTATAAAGAAAACAAGTAGGGAAATTGTTAATACTATCTGGATGAATCTTTTATTTATTTTTATTTATTTGGTTATATAACTCTGCTTTCTTCTCTTGCATATTAACTAAATTATTATGGATTCCAGAAATTAGTGGCGCAAACTCAAATAATCATTATAACATAACCATGAATTATTTCCTTATATTAAGCTTGATCATGTAGTTGTTTTTCCCTTTTTTCTTGATTACCGAATTAAGAACAGGGCAAAAACTTCCTTTGCACACTATATACAATAGTTTTACTATAATATGTATGCATAGTAGCATTTGCACTAGTTTTAATATAATAGAGTAACAAAGTAATCTGTATTTTAGCATAGTGGGATCCAAATCTCATGTATCGGGTGAATAATTCATATGGTAATGTTGTCAAAAAAAGACATTGTTAAACAATTATTCAAGAAAAAAGATCCATTTTCTATGGATATAATATATCATTATATCTTCTATACAATATCTGTCTAGTATACAGCATCATCTGAATAGATCATTGGCGACAACACTGATAATCAAAGAAGCATTTAAACCCATTACTTTTAAGTATTGTATCAACTCACAATATCTCTTGCATGCCTAAGAACAATATGACCACTGATAAGTTAATCAATATTTCCATTTAAAACTGAATTCAGATTAGGGATGTGAATGTCAATCCTCAATTCTTGTAGCAGCTTATATGGCCTAAACACATAAATTTATATGGCCTAAACACCAAAAGCTTTGCTTTTAAATGGTTCATTGCCATCAATTTATTTGCAAACTGCCTCCTTTCACCTGCATAAATATTTTTAATCAAGTTGGAAAAATGTTTGTCTTCATAAGTTTGTCTACTCAAATTCAAAATTAAATCAGGGAATTGTTACCTGAAAATTGAAAAGCAACGAAGTAAAATTAAATGATATTTTAACAGTTATTTTGGAAAAAGCATTGGTTGATGTCTGCAATGCAGTATATTGTTTCATTAACATCAGTAGTAGTTGTATTAGTACTATAATTAGTACTAGTGTTAGTATTATTATTGTTACTGTTGTTGTCGTCTACTGCTACTTAAATGTAAAAATTTAAAAATCGATTTGCATGTCAAAAAAAACCCACAGTGCATGACTAAATTGCTAGTAACTAAACTGGAAAATAAAGTAAGAATATATAAGTAAATGGAATGCCTATTTGCATAAATTTAGCTTTCAGTTATTATAATATAACCATAATGCCTTTTTGTTTACATGCATAAACAATAACATTTTTAATAAAAAGTTAGAAGTGAAGTATGTGATGTGACACTTGTTAATGCTCACAATTCCACAGCTATTTTTTATAGTTTAATTTTGCAGCTAAGGGTAAAGCAAATGTATTGGTTTCTCTTGCTATGCAATTGTTAAGTATCAAGCAGTCATATAGCGTTAGTTCAAGTAGAAACTAGTCTATTTTCCCATATATCTTCCACATTTTACACTTTACAATTAAAATTAAAACTATAAGAAAGATTCAATAGGAAATTAACTGAGGGAAATTCAGCTTAACCACATATGAAGGCAGAGAATTAAATTCATCCATTAATGTACTGGCTGTAAAAAGTCAGTTTTCCATTGCAAATTTGTTGATAATTATTAATCAAGGGAATGAAGTTTACATATGTTCTATTTTTCTAACAGCTGTTACCTTCATATTTATATTTTTTTTGTGTGGATGTTTGTTATTCCAAGAGCATAGCAAATTGTCAGCAATGATTTAGTTTTCAACCATTCACCCGAAGCATTTGGTTTGCTAAGAGAGCAAAGCCAACGAACTGTTTGGGTTGGGCTGTGGAAAGGATTATTCACTCAGTTCAAACTATCTGTAATAGCCTATAAAAATCAGGTATTTTTTCTACCAGATTTGCTTGCTACCTTAATGTTGTTTTTGATGACATGAGGCAGTTTATTATTAGACTAAAACTGTTTACCTGAAATACAGATACAATTGTTTTTTTAATTATCCTTACTTCCAAATTTTTAAACAAGTTTTTTTTAAACTAAAACTGTTTCCTTAATAATTTTTTTTTAATTATCCTTACTCCCACAACTGTTTTTTTAATTATCCTTACTTCCAAAACAAGTTTGATTGTGTATAATATGCATGTATGAAAACATGTGTAGGAAAAAATTAAACAAATACAGAATGAATCAAATTCTAGCTCAACAATTAATTATAAAGATGATGCGCTTGCAAAAGTATTGGGACCGGATAGACCAGAGCGATTGAGAGCAATGGGAAGTGGTATTGTCACGTACCGGAATTTTCGACTTTCGAAAATTCGACATCGATACTCACTTTATCGACTGTCGAGCAATCAAGTGCCGGAAACTCCAATAGTGATGGTTTAAGAAAGAAGAAAAAGGCAGAAGAAGAAGAAAACAGAAGAAGAAGGAAGAAGAAAGAAGAAGAGAAGAAGAAAATAGAGAAGAACAACAGAACAATATCAGAAGCAGAAACAATATCAGAATCTTACACATCGCAGCGGAACAATATATAATAAATAAACACTAGTCTTTTAAAACAAAGAGCTATATCAGTTTATACATACATCAATCATCAGAGTCATATACAACAATGGACAGTTATATAAACTTTTCCTCATACAGAATACACAGCAAAATAAATAATATCAGACACAAATACTACGTCTCGCCATCCAGCTTGCTTCCAAAGCTCCAGAATATCCAGAATACCCTGATAACATAACTCTAGGCTGCCCGTGTGGAAATTTGGTGGGCACCCAGAGTTTAGAAGGGAACAATAAACTCCGAGTCAGTCATGGTGACTGGTGTGAGATCGTAAAACAGTTATTTTTCAAAACAACAACAGAAAAATTTTAAAGTCAATTCGCAATGCTTTTGGAAAATGAAACTACCATAAGACCTCCCGCCACACACACAATGCAAACGCAGAATTGGAGGAGATTTCTTCTTATGATAGTCAAAGATGCTTACTACGCAAAATCAAATCCTTTTTGCTATTATTATTAGTGCATAGTGTAGAAAACATTTTGAAAGTATAATATTAATCTTAGCCAACATACGACCAGTATCGTATGCCTACTATAGCTACCATCTAAACAGTGGTGACCATCGTACGTAAATGGCAGGTTCTACAACTAATACCGTACAAGGTGCGTATTGGAGTTTGGATTTCCAACAAATGGTCAGGCTAAGGAACTTCCTATGCCACGAACAGAACGCCTCTGGAATGACGTCCCAAGAAATAACCTAACATTACGGTTAGATCTCTGCCAACATAAGGCCGGGTTACCTCTGCAAAAATAGGTAACTACTGACACGCGTATGCCATCCCCCGATCGTAACCGATCTTCCCGAGGATCCCCGATTCGCAACAAACCACATAATAAGCAGTATCAACATAGGTTAAGTATCTGGGCTCCATACCATGATACCACCTCTATCCAGAAGGAATGACATACACTAAGGGGCGCTACTCCCTAGAACCTTGCTGCATCCTTCCTGTTTTGACCATTTCCGGGGTGTGAGGCTCGACGAAGTCTCGTCCACAAAGCTACGCTTTTCAAAAGCCATGCTTCGGGTCAAACAAATGATCAACCTATGATCACAAAGATATAAGATCAAACAAATGATCATATCGCAAATGATCAAACACTGATCATTTCACAGCAACACTCAGTATGCCACGTTACCAAATTGGGAGTATATTGCTGATAAATTTCAACTACATAACCTCTGAGCTCGTACGTCTCAAAGAAGGGTGTTAAGCTAAGAGAATAAATTCTCCGCCACCAACAGAAATGTATTTGAAAGAAATCAGCTTTATATCTCAAATTGTAACGTCAGACACACAATCCATACAAGTCTGTTCCGGGATCGAACAGAACCGAAGGCACTTCTCACGAAGCCCTTGCACATCCGGATAATTTTCTAATCACGTCCGGACTTCCCGTCACTAAGGGTGATAAAACCTCTAAATCGGAGATCAGCCGATGTAGAGTAACTCGACGGTAATCCTTCCGTTTTCAAAAATATCTGGTCTTCAACACCGGTCATCAAATGCGATTCATAACGACGTATCACATATTCGGAATGGGTTATACGACCCCATGGTCCTTTCCCGGTTAACCCGAATAGTGAGCGATTATTCAAAAATAAGTGTGGCATTCAAATTCATCCAATTCACAACAAATACCATTCAAGGTAATTATTGATAGTCGGTTATTTAACTATCAATAAAGATGCGCAACATCATCAGATTCCAAATAATTTTCCAAATTATTTATTTCCAAAATATCTTTACTAGATATAAAATTTCCACACTTCAAAAATAAATCAACGTTTATTTTTCTAAACAGTTTCCCTTTCCTTTATAAATTCCATAGTGAATTTATATTTTCAAAATATCTACTGATATACGATTCTCAAGTCGATTTCAAATATTCAATTTCATTTTATGTTTAAGAAGATAAAATCTCAAAAACGTTTCATTTCATTTTGGAAAACATTCCCATACTTATTTAATAATAAGTAATTCACAAATCTATTTATTTTCAACATTTGAAAATATTCGTTATACTTAAATCAAAATTAAGTATACATTTCATTCTTTAAGGAAATCATTTACTATAACAACATCTATTTGAGTCAAAACGAATGTTACGTAAAACATCGTTACGACGACTCAAAATCACTAGTATAGGGATTCGGAATTTAGATAGATATATATAAATCCCAATACTATATAAAAACATTTCCTTTCGGAAACCATTTACTATAACAACAGTGTTATAGTCCACCATTTCCTTATTCCTCGAAAACGTCTATTTCAACAATGAATGTTGAAATCTATGATTTCGATATTCAATACATTTTAAAACATCGTTAAAACAATTAACTTTATCTTTAATGTCACTTTCCAAAACATATCCATTTCACTTAATAATATATTCACTGTCCAAAATCGTGAATATACTTCACTAACCACATTTCACTATTTTCTACACATTTTATTTCAAGAATTATCCACTATCCAAAATCGTGGATAAAATTCCCTTAATAACCTTCTATATTAAATTCATCAAATTTGATTTATTTTCGAATTTATAAAAACAACGTTTATAAATTCTATTTCCATTTTATAACAACTTCGATTTATAAATCTTCTTTAATGACCTATTCAATTTATAACTCAATGTATATACCAAAGGTCCATCTTATAAGTTAATATAACTTATAATTCATTTATTTTAAAAGAAATCGTTCTTTTAAACTTCACAAAATTTAAAACTTTCAGATTTCATTAACTTATGAAATCCCATTTATACTTCATTTTAACACTTATAGAAACTTGTCTTATAATCCCAATATTTCAAATTTATAAATATCCATTTTTGTACATCTTTTAAATAAACCGTTTATAATACTAGAAATCCCAATTTAAACCATTTCATAAATTTCTTAACTTTTATTTCAAAAATCACACTTTGATTTTATTTCACAAAAATCTTAACTT
This sequence comes from Allium fistulosum, assembly GCA_030737815.1. NCBI lineage: Eukaryota > Viridiplantae > Streptophyta > Magnoliopsida > Asparagales > Amaryllidaceae > Allium > Allium fistulosum. Next base: position 869,906,352 of record CM060904.1, on the reverse strand, counting down.
TTATAACTTTAAAATTTTAGACGTTTATTTATTTGAAATAAATCAATTCAAAAATTCAATAAAACGTCTACTTTCAAAAATCACTTTAAAATCCTTTTAAAGTAAAAGTCGTTATCTTTAAACTTCAAAACTGAATCCGATGATGCAACAGCACCAATTAGTCAATCACAACAACAAACATCATATATCAATATGATAATAGAATATACATCAATATCTGTAAATAAATAAATACTGGTGAGGAATCCAGTTGGATCCCTCCAACCTGTTTCCCTGCATCCACAGACGTTAGCACAATACCAATTCCACTTCGAGGTGGAATATCGCGGTATATGGGTTTTATAAAATCATCCGCTTACTAACGGCGCAATAGGGTCTCATCCGCTATACGAGGCGGGAAATCAATCAATCCAATATATACATATGCCAATATGTATATATTGCTATATATATATATAGATATATCCTACTATATCTAATATCACATCCAATAGCAAACAATCAGTCAAATCAATAACTGTAATACCAAATATATTTTGAGTGAGAAAAATCTCACCTTCGCCTTTAATTTTGCAATCATTTTCCATTTCCGGCTTGTCTTTCCATTTTAGACCTTGTATAACAATTTATACAATTCATAAATATTCGGATAAAATCGAACTATTAATTTTCATTTTTGATTGTTTAATTAACTAACTTCTCCTTTAAAATTTTTATTTAATTTCAATTTAAAGTTTAAAACTAAGTTTCCTTTACTAATTTATGGCTCACTGTAAAAATCAAACCTTAGTTAATTTACCTAAATATTATTCCTGTATATATATTTTTAACTTCAAGCAGAAATAAATGTTTATGTATTTCTCTAATCTATATATATTAAGATAAAAATTTCTTCTCAGTAAAGTGTATATATCATTAAATTAAATTGGAACAAATACCTCTCAGAAGAAGAAAAAGATGCGAACCCAGATTGATATCGCGGCCTCGACTTCGAAATTCACTGTACGATCCTACCCCGCGCTCGCGACTCGAGTCGTGATGCCGCAATTTGTCGCTGAGACTCTCACCACCCACGAAAATGCCGATCGAACTCGATCTGCCAAAGCCTACGCCTGAGCTTCCACCCACGAACGTTGAAAACACTTCAAACCCTAGTCGCAGTACCCTGTCCGGAGCCTAGCCTCACGCGAGCGCCGTGCCTCCAGATCTTGATCGACTGGCACGCCGCCTCCATCGCTGCGTTCGAGAAACCCACCTCGACATTCGATCAATCCTGCGCACGCGTGTGCGAGTGCGCCTCCCAATGCTTCCAGGTGGCCACGACCTTCTTCATCTCGCCGTTGATTCGAGCATCCCTTATTTCGTTTGTTCTTCGAATAGAGCGGCCCTTAATAGTTAAACGAGAAATGATTTTGAAGCTAAGTATAAGGGAAGGAAATACTGTCTAATTTGAAGAGGAGTTTTGTTCGGCCATTTTTGTTTCGAACTGAGATTTTTATTTTTGAACTATTTGATCTCGTAGGAGATTTGTAATGAACGGGGGAGACAAGGAGAACGTGCCTACACGATCTTTCTCACGATTTCAGGCGTGAATTTTGGCATGACTTTAGGGATGTTGTCCTTTGTTTAAATTTTTAAATTTAAATTTAAATTCAATTTGTTTCGGTACAATTTTTTAACGCGTTTATGTGTCGTATTCTCACCCAACAACTCCGAACGATACGAAATTTAAAACCCGATGATAATTTAATATTACGGACCCAATGGAACTGGTTTCATCGAATTCCGAGACTGTTTGAAAAATGACTATTTTTAAATATCGGTTCAAACAATTAAATTCAAAACTGAGCAAAACAGTTTAAAATTCAATTCTGAAAGTTCGATTATCTTCGGTATTATCAATATGAATTTTCAAAGCCTTTGAAATATTTTTCTTCAGCTAAAAATTGAAGATTTAAATTTTTATCAGCATTCAATAGATTAAATTTTATAATTTAATCGCCAAATTCAAAGTTATATCGGGGATTCAAATTAAATCATCGTTCAAATATTTAAAATTAATTAAATATTTTCAATTTAATTTGTTCAAAATTCTGGGTCGTTACAGGTATGACCTACACCAAAGCAATATGGTCACACGTAAGGGATAAACAAACGGTCGAAATGCAAAATAAAATTTCAGAATTAGATGCGATGGTTCGTATGCTTATGAAAAATCAGGTATATTTGGCATTTTTATTTTATGACATATGTGTAATGTTTCCAAGAAATATCCACTAGTAAATTGAAAACGGTTTCCTTGTATAAACATATGGTGGTTTATGGATAAATTTCCTGGTTTAGCAATAAAAATTTGATCTCCGTGCTCATGCAAACATCAAGAATGCTTATTGAAACCAGTATAGATGCTGGCATAATTAATTCACGAGGCTGACACATCAGTGCTAACCAAAGGAGATCTTCAAGTTGATTTGTCGGTCTGAAAGTTTATTACTAGACTTTATTAAATCCAGAAACAAGTTAAATTGAATTTATATAAATAAAAAAAATGCGTTGGGGTATACTTTTTGATATTCAGGTATATATTATGTATAAAGTTTACTTTCTAAGCACTTTAGTAATATCAGTAGAAAATATTGGCATTTAGTCCAGATATAGCCTTGTGCAGTTGCAATTCCTGGCTTTCCCCTACACTGGACATCCCACTATACTAGCCAAGGTGGGACCATAATTTGGTTTCCAACCATCCAAAATTTTCACTTGATGAGAAACCTAAATACATGTAGTAAATTTTTTCTTGATATGGTAAAAATGGCAAATATGATGATTAAATGGTAGTAAAAAATAATTCATATGTAATGTAATTAGTTGGTACCTTTTAGCTATCTAATTTATTTTTCTGAACATGATATATTGTAAAAGCAACTAAGTGCCTCAAAGCATTGACTCTATGGTGCAATAGTGCAGTATACCTTATGAGACTTCATTATCTGCATATATTCAAGGTCTGCCTCAGAAAATATCCCAATACAAAAGGGGTTGACTTGGTTTATCCAGTCCAGTATACTTAAGGCTTTAGTGGTATTGATATCACCAAAATTTGCCAGCATGGTTGCAAATGTGCGATCAGAGAAAGCATAGAAATTAGATTACCATAGGATGACATGATGGCATGAACTAAAATCTCGTTATATTTGCTAATATCATTAATTATGCTTTATCTGACTATCTTTAATTAATATCATGAAATTATATATCGTTACTGTTTTTTTACGTACTGTTTTTTTTGTTTGACAGAGAAAAGAAAGCCTGGATGAAGCAAATGTGCATCAAGTGGTAAAAGTTATTTATAGTACTAGTGTAATATTATTATATTTGACATTTAATTTCATTATTAATATAATTTGCTTTTGATTAATAATAGAACAAACATGGTAAACAATATGACACATGTCACTTACTGGATTGGAGTGAGACAGACGAAATTATTGCGGAAGGAAGAGTTGTGCCAAGTAACCCAAAGGAGCTTGTCCAACAAATCCCTTTAGGTTCTGATGCTAATAAAATTATAATAGACACTGTGAGAAAACCGGAGGCTTTCTTGTGGAGACCTTCACTTTATTCGACACACATTGGAGACGTTGTTGGTGAGACAGTAGCATGGCCGGTTACTAGAGTTGTTTTGCGCAACTTCGATAACTTTGAAAAAGCTGATAATGGGGTAATCTTTCATATGTTTTACTAATTAATTTTTTATTTTCAATGTACAAAAAGAATAATATGTTTTTTTATTAGAGTAAAAGCAACAACGTAAATCATAAATGCAAATTAATCGATTGGAGTGGGAGTGAAGAATTAGTTGCAAATGGACGACTGCATTCGAGTGATCCAAAAGAACTTGTGAATGATCTTCCTCTTGGTCCGGCTGCCATTGCAGTTTGGATAGATAATCCAAAAATCGAAGATGCTTTTCTATGGAGGCCCACTAAAGGATTGACCCGAGTTGGAGAAGCCATTGGTACCAAAGTTGCATGGCCTGAATCGAAAGTAGTTATCGAAACAATTAACACTGCATCATCAAATAATCATACGAGTAATGTTGGAGTTGTCGAGCAGGTAGGTATCAAACTTATTTATATGCGATTCAATTATTTTTCATCGGACAAATTATTGAAGCACATACTAAAATAACCTTTTTGTTTAATTGATAGAGTACGAATTTTATGGAAAAAAGTAAATGCAAGTTGATTGATTGGTCGGGAAAGAGAGAAATAGTTGCATTAGGCCGCGTGTCTTAAACCGATCCAAACACAATGGTTCATTGTGTCCCTTTGGGAAAAAATGCAGTTAAAGTTTGGGTAGATCTTGTAATAATTCCAAAAGCACGTCTATGGAGAACAACGTCCGATTTAGAAGTCGTTGAAGATGCACTTGGTACTACGATAGCTTGGCCTGCTGCAAACGTTATAATGAAATTGATTTCTAGTAAGTATAATTCAAGCTTTGTTTAGATATGAAACTTTTTTGATTTGGTTGAATACTATCTACCCACTGATAAATTGTGTACTATAATTACAGTAATTATTTATTACACATTGCATTTTAACTCTAGCTCATATACTTTACATGTATTACACATTGCATTGTATCCTTGACTTTGAGAAATCAGTCCATTTTTTATTAAAAAATTCATGTGTTTTGTTACTTCAGTAATTTCATACTGAAATTTTGAAGCATTTTTAATATTCAATCATTTCAGATTCCAAGTAAACTGTAGCATAGCCTTCAAAATGCTTCAAAATTTCAGTTGAATCGTAGTCCAGATAACATTCATTTTTTATAAAAAATGCTTCAAAATGCTTCAATTTTTTTTTTAAAAATTCATCTGTTTGACAGTGAAGTGTGTGTGTGATTTTATGTGTGTTGGAGTGTAGTGTGCCCAGATGGTACAGTTCAATGTGTTGGAGTGTAGTGTGTAGGTAACTATTTCGGTAGAGGAGCAGAAGGTGGAGAGTGGTAGTGCAGTAGTGGTGATAGTTTCAGTTAGGTCTTGGCAGTTTGTGGTAACAGTTTCCGGGATTAGTTTGAACACATGTCTATCACCGTAATAGCTTTCCAAAGGCGGTTTATATCAGCAAATTTTCCTATAATTTTTGGGGTATATTTGTCAATAACCTTCTTAAACATTGACAGCAGCAAACGCCGATTGAGATAAAAGACGAAGATAAGAAGAATGAACGATTTGAGAATGTGAAGGAAAAATCAGGTAATGATGAATTTTGCTCCGATTTATTCGGTTGATTTTATTTATTACTGTGGAATCACAATTTGCTGATTTGAGTTATCCATCACTACTATTTCACTTACGAGCCTTAAAGTTACTGTTAGGTTCTTTAGCAGATACCAATTATATGTTTGAGAAGCGGAAGTAATAATTAATATATAACAAAGTTCACCCTGGGTTCTTCAAATTTTATAGCTGATGTTTCTTGATTTGGTCCGTGGTAATATATTCGGTTAGTGCAAGACTGACTTGAAACTGGCTTTAGATTTTTTTATTGAAATAGATTTCGAATCTTTTGGTAAATAGGGTTTTAAAAAGCAAAAGGTTAGTGCTTGCAGCTTGCTTATTATCTGCACAGTTGTATTAATGCGGTTGAATGATACGGGTAACATTAGAGTTCAATTTTTTATATCATACAGAGTTTCTGATTTGTATTTGTTAGGAGTTGGTGTTAGAGCTAAACTCTCATGGTTAGTAACTTAATATTAACATGAAACTTGTGGAGGGAAATATAACGTATGACATGTAGAATATCAAAATTGATTTGCTTTCTATCTTGTTCTGAAATGCTCATCCGTGAATCTGAATCTATGTCTGAAATCAACATCTATGTCCAAACAAGGCACATGCTATCATTTATGCTATTCACAGTAGTTATGCTAGTTTCAGTAACTTAGTCTTTGGCAATGCATCTTTTGTACTTATACATACTTGTATATATTGACTAACATATGTATGTTTGTGTTTCTTCTTCACAGGTGTTGTATGATGCTTTTGAGGTTGATACATGATGTCGCACTCTTTCTCCTTTAAATCGGTCATGCTTATCGACGGTCATTAAAATATTTTTAGTATGTATTGTTTTGGTATGCTACACTCAATTTGTGTACTTATGTTTAATTTTTATCACAAATATTTATGTTTAATTCTTCATGTATGAAATATTATGGATATATAAATATATTTTGTGATTTGGCTTATGACTCAATTTGTGTACTTATGTTAATGTGATGAATGTGGTTTTTTGAGTTATTATATATAAGTAGAATTGAAAATTGTAAGCTTTGAATGTTATGGCAGCAAAAAATGTGCAATAGAATTTTTTATAGCGTTCTAACTATGCAATAAAAAGAAAAATTGTTCAGCTTTGTTATACTATAGCATTATGTTAGTTGTAACAACCTGCATATTTGTCGATTTTATATTTAAATATTTTATTTAAATATTTCATCGTTCGTCGGATATTAGTCCGAAAAGCTACCTTTTGCAAACAGTCGAATTAGGACTCGAGACCACCTCCATTGTGTTCAAAATGTCGTTTGTGATCTTTTTGAGTGTAAGCTTCGATATGTTTGGAGCTAGTCAATAATTTGACCATTTGCACTTTGGGTTTGGGTTTGGGTTCAGCCCCTTTGCCAACTTAACCCCCAAATCTGAACCACTTCTCCCCATTCTCCCTCACTTCCTCCTCATTTCAGTTCTTGAGCAACAATGGTGAGTGGAATGGGAAATTAGAATTCCCAAGCCCTAGTTTCCATTTGCAAATCAAGTTCTAGCTCCAAATTCAAAGAGAACCCATTGGTAAGCATCTCCTTCTTCTTCTCCAACTCATTCTCTTATCAATTTCAAAAAATTCCTAAACCTAATTTGGGAAATGTTTCTCTTTTAGCTTAGATTCATGCTTCTTGTGTTGAGATTGAGGTGTGGTTGATCTTCCCTTGTCTTCAAGCTTCTTCTCCATTTGTTTGGGTTCAAAGGTAAGATTTTTATCTCACATCTTAATCTATATTTATCTTCGATTGTTAGGTATGAATTCCTAACACTTATTCTTGTGCAAATGCTTTTGGTTTGGATTAATTCGGTGAATATTCCAATTTTTAGTGTTTTGAGTTCAATTCTTTGAAAATCCTAACTTTGATGTTTTGATCACGTTTTTGGTTGTGAATCGGAGAGCCTATAGGGCCGTATTACCGATTGACAAAAACCCCGAACTCCATTGCTCGACCGGGTGCAAGTGCGGGAGAGAGTTTGCTCTCCCACTAGGCTGAAAAACGATTTCAGCTCGACACCAGACGTCTGCAGGTAGGCTCAGACCTCTGGAGTTTGTTTCGGGAAGTTCCCGAAACTTGCTGCAGACATCTGAGCATTTACCCCAAACGTCTGGAGCCTGTGACCTGCTCTATTTCGCATGCTTTTGCTTATTTAGCTCGGGATTTCAATTTCTATCGGATCAAGGTTATCCAATTCGTCGTTATCATTTATTTTCTTCATTGATGAAAACATGATCAAAACATCAAAGTTAGGATTTTCAAAGAATTGAACTCAAAACACTAAAAATTGGAATATTCACCGAATCAATCCAAACCAAAAGCATTTGCACAAGAATAAGTGTTAGGAATTCATACCTAACAATCGAAGATAAATATAGATTAAGATGTGAGATAAAAATCTCACCTTTGAACCCAAACAAATGAAGAAGAAGCTTGAAGACAAGGGAAGATCAACCACACCTCAATCCCAACACAAGAAGCATGAATCTAAGCTAAAAGAGAAACATTTCCCAAATTAGGTTTAGGAATTTTCTGAAATTGATAAGAGAATGAGTTGGAGAAGAAGAAGGAGATGCTTACCAATGGGTTCTCTTTGAATTTGGAGCTAGAACTTGATTTGCAAATGGAAACTAGGGCTTGGGAATTCTAATTTCCCATTCCACTCTCCATTGTTGCTCAAGAACTGAAATGAGGAGGAAGTGAGGGAGAATGGGGAGAAGTGGTTCAGATTTGGGGGTTAAGTTGGCAAAGGGGCTGAACCCAAACCCAAACCCAAAGTGCAAATGGTCAAATTATTGACTAGCTCCAAACATATAGAAGCTTACACTCAAAAAGATCGCAAACGACATTTTGAACTCAATGGAGGTGGTCTCGAGTCCTAATTCGACTGTTTGCAAAAGGTAGCTTTTTGGACTAATATCCGACGAACGATGAAATATTTAAATAAAATATTTAAATATAAAATCGACAAATATGCGGGTTGTTACAACTAACATAATGCTATAGTATAACAAAGCTGAATAATTTTTCTTTTTATTGCATAGTTAGAACGCTATAAAAAAATTCTATTGCACATTTTTTGCTGCCATAACATTCAAAGCTTACAATTTTCAATTCTACTTATATATAATAACTCAAAAAACCACATTCATCACATTAACATAAGTACACAAATTGAGTCATAAGCCAAATCACAGAATATATTTATATATCCATAATATTTCATACATGAAGAATTAAACATAAATATTTGTGATAAAAATTAAACATAAGTACACAAATTGAGTGTAGCATACCAAAACGATACATACTAAAAATATTTTAATGACCGTCGATAAGCATGACCGATTTAAAGGAGAAAGAGTGCGACATCATGTATCAACCTCAAAAGCATCATACAACACCTGTGAAGAAGAAACACAAACATACATATGTTAGTCAATATATACAAGTATGTATAAGTACAAAAGATGCATTGCCAAAGACTAAGTTACTGAAACTAGCATAACTACTGTGAATAGCATAAATGATAGCATGTGCCTTATTTGGACATAGATGTTGATTTCATACGTTTTATAGGGTTAAATAAGAAATAAACTAAAAGTTAATCAAGAAATAATTTTGATAATCAAGTTAATTAATTAATTAATTAGGGTTAATTGGTAATTAATTGCTAATCAAGCAAGGTTTAATTAATTAATCTAATTGGATTTAATTATGATTTAATTAGGGGTTAATTAAGTTAAATTAAGTTTTAAATTAGGGTTACTTAAGATTTAATTAGTAATTATTAAAGAATTAAATATTATTCAATAAAGATTTAATATTTAACTTTATCGGTTATTTTTAAGACAGTTCTTTTGGCAAGTAACTGATTTTAAACCAAGGGATCTCTTGTCTGTGCCATTAGTACATAACGACTATGAATAATTTATACTAAACCGGGACATCCATTAGCAAAATAAAAAACTATTCCGCTATAGCTTTGATTGAATTGATTGTTTGGACATCTTTTAGCATAATAAATCCTTGTTTTGCTATAACTAAACTTAATAGATTGTTTGGACATTTATTTAGTAGGATAAATCCCCATCCTGCTATTATATTATTTGGACTTGTATTTGCCAGTTGGTTTATATTATCATGTTATTCCCTGATTTATTTATGGATTGTATTTACATATGATGACTCATGTAAATGACTGTTATGTGATTTGGAAGAAAAATATAAATAAATAGTAACTTGATTTAGAACTATTGTGGCCACTAATCCTCCTTTCGAATTTGTAACATTATGATTTCCAATTGACTTAAATTTTATATTAATTTAAGGTGAAGTGTTTTAAATGATTTTGGATATCTATAAAAGGAGTGTTTTAAATGATTTTGGGTATTTATAAAAGGAGTTTTATAAATGATTTTGAATATTTATAAAAGGAGTTTTATAAATGATTTTGGAGATTTATAAAAGAAGTTTTATAAATGACTTATGGATATCATATAAGAGTTTTATAAATGATTTTTAGATATTTATAAATGAGTTTTATAAATGGATTTAGAAATTAAGCAGAAGGAGATTTCATAAATGAAAATGATTTATAAAAAGGATTTATTGAAGAAATTTATAAAAAGAATTTGAGAATTGGATTTCCCTTAACTGACCTTCTTAATTATGGTAGCGTGGAACTTTCGTTCCATGCTTAACACCGAAGGAATAATGTTTGGGGTTGTTCTTATCTCTAATTTAAATAGCATTTCTTTGATCCTTTTAATATGATTTTTAAATAAGAAGCTTTTGTAAATATTTTGTCAATATACTTATGTCAGTGAGATAAGCATATGAATGTTTTGATAAACGTTTTGAAAAGAGATTTAATAAATGAAGAATTGTTTTTTAGGCTTAGTGGTTGCTATGGGTAATTAAATCTCTAGATTTTGTTTGTTTGTGTATTTGATAGTTAAATAACCGACTATCAAATGTTGGCCAGTTTTGATTTAGGAAGTATGATTGTATATGCGAGTTCCTCGGTAAGGACTCGAATACTTGTTGTATACTTCTAAAAGAACAGGGAATAAGTCAGCTGAAAGCTATTGGTTGTTGGTTCGGAGAGACCGGGATCAGATATCTTATTCGAAAACCACTTTGAGCCAACATAGTCGTCTGAATTGAAGATATCTTGAAGATGATCAAAGAAGGAGCTTTGAAGTGGAAGGGCTACTTGCTACTAATCCCAAAGGTGATTCCAAAATGGATGTAGTAGAAGTAGTGCCTTCGGTTTCGTTCAGTCCCAGAACAAACTTGTATAGATGGATGCTGACATTGCCTTGTGTCTGGAGGGTAGTGTAGCATTCCAAGTGGATTGCTATCTAAAATGTCAAATGTAGCCTCAAGCCTCATAACCAATGAATGGAGAAAACAGGGTAGATGTAGCAGGGCTATGTAGGTCGCTCCATATTTGGATATGATCATCCCATGGTCTAGTGTCGATATCTCTATGTATGCTTCGGGGCCCATTTATGGCTGTTGATCACAACCAAGGGGTGATCATATCCGGTAATATCCAGTAAGAGGTAGGTCGGTCCTATGGTGGCAGAGGTCGAAAGGTTTTCGATCTCACCGTACATTTTATCTAAAGGTGTACAGATTTTCGAAAGGTTGTCCTTTACCTTGCCATTTGTTGGAAATCCATTCTCCAATAAGTGCCTTTGGTTTTTGATTGTATACCTATTATTGATGTCATGTACACACATCACAGTTACTTGACATATTTACTTTAAACCCTTAGACATTAGTATAATATCACTAGATTTTATAATAAAAAAGTTTTGGTTACCGTAAGGTAAAAACCCGTCTGTTCTTATGTGCGGTGAGGTTTTATGATATACCTTTGTTTCCAAAGGAGTTTATAAGTTACAATAAAATTTCTTGTGATTTGAGTTTCTCGCGCTGGTTTTACCAGACTGACCCAGGCGTTGTTTTCTTATAATGCTCAGGTCAGACCGAGCATATTTTCTAGATTAGCTTTGGATGCATTTGAGCTCAGGAGATGAGTTGGAGGCCAAGACATATCTACGTATTTCTTTATGTTTCGCTGCATGGTTTTGTTGTATTTATCAGAAATTGTAAGGACAAGTATTATAACTGTCCAGGTCAATGATTGGCTAGTACTCTGATGGATGTATGTATATAAAAGTTTTCTTTCACAAAGCTCATTGTTATATTAGAGATTATTCGTTGCGATGTGAGATTCTATATTGTTTAGTTTCTTCTTGTCTTCTTTTTTCTTATTTTCCCTAACCCTTTATCTTTTAGGCATTTGGTTGTTTGGCACGTGAATAGCGTGGATGTATTAATGTCAACTTTTGAGGGTCGAAAAGGTGGATCATTACAATTGGTATCAGAGCGCATGGTTAAGAGAGAACCTTGGTTTTGGTGAGGTAAAATCATTAGACATAGAGTTAGTAACATCCTAGAATGAGTTTGGGTGTATATATGTTTGAGCATGTATTTGTTAGTGATATAAAATGTTTTATATTGTGTTGATTGATCTGTTGAGTAGCATATGGATTCATGTCAAAAGAGTAGCTAATGTTATTGATAGGGATCCCTAAACACTTGAACTAGGCCAACCGATACAATATTGTTTTAAAATTGTTAAATGAAATAATTTTACCTAGGATTATATTTTATGTATAAAAGAATGAATTCAAAAAAATAGTATAGTTGTTTTTGATGTATTGTTTATTAAGGAATGATAATTTTCTATTATTATCACTTACGGTTTTATAGTTATGCTCGTCCAATTGAGCATGGGCTAGGGTTAATGTTGGGCTAATGATTTGGTTTATTAAAGGATGTTTATTAAAAAGAAGTCAGAATATTAGAAATGATTTTATAGGAGAAAATGGTTAAGATTGAGTTATAATGTCACATACGGAAATTTTCGACTTTCGAAAATTCGACATCGATACTCACTTTATCGACTGCCGAGAAATCGAGTGCCGGAAACTCCAATAGTGAGGGTTTTAGAAAGAAGAAAACAGAAGAAAAGAAAGAAGAAGAGAGAGAAGAGAAGAAAGAAGAACAACAGAACAACAGAAAACAATATCAGAATCTCACATCGCAGCGGAACAATATATAATAGATAAATCAGTAATCTTTTAAACAAAGAATTTTATCAGTTTATACATACATCAACAGAGTCAATATACAACTCAATACAACAATGGACAGTTATATAACTTGTCCTCATACAGAATACACAGCGGAATAAATACTATCAGATACAAATACTACGTCTCGTCATCCAGCTTATCTCCAAAGCTCCAGAATATCCAGAATATCCTGATAACCTAACTCTAGACTGCCCGTGTGGAAATTGGTGGGCACCCAGAGTTTAGAAGGGAAACAATAAACTCCGAGTCAGTCATGGTGACTGGTGTGAGATCGTAAAACAGTTATTCTTTATAACAACAAAATAATTTTTAAAGTCAATTCGCAATGCTTTTGGAAAATGAAACTACCATAAGACCTCCCGCCACACACACAATGCAAACGCAGACTTGGAGGAGATTTCTTCTTATGATAGTCAAAGATGCTTACTACGCAAAAATCAAATTCTTTTTGATATTATTATTAGTGCATAGTGTAGAAAACATTTCGAAAGTAGAATATAAATCTTAGCCAGCATAGGTACCATTATAGTATGCTTGCTATAGCTACCATATTAAATGGCAGGTTCTACAACTAAAACCGTACAAGGCTCGTATTGTTTCTTTGGATTTCCAACAAATGGTCAGGCTAAGGAACTTCCTATCCACGAGGGGTACGTCCCTGGAATAGACGACCCGAGAAATAACCTAACATTACGGTTAGATCTCTGCCAACACAAGGCCGGGTTACCTCTGCAAAAATAGGTAACTACTGACACGCGTATGCCATCCCCCGATCGTAACCGATCTTCCCGTGAATCCCCGATTTCCAACAAACCACATAGTAAAAATGCAGCAACCACATAGGTTAAGTATCTGGGCTCCATACCATGATACCACCTCTATCCAGAAGGAATGACATACACTAAGGGGCGCTACTCCCTAGAACCTTGCTGCATCCTTCCTGTTTCGACCATTTCCGGGGTGTGAGGCTCGATGAAGTCTCGTCCACAAAGCTACGCTTTCTACAAAGCCATGCTTCGGGTCAAACAAAAATGATCAACCTATGATCACAAAGATATAAGATCAAACAAATGATCATATCGCAAATGATCAAACACTGATCATTTCACAGCAACACTCAGTATGCCACGTTACCAAATTGGGATATATCGCTGATAAATTTCAACTACATAACCTCTAAGCTCGTACGTCTCAGAGAAGGGTGTTAAGCTAAGAGAATAAATTCTACGCCACCAACAGAAATGTATTTGAAAGAAATCAGCTTTATATCTCAAATTGTAACGTCAGACACATAATCCATACAAGTCTGTTCCAGGATCGAACAGAACCGAAGGCACTTCTCACGAAGCCCTTGCAATTCCGGATAATTTCTAATCACGTCCGGACTTCCCGTCACTAAGGGTGATAAAACCTCTAAATCGGAGATCAGCCGATGTAGACTAACTCGACGGTAATCCTTCCGTTTTCAAAAATATCCGGTCTTCAACACCGGTCTTCAAATGCAATTCATAACGACGTATCACATATTCGGAATGGGTTATACGACCCCATGGTCCTTTCCCGGCTAACCCGAATAGTGAGCGTTTATTCAAAAATAAGTGTGGCATTCATATTCATCCAATTCACAACAAATACCTATCTAAAGGTAATTATTGATAGTCGGTTATTTAACTATCAATAAAGATGCGCAACATCATCAGATTCCAAATAATTTTCCCAAATTATTTATCTTCAAAAATATCTTTACTAGATATAAAATTTCCACACTTAACCGTTTGAAAACAATTTCAAATCAATTTCCACATTTCATTTTATCTTTGAAGATAAAATCTCAAAACAGTTCATTTCATATTGGAAAAGCATTTCCATACTTAACCGTTTGAAAACAATTTCAAATCAATTTCCACATTTCATTTTATCTTTGAAGATAAAATCTCAAAACAGTTCATTTCATATTGGAAAAGCATTTCCATACTTATTTAAAAATAAGTATTCCACAAATCTATTTATTTTCAACATTTGAAAATATTCAATATACTTAAATCAAATTAAGTATATATTTCATTCTTTAAGGAAATCATTAATTTTAACATCTATTTGAGTCAAAACGAATGTTGCTTAAAACATCGTTACGACGACTCAAAATCACTAGTATAGGGATTCGAAATTTAGATAGATATATAAATCCCAATACTATATAAAACATTTCCTTTCGGAAATCATTTACTATAACAACAGTGTTATAGTCCACCATTTCCTTATTTTTCTCGAAAACGTCTATTTCAACAACAAGTGTTGAAATCTATGATTTCGATATTTAATCATTTTAAAAACATCGTTAAAACAATTAACTTCATTTTATAATATCGCTTTCCCAAACATAACCTTTTTACTTAAAAATATATTCACTGCCCAAAATCGTGAATATACTTCACTAACCAAATTTCAGTTTTTTTCTACACACTTATTGTAAGGATAATTCGCTATCCAAAATCGCGAATACATTTCCTTTAATAACCTTCTATATTTAATTTATCCAATTCAATCTAGTTCGAATTTATAAACACGTTTATAAATTCTATTTCTATTTTAATAACAACCTCGACTTATAAAACTTCTTTTTATTAACTTCTATATTTTACTTATCAAAAAATAAGTGATTCGGATTTATAAACAACTTTTATAAATTCCAATTCTATTCATAAAAACTTCAATCCCAAATCAATTTCGATATTGATTTAAAAATTTATTTATCACTACTAAGTAAATTCCTCATTTTTTCTCAAATGATTCAATATTCTGTTTTAAAATGGATTCTTCAAATTGAAATCATTTTACATTGATTTCCCAATTTATTTCAATTTACCAATTAAATTTCTAGTTGGATTTCCAACTTATCTTCTTTTAATAAATTCCTTTTTAAGGAAATAAATTTCAATCGTTTCTTTCAATCTATTTAAAAATCCAAATTCTTAAATTAAATTCTTCAAATTTTAATCACTATTTTACGAAATCCATTTATTTAACATTTTCACTTGATTCTGGAATTAATTCGATAAGATTATAAAAATTAACTTTTTATACTTTAAAAATTCCTTTCTTCAAAATTTATTCAATTTCTAAAATTAATTCACTTAGAAATTTCTATTTTTATTTCAAAAATTCAATTTCGTTTATTTTTTTGAAATCCAATGATATCCAACATCCATTCAGCTAAATTTTAGTTTTCAAACAATTTCCAGACATCAATTCAATAACATCAATAATCATTCACAGATTATCACATCACAGTAGAAATAAATTTAATCAATGTGAGGGGTCCAGTTGGATCCCTCCAACCTGTTTCCCTGCATCCAAAGACGTTAGCACAATACCAATTCCACTTCGAGGTGGAATATCGCGGTATATAGGTTTTATAAAAATCCGCTTACTAACGGCGCAATAGGGTCTCATCCGCTATACGAGGCGGGAAATCATCAATCCAATATATACATATGCCAATATGTATATATTGCTATATATATAGATATATCCTATTATATCTAATATCACATCCAAATATGAATCAATAACTGCAAAAATTCCACTTTAAATTTTTGAGTGAGAAGATCTCACCTTAGCTTTTTAATTTGCCATCCATTTTCATCTCAGTTTGTTTTCTTCCATTTTTAACCTTGTATAAATATTATACAATTTGTTAATATTTGAGATAATCGAATAACCAATTTTCATTTTGATAATTTTCATTAACCAATGATTTTATTTAACCTAAAAATTTAAAATTTTAAACTAACCAATTAATTTATTCTATAAAACAAATTTCCTCTTATTAATCCATTAAATTAAACCGAATACCCTTTTAAAATCTTAAGGTAATAAATATAAATTCTTAAACCAATACTTTTAATTTCTAAACAAATTTCTTTCTTTTTATAGATTGATTTAACAAGAAGATTTATATTCACTTAAATCCTTACATCTTCCAAAGATAAAATAATTTCTATATTTTTTTTTAAACTGTATATATATAAATTCAACCAATAATTAAAATAAAATAAAAAGATGTATACCTCACTGTTAATCGAAATCACGAAACCACCAGAGTTCGATCGTCACGACGAACATGCCGTGACTTCAACCCTCTCGACTTTGGGGCTTCACGAGACCGCATCCAGTTATCGTGAAACACATCTCGGCATCGCAACTCTTCCCCTGCCAGAGCTGCCCCCTACCAACTCGTCGTCGCACTCGAGATCGTCGCCGCAACCATCGCGATTTCCTCCAACCTGTACTTCGTGCTCGAGATGCCGCTTGCCCCAAAATCCACGCGATCGCCTCATTCATCGATCGAAGCTCGCGACCCCCACCTGCTCGACGTCGCCCCTATCGGCCTCGTCGACTAACCTATGCCACCGTTCGAACGCCACCTGATTTGCTCTTCCTTCGATTGGCAATTCGACTCACGTACGCGAGCCCTCGCATCGCCCTAATTCGATTCACCACTGTCGACCCTAAAGCCCATCGCGAGCTCTCCCTTCGAGTTCGACAGCGAATTGGGGTTCGCCGAACCCAATAGCACGAGACACCATTATTTTGTTTTAGGGAATTTTGATTTCTCAAAACTGAGAATGAGGGGGGAAATTTTCGTTTGTTCTGATTTTTTTCTCTAAACGAGGCTCGCGATAAATAGATCGGCCATTTTTAAATTTCTTTGTTTGAGATTTGTTCTCGTTCGATTTTTAAAATAAAGAGAAGGAGTTCAGGCATTACTTTGAAATGAGAGCAGTAAGCTTTGCACGATCTCGTTCGTGATCACCGCGTGATTTTAGGCGTGGAACGTGCTGTCGTTTTGACTAGATTTCAAATTTTAACTTTAAATTTTTTTTAAATTGAATTTCATTTCAACGCGTTTGCATATCGTATGGTCACGTATTAACACCGAAAAATACGAAAATTGAAATCCGACAATAATGCAACGTTACGGACCCAATGGAACTGGTTTCGTCGAATTCCGAGACTATTTGAAAAATGACTATTTTTAAATATCGGTTCAAACAATTAAATTCAAAACTGAGCAAAACAGTTTAAAATTCAATTCTGAAAGTTTTATTACCTTCAGTGTTATCAATATAAATTTCAAAAGCTTTTGAAATATTTTTCTTCAGCTTAAAATTGAAGATTCAAAATTTTTTTATTCAACTTCCAATAGATTAAATTTTATAATTTAATCGTCATATTTAAAGTTATTTCGGGGATTCAAATTAAATCATCGTTCAAATATTTAAAATTAATTAAATATTCTCAATTTAATTTGTTCAAAATTCTGGGTCGTTACATATAAGGTGGGTCGTTAAAATAAAAAATTTAAGTAGGAAACTTAAGAACGTAAATCCTGGTACTTTCAAAATGGTTTTCAAGGTTTTGGAATATAAAAATAGTACTATTCTAAAGTATTTTGGTTTAAGTATAAAAATTCTGGGTACGGAAATTTTAAGTAAGAAGTATTTTCTTTGGATTAGTTCGGTAACGAGTCTCGATCTGTTTTGGGATAAACAGAATAATTTTCTAAGTGACGATCGGATGTTTGGCTAGACGAATTTTATAGTTGTAGTACACTTAGTAAATTATTCTCTTTATCATTGTATGATCGAAACAAGTTCAGATCTGAACGAACCCCAAGTGTAATAACCCAAAATTTAAGGAGGAATTAATAAATAATCATAAGTGAAAAGAAATAGTGTTTATAATTTGAATTCGTTTGAAATTAGTATTGAAATTAATTGGTAGTAGATTTATTGAAATGTTTCAATTAGAAAGGGAAAAAGGAATTAAATTGTAATGATTGAGTTTAATATAAGAATTTGCATTTGTGTCAAAATGGAATGAACATTTTAAATAAAAATAAATGCATGTTTTGCGATAAATAAAATAATTTTCTCATTTTTGAATATATGTGTGATTTTATAAACAGGGAGTTTGTTTTGTTACAAAAGAGAAAAAAGGTATAAAAATGTATTTAAAAAGAAGGCATCCACTTTTATAAATTTAGATGACGATGTTAAATGAGAGAAAATGTAACCATATATTTATAAAAAGAAGGCATTTAATAAAATAAACGTTATATTTTGAAAAGAAAAGGCAAGAGTGTATTGAAAGGATTACATTTCTTACAGAAAATATAAGGTATGTTATTTTTTTGTTAGTAAAGAATAAGGGTCAGTTTGATTTTTAAACATAAAAACATTAATACCAATCAATTAATGTAATTGATTGCTTAATTTAAAGGTAAAGAATTAGGTTACTAATTAATACACAACATATATACACGTTTGTGGTCATATGTTATTTATCTAATTACAACAGATGTGAATATGGAAAAATATGTAGACATAACAAATCACATGTCATTTAATGAATTCAGATTTGAATATATAGAATATTGACATAACAATTCACATGTTATTCATCCAATTAATTCAAACGTGTATATGTACAATACTAGCATAAGAATTTCTAGTTATTTATTAATTATTTTAGATGTAAACATGGAGAAATATTGACATGTTAATTTACTTATTTCAGATGTAAATGTGGAAAGATATTGATATGTTGTTTGTTTGTTTGTTTATTTCAGACGTAAACATGTAAATTAAATGGGATGTTGAAAACTGAAATGAAACATGCAAATAAAGAGAGACGCATGGAAATTTAATATGAAATAAAATGTCACAAATTAGAAATTAATTGATGAGAAGAAAACGTTATTTATAGTTTGTATATTATTGAGGGTGTAATTAATTAAATTAAATATAAGATAAGGCACTGATAAGGCGCATTGTAAGATTTGACGCAGCAATGAGTCAGCAGAAGTTTCTAGAGATTCTAATCTATGATTGAAAGCACTCCTAAAACACTATAAATAGGACCTAAACTAACCTAGGTTTTCACTCTAAAATCAAAACCTAGCCTCCATTTCTCTCTCTCTCAAATATTTACCTACATTCTTCATTTATAAAATAAAATTAGCATTCAAATAAAAGACCGAGATTGTACAAATTAGAAGAGATTTCTAGAGAATTTTGGTTGCTGTTAAAAAAGAGATTCTAGCTTTTGTGTCAAGTGAGTGATTGTAATTATTTTAAATTACTTTAAGTAATTTAAAATAATAGGGTTTCCAATAGTTGTAGTTTCACTACGATTTTTGGAATAACCTTTTTAGTAGTTTATTTACAGTTTTCCAAATTATTTTCAGTCTATTTCTTTTAGCAATTCTTTCCAGTTGATTTTAGTTTATTTTTGTTAATTACAGATTTTCCATTTAATTACAGTTTATTTATAGTATTTTAATTTATTTACTTTTATTTATGCATTATTTACATCCTTTTCCCATGCTTTGGATTTTCTTCTATTTTCAGTTTTCTTTTATTTCTCCTTCTTCTTCGCGTATGGATTAGAATAGATTAAACGCGAATATGGATTAAAATTATAAGAATACTGAAATAACGGAAGATAAGATGTAAATTGTAAAAACTGTAATAAAAATGGAATTAAGACTGAAATTGAGCCTAATTATGATATTAATGTTAGAATTGGACTAATTAAAGATAATTGGCCTAGTTATAACATAGAATTATAACTAAAAAGAGTATAAGATGAAAGGGCTCATTTTTACACTTAGACCTTGGGTTAAGTAATAAGCATGATTATAACGTAGGTTATAATAAGAAATAAAATAGAAGGAGGCTTATTTTAAGACTTAGGATAAATAATAAGCAAAGATAGTGAAGATAATAATAAAGGCTTATTTAAATAATTTATCTATGTTAATAAGCAAAGATGAACCTGTACCAAAAAGCATTCCCTATTAGACAAAATGGTGGTCTCACATTAGCCTGAAGTGAGATAAGGGCACGCTTATGCTAATAATGGTAGTAATTGGTCAAATAGAAGTCCAAATCACTAGGGATTTAGACAAGGGGTGCAACTAGATATTGTTTGGATGATGGGCCAGTATCAACAGCATTTCCCCTATTTTTCTATGGACACGGTGTTTCACATAATCTTGAATTGAGACGAGGGGCACGCTTATGCTAGAGCACATGTAATAAGAAGACCCAATAGGTAGAACAACAGGTAGCATAAGCATGGTGGCAGTTATGCGTGCGACTTCCATTTTGGTGCTTAGTAATCACTATGAGTTCCACGCACTTAAGTATGTGTGCCTTTCGTAGGCACCATTGCCTTCTGTGTAGGGAGCTATATAACGTCTAGTCCACAATAAATACTTTTTGCATCTTTCGTAGACACCATTGTAATTTGTGCGTCTTTTGTAGATGCCATTACCTTATGTGTAGGGAGTTATATAGCGTCTAGTCCGCAGTAAGGTCTATGGAGTAGCAGGCCGATTAAAGGGTAAAATTAGGATTTCGTCCTAATTATAGGATTAGGAATTCAGCTTAATCAAAGAAGCTAACAAAGACAAGTGCAAACAATCAAAGTTAATCAATTGCGTTAATTTAGTAATTCGTATTTATTTCCAACTTATTCCTTTTTCTTCTTATTCTCTTTGTTTCCTTTATATGTACTAGAACTGTTGTAAGGTCTATTACTTTTACTTTGCTTAAAGATTCTAGTAATTATTATCATTCACCAGACTTTTAGTCTGACCCACTCCTCCATTTTCCCCTTTTCCTCCCATAGGCTAGCAAGAGCAAGGACGATAGATTGAAGACACTTGGAGACTTCTTTGACAGAGATTTCTTATGTATTTCTCTTCTTTATTTTCGGTTTTTAGCTTATTCCATGTACCGGCACTTTGTGAGGGACAGTTTGTACTCTGATATTTATGAGACCGAGATTTTGATTTCTTGAGACATATATTGGCATTTTGAGACATATGATGTATTTGGTTTTATAATTCTATATTATAAAGTTTGATTTTTAGCAAATTATTACTTTAATTGTTTTCGCTGTTTTTATCTATTTTGTCTTGTGAATCTTAGTCTCTACTAGTTTTAGTTATACCTACAACGCACCACATCTTTTAATATGTCCTTTTGGATATACTAAGGGGCGTGGGGTGTTACACCAAGCAAGTTGGTAATAAATATTTTGTTGAAAATATGCAAATATTGTTTCAAAAAGCGATTTTTGGAATAAAAGAAGTATATTTAAGTTAACTAGTTCGAGTGGCCCGAAAATAACTTAAAATAAGAAAGAGATGTGTTTGAATGGTAAACACTTCTCTTGAGTATTACCCTTATAAGTAAGGGAATGTATGATATTGTGTGGTAGTGCCAAGTTCCGTAGTATCATTTTACGGTTACTCGAGCTATATGTATATTTTTTTGGATTAAATAAATAGTACCATTTTAAAATATTTTTGAAGTAAAAATTGGGTATTTTGCTCCTAAGTTTCAGAATGTAAAGGTATCTTGATTTAAAATGGGCTAATAAATGAAGTTTAAAATTTGGATTAATTTAATAAGAAGGTTTAATAAACTTGGTTTTTTTAAACAGTGCCTTTTGGATTTTAACACTTAGGTGGTTAAATATTACTTGATGTTATTGGGCCGACTAATAAACACATTTACCTTAGAAGTGTCCAAGAAAAAGTTGACTCTAGGATTGAGTTTCGATACTAGCATCCAACTCTTCTTAGCTACTTGCCAGACCAAACGGGTAAAGAGGTTGTATTGGTCGACTCAATTTAAAGATCCAAAATTATTTGTGTCTATGTCTGAATAGTTAAAAGTGAGGAGAATTAAAAATCAAATGTTTGTGTATATATATACTCTTAGGATATAAGAGAGTATTACCCAAATTAATAAATTTAGATGATTTTATGAAAGGCTTCATAAATAAGTTGTATCATTAGAAATGTTTGAACTTAAGTTGGAATTGTTATGAAATGATTTCATAAATATTTGTGGAAGGGTAAGAAGGTATGGGTAAATAAGAACCTTTAGAGGAGTACATCGGTTTTATGTAGATCATTTCCCTTTCTCATATAGTTCTCGATCCAAGATTCGAGTACGTGACTTGAAGTGTTTTACACCGTTCCAGATAAGGATTTATCACTCGATTCTTAACGGCGAGCACTTGATGAGGGTTCTTGATAGGGATCCATTTTTCTATCATAATTTATAGCTATGCAAAGAGAACAGAGGTTCCTAATCAAGGAGCCTGACTGGAGTCCGCACTTGAGAATCGGGTGAGCGATACTAGTTTGGAAGTGAGGTTATGTATTCGAGTGGAGAACGAATCAGAATTTTCATAGTTTGAACATCATGCGGATTTATGAATAGTATGATTCATTCATATGGTGAAATATCAAGGACGAAATCTTTTTTAAGGGGAGGAGAATTTAACGACCCATAATTTTACCGCTTTTGTTTGTGAATGTTTAATTAATTTTAAATATTCAATTAATGGTTTTAATAATTAAAATAGCTCTCTTTTAATTCGTAACCAATGAAAGAAAATTCATTTTTGAATTTGGTTTAAAAAATGATTAGTTGAAAGAAAATAAGAAAATGTGACCGAAAAGCTTTTTTAAAATTTTCTGTTTTTCACTCTCAAAAAGTATTTAAAATGTTGTGTACACCTTAGTTAGCATATGCACACAATTACAAATATCATAAGCATGAATTAATAATCAAATAAAGGTTAATAATATGTTTAATTAAGTGAAATGAAAGGATGTGACAATTTTCAAAGATTTAATTAAAGTAAAATGTCAACCATGAAATGTCACGTTCTTTTATCACATCCTAGTACACTTTAGGACATTACATGTTGGATAAAGGGTTGCACTCTTGGGATTTTCATGTGGATCAATGCATGGTGGAGTATGAGGTGATGTGGCATCATTTGTGTGGAGGGCAATGGTACTTGGGGTAATTTTGGTAATTTATTTTATCCATGTGTGTATACATACCAATTTCCAATTTTCTTTTGCATTTTATTCATTCATTTCACTGTCTAAAAATCTCAAGTTCTTAAGAAAACAGTTTAATGGCTTCCTACCATCTTTCTAAATTCAAAAGCTTCTTCTTTTTTTTCCTTTTAAATTCCTAAATTTTACTTAAAAACACCTTCTTTCTTCTTCCCTTGCCTCCTCTTAGCCAAACAAGTCCACGTCCATCCTCCACCACATTAGTGCCCAATACTCCATAAGCCGAACCCATTTGGCCTTGTTTAGGTCCAAACAATCACTTTTTTCCAAATATTTACAAAGATCGGTCCTTTTCAAAGTTCTAAGCACTAATTGGTTTGTTTATCTTAGATTTTTGGTAAGTAAACGTTTATTTTTTTGGAAAGACTTCACCTTTAAATTTTATAGTGTTTACATGTATAATATGATGTTAGTTTAGTAGTAGATCCATGTTGGTTGGTTGTATTGGTTATGGTTTGAACTAGATTTGTTAAAGGTGGCTTTAAAGTTTGATTTGTTGTTAAATTCGACATCTTTCTTATGTATGTGATGATTTATGTATGTTTGGATGTGTTAACTTGGTTGTTTGGTTATGTGTAATGAAAGTTAGTACCTTTTTATGCAAAGGAGATGGGAGATCGCTTGGAAAGGTCAAAAGTATTTAATTGTTTTAAAAATTAATAAAAGATTAAAAATTTAACTAGTTTTCAAAATACAAACTTTTATTTATGTTTCAAAGAGAAGAAAGTTAAGAGTGAAGTTAGAAATGAAGTTGGATTTAGATCTAAACTAAATCTAACTTTGACGAGTTGCATTTATAGAGATAGTCGCTATGAATGCAGTTCGGAAAAGGTTAGTGTTAAATTTTAAAAATGATTCTTTTTGAAATGCTTTCGAAAATTCAAGTCCAATGAGCTTGTACAATTGAACAAAGTCAATTCGATCCTCTTGGCTTTGACTTTAAAAGTTCTTTCAATGAGGTGAAATCGACCACTTTTTCTACCATGTTCGCAAACTAGAACGAGGTTTTGTTTCACCTTTAGATATCGAATCAGATCAGAAAGAGGCCATACCGGGTATGAGTCTTAGCCGGTATTCCTATTTGTAATCACGGCATCCACTCACTTCGTTCGAATAGTTTGGACCGGTTAGAGTGAACTGGACCTCTAATTAAGATACTGGGGTTGCCCATGGTCTGGTCGTGCCATTACTCTTGTTCCAGTATTGGTTCAGAGAGTGACTAATTGAGCTAAGAAATATATTTTGTTTGATGAACTATATTGGTCTTATATTGGTGACCGTACCCAGTACTGGTCTTATATTTATGACCGTACATCGTATTGGTCTTATATTAGTGATCATACATGTTGGTAGATGATGATAATCATTTGCCGGTGGATCATATATCACCTTTGCTCACGGAGGGGTATGGTGATGTATAGTGACACTACAACAAATAAACCTTTTTATAGCGTTTAAAAATCGCTATTAAAGCCTTCTATAGCGTTTCTATAAACGCCATAGATCAACAAGTTGTAATAGGTCTGATAGATACAATAAAGTTTCAAAATTGCAATGGAAAATGGACTTTTAACAGCGTTTTTGTTGCCATGTTAGACTAGACGTATCCGCACAACTACTTTCCTATAGCATTTTGAAGCTTGCTATAGAACTTGTACACAAAGTTGTGTTTTATGAAACTAATAATTATGACATCATTTAATTGCTATAATATGCTGACATGTCATATTATTATAGGGTCTAAAACACTTTGGAAATATTATGTCAATCTTTTAATACGCATTGAAATGCTGTAGAAAGTTCATTACTATCTAGTGTAGCATTGTTTTTCGCTATGAAAACTGTTTAATCCTTGTAGAATATTTTGTATAGCACTAGCATAATGCTTTAGTATATGAAAGCTGTAATAATTTATCTTTTCGTAGCATACTTAAATCGCTATAAAAAAAGTTTCCATTCCATTTTTTTATTGCCATATACATTCAAGCTTACAATTTTCAATTCTACTAAACTTGTTTCAACTAATATAATATAACAATTCAAAAAACCACACTTATCACATTGTAATGTGCATAATCAAATGGAGTCATAAGCCAAACCATAATATATATATATCAATAATATTTCATACATGGAGTATTAAGCATATAAATATTTGTGACCAAAAGTAACAATACATACAACTGTAGCTAACCAAACGATACATACTAAAAACAAAGACGTATGAACGTGGATAGACAATAAATTAATGCAAGCATGACTTATTTGAAGGAGAAAGAGTGTGACATCATGTAGCAACCTCAAAAGCATCATACAACACCTGTCAAAAAGAAGCACATACGTGCGTATGTTAGTCATAAATGTAGAAATGTATAAGTACTAAACAACATGGTTTCAAACAGAAAATTTATGAATTAATCACTCAAAATAACTAAGAAACATCCACAAAGGCTAACTCAAAGTAGACAAGCAAATCAGACAAGGCCAGCTATTTCAAATAGACTTGTTATTTTATGCAAACTACTAGTTTGATAGAAAATGTCCATTCTACTAGCCAAAACATATAATAATAGAGTAATATGGCATGCAAATTCAATGACATACAATATTTCATGCAAAGTTAGTTGATTTTTATAAAATTTAGTTAATTTTTATAAATTTTTTATAAAACTAAGTTAACTTAGTTAATTTTTAATGCTTGTTTAATTTTTATAAATCTTATTTAATTTTTATTAACTTTATAAAATCTAGTTAATTTATATAAAACTTGGTTAATTCTTATAAACTTAATTAATTTTTATTAAACTTTGTTAACTGGGTCAATTTTTACATAATTTAAATAATTTTTATAAACTTAATTACTCTTCATAAAACTTAGTTAAATTTTATAAACTTAGTAAACATGGTTACTTTTTATGATTAGTTAACTTGGTTAATTTTTTATAAAAGATAGTTAACTTTTAACAACTTAGTTATTTTTAAAAGTTTAATTAATTTTTACAAAACTTGATTAACATGGTTAATTTTTATAAATTTAATTAATTTTTTTATAAAACATGGTTAAGCTTTCCAATTAATTTTTTTCGTTACTTTT
This sequence comes from Allium fistulosum, assembly GCA_030737815.1. Lineage (NCBI taxonomy): Eukaryota > Viridiplantae > Streptophyta > Magnoliopsida > Asparagales > Amaryllidaceae > Allium > Allium fistulosum. Next base: position 869,879,792 of record CM060904.1, on the reverse strand, counting down.
ATATCATGTAGTGTTAAAAGAACATTGTGCTATGCACTGAATTTAACAAAGGATTACAATGTTCAAGTTTGGAAAATTTTCAAGTAAGTAGACCTTAAGGTAAGTAAGAAAAAATTTAGTTATTGGCAATGTGAGTTGCACCACTATGAGATGTAAGGCATATTGGAATTTAACCTAAAATAATTTTGTGAAAGTAATTCAGGCTTAGTCACTGAATCGCATTTTTGAGAGTACGGTGTGGAGATATTTTTGATGGTGCCATGTGGAGATAGTTGTAGGCATAAACTTGGATGAATAATGAATCTTATGTATGATCCATCATAAATATTTAAAAGTGTATTCATTTCTATCTATAGTTATGAAGAAAAGGGAATTTCTTTTCATGTCAAGAACTAGAAATTTTTTACCAAACTTTTGCAAGCCTAAATACTCATAAACTATTTACTATGTAAATGAAATCATAGGTTGTGTACACTGGTTGACTTATTAAAATCAGCCAGTTTATTGATACAGCAAAAAGAGAGACAATTAGACGCAATTACTTTACATATTGAATTGAACAAAGTGCAAGAAAAATTGGAAATATACCTTCAGCTTGGTTCTTCTGCTAAATCAAAGAGTTGTGTTGTCACAACAACTGAGATAAGAATTGCATGTCGCATCATTTCCCTTCTCATTTTCTTTAGTTCCTTCTTTTCTTTAATCTTTGTTGCAATAGTGTAAAAGTTCAACAAGTTATGGTGTGAAATAAAAATAATAGTATGGAATTTATTATTTCGCCAAGCTATATGAATAATAATTATACCATCTTAATTTTCTTGTTCTCCTCCCTTAGTCTTCTGTAGAGCACTTCCTTTTCCTTCACTTACACACATCATAACAACACTTTCTCTATAAAAAAATGAAAGACAACAAATTAAATTGTCTTAAGGAAATAGGGAAAGACAACAAATTTTGATACAGTAATTAGAAAAGTAAAATGTGAAATATGAAACTGTTATAGTCATATAATATTACCTCGCCTCTTGTTGTTATGGTCTGAAACAAAGCCTGCATCCATATTCCAGCTCCAGAGCCTACCAACTACATATCAATGTTGAGATGCAAATAAAAATAAAAAATATTTATATAATAACTGCATATAAAACTAAAAGAAGAAGTAAAAAGTGACTTGTGCAAGTAGCAACCTGCTTAGCACACTCATGCCTTGCTCATACCAACAAGAGCTCATGTCTATTTCCTTGCAGTCTAGCTCTCAGGTTATCATGTTGTGCTTACATCTACACCCTCTGTCTAGATTCTTTTACATCCTTAACGCATGCTTTCTTCATGCTTGCCCCCACCGATCGGTAGTGGGTTTCCCAACGTTTATCAGCAATCTCATTTGCATCTCCTTGTACCTCTATATTACCATCAAACTCGTACACTACCCTATGTTTTAGCAGTAGCCCTACACATCCCCTCTTCTTAGACTCATCTAGCCTTTCTGTAGCTCATCAGTTTTCAGCAAGCTGTTCTCACTTTAGACCAGCTCTTAGACTTGCGTCGCTCATCGTGCACACACTGGGCTTAAACTCAAGCCTCCATTGTGGTGAAAATTTATGCTTAATGTACTGCTACCCTTAGGCCTACGTATTGATCTACCCGTAGTGGTAGGAGCCTCGGGGGTTGGGCCTCGGCCCGATGGCCGTAAGGTTCCATCGCAAGGACCAGGACTGCTCGAACCCTCAGTTGATTTGGATAGTAGGCCCTCCCAGTGGTTATGAAGTAGTCGAGTAGGGGTTGGTCAACGGTTACAAGGACAGAAAAAGGTTAAACGAGGCATACGTCGAGGAACGAGTACGTGTTCTGCACAGTGTAGGAGCCTTCGACTTCCACTAGTTTCATGGTATGGGACTTAAAGCGTACGTTTACGAAGATTTTACTCCAACATTTGATATTCTAAATCTGTATGTTTTACCTGTTATTATGAAATTTGTGTTTTAAAATAACTTCGCATTGTGATATCTACTGAATAAGATCCTTTACCCTAATGAATTGAATGAAGTAGATTTTAGTTAATAAACATAAGGATCTACATTGATGGGTGAATCCTTGCTCTTATATTTTACCAGTGGAGAGGATCTAGTTTTATTTCACCAACCTATTCATACAAGAACAATTAAGAAAAGTGTTTATAAATTTTGTTAAAAATTACGAATCTTGACTTGAGATTTTCACATGAAAAATGTTTCATGATTTCGAAATCAACTATATTAATGAAAGTATCATTTGGTTTTGAACTGATGATGGGCTAATAGTTATAAACAATTTTTAAATAATAATTCAATACAGTATTAGTTGAAAAAATATAGACAAACGAAATATATGGTCAAGTAAATAATGGTTGAAGAAATAGACCTTGTTCAACTGTAAATGTAGAACAGTTTTCCCTACCATTAACAAGAAGTGCATCTGCGAATGGTAGATCATGCGCGTTATCTAGTTTCCCCTTAAAATCCTATAAGAAAAATACAAAGAATATACATTGAAATATAAATTAGTTTTAATGCTGATTCGCACTGAAATAATAAACAGATTAACATAAAAGTCAAGACTAGTTGGTGAAATTCAACAAGCCAAAGTGCATATAAACTAATGTTTCAATCTAAAGATCAGATATAACGACGAGTCACTGCTCTGTTTTTCAGGTGGTACATATGCAACATATCTAAAAGGAAGTTTTGTGATGAGGCATATACAGTGTGGTTAACATTTAAAAAACATAGTTAACTTTTAAAAAACTTAGTTAATTTAAATAAATTTAGTTAGTATTTATAGAACTTGTTAATTTTTAAAACTTATTTAATTTTTGCAAAACATAAGTGAATTTCATAAGAGCTTAATTGAATTTTATTATTTTAATTAGTTTTCACAAACTTAGTTTTAAATCTTATCTAATTTTTATAAAACTTAGTGCACTTCATTAAATTTTATAAAACTTGCTAAATTTTATAAAACTTGGTTGTTCTATAAATATTTACAAAACCAAGTTAACTTGATTAATTTTACAAAAACTAGTTAGTTTCTATATAATTTAGTTAACTTAGTTAAATTTCGTAAAAAAATTTATGTTAGATAAATTCTAATATATTTGATGTATGCAATATAAATTATATTCTATAAATTATATAGAATAATCTAATGTGTCTTCTTAGTTGCGAAGGCATAAATATACTTGAGGAGATCATCGACTAAAGAAGAAAAATAAAATTCAACAGAGAATTTATATCAGTAAACCAAAGTCTACTTTGTTTCATCTGTAATTACAATGCATATGTTGATTCTACATTTGTATAACTGATCAATTTTATTAGTAGAAAAAATATCATACAATATTTTAAGTTTCCAACAGCATAAAAACCATCATTCAATAAAAGAATAGATGTTTGGTAAGAAACTAGAAAATTAGGCTTGAAAAAATTACTCACTTTGTTGTAGTTTTGTTTGGATGTCAGTTCTACTTTCGTGCTATCTTGAGCATTTGATTCTGCACCTAATACTGAAACTTGACTTGTAAAACAATCATTATTAAATAACTTCTTAGCAATTAATGTAGTTTATTCTAAATTTCTGTGGTTGTAGTGCTTAGTTATGTGAATTAAATTGTGGTTTGCGATCGTTTCTTGAGCTTTCATAGTGATTGACTGCAAGTATTTTCCTTGATCTTCTATTCTTACATGCATGATTTTTTTTACACATGTTTATAGAAAATAGAATTGTAAGTAAAACTACAACTTTTGCTACCAATTGATACTTGAAATGAACCATGCATTTAAAAAGAGGTAGCTTCATACGTGTACACTTTCATATCCATGTAACTAAATTGTGCCTGCAATTAGCCTTCCCAGTTGAGGATGATTCCCCTAAGCGATTTTCAAGCTAGCCTGCTCCCTAAATCAGGCCTGCAACTACATTTTCAAAACAATTGTACATATGTCAAGGTAATACATGATCCCAGCAAATTTCATTGATAATTTGTGATATATTAGTACCATACAGAAGTTAAGGTAATACAAGTGAGAGTATATAATTTGCATCAAGCTTTCTATAAATGCTATTAAGGAGCAGGTGTGAATTATTATGACATCAACCTTGATATAATATTGAGGAGCAAGTGTGAGTTATTCAATAAATACTTTCTATAAATCATTAACATTATTGGATTCGTTGAGCCAATTTTTATCAAGCTTTTGTAACATAGTATTGATAAACCATGAAGTTTTCCCGATACTATTTAAAATGATTTATAGTGTTTGATAATTGTGAGAATTTGGAAATCGCATAATTATTATTGTTTAGGTCCAATTTAGGGTGATTTCCTTGTGCTATTTTTTGTTCTTATGGGAGCAATTTTGATATTTTGTGTTCTGTAAGAGCAGAATATTATGGTATCAACCTTTGAAAAGAACTGTTGATTTAGTTTGAATTTATATTTCTATCTTTATCTACTGTTAAGCAATGGGATTTTATACCAAATATACTTAAGTTTAATGGGATTATATACCAATAATTAAGTTATAGACTATTAGGGCTATTGAAGTGTAGAATATTCTTAAAGAGGTAGAAACAAAAATAACTTTTTTAATTTTAGGATATATTTTGGATTTGAATTTTTTTTCATTTCTTTATGTCAATTACTGAGGTATCCTGAAACACTGATGACAGAGGTTTTTTTAAGTCCGTTTTATGTTGTTCAACAAAATATGAGATTGAATAAGCTATCGAAATTTGTACTGTTTTAGTTGCCGAATCGCCTTACAACAAATATATTTGAATAAACCGGTTTTGGAATATATTATTAGTATGCTATACATATTTTGAACTGCTTCCTAATATTTTTGTAGAATTATATTCTAATATTTTTAATAGCTAAAATCAACTAACATTGATATAAACTTTATTTTTCATTTTATGATTTTGTTAAAATATATAATTATTATGTTTGGTTGATATGCTTTCATAGCGCCATGAGGCAACAACCCATGAAGCACAAATTATTTATTTATTTACATTTTCCTATGCTACTTAATTTTTTTCTCCATGTTCATCAAGAAAATGATTATTTACCCTCAATATTACTTCTAAAAAAAGTTATTGATGTATGATTTTTTCTCACATGGAAAAAGTACCTTTTTATATGGAATCCTAATTTAGATGGTTATTATTTTTCTGATTCGCTACACTTATGTTTGGTTTGGAAAAAACATATGTATTTCTTCAGTTTCATTGCTCATATCATGTATGTCGAACTCATCAAAAACACAATTAACTTTGTTCATATACCTGAACTTTAAATTATAATTTGTTATGATATGAAAGAAATGTGTATATATGTACAAGTATTTTCTTGCCAGCTTTTAAATACTTTATTTGATAACTTTCTTTATTTTAAGAAGATCCTACTTATTCCTTTGAGCTTTGACTATATATAAAATTCGGAAGATGTAATTGAATTCACTTTCTGATGTCATTTTCATAAATAGTTGTGAATATGTTATATATAGAAAATGTTAGTACATGTTTTTTTAATACTATTCAATAGAAAATTATCTCCATAATTGAAAGTAGGCTAAATCTTGGTTATAATCTTCCAACTTGAGAGAAGTTTTAGGTCTGAATCTTCTAAAATGGGAAAAGGTTGTGTTTCTGAGGTATTAAATATTTTATAAATATCCAACACGTAGAATGTATCATCTAAGACGAGTAAATTTTCTTATTTTCAGATCGATCCTCAAAGTTAAATTTTATTAAGGTGTGTCAAAATAGTAAATTATTATTAATTTTATATGTTTTTATAATGTTGTATAATGTATGTAAATATTCATTATTTTCGTTTTCCTTCTTAATGGTGAATGAGGTGTAGTCGATCCTTTAATATGGTGTGTGTGTATTGGTCATGTATTATCTTAAACAGTTATAGTATTAATTTTGTTCTTAGTTTATTCTTTGGTTATTAGTAACTTGCAATGATCTGGTACAGACATTCAATTATATGGTTTAAACAAGATTTTCTTTGGTCCTTTTAGAAATTGGAAATTTCTACGAAATAATTTCATTTTTATTGTATCTGTGCTAAAATGAAAATACCAGTTTATCATATACGAATAGGAGCAAGCTAGTCGAAATCAAAGTACATAAAACTATAACCTGAAAAACTTACTGAAATTTATAGTAGTTGAAACATTAGTCAAGTCCAACAACAACAGCTCCAACCTACAAATTAGCAACTTCTTAGGATGAAATTAAAGAAATGACATTATTGCAGAGTTAACATAAAATAGAGTGGGAAAAATTATATTCTTATCATGTTCCATTAAATAACCTGGTTTTAGCTCTATCATTTTCTCTCCAACTTCTTGCATATTATTTCATAATCGTTTTTTATATATGAGAAATTGTACATTTCTCAAGAAAGATGAACTTTCTTTTTTATGACATAGAAGAATTCATGATTGAAATACATATGTTTATAATCCTTATAAAAATAGATTTCTAATGTAAATTATTTTGATTCATACCTGCTTCCAAGATTCTAAAGTCCAACAAGTTCAAGCTCCTTTAAAATTCCCTCCTCGCCTATAACATACATTTGAAATTATGGCACTGGTTACTGTTTCATTCATTGATGTTGCTTCCCCATTGATGAATAAGAATGAAAGTAAGCTAGATTAAATACTAGAACAAAAAACATAATAGAACTATACATAATAGTCTTTAATTTGGTAATTGAATCTATGAACTCAGAACACTAACCTTTTTATCTTTAAGGAAGTTTATATATTTCAAGCATGAGCTGTAAATGGGGAAGCAAATATTTCCTCCTATAGTTACATGATAAAAGAACATTAAGCATAAATTATTTTCGAGCAGCCACCTAAAAAGATTCCTCTATTGTATAGAATGTATACGAATTGGAGCGTAAGTGAACAAGAGCAAGCGGCATAGTAATTGAATGGGAGCAATCTAGTCAAAATCAAGGTAGAAGAGTTAATTTAGGATTTTCTCGAGATTTCAAGGTAGTAGGAGAGTGATTTAGGTTTTCTTGTGAAATCAAAGTGGAAGGGGAGTAATTTAGGGTTTTCTCTGGAAAGGAAAATATATGAGAGAATATGCGGCCCTAACCCACCAAGTTAAATTCGGAGCCCGCATTCCCTTGAGATTGATAGGGTTTATCTGGTAACGTTGTAATTTGTTATTATTTTCCTTTTAAAACATTACTAAGAGCAAGTAAACTATCAATGCTATAAGGCGTTGCTATAATTAACAAGTTTTCTTGTAGTGTTTGTAGTTGAGCATATAGCCGACACTTAAAGGCAACATATGCACTGTGAGTAGCAATTTATAAATACTAGGAATAGAAGGCCAACTTGTGCTTCTAGTACACACTCATTAGCTTATCACAGATAAATAACTCAAATTCAGCTCCGATAAGTTTTTTCAAGTCATATACAATAACATTCCAATGCATCCATAACCAAGATTAAACGCACACGCAATAATTTATACTAATCATATATAGATTCAAAATAAAAAAATCTCACCATATCTTTTCTAGGATGGAGAAATAGCGGTTGAACGAACAATATCAACGGGACCATCCAGAAACTGCAACATATTGGTTGATGCATTGGGTTTTGAACCATTCCATAAAATCCATACATTTCCATGTCCTCGATGATTCACAAAATCAAATGAATGGAGATGTTAATAAAATTAACCAAATAAAATGGATAAAATAGTTATATCAAAAACCTAAATTAGTCGGATAATAAATCACGATGGATAGTTTGAGCAACTATGGAATTGTAAGGCTAAATTGAGGAGGAAATTTAAATAGTCCTAGATTTTCATGCATGCAGAAAGTGGGAAAATACATTTGAATGCAATGTTCAAAAAAAATCTTGTAGATGGAGTTTTATCACAAATGAACCCTAAAATTAAAATATTATGATATAACCACACAGGACGTAAAGAGGAGAGAAGTAGACTAGATGAATGAAACAATAAAACCCATCCAACAGTTAACATTATTTGATTTTAAATCAGTACCAAATCCAACAGTTCCAAAATCAAATAAAATAAAAACCTAATAGTAACACTGATGAGACGGCTGAAACAATATTATTCATTTAATAGTTTTTAACAAAATGACAATAATGATAAAGTAACAAAACATTGAAACAATATTATTCATCTAGAATAAAATCTGACAGAAATTAGTAAGCTTTGAGAAGAGAAGGAGATTGCTTTGCTAGTGAGACGGAAGTGAACAAGAGCGACACGAAGTAGAAAGAGGAGAGTAACCAAGGAAAGACCAGTTGAGACTGTCTTCTTCAAGTGCCTCGACGAAGTCCTCAACAATACCTCCTTCTTGTCTTCCCTGGAATTGCATGGATCAATATTCCAGTTGATCTTCGATGCAGACCAACAAGTTGAAATTGATCTTAGAGGTTGACACATGTAAATTGAAGTAGATGAGAGGAGAGTGACACGAAAGATGAGAGAGGACTAAAGGATTGTGATTAAACTTTCATGGGATGACTAAGAAAAAAGGGGAAAGTTAATATTTTGCTACTTAAAGTTTTGGGGTTTTACGTCGATAGCGTACTGAATTAATTACTTTAAACCCTAGCTTGTCAAACACAAGTTTTCTTATAACGACGTCCTTACTTGCAATTAAAATAGAAATATCTTATAGTGTGATGACCATCTGCAAGTGGATCATATGTCACATATGCTCACTGATGGGTACGGTGATGGATGGTGACGACCATCTATGAGTGGATCATATATCACCTTTTCTCACTGAGGGGTACGCTGATGAATGGTGATGACCATCTGCCAGTGGATCATTTATCACTTATGGTTACTAAGAGGTATAGTGAGATACACATAGGTCTTAAATATTTGGACTAGGTCATATATCGCTTATGCTCATTGTAGGGTACAGTGAGATCTACACGAATTTGACAACTCTGGGTGCGACTCGAGGTCTATGATGCATGAGGTACCAACTCTAGTTATTTTAGACTATTGACTCTAAGAATGGAAAGTGGGTTAATTATCACCAATGCTCACTGAGGGGTATGGTGAGATCTACATGAGACCTATCATTGAGGATGTGGCTCGGGGTCTAAGGTACATATTGATACTAATTCTATTTATTTCAGACCCTAAATAGGGAACATTGGACCACAGTAGATGTATGTAGCGGACTCCACCCATCAGCAATGATGGGTATCAATTTGTGTTTTTTGGTTATCATTTCTTGTAATGTTGTGCGTGTTATTAGTTGGCTGCTACTATTATTATTATGCACTTCATGATAGACTTATATCATCAACTCTACCTTTGTTTTTTTGGTTACCTATATTATGGTATATTGTCACATGGCAGTTATATTATATTAGTTATGCTGACTAGTTGATTGCAGATTTTGGTGTGATTTCCTATCTTTGATACATGTGTACTTTATTTGTTTATGCACAGTTTGGATTACCCTTGAGCCACGTTCGTGGAGAGGATTAGTTGTGCCTTAGTAGTTCTAGTTTATTATATATAGTTTTAATATACATTAATTTTAGACAGTTCCCTGCACACCAAACTTTATGTTTAACCCATGTTTTGTCTTCGTCTGTTTATGTCATGAAAACTCTCGGGTACACGATTGAGTAGTCCGGGAGTCAGTGCATTAGGGGACACACTTTCAGGATAGCTGGAGCATTCTATGGAGGCGATATCGATACTTCATATATATACTTGATATTGTAGTGGTGCATGACATATATGTATTTATATACGAGACTTGATGTATCAAAATTATATTCATATCTCTTTATTGTGTGGAGTTTAATGTATCCCGACTTTCTGTATTGTTATTCATGTATCAGTTATTTCAGCCAATGCAGTCTCTTATATATATATCTATGTTATTGCCCGGTTCTATTCATGTATATATATATATCTATGTTATCATTCCACTATGAGATTCTATCCATATCCCTTAGTATAACATTTGTTTTCCCCTAAAATTATGTCTTTTGTGGTATTCTGGAGTCAAACGTTGTCGTTCGATGCTGATTTCGGGGTCCTACGAAGGGTAGGTCATTACACCGACTGTGGGTTGACCTGACTAAGCAGATAGTTACATCTAGGATGAATGCGGATGTAGCTGCCACTTGAAGGGAGGAGAAGGCTAAGTGGAAAAACCGATTGAGGAACATGGTATGGACCCTGCATAAGGAAAATTCTAATTTCCAATTTTCATTGGCAAGTATGGCACTGCTGCTTTTGTCCAGGCCCGAGCAGAGGTTGTAGAAGAGATGAGATCGGCAGGGATTCTGGTGCCAGTTGTGTTGACAAGGAGCAGTTGGACTCCTTGACTGAGCCTGTTGAGGAGCCGGGCTTATAGATATTTTTTCATTTCCTTCTTTTGTAAGCCTAGTAGGACATGCTATGAGCCCCACACTTTTGTGAATGGTAGAAATTATTTTGTTGAAATTTGTCTATGTATTTTGTTAATTTATCTGCTCCTTTCTATCTATGTATAGCTCAGAGGGTAGCAAACTTTGAGTAGCTGAAAGTCTCATATACCGAATTGATCAACTCGTTATGGTTAAAAGGCATGGATGGTTGTTGGACTCTGATGCGAGCAATGATTGTGTAACCGATTGCTTGTTTAAGTGTCGAGGTTGGCATGTGATGGTTGAGCTTCACTATGTTACTCCACTGTTGGGCGGTCCCAGCTCATACCTACGCATTAAGTGACTTGAAGTTTACTCTTGCATGATATGCTACAAGGAGGGGCATGCAGTCCTAGCATGAACCTAAGCATTGAGTGGCTTGAAGGTTACTCTTGGGTGACACGCTGCAAGATAGAGTGGTAGGCGGTCACAATTCGAACCTAAGCGTTGAGTGGCTTGAAAATTACTCTCGAGTGACATGGTTCCAATCGAAGGATGGCCCGACTTATTTTTATGAGAGTGCATTATGGAGGGCGAACTTTGGTGTTACTTGGGTAGATCCACCAATCTCAATAATAGTGCCATATCCCGCACGAGGGACGAGGGCCATCATGGGCGAGGGATACGTGACTGTTGTAGTCATGGCTTAACTCATCGATGCACCTCGTCATAAAGGAGAGAGATGTCTCACCTAAACTCACAGGGCAGTGAGCAGTCCCTGAGCAAGGATGTAAATGCATGATGATTTAATCCTGCTGAATAGCCTATTTGTCCCCAACAAGAAAGCGAATGCATGGTATTCGCCTTTGTGGATAGTTGGCTGATGAGGAAAGTAGCATGGGTCATGTAGTCCTTAGTGGAAATGATGGACAATCCCCAACAAGGTAATGTGCACATGATAACTTATCCTTCGTTGGATAGGCTGGGCCTCTAACACACTGCCAATTGAGAGTGGCAGACATGCCCGGCTTGAACTTGAACCTTACGTGGCAGTCCCCGAACAAGGAAGTGAATCATAGTAAATCACTCTCGCTGGACAGTTGGTCGATAAGGAATGGAACATGGCTCATGCATTCCTTTATAGTAGCGGTCGTCAATCCCTAAACAAGGTAATGTGCACACAATAACTCATCCTCGTTGGATAGCCTTGGTGAATGTATTGAACAATGTTTGCTCTAGAGTCTTCGATGTATTCTTCATAAAAAAATGTATTACACATCCTTGTTATTATGGCCGACTCTTACATGTGATAGGCCTAGAGATGCATTGGGTTCCAATTGTGGGAAATGTGGTTACATCCAGGTTAAAGAGGCGCATCTGGGTGAGAGAGGCGGTAAGCACCATTTTGTTGATACGGCCCCTCCCAATTTAGGTCAAGCACTCCTTCGGCTAGGTTCTTTGTATTGGCAAACTCCTGGCACAGGTCTATGTTGCTGATAATTAATTTCCAGAGCTTTACTCTTAAGTTGTAGTGCTTGGTTATCTTCCACTTGTAGGCTTTAACGCAAAATTCGACTCTGGCTCTTGCTCGTCGTTTTACTTAGGCTCGAAGGTTAGACGCCCAGGTGAGGGGACATCTACTTCTATGGGCAGCATGGTTTCATACCCATAAGAAAGCAAGAAATAAGTATGGTCGGTTGAACTGTGATTGGAAGTGCAGTACGACCAAAAAACGAGCAGCAGTTCTTCAACCCAGTTCCCTTTAGATTTTGCAAGGTGCTTCTAAAGTGTGGATCTTGTTGACGACCTTAACTTTTCCATTGGCTTGAGAATAGATAATGAGAGAGAAGCACTTCTCGATTCCATTCCTTGTGTAGAAATCCTGAAAAGAGGCCGCACTCAAATTGAGCGCTGTTGTCGGTGATGATCTTCTTTGGTAGGCCAAAATGGAAGATGATGTTCTTAATTATGAATTTGAGAATCTTAAGTACGGTGACCCTAGTAAAGGGCTCGGCCTCGACCCATTTAGTGAAGTAGTTGATGGAGAATATGGCGTGATTGTATCCCCTTGGCGTTAACCAGCTTTTCAATCAAATCATTCTCTTATGTGTCGAACGACCATGAGGAAGTCAGAGGGGTAAGGAGAGTAAGAGAGGCCTTAAGGATCTTAGCAAACCGCTGGCATCGGTCGCGTCTCTTTTCATATTCTATGGAATCTTTGATCATAGTATGCTAATAGTAGCCTTGCCGAGTGGTCTTCTTTGCTAGGCTTTGCCTCCCGACGTGTCCCCATGAATTCCTTCGTGTAGCTCTTCCCAAATCCATTGGCTTTAGCTTTAAATACGCACCACTGAAGTGATGTGGAGCACCCTCGTTTGTAGAGCTTCTCATCTACGATCGTGTAATGGGGAGCCCGAAAGAGAGTCTTCCTCACTTCCTTGCGATTGGCGGGAAGTCCCTTATTTGTTAAGTATTCGACCAAGGGAACCATCTAGTTGTCCATGGATGGTGCATCCATTTCCATCATTGTTACCCTGAGCTCATAGCAAGTTGCTTCGAATGACTAAGGGGAACTAAGGAGTGAATTCTTCTGGATTACTTGTTGCCTTGGCCAATCAATTGGCCTTGGTATTTTATTCCCTAGGTATCTACTCCAACTTAAACTTGGAAAATGTACTCATTATCTTTTTTGCCTTGATGACTACGAGGTTAGTGTTTTGCATTTTGCTTGAAACGCTCACCAATTTGATTGACGACTAGTGATTAATCGCTAAAAACATGGATGAACTCCACATGCAATTACCTTTCCATCCTAAATCTGGTTAGGATAGCTTCATACCTAGCTTCATTATTGATTACCTTGAATGTAGGGTGGATCACTAAACATAACTCTCTTTCTTCGGGTGTGATAAGGACCATGCCAGACCCTATGCCATTTTTATTTGATTCTTCATCCACACACAAATGCTAAGCTTGTTGGTTATTGACGGTTTCTTCCTTACCACTGTCTAGGCTTGGACACTCAGTAATGAATTCTTCCATGGCCTAGCTTTTGATAGAAGTGCAAGGCAGGTATGGGATTTGATGCTGCTCAAGCCAGGTTGACCATTCCAATAGGCGATAGGATGTATCCAGTCGGCTAGGACCTCCTTCAAAGTTTGGTTGGTTAGGACTTCAACAAGGTAAGCCTGCACGTACAGTTGAAGTTTTTGGGCTACGATGAGGAGCCAAAAGGCAAGCTTCTCCAGCCTTGTATATCTTTTTTCTCGACCTGGCAACCTCATGCTGACATAATTGACTGGTCGTTGGATCTATTCATCTTCTTTGACTGAAGAGTACCGATCGCTTGGCCAGTCATCACCGAATAAAGATACAAATCCTCCCCATCAATAGGTTTGGATAGTACCAGAAGAGTGGCCAAATGCAGCTTCAACTCCTTGAATTCCTTAGTTCATTCGTCATTCTAATTAAATGACTTTTCCATCTTGATGAAGACAATGAAAGGGAGACACTGTTTGTTCGCTTTGGATACAAACCGGCTTAATGCTGCAACATGCCATTCAAGCTTTGCCATTGCTTCATAGTTTTAAGGACTTGCATTTCTTGGATGGCATGGATTTTTTTAGGATTGGCCTCAATAACATTCGCTGTCACAACATAACCAAGGAATATATTGGCCTGAACAGTAAAGGAATGCTTCTTTGGGTTTAGCTTCATGTAGTACTGGCACAGTATGATGAATGTCTTAGCCAGGTTCTATATGTGCCCCCGACCTTTTCAGACTTTACTTGCATGTCATCCACAATAACTTCCATAAACTAACCGATATGTTCCAAGAACATATGGCTAAAAGAGAAGCTGATAGTTGATGCTTGCATTTCGTAGCTCGAATGGCATGATGTGATAATAGTATATGCCAATATTTATGATGAAGGAGGTATGCTCTTAGTCCTGGCCGAGCATGGCAGTCTGATTATACCCAGAATAGGCATCTATGATGGTGATGAGCTTATGTCCACTGGTTACATTAAGAAGCTGATCAATATGAGGCAAGGGAAAACTATCTTTTGGGAAGGCTTTGTTAATGTCAGGGAAATCAATGTAAGTTCTCCAAGAATTTTGGCTTTTTGACCAGTACTGGGTTAGCTAACCAAACCAGATATTCTATCTCTTGAATGAAGCCGTTGGCTTATAGCTTTTCTAACCCTTCATTAAGAGCTCGGTACCTTTCTATGTTGGGTCGTTAAATCATTTGATGAACAAGGTTAGCTATGGAATCAATGTTAAGTGTATGGAAAATGATCGTGGGATCGATGTCGGTCATGTTAGCATGGCCCCATGCAAAGACATCTTTGCATTGCCGTATTAAAATGATAAGAACTTCCTTAAATTTTGGGTCGAGTTCCATACCGATTTGAAAAACTTTGCTAGTATCATCATAGTTTAGGGATATTGGTTCTAGTGGAATGGATGGCCCGCCCTCAATGTTTGAATACCTTATGCAAGGGTCGAGTGGGTCGTCATCAATATTTGGGCTTGTTTCCAAGTTGATTTGTTCCAATGCGTAAATCATGCGTTTTATGACATCCTCGACTAGGATAGACGTTCATGCTTGAGTTGGGGTATTGACGTCACCCTTGGTTCTCAAAGATGAGTTTGTCGGTGTTGAGAGGGTAGGAGTTGCTATGTTGGATGTCCATAGTTTTCAGTGAGGTGCGACTTGCTCATTCCATGTTGATATGAGTTCTTTCATATTTTTGGGAGTGGCCAAGGAGATTAGATTCCATCCCATTCTTTATTATAGCCGGTGGTCCCGGCACGACCCTGATCGTTGTTAGGAACAAGGGTACCATCGAGTGAAATGCCGCTAGTTAAGCTAGCTTAATGGCTTAGGACGGTCTTGAAATGACCATGAGCATTGATTGGCTCAAGGGTACTCTCAAATGGCACATCGTTGGCAGTTGTATCTTCAATAGCAAGGATGGTCCTGGTTTGACCCCAAGTGCTGTTTGGCTCAAGGGTTCCCTTGGGTGACACGTTGTTATATGTCATGATATGATCTGGTAAGATGTTACTAGTGGGAAGGGCTATTGATGTGGATGCTTTAGAGTTGAGAGCGGTCTCAATATGAATTAGAGCGTTGGCCGACTCATGGTTTTCTCGAGCGACTCGACGGTGAGTGTTGCAAGTTCTTGTTGAAGCATATAACACCCTTCTTTTCTTGTTTGAGGGAGGTACCACAACACTCCCTAGCCTTTTTCGATTGCCCTGGACCTCTCTGTCTGACCTTAGAAAAGGAACTTCATAATGAGATAGTTATAGAAAATGATGGCTTCTAGTTCAGCAAGCGCCAGTCATCCTACTAGTATATTTTATGTAGAGGGGTAACCAACCATTGGTAAGTAAGCTTGGACCTTTGCAGTAAGGGGTTCATGCCTAAATGTTGTCATAAGCAAGGTGGTACTCGTTGGAACTATACCTACACCGTAAAGCCATAAATAGGTAGGGCGTAGTGGGTGAAGCTGGAGGCAGAAAGCTTAAGAGCCTCAAAAACATGTCTGAGCATGACGTTTACTAAGCTGCCCCAATCCACAAAGGCTTGATCGACATTTGAGTTGTCGTACCAAAGTGATGATCATGGGATCGTGATGGGGGTAGGAAACTTCTTCTCTATACTTGGTTGTGAAAGTGATAGGCTGATCTGATTCCATCCTGGGTGCTTTAGATGCTCGGTGCTCTAGGGAATATACTTGACCTACTAAATCCACTTCCCACTAATACTAGGACCGTGCTCCCTTGCTGCTACTGGCCATATGTGGGTCTTCGCATATGGTCAAGATGTTGTTTATTATCATAAAATTATTGTTAGGCTGCTGGTGTGGAGCCAGTTGGTTGTGGTTGTTCCTTTGTTCTACTTGATCTCGAACAAAATCTAAAAGTATCCCTTCTTAGATAACTCTACCAATCATAGCCTTGAGTACCCATCAATTGTTGGTAGAGTAGCCATTAATTTGATGGCACCGACAGTATTTGCCATTGCCTTAGGGTTCCTCTGTTTTTCTGTCTGTAGTGGTGTTTGGTCTTTGAAATTGCCCTAGTCTAGGGTTGTGAGATATATAGTCTCCATATCCTTGTTCAATGTAGCATATTTAGCATACCTGAAGCTGTACTAGGTGCTATCCATGGCACAACTTTTGGTGTTATTCTACCGACCATTGGGTCGATGATCGACATTCTCATGAGGAGTGGCTTGCGTGGAATGCAGGATTTCATTTATGCTATTATAGAGATCAACATCCTCCATTCTCATTTTCTCATTTTCCTATTGGTAGAAGTTAGTCCAGGAAGTAGCTGGCTGCTCTTGAAGCTCTTTCCAAATTCTAAACGTGTACGTAACCCTCGGACAGAGGGCCACGACCAGACTGGTCATGTCAACACCCCTTACTCGGGTTGATCCTTTGTTGAAGCGATTGATGTACGATCGTAGGCACCTAGTTGTCCCTTGTCGTATATTACCTTGCTTACTAGTGATGACCACACGAGTCTTAGAACCGAAGAATCCAGGCTTGAAATCTAGGTGTAGTTGGGCCCAAGAATTGATGTTGCCTGGCCACAGATGCAAAAACCAATGGAAGGCCGATCCAATGGGAGTGGGTAGAAAGAGTAAACACTTTATTATGCTCGAAAGTTGACCGACATAGGTGATGGAGTTGAAAGAAGTAATGTGATTAGACAGGTCAACACTCCCATCACACCTGTCAATGGGCAACAAAGCATGCTTCCTATGAAAGTAGGTATTTGAGCTTTCTTCAGTAAATGGCTCACTATTCTCGTAATCGAAAAAAAGCTTTACCCCTAGGATTCTGTTCTTGCATTTAGTTAAGCTATTGGAAAATGATATTCATTTCCTCCTTGAGGCCAGCATCTACTTGTTGCTGATGGTTTGGCCAATGACTAGCTGTGGGCTGAACTGGTGTCCTGGTGGAGTGGGAGATCGATGGCGGAAAGGATAATGACAATGACGATGACGATGATGAGATGGAGGGGGGAACATCCTCTATTAGTGCATAGAGGATGGCCGTGAATGAGCGGGTTGTCCTACCCTTGATTTATTTTCGGGTACATCCTTATGAGATCTGAATTGTTCCTAAGGAGCCCATGCTCCATGTCAGTGGTAGGAATACTACTGTTAAGACATTCAAAAGCAAACGTCGAAAAACGCTCAAAAGAAGAAGGCCATTCTGTTGAGGGGTAACATATATGTCTTGGTTCTCTAGGCGTGACCATATCTAAAGCAATATCAACATGGCTAGGCACGCATGCTATATACCTCCTTGGTTGAACATGAACACCCATGGGTGGAGTTTCTTGCATTATTCTATCCCGGGACTCAGCAATATTCATAAGGTCATAGGTGTAGGGAAGCGCAGGTTGGTGAATAAGCGAGTCGACAAGGTTGACCGTAGGAGGAGTTAGTGGGACAAAGTTCACAATAGCATGGGCATCCAACCACATCCTCAGGATTTACACTTAGGCCAAAGTGCCCATGTTGGTTAATTGTTACGAAATGGTACACCATATATCATTGTTGGGCCCAAGAATGGGGTAAGCAGCATCGCAACAGTATTGTCAATGGTTCCATGCTCATTAGAGTTGTTAGCTTTAATCTTAGGAACTTGGTCCATGGTAACAAGTTAGAATAGATTTTGTAGAGAAGAAAAGTGATGAAAGGTGAGAGCTTTAAAGGGAGGCCCTCCTTCAATCTCTAAAATGTTGATTAAAAAATTAGTCAATTTCGGAATTAGGTTAATGCATTGTGAAAGAAAAAGTTACTTCCTAATCACAGGTTTAAAAATGGAATCTGAAGAAGAAAGTAAGAAAGTTAAAATAAATGACACAAAGGTATAGAGTGGTTTGGTAAGCTTGTTTATGTCTACTATGAAAATCTCTTACTATGTTTTACTATTGAAATTAATAGGAATTACAAGAGAGTAATAAGAAATAAAGCACTTAAAGAATAAAAAGTGGCTACTCTTAGGGCTGTGAGTTGCTAAGGAGTGACCGAGTTGTGTGATAATGGCCTAAATTCAATTGGAAATAAAACCACTTTGAAGTAGCATGGCATGCGGTATTTATAGTGGTCGAAGAAGATGGTTGATGGTTGAGATCATGCAGAAAACAAGCGGGAAGGGCGCTTGATAGTTGATCTGGTCGCCCTGGCTGATGGAAGATAACTGTAAAGGAAGGCAAAAACATGTGGCTGAGAAGCATGACAGTTGTCCCTCTGCACCAAACACATGCATTGCATTTAATTCACATTAAATGCTGATGGCATGCTACAGGAGTAGCTATGCTTTTGCTGCTTTGCTACAGTACTTAGTATAGTCTATTTTACAACTTGCCATTTACTTTTGCATGCCGATGTGGCAAGACAAATAAGTGGCTTCCCTACGGTGATGATAGCCAGTCGACTACGGACCATACTTGTAGGGAGCTGAATAATGCCAAGGACTAAGGTGCAAAGAACATGTTGGGCTAGTTGTGATATGATGGGATGGGCTATGATGGAGCCTGGCTAGAGATGGGTCATGCTCGAGCACGTCTTATAAATGAGTTGGTTGTTGAATGTGTCTTGAGTTGTGCTAGCCGTCATGGAGTTGGTCTTAATGGGTTGGCTTGGAGCGAGATTGGATGTGGACCGTCATGAGTCGGCCAGTTGTTTACTACCGATGTTTGCTAAGGGAAGTTGAATGGTGCTAAGGATCAGGTTGTAAGAGAGGTGCTAGGATGGCTATGATACGACGATACATGCTACTTGGGATCACTTAGAGGCAGGCTATGAAGAAGATGGGCCAAAGGTGGGTCATATTTGAGCTAGTCTTGTCTGGTGATTTGGCTATTGGAGCAGTCTTGAAATTATCCAATTGACATTGGAATGGAGGTTTGCTGAATAGTGCTAATGTTTGATTTGTTTTGTGTGCTGATATTTTTTTGTGAGATTTGGGATTATTGGCTTATGTCGATATGATTTACCGTACTAAAATTTTACATTTGTTATCACAATTTAATTAACATATAAACATGGATTTAATATTAAATTAACTGAACCGTGCCTATACACACACACACATACATACAAACATATATATATATATATATATATATATATATTCGTGTGCTTCAATTTCACGCTTTCAAGATTGTAAACTAACATCAATTCTAATCCTTTGGTTAGCTTAATTTTTTTTAATTAATATATTCAAGTTTGCTGCTTAGTCAAGTATATGGTTTTGAAATTAGATCTTAAATTACAATATATATATGTAATGTTTCAAAATTAATTTTTTCACTGAAGTTATATATAAATATATAAAATTATGACAATACTATTTTACAGTTTGTTTTCATGTTGAATGTGTATTTTAATATTAGTAATTTTTATAGTTTGGATATTTTGTTGTGCTAAGGATGGAATGTTATGGTACTGAATCTATTATTAATTAGTGTTCGTGAAGGAGAAAATTTAAAAGGCATCTTATTATATTTCCTATTTAATGTGAAACTTTATTTCCCTTTTCACTTCTAATCAAGCATTCTCTTACTTTGAAACTATATGCTTTTATTATATAGATTTGTTTTCATAATTATATATATAGACACACACACACAGATATATCTATGTGTGTGTGTGTTTGTGTATGCATGCGCGTGCGTGTGTGTATTAAAAATATATATATAAGTGGCAACAAAATATTACATATGTGTGTGTGTGTGTATGTTTAAGCTATATGTATAGTTTAAGCTATATGTACATGTATATGTATGCGTATGTATGTATGTTGAAGCAATTCGCCTTTTCGACCCCTAAATGTCGATACTAATACATCCAAGGTATTCATGTATTGATAAATTAAGCATTAGAAAGACAAATTATTAGGATATAATAAAAATAAAAGAGATAAAACAAGGAAGAAGAGAACACAACATCTGAATCTCGGCGGAACGATAATATATAATATCAAGGAATAGTACAAAGTGCTACTTTAAGCTACATAGCATTTCAGAGTCACAATGCTAAGTACTAACATCATCCTGGACAGTTATAACAGTCTATCCTCACAAATGCTAATATATATAATATAGTAATGCAACAGAAATAAAAATACTATAGTAGGTGAATGGAAGCATCCAGCTCGTCTCCAATAGCTCCAATAAACATCAACGAAAACTTGCCTTTCCCAGACTACTCGAAAGAGCACCCATGGAAATAAGGGAAATATAAAGCAATGAATCAAACATAAGTTTGATGTGAGAAACTCAAGAAATATGTGTCCAACATATAAAAGTAACTTTTGAGACTATACGGATTACCGTACAGTTTTCGCATAAAAAAAACTAAACATTTTGATAAGTACATAAGGTTATATAATAGATAATGTCTAGGGTACATTGTAAAATATAATCTAGAAAATAGCTATGCCTCTTGCATCTCACGACACAACAATATTAGAAGCACAATCAAAACTGCTAAGGTACGCATGCATAATGGATTTTCTATGGAGATCTCTCCGGTCAATCCGAATCCAACCTTCATGCATAAGGACCAGAAGTCACCTTCCGAGCGTCATATCTTTCTAGATAAAATATACCGTACCCATGCCCGAACACATAGAACAAGAATCATCAACTCCTTCCAGCCAGCATATCGAAAGCATATCTATATATGGAGTAAATATACCCTATCCGGGTTAGCTAAACCATAGGTTGTGTAGCCTAATTTTTCTTTAGCCATTTCCAACGTTGAGGTCACGTTTGGCATCTTTCATACGAGTCTTCATCACTCAAACAAAACACTCCATGGATTCCAACACAAGTCATCCAACGAATGCTAACGTTGACCTCTCCCTTGGACTTAACCTTAGGATAGATAGTTCAACTCTATAGCATTAGCCTAAAATGTTAACACTGACCTCTCCCTTGGACTTAACCTTAGGGTATATAGTTCAACTTTATAACATTCCACTTCACAACCGCTTCCAAAAAGAACTCATTATCAGTTTTGTAGTGCTATCTGGTAAGTAAAACACTTGCCCATTCCTAGACTCTTCAAATCTAAATCGAAGAATTTTTGGTAACTCAATTCCATTTCTTTTAGAAGTAAGCGAACTATATAAAGAGGAGTCCTCCCCGAGGGATTTCGTATATATAAGTTCTTAAACCTAGAGACATTTGATACCAATGCTCATCCCTGAAGGATCTCAAATTGTATGAAGCTGTGAAGCTTTAGATACTTCCTAAGTTAATAATTGTTTAAGTTCGATAGTTGACTAATAAACTATATGGTTCTAAAACGATTGCTTATGGAAATCAAGTTTCATATACTTAACACGTTTTCGACCTTTTCATCTTACTTTATCCCTCGTTCAAGAATGAGACTGGTATGTTAGAGCACCGTTGCTTTTAACCCCCAGTCGAGCATCATTCTTAAATCTCATTGATAGAATATGCCTATTTCGTTGGCTTTTAGTGTTAAGTATAATTAATTACTTTCCATAAATAAGTAAACACACAAAGCACCATCAAGTCACACAAAGCACGATTAAGCCACATAAATGACTCCTAATCCCTTTTTATTTAATTGATCCTTTTATTAATTAAAACCTCTTTGTAAATACTTGTATATATAATTAAAATACGTTTACAACAAATATAAACATGTATACTAATGTTTCACTATTCATTTATATTAATTGCAATACATAGAAATGTATCCATATTCTTATTCCAAATGTATAAAAATATTCCCAAATCTTAAGCATGATGTCATATTTGCGCAAGTATACTTTGATGGGTTAAAAACAAATGTTATTATAACATAGTTACTATAAACCTAAAATAGTTTCACTTATAATTAGATTTAAAAATTCTTTTGAAGATCTAAGTATATAACTAAGTATAATAAAAAAGGGTTAAAAACAAATGTTGCTTGAACATTGTTTACTATAAACCCAAAACTTATTCACACTGGTCATTATCTTTAAAAACATTCATTTTATAGATTTTAGTATATCTACACTTATTAAAAAAAGGCAATATACTTTTAATTAAGTGTACAAACAAATTTATTATAACATAAGTGTTATAATCCAAAATCAGCTATTATTCTTTTGTAAAAAACTAAACTTACTTCTCCAAAACATACATATTTAATAAAAACCATTAAAAATGATATATATATATATATATATTTATGTGTACTAATTAGTTTATAAAGCTAAGATATTTAATAAAATTCTAAAAATAATTTTAAATATATTATATTACATAAGCTATTTATTATTTTAATAAAATATTTAACAAATTCTCTAAAAACCACATATACTTAAAAATACTTATAGTATAGTTTAAAGCATTTATTTAAAATATTACTTAAAAAACCTATTTTATAATTTATTTAAAAACTACAAAAAGCATGTTTTCTTATTTATAAAATAAATCTTCAACTTTAATAATTCAAAATTAAATTTTAAAAAATACATAAAAATTCCAAACCACTTTTAAAATACTTAAATATATGTTAGAAAAGACTACTAAAAGGATTGAAGTAAAATACTCAAGTTTAAAGTCATTTCAAAGAAATTTAAACTCTCAAACAGAAACTACAACATTTACAAAATGCTTAAAAAATAGTTCAGAGAAAAGACTGCCTTTTAAAGTGCTACGGTTGACTGTCATAAATGATTGTGACTTGGGCCGGTTTTAATATCATTAAAGTTTGATCGATTTTTGAGATGCTAACAAACTTTTAACATCCAATCTTTTTACAGTGACTAATATACACACAATACCTCATAACTACAGTGAGAAAACCCTAAGGATCTCTCTATAAATTTCTATAAAAATTGCTGAACACAAGGCAATTCCTTAGTGCGCTTATAGCGACTATTATTATAAATCCACTTCCAAATCAAGTCCGATTCTCATTGTTTGACCAAACCCTATGTGCTTTGTTTCAAGGCTATGCAACAAGTCATAGCTATAAGTCTGAACACATAATTTCCATATGCCATTTGCTTTCCAAAGCAAAAATCATAACAAATACATAACATATAGTCAAGCAACTTATTATAGTTAAAATAATCAACATGTACACTTCATATTCATTTAAGTGGTGAGTTAGCTCACCGATCCACTAGTGAACAACCAAGTACAAGCTCTAACTTCCTACCACAACCTTGCAAACACCAAAACTCCTCCTACTTTGATCCTTTACTCACAACCAAGCCTTCCTCTCTCCATATTCGCTCATGGCCTTGACCTTGTTTGGGGTCTGGTGCACCCAATCTTCTAGATTCATGTTGCTACAAGGTATTGTAATGCTGTTCTAAAGCTTATACTTGAGTTTGGGTTGATTTGGAGTGGTTTTGAATTTATTTGTTCTTAGAAAATTATGAAGAGAGAAGTGGATGATGAACTTTGGTTTAACTTTATAAACAATGTAAAATTGATCTAATGAGTTATGCATGGCTTTATATAGGCTTTAAGCGGTCGACTAACTTCCCACTGATCCTCTATTTCTTGTCATGGAAGGCTCACCCACATGCCTCCATGTGCATGCTTTCAACCTCCTTTTCTTAAGCCTTAAGCATTCACAAAATACCCTCCTTCACCAATATCTTTCTTTACTTCTAGAAGCTTTTAGAAGCTTCCCATAAGAGGCCTAGTACAAAATATTGTTATTAGCTACCAGTGATCTCCTAAGTTATTTAATGTATGTAAAAAAGTTTGAACAACTTATATTGAATAAAAAGCTGTTAATCGATAATACAATTTTCGATCACAATACCAATATTTCTTCACATTATTTATTTCTATAAATATTTTTCAAAAACAAGTTTACCGTCATTAGTTATTATTTTAAAGGTGGTTAACAAGGTTATTAAATCAATTTAATCACATTAAATCTAAGATTAAAATATTTAAATAATTCAGATATTTAAATTCGAAGTGTTTGAAATTCCTGGTCGTTACATATGTATGTATATGTATATACAAACCATTTAGGTGTTCTAATCATTGGTCTCAGTTTAATGAATATAATGACGCAGTGAATTTTAATGAGATTCAATTAAATCATGGTATTTGTATGTGTTGGAACTAGGCCGGCCCATAGCGGTATTTGTGAGGGAATTTCAAAACTTTTTACCTTATTGGATCTATATTAGGCTTATGAAGTCTAACTCATTTAGGACACTTCTAAATATTATTTAAATAAAATCTTTTATTTTATTTAAATTTATAAATTATTTTTAGTACCAAATATGGCACAAACATCCAAGAAATTAAGTAGAGAATGAAAATGAAGAAATACAAATGGATAATGAGCAAAAACAAGATACCAAACATTTATAGTGTTTAGCCTAGTATTGCCTACATCCACTTGAGATTTCTATCGCTTATATTGTTGTTTTTCTAGTACAGTTCTTATGGATCAGTATGGATCCATGGGTGATTACAAGAGAAATATGTAAAAATTGCAAGAAAGCAAAAAGATTCCCAGAAATGAGCCCCTACCTCCTATTTATAGTTGTAGGTTGCAAGGAAATGCTCCACTATGATCTCCGCGTTCTTGTTGTAGTTAGCCTTGAAGAAACATGTCCATCTCAATAAATAGCTATGGATCGGTACCGTTCCATAAGCATGGATCGGTGTCAATCCAAAAGATCCACTCACGGATCGATTTCAATGCATTTTGTGATGACGACTTGTTGTTAGCTTCGTGATTTCCATAGTGTGTGCACTATTATAAGCTAGTTTCTGAGCCAATAAGATGGATCGGTGGAGGAATGGAGTTGCTGATTTCAGGTGCTCGAGGAGATCGATAAGGAATTGCATGTGATCAATATAACGAAAATTGAAATAGGTTTCTGGCATTAATACATGAGAATAGGAAGGAACTAGGGTTTTTCTGATGGAGTATTATGGATCGGTACCGATCCACGTGACTGGATCGGTACCAATCGATCACTTGGATGGATCTTACTTTGGGATTTTGAGATGGTCTTGACTCTACTTTGCTGCTTTGGTTGTAGTTGGTTTCTGGACTCTATGGCTATCTCTCTGGACTTCCTACCTCAATAACTTTCAAGTTCATCTCGTCAAGTCCATCTAGATACTGCTTGGTGAAAAGGCTGGATAACACTTGACCCTCGAAGTACATCTTATTTCCAACATGATGTGCTATGAATCAAGACAAGTCAGGATTTCCATATTGGACTCCAATCCTTGCTTTGAATAGTCATTATCCTTCCCTCAAACCGTTCCGATGAAGTGTTGTATCTCTAGTTATTCGTTGCAATGCTTTACCGGCATCTGGCACTATAAAGCTACAGCATGCTCTCCCAATATGTCATTCTGAGCTTAGTAATTTTGAACTGATTCCTTTTTTGGATTTTTAGGTTTTAATCCGCTTTCCTTCAATTTCGGTTGTTGGATGTTGAGTATGCACATGCAAACTTATAAATATATATATATGTATGTATATTCTTATGGAGTTTCCTATGCATATGCACATACACATGCATGCACACATATGTGACCCTCACTTTCTTTTCTCTTGTGTTTTTTATCGTTCGGTACGGATCCATAGACATGGATCGGTATAGAACCATCCCTTAGGAAATGGCTACTTTGTAGCCGAGAAACATGGTTCGGGGGAGTAATACCCAACCTATTAGCTTTGCAATCCTCACATTTTCTATCGACATTCAAGTTGAAGCTTACAGCCACCATTAAAGTGCCTGCCTCCAAAGGTGAACATTGCACCACTGTCCCTCGACATTTGAACTGCCATCGCCACCATCGAACACTCAATTCGGTCATCTCTTCGTTCTTTGACATTCTTAGGTAGGCAGCAACAGCGATGGTGAGGTTGGAGGAGCTTCACGTTGATGGCTGGACTTGGGTTCGGGATTGGAGATGAAAAGTGGCCAAAATCCATCCAAGGGGATGCATTAGTACCGATCCAATGCTTGGTAGATTTTGGAACCTTTTCAACTTGGACTTTGCACAATTGCAATCTTGCTAAATGTAACATCCTTAGAGCCATGGTGTTTTTAATGCTCGATCAATGACGTGAAGCCCATTAGGACGATCAGCAATGACGATCACTTCAGATAATATCCAGATTTTAACAGGAACTGCTGCACAATATCGAAAAATGACACTATAGTGTACACCACACGGAGCTTTCACTGTAACATGGGGTAGTCTTTTAATCTTTTTCATATAACTTGTATGTTGAGCTTTGATAATTATGGGTTATAGACTATAACATCCCCTATCTGGAGGCCCGATGCTAAGCGCTACAGATGCTGCAGTCATCCATAGTATTAACTTACGGTGACCAAATACGGTAATGTTAATGGTATCCATAATATCAAAAGTACTTGAATATGAAATAAAGCATCACATATTAAAACATTTTTCTGATTACATTTCAAAACAATTATTCATATCCAAGTTACATAATCCCAAATGTTTCCTAGGTTCGGATAAAATATAATTTTTACATAAATATGCTAAAAGTGACATATGACGATGCCCCCTTGGTTGACCAGAGTACTATATAGTCAAATTGACATAGTACAACACAATGGAACAAAACAAAATAAAATAGCAACTCCTAAATAGCTATTCGTTAGCCACATACTCGTTTTCGAAAGCTTTATTCTCCAACCTACTAAAACCCGAAAATCCTCAACCCTCGGCCTAGTCAAATCAATTTTGAGCACCCGAGAGTTTAAGGGGGAAAACATAAACTTTGAGTTAGACATAAAGCTTGGTGTGAATAATACTATACATCTCGGTTATCTGATATTAAGTGAGACTACGCCGCTTAGCGGAACGGGTTCCCCTCACTAATATCCTTTTTAAAACTTATCTTTTGCAAATTATAATCCTACAACCAAAACTGGTTAAATATGTAAAGCAATATCATGTATATGTACAGATAGTTATCAAATGGACTATCTTTCCATACATTGTAGTTTTGTTTGGCTAACTACTAACCCTTGGCTGACTCGGGCCTACCAGAAAAACATAAAAATCTAACATCTATTAGATACTCCTCTTCTAGACGGTCTGTCCTTACTTACTTCTCTAGGTCTAACTGATCCTAATGGTTTTGTGGGCTCACCAATAACCTGTATTTCCTTTTTAGATTACTTTTTGGGTGTAACATAATTTTAGTCTCACTTGTGACAAAGCCCTACACATTGGAATTTTGGACCTATTTTAGCTCGGGGCTACTAGCTAAAGTATAGGGCATGACCCTATACCAGTCCCATCTGGTATTCTAATATCTGAATCATTTTACTTAGGGTTATCAACCTATAAAATTTTCCTTGAAAACCTTTTCTTTCAAATTGATTTAAACCTTTAAACTACTCTTTAAACAAGGAACTTATTTATATATACTCTTTGCTTTACTCAAAACCCCTTGCCATGTTACATATTCTTTACATAAAACCTTGTTGATGAAAATGCTTAAACTTTATAAAGTACCCCTTTCGAAAACTTTCAAAGTATCCCTTTCGAAACCATTGGAAGTAACCCTTTGGATACAAGTAAAACCTTAGGCCGAAGGCCAAAACATACTTTTCGGAATCATATCTTTCGAAACCATTCATATTTATCCTTTCGAAAGCATTGAAAACATCTCCTTCGAAAACTTTAAAACCTTTGACATCCTATCTTTTAAACACTTAAACATTGCCTTATGAAACCATAGGAAAAACTTTCCTTTTAGACCTTTCGAAACCATTGGGGAACCACCCCTTAGAAACCCTTCTTTCAAACCTTTCAAAAGCATTAAAGTATCAAGCCTTTCGAAGGCATTTGGGTTCAATTTATAACATGTGGAAACAACATTCAAAACCATTAAAACTATCTCTTTCGAAACCAATTAGGTTCTACCTTTTATAGACCAAAAGGGTCATTAAAAACATTTAAGTGAAAGCATTTCCTACGTAAAGAAGTGATGGTTTCGAAACCATCCCTTCGAAAGCATTGGAGAAGCGGCTTGGTTTTAAAAACAAGGTAACCCTTTCAAAACCAATCTGGATCGAAAGGTAAAAAGCGGCAGTCAGGGGTTTCGACCCCTTCGAAAGCATTCATTTAAAACAAAAGGCGCAACCCATTTGAAACCTTTCCTTTAAAACATTTGACTCTGTCTAAAGCCAATCAAGTTGAAAACACTTCCTTCGAAAGCAAAAGAAGGCGCAATTTCACTTTAAAACAAAGCATGCTTCGATCCCCTTGGAACCTTTGGTTTCGACCCAGTACATTCCTCCTATATCCAATTCACTACGTACCATGTATCTGATACCATGTGCATTGGTTTCGATGGAGTCAGAGGCGGAGGCGGAGGTAAGGAGTCGGAAGCCTGGTGCCGAAAGCATTGAAACAGGAAAAAGCATGTTGATTTGACTTTTTAAATTAATTCTTTGTACCTAACCTGCTTTGTTTGTCAAATTATGATTAGTTGCAAATTTTCTTTTCTAAAAGTACTGCCGATTTTCAGAAATAACAATTTGAATTATTTACAAAATACCCCTTCTCCTTTATATAAATATATAAAACATTTAAGTCGCATACCTTAAATAATTTCCTATATCCATTAAAACACTTAGGAAAATTCTACAAAAATTCCTGTAAATCATTTTAAATATGTTTTCCAACATATATAAATTTCAGACCCTAAGCCAATATAATTTGGTCGTTATTAATTTTTAAACCCAAAATAGCTTTTTTTTCAACTACAAAATTCATATCAAATCCACATAAATTCAAAAAATTATGAAAATTGAAACCCATTTCTAAATTATCATTTCTTATCTAAATCTAAATTCACAAGACAATTGGATGTCATTAAATAGGGTTTTCATATCAAAACATGTCACAAAATCTATGTGAATTAGCATAAATCATAAACAACATATAGATATACATTTTATCATCCAAAACATGGCAAAACATTTGCAAATAATTTGGGTTTCATATTAAAACCAAAAACCATTAAAAACTTAAGATGTAGTCATTATTCACCTTAGCCTTTGATTAAGGAGTTGAGATCTGAGAATGGATTTGATTGCTTAATCTTCCTTTAATTTCTTTATCTTCTTCTTATTTTTCCTTTAATAATGGCCAACCTCAATGGTTTTTGTTTGTAGAAAAATGAACATGTGAAGTGAATGAGTGTAAGGGTTTAAGGTATAAGGATGTGTCCTTTCCTATTTTGCTCTCACCTATTTTAGGTTCAGATCCCCCTTTAGTTCATTTACTAACATGGCACAGCTACCTTTTTAATAACAAATCTCAATCCCCTAATCATTACATTATTTTATTTTATTTAAGTAATTAAGTATCCTGAATAATGTTACCAAAAATTAGGGTCGTTACACAGACATTCCGAGCGTCTCACTGCTCAAGCTACAGGCCCAACAATTCCTAGATATATCGAATCTGATACCGAGTCAAGCTCAGTTACCGTTCCATTTGCACAATAAACTCCAACGCAGCCTATACCTCCGCCTGAGAATTCACAAGCAGAACAACTTTCTCTAGAAGTTTTAATAGAGTCTATAAAAGGCCTAAAAGTTGAAGTTACTCCCCATACACTTGATGATTCCATCATATTAGATGATCCTGCTTATTCCCTCGCTTCAAAGATTAAGGAAGGATCGCTTGGAAGGATTTGTGAGAAACATGGTATCCCATTCGAGGACATGTTAGTTCCTACGTGCCACCAAAGAGAACATCATCCGCCAGCTGGGTATACAGCATGCAATAAGTAAATGTGCCTAGCAGGATGTGTTCCACCATTTAACTAGTTTATCCGATGAGTTTTAAATTTTATGAGGCTGTCTCCAGCTCAGCTCTATCTAAACAATTATGCATTCCTTCATAGTTTGTTCATCATATTTTCTTGGCGTTTAAACCGAGTTCCCAGTAACCAAGAAATTCGATACCTATACAACTTCAAGCACCGTAAGGGAAATCCTTTCCGCACCTTCTTAGAGCCATCCACGGGATGTAGAATAGTAATTAGCACATTAAATAAACTGAGCTACTTCAAAGATGAATTCTTTTTTGTTTTCTATCCTCTTGGATTCACACAGCAATGGTTATTCGAACGTGAGTTTTATTCTTGTCCTATTCATACAAGTTTATGCTTATAGTTCTAATATCACTGAACGTCCTTTTTTTGTTCCTCGTAGATGTACCACATAGACCTAGCAATGCACCCTTGGTCGAGACTCTTCGACAACTTCATGAAATTCCGAAGGTCGAAAGGGAGACTAAGATATTGCTCAACGATGAGAATTTACGAGCCTATAACTTGTTGGAAACAGATCGTAGCGTCGGTCCTACTCCATAGGCCATCGATAGTGATGAGAACAGTTCTTCGTTCAAACATAATGGAGATCATTCACCGATGTTCCCAGTTCGGAGTCCAGTAGTTAACACTGAGAAATATAGGGTGTTGAGGAAGGCGAAGGTGGTGAGGCCAGCCACAATGATGTTGATATGGGGTATAAGTCTCCCAATAATGACGGCGGTAGCAATAAGGATTTTCCTTTGAAGCAACGCCCTAAGACAAGGGTTCTCCCCATGCGATATGTGAGGCACACTCTATAAACCACCGTGACGAAAGCGACACCCGTTTAGCCATTAGAGGACCCTTCTGGAAATATTAGGCCAATTGCAGATGAAATCGACTCTTTTGGCATTGGGAATATGAGCATTGGGTACATTGGGTCCCCTACTCACTTTCAAAAGGATGTGCCTTCTACTTGAGCAGGGATGATTACCCCTATCAGCAAAATTCTAACCCATGGTCCGTCAGGAGGACACTAGGACACTTGCACGCACACACATGTGCTGCACTTTGCTTAGATTGTGTTGTATTTTTATCCTATCAAAGCTGATTCATATTTGTCTCATTTGAAGATTTAATGGAACTACGTGGTATGTACGAATCTCTTGAGGATCAGATGGCCTTTTATCCAAGGCTTAAGTCAAGCTCGCGCACTCATGACACTAATCATGACTTCAGTTTTAGTCGGCATTAAACCATGACAAGGGAGGTCGAGAGAAGGGTTATCAGTCATACGACTCATCATCGATGCATCGATCCAGATCCAAGTCACCCCAACAAGGGGTTCGGACAGGCACCTTAACCGTCCCGATGACGTTTCTCATGGTGATATCTCCCGCGGTCCTTCTTCGGCTTCCCTCCCTACTAAGTAAACAACCCGATCCCATACTTCTCAGAATTCCGATCGGTCATCAAAGCCTACTACTCCTAACTCTTCTCATCAGAAAGCTTATAAAATGTCTATTAAGTAGCCTATCGTCACAGTAGAGCAGCTGGTCATGTCCAACCCTCAGATGGTTGAACTGTAACATCGCTTCCTGAAGATTTGCTTCAAAGGCATTAAGTGTGCTCCCAATTTGAAAAATATTCCCCTAGAGGTCAATAAAAATATAGTAGCATATGTTAGTGATGGTTATGACCAGTATTTCATCTAGAAGAGGTTGGCCGAGCTGATCTCTGAATACGTCGAGAGCGTAGAGGTTGAGGATGGGGTATATCGACTTATGGCGAATTAGAACGATGGAGCTATAGCTAATCTCGATGTAGAGGTTGCAAAGCTAAAGAAGGCATAGGTAGATGTCAAAAAGAAAGCCAAGGAGCCGAGTGAGATGATCGAGCGACAAAGAAAGGACCATTTAACTTAAATTGAATCCATTCACCATAGGAACCATGAGCTGGCAAAAGAGGTGGAAGAGCTGAAGGTGCGGCTCGTCAAAGATAAGAAATAGCAGGACGAAGCCCTTACAATAGCCCGGAGCTACTGTGAAGAGATGCTTGACACCCGCAAACAGAGGGGCGATGCATTGGCTAAAGCTAAGAATGTAGATTAGTTTGGTGGCAGCTGTGAAGAGGCGGGTCAAAAAAGTTTGATTCACTCATGATCAATTACAATGCCAATGTATTAAAATTTAGAGATTAGTTTGGTGGCAGCTGTGAAGAGGCGGGTCAAAAAGCTGTGAAGAGGCGGGTCAAAAAGGTTTGATTCATCCTCTGGAGACGGGAAGAAGCTGAAGAAACAAAAGCCTAAGAAGTAAATGTTTGCTTGTTTTTATGTTTGGCAGTAGGACCTTGCTTATTGCTTCAGGTCGTTTTTTACGGGTTCGGCCCCACGTTTTCTTTTAGTTTAGATGTTAATAAACCTTGTACTTTTCTCCTAAGTCTTAGTTTGAATGTGAATAATAAAGATTTTTCTGTTCTGTTCAAGTCTTGTGTGAATTTTCTTAAGTTATAAGGAATGTGCTTTGCTTTTAATGTGTTTATGATCAATCTCTTATCATGATCGTTACTGGACCAAGTTGTCAGCCTATTCTGCTGTTTGTCGACCTAGCCTTGTTTGACTAGATATGAGAATCAGTGTCATGTCGTTTTGGTAAGTGAAAAATGATGGTTAGAGCTAACCACTTAAGGCAATGGTTTGGACATCCTAATCCTGGATGTTTACTTGCGATCTCGCCTAGCTCCAAGCAATGACCAAAGTTTGTGGGTAAGATCCCCGAGTGTAGGCCTTTCTTCTTGCGTACTCCGGGCAAGGTGTGGATTCTATGCCAGACTTTAGGCATGAGCTGTAGAGACGAAATATCTTGTTTGGCCTTTTGAATGTTCATACTCCTACCCCCAAGTCATGGGTTGAGGTAGTTGTCTAGCATTTATCTCCGAACACCAAATATGATTTTACTTCAAGTGTCTGATCATGGACCACAGTAGTTCGGTTGGCACCTATCTCCGGGTACCTGCATACCTGCACTATGCACATGCAAGTTCATTTATGTTTATCACATTTCGCAACATTATAGCTACGCAAAGATAAGGTCACAGATTCAAGAAATCATTTTGCTTTATAAAACATAGGAAATGATAGATTTTGTCTTGTTACATCTAACTTGACTAAATATTCACAAACTTGGATTTCAAGTGAAGTAGTGTCGTAAATGTTCGCTATTCCATGCTTGGAGAAATGAGACCCCATCCACAGTTGCTAACTTGAATGTTCCATCTCTTGCTCGATTGTGTATGGACGTTCCTAGCTCGGGCCCATATTTATGGGGCTTGGGAAAATTTGTTTGAGAACGAGGTTGCCAATCTCAAAGTTCCAGCTCCTAACCTTGGTGTTGTAGACTCGGACGACCCGTGTTCGATGTGCAGCTGCTCTTAGATTTGCATCATCATACTTCTCATCGACTATGTAGAGTGATTCTAGCAGGCTCGTTAGTTCTGGGGTCGTAATGAGTCACTTGATGAGAAGGTACTTCAAGTTCAACATGAATCATAGCCTCTGATCCATAGGCTAGGGTGAAAGGAGAGTGGCCGGTTGTGGACTTATGAGTCATTCTGTAAGCCTAAAGTGCTAATGATAATTCATTGATCCACTTGCCCTTGGCTTTCTCCAATCGCTTCTTGAGAATGGACTTGATAATTTTGTTCATGGCTTCTACGTATCCATTCGCTTGGATTGTGCCACCGTTGTGAATCTCTTCTCAATGCGATGTCGGCGGTAGAAATCCTTGAACTCATGCCGTCGAATTGGGGTTCATTGTTTGAGATAATCGTTTTTGAGATCCCAAAGCGGCAGATGATATTCCTAACTACAAAGTTGATCACCTTCTTAGTATTGATCATGGCAAGTGACTCCACTTCAGCCTACTTTGTAAAATAGTCAACTACGACGATGGCGTACTTCATGCCACCTTTAGACATTGGCAAGAGACCAATGATATTAATGCGCCAAACAGCAAATGGTCAGGAGCTGACCATCTGTGTAATCTTCGCTAGCGGGGATAAAGAATCTTTGCGAACCTCTGACACTTGTCACACTTTCTTGTGTAATCAACTGCGGCTCAGTTGATGCTTGGCCAGAAGTACCCACAACAAAGAATTTTCTTCATCGAGGTTTGCTCCCCGGTGTAGTCACCACAAGACCCCTTACGAACCTTCTTGAAAACTCGCTTGGCTTCATTATTAGCGATATACTAAAGTAGGGGAATTGAGAATCCCTTCCTATACAGTATTCCTTCCTGAATAATGTCTTAAAGCTTGACGAAGGAGCCTCCATCGTTCATTCTTTCTGTTGGGAAGGGTTCCCTTCTGTAAGTAACTCTCGACCGGAGTCATCCATGACTTCTTTTCAGACTCAACCTCTAAGATCCAGTCAACATCCATTCGGTCAATGGTCGAAGCCGACAATATTTCCACCAGAACCAGGCCCATGAGCTGGGTATCTCCAAAACTTGCCAACTTAGACAGTGAGTCGGCCCTTGCATTTTCCTTTCTGGGAATGGGCGTTATGGTGTAATATTCAATATCACTAAGTAGCTCAAAGGCTCGATTTAAATAACGAGCTAGCTTCCTCCTTTCTCCTAAAACTCTTTCCTCACTTGGCATACCACTAATTGGGAATCACATAAGATATGAAAAGTTTAAACTCCCAAATCTTTGGGAATCTTAAGTCCAGCGATCAAGGCATACTCCGCTTTATAGTTCATCGTGGGAAAGTCAAGTTTTAGGGTGCAACAAATCGAACGTTCCTCGGTAGTCACCAGTGCAACTCCATCTCCATAACAACGTTCGTTAGATTCACCATTCGTGTACATCTTCCACCTGGCATTTTGCTCTCCATTACTCTCCAGAGTGTCATCTCGCACAGTGTATTCAACAATGAAATTCGCCAAAGCTTGACCCTAGATCTCTCTCTAGGGATAATAGGTTATGTCATATTGGATCAATTCAATGTTCCATTTTAAGAGCCTTCCAGGAGTCTCAGGTCGTTGCACGACCTGTCTCAAAGGCTAGTCGGTTAGAACTTTATTTGGATAAGCCTGAAAGTAAGGGCAGAGCTTCCTCCAAGTAATCAACAGGTAGTATGCGAGCTTTTCCAACTTTGGATAGTTTTTTTCTACCCTTGTTAACCACTTATTGATGTTGTATACCGGCCTCTGGATTCGGGACATCTCACGCATGAGCGCGATGCTCGAAATGTGCACCGACATTGCTAGATAATCGAACAATTCCTCATCTTTCAATAGTTTTGACATAATGGGGGGTCTCCCTAAGTGATCTGCTAGGCCTTGGATGCATCTATACATTCTTGCACCCAAGTGAAATTCCTCTTCCGTTTATTGGTCACTTCGAAGAAAGGGATGCATTTATCACTGGCTCTAGAGCTGAATTAACTCAGGGTCGTGACCTTCCTATTCAAACTCTAGACCTCTTTGATTATTTTCGGGGCTTTGATGTTCCTTGGTGCTTTGATCTTCTTCGGAATGGTTTCAATTCCATGGAAGTTCACGAAGAAGCCTAAAAAATTTCCCGATGCAATGTCGAATGAGCATTTCGAAGGGTTAAGCTTCATCCCGTACTTTCGGAGAATGCTGAACATCTCTGTTAAGTCATTGAAGTGGTTCCTTGATCGTCGTGACTTCATGAGCATATCGTCCATATAGACCTCCATCGAGTGCCCTGTTTAATCTTTAGACAACTTGTTCACCAACCTTTAGTAAGTTGCTCTAGCGTTCTTCAATCCAAAGGGCATAACAAGATAGTAATAGAGTCCTAGGTCGGTAATAAAGGTGGTGTGTTTCGAGTATAGGATGTGCATCGAAATCTAATTGTATCCAAAGTATGCATCCATGAATGAAAGCAATTCATGCCCGACCATTGAGTCCACCAGTTGATCAATCTTTAGGAGTGGGAAGCTGTCCTCCGAGCATGCCTTATTTAGGTTTGAATAGTCAATGCATATCTTCCACTTCCCATTATCTTTTTTCACCAGGACTTGATTGGATACCCACTCCGAGTATAAGGTGTCACGGATAAAGCTATTGCCTTTCAACTTCTCCACTTCTTCTTTGAGTGCAGTGGATCTCTCCAGACCCAGGTTGTGGCATTTCTGTTTTACAGGAATGCATTTAATATTTATATTCAATGCGTGGCTAGTGATCTTCGGTGATATTCCACACATGTCTGAGTTAGTCCAAGTGAATGCATCCAGGTTCTCCTAGAGAAAACCAACCAACTCCTTTACCATCCTCACGTTGAGCTGCGATTCAACCTTTAGGACCCATATAGGATCATCCGGGCTGATCGGGATGTTGATTGTCAACTCGGCTGGAGACACCCTCGCATCCATCGGCTCTTTTCTCGAATCCATATCCTTATGGAACCGACTGTGCTACCCGAGCTAGGGCTCAGGCGGTGGTTGCTATATGTCCAAATCCTCGATGAAGAGAGTCCTCTCCACAGATTTTCCTTTCTCCCTTCTCTTCGCCTCCTTCGGCTCAGTGCCATAACATTCCTGACTTAGCCCCTGATCACCTTGCACTACTCCTACATCGTTCTCTATCGGGAAGTTTGTCGTTAATCACCAAGGAGCTATTGCCGCTCGAAATTCAACAAGGGCCGATCGGTCTACGAAGGCATTATATGTAGAATAAATATTCAACACAACAAAAGGCATGACCCGCACTCTCTCATGGTCACCCTCTCCAAGCACCACTAGTAGATCCACACATCCCACTGGCTCGGTAGCAGTCCCGTTAAATCCTTGTATCCGAGATTTACACGGCTTTAAGTCCTTACCCTCTAGAAGCATATGTTCATAGGATTTCTTGAATAAAATGTTGATTGAACTCCCACAGTCAACCAACACTTTCCTTACAATTGTAGGGCCAATCATGGCCGATATCACTAGCGGATCAATAGTCCGGGCCTCCACTCCATCAGCATCTTGATTTCTAAAAACA
Organism: Allium fistulosum; assembly: GCA_030737815.1. NCBI lineage: Eukaryota > Viridiplantae > Streptophyta > Magnoliopsida > Asparagales > Amaryllidaceae > Allium > Allium fistulosum. Next base: position 869,842,452 of record CM060904.1, on the reverse strand, counting down.
ATGTCATCTATCATAGTCCTAATTATTTTGTGGAGCACCATCTTCAATGGCAAAATAGCTCTTATTTACTGCATGCTTCAAAGCACCCATATATCACTCTATATCGTTCCAGCTCTTCTCAGCCAGATGTGGTCCGCCGATAATAGTATTAATCACCAAACATTTCTCAAGCCGCCTAGGTTCATTAACACCAGGCCTGACTTGCCTCTGCTAGGATTTGATGTCTCTTACCCGCTATCTTGCTGGGTTTGCACAAACTGTTGCAACTTCTTCTTGCGAATCAAATCTTCAATCACATCATGCAAATGTCTACATTCATTAGTGTTTTAATCGTATGTCTCATGAAATATGCAAAACTTGCCATGCTTTTCTCTTTCTCGATTGACTCCCTAGGAGCCAGCTTCCTGTATTGCTTGGTACCTTGAGTAGCCAAGTATATGTTCTCAATCGAGTTGTTCAATGGAGTATAGTTGTCATACTTCGGGATTCTTAGACATCTCCTCGAATCCAATTTCTTATCTTTGGCTCCATTGTTGTTCTTGCTCTGTCCACCACTTCTATTTTCCACATTGACATCGACATTGCTGGAATTTCCTTTGGACTGTTTATAGCAAAATTACTTTGTATCACCTCGGCAGACTGACTGGCTTTAACTTTCCTGGCACCAGAACTTGCCTCTTACAAGCGCAAGAATTGAGTCGCCTTTCTATAAAACACATCCATTGTTGGAGGGTGTTTCATTTTCAACCATGTCCCGAAGTCGGTATCGGGATGAATTCACCAGATCGGTGCCATCAACACAATATCTTCTTAAGGACTGCTCACCTTGGTTACCACAACATTAAACCTTTACAGAAAATACTTCAAATATTCTCCCACTCCTTGGAAGAGTTTGGATAGTGACATGACGTCCTCTGGACTGGTAGTGTGCATACAAAATTGCTCAATGAACTTTTATGCCAATTGCTAGAAAGATGATATGGATCTCGACGGTAGTCGAGTGAACCATATTTTCACCACCCCTTCTAAGAAAATTAGGAAACAACGACATCTTACAATATTGGCAGCTCTTGCAGAATCCATGTGCTGGTCATATATCATCAGTTGTTGCCTTAGACCCGTCTTCTCGTTATACGACGACATCGTTGGCATCACAAATCTCCTTGGATATTCCTCGCATAGAATCTCTACCGTGAACGGATTCCGAAGTGGGGAGGAACCCCAATCGTCGTTACTCTGATGCTGGCTCTCACTTACAAGTCTACTACCATTTCAGCCAAATCTGAGTCAGGTAGAACTAATAAATGGATGTAGTAGTGATCCATCCCAAGTGTTTGGTCTGACAAATGCTCTTGGTTTGGCTCATGTTACTTGGGTTTCCCTGACTTTGAGGGAACCGTTCATTCTGTAGTTTGATATGCATGATTTTATCGTAGCGGATTCACAGCAGTCGCTTGATTTCCAACATTCTGGCCATCCGCAGCACAACCAAAAGCCAAGTCAACTCCGTCATTCAAGAGTCAACCACATGAACCAACATTAGATGGTTTGGTACTGATTCCTCTTGATGGATCGGTACCGACCCATAAAATGTTGTTATGATTTGCATCTAGTCTCTGTTTTAACATTCCAGCTTCTTTTTGAACCATCTTTTGTTGTCTGATCCTTTGCCTTTGCTTCGATGATGAGTAACTATCGGATTCTAAACCGGAAGGTGTGAAGTCTCTTTTGCTTCTCCTATGAATATTAGTCAACTAATTCAACAAATCCAAGCTCAGTTTCATTTGTTTATTTAACTCATTACGACTTTCTTAGAGCTTGTCCTCTATTCGTTTTATCATACGGTCCATCTCATCCCTGATAATCACATCTGTTGGATTTTGACTCAAGATAGCGGTTGGTTATGCAACCACCTCAACATGTTGGGAATCGACGTTCTCAACATCCTCATCAGCTCTTGAAGTGGTGGATTGATATCTTCGAGGGGCCATTTTGAAATAGCTTCTAGTAGACTTTCTAGAAATCTGAGTAGTTCAAAAGAGTAAAACAAACAAATTTGATCTATCTCTCGGACTTAAGTAATCCAATAGTAGATGATGGGTCCAAATGACCTGAGAAGCACTCTCTTAATGAAAGCACCAAAATTTTAGTACAAAAATATGACATAAACACCCAAGAAATTAAGTAGAGAATGAAAATGAACAAATATAAATGGAAAATGAGTAAAAAAAAGACACTAAACATTTATAGTGGTTCGGCCAAGTATTGCCAACGTCAACTTGAGATTTCTATTGCTTATATTAATGTTTTACAAGTACAATTCTTATGGACTGGTAGGGATCCACCGGTGATTACAAGAGAAATATATAAAAATTTTAAGGAAGCAAAAACATTCCCAGAAATGAGCCCCTACTGTATGAAAGTCTATAGGATCTTTATAAATAATGCAACTTATATATATACATGTGCGGGTGTATATTACTAACTATGTTAAGCAGAGAAGAATAATTGAATATAAGATAAATAATAAAAACGATCACACTAGATATTTTATACTGGTTCGGACTTCCCCTTCTGTGTCCAGTCCCGAGCTCCCTTTCGGTATTTCCTTTAACCAACTGACCCTCCCTTCGCCCGAAGGAATAGGCTAATACAAAAGTATATCTTTGACAATCTTGTGTTCAAATAACACCGTTTTTGACTAATAGTACAAATCTTCCTATGATCTCCTTTGAGTACGTGAATGTGAATGCTTCGAGTTGTAGGAAGTGGTTTAACCAAAATTATATTTTGGTTATAATAGATTGAGAGTATGTAAGCAATGTATGCACAAGAGAGTGATAGGAAATCAAGGGAGAATATATTTAATTAATTCAATTCAGTTCATCTCTAAATCTCAATCATGGTAGTATTTATAGATTCAAAAGGATGCAGATGAAGAGTTGTTACTATTAGATAAGGTCTATTCATTTTAATGGTTGTAACCTTTTGATGAAGAGGTAATTTCTTTTTATTCATCAGAAGTGTCTATTCAGAAATATGTCGGTTTTCAGATGACAGACGTCTGTAGTAAAACCTCAGACATTTGTGGCTTTAGAAATTTATTTTTCCGAGTATTTCCTCAGACATATGTGGTTTTACCTCAGACGTCTATGGTTTGTAAATGCAGTTTTCTATTGTATTATGAAGTATTTGAATTTTTGTATGATCATGTATGCATATATACGCAAGGAGATCTTAACAACATTTTATCTAAGACTCTTTTACTGTAGAATAACCTTACTAAGTCTAGTATGGTGGATAGATCTTTGTTTGTCTTCGAGTCTCAATATCTTCGAGCATGATGTCTTCTTGTAGTATATACCTGTAATCTTGATAAAATGTATGTATATATATATATGATTGTATAGTTGTTGTCATTGAAACATAAACTGGAGGTTCTAACACCGTTCTATTTATCACTAAAGGTTGCCAGGAAATGCTTCACCACGTTCTCCACCACAATTTCCACGTTCCTGTAGCAATTAGACTTAAGGAAATGTGGCCATGTCAGCAAACAGCTATGGATTGGTACTAATCCATACTCATGGATTAGCGCCGATCCATAAGATCCACTCATGGATCGATTCTGATGCTTTTTGTGATGGTGACTTATTGTTAGCTTCATGATTTCCATCTTGTTTGCACTATTATAAGCTTGTTTTTGAGCCAATAAGATGGATCGATGGAGGAATGGAGTTGTTGATTTCAAGTGCCCAAGGAGATTGATAGGGAAATTCATGTGATTAAGGCAATGGAAATTGAAATAAGTCATTGGCATCAACACTTGAGAAATTTTGGTGTTTTCGACGGAGTATTACGGATCGGTACCGATCCATCACTTGGATGGATCTTGCTTTGGAATTTTGAGATGGTCTCGACTCCACTTTGCTGCTTTGGTTGTACTTGGTTTCTAGACTCCGTTGCTATCCCTCTAGGCTTCCTGCCTTGATAACTTTCAAGTTCAAGTCCATCTAGATACTGCTTGTCAAAAGGCTGGATTACAATCATATAATTTTATTTATTTATTTTTTAGCAAAACTAGCAGAGTTGACCGGGCACTTACCGAATATATAAAGGAATGGGAAAACAAGTGAATGATACACGCACCAGAACAACTGAAAGAAATGAAAAATAGGAGTTTGGCTAAAACACCAAACTAATAAACAACAACAACAACACAAGCCCTAGCCCCCCTCTGAAGAGGAAGAGCCACTCCCCTCAGACACTGGTACAGGACCAATAACATGAAGGAACTCCGAAAAAGAAAAGCTAAAGTAGGAATAAAGTCAAGTGAATTAGGATAGTAGATGTATTTCCTATCCCAAGAGTCATTCGCAAGCAGAGAGCGATTAAAATAACCAAACTGGCCATGCATCATAATGGAAAGGCCATCCCCTTCCACATGATAAAAAAGCCTATTGTCCTCTTCAAAACCAACAAACTTACAAAAACTTCCATCATTCGGGTCAAGCCGCATTTCAAAAGGGCCATGAACCCAAGCCAAATTAGACGGATTCCATGAAATGCTTGAGGAAGGAGAAACCACAGTAGGAGGAACAATGGTAGCATCAATAAAAACCACGGAAGGGTCAATAGAGAGCGAAGGAATAAACTTATAAGAAAGGATGGTAGTAACATGTTGGTGAAAAATCTTCGAGACCCACTTCATAACAGGAGGACAAGGAAGAGGGATCCTATCAGAAAGCGGAATAGGAGCAGACTGAGGCCGAAGAGTTTCCAAAAGATGACTGAAAAAGTGAGAAGACGTACAAATATCTAGTTTCCAAATATATCAGACATCAATAAAAGAGACATGCCCCTTGGCAATACGAGCAGCAATCCTGGAAGGTAAAGGCTGGTTAAGAGTAACTTCAAAAAGTGCCTTAGCATACACTAGCCTACTACGAGCAACAATATTTGCATCAAAATATTTGAGCTTGCCAACAATACTAGCTAACCAATTTAGCCTAATTATGGGTTGCAATATGGAAGGAATATGAGTGAAGTGAGCCCAAACCGGGATAGAAATAATCTGCTCCTCTGCCTTGTCTACCGTAGCACTCCACGGGGTAATAATGAAAGGTGCCTAGCTATAGTGGAAGGATCCACCTCAATTACACGAAGCCTTTCTTCTTTTCTAGAAAACTTAAAAAAGAACATTCGATTATCAAAATGGACTTGCATTTTACCCCTTATATTCCATTAATTATGGCAATAATCATGAACCTCATGATACAGAGGATTAGCTTCTATAAAGAATCCAACTTAATACTCCAACCAATAGTCATTTCCTGCTTTCAAAACTTTCGATGGAGGAACCATAACACTATTCTCCTCAATAATGTCAAAGGATCAGTGAACATACTCGCCCACATTTCTCCGTAAAGCTTTAAAAAGAGAAGCCCACTTACTAACGGGCTTAAGGGGATCAGCAAAGGTGATTATATGCACTCACCAACATGATTAGTGGCTTGCAATACAACATTAGGAGATACCGCTAAGCGATGCACCCAACCATGAATATCAAACTCAAGCAAACTGAGCATCGCATTTGCACAAACATCGTGTGTGCACATGCCAGCTACTTGAATCACTACTGCAGTTGCAACATCTACCTCATGAATCACTACTACAGTTGCAACATCTACCTCATGAATCACTACTGCAGTTGCAACATCTACCTCATGACCATCAATAGCAAACCCAAATAAAACCTTATTGCAACCGCATCCATCGCAAACTAGAGCTGACATTAATAGATTTTGTAATGAAAAATATAGAAATGTATTATTATTCTCAATACAATGCTGTACATACAAGAGGTAGCAGTATTTATACAATAAAAGATAATGGGCTTTAGCCCAGGATCCTAAACAGAAAATAGAACAAATATCAGTCGTTCAGATGAAGGGCTGAGATTGCTTGAGAATGCTGAAGAGGATAAGTACCCTATGCCCGTTTTATCTTAACATCTTAACTCCCCCTTTCAATTGCGGCTAGGGTTTTCTTTTCTTCCTCTTCTATCTGATCTTCGCGAATGTCTTTGATACAGAGTTTATTCTTTAGATCTTCAAAGTATTTTCGAGATAAAGCCTTTGTAAATATGTCAGCAATTTGACTTGAGGCTGAAGGTGATTAACTTCAAGCTTTCCACTTGCGATTTGGTCTCTGACGAAGTAGAGGTCAATCTCTATGTGTTTCGTTCGAGCATGTAGCACTGGGTTGGCAGAAATTGCTACCGTGCTGGAGTTGTCACACCAGATAATGGTCTTGCGAGATAGTCTTATCCCTAATTCTTTGATTAGGGCTTCTGTCCACATTATTTCGGCAGTTGCTGATGCGACGCTTCTGTATTCGGACTCGGTACTCGAGCGAGAGATAGTTGGTTGCTTCTTTGCACACCAGGAAATGGGATTTTGACCTAGGAAGATGCAATGTCCAGTTGTGGATCTTCGATCATCACAATCTGAGGCCCAGTCTGCATCGGCAAATCCTTGAATAGATAAGTTTTTGCTTTTATGTAGTTTAATGCCTTGATTTGAAGTGCCTTTGAGATATCTGAGTATACGTTTTACGGCTTTCCAGTGTAGATCTAGAGGTCTCTGCATAAATTGACAAACTTTATTTACGGCAAAAGATATATCGGGTCTAGTTACAGTTACATATTGAAGTGCTCCAACAATGCTTCTATATTGCTTTACGTTATCAAATGGCTCTCCTTTATACTTAGATAAGTGTAAGTTACTTGTCATTGGTGTAGGCATTGGTTTAGCTTCATGCATTTTTGCTCTACTTAAGATTTCAGTGATGTATTTCTGTTGACTTAGGATGAATCCTTTGTCAGCAGTAGTAATTACTTCTATACCTAGGAAGTAATGTAGTTTGCCTAAATCTTTAATAGAGAAAGTTTTGTCTAGCAAATTGATAACGTATTTTATTTCTTCCTTGCTGTTGCCTGTAACTATGAAGTCATCAACATATACAAGAATGTAAGTGATATACCTTTCGCTAAGCTTTGTGTAAATAGAGTTGTCAGATTTGCATACCTGATATCCCATAGAAGTTAAGGTAGTTTTTAGTTTTTCATACCATACTCTGGGAGCCTGCTTCAGACCGTATATTGCTTTATGAAGCTTGCAAACGAGATTCTTTTGGTTATTCTGAGTATAACCTTGGGGTTGCTGCATGTATACTTCCTCCTGTAACTCTCCATTTAGAAAGGCGTTATTTACATCTAGCTGTCTTATGTCCTATTCATAATGTAAGGCTATAGTTAGAATAATTCTTATACTAGTTGGTTTGACTACTGGTGAAAAGGTTTCAGAGAAGTCAAACCCATATTGCTGAGAGTATCCTTTGGCTACTAGTCTTGCCTTGTATTTGATTTTGTTGCCATCTGGTAGAGTTTTTAATTTGTATGTCCATCTGCTGCCTATGATGTTTTTGTTTGTTGGTGCTGGGACTAAGCTCCATGTTTTGTTTTTGATTAATGCACTATATTCTTCATCCATGGCTTTTCTCCATTTGTTGTTTTTGACAGCTTCATCGAAATTGCTTGGTTCCTTGTAGCTTATGTTGGTAGTGTAGACTTTTGGTTTGAATATCCCATCTTTTGATCTTGTAATCATAGGATGTCCCTCTTGTGCAGGTGCTATATCACTGCTGTTTGGAAGTGGTCTGTTGTCTTGATCATTATTCTGATCTTCAGACTCACATTCATCAGACTCATTGTTATATGAGTTTCTGTCATCATCCTGACCTGGTCCTTCAGAGGGCACTGTGTGTTGGAGATTTGATGCTGATTCCTTGCTATTCTCAGTACTCTTTGATTTCTCCCATACAGGTATGGGTGGTAGATATTTCTTGGCACTGTAAATCTTTTGGGTGGTTTTTATGTCTTTACTAGTGAAGGGAAACACATTTTCATTAAATGCAACATGCCTTGATATAACTATTTTCCCTTCACTGGTAAGGCATTTATATCCCTTCTGGCTAGTGGCATATCCAAGAAAAGTGCAAGGTAAAGACCTAAAACTTAGTTTATGTTGATTGTATGGTCTAATACATGGATAGCACAAGCATCCAAAAGTTTTGAGGAATGAGTAGTCTGGTTTTGTGTCAGACAATAATTCCAATGGTGTTTTGTTCCTCAAAACTTTTGTAGGCATTCTATTTATTAAAAACACAGCAGTTGTAAATGCATCTGGCCAGAATTTTAGAGGCATTGATGCATGTGCAAGCAGTGTTAGACCAGTGTCAACAATATGTCTGTGTTTCCTTTCGACAATACCATTTTGTTCAGAAGTGTGTGGACATGTAACTCTGTGGTTAATGCCTTTCTCAGAGAAGAATTCTTTTAAAGTCTTAAATTCTGACCCACCATCTGTTTGTATGGTTTTGAGTTTTTGGTTTGTTAAATTCTCAGCTTGCCTAATAAAGTGAATAACTGCATTCTTTGCATCAGATTTGGTTTTGAGTAATAATATCCAAGTATATCTAGAAAAAGCATCAACAAAAGATATGTAGTAGTTCATACCATAATCAGAGTTAATGGGTGCAGGTCCCCATAGATCAACTGCAACCAATTCTAAGGGTCTGTTGTACTTTGTTAATGAACTGTTAAAGGGTATTTTGTGACTTTTTCCTAGTTGACATGATTGACACATATATGGTAAAGATGTTTCATTATATTTGACATTGTTGTCTTTCAAAATATTTTTAACAATAGCCATACTGGGGTGACCCAGTTTACAGTGCCAAGTATCAAGAACTCTGTTAAAAACTATTGTTTCATCAATTTCAGAGTGATTACACCATTTATCCTTCTCCTTTGATTCAATATTTTGCACTAGATTGAACCTATATAATCCATTGTGCATTTTACCCTGTAAAAGAACATCTTTACTCAGTATATCTCTGACTAGACAGATTTTTGGGAAAAATTCAAAATATACTTGGTTGTCATTGGCAAACCGAGATACACTTATTAGATTTTTCTTGATTTGAGGGACTCTAAGAAGATTATTTAAGTATAACCCTCTTTTGCTAATTAGTTTAGCTTTGCCAGTGTGAGTGATTTTTAATGAGTTACCATTACCAACATAAATGGATTGTGTACCTTTATATTCCTTGTTTCCAAGATTCAGATTCTCTAAATTGCTTGTCACATGATTCGTTGCTCCAGAGACTGGATACCATTCTTCATGTAGTATATCATCATTCTTGATTTGACTGTCTGGTTCATTCTGATTCTTTGAATGACTGCCTTGATTTCTTGTCTCTGATTGAGTGAGATTGACATTTGGGTTTTGATTTCTCTGAGTATTGTTTGCTTGCTGAGTTATGACAAAATTCTGATCAAATCTGAAGTAACATTTGGATGCCATATGTCCTGTTCTTTCACATATTTGACACTTGATTCTGTTGTTGCCAGTCCATCTTCCTCTACCTCTACCTCTAAAATTTTGGCTACTTCTTTGACCTGTTTGGGTTCTATCTTGCCCTTTTCCTTTAAGATTGGTGGTGTAGTTTACTGAGTAGTCAGTGTTGTTGGCTTTCTTTTGTTCGATTCTTCCTTCTTGAGATAGGAGTGTAGAGTGAACATACTGTAGATCTGGTAGAGTTCTCTGAGATGATATAACAATGACTAGTGATTCATAGTTTTCATCCAGACCACTTAAGATGGTTAGTACTTGTTCAGATTCTGAGATTCCATGTCCAGTTGAGGCAAGTTTGTCACAGTAGTTCTTTGCTTTGGTAAGATACTCTTGCATTGTCATATTGTCTTTCTTTAGATTTTGAAATTGTTTTCTGTAGTGCATGATTCTTGCAGCAGTTTGCGAATTAAAGATTCGCTCAATAGCTTCCCATATGTCGCTTGATGACTTACAGCCAATTATTTGAGATAGTATGTTCACACTTAAAGAAGACATTATCCAGGAAGCAAGAAGACTATCTTGTTTTAGATAGTTTGAATATTCACTGTTGTGTATCATACTGTCTTTATCATCTTTAACCATTTTGGGTGGAATGATTAGCATGCCATTGATATATTCTTCTAAACCATAACCTCTGATGGCTGTTTCAATTTGATATTTCCACAGCAAGTAGTTATCTTCATCCAGTTGCACTGCTAAGTGTCCTTTTGGTTTGATGATTTGCAGATTTTGATTGGAGCTGATATTTCTGTTGGTTGGAGATGTGGTTCCTGAGTTTTCTTCATCTCCAGCCATGGCTTTCTGAGGCAATTGGGAACGAACTGAAGTCAAGAATTGATACTTTTACTTCAAGAAAAGGGCAGGAATTGGTGTTGTTTATCAAGAACAGGTTTCTTGATAAATTTCACACAGTGATGGTTGTTAACTGACTCGATGATGTTCAATAGAACTGAGAGATCTACAGCCTAGCTCTTTGTAAGTTTTAGGCGAGGCAGATGAATGGAATTAGCTTGATTAGGAGAAAGGTATAATCTCCAATGATGAGAATTTTCTGAGGAGATGATCAAGATATACTTTTTCTCTGCCGTTGGGCATTAAAAAGCTCTGATACCATAATAGATTTTGTAATGAAAAATATAGAAATGTATTATTATTCTCAATACAATGCTGTACATACAAGAGGTAGCAGTATTTATACAATAAAAGATAATGGGCTTTAGCCCAGGATCCTAAACAGAAAATAGAACAAATATCAGTCGTTCAGATGAAGGGCTGAGATTGCTTGAGAATGCTGAAGAGGATAAGTACCCTATGCCCGTTTTATCTTAACATCTTAACTGACATATCACCAACATCTAACTCACTGACCTTTGAGGCAATCCCAAGCAATACAGTTTGCAGCCAGGGGCCAACATCCCTTACAACACAAGCCTCAAGCAATGGGTAAGAGGGGAATTTACCTAACTCGGATTAGCAACAATTCCAGAAAGTGGTGATCTTGAGATATCGTTCTCACACGACAATTCCAACAGCGTAAATGGATTGTCCAAAACAAAGTTAAGAGAAGAAACAGGTCCAGCAACTAGAGCTCTGGTTGGAGGAGATCTTAATGGTGGGAATGCCAAAAGAGAAGCAAAGGGGAGCATTTGAGGTTTTAAACTATAATCCAAATGAGAAGGAAGGGCACTGAAACTTCGCCCAGATCTGGTCACAGAGGGCACATAAGAGACGGAAGGCAAAAAGCCAGGGTGGGACATGAAAGACAAGCACGTGAAGGCGGGGTAAAGTCGAGGGAAGAGAGGAAGGAGAACGGAGGAAGCAACAATAATCAGCAAACGAATTCAAAGCATGCCATTAAAATAAAGGAAAGAAAATTGAATTTGATAAATACATATATTTATCTATGTGTGTGTATATGTATGTATGTATGCGTCACACACAAACACACACACACATCTCTGTGTGTAACATGTCAATCCATGCAAGGAATAACATGCCCGTGTATAGATGTTAAGATTTACGTGGCAATGGACACCTTAGCTCAATTGATATGTAAATGTGTGTTATCCAAATATATGTATGTATATAAACTATTATTTATATATGAATATTATTGTTAAGTATATATATATATAAGTATATATAAAATCTTGTAAATAATATATATATATATATATGCATGCAAGTATATTTATGCATAATATTACAATATAACTATTTAAATATAAATAAGTTATTTATATATTAAATAAATAATAATTTATTTAATTAAAAACCAAGAAAAATAAATGCAGTATTATATTTATAATAATAAAATAATAATCTATTTTTATTTTAATATATATAAAAGTATATTTGTAATATATAAAAACTATATTATTTAATAAAAATATTTTTAAATTCTGGATCGTGTGTACAACACAAAAAAATATTATTATTTTGTTATTATTTTAAAATATATTTTAATTGAATATTCTTTCAAAGTTAAATAAAATAATAATAAATTATTTTCTAAACCTTTTTTCAAAATTTAAATTTCTACAAAATCACAAAAGATATTTTGAAGCTTGAAATTTTTTTCCACTTATTTCGTTCAGATTTTATTTTTAATTAATTTATTTAATTTAGATTGATTACAATAATAATTTTAAAAATAGCAAAAATGATTTTTTTATTTTTATTTTCTAACTGAGTGCTTATCTTATGATAAACTAAATTTTATAAAATATGAAAATTTATTTTCATAACATATTTGATTTTATATAATTTATTTATGTGATATATTAATTTAAATAATATGAAATATAAGTAAATAATTAAAAAAGTTAATTCCTTACTATCGAAAATTACTATTTCTATAAAGTAATATATATATATATTTATATATAATTATATGATCAATTTTAACCATAATATGATATTAAAATTAAATATAAATCATATATGTATAATTAAGTAATATATATGTAATTTAATATAATAATAATTAATACATATAAAATAGGTAGCTTCTGAGATCTGATTTTTATTAAAAATTGTTTTTTTAATTTATAAATATATACATAGATAAAACCATACTAACATGTGACAACATTAATACATATTAAAACATCACCTAACTAAAAATATAATAATATATATATAATAAAATATTATTCAGAAATTATAAACTATAATTCAATGAAAATCATATCTATGAACCAAAGCCTTCAAGCACACCTTAAAAAGATGAACTCTCTCCCCTTTGAAACCTTTTCGATTTAGCAGATTGTTAGTCCTTGAACCATTGACCTTTGATTATCGGATAGAGATTGAGTTTGAGTTGATTTGAGTTTGATATGATGGAGCACCTATGACATATTTTCGACCAGAAATGGAATGAAGGAGTGGCAGCCAAGATCCTTTGCAATTAGGGTTAGGGATGTTTAATTAGTGGATAGAAGAGAGAAAATAGTGGATCTCATCTCACACTAGTCCTCTTAATATGAGCCATCCAAAATCTAATACCTCTAACCTAATTTAAACCACCCTTTATGTCCATATTTCAATCAAAATTCTCACCCACTATGATGGGCCAAAATCCCCTTTAAGCCCAAAGAAAATATTATTTAATTAAATTCAATTTAATCGCTTATCGATATCGTATATCGATAGATACATTTATAACTATTATAAATATGTTTAATAAATTTATTCCTCAAATCATAATCAAAGTTTTATAATTAATATTTCACAAATATAAATCAATTTAATTAATTTATAAAAATTACTATCTAATTAAATCGTTTTGTCAAAAGAGAATTCATTGTTTCGATTGTATGACTTGTTAGGTGTAAATTTGGTCAGCGGTTAATATCGAACTTTTCGAATATTAACGTTCACACATCGCTTAGCAGATGGTGTTTCGTTTTGGCCAAATTTATCGCTTACTTGGTTCTGGTAAAATACAATTTCACTTTGTTAAGAGTTACTTGGTTGTACCTTTTATTTACACCAATTATCTTCATCAAAACTATACCACTTTGGACTTATGGAAGTAGGTAATGGTCAAAATTCCAATACCATCCATATTCAACTTTATAGTCCAAATAAAAAGACTTGGTTCAATAATAATAGTTATTATTAAACAAACTACTATGGCCAGAGATTTTGACTTTGAGTTGATTGTGATACTAACCTCATATAACTGAGGAGACGAATCCTCTCTTGAATAGTGCTTCACTTCCAATACTTCCACTTGACCCCACTATAGTCATTTGATAGATGTAGTGTCATGATTTGACTATAATCAAAGCTGAGCTTTCATATTGGAGAAGCATAATATTCTCAAGTCGAGAGAATTGTGTAAATCAACCACATCAATAATTTCTACTTGACCTTAGTTATATTAACAAACAGAAAACTATCGAGTGAGTCATTTCATAGTTTTCCAATAATTATATGTACATAACCCCTAGGTGCCTCAATAGTCATGAATAATCCACTGTCCAATATTTGGATAGCGTTACGTACTTTAGTCTCAGCGGATACATCGATATCCAGCCTCGATGTAGCTTGACTAGGAACATTTAAAACTTGTTTTCGGTAAAATCCAATTTCACTTTGTTAAGCGTTACCTAATTTTGAATTTTATTCACACCAATTTTCTTCATCAAAACTATACCACCTTCGACACACGGAATTTGGTAATGGTATATATTCCAATATTGTCCATGTTCAACTCTATAGTCCAAACACAAAGTCTTGGTTCAATAATAACAATAATTATTAACCGAACTACTCTGGCCAGAGATTTTTACTTTGAGTTGACCGTGAAACTAACCCTATATAACCAAGGAGACAAATTCTCTCTTGAATAGTGCTATACTTCTAATACTTCCACTCGACCAACTATAGTCACTCGATGGACGTTGTGCTATGATTTGACTATAATCAAAGCCGAGCTTCCATATTGAAGAACCACAATATTCATAAGTCAAGAGAATAGTGTAAATCAGTCACATAGATATTTTCTATTCGACCTTAGTTATATTAACCTATAGAAAACTATCGAGTGAGTCATTCCATAGTTATCCAATAATTATTAATACGTAACCCCTAGGTGCCCCAGTAGTCATGAGTGATCCACTGCCCTAGAGAGCGTTACATACTCTAAAATCAACAAATACATCGATATCCAGTCTCGATGCAACTTGACTAGGAACATTTAAAAAGATGTGTTTTATAATAATGCGATATAATACTCATGATTACAACTATTTGTTATTACTGTCAAAAGAAACTGTTTATGGATTTTCTGTTAAATATATTTTAGTTAAGCATTTAATTATTTATTACACGTTATAATGAACATACGATAGAAAGAAATACACCTTTATTATTGAAGAGAATTGATTACAGAGTTAATTAATTTACAATAAAATATAGAATTGCCCCCAAGGACATACCCCTAACTCTATCAGTATCCCACTTGCACTTAGGGGCAGTTATGGAATCTCAATCTCATCCCTTCAATCAGTATCTACCATTCGAATCTCGACTTCTTTATTCTCAATGAATTCTCTAATTAGGTGAAACTTTCGAAGAATGTGCCACGACATTTTGTGCACTCTCGACTCCTTTGTAATCTATATAGCCAGATTATTGTCACAGAATAATGCATAAGATTCTCTGTACCGAGAATCACTCCAAGCTCAACCAAAAACTTGCGCATCCAAACTGCCTCTTTTGCTGCTTTACTGAGGGCGGCGTACCTAACCTCCATCATGGAATCAGCAACCGTTTCTTGTTTAGAACTTTTCCACTAATGGCTCTGTAGTTAAGCGTAAAGACATAGCTGGATACTGACTTATTATCATCTTTATCCTTTGAAATCTCGAATATGTATACCCCTTCATAAAGAGGTCTCTATTTCTATTTATGAGGAATAAATCCTTAGTATTTCTCAAATACCTAAGTATACATTTTATGGCCATCCAATGTTTTTCTACAGGATTAGACTAGTATCGTCTTACGCATCCTAATTTGTATGCTACATCAGGTCTAGTACATAGCATAACATACATTATAGATCCTTTGGCCGAAATATAGGGGATCCTCTTCATACGCTCTTTCTCCTCATCTGTATTAGGAGCAACCTTCTCAAAGCGGATGATTCCAAACTGCGTTGGAATGTTTCCATGCTTGGAATTCTCCACACCGAACCTTTTCAGTATGATATCTATGTACAAGGATTGGAACAGTCCTAATAGCCTCTTAGATTTATCTCTATCTATCTTTATACCAAGTACATAAGCTTATTCTCCTAGATCCTTTATGGAGAAGTTCTTGGAAAGCCAAGCTTTCACTAACTACAACAACGAAGTGTCGTTGCCAATCAATAATAGATCATTGACGTAAAGTACTAAGGATATGATAACATTGCCCTATTCCTTTCTGTGTAAGCACTCTTCCTCTATGTTCTGATGAAAATCAGACCGTTTGATTACTTTATCAGAACATTTGTTCCAATTCCTTGAAGCTTGCTTAAGTCCATAAATGGATTTTAAGAACTTGCATGTCTTGTCCACATTCCCACTGACCACAAAACCCTCAGGCTGCGACATATAAACAGTTTCTTCTAAATCACCATTTAGCAAAACCATCTTTATATCCATTTTCCATATTTCATAGTCATAGAATGCAGAGAAGGCTAGCATAATCTGAGTGGACTTCATCATGGCTATGGGTGAAAAGGTCTCGTCATAATCAATAACTTGAAATTGACAAAATCTTTTTGCAACTAGCCTAACCCTATAAGTCTCTACTACCCTAGATTTTTCTTAAAAATCCATTTGTCACAGATGGGTTTTATCCTTTCGCGTACGTCCAACAACTTTCGAACTTTGTTTTCATGGAATCCATCTCGGATTTCACAGCTATCTCTAGTTTGTTGGTTAAAGACCAGGGATAGGTTGGTTCTTGGTCCGGATTTAGTTAGGGAAGCTGCAAAGAAGATTGAGTTGATTCGGGCTAGGATAAAGGAAGCTCAGTCTAGGCAGAAGAGTTATGCAGATAGAAGATGGAAAGACTTAGAGTTCTCTATTGGAGATAATGTTTTTATTAAGGTGTCACCGAGGAAGGGTGTGATTCGATTCGGGAAATCAGAGAAACTGGCACTGAGATTCGTAGGACCATTTCCTATTGTAGAGTGAATCGGGAAACTCGCATTTAGAATAGAGTTACCGAATAGTTTGGCAGGAGTCCACGATGTTTTTCATATTTCTCATTTAAGAAAGTGTATTAGAGACCCGAAGACTACTATAGCACCGACTATGTTAGAGGACTTAGTAGTAGAGCCGAATTTGACTATAGTTAGAAAGCCAGTTCGTATAGTCGCGAGAGATGAGAAGAGGCTAAGGTACAAGACAGTCATATTAGTAAAAGTCCAATGGAGCGATGATGAGAGAAACTGTACTTGAGAGACTGAGAGCAGGATTAGAGATGTTTATCCTGATTTTTTTGATGGTATGTTTTACCTTTATGATTGATTGGTTGAGTACTTTATCGTAATTTCGAGGACGAAATTCTTTAAGGAAGGGAGTCTGTAATGACCCTAATTTTTAGTAACATTATTGAGGAGATTTAATTAGTTAAATTAAATAAAATAATGTGATGATTAGGGAATTGAGATTTGTGTAACAAAGGAGTAGCCGTGCCATGTATCCAAATGAAATAAGTAAGTTGAAATGAAACATAATGTTAGGAAATAAGCAAGGGCAATATAGGAATTAGTATCATTCTTATACCCTAAACCCCTTAAGCCATATTCTATACGTTCATTTCATATTAACAAAACAAAATATAAACTTGAGGTCGGCTACCATTAAGGGAAAATATAGAAGATAAAGCTAGGATTAAGAGGAAAGCTTAAGCAACAAAATCAAAGATCAAATCTCAACACCTTAATCACAAAGCTAAGGTGAATAATGACTACATCTCATATTTTTCTTGTTTTCGGTTTTATGATGAAATCCGAATTATGTTGCAAATTTATTTGTGATGTTTTTTATTGTAGAAATGGAGATATATGCATGTTGATGATTTATGATAATTCATATAGATTTTATAATATGTTTTAATATGAAAACACTATTTAATGACATCCAAATGCCTTGCGACTTTTGATTTAGATTAGAAATGATATTTTCGAGATGGGTTTCAATTTTCATAATTTTATAAATTAATGTGGATTTTATATTAATTTTCTAGTAAGGAAAATGGACATTTGGGTTTAAAATAATTTACGGCCAAATTATATATGTTTTGGGTCTGAAATTTATATATGTTGGAAAACATATAAAAAATGTTTTATAGGAATTTTTGTAGAATTTTCCTAAGTGTTTTAATAGATATATAAAATTATTTAAGGTATGAGACTTAAATGTTTTATATATTTATAAAAGGAGAAGGGGTATTTGTAAATAATTTAATTAGTTATTTCTAAAATATTGGCATCACTTTTAGAAAAGAAATTAGCAACCAATTAGGTTATACATGCTTTTTACATGTTTCACCACTTTTGGCACCAGCTTTCGACCCAGTACTTCCGCTTCCATCTCCATCGAAACCAATGCGCATGGTATCAATATTTGGTACGTAGCGAATTGGGCTAAGGCAGAAGGTATGAGGTCGAAACATGGGGTTCCGAAGGGGTCAAAGCTTTGTTTTGTGTTTAAAAGAGAATGCGCCTGCTTTGCTTTCGACTTAATTAGCTTTCAACTTGGATAGCTTTCGACAGGGCTAAGTTGTTTTAAAGAAATGGCTGCGCCTTTGTTTTAAGAAATTGCTTTCGCCTGGGTCGAAACCCCTTGCTTTCGCCTTTTTCCTTTCGATGCAGTGCGTTCGGAAGGTCCCTTTGTTTTAAAATTCTACCCGCTTCTCCATTTCTTTCGAAGGGAATTGTTCCGACACCATCACTTCTTTTACTTAGGAAATAACTTTCGAAAGTGTTGCTCTTCGACCTTGTTCTTTTATGACCCTTTTCGAGATTTTTAAAGATAAACCCAAAGGTTTCAAATAACATAGTTTTGAATGGTTTCGGAAGGTTGTTCCACATGTTTTACTTGAACCCAACTGCTTTTGAAAGGTTTGATGGATTTAATGCTTTTGGAAGGTTTTAAAAGAAAGGTTTCGAAGGGGTGGTTCCCTAATGATTTTGAAAGGTTTTAAATGGAAGGTTTCCAAAGGGCTTGAAAGGCATATTTAAAGTGTTTGAAAAAAGGATATTTAAGGTTTGAAAAGCTTTTGAAAGAGATGGTTTTAATGTTTTCGAAAGGATTATGTTATTGGTTTCGGAAGGTATGTTTTGGCCTTCGGCCTAAAGTTTTACTTACATCAAATGGTGTACTTTCAATGGGTTAGAAAGGGGTACTTTCAAAGGTTTAAATTTTTTCATCAACAAAGATTTGTGTAAAGTATATATATACATGGCAAAGTGATTTGAGTAAAGCATAGTATATTTTTCTTGTTTAAGTATGATTTAAAAGGATTAAATCATTTTGATAAGAAAAGATTTTCAAGGAAAATTTTGGGTAGATAACCCTAAGTAAAATGACTCAGATATAAGAATAATAGATGAGACTGGTATGGGGTCGCTCCATATACATTAGCTGTTAGCCCCTAGCTAATTTAGTCCAAAATTCCAGTGTGTATGGCATTGTCACAGGTAAGACTAAAATGATGTTACACACGGAAAGGAATATGCAGAGAGAAAATAGGTTATTGGTGAGCCCGCAAAACAATTAGGATCAGCTGAACCTGGGAGAAGTAATTTAGGGACAGACCATCCAGAAGAGGAGTATCTAATAGAAGTTAGATTATTTGTTTATTTTGTCTGGTAGGCCTGAGTCAGCCAAAGTTTAATAGTTAACCAAACAAAACTATAGTGTTCGGACAGATAGTTCATTTGTTACCTGATTTATATGCTTTTATGAAATTGATAATATTGCCAGTTTTGGGTTGCAGGATTATGATTTGCAAAAGATATGTTTTAAAAGGATATTAGTGAGGGGAAACCCGTTCCACTAACTGGTGTGGTCTCATTTAATATCAAACAACCGAGATGTATAGTATTATTCACACTAGGATTTATGTCTGACTCGAAGTTTATGTTTTTCCCCTTAAACTCTCGGGTGCTCAAAATTGATTTGAGTAGGCTGAGGGTTGAGGATTTGCAGGTTTTTAGTAGGTGGTGAAGAAAGCTTCCGAAGACGAGCAGGAGGCCGAAATTAGCTAATTAGGAGTTGTTTTGTTTGTTTTATTCCGCTGTGTTGTATTAAATCAATTATGACTATTTAGTACTCTGGTCATCCAAGGGGGCATTTTCATATGTCGCTCTTGGCGTATTTTGTAATAATTATATTTGATCTGAACCTAGGAAACGATTGTGATTATGTAATGGAATATGAAACATGTTTTGTGAAATGTAATCATAAAAGTTTTTTTTTGAAATATGTGATTTTGTTTCATATTCATGTACTTCTGATATTATGGATACCATTAATATTACCGTATTTGGTACCGGAAGTTAATACTATGGATGACTACAACATCTGTAGCGCTTAGCTTCGGGCCTCCAAATAAGGGTTGTTACATGGTAACTCCGTAAAGATACCGCAATAAGTTTTCATTGTCATCGCATGCTATCTTCAGAGGGAAAACGAGAGCTATCATGAAAAATAAACAAGGCTATCATGGTATGAAGAGCCTGGATTCATCGTGAAGAATCCCCATTAAGCCTTTGTGGCGAAAAGCAATTAGAGCTATGGTGAAGCAATATAACAGATCCATGGCGGAGAGTTATTTGGAATAATCATAAAAGGAAGAACTAGAGCCATTGTGACATAATTATGTGCTAAAGCTAAAGGTTATCGCGAAGAATGAATAAGGAGCTACCGTGGGATAACAAAATCAGCATTTTTGATCCACAACTCTTAAGGAAAATAAAAGGAAACAAATAAGAGCTTCTATATCCGTTATGGGAAAGTTCGCCAACATAGGTCAAGACAACAGAAAGCCTAGGAATAGCCAAACGAAGACTTTGAAGACAAGACAAAGGCGAAAGGAGGAAATCCAGTGGGAAGAGTAAAGGAGATAGAAGAAGGTGCCTTCCCCCTGTTCGGCACCAAGGATACTGAACAGAGTTTCTTGTTTTGTACCCAAAGGTACCGAATAGAAATCCTTGTACGGTACCTCAAAGTATGAACCAACTTTCTTGTTCGGCACCCAAGGTACCGAACAAGAAACATGGTTCCGTACCTTGAGGTTTCGAACCAAATTTCTTATTCGGTACCCTTGGGTACCAAACTAGTCCATATTCATTCAACAAGGGGGAGGCATCTACCAAACCAAGTAGCAAAAGTGCCTACCAGACCAAGATGAACCACAGATAGCCGAACCAATGGAGGGATAACATGAACTCAGCCAATATGGTGGCCACATGCATTTTTACCGAGCTAACACACCCTGAACCAAGCTTTTAGCCGAACCTAGAAAGCTACATATGGAATGAATTTTTCTTATATCAAGAAACCATTAAATACGTTTGGCATATTCAGGAATATTCCTTTTTAGTGGTTTATACGTGGAAACATCTTACCTTTTCTATTTAATGACACCACCTCTTCATCCCTATAAATATCCAAGCGTTTGGCATTCAAAGAACAACTTTTTGGGATTTACAAAACTCCGAGCCACAGAATGAATTACGTGGAGCATCCAGATCACAATTTTCTGTTATAAATCATTGTACTCCTTATCCACTATTTGTATTATCAAAAGTATAAGATAAAGGAATAAAAACAAACTGTGGACATAGGCCCATTATGGCTGAACCGCTATAAACCCTGGTGTACTTTCTTTTTCTTCTTTTTATTCTTCATTTAGTCTACTATATCTTATACTTTCACTGAGAGATACACATTTCCAACATGCCTCATATATCTAAGAGAAGGATCATTAGTGCTAGTAGGGGTATCAATCATGATACTATAGAGTAGGATAACCATTCTTCCAATACCCAAGTTCAGATGTCATTACTAGAGGTGACTCAGACAGAGTTGTGGCGGATCTTGATACTCACTTTGCTGCCCAACAGCAAGTCATTATGGATCAAATCATGACGCGCTAAGGGCAGACGCAGCCAACCACGCACAACACTAAAACTAGAGGAAGGACCCAATTCCGAGGGCATAGGAGACAAATGAGATCGAACTCTAGTGGCAAGTCATATCAAAAAAATCAAGGAGCTGGACGAGCCAATGCTAAGGAAGTAGGTCCAATAGGAGTTCAACCGCACACCGCACCCGATGACTAGTTTGGAACCGAACCAAACAGGGGAGGCAATGAACCAGAGGCGGACATTGCCGAGCCTCCTCGACCTAGGTGACGATCTCCAGTCTTCTAGACGCTGATGGAAGATGGGCCCGTCGTTACGAACAATCCCGAAGAGGGGAATGAAGTCGGGATCGCAGACCAAGCCATCATAGAAGGCATGAAAGAAGCCTCTCACCTCGATGGGAGTGGTCGATCCATATTCATCTATCCCCCTGAACCAGAAGATCGCATGGCATGGCTTGTAAGGGAATGTGTTCGTTACGAGTAGATAGAGCATGAAATCGGCGTGAGGGTCGGCAGCCCATTTTGTATGGAAAAATAGACTGCCCAGAATCCATGGCGCTTTCAGATGCCTACCATGGACCCTTACCAAGGCTTTACTAACCCCATAGTACATCTTTAACGATACATAAAACATATATATGCTAATGGGTGGAGCAATGAAAGAAGTTATGTTTAAGTGATTTCCCCTTTTCTTGTCAGAATTGGTCACTTTGTGGTTCTATCGTATTCTCTTGACATGATCCACTGATGGAAAATGCTAAAAGAAAATTTATTAGTCAAATATAAGTCCGCATAAAATAACCCAAGGACCTGTATTTTTTATCAATGTAAAACAAAAGGGGGATGTTACTCTACGACAGTACTTGACTCACTTCAACACTGCAGCCGCCAATGTTCAGAATGCTGATGAACGATTGACTCTAATGGCATTGTGCGGAGGTGTACACCTTGACATGAAGATGGCTCAAATATTGACTAAGGAGAAACCAGCTACACTTCAGGATTTCTTCTATGAAGCTGTAAAGTACATGCGATTGAAGGAAGGCGCATCGGGGCGGTAGACTGATACCGTCACCAAACTATTGGGAGCTTTTGGTTATGTAAATGCTACGGTCAAGAATGGTGAAGGTGGTAGTGCAAACAAAAAGAAATCTGATCGAAGGAGGTTTAAACCTGGCAATAAGTTTGACACCTACACAGACTTGAATGACACCATAGAAAACATCTACATGGCCATGCAGGCGGAGCTCAAGTACAACAGGCCCGCTCCTAAGAAAGAGACTAAAGCTGAGAGGAATACTGGGAAATATTGTCGATTCCACAAATCCCACAGGCATAACACTAATGAATATCGCCATTTACAGGACGTGGTTGAGGAGCATATCAGGAAAAGAAAGCTGGAACGATACTTCAAAAGCCCAGAGGCTCTCCTTGCCCCAGAGAAACAGCCCTAGAGGCAGCCTCAGCTGGGAAATGGAGATGAAGAGTCTAATGCCAATTGTGGGAAAGAGGAAAGACTGGTAATCAATACCATAACAAGTGGACCTTATGTGGCAGATAAGAGTTAGGGCAAGATGGAGAGGCATGCAAAGTCTTTGAAAAATGGAGATGCACGATAGGCGAGAAACATAGAGCTAAAACTCCCTGTCGGGAGCATGAGGTGGTGATACTTTTGATAACAATGACTTACGAGGAAAGCCATCTACATACGGATCCTAATGGTGATTACGGTCGTGCTTGGCCCAGTAGAAGTGCATTGAATTCCGGTAGATAATGGAAGTTTAGTGAAAATTCTGTTCAAAGATGCATTCGAAATGATGGGATTTTCTGTGGAAGATGTTACACCCTACAACCAGCGGCTGCATGGTTTCATGGGAAAGGGCACCATGCCCTTAGGGAAGTTGGATTTGTTCGTTGAGATAGGAACCCATCTCCGATCAACCATACGAAAGCAAACTTTTGTACCGGTGGATGGATCTTAGCATACAATGCCTTCCTAGGACATATAGCCTTATTTGATTTTTGTGCAATAATGGCCCAGTGGTGCTTGACAATGAAGTTTCCAATAACCAATGGGTAGGAGTGGTGGAAGGAAACCAAAACATAGCTAGGGAATGCTATGTTGCAAAGATACAGGAGAACAAATAGAGAGAGAATAGGAAGGGTGTAGAAGTTTCCTTCTGTGCCAAGAACTCCCTAGCATAGCAATTAAAGGAGAGCTCCCTCTTGAGTTCATAAGTGATCCTCATAATGAGATTGACCAGGGAGATTGAAGAGAGGGGACTGTAGCCGAGCCCAGAGAGGCTTTGGAGTTTGTGAAAGTTAAAGGTGAAGATCCTACAAAACTTATGAAAATCAGATCCGGTCTGGAGCAGGATTTGAAAATACAGCCGATTTTTTTTCTACGGGACAACTAGGATGTGATTGTCTAGTCCTGTGCAGACATGTGTGAAATTTCTCCCTCGATTGCTTGCCATACTTTGAACATTGACCCAAGGAAACCTCCTGTGATGCAAAAGAAAAGGAGTATAGGCCCAGAACAATCTACACCGCTAAACAAAGAAGTGAAAACCTTACTGGCAGACGGTTTCATATGAGAGTCATTGTATCTAAAATGGATAGCCAACCCGGTTCTCATTAAAAAGTCAAATGGAAAGTGGCGAACCTGTATTGACTTCTCTAACTTAAACGATATATGTCCTAAGGACTGCTTCTCGCTTTCGAGGATTGATCAATTTGTAGATGGAACAGCAGGGCACGAGCTCCTGTCCTTCATGGGTGCTTACTCTGGGTATAACCAAATCACAATGCATGTCCCTGACCAGGCGCACACAATCTTTATCAATAACCTAGGGCCAACTGCTACAAGGTTATGCCATTTGGACTTAAAAATGAAGGAGTAACGTACCAACATCTGGTAAAGAAGATGTTCCTCAAAATAAATAAGCAAAACCGTGGAAGTATATGTCAATGACATATTGGTTAAGTCAAGGAGAGCTAGAGACTATATCTCGCACTTGGATGAAATATTTCAAATCTTGTAGAAGTATGGGATGAAGCTAAATACACAAAACTGTTCTTTTAATGTGGCTTTTGGAAATTTCTTGGGCTTTATCGTGTATGTAAGGAGGATAGAGGCTAATTCGGAATAGGTTCGGGCACTACAAGACATCAAACTTCCCGAAACTCAGAAGGAAATGTAGAGTTTAAACGGGAAGGTAGCAGCTTTGAGCAAGTTTATGTCCAAACCTATAAACAAGTGTGTCCCATTCTTTGAAGAGCTTGAAAAGGAGAAAAGCAAGTTCGTGTAGACAAATGAATGTCTGGATGCATTCCTAAATCTATTGGAGCACTTACAAAAGCTGTCGGTCATGTCTACACTAGTTGAGGGGGAAGATCTTTACCTCTACTTGATGGTGTCACATTATGAATTAAGTGCAGCTTTGGTCAGGAAGGAACATCGAGTACATTGTCCCGTGTACTACATAAGCAAATGCTTCATCGAGCCAGACTTTAGGTACCTTATGCTAGAGAAGTTGGCATACTGTTTGTTGGTTGCATCTAGGAAACTTAGGCATTATTACCAGTCACATCCTATTTGAGTACTCATAGACTATCCCTTGAGCCAGGTTTTGCATAGGCCGGACAATTCGGGAAGGCTTACCAAGTGGAGCATCAAGTTGAGTCAGTATGAGATAACCTATCACCTACAGACTGCAATCAAAGGGCAAGCACTAGCAGATCTTCTTGCTGAGTTTACTATTCGAGATAATGAAATAAAGCTCCAGGAGAAGGAAGCCCTTAACTGGATTGTATGTTGATAGAGCATCTAATGATCATGACCCTAGTGTGGCGGTAGTGTTGTTGACACCTGAAGGAAAGAAGTTAAGCTATGCAATTCGACTTGGATTCAAAGCAACAAATAACGAGGTAAAATACGAGGCTTTGATAGCAAGGCTGGAAAATGCAAAGAAACTAGGGGATCAATTCGTTATGCATCCTCAGTGACTCATGGTTGGTTGTGAATCAAGTGCTTGAGGAATTCGAGGCCAAAGGAGAACGCTTGAAATCTTATTTGGAAAAGGTCAAGGACTTGCTCACTGGGATGGAGCACTACATGGTTAAGCATATTCCATAGGAGGATAATTAGGATGCGGACGAGATGGCAAAGTTGGCAAGTTCCGGAGATGAGTCTCTATTGGGATCAGTACCTATTACGACCCTTCCTATACCCAATTTTGAGAAAGTGAATGTGGTTGCAACTATTGGAGACAAGGAGACCTGAATGACCCAGATGATATGGTATTTGAGTGAAGGAATACCACTAGATAGCCGAAACGAGGCCAGGAAGATCCTACGAAAGGCAACTTGCTTCAATATTCAGGATGGACTATTGTATCAGGGAGGGTATTCATACCCGCTCTTTAGATGTGTCGCTGGGTAGGAGGCCAAAAAGGTATCGGGAGACATACATCAAGGGAGCTATGGAAATCATACAAGGGGCAGGCTTTAGCAAAGAAGGCGTTGCGGTATGGATACTTCTGGCCGGCCCTGAATCAGGATGCAATGGAGTATGCGAAGAAGTGTGATAAGTGCCAGTGGTTTGTTAAGATTCCCAGGCTACCCCCAATTGAACTAACTCACATGGTCAGCCTTTGGCCCTTTGCGGTCCGGGGAATAAGCTGATCAGAGAGCTTCCAATGGCGCGTGGCAGAGCTAAATATGCCATAGTGGCGGTATATTACTTTACTAAGTGGGTGGAAGCCGAGCCCTTTACTAAGGTATCAATGACCAAGGTCACATACTTTTTAATAAGGAATGTGATATGTAGGTATTGTGTCCCCCTTCCGACCATCTCAGACAATGGGTTGCAGTTCGATAGTGAGGAGTTCACTAGCTTCTGCTAACAACATGGAATAAAGAAGATTTTTTCAATTGTAGCATACCCATAGGTTAACGGGCAGGTGGAAGTAGTCAATAAGTTTTTAAAAACTCTCATAAAGAAGCGCCTGGAGAAAGCAAAATGGGCATGGGTGGATGAGCTTCCTCTAGAGTTATGGGCTTATCGTACCTCTTTCAAGACAACCAAAAGTCATACTTCTTTCTCATTGGCTACAGGTCAGAGGCGATGTTACCAGTTGAGACAGCAGTGCCCTCACAATGAAGGATTTACTATGACCCAAATTAGAATGAGGAACTGCTGAACATGTGCCTTGACTTGGTTGATGAAAGATGCAAGGAAGTCATTTTAAAGGAAGAAGCATACAAGCAAAGGATAGCCACCCAATACAATGCGAAGATCAAACACCATCCTCTCAAGGAAGGGGACTTGGTGCTAAAATGAGTATTCCCCAAACTAGGGGCACTAGATCAAGTCTAGGAAGGACCATTTGTCATTCACGAGGATTTAGAAAAAGGAGCTTTCATCCTCATCACTGTAGATGAAGCTAGGAAGGTTTGGAATGCACACCATCTTCACCGTTATTTTACTCGAACTTTTGTCATAATAATTGTATTGAAGCTTTGTAATTGAAACCAATATAAAAAATTCTAATAAAGTGTGCTTTCCTTGAAATTTTGGTCTCAATAGATAATCATTAGGAAACGTAGCCCTGTGTTGCCACTTGAATGCATTGGATTAACGTAAACACTTTGAGGGGAAATCGCATAGGCTGAAGACCTAACTCGTCGACTTAGGAACCAAACTCAATCTTCCCTCAGAACTCTAACTGGCAGTAGCGAGCCAGATCAGCCTATGGTAAGGACGTGACCGTCAACTGGGTGCTCACCATTGACGATCAGCCCCAAACTCTTAGTTGGTAGTTGTGGACCAGAGAGGTCCCTATTTGGGTGTCCACAACTGACGAGCAGCCCCAAATGTAACGACCGCCTTATACCTATGATGCAGAACGGTTATCAAAGGAAAGAATAGAAGTAAAGGAGAGGAAATAGAAGAGAATAGAATGGAAAAGAAGAAAAAGGAAACATCAAATAAGCACAAAACTTGTCGTATGTCTCACATCGCATCAAATGAAATATAATAGACAACAAAAATATAAAACAGCAGAGATAGTAATAAAAAAGTGAACTAATCACCAGAGTATAAGATCCACATAGTTATACAACATAGTAACAGAGTTTATACAACTGAGAAATAAACTAAACTGATAAACTATCTCTAATAATAGTAAGTTAAACACTGTCAAGGATCCGTAATGTTACATAGTCGAATATACAATAACAAGCTCAAATATAAATATCAGTAAACATCACCTCCTGCTAGTCCATCTGGAGAACTCCATATGTCATTCACACCTGCTCTTTAATCTACTCATTTAAGAGTACTCGAGATAATAAGAAGCAAAGCATAAAACCTCGAGTTAGGCAACGGTCTGGTATGAGTGATAAAAAATCTCAAAATACTATAAAATTCGATATAGTGTACGAAACAGAGGTGTACGAAACATACCTAACTTGTCCCTGCAACCAAAGAGTCAGCGCATAACATCGATAATATGCTACTCTACAACATCATAAAAGGGGTACCCCATACTCAGTAAACTATGGGGGTGCCAAGGTATCTCCATCCACAATACTTACTCCATACTAAGTAAATTGGTCGGGGTGTCTAGGTATCCCTATGCACAATACCTACCTCGTGTGACATCCCTAGGGTGACAGGTGGCTAGTGAAGCAACCATAACAAATATAGCATCCATCAAATAATACTAACTATCACCCAGTGTGCTCTAGATATATGATAACTTGTATGACCTCTAAGTCAGGGACTAGTGGTAATCCCGGTTCTCCATCGTACTCTTGTATCTCGCAGCCTAAAGATGGATACGTGCCTTGCAGACTAAAGCGAGACACTGGACCTAAAGCCATTGGTCCATGGTATATGGATTCTCGCTACCAATACATGGACGTCCCTACTATACAATATCCCTACTTCGAGTACAACAAAAAACTCTCTCGTTCATCAACGATCCCTTAGCACATGCATATTCATTCGAGCCTTATTAGCTCAATACAATTTCCACTATACGGATAAGTACAAACCAAACGGAAATGTCTGACATCTATCCTGAAGTCCAAAGCCTCATCTTCCACCTTCAGATTCGTCGGCATGTACCCAAACATTACTCTATAACTTATCTTATTCATTAGGTTTCTGTGTATATGAAACCCCAATGTACAAAATATTCCCCTAACATCCGATCACCACTAATCGGCGTTTTCAACCAAAAACAACCAAACAAGCAACCATGCAACCAACATCCATACATACATCCAAAACAGCATTTATACAACATGTATAATACATCCATATCAACCAATGGGGAAATCATATCAAAATAGCCCAAATCTAATAATTCCCTAACAAGGGCGCGTCGATGGGAAATATGTGATGTTCAATATATATCATTTAAAATACTTCTATTTTCATTTATAAAAATCTAGTAGGTGTATAAGTATAGGAGAATCACGTTATGAGTCCAAAAATTATTCCAAAACATCGATTTAATACTATACAACCAATCATAGTATGGTGAGACATAATATCACTTACCTTCATAAAATCTGTCCAAACCAATGCCAAAGCGTAGATCACTCCATCACGAGCGCAATGAAAGAAACCACATCCAAAATGGACCTCGTATGCAAAAGGTAAGGATCACATAAGAATCGGGATTAATAAGATAATTGATTAACTAAATTAAATAATCAATTACCTTAATTATTCTTCCCCAATTCCTAATTACTTGTGCATATTTTCTTCCTGTACATGCACGTACCATGGCCACCATCCTCTCCCATCGATTTCTCATTCAATACTCAATGAAACCACGATCCGTCTTTGGCAAATCGTCCCTCTTCTCGCTCTCTTCGATCTGCACCCAACCACATATCAACCGCACCTCTCTGTTAAAACGCAACCCGATACCATGCTTTGTGCAGGCTTCCCAATGCAAATCACCACAATAGATCAGATCCTTTAAAATTTTTGACGGTGGTAGATATCAGCAAGAGAAAGTCGATGGCGATCTCCGTTTCGCCTATCGTCTCTCTGTTCTCCAACTAGATCTAATGCTAGATCTGACCTCTACGACGTTGATGTTGCCAACCACAGTTGATCGAAATTCCACCACGGTCATCGTGAAACTCTCGTCCTTATAATGTTAACGGATTTGGTTTAGCAATTTATCGTCGAGCGAAGTGGTCGATTTTGTTTTTTGAATGGAATATGATGAGCGACCATTGTTTTTGAGAAGTGAATGGAATAGCATAATGGATTAGAGAAAGAGGAAAGGATTTGAATATTATTTATATTAATATTTTATTCCATTCATTTATCTTCTCAAATAAATGGTCATTCATTTCGAGTCTGTACGATTACACGACTCGTCCATCGCAACGAAACTCGTCTGCATACATCACCTCATTTTTCCGGATCCAATGGTATGAATTTCATCGCTATTTGAGACTGTGCCATGGGATGCTAATTTCATGAATTTCGAGATTGTTTCGGGCATCGGATCGCCGATCTCCAAATTACCGATCTACATACTTATTGTAACCCAATCCAAACTCAATGGAAGTGGTCTCGAGTCCTAATTCGACCATATGCGAAAAATCATATTTTTGGGCCTTCATTTAATTAACGATTAAACATTTAAATCAGCTATTTAAATATCCAATCATTAAAAATATGGGTCATTACACCAACCCTCTTGGCTAGTAGTGGTGGACTAGAGAGATCCCTATTCGGGTGTCCGTAGCTGATGAGCAGCCCCAAACTCTTGGCTAGAAGTGGTGGACCGAAGTGATCCCTATTCGGGTGTCCACAGCTGACGAGTGGCCTCAACCTTCTTGACTAGCAGTAGTGGACCTGAGTGATCCCTATTTCGGTGTCTACAATTGATGATCGGCTCAACATTCTTAGCCGATAGTGGTGGACTAGAGTGATTCCTATTCGGGTGTCCACAGACGACGATGGCTTAACCTTCTTAGCCGGCAGTGGTAGACCAGAGTAATCTCTATTCGGGTGTCTAAGTTGACGATTGGATAAACCTTCTTTGCCAGCAGTGGTGGACTGGAGTGATCCCTATTCAGGTGTCCATAGCTGACAACGACTCAAATTTCTTAGTGGCAATGGTGGATCGAAGTGACCCTTATTTAGGTGTCTACAACTTAAGATTAACCCAACCTTCTCAGCTGGCAGTGGTGGACCGGAGGGATCCCTATTCGGGTGTCCACAACTGACGATCAGCTCAACCCTCTCAGCTGGTAGTGGTAGACCGAAGTGATTCCTATGTGAATGTCCACAACTAGCGATCGGCTTATTTTCTTTCATCAACAATAGTACGCCAGAGTAGCACTACTCCGGTGTTCACTATTGTCAATGACTTCGATTTAACGAATGGTCAAGGAGAACCAAACTCACCGATAATCTAGACATGATAGCCGCCTAGTTTGTTCTTCCCTGGCATACGGACAAGTTCGACAATAGCAAATGGTGAATCACAGTTCAGATTTACCCATGGCACATGAGGGTTGTATCATACACAATAAAAGTTAGAAAAGAAACGGAAATCCACAAGCATAATAACAGATACAAAATCATGCATTCAAGTCATACTCATCAGATATCCAGATGATTATAAGTCAAGAAATCACAAAGTATCAAGAAACAATACATGCTCGATCTCAATAACACATCAGAACTAGTCGAGATCGAGTAGGAATGTCTAATACAAAAAATATGCACACACAGTGAGTTTGTTTCAAGCAAAAAGAAAAATACTCAGATAGAAAACAGATGTGGCATCATTTGGACCCAGACTTTGAAATGGTCTTCTAACTGTGATGCCTCAAGCCCTTGTGTTCACCCTCCTTTCTCTCCTCTTCCTTCTTAGCAGTAGCAACCGCATCAAGTTTAGCTTATTTCTTCTATATTTGTTTCAGCTTCTCGTAGGCCTCAAGCTTAACTCTTGCCAAGTCACCAGGATATTTCAGCAGAACTTGGTGCCTTAGTGCTTCCTCCCCATCAAAGTCCTGTTTACGATCAGTAGCACCCATTATCTTAATGTCAATGTCGTCTTGGAGAACAACAATCATCTTATGGTGAGCTTCTCCGGCTGAAGGGTCTGACGAGACAGGGGCATAGCGGTTGATGGTGGAACATCAGAAGTAATCACAAAGATAAATGGATATTTTGCAAGCTTGCTACATGCAGGGAAGTAAGGGGGCAGTCGGGCATAGGTTTATTCAAGCGGGCTCGGACGTACTAAGCAGTGACCCGTGGAATGTAGAAAAAAATCTTAACTCCCTGTGAGGAATTAGGGGCATCGCTGGAAGGTTAGATGTGAGCTAAAGGAGGACAGGTTCCAGAAGGCTGGCTCTTGGCTGGTGGATTTGAAGAAATGTAGAAAATAGTTAGTGAAACATCATGCATGGGGCATAAACAACTGATTTCGAGATCTGACCTTGCATCGTCATTACAAAGGTCGAGCCATTCTTCTTTCCTTTCTCTGCTTTGTCCTTCTGGGCCTTCTCAGCTTCAGTTAATTTAATGTAGCCCAGGTGGATGGCTTCTGTTTCGTCTGCGGAGTAGCGAGCATCAATGGCGTCAAGGTTGAAAGGCGAGCCTCCTTACTCACTAGCGGCCTTTGCTTCTCTAATTAGCTACTTTTGAATAGAAACCATGACCTCCTGGTAATCATCCCTCCATGCCAAACTCTTCTCTATGAACATTATATAATAGATTTCATCAAGGTGCCCCTTAACCTAGTCCAGTTGGCTATTTGGTTCATCGCACTCAGTTCATAGTTTCTTGGGCCAACTTTGTTGGGCCTAGAAATTTCAATAGCCTTACCCGTAGTTAAAGCCTTGATCTTTGCTTGGAGAGAAACTCTGTCGGCTCTCCACTCCATCACTTTCATTTTTAGGTCATCAAAGCTAGGCTCCACCGACTCAGCTACCTTTCGAATCTCCTCCAACTTCTCAATCATCTCGGCCTTGACATTTTTGTAGGCATCAAAGAACCGAGTGGCCTTCTTGTTATATTCCTTCCTGGAGTGTTCAATGTTGGTAGCACACTCCTATTTCAACCGCTCCAGCTCTTCGGCGTGAGCAGCATTAGGATTTTTGATCTCCACGGCATGTCGGTTGGTCTAATCGGTTTGAGACTACTCTAGTGCTTCCACCACTCTCTTATGGTTCAAGGGCTCCTCATGCAGCTGCTTCCTCAAGTCAAAAATTCTTAGGTTCAGGTCAACATTGTTTTTACTAATCTCTTCCCCTCCTTGAGAACTTTGCCATGATACTCCGATAGGGCCTTAAATCCACCTAAAACATCCACAAGGAGATCTATTAACCCCGTAGAGGAAAGAGGTGGTTCATCGGCAAGTTGGCGGGCCAGGGGATCTCTTGGTTGGTAAGGCTGCTGGAACTCGTTAAACTTTGGGTTCGTCGGGTCGGTAATGATGGTGACTCCTTCCTTTCCCTCTATCCTTGTCCCCATAGGCAAGGACTATCGCTCCTCTTCTATCCACCTTCTCGAGGCTCTAAGTCAAATAAAGGGAAAGGTGATAATCAAGGAGATTCCGAAGGGCGAACATGGGTCTAGGATCTAGGCTTTGAGCCAGGAGAGCGATGCCATTTGTCAGAACCATGTTTAGGATCATGGTCTTGTAGGTTCAACTTCACCCTAGAGGGGAGGGGGGTGAATAGGGTGATACTAATAACTATAAAAATTAATGCGAAAATATAAATTAATTGCAGCACAGATAATAGCAGAATAATAAAAGCAGGAAGATAATGCAGAAGAGATCACACACAAATTTACCCAGCTTCGGCAAAAACCTGCCTACTTGCTGCCCCAAGGTTTTTATTAGAAATTAAGCAGTCAAACGCTTACACACGTAAACTTGCGACACCCACTATCGACTAACCTAACTCTATGCTCAAAACCCTGCCACAACTCAGCCACTGAGTTCGAATTCTCGAACTACACCACCGTAGTTCGCCCCTAGTCACACAACTAGAATTTTACAGAAGTTTAAAAGAAAAATACAAATTAAAAAAAACAAAACTAGAAACCCTAAATTAAAATTAAAAGCCCAAAGGCAATTATATGTCGGCCCAAAAGAATGCAGTGATAAAAAAAATTCTCCCCATTTTGATTTTTATTTCTTCGGCCCATATCCTTTGCTTTGAAAATGGTTGCCTCATCGTTCGTTCCTCTTTCAACAATTTAGGGCTTTGCGAACTGAATACTCCGACTTCAGTTGATCGATCGAATATATGTTTTTGCATTGCTTGCTTTGTCGATCGATCGTCTCTTTGATTTGCAAATGGCTGCTTCAATTCGTCGAGTTCGATTTGAATAAATCTGGTATGTGATTTCCTTTGTTACTCTCGTTGATATGCTTGAACTTGATACGTTTGAATGCCGAGATGTTAATGGTATTTATAGGAATTAAATCCCCTAAATGTTCGATTCATATATTTGACTTGATTTCATCACGTTGCTATGCTCGGCCATACGATTTTGATTGGTTTCTTGTGATTAATCCTGACTGGTTCAATTTTGAATATTTTTCTGATGTCCTTGGCTTGATTACTACAGCTTGTTTGATTTTCTGATTTTTCGTTTATATGTGTTATCATCTAGCTTTGGATTTGGTTCCGTTCTTTTCTCTGTTGACATCTCTGATTTCGGCGATTTTGATTTTGAGATAATTGACTTGGTTATTGTACTCGCAATATTATCAGGACTTGCTCAATTCGGTTATCATCTTGGTCACCACAGCTTTGACATTGTTATTTTTAAAATCTAACATGTTCGGATAGAAATTCCTGTGACATTAACTTTGTTCATTCTTTGCATTTGAGTTGATCTGGTCGCACTTCATTTCGATGTTGTTACCATTATTGCACTGTGTCTCGTTCAAGTGTGTTCGTTAGTCTGCACTGTGCATTGAACTTGTCCATGCGGTCTGCACTTGTATTCAGTTGCACATTTTCTTGAGTTTGGTTGCTTATGTATGTATATTAGTGCTCTGTCCATTTTATTGAACATGTGTACATGATTGTTGAGATGCTTTTGGTCTACATGTATATTGATGTCACCTCTATAGCATTGTGTCTTGTCCACCACTTTTTGTCTGTGCATATATACCTTGTTGTACCGGTGTGTGTACATTTGAGCACTTTGTGTTGAATTCTGGTTGACATTGTGTACATGCTCATGTGTTGCATGAGTATGGTCATTGTATAGTTGAGTTTGTCTGTGCAGTCAAGTATGCACTGAAATGTTGTGTACTATTGTATTCTCTAGTTCTTATGTATTTGTACCCAGTTAGTTGAGTTATCTTGTTGCCTTTGTATATACATGTTGCTTCACTGTTTTGAAACATTTAGACTGTATACATTTGTCACTGCATATTGCTGCAACTTAATTTGCTTTGCACTCTGAATGCTGGTCATCTCCACTTATATACATACATTTATGTATGTATATATGTGTGTGTTCATGGAGTCTGGTTTGTGTGCCTCTTTTTGCCTTTGATGTTTTGATTTTATATGTGGAACCTAATATGCGTATGCATGTGTGCCTCTGAGTTTAAGCTTGCATTGTCTTCGACATTGCCTGACCATATGCATGCTTCGAGCCTCTGTTTCACTGGTGGTTGTTTTGCATTGAGTTGTATTCATGTGAGCTTCAAGTGCTCCTTTGTATAGTTCATGTTGACTGGTCACCACTTTGTTGTTGCTTCTGAACTTTGTCTTGGTTGAAGTGTTGCATTCATCACTTTGTACTTTTGAGCATGTTGAACTGTTGTTGGGTCTATTCTTTGTTTTTCTTGACCACCATACCTGATTTTGTACATTTTGTCTGGAGCAGTTCTAAACAACATACATTTATACATATATATGTATATATGTATACATGTGTATATGAAACTGTATATATGTATGGGCACCACTGTTATCTTGATACTGCTTTGTTTGCATTGAGTTGTTGTGTTTATGTCTTTGATTTCTGAGCCTGGGCATGTGTGCTTGTTATTGCTCTGTGTCTTGGTTGTGTGAACTTTGTGCTCTGACCAGTCTGGATTCATTCGTGTTGAACTACTTTGTACTTTGGTCCATTGATGATGATGATGTCTAAAGCATTGTGACTTTGTTCTGGTTGAAGTCTTCATGTGTCTGCACTTCTGTTGTCTTCATTTGGCCTTGCTCATTAATCTGGTTGAAATTTGTGGCCTTGGATTCACTTGAGTTTGAGCTTGTGCCTTATCTGGTTCACTTGAAATTTGAACTTTGAACTTAAGAATTGTTATGTTGATTTGGTCGAGACTCATATGCACTTGAGTTGAATCCAGCCTCGGCTTAAGTTTGACCTTGTGCTCTCTTGTCCCTGTAGTTTTAACAAGTGTATATTGGTGTGCACGGCCTTGTGGCATGTATAGTGATGCACTGTGCATGTCACAAGTTGTTCGTGTAGATAGATTCAAATAAGAAATAAATGACGAACAACCCAAGTAACTGAGGCAAACAATATTTTCAAACACACATTTTATTTTACACTGCACAAATATTTCTTTTTCAATTTTACTGCAATAGTGTTTACTTTGCAGATAATTCCGATGCTGGATTCAAGCTGGAATAAAGTTGAAGATAAATACGAGTGAATGAGTGATATGTAGTGAGGTGCTAATTTAAATGATAATTGTATAGTGAAATTTTTTGTTGTAATTTGAAATGTTGTATATATAGCGAGAGCTCAAATTTTTGTACTATTCAAAAATTGTAATAAAATATTTGTTTGAATAAAATATCTGTTTGAATTTAAATTTTGTGTTATTTATTTTATTCAGCAAATATTTATTTAATTATGTGAAAATAAAATAGTACAATAACAAATACATTTAAATGAATATATATATATGTTTATTATCATTAAACAAAAATCATATACTAGCATATTCAACAATCTCCCTTTTTTGATGATAACAAACATATATTTAAGATTTTGAATTTATTAAATGTATTTGGTCATTGATGAACTCTATTTGCTCCCCCTATTTGAATGCTCCCTCTCTACAACAAAGCTCCCCCTTCATATATGCATGAAAATAAATAAAAATATGCTAATGAATCTATATGGGAATATGAAAATAAAAAATAAAATATTTGACCTTTATTTGCCAAAATCTTAACTTTTCTCTCCCCCTTTTGTTATCAGCAAAAGAGTAACATTGTTAGAAAAATAGAGATAAAGTGATAGACACTAATACAACATTAATACCCAATCGAGTATAAATATTAAATTTCAATAAAAAATCAAACAAAAATCATAAATACTCTGTTAGGCGCATATTCCACTTTAGAATGATAGGGGTTATATCGGTATATAAAACCATATAGTTGTGTCTATTTGTGGTATATTTATATCAAGAATTTGAATATCCACTAACCATGCATAACCGTTAGGACTTTTAAATGAGATTAGTAGTATTCCCAATAAAAAAAGAAAAACAAATTTCAAGTATCTTCTAACCACGCATAACCGTGAGGACTTTTAAATGGGATTAGAATCAACTCGTCTATTTAATAACCAATTTTGATATGTGTTCCATACATGCATAACCGTGAGGACTTTTAAATGAGCATGAAAGCACATAAACAAATATTCCAAGTAATTCACCCATGCATAACCGTGAGGACTTTTAAATGAGAGTGAATACTTTGGATGTTAAAAAAAATGAATAATTTCCTGTTTAAAAATACCACATTTTGACATACTATATTGGATTTTGATGAGTGATGGTCGTTAGAAATATGATAGATGTAGAGATGGTCATGGAATTTTTACCAACAAAAAGTTTTTATAACGCTTGTTTAAATTTTTAAAGAAATTTACTAAATATACTATCTCAAGTCATAATATATGATTAATATCAACACTCATCACTTTTTCAATCACTATTTATCTTTTCGATAATCAGTAAGGAGTCAAATTAGTTAATGTAATCATTTAAGATCAAATCCAAAAATAATTATAAAATCAAATTTTCTAAAATACCACATTTTGACATACTATATTGGATTTTGATGAGTGATGGTCGTTAGAAATATGATAGATATAGAGATGGTCATGGAATTTTTACCAACAAAAAGTTTTTATAACTCTTGTTTAAATTTCTAAAGAAATTTACTAAATATACTATCTCAAGTCATAATATATGATTAATATCAACACTCATCACTTTTTCAATCACTATTTATCTTTTCGATAATCAGTAGGGAGTCGGATTAGTTAATGTAATCATTTAAGATCAAATCCAAAAATAATTATAAAATCAAATTTTCTAAAATGACTAATCTGAATTGAAGTCAACAAAAACTATTTTCTGAAAGGGGTTTTAAAAAAATGTCTGCTAATTTGAAAATCATCTGAAATGAAAAATATGCAAATATTTTCTTTGTAAATGTGATGCAACTAATGGATGTCTCAACGTAAAACACTTTCCACTAGTAAATTTTCTATCAACTAGGCTACCCGTGTAATCTGCCTCTGAATTTTCCTTTGACTCAGGTTATCATTAGATAGATATCATAAACCAAATCGTGGAGTGTGCAACAAATACCTTAATATCATTTTTATAGCTTTTAAATGAAATTCTTTTGAATTTGAATTGAAACCGAGCAAATAAACAAAACAGTGAACATAGTGTCAGATTTAGAACAAATATATCCACGTGTACCTAGAGTAATCATCAATCAATAAAACAACATCATTAGTCCGAACAAATCTATATGAACTAGTTCAAGGATTAACATACGATTTGACAACATTTTACATAATTCAGAATCAAAATCAACATTCATTTTCTCATCACATAACTGGCTGGTTTAAATCATATTATGGTACAGATTTTCACATTTAATATATCGTACAAGATAAATGTACCGTTACCTATTGTACCTTTGCGATAATTTTTCTTTGTTACCTATTGTGACTCTGCCACCTTTGTACTAGGCTAAGGAACTTTGATTTGTCGCCCATCGTGTGCCTGGAACAGCCAGAATCCAGGTAACAATGTTGTTGTTCCTTAGCCTGCCACCATACCTACACGAGGAAAGATTTTTGTGACCTATTTGTTTTTATAGGTCCATGATTGTTAGTGACAAAATATTTTAAAGAACAAGTTTGTGTAGAACCAAAACACTTTTTATTTGTTCCTTTTGGCACCAAATTTGTTTGACTTTAAGGGTTTTTACATTTGTGCCTTTTGGAACCCAAATTGGAACGGTTTTCACGTGTTTGGGTTTATACCAGCAATTATTGCGATTGCATCCAGTTTTTCCACAAATCGTGCACTCTGAATTGACTTGATTAATTTCGTCTCTAACAAGTTTAGATTGATTATACCCAAGTCCTTGTCTAACAGTATTAACAGTTTGTTTCCCTAATAGCGTATTTAACGATCTTTCTCCTTTGGAAAATTTTCCTAAAGTTGTAGACAATTGTTGGAGTTGCATTTTGAGAGATTCATTTTCATTCAATAATTGAGTGCACTTTTTAATAGAATTTTCTCTCCTAGTATTTTCACTTTCTTTCAAAATCATACTTTCATTTTCAAGTGATTTAATTTTAATTTTTTTAGTTTCTTCTTCGAATGATAGGCACTTATCACACTTAGGGCTTTTGTTTCGATAGTTTTTAACCAATTGATCAAGCTGTTTATTTAGTTCTATCAAACTATCTCTTTGTGATTTAATTTTAGCATACTTCTCCCTAAGTCGTTCAAAGCAGCCATTTACTTCGTGAAAATATATAAGTAATTCTGAGTGAGTGAGTTTTGATACCTCGCTTGGCTCGTCATCATCGCTATCAATAATACCACCTTGAAGACACAGATCTGCTTTTTCACTCTCACTGCTAGTGCTTTTAT
The DNA here is from genome assembly GCA_030737815.1 of Allium fistulosum. Classification (NCBI taxonomy): domain Eukaryota; kingdom Viridiplantae; phylum Streptophyta; class Magnoliopsida; order Asparagales; family Amaryllidaceae; genus Allium; species Allium fistulosum. The sequence continues at coordinate 869,802,845 of CM060904.1, read as the reverse complement.
TATCGTCAGCACTTTTATTCCATGTGGCTGCAAAACTTCTCCTTTTCGATTTCTTTCCTTGGCCGAGTCGATTCTGAGGACAATTGGGCTTGATGCGACCAGGTTTATTGCACTTGCGACAAATTATATATTGCTCTTCTGGGTTGTCTAGAACTTTGACTATTCTGCTTTTCAGTTGTTGATCTAGAGCTGGATTTCCATATTTACGGTTCCACTTTTTGAATCTCTTTATTAGTAGCGCCAATTCAGCTACCCCATCATCATCATCACTTTCCGTTGTTCCTTTGAGAGCTATTGGTTTCTTTCGAGTATCATCTCCTTCACGTTCTTCCTTGAATTTCAGTTCTAGCTCATAATTGGTGAGATTTCCGATGAGTTCTTCAACTTTGATTTGTTTCAAATCCTTTTATTCTTGAATGGCAGTAACTTTTGCTTCAAAATTTCGTGGAAGGACTCTGAGGATTTTTTGGACTATTTCCAATTCTGTGTATGATTTTCCGAAAGCTTTTGATTTGTATACGAGATTGGAAAGTCGTCCATACATCTCTTTGACATTTTCATCCTTGGCCATTGTGAAATTCTCGTATTCGCTACTAAGCATGGCAAGGCAAGATTCTTTGACTTGAGATGTTCCTTCGTGAGTCACTTCAAGTGTATGCCAAATTTCCTGCGCAGTTAGACAATGTGAGATACGATTAAATTCAATTTGATCTAATGAACAGATAATAGAATTCGTAGCTTTAGCATTAGCATTCTGTAGTTTATTTTCAAGATCTATCCATTGATCCATTTGTTTTTTAATTTCTTGATTATCTACCATTATAGTTGGTGTCCTATATCCTGTCTCGACAATATTCCAAGCATCAAAGGTTTTCAGAAAAATTTTCATTCTATTTTTCCAGTAAGCATATTCACCATTGAATAAAGGTGGTCTAACTATGGACTGACCCTCTGCAAAAGCATTATTAAAAGAAGCCATTTTAACAAAATTCAAATTTTTAAAACAAAAATTTGTTTTTGAAAAATCAAATCAAAAATTGGTTTTTGTTCCTAGCTCTGATACCACTTGTAGGATCGACTTTCCCCTAGAGGGGGGTGAATAGGGTGATACTAATAATTATAAAAATTAATTCGGAAATATAAAATAATTGCAGCATAGATAATTAGCAGAATAATAAAAGCAGGAAGATAATGCAGAAGAGATCACACATAAATTTACCCAGCTTCAGCGAAAACCTGCCTACGTGATGCCCCTAAGGTTTCTACTAGAAATTAAGTAGTCGGATGCTTACACACGTAAACTTGCGACACCTGCTATCGACTAACCTAACTCTACGCTCAAAACCTTGCCACAACTCAGCCACTGAGTTGCGAATTCTCGAACTACACCACCGTAGTTCTTCCCCTAGTCACACGACTAGAATTTTACAGAAGTTTAAAAGAAAAATACAAATTAAAAACAAATACAAAACTAGAAACCCTAAATTAAAATTAAAAGCCAAAGGAAATTATATGCCGGCCCAAAAGAATGCAGTGATAAAAAAATTGTCCCCATTTTGATTTTTATTTCTTTGGCCCGTATCCTTTGCTTTGAAAATGATTGCCTCTTCCTTCGTTCCTCTTTCAACAATTTAGGGCTTTGCGAATTGAATACTCCGACTTCAGTTGATCGATCGAATAGATGTTTTTGTGTTGCTTGCTATGTCGATCGATTGTCTCTTTGATTTGCGAACGACTGCTTCAATTCATCGAGTTCGATTTGAATAAATTTGGTATGTGATTTCCTTTGTTACTCTAATTGATATGCTTGAACTCGATACGTTTGAATGCCGATGATGTTAATGGTATTTATAGGGATTAAATCCCCTAAATGTTCGATTCATATATTTGACTTGATTTCATCACGTTGCTATACTCGACCATACGATTTTGATTGGTTGCTTGTGATTAATCCTGATTGGTTCAATTTCGAATATTTTTCTGATGTCCTTTGTTTGATTACCATGGCTTGTTTGATTTTCTGATTTCTCGTTCATACGTGTTATCATCTGGCTTTGGATTTGGTTCCGTTCTTTTCTATGTTGACATCTCTGATTTCGGCAATTTTGATTTTGAGATAATTGACTTGGTTATTGTACTTGTAATATTATCAGGACTTGTTCAATTCGGTTATCATCTTGGTCGCCACGGCTTTAACTTTGTTATTTTTAAAATCTGATATGTTCAGATAGAAATTCCTGCGACATTAACTTTGTGCATTCTTTGCATTTGATTTGATCTGGTCGCACTTCATTTCAATGTTGTTACCATTGTTGCACTGCGTCTGGTTCAGGTGTGTTCGTTATTCTGCACTATGCATTGAACTTGTCTGTGCGGTCTACACTTGTATTCAGTTGCACATTTTCTTGAGTCTGGTTGCTTATGTATGTATATTAGTGCTCTGTCCATTTTATTGAACATGTTACATGATTGTTGAGCTGCTTTTGGTCTGCATGTATATTGATGTCACCTCTATAGCATTGTGTCTTGTCCACCACTTTTTGTCTGTGCATATATACCTTGTTGTACTGGTGTGTGTACATTTGAGCACTTTGTGTTGAATTCTGCTTGACATTGTGTACATGTTCATGTGTTGCATGAGTTTGGTCATTGTATAGTTGAGTTTGTCTGTGCAGTCAAGTATGCACTGAAATGTTGTGTACTATTATATTCTCTGGTTATTGTGTATTTGTACCCTGTTAGTTAAGTTATCTTGTTGCCTTTGTATATACATGTTGCTTCACTGTTTTGAAACATTTAGACCGTATATATTTGTCACTGCATACTGCTGCAACTTAATTTTCTTTGCACTCTGAATGCTGGTCATCTCCACTTGTATACATACATTTATGTATGTATATATGTGTGTGTTCATGGAGTCTGGTTTGTGTGCCTCTTTTTTCCTTTGATGTTTTGATTTTATATGTGGAACATAATATGCGTATACATGTGTGCCTCTGAGTTTAAGCTTGCATTGTCTTCGACATTGCCTGATCATATGCATGCTTCGAGCCTCTGTTTCACTGTTGGTTGTTTTGCATTGAGTTTTATTCATGTGAGCTTCAAGTGCTCCTTTGTATAGTTCCTGTTGACTGGTCACCACTTTGTTGTTGCTTCTGAACTTTGTCTTGGTTGAAGTGTTGCATTCTTCACTTTGTACTTTTGAGCATGTTGAACTGTTGTTGAGTCTGTTCTTTGTTTTTCTTGACCACCACACCTGATTTTGTACATTTTGTCTGGAGCAGTTCTGAACTATATACATGTATACACATATATATATGTATATATGTATACATGTGTATATGACACTATATATATGTATGGGCACCACTGTTATCTTGATACTGCTTTGTTTGCATTGAGTTGTTGTGTTTATGTCTTTGATTTGTGAGCCTGGGCATGTGTGCTTGTTACTGCTTTGTGTCTTCGTTGTGTGAACTTGGTGCTCTGACCAGTCTGGATTTATTCATGTTGAACTACTTTGTACTTTGTTCCATTGATGTTGATGATGTCTAAAGCATTGTGACTTTTTTCTGGTTGAAGTCTTCATGTGCCTGCACTTCTATTGTCTTCATTTGGCCTTGCTCATTGATCTGGTTGAAATTTGTGGCCTTGGTTTCACTTGAGTCTGAGCTTGTGCCTTATGTAGTTCAATTGAACTTTGAACTTGAGAATGGTTATGTTGATTTGGTCGAGACTCATATGCACTTGAGTTGAATCCAGCCTTGGCTCAGGTTTGACCTTGTGCTCACCTATCCCTGTTGTTTTAACAAGTGTATATGGGTATGCACGGCCTTGTGGCATGTACAGTGATACACTGTGCTTGTCACAAGTTGTTCGTGTAGATAGATTCAAATAAGAAATAAATTACGAACAACCCAAGTAATTGAGGCAAACAATATTTTTAAACACACATTTTATTTTACACTGCACAAATATTTCTTTTTCAATTTTACTGCGTTAGTGTTTACTTTGAAGATAATTCAGATGCTGGATTCAAGCTGGAATAGAGTTTTTTTTGCAAGGCAAGCGGGGTTGGATGGTCCCCTACCACTTTATTGGTGCACCGTAGACACACATAGATACAAGAGAACATAGAAACAAAGGCACACCAATGAAGAAAAAACAAACAAAAACAAGAAACAAATAAGAACTTAGAAGATTGCTTCAAGTGCTCTTTTAATTCCAGGATCGAAAATGAAACCAAGGCATGATATGTCTGATCTGATAGCTGCATAAACTCTGGACCTTAGCTGCGTAGGGGTCAACCTGCTTTCCTGTCTGAACACATTATTATTTCTTTCTTCCCATATAACTCTGACCACTTTTTTAAGCATGTATAGGAATGATCTTTTTCTGTCACCAATGTCTCCTGTCAATCTAAAGATTTGATCCCAATGGTATGAGCTTGTACCAGCCACGAGAAGCTCTCCTGATATAAGCATAAGATCAGTCCATAGAGAACAAATGATAGGACAGGAGAAGAACAAGTGGTCCCTTGTTTCCTCATTAGCATTGCAAAAGGTACAAGACGTGTCTAAGAGCATCCCTCTATCTCTTAGCTTGTCCTTTGTAAATAATGTTTTATTTAAAATCTTCCAGAGATTGATATTTTCTTTAGCTGTATTGTCCTTTTTCCAAACTCTTTTGTACCATTTCCATGTTGTTAGATTATCAAAACCTGCCATAGAACTGTATAATAATGAAATAGAGAAAGTATTGGTTCCAATTGTATCGTTCCAATTTAATTAAATACGAGTGAATGAGTGATATGTTGTGAGGTGCTAATGTTAATGATAATTGTATAGTGAAAATTTTTGTTGTAATTTGAAATGTTCTATATATAGCGAGAGCTCAAATTTTTGTACTATTCAAAAATTGTAATAAAATATATGTTTGAATAAAAATTTTGTTTGAATTAAATTCTGTGTTATTTATTTTATTCAGCAAATATTTTCTTAATTATGTGAAAATAAAATAGTACAATAACAAATACATTTAAATGAATATATATATGTTTATTATCATCAAACAAAAATCATATACTAGCATATTCAACTGGTCTCCCGTGTCCCTAGCAGGGCGGTAGTGAACAGTTCCCTTGTTTAATCTCCGTTGGCAGCTACCCAATATTTACACTTGGCCCAAACAGAGATGCTGCCTCTTTCACATCTTTGAGAGGCACTTTTGGCCCTATCTGCTTCATCTTAGAGAGCAACTTTTCCATTCTTGGGCTCATACCGCATGCGATGACAAAGAATAACAAGTTAGTACCAGAGTAGACACTTGGAGAATGCATGAATATGGCATGAATGTGTATTTGTGCAAGTGTGAAGGCAAGAGCACATAGCGGCTACACAAACCCTTGGGATCCTCATCAGCCTCTAACTCCCGCTAAACCCCTGCAATGGATGTAGAGTCCGCATAGCTAATCCTATGTTCCGGATCTAAAAGGTAATCAGAAATAATAATATCTCGATGAATAAAAGTCTCTCCTTCCTCCTCATCGGGACCAAAAACTAGACGTAGGCTCCATCCACCTCCACATTAGGTGGGGTAGCACAACTGACGCCCTCGAAAGAGTGGGCTTCATCATGATCCAAAGCAGTGTGTTCACTATTGTGGGAATGAGAGCTTGCCTCTTCCTCCGTCCTCGTACGAATACTATCGTCTTCCAACTCCCTTAAGGTCCTCAACTGACCACTCTTACTGGGAACTATTTTTAATGCATCCATCGTCGGCTCCGTTGAGCCCGTTACCATGGTGAGGACAACTTCGAATGGATCAACAGTCGAAACGGCACCAAAAACAGAAGGTTAGGATAATGGTGCCTCAGTTGTCTCATAGGTAGTCGAGTCTTTCTTTTTCTAGGCTTTGCCAGGCTTTTGAGTAGAAGAGTTCCTGCCCCCCAATCGAGCGACCGGTCGCCAACAATCTGGGCTGCCTTAAATTATCATCAGTGATAAGGCGGGGAACCTCTCGAAGTTCTTTAGGAATTTTCTAGAGCCTATGCAGCATATCCTCTAAATCCTTCCCGATTGCGGCTTTTGCTACACCTGGAAGAATACCCAAAGACAGAAGAGTTAACTTCTAGATTGCGATTTCACAAAACAAGGAGATGAGATGAATGGGAATTCCACTGGTGAAAACATTCGAAGAGTCGTCCCTAACGAAGAAATACTCGCACTTGAACATACTATATTTCGAATATAGGTCCTCGACCAGCTTGAATTTACTCCCCGCTAAGAGATAAATGAAAGGAGAACCCTCTAGCTCGCTCTTTATAGAATAAAAAAAAAATCCTAATCTAGCGATGAGTCAGGGGCACCTAAAACTTCTTCATAAAGATGGCATACCCATTGGGATGCAGCTGGAATGGAGCAATTTTCAAGTATACTAAGAAACCAACAATCCACTGAGGAAGAGGAGGCGGAGCTCCAATTGCGCAATGATAGCGAGATTAAGCCATATACACCTTAGGTGGAGCATATGCTCATTATTTCGAGGTAGGTAAGAGAACATCCTCCCTAGGGATATTGTGGGTGGAAATAATAAGATCAAGTTGCTTGGCCATCAAATTCGAGGCCTTGGAGTAGATGGGGTTTATTAGCAGCTCGGATGGTCCATACCCGTGCATAAGAGAATGAGCCAAGCTAGGTTGATTTGTGCGGCATCCGAACTGAGCAGGGACCGGAGGTTGGAAGAAGAAGGAGCCTGATCTCCAGAAGTAGTAGAGGAGTGAGTATGATGACGTCCTGACAAACCTACCTAACCTGATAGATCGTCTCATGCATTATTCTAAAAATATGTAAATGTTCCTGTATATGTGTAAATGCATGAAATTGCTTTAAAAACATTTCCGTTTATAGATAACCGAACAACATCAAACTTTAAGCCAAGCCAAGCCAAGTCAAGCCAAATGGCATGTGAATAACAAGGACGGATGAAAAAATGGAAAGGGGATGCCTATCGAATCATGATCGAACTTGAATTGGCGATTGGAGTTGGATCAAAAGTTTGAAGATGGTGCATAACAATAACGGCTCGGGGGGACCAAGAGTTACTTTTTTTGAAGAAGGCTGGAAAATGAATGAGTGTGCCTAGTAGGATTTAGTGTGTTAGCTTATATACAGGAAGAGTCTTATCAAGAATCGAACCGATGGGGTGCTGAACCAAACATGGCACCCAAAAAGACATGCGCCGAACTAGTCTTAGCCACTGGACTTGGCACGTTGATCCAAATTGGAAATAAGGATGAAGATGTACTTCTACTGAGAAGTTCAAGGAGTTTCTCAACAAAGCCCACCTCGTAATCCATGAGATAGACTTTAAGGGGCAAGTGTTAAAGGAAAATTCACCCACATAGGTCAAGACAACAGAAAGCCTATGAATAGCCAAAAGAAAACTTGAAAAACAAGCAAAGGCAGAAGGAGGAAAGCTTGTGGGAAGAGTAAAGGTGAAAGGAGAAGGAGCATTCCCCCTGTTCAGTACCAAGGATACCAAATGGAGTTTCCTGTTCGGTACCCAAGGGGATCAAACAGAGATCGTTGTTCGGTATCTCAAGGTACCAAATCGAGTTTCTTGTTCAATACCTAAGGGTACCGAACAGAAATTCTTGTTAGCGACCTCAAGATATCGAACCGAATTTCTTGTTCGGTACCCTTGGGTACCGAACTAGGCCATATTCATTCATCAATGTCGGAGGCATCTGTTTAACCAAGTAGTAAGGGAGCTTACCGGACCAAGCAGAACCACAGATAGTCGAACCAATGGAGAGATAACATGAACTCAGCCAATATGGTGGTCGCATGCATTTTTGCTGAGCCAACACACCTCGAACCGAGCTTCTAGTCGAATTGAGAAAGTTATATATGGAATGAAATTTTCTTATATCGAAAAACCATTAATTACATTTGGTATATTCTGGAATATTCCTTTTGGGCGGTTTATAAATAGAAACATCTTAATTTTCTGATTTAATGACACCGTCTCTTCATCCCTATAAATATCCAAGCATTTGGCATACAAATAACCTTTTGGGATCTACAAAACTCATAGCCATAGAATTAATTATGCAGAGCATCTGTCACCATTCTGTTATAATTGCACTCTTTATCAACTATTTATAATATCAGAAATATAAGAGAAAGGAATAAAAACGAACAGTGGACGTACGCCTATTATGGATGAACCACTAAAAACCCTGGTGTACTTTACTTTTCCTACTTTTTATTCCATTTCTTGTGCAAACAATATCCTTAGTCTTCGCAAGACAACACACAAAGGTCATTGTGAAGTAATACTTGTAAGACAATTGCAAGGTCATCGTGATAGATCACTAAGTCAACTTTTGTGAAGCCATCACATACTGTTTTATTAGGGCCTTCATGACCCATATGAGGCTACGCAAGACAAGCTTATGAAGTAAAGTAAGGAGCCATAAAAAGGATGCTGCCGTGAAGAATCTTCCAGGGGTGTTGCATATCAAACTAACATGCAAATGCTGGATTCTTTCTTTAAAGATCAACCTGCACCATCCATTCATTCTAGGCGACATAGGGCGGTAATTCAACGACTGAAATCTTCTATAAATACATGGGTAACCCCCAAAAATGAATGAATTTTCTAAGTCTATCTTCTTCTTCATTTTCAATTTTTTATCTTGTGTAAGAAAAGATTGAACAAGAAACATTAATGGTCGACCATGCTGAAAGTGCGCTATTGATCGTGCTATATGGATATATGATAATACAGAGTATAGTGATGACAGTAAAACTGTAAATAGTGCGGAATATAAAAAGCAGTAGTAAAATAACACCAGATATTTTATACTGGTTCGGAGCACCGTCCTACGTCCAGTCCCAGACTTCTTCTGGAATTAACCAACTAACAATACCCTCACTTGACCCGGAGGAATAGGTTTAAACAACCCTTGAGCAGCCGAACAAGGACCTGAGCAACAGGACAGGATTTTGCCTCAGCAACAGAAGAGGTCTTTTCTTAACCCGAGCAGCAGAACGGATCAATAGTAAATACAAATTAGTTTCTGACTTCTTGTGTTCTTAATAACACTAATGAGTCAATGATGTACAGAACTTCCTATTATCTAATCCTCAAATTTGTGAATGTGAATAAGGATTGAAGGAAGAATATGATAGCCTTATAGAGCAAAAAGAATATTAGAGAGTAAGATCAGAAAGCAATAATTGAATCGATGATTTTGATGTAGAACTAACGTGTTTATATAGTTGTCTAAGAGATATAACCATTCACGAATAGTTCTCATCAAAAGAAGCATCTATTTAGATGAAATATGGATTTGAAACTCTTCATCAAAGGAGGTGTCTTTTCATAAAAATTGACAGTTGGAATACAGGAGTCGACTGGTCAAAATATACCAGCCAACTGGTCGAAGAAGGTGTGTGCACGTTTTATGTGCATGTTTATATATATATGAGCAAACTGCTGAACCAGTCGACTGGTTTAATTGTACCAGTCAACTGCTCTGGCTGTTTGAGCATATATATGCATATTTTCCAACTCATTTAAAATTACGATGAAAGTGGATAATTCCTTGATGTTTGTGAGAGATTTTGAGGATAGATTTTAACAAAAAATAACTACTCTACAAACATAATATACATGTACTAACACATTCATACAATGTGACCTTGAGATCTCCAAAGTGCTAGCATATCTCCTTCGGTTAGTAGTTGCATCTTCTTTGCTTTTTCTTGTTAATTATTTTACGTTGTCATGAATCAAAATCCATGATTCAACATTCTCCCCCTTTTTGATTGATGACAACCTGTATAAGAAGAAAATATATATCGTAGCAAAAGAATATAAACTCCCCCTGAATTTATTATTCCTCCTTAATAAATGGCTATCGGTTTCCTGCAAATAAAATATTAGTCCACCTATGTCTCTCCCCCTTTGTCATCGACAAAAAGGAAAAATAGAAGCATTGTATAACCAGATAGCATATATAGAATATGAAATATGAACAAAAACAGGTAGCAGTAGTAGCAGTAGTCATAGAGAGACTAGATATACATGTCTCTTATAATAGTAAAGTAGTGAATAATATTCCAAAAACCATCACCAGAGATAACCACGAATGATTAGTCGGAATCTGTTTGTTCATCATCTCCTTCCTCTTCTTCTTCTTGAATGTCCTTCCCTTTTCTTTTGTGCTGTGGTTCAGAAGAAGGTCCGCCAATACTTGGAGAAGAACTAGTAGCTTCATCTGAAGTGCTCCATGTGAATTGAGGTGCAGGACGTTTTCAATTTATGAAACTGAAGAAGAAAGAATCGGTTTTGAAGAGATGCAGATGAGGTGTCAAAAAACTATTGGGTGGAGGAGTGAAAAGTATTCCGGTTTGCATAAAATTTTTTAAAATTGAAGTCCAGCAGTCGACTGGTGAGTGAAATCCAGTCGGCTGTTTAAGCTATCCGGAGAAAAACTTAGGTAAACCAGTCGACTGGTGGAACTTAGTCGACTGGATAAGGAAACCAGAGAGCAAACAATGTTAAGGCAGTCGACTAGTAGAAACCTGGCAGTCGACTCCTGGAACAATTTTTGTATAGAGAATCTGTGACTTGAAAAAATACTATATGTATCTAAATTGTGTACTAATATATATATATATAAATAGGAGATTTTCATACACAATAACAGTATGTCCAACATTCATTTCATGTGTGGTTGAGATTTTTGATCAGTGGAAAAAATATATATTATTTGAAACAGAGAATTAGGAACAAAATACAAATACAGTAAGAAATCATTTGGAAGATTTCTTTGGAGTCTTCTTTTGAGATTTCTTAGGAGTTGTCTTCGGTGTGGTTTCCTCTCCTGGTTCTATTTTGGTATTCTCAATATATGGTTGAAGAGGAGACCAAATGTTATTCCGAGACGTATAATTTGGAGAGACTAGAGGAGGTTGAGGACTTGGTTCCCATGGATTATAATTAGAGGAAGACGGTTGAGAAGTATGAGGATGAAAAGATGTTTGTTGATGTACGTTAGATGTAGAACAACCACAAATTTTCGATCCGATATCTGCAAGAAACTGAAGACGTCTTGAATTTGTTTTCTGCTCGTAATACATTTCACGGTTAAGTTCAACTAGTTCCCATTGATAGTGATGCATATCATTTATATTTTGTTTAGTATCCAGGGAACCGAAAAACAAAAACCGCCTAGACTTCTTCTATTTGGGAGTGTATCCGGTATGATTTCTAGCAGTTGGAGTGGGTAAATGAGAATCAGAGGAATCATATGCAGAAGATGGTGTTGAAAAATCTTCGCATGATGGTTCATCAGAAGAGTTGTGGTTAGAAGCCATAAGAATGATAAAATTTGCCAAGAAGAGTTCTAGAGTCATTGTTTTGAAATGAAAGTAAACTGTACTTTTGTTTGTAAAATAAAGTGTGAGGATAATATACAACTAAGGAGTATATATATAGGTAAAAGCTTCAGAAACTATAGATGGCTAAAAAAGATTTCTACCAGAAGAAAAAGAGAGATAAAGAGAAAATAAAGGAAACAGGTAGTTACATAATAACTGAAAGATGTTATAAAAACAGAAAACATAAGAAAGCAAGAAATACACATAGCTTAGTTGGAAATTATATCTTTAAGAGAGACGATACCAAGTTCTCGTCTAAATTTAATAAAAGAATTTTCATTTAAAGGTTTAGTAAAAATATCAGCCAGTTGATTTTCTGTAGGAACAAAATCTAAATTTATTAAATTCTTTTCAATACAATCACGAAGAAAATGGCGACGAATGTCAATATGTTTTGTTCGTGAATGATTGACTGGATTTTTGGATAGATTTATAGCACTGGAGTTATCACAATATATTGTTGATTTAGATAGGTCGAAACCAAAATCTTTAAGTGTTTGTTGCATACATATGACTTGAGCACATGCTAAAGCTGCAGATATGTATTCTGCTTCACAAGTAGATAGTGAAACACAATTTTTTTTTACTAAACCAAGATACAAGAGACCGTCCAATAAAATGGCAAGTCCCACTTGTACTTTTTCTATCCGTTCGACTTCCTCCAAAATCAGCATCGCTATAGGATACTAATTCGAAAGGACATTCTTTAGGATAAAAGAGTCCAAAGTTCTTGGTTTTACTGAGATACCGTAAAATTCGTTTCACTGCTCTCATATGTGATTCTTTAGGATCTCCTTGAAATCGTGCACATAAACAAACACTCATCATTATATCTGGTCTACTAGCAGTTAAATAAAGTAATGATCCAATCATGCTTTGATATAATTTTTGGTCAACACTTTTGCCATTCTCATCTTTTTCTAGATGTATTGTTGTACTCATAGGAGTTGGTTTGGCAGAAGTATTTTCCATACCAAAACGTTTGATTAAATTATTACAATATTTTTCTTGATTTAAAAAGATACCATTTTCAAGTTGTTTAATTTGTAAACCAAGAAAATAATTTAATTCACCCATATGGGACATTTCAAATTCTTTGGTCATTATGTTTGAAAATTCTTTACATAGTTTTTCATTAGTAGACCCAAAAATAATGTCATCAACATATATTTGAATAACTAAAATATCCTTTTTATTTCTTTTAATAAAAAGAGTTTGATCAACCTTCCCAATTTCAAAACCAGAATCTATAAGATAACTTTTGAGACGATCATACCAGGCACGAGGTGCTTGTTTAAGACCGTATAAAGCTTTCTTTAACTTATAAACATGGTCTGGAAATTGTTCATGTATAAATAGAGGAGGTTGTTCAACATAAACATTTTCTTTTATAAAACCATTTAAAATGCACTTTTAACATCCATTTGATAAAGTTTAAAATTATGAAAGCATGCATAGGCCAATAAAATACGTATTGCTTCTAATCTAGCGACCGGAGCAAACGTTTCTTCATAGTCAATTCCCTCTTCTTGATTATATCCCTGTGCAACTAATCTAGCTTTATTTCTAGTGATATTTCCAAATTCATCTGCTTTATTTTTGAAGACCAATTTTGTACCAGTGACTGATTGATCACTAGGCCTTGGAACTAAATCCCAAACTTCATTTCTTTCGAATTGGTTTAGTTCTTCTTGCATAGCGATAATTCAATAATCATCAGTAGAGGCTTCTTTAATATTTTTAGGTTCAATTGAAGAGAGAAAAGCTACATGACCCATTTGATTTAATTTATTTCCTGTTCTAACATTTGAATTAAGTTCTCCAATCACATTTTGAACAGGATGATCCCGTAAAATTCGAGGTGAAGATCTTATTTCTGTTTGAACATGATTATCAATTTGATTTTCATTATGAACAATGTTTTCAAAATTCTCAAAATTTGCAGTTTCAGTATTTGTGATATTTTCAGAAAATTCTTCATCATCTTTTATACTTGGTTTAGTAATAAAATTTTCATCAAAAGTTACATGTAATGTTTCTTCAATAATTTTTGATCTTTTATTAAAAATTCGATATGCTTTGCTTCGATCTGAATATCCAATAAAGAATCGTTCATCAGATTTTGGATCAAATTTGCCAAGCTGATCTTTAGTATTTAAGATAAAACATTTGGAACCAAACACTTTAAAATACGAAATATTTGGTTTTCTGCCATAGAACAATTCATAAGAAGTATTCTTGGTTAGTGGTCTAATAGAAACACGATTCAATACATAACAGGCTGTTGCAACTGCTTCTGCCCAGAAATGTTTTGGTAGCGTGCTTCCATTTAACAAGGTTCTTGCACTTTCTTGTAAAGTTCTATTTTTTCGTTCTACTACTCCATTTTGTTGAGGAGTTCGAGGAAAGGGAAAATTATGGATTATTCCTTTCTTTTTACAAAAATGTTCAAAAGCTTCGTTTTCAAACTCACCACCATGATCACTTCTAATATTTTTTATTTTTAAATTCTTGAAATTTTGTATTCTTTTGACAAAAGTTTTGAAATACTCAAAAGTATCACTTTTGTTTTTCATAAAAATAGTCCAAGTATATCTAGAAAAATCATCAACAATTACAAACACATACTTACTATGATTTATGGATTGTACTTGAGTTGGTCCGAATAAATCCATGTATAGTAATTCTAGTGGTTGTACTGTTGAAATAATCTTTTTAGATTTAAAAGATGACTTAGTTAATTTTCCTAATTGACATGCATCACAAATATGATTTACTTTAAAATTCATTTAGGTAAACCATTTACTAAATCATTTTTAGAAAGTTTATTTATAGCTTTGAAATTAGTATGACAGAAACGTTTGTGCCATAACCAAGGATCATTTTCTTTGGCTATTAAACACATATCTGAATTATGATTTATTTTCATATTAAGAACATAAATATTTCTGTCTCTATTACCTTCAAAAATAAGATTTTCATTTTGATCAAAAATACTACATTTATTTTCTGAAAAAGTGATTTTGAATCCTTTGTCACATAATTGGCTAATGCTTAAAAGATTGTGCTTTAAATTTTTAACTAATAAAACATTTGAAATAAGAGGTAAATTAGATGTACCGTTGTTGCTCACATCGCCTTTGCCGATGATAAAACCTTTGGAATTGTCTCCAAAAAGTGACAGAGCCTCCTTCTGAGTAAGTAATATTTGATAGCATATTTTTGTCTCCTGTCATGTGTTTTGAGCAACCACTGTCTAATATCCATTTTCCTCTCTTTTTGAGTGGGACCTGCAAAAAATAAGAAAATAATATTGGTACCCACTTTTCTTATAGGGTCCTAAGAGTTAGGTCTTAGGAAACCAAACCCAAGAGGGTTCAGTATTCCCTTTAATAATATAATTTTCATTTTTGTATACAGATTCAAAAAAGGAATTTATATATTTCTTCCTAATCAAACTGTTGTTTGTTTTATGAATCCATATTTTTATAGTTTTTGAACTGGTCCCTTTTGAATTATCTTTTGTGATCTTACTTTTAGAATCTTTTCTCCATTTATTTTCTATTTTATGGGGAGCTATTGATTTCTTAACATATCCTAGACCTCTTTTATTTGAAACAGATTGAGAATTTTCAATAATTTTAGACAAATTTTCTCTTCCTTTATTAAAGTTAGAAACATTTTTAGTAATAATTTCTAACTTACTTTTAAGGCCAATTTTGTCTAATTCAATCATTTTAACTTTAGTTTTTAACTCGTGATTTTCAAGAACTAAAGTATCATTCTTTTCCTTTTGGGTTTCAATTTCTTGACTTAATAAGGTAAGTTGAGAATTAACATTAGAGAATGATTTTTGAAGATTTTCAAGTTCTTCCTCTAGTATTTTCTTCTCATCTTTAAGCATATCCTTTTCGAATTCTGCTTTATTTTGATTTTCACGAGTTTACTTATACTTTCTTTTGAGATTTTTAAGAGTGTCTAAGAGTTATGAATTAATCTCAATTAAATCATCAAAAGTAAAATCACTAACCTCATTATCTGTAGCCATAAAACATACATTAGCTTGTTCAGTGTCACTCTCGCTTTCACTTTCAGATGATGAAGAGGAATCTGAATCATCCCATGTTACTGAGAAAGCTTTCCTTTTGTAATTGTCCTTCTTGCTCTTGTTTTTGTAGGTTTTCTTCTGTTTTGGACAATCTTTTTGAATATGACCTTTCTTATGACAATTATAGCATTCTAGAGCAAAGTTTGATGGTTTGTTGAATCCGTTATTGAAACTTCTTTTTCCATTATTTTTGTTAACTTTTCGAAATTTCAAAAACTTTTTGAAATTTTTGGCAATGAATGCAAGATCTTCATCATCAGAACCTTCTTCTTCTTCTTGTGCATGAAAAGCTATATTCTTTTTATCTTGTGCCTGTACTCTCTTTGCCTGCAAATTTACTTCATAAGACATTAGATTTCCTATTAACTCTTCTGGTTTCATGGTAGAGAGATCATTAGCTTCTTCAATAGCTAATACTTTTCTTTCCCACTCATCCGTTAAAGAGTTAAGGATTTTCGAAACAATATCAAAATCAGTATATTTTTCTCCTAGTCCTAATAGTGAATGGTAAATGTCTTGAAATCTAGAATACATGTCATTAATTAATTCACCTTGCTTCATCCTAAAGTTTTGAAATTGATTTTTGAGCATAAAGATCTTACTTTGTTTAACCTTATTAGTTCCTTCATGTGTGATCTTCATTGTACGCCATATTTCATACGCAGATTCACACATACTAATATGGTTAAACTCGTTTTTCTCTAAAGCACAAAATAACATATTCATTGCTTTAGCATTGGCAGTTGCATCTAATTTTTGTGTATTACTCCATGTAGAGTATTCTCCAGTAGGAGGAGTGTATTCTTTTTGTGAAATATTCCATGATTCAAAACTATTAGATTGCATATAGATTCTCATACGTGTAGCCCAGTAATTGTAGTTCATGCCATTGAAGAATGGAGGTCATGCTGTAGATTGACCTTCAGTAAAACTAGTGTTAGTGACAGTGCTAGTGTTATTTTCCATATTAGCAAAGTATCAAATAACTGTGTAACGGTTATAGGATGCCTTGCTCTGATACCAAATGAAAGTGCGCTATTGATCGTGCTATATGGATATATGATAATACAGAGTATAGTGATGACAGTAAAACTGTAAATAGTGCGGAATATAAAAAGCAGTAGTAAAATAACACCAGATATTTTATACTGGTTCGGAGCACCGTCCTACGTCCAGTCCCAGACTTCTTCTGGAATTAACCAACTAACAATACCCTCACTTGACCCGGAGGAATAGGTTTAAACAACCCTTGAGCAGCCGAACAAGGACCTGAGCAACAGGACAGGATTTTGCCTCAGCAACAGAAGAGGTCTTTTCTTAACCCGAGCAGCAGAACGGATCAATAGTAAATACAAATTAGTTTCTGACTTCTTGTGTTCTTAATAACACTAATGAGTCAATGATGTACAGAACTTCCTATTATCTAATCCTTAAATTTGTGAATGTGAATAAGGATTGAAGGAAGAATATGATAGCCTTATAGAGCAAAAAGAATATTAGAGAGTAAGATCAGAAAGCAATAATTGAATCGATGATTTTGATGTAGAACTAACGTGTTTATATAGTTGTCTAAGAGATATAACCATTCACGAATAGTTCTCATCAAAAGAAGCATCTATTTAGATGAAATATGGATTTGAAACTCTTCATCAAAGGAGGTGTCTTTTCATAAAAAATGACAGTTGGAATACAGGAGTCGACTGGTCAAAATATACCAGCCAACTGGTCGAAGAAGGTGTGTGCACGTTTTATGTGCATGTTTATATATATATATATGAGCAAACTGCTGAACCAGTCGACTGGTTTAATTGTACCAGTCGACTGCTCTGGCTGTTTGAGCATATATATGCATATTTTCCAACTCATTTAAAATTACGATGAAAGTGGATAATTCCTTGATGTTTGTGAGAGATTTTAAGGATAGATTTTAACAAAAAATAACTACTCTACAAACATAATATACATGTACTAACACTTTCATACAATGTGACCTTGAGATCTCCAAAGTGCTAGCATATCTCCTTCGGTTAGTAGTTGCATCTTCTTTGCTTTTTCTTGTTAATTATTTTACGTTGTCATGAATCAAAATCCATGATTCAACACATGCCATCAAGGATTTGTAAATTTGTGTAAAAGGACTTTAAACAAATTGCATAATGTAGTCTCATGATTGCAAGGCTATTTCTCATCAACTCTTGATTAACATATTTGACTAGGTGTGCAACCCTACTCAAATATTCCAAATTATCTTGGCCTAAATTTAGTACTAACAGGAATGAAAAATCTTTCTAATTTGATTAAAACATCAAAATTCCCTATAAATAAAAATGGCTTAGGGTTTTAATCTAAAAATAAGCATAGTAATAAGAAGCATGCTAAATTTGATAAGAATATCACGAAGAAACATGCTAGTTTATATACTAAATTCAAGAGACCGATAAATAGTCGATAAAAGCTTAAAAATGACACTATTAAAATATGGCTCCCGAAACCAAACTACCACTTCATTAGAAATAAATACAATGAAAATTTATTTTTAAGGTACATAATAATAGTAATTTTGTTTTAAGATGGACAACCAAACCCACTTGGATCAGGTTTCCTAAAAATAGGAATATATATCATGAATGGTATACTTAGTCAAATTCGATACCCTATTTTTTGTTATATTTTCATATAAATGTTATAACCATATCAATAATTTTGGTAAGGTTATCATTAACACTTAGGGGCCCTAACAATAAAAGGGTATCGATATATGTTTATTTTCAGGTAATTAATAAAAAGAAAAGATGGATACTCGATAGCAGATGTTCCAAACACATGACATGGAATGCCAGTATGCAAAAAAATACCGTCTATAAGATTGGTGGAACTGTCACCTTTGGGGACAATTTCAAAGGATATGCTATTGGAATGACGTACGTCAGCAATGTTGGTATACCTAACTCTACCCTTATAAACAATTTTTTTAGTTAAAAATTTAAAATACAATTCCAAAGGATATGCTATTGGAAAGGGTCTTTTTGGATTTTTGATTTGATTTTGATTGTTGTAAATTTTAATTAAACAGCATATATAGTGAATAAATCCTAAGCAAAGTGACCAGTTTTATGTTTCCAATTTATAGATTTATACTCACTAGATTTTCAGTTGATTAATCAAGAGTTTGCAAGTTATAGGGTTTACAGTTCACTAATAGAGGGATGTACTATTGTAACAACCCGCATATTTATCAATTTTATATTTAAATATTTTATCGTTAATCGGATTTTGGTCCGAAAAGCTACTTTTTGCATACGGTCAAATTAGGACTCGAAACCACCCCCATTGAGTTCAAAATGACGTTTGCAATCTTTTGAGTGTAAACTTCGATATGTTTGGAGATAGTGAAATTTTCGTCACTTTTTGCTTTGGGTTTTGGTTTGGGGCTGAACCATTCACTAACTTAGCCCAACCTCCTCTTTCTCTTCACAACTTCATTCTTCATTTCTAAAACATCAAAGGTTCTTCAAAAAAATGGTGGAGGGAATGGGAAATTAAAACTCCAAAGTCTTAATCTTCATTTGCAAATCCAACATCTACTCCGAATTCAAGTGAAGAACATAGATTCAAGCTTATTGTTGTTCTTGCTTAACTTTTAAGCTTCTCCATCATCAATTTCGTGGAAAAGGTGAGATTTTTATCTCACATCTTGCCTAAAATCGTCATTGGACTGTTGGGAATGATTCCCCATCACTTTAGCATGTATGTTTGCATTGGCTTAGGATTGGTTTGGCGAAAAACTCTGATTTTTAGTGATTTTGGAGAATTCCTGGGCTTAGGTCGCACTGTCTAGAAGTCACTGCCTGCAGATTTTCGTTCTGGACTTAGGTCGCTCGCATGCTCGGTCGCTAGGTCGTTTTGGGCTTTGGTCGCACTGTTTTCTTTAGGTCGCTCGGCCACATTTAGTTGCTTAGGTCGTTAGACCTTACAAACCTTAGGTCGCTTGACCATTGAAGCATCTCGAGACCTCGTTAGGTCGTTTTGCCCTAGGTCGTTCCACTTCCTAGTTCGCTCCCATTAGGTCGCACCTCTTTAGGTCGCGTCTTCCCTTAACTCGACCGTGTTAGGTCGCTTACCCCGCTAGGTCGCACCACTGTTAGGTCGCGTGCTTGGTAGGTCGTTCCATCTTAGGTCGCTCGACCTGTTTGCTCTTAAGTCGCTCGCCAGTTAGGTCGCGTGCCCAACTCGTTTCCCTTAGGTCGCTCGGCACGATATGCCTCTAGGTCGTTCGACCCGTTTCCTCGTTAGGTCGCTCGATCCTTTTTCTTAGCTTGGTCGTAACACGTTAGGTCGCACGGCTCTGGTAAAACGTTAGGTCGCTCGCCTTTTATACTTAGGTCGTATGACCTGTATTTGGCTAGGTCGCTCGGCATACTATCCTTAGGTCGATCGATCTAAGTCGTTCCATTGTATTTTAGTTCGGCCTTGATAGGTCGCATGGGTATTTCTACTTTGTTGGATTTGGAGCTGATTTCTTTGGATTTCATTCACGTCTTCGAACATGAATTTTTGTGACTTGTTGATTCTACAATCAATTCCTGTGATTTATCACTTTAAAAACATGAAGGTTTTAATACTAGTAGTAACTATCAAAGCCTTTCCTTCTAAATGATTTCAACACTATTTTAAAAATAAAACTCATTTTTCTCAAACCATTTTCCAATCTACTAGTATATACAAGCCTTTACTTCACTCGGATGAGAAATCGAATTAAACGACTTAGTAAAACGAGTGGTATGAAACGCTCACGTTCACTTCGTCGGTTTTCTCTTGGACTTGTTCGATTGAACCCTTTTGTGACAATTTCTTAGTGAAGATCTACAGCTTGTTCGTAAATATTTAAGTTAAGCAAGTGGTTATGGGACATGAAGCTAAACTCATATATTTACTAGCTTGGTGTGATTGACACTTCTTGATGATCATGATGATCATTTTTGTGATTTAGACTAGCAATTGTGCGATGTCTCTTTGTCTACGAGGGAGACTAAACCTCGTTTGTGTGATGTTTCACCATCACATATGTGGGGTAGCGCCCCATAGTCTTCGGGCCGTTCGTGTGTCAAAATTTAAAGGATAGCTTCCATGAGATAGCTTCTCGTTCTTGTGTTACACGTGTTGGTGAGTTTTCATGCTCCCGTTCTTGTGATAGGCCTCCCCCCTTTTTATGTGATTTCTGGATTTCTTGTGATGATTTCTGGAATTTTGTGCTTCACCAATTTTCGTGATTTCCATGATAGGTTTTATCAATTTTTGTGCATTGGTGAATTTGTGTGTCATTGACTTGTTATGAATACAAGTTTAGGGTATGATACCCTATTTTATCTTTGAGAAGATTCTTGTGATATTGATTAATCTCTTGTTGATTTTCAATTACATACTTATAGTAGTATGCCATTATGGTTATTACATGTTCATGCCATGTCTTTTACTTTATACCATATCATCTGATATTTATAGCTAAACTGATCCGTTTATTATTTTCTTATAAATAATACTCAGGTCAGACCGAGATGTTACAGGTGCTTCTGCTTGACTTCTCTTTAGGATTATTCTGACTTTTGGCTAACTACATAGATTAGTAGTTTTTGGATATATACATTTGAGATACAGACTCTATGTTGTGTACTTATTCTTTTGTATAGCACATGTTGCTATTCTTTTGTATTATCGTGGATCTTTCCGACCACTACTCTGATGTACACTTTCATGTGTTATATATATATATTCATATCTTTTTCCGCCTTTGTGATATGGATGTCTGTGACTGATTTATGTTATGTTTATTTCTATGTTTGTTTCCGAAGATTATATATAGCCACTGTGTGATAGCTTTGAGTTTGTATCGGTATGTCGGATTTCCTCCTTAAATGATGTACATGCTATACTATCTGACATATCGGTGCTCGCACAAAGAAGTTACATGGATGGTCGCTCCTCATCAGCCTTATTCTCCGTGCTAGTTGACAGCATTACACCGTAGTGTTCTTGGCTAGCGTGGGTATAGAGGTGGGGCGTCACAGCTTGGTATCAGAGCCAAACTTCGGAACAATGTAGAATAACTTAACAAGGATCATCGTCCTAAGTCCAACTTAGGAGTCATGCCTTAGGATTTAATTCGAGTCTTCGTACCGATTTATCTTATTTCCTTCTATGCATCCTTGTTCTATCTATCAAGATTTGCTTGATATTTAATTGGAGAATAACTTTTCTTCTTTTCTCTTCCTTAAAGAAGAGAATGTCTAGACCAGGTCGTCCTAGAGCTGGCCCATCTACTGTTACTCCCCAGGATGGAGTTTTTATGACCGCTCAACAGCTTCTTGATTTAGTAAAGAATGCTCAAGCAGCTTGTCCTAATCAGGAACCTACTCATCCTAAGTCTGGATTTGCACGATTGTGCAACGATTATACCAACTTAGGTAGGAAACCATTCAAAGGTTTCGAAACTATTATCGAGGTCCAGGCTTGGTTAAGAACATGCGATCGAATCTTTTCTCGCATGAATCTTATCGATCTTCACCGTGTTCAGGTGACTTCCAGTATGCTCCAAGAAAGAGCACTGGATTGGTATGAACTTCTTATTTCTGAAATTAATGAAGCTGATCTCACCTGGGAGCAATTCCGGGAACGCTTCAAATTAAAATTCGTACCAAAAGTAGAGAAGGTGACATTGGCTCGACGTTTCATAGACCTTGTTCAAGGCGAATCCTCTGTGACAGATTATGTCGCATCCTTCGAGTCACTGTCTAAATATGGGGTCGAATACATCAACACCCCATTGAAGAAGAATCAAAGATTTGTCTATGGCTTAAACAAGAATCTCAAAAAGCCATTACTTCTAAAATTAGAAGTAACTTTCGATCAACTCATTGATATCGCTCTTCGTCTTGAAGAGGCTGATAAGGACAGTGATGTTGAAGTGGTGGCTGCCAAACCAAACTTCAACAACAAGAAAAAGCCTAACAAATTTAAAGGTCCTTATCCCAACAAAAAGGTAAGCAAGCAACTCCTGCTGCAAAGACACTTTCCCCTATTGATGGGAAATGCTTCAACTGTGGTGCTAAGGGCCATTTTGCAAACAAGTGTTCAAAGCTCCGCTCTTGTCGCTATTGTAAAAGTCCAGATCATTTTATGCATCTATGCCCTAAGCTTCAAGGCAAGGAGGGAAAGTTAAACGTTGCTCAAGCCCTTGGCAACACATTTCGCGGCCAAGGTATGTCTCATTCTGTCCTTGATGGCATTATTATATTTCATGATCAACCTATTAGAGTTCTCTTTGATACGGGTGCATCCCATTCTTTTATATCAAAGGAACTTGTCGATACTTTTTCTTTAAGTGTTGTTGCTTTAATGACTTCTTTAAGAATTGTGAATCCGGTTGGTGGATCCGCAACTCTTAGTTTGCTTTGTAAAGATGTGGAGATTATTTTGTGTGATTTTTCTTTCCTAGCCGATTTGCATGTCATGCGTTATTTAGGCTTTGATATGATTTTGGGTATGGATTGGCTTAATCGTTATGAAGCTCATATCCTATGTCCTAAGCGGACTATTTATCTTCGACATCCACTATCTGTTAAGCAGATTTCTATTATTCTTAAAGATTCGGGTTCCGCTTTGGTTGCATCTTTATATTCTTTAAATCCTCGTGATGATGACAATGATGATGAGGAGGATGTCATTTCTCTTATTCGCGTCGTTCGTGAATTTTCCAACATATTCGAGCCCGTCTTAGGATTACCACCTAAGCGAGCAATTGAGTTCAAAATTAATCTTATACCTGGAGCTCAACCTATCACCCGTCCTCCTTATCGCATGTCCAATAAGGAGAATGAAGAGATGCACAAACAATTATCCGAATTAGAGACGAAGCAACTTATTCGCTCTAGTTCCTCGCCTTGGGTAGCTTCAGCTATTTACGTAAATAAGTCCGATGGTACACTTAGGCTTTGCGTCGACTACCACAAGCTTAATGATCTTACTATTAAGAATAAATATCCTTTACCTCGGATTGATGATCTGTTTGATCAACTTAGTGGTGCTAGAGTCTTTTCACAATTGGACTTGGCTACCGGTTTTCATCAGCTTCGTATTGCAGAGGATAGTATTCCTTTGACTTTATTTCGTACTCGTTATGGATCTTATGAATGGCTAGTTATGCCATTCGGTTTAACGAATGCTCCGGCTTATTTCGTTGACCTCATGAATCAGATTTTCAAAGATTTCCTCGATCGGTTTGTTCTCATCTTTATTGATGATATTCTTGTGTATTCTAAAACCGAAGAGGAACATGAAAAGCATCTTCGGATTGTATTGGAAACTCTTAGGAGCAATCAATTGAAAGCAAAATTTTCTAAATGCCACTTTTGGCAATCCAGTGTGAAGTTTCTCGGTCATATTATTTCCGAATCCGGAATATCAGTGGATCCTTCAAAGATTGAAGCAATTCAAAATTGGAAGAGACCGGAGAGCGTGACTGAAATCCGTAGCTTTCTCGGATTGGCAGGTTATTACCGCCGTTTCATAAAAGACTTTTCTAATATTGCCGTGCCTCTTACTGGCTTAACAAAGAAAGGTGTTAAATACATTTGGTCGGACAAATGTGAAACTTCTTTTCAGAAATTAAAAGAACTCCTTTCTGATGCTCCTGTTCTTGTTATTCCCGAAGGGAATCAAGATTTTGTCGTTTATACCGATGCTAGTCGCGTTGGTTTGGGTGCCGTTCTTATGCAAAAAGAACGTGTTATTGCTTATGCTTCTAGGCAATTGAAGCCGGCTGAGACTAGATATGCCACACATGATTTAGAACTTGCAGCAATCGTTTTCGCCCTTCGAATTTGGCGACATTATCTTTTGGGAGAGAAATTTATACTTTATACAGATCATAAGTCTTTGAAATATTTATTTTCTCAAAAGGAACTTAATTTTCGTCAACAGCGTTGGCTTGAGTTCCTTGCCTCTTATGATCTTGATATCCTTTATACTCCCGGAAAGGGAAATCGTGTTGCCGATGCACTTAGTCGCAAGCAACAAGCGGTGGTTTCTATGATGATATCTGAATGGAATGATCTCGAGGTTTTATCTACTTGTGAAATTCGAGATCGTGTTTCCGATTTGTGTTCATCTCTGGTTTTATGTAGCCTTGAGGCTCATCCTTCTCTTTTGGACCACATTCTTGAAGCTCATAAGCTAGATCCTGAATTGGCTTTGCTTGGCCAAAACCTTAAGGATAAAACCGATATTGAAGCCTTGAAAGACTTTGATATTGATTCTCGTGGCGGCATTCGAAAATTTGGTAGACTTATCGTACCAAATATTAGTGATCTTTGTAAAGATATTCTTGAAGATTCACATCGTTCCAAATATTCCATTCATCCCGGTAGTAGTAAAATGTACGCGGATATGAAACAACTTTATTACTGGGAGGGAATGAAATCTGATGTTGCTAACTTTGTTAAGTGTTGCATGACTTGCCAACTTGTCAAGGCTGAACATCAAAGGCCCGGTGGGTTATTGCAACCTTTGGAAATTCCAGTTTGGAAATGGGATCAAATTTCCATGGATTTTATTGATGGCCTTCCCCGTTCTCGTTTGGGTCATGATAGCTTATGGGTGATCATTGATAGACTTACTAAATCCACCCATTTTATTTCCGTTCGGTCTAATCGGACCGTACCTTTGTTGGCCAAACTCTTTATCAAAGAAATTGTTAAATTACATGGAGTCCCTACTTCCATTGTTAGTGATCGTGATCCATTGTTTACTAGTGGATTTTGGAGGAGTCTTCAAAAAGCTTTGGGAACGAAGCTTAATTTTAGCACCGCTTATCACCCCCAGTCCGATGGACAAACTGAGCGTGTGAATCAGACACTTGAAGATCTTCTTCGTGCTTGTGTTCTTGACTTTGGTGGAAGTTGGGAAGATCATATTTCACTTGTTGAATTTTCCTATAATAACAGCTTCCAATCTAGTATTGGTATGGCACCTTTTGAGGCACTCTAAGGAAGGCCATGCCGATCTCCTTCTTGTTGGCTTGAGGCCGGTGAGAAGCTGGTTTTAGGTCCAGATTTTATTCGGGATTCCACAGAAAAGATTGAACTTATTCGACATAGGATGAAAGAAGCCCAGAGTAGACAAAAATCCTATGCCGATAATCGAAGAAGGAAATTAGAATTTTCTATTGGAGATCTTGTATTTATTCGTGTTTCCCCTATGAAGGGTGTTGTACGTTTCAGTCGATCGGGAAAGTTAGCACCTCGATATATTGGGCCATTTCCTATCACTGAACGTATTGGTTCCATGGCTTATCGCCTTTCATTACCGGCTCAGTTTTCTGCCATGCATAACGTGTTTCACATTTCTCAATTACGAAAGTGACTTCGGGATTCTGATTCTATTCTTGAGCCCGGTGTTGTGGAAGAGATTGAAGTTTCATATAATTTAACTTATGAGCAGCATCCTATTCGAATTATTGCTTCGGAGGTTAAACGACTTTGAAATAAGGATGTTCCGCTTGTTAAAGTTCAATGGTCCTCAAATCCTAAAGATTGTTCTTGGGAATCTAGAGAATTCATCGAGCGAACACATCCGGACTTACTTTCTCATGCTCTTTAAGGTAAACTTTTTATTTCTAATTTCTTTTTGTGTTAAGATGCTTTTATGGTTGTTACTTTTTATTTTCCATCTTATATATTTGCGAGGACGCAATTTCTTTAAGGAGGGGAGTCTGTAACAACCCGCATATTTATCAATTTTATATTTAAATATTTTATCGTTAATCGGATTTTGGTCCGAAAAGCTACTTTTTGCATACGATCAAATTAGGACTCGAGACCACCCCCATTGAGTTCAAAATGACGTTTGCGATCTTTTTGAGTGTAAACTTCGATATGTTTGGAGATAGTGAAATTTTCGTCACTTTTTGCTTTGGGTTTTGGTTTGGAGCTGAACCATTCACTAACTCAGCCCAACCTCCTCTTTCTCTTCACAACTTCATTCTTCATTTCTAAAACATCAAAGCTTTTTCAAAAAAATGGTGGAGGGAATGGGAAATTAAAACTCCAAAGTCTTAATCTTCATTTGCTAATCCAACATCTACTCCGAAATCAAGTGAAGAACATAGATTCAAGCTTGTTGTTGTTCTTGCTTAACTTTTAAGCTTCTCCATCATCAATTTTGTGGAAAAGGTGAGATTTTTATCTCACATCTTGCCTAAAATCGTCATTGGACTGTTGGGAATGATTCCCCATCACTTTAGCATGTATGTTTGCATTGGATTTGGATTGGATTGGCGAAAAACTCCGATTTTTAGTGATTTTGGAGAATTCCTGGCCTTAGGTCGCACTGTCTAGAAGTCACTGCCTGCAGATTTTCGTTCTGGACTTAGGTCGCTCGCATGCTAGGTCGCTAGGTCATTCTGGGCTTAGGTCGCACTGTCTTCTTTAGGTCGCTCGGCCACATTTAGTTGCTTAGGTCGTTAGACCTTACAAACCTTAGGTCGCTTGACCATTGAAGCATCTCGAGACCTCGTTAGGTCATTTTGCCCTAGGTCGTGCCAATTCCTAGTTCGCTCGCATTAGGTCGCACCTCTTTAGGTCGCGTCTTCCCTTAACTCGACCGTGTTAGGTCGCTCACCCCGTTAGGTCGCACCACTGTTAGGTCGCGTGCTTGGTAGGTCGTTCCATCTTAGGTCGCTCGACCTGTTTGCTCTTAAGTCGCTCGCCAGTTAGGTCGCATGCTCAGCTCGTTTCACTTAGGTCGCTCAGCACGATATGCCTCTTGGTCGTTCGACCCGTTTCCTCGTTAGGTCGCTCGATCCTTTTTCTTAGCTTGGTTGTAACACGTTAGGTCGCACGGCTCTGGTAAAACGTTAGGTCGCTCGCCTTTTATACTTAGGTCGTATGACCTGTATTTGGCTAGGTCGCTCGG
Source organism: Allium fistulosum (assembly GCA_030737815.1). Classification (NCBI taxonomy): domain Eukaryota; kingdom Viridiplantae; phylum Streptophyta; class Magnoliopsida; order Asparagales; family Amaryllidaceae; genus Allium; species Allium fistulosum. The sequence goes on along the minus strand of CM060904.1, from coordinate 869,775,317 downwards.
CATACTATCCTTAGGTCGATCGATCTAAGTCGTTCCATTGTATTTTAGTTCGGCCTTGATAGGTCGCATGGGTATTTCTACTTTGTTGGATTTGGAGCTGATTTCTTTGGATTTCATTCACGTCTTCGAACGTGAATTTTTGTGACTTGTTGATTCTACAATCAATTCCTGTGATTTGTCACTTTAAAAACATGAAGGTTTTAATACTAGTAGTAACTATCAAAGCCTTTCCTTCCAAATGATTTCAACACTATTTTAAATATAAAACTCATTTTCCTCAAACCGTTTTCCAATCTACTAGTATATACAAGCCTTTACTTCACTCGGATGAGAAATCGAATTAAACGACTTAGTAAAACGAGTGGTATGAAACGCTCGCGTTCACTTCGTCGGTTTGCTCTTGGACTTGTTCGATTGAACCCTTTTGTGACAATTTCTTAGTGAAGATCTACAGCTTGTTCGTAAATATTTAAGTTAAGCAAGTGGTTATGGGACATGAAGCTAAACTCATATATTTACTAGCTTGGTGTGATTGACACTTCTTGATGATCATGATGATCATTTTTGTGATTTAGACTAGCAATTGTGCGATGTCACTTTGTCTACGAGGGAGACTAAACCCCGTTTGTGTGATGTTTCACCATCACATATGTGGGGTAGCGCCCCATAGTCTTCGGGCCGTTCGTGTGTCAAAATTTAAAGGATAGCTTCCATGAGATAGCTTCTCGTTCTTGTGTTACACGTGTTGGTGAGTTTTCATGCTCCCGTTCTTGTGATAGGCCTCCCCCCTTTTTTATGTGATTTCTGGATTTCTTGTGATGATTTCTGGAATTTTGTGCTTCACCAATTTTCGTGATTTCCATTGATAAGTTTTATCAATTTTTGTGCATTGGTGAATTTGTGTGTCATTGACTTGTTATGAATACAAGTTTAGGGTAGGATACCCTATTTTATCTTTGAGAAGATTCTTGTGATATTGATTAATCTCTTGTTGATTTTCAATTACATACTTATAGTAGTATGCCATTATGGTTATTACATGTTCATGCCATGTCTTTTACTTTATACCATATCATCTGATATTTATAGCTAGACTGATCCGTTTATTATTTTCTTATAAATAATACTTGGGTCAGACCGAGATGTTACAGGTGCTTCTGCTTGACTTCTCTTCAGGATTATTCTGACTTTTGGCTAACTACATAGATTAGTAGTTTTTGGATATACACATTTGATATATAGACTCTATGTTGTGTACTTATTCTTTTGTATAGCACATGTTGCTATTCTTTTGTATTATCGTGGATCTTTCCGACCACTACTCTGATGTACACTTTTATGTGTTATATATATATATATATTCATATCTTTTTCCGCCTTTGTGATATGGACGTCTGTGACTGATTTATGTTATGTTTATTTCTATGTTTGTTTCCGAAGATTATATATAGCCACTGTGTGGTAGCTTTGAGTTTGTATCGGTATGTCGGATTTCCTCCTTAAATGATGTACATGCTATACTATCTGACATATCGGTGCTCGCACAAAGAAGTTACATGGATGGTCGCTCCTCAACAGCCTTATTCTCCGTGCTAGTTGACAGCATTACACCGTAGTGTTCTTGGCTAGCGTGGATATAGAGGTGGGGCGTCACAACTATCATCAAACATCGGATTTATCAATTTACAACGACTTCAATTTTTACCTTAGATCTCAGGTTTTAGGTTAGGGTTTTATAGGTTACAATTGGATTTCTAACATCCTAGATCAGATAGAATAGAGTAAATTTAACTATAAATAATCATCTAATTAAACTTATTCCCACTTACCTTATACCCAAGCTCTATCTACATTTCTTGCTCATGAATCGCCCTTTGTAAGCTTCTCCTTTTAGATTCGATTTGTTGTAGTCCTTCTACTTTGCTTTAATTTTGATTTTGAAGAGATTATAGTTTTAGACAAGAGGATAGATTTTGATAGAGTTTCGGTATGGTAAGTTTTTTTTTTACTGATTTTAGGGTTAGCTTAGATTTTAATTTATAGAGGTTAGGGACAAGTTTGGGATGTTAGATTACGTCTAGTAAATCTTTTGTGTCATCTTGTTCGGTCATCACATGTAACGACCCAGAATTTCTGTCAATTGAAATTCAGATATTTAATTTATTTTAAATATTAATAAGTAAGATTTGGAAGTCGAATTTATTTAATTTTGATATAGTGCTTTAATTGGACAATTAAATTTTTAATTTAATACTTGAAATTGGGTAGATAATTGAAAATTGGATTAAATGTGTATAAAAATGATTTATAAAGTTATATTAAATCATATTGGAGTTATAATGATGTTTGTAAACTTTTAAAATCGAATTAAAAGTTAAATTGTGAAAATTGAATATTTTAATATTTAATTGACGATTGAAAATAGTCATTTTTCAAACAATCTCGGATTTCGACGAAACTAGTTTCATCAGATCCGTAATGTGAAATTATTGTATGGTTTCGAATTTTGTGTCAATCGGATGTACGGTTTATCCGGGGCAAGCCAAAATGCATCGAAATCGGTTTAAATCGATTTGATTTAAATTTGATTGTTTATTTCCGTAACTCGCACATATGACCGAATTAGCTCCTGAAACACGTTCCATTGTGTTCGGAACGCGGGGTAAACCTTAGAAACGCCAGCCGACACGCTCGATTTGGAGTTCGGAAAATTTCGGATGAATAGTGTTTCGTTGAATTTTCTATAAAAGGACCTCTTTATTTTCATTTGCAACATAAGAAAACCCTAACCCTAATTTCAATGCCCAGCCGCCATCTCTTCTTTTCTATGGCCAGAAATGCATCTTCTTCCCTCCCTCCGATCTCCTTATCCATCAACTTTCACCAGAAACTCCTAACTAGAGAAACGTAGAGCGCGATGAGAGCTTCTATATCAACGGTTAAGATGGGATTTCGAGATATGGATCAACGGCAAATCGCCGGCGTTCATTGCGTGTTCATACATGAAATTCTAGACATGGGGGAGGCCGAGCTCTATGATGTTGTAGCCGAAGGTGGAGCTTCGAATGGCGATTTGAATGGTGGTGGAGTGATGATGTTTCGAGCGTCGTAGGTGGTGCATTTTGGAACCCTAGGTGGAGTGTGTTGGGTTCTTGCTCACGTTCGTTCATACGTGATGGAGGAAGAAGCATTGCGTGGCCCAGATTTCTCATCAACGAAATCAACGGCCAGATCTGAAGGGTATAAAAATAAAATTGAATTATATATATTTAAAATCGTTCAAAACTTTAAAATGCAATATCTTTGTCATACGAGGTCAGAATTTGACGAAACTTTTTGCGTTGGAATCGTCTCGACGAGCTCTACGCAATGGAGCTAAATTGGAGTCGATTGGAGACAGTGAAAATTTTGAGTAAAATTAAATGTGTTTAATTTTATTCGAAATAAAACGCTGCAACCGTTATTGAAAGCAAGGTGAGAACTTCTCACTCAATCGAATATTGTGTTTCGGTTTAAATTTTAAATAGTTAGATTTAAAATTGTTGATAGTGATTGATTGTGTGTTTGGATGATAAATTGTTATCTATTGTGTTAAATAGACCCTATACGCCGTATATTAAGCGGAGGTTATTTATTAAAAACATATACCGCGATAATTGCACATTGAAGTGGAATTGGTATTATATATGTATTTGGAGTTGATTTCCCGCATTATATAGCGAATGAGACCCTATTGCACTGCATAATAGCGGATAATATTTATAAATCCCATATACCGTGATATTCCTCGTTGAAGTGGAATTGGTATTGTGCTAACATCTGTGGATGCAGGGAAACAGGTTGGAGGGATCCAACTGGATTCCTCAAACATTTGAATTTATTTCAATGTTGTGTGTTGATTTATTTATAATCGCCGTGTGATTATATTGTGATTGAAATTGTTGACGGCTATAATTTAGCCGAAGATATTTTTGGTATCGATGGATACCAGAAATAAATAAAAATCGGATTTTATTTTTGATAATTGGATAAATTAAAAAGGGTTTTAAATGATAAAAGTTTTATTTTTGAACTGTATTGAATTAAATTTCAAATATGGAAAAAAGGCTTAATAAATGGATTTCGAAATTATTATTTTATAAATTGAAAATTTTATTTAAAATTTGGATTTTTGAATAGTTTGGAAAATAAGAGAATTTATCTGCTTAAAAAGAAATTTACTTTAAAAAGGAAATAGATTTAGAAATCTGTTTGGTAATTGATTTTTGGTGATTAAAGATAAATCTTTTGAAACTGTTTGGAAATTTGATTTGGTGTTTTGAAATAAAATTGAAAATCAATTTGAAATTAAATTGATTATTAATTTTCTATAACTAGTAAAATTGATTTAGAGAAATTTACCTGATTTAAATTAATCAGATAATTAAATTAATCCTACTTATGGATGTTTGGATTATTTTGGGTGTTGAATTGTTTGACATCTTTGATGTGTGATGTTTTGTGATATATCATGTTTTGTGTGTGATCTGTAATTTGTTTATCTGTGATATATATATATATATATATCTGTGATATGAGAATGAAAGATAAGCGTTATCGTTTATACCGCTTATCAATTATATTGTTATATTTGATCTGTGATGGTTGAATGTTGTTGCACTATTGTGTTAAACCCGTGGACTACACAATACACACACAAATGTGGATTTCACATGGAAATCGATTAAGTCACAGATTTTTATCAATTTTGGAAAATTGAGTTTTTGAATCCAAAAATGGTTTTGGAATTGGAATTGAAAGTTTTTGAAAATGAGTTTCAAAAATAAAAGTTATTTTAAATAACTTAATAGAATTGGAATTTAAATCATTTGATTTAAATTTTGAATTCAATATTTTGAAATTGAATTCAATGAATTGGGAATTTTGGTTTAAAAGATTTTATAATTATAAAAGGTGTTTATATGGATTTTAACCATTTAAAATATGGTATTTGGAAATTTAAATTTAAATTCAAGTTTTTACTTGAATGACTTTAAACCGTGTAATTGTAACCAGTTTTTCCCAAAACGAAAACTATCTGTTTTCAAATAATAATGGCTTTCATAAAGTGAAAAGATTTCCAATTTGTATCGAAACAAATCAAATTGAAATGAAATTGTAAATAGTTTGGAAAAACTATGAATTAACCTTTGTGAAGATGATTAAACTTTATTTTAAAATCAAAGAAGATTTTAAAAGGTGTATCTTTTATATTATAAAAGACTTGAATTGTGTATAGTTTTGAAAGCTATAAATTAAATCTTAATTTAAAGATTTAATGGGTTAATTCAATTTAAATGGAAATTGATTTGGAAATCTCTGAATGAATCTTTGTGAAAATGGGTAAACCTTTGTGAAGTAAATCTTTTTGTTTAAAGATTTAAAATGGTAATTTGTTTAAACCATTTAAAGGAAAGGATTTGGGTAATAAGTTGTGACTTAATGGAAATCCCTATATCCATATGTTTTAATTATTGTGTTCACTATTCGGGTTAGCCGGGAAAAGACTTTTGTGTCATATAACCCATTTCGAATTAGTGATACGACGATATGGATCGTATTGAAGACCGGTGGTGAAGACCAGGTATTTGTGAAAACGATAGGATGACCTATCGATTGTCTCTGCACCGTTAGCTACGGTATAGAGATTTCCTTTGTGATGGGAAGTTTTATCGAGATTGTGGATACCCGGATTGCAAGAACTTCTTCGGAAGTGCCTTCGGTTCTGTTCGAACCCGGAACAGACTTGTATGGTTACATGTCTGACATTACATTTTGAGATATAAAGCTGATTTCTTTCAAATACATTTCTGTTTGGTGGCGGAGAATTTATTCTCTTAGCTTAACACCCTTCTCTGAGACGTACGAGCTCAGAGGTTATGTAGTTGAAATTTATCAGTGATATACTCCCAATTTGGTAGTGTGGCATGCTGAGTGTTACTCTGTGATGATCATTATTGATCAAAGCGTGGCTTTGTGAAAAAGCGTAGCTTTGTTGACGAGACCTCTTCGGACCTCACAACCCGGAAATGGTCGAAACAGGAATATGCGGCAAGGTTATGAGGGTCGCGCCCTTTAGGGTATGTCATTTCCTTCTGGAAAAGGGTGGTATCAGGTATGGAGCCCTGGTATTTAACCTATGTGGATACTCCAATCTCATTTATTGTGTGGTTGTTGTTTGATCGAGGCGCCTCGGATAAAGGTCCCAAAGGACCGGGGAATGGCATATTCGTGAGTTACCTAGTTACAGGGGTAACCCGGCCTTGTGTTGGCAGAGAGCTAGTTAGTTCTCGGGACGTCCATCCAGAGGCGATCCCATATGGCGGTAGGAAGTTCCTTAGCCTGGCCATTTGTTGGAAATCCATCTTCCAATACGAACCTTGTACGGTTTTAGTTGTAGAACCTGCCATTTACTTTTGGTGGCACCCCACTGTTTAGATGGTAGCTATAGTAGGCATAGTTCAGAATGTCTATGTTGGCTAAGATTAATATTATACTTTCGAAATGTTTTCCACTATGCACTAATAATAATAATCCAACAATTTTCATAGTAAGCATGTTTGACTATCATAAGAAGAAATCTCCTCCAATTCTGCGTTTGCATTGTGTGTGTGGTGGGAGGTCTTATGGTAGTTTCATTTTCCAAAAGCATTGCGGATATTTTCTACTTGCTTTGCTGTTGTTGTGTTTTAAAGATAAAAACTGTTTTAAGTTCTCACACCAGTCACCGTGACTGACCTGGAGTTTATTGTTTCCTTCCTAAACTCTGGGTGCCCACCAATTTCCACACGGGCAGTCTAGAGTCAGGTTATCATGTCATTCTGGATTCAGAAGATGCTGTGAAGCTCAAGTGGCGAGCTGGATGGTGAGACGTAGCACTTGTATATGATATTATTATTCCGCTGTGTATTCTGTATGAGGACAAGTTTATATAACTATCCAGTTGTGTTGTATATTTTTGTTGTAAACTCTGATGATGTAATGTATAAAATGATATAGTTCTTTGATTTAATGATTATTCATTTATCTATTATATGTTGTTCCGCTGCGAATGTGAGATTCAGATATTGTTTCTGTCGTTTCTTCATTCTTTTTCTTCTGTTTTCTTCTACCTCTTCTTTTTCTCCATAACAATTCGGTTTTCCGGCATTGGATTGCTCGGCAGCTGATACAGTGGACGTATTAATGTCGATTTTCGAGCGTCGAAAGATCGCGTTCGTTACATTTGGTATCAGAGCATATGGTTAAGCGATAACTTTGGCTCTGTTGGGTATTACTCATTAGAGATAGAGTCAGTAGTACTCTAGAATGAGTGTGAGTGTAATAATAGATATGAGCGTGTATTTGTTAGTGAATATGAAAATATTTTATATTGTGTTTACTTATCCGTTGAGCTGTTTATGAATTTTGGTCGGTATGTGGGACGCCATATTATCGATAGGGGTTTCTAAACACTTAAACGAGGCAAGTCAACATAGTATCATTTTAAATTGGGTAAATGAAATAATTTTACCTCGATTATATTTTGTATATAAAGAAATAATTTTTCAGAATTATTAAAGTGTATATAAAATTGATTGGGTTGTTGTTGAAAATATAAAAATATATATATGTTAATGAAAGTTGTTTGAATAATCTAAATAAAAACAACAATTGTAAAAAATGAAGTATATAAGCAAATGAATTATTAAGTATGGAATTATAATTAAAATGATTTGAAATTATGAAATAATCTTGTATAAGTAAAGTAAAATAGTGAAATTATATAAGAAAAGGATTTATAAATGTGATTTATAAATAAAAGGAAAATTTTTGAAAATAATTTAAGCACTGAATTCACTACTGTTGCTGGGAAATAATAAGGGTGATGACTGCAGCATCATCAGTATCATTTTCAAGTTTCTGTGTGATGGATTTGCTACCATAATAAATTGAAAATTTAAGTTTTTTTGTGATAACCAAATTTGAAATTAAAATCCAAGTTGTAATTGATAATTATAAGTGAAATGAGTTTTATACTTATAATATGATTTGGAAGTTGAATAATAAGTTGTACAACTTATAAAATGAGTGAATGTAAGTGAAACCAATTGTAAAAGAAATGGTTAAACAATTTTGTTAAGAAAACCAAAATTTGAATTGGATTTATAAGTGGAAAATTTAAGTGAAGTTAAACAAATGATGTTTAATTGGAATATAACTTCAAGTGATATTGAATGAATTTGATTTTGATATCAAAGTAAATTAATAAAGTGAATTAATGAAATGAAGTGATGAAGATGAACTTGAGTTATATAAAGGAGATTCAATCTTATTTGTAAAATGAATTAGCAATTGAATTGAACTAATGGATTGAATGTTAATCAATCTAATGTGAATAAATTGATATGGAATAATGGATGTAAATGTTAATTCATTAAAGCTAAGGAATTTGAATGAATTGAATGGAAGCCAATTTAATATTAAACCAATTGGGAAATTAAATGTGTTGAACCAAATTGAATGTAAGTAAAGTAAATTGAATAAATTTGGTTGTGTTGGTTATGCATTGGTTGTAATATGATTGTTAGTTGATTGTATATAGTATAATTCATTAAGTGTTAATGAAATTGAATTGATAAAAAATGAAAGCTATGTAATTGAATTTGAATTGAAAGTGAACCAACTTGAATTTAAATTAGTGAATGTAAACTAATTGAAAATGAATAATTGAATGTCATTGTATATGAATTGGTTATAAACAATTACAAGTGATGTCGAAATTTTATAAGTTGCTTATAAACCTTGTTAGTATGCATTCCTTTTGATATGCAAGTGTTGTAGTTGTTTAAAAGAGTAAATTGTTAATAACTTTATATATATGTCACTTATGTGTTTAAATTGAGTAAGTACAGGTGTCGTGGCTGCCGTTTGGTTGATTGGTTGCGCAAATATGCTTAATTAATAACTGTTTTGCTTAAAAATGCTAAAAAGGTACGCCTACGCAATAAAAATAGGAAATATGAACTGTTTTTCTGCTTTTCCGACCGTGTGGGTCGATGTATATATATTTATGTCTATGGTGATCCTACTACGATCGAACCGCGCAAAGGAGACTATGGCGAATTTTTCTGAAAATTTAAGGCGTTAGAAAATTTTCAGGAAAATTTGGAAAATTTGTGAAAATTAAATTTTGGATTTGGAGTTAAAAGTTAAACGATATAGTTTTTTTTGAAAAGTATAACTAAGTATAGATTTGAAAAACTTAGTAAATTTTTTGAAAGAGTTTAACTATTGGATTTTTGGGAAAGTTGTACATAAGTGATTTTGAAATCTAATTTGAACGAATTGTTTTGAAAAGTTAATGGATTTGGGCATTTTTCTTACTTTGCAATTTCGAGGACGAAATTCTATTAAGGGGGGAAGATTGTAACGACCCAGAATTTCTATCAATTGAAATTCAGATATTTAATTTATTTTAAATATTAATAAGTAAGATTTGGAAGTCGAATTTATTTAATTTCGATATAGTGCTTTAATTGGACAATTAAATTTTTAATTTAATACCTGAAATTGGGTAGATAATTGAAAACTGGATTAAATGTGTATAAAAATGATTTATAAAGTTATATTAAATCATATTGGAGTTATAATGATGTTTGTAAACTTTTAAAATTGAATTAAAAGTTAAATTGTGAAAATTGAATATTTTAATATTTAATTGACGACTGAAAATAGTCATTTTTCAAACAGTCTCGGATTTCGACGAAACAAGTTTCATCGGATCCGTAATGTGAAATTATTGTATGGTTTCGAATTTCGTGTCAATCGGATGTACGGTTTTTCCGGGGCAAGCCAAAACGCATCGAAATCGGTTTAAATCGATTTGATTTAAATTTGATCGTTTATTTCCGTAACTCGCACATATGACCGAATTAGCTCCTAAAACACATTCCATTGTGTTCGGAACGTGGGGTAAACCTTTGAAACGCCAGCCGGCACGCTCGATTTGGAGTTCGGAAAATTTCGGATGAATAGTGTTTCGTTGAATTTTCTATAAAAGGACCTCTTTATTTTCATTTGCAACATAAGAAAACCCTAACCCTAATTTCAATGCCCAGCCGCCATCTCTTCTTTTCTATGGCCAGAAATGCATCTTCTTCCCTCCCTCCGATCTCCTTATCCATCAACTTTCACCAGAAACTCCTAACTAGAGAAACGTAGAGCGCGATGAGAGCTTCTAGATCAACAGTTAAGATGGGATTTCGAGATATGGATCAACGGCAAATCGCCGGCGTTCATTGCGTGTTTATGCACGAAATTCTAGACATGGGAGAGGCTGAGCTCTATGATGTTGTAGCCGAAGGTGGAGCTTCGAATGGCGATTCGAATGGTGGTGGAGTGATGGTGTTTCGAGCGTCGTAGGTGGTGCGTTTTGGAACCCTAGGTGCAGTGTGTTGGGTTCTTGCTCACGTTCGTTCATACGTGATGGAGGAAGAAGCATTGCATGGCCCAGATTTCTCATCAACGAAATCAACGGCCAGATCTGAAGGGTATAAAAAAAAATTGAATTATATATATTTAAAATCGTTCAAAACTTTAAAATGCAATATCTTTGTCATACGAGGTCGGAATTTGACGAAACTTTTTGCATTGGAATCATCTCGACGAGCTCTACGCAATGGAGCTGGTTTGGAGTCGATTGGAGACAGTGAAAATTTTGAGTAAAATTAAACATTTGTTTAATTTTATTCGAAATAAAACGCTGCAACCGTTATTGAAAGCAAGGTGAGAACTTCTCACTCAATCGAATATTGTGTTTCGATTTAAATTTTAAATAGTTAGATTTAAAATTGTTGATAGTGATTGATTGTGTGTTTGGATGATAAATTGTTATCTATTGTGTTAAATAGACCCTATACGCCGTAAATTAAGCGGATGTTATTTATTAAAAACATATACCGCGATAATTGCACATTGAAGTGGAATTGGTATTATATATGTATTTGGAGTTGATTTCCCGCATTATATAGCGGATGAGACCCTATTGCGCCGCATAATAGCGGATAATATTTATAAATCCCATATACCACAATATTCCTCGTTGAAGTGGAATTGGTATTGTGCTAACATCTGTGGATGCAGGGAAACAGGTTGGAGGGATCCAACTAGATTCCTCAAACATTTGAATTTATTTCAATGTTGTGTGTTGATTTATTTATAATCGCCGTGTGATTATATTGTGATTGAAATTGTTGACGGCTATAATTTAGCCGAAGATATTTTTGGTATCGATGGATACCAGAAATAAAAAAAAATCGGGTTTTTGAAATTTAAGTTGAAATTTTATCGGAAAATTTATTTTTGATAATTGGATAAATTAAAAAGGGTTTTAAAAGATAAAAGTTTATTTTTGAACTGTATTGAATTAAATTTCAAATATGGAAAAAAGGCTTAATAAATGGATTTCGAAATTATTATTTATAAACTGAAAATTTTATTTAAAATTTGGATTTTTGAAAAGTTTGGAAAATAAAGGAATTTATCTGCTTAAAAAGAAATTTACTTTAAAAAGGAATTAGATTTAGAAATCCGTTTGGTAATTGATTTTTGGTGATTAAAGATAAATCTTTTGAAATTGTTTGGAAATTTGATTTGGGGTTTTGAAATAAAATTGAAAATCAATTTGAAATTAAATTGATTATTAATTTACTATAACTAGTAAAATTGATTTATAGAAATTTACCTGATTTAAATTAATCAGATAATTAAATTAATCCTACTTATGGATGTTTGGATTATTTTGGGTGTTGAATTGTTTGACATCTTTGATGTGTGATGTTTTGTGATATATCATGTTTTGTGTGTGATCTGTAATTTATTTATCTGTGATATATATATATATATATCTGTGATATGAGAATGAAAGATAAGCGTTATCGTTTATACCGCTTATCAATTATATTTTTATATTTGATCTGTGATGGTTGAATGTTGTTGCACTATTGTGTTAAACCCGTGGACTACATAAGACACACACAAATGTGGATTTCACGTGGAAATCGATTAAGTCACATATTTTTATCAATTTTGGAAAATTGAGTTTTTGAATCCAAAAATGGTTTTGGAATTGGAATTGAAAGTTTTTGAAAATGAGTTTCAAAACTAAAAGTTATTTTAAATAACTTAATAGAATTGGAATTTAAATCATTTGATTTAAATTTTGAATTCAATATTTTGAAATTGAATTCAATGAATTGGGAATTTTGGTTTAAAAGATTTTATAATTATAAAAGGTGTATATATGGATTTTAACCATTTAAAATATGGTATTTGGAAATTTAAATTTAAATTCAAGTTTTTACTTGAATGACTTTAAACCGTGTAATTGTAACCAGTTTTTCCCAAAATGAAAACTATCCGTTTTCAAATAATAATGGCTTTCATAAAGTGAAAAGATTTCCAATTTGTATCGAAACAAATCAAATTGAAATGAAATTGTAAATAGTTTGGAAAAACTATGAATTAATCTTTGTGAAGATGATTAAACTTTATTTTAGAATCAAAGAAGATTTTAAAAGGTGTATCTTTTATATTATAAAAGACTTGAATTGTGTATAGTTTTGAAAGCTATAAATTAAATCTTAATTTAAAGATTTAATGGGTTAATTCAATTTAAATGGAAATTGATTTGGAAATCTCTGAATGAATCTTTGTGAAAATGGGTAAACCTTTGTGAAGTAAATCTTTTTGTTTAAAGATTTAAAATGGTAATTTGTTTAAACCATTTAAAGGAAAGGATTTGGGTAATAAGTTGTGACTTAATGGAAATCCCTATATCCATATGTTTTAATTATTGTGCTCACTATTCGGGTTCGCCGGGAAAAGACTTTTGTGTCATATAACCCATTCCGAATTAGTGATACGACGATATGGATCGTATTGAAGACCGATGGTGAAGACCGGGTATTTGTGAAAACGATAGGATGACCTATCGATTGTCTCTGCACCGTTAGCTACGGTATAGAGATTTCCTTTGTGATGGGAAGTTTTATCGGGATTGTGGATACCCGAATTGCAAGGACTTCTTCGGAAGTGCCTTCGGTTCTGTTCGAACCCGGAACAGACTTGTATGGTTACATGTCTGACATTACATTTTGAGATATAAAGCTGATTTCTTTCAAATACATTTCTGTTTGGTGGTGGAGAATTTATTCTCTTAGCTTAACACCCTTCTCTGAGACGTACGAGCTCAGAGGTTATGTAGTTGAAATTTATCAGTGATATACTCCCAATTTGGTAGTGTGGCATGCTGAGTGTTGCTGTGTGATGATCATTATTGATCAAAGCGTGGCTTTGTGAAAAAACGTAGCTTTGTGGACGAGACCTCTTCGGACCTCACAACCCGGAAATGGTCAAAACAGGAATATGCGGCAAGGTTATGAGGGTCGCGCTCTTTAGGGTATGTCATTTCCTTCTGGAAAAGGGTGGTATCAGGTATGGAGCCCTGGTATTTAACCTATGTGGATACTCCAATCTCATTTATTGTGTGGTTGTTGTTTGATCGAGGCGCCTCGGATAAAGGTCCCAAAGGACCGGGGAATGGCATATTCGTGAGTTACCTAGTTACAGGGGTAACCCGGCCTTGTGTTGGCAGAGAGCTAGTTAGTTCTCGGGACGTCCATCCAGAGGCGATCCCATATGGCGGTAGGAAGTTCCTTAGCCTGGCCATTTGTTGGAAATCCATCTTCCAATACGAACCTTGTACAGTTTTAGTTGTAGAACCTGCCATTTACTTATGGTGGCGCCCCACTGTTTAGATGGTAGCTATAGTAGGCATAGTTCGGAATGTCTATGTTGGCTAAGATTAATATTATACTTTCGAAATGTTTTCCACTATGCACTAATAATAATAATCCAACGATTTGCGTAGTAAGCATGTTTGACTATCATAAGAAGAAATCTCCTCCAATTCTGCGTTTGCATTGTGTGTGTGGCGGGAGGTCTTATGGTAGTTTCATTTTCCAAAAGCATTGCGGATATTTTCTACTTGCTTTGTTGTTGTTGTGTTTTAAAGATAAAAACTTTTTTAAGTTCTCACACCAGTCACCATGACTGACCTGGAGTTTATTGTTTCCTTCCTAAACTCTGGGTGCCCACCAATTTCCACACGGGCAGTCTAGAGTCAGATTATCAGGTCATTCTAGATTCAGAAGATGCTGTGAAGCCCAAGTGGCGAGCTGGATGGCGAGACGTAGCACTTGTATATGATATTATTATTCCGCTGTGTATTCTGTATGAGGACAAGTTTATATAACTGTCCAGTTGTGTTGTATATTTTTGTTGTAAACTCTGATGATGTAATGTATAAAATGATATAGTTCTTTGATTTAAAGATTATTCATTTATCTATTATATGTTGTTCCGCTGCGAATGTGAGATTCTGATATTGTTTTTGTCGTTTCTTCTTTCTTTTTCTTCTGTTTTCTTCTACCTCTTCTTTTTCTCCATAACAATTTGGTTTTCCGGCATTCGATTGCTCGGCAGTTGATATAGTGGACGTATTAATGTCGATTTTCAAGCGTCGAAAGATCGCGTTCGTTACATCACAACTTGATGATGAAGCAAATAATCTCTACCCTTCGAACGAGGTCTAGAATTCTTGAGTTAACAACATGAAAGGTCCACCACTTAACCCCCTAGGTCAACCGCTACTGGTCGACCAACAAGACCCTTAGGTCAACCGATCGCAATGTATTTTTGGAAAGTTTTTAAATTTAAGTTTTATTCTATTTTCAAATTTTCAAATGCCCGTAACTTCTCCGTATTAACTTCAATTTCGAAGTGTTATATATGAAAATTGTCCAAAAAATCGCTACGAATGCAATGACGCAAATTTTCATAGCGAAAATTGGACATATGTGAAAATTTCATTTTAGTCTTTGTTTTATTTAAATTTAGTTTTCTTATTAAATTTTCATAAAAATTTTAGGGTGTTACATTCCCCCTTTAAAAGGGTTTTGTCCACAAATCGCAAAGGATGGAAAAATGTAACTTCCACCTACAACAATCATTAGCTACAACCATCTACGCATCCATCATCCACGAACAACCACACCCTTAAAGATTTTCTAATGCAATATGTGTATGTGTCTATATATATGTATATATGCAACGTGAAATGCACATGAACCTAAACTAAAGCAAAGAGTTGGTGGTCTCCTTATCTAGTCGACCTCCTATCATGCAAATGCTCATGTCAAGCGTCCAAAATGTATGCAACATCCTAAGTAATATATTTGCAATTCTACATGTTGCGCCACCATCCCATCCATATGCAACATTCATATGCATAATGCTCAATAAGATAAACAGTAATCAAGCATCCATGTGTATCATATCTAACAAGCTAAACAATAAGTAACAGATAATGTGAATGTGTGTATGTACCTAGAGGATATACTGTCCTAAATGTGTAAAAGAACAATCCAATAATACATCCACTATCATCCATCATCCATAACATGTCCTAATGACACATTTACAATTATTCCTACCATCCAACGGTTTCTAACTAAGCTAGAACCTAAATATAAAAGTAATCCATACTTTTCTAACTAAAATGAAAACATACTAGAAACGAGTTCTGGATGCGTGGCTTGGATCTTCTCCTCAGGCTCCCATGAACTCTCAACTAGATCGTCTCAATACTAGACACTAAGAAGTTTGATTACTTCATCATGGAGTCGACTTATTCTATGTCCAGAAATACGAGTAGATGCATGGTGAATAAGAGACGCACATATTCCTTTTAACTTTCCCTAACTGACACAACTATACCATGGTAACTGCATCACATAAACACTTTCGCAAGTACCTAATGACGGCTTCATAATAATTTTTCCATGTTCTATCTTGGCTTGAGGATTTTCTACTTGTCTGCTTTCTATTATGGACTCGGCTCCATGGACTGTAGAGGACTTAACTAGTCGGACTACCCCATGTGTCTCCTATTGGTACATACTTTTCTGCCTAACTTATGAGGCCTTGTCCGTTTATTAATCGAATTTCGACCACCCTTATCAATTTTCACCACTGGCATAAATTTTCAGGCCAAATGTATATGCATCGGTAACCCCCAAAAATCCTTGCTACCAACTCAAATGGTGTCGACTTGCACCATGCTAAATAACTTGAGCATAAGTATGCTCCTACGAAACTGTAGCTCTATGAAATCTTCAATGCACAACTTACTTCCTTAACTCATCCAGTGGTATACCTAATCACCTCTACTTTTAGATATCAAGTGGGACAACTCGAATGTGGATGGTATCTCTTTCTATGGTACTTCCTACTTAGCTCTTTGCTATTTCTCCACTTTACCCAAGGATATCCAAACTTGGTGATTTCTTAAATTATTGAAAATAGAAAAACTTATTTTCTGATTTGATTCAACTTAAGTCATCTCATTTTACTTTTGAATTGTTTCTTCTGTCCTTCAAAAATCATGGTGCCTAGGTATCACATTTAGAGTCTATATGGATCCATCCTAAATTTCACAAGTGGAAGTTTGGTCTATCTTCTCTTTCAATCCTAATAATAAAAGTCCTAAAATTAATTGAAGTTATAATCTAGAATCATTCTAGCATTAGTGATAATCGCCAAAGTGATACTTTGTTTGCATGTGGTTACTATGCTCACAACTAGGTATTCTAAGTTAGTTTTTCATGAATTTTCTTAAGTAAATAGTCTTCTTCCAATCCGAGGGATGATTGAGAAGAATCCTTTTTATTCCTTCCTCCGAATCTCATCAAAAATTTCCTGCACTAGGTTTCTATGAAATTGCCTTCGCATTCCCAATGCATGTAAATAACAATATCTTTTTCTTAACTGAAACCCATATCCTTGTATTAACCATCCCTTGCAAAATCTTGACTATAATTTTATCTAGGATACCATTTGCGGTTTGACTAAAAAGATATAAATCAAATAACATATATAAACTATATACTTTCCTACCTATGTCCACCTGGTCTGCCTTTAGCCTTTAGGGAAACAATAGAATACCTGGTTTGCCCATAGCCTATAGGTATCATCTCCTTACCAATATGGTACCGACCAGTACCTGGACAGCCCGTAGCCTACAGGTATCTTATTCTCACTTATACAGTACCAACCTTGCTGTTATAGCGTCGAGCCTACACTTACTGTTCCAATTTATATTTCCTAATGAGATCAAGGAAATGCCAATTTGTCGCCTAACGAACCATACAAGGGTTGAAGTAGACCCTACTTGGCCCTTTTTACAATTCAAACCAAAAAACTTCTTACATCAGCAGCATCCTTTGATAAAATAAAACATCTCAGTTTGCTCTTTCCTTATTCGAAAATATGTCAACCCAAATCATACTTTCCAAACTTCCTCACAGTAAGATAATTCAAACCATGCTTGAATAGAAAGACATAAGGTAGTGCTTACACTTCACTACTACATGAAGTTCGACCTAGTGTCATATCCGTCCAATTCCATTATTGATTGAAAAGGTCACTTATTTCCCATGTTATTTCTTATCTTTGTCCCAATCATTTCAATGCTTCCAAATTCGGTAATTGATTTTGTCGTAGTGGGCTGTTTAATTTTATTTATCTAACTCTAATCTATTTCTTTTCTTTTAAGTTTAAGTAATATTCGTAGAATTTTGATTTTATCTTTTTAAATCAAAACTTTCGATTTTAGCATCATTTCCATGAAACTAGTAAGTTTTTAAAACTGTAAGATACTCTTTTCATTTAATAAAAAACTTTTCCTTTTTACTAAGATCGTGATATTTTTCTTTAATTAAATTATCAAAACGGTTAAGCTTAACTTATCAAAAGGTATATAAAACACATCTTTCTAAAAAAAATCTTTTATAAATAAGGGATATTCACAAAAAAAAATATTTTTAAAGAAAATGTGGTATTTTTAACTCATTACTATTATTATTTTAGAATTAGACAAAAACATCGATAAAAGACATTTTCAAGTACTAACCCTTTCTTATTTATAAAAGGAGTTTCAAAAGTTGGGTCTTACATACTTTTCATTTTTTTTTTCAAAGTTCTGTTATTAAAAGCAAAGTGCACATTGAAGGTATGTGTAACAATATGCCTAAAAGACAAAACGAAAGCTTTGAAACAGTTATTGAAAAATCACTGTTTATCTAATTCTCTATGTTAACCAGGTTTTTAACCATGAAGAATTCAACTCGAAGTAGAAGGCCAAGATGAAGACAAAATAACTCATGAACTTGGAAGCAGTCGAAATAGAGAATCAAACTCTAGAAAAATTATCAACCTTGGAGCTAAGGAAAGATATGTTGGTACCGAGAAGTTTCCTCTCAGTACATGAGCTTTGTCCTCCTACTATAGCAATACAAACTACATATACTTCTTACTCTACTCCAACCTCTCATGATTAAGTGCCTTTCTCATAATCTTGATCAATAATTATTAGGATTAATGAGAAGAAAGCAAAGAACGCATGATAGTTCAAATGTTATTGGGAGAATAGTCGGAATCAACTCAGAGACTATGAAAAAGAGCTTGAAACATATCAAAATGGATATTGAAGGATGAAGCAAGTAGAAGAGTTAACTTTGCATGAGCCAAAACCATTCAGTACCTAGAGCTTTCTCTTGGTACTGAGAGGTCTTTGTGGCCTATGGGCACCATGTTATCACTTGTATAGTATAGGCTTGCTCATGGACTTTAATGCAAGCGGGCTTCTAAATCTGTAAACCCGTTTCCCTATAAATATCAGCCCTACCACAATTAAAGGAGGATCTTAGATCTTCACTCTACTTCTTTATCATATCCTATCTCTCCTTTACAGAGCCCCTGGGCATATTCTTATTATAGGTTAATCAACGATAGTCACCTAGGTGGATACTATTGGTATTTCTGAGTTGTAGAACCTGTCAAACACTTGTACTAGTGACTCTAATTCCCTATAAACAACAATCAATAAAACTATAAATTGGACGTAGGCCAGAGATTGCCGAACCACTATAAAAATCATGTGTCTCTTTGTTCTATTTCTTTTATTTTCACTGTCATCTGCAAGATCTATGTCTCACAGGTTCCCTATAACATATCCTTGGGTGTTAATCCATTTTTGGCATCAATATTTTGGTGCTTTCACTGAGAAAACTTAATCCATGCTTAGATCTAGCTCTCTACTTTAGGTTAGAAAGATTCAGAAGCTAGATCCCGAAAACTTGCTTGTAGAAGTTGAAGGATTGCTAATAGAAAGCCATAACACCAAGGAGATCTGGAAGATCCTCAGGAGCTATGGTTGAAGGTGATAAAGGGAACGCTCACCAAATTAAAGTTAATAATCAACAAATAATTCTAGTGTCTTCTGCTTAACAAGAAGTAGTTACTAGAGGAGAACATGATAAAATGCAACATGAGTTGAACCAGAAGGTGATGGATAGTCAAAAAGCTTTAATGGATAAGATGGATGTTTTTTTAACCCTGCAACCATCGAGATCTAGGAGGACTAGAAGGGAAACTTTACCTACGATAGAATAGGAAAACTAGTCTATTTCTGGCCTAAACAAAAGGGATGGAAAGCAGAAGCAGAAGACCAGATTTATGGAAGGACTTGTAGGAGGAAGCATAAGTGCTCCCCCAGCAAGAAGACCAACCAGTACTAAGAAGAATTCTCTCGGTACCGAGAGGAATCTAGGAGGCGGTGATGCTTAGGAAGGTGATGCAATGGTAGTCTCTGATGAGAAAAAGAATTTACAGCTTGATGATGATGTTTTTGAGTTGGGTATTGATGCTAATGAAGATGGAGTTCAATTAGCAACAGCCCAACCAAGCATACGCGCATGAAATACAAATGGAGTGGTTCTCCCAAAGAAAGAGGACCTAGGCGTCTATTAGCGAATCGAGACTGTTTGCAAAGCCAAACATTCGGTTTAGCTCCTGATAGTCGACCTTTATATTACTATGATAATGATTTCATCATATAACGGATCTACTGATCCCGTACAACACTTACTCAAATACGAATGACATATGGATGGAGCTAGAGCTGTGGATGTGGTTCGTTATAGGTGTTTCCCTATCTTCTTGGAAGGAGTCGCTTCTATGTGGTTCACTAGTCTCGCGCCGAAGTCCATATCTACTTTTGACGAATTAGCCAAGAAGTTTTTGGAGTAGTTTAGGCTCCATGCTGCCTGGTTAAGGACATGATGTCCCTATCTACCTTGTCTCAAGGACCCAAGGGGTCGCTGGAGGGTTTTTGGAATTGATTCAACATCGTTGTTACGGAGGTTAGCAATTTGAAAGAAGATCTAGTATTCATGGAACCGGTCCGAGGCATTCACCCGGACATGGATTTTGGTAGGTGGCTGAAGATGAAACAACCAACTACTATGGAAGAATTCCATCGAAAGGCAAACCAATTTCTGCGATTAGAAGAAGCCAGCTTTGTTAAAGGAAAGGTCAGTGACAGACAGTCAAATGAGGTAATTCAAAGCATTGTGGCGATTAAATAGGATGGAGAAAACTCCGGTCGAGTTCCAAAAAATGTTTGAAAATATGAGAACCAGAAAAAGAGGAACCAAAACCCTAATGGTAGGTGTAATGAGAACAAGAAGCGTCCTAGGAATATGCGACCAGAAGATTATATACCTCTGAATGACATACTGGAAAATATATATCTTGCTACTCAAGGAACTGAGAAATATAAGAAGCCGCCCAGGACGGAGGCAACAAAAAATGTTTTTGAAAGTTCTGCCGCTTCCACGAAACTCATGGGCACAAATGAATGTCGTCACTTGAAAGACTTGATTGAGGAGCTGATATGGAAAAATAGACTCCAATAGTATGTTAAGCAACAACCAAATGTTGACCAAGCTGTAGGTCCCTAGGGACCCCCAACTCAAGGAAATCCCCCTGGACCCAATGGTGAAGGGCCCAGACATACTGATGGATGGTTGCTAATTAAAATCATAATTGGAGGACCTCACTCGATGGAAAAAAGATAGGGTGAGATGGAGAGGTATGCAAGTTCACTGAAGCATGCACCGCAAGAAAGTTACTATGCCATCGGAGTGGGAGCTTTGACTAAGCAACAAAAGATAATAACGGATGGCATCGTGTTTAGAAATCGAGATTCTGATGGGGTCGAGGCACCAACCCTCAATCCGATGGTGGTAACAGTGGGAATTGGGCTAGCAGTTATGCATCGAGTTTTGGTGGATAACGGAAGCTCGGTTAACATTCTATTTAGAAAGAGTTTCGACCAAATGAAGATCAGTATAAAGGATGTGATTGCTTGAAAGACGAAGATTCAGGGGTTTACGGGTGAATCTAAACAGCCAATTAGGATGATCAACTTGCTCGTAGAACTTGGTGAAGGAGAATGCAGGGTGGTTCACATTCAGACATTTGTTATTATTGATTGCTACTCAGCATACAACGCTTTCTTGGGCCTACCGGGCCTAGTTGATTTCAGTATCGCTTTGGCTCCATTGTGTTTGACGATGAAGTTCCCTACAGAGAATGGGATAGCAGTAGTACGAGGAGACCAAAGTGCGACAAGGGAGTGATATGTTGCGAAACTATAGGAAGCAAAGCGCTGGGAGAAAGGAATGTCGGGAAGACCCTCCACATTTAAGACTCACAGTCATAACAACTAAAGCCTGGACCCTAGCTTAGGTACAATAACTGATTCGATTAGGCTACGGATCCAAGGAAGCAGTCAGGGGAAGGGCGACCTGTACCGAATGAGCTGACGGTGAATATTCCAATCGACATGGATCATCCTACTCGGGTCCTGAAGATTGGATCTCAGCTCAATTCTCACTTGAGAAAGGAATTGGTGAATTTCCACTAAGGAAACTTGGATGTGCTCGCCTGGACACATTTAGATATTTGTGGGATATCGTCGGAGATAGTGTGTCATGCACTAAATATTGACCTAAAGTTCCCAGCAATAAAGCAAAAAAGATGCTGTCGGGGTCCGTAGCTATTCGCTACGCTAAAGGAAGAATTGGATAAGCTATTGGCCATTGTCCTCATCCGTGATGTTTTGTACCTAGATTGGGTATCTAACCCAATGTTGGTCAAGAAGTCGAACGGGAAATGGCGGACGTGTGTCAACTATTCGGATTTGAATAGAGTATGTTCGAAGGACAGTTTTCCTTTTCCCAGAATCAACCAATCGGTGGACGGGACCGCAGGATATGAATTACTCTCATTTATCAATGCCTATTCGAGCTATAATCGGATTTCAATGCATATACCAGATCAGGAGAATACTAGCTTCATCATGGATTTAGGATTATACCGCTATCAAGTAATGTTGGTCAGTTTGAAGAATGCTGGAGCCATATACCAGAGACTGTTGAATTCTATGTTCAAGAATCAAATCGGATGGAAAATGGAAGTATATGAGGATGACAAGCTCGTGAAATTACGAATGTCATGAAACCATCTGGATGACCAATCAGAGATGTTTGAGTTTCTATGAAAATACGTAATGAAGTTAAATCCATTAAAATTCTCTTTTGAAGTAGCATCGGGAAAGTTTTGGGATTCATTGTTAATGCATGGGGAATCGAGGCAAATTCGAAGTAGATAAATGCTGTGAGGAATGTAACCACCCCGACTATGACGAAACAACTTTAGAGCTTGAACGGAATGATCATCGGCTCATCTGAACGGTAACAGATAAGTGCATACCTTTCTTCGATGCCCTCAAGAAAGGTAAGGAGAACTTTGAATGGAATCAGGATTGTCAGAATCCATTCAAGGAGTTAATGAGGCACATGGAAATGCTACTGGTTTAATCTAAACCACTGGATGGGGAGGATTTATTCATCTATCTGGTAATGTCTACTTACGCAATAAGTGCAGCATTTGTGCACGAGAAGGCAAGGATTCAGAGACTGATGTACTACATCAGCAAGTAGTTCACTGGAGCTAAAAAGAACTACCTGAAGCTGGAGAAACTCGCCTACTACTTGCTAATTATGTCATGGAAGTTACAATCCTACTTTCAGGCTCATTCGATCAAAGTGCTGATAGACCAGCCTTTGAAACAGTTATTATACAAACCGATGACCTTGGGGAGGTTGCTAAAATGGAATATCGATCTGAGTCGGTATGACATCACTTACCATCCTAGGAGAGCAATAAACTGGTAGAAATTGGCAGACTTCATTGCTGAATTTACCGCATGGTTTGGCGAGGTAGGGGAGGAGGATGCTGCAGTTGCAGCTTCTCATTGGAAGTTATTTGTCGATGGTGCTTCAATGAATTTAGCTTGGGGCAGGAGTAGTGTTTGAAATGCTAGAAGGTGGATCGATTTGCAACACACTAAAATTGGAATTCCATGCTACTAGTAATGAACCTGAGTACAAGGCGTTAATAGCAGGATTGAAAATGGCAAAGGAACATGGGATAAAGACGCCGCATATATTTAGCGATTACCAACTGGTGGTTTACCAAATCAGGAAGGAATACCGGGCTAAGGGTGTGAGACTAGCCCTTACTTGTCAAAAGCATAGGAACTGCTTGAAGAAACATAACATTATATAATCACGCACATCATGGGGAGGAAAAAATGAAGGCTGATTCACTAGCTAAGCTGGCCAGCTCCGAGAAAGCGTAGTTAATAGGATTAGTTTCGGTCGAAGTTTTGATGGCTCCTAGTATCGATCAGATGGATGTCGACTGTATTCTAGAAACTACAGAAGAGGAGTCATCATGGATGACTCCTATCAAAGGTTACCTGGTTAATGGAACTCTCCCGGGAGACAGGAACGAACGAAAGAAACTTCTTCGAAAACACTGTGGTTCATGATGCAAGATGGAGTACTATATAGGAGGGGATTCTCAACTCCCCTACTTCGACGTGTAGCTAAGGATGAGGCTAGGAAGATCCATATGGAAATCAATGAAGGCAGCTATTGCGAGCACACCGAGGGCAAACCCTGGCGAAGAAGATACTTCACTATGGGTATTTATGGCCGATGATAAACCGGATGCTGCAGATACTCTATACGATGTTACAGGTGCCAGAGATTCATAAAAATTACAAGAGCCCCATCAATGAAACTTAAACAAATGGTCAGTCCATGGCCATTTGTGATTTGGAGAATCGACATCATCGATGTGCTACCGATAGCGAAGGGGGGAGCCAAATATGCTATTGTTTCAGTGGATTACTTCACAAAATTGGCTAAAACAGAATCGCTTGCCACGATTACAATGAAAATGTTAATAAACTGTGTAAAAAAGAATATTATTTGTAGGTTCGGGTTACCCCAAAGGATCATCCTGGACAATGCGACTTGGTTTGAGAGTGCAGAGTTTAAAGACTTCTGCAAAAGCTACAGAATTGAGAAAAGCTTCTCCGCAGTGGCATACCCATAGGCAAACAGGCAAGTGGAAGTAGTGAAAAAAATTATCAAATCCACATTGAAAAAGTGGCTGACTGGATCTAAATGAAATTGGGTTGATGAGCTTTAACCAGCACTATGGGCTTACAGGACAACAAACAAATCGATGACTACACACTTACCGTTCACTTGGCTTACTTTACAAAAGCTATAATCCCAGTGGAATTGGAAGTCCCATCTCATCGCAGGAGACACTTTAACCAGAGATAAGAGGAACTATTACTCGAGTCCCTCGACCTCGTCGATGAGAAGCAGGAAGAAGATGAATTAAGGGTTGCTGCTCACAAGAAAAGAGTAACACGACACTTCAAAGCCAAGGTTCGCAACCGTACTTTTGAAGTTGGGAACCTTGTTATGGAACAAGTTCTCTCGAGTACGGGAGCTCTTGGCCCAAACTAGGAAGGATCCTAGGCGATCGACTAGAAGCTTGGAGATGGAACATTCAAGCTGACAACCATCGATGGAATCCCTATCCCCCGTGGATGGAACATCGATCTGCTCTAGCACAACTATATTTAGGTTTCCTTCATTTGTTTTCGCAAATAAGCCACCCAAGGGTACTAGGGGAACCATAAATAGGCAGGACTTGCCACTCTTTTCATCTTCAAATATAGTTTGTTTCTTGAACTAGTGGAGTCGTGTTTTTTGTAAGCAGAACTCCTGTGCTGCATGATTAGCAGGCTAATCTTCTGAGAACCGACGTTGCCCAGAGATATGCGACGTCGGGAAGGTCCAAATCACTGGGTCAATGGTGAAAATTGACCTTAACTTTCTAAAAACCGATGTTGCCGAGAGATATGTGACGCTGGGAAGGTCCAAACCACCGGGTCGACGGAGAAAATCGACCCCAACCTTCTAAGAACTGACGTTGCCTGGAGATGGGCAACATCGGGAAAGCCCAAAGCATCGATTCGATGGTGAAAATCAACCCTAATCTTCTGAGGACTGGAAATGGTCGAAGGTAAGCGATGCCGGAAAGGTCTGAACAGTAGGGTCGACGGTGAAAATTGACCCTAACCTTCTGAGAACTGGTATTCCTAGAGATAGGCAACACCAGGAAAGTCCAAATTGTTGGGTCGATGGTGAAAATTGACCCTAACCTTCTGAGAACCGGCGTTGCCCAAAGATAGGTGTGACGACCGCTCTACACTATGACACCCAATATACATAAGAAAGTATGCTGCTGACGTGCTCGACCGAAGTATAATGATCACCAATATTTTAAAATGAAATAAACATCACAGAACCTACAGTATCTCATAGTGTATGTAATAAAATATAATATACATCACATATATAAAACAAGAGAGATAGTAATAACTAAGTGATCTGAATATCATAGTACAGATTCATAGAGTTTTGCAACAATTAATAGAGTTTCTACAATGGAAATAAACTAAAATAACTGTCTCATAATAATAAGCAAGCACTGTCAAGGCTCAATAGTGTTGCACAACAGAATAAGCATGGAAATCCATATATAATGAGATAGCTTCATCCAGTTCGTCCTTTGCATAGCAACTGGTTCGCATCTAGACCTGCTATCTATTCTACTCATTTAATATTATCTGAGATAATAAGAAGCAAAGCATAAAACCTCGAGTCAAACAATAGTCTGGTGTAAGAAGAAAATGAGTCTCAAAATACTATACAAGTCGATATAGTAAGGAAAAAGGGTATACGAACCATACCTGACCTGTCCCTACAACCAAAGAGTTAGCACAAAATGAACATAATATGGTACTCTATATATATTGTAAAGGTACACTGTAAACCAAGTGTGATGATGGGTGTCCAGGTAACCCTATCTCCAATACCTATCTACAATGACATCCCTAGAGT
This sequence comes from Allium fistulosum, assembly GCA_030737815.1. Taxonomy (NCBI): domain Eukaryota; kingdom Viridiplantae; phylum Streptophyta; class Magnoliopsida; order Asparagales; family Amaryllidaceae; genus Allium; species Allium fistulosum. Next base: position 869,748,996 of record CM060904.1, on the reverse strand, counting down.
GATAGTCCACAAAGAACAATCAAGGCGTCCATAGCGTCCATCAACCAATCCTCACCATCACTCAATGTGCTCATATATGATAACTCGTACGACCTTTCAACTGCCACGAACTAATAGAAATCACGGTTTTCAGTGAACTCTCTTTAGCCTAAAGCTGATACTAAACCCATCCAAATGGTCCAGGGTACACGAATCCATTCAACCGATCCGATATATCCCATGAGAGTCCTCACAATACCCCTGCTTTGAGTACATCAGAAAACACTTATGTATCAATGATCCCTTAGCATGCGTATCCGAGCCCTTTCCTCACTCCATCCAATTTCTGTTATTCTTGAGGAACCATTCTACATTCCTCCATTCCACGATAGAACCATTCAACTGTACTATTTGCAAGTCACCTTTCTTAGAACCCACCCTTTGTGGATAACCATTCTCACAGCTCCGTTCAACATCGAGCTGCCATCATCAAAACCTAACTCCTTTCGAGTTGCCACCAAAGTCCTGAAACTATAAACATGATACTATGTCGCCATTAAACCCTAAGCAAGTAAACAAAGACCTTCTGCACGACCGGTAGAGCTTCTACTTCCCCTCCAGGAAGCTACACTCCTATCCCATCAACATAGATAACTCGATACCGACCTATCATAGCTCGGCACCGAGTTATATACTTGGCCAATTTTTGCTAAGTCTTCTCCCATGCTCCTAGTACTTCCTTCCCCATGTGATTTAGACCCCGACCCATACTTCAACATAGCTTGACCCCCATCTAAAGCCTCTGTTTCCAAGATCTAGAGATAGCTCAGCATGGCACCCAATACGTAGCCATCTTCCTGCATCTTGCCTCTGTCCATCTCATCTAGTCATTCCCCACGGAGTCATCAACTCGCCAACCTAGTTTATCCACTAAAAATAGCTCGATACCAAGCTATTATAGCTTGGTACCGACCCACATACTTAACACTATTTTTGCTGCAATTTGAAACTTGGGCTTCTTTCATACTCTAGAGCCCTTCCTCCAAGTTTCATCTAACACCTACCATCTTCGCCTTCGATTCGTCGAATTTGCCAACTTATTCTCCAACTAGCTAAAACACTAGGAAACAATATCAAAGCACAACACACAATCATATAAAATCATGCATATACATCCATTCATACATACAATACATAAGAATATGGTAATCAAGCAAATCCCAACCTAGATCTAACATTTGTACTTGCACATGCATATGAATCTGAGGGTTTACAAAACCATTCCAAAACCACTTTTAAAGCCTTCAAAATCCATTCATAAATGTGTATGTAAAAATGTAGTTAAGGTTAGAAAATGTTTTAAGGTCAAAATCATGTCAAAACAATATTTTAAATTATATAAACATGCATAGTAGAGTGAGAGGTCAAGAACCATTTACCAAATACCAAAATACCAATTTTTATCATTAAATCTGAAATAGACAGCAAAGGAGATGGACCCAAATCAGCAAAAATGATAATCTAAAGCTTTCATATGCTAATCACCCCTCTAATTGATGATTTGGCTAAGATTAGTAAGGAAAATGTAGGCTTTTTGATGAAATTAGGGTTAGCGGAGGTTTAGAGCTATTTTGAGGAAGATGGAAAAGACTTAGATCGGTTCCTATAGCCTCTCCTTAGTAAAATTTTCTAGATAGATTAATGAGCCTAAGCACGGGCTTACTTGATTATCCACTAAAACTGGCCAATAGTAGCCAAAACTTACAATAGCTATAACTTTCAAACGATGAGTCCGTTTTTCTACTATAACCACCCTACGGAAGGAGAAACCATCATCCTAAAGCAATGGAAGTAATTTGGGACCCTAATTCAGCACTAATCAAAAGTTATAGTCTAAACAAGATTTTCAGGGTTAAAATTGTCACATAGAAATTTGGAAAAAATTATCGATGTGGAAAATGCCCCTAAGAGTCACTTTCCGAAATTTTAGAGCCATACATTCTCATATGAATAAAATAAAAATATTTTACGATCCTTTGATACATAAAACATAGGTCGTTACACTGCTCCCTTAGCAATTTCGCCCCTGAAAGGAATAGCCAACCATAGTTACCCCGCATGCCTATAAATCACGTACAACCATCAAACGCAACAAACAAGCAATCATGCAATCAATAACATAAGCAAACCTATCCTAGCATGCGAAATAATACACTACCCTATATGATATCAAAGGTGAAAGTAAATATGATAAAAAGTAGGCCTTACCATACAAAGAGCTCCATATAAGCATACTGCCCTCGATTTCCCACATGCAATCGCCTTCACTTTCGCCCCATTGACCTTCACTAACTCCACTGTCTTCCTCTTAAGCTGTTTTGCATCGCGTCCGACAATACGAACTGAACTATAAGGTCTCGGCGGTTGTGGTTCAATCTCAATATCATTTAGTTGATCTGGTGTAATAGTCATGCCTAAATCGTGCACAAACTTTCGAAAGTGAGAATCGTCGAAGACATTGTGCACGTCCGCCATCTTCTGAGGTAAGTTGACCCTATATTCTAGGTTCCCAGTCCTCTCTGCTAATGAAAAAGGACTACGAATCCCGGTGCTAACTTCCCCTCACTACGTAATTGAATAGCATTCTTCAGAGGAGAAATCTTCACAAACACCAAATCACCGACGGAGAATTCCAAGTCTCTACATCTCCTATCGGTGTAGCTCTTCTGCCTATCCTAAGCAGCTTTCATTCATTATCGAATGATCTCAACCTTCTCCGAGGTTTCTCTGACCATATTTGGCCCAAGTATCAGTTTCTCGTCCGCTTTCCACTAACACGAAGGGGAGTTACACGGTCGGCCATATAATGCTTCATACGGTGTCATACCGATACTAGATTGATAACTATTGTTGTATGCGAACCCCACCAAATGCAGATGAACATCTCACGAGCCACCGAAATCAAGTATGCAAGCCTGTAGGAGATCCTCCAATATAGATTCACTCTCTCGGTCTACCCATTCGTTTGCAGATGATAAGCTATACTGAGATGCAACTCAATACCCAATACCTCTTGTAAGCTCTTCCAGAACCCACTAGTGAACAACAAGTCTCATCACTGACAATGCTCTTCGGCACATTATGAAATCGTACGACCCATTTCACATACAACTTGGTTAGTTTGGCTACCATCCTACTTGAATTGATGGGTATAAATCGAGCGCTCTTGGTCAATCGATCAACTATGATTAGATGATATCGTACCCTGCCCGAGTCCTCGGCAATCCATCAATGAAGTCCATCGATACTTGCTTCCACTTTCGTTCAGGAATTTCAAGCTGCTGCAACAACCTATTTGGCATCTTTTGCTCTGCCTTCACCACTTGGCATCGTAGCACCTCGTCTCGTAATCCATCAACATCGAGAACAAACAGTCTCTCATTCTTACGGAGCCAACCTTCTCGGTTTGAGTCTGTATTGCTTCATATTTTCAGATTCAAATCCTCCTTCTATTTTTTCCATGTTCTCTGCTAGTCTAGCATCTCACCTTTGAGTAATACTGATCCGCTCAATCAGAGTAGGCTTGATAGTCAAGCTTACCAACATTTCTAGTTCCAACTGTCAATGGAGTCTGAAGTCAAAGCCGGTAATACACTCCAACTGTTTCCACTCCGTAAGCATCGCTCTTAAACTAGTATGTCATCTACTTAATGCATCAGTGACCGCATTTCCTTTACCAGGTGTATAGGAAATTCTAAAATCCTAAGAGGCCAAGAATTCCAACCATCGCTGCCGGCGAAGGTTGAGATCCTTCTAGGAGAAAAGGTACTTTAAGAATTTATTGTCTGTGAATAGCATGAACCTTTCTCCTAATAGGTAGTGCCTCCAAATTATCAAAGCAAGCACTATAGTCGCCAACTCCAAATCATGAGTTGGATACTTCCTCTCGTGTAGTTTCAGTTGTCGCGTAGGCGACAACTTTTCCCTTCTGCATCAACACCGCACCAAATCCACTACCACGGGAGTCTGTGTATACTATTACGTCCTCATTCCCATTCAGAATGGTCAACACTGGTGCACTCGTTAACGACTCTTTCAGACTTACAAATGCATGCTCACACTTCACGTCCTAAACAAAAGTCTGATTCTTCTTCATCAAATTTGTCAACGGTGATGATGACTTCGAGAAGTCCTTGATAAAATGTCCATAATATCCACCAATTCTAGGAAACTCCTTGTATCCATAGGCTTCTTGGGTTATCCTAAACTACTGCCGCCTTGGCAGGATCTACTACGATATTCTGCTCCGAGACAACATGACCCAACAATCTCACTTCCCTCCTCCATAAGTGACACTTCGAAAACTTCTCTTTCAAATTTTGCTTCCTCAACACTTCAAGTATAATTCTCAACTGCGTCTTGTGTTTGTACTCTATCCTAGAATAGATCAAAATATCATCCACGAACACAAGTACGAATTTTTTAAACTAGTCCCTAAAGAGACGGTTTATGAGATCAATAAAGTATGCGAAAGCATTGGTTAGCCCGAATGGCATAAGCAACCACTCATAGAAACTAGAGGATGTATGAAACATAGTGATCGGCACACTCTCCTTCGCTACTCTCAACTGGTGAAATCCTATCGCAAGATCCAATTGAGAGAGTACCTTCGCACCGTGGAGTTGATCGAACAAGTCATCAATACGTGGGAGTGAATATTTGTTCTTCTTCATCACTTTATTCAACTCACGGTAATCCACACACAACCTCAGAGAGCCATTTACCATAGTGGCAAATACTACTGGTGCACCCCACTCGGATATACTCCTACGAATTAACCCCTTCTTCAACAGGTCATTTACTTGTACCTCCAACTCCTTTTGCTCCCTAGGTGATATACGCCTCAAAGGCATAATTACCGGCCTGACATCCTTCACTAAGTCTATCTAAAACTCAATTTCACTATGCGGTGGTAACTCGTTCGCTACCTCAAACACATCCGGATACTCTCTAACGATAGGCACAGATATCAATCCATCTTATGGAGTCTCAAGCAAATATAGAAAACTAACCATAACCTATCCTCTGGCAGGTAGCCAATCACTATTGTCCACCTCTCCACGGCCCCAATCGTCACATCCAGCTTCTCGCAATCCACTACTAGCGCATATTTCCTTAGCCAGTCCATCCCAAGGTAACCCCAAACCGAACGAAATTCAAAATAAAGCAATCATAAACAAAAGAGCATACATGACTCAATAAGTTCAAACCATGACAAACCATGTACAGGCTAGTGAAGCCTCCAATAGGGTTCATTACAATCAAAGGACGGTTAACTATTTTGGGTTTCAATCATAGCCTATCTACCAAAACACTAGATATGGAGGAATGTGAAGCCTCAGTATCGAATACATCACGTATGAGAACATCGTAAATGGAAAGCATACCTTGAATAACAATGCTCTTCCCCTTCTCCATCGCTTAGGGAGCACTTGACGAAGTCGAAACAACGTCCAAAGCATATGCCTTCACAACCTTTTCTGCTATAGTGGTTCTAGAAAATTCTTCAGTATGTGTCCGGGTTTGCCATAGTTATAACACTTCTCCTTCCCACCAGTCTTGCAGTCTCTGATTAGGTGACCCTTATCTCCACAGTCATAAAAAATAAGATCTCATTTAGCCTTCTTCTGAGCGTTCTTTCCCTGAAACTGCTTCCTCTTTCCATTCCATTTCTTCTTGCTCCCATTGCTTTGTTGCAGTTTCAGCTCTTCCTTAACAATGATAGCTGATTTGGACTTGGGGCATAAACACTCCTGGCGAAGAGCTTTCTCGACAAGTCTCTCGAATGACTCATCGATATGACTAACCAACTTCTTCCCCAAGTAGTTATACAAACCCATAATGAACTTCTCGTTCTTTCTTAATAATGTGTCGATGAAAGACATCCTATATTCAACAAAGCATCAAGCTCAGTAACATATTTGGAGATAGAAATATATCCTTGCTTTAAATCAGCAAAGTTCCTGAATAGTACCAATTTCTGAGAAATTGGAACGAGCTTCTCATCAAACTTGGTCTTGAACTGATCCCAAGTAAACTGATCCTCAGATGTAGCAATGGTAATGGAATTCCACTAGTTCATGCCCTGCCCTTGAAGCTATCTGTTTGTACCAAAATTTGGCACAACACTCTTCGGAAGGGTTTGAAGAGATAAAAATGAAGAAATTAAATGAAAAACGAGGATTATCTAACAAACACTTCGAAAACAAATAAGAAAGTATGCAGAAACACAGAAATTTAGAGTGGTTCGGCGTATTGCCAATGTCCACTATGAAATTGATGTTTTCTTGATGATTACAACCGATTACCGCGGATTACAGCGAATTACAGTAATGAAATTCGAGTATAACAACAGCCTTGTAGCACAAAAATGTTTTCGGCAGAGTTTGGACGTCAGAGAGCCAAAAGATCATTTTTCTATAGGCTCTGGGGTGCTATTTATAGGCGTAGGATGCAAATATCTCGCAAAGATCTCGGGAGTCCTCTTCTGGCACGTGGGTGGGCCCACGCGATCGATCCCACGTGAATCGCACGCGATCTGGGATCGATACGAATGAATTTATTATCGATCAAGATTCGACCCAATCGAGTCAAAACTTGGCATGAACATTCTATAGGTTGCACGTAAGCTCCTGTGAAAATTTCGTAGCATTTCGACTTGTAGATTGTGAGTTATGATCGATGCAAACTTGGGTTTTATGTATGCTGTCGCGTTCGAATCAATGCCTTCGTAACGATCGGTTCGAATCGCACTTGAGCACGTGCCTGCAAATTGACGTGGTGCTAACTCCTTGGATCGATCCACTTTTCATGCCGAACGACCGAGTCTTCCCTACGCATGAGCCTTATTCGTATCGATCATCCTTGCTTTGTTCGTATCGATCGCATTGCTTAATTCATATCGATCGATTGCCTTGCCATATTCGTATCGATCGATCTTCTGGTTCTGTTCGTATCGATCGTATTGCATTATTCGTATCGATCGATTGTTCGGTTCTGTTCGTATCGATGGGAAGTTTCTATTTCATATCGATCTGTGGTTGATCGATACAAAGCTTACAAGGTGTTTGATCGATACGAACTAGACACTTGTACTACAGTCGATGGATACGAAATGGGCGATAGTCGATCAATTCGAAGTGGGCCTGCCTTCTGATGGATACGAAGAAGGCCATTTCCGATGGATGCAAACAAGGCAGCTGCTGATCGATACGAAGCGGAGTCGTTTGCTGATGGAGTTGAATAGATCGATACGAATAAAGCCTCTTCCTTTGGTGGATACGAAGTAGTGTTTTTTAATTGATACGAACAGACACACGCCGACGGATTCGAACATGCCGAACCTTTGATGGATACGAACAGACACACGCCGATGGATTCGAACAAGCCGAACCTTTGATGGATATGAACAGATGACTATGTGGTTGTATTGATTTCCCTGACTTGCATCGATCATATCTTGAGCATACGAACTCTGATTGACTTGAAATTTGAAACGTTGGCTTCCATAGCTTTGGTTGTCATGTCTTGTCAATTATAGCTCGATCCGGACTTAGAAAAAATTTATCGATATCCATAGTGAGCCCGCGTACAACCGATCTTCGGGACAGACTGTCCTTGGCTTTCGGTTAAGTCCCTGGTATCACGACCTGGACAAAAGGCGGGATAACATTTTCCCCCCAAAGTACGTTTTGTGAGAACATGATGTGCTTTGAAAAGCTGCAATCTTCATTCTGAAAAGTTCCATCTGACTTGTTAAACGGTTGTTGTTTTCTCGTTGAAAGTTGTAATCTTTGATTGATCCATATAAACATAAATTATGAACCATAGACTGCCCATTATTGTACTGTGTACTGTTGTAATTGATCGCTGTAGGATAGTAATTTGTCATTTGTTGTTGTAATTGTCACCGGACAAGCATTCAATTCCTGCGAATTTTAAAGATTGGATGTTAGTTCATTATACATGAATGTATGTTGGCCTGACTCCCGTTAACATTCGTACGCTTACGAGTCGTTGTCAGGTTTTCAGTTTTTTTTATCGAATTCTGTATCGATCCTCTCCTAAATCGACGTGGAATTCGAGTTGTAATGACACTTGGTGGTCATTTTGGAGTATCCCTTCGTATCGATCCTCTCCTGGATCGATTCCGGATGAATAAACATAAGTTTCGTATCGATAGAGTTGAATTATCCAAACATTATTTTGCGATGATTCTCGCATCGATGGCTGTGAACTTCTTGCAATTTTCTAAATGATGGATACGAAGTTGTAGTTCGTATCGATAGACTAATGAAGGATGCGAACAGAGCGACTGGTCCCCTGTGCACTATTCGTATCGATGAATACGGGCCTTTATGAGTTGTATGTTGATGGATACAAACAGTATAGTTCGTATCGATGCGCCTTAGATGGAGTAGAGAACAATGGATACGAACAAACTTTTCGTATCGATGGAATCTAGTGATTCAGAAAAATATTCGTTGCAACTTTCGTATCGATAAAGCTCGAGTCTGGGATACGAATAGCTAATTCGTATCGATCCGGGGAGAAACCGGTTGGAACCGATCGCAATGACTGGAAGGTGAACTGTTTTCCTTCACTCCTAGCGCCCATATAAAAACGTTTTGTACTTAACATTTTTTTCTCACTTGCTCGTTTTAATTCTGTCTTCGCATCGATCAGGACAAAAAGGAAGAGAATTGACCTCATCTCCAAGTCGAGCAATCCGTCGATCTTTCGAACCGATTGTTCTTACTAGATAATTAATAAATCAATACTGTCCCAAAACGATAAGACTCGAGTTTTAAAGCCGCTCTATCCACGGTCGTCGCCAGTTCCGGCGTTGGCGATGCCGAATTGGGGTCTAAACAGGGTTGAGGAGAGAACAATGGCGTTCAGGCCGCTTGGAAGAGAAGAGGTGTTGTCGATTGAGACGATGGGGTAACTCGTATCGATTGTGGATGGAGGAAGGAGCTTCATATCGATCACGAATGTTGTGAAGTGGCTTGTGTAGACGGAGGATGGCAAGGCAGTTTTGTATCGATCTGGAGTCATAGGAGTTCGTATCGATTCAGGATGATGGGTACGAAATTGCTTGTCTAGGATCGATACGAAGCAAAGGTGATTTCATACCGATACGAAATGACTTCCTGACAATCGATACGAAGTATCGTTCCATGACCGATACAAATTATGCTTTCTTTGATGGGTGCGAACAGTGCTCTTGGTGATCGATACGAATAATGTTTTGGTGACCGATCCAAGTCCAGACTTTGATGGATACGAAATCTCTACACACTTGAACATTTGATTCCGACAAGCTTCTGCTTTGCATAGTTGGACTTATCCGTTTCGCCGCATATCTGACTGCCTTTCGAAGCTCGTCGATGGAACTGTAACTTGAAACACTTAATAAACTTTTACTTGGGTCAGTCTCTAACATCTGGATGGCACGGTTGTGACGGTCAGCGATGACGGTCACTCTAGTTGAATTTCGAAGTCTTGTCGTTCGAATGTTTTCTTTAAATCTGTAGAAATTCTTCAAGTAATATGTAGCATTGCACTGCACAACACATTCACGCACTCCACATTGGGGAACACTTGGGTTTTTATTGTCTAATGATGGTTTTTGATAAGTTGATTAGCTATGGAATCCACAAGTTCACAACAGCCAGAGCTTTAGGATTCATCTCCTTTTTCCCTAGAGATCCTAGCTAGAGGGGTTTACTGCCTTCAACCGCCATGCGTGCGCAGCAGGAACACTTCCTCCGTTCAAGCAATACATCAGGGAAGTGTTGTCTTTCCTCGAAATTGCCCCATCGCAACTACATCCCAATGGATATGCTCTGCTAAACAGTTTATTTATTGTATTCATAGAGCATCTTTTTCGGCCACCGGCTTCTACAGAGATTGGATATCTCTTTAACATCAAGAGCAGGGGAGACAGCCCATCTTTTACATTCCTGGAGGCGGTCGGGAATTGTCAAGTAGTAACCGGATCCTGGACAAGGCTGAGTTACTTTAAAACGGAATGGTTCTTCGTCCGGCGCCTCCCAGGATTTGCCAGCCGGTGGTTAGTTAGACGTAAGTGTAATAGTCTTCTCCAAGAGTTATCAAGATAATTGTAGTTGACGTAAAACTAATATCTCCTTTTCTTTACAGTTGCAATTTCATGACCTGAAGGCGGGTATTTCAAAGAAATAGTAAGGGTCCTTCAAGAAGTTCCGAGTGAAATGAGGGACATTGATTCGGTTCTAACCGACAGAAATTTGAGAATCGTCGGACTGATTGAACCGAATCAAAGCATAAGGCTTGAAGGAACACTGAGGGCGGCCCCGAAGAAGCGACTGAAACGTAAAACACCCGGGGTCATAATAACCGAAGGGTTCGACGAAGAGAGAACACCCACGGATGACGAACTTGTGGCTGGGCCTTCGGCCGGATTTCAAGCGAAAGAAGGAAGAAGAAAAGGCAAGGTCGTTGCCTACAAACGTCCTAAGTCTTCGAGGTGGAAATCAGTTGTGGTTTCCTTGCCGGTTCCCGGCATTAGAATCTCGGAGGCTCCTTCCTCGCCTACAGAGAGTCCTTTCTAAGGGCTTGCCGACATCCCGATTCCAGATTACGTGTCACTTTAACACGACACCGGGTTGGAGGAGCTTGATAGTGCTCTTGACCTTAGCGAGTCGCTTCCTATGAGTGCGACCAACATTTTCGATTGGTCGAGGGGGTTGCACATACATACACACTTCATGACACTACACGATTTCTAATCATAAATTGTTCAATTCAAGAGATTACTAAGTCTGCTTTTCTTTCTCTTTATAGGTACAATGTCTGGACGAGGGTCGATGTTAGGAAGTCTTCGCTCAGCCCGCCGATCTTCTTCATATTATGAGCCGCGTAGGAGGGAAGAAGATAGAGACCGCGATCACGGGTACTCTAACCAGGAACGTCAGAGAGAGATAGGGACAGGGAGTACAGACACTGATGTCGATCTCGCTCTCCTCCTCCTAGACTCCCTACACAACCTTCGGGTCAAGGGAGACAGCCAGTAGAGCCTACTCATCACAAACCATCCTCGCATGCCTCTCGGTCTGATTCGCAACGTCATAGAACTGAAGTTGAGCCTCCCGTCGTCGTCGAGCAAGCTATCACTAAGCCCACTGGGAAAAGGGCTATTAAAATCGCTCAACTGAGGAAAGAGTTCCCAAATATATGCTTCGACGGCTACATTTTCCCCCCTCTTTTAAAGAGAATTCCATCGGAGGCGGAAAACACAATGCATGATTACATTCATGACATTTATTCCCAGTACAAAGAGTGGGTGAAGGCTGCAGAGAAAGCATCGAAGGTGGCCTTTGAGTGGGCTAAAATAATCGAAAAGTTAGAATCTGATGTCGCTCATAAGGACCGCATCGTCCAAGTGCTTACTGATTAATCCGAGTCCTCTCGAAAATCAGAGATAGAGGCCACCAAAAAGGCCGATGAGGCAAATTTGGCCATGGAGAGGATGAGGCAGACACATTATGCCTTGGTGGAGCATATGGGCCATCGCAACACCACTGTCACAGCTGAAAGGGACGCCGCTCTGAAAGAACTTGCTGAACTTAAAGCTAAATTTTTCGAAGTCATCAAGGAAAAGGATGATGCAAACAAAGCCGCCCAGGAAGCTTGTGAACAGGTTTTTGCACTCTGGGGCGAACGGGGTGCGGCCACGGTTAAGGTTCAAGTGGTGGAGACTGAGGTCGAGGAGAAAGTCTGAATGGCTGAGTCTAGGCTAGAAGCTGATATTGAAGATCTCCTCATTGTTTATAATGCCAATGTTTTGAGGCACAAAAGTCCAGCCTGGCTCGACAATTACCCGACCCATTTATATAACGCTTAGGGCCGATTGGTTGAGGAGGAGAAGGCGATGCATCTGGGTGAATCAATCGACGAGTTTGAGCTTGAGAATCATATGTTAAACGAAGATGAACGAAAGATTCTCCACGAGTCGATGATTTTACATGAAAAAGAAAGATTCGGCACCCAACACTTGGAGGTCAGAGAAGGTTCAGGTGTTGAGCATCACGATGTGAGTGTTGAAGTTCCTGTGCCAACCCATCCCGAATCCGCACCTGTGGTTGATCCCCAGCTCATTCCTGCCTATAATCTGAATCAGCCGCAGCTATCTCCTACCAGAAAACAAGTTTCTGAGGCTGTTCAGCCGTCCACAAGCCAAATTGAGGAAGATATTCTGAACATTCTAGATGCTTATTTGAAATCAAAGTCGTCATCCGAATTAAGTATTAACAGTTCTTCTTTTGTTTTTGTCCAGTGATTGATGCTGCACCAGTCGTGCCTCCTACCACTCAAGAATCACATCATATGAAGGAGGCAATAATAACTGAAGCAACCACCACAACATCGACTGACGGAACGCAAGGGTGCACTCTGGTTTTCGATGATCAGATGATGGTGGAACTCCTCGATCATCATAGCGATCCTTTTGCGGACCTGCCATTTGTTATGGGCGGAATCGCACCTGCTACTGGCTATTCAAAGCCAACCACTAATGCTCCCAACGAGGCCCAAGCAATTCGTGAAGAAGAAATATTGGCCGAAATTGACGCTGAAATGGAGGCAGCGGCTCATGGCTGTAGTTTTGGAGGTGGGATGGCGGCACCTGGTCCGGCTCCGTTACGGATGATATATGTAACGACCCGAAATTTCGTTCCCGAAAATTCCAGATAGTTAAGGAAAAGAAGAAAGGAGATAGAAGAAGGAGCAGAAATGAAACACAGAATCTCACATTCGCAGCGGATCAAAATATAATATCAAATATAATAGTAGTTATACAAAGGAAAACTGTATCTGTTAATTTACATTAATACATCAGAGTCACAACATATACACAAATCACTGGACAGATACAATTAACATGTCCCAAACAACTACAATATATCACAGCGGAATACACTCCATACGTTCCTGCCATCCAGCTCGCCTCCTGAGCTCCAGAACGTCCTTACCTGGAAATCTGTAATACTCGGTCTGACCCGAGATATCACCTGGTGGTACAGTTATTGACACTAGCGCGCCTATCCCGCCTCCTATAGTCGATCCGATTCCTCCGACTCCGCCTTCAGGGAACATTCCTGTTCACTTGAGCTCGGATGAGGAAGTCGATATCATGCCCCCTCCTGGAGATCAGCCGCCGAAAGGCAAAAGCTCAAAAAGAAAGATAAGTGGCAGCTCCAGTGGGTCAACACCGAAAAGGAAGCCGAAAAAGAAAAAAGAGTAGATGTGCTTCTTTCGGTTTATTTTTGGTAGATAGATAGGGATCTACTTTCGCTTTTCTTTTATAGGCCGTGTATATGCGGGTTCGGCCCCTGCTAGTAGGAAATTTGGAATCAACTTTTACATAATTTCTTTTCGCAGATAGCTGAAATGACACTTTATTTTGCTTTGAACTCGATGTGTGTTTATTTGCTTAAGTGTTCCAGCATTCGAATTCCTTGTTCAGTACACTTGTGAAGTTTCAACGCTTGAACCCCGTTTGAGTTCATCCGTCAAGTCCTAAAATCACGGCCACAAGTCACGACTGGACATTAAGTTGAACTCCTATATTGTACTGCTTCAGTTAGTGATTGACACTCAAGTTTTGCCCCCAGTTTCAAGAATGAAGTTTAAAGATCGGATAGCGGTCGTATTTCGCTTTCAATGCAGCATGCTTAGCATTGTTGGTTTGGTGTCGAAACAAGGGGATTTTGAGTGGTTGAATCACACTCGCTCTTTTATTGATGATTGTATCCACGCTCTAGGGACTTAAGTCATTTTCATGGGCGATCAGCTACGTTTGCTTGGCACTTATCATTTCGTCTGCACTCTAGGGACTTAAATAAATTCGCGGGCGCTCAATTACACCCGACTTGAGTTTATACTCCGGTCCGCGCTCTGTGGACTTAGAGTTAGTTGATGTTTATACTCCGGTTTGCACTCTGGGAATTCGGAGTTAGTAAACAGACGGTCAATCATATCTGTTGTATGTTTTTGAATTTCGCTTGCACTCTGGGAACGAAAGGTGTATCAGGATCGTGGATGGTCGGATCACATCCACCCCGAGATAACAAGTGAGGTCGTTAGATAGATGGGTCCATCCTCCCCAAACTTGATTCGAATAAGGGCGAAGTCGTTAGGTGAACGGATCCACCCTCTTCGAAACCATACTTGTAAGTTTATACTCCAGTTCGCACTCTGGGAATCTAGAGTTAGGTGAAGGATTGTCATGTATCAATCCTTTTTTGACTTTGGCTTGATGGCTTGTCCCCGAGCTCGGGTTTCACTTAGCGAGTGACCGGTCGTATCACAGTCACTCCCTATTTGAATAAATTCCACCGTATGATGGAACTTAGCTCTCCGTGCATAGTGATGATCATATGAAGTATTTCAAGTAAATCACAGCTCTGGCTCGAAGAGATTGTATTTTATTGCTGAAATAAGAAAATATGGCAAAGGCAGTTGCCTTATTACAAATTCTAATTTCGAAATGTAGAAACAAATTGCAAATGAAAAATAGACTGAATAAATAAATAGTGCCTATTATGTGTAGTAGCGACGGAGACTCTCGCTGTTCCAGGCTCTCGGAAGAGTGAGACCGTCAATGGTCGATAATTTGAATGTGCCATCTCCGAGCTTTCGTTCAATAACATATGGTCCTTCCCAAGTTGGCTTCATATGCGAAGGGACCGGATAAATTCTTTTGAGTACGAGATCACCAAGTTCAAAGGTTCGGGGTCGGACCTTGGCATTGTATAATCGGGCGACTCGATTTCGATATGCGGCTGACCTCAAATCAGCCTCTTCACGCTTCTCATCCAATAAATCGAGAGATTCAGCAAGTAATATAGCATTTGTCTTCGGATCGTAATATGTCACACGATGAGAAGGTACTTCTAATTCGACCGGAATAACAGATTTTGAACCATAAGAAAGAGAGAATGGAGTATGACCGGTTGCGAACTTGTGGGTTGTACGGTAGGTCCATAAGGCCATAGGAAGTTCATCGACCCATTTGCCCCCGGCTTTTTCCAGTCGTTTCTTTAGAATGAATTTTATAACTTTATTAACAGCTTCAACCTGTCCATTCGCTTGAGGGTGTGCGACTATGGAAAATTTCTTCTGAATGTGGAATCGTTGATAGAAATCCTTAAATTCGGTGTTATCGAATTGGGTCCCGTTGTCAGTGATGATAGTACGTGGGAGACCAAATGGGCAGATGATGTTGTGCACTACAAAGTTGATCAATTCGTGGAAGTGGAAAACTGTCTTTGGGGCAAACTTTATTCAAGTCTGAGTAGTCAACACATGTCCTCCATTTCCCATTTGGCTTTTGGACAAGTACAGGATTGGATATCCATTCCGGGTATAATGCATCTTGAATGAATCCATTCGTCTTAAGCTTATCTACCTCTTCTTTAAGGGCGGAAGATCTCTCTGGATCCATACCACGCCTTTTTTGCCTTACCGGGACGTACCGCAGGTCAATATTCAGCGTGTGGCTCGCGATGTCTGGCGAGATCCCACACATGTCAGAGTGCGTCCAGGCAAACACATCAAGGTTTACTCGGAGAAATTAAACTAATTCCTCTTACATTTGTTGTCTTAGCTGAGATCCAATCTTTATCATCTTCGAGTCATCATTATCGTCGATTGGAACATCGATCGTCAGTTCGGCCGGAGAAGCTTGACTGTCTTTACTTTCATCTTCACTTTCGGTATCTCTCGGGTCAAGATCTCTTTAGAATTGGTTGGGGTACCCAGGCCCAGGCGCTAATTATCAATTATCTGTAAAGCGCATGCAAAGAGATTCCTCTACACCCTTTCCTTTTTCCTTCCATTGCGCCTCGCGTAGCTCAGCAACGTAACAGGCTCGCCCTGTGGCCTGATCCCCTTGAACAACTCCGACACCATAGTCGATGGGGAATTTCAAAGTCAAACACCATAGGGCGATGGCAGCCCTGAATTCAGCTAGGGCTGGTCATCCCAAGAAAGCATTGTTTGGGGAGTTTATATCCAAAACAACAAACTGTAGTATCTGGACTCTCCAGCGCTCACCAATTCCCAATTCCACTGGCAATTCCACCACTCCAGTGGGTATAGTTGCACTCCTGTTGAAACCGTGAATGCGAGACTGACATGGCTTCAAGTCTTTAGTCTCCATTCTCATCTGGTCGTAAGCTCGTTTAAACAAAATATTCACAGAGCTTCCGCTGTCTACCAAGATCCTCTTCATCCAAGCAGGACCTACTTGAGCTGATATGACTACCGGATCAATAGTGAGGGCTTCGACCCTGTCGACATCCCGACCTCGAAATACGATGTCATCCGCCATCATTCTTTGCTATTTGGCTGGAACCCCATCTTCAGAATTACTACAACATTCAAAGTCCACATTCCTGATAGAGCTGGCATACGACTCCATTTCCTTCCAACTTTGGTCTGCTGGATGAGGACCACCACAAACAGTGTTTATCACCAACCTCCCGCCAGTACGAGCGGGTTCCTCGTGTCTAGCCAGATTCGGCACATGATTTTGATTCGATGGGCCCGCACCTCCAGACTGCGGTGCCCAAACAAACTGTTCTAACTTCCTTTCTCTTATCAAATTTTCAATGAGATCCTGCAAGTGATGGCATTCATTTGTGTTATGGCAGTAACTTTCGTGGAATCTACAAAATTTTCCCATCTGAATTTGCTTCTCAGATGACTGTTTCGGAGCAGGCTTCTTGGACTGAATAGTATTGCAGGTTTGTAGATATACGTTCTCCAGCGACGTATTCAGAGGAGTATAATTATCAAACATTGGAGCTCTACGCCGTGGACCACGGTTTTGTCCCGTGTTCTATTTTGGTTACCACTGCCTTTTTGCTGATCTTGTTTGTTCTGAATATTTAATTGCACTTTTCTGGAACTCTCCCCGGATTGTTTAACAGCAATATTACTCTGAATTCCTTCCACACTAGGTCCCACATCATCCTTCTTCCTAGACTATTTCGCATCCTCCCTTCTCAAGAATTGAGCTGCTTTGGAATAGAAACGGTCCAATGATGTAGGGGATTTTCCGGCCAACCAGTTGCCGAATTCAGAATCGGGCTCAATTCCCTTATTCAGTGCCATAAGAATAGAGTTATCATTTGGATTGCTGATCTCATCACATACAGCATAAAATCTCTTTAAATAACGCCTGAGTATCTCTCCAGGAGCTTGAGTGACACTGGATAAAGTATTAACATCCTTTGGTCTCGCGACATGCATACGAAATTGTTCAATAAACTTTGTTGCCAACTGATCGAAGCATGAGATAGATCGAGGTGGCAGTCGGGTAAACCACATAGTCGCTATACCCCCTAGTGAAATCGGGAAGCTTCAGCACTTGACTGCATCATCAGCTCGTGCAACATTCATTAACCATTCATATTTCAAAATATGTTGATTGGGGTAAGAGTTCCCTTCATAAACAGGTAAAGTCGACATCCTGAATCGCCGAGGTGGTTCAGCATAAAGTATTTCATCAGTAAAAGGAGTATGACTCCTGGAGATTCCCCAGTCGTCATTGCTAAGCCCTTGACTTTCATGGATCATTTGACGGATCATTGCTAACAGATCAGGCATCTGGGCATTTTGAGCAGGCTGGGCCAAGGTGTGGTCGGGTTCCACAATGCGAGGAGGGGTCGGTCGTGGTCGACGGTCTGTGTCTCGCCTCCTTGGCTCTACGTCCTCGGGGACGTAAGGCTCGGGATGGTATTCATGCTGGTGATGGTTCGGATCTGTTCGGTTTCGGATCTCGGCATCTAAATCAGTGGATGTCGTGGTACAGTTATCAGTAATATGATGTGGAATAGCGCCTCCTTGGGAGGAGGGTCCAGTTTGACGGCCGGTCGATGGGCCAACTCTCAGTTTCCCAACATACAATGTGTGTTGATGCCCAGTGGCCTGTGTGTAACTTCCGTCTAGCCATGGGCGTGTAGATCTGTGATGATAATAGGAAGAGGCTGAACTCTCGGTGGAAGAATAGGAAGCTTGACCCCTCCTGGATCTCCTTCGTCGCTGACGGTTCAGTTGGTTAGTTAGTTCCGCGTTAGCACGAAGCTGTTGAGTGAGCTACTAACGGCTGTGATTCAATTCTTGCATCAGCATCTGAAATTCTTCTCTGGTGACAGGGCCCTGCGGATCTGATGGTCCGGTAGCATTTTGTTCAGTTGGAGGCAATTATACGGGATTCTGTTTGTCCCGTCCTTCAGGATCTGCAGTTTTGGAAGTGGTCCTTGTGTTAACAATGGTGGATGATGAAGCTCTCTCCTAAACTTGTAGCAAATTTGAATAGGATGAAAGAACTTCTAAAATTGAGATCTGGATCTTCTCCTTGGATGTTTGCAATCCGGTATCAGCAATAGATCCAACGAGCAGAAGGAAAAAACTAGGTTTTCTCAGTGAAAGCACCAAAGTGTTTGTACCAAAATTGGGCACAGCACTCTTTGGAATGGTTTGAAGAGATAAAAATGAAGAAATTAAATGGAAAAAGAGGATTATCTAACAAACACTTCAAAAACAAATAAGAAAGTATGCAGAAACACAGAAATTTAGAGTGGTTCAGCGTATTGCCTACATCCACTATGAAATTGATGGTTTTATTGATGTTTTAATGATGATTACAACTGATTGCCGTGGATTACAGCGAATTACTGTGATGAAATTCGAGTACAACAGCAGCCTTGTAGCGCAAAAATGTTTTCGGCACAGTCTGGATGTCAGAGAGCCAAAAGATCCTTTTTCAGTAGGCTATGGGGTGCTATTTATAGGCATAGGATGCAAATATCTCGCTCAGATCTCGGGAGACCTCTTCTGGCACATCGGTGGGCCCACGCAATCGATCCCACGTGAATCGCACGCGATTTGGGATCGATACGAACAAATTTCATATCGATCAAGATTCGACCCAATCGAGTCGAAACTTGGCATGAACATTCTATAGGTTGCACGTAAGCTCCTGTGAAAATTTCGTAGCATTTGGACTTGTAGATTGTGAGTTATGATCGATGCAAACTTGGGTTTTATGTAGGCTGTCGCGTTCGAATCGATGCCTTCGTAACAATCGGTTCAAATCGCACTTGAGCACGTGCCTGCAAATTGACGTGGTGCTAACTCCTCGGATCGATCCACTTTTCATGCCGAACGACCGAGTCTTCCCTACGCATGTGCCTTATTCGTATCGATCATCCTTGCTTTGTTCGTATCGATCGCATTGCTTAATTCATATCGATCGATTGCCCTGCCATATTCGTATCGATCGATCATCTGGTTCTGTTCGTATCGATCGTATTGCATTATTCGTATCGATCGATTGTTCGGTTCTGTTCATATCGATGGGAAGTGTCTATTTCGTATCGATCTGTGGTTGATCGATACAAAGCTTGCAAGGTGTTTGATCGATACGAACTAGACACTTGTACTACAGTCGATGGATACGAAATGGGCGATAGTCGATCAATTCGAAGTGGGCCTGCCTTCTGATGGATACGAAGAAGGCCATTTCCGATGGATGCAAACAAGGCAGCTGCTGATCGATACGAAGCGGAGTCCTTTGCTGATGGAGTCGAATAGATCGATACGAATAAAGCCTCTTCCTTTAGTGGATACGAAGTAGTGTTTTTTAATTGATACGAACAGACACACGCCGACGGATTCGAACATGCCGAACCTTTGATGGATACGAACAGACACACGCCGATGGATTTGAACATGCCGAACCTTTAATGGATATGAACAGATGACTGCGTGGTTGTATTGATTTCCCTGACTTGCATCGATCATATCTTGAGCATACGAACTCGGATTGACTTGAAATTTGAGACGTTGACTTTCATAGCTTTGATTGTCATGTCTTGTCAATTATAGCTCGATCCGGACTCGGAAAAAATTCATCGATATCCATAGTGAGCCTGCATACAACCGATCTTCAGGACGGACTATCCTTGGCTTCCGGTTAAGTCCCTGGTATCACGGCCTTGCCAAAAGGCGGGATAACACTATCTAAAGAGCAGCTTCCTCTTCATAACATCATCTGTCTCCATATCACCAAGTACACGCTCGTAGGTGTCCAACCAATCCTGTACTTCAAGAGCTGACTTGGTTCCGAGGAATGGTTTCCCTCCCAAGGTGGAGTAATCTTTGCATAACTCGGAAAAGTTAGCTCTCGGTGCATGCACATAAACAACCCATCAACAACAACCTATGGAGCGGCTACTTGGGCATTTTGAAGCATGTTCGCCATCATCGCATTGAACATAGCTTGCAAATCAGTGTTAGCAGCCCCAGAAGCCACTCATTCCCCAACTCCAAAGATGGAGTTCCTCATAGTGTTTCTTGTTTGCCTGCTCATTCTTGATTTCTAACAAGAATGATTAGTCTCTCAAAAAGAAAACTGTGTCAATGGTACTCATGTACGCAAGCGACTTATACCGTATATGCTACTATATAGTTTTGAAACTCAAAATATATAGCAATTGCGCACTCTCTCGTATATATATACACACATTCTCGATCCAGTATAGGGTGATAACTCTTTCCCTATCTCTACAAGACCATGGTATAAACTCAAGTTAACCGTGTAACCTAAGCTCTGATACCAAATGTGACGACTACTCTACACCATCGACACCCAATATACATAAGAAAGTACGCTACCGACATGCCCAACTAATGTACAACGATCATAAAGATTTTAAAATGAAATAACATCATAGAACGTATCGTATATCTTACAGCTCATGGAATAAAATATAATATACATCATAGATATAAAACAGGAGAGACAATAATAACTAAGTGATCTAAATATTAGAGTACAAATTCATAGGGTTATACAAGAAGTAAAAGAGTTTATACAATGGAAATGAACTCAAATAACTATCTCAAAATAATAAGCAAGCATTGTTGTAATGACCCGGAATTTAACTACTTGAATTTATGAATATTTAATTAATTTTAAATATTCAAATAATAGGTTTATAACTAAAATAAAACCCTTTTAAATAAATAAATAATGTGGTGAAAGAGTTTTCTAATTTAGTTTACAAAAATATTTAGTTCGATGTAAGATTGAAAATGTGACCGGAATTCGTTTTCCGATATTTCGACCTTTCGTCGGCTAAAGGTTATCAGATATGTCATAACTCTTTTGTATGCACCAACACATATTTATAAGTTATTTAGGCATGTTTGAATGCATGTGAATAAATGTAAGTACGCTTAAGGAAACATATATAATAAGGAAGCTTCCAGCATAAGCCACCGAAATGAGTTAAATAAAGAAGCTTCCCATGTAAGCTAAGAAAATATAATTAAATAAAGACGCTTCCCTTGTAAGCTAAGAAAATATTATTAAATAAATAAGCTTCCCATGCAAGCTGTGTAAATATAATTGAATAAAGAAGCTTCCCATGTAAGCTAAGTAAATATAATTAAATAGAGAAGCTTCCCATGTAAGCTAAGCAAATATAATTAAATAGAGAAGCTTCCCATGTAAACTAAGCAAATATAATTAAATACAGAAGCTTCCCATGTAAGCTAAGCAAATATAATTAAATACAGAAGCTTCCTATGTAAGCTAAGAAAATATAATTAAATAAAGAAGCTTCCAACGTAAACTAAGCAAATATAATTAAATAAAGAAGCTTCCCGTGTAAGCTAAGCAAATATAACTTAATAAAGAACTTCTTTGAGAAGCTTCACATGCTTAGAAATTCTAGTTTTTCTTAACTTTTATTTCATTTTTTCATTCTCTTTTCATGTTCAAAATTTCCTAAAGCTTGAGCTTATTTCCGTGGCTTCCTAAACATGTTTCCCAAGTTTTAAAATCCATGTTATTCCACTCAAATCTCTTCCAAAACTTGCTAAAGCCTCTCTACATCTTCTTCATCACCTTATCTTCTAAAAACAAGCACTCATCCACCTAAAACATCAAAGGCTGAGCTTAAAGAGCCCAAGGCCGAACCATATTTTCATGTAAAGGCCATCAAAAACTCCATCTTTTTGCTTGGGAATGGAAGTGCTAGGTTATACCCTAATTTAGTAGGAGTTTGGATAGCTTTTTGGTGAGTAAAGCTTCCTCTTTTATGCAAAGTTTTAAACATTTATTGTTGATAATAATTGTGGTTGAATTTTTGCTTGGAAATTAATGTGCTTGTGTTTTTATATACATGTTATATATGATTCCATAATACGATATTGAATGGTTTAGCATTGATGATGTTTAGCTCGAAAATTGTTTAAACACCCCTTAGTAATTCAGCCATAACTTTTGCAAAATTAATCAGAATTTAGATTTCTTTAATGATATGGAAAGCTAACTAAAAGGATTGCAACTTTATGTTTATGATATTTTAAATTTTGAAAATCATAGTCACTGAAATTGAGGTGTAAGTTTGGATAAGTTAGTAAGCATTTAGTAAGTTCGATGAAATTTTGGTAGTTAAAGTTAATTATTTATAAGTAAATGCTCTCTATATATTGTTTAATAGTTAATTACCTTGTATATAAGTTCATACCTTGTTATGTGATGTTTGGTTGTATTGTAATAACATAAGTTTGTTTGCCGAACTGCCTGTATAGCGATAGTCGCTATATCGGCACTTTTGGAAAATCACTTCTTATCGAAACCTTTTGGTTTCATCTTCATGCTTGGAATTGTTTTACAAATTAAGCAAGATTTTGATTGATGATGTTTTCAAAAATAATTAATTATTTTAATAATGATTATTTAATTTAATTAATTATATAATTTAATTAATTATTTAATTTATAAGGATTAAGGTTAACTATTTAACTTATTAATAATGTGTTTTAAATTTAACCAATTACTGGGTTGATGATGATTTAAATTTTATTAATCATTTTATTTAATGATGTTTAAGTCTAATTAATCTTTTGATAATGATGGATTAAAGTTAATTAATCAATTAACTAATGATGCTTTTAAAACTAATTAATCTTTTTAATTAATGACTTTAAAAGGAAATTAACTTGTTTTAACTTTAATTATTCTTTTCGTAATGATGGTTTAAATTGATTAATCATTTTAAATAATGATATTTAATTAATTATATTTAAATTTCTTAATTAATTAAATTAATGATGTTTTAAAGGTGATTTACCCTTTTTAATTAAAGGTTATTGGAGTTAATTAATCAACTTAATTATGAAGTTTCAAAGTGAATATATCATAGTAATAAGGATATTTTGACTTTATTATTCATTTTAAATAATGATAATTAATTATTTATTAATTTAAATTAATTATATTTTACTAATTAAATGAATTAATAAGGTTTAAAAGTGGTTTACCCTTTTTATTATTAAAAGACATTCGCAGTTCAAAAATCAAATTGTGTGATGAAGTTTAAAGTTAATTAAACATCAATATAATAAGGATGTTTTAAGTTATTAAATCCTTTTTAAATTGATGTTTTGAAGTTAGTAACTATTTTAACAAAGTGATTAAAGCTAACACTTGTAATGTAAAGCCAAGAACAAATTCGGGTTTTTAAAAGGAAAAGTTTGATTCCTTTATGGAAATGAATTAATTTCCGTACAGCGATTCACTTATATGGGAATGATTTATTTGTATACTTAGCACTAAACGTTGAAGAAATAGACTTGCCGCTATTTTGAAAGTTAAGAACAACCGTGAGACATGACTTTAAGGTAACACTACCTTGACTTGTCTGGTATTATTGTTAACCAAAAAATAGTACAAGTTGGAATTCGATGAGTGGTGGTAAGTATACAAGACTTAATTTCCATATACGATCGTTATATATCCTCGGTAGTTGGTTTCTCAGCTATCGGTTACTTCAGCTTCTTTATTATCTTCACTCTAAGACGATGTGTTGCTCATTTGAGCTTTGTTATCCATTATCAGAAATGACTAAACCTAAAGAGCGAGTGGAAGCAAAGTTATGTGGGGTTGCACCTATTAGCGTATTTTCACATCCATTCTAGATTGGATTCGGTGTTGCGCATTGAGATGTGAAATACTTGGATACTCGGTAACCATTGGCGGGGTCCGGCTTGGTCGTGTCCGAGAGCCATCGGAGTTCTCAAGTATATTTCTAGAGGTATACGTTTGGTAAGGGGGGCGCACCCTCCTAGCCATTGTTGGAGATTTTCCTTTCCATATTTGATTCGAACCTTTAAATCTGTTTTTTTTAACTACAACGGGAAGAGTCAACCACTCTTCACGGTGTTAATTATTGATTTAGTCCATTCTATCAAATTTGGACTGTTATCCTATTTAGTCCATTCTATCGAGTTTGGACTGTTATCTGGTTTAGTCCATTCTATCGAGTTTGGACTGCTATCTTGTTTTCTCCATTCTATCTAGTTTGGATTTCTATTCATACTGTTTCACTTCTTTCAAGTTTGGATGTAAATTAATTATGCACATCATCTATGTTTGGATTTGTTCCTTATTGTTCATTTCCATTTTTGTTATGTTTGGTTATTGTTTATGTAGGAGAAAACCTGTTCCGCATTAGCGCCGTCGTCCCATATGATATTATTTAAATACGCCCCATTTGTTTCATAGTTTTACTCAATCCATACATTTTGTCTGACTCGAGTTGTTTATTTTCCCTAAACTCTCAGGTACTCAATTATATTTAGGTAGTCCGAGAATAGCAGATTTTCTTTAGAGCTCTTTGAAGACGGCGATCGAGGAAGCGGCTCCTTGGTTATCTAGTTATTTATTTCCGCTGTATGATTATGTAGGTGTATTTTGTATCTTAAAAATGAAAAGCCAAAATGTATAGGTATCAATCGGTTAGATGTAGTATTTTTTATAACTCCTTATAAGGAGCAACCTTTTGTACTATATCATTTTATATTATATGTAACCATTCCGATGTGAGGTTCATTTATTATGTCTTGTTCTGTTCTTTATTTTACCCAAGACAACTTGCCTTTCGAACGCTTGGGCAACGACACATGAATATCATGGATGTATTAAGTGTCGTTCCTAGGGGTTAGAAAGGTGGGTCGTCATAGATGGTATCAGAGCTTAGGTTTAGCAAACCCCTAAGCCCTGGTAGGATAAACTCTCTAAGGATAGTGTTGACCCAAAAAATGGACCAACACCTTTGTTTGGATTTGAAAGCACGAGCTCTGTCATCATAGAGCGATATAACAGATCATAGAAATAGAAAAACAGCAATAAAGGAAAATAGACATAAGATTTTTATAGTGGTTTGGTTGTTAATGAAGCCTACGTCCACTTTATAGTTTTATTATAAGCTGACTGCTATTACAGAAGTTCTTTGATTACAAGGCTTTAGCTAATTCTAAGCTAAGTTGGATCACTAGAGTTGTAATCCATCGGAGAATCACGGTGTATTTCTTCTGAGATTGTTGTGAGGGAGGTTAGAGATGAAGAATAATCTCGGTCGAGCTCCAGCAGTCAGTTTCCAGAACCCCTTTTATGTTGGAGGAGGTAAGCTATTTATAGAGGTTGGAAGGCTTTTGGGCCAGACCTGTCATTTTCAGGTCTCAGGTATGGTGCAGGCGACCCAAGGGATTCAGCGGTCGAAAATTACAGAACTCTATGGGTTGATGGCGACCCATGGGCCATGGGTCGCTAGCGACCCATAGACTTGGTCTATTTTCGCCTGCTAAATTCCTCCTCCTTTAGTCGTATTTCATAGTTTGTTTGTTCGTGGTCTTCAAGGAGTACATTGACTGCTATCATTCCGGCCATAGAGGTCTATCCTGGATTCTAACATTAAAGATGTCTTCTTTCGTATTCGTCGTTGTAGTCATATGCCGATGGCAAGTCACTGACTGCTTATACTTAAACCCTTGTTGATTAGCAAGGAAGCTGATCTCTTGGCTTCGTTGACTCATGTTGTCATCTTAACCGTGCAGCTCGTTCCTTATTGAACTATAGTCGTAACTTCTCCAGTTAGCTCTTGAATCATCCTGAGGCTTAAGGCTGCCTTACTTACTGCTGGTGTCTGCTGGGTTAAAAACCCAAATAACATTTTCCCATCATAGTATGTCTTCATTGTAAACAAGACATGCTCTGGAAGTTATTGTTTTCCATATCCATTTGTTATCCATCAAGTGGTTGCATCGGAGCTCTATGCATAGAATAGCCCAACGTTATCGGTTATTTTTCTTTGGCTCTAGCTATTGTTACTTGCCTCAATCTGTCATGTTTCGGAGTGACGAGCAATCGCGATTGACTAATTCTAAAGTGGCTGGACAGAGCTTCCTTTTTCGAGTACACAAATATATAAGGTATGCAAACTTCTACATATTTATATACATTATCATTATATTATTGTTATTATTTTATTTTTTTTACAACGCGAGATCCTTGAATCTTGAGTTCCTCGGCGTCGCCAATCTCCGGGCGATGCGAGAAACTTGAGTCTGGGGCTTCTTGGCGTTGCCTATCTCCAGGAAATGCAAGAAGCTTGCGTCCCGAGTTCCTCGGTGTCGCCTATCTCTGGGCGACGCGAGAAACTTGAATCTGGGGATTCTCGGCGTTGCCAATCTTCGGGCAACGCGAGAAGCTTGCGTCTTGAGTTCCTCGGCGTCGATAGCCTCCAAGTGATGCGAGAAACTTGAATCTGGGGCTTCTCGGTGTTGCCTATCTCTGGGCAACACGAGAAGCTTGCGTCTTGAGTTCCTCGGCATCTCCAGTCTCCAGGCGATGCGAGAAACTTGAATCTAGGGCTTCTCGGCATTGCCTTTCTCTGGGCAACGCGAGAAGCTTGTGTCTTGAGTTCCTCGGCATCGCCAGTCTCCGGGCGACGCGAGGAACTTGAATCTGAAGTTTTTCAGCGTCGCTTATCTCTAGGCGATGCGAGAAACTTGAGCTCGTGGCCCTCCTAATGCGATCGGGGTGGCATCACTTTTTAGAGGGTCAGGATCAGGTTCTGCCAATCCGATGGTTTGAGTCGATATACTTCCGCCATCTCGTCAGGTAGTTATTATGCACACAATTTGAATGATTCAAAATGCAAACTTTATTAAGAAAAGCATGGCAGGTTCTTTGCCTATTTACAACTCCACCGGCATTCCCATAATGGCTTGTTTGCTGAAAATTAGAAAATACATAAAGTTGCTTTTAAATGAAATATCGGCGGAGCGATTCACTGTTCCAAGCCCTGGGAATTTCGATCCCATCGATGGTCGTCAGCTTGAATGTCCCATCGCCAAGCTTTTGATAAATCACGAATGGTCCTTCCCAATTTGGTCCGAAGGCTCCTGGGACAGGGTAAACTCGCTTGAGCACGAGATCGCTGACTTCGAAGGTTTGACTGTGAATTTTGGAGTTGAAGTATCATGCGACCCTTTTTGGTGGGCGGCGATTCTCAATTCTACTTTCTCTCTCTTTTCATCAACCATGTCTAGTGATTCGAGTAGGAGTTGCTCGTTTTGTTTTTGGTTGAAATTCAGCCTTCGGTGAGAGGGGACTTCTAGTTCGAAAAGAATCATCGCCTCTGAATTAGGGGTGTTATGGTTACGGTAACCATCTTTATTACCACCAACCGTAACTGTAACCGTTGTTGACGGTAATAAATTCTTATAATCATTACCACAACCGTCTATGATGGTTAACTATAATATTTTCAATTTTGAAGCATTTTGTACCTATATTTTCGATTATATGCATTATTGATGATAAATTCATATAGCTCTAACTGGTTTTTGCAATTTTTTATTTATTTATAAAATGACTAATATGCATGCACATGTTATTAGTTCATGAAGGCACATAATATTAATGTACAAGCTATTCCTTTAACTTAAATTAATAATTTTTATACTTTAATGTTAAATATTATACAAAATAGTTATGTATGGTTGGTATGGTGAACCGAGGTTATCGAATTCTTCAACCATTACCATAACTGTTACCATTATAGATGGTAACTGAATGAATAATTGATGCGGTTAAGCGGTTGATGGTTCAACCGTAACAGCCCTACTCTGAACCATATGCTAATGCGAATGGGGTGTGGCCGGTTGTAGCTTTGTGTGTTGTTCTATAAGCCCATAGTGCGAGTGGAAGCTCATCAACCCTGTTTCCCTTTGATTTTGTCAATCGCTTTTTAATAGTGGACTTGATGATCTTGTTTATTGCCTCCACTTGCCCGTTCGCCTGTGGGTGAGCCACTGCTGAAAAGCTTTTCTCAATCCGGAAGTGCTTGAATAAGTCTTTGAACTCGACGCTTTCGAACTGCATTCCATTGTCAGTGATGATTTTATGTGGCACACTAAACCT
This sequence comes from Allium fistulosum, assembly GCA_030737815.1. Lineage (NCBI taxonomy): Eukaryota > Viridiplantae > Streptophyta > Magnoliopsida > Asparagales > Amaryllidaceae > Allium > Allium fistulosum. The sequence continues at coordinate 869,720,627 of CM060904.1, read as the reverse complement.
GCAAATGATATTTTTAGTAACGAAGTTAATAACTTTCTTTGTGGTTATGTTGGCCAGCGGTTCCGCTTCGGCACATTTCGTGAAATAATCTACGGCCACTATTGCATATTTGGCTCCTCCTTTTGCCATCGGAAGGATGCCAATCAAATCGATCCCCCATATCGCAAACGACCATGAGCTGACCATTTGTGTTAGCTCTGTTAATGGAGTTCTCTTAATCTTGTTGAACCTTTGACAGCGATCATATCTCCTGGCATGATTTGCAAAATCGCGGTTCACTGTTGGCCAGAAGTACCAGTACCGAAGAACTTTCTTTGCTAGCGACTGCCCCCTAGTGTGGTCTTCGCATTCGCCTATGTGCACTTCTCCCAGGATTCGGTGCACTTCATCTTCGGTCACACACCTGAGGCGAGAGGTCGAGAATCCCCTTCGATAGAGTATTCCATCCTGTATCATGAACCGCAGCGCCTTCCTGAGTAATTTCTTTCACTGGTTTCGATCTACTGGAAGAGTTCCTGCCAGAAGATAATCTTTTAATGGTGTCATCCATGTGTTTGGTTCCACAGTGGCCTCGAGAATCCATTCTACATCCATTTCATTAATGCTTGGATTGGTTAGGGTTTCGACTGGGACAACTCCCAGCGACTGGGCTTCTCCGGAGCTCGCTAACATGGCCAAAAAGTCTGCCTTTGTGTTTTGCTCCCGTGGTATGTGGGTTATGGTGTAGTGTTCGATGTCGCTCAGTAACTATTGCATTTTGGAGTGCTATGGAGCCAGATTCTCGCCGTGCGCCTGATACTCTCCTTTTACTTGACATACAACCAGCTGAGAGTCACTATATAAGTGAACGGACTTTATTTTGAGTTTGTTCACAACTTTCAGCCCTGCAATCAGTGCTTCATACTCTGCCTCATTATTTGTAGCAGGGAATTCCAATCATAGAGCATAACTAATGGCCCACCCTTCGGGGGTTTCAAGCACTACTGCTGCGCCCGAACAGGAGTTGTTCGATGCTCCATCAACAAAAAGCTTTCATTGTGTGTCTACTTGCAACTGAACTTCCTCTTCATCGTCCCTTATTGTGAACTCAGCAATGAAATCGACCAGTGCTTGCCCATTGATTGCCTTTAATGGGTGGTAAGTGATATCATATTGACTCAACTCTATGTTCCACTTAAGTAATCGTCCGGATGTCTCTGGTCGGTACAAAACTTGTTTTAATGGTTGGTCAGTCAATACTTTAATTGGGTGAGCTTGGAAGTACAGTCGCAACTTTCGGGATGCAATCAAAAGGCAATATGCTAGCTTCTCTAATTTCGGGTAATTCTTCTTGGCTTCGGTGAATCGCTTGCTAATGTAGTATACAGATCGTTGGATCCTCGCCTCTTCCCATACGAGAGCTGCGCTCAATGCATGCGGGGAAATTGCTAGGTAAATGAATAAGTCTTCTCCATCGACTGGCTTTGATAAGATCGAAGGAGTTTCCATATGTCGTAGTAGTTCCTCAAAGGCTATTTGGCAAGCTTCGCTCCATTCGAAGTTTTTCTTTCCCTTCTTTAGCGCGTTGAAGAATGATATACACTTGTCTGTAGCTTTTGAGATAAAACGGCTTAGTGCTGCGACTTTTCCATTCAAACTTTGAAGTTCTCTCTTATTCTTAGGGGCTTGGACTTCACGTAATGCCGTTATTTGTTCCGAATTTGCTTCGATGCCCCAGGCACTACTATAAATCCCAAGAATTTCCCGAAGTCACCCCGAAATGAAATTTAAGTGGGTTTAGCTTCACTCCGTATTTACAAAGTATCTCGAACATCTCATCAAGATTGTCTAGGTGGTTAGCGGCTACTCGGGAGTTGACTAACATGTCGTCTACATAAACTTCCATAGTCTTCCCGATCTAGCGCTTGAATTCATTAATCTTTGATACGTGGCTCCCGCATTCCTTAGACCCAACGACATCACTCTATAGCAGTATAGTCCTAAGTCAGTGATGAAGCTGGTATTTTCCTGATCCGGTTCGTGCATCAGGATCTGGTTATAGCCCGAATATGCATCCATATATGACAACAATTCGTGTCCCGTTGTTCCATCCACCAGTTAATCAATTCTGGGGAGTGGAAAGCTATCCTGTAGACAGGCTTTGATGAGGTTTGAAAAATCAATACAGGTTCGCCATTTTCTGTTGGACTTCTTAACCAGTCCCAGATTCGATACCCATTCATGGTAAGTTGCATCCCAGATAAAACCATTGACCATTAGCATATCCACCTCTTCTCTTAATGCCTTGGACCATTCTGGGCCTAAGCTACGCCTCTTTTGTTTTATTAGAGTGAATTTGGGATCAATGTTAAGGGCGTGACAAGCAATTTCGGGTGATACTCCACACATATCGGCATGCGTCTAGGCAAATACATCTAAGTTGGCGCAAATGAATTTGGTTAATTCTGATCGCATCTTGTTTCCAAGTTGCAATCTGATTCTCAGGACCTGCGTAAGGTCCTCCATACTTACTGGGACAGACACCGTTAGTTCACCTGGTGCCGCCCTATCCTTCCCTGAGCTCTTCTTCCTAGGGTCCAAAGCCTTATCGAATCGGCTATGGGCCCCAAGCCAGGGGCGGTTCTGTAATTGCTATTCAGAGGGTTCTCGGATGTGGAGAGCTTTTCCCACATCCTTTCCTTTCTCCTTTCTTCTAGATTCACGCAATTCTGTAATGTAACATTCATGAGCAACGCTTTGGTCTCCTTTCACAATCTCCTCTCCGTGCTTGGTCGGGAACTCCATTATGAGGCACCATTGAGCCCGTGCTATCTTAAAGTCGACTAACGCAGGCCTTCCCAGAAATACATTATATGTTGACATCTCGTCTACAATCACAAAAGTCTAAATGAGGGTGACTCGTCGTTCTCCCTCTTCGAGTTCCACAGGTAGATCAATGGTCCCCACCGGCTGCTTAGGTTCCCCGGTAAATCCCTTGATCTTCGTTTGGCACGTGGATAATCTTTTCATACCTATCTTCATCTGATCGAAGGTGCGCTTGAAAAGTATATTAACCGAGCTTCCGGTGTCAACCAATACTCGTTGGACAACTGCGGGTCCGATTCCCACTGTTATCACCATTGGATCAAGAGTTGGTGCCTCAATTCCTTCGGTATCACGGTCGTGAAATATTATATCATTGCTCGGCACTTTCTGCTGGTTAACCAAAATTTCACCATCTATCGTCAAACATGACCCTTTCGGGACATGTTTTAGCAAGCTTGTGTATCGCTCCATTTCCCCCCAGCTTCTTTGTGCAGGATGCGGTCCACCGGATATAGTTCCGATAATGAGCCTTTGGTCAGTTCATTTTAACCCTTGGTTACTAGTTCCAGCCTGTTTTCCTTGCTCCCTTGGAGGTTGAGAGACTATAGCCTGGATGGGTTTTCATGGCCCTTTTACATATTGTTGAAGTCGCGGATCAATCCTTCAATGAGGTCCTTGTGGTGGCGGCATTCATTTGTGTTGTGCCCGTGTGTCCCATGGAAGTGGCAGAATTTCCCTAAGCGCTTCTCATGTTCCATTGCCTCCTTCTTAGGGGGTTTCCTATACTCTTCAGTTTCTTGCGTGCGAGATAGATATTCTCTGCATTCAGGGGGGTATAATCTCCTGGTCGGACTCTCTAAACCTTTTGTTGCGGCCACCACCATTTTTCTTGTCAGGGTTCAGATTTCCTCTCTTCTGGTTTCCATTTTTTCCTGCGGACCCTTGGCTATTCCCGAGGTTGCGTGTACTTTGATTAGAAGTCATGGCATTCTGTTCGATGCTCGTCTTCTATGTTCTAGTGGCCTTTCTTTCTAGCTCCTACGCCTCTTCCAACCTCAAGTATTAGCTTGCTTTGCGGTTGAAATCTTTCCTTTTGGTGGGCTGCTTCATCTTGATCCATTTCTTGAACTCCGTCTCCGGATGAATAGCGCAGACTAGGGCCATAAAAACCATGTCTTCATTAGGATTACTCACCTCTGTTACTGCAGTGTTGAATCTGCTCATAAATGATCTCAATGACTCGTTGTGTCCTAGAACCAGTCCTGATAGAGACATGACATCCTTCGGTTGGACGGTATGAAGTCTGAACCTTTCAAGGAACTTTGTTGCAAGTTGATCAAAAGTGGCGAAAGATTTTGGGGGAAGTCTGGTAAACCACATAGATGCAACGCCTTCTAGGAAGATGGGAAAACATCGGCAGCATACGGCTTCTGGGGCGTTGGCTCCGTCCATGTACCAACTATATTTGTCCAAATGGGGTTTCGGATCCTTAGGCCCATCATAGGAGGGGATGGTTGGCATGGTAAACTTGTCCGGGTACCTTTCATTCAAGATCTCGTCGATAAATGGGGTCCGACTTGGGGCAAATCCTCATTCATCGTCTTTCTGACTCTTACTCTCCTTTCCATCAACCGCTTGACCATGTCTACTACGTATGCCACTGATGTCCGGTGGTCCTGGGGGCGGCTGTCCATCACCGCGCCAAGTGTTTGGTTCAACAAACGATCTTGGCGTGTGGGCTGATGCCTAGGCTCCCCTGTCTTCGGGAGAGCCATTCCCACGGGACCCAATTGGCTTGTGTTTGGCCTAACTATGGCAGTCTGAACATTTCTAATGTTATCACATGCATTGGCACCTTCCTCTACCCGATCACCCTGCTCAACGCCCTTCGAATCAGAGAGTTTCACAACCACATCCTCCAGTGGGGTTTAACCCCTTGATTCAAATTCTGATTTTGTTGTCTCGGGTCAAGTGGGGTGTTCTCATTCTCTTCCAAGTGATATCCTATTGTCACCCTTCTCAACGGCCGTTTTCCGTTTCTCCTGTGTAAGCCGGAAAAAAGGAGGAGTTTTCCTATTCCACGGTAGTAGCTGGTTCAGGGATGGTTCTCTGAACGGGATTTGATTGAAGAGTTATAATTGCATTGAGCTTCTCCATTATAGCCTTTTGACTCTCTTCTATTCTTTGGTTGATTTCCTCAGCCATCTTATTCAACTCATCTCTGGTAACAACTTCATTCTGACTAGAAGACCCTGGTGCTTGATTTCCTAAGCCTACAGCATTTACTTCAGCCTATTGGGTACTAACTCCTTCCGCAACTATTGCAGCCCTTATGGATCATCCTAAGGCAGTCCGTTTCCTTCCGGGAGCCATTTGACTTTGTAAGACAACTGGATTTTTAAGCAGAGATTAGAGACCTAACTTCTAGATCTATGCAATCCCAAGTAGATAGCTAGATCTGGATTCTAGATTGAAAGTGGAGATCTAACTTCTGGACTAATACAATCCAAAGTAAATAGCCAGATCTAGATCCTGGTTTGCAGTTTCTCGGTGAAAGCGCCAAAATGTTGATCCAAAAAATGGACCAACACCCTGGTTTGGATTTGAAAGCACCAACTTTGTCTTCACAGAGCAATATAACTGATCACAGAAATAGAAAAGCAACAATGAAGGAAAATAGACAGAAGATTTTTATAGTGGTTCGGTTGTTAATGAAGCCTACGTCCACTTTATAGTTTTATTATAAGCTAACTGCTATTACAGAAGTTCTTTGATTACAAGGCTTTATCTAATTCTAAGCTAAGATGGATCTCTAGAGTTGTAATCCACTAGAGAATCACGATGTATTTCTTCCGAGGTCGTTGTGAGGGAGGTTAGAGATGAAGAAGAATCTACATCGAGCTCCAGCAGTCAGTTTCCAGAACCCCTTTTATGTTGCAGGAGGTAAGCTATTTATAGAGGTTGGAAGGCTTCTGGGCCAGACCCATCATTTTCAGGTCTTAGGTATGGTACAGGTGACCCAGGGGATTCAGCAATCGAAATTACAGAACTCCATGGGTCGTTAGCAACCCATGGGCCATGGGTCGTTGGTCTATTTTTGCTCGCTAAATTCCTCCTACTTTAGTCGTATTTCATAGTTTGTTTGTTTGTGGTCTTCAAGGAGTACATTGGCTGCTGTCATTCCGGCCATAGAGGTCTATCCTGGATTTCGACATTAAAGATGTCTTATTAGGTATTCGTCGTTGTAGTCATATGCTGATGGCAAGTCACTGGCTGCTTATACTTAAACCCTTTTTGATTCGCAAGGAAGCTGATCTCTTGGCTTCGTTGACTCATGTTGTCATCTTAACCGTGTAGCTCGGTCATTTTTGAACTCTAGTCGTAACTTCTCCGATTAGCTCTTGAATCATCCTATGGCTTAAGGCTGCCTCGCTTACTGTTGGTATCTGTTGAATTAAAAACCCGGATAATAGATAGGATTAGTAATATCCTAGGATAAGTCTGGGAGTATAAATATATATTGAGTGCGTATTTGTTAGTGTTATAAAAATGTTTTATATTATATTGTTTGATCCATTGAGTGGTATATGAATTCTAGTCAATGCGTCCGATCAGCGCTTTCGATTTGGATTCCTAAACACTTGAACAGACCTACTGATATAGTATTGTTTTAAAATGGTAAATAAAATAATTTTACCTTGGTATATATTTTATATATACAAGAATGGTTTTCAAAATTAATATAGTGTATTGATGAGTTAATTATTTAAAAATGATAATATTTTATTGTTATCATTTAGGATTTGTTTAGTTATGCTCGTCCGTTTTAGCATTAATTATTGTTGAATAAGTTCATAAGAAATTTTCCTTAGCAAGGTAGTCAGGTAAATAGGAATTGGCAAACCTTGATAACGAACCCTTGTGAATTCAGTTTCACGGTTTGACTATAAGGTGTTCGGTGAAAGGTTATGTTAAAAGTCATCTATTAATAGTGTTAAGCTGAAAGTAAACTTTTAATAAAAAGTTGCTTAATATAATCTAAATGGTAGAAAAATAAAAATAAATAAATAGATAATAAAATAAAATAAAAATATAGATAAAAATTTGAAAAAATTTAATAAAGGAGAATTATTTAAATGTAAGTTTAACTGCATCTGAATTGGCTGTATCATATCTATGATGCTATGAACTATTTTTGATTTCTTGGATGATGGTTAGATTTGTTAAATAGATTGTTTAATTGAAATTAATCTGGCTATTCCATTTATACTGTTTAAGTGTCGTTATAGCAACTTCCACTATACCGTCATTTATTGAACATCGCGCCCTAAACCCTTGGGTGTGTGTTATGAACTTGAGTAGGTGTTTAAAACTAACTAATCTTTTTGATTAATAAGATTTGAATTTAATTAGATCAATTTAATTATTGATATTTAATTTTAATTAATTATTTTAATTAATGATTGGTTAAATTTAATTAATTGTTTTAACTAATGGTGTGTTGGAAATTTAGTTAGTTATTTTAATTAATGATATTTGAAATATAATTAATCATTTTGTAAACTTGATTAATTATCTTTTGTAATAAATTAATATTCTTTTCAATTTATAAAAGAGATTAAAAATATGAATAATTATCTTTTGGAATAATCATTGTTATTATAAGTCTAATAAAAGATTTTAATTTGATTTATTTTCTTAGAGAAAATTTATGTGGTTATAAAGTTTTAAAAAGAATTTTATAATTCATCCCTAGAATGGTTAATATTGTTTAAAATTTATACACTATGTTTATAAATGAGAAAATTCATTAAAAGTAATTGTTTAAAAATAAAGCTTAGTGTAAATTGTTTTGGGTTAAATGATATTTGGTTTTTAACCCTTGTTTAATACACCTAGTATTATAAATTTGTCTTTTAAAAGAACATTTAAAGAGTTTTTGAAAAATTTAGATCCAGAAATTGTTTGAAATAATTCATAATATTTTAAGAAAAGTAATAGTGATATTATTTAGGAATATTTCTAAGTATAAATATTTTAATTTTTTTCAATGAAATGCATTTTCTTTAGGGTAATCCGGGGGAAACATTTTGATTAGTTTTGTAGTAATCTGAATAATCTTCTAAGTAATGATCGAATGTTTTCCTAGGCGAACATTATGGAGTACTTAGCAAATTATTCTCTTTATCATTGTACGATTGAAATGAGTCCAAATCCGTATGAACCCAAAGTGAGTTTTAGTAATAAAATTATTTGAAGTTATTTCATTAAAGAAATATATGTAGTACGCTTCCAAAGATGAGTTTTGAAATTTATAACTGGGTATTTAATCTTTAAGTTCCCTTAGTAGGGAATTGATTTCAACATAAAAAGTAATTCTGATAAGAGATTGTGTTGGTCAATGAATTTTTACCCTTAGACAAGATAAGGGATAATTTAACACTGATTTAAATGGGTTAGATTGGATAGGAAGGTTTTGATAACATTGTTTTATCAAAACCATAGATTTTATTTAACATCTAAGCAAGATAAACTAATTGGTGTTAATTGGGCCAATCCGTAAACATCATTCATTATAACACCTTAATGTAAAAAGGTAGGAGGGTTTAATAGACATTGTTTTATTAAAACCATAGCTTTTGTTTAAAATATTTAAGTGGTGTAAACTATTTGTTGTTTTAGGTAAACCCATGAACATCTTCCATTTTAACACTCTAAGTTAAAGAGGTCGAGAGGTTGACTCGGTTTTAAAAGACCCAAATTTTGATTAGATCTTCACCTAAATTGTGAAAAGCAAAATAAAATTTGTATTTGTATGTACTCTTAGTATATTGAAGAGTATAATACAAGTAAATAAGGTTAAATAAGTTATTATTTGATGTTTTATAAACAAATGACTTTATAAAATATATTTTTAAACTTAGGTGAAAATTTATGAAATAATTCATAAATGATTTTGGTATTGGATATAATACTATATACAAATTCAAGTGATTTAGAAATATTGGTATAATTAAGAAACCGCTAATTTTAGAAAGTGACTTTCAATTTTGTCTGAAGGAACATAAGTAATCCTCTAACCAATTACCAAAGGCCGATGAGCAAAATGATACACTTAGGAAATTATTTATATTCTTAGGCAATCAAGAAAGTTTTAAACCTAAGTTAGAAGTTTGTTGTTAATCTGTTGGCATTTTAAATAGTGTTGAATGTTAGATTTTTCCCTTATGGAATTTGAATGATTGATAGTGTTAGTATTCCTTTATGGAATTTGGTTGATTTAATTTAATTGAATTTGATTGATTGATCGGATGATCTTATATACCATAGTTTATTGAGTTAAAATTTATAAACAACAGATTTTGGAATTGTTGTTTATTAGAACTAAAAACCCGGTGCTTTGAAAAAAAAAGTGATTTTGAAAATTTTGGAAAGAAATAATAATTGTTTACTCTAGTTGTTGTATTTGGAGGAACCGGAATACCACTGGATGCTCCATGTTGTTTTAATTCTAGAGTTTTACATGTTCTGTTAGGAGGATCCCCTCCTAGTTATTTTGGTTTTGGTTTGTTCGTCTTAGAAGGAATTTGAAAAATATATTTGAATATAAAACCCAGGCATTTAGTTCTAAAGTTTGGAAGTATTTTGAAAAATATTAGATGCATAACATTTATTATAGAATATTCTCTTTATTTTGATGCATATGTTTGTTACAATACTTATGGTTGCATCACGTTACCTGATTGCATATGGATGTATTACATATGTTTACGATAGGAAATAATAACTAATCAGATTTACCAAAAACCAAGTAAGTAAATCAATTTTCTTGGGATGGTCATTACTTCTTCCACTTCATAATAATTTCGGGGACGAAATTCATTTGAGGGGGGAGAATGTAATGACCTGAATTTCACTACTTGAATTTGTGATTAATTAATTTTAAATATTCAAATAATAGGTTTATAACTAAAATAAAACCCTTTTAAATAAATAAATAATGATGGTGAAAGAGTTTTCTAATTTAGTTTACAAAATTATTTAGTTCGATGTAAGATTGAAAATGTGACCGAAATTCGTTTTTCGAATTTTCGACCTTTCGTCGGCTAAAGGTTATCAGAAATGTCATAACTCTTTTGTATGCGCCAACACATATTTATAAGTTACTTAGGCATGTTTAAATGCATGTGAATACATGTAAGTATCCTTAAGGAAACATATATAATAAGGAAGCTTCCAGCATAAGCCACCGAAATGAGTTAAATAAAGAAGCTTCCCATTTAAGCTAAGCAAATATAATTAAATAAAGAAGCTTCCCTGGTAAGCTAAGAAAATATAATTAAATAAAGAAGCTTCCCATGCAAGCTGTGTAAATATAATTGAATAGAGAAGCTTCCCATGTAATCTAAGCAAATATAATTAAATAGAGAAGGTTCCCATGTAAGCTAAGCAAATATAATTAAATAGAGAAGCTTCCCATGTAAGCTAAGCAAATATAATTAAATAGAGAAGCTTCCCATGTAAGCTAAGCAAATATAATTAAATACAGAAGCTTCCCATGTAAGCTAAGCAAATATAATTAAATAAAGAAGCTTCCCATGTAAGTTAAGCAAATATAATTAAATAAAGAAGCTTCCCGTGTAAGCTAAGCAAATATAACTTAATAAAGAAGCTTCTTTGAGAAGCTTCATATGCTTATAAATACTAGTTTTTCCTAAATTTTATTTCATTTTTCCATTCTCTTTTCATGTTCAAAATTTTCTAAAGCTTGAGCTTATTTCCATGGCTTCCTAAACATGTTTCCCAAGTTTTAAAATCCATGTTATTCCACTTAAATCTCTTCCAAAACTTGCTAAAGCCTCTCTACATCTTCTTCATCACCTTATCTTCTAAAAACAGGCACTCATCCACCTAAAACTTCAAAGGCCGAGCTTAAAGAGCCTAAGGCCGAACCATAGTTTCATGTAAAGGCCATCAGAAACTCTGTCTTTTTGCTTGGGAATGGAAGTGTTAGGTTATACCCTAATTTAGTAGGAGTTTGGATAGCTTTTTGGTGAGAAAAGCTTCCTCTTTTATGCAAAGTTTTAAACTTTTATTGTTGATAATACTTGTGGTTAAATTGTGGCTTGAGGATTAATGTGCTTGTGTTTTTATATACCTGTTATATATGATTCCATAATACGATAATGAATGGTTTAGCATTGATGATGTTTAGCTCGGAAATTGTTTAAACACCCCTTAGTAATTCGGCCATAACTTTTGCAAAATTAATCGGAATTTAGATTTCTTTAATGATATGGAAAGCTAACTAAAAGGACTATAACTTTTTGTTTATGATATTTTAAATTTTGAACATCTTAGTCACTGAAATTGAGGTGCAAGTTCGGATAAGTTAGTAAGCATTTAGTAAGTTCGATGAAATTTTGGTAGTTAAAGTTAATTATTTATAAGTAAATGCTCTCTATATGTTGTTTATAGTTCATTACCTTGTACATAAGTTCATACCTTATTATGTGATGTTTGGTTGTATTATAATAACAAAAGTTTGTTTGTCGAATTGCCCGTATAGCGATAGTCGCTATATCGGCACTTTCGGAAAATCACTTCTTATCGAAACCTTTTGGTTTCATCTTCATGCTTGGAATTGTTTTACAAGTTAAGCAAGATTTTGATTAATGATGTTTTCAAAAATAATTTATTATTTTAATATTGATTATTTAATTTAGTTAATTATTTAATTTAATTAACTATTTAATTTATAAGGATTAAGGTTAACTAATTAACTTATTAATGATGTGTTTTAAATTTAACCAATTAGTTGGTTGATGATGATTTAAATTTTATTAATCATTTTATTTAATGATGTTTAAGTCTAATTAATCTTTTGATAATGGATTAAAGTTAATTAATCAATTAACTAATGATGCTTTTAAAATTATTTAATCTTTTTAATTAATGACTTTAAAAGTAAATCAACTTGTTTTAACTTTAATTAATCTTTTCGTAATGATGGTTTAAATTGATTAATCGTTTTAAATAATGATATTTAATTAATTATTTATTTAATTTAATTAATTATATTTAAAAAAATTAATTAATTGAATTAGTGATGTTTTAAAGGTGATTTACCCCTTTTAATTAAAGGTTATTGGAATTAATTAATCAACTTAATTATAAAGTTTCAAAGTGAATATATCAAAGTAGTAAGGATGTTTTGACTTTGTTATTAATTTTAAATAATGATAATTAATTAATTATTAATTTAATTAATTATATTTTACTAATTAATTGAATTAATAAGGTTTAAAAGAGGTTTACCCTTTTTATTATTTAAAGACATTCGCAGTTCAAAAATCAAATTGTGTGATGAAGTTTAAAGTTAATTAATCAATATAATAAGGATGTTTTAAGTTATTAAATCCTTTTTAAATTGATGTTTTGAAGTTAGTAAACTCTTTTAAAAAAGTGATTTAAAACCAACACTTGTAATGTGAGGCCAAGCTCGATTTGGGTTTTTAAATGGAAAAGTTTGATTCCTTTATTGAAATGAATTAATTTCCGTAAAGCGATTCACTTATATATGGGAATGATTTATTTGTATACTAAGCACTAAACGTTGAAGAAGTAGACTTGTCGCTATTTCGAAAGTTAAGAACAATCGTGAGACATGACTTTGAGGTAACACTACCTTGACTTGTCCGGTATTATTGTTAACCAAGAAATAGTACAATTTGGAATTCGATGAGTGGTGATAAGTATACAAGACATAATTTCCATATACGATCGTTTTATCTCCTCGATAGTTGGTTTCTCAGCGATCGGTTACTTCAGCTTCTTTATTTTCTTCACTCTAAGACGATGTGTTGCTCATTTGAGCTTTATTATCTTTTGTCAAAAATGACTAAACCTGAAGAGCGAGTAGAAGCCAAGCTATGTAGGGTTGCTCCCATTAGGGTATTTTCACATCCACTCTAGATTGGATTCGGTGTTGCGCATTAAGATGTGAAATACTCGAATTACTCGGTAACCGTTGGTGGGGTCCGGCTTGGACGTGTCCGAGAGCCATCGGAGTTCTCAAGTATATTTCTAGAGGTATACTTTTGGTAAGGGCGGCGCACCCTCCTAGTCATTGTTGGAGATTTTCCTTTCCTTATTTGATTTGAACCTTTAAATCTATTTTTTTTAATTACAACAGGAAGAGTCAACCACTCTTCGTGGTGTTAATTATTGATTTAGTCCATTCTATCAAGTTCGGACTATTATCCTGTTTAGTCCATTCTATCGAGTTTGGACTGTTATCCTGTTTAGTCCATTCTATCGAGTTTGGACTGTTATCTGGTTTAGTCCATTCTATCGAGTTTGGACCGTTATCTTGTTTTCTCCATTCTGTCTAGTTTGGATTTCTATTCATATTGTTTCCCTTCTTTCAAGTCTGGATGTATATTAATTATGCCCAGCATCTATGTTTGGATTTATTCCATATTGTTCATTTCCATTTTTGTTATGTTTGGTTATTGTTTATGTAGGAGAAAACCCGTTCCGCATTAGCGACATGGTCCCATATGATATTGTTTAAATACGCCCTATTTGTTTTATAGTTTTACTCATATGAGACATTTTGTCTGACCCGAGTTGTTTATTTTCCCTAAACTCTCAGGTACTCAATTATATTTAGGTAGTCCGAGAATAGCAGATTTTCTTTAGAGCTCTTTGAAGATGGCGATCGAGGAAGCGGCTCCTTGGTTATCTAGTTATTTATTTCCGATGTATGATTATGTAGGTGTATTTTGTATCTTAAAAATGAAAAGTCAAAATGTATAGCTATCAATCGGTTAGATGTGGTATTTTTTATAACTCCTTATAAGGAGTAACCTTTTGTACTATATCATTTTATATTATATGTAACCATTCTGATGTGAGGTTCATTTATTCTGTCTTGTTTTATTCTTTATTTTACCCAAGACAACTTGCCTTTCGGACGCTTGGGCAACGACACATGAATATCATGCATGTATTAAGTGTCATTCCTAGTGGTTAGAAAGGTGTGTCATCACCACTGTCAAGGCTCCATATTGTTGCACAACAGAATAAGCAAAGAAATCCATATATAATACGAGATAGCTTCATCCAACTCATCCCCTGCACACCTACTGCGTTGCACCTAGACCTGCTATCTAGTCTACTCATTTAAGAGTACCTGAAAAAATAAGAAGCAAAGCGTAAAATCTTGATTCAAACAACAGTCTGGTGTGAGCGGTAAATGAATTTCAAAATACTATACAAGTCGATATAGTAAGGAACAAGGGTACACGAACCATACCCAATCTTACCACGCAACCAAAGAGTTAGCACATACGAACATAATATGCTACTTTACAAATATAGTAAAGGTACAATGCAAACCAAGTGTGATGACGAGTGTCCAGGTATCCATATCTCGATTACCTATCTATAATGACATTCATAGAGTGAAATCTACAGAAGAACAATCAAGACAACCACAACATCCATCAACCAATCCTCGCTATCACTCAATGTGCTCTAGATATATGATAACTCGTATGACCTTTTAACTGCTAGGGACTAATGGAAATACTGGTTTTTAGTGTACTCTCCTTAGCCCGAAGCTGATACTAGGCCCAATCAATCGGTCCAGGGTACACGAATCTATTCAACCGATCTGAGGTAGCATTTACCCATAAGCGTCCTCATAATACCCCTGCTTTGAGTACATTAGAAAACTCTATGAGTATCAACGATCCTTTAGAATGTGTATCCGAGCCATTTCCTTGCTCTATCCAATTTCCATTATTCTCGATAAACCATTCTACGTTCGTCCATTCTACGATAGAACCATTCAATTGTTCTATCCGTAGGTCACCTTTCTTATAACCTGCCTTTTGTGGATAATCATTCTCATGCTGTTCAACATCGAGCCGCCATCATCGAAACCTAACTCCTTTCATCATCAAGTTGTCTCCAAAGTCCCGAAACTATCACCATGTCACTATGTCACCATCAAACCCCAAGTGAGCAAACAAACACCTTTAGCACGACCTGCAGAACTTCTACTTCCCCTCCAGGAAGTTTTACTCCCATCCCATCAACATAGATAACTCGGTACCAAGCACCATAGCTCGGCACTAATCTATCATAGCTCGGCACCGAGCTATATACTTGGCCAATTTTGGCTAAATCTTCTCCCATGCTCCTAGTACTTCTTTCCCCATGAGCTTTAGACCCTGACCCCTCCTTCAACATAGCTCGGCCTCACCTAAAGTCTCCATTTCCACGTTCTAGAGATAGCTCGGCATAGCACCCAATACTTAGTCATCTTCCTGCATCTTGCCCTTGCCCAACTCCTCTAGTCATTCCCCACAGAGCCATCAACTCGCCGACCTAGTTTGGCCACTAAAAATAGCTCGGTATCGAGCTATTATATCTTAATACCGACCTATGTACTCAACTTCATTCTTGTTGTGGTTTGAAACTTGGACTCCTTTCATACTCCAGAGCCCCTCCTCCAAGTTTCATCCAATTCTGACCATCTTTGCCTTCAATTTGGCAAATTTTCCAACCTATTCTCCAACTACCTAAAAACACTAGGAAACAACATCAAAGCACAACATATAATCATAGAAAATCATGCATATACATCCATTCATACATACAATACATAAGAATATGATAACCAAGCAAATCCTAACCTAGATCTAACATTTGTACTTGCACATGCATGTGAATATGAGGGTTTACAAAACCATTCCAAAACCACTTTTAAAGCCTTTAAAATCCATTCATAAACATGTATGTAAAAATGTATTTAAGGTTAGAAAATATTTTAAGGTTAAAATCATGTCAAAACAACATTTTAAACTATATAAACATGCATAGTAGAGTGAGAGGCCAAGAACCACTTACCAAATACCCAAAGTACCAATTTTTATCCTCAAATCTAAAAAAACAGCAAAGGAGATGAACCCAAATTGGAAAAAATGATAATATAAAGCTTTTCTATGCTAATCACTCATCAAATTGATGATTTGGCTAAGATTAGTAAGGAAAAGGTTGGCTTTTTGATGAAATTAGGATTAGTGGAGGTTTAGAGCTATTTTGGGGAAAATGAAAATGACTTAGATCAGTTCCTACAGCCTCCCCTTAGCATAATTTTTGGCATGGATTAATGGGCCTAAGCACGGGCTAAGTTAATTATCACTAAAATTGGCCAGCAGCAGCCAAAACTTAAAAGAACTATAACTTTCAAACGATAAGTCTGTTTTTTTATTATGACCACTCTATGGAATGGAAAGCCATAATCCTAAAGCAACTGAATTGGTTTAAGGCCGAAATTCGGCTTCTATCAAAAGTTATAGTCCAAATAAGATTTTCAAGGTTAAAATGGTTACATAGAAATTCGGAAAAAATCATAGATATGGAAAATGACCCTAAGAGTCATTTTCCAAAACCTTAGAGTCATACAACCTATATGAAGAAAATAAAAATATTTTACGATCCTTCGATACATAAAACACGGGTCTTTTTGATAGGCGACGTCGAGAAAGTCCCAAATCACTGGGTCAATGGTGAAAATCCACCCCAACCTTCTAGAAACGTAACGTGATATGGAGTTAGGCGATGATGATAAGGTTTGATAACTCAGGGATCGATCAGATAATTCGATCCTAACGTACAAGGATGCACCATCGCTCGGAGTTAGCGATGCCGAGAAAGAATATTTAGATTCAAGTTATTCATGTGTTAACTTCCGGAGAGAGAAGCCAATGCTTGATCAAACTCTCCAAACCTTCCGGAATTTGCCGTTACCTAGAGATAAGCAACGATAGGAAACTGAAATTGTTCATGAGTTGGTCAGATCATTCAACTCTAACTTGCAAATGCCAAACATTGCCTAGAAATAGGCAACGCCAGGGAAAAGTCTATGGAATATAACCATTGGTATTCTTGTTTCCAGAGAGACAGAAACTAGGGCATGATCGGATTCTCAACACTAAACTTGATAGAATCTGTTATGATGAAAGATGATGACAACACATCATTACAATACATACATCTAGAATGACACTGGCTGAGGATGTTAACTTTGAAGAATTCAGTTGCAGCTTGGAGATAGGGAGCATCGATGACATAACACTTGGAATCAAGTGGTAAGGTCACTAGTTCCCAAAGATACGAACTAACATGCAAATAGGATTTCTAGGATGATGCTAGCGACCGAGCAGGGCACGCTAGATCGATGGCGGGGACAGTCGTAAACAAACAATAGCTGATTCTCTCTCTGGTGACCTTCAACAGGTCATCCTCTCTATTCTTAATCATTTGCTCGAAGTTAACCCTTTCGGACTCGAATGAGCAAATGTTGGTATGGTTGATCTTACTCACTTCAGGGAGGGTGGTTCACAGCTTCTTCTATTTAAACCCCTCGTCGACATGCTTCTTGACACTTCGTAAGTCTCACTCTACCACCTTTTCTGGGGTATTTGAGATATCCTGATCAAATTTGATGTCATGTAAAAAGAGGTAAGGAAATGCAGCTTATAGGCACGGGGGTTCAGCCGGAAGGGTAAACTAAGTAGTAGAAATGCCCTACGAGTATGGGGGGATAGCAGCAATAAGAAATTGGGAGGCTGAAACCTATTGTAATAAAGAAGTTTGAGTCCGTGTGTGCGGCAAATCTACAGTCAAAGAAGGTTCATGACACTGTGAATTCTCTTGGGCGTTTGGTAACATCGTGGGATAGCTCAGTCTCGGCCTCTCTTTTTTCTCTCCTTCTCTCTCCCTATCCTTTTCTCTATCAGCTTTGCGAGCTTTATCAGCTTTACGATCATCCCTTCTTTGCCACTCCTCATCAGTTACATAGCGACGAGGTGGGTTGGAATCATGAGTTTACCTCTGTATGCACTGGCATTGCGGGAGAGCTTCTCGTAATAGCCACGAACCATGGAACCTTAAAAAAAGGAAAGGATAGTATAAGAATCATGACTTCTGTAATGACCCATATTCTATGTATCGAGGGATCGTAAAATATTATTTTTAAATTCATATGAGATTATATGACTCTATAACTTTGGAAAATGCATATTATAGACATTACCTATATTTATAATTTTTGCGAACGATTTTACCCCTAAAAAATTGTATCATTCATAACTTTTGATAGGAGCCGAGTTAGCACTCGAGACTACTTCCATTGGAAAGATATGATGGTTTCACTTTCCATAGAGTGGTCATAATAGCGATTTAGACTTTCTAGCAAAGAGATATGGTTATTTGAAGATTGGATGTTTTTTGCAGCAGCTTAGTGGGTAATTAGTGAGTTTGGAGGAAGCCCACTAACCCATTTCAGATTTAGAGAGCAAATAGGGCTGAACCATCATCTCCAAATCACTTTTACACCTTCTTCCATAGATCTAAGCCTCTATTAACCCATTCTCTACCCAAAACCTTCTCTTTTCTCCTCTAAATCAAGTCTAAATCATAGATTAGGGTTAGATTAATAAGTGTATTCATTAGAGATTTTAACATCTACATTTTAGAGAAGAGGAAATCTCAGATTTGCTGTTCATTTTCGGATTTACATCGATTTGCATGCAAAACTTGGATTTTTAGTGTTTTGGTGAGTGATTTATCATCTTCCACTTTACTATATATGTATCTATAGGTTTTGATATGTTTTAAACTCATTTTTGAAGTCAAAATAAGGTTTTAAAACTGTTTTCAATGTCAAACCATTAGCAAAAAGAACTTTAAAATGTTTAAAGCACTTTAATTATGTTGTTTTAAAGTATGGTTGCCTTTGTATATGATAGGCTACATTAGGGATGTAATTACATGATTATTTGCTATGGTTTGATGTGTGTTTGTATGTTTGGATGATTGGATGTGATTATGTGTGTGTGTTGTGTTTGTGTAAACGCTTGTGTGGTTGAAACGCTCATCGTAGTGACTTAGAGTTAGAAACCATGAAACCAAACTTCGACGGATAGGTTTGAGGATGTTAAGAGTTGTATCGATGCATACAGAAGGCACACGAGTCGATGAACGGAGCATAGCAATGAAATCGGAGCAAAACCAGAGTTTAAAGAAATAACGACATTTTGGGTCGGCGGTTGCTCAGAGTCATGGGTGGAAATTTTATGGGTCGGCTTGGTGTCGGGTCGGTAGCCGACTAGGTTTCATGGATTGGTTGTTCCATGGAGTCGTGCACTGAGATTTTATGGGTCGGCTTGGTGCCGGGTCATAGGCCGACCGGGTTTCATGGGTCGGTGGTTACTATGAGTCAGTCCTGAAGATTTTGTGGGTCGCTTGGATCAGCACCCGAGCCAGATTTCTAGATAGGTGCTTGGAGTCATGTCCGATGGTTTTGTGAGTCAGCTTGGCGTCTGGTGGGGATAGTGCTGCTTGGAGAGTCATGGGAAGGCTTGCTTGGGGCTCGACTCAGGTATAACCGAATCGAAAATGAAAGTTAGAGATTTTTGTCGTGGCATAGTTATACTTCAAGAATTTCTTCTTGATGCATTTCGGGGTTCTCGGGGGTGACGTGGAGTGGAGTGAGCAACTCCAAATGACTTGGGATGACCTTGGATCTTATAGAGCGATTAGCGAGGCGATGGCGCTTAAACATAATGACGCCGACAATAATGATGATGACTTTGGAACTTTGGCACGATGGTTCTATGACTTACGATGGGCGTCTAGAGGCATTCCAAAGATAATGACTTAATGATGGGAGTCGATGACGGTGATCCACAAAGGCAAGTTAACAGGCTTGCGAGTGGGATTTGCGACTGTGTCCTACTTTGGAGATTGCCGTGATGGAATAATGATTGAGTTCCATTATGGAGACATGTGCAAAAGGATCGTTGATAACTTAGAGGTTTCTAGTATGCTCATAAAGAAGTGGCATGTGGGTAGTTCTCACCTGCATTTGCAATCGTGTCTCGTCTTGTGATAGTAGATTACCCTGGGCTTTGCGATTGTAGGCCTTGTTCCTAGCCTTTCGAAGTGGCATGAATTCGAGCAATGAAGCCGGGATTTCGATCAAGTCCCTAGTTTGCGGTAGTGTCATACGAGTTATCATATATCCCATGCACATGGGTGATGGTGAGGATTGTTTGATGGATGTTATGGTTGTCATAGTTGTTATTACTCTAGGGTGTCACCCGATGTAGGTATTTTCGACTGTATACCTAGACACTGGACACTGTATTCGATTGTAGTACACTTATATGGCTTTGATGGTAGATTAGCATATATCAACTTTTATGTGCTAAATCTTTGGATGCAGGGATAGGTTAGATATGGCTCTACATACCTTATGTCCATATTTATTATATACGATATTTATAGTATTTTTGAGATGATGTATCACTCACACCAGACTGTTGTCTGACTCGAGGTTTTATGCATTGCTTCTTATGACCTAGGGTACTCTTCAATGAGTAGATTAGTGATAACAAGTCTGGAGAGAGAAGTGAGTTGTACAGACTACGAGCAGGAGGCTGGGCTTTTATATATCTATACTTAGAGTTTACAATCGCTTATATTTTGCTGTGCGGTACTGTGGAGCTATGTTAGTATTTTATTATTAGAGATAGTTATAGAGTTTATTTTGAAGACTTGAGATGTATAAACTCTTTATTTCATTTTTTGTATAGTCTGTGAATCTGTTGCACCCTGATGTTCTTACTTATGGTTAATTTGATTATATCACTGTCTCGCCTATTTTTCATATATATTGTTATATTGTATTTTATTAGTGTGCTGCATGATATTCTACATGTTATGTATTTGGATTTTTCTCTACTTTACATTCTTGTCTATCATCCATCAGCCGGGTACCTTCACAGCATGTTATACAGGTATTAGGTACCAGAGGTGTAGGGCGGTCGTCACATTTGGTATTAGAGCTTAGGTTGCATAGACGAGCTAAGTTGGTACTTGGATCCATTAGTGTAAGGAAGGAGCTATCGCCTTAGAATGGATCGAGTGATATATGAGAGAGCATACTTCTAATATTTTGGTTTCCAAAACTATATAGTAGTACATATGTAGTGCATATGTCACATTACATTCATGGACACTACTTTTTACATTTAGAGAGACTGATCATTCTTATTACAGCTTATAAGATTGAGCTGGCTAATAAGAAACAATACTAGGAACTCCATCTCTGGAGTTGAGGAGGGGCAGGATCGGGGGATGCTAACCCTAACATGTAGAACATGTTCGCTGAGATGGTGCAAAACATGGTTTAGAATGCCCAAGTTGCTCCTGCTGCAGCTGTTGGTGGTGGTGCTCCAGTGCAAGAGCCGAGGGCCAATTTCACAAAATTGAGCAAGTATTTCTCTACTCTAGGTAGCAGATCATTTCTTGGAATGAAATTAGCCATATCAAAATGCATGATTGGTTTGACACCTACAAATGCATCTTTGAGGATATGGAGTTAGAGGATGCAATGAAGGGGAAGCTAGCCTCTAGACATCTTCAGGGAAGAGTTATGGGATGGTGGAATGCCATCAAGATTACTACTCCTGAGGACCAAATTACCTAGGAGCAGTTCAAGGAGAGATTTGAAGAGAAGTATATACCGCCTGCTCAAAAGTTGGTGCTCTCCAGAAGTTTCCTGATTTGAGACAGAGGAATATGTCTGTATCGGAGTACGTGGCCGAGTTCGACACACTGTTGAAGTACGGTTTATCTTTTATTGACCACTCTACTCAAGAAGAATGAAAAGTTTATCATGGGCTTGGACGACTATCTGGGGGAAAAGCTCGTGAATCATATTGATGAGACATTTGAGAGGCTGGTGGAGAAGTCTCTTCAACATGAGAGTCGGTATCCTAAGCCTAAGTTAGTTGTTACTCCCAAGAATGGGCTAAAGCTGCAAGCTGACGGGGGAGGCAAGTTGAAGTAGGACAACCAAAAGAAGAAGTAGTTTCAGAAGGGTGGTTAGAAGAAGGGCAAGTCAGATTGTCCAGAACCGCCGAGGAATAAGCAAGTTGTGTTTGCTTACGCTTTAAACATTATTCCAGCTTCGTCAAGCGCTCCATCGACGAAGGTTAAGGGGAAGGGCATCATTATATAGGGTATGCTTTCTATTTTTGATATACCTATACGTGTTTTATTCGATACTGGAGCTTCACATTCCTTCATATCTAGTGATTTGGTAGATAGATTGAGATTGAGACTCGAGATAGTTGATCGACCTTTGATTGTGACAAACCCAGTTGGAGGCCCTACTAGCCTTTGCATGGTTTGTCGAGACTTAGCCTTATCAAGTCATGGAAATTTGTTTGCTTGTGATTACTTTGTTTTTGATTTTATGGTATTCGATATTATATTGGGGATGGACTAGCTACAAAGGTATGGAGTACTGGTGGATTATGAGAGGCTGCTAGTGATGATAGGGATGGATGATGGGCATAGGTTGGAGATAGGCTTTCAGCCAATGATAAGGAAATGGTTAGCTTTCTGCATTCGCTCGAGATCCTGCACGACGAGTTTCCATCTGTGCCTATAGCGAGGGAGTATCTGGACATATTCGAGGAGGTGACTAGATTACCACCACACTGAGAGATAGAGTCTTGTATAGATTTGGTGAAGGATGCCAGACAAGCATTCCTTTGAGGCATATGGAACCAGAGAGAAGAAGGAGTTGGAGGTGCAAGTGAATGACCTGTTGAGATGAGGGTTCATTCGTAGGAGCATATCTGAGTAGGGCGCACCTGTAGTATTTACCACTAAGGCGGATGGCTCTCTGAGGTTATGTGTAGATTACCGTTAGCTGGATAAGGTAACGAAGAAGAACAAGTACCCACTCCTACATATTGGTAACTAGTTCGATCAGCTCCACGGTGCTAGTGTTCTCTCTATTGGATCTTGCGATGGGGTTTCATCAACTGAGAGTGGCAAAGGAGAGTGTGCCGATTACGGTGTTCCGTACGCCATCTGGATTCTATGAGTGGTTGGTTATGCCATTCGGCTAACCAATGCACCGACATACTTTGTTGATCTTACGAACCATCTTTTCAAAGATCGACTAAATAAGTTTTTACATGTGTCCGTGGATGGTATCCTTGTTTATTTGAGGATAGAGGAATAACACAAGGAATACTTGAGGATTGTGCTTGAGGTGTTGAGGAAGCACCGATTGAAAAAGAAATTTTCAAAGTGTCAGTTCTGGAGGATGTATGGTTTCTGGCTCACGTTGTTTCTGGGCAGGGCATTGTTGTAAATCTAGCGAAGGTGGCAGCAGTGCGGGACTGGGATCGACCCAAGACAGCTATAGACGTGAGAAGTTTTCGTGGCTTTGTGAAATATTATAGACGCTTTATCCAGAACTTCTCTATGGTAGTAGCGCCATTAACCAACTTGACGAAGAAGAATCAGACTTTTATTTGGGACGCAGGTTGCGAGCATGCATTCGAAAGTCTAAAGGAAAGGTTATCGAGTGCATCATTGTTAGTCATTCCAATCGGGAATGGGGAGTTGACAGTATACACAGACGACTATGGTACTGGACTAGGTGCAATGTTGATGCAAAGGAGAAAGGTTGTCGTCTACGCTAGTCGACAACTGAAACTACATGAGAGGAAGTATCTGACTCATGATTTGGAGTTGGTAGTGATAGTATTTGCTTTGATAATATGGAGGAATTATTTGCTTGGGGAAAGGTTCGAGTTGTATACGAATCACAAGTCGTTGAAGTATATATTCTCCCAGAAGGACCTTAACCTTCGTCAATAGCATTGGTTAGAGTTCCTGGCCTCCTATGATTTTGGCATTTCCTATATACCTGGCAAGGGAAATGCGGTCGTTGATGCATTGAGTAGAAGACATGCTAGCTTAGGATTGATGTTCTTGGATTGGAAGCAGTTGGAGTTTATCACTGGTTATGATTTTAGACATCGACATGAGCTAGAGCCGGAAGTATTGGCTAGCCTGACGATCAGACCTTCCTTGATCGAGCGGATCGGCACTAGTCAGAGGCGAGATGCTAGACTAGTAGAGATCATGGCAAAGATAGAAGGAGGGGTAGAGTCTGAGGAGATGAAGTAAGACAGTCTCAACCATTATGGTCGGCCCTGTAAGGATAGGAGGTTGTTTGTTCCTGATTTTGATGGGTTGAGGGATGAGATGTTACGTGAGTGCCATCATTCAAGATTAACTGTACATCTAGGTGGCAAAAAAATATACTGCGATATGAGGCAGACATTTTAGTAGGAAGGGATGAAGAAGGATGTTGGGACATTCATCTCGAAGTGCATGAACTATCAATTGGTAAAGGCAAAGCAAAAGAGGCCGAGTGGTTTGTTGCAATGCTCGAGATTCCTAAGTGGAATGGGAACAAGTTTCAATGGACATCATGGATGGACTGCCGAAGACTAGAGGAGGGTACGATAACATCTGGGTCATAGTCGATAGATCGACGAAGATTGCCTTATTCATACCCGTCAAGTCAAGTAGAATGAAATCAAAATTGACCGAGTTGTATGTGAAATGGGTTGTGCGATTCCATGGTGTGCCGAAGAGCATTATGAGCGATCGAGACCCTTTGTTCACTAGTTATGGTGTGTAATTTATCATCTCTCACCTTACAATATATGTATCTATAGGTTTTAATATGTTTTAAACTCATTTTCAAAGTCAAAATAAGGTTTTAAAACTGTTTTCAATGTCAAACCTGTAGCAAAACGAATTTTAAATGTTTAAAGCACTTGAATCATGTTGTTTTGAAGTATGGTTGCCTTTGTATATGATAGGCTACATTAGGAATGTAATTACAAGATAATTTGTTACGGTGTGATGTGTGTTTGGATGTTTGGATGATTGGATGTGATTGCGTGCGTGTTTTTGTTTGTGTAAATGCTTGTATGGTTGAAATGCTCATCGGAGCGACTTAGAGTTAGGAACCCTGAAACCGAACTTCGATGGATGGGCTCGTGGATGTTAGGAGTTGTGTCGATGCATACAGAAGGCACATGGGTTGAAGAACGAAGCAAAGCGATGAAATTGGAGCAAAATTGGAGTTTGGATAAATCATAGCATTTTGGGTCGATGGTTGCTTAGAGTCTTGCATGGAAATTTTATGGTTCGGCTTGGTGTTGGGTCGGTAACCGACCACGTTTCATGGAACGGTGGTTGTTTGGGGTCATGCGTTGAGATTTTGTAGGTCGCTTGGTGTTGGGTTGGTGGCCGAACAGGTTTCATGGGTCGGTGGTTGCTATGAGCTGGTCCTGAAGATTTTGTGAGTGGTCTTCGAACGGCACCCGAGCCAGATTTCTTGACAGGTGCTTGGAGTCGCGTCCGGTGGTGTTTTGAGTCGGCTTGGCGTCCGGTGGTGATTTCTTGACAGAGGCTTAGGGCTCGACTCAGGTATAACCGAACCAAAAATAAAAGTTAGAGATTTTCGTCGTGGCTTAGCGATACTTCGGGAATTTCTTCGTGATGCGTTATGGGGTTCTCGCGGGCTATGTGGAGTGGAGTAAGCAACTCCAAATGACTTGGGATGACCTTTGATCTTATATGTCGATTAGTGAGGCGATGGCACATCGACATGACAACGTCGACAATGATGACGACGACTTCGAAACCTTGGTACAATGGTTCTATGACTTACGATGTGTGTCTGGAAGCGTTCCAAAGATAACGACTTAACGATGGGAGTTGTGACGGTGGTCCACAAAGGCAAGTTAACGATGAGGGCTTGCGTGTGGGATTTGTGACCGTGTCTTACTGTGGATATAGCCATGATGGAATAATGATTGAGTTCCATTACGGAGACGTGTGCAAAGGGATCGTTGATAACTCTGAGGTTCCTAGTATGCTCGTAAAGAAGGGGTATGTGGGTAGCTCCCACTGGATTTGCGATAATGTCTGGATCATGTAATGGTAGATTACCCTAGGCTTTGCGGTTGTGGGCCTTGTTCCTAGCTTTCGGAGTGGCATGGATTTCGAGCACCAATGAAGCCAGGATTTCGATTGAGTCCCTAGTTTGCGGTAGTGAAATACAAGTTATCATATATCCAATGTACATGAGTGATGGTGAGGATTGTTTGATGGATGTTATGATTTCCATAGTTGTTATTACTCTAAGGTGTTACACGATGTAGGTATTTTCGACTGTATACCGAGGCATTGGACATTGTACTTCGATTGTAGTATACTTATATAGCTTTGACGGTAAATTAGCATATATTGACTGTTATGTGCTAACTCTTTGAATGCAGGGACATGTCAGGTATGGTTATGTATTTGGATTTTTCTCTACTTTACCTTCTTGTTTACTATCGTGCATTGACCGGGTACCTCCATGGTGCATTGTGCATGTATTAGGTACTTGATGTGTAGGGCGGTCGTCACAACTTCAAAAAGGACAGGTGTATGTAGTGATGTGTGTTCATGATCATAGTCAAGTGTATGACACCGTGACCCCTAAGCAATCTACGGACCGTGTTCGCATCCAGAATGTCGCGAATAGAAGAGTGATCTCACCGATGTCACTTAAACCGACAAAGATGTCACCAAAGAGGCGGGATCGACGCAAAATCTGTACAAAGGGCAATACATTTTAGTCTCCAACTATTTTGGAAGTTTCTTTGGCATTGTGCTCCTAATAAGGCGAGCTGGGAAGATCAAGACTCATATAAGGCATCTCACCGAACGATTCACCCTCTTCTTCTTCACTAGCGTGATAGTCGCTATTGTTAGTCCATGAGTTGATGGTTTTGATGACAACAACCTTAGAATAAGATTATAAAATATAAATACTAACATTATAGTTTAGATATATATGTATATGCAGGATTTAACCATGCAGGTACCAAGAATGAAGACTGTACAGTATAGAGATTCAAGATATCAAGATTGAAGACTCATGAGTATCAAGATTATAAAGAGTTCAAGATTTCAAGATAAGTATTGAGTCTAGAATTATGTTAAAACTTCATAATAGCACTGAAATCTTCACTCCATTTTTCTTTTGGGATGGAACCCATTTCTACCTTTTTAGTGGCTTACAAACCCACGACAAT
Source organism: Allium fistulosum (assembly GCA_030737815.1). NCBI lineage: Eukaryota > Viridiplantae > Streptophyta > Magnoliopsida > Asparagales > Amaryllidaceae > Allium > Allium fistulosum. The sequence goes on along the minus strand of CM060904.1, from coordinate 869,693,769 downwards.
TAGCTTACAAACCTACGACAAGTGGCTTACAAACCCACGAACATCCTGGTTTTGTACAAGTTCTCGAGTCCTGATATGATGAGATATTCTGCAGGAAGAAGCTTGCAAAACTACTTCAAAATGTTTTTCAAAACTACTTCAGAATGATTTTCAAAACTGCTTTTCAAAATGTTTTAGCCTTAAAAATTATCTTTTCAAATGATTTTCAAAAAGATGTTTTAGCCTTAAAATATTCTTTGTTTTTGTTTTTAAATAAACTCTTGTTTTAAACTTCGTTTGTTTTTAAACTATCTTTTAATTATAATATATTTATACTTAGATTTAAATATAAAATTATAGTAAAATTTTATATATATTATTCTCTATATTTATCTATGTATTTTATCTATAGTCAAGTATATTTATAAAGTTTAAATAGTTTTTTATATAAGATAAAGGTTATTTTCAAAGAAAATCAAATCATCAAAAAATGCTTTGGGATGTCGACATGCCCTAGTACTCCATGTCGACATAGTGTCAGTTAGGACCAAAAATTTGAATTTCAAAAGAAGTGTCTATTCGCCATAACCTTTCACGAATGGACATGGCTGTTGTTCTTCTATAAATAGGGGTTAGTTTCAACGAATTTAACATCAGATTTTCTGGTTTTTCACTTCTCTTCTTTTTCCACATTTTCTTATTCAAAATCCTATCATTACTCTGCCGAAATCAACATTGAATCTAACTAGATCATCTCTGGTTTGATTCTCTATCACTATCTCAACAAGATCCCAGTGCTATTCAGAGTTATAGGCTTCTTTGTAATCTATCTAGCGAGAAAAGGTATGATTGTAGCCTTGGAAATCAATTAAGCGAGAATAGGTGTGATTGTAGCCTTGGAAATCAATTGGGTGAACTTGTTGCCCCGGAAATCAAGTATCTCTACCCAGAGGATTATGATTCTGGAGGGTGTACCTCGTAGCCTTGAAACCGAGGGTTGTAATTGTTGAATTGCTTTTGAAAGAAAATCCGTACTTAGTTGTGCGAGACTGGATGTAGGGTAACTCCGAACCAGTATAAAATCCAGTGTGTTCTTTCCTTTACTGCATTTACTTTATTTCTGCATCTGTGTTTATTTCTGTGATTATATCTGTGTCCGAATATTACATACATTTGTGTTCAAATTAACATAAACTCAAAAAGATTTAGTAATTTCTTATAAACACTATTCACCCCCCCTCTAGTGTTATTCCTAGCCTTAAGATCCGTAATCCGCATTCCTCACAGCTATCACTATCACTGATGCTCTCTCCTTCCTCTTCAACCATAAGCTATTTTCCCTCTCTCCTTCCAGCCCCCTCATCCTCTTCAGGAATTGGGGATGTCCTAACATCTCCATCCCTGTTGCTCGGGATACCACCACCAACGTGCTCTTTGGACTCTCTTTCAGCGGGCTCATCTGAGACACTACTTTGGATGGCCCAACTACATCCCCAAGAAGATTCTGGCTGGAGCTGTGAGTAGGGATTGAAGAACGTGTACGAGCTCAGGAACTGTTGAGAACAGGTGAGTTAGAAATAGAAAATCTACCAGGGCTCAGCAAACCACATCGGCGTTAGTTTTAGTTCGTCAGAAGGAATGTTACGGTGCGTTGTCCGAATCTAACTTCTTGAGACCTTGACTGTAGTGACGTGCTTCTCGCGGTCATCTCGAGCTGGAATTCCTATAAGGAAGTAAACATCAAATTAATAACTTGAATTAAAGAAATCCAAGTATTGAAGGAATAGAGGAAAGGAAGCCTACTTCCTGAAAGCTAGACTCTGTTAACGTCGTACGGGTACCGTACGAAAAAATACTCATTTTTGAAGTACGAACATTTATTATGAAGTTTTTCGATGATCTTACATTAGCACTAAGCATCGATTATCGTATATGACAGAGATTCTTAACTCTTCTTGAAGTGGAGTAGGTAAGTTAACTCATGATAATTTAGCAACCGGTCGAACCGATTCATGAAGAGGATGTAAAGGCAGGATGTTGCCACTTAAGCACATATACTAGTTGCCTGCTATGTATCCTCTAAGGGATTGTATGCAAATTCGGCCCTCGTGGGGAGAAGAACGTCATCTTTAGGAATTTTGTGTCGTTGATAGATGTTTTATAGCATCCTAGCCATCAGAATCGTAGGCACTTATTCCGGTGGATCGTTCAGTATTCCTAAACCCAAGAGCCCATTCAAAGGAGGAGGCTGATTTACTACTAGCATAACTAGGACCATCAAGCCTTTTGATTCCGATGTAATAGGACGACTTTGCCTAGCAGGGATGGTTGGTAAGCCTGAGCTGTAGATGATCGCGTTTCCGAAGGAGTAGAAGTGTCCTTACCGGACTTGAATCGTGGTGATTGGAGAGTCATACAAAAATAGAAAATTTGGTGTTCAGCATGGTTAGGTATGTTTTATTTCAAATAATAGGCCCATGTGACCAATGCCTGAAATCCAAAGGATGTTGACGTGTGTTGACCAATCAGATTGTTAGCGTTGACTGGGGCAAGTGAGAAGTGTTAATCTATGTAGTATGAGTCCTTTGTTCGGTACACAACGAATGGACCATCCTATGCTTGCTCATGCTAGAAAATTGAGTCGCATCGTGCAATGAAGTTATATATCGAAACTTACCCATTATCGATGAATAATCGATAATGGAGCCATTGTCCGTAGTGATGCAGAAGCTTTTCATTTCAGGAACACAGGAAGTCCAGAAACAAGGAAAAGCGATGCGATGGAATCATCCAGTACAACCGATCTTGATGTAAATCGTCATATGGGGAGTTAAATGACGACGAGGGCTTAGCCAAGTTTTAAGTCAAAGTCGTAGAATCAGACTTGTTTCCGCAATAGCGTTCACACGACCAAGGCAAAATCCTAGCTCACCATAGGTTGAGGCAACAAAAATTCCAACCGTCTCCTCTTAACTATAATTGGTCGCACCCCCACAATCACCATCGCTAAGTCCATCACTAATCGCCAACCTCAAATGATTAATAATTCTAATTGGTGGATTGAAGCTTCAAGCTTCAACTCGTGTCTGAGAGATTCACTTGAACGATTGGAAGTGACGGTGTACCGGCGGCGTTCACAAGGCGATGACAACGGTTAGGAAAGCGGTGCTAAAGGGATGGTCGGCGGCAAAGGTTGGAATCTCGAAGGATGAAGGAGTCGGTGGCAGGAGGACACGAAGCAAAGCATTGGGTAGAAGGAGGAAGGCACAAGTTGAAAAGTAGAAAGTAAAAAATGCTAGGTCCAACTACTTTTATAATCATTCAGGGAAGACCAAAGGTCTTGGTACCAAGAGGTTTTTACTCCTCGAAAGTTTACAGAATACATGGCAAAGAAAGTACAAACTTGTCTAGGGCATAAAGTGATCTCCAGAGTACATTCCACGTCCATAATGCAGAAGAAAAGAATTCTGACTGCGTAAGGTAGTTGAAGAAACATTCGCCAAACGAAAGAAACGTTGAGCAACGTTTCTAAGTAGTACTTGAAAAATCAATTCGAATTCAAGAGATAACAATCCATAACTTGTCTCGATCCAGAGCACACTTTGCTTTCAATGAAAGGATACTCTGGAGGCAAGTGTTAACTGGCTTTTTAACCAAGCAGAATTCAACCAGAAGTAGAAGGCCAAGATGACTCAACTTGGAAAAACACATAGAAGAAATAGAGAATCAAACTCAAGAAAAACTACCAACTTTGGAGCTAAGGAAATCCGTCGATACTAAGAGGTTTCCTCTAGGTACCAAGAGCTTTTTCCTCCTACTTTGGCACTACGAACCCCATATACTTCATACTCTACTACAACCTCCCGTCGTTAAGTGCTTTTCTAAGAGTTTAGATCAACAATTCTCAGGATTGATGAGAAGAAAGCAGGATAGTTCAAATGTTATCGGGAGAATCGTCAGAATCAACTCAAAGAATATGAAAAAGAGCATGAAACATATAAAAATGGAGATAGAAGGATGAAGCAAGTGGAATAGTTAACTTTGCACGAGCAAAAACTAGTCGGTACTGGGAGCTTTCTCTTGGTACCGAGATGTCTTTGTGCCCACTGGGCCCCACATTATCTCTGTTAGAACTGGGTCAGCCCACAGCGGAAGAAATGGGTGAATTTCAAAAAATTTACCACTTTTGGATCTTTTGGGCATATGAAATCCAAAGATATGTTAGATCCAATCTAATAAAGTTTTAAATAAAATTATATTTTATTTGGAATTGATCAAAAGAAGTATTTAATTAATTTAAACTTAAAAAAACAGTGTATCAAATTCACCGAACAATTGCTCATAAGAGTAAATTAAGAGTAAGAAACTATTCGTTTCTTTCTCCAAAACTTATGTAATTTAGAGAAGGAAACTTCTATCTCATTCTCTAAAAGTTATAAAATTAACTAAACATATGTTATGCTTTATATGGAAAGAGAAATCTTCCATTTCTTTCTCTTTTAATTGAATTAATTGATACATTAAATGCCATTAATTAGAAATTAATACATGGCATAAAATGTAAGTTTGCTTAAATATATTCCAGTGTGAATTATGAATGTACAACATTATGGTGTTATAATGGATGTATCAAATACATCCATTTGTGTGAATATATAAACAGTGCTAAGATATGTAAAAGGTTTGAATATATCAAATATATTCATTCCTCAATTGCATGACATAATAGATAAACATAGGCAAGTATGGTTAATTGATAACTGGGTATATATGAATGAATTAGAATCAATTTAAAGGCAATTTAAAGGAAAGAAATAAAAGATAACAAAGATGATTGATTCATCTTTCCTCTTTGGCAAACTTAACATATACAACATTCAATTAATAATCAATGATTCATTATGACACAAAAATAAGAATAGCCAACAATAATTGATATGCATATACTATTGTCTCATTTTAAATTGTTTGTTAAAAATAAAGCAATTAAATTATACAATTTGAAATATGAACATTAAACGTTATATGTACACATACATATAAATGTAATTATGTGTATTTAAAGATTAAACCAAAACTTCTTAATTAATTCAAAATAAACTTCCATATTACATTAAAATTTTCAGATGTATTTGTGAACTTATGTAAACTTAAATAATTAATAAAATACATATATGTACAATTAAATCAAGAGATACAACCTATATGAATACATTTTTCTTTTCCTTTTTTTATAAAACAAAAGTGAAACATACTAAACTAAACAATATATTAACAACCCTTTAAATATTTAAAGAAGGATATTTGTGATATCAAACAAGGTAAACAATTTAGAAAATGATTGTAATCAATTTGTCATCAATACATTCTCTAATCATATGTAAGTTTCTATTACATTACAGATGCAAATAATAAGAATATAAAAACTTTCAAATCTAAAATATATACTTTGATTTAGGTGCTTAAAACATAGATCTATAATTAAAACATTATACTAATCATATACAAATCATTGTTTTGATTTATCAAAATGAAATCAAATCAATTAATATGACCATACAAACTTTCAGATCTAAAGAATTACACTTTGATTTGAAATTTTAAAACATAGATCTATGATTAAAACATTGTAAAATTATACATACAAAATTTTAGTTTTGATTCATCTAAATAAAACTCCAATCAATTCATATAATAAGCAATTCAAACTACATAAACCATTTTCAAATCAAATGAGACAATATAATAGGCATATAAATTATGATATTCAATTTTATTCATTGAAGCATTATATCAAAATCATGAGAATAAAAAGATCATACCTTAAATCCAAAGCCTTGAATCAAAACTTGAAGCAATGAATTCACCATTAGATGTAGCCAATAAATCACACCTTGAACAATGAATCAAATCTCCTAGATTCAAAATCAGCCTCTAGATGTTGCAAGGATCAAGAGGAATAAACCACTTTTCATATTCGTGTTTATTTTTATTTGATTGAAGCCATGGAAGATCTCATATTTTAATCCATAAGAGAAGAAAGAGAGAACCAAAAAAGTTACATAAAGAAGAATGAAAAATGAGAAAGTCAATTGTACGTACAGAATGAATTAGAGAATATGTTTTATTTGAAAGAAGGGAACCTATCTCATTCTTTAATTAAAACTTCCTTAGTTAATTCTCTTGATTAACTTTCTCTTTTCACTCCTACTCCTTTACATGGTATGGCTGAAAATTATGTACCATCAAATGACATAAGGTTCCATAAACCAGTGCATGTAATTATCTTTTATTTAACTACATGGATATCATATATCAATGCACGCAAATACAACTTTTATAAATGCATTCAAATAATTACATATAACTCCCAAACATCAAATAAAAGAAATAATAATTAATATTTATCAAATACTAATTAATTTAATTAATTGACAACTTCTTATGGATTAATTAAATCAAGTGGTTTTTTGGAGAATTCATCATTACGGTTGTGTGACTCAAAGGTGTAAATTCAGTCAGCGATTAATATTGAACAATTCAAATATTAACGTCACATATCACTTAGCAGGTGATGTGACATTTTGGCTGAATTCGCCGCTTACACATCTTTTAGTAAAATCTAATTTTACTTATTATAAGCTGAACATAATAGTGAAAATTATTTACACCAATTCTCTTTGTCAAAACTATATCACATTAGGACTTTAGGAATTTGGTAATGGTCAAAATTTCAATATCGTCCACATTTAACTTTATAGTCCAAACACAAAGTCCATGGTTCAATAATAATGATTAATATTAACTGAGCTGCTTTGGCGAGAGATTTTGACTTTGAGTTGACATTAGTTGATCGTAAAACTAACCTTATATAACTATGGAGGCGAATCCTCTCTTGAATAGCGTTTACTTCCAATGTTCTCACTTGACCCAACTATAGTTGTTCGATGGACAACGTGCCATGATTTAACTATAATTGAAGCGGAGCCTCCACGTTGAAGATCAACAATATCCTCAAGTCCAGAGAACTTATTAAATTAGTCACATCAATATTTTCTGTTTGACCTTTGTTATATTAACCAACAAAAAACTATCGAGTGAGTTGTTCCATAGTTATCCAATAACTATCAGTACATAACCCCTAGGTGCCCTAGCGGTCATTAGTAATACATCATCCAACATTTGGAGAGCATTACATACCCTAGTCTCAATGGATACATCGATATCCAGTCTCAATGCTTTGACTAGGAACATTTAAAATGGTATATTTGTTTCATTATGAGTAATTACTCACGATTAGAACAGTTTTTAACTACTATCACAAAATATACCATTTATGGATTTTCTATTAAATATACTTTTAATTTAATTAATTAATATAACCACATTATATCAAGTATATATTAGAAAGAAACACTTTATTGCGAACAAGATTGGTCAACGAGTTAGACATTGTTAGTCCCTGAGAAGTTGGTTTTGATGACAACAACCTTAGAATAAGATTATAAAATATAAATACTAACATTATTGTTTAGATATATATGTATATGTAGGATATATATGCAGGTACCAAAGAATGAAGATTGTACAGTATAGAGATTCAAGAACTGATGAACTCAAGATCGAAGATATCAAGATTCAAGACTCATGAGTATCAAGATTATCAAGAGTTCTAGATTTCAAGATATGTAATTTAGTTAGGAATTTTGTCAAAACTCCTAGAAAAGCACTGACATCTTAAAATCCATTTTATTCGTGGAATGGAATCCACTTTGAGCCCGTTAAAGGGATGGAACCCTAATTAGGATGGAACCTACGAAAAACCTAGTGGAACATTGTTTTGTATCCACAAACTTTTATTCAAATGTTTTACAAAATTATATCTTGTTTTCAAAATGATTTCAAAATCTTCTTTTTTAAATCAAAAACATCTATCCTGGTTACTTTTAACCTCAAAATAATCTTTATTTTCAATATCAAATTATCCTTGGTTTTAAACTATATTTTAATTATAATATATTTAACTTTTAATATTTATACTTAGATTTGAATATAAAATTATAGTAAAAAAATTTATATACTAAAATATTATTCTCTATACTTATTTATGCATGTTAACTATAGTTAAGTATATTTATAAAGTTTAAATTATTTTTAATACAAGATAGAAGTTATTTTCAAAGAAAAACAAATTATCAAAAATAACTTAGGCCTGTCGACAACCCCAAGTACCCCTTGTCGACAAGGTGACAGTTGATTTCAAAAGTTTGAATTTCAAAAGAAGTGTCTATTCGTCATATCCTTTCACGAATGGACATGGCGGTTGTTCTACTATAAATAGGGGCTGTTTTAAACGAATTTACATTCATATTTTCTCTGATTTCACTCCTCTTCTTCTTCCACATTTCTTTATATACATTTTTACCATTACTCTGCCGAAATCACCATTGAATCTAACTAGATCATCTCTGGTTTGATTCTCTATCACTATCTCAACAAGATCCCAGTGCTATTCAGAGTTATAGATTTCTTTGTAATCAATCGAGCGAGAAAAGGTGTGATTGTAGCCTGGAAAATCAATCGGGTGAACTTGTTGCCCGTATAATCAAGTATCTCTACCCAAAGGATTGTGAATCTGGAGCGGCATACCTCTTGGCCTTGAAATCGAGGGTGTAATTGTAAGAATTGATTTTGAAAGGAAATCCGTACTTGTGTTGCGGGACTGGATGTTGGGTAACTCCGAACCAGTATAAAATCCGGTGTGTTCTTTCCTTTATTGCTTTTACTTTATATCTGCATCTGTGTTTGATTCTGTGATCATATCTATGTCTGAATATTGCATACATTTGTGTTCAAATTGATATAAACTCAAAAAGAATTAGTAATTCCTTAAAACACTATTCACCCCCTTTAGTTTTAATTCTAGCCTTAAGATCCGTAATCCGCATTTCTCACGTTTGGTATCAGAGCAAGGTTTTCAAAGTTTCATAATCTGAATTTTGAAAAATTTCAAAATGGCTACTAACACTGGTTCTATTACTTCTGTCACTAGTTCATTTATAGAAGGTCGGTCTACTATCAGACCACCACTTTTTAATGGCAGTAACTATGCATGCTGGGCATGTAGGATGAAAATATATTTACAATCTGTAGGACTAGACACTTGGAATATCACACAGACTGAATATTTTGAACCCACAACTGGTTTTGCACAGTGGACTGCTGAGCAAAAGTCCGTCACACACAATAACTTTAAAGCTATGATGAATATTCTGTTTTGTTTACTTGATAGGAATGAATTTAATAGAGTGTCAGTTTGTAAGTCTGCATATGAAATCTAGAAAACTTTGCAAGTTACTCACGAAGGAACAAGCAAAGTTAAACAGACCAAAATTTCCGTGCTCACAAATCAGTTTCAATTATTTAAAATGAATCCTAATGAGTCTATTCCAGATATGTATAGTAGATTTTAGGATATTGTGCATTCTCTAATATCCTTGGGAAAGGTATTTTCGGAAGAAGATCAAGTCAGAAAAATCTTAAATTCTCTTACTCCAGAATGGGATCAAAAGACACTTGCGATCGAAGAGGCAAATGACATCAGTACCTTAAAGATAGAAGAATTAATTGGAAATCTAATGTCGTTTGAAGTCCAAATGATTAGGAGAATAGAAAGCAAAGCATCTCAAAAGAAATCAAATGCATTCAATGCATTGACCGATGGATCAGACTCAAACAACGATAATGATGAAGAGATAGCCTTTATGACCAAGAACTTTCGGAAATTCCTGAAATACAGAAAGATGAATAATCTCAAGAGAAACAACTATAAGAACTCTGGTAATCAGAATGTAGTGCCAAACTATATCAAATGTTTCAACCGTGATGAACCAGGCCATATCAAAAGAGACTGTCCGCATCCAGATAAGCAAAATCTTCCTATAAACAATGATTCCGCAAAGAAACGAAAACGTGCATTTACCGCTACTCTAGATGACTCAGACTCGTCCTCAAGCGATGATGATCAAAAGACAGATAATTCAAATATGTGTTTCACGGAAATTCACGACTCCAACGAATTCAGAGAAACGGACTTAGAAAAAGGTACACGTTTACAATACATTGGTTGAAATTTCATGCTTAGGATTGGATGTTTGATTGGTTGATTTTGAATTGGTGTGTCGTTTGAATTTTAAATTTATTATTATTATTTTATTATATTTTTACTATTATTTTATTATTATTTTTATTTTTAAATAGTATCATAATATTTTATGCAATATACTATAATTCTAGTAATATTCCAGATATTATATAGACATTAATAATAATAAATATATATATATATATTATAATAATTAAGAGAAATAAATCATAAAAATTCAGAGACACCTGTCGACAAGGCCCCTCCCACGTTGTCGACAAGGGTATAGAAATTTGAAATTCAAATTTGAATTCAAATGTTTGAATTTCCCTCCATCTTTTAACTTCATTCAAGTCTCTGAAAAGTCATCTTTTGACCAGAGAACCTGTCTCTTGAGAATCTATTTATTTACTATCTCTTATCACAACTTTTCACTTTCATTTTCAAATTCAAACTCTTATTTCAAAATATCAAGCTTTCTACTCTCTACCCTAATGGCTTCTTCAAGCAACCCTTCCACAATGAGACTTTCCAGAAATATAAAAGAGCAACTTTTCAATAATCCGGAGGCTATAAAAGCATATATCAACTATGCTAGCTTTGGAAAAGTCCATCGCGGAAAGTTTGCTTTATTTCAAGATTTCTCTACTTATGAAATCGATTCTCTTTTTGCAAACAACCAAGTTCTTAGTCTTGTTGATGCTTCACAAAATGACTTTGGAGTAGTGTCAAAGGCACTAGAATCATTTTAAATTGTGATGTTTTGGGTACCATTCTCAATTGCAAGAGCACGGGAATGGATCTTTCTAGTTTTAATATCGATGAAAATGATCGTGAGATATTTCATCACATTTTCGAAGGAAATGATAACTTTGAATTCTTAAATCGAAACTTTCGACCAAAAGCTAGAATTGTTAATCTTTTTTTACAACATACTTTGACCCCAAGATCAGGGAGTTTTAACAATCCAACTTCAAAAGTTTGTAAAGCACTTTTTGCTATTTTTGGAAATTATGATATTAATTGGGCGCAGAGTTATTTTGGATGAACTTCTTCCCAAAAATTTTGAAGTGGGTGAAAACACTTTGTATCATGGAATCTATCTCACTTGGTTTTTTAATTATTTTGGAGTGAATTTCAAAGGAGAATAATTTGTGTTAAGAAAAGTTTTTAATCACTCAAACATTTCTCTTATGAAAATTCCATATGTTTTTCAACCATATGAGACTCTTGCCGAAGAGGGAGAGCGTTTGGCTCATGAGGAGATGGAAGAGGAAGAAGAAGAAGAAGAAGGGGATGAAATGGAAATAGAAGAAGAAGAAGAAGGTGAAACATCCTTGTAAAGTATTGACTATCCCTCTAATCCAACCAACAAAACCTTACTCAAAAATCAAAAGACCATTGTAGAGAATCAACGGACTCTTAAACGATCCGTTAGTAAGAGATTGGATAAAATGTCATCCAAGATGAACAAGTTTTTCTCCAAAGTCAGCAAGAAGCTTGGATTATCTTCATCTTTGTCATCCTCTAACTAGTTCTACCTTTTCATGTCATGTTGTATAGTTTTAGTTCGTTTTGATTTGAATGTTCGTGTAGTTCTTAATGTTTAATCATTATATCGTTCTATTATGAAATGATATTGAATTACTTTTATGTTATCTAGCTTATCTTATCTCCAGAATAAATGTTAGTATATTATATAAATATATATATACACACACAATTATTCACAAAATCAAAATGAGTCATCAAAATTAACCGACCCCTGTCGACAACCCCCCTAGAGACCCTGTCGACAAGTACTGGTCAGAAATGACTTTTCATTTTAAATTTGGAATTTGAATAACTACCTTCTGTCTATTAATTTCAAACAAATTTCTACACCTATAAATACATATTTCTTCCAGAATTCATCACTCAAAATCATTTCTTATCTACTCAATCTATATTACCTCTCACAAACTCAAATATGGCTGATCCAATTTATAGTTTGACCGAGAATCTTGAAGAAACCCGTAATTCTTTCAAGAATATTCTTTCTTTCATTCTCCGTAATCAGCGACACTTAGAGTTGAGTCAAATGCAGATGATCAAGGAACAAGAAAAGCATTTCGATGCGATTCGATGGATGATTTCCTCCCTGCACAAAGATGATAATGAAGCACATCCTCCACTCTCTCTCACCAATGAAAATGAAAATTGGGATGCCATTAAAGCAGACCCTATATTTGGAGAAGAAGGATGGGTGGAAGTTCCTCGTAATATTTGATTTTATTTGATTATTTTGTTTAATTTGAATTGATTGCTTGGATTGATTTGATTTGATTTGGTTTGGTGTGGATTGATAATTGGTGTGCAAAACAAATATGTATAAATACACAATGATATTTATATGATCTTTGATTAGTTATCATGTTTATCAGTATAATTATCTCTTAATCTATCTATTATATACTCCATTATATATTTTATTAATGCAGGTACTCTAGTACAAGAATAAGGGGGAGTTATATAGTTTGGAGTTAGTTTTTGTTGATGACAAAGGGGGAGAAGTATAAAATAGGATAGTTAGGCATAGATTAAAGGGGAGTTATTAGTTTTAGGGGGAGTTATTAGGATAGAAGTGATATTTTATAAACAAAGGTGGTCATCATCAAAAGGGGGGAGATTGTTAGTCCTTGAGAAGTTGGTTTTGATGACAACAACCTTAGAATAAGATTATAAAATATAAATACTAACATTATTGTTTAGATATATATGTATATGCAGGATATATATGCAGGTACCAAAGAATGAAGACTGTATAGTATAGAGATTCAAGAACTGATGAACTCAAGATCGAAGATATCAAGATTCAAGACTCATGAGTATCAAGATTATCAAGAGTTCAAGATTTCAAGATATGTAATTTAGTTAGGAATTTTGTTAAAACTCCTAGAAAAGCACTGACATCTTAAAATCCATTTTATTCATGGAATGGAATCCACTTCAAGCCAGTTAAAGGGATGGAACCCTAAGTAGGATGGAACCTACAAAAAATCTAGTGGAACATTGTTTTGTATCCACTAACTTTTATTCAAATGTTTTACAAAATTATATCTTGTTTTCAAAATGATTTCAAAATCTTCTTTTTTAAATCAAAAACATCTATCCTGGTTTTAAAATACTTTTAGCCTCAAAATAATCTTTATTTTCAATATCAAATTATCCTTTGTTTTAAACTATATTTTAATTATAATATATTTAACTTTTAATATTTATACTTAGATTTAAATATAAAATTATAGTAAAATTTTATATATACTAAAATATTATTCTCTATACTTATTTATGTATGTTAACTATAGTTAAGTATATTTATAACTTTAATTTTTTTTTAATACAAGATAGAAATTATTTTCAAAGAAAAACAAATTATCAAAAATAACTTAGGCCTGTCGACAACCCCAAGTACCCCTTGTCGACAAGGTGACAGTTGATTTCAAAAGTTTGAATTTCAAAAGAAGTGTTTATTCGTCATATCCTTTCCCAAATGGACATGGCTGTTGGTCTACTATAAAAAGGGGCTGTTTTAAACGAATTTACATTCATATTTTCCTTGATTTCACTCCTTCTCTTCTTCCACATTTCTTTATATACATTTTTACCATTACTCTGCCGAAATCACCATTGAATCTAACTAGATCATCTCTGGTTTGATTCTCTATCACTATCTCAACAAGATCCCAATGCTATTCAGAGTTATAGATTTCTTTGTAATCAATCGAGCGCGAAAAGGTGTGATTGTAGCCTGGAAAATCAATCGGGTGAACTTGTTGCCCGTAAAATCAAGTATCTCTACCCAGAGGATTGTGAATCTGGAGCGGTGTACCTCGTGGCCTTGAAATCGAGGGTGTAATTGTAAGAATTGATTTTGAAAGGAAATCCGTACTTGTGTTACAGGACTGGATGTAGGGTAACTCCGAACCAGTATAAAATCCGGTGTGTTCTTTACTTTATTGCTTTTACTTTATATCTGCATCTGTGTTTGATTCTGTGATCATATCTATGTCTGAATATTGCATACATTTGTGTTCAAATTGATATAAACTCAAAAAGAATTAGTAATTCCTTAAAACACTATTCACCCCCCCTCTAGTGTTAATTCTAGCCTTAAGATCCGTAATCCGCATTTCTCACAAATATATGTAATAAATTATATAATTGCCCCTAGGGCATAACCCTAACTCTATCAATCTCTCACTTGCACTTGGGGTCAATTATGGAATCTTATTGTGACAGCCAGGATTTTCGACCCTTGTAAATCGACACAAATACGCCCACTATATTGTGTGCCGAGCAATCGAATGACAAAATACCCGATTGTTAGGGAAAAAGAAGAAGGAAGGAAGAAGAAAACTAAACAACACAGAATCTCACAGTGGAACGAATAATCTATAATATACAACAAATCTTTACACAAAACAAACTATAATATATGTATATACAGACATTAATCATAGTATACTAACATATTTTAGCGCGGACAGTTATAACAACCTGTCCTCACAATTGCTGATAAATACAACAATGAATGTAGCGGAAAAATAACCTATACGCGAATACATCGTTAGGACTCTAGCTCGTCTCTTGAAGCTCCAAAGCATCCAAACTAAATATGTAATATGCTCAGTCTGACCCGAGCATTATAATAAAATAACACCCGAGCCAGTCTAGTAAACCAGCATGAGAAAACACACCCAACTGGATTTTAAAGTTATAAAACCTTTGAAATGAAAAGTATATCGTAAGACCACGCCGCACATAAACACGGATGAGTTTTTTTAGTCCTTGAGATGATGGTTTTGATGACAACAACCTTAGGACTTGTTATTAAATATAAATACTAACATTATAGTTTAGATATATGTGTGTATATGCAGGATATAAACATGCAGGTACCAAGAATGAAGATTGTACAGTATAGAGATACAAGACTGATGAATTTGAAGATCAAAGATATCAAGATTGAAGACTCATGAGTATCAAGAAATCAAGTTATCAAGAGTTCAAGAATTTAATAGTACAAGATAAGTATTGAGTCTAGAATTATGTTAAAACTTCTTGAAAGCACTTACATCTTTATTCGAAATTTATTTGTGGAATGGAATCCACTTCGAGCCTATTAAAAGGATGGAACCCTAGTGGGATGGAACCCACGACAATATCTAGTGGAACATATAGTGTCCTATTTTGATATCCACTAATTTTATAAAAATGTTTTTCAAAAATATATCTCTTATTTTAAATGTTTTCAAAACCTTCTTTTCAAAAAGACATCTCTCTTGTTTGAAATATTTTAGCCTCAAAACTACTTTTATCATTTTTAATATTTTGATTTTAAAATTGTCCTTGTTTTTAAACCATCTCTTGTTTTAAATATTTAGCTTTAAAATATTTATTTACTCAGATTTTAAATCACTTTATAGATTAAGATTATATATACTTTCTAAACTCTTTTATATGTTTAAACTATATTCAAAAATATTTACAAAGTTTAGAAATCGTTTGACAAATTATAGAAACCAATTTTAATAAGAAAATCAAAATCATCAAATTTGCCTAGAGCATGTCGACATCCCTCAACCCCCCATGTCGACATAGTGTCCGTTAAATTCAAAATTCAAATTTTCAAAAGAAGTGTCTATTCGTCGTATCCTTTCACGAATAGATATGGCTGTTGATTTCCTATAAATACCATTAGTTCTAAACGAATTTTCAACCAGATTTCACTTGTTTTCTCTTCTCTTCATCTTCCACGTTTATTCTAAAGAATTCCAAACTATACTCTGCCGAAATACCAAGTGAATCAAACTTGATTATCTCTTGTTTGATTCTCTGCCACTCTCTCCATAAGATCTCAGTGCTATTCAGAGTTATAGGATTATTTGTAAATCAAACTGTTGAGTAAAAGGTGCGGTTGAGCCTTGAAATCAATTAGGTGTGATTGTTGCCCCGAAAATAGATCAGGTGATCTTGTGGCCTGGTAAATCAAGAGAGTTTGCCCCGGACTCGAATACAGGAGGGTGTACCTCGTGGCCTTGAAATCGAGGGTGTAATCTGGGAGATTAGTTTTGATAAGAAATCCGTACGTTTGTGCGGGACTGGATGTAGGGTAACTCCGAACCAGTATAAAATCCTAGTGTGTTCTTTCCTTTACTACTTTTATTTATTATTTGCATCTGTGTCTGATTCTGTGATTATATCTGTGTCTGTGAATTGCATTTGTTGGTGATTAAATTTACATAAGTTTCAAAAGAATTAGAATATCCACAAAACACTATTCACCCCCCCCCCCCCTCTAGTGTTATTCCAGCCTTAAGATCTGTAATCCGCATTTCTTACATTTGGTATCAGAGTAAGGTTTTCAAAGTATTCATAATCTGAATTTTGAAAAAGTTTTTAAAATGGCTACTTTTGGGGATTTTGTTAACACTAGTTTAAAACTGTTCAAATCATCATTGTCTCATAAGTCTGCATATAGTTATTATAGAAAACCAAGTTATCTACCAAGTTTTTATTCTGTGCAGAAAAAAAATGTTATATGGCCTTTGAAGAATCAACACTCAATGGACAAATTGTGCAAATCAAGAAGAATAAGTGGATACTTGATAGCGGATGTTTAAGACACATGACTGGTAATCCAGATATGCTGAATGATATTATCTATAAAGATGGAGGATTGGTTAATTTTGGAGACAACTCAAAAGGATATGTGATTGGCATCGGCAATGTCGGTAACTCTAAAACTCCTACTATTTCTAATGTTTTATTAGTTAAGAACCTGAAACACAATCTGCTTAGCATTAGTCAACTTTGCGATAAAGAATACAAGATTAAATTTGAAAAAGATAAGTGTCACATCGAAGATAATAATTCAAATATTATATTGGAAGGAATTAGGAAGAAAAATATTTACATCCCTAGTATGAAAGTTTCAAATGATAACTTATGTCTTTTGGCTAATACAAGTGACCCTTGGATTTGGCATAAAAGATTTGGTCATTTAAATTTCAAACTGTTATCTAGGTTATCAAAACTTGACTTAGTTAGAGGTCTTCCCAATTTAAACTTTAAAGTAGATAGTATATGTGATGCTTGCTAATTAGGAAAACTTAGGAAGAATTCTTTAAATTAAAAGATATGATTTCTACTTCAAAACCTCTTGAGTTACTTCATCTAGATTTATTTGGTCCATCTCAAATTCAATCAATAAATCACAATAAATATGTCTTTGTAATTGTAGATGATTATTCTAGGTTTACATGGACAATTTTTATGAAACATAAAAGTGATACTTTTGATTCATTTAATTTTTTTACAAAAAGACTTCAAAACCAACTTTCTTTAAAAATTATAACTATCCGTAGTGATCACAGTGGGGAATTTGAAAACGAAAATTACTGATTTGAGATTTAATTATCGCTTTAGATAATTAAATATTTGTTGATATGAGATTTAATTATCGCTTTTGATAATTAAATATTAGTTGATTTGATATTTAATTATCGCTTTAGATAATTAAATATTTGTTGCTTTGAGATTTAATTATCGCTTTAGATAATTAAATATTTGCTGATTTGAGATTTAATTATCGCTTTTGATAATTAAATAATTACTGATTTGAGATTTAATTATCGCTTTAGATAATTAAATATTTGTTGATATGAGATTTAATTATCGCTTTAGATAATTAAATATTTGTTGAATTTGAAATTTGATTGTCGTTGGTGATAATCGAATATTTGTTGATTTGAGAAATTTGATTATCGTTTTTGATAATTGTTGATTTGTTTTCTGACTATCGTTTAGACAATTGGATGTTTGCTGATTTTATTGATACGAGATTTTCTAGTCTCTCATTGAATCTAGATTATGCTGATTTTTATTGAATTACTGTTTTCTTTCTATCTCTGTGACAGTTAGAGTTTGCTGATATGGAGTTTGTGTTTTCTAGTTATTTGTTGGATAACTAGTTATTTGCTGTTTTGTGTTTTCTGAATTTCAATTATTTGGTTGATAATTAAATATTGCTGATGATTGCATTTATTCAGCCTTGTTGTTTTCTGATCATCTATCTGATAGTTAGATTTTGTTGAGAAATTGTGAATCTCTTTTATGAAATTGAAAGATTTCTTTGGTGTTTGTGTTTTGACCTTTATTTCTAGCTTAACCAGATTATGTTAGAAAAATAATTGTTATTGACGCCTTTAATTATGAAAATTGCGGGGACGCAATTTTTATAAGGAGGGGAGTCTGTAACAACCTGGGGTTTTGAACAAATTTATAATCGTCATTAGACGATTTATTTTGGTTGCTAATTGTTATTGACATTTTAATAAGTTGAAATTCTTTTGGAAAATTTGTTAAATGGGTTGTGGACTTAGAAAAATATTAGACCCATCCCTCCCTTCATTTTTCCTCATTGGTTCGAAAACCCTAAGCAGATAAACAAAAGAAAAAAAATGGCTGCTCGATATTCTCATTCGTCCTCAAAAATTAGGGCTTGCGAATCCTTTATGAAATCGGTGGATTCCTCGTTGGCCTCGACTGCAACTCGATCAATTTTCACGGCTCTGGCTCAAATTCTTCGTTTCTCGCTTCGGGAAAGAAGGTGAGTAATCTGACTACTCACATCTTGTTCAAATCTTGTGTTAGTAGGGTTGAATCCCCTTATTTTCGTTCGTCTGATATTTGTTCGAATTTGTCATTTAAATAATTCAACCATTGATTTTCGTTTGAATGCTAGTGACGATTCCTAACTTGTCCAATTCGTATATCTCGTTTACTGGGTTGTCGCGACCATGGTTTTGACTTCCTTGATCACCGCGCGGTTGAATTAATTTTGCGGGTGTTGATTTCATTCTCTGTTCCCTTTTTACTCTGGTCAGTCGCTCACGGCTTCGATCTGAAATTTGGATATTTCCTTACTTTGGTTGACTATGTTATAACTGTTAATGCTTTGGGTTTCATTGAGCTTACTATAGTCCTCAAGTATATGATGCAAGTAACAAGTCTGGTTGCATATATGCCGGTTCAGTTTTGTATCATTGCACTGCACACTGTACATCACTAGTGGGATTTACTTAGTTAGTATTGCCTGCTCTTCGATTCATTCATGCCAGTTCACTGGTTTCATATTTTGGTCATTGGAATTTGTTGTTTCTTAAATTGTGAACTGGGTTTTTGTGCAAATGCTAATTTCTTGGTTTCAAGACTTTGACTTGGTTGTTGTTGAACTCTTTGACGATGGTGTTGATTTCGTTTTATGCTCAAACGTGGCCATTAGTTGTTGACTTCGGCTTGTGATAGTGTGACTTTGATCTTGACATTTTTGAATTTGTTCCACTATTTTGGTAACTGTTGTTCTGTAGCTTGTTTTTCATCTCCACTTGTATATAGTCGCATTCGTGGGTTGCATTGAGTCTCACTGCACTTGGGGGCTTCCCTGACCTGTTACACTATAAGCTTCATTGTACTTCTTTCGTGTATTAACTTGAACTAGTCTGTTTTGCTGGTATATTATGACTGGTTGAGTTTGTTGCCCTCATGTCTGTATCACATTCACTGATTCATATTTTGACTCCATGCAGTCTGATATGTGCATATTGAAGTCGGTTTTCATGGTGAGTTTGAGTCGTTTTGATAAGCTCTTGTTCACTGTTATCTGTTCACTGCATACATATACCAACACATGTATGCTGTGTCAATTTGTGTTTATGTGCATTAGTACTTATCCAAGTACTCTGGGTGTCATGTATATGGAGCAGTGTTGCATTCCTTGTAGCCTTCATTGCACTGTAGACCGTTGCATGCTTCGTGATTTGAAACTACTACCATCATTTGTTGGTTCATCAATGTTGCCAGATCTTGTTCAGTGTATTTTTATTTGGTGGTCTGGTTTCATTTCATGTTGCCTTGACTACACTATCTTCATATATTTAAAAACTGTGTTTGTATGGTGCCTTGGTCTTTGTTGCCGTGTTACCATATCTATGGTGCATGTGAGTTGTGATTCTCTGTCGCAGCCTGTTTCAGTGGGGTTTCCCTTGTGGTTGACTTTTTGCTTGAATACCACCTGGAGCTTGCTGTATATTCATTTTATTTGCAGTCTTGAGGTGTCATGTTGTCCCATGGATTCTACACTATTTAGTTGAATGTGAATTTTATGCTCGACAGTTTTATGACATTTTGTAGCGCACCAGTGTTGAATCCAGCAGAAAAGCTCGGGTTTGACCTTGTGCTCGCGTTATGATTTTATTTGAATGGCATTTGAGTTGGATCCGTTGACTTTTGAATTCATTGATCTTCTGAGTATTCATAGACTGTATTGGCGAGGCAGTACACGTTAGCGTGTACTGCAGCCAATCAGCTTTGTTGTTTTTAAATTGACATTTCAATTGTTTAAATTGATTTGGATTGTTGATTTGTTGTTAAACACTGTTAAGTGTTATATTGACCGTTATCCGGTTTCTTTGTTTAAAGAATCGGATAGGCGGGAATTATTGTGACTGTCGTCTATTTAAATTATTACTGCCTATATGCTCTAATAAACTAGTTTGAATTAGACTGACCTGGGTATTATTTTCTTTTGAATTTAATACTCGGGTCAGACCCGAGTTATTTCAGGTTGTAGATTTTCTTCTTTGAGTTGCTGTTCAGGATTTGAAGACTTTTCACATCTTCTGAAGTTGTCAGTGTCATTGTGTAGTAGTCGTGTCGTTGTATAGAACGATATGTATTCATGTATATTAGTCGATAATGTACTTGTATATATAACTTCTAGAGTCGACAGTTGTAGTTGTATCCTATGTATCGTGTCAACTATGTATTAACCGACATCAGTTATATATATATGAGACTTTCGTTTTTATCTGTGTTCCGCATTTATATTATCTGTGTTATTGTTATATCTAATGTCCTAAACTATTATGAACCGTCGTAGTTCGTTTTATACTAGTATTGGGTGTGTCGATGGGAGTAAACAAATAATAGAAGAAAAATAAAAAGTATGTACCACTCCTATCGAGATAACCAATATTAGTGTAAGGCCAATTACGGATGGTCGCTCCTATCCAGCCTTATTCTTCGTAATAATAGACAGTATTTACTTTAATACTCTTTGTTATTATGAGCATAGAGGTGGGGCGTTACAGTTGGTATCAGAGCTTGGGGTTTATGGACATAATATAAAACTTAACTCGGATGGAACATATGTTACAACTATTGGTCGATGTTTTATCTGTGATTTGAGTCAAAACTAAAGTTTTGAAATTTTGATGAAATTTTTAAATACCTTTATTTAAAAATAAAAGTGGAATTGTGTTTTGTTGTTTTGATGAAATTATGTTTCGATGATTTGATTGATTTGTGTTCTATTTATCAGAGTGCGCAGCGGAAATAGTGAAACTGTCTTCGTTGAGTACAACTGATAATCTTTTTGATTTAAAAATCGAAATACGAAATTGATATTAATTTCATCTGTTGTTTACATAGCTGTAATTATTTTGTTCCTTTGAAAATTTCGAATCCAAATTGAGGATTCGAAGAAATTACAGTTATGTGATTCTTGTTGAAATTTCCGCTGGCTTTCTTTTGTACTAATCATCTATCGATTAGCTTTTGCTGTTTTTAATTATCTTCATTGAAGATACCTTCGAATAATTTCTTTGTTCATTTTGTAGTACGTGCAAAATTTGAATTGCACGTTATTGCATTTATTTTACGTTGAACCGATGCTTGGTTATGAAACGTATTTTGTTGCCATTATTTTATAACGGGATCTTTACACCAATGCTAAATTTTTGAAGCACGGTGTTTTGTGGCATTTTGATGAATGAAAATTCTCTGATATTACATTTTGATGTAAATTGTTTTGATGTGATTTTGACGTTTTAAAATTACTGTCGCTTTGGCTTCAGTAACCGTCAAATTTTAAAAGTGGATTTTCAAGCGGTTATTCCGCAATGCTGTTTTGTGACCGTTTTTACGGTATTTTGAGAAGTACGATTTCCTTACCGAAATTGTTACTGAATTACTGTTCTAATCACGTGATTGGAAAATCTTTTTAAAATGAAAATTGTTTTATAAAATTTTAGCAGTTTGCGTTTTCAAAAGAATGAGAAAGCGACTTAAACGATTCAGCAAAATCGAGGATTATGACCCCTTTCTTTTACTGTTTCGCTTAACTCCGGACTTGTTCAATTGAGAATGCGAATTGTTATTTTTACAAAATAAATAAAATTATTTTCAAAAATTTTACAGTTTGCGATTTCAAAAGAATGAGGAAGCGATTTAAACGTTTCAGCAAAATCGAGGACTATGACCCCTTTCTTTTACTGATTCGCTTAATTCCGGACTTGTCCGTTTGAGAATGTAAAGTGTATTTTTACAAAATACACAATTTTGCACTTTCAAGGAAACGATGAAGAGATTTAAACGATTTAGCAAAAGTGCGGAGTATGGAACCACACTTTTACTATTTCGGTTAATTCCGGACTCGTTAATTGAATATCTGTTGTTTTGATGAATTTGATGATTTCACACTTTCAAGGAAACGATGAAGAGAATCAAACGATTTAGTAAAACACGTGGTATGGGACATGTGCGTTTGCTATTTCGGTTAATTCCGGACTCGTTAATTGAAACATTTTGATGCTTTCGTGTGCTTTCGAGCCACTATGAGGACCTTCGGGTCATTTGTTGGACCTTCGGGTCATTTGTTGGGCTTTCGGGCCACTCTGCGGACCTTCGGGTCAAATACCAGTATAGACCTTCGGGTCACTCTGCGGACCTCCGGGTCAATCTGATGGGCGCCAAAATTATGTTGAGTACTTGGTAGGCTTCGGCCACTCTGAGATGCACGTGCGGCGAATTAAAAACTCGCCATCTGATGGGATCGATCCAAGCTTTTATGTTGATTTTCTAGTCTTCTTAATTGATTTCTAGATATTTGTTGTTTCTAATTATCTGCAGGTAATTAGATATCTGATGTTATGAGATTTAATTATCGTATCGGTAATTAAATAATTGTTGTTATGAGTTCTGATTATCGTTTTTGATAATCGGATATTTGTTGTTTCTAATTATCGCTTGTGATAATTAGATATTTGTTGATATGAGTTCTGATTATCGTTTTTGATAATCGGATATTTGTTGCTTTTAATTATCGCTTTAGATAATTAAATATTTGCTGATTTGAGATTTAATTATCGCTTTTGATAATTAAATAATTACTGATTTGAGATTTAATTATCACTTTTGATAATTAAATATTTGTTGATTTGAGATTTAATTATCGCTTTAGATAATTAAATATTTGCTGATTTCGAATTTAATTATCGCTTTAGATAATTAAATATTTGCTGATTTGAGATTTAATTATCGCTTTTGATAATTAAATAATTGCTGATTTGAGATTTAATTATCGCTTTAGATAATTAAATATTTGTTGATATGAGATTTAATTATCGCTTTAGATAATTAAATATTTGCTGATTTCGAATTTAATTATCGCTTTTGATAATTAAATATTTGTTGATTTGAGATTTAATTATCGCTTTAGATAATTAAATATTTGCTGATTTGAGATTTAATTATCGCTTTTGATAATTAAATAATTGTTGATTTGAGATTTAATTATCGCTTTAGATAATTAAATATTTGTTGATATGAGATTTAATTATCGCTTTAGATAATTAAATATTTGCTGATTTCGAATTTAATTATCGCTTTTGATAATTAAATATTTGTTGATTTGAGATTTAATTATCGCTTTAGATAATTAAATATTTGCTGATTTCGAATTTAATTATCGCTTTAGATAATTAAATATTTGCTGATTTGAGATTTAATTATCGCTTTTGATAATTAAATAATTACTGATTTGAGATTTAATTATCGCTTTAGATAATTAAATATTTGTTGATATGAGATTTAATTATCGCTTTTGATAATTAAATATTAGTTGATTTGAGATTTAATTATCGCTTTAGATAATTAAATATTTGTTGCTTTGAGATTTAATTATCGCTTTTGATAATTAAATAATTACTGATTTGAGATTTAATTATCGCTTTAGATAATTAAATATTTGTTGATATGAGATTTAATTATCGCTTTTGATAATTAAATATTAGTTGATTTGATATTTAATTATCGCTTTAGATAATTAAATATTTGTTGCTTTGAGATTTAATTATCGCTTTAGATAATTAAATATTTGCTGATTTGAGATTTAATTATCGCTTTTGATAATTAAATAATTACTGATTTGAGATTTAATTATCGCTTTAGATAATTAAATATTTGTTGATATGAGATTTAATTATCGCTTTAGATAATTAAATATTTGTTGAATTTGAAATTTGATTGTCGTTGGTGATAATCGAATATTTGTTGATTTGAGAAATTTGATTATCGTTTTTGATAATTGTTGATTTGTTTTCTGACTATCGTTTAGACAATTGGATGTTTGCTGATTTTATTGATACGAGATTTTCTAGTCTCTCATTGAATCTAGATTATGCTGATTTTTATTGAATTGCTGTTTTCTTTCTATCTCTGTGGACAGTTAGAGTTTGCTGATATGGAGTTTGTGTTTTCTAGTTATTTGTTGGATAACTAGTTATTTGCTGTTTTGTGTTTTCTGAATTTCAATTATTTGGTTGATAATTAAATATTGCTGATGATTGCATTTATTCAGCCTTGTTGTTTTCTGATCATCTATCTGATAGTTAGATTTTGTTGAGAAATTGTGAATCTCTTTTATGAAATTGAAAGATTTCTTTGGTGTTTGTGTTTTGACCTTTATTTCTAGCTTAACCAGATTATGTTAGAAAAATAATTGTTATTGACGCCTTTAATTATGAAAATTGCGGGGACGTAATTTTTATAAGGAGGGGAGTCTGTAACAACCTGGGGTTTTGAACAAATTTATAATCGTCATTAGACGATTTATTTTGGTTGCTAATTGTTATTGACATTTTAATAAGTTGAAATTCTTTTGGAAAATTTGTTAAATGGGTTGTGGACTTAGAAAAATATTAGACCCATCCCTCCCTTCATTTTTCCTCATTGGTTCGAAAACCCTAAGCAGATAAACAAAAGAAAAAAAATGGCTGCTCGATATTCTCATTCGTCCTCAAAAATTAGGGCTTGCGTATCCTTTATGAAATCGGTGGATTCCTCGTTGGCCTCGACTGCAACTCGATCAATTTTCATGGCTCTGGCTCAAATTCTTCGTTTCTCGCTTCGGGAAAGAAGGTGAGTAATCTGACTACTCACATCTTGTTCAAATCTTGTGTTAGTAGGGTTGAATCCCCTTATTTTCGTTCGTCTGATATTTGTTCGAATTTGTCATTTAAATAATTCAACCATTGATTTTCGTTTGAATGCTAGTGACGATTCCTAACTTGTCCAATTCATATATCTCGTTTACTGGGTTGTCGCGACCATGGTTTTGACTTCCTTGATCACCGCGCGGTTGAATTAATTTTGCGGGTGTTGATTTCATTCTCTGTTCCCTTTTTACTCTGGTCAGTCGCTCACGGCTTCGATCTGAAATTTGGATATTTCCTTACTTTGGTTGACTATGTTATAACTGTTAATGCTTTGGGTTTCATTGAGCTTACTATAGTCCTCAAGTATATGATGCAAGTAACAAGTCTGGTTGCATATATGCCGGTTCAGTTTTGTATCATTGCACTGCACACTGTACATCACTAGTGGGATTTACTTAGTTAGTATTGCCTGCTCTTCGATTCATTCATGCCAGTTCACTGGTTTCATATTTTGGTCATTGGAATTTGTTGTTTCTTAAATTGTGAACTGGGTTTTTGTGCAAATGCTAATTTCTTGGTTTCAAGACTTTGACTTGGTTGTTGTTGAACTCTTTGACGATGGTGTTGATTTCGTTTTATGCTCAAACGTGGCCATTAGTTGTTGACTTCGGCTTGTGATAGTGTGACTTTGATCTTGACATATTTGAATTTGTTCCACTATTTTGGTAACTGTTGTTCTGTAGCTTGTTTTTCATCTCCACTTGTATATAGTCGCATTCGTGGGTTGCATTGAGTCTCACTGCACTTGGGGGCTTCCCTGACCTGTTACACTATAAGCTTCATTGTACTTCTTTCGTGTATTAACTTGAACTAGTCTGTTTTGCTGGTATATTATGACTGGTTGAGTTTGTTGCCCTCATGTCTGTATCACATTCACTGATTCATATTTTGACTCCATGCAGTCTGATATGTGCATATTGAAGTCGGTTTTCATGGTGAGTTTGAGTCGTTTTGATAAGCTCTTGTTCACTGTTATCTGTTCACTGCATACATATACCAACACATGTATGCTGTGTCAATTTGTGTTTATGTGCATTAGTACTTATCCAAGTACTCTGGGTGTCATGTATATGGAGCAGTGTTGCATTCCTTGTAGCCTTCATTGCACTGTAGACCGTTGCATGCTTCGTGATTTGAAACTACTACCATCATTTGTTGGTTCATCAATGTTGCCAGATCTTGTTCAGTGTATTTTTATTTGGTGGTCTGGTTTCATTTCATGTTGCCTTGACTACACTATCTTCATATATTTAAAAACTGTGTTTATATGGTGCCTTGGTCTTTGTTGCCGTGTTACCATATCTATGGTGCATGTGAGTTGTGATTCTCTGTCGCAGCCTGTTTCAGTGGGGTTTCCCTTGTGGTTGACTTTTTGCTTGAATACCACCTGGAGCTTGCTGTATATTCATTTTATATGCAGTCTTGAGGTGTCATGTTGTCCCATGGATTCTACACTATTTAGTTGAATGTGAATTTTATGCTCGACAGTTTTATGACATTTTGTAGCGCACCTGTGTTGAATCCAGCAGAAAAGCTCGGGTTTGACCTTGTGCTCGCGTTATGATTTTATTTGAATGGCATTTGAGTTGGATCCGTTGACTTTTGAATTCATTGATCTTCTGAGTATTCATAGACTGTATTGGCGAGGCAGTACACGTTAGCGTGTACTGCAGCCAATCAGCTTTGTTGTTTTTAAATTGACATTTCAATTGTTTAAATTGATTTGGATTGCTGATTTGTTGTTAAACACTGTTAAGTGTTATATTGACCGTTATCCGGTTTCTTTGTTTAAAGAATCAGATAGGCGGGAATTATTGTGACTGTCGTCTATTTAAATTATTACTGCCTATATGCTCTAATAAACTGGTTTGAATTAGACTGACCTGGGTATTATTTTCTTTTGAATTTAATACTCGGGTCAGACCCGAGTTATTTCAGGTTGTAGATTTTTTTCTTTGAGTTGCTGTTCAGGATTTGAAGACTTTTCACATCTTCTGAAGTTGTCAGTGTCATTGTGTAGTAGTCGTGTCGTTGTATAGAACGATATGTATTCATGTATATTAGTCGATAATGTACTTGTATATATAACTTCTAGAGTCGACAGTTGTAGTTGTATCCTATGTATCGTGTCAACTATGTATTAACCGACATCAGTTATATATATATGAGACTTTCGTTTTTATCTGTGTTCCGCATTTATATTATCTGTGTTATTGTTATATCTAATGTCCTAAACTATTATGAACCGTCGTAGTTCGTTTTATACTAGTATTGGGTGTGTCGATGGGAGTAAACAAATAATAGAAGAAAAATAAAAAGTATGTACCACTCCTATCGAGATAACCAATATTAGTGTAAGGCCAATTACGGATGGTCGCTCCTATCCAGCCTTATTCTTCGTAATAATAGACAGTATTTACTTTAATACTCTTTGTTATTATGAGCATAGAGGTGGGGCGTTACAGTTTTATTCTTAATACAAAAAATAATTTAGATAAATTTGAACCTAAATCCGACAAAGGTATCTTCATCGGATATTCTAATAGAAGTAAAGCATATTGAGTTTATAATTTAAGAACTAACACTATTGAAGAAACAATGCATGTATCTTTTGGTGAAATTTTAAAGATGCTGTACAAATAGAAGATGAAGAAGATTTTGTAACTTTAAATAATGAACCTAATGAAACTAATTGTGAAATCATTCAACCTAATAGAAGAATTAGGCTATTAAAAGATCATCCTATAGAAAATATACTAGGAAATATTGAATCTGTTGTTAGAACTAGAAATCAACTAAATAATATGAGTAATGTAGTTTTTATATAAACTATTGAACCTAAAAATCCAAAGGAAGCATCATCTGATGATTCATGGATTCTTGCTATGCAAGAAGAATTAAATCAGTTCCAGAAATGATGTTTGGGAACTTGTTCCTAGACCTGAGGATAAAAGTATAATTGGAACAAAATGGGTTTATAAAAATAAAATGAATGAACTTGGTGAGGTCGTAAGAAATAAAGCTCGATTAGTCGCATAAGGTTATTGTCATGAAGAAGGAATATATTTTGATGAAACCTTTGCACCCGTAGCAAGATTAGAAGCCATTAGAATTCTACTTGCTTTCGCAAAGTATAATAATTTCAAATTATTTCAAATGGATGTTAAAAGTGTTTTTCTAAATGGATTTGTTAAAGAGGAAGTTTATGTTGAACAACCTCCACTCTTTGAAGATGAAAGATTTCCAAACTATATTTTCAAACTTAAGAAAGCTCTATATGGTCTGAAACAAGCTCCTAGAGCATGGTATGACAGGCTAAGATCTTTTTTATTACAATCAAATTTTGAAATTGGTAAAATAGATAATTCTCTTTTTATTAAAAGAAATAAAAATGATATTCAACTCGTACAAGTTTATGTAGATGATATTATTTTTGGTTCAACTAATCATGAAATGGATAGAGAATTTTCTGAAATAATGACAAAAGAGTTTGAGATGAGTCATATGGGTGAACTTACTTTCTTCTTAGGTTTACAAATAAAACAATTAGATAATGGTATCATTATTAGTCAAGAAAAATATGCTAGGGATCTAGTGAGTAAATTTGGTATGACTACTGCGAGTGGAAAGCTCACTCCCATGGCAACTAATGAAGCTTTAAATAAAGAAGATCTTTCAAAAGATGTAAATCAAAAACTATATAGGGGAATGATTGGATCACTACTCTATATCACTGCGAGTAGACCTGATATCATGCATAGTGTTTGTCTCTATGCAAGATACCAATCTCAACCCAAAGAAACTCACTTAAAAGCTGTGAAACGTATCATAAGATATGTTAAACATACTTTTGACTATGGTTTATTTTACCCTAAAAATGATTCATTTGATTTAATTTCTTATTGTGATGCTGACTATGCTGGTTGCAAATCTGACCGAAAAAGTACAAGTGGAACTTGTCACTTTTTGGGGCATTCTCTGGTTTCATGGTTTAGCAAAAAGCAAAATACTGTTTCTTTATCAACAACTGAAGCAGAATATATCTCTGCTGCTTTGGCTTGCTCCCAAGTCATTTATATGCAACAAACTCAAAAAGATTTTGGATTAACAATTTCAAAATCACCAATTTATTGTGATAATTCGAGTGCAATAAATTTTTCTAAAAATACTACTCATCATGCTAGGACTAAACATATTGATATCAGACATCATTTTCTCAGAGATAATATAAGTAAAGAGATTATTTCTCTCGAATATATCAACTCCGAGAATCAAATTGCTGATATTTTCACCAAACCCTTAAATCAACCTATATTTACTAAATTAAGAAGAGAACTAGGCATTTTTTCAATAACTGAGATATAGAATATAGATATAGTAACATATATATACAAGAAAATCAAATTTTTCATAAGGATGTCGACATACCCCTACCATCCATGTTGACATACAACGACAAAATTTTAAAATTTGATTTTCCCACTAAAATTAGTTTAGTAGTTATATAAACCTATGTAATTCGAATTTTTCTGTCTTCTCACTTTTCTTTCTCTGAAATAAAACTTTTGTAAATTAAAATTAATGGCCTCCTCCACTAAATCGAACCAAATGGACACCATTTCTTTCCCTTCTCCTCATTTTGGTCCATTCCAACTCACTACACTGGCACATGTGATAAAGATTGAAGAATCTATGAAGGATGCCATGCAAATGTTGACTGAATTTCAAGTTGTGCAACTATGGATGGTAAAAGAACAAGAAAAGCAAGGAAAAATTCTTTGGAATTTACAAAAATTCCTAATGGATAATCACGCAAATCCTATTGTGATTGAAGAAGATTCTCCCAACATTCATGTGTATAATCCTTTAGAGCACAGCGAAGAGGAAGAAGAAGAAGAGGAAGAAGAAGAAGTAGAGGAAAAAGCACTTATGGAAGAAGACGACAATGTGGTCTGTGTAGGCGAAGTCTGTTTTGACAAAGATGGGAATTTGGTTGAACAACGTGGAAACTTTTGTTTTCATTATCCAAATTGTTCGATTCACAAATCTCCGATTGTCAAAAACTCTCGTTAGTATTGTTATTCAATAATTTATATACTTGAATATATTTGTGTGTTTATGTTCTATATATATATATGTAAATATAACATCGTATATGATAAGATTTCTTTTGTTTCGCTTATTATACTTCCTTATTAGCATTTAGTTTAGATAGTATTAGATTAAGGGAAAGTTATATTAGTTTAGGATTAGTTTTTGTTGATGACAAAGGGGGAGAAATATAAAATAGAGTAGTTAGAGTAGTAAGGCTTAGATTAAGGGGGAGTTATTAGTTTTAGGGGGAGTTATTGTGAAGGAGAAGTATATTTTATAAACACAGGTTGTCATCATCAAAAAGGGGGAGATTGTTAGTCCTTGAGATGATGGTTTTGATGACAACAACCTTAGGACTTGTTATAAAATATAAATACTAACATTATAGTTTAGATATATATGTGTATATGCAGGATATAAACATGCAGGTACCAAGAATGAAGATTGTACAATATAGAGATACAAGACTGATGAATTTAAAGATCAAAGATATCAAGATTGAAGACTCATGAGTATCAAGAAATCAAGTTATCAAGAGTTCAAGATTTTAATAGTACAAGATAAGTATTGAGTCTAGAATTATGTTAAAACTTCTTGAAAGCACTTACATCTTTATTCGAAATTTATTCGTGGAATGGAATCCACTTTGAGCCTGTTAAAGGGATGGAACCCACGACAATATCTAGTGGAACATATAGTGGTCCTATTTTGATATCCACTAATTTTATAAAAATGTTTTTCAAAAATATATCTCTTATTTTAAATGTTTTCAAAACCTTCTTTTCAAAAAGACATCTCTCTTGTTTGAAATATTTTAGCCTCAAAACTACTTTTATCATTTTTAATATTTTGATTTTAAAATTGTCCTTGTTTTTAAACCATCTCTTGTTTTGAATATTTATTTACTCAGATTTTAAATCACTTTATAGATTAAGATTATATATACTTTCTAAACTCTTTTATATGTTTAAACTATATTCAAAAATATTTACAAAGTTTAGAAATCGTTTTGAAAAATTATAGAAACCAATTTTAAAAAGAAAATCAAAATCATCAAATTTGCCTAGAGCATGTCGACATCCCTCAACCCCCCATGTCGACATGGTGTCCGTTAAATTCAAAATTCAAATTTTCAGAATAAGTGTCTATTCGTCGTATCCTTTCACGAATAGATATGGCTGTTGATTTCCTATAAATACCAGTAGTTCTAAACGAATTTTCAACCAGATTTCACCTGTTTTCTCTTCTCTTCATCTTCCACATTTATTCTAAAGAATTCCAAACTATACTCTGCCGAAATACCAAGTGAATCAAACTTGATTATCTCTTGTTTGATTCTCTTACACTCTCTCCATAAGATCTCAGTGCTATTCAGAGTTATAGGATTATTTGTAAATCAAACTGTTGAGTAAAAGGTGCGGTTGAGCCTTGAAATCAATTGGGTGTGATTGTTGCCCTGGAAATCGATTATGTGATCTTGTGGCCTAGTAAATCAAGAGAGTTTGCCACGGACTCGAATACAGGAGGGTGTACCTCGTGGCCTTGAAATCGAGGGTGTAATCTGGGAGATTAGTTTTGATAAGAAATCCATACGTTTGTGTGGGACTGGATGTAGGGTAACTCCGAACCAGTATATAATCCTGGTGTGTTCTTTCCTTTACTGCTTTTATTTATTATTTGCATCTGTGTTTGATTCTGTGATTATATTTGTGTCTGTGAATTGCATTTGTTGGTGATTAAATTTACATAAGTTTCAAAAGATTTAGAAAATCCACAAAACACTATTCACCCCCCTATAGTATTATTCCAGCCTTAAGATCCGTAATCCGCATTTCTCACATTTTTACCTTACGATAACAAAACCATTTCATATGAAATCCTCTAATATTATAATAGTGCCTAAGATACATATACTTATTAATCATAGCCGAAATTGTTACATTAATTAAATTTCAGCATACTAGGTTCTACGAACAAAACCGTAAAAGCACGTATTGGAGATCGGATTCCATACTATGACAAGGTAAGGAACTTCCTTCCGATGGTACATCTCTAGATAAAATGCATCGGGGGTCTAACAAGAACATTTTGTACCTCTACCATATAGGAATTGCCTACCACTTGACTAGTACTACCGAATATGATCACCCCTTTCATTAATGGGCCTCGAAGCACACATGAGTAGATAGTAATTGATCTAGATTTGGAATGACCATACCCTGATTGGAGCAACCCACATGGCCCTATAACATGCCCAATTTTTGTCATTTTCCGATTAATGAGGCTTGAGGCTACGTTTTACCTTTCATATAGCCCTTCCCACTTGGAATGCTAACACTGTCCTCCAAACAACAATGCAATGCCAGCATTCATACATACAGGTTCGTTCTAGGACTTAATGAAACACTTGAGGGCTTCGTCTTCAATTCCATCATCTTATTTTCACTTCGAAATGCTAAAGTTGGATCAAAGTGGTTTTTCGGATAACATATCTGATCCTGATCTCTTCAAAACAACGCTTGATAGTTTTCGGTAAACTCAACCCGGTTCTTTAGGAAATAAACAGTCAAAGATAAGAGCGGAGATCACCTCCTAACCGTTAGTGGATGGATTTCCTTATCGTTTGTCCTAGGAGAATGAAACGAGATTTATACTCATAGTACATCATCAACGGAGATGACTACGCCATATAACTCACGTGTTTCTCCTAGATATTTCCAAAGTTACGTTTGGGTCCATATTCGATAGTCGGTTATTTTATTATCAACAAACACACATCCAAATCAAGGATTTATTTCAAAGGGAAAACCAACAGTGGTTAAGCACATAAGCGACCACTAGTCTCCTTGATTAATCTTTTCAATTAATAATATCACTTTATATTACTTGTATAAAAATATCTCTACAAAGATATATTCACAAATTCCTATA
Source organism: Allium fistulosum (assembly GCA_030737815.1). NCBI lineage: Eukaryota > Viridiplantae > Streptophyta > Magnoliopsida > Asparagales > Amaryllidaceae > Allium > Allium fistulosum. Next base: position 869,660,241 of record CM060904.1, on the reverse strand, counting down.
TTTTCCATACTTGGAAAAATATCCATACACTTATCTCAATGGTATAAGCATACCTATAAACAGAGAGAGATTTCCTTTTTATACAATTCTCAAATCATGTATAAATTTCTTTATAAATCTCTAAAATCATTTATAAACTATTTATAAATAAATAATGACCGTTTACTTCAAAACCACTATTATATAATAATATTTAAGATAACCAAACATTTCAAATAAATAATAATTATTAACTTCAAAACATCTTAATAATAAATAGTTTCAAAACATTATTAAATAAACAATAATAATTAACGTTTACCATTATTATAAATAGTAATAATTAATTTCCAAAACATTATTAATAAATCATTATTATTAATTTTAAGCTATATTAATTATATAAGTAATTAACCTTTCAAAATATTAAAATATTGATAAATAACCTAAAAAAAATATTAATTATAAATAAGTAACCTTAAACGATATTAAATATAAATAAGTAACTTTAAAACATTCTTAAACAATATATAACTAACTTTTAAAACAATAGTTGGACATTAAAATCATTTCTAATAATTCAAAAAGGACAGATAAAAGGGTTGGTGTATAATAAAAATCTAATTCATTTAAAATAAAATATTTTCGAAAACCCAAATTCAGATTTTAAATCCTTCTCCGTCTCGAAAACAAATTCAACCCAAATGGCAATCTATAGTATTTTAAAATACTAATTTTAAGCCAATAGCTACCAAATGCTAAACCAATATTGATGTTGATTTTTTTTCTTTTATCACTACATGGTTTAAGTTTTTCAAACATAAACTAATGTCATAACCAAAAGTGTCAAACAATAAGGTTTAATAACCAATAATTCACATGACAGTAATATTATTGAAATTAAATCAACAATGATGAGGAATCCCATTGGATCCCTCCAACCTCATTCGCTCTAGGGTCGGAAATAAATCCAATCCGACTGATAAAACAGTAATTCATCCAAACATCCAATCAACAATTTTTATCAATAACATAGCATTTCTAGTTAACCAAAAATGTGAGTTTAACTGACCTTTATTCCAGTTGCCGCCAAAGCGTTCCAGTTTGGAACTAAAATCGAACGATGTCCGATTATAGCCCAAATTTCAACTATCTCCAAATTATCCGGACCTGTTCCATTGCGAAGGTTACGTCATCACGACCGCAACGCAAAATCCACGGCTCGATTAGACCTCGTTTGCAAAAGTTATTAAATATAAATATTTTCAATTATTAAATAAAATTTGAATTCACTAACTACTTTTAATTATAAAATAATTACATTTTAAACCTTCTTCTTCCCTCTTAATCCCCTCCCCCGCCCCCTATGAGCACACGTGCACCATGTCGTTCACTCTTCCTCCTCTAGCTCCTCCATCCATCCATGCCGCGCCTTGAGACCACTACCATCAAACTCCACTCCTTCCCCTCTTCCCGACGCACCCTACCAATAAACCCGCGGCACCCCGAAATAAAACGCGACTCATCCCTCCTGCCCCGACCACCAGCAGGTCGCGACGACCAAACAAGGACCGCCCCCTACCAAATTTCGGTTGGAGGTGCCAAACACCGCCACGAACTCAACTACCACCTCCAATTCACAAATCGATGAGCATGACTTCCAAAAACTTAAGCCATAGTCTACTAAGCATCGATCATGGCTAGTCGCGCTCCCCACTGCACGATCGAATATCCTAATACCATCACCAACTTGAAGCACTCATCAAAACAAAGCTATCGAATCCAAGCTTTGCGAATTTTTTATTGAAAATTTAAGTTAAATTTATCTTCTTGAATATGAAATTTACTGGGATGAATAAATAGAGAGGAGTGGGATGGAGTATAGATAAGGTGAGGGAGGTACGATGAAGTATGGGCTGTTGTATTGGGTATGGGTAAATAGTAAAGTACATATTATTTTATATTATAATACCCATTTTAAGAGCCCAAAAATCTCGAACTCTAAACAAGGTGTGCCGCCAAGCGTTCTATATGTAATACCTCTATTCCGAACACACTGGAACTAGTCTCGAGGCCTAATTCGATCATATGAAGAAGATAGCTTTTCGAACCTAGTTATATTATATTAATTTCTAAAATTAATTTATAAGTGTTTCGATCTCTCACGACCAAACGATATGCCTGATTGCACGAAAATCGCTGGCATACAATAACTCATTATTACGGATCCAATGAAACTAGTTTCGTTGAAATCCGAGACAGTGCCCCGGAAGGCTATTTTTACACGTTAGTTATAATGAATTATTATAAAAACCAAATTAATCACTTTTAAATCTAAATTAAAAGTTGACTGTCTTCATTCTTATTTAAATAGAATCTAAATCAATTTTCGAAATCATTTTTATTCTTATAACATTCAAGATTCAATTATTTAAACAATTCCAAACATTAAATTTAATAATTTAATCATCAAATAAAACCGCTAAATTTGAAATTCAAGTTATTTAACTTCTAAAATTAAGTTTTCAATAATTAAAATCAATTTAGTATTCCAAATTCGACTGACTAAAATTTTGGGTCGTTACATTCTCCCTCATTAAAAGAATTTCGTCCTCGAAATTTCCAAGGTAAGAAAAATGCTCCAAACCCAATAACTTTTCAAAACCAATTAGTTGAAATATATTACCAAATTTGCTTAAGCCTTTAAGTTTCCAAAATCAATTTGTTGAAACTTTTTTATGACACCATCATAAATCTTTAAATTCATCCATAATTACTAATTAGTACATTCAAAGTTATAACATAAAAATCAAATTTTACTTATCGAAAATTTCTTTGAAATTTTTCAAAATTTTCTAACTCTTAAACTTTTGAAAAATTTCTTCAGTGTCTCCTTTGCGTGGCTCGATCATAAAAATTTACAATATATATATAATCACAATTATACATCTCATCTTCAAGGATGAGGCATCTTATAGGAAAAAATATAGAAATACGGTATGTAATTCGAGATGTGTATCTTTTTATTAGCATCAGCAAGCATATACAATCAATATAATGTGAAAGCAAGCTCCAAATGCGAAGCATACACCACCCACACATACTAATCACTCAACAACCAATGAGAACATGTATATAGAAAGAAATATCAATATACAACATGTACTAATACAATAACTATATGCAAATATAACCAATGTAACCAGAGAAACCTTCCAACAACTAATATTTATTCAATTAATTCATAACCATATTAATTTACATTCTCCACGGTCAACATTTAATTTATTAAAGCATGTATAATGTACATATATCATTCGTATGCAATATCAATCTGATCGCTCGCTCGATCATACAATTTCACTTCCGAACTAGTATCGTCCAAACGACCACTCTAGTGCGGACTCGGATCCAGTTCCTTGATTAGAACCCTCACTCTCCCTGCATAGCCATATATTATGATAGAGAAATCCATAATCAATAAAAAATCCATATCCAGTGTTCGTCGTCGAGAATCGAGTGAAAAATTCTTACTCGGATCGATGTAAATCATCTCGAAATCATGTACTTGAATCCGAATCAAATAGTTATGCAAATAAAATAATATACGTACAACTTACGTTATTTCAGTTGGTTTCTCATTACTCAGGTTCTTTTATTTCACATTCATTTATTCATAATCATCATTCACATTGCTTTATTCACATTCATTATTTTCTTAGTATATTTCTTTCAATTCTAATGTCACTTAAGAACCATTCCATCAAATTTTTCTTAAGTTTATTATAACATTTTATGCAACACTTCTCATGTCCATTTTCACTTCATAACTTAAGTCCATATTTAATCCTAAATTAAATTCAGTTCCATTTAACTTATTTCATTTATTCACTGCATTATTCGATTTTATCAAACAACATTCCAAACCATTTTCAATTTACTAATTTAATTAGTTCATTCCATTAATTCATTTCAAATCACCATCAATTTCATTTCCAAAAATTATTTCATTTAACTTAAATTAAGTTAAATCTTTATTTCAAATTTCATTTTATTTAACATAGCTTAAGTTAAATTCCTTTTTAAATCTTTATTTCAAATTTCATTTTATTTAACATAGCTTAAGTTAAATTCCTTTTAAATTATACTTTTATTAACAATTCATATTCAACAAATCAAAAAATTTGCTTTAACACTAATTCTCAAAATTTATAAGTTATAAAAATTATTTTCTCCTATTTTCATAAAACACTTAAATGAAAATTTCCAGAGTTTAAACACCTTGTTCTTATTTCAAATTATTTTTAAACAATACTATTAATAATTTCTTTGTATTTCAAATCATATGTTTTGAATTTTAAAATCAAAACTAATTTTATCAAAACAAAACTCCAATGGTAGCAATTCCTCTCTTGGAAACCCAAAAATGAACGTCGATGATGCTACAGTCATCATCGAAATTTCTTCCAACGACCGAAGTGAGTTCAGTGCATTTTATCTCTTTTAAATTCTATTTTAAAATATTTCCATTCAAAAAATATTTTCAAAATAATAATATTATTATTTTTCAAAACATTAAAAACAATTTCCAAAATCACTGGATTTTAAATTCTCGAATTCTCAACTATTAAATCCTTTTTTAAATTATATTTATCAACTTCCTAATATTTAATTTTGCTATGGTTATATAAAACCATTTCTTTATTGTTTATCCTTGTTTATATTATAATGACAACTTTTACTTGAACACAAACAACAAATGATAATAATCAAATATTATCATTCACTAACAACCAAACACACCATATATACTGTAATAATTTTTGAAAAATTATTCCTTTATAAATATAAAATATAATCAAGGTAAAATTATTTCATTTACCTAATTTCAAAACAATATTATATCGAATCGCACCGTTCAAGTGTTTGGAGATCCCTATCAATAACGTTAATTACTCGTATGACCAGAATCCATAAGCCACTGACAAATATGCGCTTATATATATACACTCAAACTCATTCTAAGGTGCTACTGACCCTATCTCTAATGAGTAACCCTCACTAAAGCCAAGGTTCTCGCTTAACCTAGTTCTGATACCAAGTGTCATAGCTAGAATTTTCGACCCTCGAAAATCGACACTAATACGCCCACTGTACTGCGTGCCGAGCAATCGAATGCCGAAAAACCCGATTGTTAAGGAAAAAGACGAAGGAAGGAAAAAGAAAACTAAACAACAAAGAATCTCATAGTGGAACGAATAATCTATAATATACACAAAATCTTTACACAAAACAAACTGTAATATATGTATATACAGACATCAGTCAGAGTATACTAACATATTTCTGCCCGGACAGTATATAACAACCTGTCCCCACAATTACTGATAAATAAAACAATGAATGCAGCGGAAAAATAACCATATACACAAATATGTCTTTGGGCCTCCAGCTCGTCTCCTGAATCTCTAAAGCATCCATACTAAATCTGTAATATGCTCGATCTGACTTGAGCATTATAATAAAATAACACTCGAGTCAGTCTAGTAAACCAGTGTGAGAAAACACACCCAACTGGATATTAAAGTTATAAAACCTTTGAAATCAAAAGTATCTCGTAAGACCACGCCACACATAAACACGGACGGGTTTTTACCTTACGATAACAAAACCATTTTATATGAAATTCTCTGATATTATAATAGTGTCTAAGATACAAATACTTATTAATCATAGTTGAAATTGTTACATTAATTAAATTCAAGCATACTAGTTTCTACATTTAAAATTATAAAAGCACGTATTAGAGATTGGATTCCATACTATGACAAGGTAAGGAAATACCTTCCGTAGTACATCTTTAGATAAAATGCATCGAGGTCTGACAAGAATATCTTGTACCCTTGCCCCACAGGACAGGCCTACCAATTGACTTATAGTACCGAAAATGATCATCCCTTTCATTAGTGGTCCCCGAAGCATACATGAGTAGATATTAATTGATATAGATTTGGAATGACCATACCCTGATGGGAGCGATCCTATGGCCCTACTGCATGCCCGATTTTTGTCATTTTCCAGTTGATGAGGCTTGAGGCTACGTTTTACCTTTCATATAGCACTTTTCACTTGGAATGCTAGCACTTCCCTCCAGGCAACAATGCAATGCCAGCATTTGTCTATACAGATTCGTTCTAGGACTGAACGAAACATTGAGAGCTCCATCTTCGATTCCATCATCTTCAAGATGTCTTCACTTCGAAATGCTTAAGTTGGATTGAAGTGGTTTTTCGGATAACATATACTTAACCAGTCTCTTTAAAACAATGCTTGATAGTTTCTGGTAAACTCAACCCGTTTCTTTAGGAAATAAATAGTCAAAGATAAGAGCGGAGATCACCTCCTCACCGTTAGTGGATGGATTTCCTTATCGTTTGTCCTAGGAGAATGAAACGAGATTTATACGCATAGTACAGCATCACCAGAGATGACTGTGCCATATAACTCACGTGTTTCTCCTAGATATTTCCAAAGTTACGTTTGGGTCTATATTTTATAGTTGGTTATTTAACTATTAACAAACACACACCCAAATCAAGGATTTATTTCAAACGGGAAAACAACATTGGTTAAGCACGTAAGCGACCACTATTCTCCTTGATTAATCTTTTCAACTAGTTAATATCACTTTATAATACTTCTATAAAAATATCTCTACAAAGATATATTCACAAATCCCTATATTTTCCATACTTGAAAAAATATCCATATACTTATCTCAACGGTATAAGTATACATATAAACAGAGAAAGATTTCCTTTTTTTCTATTCTCAAATCATCTATAAATTCCTATATAACTCTCTAAAATCATTTACAAACTATTTATAAATCCCTACAACCATTTATAAACTATTCATAAATTATTTCTCAAGTCATTTATAAACCCATTATAAATCCATGCAACTATTTATAAAATTTCACTTATAATTCTATAAACCCATTTCTAAAATCCGTTTATAAATATCTAACCATTTACAAACTCTCTTTATACATTGTAAACAATTTCTCCTTAAGTCTTCAAAAACATTTTGATTTTCTCTTACCAAATCCTAAAACCATTTATAAACTTCTTTTCATACGTTGTAAATATCCTTCCCTTAAGACTCCAATCCCTTTTATAAAACTCTTCTTACAAACACAAATCTGTTAATAAAACTCTATTTATAAATCCCTAAAACATTTATAAATAAATAATGATCGTTTACTTCAAAACCACTATTATAAAATAATATTAAGATAACCAAACAGTTTAAATAAATGATAATTATTAACTTCAAAACATCTTAAAAATAATAAATAGTTTCAAAACATTATTAAATAAACAATAATAATTAACCTTTACCATTATTGTAAATAGTAATAACTAATTTCCAAAACATCATTAATAAATCATTATTATTAATTTCAAGCCATATTAATTATTTAAATAATTGACCTTTCAAAGTATTAAAATATTGACAAATAACCTTAATACAATTAAATAAGAAACCTTAAACGATATTAAATATAAATAAGCAACTTTTGAAACATTTTTAAATAATATATAACTAACTTTTAAAATAATAGTTGGACATTAAAATCATTTCTAATAATTCAGAAAGGATAGATAAAAGGATTAGAGTAAAATAGAAATTTAATTTATTTAAAATAAAATATTCCCAAAAACCCAAATTCTGATTTTAAATCCTTCTCCGTCTAACACCAATTCCAACCCAAATGACAATTTATAGTATTTTAAAATACTAATTTTAGGCCAATAGCTACCAAACGCTCAACCAATATTGATATTGATTTTTTTTTCTTTTATCACTACAGGGTTTCAGTTTTTCAAACATAAATCGATTTCATAACCAAAAGCGTCCAACAATCAGGTTTAATTTCCAATAATTCACATGACAGTAATATTATTGAAATTAAAATCAACAATGGCCAGGAATCCCATTGGATCTCTCCAACCTATCCACCTGCGTCACAAACAGTATATAATGATATATTACGGATCATCTACTACAGAGCAGGTATGTGTGTGTGTAAGGTCATCCCCTCTAGGGACGGGAATAAATCCAAACCAACTGATAAAACAGTAATTCATCCAAACATCTAATCAACAATTTTTATCAACTATATAGCATTTTTGGTTAAAAAATGAGTTTAACTCGCCTTTATTCCAGTTGCCGCCGAGGCGTTCCAGTTTGGAACTAAAATTGAACGATGTATGATTTTAACCCAAATTTCAACTATCTCCAAATTCATCCAAACACAGTTCTATTGCGAAGCTTACGTCATCACGAGCGCAACACAAAAATCCATGCCTCGATTGGACCTCATATGAAAAAGTTATTAAATATATAAGTTTTCAATTATTAAATAAATTTTTAATTCACTAATTACTTTTAATTATAAACTAATTACATTTTAAACCGTCTTCTTCCCTCTTAATCTCTAACCCCCCCCTCCCCTCCCCCCTCCCCCCTCCCCCATGCACACGTGCACCATGCCGTGCACTCTTCCTCCCCTAGCTCTTCCATCTATCCACGCAGCGCCTCGAGACCACCACCATTGGACTCCACTCCTTCCCCTCTTCCCGACACACCCTACCACCAAACCCACAGCACCTCTAAACAAAACGCGACCCATCCCTCCTGCCCCGACCACCAGCAGGTTGCGATGACGAAACAAGCACTGCCCCATTCCAGATTTCGGTCGGAGGTGCCAAACTCCGCCACGAACTCAACTACCACCTCTAATCCACAAATCGATGAGCACGATTTCAAAAAACTTAAGCCCTAGTCCACTAAGCATTGGTCATGGCTAGCCGAGCTCCCTACTGCATGATCGAACACTCTAATACCATCACCCACCTGAAGCACTCGTCAAAACGAAGCTATCGAATCCAAGCTTTGTGAATTTTTAATTGAAAATTTAAGTTAAGTTTATCTTCTTGAATTTGAAATTTACTAGGATGAATAAATAGAGAGGAGTGGGATAGAGTACAAATAAGGTGAGGGAGGTACGGTGAAGTATGGGCTGTTGTATTGGGTATGGGTAAATAGTGAAGTACATATTATTTTATATTATAATATCCCATTTTAAGCGCTCAGAAATCTCTAACTCTAAACAAGGTATGCCGCCTAGCGTACTATATGTAATACCCCTATTCCAAATACACTAGAACTAGTCTCGAGGCTTAATTCGATCATATGCAGAATACAGCTTTTCAAACCTAGTTATATTATATTAATTTCTGAAATTAATTTATAAGCGTTTCGATCTCGCACGACCAAATGATACGTCCGATCATCACGAAAATCGTCGGCATACAATAACTCATTATTACGGATCCAACGAAACTAGTTTCGTCGAAATTCAAGATAGTGCCCCGGAAGGCTATTTTTACACATTAATTAAAATGAAATATTATAAAAACCAAATTAATCACATTTAAATATAAATTAAAAGTTTCTTATCTTCATTCTTATTTAAATAGAATCTAAATCAACTTTCGAAATCATTTTTATTCTCATAACATTCAAGATTCAATTATTTAAACAATTCCAAATATTAAATTTAACAATTTAATCATCAAATAAAATCGCTAAATTTGAAATTCAAGTTATTTAACTTCTAAAATTAACTTTTCAATATTTAGAATCAATTTAATATTTCGAATTCGACTGACTAAAATTCTTGGTCGTTACACTTATTCCAACTTTTCCAATCAGTTTCTCAAAACCAATTGGGTCGGTCCCTTTGTGAACGGGTATGCTACTATGTTCCAGTTATCTACTCTATCAATCAACTCTCTCCGATGGCGATAAACTGCTTTATCATGTGGAACAATTCGGAGTATGTCTCTAGAGCTCTAGTGAGCTCTAAGTTCTATTACGAACCGTATCACGACATTGTTATCATATAACAATGTTATGAGATTCTCAACATTGGGAACTAGCTCGGTTATAAATTTATGCACTTATAACTTTATATACATTATTTTTATTGCGGAAATATTCAAGATGATGTACTTAGCCTTTTCATTGAATCAGTCACGGTCTTTCATTTGGAACATTTCCAACTGAAGATTCTTGTTGGCGTCAAAATTAGCCACCAACATCTAGTTGTATGAATGCACCATTTCTCAGATAGTATTTAATGTAGAGAATATAATATGAAGAACAAACTAATTAAAAATGAAAGCAAGTAAAAAGAGATAAAATTTATAGTGGTTCGGCTAACTCTGGCCTACGTCCACTCTAGAATAATCCTTTTTATTATACCGTAGTTTGTTTACAGTTACAATCCGAAATTCAAGAATAATATTGGTTGAGTGTGGCCTAGGTTGAAGGTAAAGAGAGGTAAAATGAAGATCCTTTTTTGACACCATGCCTGATGTATTTATAAGGGAAGACGTGCACAGTTCGGGCTAAAATTTCGGCAGAAGGTTCGGGAGACAAAGACGAGGCCACCCAAAAATTTCCAGGCCCATAAGAGCCCACACTATTAGTGTTTCCAAATAAGCTACAATCCCTATGAGGGTTGCCCCATGATGTTAGCTACCAGCTCCTAAATTTCGTGCAATTCAGACTTACGGTTTGTGAGATATTGCATTTTCCGTGAAGTAGTGTTGCTTGATTTTTGATTTTTGCCGTTCCCTCAAAAGGGACTTATGCCGATCCCTCCAACTTCCTCTCATTAGAATGAGATCCCTAGGGGTGTTCCACATGTTGTAATTAGCTTGTACTCTAAGTTTCATGTTGATAGCATGTGTCGAATTTAAGTTATTGACTGATCATCGCTGTAAAATTTAGTTTAGCTAATCCCTTTTATACCGATCCCTCCTATACCGATCCCTTTTATACCGATCCCTTTTTATATGTGAAGTAATTTTCCAATAACTTGAGCATACAGACTCCAAATGACTTGAAATTTGAAACTTAGCCTCATGAGGCCTTCTTGGTCATTCTGTATCAATCTCAACCAGTTCGAGACAAAAACCAAGGATAGGTACTGATCCCCTATGGGAGTGTTAGTTCCATACTTAGCCATTTTTTAAATGTCATCCATCCGAATCAATCCAACTAACATACATAGCTTTAAATATAACCGATATCCAATACAAATAATCACCTCTTTGAGCATCTTATCTTGATAATTACAAAATCCATTGGGTTAAATCCAGCCTTGCCAAAAGGCAGGTTAAAACTTTGCCCCCCAAAACATATCTTCGATAGGAAGATGTGTTTTGAATAGTTGTAAATCCAAAATCCAAAGTCCAGAACCATAATCTACCGATATCTAATCCAAAATACAACTTATTTCCAGGCCGAACCCATGTCCATCCATTTCCAATAACTGAGTCCATATCTGAATCTGTATCCAATAGCTAAATCCATATCCAAACCCATGACCTCTCCCGGTCCTTGACGAGCATAGTCCATACTCGACGACCTGAGTAGGTCGATCCATCACGTTCGGGCGAAGCGACCTACTCCTTGCCAGGCATAATCCATACCTGATGACCTAAGTAGGTTGATCCATCGCGCTCGGGTGAAGCAACCTACTCCTTGCCAGACATAGTCCATACCTGACGACCTTGACCTTTCCAGATCATTGCCGAGCATAATCCATACTCGACGACCAGAGTAGGTCGATCCATCGCGTCAGGAGAAGTAACCTACCCCTTGCCAGGCATAATCCATACCCGATGACCTATTGGGTTTTATTCTCTGGCCTCGATACCCAGCCGAGGACTTAATCCATGATGCATGAGTCTGTTTCGTCATGTTCGCTCGACAAAAAGACCCATACCTCGCAATTGTTATCCTGTCTCTCCGGACAGGACCACAACCGTGACTTGTGTTATCTATTACATTGATCCAAATTTAATAATTCCTAAGTCCATTTACCAAAATATAAAATAAGATTCCATACAACCAATAAACTAGAGTTCAAATAATAACTAGGAAAACAAGAGTTCGAAGCAAACAAGAAGAAAAAAACAAATTTCACAAACCCAAGCACAATGGGTTATCATTATCTTTGAGCATGCCTAGGGATCGTCCTCGATCATGTACACGTATAAGTGACTTAGCCGTCCTACTACGGAGTTTGTTACTTATTCCATGCCATCTCGATCAATCGATGACAAGTCGATGATGATGCCTTGATCCAGTGCCATTTCCATTCAAGGTGGACGGTAGCTACTCCTGTTCCACCGCCGTAGCTCGAGTCCTTACATATTTGTTATAACTGACCATTCCTCACGTGTTCCTAAATGGTATCCTTCAAATGCCTACGGTTATTTGTATTGTGCCCACCTAGCTCATGGAATAGACAGTGCTTTCTTGATGTCCGTTCGCGTTCGGAGGATTCCTTCTTTGTCGACCATTGATATGGTAGGCGTCCTCGAGTATCCAAATATATCCATTCTAGGATTTCATTCAATTCCTGGTAAGAAGAGAATTTAGGTTCTCCCCTTTACCACTTCGATCCATTGAAGCTGTTTTCCACGTTCCATTTCCTTTCCTAAGCTCTCAACGGGCAGTTCTCCACCCCATACCATATTAACTTTTGTTGCCTCTCTATCAGCTTTCGCATCTTCTTATCGTAGAAACCTTTTGTTTCATGGCAGAACTCCTCGAGATCCATCGGTGGATCCCATATTAGAGATATCTTAAAATCTGAATTATCTGCAACTCCTGACACTACCGCCATCAAAACTATCGATGGATCTGGTCGATCCACCGAAACAACTGTTGCATTGAACCTAGTTAAGAAATTCTTAAGTGATTCTCCTGCCCACTGTTTTACTGATGTCAATGTCATCACATTCTTGGGTCTCGTAATGTGAACCCGAAACTGCTTCATAAACCTTTCGACCAATTTCGTCCATGTGCTAATGAACCGCTTTCCAACTATCTGAACCATAGCGCGGCTACATCCGTTAAGTACAGGAGGAAGCATCGTGCCAAGATTTCTTTTGATGCCCCTAGTACTTCCATATGTCGTATATACCTCATCATATGCCTAGTTGGATCCGACTTTCCATCATAAACTTCCAGTGTTGTTAGATTGAATTCTAGTGGATTCCTAGCATTCCTGATATTAGGAGTGAATGGACTTCTATTTACATCCTTCATATCCATGTTCACCAATCCTCCACGCATAGCTCTCCTAATCATCTCTACAAACCTTTCATTGTCTTCCAATGTTAGTCTCCTATCATCAAGTCCAAGCTGCCCCCCCCCCAAGTATATGAGGGAATTCTAGAAAGTATTCCTCCGGATGAGCATCCAAATTCCGATTCGCACCATACTCGATAGGATTAATCGCAGGTCCTCCAGCATCGCGATCAACCAGACCCGAGGGCATGCCTCCTAGCCTTTAGGGATCGGTGCCGATCCCTCTAAGATGGTCGGGGACTACCCTCGGCTTCTTTATTCCATTCCTTTGTCCATTGCCATTTCCATGTTCCCAATTCTGATTTCCAATGATTCATGTTGCTTCAACTCCTTGATTTAAGTTGTCATTATCTCCTGCTGCTCATTTCCCTTGTTTTTATTCTCCAACTTGTCCAATCCGTTGGAGTAAATTCTACGCCATCTCTTCCTGTCTTTTCAACATCCGCTCCTGCATAGCATTCACCATTGTTTCCATCTCCTTCCAAATGACGTAGGCGGAAGTTTGATTAGCTCCAGCTCCTGAGGAAGCCTCTTGACTCCCTTCACGACGGCTCTTATCCTCTTCCTATCTTCTTGTAGATCGCTTCACCATTGCTTTAAATCCAATCTCTAGATCTTTTACAAACTTTGAATTCGAATTCCAAATCTACTGGGGTTACCTTTATCAATGAAAGCACCAAAATGTTGACGTCAAAATTGGCCACCAACACCCAGTTGTATGAATGCACCAATATCCAGTTACAGATCTTAGATAGTATCTAATGTAGAGAATATAATATGAAGAACACACAAATTAAAAATGAAAGAAAGTAAAACGAGACAAGATTTTTAGTGGTTCGGCTAACTCCGGCCTAGGTCCACTCCAGAATAATCCTTTTTATTATACTGTAGTTTGTTTATAGTTACAATCCGAAATTCAAGAATAAAATTAGCAACCCAGAAAGAAGATCTTTTTTCTTACGCCACGCTTGCTGTATTTATAAGGAAAGACGTGCATGGATGAGGTTAAAATTTTGGCAAAAGTTTCAAGAGACCAAGACGAGGCCATCCAAAAATTTCCAGGCCCATCGAGGCCCACAATAGGGATTGGTATCGATCCTTATTAGTGTGTCCAAATGGGATGCGATCCCTGTTTGTACCAAAAATGGGCACAACACTCTTCGAAAGTTTTTGAAGAGATAAAAGTGAAGAAAATAAATGTAAAACAGAGATTATCTAACAAAAACTCCAACAAACAGAAATATAAATACGCAGGCAAGCAATTTAGAGTGGTTCGGCGTATCGCCTACGTCCACTATGAAGTTTTGATGATTTTATTGATTCTCTTTCAATGATTACAAGCGATTACAGCAAACAACAGCGAAATACAGTTTAGATTTCGAATTCAACGGCAAGGATAAGATGCAAGTCTCGATCCGGCAGAGTCTGGGCGCTTCAGAATCAAAAAGTCCCCTTTTATGTATGCTCTGGGGCTCTATTTATAGGCGTAGGAGGCTGAGATTTCGCTCAAACTTTGGGAGACTTGGTCTGGCACGTGAGGGGACCCACACGACCGTTTCCAGAATGTTTCGCCTTGATCTGCGATCGATACGAATCCATTTCATATCGATCAAGATGATGTCCAATTAAGCTGAAATTTGGCAGGGACATTCTTCAGTGTGTGCGTGAGCTTTTGTGAAAATTTCATTGAATTTGGATCAGTGGATTATGAGATCTCGTCGATACGAAATGGAATTCCTCAGTGGCTGTTCTGTTCGACTCCATGGATTCGACTCAATCCCCCCGTATCGATCACTGCACGTGTTTCTGAGATGATGTGGCGCACGCACTTCGTTTCGATCCAGGCTTCAAGCCGTGTTGACCGCTTCGACTCCATAGATCTCGCCTCGTTTGCTTCGATAGATGACACGTCACCCTAGTTTGTTGACTTGTTGGATACGAATAAGCCAGTGGGCATGGATTCAAAGTAGTCATTAGCTGATTTTTGTGAGGCACGTCATATGTCGATGGATACGAACCCGATCGATGCGAACTCGATAGGTTCGAACATTGCCAACTCCATCGATACGAAATCATGGGAACTTGCCGATGCGAAGCGGATGATGGACACGGGCTGGATGGATACGGAGTAAGGTAACCTGATGGACACGAAGAGAGATTTCCATGATGGATATGAAACAGACACTTGGCCAATCGATACGAGTTGTACTAACTATCGATGGACACGAAATCCATCGATACGAACTCGATGGATTCGAAACACGGCTACCTCTATCGATACGAAACGATGCTCCCTGATGGGTACGAAATGGAGCTTATTAATGGATACGAAAACATGTTTTTCCCTCCAACTTGTATCCATCATAACCTGAGCATATGAACTCGGATTGACTTGAAACTTGGGACGTTGGCTTCCTTTGCTTTCTTAGTCATGTCTTATCAATTGTAGCTTGATCCAGACTCGGACAAAATTCATCGATATCCATGACGAGCGACATTTGGAATCCAATCAATTCCTCGGTATCCTGGCCTTGCCAAAAGGCGGGATAACATTTGCCCCCCAAAGTACGTCTTGTGGAAACATGACGTGCTTTGAAAAGCTGCAGGTTCTCTCTGAACAATTATCATATCTTTTGTTGAAAGTTGTACTCTGTACTGCTCGTAATTGACTACCGTGTGATAATGATTAGCTGACTCTCGTTAACGTTGCAAGTTCGCGAGTCATTGCCAGTTTAGCTCGTTATCAAATTTCATATTGATTCTCTCCTGAACCGATTTGAAATTCGAGTTGAAACAATGCTTGATGGTTGTTTTCGAGTAGTTCCTTCGTATTGATTCTCTCCTGAATCGACATAGAAGGTTGAAAAGTAGTTTTTCATAGCGATGTGGGTCAAGTTGATGGATACGAAATGCTCATTCGTATCGATAGGCCTTTGATGGACACGAAATTAATGTCCGCATCGATCGACCCGTACCATTGTGAGTTGATGGTTGCAAAATGGATAGTTCAAATCGATGGAGTCTATCGCCTACAGGTGTCTTCTCTGTAGGCTTCGTACCGATAGTTCATTGTCCATTTCGTATCGATGGAAACTTTGGGTCAAGTGGATTCGAACAAAGCCTTCGACTCGATCCATGGGTCAACTGGTTGTGGCCGGTCTTGTGGACTGGGAGACGAATCGACTCGGTTCTACCCTAGGCTCCATATAAATACCTGGGACCTCGCCATTTTTCACTTTTTTACTTTCCATTTTTTACTGTTGCTTTATACTCTCTACGTTTTCGCATCAACCCGTATCCTTCAAGAAAGAAGAACTGCAACCTATCTTCGAATCCATTAGATTTGTCCTTCCAATCCTTCGAATTTCATCCTCAATTTAGGTAATTAACCATAAATCCAAACAACGAATTTATCTCAGATCCACTCCATCTTCATTGAACATTGATTCTGGTAGTTGTCAAAACCAGATCTGGGCCAAAGCTTGGTTGTAAACGACCATAGCGGTGCTCCGGTTGGTTGAGGAAGAATGAGTGGGAAAAAAACTGGATCGATCTGTGGGCTCGAGCTCGAATCGATGAAGGCCATGACATTTCTCCCTGGATCTCGCATCGACAAACTGGATATGTCAGTGGAGACGATGTGGTTTCGTATCGATGGTTATGGAGACGGATCGTATCGACTCGAAGTGACTGATAATAAGTTAATGATTACCCTAAAACACTTAGCTTTAGATCGATACGAATTTTGCCATTACGATCGATACGAAAAGTATCGACTCGAGTGTTATCGATGTTAAGCTAAGACCTTTCCGATCGATACGAACCAGACCACCAATAATCGATACGAAGTCGCATCATCTTGATCGATACGAACTAGACCACCAATGATCGATTCGAAGTACGATGCTGGGTATCAGTTCGAACTTGTAACCTGATGGACTCGAACGAGCCTCCCGGGATCGATTCGAACTCCCCCTTTGATGGATACGAAATCTTGAGCACTTGAAAACATGATTCCAATGAACTTCATTCTTGCATATCTGGACTTGATAATTAAACTACACACTTGACTCCTATGAGCTTCTATCTTGCATAATCAAACTTGATCGTAGTACTGCACCTCTGACTGCCTTTTGAAGCTCGTAGATGGAACTGTAACCCAACAAAATATAATGAACTTTAATCTGAATCAATCGTTAGTATCTGGATGGCACGGTTGTGACGGTCAGCGATGACGGTCATTTCCGGTCTGACTCTCAAAGTTTTGTCGTTCACACATTTAGGTTTATTTCGTAGAAATCTGCTCAAGTTACGCATAACACTTGCACTGCACAACATATTCATACACTTTACACTGGGGAATGCACGGGCTTTTTATCGTCTAATGATGATTTCTCGTGAGTTAGCTAGTTATGGAACCGTCAAGTTCACAGCAGCAAGAAACTCAGAATCTAACCCCTCCCAGACTTGAGATTCCGGACATCGAGGCCGAGGTCATCGGTCCAGCTCCGAACGAGTTGCTTGATGCGTCCTTCATCAATAGTCAACCTGATTCTGTCCCGTCCAATATTTCCGAAGATATGCTAGGGAGAATATGTTTAAGGCATGGTCTGTCGCTGGACGACATATTTTTGCCGAGACCAGATGATAGACCACATAATCCCCCGGAGGGATATACTGCATTTAATCGCCATGCGTGCGCATCTGGGACACTTCCTCCGTTTAACGAATATATAAGAGAAGTGTTGGCCTATCTGGGGATTGCTCCATCTCAGCTACACCCGAATGGATATGCTTCACTCAACAGCTTGTTCATTGCATTTATGGAGTATCTTTATCGACCTCCCCGCATTACCGATATAAGATACTTGTTCAATTTCAAAAGTCGAACTGACAGTCCATCTTTCACATTCTTGGAGTCTATAAGGAACTGCCAAGTGGTCACAGGGTCTTGGACTAGACTGAGTTACTTCAAGTCGGAGTGGTTCTACGTCCGATGTCCTCTAGGGTTTGCCAGGAGATGGCTGTTCAGACGTGAGTATCGTCTCTTTCCCAAGTAGTTGACAAGGCAATTCATGAACGAAATTGAACTCATATTTTCTATTTATTTTCTTTCAGCAATAATCCAGCGTCCTGATGGTGGTTACTACAAAGAGATAGTCCGGGTTCTCCAAGAAATTCCAAGTGAAGAAAGGAATATCGAACTGCTGCTGACGGACCGAAATCTCAGAATTCTCGGGTTGATTGGGCGGAGGCAAAGCATAAGGCTTGATGGCGCACTAAAGACTGTCTCCAAAGAAAAAGTCAAGCGGAAGAAGCCCAAAGTCGTTATAATCGAGGAAGCCGACTCCGAAAGAACGCATACCGATGAGGAACCATTGGTCGGGCCTGCTGACGGGACCCGAGACTCTGAGGAAAAGAGAAAAGGCAAGGCAGTTGCTTTTAAACAGCCTAAACCCGGGAGACAGAAGTCTGTGGTCACAAACCGCCCCCTTTCTGGAATTAGAATTTCAGAAGCATCCCCCCTGCAGACGGAAAGCTCCTTCGAAGGGCTCGCCGACCTTCCAATTCCGGACCTTGCGTTCACACAGCATGATGTCGGGTTGGATGAACTGCAACATACTCTCGATGTTAGCGAGTCTCTTACTACCAGTGTGGTCGGCACTTCTGGTCGGTCTGGGGGGTTACACATCCACACACTCTTTACGGCACTACACAATTTTGACCGCAAATCGCATATCATAAATGGTTACTAATCCTCCTTGTTTTACTTTTCAGGTACGATGTCTGGTCGCGGCTTTGTGCTTGGCAGTTTGCGCAACAAGCGCCGTTATTATGAACCACGAAGGAAAGAGGGAGATAGAGGTTATGAGTCGGGACATTCCGGCCAGGAGAGGTCTGACAGAGATAGGGGATACGTACGCCGATCTCGATCCCGCTCTCCTCCTCCTAGGACCTCTATACCACCCATAGTTCTAGTTACACGCCCTCCTGAAGCTTCACGGCCCAAGCCACCTTCTCACATTCCTAGATCCGACCCTCAACGTGGAACTGAAATAGCCACCTCCTCAGCTACTATACCAGTCGCGACTGATCCGACCGGGGAAGGAGCGATCAAACTCGCACAAATGAGGAAAGAATTCCCCGACATCTGCTTTGATGGTTACGTCTTTCCTCCACACCTGAAGAGAATTCCGCCAACAGCTGAAAATACTATCCATGATTATGTTGCAGTCATATTCTTTCAGTACAAGGAGTGGGCGAGGGCCGCGAGGAAAGCATCTAAAGTAGCGTTTGATCGGGCCGCCGCTATAGAAAAGCTGGAGAAGGAGTTGGGTCAAAAGGATCGAATTATGCAAGTGCTCAACGCCAAGGCCGAGTCTTCCCGTAAATCTGAAATGGAAGCTCTTAAAAAGGCCGACGATGCAAACTCGGCCATGACCAGAATGAAACAAGAGCACTACACTGCTATAGAAGACATGGGTCATCGGAACACCACCATCACTGCCGAGAGAGACGCAGCCCTCAAAGAGCTTAATGAGCTGAAATCTAAGTTCTCCGAAATTGCGAGGGAGAAGGATGCGGCCAACGTCTCTACGCAAGAAGCCTGTGATCAGGCGGTGGTGCTCCAGAAGGAAAGGGATGTGGCTATGGAAAAGGTCCGCGAGATCAAAGCCGGGGTTGATGAGAAGGTCCGACTGGCAGAAGGTAGGATTGAGGCTGAGGTTGAAGAGCTGTTAGTCACTTACAACGCTCAGGTGTTAAGGCATAGAGACCTGACAAGGCTCGATGATTACCCGACAAATCTTTATAATGCCTGGAATCTGCTGGTTGAGGAGGAGAAATCGAGGCATCCTGATGAAGCCTTTGATGAATTTGGGCTGGAGAACCGTATACTCAATGATGATGAAAAGAAGGTTCTTCACGACTCCATGATTTCTCATGAGAAGGAAAAACTTGGTACCCAACCTCGAGAAGTTGGAGAAGGATCTGGTGCTGAGCACCATACTACGAGCTTCGAGATCGTCGTGTCGTCTCAGTCTGAGCCGACTTCGACGATTGACTCCCAGCCTATACCAGCTTATGATCCGGACCAGCCACATCTACCTCCTATTAAGGAGCATCCTTCTGAAGTCGTTCAGACGACCCCCAGCCAAACTGAGGAAGGTATTCCGAACTAACCTCTTGTATAGAAATGTATACTAACAAATGCTTCTTTTCTCTGATCAGTGACTGAAGTCGCACCGACAACGCTTCCTGCAATCTAAGAATCATGCCAAGCGCAGGAAGCGATCATTTCTGAGGCGACCTCAGTCGTGATGGTTGCGCCTGTCGAAGTAACGCAGGGGAGCTCACTCTCTTTTGATGAACAGATGATAAACGAGCTTCTTGGTCGACAGAGTGACCCCTTTGCGGACTTGCCATTTGGCCTGGGTGGATTTTCATCTACTTCTGATATTTCGACACAGACCACTACGGCACACGGTGAAGCCCGAGCCCTCCGAGAAGCAAAAATGCTGGCTGAAATTAACGCCGAGATGGAGGCAGCAGCACATGGTGGCAGCTCAGAGAGCGGAGCAGTGGCGCACGGTCCTACACCACTTATGACGATATCCCCTGGGGGCACGCTTGTTGACACTAGTGTGCCAGTCCCACCTCCGGCTATAGATCATGTTCCTCTAACTCCTCCGGCGGGAAGCATTCCCTTAGATTCTAGTTCGGAGGAGGACGTCGATATCATGCTCTCGTCTGAGGATAACCCGCTTAAAGAAAAGGGCTCAAAGCGAAAGATCGCTAGTGGATCCAGCGGCTCCTCGTCGAAAAAGAAGAAACTAAGGAAAACGAAAGAGTAGATAGACGATTTTTAGGCATGTATTTCTTTTTGCGGTTAGGAACTTTGTCACCTTTTCTCTTTTATAGGTCGTGTATAGATGCGGGTTCGGCCCCTGCTAGTAGGAATTTTTTGGAAGGGCTTGTATATAAGCCATTGTTCTTGATTAGTTGAAATAAAATCTTGTTTTCTTGTTTCAACTTTCATTCCATTTATGCTTAAATGTTGCAGTGTTTGAACCTCAGTTCGGTGTACTTGCATTATTTTAACTCTTAAGCATAGCTCATTTCATCTGCCAAGTCTTGGAAATTACAAGCTTAAGTTGTAACCGAAGACTGAGTCAGACTTGAATGTCATACCATTTCGGGTAGTGACTAACACTTGAATCTGCCCCCAGTTCAGGGGTCAAGTTGTGATGATCAGCTTGCGATTGCAATGAGTGAGGATCGAGCGGTTGAACTACACTCGCTTCCTTATGAATCGTTTCACCCACGCTCTGGGAGTTTGCTCTCACATTCTTGCGGTCAGTCATAGCTGTCGAATGCTTTCAAGTATTACTCCACACTCTGGGGATACAAGTCATCTCGTGAGCGGTTGTTCACACTCTGGGAACTTAAGATTGACGTTAGTACTCCAACCCATATTCTGGGAAATTGGAGTTAGTGTTCACATTCCGACTCGCACTCCGGGAGTTCGGAGTTGAACGTTTATACTCTGTTTCGCACTTTGGGAATACGGAGTTGAATGTTTATACTCCGTTTCGCACTTTGGGAATACGGAGTTGATTGTTTATACTCCGTTCCGCACTCTGGGAACATGGAGTTGGATGTTTATACTCTGTTTTGCACTCTGGGAATACGGAGTTGATTGTTTATACTCCGCGTCACACTCTGGGAATACGGAGTTGGTGGTTTATACTCCATTTTGCACTCTGGGAATACGGAGTTGATTGTTTATACTCCGCGTCGCACTCTGGGAATACGGAGTTGGTTGTTTATACTCCGCGTCGCACTCTGGAATACGAAGTTGGTTGTTTATACTCCGTGTCGCACTCTGGGAATACGGAGTTAGTTATAGGATTGTCGTGTATCAATCCTATTTATCATTGGTGTAATGACTTGCCCCCGAGCTCGGGTTTCGCTTAGCGAGTGGCCGGTCGTATCACAGCCACTCTCTATTTGAATAAATCCCATTGCATGATGGAATTTAGCTCTCCGTGCATCGTGATGTCGTACATTGTATTCAATGAATCACAGCTCTGGCTCGAAGAGATGGCATTTTATTGCTGAAGTAAGAAAATGCGGCAAAGCTAGTTGCCTTATTACATAATTCAAACTTGAAAATGCGGAAACAAACTGCAAATGGAAAAATAGAATGAAACAAATAAAGCCCGTCAAGTGTAATAGCGACGGAGACTCTCGCTATTCCAGGCCCTTGGCAAAGTAAGACCGTCAACGGTCGATAACTTAAATGTGCCATCTCCAAGTCTTTGTGTAATCACGTATGGTCCTTCCCAATTTGGTTTCATGTGTAAAGGAACTGGATAGATTCTCTTGAGAACGAGATCGCCGAGTTCAAAGGTTCGAGGTCGAACTTTGGTATTGTACAATCGGGCGACTCGACTTCGATATGCGGCTGCTCTCAAATCAGCCTCTTCCCGCTTCTCGTCCAGTAGATCCAAAGATTCAGCAAGCAATATAGCGTTTGTTTTCGGATCATAGTAAGTCACGCGATGGGAAAACACTTCCGTCTTGACTGGAATAACGGCTTCTGAGCCGTAAGATAGGGAAAACGGGGTGTGTCCGGTCGTGGTCTTGTGGGTCGTTCGATAAGCCCATAATGCCATAGAAAGTTCATCAACCCATTTGCCCCCAGCCTTTTCCAGTCGTTTCTTTAGGATGGATTTTTTAACTTTATTGACAGCTTCGACCTGACCATTTGCCTGGGGATGTGCAACTGCCGAGAATTTTTTATGGATATGAAACCGTTGACAGAAATTCTTGAATTCCGCACTTTCGAATTGGGCTCCGTTATCGGTGATGATGGTATGCGAGAGTCCAAATCGACAGATGATGTTGCGAACCACGAAATTTATCACTTTCTTTGTCGTAATAGTTGCGAGGGCTTCAGCTTCATCCCACATTGTAAAGTAGTCAACGACGACGATGGCGTATTTCGCACCACCTTTTGCCAGAGGTAGAGCGCCGATGATATCGATGCCCCATATTGCGAACGGCCAGGGACTGACCATTTGAGTTATCTCGGTAGGCGGGGCTCTTGGAATTCGGGCGTGTTTCTGACACCTATCGCACTTTTTGGCATAGTTTGCTGCATCTCGGTTCACTGTCGGCCAGTAGTATCCATATCGGAGTATCTTCTTAGCGAGAGCTTGCCCACCGGTGTGATCGCCACACTCTCGTTCATGTACGTCATGTAACACTCGTTTGATTTCATCGTGCACGATACATCGGAGGAGAGGAACAGAATAACCTCTTCTGTACATGACTCCGTTCTGAATGAAGAACCGTGAAGCTTTCGTAGAATTTGTCTTTTCTCATTTCTATGCTCAGGCAACGTCCCATTTTCAATGTAATTTCGATACGGAGTCATCCACGATTCTCTACTGGGAGCGGTTTCAAACACAAAATCCGTCTCTACTTGATCAATACTTGGGGAGGATAAAGTTTCGACTGGGACAAGTCCCATCTGCTGTGCTTCGCCTGTACTTACTAACTTTGCTAACGAGTCAGCCTTCTGGTTACGCTCACGGGGTATATGGTAGATAGCATAGTAATCGAATCGATCCAGTGCTTCTTGGACTTGGGCCAGATAGGCCGCTAGTCGTCGATCTTTGGCCTGATACTCGCCCAGAACTTGATATACAACCAACTGGGAATCACAATAAATTTCCATAGCGACAATCTTTGGATCCAAAGCAAGTTTTAATCCAGCAAGCAAAGCTTCATATTCGGCTTCATTGTTGGTTGCGCGAATTTCGAACCTCAGAGCGTAGCAGATAGATCGGCCTTCGGGAGTTTCAAGTACTATCCCAGCACCTGAACACCGATCGTTTGATGCGCCATCAGTGTGCAGCTTCCAAATGTATTTAGGAGGTGTAGTTGTTTTAGGCAGATCCTCTGAAATAGTAAATTCGGCTATAAATCTTCCAGGACTTGTCCTTGAATGGCTCTCCGCGGAGTGTACGTGACATCAAATTGGCTCAGTTCAATGTTCCACTTGAGTAACCTACCAGACGTCTCAGGCCGCGTGAGGACCTGTCGTAACGGCTGATCGGTATACACAGTAAGAGGATGAGCTTGGAAGTAAGGATGGAGCTTTCTTGAGGCAATGACCAGGCAATAAGCCAGTTTCTCCAGTCTTGGGTAATTTCTTTCAGCTCCCGTTAGCCGTTTACTAACATAGTAGACCGGTTTCTGCACTCGGTCTTCTTCCCGAACTAGAGCAGCACTGATCGCATGCTCCGACACTGCCAGGTAAAGGTACAGTTGCTCGTGGTCAACTGGTTTCGACAAGATCGGTGGCGTGGAAAGATGCTGAACCAGTGATCGGAACACGTCTTCACACTCCATGGCCCATTCAAAGTTTTGCTTTCCCTTCCGGATCAGATCGAAGAAAGGAATGCATTTATCGGTAGACTTTGAAATGAACCTTCTCAATGCTGCTACCTTCCCGTTGGGACTCTGGACTTGCTTTATGGTTCTTGGGGTTTGCAGGTTCCTTATTGCCCAGATCTTTTCGGGATTCGCTTCTATCCCTCGAGTGTTAACGATAAACCCGAGGAACTTTCCTGATGCGACACCGAAGTGACACTTTAATGGGTTGAGCTTCATTCCATATTCCCGAAGGATGCAGAACATCGAATTTAAATCTCTGACGTGGTCTGTGGAGAATTGAGATTTTACTAGCATGTCATCCACATAAACCTCCATGGTCTTTCCGATCTGGTTAGCGAACATCCAGTTGACTAAGCATTGGTATGTTGCTCCAGCGTTCTTTAGACTAAATGGCATGACTTTGTAACAGTAGAGTCCTAGATCGGTTACGAAGCTGGTATGCTCTTGATCAGGCAAATGCATGGGTATTTGATTGTAGCCAGAATAAGCATCCATAAAAGATAGTAATTCGTACCCAGCTGTCGAATCTACAAGTTGGTCAATTCGAGGAAGTGGAAAGCTATCTTTCGGACAAGCTTTGTTTAAGTCAGAGTAATTGACGCAAGTTCTCCATTTCCCGTTCGGCTTTCGAACCAGTACGGGGTTGGACACCCATTCTGGATACAAGGCATCTCGGATAAACCCATTTGATTGTAACTTATCAACCTCCTCTTTAAGGGCGGCAGATCTCTCTGGATCCATACCGTGCCTTTTCTGCTTGACCAGGACATACCGCGGATCAATATTCAGGGAGTGACTTGCAATGTTCGGCGAGATCCCGCACATGTCAGAGTGTGTCCAAGCGAAGACGTCGAGATTTTCTCGGAGAAATTCAACCAATTCCTGTTGCGTTCGTTTGCCCAGTTGAGACCCAAATTTTAGCATCCTCGAATCATCATCCTCACTGATTGGGACGTCCACAGTCAGTTCGGCCAGAGAAGCTTGATTCTCCTTAGATTCGTCTTTATCTTCATCGTCCCTAGGGTCAAGGTCTTTCTTGAATTGGTTGTGGTGCCCGGGCCGAGGCCCAGGCATCAATTGTCAATTATCAATAGAACGGACGCAGAGAGATTCCTCTACATCCTTTCCCCTCTCCTTTCGCTGCGCCCCGCACAGCTCAGCAACATAGCAGGCCCTCCCCGTTGCCTGATCTCCTTGGATGACTCCAATCCCGCGATCGGTGGGGAACTTCAGAGTCAAACACCATGGGGCAATGGCCGCCCTGAACTCAGCAAGGGCCGGTCGGCCCAAAAATGCGTTATAAGGCGAATCAATCTCTAAAACAACAAACTGTAACATCCGAACTCTCCGGCATTCTCCAACTCCCAATTCCACCGGTAGTTCTGTTACTCCAATGGGTATTGTAGCACTCCCGTTAAAACCGTGGATTCGGGATTGGCAGGGTTTCAAATCTTTCGCTTCCATTTTCATTAAATCGTAAGCCCGCTTAAGTAAGATGTTTACAGAGCTCCCACTGTCAACCAGGATCCTCTTCATCCAGGCAGGACCTACCTGGGCAGATATGACTAGTGGGTCAATTGTAGGGGCTTCGACCTTATCAGCGTCTCGGCTTCTAAATACAATATCATCAGACATTATCTTCTGTTGTTTAGCCGGAGTTCCATCTTCACAATTATTGCAACATTCGAAGTCCGCATGCCTGATCGAACTAGCATACGACTCCATTTCCCCCTAGCTTCTGTCCGCTGGGTGGGGACCACCACTTATCATGTTAATAACTAACCTTCCGCCCGTACGAGCGGGTTCTTCCTGTCTGTCTTGATTCTGTGAACGGTTTTGATTTGAAGGGCCCGCACCACCAGACTACGGCGCCCGCACAAACTGATCTAACTTCCTCTCCCTGATCAACTTCTCGATGAGGTCCTGTAAATGTCGACAGTCATTGGTGTTGTGGCCGTAGCTTTCGTGGAACCTACAGAACTTCCCTGTTTGAACCTGCCTCTTTGACGAGGGTTTTGGAGCAGGCTTCTTATACTGCACAGTGTTACAAGTTTGTAGGTATACGTTCTCCAATGACGTATTCAACGGCGTGTAATTGTCAAACATTGGAGCCCTACACCGTGGACCCCGGTTCTGATCTCTTTTCTTATCCTGGCCGTTGTTGCTCCTCGGCTAGGTTTGTTTGTTCTGTATGTTCAACTGAACTTTTCCGGAACTCTCACCGGACTGCTTAACTGCTAAGTTACTTTGTATTCCCTCACTACTGGGCCTCACATCGTCCTGCTTCCTAGACTGTTTCGCGTCCTCTTGCCGTAAGAATTGAGCGGCTTTGGAGTAGAAACGGTCCAACGATGCGGGTGGTTTCCCGGCTAACCAATTTCCAAATTAAGAATCGGGATCGATCCCTTTGGTTAATGCCATCAAGATCGAGTTATCGTTGGGATTACTAATTTCAACACATGCTGCGTGGAACCTCTCTAAATAACGCCTGAGCGTCTCTCCATGAGCTTGGGTGACACTAGACAGGGTGTTAACGCCTTTCGGTCTAGCAACATGCATACGAAACTATTCTACAAACCTCTTAGCCAGTTGATCGAACGAAGAGATAGATCTAGGCGGTAACCTTGTAAACCACATTGTTGCGATTCCCCCCAGAGAGATGGGGAAACTTCGACACTTCACTGCATCATTAGCTCTTGCAGCGCTCATTGACCACTCATATTTCAAAATATGTTGATTGGGTTCACTATTTCCTTCGTACATTGGGAGAGTTGACATTCTGAATCGCCGAGGGGGTTCAGCGTATAATATCTCGTCTGTAAAAGGGGTGTGACTATGGGAGATTCCCCAATCGTAATTAGTGAGCCCCTGACTCTCGCGAATCATCTGACGTATCATGGTCGAAATATCTGACCCTGGCACATTATGGGCATGCTGAGCTAAGGTGTGGTCGGGATCCACAGTGCGAGTTTGGACCGGGCGCTGTCGACGGTCCGTATTTTTCCTCCTTGGCTCAGCATCTTCAGGGACATATGGTTGAGGAGTATGTCCACGCTGTTGATTGTTCAGATCTGACAGATTTCGATTATCAACCCTCATTTCAACCGCGGCGGTTGTAGTGCGGTTGTCCGTGGTATACTGTGGAGCAATGCCTCCTCGTGTTGAGGGTCCTGTCTGGAAGCTGGTCGACGGCCCTGTCCTTAATTGTCCAACGGTCAAGGCGGGTTGATATCTGGTAGTTTGTGCGTGACTCCCGTCTAATCGGGGATGGGTAGACCTGTGGTGATAGTCAGATGAGGCGGAACTTTCAGTAGACGCACGGGAAACATCATCCCTCCTGGACCTTCTGCGGCTTTGGCGGTTTAGTTGGTTGGTCAATTCAACATTAGCGCGCAATTGCTCAGCCAACTGTTGCCGACTTTGAGTCAGCTCTTGGAGCAACACTTGGAACTCTTGTCTGGTGACTGGTCCTGACGGATCTGAGTGAGCAGTGTTGTCTTGATTGGATGGTGGCTGTTATGCAGGATTCTGTCTATCCCGACCGTCTTGATCAGCAGCTGTAGCGGCAGTTCTTGTACTAACCATTTTCAGTGGTGGAGTCCTTTCCTAGACTTTACGCAAATCTGAATAGAATGGAAGGATTCCAGATTAGAGATCTGGATCTTCCTCTTGGATTTATGCAATCCGGTATCGATGGTAGATCCAAGGAGCAGGAGAAAAAACTGGTTTTCTCGGTGAAAGCACCAAAGTGTTTGTACCAAAAATGGGCACAACACTCTTCGGAAGTTTTTGAAGAGATAAAAGTGAAGAAAATAAATGTAAAACAGAGATTATCTAACAAAAACTCCAACAAACAGAAATATAAATACGCAGGCAAGCAATTTAGAGTGGTTCGGCGTATCGCCTACGTCCACTATGAAGTTTTGATGATTTTATTGATTCTATTTCAATGATTACCAGCGATTACAGCAAACAACAGCGAATTACAGTTTAGATTTCGAATTCAACAGCAAGGATAAGATGCAAGTCTCGATCCGGCAGAGTCTGGGCGCTTCAGAATCAAAAAGTCCCCTTTTATGTATGCTCTGGGGCTCTATTTATAGGCATAGGAGGCTGAGATTTCGCTCAAACTTCGAGAGACTTGGTCTGGAACGTGAGGGGACCCACACGACCGTTTCCAGAAAGTTTCACCTTGATCTACGATCGATACGAATCCATTTCATATCGATCAAGATGATGTCCAATTAAGCTGAAATTTGGCAGGGACATTCTTCAGTGTGTGCGTGAGCTTTTGTGAAAATTTCATTGAATTTGGATCAGTGGATTATGAGATCTCGTCGATACGAAATGGAATTCCTCAGTGGTTGTTCTGTTCGACTCCATGGATTCGACTCGATCCCCCCGTATCAATCACTGCACGTGTTTCTGAGATGATGTGGCGCACGCACTTCGTTTCAATCCAGTCTTCAAGCCGTGTTGACCGCTTCGACTCCATAGATCTCACCTCGTTTGCTTCGATGGATGACACGTCACCCTAGTTTGTTGACTTGTTGGATACGAATAAGCCAGTGGGCATGGATTCAAAGTAGTCATTAGCTGATTGTTGTGAGGCACGTCATATGTCGATGGATACGAACCCGATCGATGTGAACTCGATAGGTTCGAACATTGCCAACTCCATCGATACGAAATCATGGGAACTTGCCGATGCGAAGCGGATGATGGACACGGGCTGGATGGATACGGAGTAAGGTAACCTGATGGACACGAAGAGAGATTTCCATGATGGATACGAAACAGACACTTGGCCAATCGATACGAGTTGTACTAACTATCGATGGACACGAAATCCATCGATACGAACTCGATGGATTCGAAACATGGCTACCTCTATCGATACGAAACGATGCTCCCTGATGGGTACGAAATGGAGCTTATTGATGGATACGAAAACATGTTTTTCCCTCCAACTTGTATCCATCATAACCTGAGCATATGAACTCGGATTGACTTGAAACTTGGGACGTTGGCTTCCTTTGCTTTCTTAGTCATGTATTATCAATTGTAGCTTGATCCGGACTCGGACAAAATTCATCGATATCCATGACGAGCGACATTTGGAATCCAATCAATTCCTCGGTATCCTGGCCTTGCCAAAAGGCGGGATAACAATCCCTATGAAGGGTGCCCCATGATGTTAGCTACTTGCTCCCTAAATTTCGTGCAATTCCGACCAATGGTTTGTGTGATATCGCATTTTCCATGAAGTAATGTTGCTTGAATTCTGATTTCTACCGATCCCTCCAAAGGGAGTTACGCCGATCCCTCCAACTTTCTCCTTGTTGTAGTAAGCTTGTACTCCAAGTTTCATGTTGATAGCATGTGTAGATTTAGAGTTATTGACCGACCATCGTTGTAAAATTTAGTTTAGCTGATCCCTTTTATACCGATCCCTCCTATACCGATCGATCCCTTTTATACCGATCCCTTTTTATAGTTGAAGTAATTTGCCAATAACTTGAGCATACGGAATCCAAAGGACTTAAAATTTGAATTGTAGCCTCATGGGGCCTTCTTTGTCATTCCATAGCGATCTCAACCTGTTCGAGACAAAACCAGGGATAGGTACCAATCCCCTAGGCAAGTGTTAGTTCCATACTTAGCCATTTTTTTGAGTGTCATCCATCCGAATCCATCCGACTATCGTACGTAACGATAAATATAACCGAACTCCAATCCAAATAATCACCTCTTCGGGCGTCCTGTCCTGATGATTACAAAATCCGTTGGGTTAAATCCAACCTTGCAAAAAGGCGGGCTAAAAATTCTTAACTTGAATTTATTATTGACATACTATACTCATATCACTTATGATGTTTGAATCTGGACACTCCTTCATAAGGAGTGTTTTGTTTCTGTAAACAATTCTCCAGTATTTCAAAAATACACGAGAACACTTCAAACAACCATTTAGTGATATCAATTTGGATTTGATAATTGCTACATATATCATATACATAAACAAATCATGATATCGTAGACAACATAACATGTATGATAATTCCTATTGCCAATGCATATGGAACTCATCTCACATATTCTATATAAAACAATTTAATAAGGTGTCTTTGCATATCGTTTTGGGACATTCCCTATATCTCTTATACTTTCTATAAAAGCATCATTTACAAATCCAAAGTTGAGTACTAAACAACCAAGGTTGATTTTAACACAAGTACATTACTATAATCAATAATGTATTGTTTTATAGTTTAAAAATATCAATGTACCTTTTAACATTCTATCTTATGAACACATGCTTCCTCTGCATTTTGATTGAAAATCAAACTATTTGATATTTCTATCAAAATACTTATTCAATCTCGATGCTTATAAAATGATGCTTTTGTATCATTTCTTGGATCATATCCAATGACTCACAAACTCCATACCGCTTCCACTGACTTTGAGACATTTTTGGTTAATATGTGTCAACTGCTTACTCTAAATCGTTATTTAGAATTTTCTATTTCAATACATATGTACCAAAACACTGGGACCTATCAAGCGATAATTTTGTGAGTAAATCCGAATTGACTTAAGCATGTTGAATATCGAATCTATTACGCTAATTTCAACAGTTGAAATTTATGATATATTCTTATCAACATTGCTAATTTAATTCCAACTGCATTAGTCTTGCTCATAAAGACATAGTCGCGGTCGATGGATCATATCCCTTCATTTACGACCACCAAAATCTATATTTTAACAGCGTACTTGAAATTCTTTTGGATTTGTGCATCATACCATATAGAGTCAACAATCTTAATAGTTTAATTAAACAACCGAGGATTATATATTTTCAACATCAATAAGAAACTCATAGTATCTCTTTGATGTGCAGGAATACTTATTTGACATTCTAATGTTATGTGTTCGTTTAGGTTAGTTAATTTCATTCCATCTTATATAATCAGTTCTATCTATGGATCACATCCAATTCCATTTTACTACCAATAATTCCTCAAAGAAATTCCTTTACAATGAAGTCGGTATAGCTTGAAACAACAATTGTTTCTCAATGCAATAGAATAGGTATTCATAAACGAATTTCTTTATTTATAAAACTGATTTGATTTTAGCTTACAAAATATATGTTCAAAACATAAATATATCTTCCAATGATGGTCCTTTCCAAAATCCTTTTGGGGAGATTCATACAAGATCCCTCATGAACAATTATTACGTGCAATCCTTCGACTCACACAACCTGCCAACTCCTTGGCCTAGGATATGTTGGAGTTTCTTATAAACCCTTATCTTGTAAGATTTTGTAAACTATTATTCAGATGAAATAATATTAACCTTGTGTACTACTCTTAAGTACATTACCTTGTAGAAAGAAACTAACGCAACTTCACTCACAATTAATCGTACATTGTCTAACAAAGTTCAATTACTCCATATCGATGCATCATTATGTATCACATGGAGGAGTGATTTTGAGATTAAATCTTTATTCATTTTAGGTACGTTAGGAACCATTTCCAATATACTCACTCATTCAATCAAATCGAATCATTTCTATCGCATGTTATTTTATTTACTTCTGTTATATATTCTGCGAGTTTACCATAGACATACTTGTATCAAATACACTTGTCCATGTCGATGATAATTCATCGGTGAATATAATGAAGTGCGTGGAACCATTTTGGTGTTAATAGAATTACGATTGCATACATCTATATGTATCGATTCGAAGAGTTTAGCAACTCTTATGATGCTCCCACTGAACGGGTTCATAGGCCTTAATTGTTTGAGATATAATTAACCAGTATCATATGCTACATAATCATGTAGTAAAATTCTTTCATAAAACTAAGGCTTAGTCTATAATTCCAAAATAATTGTTAATAATATTAGATACTTCTGTATTTTACAATGCATCACTTTTGTTATGAAAACAAATACCACAGTTTTATTTCATAACAAATATTCATAATATTCATATTGAAATATAGCTATGTCTATTTTTCAGTCGATAGCGAAAAATAGTCATTATTTCATAAATAATGTTCGGTACATTTAACGAAAACAATTTTTGTAATTTGATGCAATTAATAAGTGCTATATGACATGCTCCCACTATTTCCGCCATTACTATAATAGCGTAATAAATTCGGAGGTCCATCATTCACTTAATATAGATTTATTTCATATACTGTAACTAGTTTATAGTAGAGAGTTCTTTGATCAACTATCTTGAACCCATAGAAACAAATCTCATAGAAAACAATTTTCTATACTAAAATACATTTCAGAATAGAAATCATATTTCTTATTCCAATGTTAAGTATCTTTTATTATTATTATAATTCTTGTCTCCGATGTTTCTTTATGAAGCAAAAGTGACCATTCACTTTCTTCATCCCAACTAGACCTTAAATCACATCTACTCTTGTACATTCATTAATCTTTCTAAAAGGTCAAGCCATTCAAAAGAAAAACTCTTACTACAATATCATAATGAACTCTTTACAAAAGCGCATTCGATTATCCTTAACTTTTAAAGGCATCATATATGTTGTGCTTTGCATATATTGATCAAACTGACTTTCAGTGATCAAGTTCTAAGATTTATATTATAGTTTTGGTCTAGTGTTACATTTAACACGATACGATCCTTTTGTAGTCAATCAAATTGAATACTCGATCTCGCATTAAGGTTTATTTGATTTTTTGGATGAACTAATTTCATCGAAACAGTGTACATTACCAATTTCGACCGTTCACCATATAACATTTATATGTGATTGTATATGGATCAAATATCCATAGTCTTGTATTGATTTTAAAGTTCAAAACTTATAGAATGCAATACGTGGTCTCAACTAAATAAACATGTATGCGACCAAATTAAGAAAGTATTAGGTAGTTGTACAACAAGGCACTTATATGGGTATAGAAATGTTTATATGCAATAACCATTTATTAATAAGTATAGTCATATTTCTGTTTGTCAATTTTCTATTCAGTTCATTTTTACATCTCAATTGATAAACTTTTTATCAATCATTTTTAAATGCACAAATTTATCATTATAGATTATTATAACATTATATAGCATATGTTCTTACAGTATTAGAAAAGTTAATGTTATCATTTCACTTTTCTAATAAGGCCACCACTAGTCTTTTATGTTTCACCAAACCTTATGCAAAACATAGCGAAACATAGAAGTCTTTCAACTTCACTAGTGGGTGTTAGGACTCGTATGCCTTGGGATTCTGGCCTTGAGGAAAGCTCAACAAATCATAAGCCCACATACGATGAATTAATCTTAATCGATTGTATCACACACAACGCCTAGCCTTTGATACGTTGTCCTAATCCCGCCTTTACCTTGAGGTAAGCTCAACAAGTAAAGTGAGACTATTCACTCGGACCTATTATTTTGTGACGACCTAAGTATAATGAACTTACCTTGAGAAAAGCTCAATAAATGTGTGCAGTTATCTTACATCGTCTATTCAATATATTACTAGTACTACACATAACATCCCTATCTTGAGGAAAGCTTGTAACATACTGCCTTCTGAGGCCCAAATCTAACTACTACTGATGATGCAGTCATTCGTAGTTGTTATTTCTTGGCGACCGAATGCGGCATAGTTAATATTGATACACTGGAACACATGAATATGAAAAATTTTAAACTTCCAATAAACAGAATTTCCCATTTCATGCAAATTACAATTCAAGATTTAATTACATAATCCCAGACGTTAACCACGTTCAGATCACATATACATGTACAAAATACGATAAAAGCGACATATGAAGATGTCCCTTTATGATGATCAGAGAACTAATAAATATGAACTTTACAGTTCTTAGTACATCACAGCGGAAAACACAAAATAGCTCCCATATAGCTAACACTGCCTCTTACACGTCTCCGGAAGCTTATTCGTCCAAAAACCTGAAAGTCTCCCACTCTCAAACTACTCAAATTAATTTTGAGTACCCGAGAGGTTATGGATAAACACAAACTTCGAGTCAGATAATAAGTCTGGTATGAATAATCCCCTATCATCTCTTATCATAAATAGATAGCTAGTAAGACCACGCCGCTTAGCGGAACGGGTTTTCCCCTCACTAGTATCTAAAACAAAACATGCAAATCGTTCACTATGCTCCTACACCCAAAATGATTAGTCTTAACAAAATATGAAATAAAGCCATAAACAATATATATTGGATATCCCATCCACCTATTTATTAGATATCCCATTTAAAATCAATTTATTAGAGTTCCCCTCTAAATTCTTTAAAAATGACTATCCGTCAAAACTTTAATAGGACCATCCATCCCAAATTCATCAAAATAAATGCATATTATCCATCATACATTGTTTTATAAAAGTTGGTGTGGGCTATCCACCGCACACTCCATAATTTTCCTAGGATGATTATGAACCCTTGGGTGCCAAATCCCGAGGCTAACCACCTCTGGCAAAACATTCTTTAATTTAGAAATTTGATGTGGGCTATCCACCGCACATACCATGGTTTTCCTAGGTTAACCAAGAACCCAACACTTGGCCAATTAAAATATCATGATCCCCATGATTAAGTATAAAAATTCATGATCCCTATGATTATTTATTTTCCCCAAGTATAACACCTGTTTAACCTATTCCCATTGGTAGCCCCAATTAGGTTAAATTAAATAAAAACAAATTGATAGGTTCAATGTATATTTTCGAAAGCATAGTTCTATTTGTAACCCCAAACTATGTATCGGAAACCTTAAACCCACTACGTTGTCCCCAAGGTTTATTTACATCCAATTTATATAAGGATCCCCCTTACATATTCAAACAAAGATAAGTATTTTATGCTATAACCCTTCGAAGTCACCCCTTCAAATTAGCAAAAATTTACTTAAGGAAAAATGGCTAAAAAAACCCTTTAAACCCCTTTGAATGAAGCCCCATTCGAAAACAAATAAACATCCAAAATTATCCCCTTCGGAAGCCTTCCTTTTGAAAGCATCACAAAATCATACCTTTCGACCTTGTTGAAAGGTCCTACCTTTCGACCTTGTCAGAAGGTTTCTTTTCGACCAAGTCGAAAGGTTCCACCTTTCGACTTTGTCGAAAGCCTGGGGTATCCCTCTTATAAAACCATTTATAAACCTTTCGAAAGCAATGAAACTCAAAACCTTTCGAAATCATTGAAACACAGAACCTTTCAAAATCATTGGAACTCAAAACCTTTCGAAATCAAAACCCTTCGAAACCATTCAAAAAAAGAGAAGTGTTGGTGTTGGAACGAAATCAATGGAGAGAGGCGGCATGTTTTATAAAACAAATGATAACCTTTGACTCCATCTAGGTCGAAAGGTTTGGAAGCGACAACTATTCTTTCGACCTTGTCGAAAGCTATATCTTTTGACTTTGTCGAAAGGTCTCATTTAAAACAAGGAAGCAAACCAATCGAAACCTTTTTCTTTTAAACCATTTGACAACATCGAAAGCTCTTTGTTGAAAGCTAGCAGGTGTATTTTCTTTAAAAACAAAACAAAGTTTCATCTCCTTCGAATGCTCTAAACTTTCATCCCTAAACCTTTCGACCCCTTTCAATTCACTACGTACCAGTCGCCTAATACCATGTGCATTGATTTTTGACCTAGTCGAAAGGTTTGATACCTTTCGACCTTGTCGGAAGGTTTGGAATGGAGACGGAAGGTCTTGTCGAAAGAGTTTAAACAGTGAGAATACTGTTTAAAATAGTTCTTATGTTCCCCACCTGCCTTGTTTGTCTATCTGATTGGTTGCCAGAATATTATATTCAAAATTGCTGCCGACTTTCCCTATTTGGAAATTTAATTAAATTTGAAAAACCCTTTCTCCTTTATAATTATACAAAACATTTAAGTCCCATACCTTAAATAATTTTATATAACTATTAAAACATCATGAAAAATTCTGGAAATATTTCAAAAAATCAATTAATACGTTCTCTTCAACATATTAAAATTTCAAAGCATATGAAGATCAAAACCACTTGAAATTTAACCAAAACCGAATAAAAATGTGTTAATTAATCCATTAACATTTAAAACACCTATGTCTTACCCAAACAAAGGTTTAAATGGTTATACTCTAACCAAGACACAAATATGAATCGGGTATAACCCATAGCTGATCCAAAAAGAGAAAAATGAGATGATAAACATGATTAAATGGTTATATCCTAACCAAGACACAAATATGAATCCTGGAGCTTTTAATGGCCGGACGAAAGTAGGTGAGGAGTTAATGAATGAGAAAGTGAAAATTTATTAAGGTGGAGGAAGAGATTTATACTAAGAAATGTAGCCCCATTTCCAAGTTTAACCCTTAGGAAAATTCCTCCTTCTAAATTTAGTTGAGTCTTATTTTAGTTCATTCATTAAGACACGGCCATTTGATTTATTAACCTCGTCTCCCTAATTATGAACATTATTCTATTTAATTTATCTAATTAAATATCCCGAATAATATTAATTAAAATTCAGGGGCATTGCAGACTCCCCCCTTAAAGAATTTTGTCCCCGAAATTTTAGAAAGGACAAAACAACAAGCATATAGCTAATGCAACCAAAACAAGTATAACCTACCAGTCAAATTCTATATAAACCCGATATAGAACATACCATCTAAAACAGCCCGGGAAAAGTATCCCTAATCATGTCTTTTGCCCCCCAAGTACAGTCCTTCATGCTGTCGCTCCACTGAACTTTCACCAACCAGACTATCTTGTTCCTTAACCTCTTCTCATCTATTGCCACAACACGAACTGGTTTCCTCACAAAGTCATATCTGGTTCCACCACTAAATCCTCTAGTACCGTCGGAGCGATAGTAGTTTCTGGATCATGAACATACTTCCTAAGATGAGAAAGATGAAACATATTGTTGACCCCGGCCAAACTGCTCGATAAGTCTACTCGGTATGAGAGTCTCCCAATCCTCTCTGATATAGGAAATGGTCCAACATATCTCGGTGCTAGCTTCCCAATCATCCTGAACCGAACCACACCCTTCATCGGCGATACCTTGATGAAAACTCTATCTCCAACTGAGAACTCTAGGTCCTTACGCCTTTTGTCTGTGTAACTCTTCTGCCTAGACTGAGCTTCCTTCATTCTTTCCCACATCAACTCGATCTTTACCGTCGCCTCCCTCACCAAATCTGGACCAAGGACCAATCTGTCTCCGATCTCCAACCAACATGCTAGTGATTTGCATGGCCTTCCATACAAAGCTTCAAAAGGCGTCCTTCCTATAGTAGTCTTAAAGCTATTATTATAGGAAAACTCCACTAAGTGCAAGTGATCTTCCCAAGAACCACTAAAATCCAACACACAAGCCCTCGACAGATCTTCTAGTACCTTGTTGACTTTCTATGTCTGCCCATCTGTCTGAAGATGATATGCGGTACTCATCTTGAGCTTAGTGCCTAACACACTTTGCAAGCTCTTCCAGAACTTGCTAGTAAACAAAGAATCTCTATCACTGACGATACTACTAGGAATTCCATGCAGTCTAACGATGTTCTTCATGAACTACTTAGCCAAAACAAGTGTCGTCCTGGTTAACCTTACCAGAATGAAATGGGCACACTTGGTCAATCTGTCCACTATGACCCATATACTCTCATTACCCCGGTTTGACCTTGGCAACCTGTCAATAAAATCCAGGGATATTGAGTCCCACTTCCAAACTGGAACTTCC
Organism: Allium fistulosum; assembly: GCA_030737815.1. NCBI lineage: Eukaryota > Viridiplantae > Streptophyta > Magnoliopsida > Asparagales > Amaryllidaceae > Allium > Allium fistulosum. Next base: position 869,621,768 of record CM060904.1, on the reverse strand, counting down.
AAAGGCTAAAGAAAACCACTAGGCTTCTGATGTTCGGCTTTTATTTGTTGACAGTTAAAACACTGTTTTACCCATAAACCAACATCCCTCTTCATTCCTTCCCTGAAGAAACTTCTCTTCATATCCTGATACATCTTGGTTCCCCCAAGATGAATCGTAAACTTAGATCGATGACATTCCTTAATAACTTCCTTCCTAAGGTTTCCAACATCTGGAACACACAATCGTTCCTTTTTTCTCAACCAACCCTTGTGGCCAAGAATAAAACCCTTTAAATCATCAAACTCGGTTCCAGCTTCTAACCTTCTAATCCTTTCGGCTAACACTGGATCCTCTTTCTACCTAGAAGCAATCTGTTCGATCAGAACTGGTCCAACTTCCAAACAAGACATCACGGCGATATTCCGACTCGATCCAGCAGTCGACCTCAACTACACACTGCAAGCAACCAGTGCTTCCAAGTCTTTCCATTCCGCCAACTTAGCTAACACCACATTCTGATGTTTCCTGCTAAGCGCATCTGCCACCTTATTTCCTTTTCCCGGTGTATACTCGATGCTAAAATCATAAGCTGCAACAAACTCCAGCCATCTCTGCTATCTTATGATTCAGCTCCTTCTGAGAGAATAAATACCGTAGAGACTTATGATCCGTAAATAGCTCAAACCTTTCTCCTAAAAGATAATGTCTCCACACCTTCAATGCGAAGATTACCACTGCCAACTCCAAATCATGAGTAGGGTATCTCACTTTATGCGGTCTAAGCTGTCTAGAAGCATAGGCAATAACCTTTCCATTCTGCATTAGCACGGCACCTAATCCAGTACCACATGCATCGGTGTAAACTACCAATCACTGATTCCCATCTGGAACTACTAACACGGGAACATTGGTTAACAAATGTTTCAACTTAAGGAATGCTTCCTCACATTTGTCAGACCAAACAAAATTCAGTCCTTCCTGGTTAGCATAGTCAAGGATGTTGCTATCCATGAGAAATCCTTAATGAACCTTCGATAGTATCCTACAAGTCCAAGAAAACTTTTAATCTCATTTACCGTCTCTTGGCTCTTCCAATTGTTAACAGCTTCGATCTTATCCAGATCAACTGCTAACCTTCCTCGAAAACTACATGACCAAGGAACTTCACTTCCCTCTTCCAGAAATGACACTTTGAGAACTTCGCTTTCAGCTGATGTTGCCTTAGCGTCTCCAACACTATTCTAAGATGATATGCATGATCCTTCTCATTCTTAGAATATACCAAAATGTCATCAAAAAAACCAACACGAACCCATCCAAGTACTTTCAGAAAACCCGGTTCGTCAATCCATAAAGAAAGCTGGCGCATTAGTAAGCCCGAATGGCATAACCAACCATTCGTAAGACCCATATCTAGTCCTAAATGTCGTCAAAGGAATACTGTCCTCTGCCACTCTTAGCTGATGGAAACCTGTCGCCAAATCCAGCTAGGAAAACACTCTGGCTCCACTCAACTGATCGAATAAGTCGTTGATTCTTGGCAAAGGATACCTATTCTTGATCGTCCTCTCGTTCAGCATACGATAGTCGATGCACATCCTTAACGACCCATCTAGCTTCTTCACGAATACCGAGGCCGTTCCCCAAGGAGAACTGCTTGGCCGGATGAAATTCTTTCCTTCCAATTCCACTAGCTGCACCTTCAATTCCTTCATCTCGGTTGGTGACATCCTGCTAGGTGGTTGACTTACGGGTTCAGCTCCCAGCACGAGATCTATCCGAAACTCGATTTCTCTTTTCGGCGGCAAGCCCAAAACTGGTTCAAACACATCCGCAAAATTTCTTGCAACATAAACCTGCTTCAACTCTGCTTCCGCTCCCATGGCACCCAATAACACATAAGAATTTCCGTCCGAACTCCTTACCGAGTAAATAACTCGGTTACGGCTATTAGGGTGCTTCAATGATATTTTCCCCTCCTGGCAAAATATCCTAGCATCATATCTATCTAATCAATCCATACCCAATATGATCCCAAAACCCACGAAAGGAAAAACATATAAACTGCATTCAAACATATGACCTAACAAATCAAGTTCTAACTGGTCATATCTCATTCCCAGAGTTGCATACCCTTCTATAGGATTCACAACACTTAAAGGAGTAATAAGGTATAAAGGTTACAGACATAAGCAATCTACCAAATACTGAGATATAAATGAGTGTGATGCATCGGTATCAAATAGTATCCTAACTGGAGTACTATGAATCATAAGCATACCTTCCATCACCGCTTTTCCTTTCTCAGTAGTCGTTGGTCTAGAGGATGATGGTTCCAATGCAAAGACCTTTCCCTTTCCAGCCTTAGCAGCCTCGTAACACTTGTCCTTGTAATGCCCCATCTGGCCATAGTTGTAGCACTTTGCATTCGGCCTCACTGCAACTGCTCTTCCATCACCCGAACGACGCTCATTAGCATAGTGCCCCTTCTTGTCGCACTTGTAACAAACAATATCAGCCTTGATCTTCTTAGCTGCTACCCCCGACTGGGCACCTTTCTTCTTGAAGAACTTCTGCTTCTTACCCTGAAAATTTTGAACCTCCGCTTGTTTCCCCTTTCCAAAAGTAGAAAACATCTCTTATTCCGAATAGCCATCTCGACAACAATATGACACGGATCCCGAAGATTTGGCATGGTTTCTCTAGCGATCTCAGGATTCAACCCCCTGATAAACTTATCATTCCTCCGAATGACAGTATCAACAGTAGCATATCTGTAACGGGACAGCTCGTCAGACTCCATATCATACTCAATCACTGATTTATCCCCTGGACTAAATCTGCAAACTTCCTGAGCAATACTGACTTGGCAACCTCTGATAGAAATCTTTCTTCGAACCTCCTTCGAAATTCAGCCCAAGTCAGGTCTTCCTTTGGCTCTCCCACGGTAACCCCGTTCCACCAAAACAATGATGCTCCTTGCAATTGCCTTGAAGCAAGTCTTCTCTTCTACATATCAGTCAAGCCGAGATCTGCAAATATCCTTTTACAACGCAATAGCCAGTTTTCCACTCCTACTTCATCCTCGGTTCTCATAAAAGGCTTCCCTCCAAGACTAGCGTAATCCATGCTCAACTTGGCATAATTATTGCCAACTGGGCCATCGGATTAGCTCCTCCACCATTTCCTACAGCCACTCCCGCAGCTGCTCCAGCTTGCATCATATTCACGAAGAACAGATACATTATCCCCATATCGACTGGTGGAATCTCGGCACCAACAATAGCATTTGCATCTGGGTTTGCATTTGCCTGTCGATCCTGGTTGCTCCTAGTATTGGATCAAACATTTCCACTGGCTGTGGTGCGTCTTCCACCTTCATTCACCCTTCCATTTCCTGCCTCCATATCTTACTTCCCTACTACCTGAAATCCAATCTTTGTAAGATACAGAAGAATGGTCTAAGGGAGTAGGTAATACATACTTAGGTATTTATAGCAAAGTACACATACGTTACTATAACGTTTACCCAAGCCCAACCATATTTTAGATTCATTAGATTATGCTTTAAAAATCTTTTAAGGTTTAAATTCCTTTTAAGTACATAAACCATGCTCTGATGCCAACTTTGTAACATCCCGCCTTCTGAGGCCCAAAACTAACCACTATTGATGTTGCAGTCATCCGTAGTTGTTATTTCTTGCCGACCGAATGTGGCATAGTTGATATTGATACACTGGAACACATGAATATGAAAAATTTTAAACTTCCAATAAACAGAATTTCTCATTTCATGCAAATTACAATTTAAGATTTAATTACATAATCCCAGACGTTAACCACGTTCAGATCACATATACATTTACAAAATACGATAAGAGCGACATATGAATATGTCCCCTTATGATGATCAGAGAACTAATAAATATGAACTTTACAGTACTTAGTACATCACAGCGGAAAACACAAAATATATCATATATAGTTAACACTGCCTCCTGCATGTCTCCGGAAGCTTATTCATCCAAAAACCTGAAAGTGTCCCACTCTCAGACTACTCAAATTAATTTTGAGTACCCGAGAGTTTGTGGAGAAACACAAACTTCGAGTCAGAGAATAAATCTGGTATGAATAATCCCCTTTCATCTCTTATCATAAATAGATAGCTAGTGAGACCACGCCGCTTAGCGGAATGGGTTTTCCCCTCACTAGTATCCAAAACAAAACATGCAAATCATTTACTATGCTCCTGCACCCAAAATGATTAGTCTTAACATAATATGAAATAAAGCCATAAATCATATATATTGGATATCCCATCCACCCATTTATTAGATGTCCCATCTAAAATCAATTTATTAGAGTTCCCCTTTAAATTCTTTAAAAATGATTATCCGTCAAAACTTTAATAGGACTATCCATCCCAAATTCATCAAAATAAATGCAGATTATCCATCGTACATTGTTTTATAAAATTTAGTGTGGGCTATCCACCGCACACTCTATAGTTTTCCTAGGATGACTATGAACCGTTGGGTACCAAATCCCGAGGCTAACCACCTTTGGCAAAACATTCTTTACTTTAGAAAATTGATGTGGGCTATCCACCGCACATACCATGGTTTTCCTAGGTTAACCAAGAACCCAACACTTGGCCAATTAAAATATCATGATCCCTATGATTATGTATAAAAATTCATGTTCCCCATGATTATATATTTTCCCCAAGTATACCACCTGTTTAACTTATTCCCATTTGTAGCCCCAGTTAGGTTAAATTAAATAAAAACACATTGATAGCCCCAATGTATATTGTTGAAAGCATATTTCTGTTTGTAACCCCAAACTATGTATCGAAAACATTAAACCCACCCCGGTGTCCCCAAGGTTTATTTACATCTAATTTATATAAGGATCAACCTTACATATTCAAACAAAGATATGTATTTTATGTTATAACCCTTTGAAGTAACCCCTTCAAATTAGCAAAATTTTACATAAGGAAAAATGGCTAAAATAGCCTTTTAAACCCCTTTGAATGAAGCCCCATTCGAAAGCAAATAAACATCCAAAGTTAGCCCCTTCGAAAGCCTTCCTTTTGAAAGCATCACAAAATCGTACCTTCGACCTTGTCGAAAGGTTTCTTTTCGACCTAGTCAAAATGTTCCACCTTTCGACTTTGTCGAAAGCCTGGGCTATCCCCCTTATAAAACCATTTATAAACTTTTCGAAAGCAATGAAACTCAAAACCTTTCGAAATCATTGAAACTCAAAACCTTTCGAAATCATTGAAACTCAAAACCTTTCGAAATCAAAACCCTTCGAAACCATTCAAAAACAGTGAAGTGTTAGTTTTGGAACCAACACTTCGAAATCAATGGAGAGAGGCAGCAAGTTTTATAAAACAAAAGATTACCTTTGACTCCATCTGGGTCAAAAGGTTTGGAAGTGGCAACTATGCTTTCGACCTTGTCGAAAGCTATACCTTTCGACTTTGTCGAAAGGTCTCATTTAAAACAAGAAAGCAAACCAATTGAAACCTTTTTCTTTTAAACCATTTGACAACGTCGAAAGCTCTTTGTCGAAAGCTAGCAGGTGTATTTTCTTTAAAACCAAAACAAAGTTTCATCTCCTTCGGAAGCTCTTACCTTTCGTCCCTAAACCTTTCAACCCCTTTCAATTCACTACGTACCAGTCGCCTAATACCATGTGCATTGATTTTTGACCTAGTCGAAAGGTTTGATACCTTTCGACCTTGTCGAAAGGTTTGGAATGGAGACGGAAGGTCTTGTCGAAAGAGTTAAAACAGTGAAAATACTGTTTAAAATAGTTCTTATGTTCCCCACCTGCCTTGTTAGTCTAAATCTGATTGGTTGCTAGAATTTTTTATTTAAAATTGCTACCGACTTTCCCTTTTTGGAAATTTAAATAAATTTGAAAAAGCCCCTTTCTCCTTTATAATTAGACAAAACATTTAAGTCCCATACCTTAAATAATTTTATATAACTATTAAAACATCATGAAAAATTCTGGAAAAATTTCAAAAAAACAATTAACACGTTCTCTTCAACATTATAAAATTTCAAAGCATATAAAGATCAAAACCACTCGAAATTTAACCAAAACCAAATAAAAACGTGTTAATTAATCCATTAACATTTAAAACACCTATGTCTTACCCAAACAAAGGTTTAAATGGTTATATCCTAACCAAGACACAAATATGAATCGGGTATAACCCATAGCCGATCCAAACAGAGAAAAATGAGATGATAAACATGATTATTCACCTTGATTAGTTGATTGGAGAATGAGATAATTTCCCAGCTTTAATTCCTTAGCTTTTTCTTCAGTTTATGCACTCCCTGGAGCTTTTAGTGGCCAGTTAAAAGTAGGTGAGGAGTTAATGAATGAGAAAGTGAAAATTTATTAAGGTGGAGGAAGAGATTTATACTAAGAAATGTAGCCCCATTTCCAAGTTTACCCCTTAGGAAAATTCCACCTTCTAAATTTAGTTAAGTCTTATTTTAGTTCATTAATTAAGACACGACCATTTGATTTATTAATCTCATCTCCCTAATTATGCACATTATTCTATTTAATTTATCCAATTATATATCCCGAATAATGTTAATTAAAATTCAGGGGCATTACAAAGCTCAACAACTACGGAGTATGCAAAAAATCTGTTAATATATAACTGATAGAGGACAACTTTATATTAAAGATTCATAATCTTCAATATATTATATTGAGTGATATCGACTTATGGAATATTGTGTTTCATATGAAATACCCTCATGACACATCGGAAATCACGGTATACGTACATTTACGTATGTATTTATTCCTTAAGTCTATTTAGGGTTTCTTTAATGTTCCACTTTAGTTTATACATTCATATCATATAAATTCTATTATTATATAAGTTTTATATTTCATATTACTTATATAATAGTCTTATGTATAATATTTTATTAATTAAATCTTATTTAATTAATTTTAATTGTTTAACTCTTTAATTAATTTTAAATTAGTATTCCAATGCAACTTTTATATTGAACATACCTACTATAACCTTTATAGTGTAACACAAATATCTTATATATGTGTTGGTTAATTTAATTAATTAACCGTTAATTTATTTATTTAATTAATAATTTTAATTAAATTATATTAATTTTCAATATTTATCTTATATACATACATGTGTACTTATGTTATCTTAAACACTTTAAAATAAAATAACATATATCAACATATATAATACATGCATATAAGTATTAATTAATTAACTTGTTTAATTAATTTATTTTATTAATCTTATTAATAAATTTCAAATTTCAAATTTCGAAATTAATCTTTAAATAGTTTCAAACATTTTGAACTTTTCATTACATTTTCAAACATTTTGAAAAATTATGTTATATTATAACCTTTTATAATATACAAGTTTTTATTTTAAATTTAAAATCTTATCTTAATTTCAAAACTATTTTGAAAATTAGCCCAAGGCACAATTCAAATTGGGCATTTTCTATCAGGGGCAACCTTTGGGCTCACTTCATCTTTCAGGCCAGGCAGGTAATCAAGTAGGACAGGTATTTGATTACCCAATTCCAATCCTAGACATCACTTTTCTAGACACCGTACTAAGTCAGTAGGCTTAATTACTTAGCCCTAACACAACTAATTTAGACCGCATAGGCTATTGGGCTCTGATACCATTGTCGGAACTGGGTCAGCCCGCAGCGGATGAAATGGTAAATTTCAAAAAATTTACCACTTCTGGATCTTTTAAGGCCTATGAAGTCTAAAGATATATAAGATCCAAACTAATAAAGTTTTAAATAAAATCATATTTTATTTGAAATTGATTAAAAGAAGTTGTTAATTAATTTAAACTTAAAAAAGTAGTATATCAAATACACCGAACAATTGCTCATAAGAGTAAATTAAGATACGAAATTATTCATTTCTTTCTCCAAAACTTTGTAATTTAGAGAAGGAAAGTTCTATCTCTTTCTCTAAAAGTTATAAAATTAATTAAAGACATACCATGCTTCATATGGAGAGAGAAACCTTCCATTTCTCTCTCTTTTAATTGAATTAATTAATACATGAAATGCCAGTAATTAGAAACTAATACATGGCATAAAATGTAAGTTTGTCTACATATATTCCAGTGTGAATTATGAATGTACAACATTATGGTGTTATAATGGATGTATCAAATACATCCATTTGTGTGAATATATAAATAGCGCTAAGATATGAAAAAGGTTTGAATATATCAAATATATTCATTCCTCAACTGCGTGACATAATAGTTAAACATATGCAAGTATGGTTAATTAATAACTGAGTATATATGAATGAATCAGAATCAATTTAAAGGCAATCATAAAAGGGACAAAGAGGAAAGAAATAAAAGATAACAAAGATGATTGATTCATCTTTCCTCTTTGGCATACTTAACATATGCAACATTCAATTAATAATCAATGAATCATTATGACACAAGAATAAGAAAAGCCAACTATAATTTATATGCATATAATATTGTCTCATTTTAATTTGTTTGTTAAAAATAAAGCAATTAAATTATACAATTTTAAATATGAACATTAAATGTTATATGTACACATACATATAAATGTAATTATGTGTATTTAAAGATTAAACCAAAACTTCTTAATTAATACAAAATAAACTTCCATATTGCATTAAAATTTTCAGATGTATTTGTGAACTTATGTAAACTTAAATGATTAATAAAATAAATATATGTACAATTAAATCAATAGATTCAACCTATATGAATAAAATTTTCTTTTCCTTTTATTTAATAAAACAAAAGTGAAACATACTAAACTAAACAATATATTAGCAATCCTTTAAATATTTAAAGAACGATATTTGAGATATCAAACAGGGTAAACATTTAGAAAATGATTGTAATCAATTTGTCATTAAAACATTCTTTAATCATATGTAAGTTTTGTATTACATTATAGATGCAAATAATAAGAATATACAAACTTTCAAATCTAAAATATATACTTTGATTTAGGTACTTAAAACATATATCTACAATTAAAACATTATACAAATCATTGTTTTGGTTTATCAAAATGAAATCAAATCAATTAATATGGGCATACAAACTTTCAGATCTAAAGAATTACACTTTGATCTGAAAGTTTAAAACATAGATCTATGATTAAAACATTGTAAAATTATACATACAAAATTTTTGTTTTGATCCATCTAAATAAAACTCCAATCAATTCATATAATAAACAATTCAAATTACATAAACCATTTTCAAATCAAATGAGACAATATTATACGCATGTAAATTATAATACTCAAATTTATTCATTGAAGCATTATATCAAACCCATTAGAATAAAAGGATCATACCTTAATTCCAAAGTCTTGAATCACAACTCGAAGCAATGAATGCACCATTAGATGTAGCTAATAAATCATACCTTGAACGATGAATCAAATCTCCTAGATTCAAAATCAGCCTCCAAATGTTGCAAGGATCAAGAGGAATAACCCATTTTTCATAATTGATTTTATTTGTATTTGATTTCAGGAATAATTGAAACCATGGAAGATCTCATATTTTCAACCATTAGAGAAGAAGGAGAGAACCAGAAAAATTACAGAAAGAAGAATGAAAAATGAGAAAGTCAATTTTATGTATAGAATGAATTAGAGAATAGGTTTTATTTGAAAGAAGGAAACCTTTCCCATTCTTTAATTAAAACTTCCCTAGTTAATTCTCTTGATTAACTTTCTCTTTTCACTCCTACTTCTTTACATGGTATGGCTAAAAATTACGTGCCATCTAATGACAAAAGATTCCATAAATTAATACATGTAATTATCTTTTATTTAATTACATTGATATCATATATCAATGCATGCAAATACAACTTTTATAAATGCATTCAAATAATTGCAAATAACTCTCAAACATCAAACAAAATAAATAATAATTAATGTTTCTCAAATACTAATTAATTTAGTTAATTTACCACTTCTTATAAATTAATTAAATCATGTTGTTTTTCGAAGAATTCATCATTACGGTTGTGCGACTCAAAGGTGTAAATTCAGTCGACGATTAATATTGAACAATTCAAATATTAATGTTTACACATCACTTAGCAGGTGGTGTGACATTTTGGTTGAATTCATTGCTTACACATCTTTTGGTAAAATGTAATTTTACCTATTATAAGCGGTACCGAATAGTGATAATTATTTACACCAATTCTCTTCATTAAAACTAGATCACATTAGGACTTTTGGAATTTGGTAATGGTCAAAATTCCAATATCGTCCACATTCAACTTTATAGTCCAAACACAAAGTCCTTAGTTTAATAATAACGATTATTATTAACCAAAATACTCCGGCCAGAGACTTTGACTTTGAGTTGACATCAGTTGACTGTGATACTAACGTCATATAACTAAGGAGATAAATCCTCTCTTGAATAGTTCTTCGCCTCTAATGCTTTCACTCGACCCAACTATAGTCGTTCGATGGACACCGTGCTATGATTTAACTATAATCAAAGCGGAGCTTCCACATTGAAGATCAATAGTATCCTCAAGTCAAGAGAACTGTGTAAATTAGTCACATTAATATTTTCTGTTTGACCTTAGTTATATTAACCAACAAAAACTATCGAGTGAGTCGTTCCATAATTATCCAATAACTATCAGTACGTAACCCCTAGGTTCCCCTCAGTAGTCATAGTAATACACTACCCAACATTCAGAGAGCGTTACGTACTCCAGTCTCAATGGATATATCGATATCAAGTCTCAATGCATCTTGACTAGGAACATTTAAAATGGTATATTTATTTCATTGTGATAAATTACTCACGTTTACAACACTTTGTAACTACTATAAAAAATATACCATTTATGGATTTTCTATTAAATATACTTCTAATTAAATTAATTAATTAACATAACCGCATTATATCAAGTATATAATAGAAAGAAACACCTTTGTTGCGAACAAGATTGGTAACCGAGTTAGATATATGTAACAAATTACATAATTGCCCCTAGGGCATACCCCTAACTCTATCAATCACATGTATGGTATTAGGCTTGCTACTGCTAGTTGGTATATAAGACCTCTACTAACCTTTCTCAATGGGGGTAAGTCACAATAAATGCGAAAAGATTATTTTTCACCTCAATTGTTATAACCCTAACCGTTACTTTGACCCACAATTGTCTGCTTATATAAGGGATAAACCAATAACTATCATATCAATCAAAATATATAGGGTGTTGTGTATTAATACACATATCAGAAAATCATAATTACACTCGCTTAGTCGGGTTAGGCTCATCTTGTCTACATGCTTATAGATACCGGGGAACCATAGGGGAATGTTCATGCCCAGAATCCTAGCTGCCTTTTCTTAGCCATTCCCATCGAAATTTCTCATTCTCACTATTTGTGATTAGGAATTATTTTCAACTTTCTCACAGATAACATAGACACAAATAAGGTAAATTACGATATCTAGATAAAAACTTTAGAAAACTTTTTGAAAACTTATATATATACATATGTGTGTTTTTTTTTAAAACCCTTTTTTTGGAAACTTTTCGAAAAACATTTTGGAGAACCATTTGGAGAACCTTTTGAAAAGTTTTTTTTTCAAAAACTTTTTAAGTACATTCTCTCAATACATTCCTATATCCTAAGGGATCTTAAACCAAAGCTCTAATACCAAATGTAATGACCTGCACTTCTCGACACCCCAAACGAAAGACTACGATGACTTTCGGACCTACGGCATGCCAAGAATTACGAGCCGTTGGGTTTTTATAACATTTCAGAGCATAATTATAAAGGTAAATTCTAAGACATTCTTCACTTTCAGATCTCATATTGGAAGGAATTAAAATATAAATACTGAACTGTAGACATTTCAGAAAACAATCTCCAAAATATTTAATTGCCATATACACTGTTCCCAAAGTACAACATAAGTTTTACAGATTTTTAATCTAATAATTAATTACATGATGAAAAATAAAGAATATGAGAACCCCAACATGTAGCTCCTTTTTCTACGTACTATGCCCAATCAACTACTAACCTATCATCTAGTGGTGGAGGAAAATGAAAAGAAGGGGGTGGGTCAAACAAAAGTTTGTTGAATGAGTATAAGTTTAATATACGATGATCGTGTGCAATTAACTTTAAATCTACCCTATGTCACCTATGGTGTTCTACACATGTCTATGTACTTCCTAGGGTCTCAACTTAAGGCTTTTTGTCTAACACACACCTACACTACAACTTGTATAGTCCACTACAAGGATTGAGCTATGGATCAAACCTCAATAACTAATGATCGACCAACGCTCCTTGATCTACCTAATAAGGAAACACCGCCATTAGGCTACTGTGGAAATAAATTTCCACTAATATCACCACATAATGCTACCGTGGGAACTATTCCCCACTAATATCATTGCTACTAGAGCCATTGAGTAACCGATTTCCCCTAACTTTGACTACCCATAACCTAACTATGCATCGAGGGGAAGAACCCGCAATGCCGACTCGCTGATGTGTCTCATTGTTTGCATCCATGTTCACCTCTCAATCGTAGTGTACGCCTCTTATTGCACGCACTAGTGTCCACCATCTGATCTGTATCACATCACATCAAAACATTCCATGCCAGGACTTCCATTGTGCCAGGCCGCCTCCTTGAAAATGCCTCTTATCGTATTGCGCCAGGCATGACTATGCTTTGCAGAAGTAGAACCTCTCGTTGGTATCGGGCCTACACACTCCATCAGACATTCGTCGGCGCTGCGCATTCACTGCAGAACCTCCTATGAGTTCCAATTTGCGGAAATAAAATTGCCCCCACTCGATTACCCGACCCCACTAATTGGGTAAAGAACATTTACCCAACACCACAACGACCTAGCATCCTCTAATATGGAACTGGCTTCCTTACAACTCTTAATATCCATGCAAATAGCCCTAAATAGGCTCACACAATAATTAATGTTAGTATTAATTTTTATTATTAACTTGGGCCATAGGCCGAAGTTCGGATTACACATTTCAGGTGACAACCGGTTGACCGCTATACCGTATCAGTCGACTGCTTACGGTCGACCGCTTAGGATGAAGGTCAACCAGTCGTAGTATAAAAATTAGGGTTTGTTTAGATTTTTGATTCGACTTTGACTACTATAAATTTTATTTAATCAGTGTATGCAGTGAACAAATCCTAAGCAAAGTGGCCAGTTTTATGTTTTCCAATTATAGATTTATACCCATTAATTTACAGTTGATTAATCTAGCGTTTACAGTTCAATAATAGAGGGGTGTACCAGCATTAAATACCATATTTATAAATTTACAACGAGTTCAATTTCTACCCTAGATCAAGGTTTTAAGTTAGGGTTTTATAGTTTACAATTGGATTTCTAACATCTTAGATCAGATAGAATAGAGAAAATTTAACTTTAAACAATCATCAAATTAAACCTATTCCCGCTCATCTTACACCCAAGCTCTAACTTCGTTCCTTGCTTGTGAATCACCTTCTGTAAGCTTCTCCATCTTAATCTGATTGATTGTATTATTTCTATTTTGCTATTAATTTTGATTTTAAAGAGATTTTAGTTTTATAGGAGAGGATAGATTTTGATAGAGTTTTGGTATGGTAAGTTTTTGTACTGATTTTAGGGTTAGCTTACGTTTGAATTTATAAAGATTGGAGACAAGTTTGGGAAGTTGGATTAGGTCTGGTGAATCTTTAGTGTCATCTGAATCGGTCATCATAACTTGTTGATGAAGCAATAAATATCTACCATTCAAACGAGGTCTAGAATTCTCAAATTAACAGCATAAACGGTCGACCGCTTGGCCCCCCGGGGTCGACCGCTATCGGTCGACCATCGAGATCCTTGGGTCGGTGGGTTCTAGTGTATTTTTGGGAAGTTTTTAAATTTAAGTTTTATTCTATTTTCAAATTTTCAAACGTCCGTAACTTCTCCTGTATTAACCCCAATTTTGAAGTGTTATGTATGAAAATTGTCTGAAAATGGCTATGAATGGAATGGTGCAAGCTTTGTAGCCAAATTTGGACGTTTGTGAAAATTTCATTTTAGTCCTTGTTTTATTTAAATTTAATTTAATTATTAAATTTCTATTAAATTTTCAGAATGTTACACAATACCTCTTCATGGTTGTGGGAAATGAGGGAGAAACAGATACTTAGGCCATATATGATTAGAGGGACTTCGAAGCAGATAGAGATCATTCGAGAACAAATGAAAGCTGCACAGGATAGATAAAAGAGTAATGTTGATAAAAGAAGTGCGATATAGAGTTCTATGTTTGTGATATGGTATTTGTCAATATTTCTGGTAGTAAGGGGAAATTGGTGGTATAATTTGTAGGACGTTTCTGATACTCGAGAGTATTAGGAACCTTACATATAGAGTCGGTTTATCTTAGAACATAGTAGGTGTGCACGATGTCTTCCATGTTTCACATCTTTGAAATTTATGCATGGCTCGGACATGATTATTGCACCAGATCAACTTGATGACTTGGAACTTGAAACTAAAGCATTGAGACCTCGTAGGACGATTTGTATAGTCGAGCATAGTATGAAGCAGCTTCGAAGGAAGACCACAAAACTAGTAAAGGTTCAATGGAGTGAAAATGAAGGTGGTAGTACTTCGGTGATCGAGGAGAGCACGAGGACCGCTAACCCGGAGCTCTTTACTTGGTTCGATCGCATACGGTATTCCATTTGCTCGCTAATATTATATGCATGGCAAGACGTTAGTATATTTGATTGCTACGCTTTGGTGTTATGCATGTTTGGTTTCTTGTGCCTGTTTTTGTTATTTTTGTTTGGCATTTGATTTTTGAGGGAGAAAATATTAAAATGGGTGGGGGAGAGTCAAGAGTGTAATGCCCTATATTTGTACATAGATGAATGAACTTAAAATAAAATAAAACTTTAAGTAATGCAGTAATTTGATATTTTTAGTCGTAGAATAAATTTTGAACATTTTCATCCCATAAAAATTGTAATTGACATAACTTTTGATAGGAGCAGAATTTCGATATGAAACCAATTCCAAATGAAAGATATGATGGTTGCATGCTATGTTAGATGATTCAATCCTTGAGGAATTTCAGGGAAGAAATTCTTTAAGTGGGAGAATGTTACACCCCATAAGTTTTCCATTTCGTAGAGCGATTATAATAGTAATTTGGCCAAGCGATTTAGAATATATTTTAGTTTTAAGATTGAATGTTTTAGGCAAATTTAAGGTGATTAAGCCCAAGCCCATAATTAAAGCTTAACTAATGATATTGGTAATTGTGCTAATTCCAAAGTTAGTGCAGTCCCAAATGATTTCCTTTTCGTCCTAAAATAGTTCTAAACCACCACTAAACATCATTTTTCCTTAGTCTTCATCAAATCATACTATTTTAAGCTATAAACAAGAGGTTAAGGCATGATTAGCTTAGAGATCCATAAGGGATTAACAAAGCATCACCTTTGGGAGGGGAATTCGAGATTTGTTGTTGTTTAATTCAGATTTTCTTAATTTTAGGTTGATTGCGTTTATTTTACATCGATTGGTGAGTGAACTATATTCCCTTACTTATTCAATATCATTATACATACATACATATATACACACACACACGTGCATGCGTGTGTGTGTGTGTGTGTGTGTGTGTGCGTGTGCGCGCGCCCATGCCTTAAATCCATTTTTCAAATCAAAATAATGTTTTCTGATCAGATTTGATATTACGAGGTTAAAAGCATATTTTTATTATTTTAAAGTGTTTAAACCATAAGTTTAAGTAATATGGATGTGCATTCATATGTTAGGATATGATGTCACTATTTAATGTCTTGAATTGTCATGATATTATGGATGTATGTTTGTTATTGTTGTTTTGCATGTCATGTTTGATGGATGAAGCACTCATGCGAGGTGATTGGGGTTAACTCGCTCTATAAGTAAGGATCTTCAAGTGAAGAAGGAGGCTATTAGACGAGCTTATCTATTCGATTACGCTAAGTAGGAAAGGTGCATAGTCATAAAGCATGCTTGGATGGATCAACTCTAATGAGTTTGTAGTTTGATCGCTGTAGTGAGAGGTGCATATAGATTGAAGAAGCCAAAGGAGTTGGATCGATGCAAAAATCTAGCTAAGATAGAAGAATTAGTTATTTTTGACTAATTGATAGATCAACACTAATCCTTGCCATTTGTAGAAGATTGCTTTGGAGCTTTGGGGGATTTAGAAGAATCGATGGCGAGCAACATGGAAGAATTTTGGCTAAGTAGCTGGGTCAGCACCGATCCATCAATATGTTGGATCTGGGCAAATCTTAGCTCGAGAAGGAAAGAGGAATGGATATTTGTTAAGTATGTGGACTGTACCGATCCATGCTACAGCAGCTAAATGAGTGATACTTCAAGGGGAAGTTAGAAGGAGCACGTGGAGATCATCCTAATAGACAAGTTCTGTATGATGATGACCCGTAGAGTGGAACAAAGGGATTCTGCTATCGGTACATGTCCTAAGGAATCATTGATAGCTCGAAAGTTTTGATGTATGCTCGTAAAGGAGTATGTAAGGACGCTCACTACAGAATGTATGACATATCTATATGTATGGACCTTACGACGTTAGTCTAGTTCCTAACTTTCTGTGGGTAGTGGAGTCATAATATTGAGTAGTCACTGACCATAAGACGTGGTCATTTGAGTTATCATATATCTAACGACATTAAGTATGAGAGATGCGAGGTTGTGTGATGGTTGTTATGGTTTCTAAGGTTGTCCAGACGATGCACGTATTATTGAGTCTAATACCCCGACGCCGTATTATAATTAAAGGGAATAGTACACCATTTACTGATGATAGTAGTTTAGCATATTTTATGTGTGCTAACTTGTTGGTTGCAAGAGTAGGTTTGGTATGACTTTCCATACCTTATTGCTCTATTATGATATATCAAATTTATATTTATTTTTGAAGATTATAGATCCCTCATACCAGAACATTGTCTGACTCAAGGTTACTTGCATTGCTTATTATGTTCTTGGGTATTCTTAAATGAGTTGATTAAGAGGTAGATATGATGATAGCGCATGGAGCTGTATGAAGGAGGAGCAAGAGGCTGACATTTTTTATATATGCTATTATTATGGAGCTGCTCTCGCTTGTTTCCTCTGTCTAGTGCTATGGAGATATTAGCACTATTGTTATATATAGATAATTTTTATTATGAATTTTGTAATGTATGGTGATGTATAAAATCTTGTTTCTTTTTTTATAATCTGATGAACCTATGCTGCACTCTGATATGATGTATTGGTTCATTTTGATTATGATACCGTCTCACCTGTTTTATTCTATGTTGTTATTGTATTTTTGTCTATATTCTATGAGATGTACTACATGTTGTCACGTTGATCGACTTCATTAACACTTGATGATGTCCCTCCATCAGCCGAGTACCACTACAATGTACTACTTTATATGGATATTAGGTATCGGAGGTGGAGAGAGGTCATCACAATGGCGATAAAGCCAGAGGTGAAAGGAAGTGAACATGGGGGTTGCTAGGTGTTTCTCAGGCTGACCAGGGGAAATATTCAGTTAAATTTTTGTATCATATGGAGCTGGCTTTGGATCAGACAAGCGTTAGACTAAGATTGGATCTAATTAATTTTTAATACATGATAACTTCTTCATACATGCTCAGATTCTGACATGACTTGGACCATTGTTCGTCATTTGTAATGAGCTATGTTTTCTACATATTTGGTTGCATGTGGAGAAGTTTTGTGGCAACCCGCACTTCTCGGCACACTGATCCAAAGCCGAGTGTGACATTCAGACTCGCCTCGTGCCAAGAAATACGAGCTGTTGGGTTTTTAAAACATTACAGAGTATAATTATAAGGGTGGATTCTAAGACATTCTACACTTTCAGATGTCACGGTGGAAGGAATTAAAATATAAGTACTGGAAAATAGACATTTCAGAACAACAGTCTCCAAAATATTTTATTTGCCATAAACACTGTTTCAAAGTACAATATTTGTTTTATAGATTTTTGATACAGTAAGTAACTACATAATGGACAATAAAGAATATGAGAACTCTAACAAGAAGCTCCTTTCTCCACGTACTATGCTTAATCAACCGCTAGCATGTAATCCTGTGGTGGGGAAAAAATGGAAAGAAGGGAGTGGTTAAGATAAAAGTCTGGTGAACAAGAACAAGTTTAATATGGGATGGTCATATGCATTTAACTTTAACTCTACTCTAGATGACATAGGGTGTACTACAAGTGTCCGTGAATTCCAAAGGTTTGTTACCTAAGAGTTCTTGTTTAATACATTCCTTCATTACAATTTGTGCAGGCTACTGTAATGGATCGAACTAAGGATCGAACCTCACATCTTATGATCGGTCACCGCTGTTGGAGCTACTTAATGTAAATAATGCTGCTAGGCTACTAAAACATGTAAACACGGACACAATGCTACGAAACATGGAAACACCACCCCTTGTCTACTAATCATGGAAACACCGCCATTAGGCTACCGTGGGAATAAATTTCCACTACTATCACCGCCACTAGGCTACTGGGAACCAATTCCCCCTCACTACGCCTGGAGAGGAAGAACCCGAGATGCCGACTCTTCGGTATATCTAATCATCTACATCCACTTCCACCTGTTGATCGTAGTGTTGGCCTTTTATTGCATGCTCCAGGTTCCTCCATTTGAACTGTATCACGTGCGTAAGAAATCATGCATACTAGGACTCCCATTGTGCTGGACCCACTCCATCAGGCATCTCTTCAGTGATGCATGCCCACCATGGAACCTCCTTTGAGTGCCATCTGCGAATTACCTCTAGTCAATTACTCAATCCCAAATTAGGTAAAGAACATTTACCCAACACCACAATGACCTAGCATCCTCTCATAAGGAACTAGCTTCCCTACTATTTCTAGCATACACACCTAGCCTCTAAATAGGCTCAAACAACAATTTTAATTTACATAATTCTTATTTCAGATTATATATCTTTTTTATTACCAACCTGGACCTTAGGCCGAGGTTAAGATTCTACATTTTGCACGTCTATTAATCGACCGCTCGGGGTGAAGGTCGACCCGTTGTGGTCAAAAATTGATGTCTTGCCGTTTTCTAATTTCGATTTTTAGTTTGGGTTTGCATTAAACAATTATTCCTACGTCTATTGATTTCAGTAACTAATAATTATGATGACTAGCCAATATTTCTTAAATTTCAGTTTCAATTCTTTAATCTAGGGTTTTCAGGTTTAGGGTTTATAGATATTAGGGTTTATAGTTAGCTAACTTAAGGAGGCATGTCAGATCAATATCAGGTTTAAAAATTGATAGTCATTTCAATGCTACCCTAGATTACAAATTTCAATTTTAGGGTTTTGCAGTTTAAATTAGATTTCTAGCATCCTAGATCATATAGGATAGAGTAAATTTAACTTTTTTTTGAAACTAGGTTAAATTTTATTACCAACTCATATGGGCTAAAGCCTAATATCTTACAATTCTGTCAATATAATGACAATTAGCTACAAACCTATACAGACAAAACACTTCAACTCGAGCATTCCATATTTAGGTTTTCTTACTCATGGTGGTTCCCAAGCTTATGCTCGACTTCCTGTGTAATCTACCATTGTATTTTTCCTCTCCAGTGCTCGTCTTTCTTGTTCCCTTAAGCTGGTAAGTTTTCGTTGTGTAATTCGATCAGCTATTATGCTCGTATCTCTGTTAATTTGCGAATTAAGCAACTAAATTTCTTTCTTTTTGTTACTAAAAGCCCTGTTGTTCCTTTCTCTCCAAACATGCCATAAGGTAGTTGCGAGGCAAATTTTGAGCATTTCCTGCATCAGGTTAGAGATGTTACTCCACTGGTTCAGGTACAAAATTACATCTTTTAAGGATTGAACCTCATCTGATAACACACATTTCAGTTTTTGAAGTCCCCATATACATTTACTGTAAGAACATTCAAAGAATAAGTGATTATGACTCTCATTTTACTCGTTGCATAAGTTGCATGTTGTTTCTTCTAGGATTCCCCAATTATGCAGAAGGTCCTTAATAGGAAGCTTGCCCAGAATAACTTTATATTGGATGTGAGCCATCTTAGGGTTATTCGATCTACTCCAAACTATCTTACGCCAATCAACTGCAGGATATTTGTTTCTGGTGTCCTCCCATACCTTGTGCATTATGAACTGACCTTTGTGAGAATTTTTCATAATCCAAGTATCTTCTTCTTTTTCCCTGTGTATTAGAATTCTTTGGATTTCTTCCCTAAAGTTCCTTGTAATAAGTTGTTTGTCACATTTCCATCTATCTCCCTCAATTATTCTTGAAACTGTACATCTTGGGTTGCCATAGTCTGAGAATCCTTCCCATCCTATTCTTTCAACAAGGCTTTGACTGTTGATCCATGGGTCTTTCCACAAGTCAGTTTTTTGGCCATTGGCAATCTGCCTTTCAATGAGAGGTTTTAACTCCTCTCTGAATTTTAAAATGTTTTTCCATGTTACAGATGCATTGTTATCTATTATAGCTGTGCAGAAATTTTCTTTAAGATATTTAGCTCTCATCCCTCTTGGCCATAAGTTATCTGAAGTTGGGATTTTCCAAGCCATCTTCATGCCATAAATCTTTTTCAGCTCAAAAGGATTCTTTAGTCCAACTCCACCTTCTTTTTTAGGTTTACACATATCCTTGTAGCTAACTTTGTGAAGTTTCCCCCACCATATGAAATCAACACACACTGCATTAATCTTCCCAATAGAACAATTAGGAATTTGGAAAGTTTGTAGCCAGGATCTGACCTTAGATGTAATAACTATATGGACTAACTTGATTCTGCCTACAAAAGATAAGAATTTTGATCTCCACCCCTGTAATTTCTCTATGATATTATCAATTAACTTGCCACATTCTCTATCAGTAATTGTATTATTAGACGGTGGTATCCCAAATATTTAATAGGAAGAGTCCCTTTTGAAATTCCTATTCTTCTTAGAAGATTTTGTCTATCCTTACAGTATTTGTTAAAGTAACATTTTTTCTTCCCCTCATTAAGTTTCAGACCTCCATATTGTTCTAGAAGGATGAATATTTTTTTAAAGTATCCATTGCATGCAAGGAGGCTTTCATTACCACTTAAAGGTCGTCTGCATATATCAAATGTGTTACCTTTGGTTCAAATTTGTGAACTGGAATGATTTTGTTTTGATAACATGCAATTTCCATCTGTAAAGAGAACCACTCCATAGCCACTGCAAAAGAGATAAGGGGATAGGGGATCCCCTTACCTAATTCCTATGTTGCTTGTTATGTAACCTTTTGGCACACCATTTATAAGAATAGAAAAAGTTGGAGTAGATAAGAAGTATTCAATTAATTTCAAGAGCTTTCCTGGTACTCCCATAGATTTAAGCATATGGATTATGAATTTTCTATTCACTTTATCATAAGCCTTGTGTAAATCAACTTTTAAGCACATTTTATCAGCCCCTGCCTTATTGAAGTCTCTAATTAGCTCATGTGCCAATAAGGAATTCTCAGATATAAATCTCCTTTTTATAAATGCACTTTGACTCTTAGATATTAAATCTGGTAAAACTTTGTTTAGTCTCATACAAATAATTTTGCTTGGAATTTTATAAGAGACATTACAACAGGCGATTGACCTATATTCTTCAACTCTTTCAGGCTTTTTAACTTTAGGGATTAGGGAGATGAAAGTATGATTTATTTCTTGTAAAAACTCACCATTATCCAAAGCTTCCTGAAAAGCTTGCAACATATATTCTTTCAGGTGTACCCGGTGCATTTTGAAAACAGCTGCCCCAATGCCATCTGGTCTCGGACTAGAATCTACATGAATGAACTTTACAGCTCTCCATAGTTCCCCTTCTGTAATCCTAGCTGTCAGCATGGATCTTCCTTCCAGGGAATAGTAAATTTTCATTTCCTGAGAATCATAAGCTCTTTAAATTTTCTTCCCACTCACCTCAAGCATAAGCTCTTTAAATTTTCTTTTCCTAAGAATCGCCCCTTTGTATGCTAGCTCCACTTTCTTCATCTAGATTCAATTGCTTATATTCTCCTAGGTTGATTTTATTATTATTTTTAAGAATTTTAAGTTTTAGAGAAGAGGGAGAATTTTGACAGAGTTTCGTTATTATGAACTGTTAAGTGAATTTTAGGGTTAGATTAGGCTAGAATTTATAGGGTTTGCAAAATTGTTTATGCCGTTAGATTTAGATTGGAGAATCGTCACTTTGATCAGCCATGCTCATCTGATACTTGGCAACGAAGCAAGAATCACAACTGTTTGAACAAGTCACGAAGTACCTGATTACTTTTGAATTTACGTTGCCTATGGTTGACCGCTCCCCTCCTTGGGTCGACCGCTACCGATCGACCATCGGCTCCCCTTGGTCGACCGGTCGCCTTGTTAATTTGAGAAATTTTATTTGTAATTTCTTATACTATTTCCAATTCTTCCAACGCTCGTAACTTCTCCGAATTAACTCTGATTTTGAAGTTATGCATATCAAAATCACCTAAAAATTGCTATGAATGCAATGGTGCAAGTTTCATAGCCAAATTCAAATGTTTGTGAAAAATGTCTTTTTAGTCCTTATTTTATTTAATTTTAATTTTCTTATTAAATTTTTGTTAGATTTTTGGGGTGTTATAAGTTTGGTTTTTGGTGTCAATGGCATTTAGCAGTTAGGTCTGACCTGGGTAAACCATATGGTTTCCTCTAAGCCGATCCTTGTGCACGACCATTTCTGATCCCAAATTTTACACCTTCGTAACTTCTTCATATATAATTATATTTTGATACAGTTTGGATATGTTTGCACTAAAAATTAGCACAAACACCCAAGAAAATTGTAATAGAGGAATAAATGAAGAATATTAAATGTAAACAGAGAGAATATAGCAGTAAAGCAATAAGAAATAAGCAAATAACAGAGACACGGTAGTTTATAGTGGTTCGGCATTGTTTGCTTACGTCCACTTTAAAGAGATAGCTTTATTAATCACTTTGTAAACTGAGTACAAGAGGGACCAGATGAATCCATAATTACAAAAGAATACAAAGAAACAAGCAGCGTAAAGATCCCGAAAATGAACAATCAAGTTTGTATTTATAGAGGGAGATGGAGAAATATCTTCCAAAAAATTCGGCAGAAGGCTCTCTAGATTCATAGGGGCCCATAGTAGGGATCGCATGACCCAAATTCCAAGAAATAGGGAATGCATTCGATCCATATGACTGGTGATTTTTGGGGTGCAATCCTTATGGGAGCTTCTCCATGTTGTATTATGCTTAGCCTCTAAGTTTCATGCCAATTGGATTAGTAGAACA
Source organism: Allium fistulosum (assembly GCA_030737815.1). Lineage (NCBI taxonomy): Eukaryota > Viridiplantae > Streptophyta > Magnoliopsida > Asparagales > Amaryllidaceae > Allium > Allium fistulosum. The sequence continues at coordinate 869,598,241 of CM060904.1, read as the reverse complement.
TGAGTTATTGATCAATCTTTATTGCAACATGTGATGTTATCTGATTTAGGTCGATCCCTCTAGAGGAAAGAGGACCGATCCCTTTTGTCTGTGCTTTTCGAGGTGGGATCCCTAAGGTGGGCTCCCATGGATCCCCTCTTCTTGTTCCCAAAGTTTCATGCATATCTGACTTTTGGAGTTTGAGATATCGATCGTTTTCTATTAAGTTGCACTGTTTAGCTGAAATAATTCGATCCCTTTGGTAGAGAGGGATCGTACCTGATCCCTATTCTAGATTAGACTATATTCCATGCTTAGAACCTTCCATACAACATATCTCTTGATTATGTTCAATCCTGGCTTCATATTATCATCTGTACTTGATTTCTGGACCCCACAATCATCGCAATGGGCTACTGTCCTTGATGACAATCGAGTCTAATTTGTCCAGTCAGTTCAGATATAGCCGGATCAAAATGATGGATAACACTTGTCCTCCAAAGTACGTCTTGTGTCGAACATGACGTGCTTTAAATCGAAGCAATTTAGAGTCGTCGGGAAGAATTCCATTCAATTTTCTGAACAGTTGCTATCCTTCCGTTAGATTTTCTTTTTCAAAGAGTCGCATCTCTCTCTGTTTGTTGTGACGCTTGGTTGATATCCGATAGTATAAATTCTAGATTGTATTCCATCTGTTGTTATCTGTGTTCGGTTCTACTGGGCTAGTAAGCTTTGGCTATCTTATCCAGTTTCTTCTTTGAAAGCTTTAGGTGAGAATTCAATTTCCATTGATTTCAAAAATTGAATTTTTAGGATGCACACATGCGTGTTCATGTACACTTTCTTGTCGTTGGCTCTCAGGCATGATCATATGCTCACGGGTCGTTGCCAATTCCTTGTAGTTTAATTGCAATTAGATTGGAATTCCTTGTTTATTTTCTTTTATAATGAAATAGGGATCGTAATAATTCACTTGATGAGAAGGAACTTCAAGTTCTACAAGGTTAATGGCCTCGGAGCAGTAAGCAAACGCGAATGGAGTATGGCCAGTCGCGGACTTGTGGGTGGTTCTGTATGCCCATAATTCTTATGAGAGTTCGTCGACCCGCTTGCCTCTAGCCTTTTCCAAATGCTTCTTTAGAATGTACTTTATGATTGTGTTAACAGCTTCGACTTGTCCATTAGCTTAAGGGTGAGCAACTGCCGTGAATCTTTTCAATATGATGCCGATAACAGAAGTCTTTGAATTTAGCGCTGTCGAATTGGGTTCCATTATTAGTTACAATGGTTCGTGGAAGCCCAAAATGATAGATAATATTCCGGACAATGAATTTGATTACTTTCTTCATTGTGATCATAGTTAAAGGTTCTGCTTGAGCCCATTTTCTAAAGTAATCAACTGCTACGACGGCGTACTTCACACCACCTTTAGAGATCGGTAAGGAACTGATAATATCTATACTCTATGTGGCAAACAGCCAAGGACTGACCATTTGTGTAATTCCCACCAACGGAGCTCTCAAAACATTTGCATACATTTGGCACTTGTCGCATCACTTAGCGTAATCAGCTACATCTCGGTTGACAGTTGGCCAGTCATACCCATAATAGAGTATTTTCTTTAATTAGGTTTGCCCTCTAATGTGATCGCCACATTCCCCTTCATGAACTTCCTTTATGACTCGTTTTATTTCATTATGAGCGATATACCGAAGCAGGGGAATAGAAAAAAACCTTTATATACATGACTCCTTCCTAAATGATATATCGTGAAGCTTTGCGGAAGATTTGTCATCTTTCATTCCTTCGTTCGGGAAGGACTCCCCATAGCAAATAATCTTTAATCAGAGTCATCCATGACTCCTTCTCCGGCTCCGTCTCTAGTACCCAGTCGATTTCCATATGGTTTATGCTCGGAGCGTCTAGTACTTCGACTGGAACTAAGCCCATTTGTTATGCACCCCCGGTGCTAGCAAGCTTTGCCAATGAGTTAGCCTCTTTGTTTTGATCCCGAGGAATGTGCATGATGTTATAATATTCAAAGTCAATAGATAGCTCTTGGACTCAGATAACGCATGGAGTGGGTCGTTGTCCTTTAGCCTGGTAATATCCCCTGACTTGGTATACCACCAACTGGAAATCACAAAAGATTTTAAGAGATTTTATTCCCAGTTCTCTTGCAAGTTTGAGTCCAGCAATTAGAGCTTCGTATTCGGCTTCATTATTCGCTGCAAGGAAGTCAAGCTTTAAAGCGTAACAAATTGATCGATCCTCTAGAGTTACTAGTACGACTTTGGCTCTAGAACAACGATCATTGGAGGCTCCATCCGTATACATTTTCCATCGGATGGTAGGGGCTTCCCTGCTCTCTAGGAGATCATCCTTTGTTATAAACTCACATATTACGTCCGCTAGTGTCTGTCCCTAGATGGCTCTCTGAGAGAGATAAGTAATGTCAAATTGGCTAAGCTCAATGTTCCGCTTGAGTAACCTTCCAGACATCTCAGGTTGTTGTAGGACCTGTCGTAACGGCTAGTCGGTGTAGACGTTGATGGGATGATCCTGAAAATAGGGGCGGAGCCTTCGCGATGTGATCAATAGGCAACATGCCAATTTCTCTATCTTCTGATAGTTCTTTTCAACTCCTGTTAATTGCTTACTAACATAATATATTTGTTTCTGGATTCGATTCTCCTTGCGAAGCAGTGCAGCACTTATAGCATGTACCGACATGACCAAGTAGATATACAAGTCTTCATGATCCACCGACTTTGACAAGATGGAAGGTCTCTCTAAATGGTTCACCAGAGCTTGGAATGCGTCTTTACACTCTTATGTCCATTCAAAGTTCCTCTTCCCTCTTCTAATCAGGTCGAAGAAAGGAATACATTTATAAGTGGCTCTGGAAATAAACCGGCTTAAGGCGGCAACCTTCCCATTTAGGCTCTGTACTTGTTTGAAATTCTTTAGCGTTTGGATGTTGCGAATTGCTCGAATCATCTCAGGATTAGCTTCGATTCCGCGAACATTGATAATGAAACCCAAGAATTTTCCTAATTCAACGCCAAAGGAACATTTTAGAGGATTGATCTTCATTTTATAATATTGAAGGATCTCCAAAATTTCTGCTAAGTCTCTGATGTGGTTGCTTGATCGTTGTGACTTCACAATCATATCATCCACATATACCCCCATCGTCTTTCCAATCCGATCTATAAACATTTGGTTAACAAGGCATTGATAGGTTGCTCCAGCATTTTTCAATCCGAATGGCATTGCCACATAGCAGTACGATCCAGTAATAAAACTGGTGTGCTTCTGGTCGGGCATGTGCGTCGGGATTTGATTATATCCAGAGTACACATCCATGAAAGATGGCAACACATGTCCTACGGTTGAGTTCACCAATTGATCGATCCTAGGAAGGGGAAAGCTGTCATTAGGGCATGCCTTATTTAGGTCTGAATAATCAACGCATATCCGTTGTTTTCCATTCGCCTTTCTCACAAGTATAGGATTTGATACCCATTTCGGGTAGTGGGTTGCAAATAAACCCATTGCTTTTGAGCTTTTCCACCTCCTCTTTAAGGGTGGCTGATCTCTCCAAATCCATTCCACGCCTTTTTTGTCTCACCAGGACATGCCATGGGTCGATATTCAATGCATGGCTTGTAATAGTCGGCGAGATCATAGACATGTCAGAATGGGTCCAAGCAAATGCATTAGGATTTGCTCAGAGAAAGCTAGCTAATTCATTCATCATCATTGCATTGAGCTGTGATCCGATCTTCAGGACCCTTGATGGGTCATCATGGCTGACTATAATGTCGATCGTTAGCTCAGCGGGTGTTGCCTTGGATTCTTTGGGATCCGTTTCTCCATCTATCGGGTCTATATCTTTATAGAACCGACTATGGTATTGTTACTTGATATCGGCCTTATGTTGTGAGCTGAAAAATGCTTAAGTGGATTTGCCCAAGTGGTGGGATCGGTTCTGATCCCTTGTATTAGTAGGACTTAAGCGGTTTTTGGTTTGACATGAACATATTAGACCATGTGAACTCGAAATCGAACAATGGGACATGCCATATATGACATGCATACTTGAACTAGCATATGGCCTTGAATCAGATGTTTACCACCTTAGACTTGAATAGATTAGCATATTTGTGTACAGATTGTAACATGTGCCCTGAATAAACTTGAATATGAACGTTAGATTCTTATATGCCGATAGTTGTTCCCTGAATTTGAACGTAACTGTTTCGGGTAACCATCAACGTGCAATCCGGTTGGAACGGTTAGCGATGACGGTCATTTCGGTTGAACTCCTAAGTTTTGCCCTAACTGCCACATAGTACTAAACTATATTACACTGCACTAAACTGTACTTAGCATGGGGGATGTTTGAATTGGGTTTGCAAAGTCGCCTAGGTGATGGGATCAGTGCCGGCCCCTTGCCCAAGCATGTCTTATATCTTCAACAATTTGGTGGTGTATGTAGGCAAGGAGAACGGTGGTTGGATTTGATGTCTTTGATCCCCATGTTCGAACATTTCTCTAATGCATAGTCATTGACATGAAAGCCAGTCAGGATGGCATGTGATGATGGTTGCTCTAATCGAACTTCCGGAGCTTATCATGAACTTATGAGTTTGATAGTGATGGGTTCTAGATGCTTTGAGCGATTATCTACAAATGGCCGAAGATCAGGCTTAGAAGCACGTCGAATCAAATGTCGGGTAGGGTTCAGCCTCGTGTTGTGCGTAGCTGCATTGTTGGCTCTTGCTTTGAGTTTGAATCTGCTTGTGTATTTGAATAATGCATTTTCCATTCGATGTACCTATGATCTATTGCTCGTCATTCAGGTTGGAATGATAGTCAGTCGCCCATAAGCCTGGGCATCGATTCGATGATTCTATCTCTAAGCATCCTTTCGGTCGTAGCCTTGAGTTATTGTAAATGGTATGCATGAGTCACAGTATTGAGCTGTTGTAGTCAACTTTTTGATGACTACACTTTTGCCCCCAGTCTCGGGTTAATGGATGTACTACGCAGACGGTCGAGTCTTGTCCCAGTTGTGTTTATACTCCAGTCCAGGCTCTAAGAACCAGAGTTGACCGATGAATAGTCGGATCATATTTTCCTTAAATGTTGGTAAGTGGACGAGCATGTCATATCTATTTGATTTTACACTCTTTCCCATTGGATCGTGAGAATGAGTTAGCTGATGAATAGCTGAGCTACTCCTTTTCTTGATTATATTCTGGTGTTTCCTTCCCGAGGGAAGACTCCGATGCTCCGTCGGATTCCGGGCATGATCTGAGTACTGGACAGTCAATCACGTCCACATTTTACATAGATGTCGCCATACTCTGAGCAAGGACCAAAGAATGGATGGTTATGTCACATCTAATCTATGATTGATGCTCCCTCTATCGGACCGAGGGCAAGGATTGGTGTGCGGACGGTCGAGTCTTATGCGCTTCGAAATGCTCTCTTAGTCGAATCATGGTTAGAGTTAGCGAATGAACGGTCATGTCATACTCATTTGGAGTTGGACGGTCAGTCACGTCCATTTTTATTTATGTTCTCCCGTCGGACCAAAGGATAGAGTTAGCTCAGGAGCTGTCGGGTCATGCTCATCTGGTTTCGTACTCCTCTTGATGGATCAAAGGAGAGTGATGAGGAATGAATGGTCAAAGTCACACACATTCATGGTTTATTCTCATCTCCATGCTCTGGTGATCGAAGCCGTTCGATCGGTGTTTAGCTCACACCCATTTGTAGTTTGTGTGGATCAACATTAACCGTCGATCCGACGACACTATATAGAAAGTTTGGGTTGATATTGCCCATCAACCCGATGGCACGATACAGTCGGTCATCCATGACTTGGGACGTCATTCTGATTGGTTTGGTATTAAGGCCTCCTTTTAGTCGTTGCCTTAAGTCGTAAAGAACACTAAGCCGAAGCTATAATAAGCTGTCATGTTCAGCTTTTAGTGGTTTATACTCATGTCCTCGGTTTCGGGTCGGTGGAGTTAGTTCGTGGATGGTCCTGTAGAGTTCAGGTCAGAGTTGGCTAATGAATAGTCGATCGCATTCATTTATTTGCTTGTGCTATAATCCACACTCTAGGGATCGGAGTTAATTGATGGGTGATTAATCACATCCATTTGATGTCTATACTTCATTCCATGCTCTGGGAACTTAGAGTTATTGCAAAAAATGGTCGAACCACATTTTCCTTGGTCAATTCCTTTGCCCCCAGTCAAGGGCAAAAAACGATGAGTGGTTGATCGTATCACACCACTTTAATTTCATGTTTCTCCCATTGAATCGTAGGAAGGAGTTGATAAGCGGATGGTTAAGTCACATCCATCTTGTATTTTATACTTAGCCCATCAAATCATAGGCGAGATTTAATAGAAGAATGGTCGAACCATATTCAATTTTTGTCAATACTCTTGTCCATGTTCTGGGGACCAGAGTTTGTCGATGGGTATTTTGTCGTGCCTGTTAGTTGTTTATACTCCAACTCGCAATTTGGGAGCTAGAGTTATCGATGGACGGTCGAACCGCGTCCAGTTTTTGACATAGACTCTCTCTGTCAAATCCAAAGTGAGGGTCGGTGAGTGGATGATCGAATCATGCCCGTTTGGTGAATTTACAATCCATTTGTCAAGCCAAAGATTGGAGTTGGAAAATGAAAAGTCAAGTCACATCCATTTGTTGTTAGACGAAGAGTCACATCCATTCATAATCTGTTGGTCAATTACGCCCGTTTTGCGAGTCTACCTCTTCTTTCTGTGTCAAGAAAGGAATTTAGTTTTGTATAGTCGAAGCGCATCCATATGAATTTATTCTATGGGTCTCATGCCAAGTACAAAAGTAGATGCGCGAACGGTCATGTCATGTCTGCTTTGTACCGGATGGTCGGGTCATATTCGAATATGTTGCTTATACTCTTGTCAATATTTTGGGAACATAGTTTGTTGACAAACGGTCGAACCGTGCCCATTTAGAGTTTATTCTCCAATTCGCACAGGGGGACCAGAGTTAATCGATAGATGGTCTCACCATGTCTATGTTTTGGTTTGGATTTTGGGCTTGCCAATGTCTGGGAAAAGCTTGAATAGTTCGCCGTACTTCACGCGTGAGCAAGGTTTCAAATGGACGGATCACATCCTCTTTGGATTGGACGATCGAATCACGTCCATTTTAAGCTTGGGCTCTCAAACTGCCCCCTGCATCTGGGGTAGGAGTTGATGCGTGGATGGTCGTACCGTGTCCATTTTCATTTGGATCCTGCTTTTGCCAAGCCTTAGGTGTAAGATGAGTGTTTTGGCGAACTTCGAGCTTGAGTAGAGTATAACACCCATAATTTTGGTTTAACATTATTCAGGACATTTAATTGGATAAATTAAATAGAATAATGTGGTTGATTATGGAGTAGAGATTTAATTGTCAATTAACTTGGCGCGGCTAAACTAATAAATGTATAAGTATAGTTTATAATTTATAAGTTAGGAAAATAAGAGGAGGGAAGTATGGGAATAGTCACACCCGTATACCCTTAAACCCTCCCTTATTCTCACCTACCATTTCATAAATCAAAATACACATAAAAGAGAAGATATAGACAGCCATTAAAACACCTTAGGAGATAAGCAAACTTGGAAGATCCAAGAGAGAAAGCTAGAAGATTAAAGCTAAGGCAAATCTCCAACTCCAACAACTTAATCAAGGTGAATAATAGTGTAAATCATCTCATTTTTCCTTGTTTTGGTTCGGTTATGGATAGTAACCGAATGTATTTTGCTATGTTGATCATGTTTGGATCTAATAATCATTGGTTGGATAGATAATGATTTATGGTGATTTATTGGAATTTTTATGGAATTAAAATGATGGTTTTTAAAGTAAAAACCTTAGTAAACGACATCCAAACTACTTGATTTTTGGATATGTTGTGTAAAACGTAATTTTGGAGATGTATATTTAATTTCATAATTTTCGGAGTTAATAGGAATATTTTATGAATTTCCTAAGGTGAATAGGCATTTATTACTTGTTTTAATTATTAAAAATAATAAAATAATGAATTATGTCCTGAAATTTTTTTATGATGTAAAAATGTTATTTCATATTTTTGGTGAATTTTTGGGATTTTTCCCAAGTGATTTCGATTTATTATGAATTTTCTAAGCTAAAAGGCTCAAAAATTATATTAAAATATTAATACAACTAGTTATTTTGAAAATAATTTTTGAAATAATAAATCTGATCTATAGCATTTTTTCTGCAAATAAAGTGTTAAAGTATGTCATTAACCAATAGGATTTTTACAAAGGATAGGAGTTGGTGAACATAATATACTTTAATTAGCAAAATAATAGTTTTCAAGTTATTTACGACTCTGTCATTCAACCTTTCGACTTAGATCATTCTACAGCACTTCTGGACCCTTCTGCAGCATTTTGGAAGAACCTTTCGACTTAGTAACCTTTCGACTTAGATCATTCTGCAGCACTTCTGGACCCTTCTGCAGCATTTTTGAAGAACCTTTCGACTTAGTAACATTTCGACTAAGTAACCTTTCGACTTAGATCATTCTGCAGCACTTCTGGACCTTTCTGCAGTATTTTGGAAGAACCTTTTGACTTAGTAACCTTTCGACTTAGTAACCTTTCGACTAACTAACCTTTCGACTTAGGTCATTCTGCAGCACTTCTGGACCCTTCTACAGCATTTTGGAAGAACCTTTCGACTTAGTAATCTTTCGACCAAGTAACCTTTCGACTTAGTCGAAAACGACCTTTCGACTGCAGTTGTAAACCTTGTGGAAGCCCTTTCGTAGCAGTTTTCTTCAGCTTTGTTTGCAAACTTCAAATAGGCATAACTCTCTAACCGTAAGCCCGTTTATCTTTTGTGACCAGTCTACGGAAAAGGAAACCATCATTTGAACATGATGGAATAGGTTAAAGACCTTAATTCTACACTAATAAAAATTTATAGCTAAAACAAAGTTTTATATTTCCGAAGGAGTTGATTTCTTTGCTTCCGAATATGTTTGCTTGGTTTTCTTTGCCTTTGAAGGGGATACTTTCGAAGGGGTTGTAAAATTGTTTTCTTTTGACCAAGTTTTATACTTTCAAATGGTAGAATTTAAAGTATTATAAGGCAGGAGCCTAATTTTTTTAAGATCTTTCGAAGGAGGTTATCCTATGAAGTCGAAAGCTAGGTTTCAAAGGTACCGAAAGGTTTTATGACCGAAACTCTATTTTTAAAGGAAAAACCCATGGCCATATTAAAGGAGTTCTTATAATGGTTTAAGAAGAATCTATCTTTGATAAATTAAATCCACAGGAGTGGTATTGCTATGTTGTTATATTGCTTCTTCTAATATGAATATATTCACTTTATAATGGATATAAATTATGTTAACCCAAGAGTGAATATAAATTGAATAAACTCTTGAATGAGTAGAATTGCATCCAGGAGGTCAGGAAGACCAGAATATAGGATGTTAAAATATAAAGAAAGATATTGGCAGGGGCCAATAGGTTTCCAGTAAGCCCATGAAAACTGTATGATATTGGCAGGGGCTAATAGGTTAATAGTTAGCCCATGAAAACTATGTGTAAATGAAGATGTCAGATAGACAGGTGCATAGTAAGCCCATGAAAACTATGTAATTGAACAGGGAGTCCTTAAATGTTTAACCGATTATTAGTTAGCCCATGAAAACTAATAGGTTAGTAGTAATCCTAGAAACTATAATTGAGACAAATAACCAGAGTGAATGGGGATGGATAATCCAGATTTGATTTGCTTGTTTTGCATGTCATCATAATGTTTTGAAATACTATGTTTTTAACCATTGTGGATGCAGGAGCACAGTATATGGTTTTATAAAGGTTTTAGGATACTAGTGAGGGGAAAACCTATTCCACTATGCAGAGTGGTCTTACTAGATATCTATTTGGTTTGAGATGATAGAGTATTATTCATACCAGGCTTTATGTCTGACTCGAAGTTTTTGTTTTCCCCTTAAACTCTTGGGTACTCAATTGATTTTGAGTAGTTTGAGGTTTAGGGTTTTCAGGTTTTTCTTAGACGGATAAAGCTTTCGGAGGCGTTCAGGAGGCAGATAGTTATTTAGAGCTTCTTTTCCGCTGTGTATTTGGATGTAAAGGCAGATTTATTAGCCTTACTAGATACTCTGATCAACCAAGGGAGCATCTTTATATGTGGCTCTTGGAGTATTTGTAATAATTATATTTTGCTAAATGTGGTTAACGTATTTTGGGATTATGTAACGAACATGAAATGTTTTGATTTGAATGTGGAAATATTTTTTTGAATTGTTAAATTTTTTTTCCATATTCTTATGATCCGTGTATCAATGTTCTAGCACCGCCGTATTTGGTCGCCGAAGATTAATAACTATGGATGACTGCAGCATCCGTAGCCGTTAGTTTTGGGCCTCCAAGTAGGGGATGTTACAAGTTGGTATTAGAGCATAGGTTTATGATAAACCATAAAATAAACCAAACATTTTCAAACATAATCCTAATGAGTTAAAGAATAAGATTGGTGTTTGGGTTAACATTATAGTAACGTACTTGTATTTTCTATATATATATACACAAAAGTACGTATTCCCCTCTCTCTTAGACCGTTCTTCTGTATCTTACTAAAGCTTGTATGTAGATTACGAGAAAGAAAGATATGGAAGCAGGAAGCGGAAGAGTGAATCTAGGTAGAGGAAGCACCACAACTAACGAAAACGCTCGACCCACTACAAGGAGACAAGCATGTTGATCGGCAAATGCTAACCAAGATGCAACTGCCGATGTGAGTGTTGGAACCCCACTAGTAGTTATGGGGATGATGTATCAGTTCTTTGTCAACCTGATGCAAGCTGGAGCAGCTGCAGGGGTAGCTGGAGGCAATGTCGTGAATGCTTGAGGAGCCAATCCTGCGGCCCTGGTTGGCAATAACTATGCTAAGCTGAGTAGGGATTATACCAGCCTGGGAGGGAAGCCTTTTCTTGGAACAGAGGATGCTATTGAAGTTGAGAACTGGATTTTGAACTGTGAAAGGATCTTTACATATTTAGGCTTAGATGATGGAGAGAAGAGAAGGCTAGCCTCTAGACAGTTGCAAGGGTTAGCGCTTCGCTGGTGGAATAGTGTGACAGTCGGAGTTCCGGAGGAAGAGCTGACATGGGCTGATTTTAGAAGAAGGTTCGAGCAGAGGTTCTTGTCTGAGGTTGTCAAGTCGACATTGATGAGGAAGTTCATGGATCTTGTACAAGGAGAGATGTCAGTGATTGAGTATGCTGCTAAGTTTGATGAACTGTCTCGATATGGTTATGCATTGGTTGACACTGATGTTAGAAGGAATGAGAGGTTCATTCGAGGTTTGAGGCCAGAGCTAGGTAAAATGACCATGACTCATGTTAGAGAGCCTTGTCATGTAGTAGTGGAGATGGCCCTTCGCCATGAGGAGATGCTTACTGTGTCTGTTAGGGAGAAACCAGTTGAGTCCCAGGGCACTCAGAGAAAGAAAAGGAAGTTCTTCAAAAAGAAAGGAGCCTAGAAAGGGGATGCTGCCAAGAAGGCGAAGGTTGATTTTATGTGTTAAAAGTGTGATAAGAAGGTCCATTATGCCAACGAGTGCAGAACTGGTAGAGGAAAGAAGCATGCAGAGAATAAGAATGTGAAATGCTTCAACTGTGACCAAGTTGGACATTGTAAGAGCTAGTGTCCAGAGCCAGTCCGAGCGGACAAAGGGAAGGTGTTTGCTATTGGACCACCGTCTTCTTCTAGACCTACTGCCACAGAGAAAGGGAAAACTGTGATGGAAGGTACACTTTTGATTCAGAGTATACCACTTAGAGTAATTTTTGATACCGGTGCATCACGCTCATTTATATCACAGTATTTGGTTGATAGGTTATGTATTGAAGCCACATATATTGTTACTTTCTTAAGGGTTGCAAATCTAATAGGAGGGCATGCAACTCTTGGGATGAGATGTGACTAGTTAAAACTTGATTTGTTAGGTCATAAGTTTGCATGCAGTTTGTATGTTTTTGATTTCGTAGATTTTGGGATCATTTTGGGTATGGATTGGTTAGGTAAGTATAAGGCTAGGATATTTTGTCAGGATAGGGAAATATCATTGAGACACCTAGATAGTCATAACCGAATCAATCTCTCAGTGGAGAATTCTAGTAAGAGTGTTTGTGCTTTATTAAGTGCCATGGAGGTGGGAGATGAGCTTAGTCAAGTTCGTGTAGCAAGAGAATTTGCAGATGTATTTGAGTCGGTCAGTGGATTACCACCGAAATGCTGTAGAGTTTCGGATAGACCTTGTACCGGGAGTTGAACCTGTCAGTAGATGACCTAGCAGAATGACACCTACCAAGATGAGGGAATTAAAGGTGCAGCTGGTGGAATTGGAAGGAATGAATTTTATTAGACCAAGCAGTTCACCTTGGGGAGCGGCCGCGGTGTTTGTGAAGAAACCAGATGGGTCGTTAAGGTTGTGTATCGACTACCGTAAGCTAAACGAGAGGACGATCAAGAATAAGTATCCTTTGTCGAGAATTAATGACTTATTTGATCAGTTGAGTGGAGCTAGGGTGTTTTCCCAATTAGACTTGGCAACAGCTTTCCATCAGCTAAGAGTGGCAGAGGATAGCATCCCATTGGCGGCGTTTCGAACTAGATATGGATCATATGAATGGTTGGTAATGCCATTCGGGTTGACGAATGCACCTGCTTTCTTTGTGGATCCGATGAATCGAATCTTCCAAGAGTATTTGGATAGATTCGTATTGATGTTTATAGATGACATTTTGGTATACTCTAAGGATGAGAGAGAGCATGGGAATCATCCTAGAGTTATGTTAGAGACGCTGAGGGAGAATCAGCTAAAGGCGAAATTTTCCAAGTGTCATTTTTGGAAGAAAGAGGTTAAGTTTCTTGTCATGTGGTTTCAGAGAAAGGATTGTCTGTCGATCCAAATAAGATCGAAGCTGTGAACAATTGGAAGAGACCAGAAACGATGACCGAGATCAAAAGTTTTCTTGGACTTGCTGGCTATTACCGGAGATTCATCAAGGATTTCTCGCGGATAGCAGCGCTTTTGGATAAGCTTACCAGAAAGGAAGTGAAGTCTGTTTGGTCCGACAAATGTGAGGAAGCATTCCTTAAGTTAAAGCATTTTTTGACCAATTCTCCATCCAATATTAGTAGTTCCAGATGGTAACCAAGGGTTGGTAGTATACACAGATGCATGTGGGACTGGATTGGGAGCAGTATTGATGTAGAAGAGCAAAGTTATTGCTTACGCATCTAGGCATCTTAGACCGCACGAAGTAAGATATCCTACTCTTGACCTAGAATTAGCTGCGGTGATATTTGCCTTGAAGATTTGGAGGCATTATGAGTCATTAAAGTATTTATTCTCTCAGAAGGAGTTGAATATGAGGCAGCAGAGATGGCTGGATTTTTGGTTGCTTATGATTTCGATATAGAGTATACTCCTGAGAAAGGAAATAGGGTAGCAGATGCTCTCAGTAGATAACATCAGAATGTGGTGTTAGCGATGTTGGCAGAATGGAAGGATCTAGAAGTCTTAGCCAGTTGTGGTGTGCAGTTGAGATCTATTGCTAGTTCTAGCCAGGGTACCGCCATGTTGTCTTGTTTAGAAGTTCGACCAGTGCTGATTGAGAGCATAGCTTCTAAGCAGAGGGAAGATCCAGTTTTAGCTGAGAGGATCAGAAGGCTTGAGGTTGAAACTGAGGTCGATGATTTGAAAGATTTTTGTCTTGACCAGAGAGGATGGTTGAGAAAGAAGGAACGGTTAGGTGTTCCAGATGTGGAGAACTTAAGAAGAGAAGTTCTTGAGGAATGTCATCGATCAAAGTTTACGATTCATCCTAGAGGGACCAAGATGTATCAAGATATGAAGAGGAGCTTCTATTGGAAAGGCATGAAGACGGATGTTGGCTTGTGGGTTAGGCAGTGTGTAAACTGTTAACAAGTGAAAGCCGAACATCAGAAGTCGAGTGGGTTACTTCAGCCTCTAGATATTCCAGTTTGGAAATAGGATTCGATATCCATGGATTTTATAGATGGGTTGCCAATGTCAAGGGGAGGAAATGAGAGTATATGGGTTATTGTGGACAGGTTGACCAAGAGTGCTCATTTCATTCCAGTAAAGTCGACCAGAGCGGCACTTGGTTTAGCAAAGTTGTTCATGAAAAACATAGTTAGACTTTATGGGATTCCTAGTAGCATAGTCATCGACAGGGATGCATTATTCACTAGCGAATTTTGGAGGAGACTACAAGAGGTATTAGGTACCAAGCTCAAGATGAGTACAACTTATCACCCACAGACAGATGCATAGACAAAAAGAGTCAACAAGGTACTTGAGGACTCGTTAAGAGCTTGTATATTGGACTTTGGTGGATCTTGGGAGGACCATCTACATTTGATTGAGTCTTCCTATAATAATAGTTATCAGGTAAGTATAGGAACGTCACCTTTTGAAGCTTTGTATGGAAGACCATGCAAATCACCGCATGTTGGTTAGAGACTGGAGACAGATTGGTCTTAGGTCCGGACTTGGTTAGAGAGGCGTCAGAAAAGATTGAGTTAATCCGAGGACGAATGAAGAAAGCTCAATCCAGGTAGAAGAGTTACACAGATAAGAGGCATAAAGACCTTGAGTTCTCAGTGGGAGACAGGGTTTTCATTAAAGTATCACAAATGAAGGGTGTGGTACGGTTTGAAAAGTCAAAAAAGTTGGCCCCAAGATATGTTGGACCATTCCAGATTTTAGAAAGGATTGGAAAGCTCGCTTACAGAGTAGAGTTGCTGATCATTATGACAGGTGTCCATAATGTATTCCATGTGTCTCATCTTCGCAAGTACGTGCATTATCCAGAGGCTACTATTCCTCAGACAGAGTTGGTGGACTTGGTAGTAGAGCCTGATTTGACTTTTCTTAGACAAGCAGTTCAGGTTGTAGTGAGAGATGAGAAAAGACCGATGACCAAGGCAGTCAAGTTGGTGAAAGTTCAGTGTAGCGACAACGAGAAGGACTGTACTTGGGAGACAGAGGACAAGATCCGAGATGCGTATCCTGATCTGCTTTGAGGGTATGTTCTATATTTGTTTTATATAGACTTATTAGCTGGTAAAACATACTAGCTTTCGTTTGCATGGTGGTTATGCTTGTTTGTAGTCCTTACTGAATTTCGAGGACGAAATTCTCTAAGGGAGGAGCTTGTAACACCTCTGATTTTTGTTTAACATTATTCAGGACATTTAATTAGATAAATTAAATAGAATAATGTGGTTAATTAAGGAGTTGAGATTTAATTGTCTATTAACTTAGCCGCGGCTAAACTAATGAATGTATAAGTATAGTTTATAATTTATAAGTTAGGAAAATAAGAGGAGGGCAATATGGGAATAGTCACACACATATACCCTTAAACCCTCCCTTATTCTCACCTACCATTTCATAAATCAAAAAAAATCAAAAAAGAGAAGATATAGCCATCCATTAAAACACCTTAGGATATCAGCAAACTTGGAAGATCCAAGAGAGAAAGCTAGAAGATTAAAGCTAAGGCAAATCTCAAACTCCAACAACTTAATCAAGGTGAGTATAAAATCATCTCATTTTTCCTTGTTTTGGTTCGGTTATGGATAGTAACCGAATGTATTTTGCTGTGTTGATCATGTTCGGATCTAATAATCATTGTTTGGATAGAATAATGATTTATGGTGATTTATTGGAATTTTTATGGAATTAAAATAATGGGTTTTAAAGTAAAAACCTTAGTAAACGACCTCCAAACGACTTGATTTTTGGATATGTTGTGTAAAACGTAATTTTAGAGATGAGTTTGTAATTTCATAATTTTCAGAGTTAATAGGAATATTTTATGAATTTCCTAAGGTGAAAAAGGCATTTATTATGAGTTTTAATTATTAAAAATAATAAAATAATGAATTATTCCCCGAAATTTTTATATGATGTAGAAAATCTTATTTCAGATTTTTGATGAATTTTTGGGATATTCCCAAGTGATTTCGATTTATTATGAATTTTCTAAGCTAAAAAGACTTAATAATTATATTAAAATATTAATATAACTAATTATTTTGAAAATAATTTTTAAAATAATAAATCTGATCTATAGCAGTTTTTCTGCAAATAAAGTGTTAAAGTATGTCGTTAACCAATAGGATTTTGACAAAAGATAGGAGTTTGTGAAAAGAATATAATTTAATTAGCAAAATAACAGTTTTCAAGTTATTTACAACTCTGCCATTCAACCTTTCGACTTAGATCATTCTGCAGCACTTCTGGACCCTTCTGCAGCATTTTGGAAGAACCTTTCGACTTAGTAACCTTTCGAATAAGTAACCTTTCGACTTAGATCATTCTGCAGCACTTTTGGACCCTTCTACAGCATTTTGGAAGAACCTTTCGTCTTAGATCATTCTGCAGCACTTCTGGACCCTTCTGCAACATTTAGAGTTTTCAAGTTTTTCTTAGACGAATAAAGCTTCCGGAAGCGTGCAGGAGGTAGATAGTAATTTAGAGTTTTCTTTTCCGCTGTGTATTTGGATGTAAAGGCAGATTTATTAGCCTTACTATATATACTCTGATCAACCAAGCGGGCATCTTCAAATGTCGCTCTTGGAGTATTTGTAATAACTATATTTTGCTGAACGTGGTTAACGTATTTTGGGATTATGTAATGAACATGAAATGTTTTGATTTGAATGTGGAAATATGTTTTTGAATTGTTAAATTTTTTTTCCCATATTATTGCGATCTATGTATCAATGTATCTAGCACCACCGTATTTGGTCGCCGAAGCTTAATAACTATGCATGACTACAACATCTGTAGCCGTTAGTTTTGGGCCTCCAAGTAGGGGGTGTTACATAGAGGTTGATGAGTGGACAGTTAGTCGTGTCCACTTTTTATCGAAGTTTGACCTTGTCGGGCTCTGAACAAGGCATAGATGTTCAGGCGGAATTGAAGCACAGATCAGGAACTAGATGGTCGATTCACACCCACTTTCCATTTCAAGTTCTTGCCCCCAAGTAAGGGGCAGATGGTAGATGATGAGCGGTCGAATCGTGCTCATCTTGATGATACTCCAAAGGCCCGATCATGGTACTTGGAGGTTGGTTGGCGCCTAACTCTGTGTACTTGGTCACCTGCATCGTTTGCAAGTAGTTTAGTTCAAGTTGGTCGTAGTTCAAAACATAACTAAAATTGAAATAAATTTTATTGATAGGTGAAGTAGCGTTCTTTGCTCGCTACTCCACTTTGCCTCGGCCTTTGTCAGCTGGAAGTCGACCGTAGGTGGTCAGATTGATAATCAACGGTCATTATTGGTAAGGGTCGGACGTTTCCTATCCACCATTCTGCGGGGCTTGCATATATTATTGAAGCTTTCCTTTCCGGATCAGCTCTTCGATTACATCTCGGAGGTGTCTGCAATCACCAGTGTTATGATTTTTTGTATCATGAAGCGTGCAATACTTCCCAGACTTCTTCTTGGTTTTTGTGGGCTCTCTCGGGGCTGGTTTCCTGTACTGCTCTAAGTCGCTAGTCTCCAAGTAGGTGTTTTTGATTGAATCATTCAATGGAGTGTATGTGTCGAATCTTGGGATTCTGGGTATCTTTTAGAACCCAAATTCTCATGTCGGGCCTTCATGCTGCCCGTCGCTTTGAATTCCTTTGACCAGCGAGCCTACATTATTATTTTTGCTAGTTCACTTCGCCGCCTCCTTGCATAGGGTCTGGTTCACTTTGTAACAGAAACGATTCAAGGTCGTTGGAGGCCCTCCAGGTAATCAGTTGCCAAAGTGTGTCTCGGGGTTGATTCCCCTTATCAACGCCATCGGTATGATATTCTCACTAGGATTGCTCACTTTAGTGACCGCGGTGTTAAATCTCTGCCAGAAGTCTTTGAGCCACTCGCCTGGAACTTGAGATAAGTTGGATAACGACATTGCATCCTTGGGGCTAGTCACATACATTTTGAATTGCTCGATGAAATTCTTAGCCAGTTGATTAAAAGAGGAGATGGATCTGGATGGTAATCAAATAAACCACATGATCACTATTCCTTCGAGGAATATGGGAAAGCATCAGCATTTAATGGCATCCGTCACTCTGGCGAAATCCATATGCCCCTCATACTTCATGAGATGTTGTCGGGGGTCTGTATTCCCAAAATGCCCCGGCATGGGCGGCATGTTGAATCCCATTGGATATTATACCCGTAGAATGACTTTAGTGAACGAGTTCCAACTAGACCAGATGCTCTAATCATCGTCAGTTTGGTCCTGGCTTTCTCTAACAAACTATTGTGTCATGGCTGTCAAGTCAGGTGATTAAAACCAGGTCAGTTGAGGGCAATCGCAATCTACACTAGGAACTTGAGCCGGTAACTGATCCCAGTTCGTGTCATATCGCCTTAGTTCTCCTACCCCTGCGAATATTGTTTGAGTAGCGATTGCTCTTCTATTGCTTGGCACTACGCTGTGGAATTTTTTTTATAGTTTTTTTAAAATGAACTGATCCCTTCCTTCTTCACCGTTTGAGTGGTAGTTCCTCATCCATTGCTCGACTTTTGGAAGTACCATTTTAGGGAATTTTTTTAATTGTCGCAAGAGATCATTTCTAAACCCCTAAGAAGGAGGGATCAGATACGATCCCTTTTTAAATGCGGACATAGCCAATGTCCTAGTATGATGGAGCTATAGCAAACAAAGGGTCCGGTCTTGTATGGGATCGGTTGTAGTTGAGTGTGTTGCAGGAATCGGTTGAACAAGGGTTCGGTTCTTGATGAATGCGGCATAGGGATCGGTCAAATGATGCTGGTGGAGGGATTGGAGCGGTTGACATGTGAAAAAGTGATGGGATCCCTACAAAGCTGAATTGCCATGGTGAGGGATCGGATTTGATCCCTCCATTTAAGCATACTTAGCCATTTATGGCTCTACTAGCTTGACTGTGAACTTTAGCATCTGATCCTATGGACTTGCATATATAAGTGAACTCGATCCCTACCAAATGAACATGAACAACTCCAAACAAGAACCCTAGCATCATCATTTCCTTCAACAACACGAGAAGTAGACCTGGTTGCTCCAACCATGGCCGATAGTCTCCTTATAGATCTCTTTCAAATTTGAATAGAATAGGGATTCAATCAAGCTGAGAATTGATTTTCAGAGTGAAAGCACCAAAACTTTTGTACCAAAAATTGGCACAACACATAAGAAATTTGTAGTAGAGGAATAAATGAAGAATATTAAATGTAAATAGAGAGAATATAGTAGTAAAGCAATAAGAAATAAGCAAATAACAGAGACATTGCAGTTTATAGTGGTTCAGCGTTGTTTGCTTATGTCCATTTTGAAGAGATAGCTATATTAGTCACTTTGTAAACTGATTACAAGAGGGATCGGATGAAAATCCTTAATTACAAAAGAATACAAAGCAACCAGCAGCATAAAGATCCCAAAAATGAACAATCAAGTCGGTATTTATAGAGGAAGACGGTGAAATGTCTTCCTAAAAATTTGGCGGAAGGCTCTCCAGATCCATAAGGGCCCAAAGGAGGGATCGCATAGCCCAAATGCCAAGAAATAAGGATCGAGGCCGATCCCTATAATTGGTGATTTTGGGAGTGCGATCCCTTTGGGAGCTTCTCCATGTTCTATTATGCTTAGCCTCTAAGTTTCATGCCCATTGGATTAATAGAACTTGAGTTATTGATCAATCCTTATTGCAACATGTGATGTTGTCTGATTTAGGCCGATCCCTCTAGAGGAAAGAGGGTTGATCCCTCTTGTCTGTGCTTTTTGGAGTGCAATCCCTAGGGTGGACTCCCTAGGGTCCCCTCTTCTTGTTCCTAAAGTTTCATGCATATCCGACTTCTGGATTTTGAGATATCGATCGTTTTCTGTTAAGTTGCACTGTTTAGCTAAAGTAATCTTATCCCTTTGGTAGAGAGGGATCGTACCCGATCCATATTCTAGATTACACTATATTCCATGCTTAGAACCTTCTGTATAGCATATCTCTTGATTTCGTTCGATCATGGGTTCATATTATCACCTGTACTTGATTTCTGGACCCCGCAATCATCGCTCTAGGCTATTGGCCTTGATGACAGTCAAGTCTAACTTGTCTAGTTAGTTCTGATATAGTCGGGTCAAAATACCGGATAAACACTTGCCCCCCGAAGTACGTCTTGTGTCGAACATGACGTGCTTTAGATCAAAGAAAGTTAGAGTCATCAGGAAGAATTCCATTCAATTTTCCGAACAGTGCTATCCTTCCGTTGGATTGTCTTTTTCAAAGAGTTGCATCTCTCTCTGTATGCTGAGACGCTTGGTCGATATCCGATAGTATAAATTCTGAATTGTATTCCATCAATTGCTATCTATATCCGGTTCTACGGGGCTAGTAAGCTTTGGCTATCTTATCTAGTTTCGCCTTTGAAAGCTTCAGGTGAGAATTCAATTTCTATCGATTTTAAAATTTGAATTTTTAGGATGCACACGTGCACGTTCATGTACACTTTCATGTCGTTGGCCTCCGGGTGTGAACCTATGCTCACGGGACACCGCAAATTCCTTGTAGTTTAATTGCAATTCCTTGTTTATTTTTTTTATATAATTAAATAGGTTTGTAATAAGTCACTTGATGAGAAGGTACTTCAAGTTCTACAAGGTTGACGGCCTCGGAGCCATAAGCAAGAAAGAATGGAGTATGGCCAGTCGCAGACTTGTGGGTGGTTCTGTATGCCCATAATGCTGATGAGAGTTCGTCGACCCACTTGCCTCTAGCCTTTTCCAAATGCTTCTTCAGAATGGACTTTACGATTTTGTTAACAGGTTCGACTTGTCCATTAACACGAGGGTGAGCAACTGCTGCGAATCTTTTCAATATGATGCCGACGGTAGAAGTCTTTGAATTCAGCTGTTAAATTAGGTTCCATTATCAGTTACAATGGTTCATGGAAGGCCAAAATGATAGATAATGTTCCAGACAATAAAGTTGATTAGTTTCTTCATTGTGATTATGGTTAGAGGTTCTGCTTCAGCCCATTTGGTGAAGTAATCAACTGCTGCGATGGCATACTTGGAACCACCTTTAGAGATCAGTAAGGAACTAATAATATCTATACCCCATGTGGCAAATGGCCATGGACTGGCCATTTGTTTAATTTCGGTCGGTGGAGCTCTCGAAACTTTTGCACACATCTGGCACTTGTCGCATTACTCAGCGTAATGAGTAGCATCTCGGTTGACAGTTGGGCAGTAATACTCATAACGGAGAATTTTCTTTGCTAGGGTTTGCCTCCCAGTGTGATCGTCACATTCCCCTTCATGAACTTTCATTAGGACTCGTTTTATTTCATCATGAGCGATACATCGAAGCAGGGGAATGGAAAAACCTTTTCTATACATGACTCCATCCTGAATGATATATCGTGAAGCTTTGCGGAAGGTTTGTCGTCTTTCATTCCTTTGTTCGAGAAGGACTCCCCGTAGCAAATAATCTTTAATCGGTGTTATCCACGACTCCTTCTTAGGCTCCGCCTCTAGTACCCAGTCGATTTCCATTTGGTTTATGCTCGGAGCATCTAGTACTTTGACTGGAACAAAGCCCATTTGTTGTGCACCCCCGGTGCTAGCAAACTTTTCCAATGAGTCGACCTCTTTGTTTTGATCCCGGGGAATGTGCGTGATGTCATAATACTCAAAGTCAGTCAATAGCTCTTAGACTAGGATAAGATATGGAGAAAGTCGTTGTTCATTATCCTGGTAATCTTCCTTGACTTGGTATACCACCCACTGGGAATCAGAAACGATTTCAAGAGATTTTATTCCCGGTTCTCTTGCAAGTTTGAGTCCAGTAACCAGAGCTTCATTTTCGGCTTTATTATTCGTTGTAGGGAAGTCAAGTTTCAAAGCATAGCATATTGATCGATCCTCCGAAGTTACTAGTACGACTCTTGGTCGAGAACAACGATCGTTGGAGGCTCCATCTGTATACATTTCCATCGGATGGTAGGGGATTCATTATTCTGGGCTTTATCGAGGCTAATGGATTTTATGTGACGTCGTTATTCTTCGGCACTATTTCTTTGAGCATCTTCAACGATGGTGATAGTAGTAACATTTGCTCCCTAGTGTGAAGAAACCATTAGCTTTTTAAGTCAATATTATTGGCGTCATTCTCTTTCCCGTCTTTTGGTCTTCTTGTGCTCATCTATCCGTACATTTAAATCAAATCCAACGGCACCCATTTCTTACTTCTTCTTATAAATATGTAAGCTTCTCTTCCTTTCATTTTTTACCTGCAATTTCAAAAAATTGAACAAACAATTAAGTTCTCAAAATTAGCTGCAAGCCCAAGCTCTTTTATAGTAATTTTCTACACTCAGGTATGACATTTGTCTTAATTAACCCATAGATTAGTTTTTTATGAATTTTATATTGAAATCGTAACTAGGGTTTTGCTCAGATTTTATTACTTTTGAAATCATCAATCGAGTTCAATTATCTGGTTCTATAACCTAAATTTTTTGTGAATTGTTATTATTAACCTTCCATAATATTAGATAGCTGTTATGTGGTGTTGATTTGGGGATTTGGGCATTTTCTGTTTTATGATGAAATGGGTAGTATATCAAACCCAGACCCGCTACTACTTAGACTCGTGTTGGTGTCGTCGCTCATGATGTAATTGATAAACTTGAAGTAGGTCGAATAACCCTGTAGCTGTCAATTCATTGGCGTAATGTCTCAACATCATATATATAAACTTCGATATCAATCGACATGGGTTGGAAAATTGATATGTTCTAAGTTGACTCACCAATAAAAGCACCATATTAGGCTTGAAACTCGATATTCTGTTCACAACACTGTTACAACGAAATCGACATTAACATTCGGTGACATTGTCATTATAGTCAAAATCGACAAAACGTTATATTATCTTTTTATTTCATTAGCTGTCGTTTTTGACCCAATGCTTTTATATTGTGAGCAATCCATCTAGAATTATAAATGTCACTGTTATTAGAATACTTAAGTTAATCAGATGCGATGTGATAATACTGGTATGATCCTCAATGTCGACAAGACTCTTCATTATTCTACTACTGATCAAGATGTGATGCGGTAACCTTTTATTACCGAAAGATTGTGTATACCAATTAGTTCCTAAGTTATTTAATTACAATTGATGTTGTCACTCACTGATTCATATTAGCTCATGTTGTGGCCATTATTGGTAGACGTTATCTCTCATCATCGTCATTCATTGATGTTGACGCTTTTTATTACTTCAATTTTAATTATAGTACCTGGGTTCACTAATGTTGTATGATGCTTGTCGTTGTTATAACTCTTGACTTAGGTTTATTAATATCTCCTAACCACTATTAAATCTTTTCTTCGTTACTTAATCATATTGATGATCCACACAGATTTATAAACGTCATCATCAATCAATTTTGTATTAATTAAAGTCGACATTGCGGCACTAGCATGTCCCACTACATCAATAATACCCTTTGTTAACCCATTATTTTGATAACTTACCATATTTTAGTATTAACGATTAAGGTGAAATATGATAACTTCCCATTGTTAAGAGAAAACGTATACTAGTTAAAGGCGACGACATTCAATCATAGTCGACGTCGCTTGCTTTTGACATTGATTCATGGTGCCTTAATTTAATGTTGGTGAGCTCTTTGTTTATCGTTGTTGTTTTATGAGTACTTTTCATGTCATGAACTAAGCTTTATTCAACACCATTATCTACAGACTATCTTCCTTAACACATTATGAGCAATTTAACCGGTTAGCTTATTGACAATCCATGTTGTCATTACTCATTGATGTCGACGACATTTATTACTTCATTGTTAATTATAGTTGCAAAGCTTATTATCATTTTACATCATGAGTTGATTACATGTTCATTCCTACTCAAATTTTGTATTATTCTCTCATAGGGCTCTCTATTAAGATTAAAACTTATATTTAATAATAAATTTGTCATATGCCATTTAAGAATTGTTTCCTTATAGCCGGTTCAAATTTTGTTATTTAGATAATGACAGGTTATTTAGACCACAACGTATTAAAATTTCCTATAACATGAACATTGTCATTTCTCAAGTTTAGAATAATATCACCTGGCAGGTTAATGGAAGGTCAACAAGTAGTGCCTCCACTACCAACGCAGCTCGCAAAACATATATGGGTAATTTGTGGATCTGATTTGCATTCTAGTGCCAGACCTTAAAGTCGCCTGAACCCTAGTGCTCGATCTCATCACTGTTGTGTCCTCCTCATCTGCTCTTATGTTGTGAGTAAAATCCTTAACGAACTATCGATTTCCACTTTTAGATGTTTAGATGTTTGAATGGATGAGTTTCTGAATTTAATGAAGTGAGATGATTATGAATACTATAATCGAGGGGTGTTACATTTTTTATATGATTTTCCAAGAAAATGGCACAACAAAGTTCCAAAACATTTTTAACAAAGTTGTAGGAATGAATATAATTTTTGATTTCAGAACTACTAATTTTGAAATCAACGGTATGGGCAAGTTTATTAACTACAAGAAGAAATAAAAAAGGTGCAGGCAACCAAATGCTATCATGTGCCGGGTTTTTACTTTGAAATCATACTTTTTTAGAAATAAAAAAAGGTGTAGGTATCTAATTTTCAACATTATCTTAGCCAACTTTGAAATCATATGTTTTACTTTACTTCAAGGTTGACTATATCAAACCTCCTTGAATTTTTTATGCCATCATCACTTCATATTTACAGTTATCATCCTGATTTATTGCAATTTTATTATTACTTCTATACTTTATTTGGTAAAAAGGTTTACAGTATTGTTTCTAAATCCATACTAAATCATTAAAATGAAATATAATGGAGATTAAAATCCATCACTTGCCCTTAGTTTGGAATTAAAAATTAGACCTTTCTGAAAAGCTTGACTGGAAATGGTGTTGTAATACCAAATTTAATTCATTCTCTACACTTTTCAACATGTTTATGTAAATAATGTATTAAGGTATATTTAATGTTATAAACGTTGTTTGCATATATGATAAACTACTATATAGATGATGAAAGCATAAATGTAAGTATAATAAATTAATTTTTGTAAATTTGAAACATTCCCATTTTTTGCCATATATGTAAAAAATAACTGGTTGTAAATATGTTTTTGTTTTTTATATAACTACATATACATGAGGTTATCTATCATACTAATTCACCACATTGTGGAATACATTCAGTTTGTTGCTTATATGGTAGACAACTAATGATGATTTTTCATAGTTGTATTTAAGACAACTGTGCTACTATTGGCATCCAGAAAACTACTTTTAGCTCGCAGAACTAAAGGCCACCTTACAAAGTTTGCTTCAGTGCTTCCGAACATCAACTATTGTTTTCTTTTAATAAACAGATGCCCAAATATTTCAATAATATAGCATTATCCATCTTCTTTTTTCATATTTTCACTAGCAAACAATTTTTCATTTGAAACCACAAGTATAATGGTTTGTTTTGTGCCCTCCATCTAACAATGAAAAAAATATAAGGAAAAAAATGCATAAACATTATATGGTGAAAAATTACAGTTCAATAAATTACATTGAAATTTTCAATTACAATATCATCAAACATTATATCCTCTTTGTGATCATCAAAATCAAGATCATCCACAAAATTTTCGCATAACTTTAGTTAAGGAGGTTTTTCTTTTGGCATTTAGGTTTGAAAAAATTATTTTCTAATGATGTTTAAAGACAGTTCACGTGATTTTTGCTTATGGTTGTTTAGGGCTAAATGAGAAAAAAGGATCTTGGTGGCCTTAAGCGCATTAAAAAAATTCATAAGTAATAAAAATTTGATGGTAATCAGAAGCATTTTTCAGGGTGCCAATAGTAACATACTTAAGAAAATTTCTTGCTATTTTGAATCTGCCCATAGAAATAAAAAGTCTTGATTTATTTTGATAATTACTCAATAAATCTTATTTGATGAATCTAAGCATGATCGGATAATTAAAATCTCAAAATATATCAAAAATAAAAATCCCAAAAAAAATTCTAGTATTCCATTGTTCGCTTCAAGCGAGACAAAATTTATCAGTTTAAATTTGATTGGAAATAGCAAAGATGGAGAAGTAACAACACTTGTACGTTTTACAAATAGCAGCTACTACATTTATGACTACAGCATTGTTCCTGGAAAATCTTTTTATGGGAAAAGTACAAGGATAGTAATAAAAAGTTACTACGTATCTAAATTTGTCCATTACAACAAGAATTATCCATAGGTGAATTATAACAACCCGGAGTTTTCGACTTTCGAAAATTCGACATCGATACTCACTTTATCGACTGCCGAGCCATCGAATGCCGGAAACCCGAAAAGTTATGGTTTTAAAAAGAAGAAAAAGGTAGAAGAAGAAGAAAAGAGTAGAAGAAGAAGAGAAGAAGAACAGAACAACATCAGAAACAGAAAACAATATCAGAATCTCACATATCGCAGCGGAACAATATATAATAGATAATTACTAGTCTTTTAAAACAGAGAACTATATCAGTTTATACATACATCAATCATCAGAGTCAATATACAACAATGGACAGTTATAATAACTTGTCCTCATACAAAATACACAGCAGAATAAATAATATCAGATACAAATACTACGTCTCGTCCTCCAGCTTGCTTCCAAAGCTCCAGAATATCCTGATAACATAACTCTAGGCTGCCCGTGTGGAAATTGGTGGGCACCCAGAGTTTAGAAGGGAAACAATAAACTCCGAGTCAGTCATGGTGACTGGTGTGAGATCGTAAAACGGTTATTCTTTAGAATAAACAACAGGAAAACTTTAATGTCAATTCGCAATGCTTTTGGAAAATGAAACTACCATAAGACCTCCAACCACACACACAATGCAAACGCAGACTTGGAGGAGATTTCTTTTTATGTTAGTCAAAGATGCTTACTACGCAAAATCAAATCATTTTTGATATTATTATTAGTGCATAGTGGAAAATCATTTCGAAAGTAGAATATAAATCTTAGCCAGCATAGGTACCATTATATTATGCCTGCTATAGCTGCCTCCTGAGGAGACAGGTTATACAATTGAAATCGTAAAGGCTCGTATTGTTTCTTTAGATTTCCAACAAATGGTCAGGCTAAGGAACTTCCTTTTCCACGATGGGTACGTCCCTGGAATAGACGACCCGTGAAATAACCTAACATTACGGTTAGATCTCTGCCAACACAAGGCCGGGTTACCTCTGCAAAAATAGGTAACTACTGACACGCGTATGCCATCCCCCGATCGTCACCGATCTTCCCGAGGATCCCCGATTCGCAACAACCACAAAGCAATAAATTTGCAGCAACCACAGAGGTTAAGTATCTGGGCTCCATACCATGATACCACCTTTATCCAGAAGGAATGACATACACTAAGGGGCGCTACTCCCTAGAACCTTGCCGCATCCTTCCTGTTTTGACCATTTCCGGGGTGTGAGGCTCGACGAAGTCTCGTCCACAAAGCTACGCTTTCTACAAAGCCATGCTTCGGGTCAAACAAAATGATCAACCTATGATCACAAAGATATAAGATCAAACAAATGATCATATCGCAAATGATCAAACACTGATCATTTCACAGCAACACTCAGTATGCCACGTTACCAAATTGGGAGTATATCGCTGATAAATTTCAACTACATAACCTCTGAGCTCGTACGTCTCAGAGAAGGGTGTTAAGCTAAGAGAATAAATTCTCCGCCACCAACAGAAATGTATTTGAAAGAAATCAGCTTTATATCTCAAATTGTAACGTCAGACACACATCCATACAAGTCTGTTCCTGGATCGAACAGAACCGAAGGCACTTCTCACGAAGCCCTTGCATATCCGGATAAATTTCAATCGCGTCAGGACTTCCCGTCACTAAGGGTGATAAAACCTCTAAACCGGATATCAGCCGATGTAGAGTAACTCGACGGTAATCCTTCCGTTTTCAAAAATATCTGGTCTTCAACACCGGTCTTCAAATGCGATTCATAACGACGTATCACATATTCGGAATGGGTTATACGACCCCATGGTCCTTTCCCGGCTAACCCGAATAGTGAGCGCTTATTCAAAAATAAGTGTGGCATTCAAATTCATCCAATTCACAACAAATACCTACTCAAGGTAATTATTGATAGTCGGTTATTTAACTATCAATAAAGATGCGCAACATCATCAGATTCCAAATAATTTTCCAAATTATTTTATCTTCCAAAATATCTTTACTAGATATAAAATTTCCACACTTAACCGTTTGAAAACAAATTTCAAATATTCACTTTTCAAATTATCTTTAAAAGATAAAGTTTCAAACCCTTCGTTTCATATTGGAAAAGCAATTCCATACTTATTTAAAATAAGTAATTCACAAAACTATTTATTTTCAACATTTGAAAATATTCAATATACTTAAATCAATATTAAGTATATATTTCATTCTTTAAGGAAATCATTTATTATAACAACATCTATCTGAGTCAAAACGAATGTTGCGTAAAACATCGTTACGACGACTCAAAATCACTAGTATAGGGATTCGGATTTTTAGATAGATATATGTAAATCCCAATACTACATAAAACATTTTCTTTCGAAAATCATTTACTATAACAACAGTGTTATAGTCCATCGTATTCACTTTCTTCTCGAAAACGTCTATTTCAACAATGAATGTTGAAATCTATGATTTCGATAGTTCACACGTTTTAAAACATCTTTTAAAACAATTAACTTCATTTCAAATATCACTTTCCCGAAACCATATCCATTTTACTTAAAAAAAATATATTCACTGTCCAAAATCGTGAATATATCTCCTTTAATAATCTTCTATATTTGATTTATCAAATCCAATTGATTTCGAATTTATAAAACAACGTTTATAAATTCTATTTCTATTTTCTAACAACTTCAATTTAATAAATCTCCTTTGTTAACTTCTAAAATTTCACTTATCAAAATAAGTGATTTTCGGATTTATAAACAATGTTTATAAATCACATTTCTATTTATAAAAACTTCAATTTATAAATCTCCTTTGTTAACTAATTCAATTCATAACTACATTTTTTATACCAACTATCCATATTATAAGTTGAATACTTATAATTCATTTATTCTACAAAATCATTTCCATTTATAAGTTCACAATTTATAAATTTCATTCACTTATAAATTCTTAAAAATTCATTTTAACGCTTATAAAACTCGTTTTATAATACAACCACTTTAATTTATAAAATGTCAACTTTATAAACCTTTTAAGTAAACCGTTTATAATATTTTAAAAATCTCAATTTAAAACATTTTATAAATCAATCAACTATTTATTCCAAAAAATCACTTTTCGGTTATATTTCACAAAAATCTAAATTTATATAACTTTAAAATTTGAACGTTTATTTATTTTAAGATGAATCACTTCAAAAATTAAATAAACGTATATTTTCAAAATTACTTTAAAAATCCTTTTTAAAGTAAAATCGTTATTTTTAAACTTCAAAATTGAATCTAATGATGCAACGCACCAATTAGTCCATCACACATCAAACATCATATATCATCATATGAGAACAGAATATATATCAATATCTGTAAATAAATAAATACAGTTGAGGAATCCAGTTGGATCCCTCCAACCTGTTTCCCTGCATCCACAGACGTTAGCACAATACCAATTCCACTTCGAGGTGGAATATCGCGGTATATGGGTTTTATAAAAATAATCCGCTTACTAACGGCGCAATAGGGTCTCATCCGCTATACGAGGCGGGAAATCAATCAATCCAATATATACATATGCCAATATGTATATATTGCTATATATAGATATATATCCTACTATATCTAATATCACATACAAACAGTCAATCATCAATCAATAACTGTAAAATCAACTTTTCATTTGAGTGAGAAAAATCTCACCTTCGCTTTTAATTTGCAATCCAATCCCATTTCCATTCCAGTTTGTTTTCTCCATTTTTAACCTTGTATAAATAATTTATACACTTTATTAATATTCGAGATAATTGAATAACAAATTTTCATTTGGTAATTTTAATTTTTCAATGGTTTTATTTTAAACCTATTTCTTTTAAATAAATTTACTTAACTCAAAATAAATCCCCTTTATATAAATCTTTCTCTAGTAATCTAAATAGTTTTAAATAAATCAATTTAAACAATACATTTAAACTTTACTTCCTGTAAATAAACAAACAGTAAACATTTGCTTTTCTTTTTACTGTAAAAATTATGTTTATATTTTTAAAATCTTAATTCAACAAATTTCTTAAATCTTAAGCTAGTGATTTAATTTTAAAACAAATTCCTTTTGGCAAATTTAATTAACTAAAAATTAAAGTTAAGACTAAATTTTTTTCCTCTGTTTTACCTGTATATTAACTTACTGTAAACTGCAGAAAAATGAAATTTACTTTACTGTTTATTTTTTTTCTCAGTAAAATTGAACGAGAGAAAATTTTATACCTTCCCTGTCGAAAAGTTCATGAGCTCGTCCTCCTCGCTTTGCCCACGTTCACCTCTATCCATCCCTAGCCGTTGCTCCACTTCGTCGACGCCTACAGCCGCCTTCGCGAGTCGTCGAAAGCCATCCCAGCGCTCCACGCGAACCTCCTCATTCATCGATCGAAGCTCGCGACCCCAACCTGCTCGACGTCGCCCCTATCGGCCTCGTCGACTAACCTATGCCACCGTGCCCTAATTGCCGAAGTCGAAGTTGAACTCCATCGCGCTGTGCTCGCACTCGTCCAAATCGTGATGCTGCTGCCTTTCGTCGTCGCGATTTCAGACATCGCGATGCCCTTAATCTCGCGAACGCGAGAACGTCCCACTCCCATTTATTTTCGTTCGAACGTAGAGGAGGAATTGACTGAAGAGGGAATTGGATTTGAATTAGTGAATGAAATTGAAGGAAGAGAGGGGGACTCGTAATTCATTTTTATCTCTGAGGAGGCCGTGATTTTCTTACAGGCTTCGGCCATTTTTAACTTCGAACGAGATGATTTTCGTTTTGTTTTGAATCTGAGGGGAAGACGGCAATTTAAAATTGAGGAGACATGGGTTGCACGACTTCTCCCCGTGATTCCCTGCGTGGTTGAAGGAACGAACGTGCTGTAGTTGACCAGATTTAAATATTAAATTTAATTTTGAATTTGATTTGATTTCAATGTGTTTGCTCGCCGTACGGTCACGTATTAACTCCGAAAAATACGAAAATTGAAATCCAGTAATATTTCAATATTACGGACCCAATGGAACTGGTTTCATCGAATTCCGAGACTGTTTGAAAAATGACTATTTTATATATCGGTTCGAACAATTAAATTCAAAACTGAGCAGATTGTTTCCAAATCGATTTCTGAAGCTTCCATTATCCTCAGTATTATAAATACGAATTTTAAAAGTTTTCGAAATATTTTTCTTCAGCTTAAAATTGAAGACTCAAATTTTTATTCAACATTCAATAGATTAAATTTTATAATTTAATCGCCAATTCAAAGTTATATCGAGGATTCAAATCAAATTATCGTTCAAATATTTAAAATTAATTAAATATTCTCAATTTAATTTGTTCAAAATTCTGGGTCGTTACAGACTTCCCCCCTTAAAAGAATTTCGTCCTCGAAATTACATGTTAGGGAAAAATGGTCCTTAACTCGTCTACTATTTTTAGCAATCCACTAGTTTTATCAATTTATCAAAACAAATCTTTCTACTAAAGATTCGTTATCAATTCAACTAAATTTCTAACTTCAATTATAGTTTCCCAAACAACATTGTTTAACCTCTTAAATTCAAATTCAAATCTAAATTCAAATTTTAACTTTCAAAATTTTCTCAAATTTTTTCTAACACTCGAAATTTTCGAAATATTTCGCCAGCGTCTCCTCTACGCGGCTAACACGGCACGACTACAAAACGTCCCTACGGACTCTCAGATTTCAAAAAGAAAAGAAAAGGCCAAGCGGCTAGACAAGAAATCAGCAAATCTCATATTGAAATTCAAATACTTACCTTTTGTCGAGCAATTCAAATACATCTTTGAAAGTCAAATTTTCCAACTCCTTTATAACCTGTATATCCTACTAGCCATCATATCTAGTTATACTATTCAGACCATTTTGCAAATTCTATTACAAAATTTTTCAATATATACTTCTTATATCATTTTTACTTCACTGTTGAAGTTACATATCTATTATCATTCAATTTTACATTTCAAATTTCATTTGAATTCAATTCACAATTTCAATTCAATTTGAATTCTATTTTAACTTCTGAATATTGAATTTATCAATTATCTTTCATTCATAACTGCACTATTTTAAATTAGTTTCAATTACTAATTCATCACAAATTCTAATTCACTTTATTCAAATTTGTTTTCAACATTCAGTTTCAATTCCAGTTTTATTCTTTTGTTCATTCCCAAAATTTATTTACAATCCACTATTTTGGTTTATAACCACTTATATTAAACTGGATTTCAAATTTCATATGAATTTAATTCATTTCAAACCATATTAATTTGACATTTCTTCAATTAGTTTCAGTTACTAATTTTATTTCAATACTTTACTTTACAAATTCGAAATGAATTTTTCAACATTCAATTTACTTTCATTAATTGATTCACTTGTACTTACATTAATTTAACTCCATCCTTTAAGTTAAATTTATTCTATCAAAATTCAACTTGTATAAGTTATCAACTTAGTAACATTTCATAAACATTTTAATATAGCATTCCAGAGTCTTTTAAATCTTTTCAAAACCATTTTTGAAAACAATTCAAATCATCCTTTGAATTTCCAAAACAAAACTCAATTTTCCAAACAACTTTCATTAAAAACAATTTGGCAGCAATTCCTCTTTTGGAAACCCGAAAATGGACACCAATGATGCCGCGGTCATCATCGAAGTTATTTTCCAGCGACCGAAAAGAGTTTAGAGCTTTCATCTCTCCAAAATACTTTTCAAAACCTTTGAAATTCATTTTCAACTGAAAAAAGATTTAAACTTTCCAAATCTCCAAAATTTTCAAATTCTTTTCAAAACATTTTCAAATACTTCTCTGGAATTCTATTTTCATTTATAAATCACGTTTATAATTTACATTCCTTAATTTCATTTGTATGTGAATTTATTTCTTAACTTTGGAGTTATGATTTCAATTTCTTATTTAATTACAGTGATAATAATTTAATATTATTACTTCTAACAACCATGCAACCATATACTATAGTAATTCATAGAAAAACATTTTTTTATATACAAAAATAGTTTTGGGCAAAATTATCTCATTCACCCTATTCAAAAACAATATTGTGCCGAATTGTTCTATTCAAGCGTTTAGAAACCCCTTCGATACAGTTTTGCAGACTGTGCCGACGAAGGTTCATATACCACTCAATAAACCAATCATCACAATACAAAACAAATTTATATTCACTAACAAATACGCGCTCATATCTATTATTACACTCAAACTCATTCTAGAGTACTACTGACTCTATCTCTAACGAGTAACACCCAACAGAGCAGGGTTGTCGCTTAACCATATGCTCTGATACCAAATGTAACAACCTGGAGTTTTCGACTTTCGAAAATTCGACATCGATACTCACTTTATCGACTGCCGAGCCATCGAATGCCGGAAATCCGAAAAGTTATGGTTTTAAAAAGAAGAAAAAGTTAGAAGAAGAAGAAAAGAGTAGAAGAAGAAGAAGAGAAGAAGAACAGAACAACATCAGAAACAGAAAACAATATCAGAATCTCACATATCGCAGCGGAACAATATATAATAGATAATTACTAGTCTTTTAAAACAGAGAACTATATCAGTTTATACATACATCAATCATCAGAGTCAATATACAACAATGGACAGTTATATAAACTTGTCCTCATACAAAATACACAGTGGAATAAATAATATCAGATACAAATACTACGTCTCGTCCTCCAGCTTGCTTCCAAAGCTCCAGAATATCCTGATAACATAACTCTAGGCTGCCCGTGTGGAAATTGGTGGGCACCCAGAGTTTAGAAGGGAAACAATAAACTCCGAGTCAGTCATGGTGACTGGTGTGAGATCGTAAAACGGTTATTCTTTAGAATAAACAACAGGAAAACTTTAATGTCAATTCGCAATGCTTTTGGAAAATGAAACTACCATAAGACCTCCCACCACACACACAATGCAAACGCAGACTTGGAGGAGATTTCTTCTTATGTTAGTCAAAGATGCTTACTACGCAAAATCAAACCATTTTTGATATTATTATTAGTGCATAGTGGAAAATCATTTCGAAAGTAGAATATAAATCTTAGCCAGCATAGGTACCATTATATTATGCCTGCTATAGCTGCCTCCTGAGGAGACAGGTTATACAATTGAAATCGTAAAGGCTCGTATTGTTTCTTTGGATTTCCAACAAATGGTCAGGCTAAGGAACTTTCTTTTCCACGATGGGTACGTCCCTAAAATAGACGACCCGAGAAATAACCTAACATTACGGTTAGATCTCTGCCAACACAAGGCCGGGTTACCTCTGCAAAAATAGGTAACTACTGACACGCGTATGCCATCCCCCGATCGTCACCGATCTTCTCGAGGATCCCCGATTCGCAACAACCACAAAGCAATAAATTTGCAGCAACCACAGAGGTTAAGTATCTGGGCTCCATACCATGATACCACCTTTATCCAGAAGGAATGACATACACTAAGGGGCGCTACTCCCTAGAACCTTGCCGCATCCTTCCTGTTTTGACCATTTCCGGGGTGTGAGGCTCGACGAAGTCTCGTCCACAAAGCTACGCTTTCTACAAAGCCATGCTTCGGGTCAAACAAAATGATCAACCTATGATCACAAAGATATAAGATCAAACAAATGATCATATCGCAAATGATCAAACACTGATCATTTCACAGCAACACTCAGTATGCCACGTTACCAAATTGGGAGTATATCGCTGATAAATTTCAACTACATAACCTCTGAGCTCGTACATCTCAGAGAAGGGTGTTAAGCTAAGAGAATAAATTCTCCGCCACCAACAGAAATGTATTTGAAAGAAATCAGCTTTATATCTCAAATTGTAACGTCAAACACACATCCATACAAGTCTGTTCCGGGATCGAACAGAACCGAAGGCACTTCTCACGAAGCCCTTGCATATCCGGATAAATTTCAATCGCGTCAGGACTTCCCATCACTAAGGGTGATAAAACCTCTAAACCGGAGATCAGCCGATGTAGAGTAACTCGACGGTAATCCTTCCGTTTTCAAAAATATCCGGTCTTCAACACCGGTCTTCAAATGCGATTCATAACGACGTATCACATATTCGGAATGGGTTATACGACCCCATGGTCCTTTCCCAGCTAACCCGAATAGTGAGTGCTTATTCAAAAATAAGTGTGGCATTCAAATTCATCCAATTCACAACAAATACCTACTCAAGGTAATTATTGATAGTCGGTTATTTAACTATCAATAAAGATGCGCAACATCATCAGATTCCAAATAATTTTCCAAATTATTTTATCTTCCAAAATATCTTTACTAGATATAAAATTTCCACACTTAACCGTTTGAAAACAAATTTCAAATATTCACTTTTCAAATTATCTTTAAAAGATAAAGTTTCAAACCCTTCGTTTCATATTGGAAAAGCAATTCCATGCTTATTTAAAATAAGTAATTCACAAAACTATTTATTTTCAACATTTGAAAATATTCAATATACTTAAATCAATATTAAGTATATATTTCATTCTTTAAGGAAATCATTTATTATAACAACATCTATCTGAGTCAAAACGAATGTTGCGTAAAACATCGTTACGACGACTCAAAATCACTAGTATAGGGATTCGGATTTTTAGATAGATATATGTAAATCCCAATACTACATAAAACATTTTCTTTCGAAAATCATTTACTATAACAACAGTGTTATAGTCCATCGTATTCACTTTCTTCTCGAAAACGTCTATTTCAACAATGAATGTTGAAATCTATGATTTCAATAGTTCACACGTTTTAAAACATCTTTTAAAACAATTAACTTCATTTCAAATATCACTTTCCCGAAACCATATCCATTTTACTTAAAAAAAATATTCACTGTCCAAAATCGTGAATATATCTCCTTTAATAATCTTCTATATTTGATTTATCAAATCCAATTGATTTCGAATTTATAAAACAACGTTTATAAATTCTATTTCTATTTTCTAACAACTTAAATTTAATAAATCTCCTTTGTTAACTTCTAAAATTTCACTTATCAAAATAAGTGATTTTCGGATTTATAAACAACGTTTATAAATCACATTTCTATTTATAAAAACTTCAATTTATAAATCTCCTTTGTTAACTAATTCAATTCATAACTACATTTTTTTATACCAACTATCCATATTATAAGTTGAATACTTATAAATCATTTATTCTACAAAATCATTTCCATTTATAAGTTCACAATTTATAAATTTCATTCACTTATAAATTCTTAAAAATTCATTTTAACGCTTATAAAAACTCGTTTTATAATACCAACACTTTAATTTATAAAATGTCAACTTTATAAACCTTTTAAGTAAACCGTTTATAATATTTTAAAAATCTCAATTTAAAACATTTTATAAATCAATCAACTATTTATTCCAAAAAATCACTTTTCGGTTAGATTTCACAAAAATCTAAATTTATATAACTTTAAAATTTGAACGTTTATTTATTTTAAGATGAATCACTTCAAAAATTAAATAAACGTATATTTTCAAAATTACTTTAAAAATCCTTTTTAAAGTAAAATCGTTATTTTTAAACTTCAAAATTGAATCCAATGATGCAATGCACCAATTAGTCCATCACACATCAAACATCATATATCATCATATGAGAACAGAATATATATCAATATCTGTAAATAAATAAATACAGTTGAGGAATCCAGTTGGATCCCTCCAACCTATTTCCCTGCATCCACAGACGTTAGCACAATACCAATTCCACTTCGAGGTGGAATATCGCGGTATATGGGTTTTATAAAAATAATCCGCTTACTAACTGCGCAATAGGGTCTCATCCGCTATACGAGGCGGGAAATCAATCAATCCAATATATACATATGCCAATATGTATATATTGCTATATATAGATATATATCCTACTATATCTAATATCACATACAAACAGTCAATCATCAATCAATAACTGTAAAATCAACTTTTCGTTTGAGTGAGAAAAATCTCACCTTCGCTTTTAATTTGCAATCCAATCCCATTTCCATTCCAGTTTGTTTTCTCCATTTTTAACCTTGTATAAATAATTTATACACTTTATTAATATTCGAGATAATTAAATAACAAATTTTCATTTGGTAATTTTAATTTTTCAATGGTTTTATTTGAAACCCATTTCTTTTAAATAAATTTACTTAACTCAAAATAAATCCCCTTTATATAAATCTTTCTCTAGTAATCTAAATAGTTTTAAATAAATCAATTTAAACAATACATTTAAACTTTACTTCCTGTAAATAAACAAACAGTAAACATTTGCTTTTCATTTTACTGTAAAAATTATGTTTATATTTTTAAAATCTTAATTCAACAAATTTCTTAAATCTTAAGCTAGTGATTTAATTTTAAAACAAATTCCTTTTGGCAAATTTAATTAACTAAAAATTAAAGTTAAGACTAAATTTTTTCCTCTGTTTTACCTGTATATTAACTTACTGTAAACTGTAGAAAAATGAAATTTACTTTACTGGTTTTTTTTTCTCAGTAAAATTGAACGAGAGAAAATTTTATACCTTCCCTGTCGAAAAGTTCATGAGCTCGTCCTCCTCGCTTTGCCCACGTTCACCTCTATCCATCCCTAGCCGTTGCTCCACTTCGTCGACGCCTACAGCCGCCTTCGCGAGTCGTCGAAAGCCATCCCAGCGCGCCACGCGAATCTCCTCATTCATCGATCGAAGCTCGCGACCCCCACCTGCTTGACGTCGCCCCTATCGGCCTCGTCGACTAACCTATGCCACCGTGCCCTAATTGCCGAAGTCGAAGTTGAACTCCATCGCGCTGTGCTCGCACTCGTCCAAATCGTGATGCTGCTGCCTTTCGTCGTCGCGATTTCAGACATCGCGATGCCCTTAATCTCGCGAACGCGAGAACGTCCCACTCCCATTTATTTTCGTTCGAACGTAGAGGAGGAATTGACTGAAGAGGGAATTGGATTTGAATTAGTGAATGAAATTGAAGGAAGAGAGGGGGACTCGTAATTCATTTTTATCTCTGAGGAGGCCGTGATTTTCTTACAGGCTTCGGCCATTTTTAACTTCGAACGAGATGATTTTCGTTTTGTTTTGAATCTGAGGGGAAGACGGCAATTTAAAATTGAGGAGACATGGGTTGCATGACTTCTCCCCGTGATTCCCTGCGTGGTTGAAGGAA
This sequence comes from Allium fistulosum, assembly GCA_030737815.1. Lineage (NCBI taxonomy): Eukaryota > Viridiplantae > Streptophyta > Magnoliopsida > Asparagales > Amaryllidaceae > Allium > Allium fistulosum. Next base: position 869,559,528 of record CM060904.1, on the reverse strand, counting down.
CGAACGTGCTGCAGTTGACCAGATTTAAATATTAAATTTAATTTTGAATTTGATTTGATTTCAATGCGTTTGCTCGCCGTACGGTCACGTATTAACTCCGAAAAATACGAAAATTGAAATCCAGTAATATTTCAATATTACGGACCCAATGGAACTGGTTTCATCGAATTCCGAGACTGTTTGAAAAATGACTATTTTATATATCGGTTCGAACAATTAAATTCAAAACTGAGCATATTGTTTCCAAATCAATTTCTGAAGCTTCCATTATCCTCAGTATTATAAATACGAATTTTAAAAGTTTTCGAAATATTTTTCTTCAGCTTAAAATTGAAGACTCAAATTTTTATTCAACATTCAATAGATTAAATTTTATAATTTAATCGCCAATTCAAAGTTATATCGAGGATTCAAATCAAATTATGGTTCAAATATTTAAAATTAATTAAATATTCTCAATTTAATTTGTTCAAAATTCTGGGTCGTTACATGAATGCATGATGTTAGTCCCTGAGAAGTTGGTTTTGATGACAACAACCTTAGAATAAGATTATAAAATATAAATACTAACATTATTGTTTAGATATATATGTATATGCAGGATATATATACAGGTACCAAAGAATGAAGACTGTACGGTATAGAGATTCAAGAACTGATGAACTCAAGATCGAAGATATCAAGATTCAAGACTCATGAGTATCAAGATTATCAAGAGTTCAAGATTTCAAGATAAGTAATTTAGTTAGGAATTTTGTTAAAACTCCTAGAAAAGCAATGACATCTTAAAATCCATTTTATTCGTGGAATGGAATCCACTTCGAGCCCGTTAAAGGGATGGAACCCTAAGTAGGATGGAACCTACAAAAAATCTAGTGGAACATTGTTTTGTATCCACTAACTTTTATTCAAATGTTTTACAAAATTATATCTTGTTTTCAAAATGATTTCAAAATCTTCCTTTTTAAATCAAAAACATCTATCCTGGTTTTAAAATACTTTTAGCCTCAAAATAATCTTTATTTTCAATATCAAATTATCCTTGGTTTTAAACTATCTTTTAATTATAATATATTTAACTTTTAATATTTATACTTAGATTTAAATATAAAATTATAGTAAAATTTTATATATACCAAAATATTATTCTCCATACTTATTTATGTATTTTAACTATAGTTAAGTATATGTATAAAGTTTAAAATAGTTTAAATACAAGATAGAAGTTATTTTCAAAGAAAAACAAATTACCAAAAATAACTTAGGCTTGTCGACAACCCCAAGGACCCCTTGTCGACAAGGTGATAGTTTATTTCAAAAGTTTGAATTTCAAAGGAAGTGTCTATTCGTCATATCCTTTCACGAATAGACATGGCTGTTGTTCTACTATAAATAGGGGCTGTTTTAAACGAATTTACAATCATATTTTCTCTGATTTCACTCCTCTTCTTCTTCCACATTTCTTTACATACATTTTTACCATTACTCTACCGAAATCACCATTGAATCTAACTAGATCATCTCTGGTTTGATTCTCTATCACTATCTCAACAAGATCCCAGTGCTATTCAGAGTTATAGACTTCTTTGTATTCAATCGAGCGAGAAAAGGTGTGATTGTAGCCTGGAAAATCAATCGGGTGAACTTGTTGCCCGTAAAATCAAGTATCTCTACCTAGAGGATTGTGAATCTGGAGCGGTGTACCTCGTGGCCTTGAAATCGAGGGTGTAATTGTAAGAATTGATTTTGAAAGGAAATCTATACTTGTGTTACGGGACTGGATGTAGGGTAACTCCGAACCAGTATAAAATCCGGTGTGTTTTTTCCTTTATTGCTTTTACTTTATATCTGCATCTGTGTTTGATTATGTGATCATATCTGTGTCTGAATATTGCATACATTTGTGTTCAAATTAAGATAAACTCAAAAAGAATTAGTAATTTCTTAAAACACTATCCACCCCTCCTCTAGTGTTAATTATAGCCTTAAGATCCGTAATCCGCATTTCTCACATTTGGTATCAGAGCAAGGTTTTCAAAGTCTCATAATATGAATTTTGAAAAAGCTTTTAAAATGGCTATGTTTGAAAAACTTGTTAATACTAGTTTAGAAATATTCAGATCATCACTGTCTCATGAGTCTGCATATAATCGATATTCAAATTCAAGTTGTCTACCAAAATTGTATGATGTGTAGGAAACATGTTTTATGGGTGTTGAGGAATCAATCCACAATGGAAAAATTGTGCAGATCAAAAAGTATAAATGGATACTCGATAGTGGATGCTCTAGACACATGACTGGTAATCCGGATATGCTGAATGATATAATATACAAAGACGAAGGACTGGTTAACTTTGGAGACAACTCAAAAGAATATGTGATTGGCACCGGCAATGTCGGTAACTCTGAAACTCCTATTATTACTAATGTTTTGCTAGTTAAGAATCTGAAACATAATCTGCTAAGTATTAGTCAACTTTGCGATAAAGGATATAAAATTAAATTTGAAAAAGATAAGTGTCACATTGAAGATAATAATTCAACCATAATATTTGAGGGAATTAGGAAAAAGAATATTTATATTCTTAGTATGAAAGTTTCAAATGATAACCTTTGTCTTTTGGCAAATACAAGTGACCCTTGGATTTGGCATAAGAGATTTGGGCATTTGAATTTCAAACTTTTATCTAGACTGTCAAAACATGATCTAGTAAGAGGTCTCCCTAAAATGAATTTTAAAGTAGATAGTTTATGTGATGCATGTCAATTAGGAAAACTTAGAAAAAGTTCCTTTAAATTAAAAGATATGATTTCAACTTCAAAACCTCTTCAATTACTTCATCTTGATTTATTTGGTCCATCTCAAATTCAGTTAATAAATCACAGTAAATATGTTTTTGTAATTGTAGACGATTATTCTAGATTTACATGGACAATATTTTTGAAACATAAAAGTGATACTTTTGAAAGTTTTAAGAACTTTACAAAAAAGATTCAAAATCAACTTTCTGTAAAAATTATAACTGTCTGTAGTGATCACGGTGGTGAATTTGAAAATGAAAAGTTTGAGGAATTCTGCAATAAAAAGGGAATAACTCACAAATTTTCATTTCCAAGAACTCCACAACAAAACGGAGTAGTAGAACGTAAAAATAGGACGATTCAAGAGTGTGCGAGAACTATGCTTTCAGATAGTAAATTACCAAATCATTTTTGGGTAGAAGCAGTTGCTACCGCCTGTTATATTTTAAATAGAATTTTAGTTAGACCTTTAACTGATAAGACATCTTATGAACTTCTTCACGGAAAGAAACCTAAGGTATCTTATTTTAGAATTTTTGGAAGTAAATGTTTTATTTTAAATACAAAAGAGAACTTAGATAAATTTGATCCTAAATCCGACAAAGGTATCTTTATCGGATATTCTAATAGAAGTAAAGCATATATAGTGTTTAATTTAAGAACTAACACCATCGAAGAAACAATGCATGTTTCATTCGATGAAAATCTCAAAAAATTTGAAGATACAAATGATGAAGAGGATTTAATTACTCAAAATCAAGAGTCAACTGAAACTAATAATGAAATTAATCATCCTAATAAAAAGATTAAACTTTTAAAAGATCATCCTATAGAAAATATACTAGGAGATATGCAATATGCTGTTACAACTAGAAATCAACTAAGTAAAATGAGCAATGTAGCCTTTATATCAACTATTGAACCCAAAAATCCAAAAGAAGCATCAACTGATGATTCATGGATTTTGGCTATGCAAGAAGAACTAAATCAATTCACTAGAAATGATGTTTGGGAACTTGTTCCTAGACCTGAAAATAAAACTATAATTGGAACTAAATGGGTTTATAAAAATAAAATGAATGAACAAGGTGAGGTCGTTAGAAATAAAGCCCGGTTAGTCGCTCAAGGTTATTGTCAAGAAGAAGGAATAGATTGTGATGAAACCTTTGCTCCCGTAGCAAGATTAGAAACCATTAGGATTCTGCTTGCTTTCGCAAATCATAGTAATTTCAAATTATTTCAAATGGATGTTAAAATGCCTTTTTAAATGGATTTGTAAAAGAGGAAGTATATGTTGAACAACCACCACTTTTTGAAGATGAAAAATTACCAAATCATGTTTACAAACTTAAGAAAGCTCTATATGGTCTAAAACAAGCTCCTAGAGCCTGGTATGATAGACTAAAATCTTACTTATTACAATCAAACTTTGAAATTGGTAAAGTAGATAATACTCTTTTTACTAAAAGAAATAAAATGGATATTCAACTAGTACAAGTTTACGTTGATGATATCATTTTCGGATCAACTAATTTTGAAATGAATAAAGAATTTTCTGAAATAATGACAAAAGAGTTTGAGATGAGTCATATGGGTGAATTAAACTTCTTTCTAGGATTGGAAATAAAACAATTAGATAATGGTATCTTTATCAGTCAAGAAAAATATGCTAAAGGCCTAGTTAGTAAATTTGGTTTGACTACTGCAAGTGGAAAACCCACTCCTATGGCAACCAATGAGTACCTAAGTAAAGAAGATCTCTCGAAAGATGTAGATCAAAAATTATATAGAGTAATGATTGGATCACTACTCTATATCACTGCTAGTAGACCTGATATCATGCATAGTGTTTGTCTCTATGCAAGATATCAATCCCAACCTAAAGAGACCCACTTAAAAGCTGTAAAACGTATCATAAGATATGTTAAACACACCTTTGATTATGGCTTATTTTATCCTAAAAAATGATTCTTTTGAATTAATATCTTACTGTGATGCTGACTATGCTGGTTGTAAATCAGACCGATAAAGTACAAGTGGAACTTGTCACTTTTTGGGGCATTCGCTGGTTTCCTGGTTTAGTAAAAAGCAAAACACGGTTTCTTTATCAACAACCGAAGCATAGTATATTTCTGCTGCTTTGGCTTGTTCTCAAGTAATATATATGCAACAAACTTTAAAAGATTTTGGTTTAAATATCTCAAAATCACCAATTTATTGTGATAATACTAGTGCAATAAATTTATCCAAAAATCCTACTCATCATGCTCGAACTAAACATATTGATATCAGACATCATTTTCTCAGAGATAATATAAGTAAGGAAGTAATTACTCTCGATTATATCAATTCCGAGAATCAAATTGCTAATATCTTAACAAAACCCTTAAATGAATCTATATTTACTAAATTAAGAAGAGAATTAGGTATTTCTTCAATAACTGAAATATAGAATATAAATATATAACAAGCATAATTAAAATTAAATTAAAATCAAATAGCAAAAATATAAGTACCTTGTCGACAACCCTCCTTTACCCCTGTCGACATATAACGAATTTTTTTCTTTTGAAATTTTCCCACCAAAATTCAAATGGGTGGTTATATATTCTTCTTTTTTCGAAATTTTGTTCATTCTTTCTGTTCTTTCTCTGTTCCAACTTCTGAAAACAATAAAACAATGGCCTCCTCCTCCAAATCAAACAAAAATTCAACCTTTTCGTTCCCTTCTCCTTCTACCGGACCATTTCAACGAACTACGCTTGCACGAGTGATGAAAATGGAGGTTTCTTTGAAGGATGCACTGCAACTTATGACTGAAATTCAAGTGGTGCAAATCAGAATGGCCAAAGAACAAGAACGGCAAGGCAAAATCCTTAGAAACTTGCAAAAGTTTCTAATGGACAATCACGCCAATCCCATCTTGATCGATGAAGAATCCTCAAGTGTTCAAGTGTAAGAGGACAACGAGGAAGAAGAAGAAGAAGCCCCCATGGAAGAAGAGCACGCTAAAGATGACGACAAAGTTGTTTGCGTTGGCAAGTGTGCTTTGACAAGGATGGAAATCTAGTCGAACAACGTGGAAATTTCCGTTTCCACTACCCAAATTGCTCGGTTCATAGATCTCCCATTGTCAAGGATACACATTAGTTTCTTTTCTCTCTTTCTTATCGTTATTTGTATATGATCTTACTTACGTTTTCTACGCAAATGTAAATATAACATTATATAATTAATAAATGATTTGTGTTCTCATATTTGAATTCTCACATTATCATTATTATAAATATTATCATATATGGATTCTTAGTTAGGAGAGTTAGCTATTAAGGGCTAAGTTTTAGTTTCAGAATTAAGTGTTGATTATTTATGGTAACACTATCATTATAATCACATGTAATATAGTATTAGACTAAGGGGGAGTTGTATAGATTTAAACTTTGTTTTTGTTGATGACAAAGGGGGAGAAGTTTAAAATAGGATAGTTAAGCATAGATTAAGGGGGAGTTATTAGTTTTAGGGGGAGTTATTAGGATAAAAGTAATATTTTACGAACAAAGGTTGTCATCATCAAAAAGGGGGAGATTGTTAGTCCCTGAGAAGTTGGTTTTGATGACAACAACCTTAGAATAAGATTATAAAATATAAATACTAACATTATTGTTTAGATACATATGTATATGCAGGATATGTATACAGATACCAAAGAATGAAGACTGTACAGTATAGAGATTCAAGAACTGATGAACTCAAGATCGAAGATATCAAGATTCAAGACTCATGAGTATCAAGATTATCAAGATTTCAAGATAAGTAATTTAGTTAGGAATTTTGTTAAAACTCCTAGAAAAGCACTGACATCTTAAAATCCATTTTATTCGTGGAATGGAATCCACTTCGAGCCGGTTAAAGGGATGGAACCCTAAGTAGGATGGAACCTACGAAAAATCTAGTGGAATATTGTTTTGTATCCACTAACTTTTATTCAAATGTTTTACAAAATTATATCCTGTTTTCAAAATGATTTCAAAATCTTCCTTTTTAAATCAAAAACATCTATCCTGGTTTTAAAATACTTTTAGCCTCAAAATAATCTTTATTTTCAATATCAAATTATCCTTGGTTTTAAACTATCTTTTAATTATAATATATTTAACTTTTAATATTTATACTTAGATTTAAATATAAAATTATAGTAAAATTTTATATATACCAAAATATTATTCTCTATACTTATTTATGTATTTTAACTATAGTTAAGTATATGTATAAAGTTTAAAATAGTTTTAATACAAGATAAAAGTTATTTTCAAAGAACAACAAATTACCAAAAATAACTTAGGCTTGTCGACAACCCCAAGGACCCCTTGTCGACAAGGTGACAGTTTATTTCAAAAGTTTGAATTTCAAAGGAAGTGTATATTCGTCATATCCTTTCACGAATGGACATGGCTATTGTTCTACTATAAATAGGGGCTGTTTTAAACGAATTTACAATCATATTTTCTCTGATTTCACTCCTCTTCTTCTTCCATATTTCTTTATATACATTTTTACCATTACTCTGCCAAAATCACCATTGAATCTAACAAGATCATCTCTGGTTTGATTCTCTATCACTATCTCAACAAGATCCCAGTGCTATTCAGAGTTATAGCCTTCTTTGTATTCAATCGAGCGAGAAAAGGTGTGATTGTAGCCTGGAAAATCAATCGGGTGAACTTGTTGCCCATAAAATCAAGTATCTCTACCCAGAGGATTGTGAATCCGGAGCGGTGTACTTCGTGGCCTTGAAATTGAGGGTGTAATTGTAAGAATTGATTTTGAAAGGAAATCCGTACTTGTGTTGCAGGACTGGATGTAGGGTAATTCCAAACCAGTATAAAATCCGGTGTGTTCTTTCCTTTATTGCTTTTACTTTATATCTGCATCTGTGTTTGATTCTGTGATCATATCTGTGTCTGAATATTGCATACATTTGTGTTCAAATTAATACAAATTCAAAAAGAATTAGTAATTCCTTAAAACACTATTCACCCCCCCTCTAGTGTTAATTCTAGCCTTAAGATCCGTAATCCGCATTTCTCACACATTATAGGGTTGAGCTATAGATTTCCTTCTGTATTTAAGGTTAAGGATGGGCTAATGTTTTTTTGTAGTATTTGGAGTACTAAAAGGCAAGAAAAGAACTTGAGTGTTTTGATGCTGTACAAAGTTTAGGAGATGATAATAACGGTTTCCTTCCAACTGTTGAGTATGAACATATGAAATTAGGTCATTGGAAAAGAATTGTGAAGAGTGAGGCTTTGGGAGGTATCCAAATGGACACTCGGTTCCGGATTTCAATATTGACCTTTTAATAAAAACTAAGCATGTTCAAGCAATGCTAGGCTAAGCCTTCCTCTTTCTTTGAATGATGATTTCATTGGTGATTTGTTTTTGAAAATTACACCTGATGTTTCTTTTTCTAAAACTGAAAATTATATTAACTAAAATTTACTACCGATATATTTTATTTTTTTAATGACGGCACAATGTAACTTACTTGATAGTTTCATACATTTTATGTAGGTGAAGATGGAGATAACTTTTGGAGCATATGGGATTTTATTATTCCACTAGGAAGCACGGTCTTTGCAGTTTTAGTGTTCTTGCAGCAAAATATGGTGGTACTTTCTTAATTCCATTGAGATTCGGCAAAAAATGTTAAATATGAAAGAGTTCCAGCTTTAAACCTATAAAGTAGGGTACTGTTTCAAATAATGGTATGAACATTTTCTCTGGTTATTTTTTCTATAGATACTGAACATGAATTCTCATTTTAGTCAATCACACCTTCCATGCTACATTAGTTCTAAATTTACGCATGTAGTATTTTAAATATTGAATCCTAAGCTTAGCTCTAAGAATTACTTTGAACTAATTATAACAGAGTTGATTTGGTTAATAGGAAGATAAATGCACATTTATGGATGTATATGTGTAGGTGCATAGCTATGTATATTTTAGTTAGCTTTTAATTACATATGATAAAGTTATGTGGAATGAATTAAAACTTTAATTACACCTTACCCAAGTCTACTATATCGTCATTTTGCATCATGCTAACCATGGATTTGATTAACGATGTAGTCTGTGCATGCATGTAAAGGATTCAACTAACTGTCTAAAAAAATTGAGATTTGCAAGGTATATGATTTCATGTTTGCAGTTAACTAGATCAAGGAAATACTGTCTGCTTACCCCATCAATAATAAGTTCTTACTGCTCAAACACTTGATATAGAACAAGGCGTGAGAGTTTTTACCAATAACATAATGGTTTGTATAAATGCTGCAGTCAGACATCAAGGGTAGCTGACGGTAAAGGAAGCCCAACAAGTGGTAAGTAAAAGGAGATGGTATGCTGCTTGCAAAGCACGGTGACAAACTGAATTACCAGCATGAAGAAGTCAAATTTGATGACTCTATAGAAAAGAAAGAACATACTAGAATGATAGATACTGATCTTGCTAAACCCGGTGGTATCTCCTGACAACAAGATTTTCAATGTTATTGCAACTAATGCATTTGTCATTACTAGCTATATGTTATGAATTTTAGTTTCTGTACTTGTTTTTCAGTTTGAAGTTCAAGTTTTTGTTCATTTTGTTTCCAATTTTGTTTCTGATGTCTTAGTTATTGTATCTCAAACAACATCATCTCTACGTAACCAGTTATTATTTGCTTACCTCTTTATCATATTTCATTCCTTACACTATATCTAACTCCAGCAGTCTTATTCCATAATTCAATTTGATGATTTTTTTTTAACGGCTTTACAATCTTATTCCTACTTATTGCTTGACTGGCTATGTTGTCAGTCTAATTTATTCATCCTGCGTTTACGAACACTGTGACTGAAACGTTGTTATAAACAACATCATGGTGATGAATGTGTTCATATGTAGTTTATGAGATTACATATTTTTGAGATTGGATTTGAAAGAAAACTTTAATGTTGCCGTGTAATATTATTTTAAGCACTTGTACTTTAAACTTTGTTGTAACAGTGAGATCGAGAATATACACAATATTTGCGCTCTGGCTTGTACTAATTCAGCAACTGTCACTGTCAATAAAGGCAGCTGCATAAAGTTTGTTCATACAACATATTTAAATATATTTACAACAGTTTAACAATATCCTTTTTTCTAATCCAATTCTACTTTATATGTGATGTCATTCAAACCGCTTAACACTACTGTTTGCCAAACACATCAAACGTACATACAATACTTCCATCTTCCCATGCGCATGGTTGTGGGTAAGAGTCAAGTGCTACTTATATAAGATGTGTAGAGTTATAGTCACCAACAAACGGTAACTTCTTCCTCTTGAAAGTGTCGCACAAATGAATGTAGTTTTCAACTAAGGTGTATATTTCATCATCTATTCAACAAGGCAGTAGTAGTTTAAATGTACAATTATAGTGTTAGAGATTAAAAATAGTACAATATATATTAAACAGTCAATAAAGTACCATAGCATCGTTTGGTTGGGATCTAACATGTTCATTTTGGTTATGAAGTTGAATTGACATGATTTCAATTTATGAAATAATTTTATGTGGGCAGCTGTTTTATCAAATTAACCAAAATTTTATTATATTTATAGTGTTACAATAATTTTTTTTCGAACGGATCATTAAGAAGGTTTGCCTACTTTAGATTAAAAAATCAAACATTGTAAAGCAAAAAAACAAAGCACATTAAAAAATTTGTCTTTAAAATATCTCATATTTCTCTAATATTATTTACTTGATTCTCTTCTCTGCACAGCTATCTTAAATTAAAATTTTCCTACTTTAATATTTAAAAGACAATCAATGTTTATTTTTTATGTTTATCGAACGTTTTAGTTTTCATGGTTTCAAATTTCAAAATCAAATTCAAACTTTGAAAATTCAAATTTTAAATTTTATATTTACAGGTTTTCAAATTCCAAATTTATTTTGAATTTCAAACTTTAAAATTCAAATTTGAAATTTTCAAATTCAAAGAAAAATTAAAAAAATTTAAATTCATACTTTGAAACTTTCGTGATTTCTAATTTCTAATTCAAATTAAACACTTAAACATTTAAAATTCAGTGTTCCACTTTAAGTTTTCAAAATTCAAAATTTTAAAGTTTAAAATTCAAAATTAAAATTCAACCTTCAAATTCAAATTTCAAAACTCAAATTTTCAACATATGATTATTCAAATTCCACATATTATATAAAAAATGGAAATTTTGTAATTAAAAAAAAATAAAACCTGCAGCTTTGAAATTTAAATCCTCAATATCAAATTTTCGAGTTTCAAAATTCAAATTTGAATTTCGAAATTCAAATTCTAAACTCATATTTTTAATTTTCATATACTAAAGCCAAAAGACTTTTTTCTTTAACATGTTATATCTTCGTGCTTCATTAAAATTAATGAAAATTTATAGAAAATGTTTATTTTAATTATATAGAGTTGAACGGTCGGTTTCTCCACCGTCGTACGGTTATACTGGTTATGTCTAAAAGTTAGAATAGAAGAGTGGGTACCCATGGGTAGGCCTATCAATGGTACGGGTTTCGGCTCGAGCCCGGTCCGAACCCACCCTATTTATGCGAGTACGGGTTTTGCCTTTTACTACCCAAGCCCGACTCAGGCCCGATTCAGGTCGGATACGGTTTTATCAAAACCCGGCCCGGTTAGGGCCCGACCCGACTATTAGTTTTTCGTCGTATCAAAACATGAGTGCGTATGTTATTTATTTACCATTTTGTTTGTTTATATGCATATGTTTTTGCATACTTTTGTTATGAGCTTGACTACATCACCGTCTAATTTATATGTTAACATTGTTTGTATACAAATTTTACCAAAGTTGCAGTTTTAAAATATGGTTTTAACATAAATATTCTGAATTAGCTATATAGTTATTACCCAACGGGCTTAAAAAGCCCGACGGGTCGGGCTCGAATATTAATTATTGTAATTGGACTCGGGTCCGGGTTTTATAATACCCGGACCGAACCCTGCCCATTGACAGACCTACCCATGGGTATCCAGCTTTTAATTCACAAACATAATATAAAATGCTGGCGACAACTTTTTATTCTGTACGATGGCTTGTTTATTACATAATATAAAAAGCTGGCGACAACTCCTTATTCTTCGCGATGTCTTATTTATTAATATATGTGATCACTCGTACCCATTACAAAACAAACTAGTAGTGACAACTAATACAAGGGTGACAGTTTTATCAAGCCCAGCCCATTAGCTTTGGCTGCCCAAGACGAATATTTGATGGAAGTGAAGTGGGAGTACGGAGGAAAAACATAATAACAAAGGACAGACTTGAACTCAGCACCTTAAGCAAGAAAGTAGAAGAACAAACCACTGCACTAAATTATCTATGTTTAGTAGCTTTCCTTTTGTATGAATTAAACAAATCTACTAAAAGAAATTGAAAAGTTTGCTGCCTCCCTCCGAGGTGTTGCCCCAGGCGTCTGCCTTGGCTGTCTTGCCCTGGAGCTGGGCCTGAGTTTTACACGCAATAGCACCGTATAATTCAACGTGATGGTACATCATACTGCATAAACCGCGACAGTTAATTCATTCTGCATGGACTTCATGCGACAGCACACGAACTCCACATGAGCACTATTTGATGATCTAAAATACACAAAACATATGTGCATAATGAATGATACATAAAGGTCTGGCAACAATGCATGAAATATATATATTTTCAGCACGTTAGAAATAAAAGGAAAGCAACTAGGAATTAATAAAACTAAACGCGAAGGATTAGATATTATTGGCGACGGTGTGTGTACACACACAGGCTGTGTGTGTGACACAGCTCATATATATAATGCGAAGGCAGCACTTTAAACAAGCACACACATTAGTATCTTGCGAATGTCCATAATAAATGACGATGACTACTTACATGAACTAGTAGCAATGACCTCTATATCTCGTGATGGCTAATAGAAGGGAATAAGTAAGTGTGTGTCTATGTATCTTTATTGATAGTTGGAATGGAAACAAAAACTTTTGGTCCGACCGTGAAGTTTCAGAAATACCCTTATATGTATTTATTTATTTTTAATAATATTTGTGATAGCTTTGGTGTCGTACTTTTTGGGTATCAACGTAAACTACAAAAAAAGACCACTTTATATATTATCAAATCTTAATCACTTAAAAATAGGATCTAATATTAAACATTTTTTTACAAATTCAAACGCCCCTAAAAGTGGATCTAACAATTAAACATGCTTTACAAATTCAAAAGGCTTCTAAAATTATAATCTAAAATTAAACTTCCTTTACAAATTCAAAATCTCTTAGAAATAAAAATTTAGATATTGCAACAGATAAACTACTTTACAAATTCATTTTTTATTAATTAATAATATAAATAAAATTTTAAATAATAAAAAATTAGATATTGCAACTTAGAAATAAAAATTTAAATTAACTACATATGATTCAACACAAAAATAAAGCGAAATATTTGTGGAAATCGTTTTCTTTTGAACGTATTAAACAGATACATACATATATATATATACACACACACACATATATATATGTATATATATATGTATGTGTATATATAACTATATATATATAACTTGAAGCAAGGTAGCCTAGAAGACTTATTAACAGATCTATATACCTGCATTTTAAGGCAAACAAAACAAAATGGAACACAAAATAAATATAAATGATCATATTGAATACATAAATGGAATGCATGCACGTACTGTACTTTGGAACGTGAAATATATAGACAAGACACGTAGGCTTGTATTGCACGCGATGGTGTATTGTAAAGCATTACACGCGACGAGTCCCTCTCAGCTAAATATTTGCATACCATGGCCTATAAACCATTAAAGCATGAAGGCTACTAACTTTTTAAAGCACGCGAAGGCTCTAGTAAACTGCGTGGATGGCTCAATTAAAATTGAACGTGATGACTAGGTGGAAAATAAACACGACAGTAGTACGTGTCAGCTTGGAATTGCACGCGACTATTACTAACGTTTTTAATCCAACGCAAAGACTATATGGAATAACCAATATACAACAAGTAAAATGCAACTTATAATAGTTTGAAAACTATATTTTTCAAAGTAAAATAACAAATATTTAGAACACTTTGAAAGACAGTTTTCAAGTGTTATTGAACTATTTTATATGGATGAAATTAATGAATGATTTTATAAGTTAAATGTAACGATTTTGAATTTCACCACTTTGATTTGTGAATATTAAATTTATTTTAGATATTCAATTTATGGTTTTAATAACTAGATAGCTCTCTTTTAATTTATAACTAATGATAGAAAAATTTATTTTTGAATTTTGTTTACAAAAATAGGTAGTTCGATGAAAAACAGAGAATGTGACCGAAACACGTTTATCGGATTTTCGACTTTTAATGTAACGACAAATTGTAGAAAGTTGTTGGACCTTTGTGTACATTTTAAATAACATTTGAATGTTTAAAACATTTTATTTTGAAAATGTAAAGTAAATAAGTATACGATAATAATAAGAATTAATTAGTATAAAATATAATTTAAAATACGAAGTGATGGATATGAAGTTTGAATTGAAAATTAAAAAATTCCTCAAGTATAAAGATTAACAAAAGTACATAATCCATGCTATTATCCTCTATATTTTCATAAGAGTGATAATGTGATGATGTGATGATGTGATGGAGAGGGGGACATGATGATGGCGTGTGTACGAAGGAAGGGGAGGAGATGGTGATGTGGCAAAAAGGTGGTGGAGGGTATGGACCTAAGGGTATTTAGGTAATTCACTTAATTCATTTTGTATAAAAACAATTTTTTTTCCTCCTCCTCAATTTTTGTTTCATTTCTCATTCCAAACTTTTGTTTTCTCTTTACAAAGCTCCATTACACTTTAATGGCCGGCTTATAAATTTTCAAAACAAAAATCCTTCCTTTCCTATTTAAATCCCTTAAAACCTATTCAAAAATACTCATTTCTATTCTACATCTCCTCTCTTTTCAAAAGCAAGCCTAAACTCCTCTACTAAGCCCATGGCCGAGCACACATAGCCCAAAGCCAAATCCATTTGTCCCCTTTAGGCATCCAAAAATCCCTCTTTTGCAAAATAAATCCAAGATATAGTGTCCATTCAAGTTGTAGTTGTAGTTCTACTTGTTTCAGGTGATTTTTGATGAGTAAAGTTCATTTTTTTTAAATAAAGTTTTAAACTTTATGTTTGTAAAAAAATTTGTGTTGGTTGTTTGGTCCAAAAATAGTGTAGTTTTGCTTTACATATGTGTGTTTATATGTAGTGGTTGTATTGACTTGAAAATGAAGTCAAAAGTTGAGTTTTTGTTTGCAAGCTATCATTTTTACTTATGTATATTAGTTATGGCATGTGTTGTGAACGTATGAGCTAATGTTTGGATGTTGTAAGCTAAAGGAAAGTTAGCACTTGTTTGTGTGATATTGAGATCCCTTGTATTTAACTTATGTTACTTATTTTAAATTTCTAAAAAGGTTTTACAAGTTTCTAGAACTTTACTTTTTCTTTAGGTTTCCCAGAAACTTTATACTATGTTTATAAAGTAAGTTAAGATAAAGGTAAAAAGCTTGAAGGGTATTAGACATGTAAAACTAGTTTTTAAAAGTTATGGTATGCAGTTCGTAAAAACGAACACTTTTTGTAAACAAAAAGTGTTTTTTTTAAGTATTTTCGAAAAAGTATTTCAAACATATTTTAAGTATAAAAATGTAATTATTACTTATTAATTAAGTAAAGGGTTTAAATGATTATTTAATTTATTAATTAAGTAAAGATAATTAGTACTTAGTCACTAATTAAGTGAAGATAATTAGTACTTAATTATTAATTAAGTAAGATAATTATAATTAGTTAATTAAGTAAAGGTTAATTAATTATTATTTAAGTAAGGTTAATTATTTAATTAATTATTATTTAAGTAAGGTTTAATTATTAATTAACTGTTAATTAATTAAGATTTAATTATTAAGTAATTATTAATCAGGTATGGTTTAATCATTAATTAATTACTAATTTAAGATTTAATTGTTATTAAATAAAGGTTTATTTTTAATTATTTTATTTTCAATGATCGGTTTATTTAAAAAGCGGCTTTCTTTTACAAAGAATAGTTTAAATAAAAGAGATTCTTTTTGTCTGTAACATTAAGTAGGCAAACAAATATGAATAAGTTATACCAAAACATTGCAAGTTTTATTGAAAGTAAGTCGTCTAGTATTTAGCACTAAAAGTCGATGAGTAAACTTTTCTCTATCTGTGAGATCTAGAACTTGT
Organism: Allium fistulosum; assembly: GCA_030737815.1. Classification (NCBI taxonomy): domain Eukaryota; kingdom Viridiplantae; phylum Streptophyta; class Magnoliopsida; order Asparagales; family Amaryllidaceae; genus Allium; species Allium fistulosum. The sequence goes on along the minus strand of CM060904.1, from coordinate 869,543,345 downwards.
TTCTAGGCGAGTGTTAACCCGACTTTTAGCAAGGCAGTACACAGGTGGATTTAACCCAACAAACTTCATGATCATCAAGGCAAAAAAGCCGGAGAGATGGTTATCAGGATTGGAGATCGATTATGGACAAGACTATGGACGATAGTTGTACGGATTCATGCGAATAGCATTCTGGAATTGGATAAGTATGAATTTCACACTTCAACTGAAAAAACGATCGGTACAATCGTTCTTCACAATGGATCGGCTATGATCGTTCTATAATATGGATCAACGATGATACATCTCAAGTATGGATCGGCTATGATCCATCCGATCTCCAAAATGGATCGGCTATGATCCTTGTCCATTACGGATCGGCTATGATCCATCTCCAAAATGGATCGGCTATGATACATCCCCATTATGGATCGGCTATGATCCATCTCAATTATGGATCGGCTATGATCCATCTTCAAAATGGATCGGCTATGATCCATCCCCAATATGGATCGGATATGATCCATCTCCATTACGAATCGGCTATGATCCATCTCCATTATGGATCGGCTATGATCCATTTCCAAAATGAATCGGCGTGAATCGATACGGATCGCTTGGATTGACAGTACAAATCAACGATGATCGATCAATAACTCAAAAGTCAACTATGCACGAAACTTTGGGAAGAGCAAGATATTACATGGTGGGACCCACCATATTAATCGCACGTGAAAAGGAGCAAGAAAAACGATCGGCAGCAATCGTTATTTTGATGAAAGTGGGGGCCGCGATCGATAGGGTGACCTCGTTTGGATCTAGAAACTCCGCAGCCGAAATTTCAGGAAGATATTTCGCCGTCTTCCCCTATAAATACAAGCTTCATGGTTCAAATGAAGGATCTTTTTCCGACTGGCTCTTCTTCTTTACTATCTTCTCTTCCTCCATTACTTTTATAAGGCAAAAAACAACTGTACTTGTAATCTTACAGTATAAATAAAATATTATTGAAATGGACGTAGGCCAGATTTTGCCGAGCCACTATAGAACTTGCATGTTCATTTATTTTTCTACAATTTATTCTGTGATCTATGTTCTTATCTCTATTTAGATATTGTTATTGGCTATTGGTGCTTTCACATTCAATCGGGTGTTGGTGGTCATTTTTGACGCCAACGACGAGGGATAGAGTAGTCGAAATATGGGAAACGTAATAAATATAAGAGAGTTAATTTTTGATAAACGGGTAATGATAAATTAAGCATATGGATGATACTTCATTGCATACTTAACACCATTCTGTAAAAATTTAATTGAATGGATTATTGATGACATATGTTTAGCAGAATAAATCATCGTTCTGCTATAATTAAATGGAATAGATTATTGATGACATCTAATGGAATAGATAATTGATGACATCTGTTTAGCAGAATAAATCTCCGTTCTGCTATTATACTAATTTGGACATTTATTCATATGCCGGTTAATTAATATTAGGAAAAGTGATGTGTTAACTGTTGATGGTTAATTATTGATTTTATTTATATATATGCTTACTTTGTAAATACCGGTTATGTAATCTAAAAAGTCAAATTGAATTAAATGGTAACTTCATTTAGTACCATTGTGGTCGCTAAGCCTCTTTCCGAATTTGTAAAGTTATGGATTTAAATTAACTTCAATTTTATATCAATTTGAGATTAAGTGTTTATAAATGATGTTTTAAGTTAACTAATTATTTTATTAATAGTGATTTAAAGTTAAGTAATTATTTACTTATGATGTTTAAGGGTAATTAATCAATTGAATAAGGGTGTGTATAAATGATAAATTGTTTTATAAAAAGGATTATACTTAGTAAAAAGAATTTAAGAAAAAGATTTACAAATGATATTTTGTAAAGCAGATTTTAAACGATATTTAATAAAGGAGTTTTATAAAAGTTTATAAATTATTTTAAGACGTTTATAAAAGAAGTTTTATAAATTAATTTGGAGATTTATAAAAGAAATTGAAAATATGGAACAGGCTTATAAAAAAGGAATTTTATAAAAAGAATGAGATTTGATTTTGGCAATTGATCCTTCTTAATTAGGGTGGTATGGAAACATTCTTTCCATACTTAATCTTGAAGGATAAATGGTTTGGTTTATAGTAAGAAATGTTTTTAATGATATTTTTTTGGCCCGTTTAAAATATAAATTTGGAAAAAATGAAATCTTCCTTAAGTTTTGTAAATATGCTTATACCATTGAGATAAGTATATGAATATTTTTTTTAAGAATTGAAAGTATAATGTCTGAAATATACTTATATCGTTAAGATATAAGCATATGAATGTTTCCTAGTATTGAAAAGAGTACAAGGGGTTGTGAAAATATATTTTGTGAGGGTATTTTGAATCAAATAATTTTAAAGAGTTTTAATTAATATAAGATTAATTTATAGAGGCTTAATGGATCCCACATGGAATTAAATTTATATTTGAGTGGTTGTTTATTTGATAGTTAAATAACCGACTATCAAATCTGGACCAATTTCTAACTCTGGAAATATCTAGGGGAAACACAAGAATTTTATGGTATAGTTATCTTTGTTGATGCTATTAAACGTATAAACTCGTATGTTCTTCTAGAACAAATGATAAGAAAATCCATCTATTTAAACGGTTATGAAGTGATATCTACTCTTATGTATTGTTTGTATATTTCCTAAAGAACGGGAATTGATTTTACCGGAAACTGTCGAATGTTGGTTCGAAGAGGCCGAGATTGGATAAGTGTGAATTATCCGAAAACCACTTCGAACCAACTCAAGCGTTCGAATTGAAGACATCTTGAAGATGGTGGAATCAAAGATGGAGTTCTTTGAAGCACAAGGGCTACTTGCTACTAATCTTAAGGGTGATTCCAAAAAGGATGTAGTAGAAGTGGTGCCTTTGGTTTGTTCATATCCTGAACAATTTGTATAGATGAATGCTGGCATTGCATTGTCGTCTGGAGGGCAGTGTTAGCATTCCAAGTGGAATTGCTATCTAAAAGGTAAAACATAGCCACAAGCCCATCAATCAGGAATGAATAAAACAGGGCATATGCGGCAAGGCTATGTGGATTGCACCCATTAGGTTATTCTCATCACCCTTCTAGATATATATATATGGATTTTTTTGTGCATGAGAGCTCTTGGTAAAAGGTTGCAAAGCAACCAGGGTGATGAAATATTCGGTACCATTCAGTAAGGGGTAGGTCGGTCCTATGTTGGCAGCAGATCCATGTGAGGCCCTCGGTACATTTTTCTAGAGGTGTACTATGTCAGACAGTACCCTGGTGTCTTTTCATTATATGGAATCCATTCTTCAATAAGCGCCGTACGGACTTACTTGTGTCCAACTATGCTGGAACGTGAAATGCAAGCATTCCAGTTATATTCATAATTTACTTTAAACTCTATATGTTATTATAATATTATTAGATATTCTATAGAGATGTTTTGGTTATCATATGGCAAAAACATATCCGTGTTTATGTGCGGTGTGGTATTATGAGATACCTTTATTTTGAAAGATTTTTATGACATTAAAAATCCATTTGATCTGTGTTTCTCACGCTGGTTTACCAAACTGGTTCGGACGTTATTTTCTTATAATGCTCGGATCAACCCGAGCATATTTTCCAGATTTATTTTGGATGATTTGGAGCTTCAGGAGATAAGCTGGATTCCTCCAAGACGTATTCACGTATATTTTATTTTGCGTTGCATTGGTTGTTTATATTTATCAGCAATTGTGACGATAGTTTGTTATAACTATCCAAACTGATGATCGGTTAGTTAACTCTGATTGATTTATGTATATTACAGTTTTTCTTTTGTAAAGGTCTGTTGTATATTATATATTATTCATCACGATGTGAGTTTCTGTTCTATCTGTTTCTTTCTTTTTCCCCAACAATCTGACTTTTCAGCACTTGGATGCTCGACACGTGAATACCATGCATGTATTAGTGTCGACTTTTGAGCGTCGAAAAGACGGGTCGTTACATTAAAATTGTGTTAACTTGTTTTTGAAATGAAGTAAGCTTAAAGAAATTAATAAATGATAGAGTATCATTTAAATAAAAGATAAAGATGTTTTATCTAAGGAATGTGTAGTATACAAAATTAATAAATATAAGAAAAATGGTTGAACCATGATCATAAACTTATACCAACTCATGGAGTTACTGGATGACAGAGCATCTTGACTGATGGTCTAAAATCCAATGGTATATGGCAATGAGCCACGATAGAGTTTAACCTGAAAATATTTAAAACTCTACAGAGGATTTAAGGCAGAGTGTGAAACCATCAGGGGAGAATGTTATAAATAAATCGGCAACATGAATGATAGTGGTTTAGGAACTAAGAGGGGTTATTGACGTCTAGTAAGGATGCTTACTAGAATGTATTCAAAGTGTTTTCATTCAACCTCTTAGGAGAGTCTGGGGGACTCTAGTCAATGTGGCTCCCATGGGAAACAAGTCGACGTTTTCATTTGATGTTGTTCGAATGAAAGATTAAATCAGTGATAGGAAGGCCTAGGGAGGTGATCACTAAAATAAGTTAATGATAACTTAATGAAGAAAGCCTAAAATAAGAGATTAGATGATGGATGAACGACTGACGACTGATTATATGACTTGGCTCATATTTTGATGAGAAGTATTGGGCATACTTGACTTGAATTGAGATGTGTGTGTGTGTGTTTTTGACATGGTTCACAATTGGATGACACGTGTAGGGAACACTTATTGACTGAATATATGCGCATGGTTCCTTTCTGTGACATATACATTGTTGTGTTATATATATTGATGTATATTATGATGTGATGATGAAGTGAGGGGAAAACATATTCCACGTTAGTGACGTGGTCTCACTATGGATGCTTCGGGTAAAAGTTTTACTCATGCCAGATTGTTTGACCTGTGTTCTTCTTATTTCTCATACACCCATGGTTACACATTCGAGTAGCCTGAGTTTATGGATTAAATAGGTATCTTTTGAATACGAATAAAGATTTCAAAGATGAAGTAGAAGGCTTGCTATATAAAAAAAAGTATTTTAAAATTTCTGTTATGTAAAACCAGGATTTATAGCTGGTTGAGTGTGGTGTTGGCATCTTCGTATGTCGGACACTCACTACTCTAATTTTCTTATTATATATTTACCCCTACGTGGGAACAATTTGGGTTTAATGATGTAATGAATCTTATAATTCAAATTAATGTAATGAAAAGATATTTAGCTGCTCTGTTTACTTGTGGTGTGGGAAAAAAATATTAAACTCACTTTATCGCTAGAAAATAATTTCGGTGATGACTACAGCATCATCGGCGTCTATATTAGAATCTCGGAGTGGGGGATGTTACAACTTGGTATCAGAGCTTAGATTTGTAAAACACCTAAGTAAAACAGCGCTAACTAGGAATTAATCTAGAAAACGAACGCCTTGGGGAAGGGTATATGCTATATATATAACGTATTTGTGTTTTGATATAAATATATAGAAGAATATATCGACACCTCTACGATTATTTCCACTCTCTTTACTTTTGTTTCTTACGAACCTTGTTTATTTAGAAGGCTAGAACGGATCTACGTAGCTAACGTTTTACCATAGGAAGTATGAGAGCGAATGCTAGTAAAGAACATAATAGTACCTAAACTAACGGCCAAGGAGGGGAGAAAAACCTGGAAGTTCGTAATGAAACTAGTACTCAAGTGCCTGCCCAGGCTGAAGGAGGAATGGATGTGAATGCTTTATTACGTCAGTTTATAACGGAAATGGTGAAGCAACAGCTAGCTAAATCTTTTGAAACAAGACAGGAGGTAGCAAGAGAAGCAAATTTTTATAAGATGGATAAAGATTTCAAGAGTTGTGGAGGAAAGGAGTTCACAGGGAAGGAGTCTGCCTTAGAGATGTTGAACTACTTGGAAGTATGTGAGTGTATTTTCGAGAGATTTGGTTGATAGGTTAGGAATAAAACTACCTATTTGATTAGGTCCCCTACGTGTAGTTAATCCGATCGGTGGGTATGCCACTCTCGGGTTAAGATGCACTAACCTTAAAATTTGACTTATGTGTGGACTTTTTTTTTGCAACCCATAAGTGTTTGACTTCGTAGGGTATGAGGTAATTTTTGGTATGGATTGGTTGGTGCTAAATGATGTTAGGATCTATTGTGCGGACAAGATTATTGCCGTATGAAATCCAAAGAAAGGAGAGGATTTTGATAACTTTGGACATGGTGAAGAAGAAGTTGGGCTTGATGCTATGTGCTATGGATGGTAAAGAGAATAAGGTCGGTAGAGTGCGAGTAGACCGAGAATTTGCATATGTGTTTGAACCTGTAATGGGATTACCGCCGAGAAGGGAAATCGAATTCTAGATAGACTTAATGTCAGAGGCGCAGCCAGTTAGTAGACCGCCTAGTAGAATGTCACCCAAGGAGATAGAAGAATTGAAGAAGCAATTGGTAGAACTTGAGCATAAAAGTTTCATTAGACCGAGTAGTTCATCATGGGGAGCATCTGCGGTATTCGTAAAGAAGTCGGATGAGACTTTACGGATGTATAAAGATTATCGAAAGTTGAATGAGTTAACAGTGAAGAATCGTTATCTCTTGCCTATGATAGACGACTTATCTAACCAGTAGAGTGGAGCCAAAGTATTCTCGCAGCTAGATTTAGAAACCGGATTCCATCAACTGAGGGTAGCAGAAGATACTATTTAATTCATCGTGTTCCAAACAAGGTTTGATTCATATGAATGGTTAGTGATGCCGTTGGACTGACCGACGCCCCAGCATTCTTCGTAGATCTTATGAATTGAGTCTTTCACGATCAGTTGGACAAATTTATGTTGATCTTCGTTATGATATTATGGTATACTCTAAAGATGAGAGAGATCATGAAGTCCATATGAGGTTGTATTCGAATCATCAAGACAACATAAGTTGAAAGTGAAAATTTCGAAATTTCTCTTTTGGAAATGGGAGGTGAAGTTTCTTGGATATGTTGTTTTGGAGAACAGATTAGCTATGGATTCATCAAAGGTAGAAACTATTAATGGTTGGAAGATGCCAGAGACGATCACAGAGATGAGAAGTTTCTTGAGATTGGCTAACTATGACCATAGATTCATCAAAGATTTCTTGCGTATAGCAGTACCCTGACTACGTTGACTAGGAAGAATAAGAAGTTCGTGTGGACTGATAAATGTGAAGGGTCATTTCAGAATTTGAAGAAGTTATTGACGAATGCTCCTGTCTTGATCGTGCCTGATGGGAACCAAGAATTTTCACTGTATACTATCGCTTGTGGAACAAGCTTGGAAGCAACGTCGATGTAAAGAGAACGAGTAATAGCTTATGCATCAAGGCAGTTGAGACCACGTGAAGTTAGATATCCAACTCATGAATTAGAGTTGGCAACGGTAGTGTTTGCATTGAAGATTTGAAGATATTGCTTGTTGGGAGAACGGTTCGAGTTGTATACGAATCACAAATTCCTTAAGTATCTATTCTCTCAAAAGGAGTTGAATATGAGGCAGCATAGATGGCTAGATTACCTGGTGGCATATGATTTCACGATAGAATATACGCTAGGAAAATAGAATAAGGTTGCAGATGCTTTGAGTAAGAAGCATCAGAATGCCATGTTGGCTATGGTTGATGAATGGAAGACAATGGAGACGTTAGCCTCTATGGAGTGCATTATAGGCAGAATACTATCGAGTAGAGATCCGGGCGTGTTAGCGAGTTTTGGAAGCACGTCCAGCACTTGTAGAAAGAATAGCTACGAGGCAAAGAGAAGATCCATTGATTGCCGAAAGGATTAGGCAATTGGAGATGGGTATGGACACTGAGGACTTTAAAGGATTCGAGATAGACTTGAAGGGATGGCTTAGGAAGAAAAGAAGACTGTATGTTCTAAAAATAGGGGATCTTCGAAAGGAAGTCTTAAAAGGAAGCCATTGGTCGAAGTTTAATGTTCATTCCGGTGGTACGAAGATGTATCGTGATATGAAGAGAGTCTTCTTTTGGGAAGGGATGAAGAGCGATATAGGCGAATGCATGAAGAGATGTTTCACCTGTTAGGAAGTGAAAGCTGAGCACTAGAAGCTGAGTGGTTTACTTTAACCCTTAGAAGTACCGACTTGGAAGTGGGATTCGATATCTATGGATTTTATTGACGGACTGCCTAGGTCGAGAACGAGAAATGATAACATTTGGATGATAGTCGATAGACAGATTAAGAGTGCCCAGTTTATCCCGGTGAAATCGACAAGGATGGCGGTTAGCTTAACGAACCTATATAAGAAGAATGCAGTGAAACTACATGGAATACGGAGTAATATTGTTAGCGATAGAGACTCATTGTTCACCAATGATTTCTGGAGAAGTTTTAGGGTGCATTGGGTACAGAGTTGAACTTAAGCACGGCTTACCACCCACAGACTGATGGTCAGACCCAAAGGGTGAATCATGTATAAGAGGATTTGTTGAGAGCATGTGGTTTGGATTATGGAGGATCTTTGAAATTTCATTTGCATCTAATAGAGTTTGCTTATAATAACAGTTACTAGACAAGTATAGGGATAGCACCGTTTGAGGAATTGTATGGTTAATCATGTAACTCACCAATTTGTTGCTTGAACACGAGATATAGGCTTGTACTAGGGCCGATTTGGTAAGAGATGCTACTAAGAAGGTAGAATTGATTCGCATAGGAATGAAGGCAGCGCAATTGAGGTAGAAGAGTTATGCCGATAAGCGAAGAAAAGTGCTTGAGTTCGCAGTAGCCAGGCCCAGACCCAGTGCTTGGGTTCACAATTAAATTATTCGTTTTGGTGCTTAAACTATTGGCTAAAACCTTTGAAATGATTTTAAGTGAACAGTTTATTAACCAAATAGGCCTAAAGTCCTTAAGCTCCATCATGTCCACTTTCTTATGGAGAAGTCTTACGTTGGCAAAATTAAATCTCCATAATTGTAAGTCCCCAAAATAAAATTAATTAAACATTTTAATTAAGTCATTTTTTAAAACATGCTAGAATTCTTGTAAAACAATATTGGAAAACCATCCGGATCGGGGGATTATCGCCAGGCATATCGCTAATAGCCTTAAAAATCTCAGTTTCATAGAAATGAACATCCAGATCATCTAATACAATTCTTTTATATTCTGGATATAAGTCGTTCCATCTACCTTTAATTCTATGACCGCTATTAGTTCCAAAAATATCCTTATGGTAGTTAGTAAAGGCGGCGTCAACATTATTAATGAGTAAGGAGTTTACAGTGTTGCTACTCTTGCGGCCATTGGCTATTTTATATATAAAAAAATAATATTCGTCTTTTCATTCATCCACTGGATTCTAGACCTCTGCTTCCACCTTATTTCCTTTTGCATGACGACTTTTTTATTTCTTCTTTACGGTTTGAGAGTACATTTTTCTCATAAGAGTTTAGGTTTCTAGTTTTTCCTTATTTATTCGGTTTTAAAATTTAGAGAGTAATTTTTATTTTTTATTTTAATGCAACCAAGAACAACCTTATTCCATTTTTAAAGAATATTCTTAAATACCTAAGTTTACTAACGAATACTTTGGCTATATTGTCTGAATAGTTAAAATCATTGTTACTCATAGAGAGCCATTTATTAGTGACTAAATTGGTAAAATTGGTTTCTAAAAGGCACTTCTTTTCGAATCTGAATGCTCTATGAATTAAGGAGCTGTCGTCACATAGAAGAATAATAGAACAATGATCGAAGTGCATGGTAGGGAGTCCACTGGCATTCATAATGGGGAATTTATCTTCCATTTATTCATTGACGAAGAAACGGTCGAAGAGCGCCATCGAAGGGGTTTCTCTTGATTTCGACTAGATGAAGTGCCTATTATTAAGTGTTAATTCAATTATATTGTCATTAATAATAAACTGATCGAACTCCTCCATAGTAGAAAAGTCACATTCTCTAGACGACCGCACTCCTAAAAATCTAGTCACATTAAAATTCCCTAGAACTCAAAAACCAATGGTAAGGGATCTAAACTTAGGGCATTCGATCCAAAGAATTCGCCTATCAATCTTATTATGTGGCTCGTAAAAATTCAAGACGTTTAAATGAATTCTTCTCTTAAATCGGCGAAAATTAGATGCATCGAGCAAACGTTGATAACACATTGAATAAGCTTAACGTTGCTTTGTTTCCATCTTACCATTGAACCTACTGAATTACCCCAAATAGGGAGACACATCCTAAGGTTAATTCATACATACAAGCATATATAGAAATATACAACATAATACCATTAGAGATATTCTCACAAACACTTAAACCTACTTTGCCAGCAATAAGAACCCTCAACAAGTCCAAATCTAATGTACATTTGTAGTCCTCAAATTGAACCTCTCAAAAAAACGCGATATGCTTCTATGGATGTGTTTTTTTTGCCTTGATTTGGATTAATATGATTTTACTTTGATTTTAGAGATTTTATTTCGGTCTAAAGGTGGATTTCTTTGAGAGGAAGCTAGGGAAATAGAAATGAGGAGTTTAGAAATGTAGTTAGGGATTTGAAAAGTGATTCCTATAGCATGTCAAAGTTGTGTTGAATTTGACAAAGTGGTTCTTATTTTGATCATAACTCTCTCTTAATAACTCCAAACATAGCAAGTTACAGTATGTTTCGATATGAAAAATCTTCCCTATGCAATGGTTATATTTTCAGACCTTAATTATTTAATTTGCAAAAAAAATCTTTGGGCATTGTTAAAGGAACTCAATCTTTGGATGATGAAAACAAATTTTAAGGGGACCCCACGTAGGAAAAAAAAGTTACGGGAGCTCCATCGGAATAAAACGGTTCAAAATTTTACCCATTGTAAATAGCAAAATTTGCAACAATCTGGTGAAAAATGAGAAAAAAAATCAATGAAAGTTCACCGAAAACCATGTTCAGCAGGGTCTTGTCAAAAAAGTTGAAAAAACGACGATTAATCATCGAAAACCTAGTGGTAACTATGAATTATTATTATTTAGTAGGGGGGCCAATGTTTTTTACACCTCTAGCAATTCTTCAAAAAATAAACAAAAATGACCCATCTTATCCAATTTTGGAGTCCCTCTTACAATGCGTTTATCTTTTAATCCTTCTTTATATAATCAATGGTTTAATTTTTAAATTATCTACTTTAATTGTTAAGTGTAAATTTTATGGGTTGTTAAACAATCAAAACTGATTTACATTCTTATATACATATATGTACATATATATGTATATATAATATATATACATATATATGGGTTAGGATCTACAGCCCTCCTTATTTGACTCCATCATGAAGTCCTCGAATATCAACCGTGTGTTAATATTTAAATATTTGATCCCTCTCTCTTCTATCACAAGAGTTAAATATTTAAATATTAATACATGGCTGATATCGGAGGCTTCACGATGGAGTCAAATAAGGAGGCTATGGATCCTAGCTCTCTCTCTTTCTATATATACACACACTCATTGTCTTTTCATTGAATTGTGATTAGTGCCCTTTTTTTTTATCTAAACGTGTTTTAGAATGTGCAAACTAGTTCGCGTTCTTTATACAATGCATTCTATCAAAACGCAGATCGTTTGCATATTGTTGTATAAATTTATTTCTTTTATCAGACAATTTTACTTCTACCATTGTCAACTTTTACAAAAAGTTTGATAAAGTACTTAATAATTCAAAATCTTTCAAAAAGCATATTTATTTACATTTTTTTTTCTAATAAAAAAAGGTGATTTAATTTAAGTATTTATCGATGTAAGAACTTTTCTGCTGGTGCAAGAAAAACAGTCATACCATTGCCAAATGACCTCAGTCATAAGATAAGGTTCTCCATCAACTAATACATGGATTCATCTTTTGAAAGGACCGTCCAAAAACAATCAACACGAAAAATGTGAGTTGTATGGCCTCCTAGGAAACGTGCAAGCGCACCATTCACGTTTCATATCAACAACATACCAGAATCTTCCATGCATAAACGACAATCGAATATACATCATCTTAACCAAATCTATGTCCAAGTACTAATATTGGATAAACTTAAAAGGACAAACTCATCTTCATATATAATATTGGCTAACCCATTGCTTAAGCAAAAAAAACACAATTTATACAACCAAATATAGCCGACATCTTTGGCTCAGCATATTTTATATCACTCTTTGATGCCTAGTAGATAACTACGATTGATACGTCCTTCAAATGGCTTAATAACAGTTCGTTCCACCTATTTTTATGCTAATTAGAGTTGCAAATTAGTTTGATGAATGATCATCAATACCTATGAAAAATTTGGATACAAACATTAACCAAGTTCAGACAACATCAAATTAGGTAATAAGTTACATATTTTATTTCGTCGCTTAAACTTTTCTTTTGTAATTTTCAACATTGAAAAGGATTAGAGCATATGCTTTTGTTAACCCCTTTTAAATTGGGTATATATTTTAAAGTAAACTATTTTATAAACAGCATTCGTGTTACATTATTTAAATGTGTTAACAAACAAAAATTGGACCATGCAAACCAAGCAGGAAGAAAACAAAGATTAAATCAACATCGCATCGTATCATCCACTAAGACCCAGATTACGCTAGTCGTGCTCGAAGAACACGCACAATATTCTAAAATAATCCACTTGGAATTCCACTAATCTAAATTTTTTATATAGAATTACTAATAAATTTGAGTAGAAAAAGAAAAGATGGAAAGCATCACGTAAAAAAAGACAGCAAGGAAGAAGATGGGATCTTAGATCTCTAATGGGTCCGTGGAATGTCGGGAACTTGTTTTTTTATTCATTTTTATATAATTATATCATTCTAAACAACTAATTAACAATTAATCCGATTTAACTTGCTTCGATACGTTAAACTAATGGAATTTGATTAGGCTAACGGATGGGTTAACTTATTATATCAAACGCGATCGAGAAAGAGACGATTTAGGTAATTTGAGAATGGACGAAATCACAATAAACGTAGATTGAAACTTGAGCTTAATTTATCTATTAAACATTCATGACGCCTGACTCATAATCATTTGTATCACTACTTGAGGTAGCAAATTACAATGTAAATTAAGAAAAAATAAGCTTAAACGAAAGCTTACGTGTCTAAAATACGAGAGAGAAAGAGAGTAAATGTGGACCAAAGCTGAAAGTTACAAGGAGCTTTTGACATTCTGGAATTCGAAATTCGAAATTCTGGAGAATTCTGATATTTTGTTTTTATTCGGGTGCGGGTGTTAAGAATTGTAAAAAGAGATGGATACCTCATCATCTTTAGAAAAGATGGAGCCGAGTTTGATAAATTTAAGCATTAAATTAGGCTCTGGGCTGAATACAAACTTAAAATTGGGTACTCCAATCATTTAATATTTTAACGGGCTTTCACGCGCACTTAAATCATGGACCTCCTCCCTAGGGCAATGTTAAAAAGAAAATAATTAAAACAAGTGGATACAACATCAACAAAATAATAATAATAATAATAATAGAGAAGTTGAAGGAAAATTAACTTATCTCTAGCCTTTTGATTTATAAAAAGGACCTAATTACCATTGCAATCAATATCCAAGTCAACTTACATTATATTAAACTGTTTTGATTTGTAAAATACAAGTCATAGTGATGGAGATAGTGAATTTAGCGAGTTAACTTACACTATAACTTACACTAGTATAACCGCACAACGGTGGGGAAACCGACCGTTGTGGTATTTGATATCAAAGAAAAATGTTTTTGTTTAATTTTTTTCTTTATTATTAATCTGATAAAAAATTAACTACATTTTAAAAAAAATAAAAATAATTAAAACTGTGTAAATTCTATTATATCAATGATTGATAATGTAGGTCAACTTGATACTAAGGATGTGCTATTAATGTATTGATATGAACTACCCATAGACACACGGACGTATATGTATCAAGAAGGTTTAATATACACTTAATTTTGAGCTTATTTCTAGCTCAAACGTATCAATGAATTTGGTAAAAAAAATCAAAAAAATGTCACCACATTATACATCATCATATTTTTCAATACCTAATTAAAGAAGACTACTAATGCAAAAATTGATTTAATAAATAAATCTCATATTATTGAACTACAATCTTTAAATAAATTACCTAAAAATAACATTATTATATGAAAACTAACACTGCTGAAGAAAAAACAAGAAATAAACTAAAATTACTAAAACAAAAAAAAACTAAACTTTGGATTCTGCCATTGTTGATATTTCTTCTAACAAGAAACTTGATTCCGCCACATAATCAATAACTGATTGAGACATAACATTGATTTTTTGTTTTTTTCATTCATGTACTCTATTTGGGTAACACCAACTCTGAAAAGACGAGGGATCCATAACAACTCCTTTAGTTTTTGTTCGTATATATCTTCACCTTCATCGTTCTTAATCTTATAAAGGTCATCAGCACTGCAACCTATGATTTCCTTTGCTGGTTCGTTAAAAGCAGTAATCCAAGCTTCAGCGGTTGGATCATTAATTTTCATTACCATAATATATCTGCATTAAACGAACATATTATTACATATATTATTGATTACTATAAATAATTAACTAAACTTTGATACCATGAGTCACAAGTTCGAAACTTGCGTAGCGTGATTCGAACATTTATTAACATGTGATATACTATCCCATTGATATATTGTATATAAAGTACCATTTCAAATAATAATAATAATAATCAGCTCTTAAATTTTTACCTCAAAATACAAGAGCTTTCATTCTGTTGGCATGCTTCACACCAATAGCCCGATCCTGCAGATTCAGTTACCTTTTTTTGCAAACACGCTGAAGAATGCAGACTATGAATGGAATAAAAATAAACAATTAATATGAAATTATTAACGTACAGTATAGTTCGAAACGATATCGACAAACCTTGCCATGACCCAATGTTGGATCATTTATTATATGAGAAAGCATAACTCTATCGTAAGTGGTAGATGAGATTATTGTGTTTTCGCCTTCACAATTGTACCAACTTCTAAGCTTTTTAGCTTCTGGTATGTTTGGATTTATATATAAATTGCTTTTACTCAATGTGGATAAAGATAAACCTGCAGTAAGATTAAATAATATTAAAAAATGATGGTTTGGCAAGGACTAAAAAAACAGAATAATTTTTACCTTGAAAATCTCCAACTTTGGCATATTTAATAGCTACTATAGGACATTCATCAACCATTTGTACCAGCTCAGCACCGACTTTCATAGCAAGTTCTCCCCATAAAGTCACATTAACAGTTTTACTTTTGTAATTTAAATCTAAGCATAAATATGTTGAGTAAACAAAATTAATGGTTTAATATGTGTACTTACGAATCGTCTGCAATGGTTATATCATGTTTTGGAATATTCTCATTGTTGATTTTTTTTCGAATTCCTTTGATTGATGAGACACTTTGAACTAGGCCGATAACATCTAGAATATACTAATGTTAAGCAAACATACAATGATTTATAAAAAATTAATAATATGGATGCATTACCTACAACTTCCTTTCCTGCAATATATTTTTGAAGTTGGTTAATCTTTACAAAGTTGTATACGATATCGGGTATACTAGAGTTCGCAACATCCATCCATTCGACTAATGAGTACTCATTTATAATAATCTCGTACTCGTTTTTTATAGTACAAAATTCTTTATTCGCAGGCTTAACGGTTCCTTTAGAAATATAATAAACTTTTCCACATTGAAATATAGGATAGTACTTGTCTGCAGCTTTATTAAACATTGTAGCTTGAATTTGGGTACCCTGTGAATTTGAAAAGAACAATTATTATAACAATAACTTAATTATAGCACAAATAGAGAAAATATTATTGAAAGCATTCAGATTAAAAAAACTTACATCTTCATCGGTGAGTTATATACTAAACACGCAACCTTATCCTTTAATATTTTTATAAGATCTCAAATTGCCTTTATTTGTCACTCGAACTTTGATGATCCAATTACAATGGTATGGATTCAGTAGTGCAAGAGGAAGAACATTTGTGCCCAAATCCATTAGAGTAATAGTGCTAACATTGGTTAATAAAATATTAGAAAACAGACATAATACAAATTTAAACAAAGTGAGCTCAACAAGATTGTATAAATGATAATGCAATATTGACAGCTTAAGTGTATGAAATAATAAAATTATTAAGTGTTTGAAATAATTTAAAATTCTTTATATATATTTAGAGGAAGAATACAACAATTGAATAGAAATGTGTATTGTGTGATTAATGAACAGAATAAAGCACTATCTAGTTGCTTTATTCTATTCTTCGTAGTATAAGTAACACATAAATTGGTTGGCTACTACACCGTTTTAATACTGGTTGATGTCTACCTATTTCTTTTACTATGAACACACATGATTTATTTTACATGATTTAAAATGGCTTTTGACATTTAATTTTGAGTAAAAAGGGTTGAAGTTATATGAATTATTAGAAACAAAATCATATTTTACTGTTGAATCATATACATAATACCAGATAAGAACTGCTGTCATGACCGTTGTAGACAAGATATGTTGCTGCTGCACCTTTTATTATATGACTTCATTTGGATCAACAACATTGTTACAGCTAAAAAATCTTTAAAAAAAAGGGTTGGATTCAAGTTTGAAATAGAACCATCAAAATTAAAGTTATTTCTTTTTTTCAAGTTATAGAAATCAAATACTTACACACTGCAAATTGTTAATTTTTTGCTCAATTAACATTTACACTGCTTATAAAATTTTATGAACATTAAGCAACAATAGACATTTGGTAAAATTTATATGAGAGCTTCCAATGTGTAAAGTCATCATACTTAATATAATGTAAAAGCATTAAGATACAATTATTGGTATTCCTTCAATCAATATTTTTACAATATTGTTTCAAATAATTGAAATTGTTTACCGATGTCTAATTAAAGAATGGTGTGTATTTGAGTGAAAATTTATCTCTGCAGTTATCTCTGCAATAAGTTTAACTATTTAATTTAATTTATGACTACGCTATTTATGCACTATTTATCTTCACCGGAAGTTTGACATCATACTAAGCCAGACACAACTTGTTTATATATCCATGTAGTTGTAAAATTTTATTAACAAATTATGAGTCACTCTAGCATAGCAGCTTTGAACGCTGGGTTATGATATTTTTATCTCTGGTGTAATATTATATATTTATAAAGACATCTTATCTTTTTCCATTCTAATAAGACAAACACAAACCAAACTCTTATTCCTTCTTCAAAAATATCAAAGCCATGACGCTCGAGCTCTATGAAGAAATTAGAAAATAATTAGAAAAGAAAGGATTTACCTGGAGCGAGACGAGAGGCGCAGTCGAATAAACAGGGGAGACTCGAGAGGAGTAGCGTTCGAGAAGAGGAGCGGGTGATGTAGTTGCGGTAAAATAAAGAGGAGGAGCGAGACGAAAGGCGTAGTCGAACAACCAGAGGAGACTCGAGAGGAGTAGCCTTCGAGAAGAGGAGCGTGTCAATCTATCTCGGGCACTGGATTAGGGTTTTATTTGGTTTAGGGCGAAATAAATAGGAGATGGATGGTTGAAATTGAACGGAGAAAACGGAGGGGAAAGTTTCAAAGGGAGAATACGAGGTCATGAGGAGAAAATTATGGGGAGAAGCACATGGGAAATAAAAACGAAACGATGAAAACAGAATCGAAAATTTGGAAGGTGGAATACGCGGTCAAGAAGATAAAATTTGGGGAACGAGAATCCTTCCTAGAGAAGTTTAAGTTTGCAGTTTCCTCCGGTAATCTCAAATTTTAGGTAATTCCTGTTTATTAATACTTACAATGTATTTGACTAATCCTTTGTCAATGTGAGTAACAAATTGCTCCTTCTGTAATATGAACTTATAAACCATTTCAACCACTAAAATTATATAAATTATAGATATACAAAATAATAGAAAGGGTAAGAATGTGTAAATTGGAGGTTATGGTGTAGGTGAAATTAATATTTCAATGTTAAAAACAATTAAAAAGTATTCTCTTTCATATTTGGTTTGTTTGTAACCAAAAAAGATGGAAAGACTAAAATGAGTATATAGTAAAGATGAATCAATGAAAAAAAACTAAAAAGGTGGTCAAAGTTATGTGGATTGGATTATTATCTAATTTGATATTTGCTGTTAGTATGTTTCAATATGCAACCCTGGACCTAGCCTAGGTAGTCTTTAATTCCATCTGTCTTTGGCATAGTAAGTTGTTATTCTTATATCCATGATGAAACAATTAGATATTGAAACGCAATAAAACACACTTTTGTTTATTACAAATTATAGCCTTGTTGGAGAAACACACATGTCATAGCTTAGTCATTGCAAATTAATATACAACTAGATGACTATATTCGTTGCAATCATGTTTCTTAATTTAAATGACATCCTTAGTCGCACTATAAATTTTTTTTAACATAAAACTGCATTCATTGCTTCTTTTTATATTCGTTTATTTGGTTTACTGCTCAACCAGTTTCCTTTTGAATGTATTAGATTAAGTTTACCTAATATCGCCTCCTGGAAACATTCATGTCTTTTTAGACAGTTAAATGTATCAAATCAGGTATCAGCCAATTTATTATATTTTAAATTATATGGAGACAATTAGAAGTCTAATTTGTATCATTGTTTAATTGTAAAGTTTAAGTCAATGTTTATGCACAGTTGTGCTATATGTCTGTGAAATTTGTTAGAAACCAATGGACTCTACACTGACATGACCGAGTCCTTAACTGCACTCGTCAAAACCAATCTCTAATTATTACAGCCAAATTCAAGTATATTATAAAAACTGACAATGCAGCGATCAATTCGAAGTATAAGCATTTTAGTCGCAGCCTCGATATCATCGATAAATGTTTTCGTTAATTCTTTTTTACAGATCTTGAAATGTAGATTTGTATTGTGATTTACAGTTTAATTTTGCCGTGCGATTAATTTAGTTACTATAGTAATCATAATGTGAAGATAAGTACACGAACATTACACAGAAAATGCAGTTGGATTATTCTTTATATTTTTCAACTGCATCATTGTATAAAATAGCTTTCAACAATTTGTAAAAAATAAAGAGCTATATTTAAATGTCTCTCAAGTTGTTCTTCATTCGTCTAATTGAAAATTTCGTTCAATCATTTTCCATTTTAAACAAATTAAAGAGGTCCTGTTGCCAAAACAAAAATGCACTATTCATTTAGCTCTTAATCATGGTAAAATGGAGAACGACTGGGGGACTAGCTGTATTTTGTTTTTCCATTTGCAAAATTAGAGAAAGACATAAGGATTGGAGAAGCTCTAGGCTCGGTTAGCTGAGCTATTGGATGGGGAATGTGCTTGAAATTTTGTTATTTCATTTTAATTTAGCAGTTGATAGTTGATAGAATCCTTCATAAATGTACTGAAATTTCTAGTATTATTGTAACGTTACTTATCCCTGAGACCTTAGACCAAGAACAAGTCTGATGACACCTTGGACTAAAGCATCCGACTTGTAACATGACAAACATCCACTCAGACTATGTATAAATAATTTTAGTAGTTTATATGGTATACTGTAAGGTCATTATCTATTTCAATTTCTAAGTCATGCTCGTCTTTTTTTCACTTTTAGCTTTATGATTTTGGGCCTATTATTTTCCTTTTTAACTGAATGATCGATTGGAGGAAAGTAAAGCTTTTGGACCGTCACTTCTTATAATGAATCTATTATCTCACCTTTTGTGTTATGACCATAAAATTATCCAAACTTCCTTTTATTTTTAACTGTAAAGTTTATTTCACCGCATAAAATGTCTTAGGATGCATTTGTAGACATGCGATGACACGATCACAAGTTCTTTAAGAATGGGAGAATAAAGCGTTTGGAAAAAAATGTTGAAAGTGAAATTGGTGGTGAGATTAATAATTATTATTATTGGAAAATGATACAATTCTATAATTATGTTATTTTATCAGGTAATATGTTAATGAAACTAAAGTATTTACAGTAAGTATTGAAATAATAATTAATTAATCAATATATTTTGTTTAATTAAATATCATTACTTGACGTTTCAAATCTTTGGTACCAGTAGAGGGAATTTTTCTATAAGTATCACCGGTGTGTTTGCCGTCTTATCTATCAACAAATTTACATAGATGTTTTTTAATACATTTTAAACAATGTCGTTTACTTCAATTGACGGTCACCATACGCCTCATGTCTATGCATGGGTATACATATCGTGTCTATCGATGCACTAGTAATGAATGAAAGAACTGCCCTTCATAAATTATGCCTATATAAAATAAGTTGCGCAACTGCATGTCAAGAGGCTAACAACCAGACTGACCCAATTACTAGACAAATGAGGCAAACATTTCAGGCATTTGGTTTTTCAAAGGCTTGAATGAATCACTATGCACGTGCGCCCACACATGCACATATATAAACATACATTCATACACATACACACACAAGGGTCCACATCCCAGATTTTTGGCAAAGATGATGGTTAAGTCATGTAGACCATGTATGTAAAAAATTATCAAAATTTTCCACGATTTCAACAATTTGGATGAGTAATGTTTTAAATATTTTGCTACCTGTAATACTATATTTAACGCAAACATGAAAATAAATGATTTTTTGACTTTTTGTCGCACTCCTTTAGTGTATGGTCTTTATTTTGATTTATATTAACCAATAGATTTGCAGTTTAAAATATAGTTGAGATGCATAGTTATAATTTTCAATGTAGAAAAAACAATATATTTACATGTATAATGAACACTTGCCTGCACACTTATGCATGTTTTTTTACAAAATTATGTTTTTATTGACTATTTTGTTCATGTATGATGCTTCAATTAGTCTTGCTTCTGATGCATCAGGCTGGGAAAAATACAGCAGCAACTAATAATTCACGCTTTGGGAACAAGCATGGATGGATGCAAAATACTTTCCTCCACCGTAGTTAGCAAATGTACAGAAGCCAGGTTTGGATAGAGCCACATGTCAAAAGTCTGCCTACTGCCTGGCAGGGCCGGCCCTATGATATTTAATGCCCTAGTCAGAACAATTTTTCTAAATATTTTTCTGCCCCGAATTGTTTTAGTGCAACAAACTACTTCAACAACTCTGGCCAATTATATGGTCGGTAGAAGTGAAATGTTTGCAGAGCGAAAATAATATATGGACTACTGCATCTCAAACATTCAAATTTATCGACAATCATTTATGTATGATACAAACCATTTTAAGAACCTGTAGTCTACATAGAAAAACTGCGTCAACTATAATTTAATTTGAACATAATGTCCAAGGCAAAATGCAAGCACTAGCATTTTCAATACATGGATGACAGTCTGAAACATTAAATGACATTTACACAAATAGGTGGTATGCATCATTTAAAATAAATAAATACTAAAATTGAGAGGGAAAAAAATAAAAATATTCTTAGTTTGTGAAAACAACACGCACAGGTAAAAAAAAGAAGAGGAAATTGAACTATAAATCAAATTACTTCTTCACCTGTAAATGTAAAATACTGAAGAATTGCAATATTTGCTTGAATGAATTATAAACGAGTGTACAATTCTAACTGACGATGGAATCACATTTTAGTAAAACATAATTTAAATATGCTCACATGCTGACTTTAGACGTTCTAGCATTTGCTCAACAATTGCAAATCGATTCAGTAGACATCAAATGATGATAAGGGACCTAGAGGATTCTGATGGCAAGGAACAAGGCGGCGACGATATAGGAATCAGTGAAGTAGACAACATGCATAACACATGTGTAGCAATTAACGAGAACAAAACCCAAGAAACTATATGTGATTAATTTTTTGTTGCCCCTCCCTTGCTCGTTGCCCTAGTCCAATGTCTTGGTGGACTTGGTCTTGGGCCGGGCCTGCTGCCTGGCTAGGCCTCTCCAACGGCGATATGGATGTTGCGATGTTACTTGCTACAAGAAATACATCTTGAGGTACCGGCTTGGATATTTCCACTTACGCATACACTCATGCATCAAGAAGCTGCAATAAGTTGTCCAAAAAGAAAGTTGAAGTTGTCCATAAATAATATAGCATTCGCTCAGATAGACAATTCTGAGCATGTAATTATGAAGTATGCAGGTAGTCTGGAGCCTTGCACGGTCTAGTGAACGAATTGAAATAGTAATTTGGGTTTGCTGTCTGAAGTCTGAAGCATGTGGAATGTAGTACTTAAGCCAGTATCTGAAGCCAAGGCAACAGAATGCAACATGAATGATCATTACAACAGAAATGTTGCATCTGTCATCATTCAAAAAATATTGGAATACTATTTTTCATAATACTTTATTATAGTAGTACGTTTGTTCTGTAACATATGATGGCCTGAGTTTTTACAATCTTTTATATATTGTAATGTACCAGAATCAATGAATGTTATTATTGAGTAACTATGATGCTTGTATAGAAACCTGTCTCTCCTTAATAAATAAATAATACGAGTACATCAGAACAGTTGTAGCTGAAAGATTTAACTCAATTATACAAATGTCTGTTCCATCAATTAAACCGATACAAAAATGCTTCCAAAACTGCAACAAAATAACATAAGCTACAACATAGTAGCAATGAAAACTTTTCTGGCAAACTAACATCAGCTGCCGTGTGTTTGCAACCATTTTGGAAGTGCATGGTTAATCCCACAATATATTGTATACTGGTTCGATGGCATCAACAATTCGGTGTGTCTGCCATCAGTACTTACAGCAGTTTTAACCCTGCTACAGAAGACAGTCGAACAATTACAGTCCTACACAAATTGATCCACAGAATATGAATACTACTTAACTCTATCTACCATACGTAGAAAACAATAGTTTAAAACATACGAACGCTAGATTCAGTTGCAATTTGCACACTAACAAGAAAACGATTACATTGCTGTATTTTTCATCTTATTTACAGACACTGTTCCCATCATTAAGTAGTGCAAAATCAATATTCAACAGAAAGTTTCAATGTTTACAAAGAATTGTAGAACCAATTCAAAAAAACACAATGGGAATAAGAACGAGCAAAAAAACAATTGCAATACACATTCATTTGCTTGAGTTCTTTTGCAGCGATTTTGCTTTTTGAAGAGCTACATTTCCAGTTTGAACGTGATCGACTACACTTGTAACCAGTACAACAAAATCTTATCAAGTGAATATAAAGTTTACATTAACCTCTATATAAGTGATAATAGAAATATGTCAAGTTATTTATTACCTGACTATAGATGTTATCAAGCATGTCACCCTGAGTATCATTCAGCTCCGTAGTCCTAAGCTATATTATCAATATTCTGTAACAACATAAATCAAGGTATTCAATTATCAAATGCAATAACCAGCAAGTTTCAATTTTTAATTTGAGTAAGTCTTGCAGTCCAAAGCTCTATATAAATTATAAGCCCATAAAATAAAGTCAGATGATAACAGAAATAACAATTCAGTATTTATGTTAACCTGAAATAAACAAGTGAGTAAAACAGATTCCAAAAGGTAATAAAAAAATATATCAATATATGTATCTTACTCTAGCACGCATTGAAGCTGCACGACCACGGCCAACACCAAGTGCTGAACCTTTTCCCTACAAAAATGTACCCAAAATTTGAACATATTGAAAGCAAAGTCTCCAAGTCCTAAAAAGGTCTAATTTCACATTGCATACCTTAATTCTAGCATCCAATCTTTTGAACATAGGAGCATTTTTCAACATATCAGGTATGACCATGAACCTATGAAAAATCAAATCGTTCACACAATGTAACACTATGAAACAATATATGCTGCAATTAATGAGAGATTTATATACATCAAACTGACCTGACTTTGCTACCTCGAATGAAAACATGCTCAAGTTGTGACACATTTCCATCCTGCAAATGGAAATATACTTCAGTTTCTACAACCAAACAAGACCACATTCCTCAGAAATTAGGAAAAAAATATTCAAAAAATACGTATATTGACAACTTTATATAACAAATTATTTATAATTGCATGTAGAATTTTACATTTTTGAACGAAATTTGAGATCAATTGTGAATATATTATCCAATAAGCGTATCAAAAGTGGAGGTAAAACAGTTTTGTATTTGCAAACTTGCACATTAATGAAAATACTACCAAATGATACATATGTATTACACGAATATGGAGTTTAGTATAAACTCACATATTTTATAAATTGAATGCTAGATTTTGCATAAAGCTTTAAAATATGACTTTTGTTTGAAGAGGCTGTCTAAGCTTAATACCACCCAAAATCTCGAATAATTTCAATAAAGAACCTTCTAGTCCAAAAATGTTGTTATTCATTTATTTAACCTTCTCTTGTTGAATTATTCAAGCATCAATAATTTCGATTTTGCTTGTTTGGTATGATAAATAAAACAAGACCAGTAGTTCTGAAAAAGGATTTGACCGTTAAGTCTCTGTTTAACTTAACTAAATCTATATTACTCCATATTTTAGTAAAATAAAAAAAATGGAAAACATACTTTGGTTCTGAAATATTAGAGTTGTGCCGCGAAAATCTACAAATATTGACAATGGGGAAAACAGAAAATGATTTAATTCATATAAATAAATTGAAAACCACAAACTATTTTCCACTTCGAAAAAATGCAAGTTATACCATGATATTGAGCAATACCTAAAATTGTGATGATAATAGTTGTTTTTACTTACCATTTATTCAACAGACATTGCATTCAAACGTTCTTCCTCTAATAATCTAGATGGCAGGCCTTTGGATCTTCCAATCTGTGCAAGTCTTTCAAAAGTAAACATAGGATTGAAAGCAAGATCCATTAATTTTCTAGTTCTTGATAATGCAACAAACGTTAAACCAAGACTTTCTCGAACGCCGATATTAATGATTGCTTGATCAAGAGTCATTCCTTGACTTTTATGTATTGTTATTGCCCAACATAGAGCTAAAGGTAACTGTGTTCTCATACAAGTTGTACCAGAAGAAGTTTTCCAATTTACTGTTTTCGGAGTTACTGGAATAATATTTGTTCCCTCACGAAATGGAGTACCACGGTATTTATCAAAATCGACTATGACCGCTAGCGGTAGATCGTTAGGAGAACTTGATGACTGTGAATATACAATATCCATAACAGTACCCATTGCACCATTAACCAATCCATTTTGCACTGAAAGATTAGATCGTAACATCACTCGAGCACCTACAGAAAGATAAATACATTGTTCTAAACCTTTTGCATCATCAACCGAAGCATTAGATGCTGCTTCACAGTTATTGAAAGAAGGAATGCGTGCAATAGGTTTTCCAAGGTGAATCAAACGGTTTTTGTTATGTTCGTTAGCAGCAATTCTTGTTGGAAAAAGACAAAGAGCTTTCTTAAAGGTATCCTTCTCTTTGTTCGATAAAATTGACCAATCTTTGGTTTTGAAAAGTTTCCAATCGTCTAAAGTAGATGCACCTCTACTCAGTCTTTTTAAAGCTGCTCTTAAAGGTGCTTTCTCATCTCCAACTTGACGGAATATATACGATAGTCTTACACACTTATCAAAACTCATATATGCAAGTCTACCATGTTGTTGTAAGAGATTACCACCTTTCAAGTATAACGAACTATCACAAACAGGAGGTAGTTGTCGCATATCACCGACTAAGACAATAGAAACGCTACCGAATAAGTCATTTATTGAATAAATATCACGACACCGTAAATCAATATTTGCCATCATTGTTCTACCAAGCATACTATATTCATCTATTATAATCAACTTTGTATTTTTAAATTCATCTTGCATTCGATGACATTGCTCTGATGATAGGTCTTTGTAGGATGATTTTCTTTCTGTGGAGATTTGAAGTTCATGATGAATTGTGCTACCACCAATATTAAATGCAGCCACTCCAGTTGGAGCCATAATGCGAACTGCTTTGCTGGTTCCAAAATGAGTAACAATTGTTCGAACAATGGCATTTACAAGCGTTGATTTTCCTGTACCAGCACCACCGCATATAATCATTCGAATTGATTTTCCTTTAGATATTGCTTTAAATATCACATTATGTGCAATTCTCTGTTCTGTAGACAAGCTCTCAAAAGGAACAACAGTAGAACTATTTATGGTCTCAATTTCATGTTCCATAATTAAACGTAAATTGGTATGGATAAAATTACGTTCAATATCTATATTAGGGTATCTCTGAAGTGCTTCATTCCAATTATGCAAAGTATCGAAATCTCTAAAGCCCATTTCTATTTCCTCTCCTGAAACAAACATTGGACCCATCGCGGCTGCTATCATCCATTCTTCCTTTTGATTTTCTTCTACATTATTGTTTATACTATCATCTTCGAAATCATCTTCTACAACATCTGGGAGTGATTGATGTTGAATCAAACCTAAATTAACATATCTACCAGACCAAGCATCGAAGTTTCCTTTTGCTTCATTAAGATTTCTATAGTGATGACGTAGTAGTACCTGTATTCATATTAAAAAACAAGTTTAAGTATGATTTCATATTTTAAATATAATTAAAATCAATGTAGTTTTTAATTATCAAAGTTTATCATTAATATTTATAAAATTTTATCTAATAAAAATCAGAGAAGGTGCATTACCTGTTGTTCGCAATAAAATTCCCACTTTTCACCGAATGGAGGAATATTGCTACTTAGATTTGGTACTATTCGTACAATTGCCTCTTTTCGAAACTTATGCCACCCTTTATTATAGTAACGGAAGTTTTTTGCCATATCAAGTAGTGAAAGGTTTTCAAGTTTGCTTGGTCGATCCATATACCTTGTAATAAAATTTGGGTCCGAATCAACGGTATCTTCATCTATTGTTGTATTTCGACGTCGAATTATTGTTGATAACATGTTTTTTTCAGTTACGTTAAGTTGCACTATTGTTCTAGATGAACTTACTAGAGGGTAAGACATTAGAAGATGACATACCTCTTGTGCAGAAATGTCTCGCTCAGATACACTCTTGAGAAGTAGTTTCTTGATGGCGGAAGTTGATGTTTGACAAGGTCGATGACTATTTTCAACTATCGTTCTGAATGTTTCTATAAAGCTCTTTGATACTGGTTCAGATTTTGCAGCATATTTTCCAATATAATTTACCACAGCATGCACAAATAACACAGGAGACCAATCAATATTAGCATTCTACAATTTTAGATCGTGGAAGCACGTCAAACGGATATTTAAAGCGACATGTCAATTGTTTGGTTGTTCTATGTACTCGCAAACAGTAGTTTCCACACCTGGAATGATGCATAACCCAAGTAACTAGATTTGCAAAGTCCTCGTCCTCCATATCCAAATTTGCATCTGGTGGAATAACTTGTGCACATGGATGCTCTTGTTCCCGTGAAGGTCCACCCATATTTGGGTTTATTGTACAAACAAGACGATCAAAATATTCAATAATTGTAGAATTTTCATATGAATTTTCGGTAACAGAAGATAAATCTGGTGCATCATGTAACCACAAAAAGCCATGGATATGTCCACTTCCACGATTTTTCCATTCAAAACGATACCAATAGTCCTTAACAAAAAATTCTGGCACCAAATAATCTATTACAAAAGTTTTAACTCTAGCTTGGAAAAACCAAGCAACAACAAGTGGATTTTCATTTAGTAACTGTGCCTTTCTTTTTCTTTGTTCATTGTAGCTTAATTTTTGCAATTCATTATTTTGATCAAGAAGTTTATAAAGTTATGGCCATTGCAAATCTGCTGAACTTAATGTGAAAAATATAGTTGGTGCACCTAATTGTTTAACCATAGCTGTAAGCTCTTTTAATCTTGCAGACCAGTAAGAACGGCTTCCACGAATGCCTTTTGCGTACCAAGAAATGCGTTGGGACAACTGCTTATCTCCCAATTTTAACATTTCACGGATATCATTTATAGATAAATTCCCATCATCCGGGTTTTTTTGTACGTATATGCTACCAATATCTAACGCACGCCACCTGCTAAGTGAATTGTAGGCAAAATATCTAAATCTAGAATCTTTTGCAAACCTTTGGTCATGAAATTTCATTAAATATTGAAAATATTCTAGGGGTCTAATTTTTCTTGGTCGTGCCTATCGTAAATTAGCATTTCCTGATGGAAATAATGTTGGAAATGCCATCGAGATATATCCAGGAGTATTAAACTCATCAATAGCAACAGAAGAAATAGGCATCTGAATAACTGTTTCATTTATTTCTTTGGTTTCCAAAAAGGGTAATAGATAGGCTTGGTGGTTCGGTTGTACTGAAGCCGTGGCTGCACCTGATATCTCAAATTCACCGATGTGAGTTATTTCGCTTTTGAATTCTAGAGGTCCTAGAAAATCATCATTGTGAATTTTAGTTTGCGAATTATCTTCAATATGAGGAAGATTTAAAGGTACACCGTCCTCTGGTAACTCATGGAGAGTTATTTCATTAATGTGCACATCGGAATAAAATATATTATTATATTTAAGCCAAAGTAGTGCCTGTCTTACATGTTCACGCCTTACGCGAAACTCTTGACTTTCATTTGTTCCACTTCTGTTAACAACTAATACTGCCGATAAATCATTTGCCCTAAAAGGGAGAGAACGTGCTATTTCATTGATATCCTGAGGGAAATTAATAATATTTCCACTATATTTATATTGTTTTCCTTTAAAACGGTAAACTGACATAACTGGGTGAATGCGCGCAACGAGGATTCGCTCCAAGTTAGTAAGGCAGGATAATTCAGGAGGAACAGGACCGGGCTCCATTAGATTTTGGGAACTAAACTTGTAGGGAAGGTCATGTTGTGGTTTATCAGTACGACAATCAGAGCATGAACTTGACGTAACAATTAAATCTGTAAAAAATCGAGAACAAGTCTGACAACTTGTCCAATTAATCTTTTTGCATGAGCTTATAAATTTGTTAGCATTTGTAATTTTTGGAACAGGAGATATTAACATTGGAGTGTTGATGTTTGAGGGTTGGATATGAGTTGCTTTTTCTTTATGTCTTGCTACATCAACCGCTTTTCTACGTTGTTTCTGTTGATCAGTTTCTCTCAAATGTCTAGCTCTTTGAGTGGATGACCGATTTTCATTGTATTTAGCCATCATTTTGTCATATTGACGAAATATAGGCGAGTCTCTAGTATAAAATATGTATATTCAATTAAAAAATAAGTCAAAAATAGTAGGAAATAATCTATTATTTGCATACTATAAGTAAATGTAGCATTATATACCTTTCTATGGTGCATGATAAGTCCAAATGACAAATTGCATCAAATGACTCTTTTAAAACATCGTGTGAAGTTAAACCGGAAGGGGTGAATAAATCAACCTTGTTGGATGCATCAAAAGGAATCGAATCTCCATACAAAGCTTTAGAGAACGACAATGGATCTTCTACAAGCATAGGTTGACGTAATACATCATGTGGCATCTATGCAAGTATGCAAAAATTGAAAAATTAAGAAAAAGGGAATTATGTAACATAAACTGTCAAAGTATCGATAAATATTAATACTACAGTATTATGTTTGA
Source organism: Allium fistulosum (assembly GCA_030737815.1). Classification (NCBI taxonomy): domain Eukaryota; kingdom Viridiplantae; phylum Streptophyta; class Magnoliopsida; order Asparagales; family Amaryllidaceae; genus Allium; species Allium fistulosum. The sequence goes on along the minus strand of CM060904.1, from coordinate 869,513,623 downwards.
TTATTGTAAAAATTAAACATTAAAATGAAAATACATGTACTTTGGAAAAAAAATATAGTATGGAATTTCACCTGTGTTGTTGAAACTTCTTGCATATTATCGACATAACTTGCTATTGATTGCTCCTCATTCTCTAACAAAGGTGGTGCATTCAAATCAATACAATGCATATCAACTGTACAGGTGAAGATGAATAATATTAATCAAAATAAATTTAAAAACATCACAAAAACTTAGAGTAAAAGTGATAACAATTAATTTTTACTGATATATTATACAATTGTACATTATGGTGAAAGAGTCACCTTGATTGTTAGTTTGTGTCTTTTTTGAAGTTTCTTCAAATAGTGCGGCATCTACTGATGATCTTGGATATTCTTTACATATTGCTTCAACCAGATTCTACACATATTAATAAAAAAATCAACAAAAAAATTATCATATGATCATCGAATAATCTTTTATCGTAAAGATTACAAATAAAACATAAATTTGATAGATAGACAAATAAAATTAGAATTATAGAAAATTTACCTTTTGGACGTTCGACTACGATGTTGATACCATCTGCACATGATCAACACGATCCTCAGAAAATTGCTCATCGTTACTATGCAATGGTGGTGCATTCAAATCAATTGGAAATATAGTCTGCATCCCATTGATCTGAACATGTGATATAAATTAATGTTCATGATTGATCAAAGTAGAATTATCATTAGTACAGAAATATATGTTTATCCATTATTTTACATGGCATGCATGTCTTTTTATGACAATAGGTTCATTGAAATAGAATAAATATATTCATCCCCATAGTATGAATTATCAATCATTACTCATGTATACATTTTAAAAATGAAACATACAACTATTGAGAGATTGAAATTGAAAATGATTACCGTATGAAAGATTGATGTTGATACCACATGCTTATCATCGTTATGATCTTCAAATGGTTCCTCATCATTGTTCATTGAAGGCGATGTATTTAAATCAATATGATATGTATTCTTTGTCATATATGCGTGAACATGGTAAAAGGTAGTGATTAATTAAACAAAATAAATACATTAACTCATTTGACAAAACAATGGAATTATGCCAAATAACACAATAAAAAAGTATGATCTAATTTTGATTTCCTAACAATTTCATAAGCACAATTTAAAACTCTAGGCTCATGAATTATTAGTGTTTGCTTCCCAATTTCTATGTACATCATTTCTTCTTCTACAATTATAAAAAATCTATTAATAAATCAATTTCAAATGATTTTATCCCAACTTATAAAAAATAAATAAATCCTATGTTTAACTATAATCTTCATCAACCTAACTATGAAGTTAATGAAGGTACTCGGATCCAAAAATAACCTGCTATTTGAACAAATTTTTTAATAAGAACTATTCATTCATATCAGCCACTGAGCGAAAAGGTATAAACTTTCAATCAATAATGGTTACCACAAATAAACCTAATCAGAAAAGGTCGTAATTACCTTATTGGATTCAGGCTTAACTTTAGATCGCGCCATTAAAGACTGAAGCCAAACAAAGCTTTTCGCAATTGGATCCTGCACGTGATTTTTGATTTCAGATTTTGTTTTGGATTCGGGAGCAACAAAAGAAGATTTAACTTGATTGTGAATGTACCTGGAGCGAGACGAGAGGCGCAGTCGAACTAGTAGGTGAGTCTCGAGAGGAATAGCATACGAGAAGAGGAGCGGGTGATGTAGTTGCGGTAAAATAAAGATGAGGAGGGAGACGACAGGTGGAGTCGAACAACGACGAGAGGAGCAGCGTTGGAGAAGAGTAGCCTTCGTATCAAACAATCTCTGGCAATGGAATAGGCTTTTATTTGGTTTATGGGGATTTAAAGAGTAGAGGGAAGAGGAAAATTGACCGGAGATAACGGAGGTGAAAGTTTCAAAGGTAGAAGACGCGGTCTAGAGGAGAAAATTTGGGGGAGAAGCACACGGGAAAAAAAACAAAACATCGGCAAATTTATTTTGGCTTCAGAGTATTTTATTTTGGCTAGTAGATGTAGGCAAACCTCCCTATGGTCGGTTTGATTATATTAAACTGTTTTGATTTGTTTTTCCTTTTATACAATGATTATGTATGCAATGTTTAATTGGATATAATACGGTTAGAGTCTTGGTTTTCATAGAGAAATAAAATAGAAAATTTGGTAATTTATGTTCTCGACGGAGAGAGCATAAATACAGTTTTATTAAAATTTTATAAAGGGAAAACTCTAGTTTGTCTTTTTGCCATAGTAATGTTTTTAATTCTAAAATCCAAATATCGTATTACTTCCCTTATTATTCACTTTAATCTTCCCTTTAACTAATCTCTTGATTTGTGAACGCTATAGATATTCACAAAAGCAGAGTGAAAGATAAACAACATGTTAATGTGAGCGTAACATTAGAGTAAGGCAATCAAGTAGGTGCATTTGAACATTGTAATTCAAGTAACGAAAATGCATATTTTAATTATGAATGGGTATTTAAACAAATTGTTTTAAAGACGTTGGAAATGATAGAGTTAGAGGTATGCCTTAGGGGTAATTATGTAATCTTTTACGTATATCTAACTCGATGTCCATTAATTTAATATAAAGTATATTTAATAGAAAATCCATAAATAGCATACTTTGTGGTAGTAGTTATAAAGTGTTGTAACCATGAGTAATTTATCACAATAAAAATAAATATACCATTTTTAATATTCCTAGTCAAGATGTATCGAGACTACACATCGGTACATCCGTCGAGACTAGAATATATAACACTCTTCAAATGTGGGGCAGTGTATTACTCATGGCTGTTGGGGGTACCAATGGATTGTGTACCAATAGTTATTGGATAAATATGGAATGACTCACTCGGTAGTTTTTTCATTTAGTTAATATAACTAAGGTCAAACAGAAAATATCAATGTGACAAAATTACATAATTCTTTTGACTTGAAAATCCAGTTTGTGACGACTCACCTCCTCGAACCTCAGAGATCAACACGAATACATCCTCAGTATTCATGTGTCGCAAATCCAAGTGCCGAAGAGGCGGTTCTTTAAGGTAAGAAAAAAAATAAAGAAAGAACAGAATCTTACACAAACGGAAAATCATATATTATTTCATTATATAAATTCTTTACAGCGGAAATTTTAAATACATTTATCAGAGTTTAACTTAACCTCAATATGGACAGTTATAAATATTGTCCTTACAAATGCGGAATACAATAGTACATGAGTATGGTAGAAATAGATAACAATCTTCAGAAGAAATTTCTAACTCCATGCTCCGAGCTCTTCCAAAATGCTCTAACCAAACCTGACTACTAGGCTGCCCGAAAAAATAGAGCACCAAGAGTTTTAAGGGAAAAGAAAATAAACACTGGGTCAGTCATGCGACTGGTATAAGAAACTCAAAACGCGCCTTTTTGAACACAAAGGTATCTTATAAGATCACGCCGCACATAAACACGAAACGAGTTTTTACCTTATGATAACCAAACCATTTATTACAAAAAAACTAAGGATATTATTTTTAATGACATTCTTTTGAAAACTTTGCAATTAAACTTATTAATCTTAACCGAAATTGTTACCATTATTAAATTTCGGATATGTCAGGCTCTACAAACAAGTCCGAAGGCACTTATTAAGCAATGGATTTCATACAATGGCATGGTAAGGGATTACCTTCCATATAGTACATCTTTAGAGGGATGTACTGAGGACACATAAACAACCCTCCGCATCTGGCAAAACTGGTCTATCCCTTTTTGGCACTCAGACATGGCCTGAATAGAAACCGAATATGTCATCACCTCGGTCATTACCGACCTATCTAGGTTCCTATAGGATACACCACATACTTGACATATAGAGAGTAATCTAGAAAGGTGATGATTACACAATAATGGTTGCAAACCACATAGGCTTACGACATACCCTGTTTAAGCCATTACCTGGTGATGAGGCATGAGGTAACGATTACCTTTCACCTAGAACATTCAACTTTGAATGTCACCATGCCAATTCCATCACAAACTATTGATTTCCACAAATGCATAACCTTTGTGCTCGTATGTCTCAGAGAAGGGTGTTAAGCTAAGAGAAGTTGTCTTCTCCACCACCAAACAGATGTACGTTTGTAAAAATTAATGTACGTGCATTTTAAAAATGCAATGTCAGACATTCGTCCATACAAGTTATCTTGGAATATGATAAATCGAAGGTACTCTTCTACCACATCCTGTCGGGAATTACAAATAGGATTAGTAGAGAGAAGTCTTTGTATTGAAGATATCAAATGAAGAACTACTCCCACATATATAATATGGGAAAATTTCTCCCGAGGATCAGTACCAACCAGCCCTACATTCCATCTTTCAAATCATATCATCCCATGTCTTTTATTTTCGAACATGTAAATTGGTGCAAAGTGGTCTTCGGATAGGAATCACCCAAATCCGACCCTGGTTCCTTCGAACGAATCATCGATAAAAAGATATTAAGTGAATGGAGAATTATTCTTTGATTGATCAATCAAAATATCTTTTAGAGATATATATCTTCAAAACATTCTTTTCGGTATATACGGAATCATTAAACCTTTCTTTAAGTTTAGAATTACCAAATCATTTTCATAAATCATTTTAGAAAATATTATTGAGTAAACAGGATATGGAAATCATACTAATTCTACTCAATATCAATTTCTATATTCAACCTTTACTACCCGTTGAATAACGATGAAATCGCCTTTTAAATTCTTAAGGATGGTACAGATTCGCTCCTCGGAATAATACCAAGTATAAGAAGATTATTTCTATGCAATCAAAGTTGTTTTGAATTTGGAAAATTATACCTTTTATACTTTTGGAAATTTTAATTCGAGTAAATCAAATTTATTATCCCTCCGTCGGCCAGTTCGGGTAGCTGGGGAGGGTAGGCAAATGGTTTTCCAAACCCAAGCTTAGAGACTATCTCTCTGTCACCCATAAGGTGGTCAAGTTATTTGGTCACCCATAAGGTGGTCAAGTTATTTGATCAAATCTAAATATTTTAACATAATTTATTTACGTTTAATTATTTTAGAGCGTCCTAGCTTTCCCTTTGATTTGTTTCATTCCTTGGTCGGATTTTCTATGACACTCACAAATATACTAGTCCTTTCCACATACTCATTTTTAAACCTCTTAATCATCTTTAAGTTACTTGCTTATTTATTTGAAAAGGTTCACAAAAGATTTGGGAAAGAATAATTAAGTTAAAACCATTGTTTGTAAAAGTTAATAAAAGTGCTGCGAAAAAGTGTTTTAAAAGCTTATTTGGTTAAAACAACTTTTCTATTATTTGGAAGTCCGTATTTATAACTCAAATCTCTTTTAAAACAGTTTAATGTATTTATAAAGATTTTTCCACATTTTTAAAGAATTTAAAAGTATAAATTTTAAAGAATCCCTTTTTGGATTTTGAACTGCAAAACCGCGATTATTTCAAAAACATTTTTTTGCTTCTATTTCAAAATTTAAAAAACCAAATCTCGACCTTTTTCTTTTTTAAAAAAACTATGATTATAATAGTTCGAAGTTTTTTTATTTTAATGAAATCCGACTCCGAATCCAACGTATAAATGGATTTAAATTATTATGACGCGAAATCGCGAACTATCGTTACGCGACGCACCTATTTTAACTAAATTTCCATATCTTCATTAAAATTTGTCGAAACACTTTTTAAATGTTTATAAAACTTTATTAACTCATTTTAAATCATTTTCAAAGAGGTTCAACATTCCATATTATCCATTTCATTAAATAAAGGAAAGTGATTTCCTTTTGATTTTCGACGTGTATTTAGCGCGACTTGTTTTACACATCAAATGACAATATTTTAGCAACCAAACTTGATGATCAAAGCATAGTGGACATCCATTACAAACGTCATATTATAATCATATATAGCCATAAAAATTAGTTTCTCACCTTTGTTTAAATTATTAATTAAAAATTGGTTATAGCTTTACTAACTCGAAATCTAAGCTCACGATCACTTACATTATTGCCTTCAAATGGCTTGGCCTACACTTTGGATGCAAGGAGGAGCTCACGGCCTTTCTAGCGGAGGAGAAAGGGCTCAACCTATAACGACCCGGAATTTTGGATATTTGAAATTGGAATATTTAATTGATTTTAAATATTTAAAAGTTAATTTTTAACTTGAATTTCAATTATCACTAATTTTGGATAGTTTAATTATTGAATTAAATTATTGGAAATCGGGTAAATTGCTGAATCGGGAATTTTAAGCTTGTTAAAAATAAATTTGAAGGCTTGTAAATTTACATTGATCATACTGAAGATAATAAAAATGTTAAAAGTGAATTTAAAAGTGATTTGTTCAGTTTTAAAAATATATCGTTTAAACTGGCATTTAAAAATAGCCTTCCGGGACACAGTCTTGGAATTTGACGAAACTAGTTCCATTGGATCCGTAATAGTGTATTATTATCGGATTTCAAATTTCGTAGTGTTTGAAGTTATCGTTGGGCCATACGGAACATAAACGCACTGAAATTTATATCAAAAATTCAATATAATAAGTGGGTCCAAAAAGCTATCTTTTCCATACGATCGAATTAGGGCTCAAAACCTTTTCCATTGCGTTTGGAATGGGGGTATAACATTATGAACGCTTAGCGGCATGTCTCGATAGGAGGTCAAGATTTTAAGCTTTGTATTCGTGACGATTTAAATTTTAAATATATATCAAATGTATACGTTAACCAGTCAAAATTTCACATCAGCTTTTATTCTTCTTTCAAAACACTGTATACCCATCCACACACGTTACCTTCCTTTCCATCTTTTCTTCCCACCTTTTTATTTTTAAACGCAACAGTACTAGAATATAAAATAAAATAAAATAAAAACGATTTATTTTAAAAACCTTATATTGTTAAATAGTGAGCCAGTTTCTTTCCTTGGATAACAAATCAAGATTTTCCCCTTTCTTCCCTCTCTTCAGTAAAAGGAAAAAAAAATTGTTCGAATGAAAAAGAAACAAAACCATGGGGGATTCAAAAATTTATAGATTCAAATATACTCGAAAGGAAATTCTCGAATAAATTTTAAAATTTCCATTTTTCAAAAAGCTTCAGCATAATATACCTTTTGGAGGTTGCGGCTGGATTTGAATCGAGCTCGACTTTTAGACAGTAGACTAGGGTTTGGGATTGAGCGACAATGGGTCATCGATTGGGCTTTTGGAGGCCGGAATCTGACTTGGCAGGTCAAGGCGTGTGCATGATCAATTTTTGGTGATGTGCGGTCACATGGAGAGGATTGCCACTCAGGGTGTAGTCGAGGTGTGACAACCTGGATTTTGACGTGTGTTAATCGGGCGATTAACTGAATTTAATTATTTGGGTTATTAACTTTTATTAAACAAATAAATAAATTTTCTGATATTTAATACCCGAATCTAGGAATTGATTTAAAAACTATATTAAATATTGGATTATAAAAATCTCTGGTTATGATGAATCTCATAGGAAATGAATATAAGCTCCACCATTTAAAATTTAATACCAAATATCGCTAAATATATACAAACTCTAAGATGTTGGAAAATATATAAGAATATACATATACAAGTATATGAATGTATATATATATGCCTATGTGAAGTAAAATATATGGGAGTATAAATGTGAATATATATACATATTAGGAAAAAATATACATAAGTAAGTATATAGGAATGTAAGTGTATGTATATGATAACAAACACATGTAAGTAGATGTAAATGAGTATATGTATGAAAAATAGTACATATAGGATGTGAAATATATATATAGGTATGCACGTGTAAAAGCTTCATATACATGAGCTAAAATGCATATAGTAATGGTAAATATGGAAGTATATAAGCATGTACACAAAAAGATACATATACATATACATATATAAAACTCATATGGAAATGTTTGTAAACAAAAAGGGAGGCAAGGATTCAACTCCAGCAGACAATTTTTTTTATCAAGGCCATACATTTAATGTTCAAGCATACATATATCATATCAACCCCAAAAGCTTCAAATCATACCAACAAATTGCTGACCCAAGGATTTGGAAAAAAAAATGTATAAAATAAAATAATGAGATAGCAATTCACTGTAATAGACCCTACTCATATATCTATATATCTTCCTCTACCATTTTCTTTCATTCGAACTAAACAAGACAGTGTAAATATACTCAAGTTGTACAAGCCAAATTAATGCAAGGTACCTCAGCCATTAATACAAGTATTATCAGCCACCATTTGAAGAAAAATCTCTGGTCAAAAATATAAAAAATCAAACACAGTACAAAAAAAAATCTTGTACCTGTATCTTCATCAACCTGATCACTATCTTTTTTATATCACTTTCCTGTTTTCATTCGTTCATCAGTAAACCAGAGTATCTTAAAAAAAAACTAACTACAACCTGAAAACCAAACTAGATCAACAACCATTTAAATCAACAGTCAAGCAAACGATCAAGAATCAAACAAGCAAGAAGATTTAAAGAAAAGAAGCAAGTTGCAAATCTAAATAATAGGCTCTGTGTCCTTTGTTCTCTGTTCAAGTTTAAAAGGTGAGTAAACTTCTATCTTTAAAACTTAATTTGTTTTGATATGTGATGGTATGTGATAATTCTTGAAAATTTTGACGGGTAGTATGTTTTGCATGTTTGTTTAGGGATGATTGAATATATATATATATATATATATATATATGTGTGGATAAGGGTAAACATGGGTTTAACTTCTGTAACACAAGAAAAGAAGTCACTGTGTTATGTTATTTGAAACTGTTAAAATATTAATCTTTTAAAAATCAATATCTCTTTATGTGTTTTGTTTTAAGCCACGATCTCAAGAAGAAAACTGTTTGTTTCCTGATGAAGTTTAATCTAAAAATCACCTCGAGATCTAGTATGAAGTATTTGGGAAGAGAGCCTCGTTTTTACAGTGGAAACTTTAAAATTGATAAAACTCAAACATGGAAATTTTGACTTTTACTTATATGAACGGATTTACTATTGAAAATGGCGATTTTTAAATGTAAATTAGAAAGGTTTAGTGAAGTATCGAGTGAGATATTACAAGATGATCAGATTTGGGTTAACTGTCGATTGTCGGCAATCAAGGAGGAGATGGTTGTCGTGGTTGGGGCTGGAGGAGGTTTGCGAAGCGAGGATCATCGGAAAAATAGTTAGGAAACTTTTAATTCGTTGTGGCGGTGGAGCGACGTGGATTTAGGGTTTAACAACCCAGTTTGGTCGACAACGTTTTAAGGGAAATTCGTCATCATCGAGGCGATTCAGGTGATCAGTCAGTGGGGATCAGGAGGGGAAGGTTTTGGCGAAGGTGTGGACGCGATGGCGTGGGTGCAGATGACTGGGAACGTCGACGATGGAGATTTTTACGATGAAGTTTGGGTTTCAGATTGAGCTCGATAGCTCGATTTTGAATTCATGAAGATATCATCGAACTGGGTGTTTGGGTTGGTCCTCAATGTTGTTGGCGACATGTCGGAATTCGGAAGGTTGGTCGGAGGTACTCCGACCAAGTGTACACGTGCACGCGATATCATCAATGCCTGATGACGTCGAAATTTGAGGATGAAAGGAGGGACTCGAAGTCGACCTCGTGAAGTTTCGTTGCTGTCTCGAGTGAATACTCGAGTATATTCATGTGAATATTGTTATGTTTAAGCAATTGTAAAGAAATTTGAAACTAAACAAAGTAAAGAGTGAAGAAAAGAAGAAACCCGGAGTAAGGCTCGGGGAAAACTAGTCTTGGCTCGGGAATGAACTCGGGGTTGCCTCGGGGTAGGTTTAGAAGCAGGTTTCAGAATTTAAGGTAAATTCAAGTTAAATAAATTTTGGGCTCCTTCTTTAAAAAGAAACAATTGTATATTTAAAAATGGAATTAGTAAATGATTAAGTAAGTTATTTTGAAATGATTAAGTTTATTTAATTATGTGACATTATTTTGAGATTTAATTAAAATAAACTTAATAATGTGATTAAGAGTTAATTAAGGAGAAATGATTTCACTTATTAATTAACCTTAATATCTTAAGAAAATCTTTGTGTTAATATCGTTTAGGTATAAGGATTATAAGTTAAAGATATTGATGATAATTAAGTCATTAATAAGATAATGGTTTACCTTAAAAAGCTAATTAAGATTTTAATGGTTTGAGATTAATTAGGTAAATAAAGTAACCGAGTTAATTAATTAGAGATTAATAAATTCATAATTAGGGATAAATTGATTTAGTAATTAGAGATTAATTACTTAAAATTAAAGGACAAACTTATCAGAGATTAATTAATTTAATTAGTAAATAACGGTTAAGTGAATTAATAATTAAAGGTTAATTAATGGAGGATAATTAACAAATGGGATAATTACCTGATGGGAGTAATTAAAGGTAAATTACTCAAGGGAAGTAATTAAGGATTAATTACTTAGTGTAATTAATTAAAGGGTTGATTAATTAAGGAAATTAATTAAGGATTAGTTAATTAATAAAGGATAATTAATCAATGTAAGTGATTATAGCATAATTAATTTTGAGAAATTAACTAAGGGCAAATGTAATTAATGTGAATGGGTGAAGGTTAATTGATTTGTGTTATCAATTAAAGGCTGATTACTTAATGTAATTAAAGAGGGTAGTTTAGAAATGATTAACTAATGGTTTGTAATTAATCAATGTTAAGTAAGCAGGATTAAAAGTGATTTAAGAAATTAATTAAATTGGTTGAAATAGTGTGACTAATTCACCTTGCTTATGAAAAGTTGAATGATATTGTATGCCTTGGACTCCTTGACATCTTTGATAAGTGATTGTGATGCTATGTGATATGATGTTTGGGATATGAATTATCTATCTGTAATAGAATCGCTATGTGAATATGTTACTCTAAATATGAATTGATCTGTTTTCACTTAAATAACTTGATTTAAGATGGAATTGGATTCGAAGAGGCCGGAGTCGGGTATCAACAAATACCCGAAACCACTTCGATTCTTTATAAATTGAGTTAGAACCAAACAGGCTGGAATTGGAATAAATTAAGTAACTTGGATTTTAACTGAGCAATAGTTTTTGGATATGGTTTGTAATAAGTGATGGACTTTGAGAACTCGTAAGAAGGTATGAGTTACCCTGGATTGCAAATAAGTTTTATAACTTAGTATGTCATGTTATATGGGTTTACTCACGCTGGTTTCCAGCCTGACTCGGGTGTTACTTTGATGTAATGCTCGGGTCAGACCGAGTATTACAGATTTCCAGGTAAGGACGTTCTGGAGCTCAGGAGACGAGCTGGATGGCAGGAACGTATGGAGTGTATTCCGCTATGATATATTGTAGTTTGTCTGAGACATGCTGACTGTATCTGTCCAGTGTTTGTGTATATGTTGTAAACTCTGATGTATTAAAGGGTAATTTGATAAGTACATATTTCCTTTGTATGACTGTATTTATTTGATATTATATTTTGATCCGCTGCGAATGTGAGATTCTGTGTTTTGTTTCTGTTTCTTCTTCTATCCTTTTCTTCTTTTTTTCCTAACTATCTGGAATTTTCGGGGTCGAAAATCCCGGGTCATTACACGAGGTCATGTAGGGTTGGTTGTTTTGTGCTAGGTGATGGCGTTATGGGGTCGAGCTCGGTGGGAGGAGATCGTTGGCAGTGTCATGTGCATGGCTTGAAGGGATGTTCATGTTCGAGCGTGAGACAACAGTGGAAGAAAGAAGAAGAAGCTGCTCTGTTTTAGGGTCGGGTGGTTTTCTTTTCATTTGTGGATGCCTATGGGCGAGGGTTTGTGATAGTTGGATGAAGGCAGCGATGGTCTGGGCTAAACGTTTTTAACCTAGGTAATTTTTTTGAAACAGTTGTTAATTTAAAGTTAATTATTAATTAGTTTAGTTACAGAAAAAAAGGAGATTAGTTAACCTATGTGATAATTAGGATATAAATTACAGTGATTAGGGTACTTACATATATAAATCATATTTTCAAAATGAATATTTATAAATTTTATAATTCATTCGTGCGAGGTCCGAATCACAAATCGATTACGTTGGATTTGTGGCTGCAACATCTAAACAATAGAGTAAAGTTGGAATGGATTGCGAATAAATTAAGGTGAGAATCTCTCACTCATCTGAACTACCATTTTTAAATTTAAATGTTTAAATTTTTGGATGTCGATTGGATTGATAAATTTATAATTATCTGTTGGATGATTACATATATATAGTAGTGTGTGTGTATATATATATATTGGAGTGATTGATATTCCCACATTATATAGCGGATGTGACCCTATGCGTCCCGCCTAATAGCGGATGACCATTTATACCGCGATATCCCCCTCGAAGTGGGATTCGTATTTTTATATTGTGCTAACATCTGTAGATGCAGGGAAACAGGTTGGAGGGATCCAATTGGATTCCTCAAAAATATTGAAATTTATTCTCATATTCAGTGATATGATTATTTGATAATCTGTGATAGATTATAGTGTAAATTGAAATTATTGAATGCTATTGTTGGGCTGAATATATTTTGGTATTTTATGATATCAAAAATATAAAGATTGGGTTTTTGAAGGAAAATAAAGAGTTTTGAGGACTTAAGCGATATTGTTAAAGAATTAAAGGATATATTTTTAAATCCAAGATTTAAATGGTTTGGGAAAAATAAAAGGAGAATTTTGAAATAAAGTATGAAATTGATGTTTCAGATTTAAATAAGATTTTGAATCAGAAGAGGGAAGTAAATCTGAAAATTCGGGGTTTTGGGGTAATTTTGATAAATCCAGAAATAAATTTCAAAATGAAATTAATTCAGAGAATCGATTTGAAAATCGATTAGGTGTTTTTGAAATAGTGATTAAAAGGAGAGTGAGGCTATTGATTTATAAACTAGGTTTATAAATAAAGTGAGGTAATTATTAGCGGATAATTTGAAATTATAAATTCACGGTGGAGACTTATAAGGGGATGAGTAAATCGTTTTAAAAATAAAAGAGAGTTTTATTATTAAAAGTATGGGAAAGAAAATTTACGGGATTTGGAACGTAAATAAAAATTGAAGGTAAATCGAGAAGGATTTAAAATGGTTAGACCGGTTTTATTGGAGTGGAAAGGGTATTTTCCTAAAAAGCTAAGTATATTTTCAAAGAAGATTTTTAAGTATAGATTAGAAGTTTTAAAGGAATGTTTTAGAAAAGTTTATTATTTAGTTGTTTTAAAAAATTTAAAGTAAATATTAATTAAGTTAATTTTAGTAGTAATTATTTTAAAGGTTAAATTAGTATTATGATTTAAAAGATAATTATTAAATATTTATACTTTATACAATAGTTTTATTTTAAAAAGTAGTTTTTGGCTAAGCTCTACTTAGAGAATTATTTTAGAATTTCATAAGTATTATTTTGAATAAAGAATATAAGTAGTTTTGTACTTAAATGTTTTAAGTGTATATTTTTGGATAAAGTGATTTAATTTATTTAAAATCTAAATTTAATAAGACTTGTGGTTTTTCAATGGAAATAAAATAATTGGTCGAATGATTGTTTAATTTGATAGTTAAATAACCGACTATCAATATTGGCCAATGCGCTGATCCTTTCGAAGAGACCGGGATCGGATTTAATTATCCAAAAACCACTTCGATCCGGTTTGAACGTAGCGAATGAATACCGTGAAGATGATGAAGATGGCGATTCGGTTTGTCCAGACCCAGGGCAACTTGTATGGACGAATACTATCAGAACATCGTCATTGGAGGACGATGAGCATTCTAAGTGAAGTTCGTTCTTAAAAGGTAACGTTTAGCATCAAGCCTCATCAACCGGGAATTGCTAAAACAGGGGAGGTGCAGCAAGGCTAAGTGGGTAGCACCTAATTAGGGTAAGGTCATCCCTGTCTAGAGTCCCTTGATCTCGACTGTGTGGCGGTTGCTGGTCCTAACCGCGGGGTGATCTTATTCGTACTATCCAGTAAGGGGTAGCTCCGGTCTTGTGTTGCAGTGGATCGGGAGTGGTCCTCGGTACTCTGATCTAGGCCAGGTACTGTGACGGGCGGTACCCCAGTAGCCCTGCCATTGTATGGAATCCATTTTCCAATAAGCGCCCGTACGGTTTTGATTGTGCCCAACTACGCTGGAACGTGAGATGCAAGCATTTCAGCTATATACTATTTTACTTTCTATAGACACTATTATAATATCAGACGGATGTGATAAAAATGTTTGGTTATCGTAAGGTAAAAATCCAACATGTTTATTTGTGGCGTGGTCTTACGAGATACCTTTGACTTCAAAGGATTTTTAACGCTTTAATAATTCAATTGAGTGTGTTTTCTCATGCTGGTTTTCCAGACTGACTCGGGTGTTATTTTATTATAATGCCCAGGTTATACCGAGTATTACAGATACAGGATAGGATGCTATGGAGCTCAGAAGATGAGCTGGATGACAGAGACGTATATCACGTAGCTGATTTATACTCCGCGGTGTATGGTACGCTGTATAGTCAGCTTTTGTGAGGACAAGTTATTATAACTGTCCAGTATTGTGCTATTGATGTATTGTACTCTGACGATGTAATGTATAAAAACAGTTATAGTTTTCTTTTGTATAAAGATATGTTGTTATCTATTATATATTGATGTCGATTTTCGAGCGTCGATAATCTTCGGGTTGTTACAGTGGTATTAGAGCTGAAGGTTAAGCGAGAACCTTGGCTCTGGTGGAGATTGCTCATTAGAGATAGAGTCAGTAGTGCTCTAGAATGAGTTTGAGATTATTAATAGATATGAGCGCGTATTTGTTAGTGAATATAAAATTGTTTTATATTGTGTTGATTGGTTTGTTGAGTGGTTTATGGATTCTGGTCAATACGAGTAATTAACGTTATTGATAGGGATCTCTAAACACTTGAATAGAACAATTCGACATAGTATTGTTTTAAAATGGGGTAAATGAAATAATTTTGCCCAAAATTATTTTCGTATATAAAAGAAATAATTTTTGTAAATTATTATAGTATAGGGTTGCTTGGTTGTTAGGGAATGATAATATTAAACTATTATCATTGTTGTGTAAAAATTAAAATAAGAAATTAATGTTATAACCAAAAAGTAAGAAATAAATTCATATAACAAAATGAAATGTGTAAATGTGAATTATAAATGGGATTTATAAATTGAAATGGGATAAAAATTCCAGAGTAATATTTGAATATAGATTGAAAGGATTTGAAATTCGAAAATTTGGGAAATTTAATTCCCTTTGAGTCTGAAAATGATTTTCAAAGGCTCTTGAGGAATACTAGTGATATTATTCGGAAATATTTTTTTTGAATTGGATATGAAATCTGGTGAGATTTGGAATTTAAAAATATTTGAAATGTTTTAAGAGAAGTAAAAGCACTAAACTCACTTCGGTCGATGGAAAATAATTTCGGTGATGACTGCAGCATCATTGATGTTCATTTTCGAGTTTCCAAAGGAGAAATTGCTACCTGGATGTTTTGGATTGGTGTTTGTTTGTAAAATTGGGTTGATTTTGAAATGCAAAAGAATAATCTGACATTGGGTGTATATGACTCCAAAAATGATTTTGAATGTTTAAGAAAATTGTTTAAACTCTAGGAGTTTGATTAAAAATGTTTATGGAGTATAAATAAGTTTGGGAACTTATAAAATTTTAAAATTCGTTAGAATAAAATTTAACTTGAAGAAGAGTTAAATTGAAATAAGTGTGAAAACGAAATAAGTTAGAAAAGTAAGCCAATTAGATGAAGTGAATTGGAAGAGAGTACTGAATGGAATTTAAATAAGATTGGAAAACTTATGGAAGTTTAAAATTTTGAATGGAAATGGAATTTAACTGAATTGAGTTAAATAAAAGTGAATTTTGAGGAAATGAATCTAAGTAAGCTAGATGGAATGGACATTGAAATAAAATTTATTAGGTTGGAAATAAATTTGTGAATGAACAAACTAATTTAAATTATAAGTAAATGGAATTGAAACTGAATATTGGAATTCAATTTGAATTGTGTTAAAGTAAAGAGAAGTTGAAGAATTAGTTCGAAATGGACTAAAAATAATAAAAGTTTGGAAACAAAAATTGTTTGAGACATGAATAAATTAGTGAGTGGAACTAATTAAAGAAATGGTTAATTAAATATGGTTTGGGATAAGGTGAATAGAATTCAACATTCAAAAATTGTAAGGTAAATTGAATTCAGAATGGAATTGAAAATTTAAGTTAAATGAAAATAGATAAAAAGGGCTTAAGTGATGAAGTGGGAATAAATATAAGAACTTGTATAAAATATTTATAGACTTAGGAAAGTTAGGGGTGAAATTCTTAAGTAAAATTGGTATTGGGAAAATATATTGAGTAAGTATTTGAATGAAGATTAAACCGAAAGTTGTGAAATGGGATAATTGTGAATAAGTGAATGGAAATCAAAATAAATGTGAATAAAAAGAAAATTGATATAGCTAATAATCAATTGAGATAAATACGTAAGTGTACGTATATTATTTCATTCGCATAATGTTTTGATCCAGATTCGAGCACAGAATTTCGAGATATTTATATTGATCCGAGTTGGGATTTTTCACTCGATTTTCGACGGCGAACCCTGGATATGGATTTTTGATTGATTCTGGAAATTCTCTATCATAGTATATGGCTATGCAAGGAGAATGACGGTTTCTGATCAAGAGACCAGATCTGAGTCCGCACTAGAGAGTCGTGTGAACGATACTAGTTTGGAAGTGAAATTGTGTGATCGAGTGAGCGGTCGGATTTGATACTCCGTACAAATGATATATGTACATCATACGGGCTTAGGCAAAGCAAATACAGAAAAACTTGAAATGAAATAAATAAAATGATTCTGGGATTAAATGATTGGAATGCTATAGATAAGGTGCAGGTAATTAAAAGCAAAAGAAAATTGGAGTTTTTGACTTCAGAAGATAAATTTGAATTGCCCGACAAAAAGGTATGTATTTAAATTGTCATATGAAATTTGATGGATTTCTGATCTAGCCACTTGGTTTTGTTTTCTTTTGGAAATTTGGGCTTGTAAAGGAAGTTTTGTAGTTGTTCCGATCTAGCCGCGCAAAGGAGACGTTGGCGAAATTTTTCGAAATTTAAGGAGTTAGAAAAATTTTGAAGAAATTTTGATAATTTGAAATTTGATTTTAAATTATAATTTGTATAGTTGAGTAAGTAATATTGTTTGGAACCTATGAATGAGTTTAGGAAGTTAGCAAGGGTTATAGTGTGGTTTCAATAAAAATTGTTTTGGGAAGTTGTTGAAAACTGTTTGGTTTTGGAAAAATAGTTAACGGGTTTTGGACCGTTCTTCTTACTTAGCAATTTCAAGGACGAAATTCTTATAAGGGGGGAGGAATGTAACGACTCGGAATTTTGCATATTTGAAATTGGAATATTTAATCGATTTTAATATTTAAAAGTTAATTTTTAACTTGAATTTCAAATATCACTAATTTTTGAAAAGTTTAATTATTGAATTAAATTATTGGAAATCGGGTAAATTGTTGAATCGGGAATTTTAAGCTTGTTAAAAATAAATTTAAAGGCTTGTAAAATTTACATTGATCATACTGAAGATAATAAAAATGCTAAAAGTGAATTTAAAAGTGATTTGTTCAGTTTTAAAAATATATCGTTTAAATTGACATTTAAAAATAGCCTTCCGGGGCACAGTCTCGGAATTTGACGAAACCAGTTCCATTAGATCCGTAATAGTGTATTATTATCGGATTTCAAATTTCATAGTGTTTGGAGTTATCCTTGGGCCGTACGGAACATAAACGCATTGAAATTTATATCGAAATTCAATATAATAAGTGGGTCTAAAAAGCTATCTTCTCCATACGATCGAATTAGGACTCGAAACATTTTCCATTGCGTTCGAAATGGGGGTATAACGTTATGAACGCTTAGTGGAACGTCTCGATAGGAGGTCAAGATTTTAAGCTCTGTATTCGTGACGATTTGAATTTTAAATATATATAAAATGTATACATTGACCAGTCAAAATTTCACATCATCTTTTATTCTTCTTTCAAAACACTGTATACCCATCCACACACGTTACCTTCCTTTCCATCTTTTCTTCGCACCTTTTTATTTTTGAACGCAACAGTACTAGAATATAAAATAAAATAAAAATGATTTATTTTAAAAACCTTATACAGTTAAATAGTGAGCGAGTTTCTTTCCCTGGATAACAAATCGAGATTTTCCCCTTTCTTCCCTCTCTTCAGTAAAAGGAAAAAAAAACTGTTCGAATGAAAAAAAATAAAACCATGGGGGATTCAAAAATTTATAGCTCCAAATATACTCGAAAGGAAATTCTCAAATAAAATTTAAAATTTCCATTTTTCAAAAAGCTTCAGCTTAATATACTTTTTGGACATTACGGCTGGATTTGAATCAAGCTCGACTTTTAGACATTAGACTAGGGTTTGGGATTGAGCGAAAATGGGTCATCGATTGGGCTTTTGGAGGTCGAAATCTGACTTGGCAGGTCGAGGCGCATGCGTGATCAATTTTTGGTGATGTACGGTCACATGGAGAGGATTGTGACTCAGGGTGCAGTCGACGTCATGTAGGGTTGGTTGTTTTGTGCTAGGTGATGGCGTTATGGGGTCGAGTTCGGGTGGAGGAGATCGTTGGTGGTCTTGGTTCGTCGAAAGGTGGGGCGGATGGCAGTTTCATGTGCACGGCATGAAGGTTTGTTCATGTTCGAGCGTGAGACAACAGTGGAAGGAAGAAGAAGAAGCAGCAGCTCTGTTTTAGGGTCGGGTGGTTTTCTTTTCGTTCGTGGATGCCTATGGACGAGGGTATGCAATAGTTGGATGAAGGCAGCGATGGTCTGGGCTAAACGTTTTTAACCTAGGTAATTTTTTTTGAAACAGTTGTTAATTTTAAAGTTAATTATTAATTAGTTTAGTTACAGAAAAAAAAAAGATTAGTTAACCTATGTGATAATTAGGATATAAATTACAGTGATTAGGATACTTACATATATAAATCATATTTTCAAAATGAATATTTATAAATTTTATAATTCATTCATGCGAGGTCCGAATCACAAATCGATTACGTTGGATTTGTGGCTGCAACATCTAAACAATAGAGTAAAGTTGGAATGGATTGCAAATAAATCAAGGGGGAATCTCTCACTCATCTGAACTTCCATTTTTAAATTTAAATGTTTAAATTTAAATTTTTGGATGTCGATTGGATTGATAGATTTATAATTATCTGTTGGATGATTACATATATATAGTAGTGTGTGTGCTTATATAGTCGAGTGATTGATATTCCCGTATTATATAGCGGATGAGACCCTATGCGCCCCGCCTAATAGCGAATGACCCTTTATACCGCGATATCCCTTTCGAAGTGGGATTGATATTTTTATATTGTGCTAACATCTGTGGATGCAGGGAAACAGGTTGGAAGGATCGAACTGGATTCCTCAAAAATATTGAAATTTATTCTCATATTCAGTGATATGATTATTTGATAATCTGTGATAGATTGTAGTGTAAATTGAAATTATTGAATGTTATGGTTGGGCTGAATATGTTTTGGTATTTTAAGATATCAAAAGTATAAAGATTTGGTTTTTGAAGGAAAATAAAGAGTTTTGAGGACTTAAGCGATATTGTTTAAGAATTAAAGGATTTATTTTTAAATACAAGATTTAAATGGTTTGAAAAAAAAAGAGAATTTTGAAATAAAGTATGAAATTGATGTTTCAGATTTAAATAAGATTTTGATCAGAAGAGGGAAGTAAATCTGAAACTTTGGGGTTTTGGGGTAATCAGAAGAGGAAAGTGATGTTGACCAAGAGAAGTGTTAGTAGGGGCTTGTACAACATTTAGCTTGCCTTCCTTCTTGCTTTGAAGTTTGGGACACAAAGAAATAGTATGACCCGAACTCTTGCAATAGCGGCAAGTAAGAGACTTCAGACACTTGTTCGCATAGTGGTCCTTAGAACCACAATTGTAACATTCTCCACGACTAGAGGTAGGAGTTATTGCTACCGAAGTTGTTTGCTTCCCTTTCTTGTTGGGATTAGGCTTGAATTTAAAAGGTCTCTTCTTATTGATGTTTTGTTTGACTTCAACATCACTTTCTTTATCGGCCTCTTCGAGTCGAAGAGCGATATCAACAAGCTGATCGAAAGAAACTTCTAATTTCAGAAGTAATGGCTTTTTGAGGTTCTTATTCAACCCATAAACAAATCTCTGATTTTTCTTCAATGGGGTATTAATATATTCAACCCCATATTTAGAGAGAGATTCAAAAGATACGACGTAATCCGTCATAGAAGATTCACCTTGAACAAGGTCAATGAAGCGTCGAGCTAAAGATATTTTTTCAGCTTCTGGCACAAATTTTAACTCGAATCTTTCTCGGAATTGCTCCCAAGTAAGATCCGCTTCAATAATTTCAGAAACCAAAAGCTCATACCAATCTAATGCTCTTTCTTGAAGCATGCTAGAAGCCACTTGGACTCGATGTAGATCAATAAGATTCATACGGGAAAAGATGCGATCGCATGTTCTAAGCCAAGCTTGGACTTCTATAATGCTTTCGGAACCCTTGAAAGACCTTCCACCCAAGTTGGTGTAATCAGTGCACAAGCGTGCAAACCCAGATTTAGGATGAGTAGGCTCTGGAATGGGTCCGATAGCTTGAGCATTTTTCATAAGATTAGAAGTTGCTGAGCAGACATAAA
Source organism: Allium fistulosum (assembly GCA_030737815.1). NCBI lineage: Eukaryota > Viridiplantae > Streptophyta > Magnoliopsida > Asparagales > Amaryllidaceae > Allium > Allium fistulosum. Next base: position 869,492,719 of record CM060904.1, on the reverse strand, counting down.
TACTCCATCCTGAGGAGTAGCACTGGATTGACCGGCGCTGGGATGGCCTGGTCTAACCATTTCTCTTCTTTAAGAAAGAAAGAAAGAGGAAAAATGTTATTCGTAGAATGAATATAAAACAAACTTGATTGATAAAACAAGACATCATAAAAAGAAATAGGATAGAACAGTACGAAGACTTGAATTAAATCCTATGGCACGATTCCTAAGAAAGACTTAGGCCAATGATCCTTGCTAGATTATCTACATTGTTCCGAAGTTTGGCTCTGAAACCAAGCTGTGATGCCCCACCTCTGTACTCACACTAGCCAAGGACACTACGGAGTAATGCCGTCAACTAGCACGAAGAATAAGGCTGTTGAGGAGTGACCATCTGTGTAATTCCTTTGTGCGAGTACCGATATGTCAGATAATATAACTTACATTTCATTTCAAGAGGAAATCCGACATATCAAATACAAACTCAAAAGCTACCACACAGTGGCTATGAGGACTTCGGGAACAGATATAGAAATAAACATAACACAAATCAGTCACAGATATTCATATCACAAAGGCGGAAATAGATATGAATATAACACATAAAAGTGTACATCAAAATAGTGGTCAAACTAGATCCACTACATCACAAAAGAATAGATACAAGTGCTAGACAAAAGAATAAGTATACAACAAGGAGTCTCTATCTCAAATGTATACTACCAAAAACTACTATGCTAAAGTAGTAAGCCCAAAAATCAGGTGAAGGACCCTGATAAGAAGTCAAGCAGGAGCACCTGAAATACCTCGGTCTGACCCGAGTATTATTTAAGAAGAAAATAATAAACGGATCAGTCTAGCTATAAATATCATATAAAGTGAGATAGGATAAGAGATATGACAATAACGTATGACAACAATAACGCCATACTGTGACAAGTATACATCAGATAACAACAAAAATTATACAATATCTAAAATATTCTCAAATACCAAAAGAATGTCATATTCTTTAAATTATTCACCAAACACAAATATTGATAGAACTTATCAATGCAATCCATGAAAATTGGTGAAACACAAATTCTAGAAATCATAAATTAGAAATCCAGAAATCACAAAGGGGGGAGGCCTATCACAAACGGGAGCATGAAAACTCACCAACACGTGTATTACAAACGGAACGCTATTCCATGGTCGCTAACCATCAAGTTTGAGCCGAAGCTCCACAAACGGCCCGAAGACCATGGGTCGCTACCCCACCAAATTGAACCGAAGTTCCACAAACGGGGTTTTTAGTCCCCACACAAACAAATAGACATCGCACATCGCTAGTCTAAATCACAAAATGATCACCATTGATCAATAAGAAGTGTCAATTACACTAAGCTAGTAAATACAAGAGTTTAGCTTCATGTCCCATAACCACTAGCTTAACTTAAATATTTACGAACAGATTGTAGATTTCCACTTGAAAATTGTCACAAGAGTTCAATCGAACAAGTCCAAGAATTAACCGACGAAGCAAACGCAAGCGTTTCATACCACTTGTTTTACTAAGCCGTTTAATTAGATTTCTCATACGAATGAGGTGGTTTTTATATACTAATAGATTGGAAAACGGATTTATAAACGAGATTTGTATTAAAAATAGAGTTGGAATCATCTTTGTGAAAGAGTTTGAATATTTATTACTAGTATAGGAAACCTTTATATTTTAAAGTGACAAGTCACAGAAATGATTGTAGAAACAATCAATCACCAAAAATTCACATACGAAGACGTGAATCAAATCCATTGAAATCGATACCGAATCCATCAAGATGGATATTTCCAAAAATCCCGAAAAAGAAGTCATCAAAGTCGATAATAAACGATAACAACAAATCGGATCAACACGAATCGATTTAAAATTGGAAACCCAAGAAAAATAGGCAAATTGGGCTGAGACAGGCAGATCAGTCGACTAAACCAGGTGGTCAGTCGGCTGACCCAACGCTTGGAAACTTTCGGTTTCCAAGTCAGTCGACTGAACCAGGTGGTTAGTCGACTGATACAGGCACATAGCATTTTCTGTCCGCTGGTTCAGTCGACTGACCTCCTGGTTCAGTCGACTGAACCTGCTTCTACGGCATTATCAGCCTAGCTCCCAAGTGGGGCAAAATCCTAACCGGAGGCGAACGGTCGAGCAACGGAGACTAAGGATTTACGCCAAGCGACAACCCAGCCTTGTATGGCTCTTCGAAACACCCTAAAAACGTGTTCAAACATCAAAGATAGGATTTTTAAAGATTTGACCTCAAAACACCAAAAATTGGAATATTCATCAAACCAGTTCAATCCAACAGCAAATGGACAAGGAATAGATGTTAGGAATTACCACCTAGCAACTATCAAAGATATAGACATAGATGTGAGTTCAAAAACTCACCTTTAAACCCAAAAACAATGAAGGAGAAGCTTTTAAAACAAGGCAAGATCAATTCCTCTTCTCTACACCTCTAGAATCTTCAATCTATTATCAAAGGTGAAGTTTTCCCTAAGTTAGGTTATAGGAGATTCTGAAAATTGAAGAGAGATTGAGATGGAGAAGATGGAGAGGATGCTTACCTAAGCTTCTCTTAGATTTTGGAGCTAGAACTTGAATTTGCAAAGGAAACTAGGGCTTAGGAATTTTTTTTTCTTTTCTCTTCCCCCATTTTTCTTTAGTTTAAGTGTTAGGAAAATAATAAAATGAATGAAAAGGAGAGGGAGGGGTGGAGTTAGGATATTAGATAAGTTGGGTTAGTGGGCTGAAACCCAAACCCAAACCCAAACCCCTAAATGAAAATATCAAAATTTCACTCAACTCCAAACATATCGATGTTTACACCCAAAAAAGTCGCAAACACCATTTGGGACTCAATGGAAGTGGTCCCGAGTCCCAATTCGATTGTTTACAAAAAGTAGCTTTTCGGACTTTAATCCGATTATCGATGCTATATTTAAATAAAAAAATTTAAATATACAATCGTAAAATATGCGGGTTGTTACACAGATGTTCGCTCAACCTAAGCTCTGATACAAAATGTAAAGACCCGTTCCATTGTCCTTTGGAAATCGACACTAATACATGCTCGGTATTCACGTGCCGCAAATCCAAGTGCCGAAGAGGCAGTTCTTTAGGGTAAGAAAAAAATAAAGACGGATTAAAATCTTACATGAATGGAAAATCATATATTATTTCATTATATAAAATCTTTACAATGGAAATTTTAAATAAATTTATCAGAGTTTAACTTAACCTCGATATGGACAATTATAAATATTTGTCCTTACAAATGCGGAATACGATAGGATATAAGTGTGATGGAAATGGATAACAATCTTCATAAGAATCTTTAACACCATGCTCCAAGCTCTTCCCAAATGCTCTAAACAAAACCTGACTACTAGGCTGCCTAGGAAAATATGGCACCAAGAGTTTTAAGGGGAAAGAAAATAAACTCCAGGTTAGTCATAGAACTGGTATGAGAAACTCAAAATACGCGTTTTTGAAAACAAAGGTATCTTATAAGACCACACCGTACATAAACACGGAACATGTTTTTACCTTATGATAACCAAACTATTTGCTACGCAAAAACTAGGGATATTATTTTTAAAGACATTCTTTTGAAAACACTTTGCAATTAAACTTATTAATCTTAGTCGAAATTGTTACCATTATTAAATTTCGGATATGTTAGGCTCTACAAACAAGTCCGAAGGCACTTATTGAGGAATGGATTACATACAATGGCAAGGTAAGAGACTACCTTCCGTACAGTACATCTCTAGATGGATGTACTAAGGATACATAAATAACCCTTCGCATCTGGCAAGACCGATCTAACCCTTTTTGGCACTCAGACATGGCCTGGTTAGAAACCGAATATGTCATCACCCCGGTCATTACCGACCTATCCGAGATCCCATAGCATACACCACATACTCGACATGTAGAGAGTAATATAGAAACATAATGATCATACCCTAATGGTTGCGAACCACATAGCCTTACGGTGTACCCTGTTTAAGCCATTATGGGTTGATGAGGCCTGAGGTAACAATTACCTTTCACCTCGCACATTCCACTTTGAATGCCACCTTGCCAATTCCATCACACAATATTGATTTCCACAAATGTACAACCCCTGTGCTCATATGGCTTAGAGAAGGGAATTAAGCTAGGAGAAGTTGCCTTCTCCATCACCAAACAGGTGTACGTTTGTAAAAATCAATGTGTGTGCGTTTTAGAAATGCAATGTCAAATATTCGTCCATACAAGTTATCAGGAACATGATAAAATGAAGGTACTCTCCTATCAGATCCTGTCGAAAATTACCCCTAAGAATAGTAGCGAGAAGTCCATGTGTTAAAGATATCAAATGAAAAACTACTACCACATATATAATACGGGAAAATTTCCCACGAGGTTCAGTGGCAAGCAGCCCTACATTCCATCTTCCAAATCATATCATGCCATGTCTTTTATTTTCGTATACGTAAATTGGTTCGAAGTGGTCTTCAGATAAGAATCACCCAAATCTGACCCCGGTTTCTTTGAACAAAATTCGTAAAAAGATTTTAAGTGAATAGGGAATTATTCTTTGATTGATTAATCAAAATATCTTCTAGAGATATATATCTTTAAAATATTCTTTCTAGTATATACGGAATCATTAAACCTCTCTTTAAATTTGGAATATCCTAATCATTTTCATAAATCATTTTAGAAAACATTATTGAGTAAATAGGATCCCGAAAATCATACTAATTCTACTCAATATCAATTTTCATATTCAACATTTACTATCCATCGAATAACGGTGAAAATCACCTTTTAAATTCTCACGGATAGTTCAGATTCCCTCCTTAGAATTTTGATACCAAGTATAAGAAGATTATTTCTTTGCTATCCAAGTAGTTTAACTTTGGAAAATTATATCTTTTATACTTTAGGAAATTTTGATGCGAGTAAATCAAATTTACTATCCCCTCCGTCGGGCTAGTCCAGGTAGCTAGCGAGGGCAGACAACTATTTTCCAAACCCAAGCCTAGAGACTACCTCTCTGTTACCCATAAGGTGGTCAAGTTATTTTATTAAATCTAAATCTTTTAACATATTTAGTTTACTTTTAATTATTTTAGAGCATCCGAGCTTTTCCTTCGATCTGTTCCATTCCTCGGTCGGATTTTCTATGACACTCACAAATAGAACAAACGTACTAGTCGTTTCTGCATACTCATTTTTAAACCACTTAATCATCTTTAAATTACTTAATTATTTATTTGAAAAGGTTCACAAGAGATTCAGGAAATAACAATTAAGTTAAAACCATTGTTTGCAAAAGTTATTAATAAGTGCTGCAAATAGTGTTTTAAAAGCTTATTTCGTTAAAACAACTTTTCTACCATTTGGAAGTCCATATTTATAACTCAATCTCTTTTAAAACATTTTAATATATTTATAAAGATTTTTCCACATTTTTAAAGAATTTAAAAATATAAATTTTAAAGAATCCCTTTTTGGATTTCGAACTGCAAAACCGCGATTATTTCGAAAACTTGTTTTGCTTATATTTCAAAATTTACTAAACCAAATCTGGATTTTTTTCTTTTGTTTGAAAACTATGGTTATAAGAGTTTGAAAAATTCTTATTTCAAAGAAATCCGACTCTGAATCCATCGTGTAAATGGATTTAAACTATTACGGCGCGAAATCGCGAACTACCGTTACGCGACGCGCCTATTTTAACCAAATTTCCATATCTTCATTAATTTTTATCGAAACACTTTTTAAATGTTTATAAAACATTATTAACTCATTTTAATTTATTTTCAAAGAGGCTTAACATTTCATATTCACTATTTCATTAAATAAAGGAAAGTCATTTCCTTTGTGATTTTCGACGTGTATTTAACGTGACTTGTTTTACACATCAAACAATATTTCTAACAACTAAACTTGATAATCAAAGCATAGTAAACATCCATTACAAACATCATATCATAATAGTGTATCTCCATAAAAATTAGAGTTTCTCACCTTGGTTTAAACGATTAATTAAAAATTGGTTATTGATTTGCTAACTCAAAATCTAAGTTCAGAACACTAGCACTATTGCCTTCAAATGGTTTGGCCTAGACTTTGGATGCAAGGAGGAGCTCATAGCCTTGTTGGGGAGGAGAAAAGACTCGGCCTTTGGCTTAGGTAAGGGTGGCCGTGGGTAAAGAGGGTGGAAAGAAGGAGAATTGTGGTGGTTTTGAAGGGTTTTAATGTGTGTGTGTGTGTAATTTAATTTCTTTTGGAGAAATATTTTGACATATTTTTCCTAAGATTGGAAGACATGAAAGTAGATAGGAAGAAGATTAGAAATGAAGGTGGAGAAGTGAGGAAACGAGATGGAGATGGTGTGGTATTTATTGGGAAAGAAGGAGGAAAAATATCTACATGTACATCATCATCTTCATCACCTTGACATGCTCCATTCCCATCACCCACATGGCCAAATTGACCCCTCCCTCCATGTAACGACCCACTATTTTGGACCATTCAAATCGACAATAATCCACACATGTCAGACTTGAATAATGCAAAATAACAGATTGTAATAAAATTTGGAGCAAATAAAATCATTCACAGAATCACAGACACAGAAATATCAGAATAACTCGCAGCGGAATTTAAAAATTACCATAGTGGTTCATGAAGCCACTAAAATACATAGTCTCAAATCAAATACAAAATACATAGTCTGAAACCAAAACAGTTCTGAAACAAGTACAATAGAGATCCAAATACACAAGTCTCTAAAACAAGAGCTGAAATAAGGCAACTGAAACTGAAATAGGAAGATAACTAGATAAGCAGAATCTCCAGTGATTCCGAGCTCCAGAAAAGTGAAGTCCAAAGCTGTGAATACTCAGGCTGACCCGAGCGTAAAATAAAACATAACACTCGAGTCAGGATATACATACTTACACAATGTAAACCAACTCAAATGAACTGTAGTAAAGATACAAGTAACTTAGAAGATGCTTGGGACCGTCCATCCTCTAAGGATCCGTTAAACTATCTACTATATAGTAATATTCGCTATTATAATAGTGTCTAAATAAGTAAAGTATAATCATATCGGAAAATAGCGTTAAGGGGATGGAGAACCTTAACGCGGTCGGATCTTAAAATCATAATCGTAGTAAAGCTCGATATGGTAGGTGACACGGCACAACTAGGCAATGCCAGGGTAGATATACCAATTACGCATCCGGACTAGTGGTGACGCATAGCAGCCACTACCGCCCACCTCGAACAACACTCCCAAATCAAGGGTGGCCACCAAATCAATCACAAGTAATAGAATGGTATCGAAGAAGTGTGTCCGATAAGAGGTGCTACCTCATTGGTCCGTCAATCGCTCCTGTTTTAGCCACCTTATGCCAACTCACGGGAGTTGGGTCCACGTAACATAACTTAAGAACGTCGCCACCATCCTACTTCATTCTGGAATCTCCACTGCGTACACGGTTGTCAAAGTGGTTTTCGGTATCGACAGAGAGTATGTCCATATCCGATCCCGGTCTCTTTGCCAACCAATCGTTATTATAACCCGTGGTTATAGATTTAAACAATTTATCAAATATACTTCGAATTAAACCATTTTAAAACAAAGACATTATTCCTTAAAAACAAATATTAAGTTATTAAATTTCAAAAATCTAACCTTTTCGGAGTTCACTTATTCACTTAAAACAATAACGTTAAGTTATATTTGAAAACAATTTTTAATCAACAAACCAACATTTATAAACTGCTATAACAATTCAGTTTTAAACAAAATCAGATTTTTCAGCCTACTGCAGTCCTTAACAAGTGCTACAGTAACCCTTTATTAGTTCAGGTTAAATTTTAGTTTCTGCTACAACAGCACTTACCAAGTACTATCATAGCCTAAGTTTATTTTAGTCTTTTGGTTCACTTATGCAATCCACAACACTTAACAAGTGCTACAGATTCTACCTAGTTAAAACTTATAAAATTATACATTAAAAATGTTCATTTCAATCCTTTAACAAATTTTATTTTGAAAGAAATTTTACAAGTTAAAACCCAAACTTACCAATTTGCTTATTTCATTCATTTCAACACTTAAACTTAAACTTCATTTTTCCACCAATTTAAACCTAAATTTCATTTTTAATTAAATTAATCTTAAGTTTCCATCCTTTTTTCAAAATTTCAAAATTTTTAGTTTCGTTTAAAAATCAATATTTCTCCATTTATTTACATTTATCACATAGAAAAAAAATCATTTCTATTTTAAATAAATCATTTAAAATTTCGGTTTAAATCAAATTAAATATTATTACAATTCTTAAATGGTTTAAAATATTCAGAAAATACATAAAAATAACCACGGGTCTGTATAATATTTTCTAGCCTAATTCAAGTGATACGGATACTATATCATTTCAATCCATAATTTATAAAGAAAAATCCGGGTTTTATCATTTCAAACCCGCAATCCCAAGTAAATAAAATTTAATTGAAAATCGCTCAGGCCTATCATTTCAGCCCATAACGACCTTCCCTTATTCTAAAGTCCGTTCGGGTATGTATCATTTCAACCCATAGTGATTCTATTCTACAGGGAACTTGCAGTGTGATTTAACAGAATAGAATAACAGTAAAATAAGGACAGATATAACATATGATACGATATGCATTTTTAACAATTAACATCTACTATAAATAAATCACAGGTAATTATAACATCATTTATTTATTTATTTATTTCTACACATTCAATTGCGGTCATTTCACAATTATATAAGTATGGATATTCGTGTGAGATTTACTCACCTCTACGGAGCTGGAGATTCGGAAAGAAAGAAGTACGATGTAATTTGAAAGCACGCGGATAGCACGATCAGTCGTTAGCAGACTCGCCGACTTGATTCTGATCTAAAGTCGAAAGAATAAAGCGAATAAATAGACAATCAAAGATGCACGAATAACGAATTTCCCAAATTGAAGTAAACGATCGAAAAATAAATCAAGTTGAAAATAGAAGGAATTGGTTCGACCACTCTTATTGGAGATTATAAATTTTAAAATTTTTCAAAGTAAAAATTTTGTATTATTCACAAATTTTCTTTTTCACACGGAATTTACAACATTCAAAATAAAACAAGAAGTGGAAATTTCTGTTCACCATTTCATTTCAGCAAGACAGAGGTAATACAAAATTCACGGTTGCAAAGAAAACAAACTGAAATAGATTTTTGTTCATTTTTTTTTTTCAAAACCAAAGTCAGTGAAAAAATAACGAAAGTTTGCAAATACAGGTGGCAAAAGCAACTTCCTTTTTATAAACAACTCAACAAAACAATGTTCTCCTCTCAGTACTACTCCTTTATTTTTAATTTCAAACTGGTTCAGGGAAAACAACACACAACAAAGAAAAATAAAATAAAAGGGACGAACAGTTCAACTTATTCTCATATGCCAGGCTTGGTCTGACCTCTCGGCATGGGTTTGATTTGACGAAGGGGTTGACTGACATGAGTTCGTGGAGGAGGGCAGACAGGGTCTCAGTCTGGTGGTGGGATTCAGTGGTGACAAGCGGGGGTTCTCGGTCTGGGTGGAGTTTTGAACTCGTGGTGGATGTCAGGCGACTGCCGTGGTGGGATGGTCACGGTTGGAGGACTGGAAAGTGGGGTAGGCTGGCCTCGTATGGGGAAGGGTGGCGAACTGGTTTTGGGACTCGACTGGGTTGGTGTGGTAGAAGGTTGGCGTGGGCAGGGCTGACGTCTGGTATAGGCTCGCTGGCAGGGCGTGGGGTTTCTGGCGAAGGCTGGGTTCGATCAGGTGACGCGGTGGCAGGCTGGGGTTTCATGGTGGTGGTTGATGGATTCGGGGTGGTGGAGTAGGCTGACGTGGAGGAGAAGCGGTGACGGTCTGGGGTTGCCGTGATGGTGGACTGACGCGGGTCAGTGGCCTGGGGTAGGGAGGCGGTGGTGGTCTAGGTTGCGGATGGCATGGGGTAGAAGCATGAAGGGATAGAGAATAACAAGGTAAAACAAAAGCAAGAACAAGTGACATACCTTAGAAGAAGGTTCTGCAATTTGATAGAACGAAATGAAATATGCAGTCTGGAGTTTTTGTTTGCAAGGATGAATAGGAAATGAAACGTGACCAAGAGGGCAAGTTTTATTGCTTTGAACGGTAAGAAATTTAAGGCTGTTAATTATTATTGAATAGGTGGAACGCATGGAAGGCCAAGGGAACGAATATTTTTCTCACGTGAACGATTTTTGAACAGCTGAGACTTGAATTGCCAACACAAACGAAAAATCAATTTGGACGGTGAAAACAAAAGAAATTATAAAACGTCCAAATAACGTACAATTTGTCTTATTTCTTTTATTAAATAAATTCAATAAATGTTAACGGTTTCTCAAAAATATAACGTATCTTTTAAACCGAATTTAAAAATAGTTATTATCATCAAAAATAAGATTTTAACCTACAGTAAAGTTAAGAACGGACAAAACGTAACGAAATGTAACGTTTTAAATTTTCGTTTTATACAAATTACTACACTTTATTTTTAACTCAATATTTCAAAATGTTTTATTTTTAATTAAAATTTCGTTTAAAATATCGGGCTGTTACACTCTCCCCCACTCAAAGCTTTTCGTCCCCGAAAAGGAACGAAGAAGGAAAGCAAAGAAAGATACGACAGAATAGTAAAGTACCTGAAATAAACAATTCCGGATTCGAAGCACGAATGCTCTCCTCCGTCTCCCAGGTGCAATCCCGTTCATCAGTGCTCCACTGCACTTTGACCAGGTTGACAGATTTTCTTCTTAGCTGCTTCGTACCTCGATCGACGATACGAAGTGGCTTCCTCTCAACAGTCAGATTTGGCTCAATATCCAAACTATCAAGAGCAGAAGGCTGAATAATAAGAGATGGATCATGCAGATAGCGACGAAGATGAGATACATGAAAGACGTTGTGAATTCCAGAAAATTTCTCGGGTAAATCCAGACGATAAGCAAGAGAACCAATTCTTTCCAAAATGCGGAAAGGACCAACAAATCTAGGAGAAAGCTTTCCTCTACGACCGAAACGAATAACATTCCTTAAGGGAGAGACCTTAAGGAAAACCAAATCACCAACAGCAAACTCTAAACTCCGTCTTCGACGATCAGCGTACTTCTTCTGTCTATCCTGAGCAATCCTCATCTTTCTCTTAATCTCTTCAACTCTCTCTGAAGCTTCCAAAACCAATTCAGGACCAAGAACCAATCGATTACCGGATTCAATCCAACAAGAAGGAGATCTACAAGGTCGTCCGTAAAGAGCAGAAAATGGAGATGTCTCAATACTGGCCTGATAACTATTGTTATAAGTGAATTCGACAAGATGGAGATGGTCTTCCCAAGATCCTCCATAATCAAGCACACAAGCACGAAGAAGATCTTCTAAAATCTGATTCACCCTTTCCGTTTGACCGTCGGTCTGTGGATGGTAAGCAGTGCTCAGATTTAGATGAGTACCCAAAGAATCCTGAAAGGCTTTCCAAAACCTACTAGTAAAGATAGGATCACGATCACAAACGATACTGAGAGGAACACCATGGAGACGAACAATCTCCCTCATGTAAATCTCAGATAAACTAGAAGCTGAACGGGTAGACTTGACCGGAATGAAATGAGCTGATTTGGTCAATCTATCCACAATAACCCAGATACTCTCATTCCCCTTCCTAGTCCTTGGTAAACCATCAATGAAATCCATAGAAACTTGTTCCCACTTCCAATTGGGAATCTCAAGAGGTTGCAGTAACCCAGGGGTCTTCTGATGATCTGCCTTGACTTGCTGACAAGTCGCACACCTATTGACGAAAATGGAAATATCTCGCTTCATACCTTTCCACCAATATAACTTCTTCATATCCTGATACATCTTGGTTACGCCTGGATGAATAGAAAGTCTGGACTGATGGTTCTCCCGAAGTAACTCCTGTCTCAATCCATCAACATTCGGGACACAAATCCTATTATTAATCCTCAATACACCCTTATCGTCAATCTGAGCTCCATTACCATCAAGACTACTACCTCCCACTCTACTTCGAACATTCTCCTTAATCAATCTAAGCATCTGATCTTCATCCTGTCTAGCCATAATACGATCCACAAGAGGCGAAGAAACAACAATCTGACACAACAAAGCTTTCTTCCTACTCAAAGCATCCGCCACAACATTAGCCTTTCCCGGTGTATAGTTGATGTCGAGGTCATAAGAAGCAAGGAACTCTAACCACCTAACTTGTCTCTGATTCAAATCCTTCTGAGAGAAAATATACTTCAAAGACTGATGATCTGTGAAAAGCTCAAACTTGGTACCCAACAAATGATGTCTCCAAAGCTTCAAAGCGAAAACAACAGCAAGCAACTCTAGATCATGGGCAGCATAATTTACTTCATGAGTTTTCAACTGTCTACTAGCATAAGCAATCACTCTACCATCCTGCATCAGAACAGCTCCTAAACCTTCTCGACAAGCATCGGTGTATACCGTTAATCCCTCATTTCCATTTGGAACGGTAAGAACAGGTGCGGAAGTAAGCTTGTCTTTTAACTCATTGAAGGCGGCCTTACACTCGTTACTCCAAATAAACCTAGCATTCTTCCGAGTTAAAGCAGTGAGAGGTGCAGCAATCCGAGCGAAATTCTCAATGAATCTCCGGTAATAACCGGCGAGGCCCAGAAAACTACGGATATCAGTAGGAGTCTTAGGAGTTTCCCAATCCTGTACAGAATAGGGAAAAAGAAGGATAATAGAAAAGATAGAGTAAATTGAAATGAAACAATGAAAGAGAAGGAAAGAAGGACTTACATTGATCGCAGCGATCTTGACTGGATCAACTGAAACTCCATTACTAGAAACAATATGCCCGAGAAATCGGACTTCATCCTTCCAGAAGTGACAATTGGAAAATTTAGCTTTTAACTGATGCTTTCGAAGAGTCTCAAGAACAGATTTTAAATGTGACTCATGTTCTTCTTCAGACTTAGAGAATATGAGGATATCATCCACAAAGACTAGAACAAATTTATTTAGCACATCACGGAATACACGATTCATCAAGTCAACGAAGAAAGCAGGAGCATTAGTCAAACCAAAAGGCATGACTAACCATTCGAAGAATCCATTTTCAGTACGGAAAGCCGTCTTAGGAATACTTTCCTCAGCCACTCTGAGTTGGTGAAAACCTGTGGCGAGATCAAGCTGAGAGAAAACAGTAGCACCATAAAGCTGATCGAACATGTCATTGATGCGAGGCATTGGGTATCTATTTTTCATAGTGAGTTTGTTCAACTCCCTATAATCAACACACATCCGAAGAGAACCATCGGATTTGGTGACGAAGACCACTACAGCTCCCCATTCAGAAAAACTAGGTCTGATCAGACCCTTGGAAGATAGGTCTTCAATTTGTTTCCTTAACTCAACCTTCTCGCGGGGTGCCATTCTTCTAGGAGGAAGAACTATAGGTCGAGCTCCAGGGATGAGATCAATGCGGAAATCAATTTCCCGCTTGGGAGGTAAAGTAGTAACTTCACCAAATACATCCGGGTAGTGATTAACTACACGGGTCGACTGAAGATCATCAATAGAAGCATCTAGAGAAAAGATAAAGCTACCAGCATAATCATGAGGCATACGGCCCTGAATAAGCAAAGAATTTCCTCGATCATCCTTAAGAGAAACAATTCGGGATTTACACGAGATACGGGCATCGTGTCTATCAAGCCAATCACTTCCAAGCAACAAATCAAAAGCATCGAAACCTAGGACATAGAAATCTCCAGAAAATTTATGACCAGAATAGAAGAGTCTCACTTGCTTACAAATCTTATCTAGATTTGCGGGACCACCAATAGGATTTGAAACACATAGGGGAACAGAAACATACTCAGGAGAAAGGAGAGTTTCAAACTTATTACACAAAACATCAGAAATAAAGCTATGCGAAGCCCCAGTATCAAATAAAACACGAACAGGATGATGAAATAAAGTAAAGGTGCCCTGAAGAGTACCTTGATCATCGCTAGGAGCAGGAGTAGGTGCAGGAGCAGGTGATGAAGCAGATGTGACAGCAAATACGCCAGATGGCCTTCCCTTCTGATATAAAGGACAGTCTTTCTTAAAATGACCCGGCTGAAGACAAACATGACAAAGATCGTTCCTGGTAACCTGGGGTGGAGGAACAGCAACAACAGACGGATTAGGGCAACTATTGGCATAGTGACCCTTCAGGTCACATTTGAAGCAAGTAATGGAGGAAAGATCAATAGGGTGCCTCTGGGAAGGAGCAGATGCTGAAGATCCTAAGCCCGGATGTTTGAGCCAATTCTTCTTCTGCTGGTGGAAGTTGGGCTTTCTCTTCTTGGAATTAGCAGAGGAGGACTGAGATACATGAGCACTGGAAGCAGCAGGACCCTTGGAAGTAGGGTTCTCATAGCGAATAGCCATATCCATGAGCTCAGTAAAAGTGCCATGAACATGCGAAATAAGACGATCGTAGAACTCGGGCGAGCTCCAGCAATGAACTTCTCATTCTTCTTTAGCTGAGTGTCGATAAGACCAGGACCAAATTTTGAAAGTTCATTGAACTTCCGTTCATACTCTGAGAAGGACATGGTACCTTGCTTGAGGTCCATGAATTCGCGGTAAAGCTGAGATTTTCCGACTTCGGGCATCCATTTTGCCACAAAAGCCTCCCTGAAAGGAAGATACAGAAACAGAACTTTAGATAAATTGAAAAGAAAGGAAATGGGAAAATTCAAATTAACACAAAGGATACCTGAACTGCTCCCATGAAAGGTCACCTTCGTTAGTGCGAGTCGTAACAGACTCCCACCAATCTAGGGCTGACTCTTGCAGCTGCCATGCCGCTAACTGACGTTTCTGGGCATCAGTGATCTCTAAACCAGTAAAGATTCTTTCCAGACTTCGTAGCCATTGCTGGGCTTCGATGATACTTTCTGAACCGGTGAACTTAGTGCCACCGAGCTGAGAGAATTCTTTGCAGAGAACTGTAAACTTAACTGGTGCCACGGGTGGAGGAACTGGGGCAATACCACGACCCCTACCTCTAGCATTTCCACGATTCATCCTCGAAATATCAAGAATAAATTTAGGACAAGGTACAGAGAAGACAAAGATAAGTTAAGATAAAACACGATAAGAACACTTGGGTGAAATCCTAATAACAAAATTCCTAACAAGGTAGATGCGGAAAGATGGAAGTTTAGAAAATTTCTTCTTAAAACAAGAAAACTTTATATCAAAATAATCTTTGAAAAATCATTTGAAAAATCATTTTAAAATCATTTTATACTTTAAAAATACGTTCACTCACAAGGAAATGATTCTGAGTTTGATTTCACTCATTCTAGGGTATTTCTACCCTATCTCTAATGAGTTTTGCTCCATAGGCTAAGGTTTGCCTAAAACCTGGCTCTGATACCAAATGTAACGACCCACTATTTTGGACCATTCAAATCGACAATAATCCACACATGTCAGACTTGAATAATGCAAAATAACAGATTGTAATAAAATTTGGAGCAAATAAAATCATTCACAGAATCACAGACACAGAAATATCAGAATAACTCGCAGCGGAATTTAAAAATAATCATAGTGGTTCATGAAGCCACTAAAATACATAGTCTCAAATCAAATACAAAATACATAGTCTGAAACCCAAAACAGTTCTGAAACAAGTACAATAGAGATCCAAATACACAAGTCTCTAAAACAAGAGCTGAAATAAGGCAACTGAAACTGAAATAGGAAGATAACTAGATAAGCAGAATCTCCAGTGATTCCGAGCTCCAGAAAAGTGAAGTCCAAAGCTGTGAATACTCAGGCTGACCCGAGCGTAAAATAAAACATAACACTCGAGTCAGGATATACATACTTACACAATGTAAACCAACTCAAATGAACTGTAGTAAAGATACAAGTAACTTAGAAGATGCTTGGGACCGCCCATCCTCTAAGGATCCGTTAAACTATCTACTATATAGTAATATTCGCTATTATAATAGTGTCTAAATAAGTAAAGTATAATCATATCGGAAAATAGCGTTAAGGGGATGGAGAACCTTAACGCGGTCGGATCTTAAAATCATAATCGTAGTAAAGCTCGATATGGTAGGTGACACGGCACAACTAGGCAATGCCAGGGTAGATATACCAATTACGCATCCGGACTAGTGGTGACGCATAGCAGCCACTACCGCCCACCTCGAACAACACTCCCAAATCAAGGGTGGCCACCAAATCAATCACAAGTAATAGAATGGTATCGAAGAAGTGTGTCCGATAAGAGGTGCTACCTCATTGGTCCGTCAATCGCTCCTGTTTTAGCCACCTTATGCCAACTCACGGGAGTTGGGTCCACGTAACATACCTTAAGAACGTCGCCACCATCCTACTTCATTCTGGAATCTCCACCGCGTACACGGTTGTCAAAGTGGTTTTCGGTATCGACAGAGAGTATGTCCATATCCGATCCCGGTCTCTTTGCCAACCAATCGTTATTATAACCCGTGGTTATAGATTTAAACAATTTATCAAATATACTTCGAATTAAACCATTTTAAAACAAAGACATTATTCCTTAAAAACAAATATTAAGTTATTAAATTTCAAAAATCTAACCTTTTCGGAGTTCACTTATTCACTTAAAACAATAACGTTAAGTTATATTTGAAAACAATTTTTAATCAACAAACCAACATTTATAAACTGCTATAACAATTCAGTTTTAAACAAAATCAGATTTTTCAGCCTACTGCAGTCCTTAACAAGTGCTACAGTAACCCTTTATTAGTTCAGGTTAAATTTTAGTTTCTGCTACAACAGCACTTACCAAGTACTATCATAGCCTAAGTTTATTTTAGTCTTTTGGTTCACTTATGCAATCCACAACACTTAACAAGTGCTACAGATTCTACCTAGTTAAAACTTATAAAATTATACATTAAAAATGTTCATTTCAATCCTTTAACAAATTTTATTTCGAAAGAAATTTTACAAGTTAAAACCCAAACTTACCAATTTGCTTATTTCATTCATTTCAACACTTAAACTTAAACTTCATTTTTCCACCAATTTAAACCTAAATTTCATTTTTAATTAAATTAATCTTAAGTTTCCATCCTTTTTTCAAAATTTCAAAATTTTTAGTTTCGTTTAAAAATCAATATTTCTCCATTTATTTACATTTATCACATAGAAAAAAAATCATTTCTATTTTAAATAAATCATTTAAAATTTCGGTTTAAATCAAATTAAATATTATTACAATTCTTAAATGGTTTAAAATATTCAGAAAATACATAAAAATAACCACGGGTCTGTATAATATTTTCTAGCCTAATTCAAGTGATACGGATACTATATCATTTCAATCCGTAATTTACAAAGAAAAATCCGGGTTTTATCATTTCAAACCCGCAATCCCAAGTAAATAAAATTTAATTGAAAATCGCTCAGGCCTATCATTTCAGCCCATAACGACCTTCCCTTATTCTAAAGTCCGTTCGGGTATGTATCATTTCAACCCATAGTGATTCTATTCTACAGGGAACTTGCAGTGTGATTTAACAGAATAGAATAACAGTAAAATAAGGACAGATATAACAGATGATACGATATGCATTTTTAACAATTAACATCTACTATAAATAAATCACAGGTAATTATAACATCATTTATTTATTTATTTATTTCTACACATTCAATTGCGGTCATTTCACAATTATATAAGTATGGATATTCGTGTGAGATTTACTCACCTCTACGGAGCTGGAGATTCGGAAAGAAAGAAGTACGATGTAATTTGAAAGCACGCGGATAGCACGATCAGTCGTTAGCAGACTCGCCGACTTGATTCTGATCTAAAGTCGAAAGAATAAAGCGAATAAATAGACAATCAAAGATGCACGAATAACGAATTTCCCAAATTGAAGTAAACGATCGAAAAATAAATCAAGTTGAAAATAGAAGGAATTGGTTCGACCACTCTTATTGGAGATTATAAATTTTAAAATTTTTCAAAGTAAAAATTTTGTATTATTCACAAATTTTCTTTTTCACACGGAATTTACAACATTCAAAATAAAACAAGAAGTGGAAATTTCTGTTCACCATTTCATTTCAGCAAGACAGAGGTAATACAAAATTCACGGTTGCAAAGAAAACAAACTGAAATAGATTTTTGTTCATTTTTTTTTTCAAAACCAAAGTCAGTGAAAAAATAACGAAAGTTTGCAAATACAGGTGGCAAAAGCAACTTCCTTTTTATAAACAACTCAACAAAACAATGTTCTCCTCTCAGTACTACTCCTTTATTTTTAATTTCAAACTGGTTCAGGGAAAACAACACACAACAAAGAAAAATAAAATAAAAGGGACGAACAGTTCAACTTATTCTCATATGCCAGGCTTGGTCTGACCTCTCGGCATGGGTTTGATCTGACGAAGGGGTTGACTGACATGAGTTCGTGGAGGAGGGCAGACAGGGTCTCAGTCTGGTGGTGGGATTCAGTGGTGACAAGCGGGGGTTCTCGGTCTGGGTGGAGTTTTGAACTCGTGGTGGATGTCAGGCGACTGCCGTGGTGGGATGGTCACGGTTGGAGGACTGGAAAGTGGGGTAGGCTGGCCTCGTATGGGGAAGGGTGGCGAACTGGTTTTGGGACTCGACTGGGTTGGTGTGGTAGAAGGTTGGCGTGGGCAGGGCTGACGTCTGGTATAGGCTCGCTGGCAGGGCGTGGGATTTCTGGCGAAGGCTGGGTTCGATCAGGTGACGCGGTGGCAGGCTGGGGTTTCATGGTGGTGGTTGATGGATTCGGGGTGGTGGAGTAGGCTGACGTGGAGGAGAAGCGGTGACGGTCTGGGGTTGCCGTGATGGTGGACTGACGCGGGTCAGTGGCCTGGGGTAGGGAGGCGGTGGTGGTCTAGGTTGCGGATGGCATGGGGTAGAAGCATGAAGGGATAGAGAATAACAAGGTAAAACAAAAGCAAGAACAAGTGACATACCTTAGAAGAAGGTTCTGCAATTTGATAGAACGAAATGAAATATGCAGTCTGGAGTTTTTGTTTGCAAGGATGAATAGGAAATGAAACGTGACCAAGAGGGCAAGTTTTATTGCTTTGAACGGTAAGAAATTTAAGGCTGTTAATTATTATTGAATAGGTGGAACGCATGGAAGGCCAAGGGAACGAATATTTTTCTCACGTGAACGATTTTTGAACAGCTGAGACTTGAATTGCCAACACAAACGAAAAATCAATTTGGACGGTGAAAACAAAAGAAATTATAAAACGTCCAAATAACGTACAATTTGTCTTATTTCTTTTATTAAGTAAATTCAATAAATGTTAACGGTTTCTCAAAAATATAACGTATCTTTTAAACCGAATTTAAAAATAGTTATTATCATCAAAAATAAGATTTTAACCTACAGTAAAGTTAAGAACGGACAAAACGTAACGAAATGTAACGTTTTAAATTTTCGTTTTATACAAATTACTACACTTTATTTTTAACTCAATATTTCAAAATGTTTTATTTTTAATTAAAATTTCGTTTAAAATATCGGGCTGTTACACTCTCCCCCACTCAAAGCTTTTCGTCCCCGAAAAGGAACGAAGAAGGAAAGCAAAGAAAGATACGACAGAATAGTAAAGTACCTGAAATAAACAATTCCGGATTCGAAGCACGAATGCTCTCCTCCGTCTCCCAGGTGCAATCCCGTTCATCAGTGCTCCACTGCACTTTGACCAGGTTGACAGATTTTCTTCTTAGCTGCTTCGTACCTCGATCGACGATACGAAGTGGCTTCCTCTCAACAGTCAGATTTGGCTCAATATCCAAACTATCAAGAGCAGAAGGCTGAATAATAAGAGATGGATCATGCAGATAGCGACGAAGATGAGATACATGAAAGACGTTGTGAATTCCAGAAAATTTCTCGGGTAAATCCAGACGATAAGCAAGAGAACCAATTCTTTCCAAAATGCGGAAAGGACCAACAAATCTAGGAGAAAGCTTTCCTCTACGACCGAAACGAATAACATTCCTTAAGGGAGAGACCTTAAGGAAAACCAAATCACCAACAGCAAACTCTAAACTCCGTCTTCGACGATCAGCGTACTTCTTCTGTCTATCCTGAGCAATCCTCATCTTTCTCTTAATCTCTTCAACTCTCTCTGAAGCTTCCAAAACCAATTCAGGACCAAGAACCAATCGATTACCGGATTCAATCCAACAAGAAGGAGATCTACAAGGTCGTCCGTAAAGAGCAGAAAATGGAGATGTCTCAATACTGGCCTGATAACTATTGTTATAAGTGAATTCGACAAGATGGAGATGATCTTCCCAAGATCCTCCATAATCAAGCACACAAGCACGAAGAAGATCTTCTAAAATCTGATTCACCCTTTCCGTTTGACCGTCGGTCTGTGGATGGTAAGCAGTGCTCAGATTTAGATGAGTACCCAAAGAATCCTGAAAGGCTTTCCAAAACCTACTAGTAAAGATAGGATCACGATCACAAACGATACTGAGAGGAACACCATGGAGACGAACAATCTCCCTCATGTAAATCTCAGATAAACTAGAAGCTGAACGGGTAGACTTGACCGGAATGAAATGAGCTGATTTGGTCAATCTATCCACAATAACCCAGATACTCTCATTCCCCTTCCTAGTCCTTGGTAAACCATCAATGAAATCCATAGAAACTTGTTCCCACTTCCAATTGGGAATCTCAAGAGGTTGCAGTAACCCAGGGGTCTTCTGATGATCTGCCTTGACTTGCTGACAAGTCGCACACCTATTGACGAAAATGGAAATATCTCGCTTCATACCTTTCCACCAATATAACTTCTTCATATCCTGATACATCTTGGTTACGCCTGGATGAATAGAAAGTCTGGACTGATGGTTCTCCCGAAGTAACTCCTGTCTCAATCCATCAACATTCGGGACACAAATCCTATTATTAATCCTCAATACACCCTTATCGTCAATCTGAGCTCCATTACCATCAAGACTACTACCTCCCACTCTACTTCGAACATTCTCCTTAATCAATCTAAGCATCTGATCTTCATCCTGTCTAGCCATAATACGATCCACAAGAGGCGAAGAAACAACAATCTGACACAACAAAGCTTTCTTCCTACTCAAAGCATCCACCACAACATTAGCCTTTCCCGGTGTATAGTTGATGTCGAGGTCATAAGAAGCAAGGAACTCTAACCACCTAACTTGTCTCTGATTCAAATCCTTCTGAGAGAAAATATACTTCAAAGACTGATGATCTGTGAAAAGCTCAAACTTGGTACCCAACAAATGATGTCTCCAAAGCTTCAAAGCGAAAACAACAGCAAGCAACTCTAGATCATGGGCAGCATAATTTACTTTATGAGTTTTCAACTGTCTACTAGCATAAGCAATCACTCTACCATCCTGCATCAGAACAGCTCCTAAACCTTCTCGACAAGCATCGATGTATACCGTTAATCCCTCATTTCCATTTGGAACGGTAAGAACAGGTGCGGAAGTAAGCTTGTCTTTTAACTCAATGAAGGCGGCCTTACACTCGTTACTCCAAATAAACCTAGCATTCTTCCGAGTTAAAGCAGTGAGAGGTGCAGCAATCCGAGCGAAATTCTCAATGAATCTCCGGTAATAACCGGCGAGGCCCAGAAAACTACGGATATCAGTAGGAGTCTTAGGAGTTTCCCAATCCTGTACAGAATAGGGAAAAAGAAGGATAATAGAAAAGATAGAGTAAATTGAAATGAAACAATGAAAGAGAAGGAAAGAAGGACTTACATTGATCGCAGCGATCTTGACTGGATCAACTGAAACTCCATTACTAGAAACAATATGCCCGAGAAATCGGACTTCATCCTTCCAGAAGTGACAATTGGAAAATTTAGCTTTTAACTGATGCTTTCGAAGAGTCTCAAGAACAGATTTTAAATGTGACTCATGTTCTTCTTCAGACTTAGAGAATATGAGGATATCATCCACAAAGACTAGAACAAATTTATTTAGCACATCACGGAATACACGATTCATCAAGTCAACGAAGAAAGCAGGAGCATTAGTCAAACCAAAAGGCATGACTAACCATTCGAAGAATCCATTTTCAGTACGGAAAGCCGTCTTAGGAATACTTTCCTCAGCCACTCTGAGTTGGTGAAAACCTGTGGCGAGATCAAGCTGAGAGAAAACAGTAGCACCATAAAGCTGATCGAACATGTCATTGATGCGAGGCATTGGGTATCTATTTTTCATAGTGAGTTTGTTCAACTCCCTATAATCAACACACATCCGAAGAGAACCATCGGATTTGGTGACGAAGACCACTACAGCTCCCCATTCAGAAAAACTAGGTCTGATCAGACCCTTGGAAGATAGGTCTTCAATTTGTTTCCTTAACTCAACCTTCTCGCGGGGTGCCATTCTTCTAGGAGGAAGAACTATAGGTCGAGCTCCAGGGATGAGATCAATGCGGAAATCAATTTCCCGCTTGGGAGGTAAAGTAGTAACTTCACCAAATACATCCGGGTAGTGATTAACTACACGGGTCGACTGAAGATCATCAATAGAAGCATCTAGAGAAAAGATAAAGCTACCAGCATAATCATGAGGCATACGGCCCTGAATAAGCAAAGAATTTCCTCGATCATCCTTAAGAGAAACAATTCGGGATTTACACGAGATACGGGCATCGTGTCTATCAAGCCAATCACTTCCAAGCAACAAATCAAAAGCATCGAAACCTAGGACATAGAAATCTCCAGAAAATTTATGACCAGAATAGAAGAGTCTCACTTGCTTACAAATCTTATCTAGATTTGCGGGACCACCAATAGGATTTGAAACACATAGGGGAACAGAAACATACTCAGGAGAAAGGAGAGTTTCAAACTTATTACACAAAACATCAGAAATAAAGCTATGCGAAGCCCCAGTATCAAATAAAACACGAACAGGATGATGAAATAAAGTAAAGGTGCCCTGAAGAGTACCTTGATCATCGCTAGGAGCAGGAGTAGGTGCAGGAGCAGGTGATGAAGCAGATGTGACAGCAAATACGCCAGATGGCCTTCCCTTCTGATATAAAGGACAGTCTTTCTTAAAATGACCCGGCTGAAGACAAACATGACAAAGATCGTTCCTGGTAACCTGGGGTGGAGGAACAGCAGCAACAGACGGATTAGGGCAACTATTGGCATAGTGACCCTTCAGGTCACATTTGAAGCAAGTAATGGAGGAAAGATCAATAGGGTGCCTCTGGGAAGGAGCAGATGCTGAAGATCCTAAGCCCGGATGTTTGAGCCAATTCTTCTTCTGCTGGTGGAAGTTGGGCTTTCTCTTCTTGGAATTAGCAGAGGAGGACTGAGATACATGAGCACTGGAAGCAGCAGGACCCTTGGAAGTAGGGTTCTCATAGCGAATAGCCATATCCATGAGCTCAGTAAAAGTGCCATGAACATGCGAAATAAGACGATCGTAGAACTCTGGGCGAGCTCCAGCAATGAACTTCTCATTCTTCTTTAGCTGAGTGTCGATAAGACCAGGACCAAATTTTGAAAGTTCATTGAACTTCCGTTCATACTCTGAGAAGGACATGGTACCTTGCTTGAGGTCCATGAATTCGCGGTAAAGCTGAGATTTTCCGACTTCGGGCATCCATTTTGCCACAAAAGCCTCCCTGAAAGGAAGATACAGAAACAGAACTTTAGATAAATTGAAAAGAAAGGAAATGGGAAAATTCAAATTAACACAAAGGATACCTGAACTGCTCCCATGAAAGGTCACCTTCGTTAGTGCGAGTCGTAACAGACTCCCACCAATCTAGGGCTGACTCTTGCAGCTGCCATGCCGCTAACTGACGTTTCTGGGCATCAGTGATCTCTAAACCAGTAAAGATTCTTTCCAGACTTCGTAGCCATTGCTGGGCTTCGATGATACTTTCTGAACCGGTGAACTTAGTGCCACCGAGCTGAGAGAATTCTTTGCAGAGAACTGTAAACTTAACTGGTGCCACGGGTGGAGGAACTGGGGCAATACCACGACCCCTACCTCTAGCATTTCCACGATTCATCCTCGAAATATCAAGAATAAATTTAGGACAAGGTACAGAGAAGACAAAGATAAGTTAAGATAAAACACGATAAGAACACTTGGGTGAAATCCTAATAACAAAATTCCTAACAAGGTAGATGCGGAAAGATGGAAGTTTAGAAAATTTCTTCTTAAAACAAGAAAACTTTATATCAAAATAATCTTTGAAAAATCATTTGAAAAATCATTTTAAAATCATTTTATACTTTAAAAATACGTTCACTCACAAGGAAATGATTCTGAGTTTGATTTCACTCATTCTAAGGTATTTCTACCCTATCTCTAATGAGTTTTGCTCCATAGGCTAAGGTTTGCCTAAAACCTGGCTCTGATACCAAATGTAACGACCCACTATTTTGGACCATTCAAATCGACAATAATCCACACATGTCAGACTTGAATAATGCAAAATAACAGATTGTAATAAAATTTGGAGCAAATAAAATCATTCACAGAATCACAGACACAGAAATATCAGAATAACTCGCAGCGGAATTTAAAAATAATCATAGTGGTTCATGAAGCCACTAAAATACATAGTCTCAAATCAAATACAAAATACATAGTCTGAAACCCAAAACAGTTCTGAAACAAGTACAATAGAGATCCAAATACACAAGTCTCTAAAACAAGAGCTGAAATAAGGCAACTGAAACTGAAATAGGAAGATAACTAGATAAGCAGAATCTCCAGTGATTCCGAGCTCTAGAAAAGTGAAGTCCAAAGCTGTGAATACTCAGGCTGACCCGAGCGTAAAATAAAACATAACACTCGAGTCAGGATATACATACTTACACAATGTAAACCAACTCAAATGAACTGTAGTAAAGATACAAGTAACTTAGAAGATGCTTGGGACCGCCCATCCTCTAAGGATCCGTTAAACTATCTACTATATAGTAATATTCGCTATTATAATAGTGTCTAAATAAGTAAAGTATAATCATATCGGAAAATAGCGTTAAGGGGATGGAGAACCTTAACGCGGTCGGATCTTAAAATCATAATCGTAGTAAAGCTCGATATGGTAGGTGACACGGCACAACTAGGCAATGCCAGGGTAGATATACCAATTACGCATCCGGACTAGTGGTGACGCATAGCAGCCACTACCGCCCACCTCGAACAACACTCCCAAATCAAGGGTGGCCACCAAATCAATCACAAGTAATAGAATGGTATCGAAGAAGTGTGTCCGATAAGAGGTGCTACCTCATTGGTCCGTCAATCGCTCCTGTTTTAGCCACCTTATGCCAACTCACGGGAGTTGGGTCCACGTAACATACCTTAAGAACGTCGCCACCATCCTACTTCATTCTGGAATCTCCACCGCGTACACGGTTGTCAAAGTGGTTTTCGGTATCGACAGAGAGTATGTCCATATCCGATCCCGGTCTCTTTGCCAACCAATCGTTATTATAACCCGTGGTTATAGATTTAAACAATTTATCAAATATACTTCGAATTAAACCATTTTAAAACAAAGACATTATTCCTTAAAAACAAATATTAAGTTATTAAATTTCAAAAATCTAACCTTTTCGGAGTTCACTTATTCACTTAAAACAATAACGTTAAGTTATATTTGAAAACAATTTTTAATCAACAAACCAACATTTATAAACTGCTATAACAATTCAGTTTTAAACAAAATCAGATTTTTCAGCCTACTGCAGTCCTTAACAAGTGCTACAGTAACCCTTTATTAGTTCAGGTTAAATTTTAGTTTCTGCTACAACAGCACTTACCAAGTACTATCATAGCCTAAGTTTATTTTAGTCTTTTGGTTCACTTATGCAATCCACAACACTTAACAAGTGCTACAGATTCTACCTAGTTAAAACTTATAAAATTATACATTAAAAATGTTCATTTCAATCCTTTAACAAATTTTATTTCGAAAGAAATTTTACAAGTTAAAACCCAAACTTACCAATTTGCTTATTTCATTCATTTCAACACTTAAACTTAAACTTCATTTTTCCACCAATTTAAACCTAAATTTCATTTTTAATTAAATTAATCTTAAGTTTCCATCCTTTTTTCAAAATTTCAAAATTTTTAGTTTCGTTTAAAAATCAATATTTCTCCATTTATTTACATTTATCACATAGAAAAAAAATCATTTCTATTTTAAATAAATCATTTAAAATTTCGGTTTAAATCAAATTAAATATTATTACAATTCTTAAATGGTTTAAAATATTCAGAAAATACATAAAAATAACCACGGGTCTGTATAATATTTTCTAGCCTAATTCAAGTGATACGGATACTATATCATTTCAATCCGTAATTTACAAAGAAAAATCCGGGTTTTATCATTTCAAACCCGCAATCCCAAGTAAATAAAATTTAATTGAAAATCGCTCAGGCCTATCATTTCAGCCCATAACGACCTTCCCTTATTCTAAAGTCCGTTCGGGTATGTATCATTTCAACCCATAGTGATTCTATTCTACAGGGAACTTGCAGTGTGATTTAACAGAATAGAATAACAGTAAAATAAGGACAGATATAACAGATGATACGATATGCATTTTTAACAATTAACATCTACTATAAATAAATCACAGGTAATTATAACATCATTTATTTATTTATTTATTTCTACACATTCAATTGCGGTCATTTCACAATTATATAAGTATGGATATTCGTGTGAGATTTACTCACCTCTACGGAGCTGGAGATTCGGAAAGAAAGAAGTACGATGTAATTTGAAAGCACGCGGATAGCACGATCAGTCGTTAGCAGACTCGCCGACTTGATTCTGATCTAAAGTCGAAAGAATAAAGCGAATAAATAGACAATCAAAGATGCACGAATAACGAATTTCCCAAATTGAAGTAAACGATCGAAAAATAAATCAAGTTGAAAATAGAAGGAATTGGTTCGACCACTCTTATTGGAGATTATAAATTTTAAAATTTTTCAAAGTAAAAATTTTGTATTATTCACAAATTTTCTTTTTCACACGGAATTTACAACATTCAAAATAAAACAAGAAGTGGAAATTTCTGTTCACCATTTCATTTCAGCAAGACAGAGGTAATACAAAATTCACGGTTGCAAAGAAAACAAACTGAAATAGATTTTTGTTCATTTTTTTTTTTCAAAACCAAAGTCAGTGAAAAAATAACGAAAGTTTGCAAATACAGGTGGCAAAAGCAACTTCCTTTTTATAAACAACTCAACAAAACAATGTTCTCCTCTCAGTACTACTCCTTTATTTTTAATTTCAAACTGGTTCAGGGAAAACAACACACAACAAAGAAAAATAAAATAAAAGGGACGAACAGTTCAACTTATTCTCATATGCCAGGCTTGGTCTGACCTCTCGGCATGGGTTTGATCTGACGAAGGGGTTGACTGACATGAGTTCGTGGAGGAGGGCAGACAGGGTCTCAGTCTGGTGGTGGGATTCAGTGGTGACAAGCGGGGGTTCTCGGTCTGGGTGGAGTTTTGAACTCGTGGTGGATGTCAGGCGACTGCCGTGGTGGGATGGTCACGGTTGGAGGACTGGAAAGTGGGGTAGGCTGGCCTCGTATGGGGAAGGGTGGCGAACTGGTTTTGGGACTCGACTGGGTTGGTGTGGTAGAAGGTTGGCGTGGGCAGGGCTGACGTCTGGTATAGGCTCGCTGGCAGGGCGTGGGGTTTCTGGCGAAGGCTGGGTTCGATCAGGTGACGCGGTGGCAGGCTGGGGTTTCATGGTGGTGGTTGATGGATTCGGGGTGGTGGAGTAGGCTGACGTGGAGGAGAAGCGGTGACGGTCTGGGGTTGCCGTGATGGTGGACTGACGCGGGTCAGTGGCCTGGGGTAGGGAGGCGGTGGTGGTCTAGGTTGCGGATGGCATGGGGTAGAAGCATGAAGGGATAGAGAATAACAAGGTAAAACAAAAGCAAGAACAAGTGACATACCTTAGAAGAAGGTTCTGCAATTTGATAGAACGAAATGAAATATGCAGTCTGGAGTTTTTGTTTGCAAGGATGAATAGGAAATGAAACGTGACCAAGAGGGCAAGTTTTATTGCTTTGAACGGTAAGAAATTTAAGGCTGTTAATTATTATTGAATAGGTGGAACGCATGGAAGGCCAAGGGAACGAATATTTTTCTCACGTGAACGATTTTTGAACAGCTGAGACTTGAATTGCCAACACAAACGAAAAATCAATTTGGACGGTGAAAACAAAAGAAATTATAAAACGTCCAAATAACGTACAATTTGTCTTATTTCTTTTATTAAATAAATTCAATAAATGTTAACGGTTTCTCAAAAATATAACGTATCTTTTAAACCGAATTTAAAAATAGTTATTATCATCAAAAATAAGATTTTAACCTACAGTAAAGTTAAGAACGGACAAAACGTAACGAAATGTAACGTTTTAAATTTTCGTTTTATACAAATTACTACACTTTATTTTTAACTCAATATTTCAAAATGTTTTATTTTTAATTAAAATTTCGTTTAAAATATCGGGCTGTTACACTCTCCCCCACTCAAAGCTTTTCGTCCCCGAAAAGGAACGAAGAAGGAAAGCAAAGAAAGATACGACAGAATAGTAAAGTACCTGAAATAAACAATTCCGGATTCGAAGCACGAATGCTCTCCTCCGTCTCCCAGGTGCAATCCCGTTCATCAGTGCTCCACTGCACTTTGACCAGGTTGACAGATTTTCTTCTTAGCTGCTTCGTACCTCGATCGACGATACGAAGTGGCTTCCTCTCAACAGTCAGATTTGGCTCAATATCCAAACTATCAAGAGCAGAAGGCTGAATAATAAGAGATGGATCATGCAGATAGCGACGAAGATGAGATACATGAAAGACGTTGTGAATTCCAGAAAATTTCTCGGGTAAATCCAGACGATAAGCAAGAGAACCAATTCTTTCCAAAATGCGGAAAGGACCAACAAATCTAGGAGAAAGCTTTCCTCTACGACCGAAACGAATAACATTCCTTAAGGGAGAGACCTTAAGGAAAACCAAATCACCAACAGCAAACTCTAAACTCCGTCTTCGACGATCAGCGTACTTCTTCTGTCTATCCTGAGCAATCCTCATCTTTCTCTTAATCTCTTCAACTCTCTCTGAAGCTTCCAAAACCAATTCAGGACCAAGAACCAATCGATTACCGGATTCAATCCAACAAGAAGGAGATCTACAAGGTCGTCCGTAAAGAGCAGAAAATGGAGATGTCTCAATACTGGCCTGATAACTATTGTTATAAGTGAATTCGACAAGATGGAGATGATCTTCCCAAGATCCTCCATAATCAAGCACACAAGCACGAAGAAGATCTTCTAAAATCTGATTCACCCTTTCCGTTTGACCGTCGGTCTGTGGATGGTAAGCAGTGCTCAGATTTAGATGAGTACCCAAAGAATCCTGAAAGGCTTTCCAAAACCTACTAGTAAAGATAGGATCACGATCACAAACGATACTGAGAGGAACACCATGGAGACGAACAATCTCCCTCATGTAAATCTCAGATAAACTAGAAGCTGAACGGGTAGACTTGACCGGAATGAAATGAGCTGATTTGGTCAATCTATCCACAATAACCCAGATACTCTCATTCCCCTTCCTAGTCCTTGGTAAACCATCAATGAAATCCATAGAAACTTGTTCCCACTTCCAATTGGGAATCTCAAGAGGTTGCAGTAACCCAGGGGTCTTCTGATGATCTGCCTTGACTTGCTGACAAGTCGCACACCTATTGACGAAAATGGAAATATCTCGCTTCATACCTTTCCACCAATATAACTTCTTCATATCCTGATACATCTTGGTTACGCCTGGATGAATAGAAAGTCTGGACTGATGGTTCTCCCGAAGTAACTCCTGTCTCAATCCATCAACATTCGGGACACAAATCCTATTATTAATCCTCAATACACCCTTATCGTCAATCTGAGCTCCATTACCATCAAGACTACTACCTCCCACTCTACTTCGAACATTCTCCTTAATCAATCTAAGCATCTGATCTTCATCCTGTCTAGCCATAATACGATCCACAAGAGGCGAAGAAACAACAATCTGACACAACAAAGCTTTCTTCCTACTCAAAGCATCCGCCACAACATTAGCCTTTCCCGGTGTATAGTTGATGTCGAGGTCATAAGAAGCAAGGAACTCTAACCACCTAACTTGTCTCTGATTCAAATCCTTCTGAGAGAAAATATACTTCAAAGACTGATGATCTGTGAAAAGCTCAAACTTGGTACCCAACAAATGATGTCTCCAAAGCTTCAAAGCGAAAACAACAGCAAGCAACTCTAGATCATGGGCAGCATAATTTACTTCATGAGTTTTCAACTGTCTACTAGCATAAGCAATCACTCTACCATCCTGCATCAGAACAGCTCCTAAACCTTCTCGACAAGCATCGGTGTATACCGTTAATCCCTCATTTCCATTTGGAACGGTAAGAACAGGTGCGGAAGTAAGCTTGTCTTTTAACTCATTGAAGGCGGCCTTACACTCGTTACTCCAAATAAACCTAGCATTCTTCCGAGTTAAAGCAGTGAGAGGTGCAGCAATCCGAGCGAAATTCTCAATGAATCTCCGGTAATAACCGGCGAGGCCCAGAAAACTACGGATATCAGTAGGAGTCTTAGGAGTTTCCCAATCCTGTACAGAATAGGGAAAAAGAAGGATAATAGAAAAGATAGAGTAAATTGAAATGAAACAATGAAAGAGAAGGAAAGAAGGACTTACATTGATCGCAGCGATCTTGACTGGATCAACTGAAACTCCATTACTAGAAACAATATGCCCGAGAAATCGGACTTCATCCTTCCAGAAGTGACAATTGGAAAATTTAGCTTTTAACTGATGCTTTCGAAGAGTCTCAAGAACAGATTTTAAATGTGACTCATGTTCTTCTTCAGACTTAGAGAATATGAGGATATCATCCACAAAGACTAGAACAAATTTATTTAGCACATCACGGAATACACGATTCATCAAGTCAACGAAGAAAGCAGGAGCATTAGTCAAACCAAAAGGCATGACTAACCATTCGAAGAATCCATTTTCAGTACGGAAAGCCGTCTTAGGAATACTTTCCTCAGCCACTCTGAGTTGGTGAAAACCTGTGGCGAGATCAAGCTGAGAGAAAACAGTAGCACCATAAAGCTGATCGAACATGTCATTGATGCGAGGCATTGGGTATCTATTTTTCATAGTGAGTTTGTTCAACTCCCTATAATCAACACACATCCGAAGAGAACCATCGGATTTGGTGACGAAGACCACTGCAGCTCCCCATTCAGAAAAACTAGGTCTGATCAGACCCTTGGAAGATAGGTCTTCAATTTGTTTCCTTAACTCAACCTTCTCGCGGGGTGCCATTCTTCTAGGAGGAAGAACTATAGGTCGAGCTCCAGGGATGAGATCAATGCGGAAATCAATTTCCCGCTTGGGAGGTAAAGTAGTAACTTCACCAAATACATCCGGGTAGTGATTAACTACACGGGTCGACTGAAGATCATCAATAGAAGCATCTAGAGAAAAGATAAAGCTACCAGCATAATCATGAGGCATACGGCCCTGAATAAGCAAAGAATTTCCTCGATCATCCTTAAGAGAAACAATTCGGGATTTACACGAGATACGGGCATCGTGTCTATCAAGCCAATCACTTCCAAGCAACAAATCAAAAGCATCGAAACCTAGGACATAGAAATCTCCAGAAAATTTATGACCAGAATAGAAGAGTCTCACTTGCTTACAAATCTTATCTAGATTTGCGGGACCACCAATAGGATTTGAAACACATAGGGGAACAGAAACATACTCAGGAGAAAGGAGAGTTTCAAACTTATTACACAAAACATCAGAAATAAAGCTATGCGAAGCCCCAGTATCAAATAAAACACGAACAGGATGATGAAATAAAGTAAAGGTGCCCTGAAGAGTACCTTGATCATCGCTAGGAGCAGGAGTAGGTGCAGGAGCAGGTGATGAAGCAGATGTGACAGCAAATACGCCAGATGGCCTTCCCTTCTGATATAAAGGACAGTCTTTCTTAAAATGACCCGGCTGAAGACAAACATGACAAAGATCGTTCCTGGTAACCTGGGGTGGAGGAACAGCAGCAACAGACGGATTAGGGCAACTATTGGCATAGTGACCCTTCAGGTCACATTTGAAGCAAGTAATGGAGGAAAGATCAATAGGGTGCCTCTGGGAAGGAGCAGATGCTGAAGATCCTAAGCCCGGATGTTTGAGCCAATTCTTCTTCTGCTGGTGGAAGTTGGGCTTTCTCTTCTTGGAATTAGCAGAGGAGGACTGAGATACATGAGCACTGGAAGCAGCAGGACCCTTGGAAGTAGGGTTCTCATAGCGAATAGCCATATCCATGAGCTCAGTAAAAGTGCCATGAACATGCGAAATAAGACGATCGTAGAACTCTGGGCGAGCTCCAGCAATGAACTTCTCATTCTTCTTTAGCTGAGTGTCGATAAGACCAGGACCAAATTTTGAAAGTTCATTGAACTTCCGTTCATACTCTGAGAAGGACATGGTACCTTGCTTGAGGTCCATGAATTCGCGGTAAAGCTGAGATTTTCCGACTTCGGGCATCCATTTTGCCACAAAAGCCTCCCTGAAAGGAAGATACAGAAACAGAACTTTAGATAAATTGAAAAGAAAGGAAATGGGAAAATTCAAATTAACACAAAGGATACCTGAACTGCTCCCATGAAAGGTCACCTTCGTTAGTGCGAGTCGTAACAGACTCCCACCAATCTAGGGCTGACTCTTGCAGCTGCCATGTCGCTAACTGACGTTTCTGGGCATCAGTGATCTCTAAACCAGTAAAGATTCTTTTCAGACTTCGTAGCCATTGCTGGGCTTCGATGATACTTTCTGAACCGGTGAACTTAGTGCCACCGAGCTGAGAGAATTCTTTGCAGAGAACTGTAAACTTAACTGGTGCCACGGGTGGAGGAACTGGGGCAATACCACGACCCCTACCTCTAGCATTTCCACGATTCATCCTCGAAATATCAAGAATAAATTTAGGACAAGGTACAGAGAAGACAAAGATAAGTTAAGATAAAACACGATAAGAACACTTGGGTGAAATCCTAATAACAAAATTCCTAACAAGGTAGATGCGGAAAGATGGAAGTTTAGAAAATTTCTTCTTAAAACAAGAAAACTTTATATCAAAATAATCTTTGAAAAATCATTTGAAAAATCATTTTAAAATCATTTTATACTTTAAAAATACGTTCACTCACAAGGAAATGATTCTGAGTTTGATTTCACTCATTCTAGGGTATTTCTACCCTATCTCTAATGAGTTTTGCTCCATAGGCTAAGGTTTGCCTAAAACCTGGCTCTGATACCAAATGTAACGACCCACTATTTTGGACCATTCAAATCGACAATAATCCACACATGTCAGACTTGAATAATGCAAAATAACAGATTGTAATAAAATTTGGAGCAAATAAAATCATTCACAGAATCACAGACACAGAAATATCAGAATAACTCGCAGCGGAATTTAAAAATAATCATAGTGGTTCATGAAGCCACTAAAATACATAGTCTCAAATCAAATACAAAATACATAGTCTGAAACCCAAAACAGTTCTGAAACAAGTACAATAGAGATCCAAATACACAAGTCTCTAAAACAAGAGCTGAAATAAGGCAACTGAAACTGAAATAGGAAGATAACTAGATAAGCAGAATCTCCAGTGATTCCGAGCTCCAGAAAAGTGAAGTCCAAAGCTGTGAATACTCAGGCTGACCCGAGCGTAAAATAAAACATAACACTCGAGTCAGGATATACATACTTACACAATGTAAACCAACTCAAATGAACTGTAGTAAAGATACAAGTAACTTAGAAGATGCTTGGGACCGCCCATCCTCTAAGGATCCGTTAAACTATCTACTATATAGTAATATTCGCTATTATAATAGTGTCTAAATAAGTAAAGTATAATCATATCGGAAAATAGCGTTAAGGGGATGGAGAACCTTAACGCGGTCGGATCTTAAAATCATAATCGTAGTAAAGCTCGATATGGTAGGTGACACGGCACAACTAGGCAATGCCAGGGTAGATATACCAATTACGCATCCGGACTAGTGGTGACGCATAGCAGCCACTACCGCCCACCTCGAACAACACTCCCAAATCAAGGGTGGCCACCAAATCAATCACAAGTAATAGAATGGTATCGAAGAAGTGTGTCCGATAAGAGGTGCTACCTCATTGGTCCGTCAATCGCTCCTGTTTTAGCCACCTTATGCCAACTCACGGGAGTTGGGTCCACGTAACATACCTTAAGAACGTCGCCACCATCCTACTTCATTCTGGAATCTCCACCGCGTACACGGTTGTCAAAGTGGTTTTCGGTATCGACAGAGAGTATGTCCATATCCGATCCCGGTCTCTTTGCCAACCAATCGTTATTATAACCCGTGGTTATAGATTTAAACAATTTATCAAATATACTTCGAATTAAACCATTTTAAAACAAAGACATTATTCCTTAAAAACAAATATTAAGTTATTAAATTTCAAAAATCTAACCTTTTCGGAGTTCACTTATTCACTTAAAACAATAACGTTAAGTTATATTTGAAAACAATTTTTAATCAACAAACCAACATTTATAAACTGCTATAACAATTCAGTTTTAAACAAAATCAGATTTTTCAGCCTACTGCAGTCCTTAACAAGTGCTACAGTAACCCTTTATTAGTTCAGGTTAAATTTTAGTTTCTGCTACAACAGCACTTACCAAGTACTATCATAGCCTAAGTTTATTTTAGTCTTTTGGTTCACTTATGCAATCCACAACACTTAACAAGTGCTACAGATTCTACCTAGTTAAAACTTATAAAATTATACATTAAAAATGTTCATTTCAATCCTTTAACAAATTTTATTTCGAAAGAAATTTTACAAGTTAAAACCCAAACTTACCAATTTGCTTATTTCATTCATTTCAACACTTAAACTTAAACTTCATTTTTCCACCAATTTAAACCTAAATTTCATTTTTAATTAAATTAATCTTAAGTTTCCATCCTTTTTTCAAAATTTCAAAATTTTTAGTTTCGTTTAAAAATCAATATTTCTCCATTTATTTACATTTATCACATAGAAAAAAAATCATTTCTATTTTAAATAAATCATTTAAAATTTCGGTTTAAATCAAATTAAATATTATTACAATTCTTAAATGGTTTAAAATATTCAGAAAATACATAAAAATAACCACGGGTCTGTATAATATTTTCTAGCCTAATTCAAGTGATACGGATACTATATCATTTCAATCCGTAATTTACAAAGAAAAATCCGGGTTTTATCATTTCAAACCCGCAATCCCAAGTAAATAAAATTTAATTGAAAATCGCTCAGGCCTATCATTTCAGCCCATAACGACCTTCCCTTATTCTAAAGTCCGTTCGGGTATGTATCATTTCAACCCATAGTGATTCTATTCTACAGGGAACTTGCAGTGTGATTTAACAGAATAGAATAACAGTAAAATAAGGACAGATATAACAGATGATACGATATGCATTTTTAACAATTAACATCTACTATAAATAAATCACAGGTAATTATAACATCATTTATTTATTTATTTATTTCTACACATTCAATTGCGGTCATTTCACAATTATATAAGTATGGATATTCGTGTGAGATTTACTCACCTCTACGGAGCTGGAGATTCGGAAAGAAAGAAGTACGATGTAATTTGAAAGCACGCGGATAGCACGATCAGTCGTTAGCAGACTCGCCGACTTGATTCTGATCTAAAGTCGAAAGAATAAAGCGAATAAATAGACAATCAAAGATGCACGAATAACGAATTTCCCAAATTGAAGTAAACGATCGAAAAATAAATCAAGTTGAAAATAGAAGGAATTGGTTCGACCACTCTTATTGGAGATTATAAATTTTAAAATTTTTCAAAGTAAAAATTTTGTATTATTCACAAATTTTCTTTTTCACACGGAATTTACAACATTCAAAATAAAACAAGAAGTGGAAATTTCTGTTCACCATTTCATTTCAGCAAGACAGAGGTAATACAAAATTCACGGTTGCAAAGAAAACAAACTGAAATAGATTTTTGTTCATTTTTTTTTTCAAAACCAAAGTCAGTGAAAAAATAACGAAAGTTTGCAAATACAGGTGGCAAAAGCAACTTCCTTTTTATAAACAACTCAACAAAACAATGTTCTCCTCTCAGTACTACTCCTTTATTTTTAATTTCAAACTGGTTCAGGGAAAACAACACACAACAAAGAAAAATAAAATAAAAGGGACGAACAGTTCAACTTATTCTCATATGCCAGGCTTGGTCTGACCTCTCGGCATGGGTTTGATCTGACGAAGGGGTTGACTGACATGAGTTCGTGGAGGAGGGCAGACAGGGTCTCAGTCTGGTGGTGGGATTCAGTGGTGACAAGCGGGGGTTCTCGGTCTGGGTGGAGTTTTGAACTCGTGGTGGATGTCAGGCGACTGCCGTGGTGGGATGGTCACGGTTGGAGGACTGGAAAGTGGGGTAGGCTGGCCTCGTATGGGGAAGGGTGGCGAACTGGTTTTGGGACTCGACTGGGTTGGTGTGGTAGAAGGTTGGCGTGGGCAGGGCTGACGTCTGGTATAGGCTCGCTGGCAGGGCGTGGGGTTTCTGGCGAAGGCTGGGTTCGATCAGGTGACGTGGTGGCAGGCTGGGGTTTCATGGTGGTGGTTGATGGATTCGGGGTGGTGGAGTAGGCTGACGTGGAGGAGAAGCGGTGACGGTCTGGGGTTGCCGTGATGGTGGACTGACGCGGGTCAGTGGCCTGGGGTAGGGAGGCGGTGGTGGTCTAGGTTGCGGATGGCATGGGGTAGAAGCATGAAGGGATAGAGAATAACAAGGTAAAACAAAAGCAAGAACAAGTGACATACCTTAGAAGAAGGTTCTGCAATTTGATAGAACGAAATGAAATATGCAGTCTGGAGTTTTTGTTTGCAAGGATGAATAGGAAATGAAACGTGACCAAGAGGGCAAGTTTTATTGCTTTGAACGGTAAGAAATTTAAGGCTGTTAATTATTATTGAATAGGTGGAACGCATGGAAGGCCAAGGGAACGAATATTTTTCTCACGTGAACGATTTTTGAACAGCTGAGACTTGAATTGCCAACACAAACGAAAAATCAATTTGGACGGTGAAAACAAAAGAATTATAAAACGTCCAAATAACGTACAATTTGTCTTATTTCTTTTATTAAATAAATTCAATAAATGTTAACGGTTTCTCAAAAATATAACGTATCTTTTAAACCGAATTTAAAAATAGTTATTATCATCAAAAATAAGATTTTAACCTACAGTAAAGTTAAGAACGGACAAAACGTAACGAAATGTAACGTTTTAAATTTTCGTTTTATACAAATTACTACACTTTATTTTTAACTCAATATTTCAAAATGTTTTATTTTTAATTAAAATTTCGTTTAAAATATCGGGCTGTTACACTCCATGTGCTTTCATGATGCATGTTCTTATGTGTAAGAAGGTGGACTTTGTGATTGCTTAAGTGGTAAGAATGTTAAGAAAATCTTGGATATTTTAAGAATATATATATTCATATGTATATGTATATATGTGTGCATATATGTATATTCATGTGCATGTGAATATGTCTTCATGTATGCGTATATGTATCACAATGTTGTATTGATTTGTTTACAACTTCTATACGTTAAACTGTTACGAATTTCGATTCCGATCTCCGGTCATATTTTTACTTCTTAGTTAACATGCATATATTTGTAAACAAAATTTGAAAACTAATTTCTTATCATTTTTAACTAATTAAAATGGTCACATTTAATATATAAAACCATATAAATTAATATTAAACAATTGTTTACAAAAAGTGTTGCTATTTCGATAATGTGATACGAATTTTCTTATATTTTCAAATCGAGCATACATCTTTATAAAGCTATTATAAATGATTTATCATCGCTTCATAACTAATTAAAATGAATTGTTATCATTTAAAAATAATTCTTTGAATAATTATAATAATTATTAAATCATTAAATCTCAATCTAAATTCTTAAATCAATTATTAAATATGCTGCTAGTATCGATGATGTCATAAAAACATTTCAATTTCAAAAAAATAAAATAAATAATTTTATTTCATATTCTTATTCAATTGAAAAAATAAGTGTATGTATCCAGCTTTGTGCGCAATGTCTTACAATTATAGAGTTGTTTTGATAAAACGATTTTCGGCTATTTTATCAATATATTTCCAAAGGTAATATTTTTGTGAACATTTTTCCAAAATAAGTTCATTATTATTATTCATTACTTAAAACTTGATTGTTTATGAAAAATAATCTATATTGCAATATTTAAAATAATTTAAATATCTATAATTAAAGTGATCAAATTACGGATCGTTACACAATTGATCTTTAACTTGGAAACTCAACTTTGATTATAGTTAAATCATGATATGGCGTCTTTTGAATGACTATAGTTGGGTCGAGTGGAAGCATTGGAAGTGAAAAACTATTCAAAAGAGGATTCGCCTTCTCAATTATATGAGGTTAGCATTATGATCAACTGAAGTCAACTCAAAGTCAAAGTCTCTGGCTGGAGCATTTTGGATAATAATAGATGTTAATATTGAACCAAGGACTTTGTGTTTGGACTATAGAGTTCAAAACTGATGACACTGGAATTTTGACCATTGCCAAATTCCATAAGTCCAAATTGATATTGTTTTGACAAAGAAAATTGGTTTAAATAATAGTCAAAATTGGGTAACGCTTAACAAAGTAAAATTGAATTTTACCAAAGCCAAATAAGGGATAAATTGGCCAAATTATCATACCACCTGCTAAGTGATGTATGAACCTTAATATTCAAAAAGTTTGATATTAATCGCTGACCAAATTTACACCAAACAAGTCATACAACCGAAATGATGAATTCTCCTTTGACCAAACGATTTAATTAATTTGTAATTGTTATAATTAATTAAATAAATTATCATTTGCGATATATTAGTTATAAAATTTGATTTTGATATGATGAACAAATATTATTAATATATTTATAATAGTTATAAATACATTAATCGATATGCGATATCAATATAAGCTTTAAATTAGATTTAATTGCAAATTATTTGTTCGAGCTTTAAAAGAGTTTAAAGCCCATATAAGGGTTGATCATATTCGTCCATAATAAGGGGTGGGTGCGGCCATAACATGGTGAAACAAAGGCTTTGAGATAGAGGGATAAGGTGAAATAGAATTGGTAAGAGATGATGTAAGATATTGATCCTAAAATATCTC
Source organism: Allium fistulosum (assembly GCA_030737815.1). Taxonomy (NCBI): domain Eukaryota; kingdom Viridiplantae; phylum Streptophyta; class Magnoliopsida; order Asparagales; family Amaryllidaceae; genus Allium; species Allium fistulosum. Next base: position 869,453,106 of record CM060904.1, on the reverse strand, counting down.
CAATTTCTCCTTTACATAGGCAGCTCTAACCACATTAGTTTGGAATTTTTTTTGAGCCTCCATATCTCTCTAGTTCTTGCCGAATTTCCCCCTTCCATGTAATACCCCGAAATTTTGTATATAAATAATGATTATAACTAATAATAAATAAATTTGAATTTTATTGGAGGGTAATTTGGTAAATTTTAAGAGAAGATGAAAATGTTAATTTTAACAAATTGTTAAATTAGCTGACCGAGGTCGCACCATTGCATAGATCTTATTTTTTGGTCATAATGAAGTTATTTAATTGTCTGAATCGGTTGTCGTATGAGTGAGATAACACTGTTCTATTTAATTGGGCCGGATTTGGGGTTGAGTGGGCTAAGCCCATAATTTGAATTCAAATTTAAGTGTTGGTTTAGATTTTCCCTCCTAAAGCCTATTTAAAAAGTACGTACATTTCAATTTCTCATTTTCAAACTTATTTATTCGAACACCCGATTCCATCTTCTTCATCTTCAATCATTTCAACACAAAATTCATAATTTTCAATGGAATTCGATGAAATAAGTTGCATTGGATTTGTAGAGGAGTTCTCTATCATCTAGAGGAGGAATAAAAGGCTAATTCAAAGGTTGGAATTCCTGAGGATTTAGGGCAGTAGGCGAATTTGGGTCCTCTTGGCTAGATCAGGTAAGTGTGGTACCACCGATCTCGATATAATGCTTTGATATTAAAATAAAATAATTTAGGGTTAATTTAGGATGTGAAATTAACATGTATAAACCTGATAGTAGGACTAGAAATAGAAGTATATGAAATTATTAGAATTTTGTATTTAGTAAACAAAATTAACAACTTCGCTACCAGATTTATATTATAACTTGATCTAAACCTATACTAATGTGTGTGTGTGTGTGTGTGTATGTGTGTGTGTTAGGGACTTAAGAACTTAAAGTATAGTGTGTGTGTCTCTGTGTGTGTGTGAAGTATTACCCCAACAATAATAGAAAACAAGATCAAAACGAAAATCTATAAAATAAAATATAAATTGCAGAATAAAAATTTGTTTTTGGATGTCTCACCTATGCCCTGGTGGATGCACCACAGGTCGATCGGTGAACACCCTGATTTAGCATTTCCGGTAGTATAATTGCATGAGTTAACGCATGTCACTTTGATTACTTCACATGGTGATTTTTGAGGGTTGTCTCAAAACTTTTATAGTATGGTTGGTTGCTATTGGATGCATAGATCAATGTATGGATGTGTTACATGTGCTTTGGAATGATAGTTGTGTTGGACTTAGGCCAATCCGCAGCGGAAGTTGTAGGCGAAGTTCAATTTTTTTATCATATTGGAACTTTATTGGGCCTATAAAGTCTAAGTTATTTAGAACATTTCTAAATTTTATTTAAATTAAATCTCTTATTTTATTTAAATTTATAAATTATATAGTTTTATTTAATTTATATAGTAATACATATAAACATACACATATGTATCATATACAAATATCTATGTGTGTGCATATGTAACATGATAGCCCCTACAAGGTATAACATGCCCGTGTATAGATATTGCGATTTATATTGCAATGGATACGTTAGCTCATTCAATATGTATTGTATATTGTCCAAATATATGTATGTATTAAACTTGTTACTTATATAAATATTATTAATACACACACACATATACCTATATGAATGTATGTGTGTACGTATATGCTCATTTTGTTTAAATAATTTTATGTAAATGAAAATATTTAAATATATATGTGTTTATATATAAAAATTATATATATAAAATAATAGTAATATATATGCATATCATTATAAAAATATTAAAATAATAATAATATATATATACACATAATGTATAATTTAATTTTATGAATTATATATTTATAATTGAATTAATAGAATAATAATTTTTTTTGCATAATATTATATATATATATATATTCATAAACATATTTATTATATCTTAATATATATATATATATGCATGTGTGTGTATGTATATTAATTAAAAAAAATAATTTTTTTAATAATTCCAGATCGTATGTACAACACCTTAAAATTTTGTTATTGATTTTTATTATTTTAAAATGTATATTAATTGATTATTCACTCAAAAATACATAAAATAATAATAAAATATATTTTCGAAACATTTTACTCAAATTTTAAATTTCCAAAAAAACTTATATGATATTTTAAAGTTTGAAAAAATTTTCCATAATTTTTAGATCAAATTTTTTCTTATTAATTTATTATTTTCTGATCGTTTATTATAATAATTTTTTAAAATAGCAAAGTGATTTTTTTTTTCATTTTTTGGTCGAGAGCTTATATTGTGATAAAATAATTTTCAAAGCATGTTTTATTTAAAATATTGTTTAGATAGTGTATTTTAATAATATTTAATAATCATAAAAATTATTTATAGTTTTCAAAAATTATAATTGCTACAAATATACATGTATAAAATTATATGACCAATTATTACCATTGAATGATATTATAATTAATATAAACTATATATATACAATTAAATGATATATATATTAATAAAACAATAATTATTATATATGAATATTTGGCTGTACATATTTGACTTATATATATAAAAAGAATTGTTTTTTTATATTTGAATACATACATCTAACCAATCTAGCTTGTGACAACATCAATACATATAATCACCTAACTAACAGTATAATAATGGTATATGTGTATAATTAAATTTTATTTAGAAATTATAAACTATAATTTAGTGAAAAATATATCTAAAACCAATACCTTGAAGCACACCTTGTAAACATAAACTCTCTCTCTTTTGATAGCTTTTTAATTCGGCAGACTGCTAATATGTGAACCGTTGACCTTTGACTATTAGATAGTAATCGACTTTGAATTGATTTGAGCTTGATATGATTAGGCACCTAAGGAATGAAGTCGACCGATAATGAAAGGATGGAGTGGCCACAAAAAGGTTCTTTTCAATTTGAGTTAAGGGTGTTTAAATAGTGGATGGAAGAGAGAAAATAGTAGATCATGTCTCGTACCAGTCCTCCCTCAATCTGAGCCATCCAAAAACCAACAACTCTACCCTATTTGAGCCGCCCTTTATCCCCCAATTTCAGACAAAAATTATATCCATCATGATGGGCCTAGATCCTATTTAAGCTCATAGAAAATAATGTTTAATTAAATTCAATTTAATCGCTTATCGATATCGTATATCGATTAATATATTTATAATTGTTATAAATATATTTAATAATATCTATTCCTCAAATCATAATCAAATACTATAATTAATATTTCATTAACATTAATTAATTTAATTAATCTATAACAATTATAATCGTTTGGTCAAAAGAGAATTCATCATTTCGGGTGTGTGGCTCGTTAGGTGTAAATTTAATCAACGCTTAATATCGAACTATTCGAATATTAATATTTACACGTCACTTAACAGGTGGTGTGACATTTTGACCAAATTTACTACTTACTCAGTTTCGGTAAAATCCAATTTCACTTTATTAAGCGTGATCCGGTTGTGACTTTTATTTACATCAATTCTCTTCGTCAAAACTACATCACTTTGAACTTATGGAATTTGGTAATGATCAATATTCCAATATCGTTCATATTTAACTCTACAGTCCAAACACAGAGTTTATGGTTCAACGATAACAATTATTATTAACCGAACTACTTTAGCCAAAGACTTTGACTTTAAGTTGGCTTTAGTTGACCGTGATACTAACCCCATATAATTAATTAAGGAGACGAATCCTCTCTTGAATAGTGCTTTACTTATGATAATTCCACTCGACTCAACTATAGTCACCCGATGGATGTCATGCCATGATCTGACTATAATCAAAGCGGAGCTTTTCATATTGAAGATCCACGGTATTCTCAAGTCGAGATAACTGTGTAAGTCAGTCACATCGATATTTTCTGTTTGACCTTAGTTATATTATCCAACAGAAAACTATCGAGTGAATCGTTCCATAATTATCCAATAACTATCAGTACGTAACACCTAGGTGCCCCCAACAGTCTTGAGTAATACATTGCCCAATATTTGAAGAGCGTTACTATAAGTCTATAACAACCAGGTGTTGAGCAACAATTAATTAATGATAATAATAGTGTTTTAATGAATTAAAATTGATTTTAAAGATTAAATAAGAAAGATTTAGATTTCTTTAGTCTGTTATTTAATTTAAATCGATTTTAATATGTAAAAGATAATTATATATTTTATAATATCTAGTATTATTAGTAAATGTAATTAGAAATATATTTTTAAAGGGAAAGAAGTTTTATTTTATTTAAATGAATGGTTTTGGAAATTATTTGGTAATTGAGGTTGAAATGTGATGATGGAATAATTTAAAGTAAAGTGGGTTAAAATATGTAAATGATAATTTGTAAAATTATATAATGAATGAATAATATGAATTTGAGAAAGTAATAATTTTAAGTAGCGAAGTAGCTATTTTAGTAATAAAAGAATTTTTATTAAAGTGGGCTAAGTAGGATGATTTTGATATAATTAATTAAAAAAATAAATTTAAGGAAAATAAATTTTATAATGTTGTGCAAACATTTTAATAATGCAAATAAGATTTTTATTTGAAGTTTTGTGTTGTTTTGAATTGAATAGAAAATAGTTTTATAAAGAAGAAGAAAAATAAAAGAAATTAAATTGGTTGATTGTGTGTAAGCCCAAACCTAAGTGCGGTTTCATTAAACAAGAGCATGGACATTTCTATGTCTAGAGCCTTCTTTCTCTCATTCACAAAAAGCAATTCACATTCATAACATTTGGGGGATTCTTTCTCTTTTGCTTCATACAGAAAAATTATTTCAAAACCCTCTTCATCTTTCAATTGTTATAAAATTAAATAAAAACTAATAAATTCCAAAATAAATATAATATACTCTCAACACCAAACTACACCTATATTCACAAAAAAAATGGAGTTTTGATCATGTTATAGAGTTCGACGATTTTCAAGCTAGAGCAAATGAATGGGAGGAATGCAAATCTAGAAAGCTAAGGCCAAGGTGAGTGTTATTTGCACTCATAACTATGCTTATAATTTTGATTTCATCTTACATTCATGTTGTTGTGTATGGAATTCATATATGATTACTATCTTTGAAATCATGTTGGTTTGTTTAGAATGAAAATGAATTAGTGTGAATAGAAAATTGAATCAAATTTAAGTGCTGATTTTCTGTGTTTCGGGTATTCAATTGACCAGGCCATAAATTCAATCGACTGAACTAGTATAAATTTAATCATTTCTCTGTGTTTTAAGAATTCAACCGACTGAGCAAGAAATTCAGTCGACTGAACTGATATAAACTTTAATTCCAAGAGCAAATCTCAAATTTAGTCGACTCTTTTTTTGGATTTAGTCAACTTGCTTAAATCGATTGAGAATATTGTTCAGTCAACTGAACCTGCATCTTTTCCAAATTTCTGAATTTTATTTATTTTCTTACATTTTAAATCCTTATTTCTATTGTTTAAAAGCATGATTAATTGTGATTATTTAACATTACTTATCAGTAGAAATTATCTGAAGAATATTTGTAATATTCAAAATTTAATTAATATATATTTAAGAGGACATTACAACTTTCGTTTTAGAAATTTATTTTGTTTAATCTATATAATCATTTAAAATTAGATTATGGATGTAAATAGATTATAAAATAATTTTATGATGTTACCAAATGGTTCTGATGCTATATACATATATACATACACATATACATACACATACATATATATATAATGATTCTAAATATATATATAAACAAATTTGACTTATATTGGTGATTTCAAAAGTAAAGAAATTCTGTTAGAAGTTATTCCAATTATCTAAAAGAAGAGTTTAATTATAGAAAATTTCAAAAATGATTTCTATGTTTATATTTGACTTATAGAGTGATTTAGAAGTTAAAGTATATATTTATTATACTTATATATTAGTTTAAGTAATATTTTGTTATATTATTATTATTATTTCGTATTTCTTTCAATTGAATTACATACTATGAATGATTCACCGTTGATATTGACTTATGAAATATTTTAAGATGATACAGTGATGATATCTTTCGGTTTGATTTATTTATATTTATTTTTTTTGACGAGAAATATGAATAAACAAATTAGTAATACCGTTTGGTATGGGACTTTTGGTCATACTTTTTCGGTTATTCTTTAGACTCGTTATATAGAATAAAGAAGGACAAGTGTGATGTGTTAGCACTGAATAAATGGACTAGTAACATGGGGTGGTATAGGACACCGTTGTGATATTTATTTGGTTATCCTTTTGCTCATGGATGACACTCAATACTGGGGTATGTTGTATGTGATACCGTTGAGTATCTGATAGTCATGTGGTGACTTATATATAGAGTCGTGCGACGGTCTTATATATATTCTATGTGTTTGTCTGCCTTTGTCCAGCTCCCCTTCATGGTTTTAGAGTAAACCAAATTAGCCAGTATCCACCCTAGCAAACTAATCATGGGGTCGCACCCCAGATCCACAACACCGTTGTTATATATTATGTCAAATGCATATCATAGTAGTTGGGTAGGTGCCCATACCCCTTGTGTCACTTAGGCCAGCAGTCTGTTACATATAGGGCCAAAGCAGGGTCATGATCGAGACTATGCATTGACGAGTCATTGGTGGATATAAGTCACGATGTCCGTCGAGGTAACTAAGGTTGTAGGAATAGATCTAGCTACACAACATATGGCTAGCAAACCCTGGGTTCCTGGAGCGGGCATATGGCCATCAGTCTCCCGTCTAGTTTCGGTTTGCGTGTGGTAGATAGGCATATATGAGATGAAATTATACCTGAGACTGTGTCCAGAGTATGGTCAACCCTGTATCTTTCTTTGACATGTATGGTCATCTATCTATTTGGACGATGGCTCATTTTATTACTTTGATTATGCCAGACCCAGGATTTTCCATTACATTTATAACTATTCATCTTAATGCATTATTATGAGTTAGCATGATTGACTTGATGATTTCATTTTCTATGACAATGTTTTGTTGTATCGATGATTCACCCATTGGATTTGATATTCTTGATTTCTATCGATTTTTTTTAGATGGGCGATGATACTTTCAGTATGGTTTTCTTGTGGGTGTTGTTTTGGAGATCTTTTGAGATTGCTATTCCATCATCATTATACTTATCATTTTACCATTATATATTATCACCTATCATTATAGACATAGTCTGACCCGTGTGTTATTTATAATACTCGGGTCAGTCCGAGAAATTTCAGGTTCAAGGAAAAGATGACCATTTTGTGGATGTTAGGCATATTTGGAGAATATGATATCATTATATCTACAGTCATTGATACTATTGAGATGTATTTGGATTCATGCATTAGATGATTTGACGACAGTGTATATTTAATGTATATTGGATTTATGTATACTTATCTATTATATATTATCGATGCGATTTTGACACCGTGTCCTTTTTGTATTTATTATATATATTGTGTATTGTTCTATCCTAGAGGCATACGTGTTTGTTGCTTTGTGCTAATATTGTGTATGTTTATTGATGAGTTATATTCAATGTTTAAATATGTACCAGTTTTAGCCCAAGGGAATATTCACTTGTGTATCCCATATTGTCTCATTCTCTGTATTATCCGATGGTATTTTTATATAATACTCTTGGATAGTATGGGTATAGAGGTGAGGGTGCTACAGTTACGTACTCTAGCCTCAACGGATATATCGATATCCGGTCTCGATGCATCTTGACTAGGAACATTTAAAATTGTATATTTGTTTTCACTATGAGGAATTACTCATGGTTATAATAATTTGTAACTACTATCACAAAACATACCATTTATAGATTTTCTATTAAATATACTTTAATTTAAATTAATTAATTAATACACATTATATCAAGTATATAATAGAAAGAAAACACTTTTATTTTGAACAAGATTGGATATTGAGTTAGATATTGTAACAAATTAAATAATTGCTTCTAAACCATACCCCTAACTCTATCAATCTCTCACTTACACTTGGGATCAATTATGGAATCTTTTTCCAACTTCCCTAATCGGTTTCCTAAAAAACAATTGGGTATGTCCCTTAGTGAACGAGTATGCTATTATGTTTCAATCATCTACTCTATCAATCAACTCACTCTGATGCTGATAAACTACCTTTATCATGTAGAATACTTTGAAGTATGTCTCTTGACTTTCAATGAGCTCTAAGTTCTATTACGAACTATATCGCGACATTGTTATCATATAACAATGTTATAGGATTCTCAATATTTAGAATTACCCAGAGCTCAATTATAAATTTGTGCATTTATATTTATATGCATTACTTTATTGTGGCACTATTCAAGGTGATGTACTTAGCCTTTTTCATTGAATCACCCATAGTCTTTTATTTGGAACATTTCCAACTTAAACATTATTAACTGGAATTTATTATTGACATATTCAACTCAATATCTCTTATGAAGTTTGAGTCTGAATACTCCTTCATAAGGAGTTCGTTGTTTCTTTAAATAATTCTCTAGTATTTCATAAATACTTGAGAATATCTTGTTTCTATAAATAATTCTCTAGTATTTCATAAATATATAAGAATGATACTTTCGCATCCATTCTCGGATCATATTCGAAAACCCACAAATTCAATATCGTTTTCATTGTTTTCAAGACACTTTGGTTGTTATGTGCAAATAGACTAGTCTAAATCTATAATCAGAATTTTCTGTTTCAACACCTATATACCAGAACATAAAGCCATATTAGGTGATAATTTTGTGAGTAAATTCCGAACCAACTTCAGAACATCGAAGGGTGAATATGTTACGTGAATTTCAACAATTGAAATTCATGGTAATATTCTTATCAATGTGGCTCGCTATATTTCAACTGTATCTGTCTTCCATTTATGGCCAATGATCATATCCCTTCGAATATAACTATCAAAATCATATTTTGATAATGTACTTGGAATCTATTTCGGATTAGCGCATCATACCATATTATAGAGTCAATACTCTTATTGGTTTAATTAAACAAACCGAGAAGTATTTATTCTTGACATTGATAAGAAACTCACAGTTTCTCTTAAATGTATATGAATACTCATTAGACGTTCTAATGTATTTGTGTTCATTAGGTTAATGAATTTCATTTCATCATATGTAATTAGTTTTATCTTTGGATCGTATTCAATTCCATTTACTACCAACAATTTTTCAAAGAAATTCCTTCGCTACGAAATTGATATTTCTTGAAACAACGGTTGTTTCTCAATGCAATGGAATGGGCATTCATAAGCATTTTATGAATTTCCTTACATAAAATAGGTTTTTAGCTAACAATATATTTTTGTTCATAACATAAATTAGTCATCTAATAACTATCATTCCCAATATTATTTTGGGACGATTCATACAAGATCCCTTTCTTATAATTATCCTAAAAATCTTTTAGGGCGATTCATACAAGATCCCTTTCTTACAATTATTACGTGAAGTCTTTTAACTCGCACAACTTATCAACTCCTTGGCCTAAGATATGTTGGGATTTCTTATAAACCTTTATCTCATATGATTTTGTAAAATATTCTATGGATGATATTAATTTTAGCCTTATGTACTACTATTAAGTACACACCGTATAGACAGAGTTTAACACAACTTCACTCATCTTTGATCGTACTTTGTCCAACAAAGTTCGATTACTCATTATCAATACATCATTATGTATTGCAGGAAGGAGTGACCTCTGAGACCGAATCTTTATTCTATTAGGTACATACAGAACTCTTTCCAATATACTCACACATTTGATCAAATTGAATCATTTATGTTGCAAGTTATATTATTTACTTTCGTTTTATATTCTACAAGCTTATCATAGACTTATACATGTATCAAATACATATGTTCGTGTCTATGGTAACTCATGGATGAAGAGAAGTACATGGAACCGTTTTGGTAATAATAGACTTATGATTGCATACATCTATATATATATATACATATATATATACATATATATATATATCTGAAGAGTTCATCAACTCTTATGATGCTCCCACTAAATGGATGCATAGTCCTTAATAGTCTGAGGTATAATTAACCAATATCATATGATTCATAATCATATAATAAAAATTATTTCTCAAAATTACGGCTTAGTTATAATTCTAAAATAATTGTAAATAATTTTAGGTACTTCTATATTTTCCAATGCATCACTTTTGTTGTGAAAAATCAAATACTACATTATAGTTTTATTTCATAATGAATATTCATAATATTCACATTGAAATATAAATATGTCTATTTTTCAGTCAAGACCAAAAATAGTCATTATTTCATAAATAGTTTGCGGTATGTTTTGCGAAAATAATTTCATAACTTGATGCAATCAATAAGTGTTATGTCACTACAACAAAACTTGCTATTGGTTGCAATTATTGGCAGCGTTTCAATGTTAAGTGCAAGCATTACTCGTTTATAATAACTTGCCCTAAATAAAGAATCGCTACTTTATTATCCCGTCAGCAATACACACTAAGATTTGGGTAATATTTTCTCTGCCTTCTCAAATTACTTTTTCTTCCATTTCCACTTAATTTTATTAAACTTCTTTCCCTCCCGCCATAGGAAAACCCTAAATCTGCTTCAATCGTTGCATAGCTCATGCAGTTCTACCTCAATTCGCCTCAGAAACCTTGAGCTCAAGCGATGATTCCAATCTCCAGCCTCTGCCTTGCACCTTTAGCTCAATAAAGGTAATCTGAAAATTAACTTTATTTTGTGTTTGTATTTTAAAACGAGTCTACGAAATAGCTTTTGAGGGTTGTTGTTTGAATTCATCACATGAATTGCATTTAGTTTATTCAAAAATCAAAATGAAAAAATGGGTAATTTTTTAAAGTTACCTAACCTTCGTGCTTAGGGGTTAGAGGAATCTTGCAGTTGCATTTGGATATGATGATAGATGGTATTCTTTTCTCATTTTGTACTGTAGTTTGCATCTTACTTGTCACCAACTAAGTAAACCTAGTATCGGCATTCTGGGTAATATGTGTTTTAAACATTGTAGCTAAATTTTGCATGAATCAGTTTCTGTATAAATCTGTTGCATTTTCTTTTAGCCTTGTTTATGGTCTGAGCAATAGATTCACATGGCATTTCATTTTAGGGCAAGTAGCTGTATACCATAAATTGTCATTTTTATTCATATAAATGAGTTTTATGTTGATTTTTTTTGATTTAATATTGCCATAGATATAAACCAACCTTAGTTAATTACATTCATTCAAAACTTAAAAAGATTTTGTTAACATCGTGGATGATATTTATTAGTATATTTGATATATGATTTTCGGTATATTTTATCAGATGAATGATAAGATGAGATATTGTTGGAGTTCCCAGCAACCTTTACATAATCAAATATCAAAGTAATAAAACCCTTTTTTCTCATCGAAAAAAGAGGACAAATACATATTCTATGTACTACTGTTGAGCAAATTACATAATTATGTCATAACCTAGTTGACAGAGGCTCAATTACTGTCCAAAATTGAATTATCAAATTAGACCCCTCAGTTACAAGTGCAAGGATTTAAAACCACTCGGTGGATCATGCAAAAATATAATTGGATCATGCAAAAATATAACCGCAGCAATACTAGTAACTGGCACTCTGACTGCATTCACAACTCCAGCAAGTATGGTCGAAGCCAGAAAAAGGACGGTTGTTGCCCCTAGAACTCCCAGCTGAAATGTGACAGTCGACCAGAACAGAACCATTATGTACGAAAGCTGCCCATGTTTGAAGTTCTTTGCTTCTGTGCTCATGGTTTTGAAATCTCCGCTTATAACCCGTGCCTATGACGGTGAATATCATTGCACATAGTGATACCACCACCTAGTTTGCATTTTTGTACGAGTAATAAGTTAGGGCCTTGTTCATTTAAAACCAAAATCAAAACGACGTTTTGGTACCCAAAAAGAAGCAACTTTTAGAGTTATTTTTTTTCCTTTATTTGGAAGAAAAAATTCCAACTGAACTGATTAATATATTGACAATTGGATCAAACTAGTGTTATACAATTGATTAGTATCAAAATCTTCTCATAGAATCATAGTTCAACAATTTATAGTTTACTTCAGGTATGAAAATGTAGTTATTTTCTAACTATAAAATGGCAAAACCTTTAGTGTGTAGATTTACTAGTGATTAAGTTCCAATTTTCCAAGTACCTATTACCAGTTTTATTTTAGCTTTATATTAGTAATAAAAAAATGAAATCAAACTCTGTTTTTTCCACTCAAGCTATTAGCAGTGTTGATATTTAATATTGTAACACATATTGTCAGTTTGCTCTTGGGTACACATGCACTGGTGAAAGATGTCACATATTTAATTCAAAAGGTTTTAAGAGATATGATAATGGCAGTTTTACTCAAGGTACGACTAATGTTATCGTTTTGATGATTATAACCTAGCATTGATTTTCCACTAATGATACGAATAGCTTTGTTATAATCTATGTTATAACACACGTTCAATTTAATTAGGTTATCAATCAATTGGCCATCAACCTATCTAATCCATATCTTACTAGTTAGGTCAAATGTTATGGAGTACAATATGCATGAATCCTTTCCTGGAAGCTCAAATATGAACACATGCTCAAATCGGCTTTGAAGGAGGAGGGATCAATTGGACTGTCAATTGGCAGAGTTAGATAAATTTGAAGTTTTTGCACATCTCTTCATTTTTACTGCATGCTTCCGATACTGAGTTCGACTTAGTGGCTATTAATTTATAGTCTCGAATAAGTAGGTCATGCATGACAGTTACTAGAACTGGTATGTTTTGAAATAGTCTTTGATTTTGTTCGACCCATAAATGCCATACTGATAGCTGCATCCATTATGTTATGATATAAGGTTTTGTTGATTTGAAAATTTGAGAGATAGATCATGAGATCTTCTGACGTCTTGATGTTATTGTGTGTGAGCTTTAATTTTTGTTTGATATTTTCCCAAATCTATTTCGAATATTCACACTTGAAGATTAAGTTTCTTCTTCTTAGCGCACAAAGAACAGTTTGTGCTTAAGGATTGCACCAATTTTTGATTCTATCTAGTGTATTTAATTTTTTCAATGCTGCAAGATACAAACACATTGCCATTTTTGAAGCATTTATAGAATTCCATATATGAAGAGATTGGCCTTGAGTTGGTTCACTAATTAGAGTGCAGTCCCAAGCGGACTAAAACCAAACTGTCCATTGAAATGGGGTTTCTACCATAAAAAAATCACTTTCTATATTATTGTAAATGTTAAATTTTCCAATTTAGGTTCCAATATTATGAGGAATATCATGGTTGTTGAGGCACCATTGGAGTCTGAGATGAGTGCGGACACTTCCTTTTCCAAACTCCCAAAATAGCTCATTGATCTCCATACAATTGTATTGATCAATGTGTTTCCATTAAGCTAGGGGTCAAACCATAAACTATTGTTTTTTCCATTGGCAATTTTCTTTTCGACTATGCCATAAGATAAAGGTCTTGTTTTAAGTAGTAACTTTCACGTAAATGATGCACTGTTGTCTTCTTGAATTATCCAAAAATTCTACTTTTTACATATATTTGCTGCATCCACTTTGTCCATTTGCTTTTTAGATTTAAGTAATTCCAAGTGATTTATAAACCATGAAAGTTAGCAGCATCATTTAGATTTCTGAGCCCCATACCTCCTTCATGTTCGGCTTTACAAACTGTATACCAATTCACAAGGTGTTTTCTTCCTTGTCATAAGAAATTTGCCTAAATGCATTCAATATGGGAAATAATGTTTTTTGGCATTTGACAAACCTACATCTAGTAACTGACGGTAGAGTATATAACTGTTTTAATAAGCCCTAATCTCCCACGGTTATAATCTATTTATAACACATGTTCATTTTTTGATGGTAGAGTATATAACTATTTTTCCAACTTGGAAATTTTAAGATATGACATTGTAGAGCTCCTTACTAATTAGGTCCCAATGTAATTTAAAGAATATGGTAAAGGATCCATCAGGGCCTAGGCTTTTGGAATCATCAATTTAGAGCAAAGCAGAGTTTCTCTCCTTCAACAATACTACAACAAATAAGAATTTTTTTCCCACATCATTAATTTCCATTCTTGTGTGCATTGTTGGAAAATTATATGTTTTCTCCCCATTAAATATATTGGAATAATAAGAGATGACCTGTTTAGTTATCTTCTTATTATCATAAATATATTCGTCGTTGGTTTTTAGTAGTGCTTGGATTCTGTTTTTGTGTTTACTCATTTACTTCATTGCATAGAAAATTTTTTATCACCAAATGGTATCTTAATTTTTTGTTTATTAACTTCATGTTTCTTTTTCAGTTGCTCCGTGAGCTGCATATTAAGTTGAAGCATGTTGTCATATAAAGTATCATTTTTGGGATTTTCACTAGTTTGCATGAATTCCAATTTAAATCCTTTTTCAAGCATTTAAACAGGATCCAACTTAGTTTTATTCTTGTTCCATGCTTTTACATTGAAACCTACGGGTTGCATCCTCTCTCGTTGTTGCTTTAAGTTCATCCACTACATAGTTTAAATATCCTTCATGTTGATACCAGTTTTTTACATATCTGAATGGCTTCCCTTTCCGATGTTGAACTTGTTTGGAAAACTTGATTAGAATTGGTGTATGATTACTATAATTAGTTGGAAATGCAATTGTATCTGTGTCTGAAAGTTTACTGAGAAATTCACAATTAACCAGGTCTTTGTCTATACTAGTTTCCAAGTTTACTAGCACCACTACATACAACTTTCAACAGAATCATATTGTAAAATACCATTTTTAAAACTGTTTAAATTAAAAAAAGGATTAGTTGACCTTTCCTTTTATCTTTTAGGCTATAAGCGTTACTAAAATTCACCATTGCTATCCAAAGCAAATCAATTGAATAAGCACTGGTATGCAAGTATCCCATAATTTTCTTTTTACAGAGATGAGATAGCTGGTTGCAGTGAAAGAGATTTTATTGCTTATGACTATCTGGTTGCATATGATGTTGTAGATGAATTGCTTATAGTTTAAAATAAATCTTACGAGCAACCAACAATTTTGGTAGAAAAAAGTGTTAAGGAAGAAGAAGAAATACTTGATGGAAGTGTTGTAATGCTGACACCTGATATGCGAGATGTATTGTGCCATGTCTCTGTAAGACCAAGAAATAGCAAGGTAAGCCTTATTTTCCAGTTATTTCGGGCATTGTATGTTAAAATTTATGAATTGGAAAACTGGTCTCTTGTTGTAGGTTTGTTTTGCCATTTGAGTTCCTGACAATTTATTTTAGCCAGGATTTGGAAAACCTATTGAAGCATGTCGTGGATTTGGTGGCCCACCACTGAACTACAATGGTCAAGTCAGCTGCGAACAAACAAAGATTGTATATGGAACCTCGGTTACGGTCGGAGCGTGCAGCGAGGCAACTAAGTATGTTAATTGGAAATCATCAACAAAGAAAGTCTTTCATATTTTCTGACGAAATGGAAAAAGCAACTCTGGCTTTATGGTAAGTTCCCTTCACCTTGCTTCTATCTTTTATCTTATGCTTCCATAATTACATCAATGCCTGATTATATCAATTGTTGGATCCTTAGTTTCTCACAAGCATTTACCAACTGCAGCTGGCAAAAATATTTTGAATGATCATTTTGGAGAGAAGCTAGTTTCTCGGTTTATCTTCAAAGAATGTTCACAGTCTCGGTTTATCTTACATCATTCAGTCAAAAGCTAGTTTCTGATTGATGATTTATGAAAGGATGATGTTACCGGTAACAGAGTTTTCTCTACATTGATAATATGCTTACAACTTTGATAATTTTCTCTCCATTGAGTACCGAGTGTATATCAGGTCACTTTTAATCCAGCTTAATTATGCTACACATATTCAACCAAAATTTTGGGTGGCTAAAGTATACAATATTGTATTTTGATTAAAAAAATCCCTTTATGCTACAAACTGTTAGCTTTGTAAATAAGAATGAGTTCGCTGTATGACTATATGAAAGATTATAGTTTGTTTGTCAATAAAATTGCTATAAGCATGCATTTTATTGTGCTTATATAAGCATAACATGATTTGTAGGGGTTTATAAGCGTACATCTCTTCTAAGGTTTGCACTCTATTTCTGTTAGGTTTATCTTAAAAATATTTGTTTCCTTCCATTTTTTATACTTTATATTTAGTGTTATAAAAAATCATTTTTTTCAGATTTAAGTTGTATGAGGAAAGATATTAACAAAATTTTCTTTGGAATACAAATTATACTAGCAGAAGTGGGTTGAATTTGAGTTACTTTTTAATTATTATTAAAGTTAGAATATCCTATAAAGATTTAACAGAAGTAGCTTAAAATCATATTTGTCATTTCATAGTGATAAAATTTTCGTTCCCCAAATCGTAGACAGTAATAGAACTGAAAACCAATATATCATAATGATACGTGGACTCTTTTTTCTGATGCTTCTTCATTCAGTATGATAGTTTATCAAACAGATCTCATTTGTTACAACCTATTGATTCATAACTCTGTCTTTCAATTTCACTACATGTTCAGAACATTTTCTAAATTATAAATTAATTTATTTTTGTTCCAGAATTACAGTTTATGAAGAAAAAAAGGAGAGGTATAAACTTTGACTTCATTGAATGTATTTAAAAGATGTCCACATTTCATGCTGGTAAAAAAAGGTAAAAAGAATGGCACAAAAGATAAGTTCAGTTGACTTTCTCTTGATTTAGAAGTATTTGGGTTAAATCTTATCGTGTATGTATAAATGATAAATTAAATCTAATGAATTAAATAATTTGACTGCAGTTGATTCCTTTCTTTTGATTTTAGTTATTTAATTGAGGTGGGTCATGTTTTAACATTAATTTGGCTATAAGTATCTGTTGCAGAAAAATAAATCAATAATTTGTGCATTAATAATTGCACAAATTATTTTTCCACCCATCAAACTATGTCTGTGCAGTAGGGAGACTTTGTTAGCACATTAACAACCATGAGAAAATACTTAAATATAGACTGGTGGTATATTAGTAATAACATATTATATGAGCTAGGTGTTTTTTTATTATATTGGTCTGGTGATATGCTCATTTCTAAACATTTTTTTGTCGAATTGGATTGGCATTGTATGCCTAATTGTTATGCAGTTCGATTATTTAAGTTTTAGATTTCTTGTTGCAGGATTTTCATTCTTTCAACCCTAATAATGGGAAATGGAAAAATGTGGATATCTCTTCCTATAAGCAGAAAGAGAACCCTCAATTTGAACATCCGTGGAAAATTCCAAACCTTTTACCTGATAATCAGATTCATGGTACAATGCCAGTTGCAAATAAGCATGTGCTTCAAGGTTTGTTTTTCCTCCATTTAATATCCTACTTTAATACATGAAAAGTTATGATTAAGGTTTTTAGAATGGGGTTTAAATCACAAATCATAAAGTTCAAATGTAAAATCGAAACTGAATCCAAATTGTAAATCATGAATTCAAATAATTTATATTTTATCATGTATGTGTACTTGTATGTGTAATTTTTTTGCTCTATAAAGTTTGTTAAATGACATTTGAATAGGCAACAACATCAATTCTTCTTCTATAGTAATAATAATATGTTTAGAATTGTTGATGCTTTATTTTCTACATTTACACCTAAAACTAATCAACTTTTTTTTATAGAAAACAATAAACTTTGAATTGTAAATTCAAGTAAATTTCTTGATATTTTCGATTTTAACATGAATTGAATGATTTTTCTCCGTTATGGTTTTAATTTAGTTTGTTTGGAAATTGAGAATCAAATCGTAATGGGAGAGGTTTGACTTGAAACATGGTTTGAATTGTAAGATTATAATTTTTTTCTTTTTTTTACAGCAATGGTTATGATAGCTGATGAGAATAAAAATACTTGATTAGTTTGTTAACTTTTACATTTCAACCTTTGGTTTATCAATTAATCTATGGTGTTCCCCTTTTTTTTAAACAGATATTGGTGTTGATTCAATGCTTTTCAGCCTTGATGTTGCAGAACAATGTGCAAGACATGAAAAGATCACAAAATTTCTCAAGAATGGCTCAAATATCATGGAAGGTGATGGCCTAAACAAATCATTAATATCCGACCTTATGGGATTTAAGGTTGTCGATGTTCCAAGCGACAATGAATTAATGACTATCCATGAAACCGAATTAAAGGACATGCAAAAAGTCATATATCCACAAAATAAGATATATTAGCCTCAACCTCTTTTGGATTTTGTAGAGAATTTATCCAATAATTCATTGATTACGGTACAGTTGGATGGTTGAGTTTTGTTTACAGACAGTGGAAGTGAATTAGAGATGAGAAACTTATTTTCCATTTTTCAAGAGTTTTGTTTATCTAGTAACATGTCAAATGGAAGTAGAAAAGCAATGGTGGTTCCATACTTTACTCGGTATGCTAATCTAAATCTTTGCTTAACTAGATTACTCTGTTATATAAACAAGTATTGGCTCAAAATCTTCTTTAACCAATCTGTGGATGTATTTTGAGTAGGAAACGCGAAGGACATGCGAAGGTTAACAACCAAATATCAACTATGAATCCTTCAAAAAGGGTATGCATCTACTTTATATTACCTATTTACATTGGATTTGTAGCTTCCTTATTAAATATTAAATACCATACCAGTGTTCCTGTATACATGGTTTTCTTATACAAATTTAAACTTGGTATGATTTTAGAGTCACTTTCTGTTTCAAAATTAGTTAGGTATGTCACTACTTTTGGTCAGTATTCTAGAATTCTTATGTCACTACTAAATTAGTTAGTAACCGTGTCAAGGGGAGAGTTTACTATTGTGGATTATTTTCATACTGACTGTATGCTACTGACGTTAATCTGGTACCAAATATTTGATGATTATTTGATTACTAGTTAGCTGTGATTGCAATGATAACATGTTAATCCTTTTTTTCAAACGGTTAATCCTTTTGCTTATTTATTTGATGATTACGACATATTTGATGATTATTTATTTATTTGCTTATCCAACAGGGTGCAAATCTGGTACCAAATAGTAGATGTAAGCTGATTGATGTGGGTGAAACGGGACAAGTAGTGACTGAAGGAACTATCGCTTCAATTGATCCAACAACGATGGTTCATTGTGTTCCGCTGGGAAAAGATGCGGTAAAAGTTTGGGTAAACTTTGTGAGAGTTAATGACGCATTGCTATGGCGACCTACATCTGAGTGTACGTACATGAAGATGCCTTTAGTACTACGATAGCTTGGCCAGCAGCATATGTCATTGGAGAATCAAGTTCCAGTAAGTATTATTTTTCAGTACATCATATCTCAACATTAAGTTTTAGTTCTGTTTATTCGGGTATTAAAAAAAATCTGTATCACAACATTTAAGTTTTTATTTGCAAAGCCACAACATTTCAGTACATATCCTCTATGGTAAACGTGTTTATCTGTAGAGCCACAACAATTGATACACTTGAAACTAAAACTTAAATAAACCATTTTTCCTAAAACTATCTACTCAGATTAATCGTTATGTAATTGCACATGTATTACACAAATGTAGTTATACAAGAGGGCTAACACAAATAAATGGAAGTAACTGACACTACAGTTGTTGCCTAATACAATTACGGCAATGTGAATTTAGGGAATATTTTTGTTTTAGAGAACCCAATTGATAGAAAGCGATAAGGGTAAAGAAAATTGTACATTTCAATTAGTGGATGGATGCATCATCGATGGATTACGGACGTTCCAGATACTTTTTCATATTTTATAAGATTTAACTTGACCATAGTACTGAATACACAATCTACCCATAGTACTGAATACACAATCTGCACATAGAATGAAATCCAGTCAGACTTCTAACCCAGTTTTGATCTGAATATCTGTGTAAATTGAAAATTGTGTATTCGTTGGGGAACTATATAGGATGCATATAAAAATAGAACAATTTTTGTTAATATGTGTTAATATAGAATATCGAGTTATAGATTACATGATTTTCATATATACATACATATATATATATATACACATATATATATAAACACATATATATATATATACATATATATATATTGTTGATTGTTAAACTCGTTTGTAGGTAATTAGCTATTTCGAAGCGAAGACTGTCGACAATAAAGAACTATTGGTAATCAAGCAACGAACATGAATTTAATTGTTATATCTGTTGTCGTATTTTGTTAGTACCATTTGTGGAAACTTGTCTGTGAATGCTTGTAGTATGTGACTTATTTTGTTGAAAAACCACTATCGAATTGATTATGGATATTATATTTGATTGTGAGATTAGCATGTTTTTGCAATTATTTGAATATGATGATCATATGATTGATTGTTTGTATATGCTAATTATGTGATTTAATTGTTTGTTTGAATATATGAAAATTATGCGATTGATCGTTCGTTTTAATATGAATAGTATATAAGCGATTGCTGGAAATGGTATAAACCATCAACCGTAAATAATAACATTTAAAATATGCTACCAAACAACCAATAACTTTTAGTAGCGTTTCAAAAATGCTACAGAAACAAATGTAAACTAATATAAAAATTATACAGTTGCATTTTAAAAACGCTACTGAAAATCAAAAAAGCATATAAACAAAAAATGCAACAAAAAAATGAAGACTTATGGTAGCGTTTTTTTAACCCTATAGAAAAAACCTATAGCTGGATTTAAAAGTGACTTTAGGTAGCGTTTTTTAAATCCTACAAATAATACCTATAGTTGCATTTAAAAGTGACTTTTGGTAGCGTTTACTACAACGCAACAAAAAGTTTTAGACTTTTAGTTGCATGTCATATAGCAGCGTTCTCTAAAACGCTACCATAAGTTATGGTAGCGTTTTTTCAACGCTACCAAAAGTCTTTTCTGGTGTAGTGTATGGCACTCTTCCACTATTTTTTCTATTACTATAATAGCGTACTAAATTCGGAGGTCTATCATCCACTTAATATAGATTATTTATTTCATATACTGCGACTAATTTACAACTGAGAGTTCTTTGATTAAATATCTTGAACTTAAAGAAATTAATCACATAGAGAACAATTTTCTATGTGAAATACATTTTAAAATAGAAATCGTATTTCTCATTTCAATGTTAACTATTAATTATTATTATTACAATTCTTGTTTTCAACATTTCTTTATGAAGCAGAAGTGACTATTCACTCTTTTCATCCCAATTGTACCTTAAATCACATCTACACTTGTACACTCATTTTCCTTTCTAAATGGTTGAACTATCCAAAAGAATTTGCTTACTATAATATCATAGGGAACTCTTTAAAAAAGTGCTCGATTATCCTTAACATTTATGGACATCAAATATGTCGCACTTTGCATAAACTAATCAAGTTGACGTTTCATTGATCGAGTTCTTAGATCCATATTGTAGTTTTGGTCTTATGTTACATTTAACACAATGCAATCCTTTTGTAATCAATCTAGTTGAATACTCGATCTCACAGCACTATCTATTGGCTTATTTTGAATTAACTAACTTCATCGAAGTGTCGTACATTACAAACCGTAACCATTCCCATATAACAACTATATGCAATAACATATGGATCAAATATCCATAGTCTTATATTGCCTTAGAGTTTGAAACTCATAGAATGCAATACATGATCTGGACTAAATAAACGTGTAAGCGACCAAATTAGGAATGTCTTTAGTAGTTGTAAATCAGGCGCTTGCATGGGTATTGAAACATAAACTTGCAAGAAGAATTTATTAGTAAAGTATATGCTATATTTCTATTTGTAATCTTCAATTCAGTTCAGTTGTATATCTTAATTGATAAATGTTTTATCAATCATATTAAATGCATAAATTTATCAATCTAGATTATTATAACATTATATAACATATGTTCTTACAGTATTAGAAAGGTTAAATGTTATTGTTTCATTTTTCTAATAAGGCTCCCACTAGTTATTTATGTTTCACCAAAACCTAAGCGAAACATAGAAGTCTTTTGACTTCACTAGTGGGTGATAGGACTCGCATGCCTTCAAAATCTAACCTTGAGGAAAGCTCAATAATTTGTAGGCCCACATACAATGGACAACTCTTTATCGATTGTATCACATACAACTCCTAACCCATGGTTTATTGTCCTAATCCTGCCTTTAGCTCGAGAAAAGATTAACAAGTACAGTTGGACTGTTCACTCGGACCTATCATTTTGCGACTGCCTAAGTGTAATGCACGTACCCTAAGAAAAGCTCTACAAATATGTGCAGTTATCTTACCTCGTCTATTCAATATATTAATAGTACTACACATAACATTCCTAGCTTAAGGAAAGCTCAACAACTAAAGAGTATGAATCTATTAACATATAAATGATAGAGGACAACTTTATATTAAAGACTCATAATCTTCAATATATTATATCTAGGTATCGACTTATGGAATAATGCATTTCTTATGAAATACCCTCTTGATTCAAGTGTCGAACACATTAGAAATCACGGTATACATACATATATGTTTGTATTTATTCCTTAAGTCTATTTAATGTTTCTTTAATATTCCATCTTTAATTTATACATTTAGATTATATAAGTTTCATTATTATATGTATATTTCTTATAACTTATATAATAGTCTTATATAATATTATATTAATAAATCTTATTTAATTAATTTTAATTAATTAAAAATTTAATTAATTAAATTTTTAATTAATTTTATTTTAATTTAATACAACATATATTAAATAATTATTATATACTATAACATTAATAGGATAACACATATATCATATATATGTGTATTTTATTAAATTAATTAACATTTAATTAATTTATTTAATTAAACAAATTTAACTAAATTTATATTGATTTCAAAATTCATTTATATAATACATGTATACTTATGTTAATTTTGACATTTTAAAACAACATAACATATATCATAATATACAATACATGTATATATTTATTAATTAATTAACTTATTTAATTAATATATTTCATTAATCTTATTAATAAATTTTATAAATTTCAAAATTAATTTTTATTAATTTTCTAACATTTTGAAAATTTTCATCATATTATAACATTTATAATATGTATATCTTATATTTTATAACTTTTAAATTTAAAAATCTTATGGCCTATTTGGTTTCATTTTGTGTTTTGTATTTTCTATTTTCAACGTTCATAACGGTTAACAAGAAAACTTGTCAGCATCCTCAAAGCTATGTAAATGGCAAATAAGATATTTGAAGGAAGATTGAAAGAGATTACTTCATTCGAAACCTCTCTCCCGACCAAGTTGACTTGGTTAAATCACTTTTGGAGGATAATTGATGTATTGCTAGTGTATCATTGATCAAATTAATCTCCTCAAGATGAAGGTAAAGGAGGAAGCATCTTATTTGAAACCCCTCATTCGAATGAGTCAAAAGTAGCTATTCATATTTAATATTCATCACTTTCGACCATGTCGAAAGGTCCACTCAAACCCTTTTGATCATATCGGAAGGTCTGCTTTGCCTTTTAAGAGATGGAGCTGCTTTCGATCATTGGTTTCGTTCCATATGGAAGAACTCATTCGAAAGGGTTGAAGATGTAGTCACGTGTATGTTCCTTTCGAAGGAATCGATCCTTAAACGATAACTTATCATTCATGAACTAGATATCTTTCGTAACATCCCTTTCGACCAGGTCAAAAGGGATTTTGCACTTCTGAAACAAATCTAATTCACAATGGAGCAAGCTTCATTTGATGTATTTGGTAGAAGATCATCTTGGATAAATGTAAGTTCTATAAACTTATCAATGTCGAAACATCATCATCATCTTTATTTGTCATCATATTATGCTTATCACGATGATAATGTGTTTCACATGCATTCTAATCAAGTTGATCCCACGGCTTTGCAAAAGATGGAAAGAAGTTAAGAAAATAAGATAGCATCATGCACAATTGATCATTAGTCTAGCTAATGATCGTAATGATCTTCCTCATAATCGAAGTCCTTAATGAATCGGCGCATTTCTCCCTTTTCATTAATCTAAATGAGTTACAAGTTTGAGAGCTTTTCCCCGAATCAATTTAGGGTTACAAAGATTTTGTTGTTGAAAAGAAGCAGAAGAAAAAGAAATGAGCTTTAGATTCCAAAATCCGGTCCCTAAAATCGGACCCTTTGGGTCTTATTTATAGATGCAGGTCGCCCCCCTTTCGCGACAATGCTTTCGATCCAGTCGAAAGGTCACTTTATCTTCTGCATCATTCCTTTCAACATGGTTGAAAGGTCTCTTCTGCTTTCAGTGCTGTCGAAAGGCTTTCCTTTCGAGTTCTCTAACTCATCCTTGCACTTCTCATCTTCTTATTCCAGACCTTTCAACCTTGTCGAAAGGGTCCTTGTCCACCTTTCGCTATTGTTAAATTTTAAGTGTTCCTTCTCTCTGCTTTTTCCGAATTGCTTTCGACGTCGTCGAAAGGGCCACAGATGTGCTTTTCTCTTCGTTGTTGCTTTGTAGTCAAAAGAAGTAAAGATAAGAGCTTCTGATTCTGTCGATAAGTTGTTTACTATGGTTTCGAAGGTGTTGAAGTATTGATGATTCCGACGCAGTAGGTAGCCTCTGAATGCATGCTTGTGAATTTATGCGGAACCCTCTCCTGATGTCATAGGTTTCGACCGGTTCGAAAGGCTTGGCTTTTGAAAGGGTTGTTTTGAGTAATTTGAATGAAGGTGAGATCTTTGGTTTCAAAAGGTTTACCGTGCATATGAAAGGTTATTATTTATTGCCTTCGAAAGGGGTTCTGAGCTCGTCCTTTCTTTTCTCTATATTCGCGAATCCATCTGCATCGAAAGGTTTGAATGAAGTGGGAGGGTAGCACCGCTTTCTTTTTCGTCTTTTTAGAAAGCTTTTGACACAGTTTATCACTTGTGAGGGCGCCTGGTGCTTGCGACTTCTTCGAAAGCTCTCCTAATGCCTTCGAAACATTCTTTCATGATCCTTGTCGAAACCCACGCCTGTAATTTAAGTAGAGTCTGGCATTTTTATTAATCTTCTTTCATATCTTTGGTCCTAAGTGGGTTTTATGGTTACATTTTGCCCCCCTCCCCCTGTATGAAAGAAGCTTTTGTTCTTTAGGACAAAAATTTCACAACTTCTTTGCCCTTAATAACCTTGTTTTTCTGCAAAATTCAAAGCAAGTGACATTTTCCATTGCTAACTCATTATCTTATAAATATGCTTCATGATAAGTAAGCATTGCAATGCTTCTAAATTTAAATGGTTAGTTAATCATAATCCTGATTTATTAAAGGATATGAGGTCCGTAATTAATAGTTATCCATGCATATAATAATTGAAGTCTAAGAACTTCCTGTTGGAGACATCCAATGTGTGGAAATAGGAGGTCATAAGCTATCACCTGGAAATAAGTCTTCGTAATCCGTAAACCTTAATGTGTATTTAGAAACTCCTCTTTGAGATAAGATTGATCCCGGAGTCCAAATTCAGATGTTGGAGAACGTCGTTTAGAGTTGCAAACTGATAACCCTAATTTGGGTATTAAGAAGACCAGCTCAAAGTTTTTGGTCGAAGACTTAGATGTCTATTGGAGTTTCAATACTACCGCTTTAAAACCCATATTTAGGAGTTGATAGATGGAATCCAAAATTGATTGGAAAAAACCCAAAATTCAATTCAGGCATTAGAAAGTTATGAAGTCTAAACCCAGACTAGGGCATCAACAAGTGAAGTTTAGAAGTTAATAGTAAGATGTCCAGAACCCAGATTCGGGTTTTAATAAATAAGATTCAGAAATAGTCTTCAAAATAAAATTCTCAAACCCAGATTCGGGTATTAGTGGTGGACAATCAAAAATTCATAATAATTATATTTATGACAAAAAATCTCGAGCCCAGATTAGGGCATACGTCGGATAATCAGAAATCCATAATAATTAACTTCATAAAAGAAATCTCGAGCCTAGATTAGGGCTATTGCTGGATAATCAGAAATCCATAATAAATATCTTTATAACAGGAATCTCAAACCCAGATTCGGGCATTAATAAGTGAAGTCGGATAATAGTCTCAAAACCTAGATTTGGATATGAGGAAGACCATAAGTGATTAGTGAAGACCAGAAACCCATGTTTCGGGTATTAAAATATAAAGTCCAAAAGTGAAAGACCCGAAACCCATATTCGGATATTAATAAGTGGAGTTCTGTTCTGCTTCTTAGATTTTGTCTTCTTCGATATGTGAAAACCCTTTAGGCCTCATATGTAGTTGTAGTTTGATTGGCTGCTTCTCAAGCTTGGACGTCTTACACAACACCAGAATTGTCGTTTTGTAACGGTTATAACTGTTAGTAGCAGGTATGTTATAAATTTTTTTTTTATTTTGTAACGGTTATAACCGTTGGGAAAATTTGTATTCCCAACGGTTATAACCATTTGGACTATTCTTAATCCCAACGGTTATAACCGTTGGGAATTCCTCGCACACATAGGGAAATAACAAAATTACCAACACTTATAAGTGTTACAAATTTGGTATAGTTGAACCATATCTTATTCAGCATCTAATAGTATTCAACTATATCTATATGATTTTATAACAATAGAAAACATGAAACTAACATATCATCTAATTATTAAAAAAACATCAAACGTACGAAATAGTGCATATCAAATTCTATAAAGTTCACTGTGACAACTTCAAATTTCATTACTGCATATCTAGACGCTTACAAACAACGAATACAACATTCCGACCAAACTACAAAACCACCATCAACCAACTCGGACAATGTATAATGACCATTTTGAGGTGCATCAAAAAGTAGCTCGTCCGGATTAAGAACATCCTCCACCCAAACAACCTTTTCTCCATCTCCAACCTTTCTACCATGAAAAATCTTTTGCACTCCAAGATGTCCTTTTGCTACCACTTCCAGTTTTCGTGACAATAATTGCACCGCTTGTCTTTCAACCATAGATGATCCAATAACAGCATTAGATGGAGTAGGACTAGGATGGTGCTCGGCATGCGAACCAATTTCTGTTCTTGGTGTTAGCGAATTCGTTCCAATCTGACTAACAAGTTGCCTTATACATTGTTGCATTTCAGCTAGAGTTGAATTCGTTATTCTACTTTCTTCATGCATTTGATCAATCTTTTGTTGCATCTCCATTTTCCATCGCTTATCTTCATTCACTTTGTAATTGATAATTGCTTTTGAAGCTTGAGTGAGTTTTATGTGCTTCGCATTAGATGTAGAACTAATTGCACGATAATAGCTTCTTTTTTTATCATTTCCAAAAATTTTAGCAACGGCGTCTCTTTCAAAGTCTTCCAAACTAATTGCTCCTTCATTACCATTAACACTAGCTTCTGATTTTTGCCTCTCTTCTGCTGCTTCTACTAAAGCCTGAATATTAAAACGAACTGATATAAAAATTCATGAGAATGGTATGGGTTCTAATATGATATATGTAATGATTTTGCAAACGGTTGATATAAAAATTTGTATGATAGAATTTGCTGCCATACAAGAAATACCAGGTACCAGCTATACAAGAACTGAAAATAAGGCCTTACGCGTAAATGCATACATAAATGAATTGCTAGAAAAACTACAGGTCAAATAGAATATAAATGGGAAATTTAACAAAAAGTAAACATGCAATGTTTTAAGTGAATAAAGGAATTGAATCATAATATTTAAATGAATAAAGTTTGCTAGTATGAAAATTACAACAGAAATATACTTACCCACGTTAGGTAAGTATGTGCAGAAACTATTTTGGATAATAATAGTTCAAGTATATCAATCAGCTAGTGTGTATTAATCGTATAAATATTACTTACATGCATTGAAGCTAATTTTATGTTTTGATATCCTAAAATAATTTGCACTATATATGCCAAGCTGAAGATCATATTTTACATATTCACAATAGTATTTCAATTGTATCTATTATGTTATTAGTGCGTTAAATGAAAAACTTATGCAAACATTTATTTGTTATGGTGTAACTCTTTCTATTTGCCACCACTGTACATTTGGTGTGGTAGTTAACCATTTGATTAAATAGTCGAGTTAGGAAATAGGATAATTAGCATTTGAAATTTGAATGGAATCTAGGAGTAAGTTAAATTGCGTTACTGTAAAGATTCAAATATAGCTCTAAACTGAAAATATGTGATAGTAAACTATATTTGTACCTCTTGTATTCAATATTAATAACTCAAGCTTCTTTCAGAGTTTAAGCTATGCCAGATTTTGCAAATTCCAAAAAAGCATGTGGATTAAGCATGAAGATTGTGTGGTTTGCAATGTGTTCGTTTGTTATGATTGTAGTGGCTCCTTTACTACTGCATATTTTTGCATTTTTGCACCATACTTGTTCACATCTCTACTTTCATTTGCTGAGTTCAAATAAATAGGTAAACGGAATATTTAAGAAGCATAATGGTATTACCGAAAGTAGCAAGAGCAATAGCAAAAATTCATTTCTGTAGACAGATGGACCTGTTGAAGCATATTTTAGAAAACAGAGACTTGGCAAAATGTCCAACCAAGTGAAATGTAACAGTGAAAGTTTGAAATGGGGAAATGAAATGCATAGAAACTGTGTACAAAGAACTGTGTAAAACTGTTTTTTTGTATAAAGATCAGTGCAAAGGTTGGTGAAAATTGTGAAAATATGAACAAAGAACAAGTGAAAATATGAACAAAGAGATTGTCGTGGTTGAATTTGATGTGCAGGTTGTTTTCTTTTCTTCTTTTTTTATCGAAGAAAAAATGTGTGGTGTTGTAGTGAAGTTTGAAATGCACAGAAACATAATTGTAACAATGTAACTGAGAAGGGAGATTATAGAGAATGTAATGAAATGTAAACTTTTCAGAAACATAATTGTAACAATGTAACTGAGAAGGGAGATTGCAGAGAATGTAATGAAATGTAAACTAAAATGCAGGTTCTTTGTTCATTATGAATCCAACAACTTAAAGAAACATGAGAACTACGGTAAGAAATGAAAACTATCAGCAAACTCAAAAAAGAAAAAGAAAAAATGAAGACTATCAGCACAAACCTATTACAAAATTAAACTAAACTAAACCAAAATCAAAATTTCTTTGTTTTTTTAGAAAATAAAATAAAATAGAGCAAATATAAAAATGCGCCATGTGCTTGATTTAAGAGTGCTTTAATTGTTAGCTGAAATGAGCTTTAATTAGATGAATATAAATGCACGTAGATATCTAACCGTATCTGTTAAGTGAAAATACATGTAGCTTTGTCAATAGCGCATTGTAAAATTATGTGAATTCATTATTTTACAGTGTCAGTGATAACATTTGAATTAGAAAGCAGAGTTCAGTGGAGTACAAGTGAGGAAATGATCATTGTGCAGCTTGCGCGCTCCCACGAAGAAACCCGACTACACTCACACACAAGTGACACAACTACTGTTCCTAAAGTAACAATGGGAGTTAAATTTAAATCAGTATTTTTGTTTAAAATGCGTAGAAGAACAATCGGACATATACAAAAGTTTAGTAAAAAATAATCACAAAAATATATTCAAAGATTGCAAACATATGGCTGCAAGGACATTAAAAAGCTGCTACTGCAACAAAATTAAAATTGTTCTAGACGAACTAGTACCCAAGTGGGAAAACATGGTTATTCGCTCAAAATCATTAAACAAACACAAAGAAAACACAAAACACACACACACGAAAAAACATGTTAGCAGTTGTCTAATCAATTAGTTCTATAATCATTTTACAAAGAATTGCAACAAAGCTTTCCTATGAAGTAGTATTTGTTTTTTACTTGTAAATGCTAAAATAACTTATGTTTGGTGTATTATTAGGAAATTCACAGTTCATGTCGTGGATCTAAGGTATGCTGGATACTCCACTTGTTTCAGTAACAAGACCAGGTCCCATAAATGTGACACAAATGCTTGGTATTGAGTGACAACTAGTATACGATATTCAGTAAACTTTAATTGAGATTTTTCTATTTTAGTTTCAGTATACGATATTCAGTAAACTTTTGGTTATGAATTTAATGCATAAATATTTTTCTACTTATGTATTTTTCTGCTGCGCGCGGAAGCACCTCTCCGGTTTTCCTACTTGTGTGCGCTACTTTCCACGCATGTGCTCGTGTAGGCTTGCATTCCGGATTCTCCGCTTCCTACATGAATATATATGGATTAATTTGTAAATTATGCATTACCATTAAGATTACATGTACAATAATGACTACATACCAATTCTTCATAAAGTCGAGTATATGATTTTCTTCCCAAAGTATGAGTATGGTATTTTTTCCATTATTTTCAGCATTTTCTTTGCATTGTTTTCTTTTCTTATCAGTGTACTCAATATCAACGAATTTCTCCCACTGGACTTTATCAATATCATTCGGACGGTTATCAATCGCAATGCGTCTAGGTAAAAACTCTATCTTTCTTCAAATATTTGTCTCGTAGCTTTGATTTTTCCAATCTAAAATATTGTGAAAAACCTCTCTCCAAAATAGGTCGAGCAATAATTGGATCCAGATTCATGTCAAACTCTTTCTACAAAAACAAAACAAAAAAAATCAAAACAGCCGTTGATCTCGATTCATGTCAAAGTTAAATAAAAGGTATGTCAGCAATCTCGGATCCTACCAAATATGTAGCTATATCCTACCAAATAGTCTATATCAGGGTGCGTCTTATAATGACATTAATTTAGTGGTTGCATGCATTTAAATGTTGAATTCTTATTGACAATTATGATTTTTTTAATTTGTAGTGATTTTGCATTTACTTCTTTTATTTGTGTAATACACTTACATTGCTAATGTATATACTTGACAATAAACTTTGAAGGATGTAAATACTTGAAGTAAAATACTTGGAAGTAAAATACCGTAAGTGATTTCCATAAATTATCCTTATAAAAGCTATCTACTTTCCTCCAATCATCGTAACTAACCGGAATGAGCGCCCGAATCAAAATCTCACAACGAGAACTCCATTTTTTCGCATCTCTACCTTTAGCTCCATCCATTTCAACAATTATTGAGTACTTTTTATTTGTTGGTGGAGGAGCAACGTCTTCTTTGGTGCTTTCTTGACATTGTGATGCATGGTTGTAACTAGTTGACACTCTACAATATACATGCTAACTTGTGAATCAGTTGATAAATTGAGTAATCATAGCATAAAAGGATGGATAGTGTTTAATATATAACTATAAACAAGTATATTACCTTTAGTGCAAAGATGGAAATCAAAATAAAAACGACTAAGCATTAAATGGATTCAATACATCAAACAAAAACAACATGTTTTACCACTGCAGAATTCAGATGTCAACATAGATTCAATACATCAAACAAAAAACAAACAAAACATTACTAGTTACAATCACATTTTTCTATCCAGATTCCATGCATTTCAAAAATGTTAAGTTGTGTTGTTCATTCAAATTGGAGTGGAAGTTTGTTGGCATCTCATAATCATTTGTGTCATCAGTCAAGTGCTTAGGCGAATGTCGTACAGCATACCAATCGGGATTTTGTATGTCTTTTACGTAAAAGATTTGGCTTGCTTCAGATGCAAGAATAACGGGCTCATCATATTCTCCATTGCTATTTTTAAGCTTCTTTAGATTTACCATCGGTAAACTAGAGTCCAGACAAATCTTACACCCATATGTTTTGTCGGCGATATTTACCCAGTCGCGGTAGAATACTACATGTTGAAAATCATAATAATCAACCTCATTGATCTCCTTGATAACACCATACCAAGTAGTATCATCATTCATGGAATTTAAATCTTTTGCGCTTGCGATAAACGTTGTAATTGCACCCATGCAAACACCACTATCTTGTGTTGAATGAGTGTTGTCATAGTGCCGGGGAGAAAATACATAACCATTGATCCTATATTTGAGATGAGTTTTGGCTTCCCACGTTGGACCACTAACATAATACCATAACAATGAACTCATGCATTTTTCTTCCATTAACTGTTAAAACCACTAAAATGTATTAAATAAAGTCGTAATTGTGTAATAAAACTATTGTTTAAACTTGCACAAGAAGCCTAACAAACCTTGATGTGCAACCAATCAATGAATTCAGATTGTACAATAACTTCTTCCTTTGTTTGAAGTCTTTTTTTTATTACGGTGAGCATCTTCTAATGACAATCGATACTCGCTACAAAGTAAACATGTTATATATTAAGTAAATAGAAAGTTAATTTATAATTTGTAAAAAAATACAAACCTATAATAACTGTCCAGATCTGGTATATCCATTCTAAAAAGTATCTATCTTCGAATTTGTATGCGTTGTACGCCACTTAGCTTGATAGTTTTACCCTCAATAATGGAGCGTTCGTATGTATCATTACCATTCTCATCCAAGAATGGTGCTTGTTTAGAGCTATGATTTCCAACATGTGGATCTGGCATATACTCCATTGCATACCTAACAGATTCTGAAACAAGATATGCTTCGGCAATTGACCCTTCCACATATCGTTTATTACTTGGTATGTTTTTACACTCCTTCATATCTCTAAAAAACATAAAATAATGCACGTTTTTATATTATCATTGAATAATAATTCGGATTATAATTATTAAAAAGAATCTCTCACTTTTCAAATGGATACATCCATGTATAATTAACTGGTCCGCAAAGTAGTGCTTGATCAGCTAAATGCACCATTAAATGTATACTTATATCAAAAAACTGAGCGGGAATATAATGGACCAACACACATAATGCCTCCGCAATCATATCTTTGGCGGCTTGGACATGCTCTCGAATCAAAACCTTTGAACAAATAATATTGAAGTACAAGCATACTTGCAAAATCGCATGCCTCAAGTCACGAAATTTTGGAAATGCATGTTGAACCATGACAGGAAAAAAATGTTGGATAATAATATGATAGTCGTATGACTTTCTAATATTCAAACTAGGTGGTTGAATGCTTACTAAGTTGCCTAATTTAGTTCCAAAGCATGATGGAAGTTTTACGTCTTATAGAACTTGACAACATTGGATCTTGTAAGCTTTATCAAATGCAAATTTAGAGCATTGTTTGGTTCTATCAAATAACAAATTAATAAAATGCTCTGCCACATTCTTCTCAGTATGCATCACGTCTATTGTATGTCGCACTTTATGGCCACTCCAATACTCTAAGGAAAAAAGAATCGACTTTTTATACCATGCTGGTATTACACCATCATCATTCTCGTTTACAAGGTGTTTATCATGATCAAAATCATCTCCTCTACGCTTCTTTTTTCTATTCAATTTACCGAGTGTGTATTTGATATGAGCAATTTTCTCTAAAAAAGCCGATCCTGTCAGTCGTGTTGGAGGTTCCTTATACTCTATATCTTTATACCATCCATGTTTTGGTGCTCTATATGGATGACCATTCTTCAGAAATCTTCTGTACTTCATATAAACAATCTTATTACCAACGTGTTCCGCCTCGGTCTCTGTAGCACAAATAGGACATGCTTTATAACCATGAGTCACAGAACCCGATAGATTTCCAAATGCAGGTAGATCATGAATTCCCCACAATAGCATTGCTTTCAATGTGAAATACTCTTCTTTGTCCATGTCAAATGCAGGCACTCCTATTGTCCAAAGTTCCTTCAACTCATCCACAAGGGGTTCTAAATATACATCAATATCTTGGCTTGGTGCTTTAGGTCCAGAAATTAGTAAACACAACATTTGAAATTTTGATTTCATGCACAATGAAGGTGGTAAATTATAAGGAACCATATACACCAGCCAACAACTATAACTATTAGACTGGATTGTATTAGGATTGAACCCATCGATAGCAATTCCAAGCCAAACATTTCGAGCATTGTTAGCAAACTCTGGCTACTTATTCTTAAGCGATCTCCATTCAGCTGAATCGATAGGATGACGCATGGAATTCCAATAAGTTTTTGCTTCACTATGCCATAATATTTTTCGAGCTATCCATGGTATAGTGTACAATCTAGGAATTAATGAAAAATATTTTAGAACTTTTCTTGGTTGCTTTGTGACTTTTACAATTTCACCTTCATCTTTTAGGATAAATCTCGAAGTATGGCAACGAGGACATTCAACGACATCTTTATTCTCCTTCCAAAATAATATGCAATCATTTTCGCAAGCATGTATGCACTCTACATTTATCCCTAAATCCTTTAATATTTGTTTCATTGTGGGGTATTTATCCGGTAGTGTATTTTCATTTGGAAGCCACTTTTTCAATCTCTTCAACAACTTGGTCACACTGTTTCCTGAGCAATTGAGTTCTTTTTTCAAATTATGTAGCTCTATAAGGACACTTAACGTTGTAAGACCATCTTCACAAGAAGAATATAGTTTTTCATTTGCTTTTATTTTGTACTCGTGGTACTTTCTTCCCTGATAACCATCACCGATACCGTGAATGCTATCGTACACACCATATGCATTATCAACAAGGTTTCCAAGAGCATCTTCTACATGGTTTTCCACTCGAATTTGATGAGAGATGCAAGCCTCATTAGCGGTAACATTTGGTGTAGGATTGATTACTGCATCTGTGCCGTTCCTCTCACCATGAAAAAACCACTCATCATATATTGGATCCATACCCTAAATGATTAAGTGTTTCTCGATTGTTTTGTACGATAGTTTTTTTGAATTTCTACACTTTTTGTAAGGATAATTGCACATTTCAAAGTTAGGTGGTGCATGATACTTTGCAAAGTTAATAAAATGTCGAACCTCCTGTATGTACTCATCGGTGTTCCTACGTCGACATCTAATCCACTCTCTCGAAGTAGATAACGACATTAGCAAGAACTTTTATCTCTTCCTATCATTTCATATAAACACAAAAAAATTATTTAGGTTGCTTTTTAGAAAGTTCAAGTAAACAATTGAACTCATTTGAATTTTCTTAACAAGCACCATAATTACAACAGTCAAATTTCAAATATGAAATAATCAACAAAGGAAGCTTCCAACAAAACAAGCTTAAATAAAAATTACAAACACAAACAAAGAACCATTACTACTACCACTTGTATGAATATTTAACATGTTATTTAAAACACACGAATACTGAATTTTAGATTATAAGTACGATTCTTTGCAATATAAGTGATGCTAACTCGCTCATTGTTTGATATAGCTGCAGTAGTTCATGTGGATACAACATTCTCAGATTCTGAGATCGCGACATAATGTTAGAAAACATTAACCTGTATTAATTGCTCTACTTTAACACAAAAAAGAATAGACTAAAGAGGATAGAACCCAGGCACATTTATCACATTGAAGTAGTCTCATGAAATTTTAATTCTTAGTTTTAATTGAAACAATAATATCATTGATTTTCCCACTTCACTAAAATGTTGTGAACAGTGAAGAAATTAACCTATGGCAGTAACCAAATGCTGAAATAAAAGTACTAATCATCAACAATTGCAACATCATCTATGAAGAGAAGTCAAATATCTCAGGGAAAACAGAGTTTAAGTTGAAGACCTCTGATCAACTGTCCCAAGTTAATTTATAAACCAAAAAAGAAGGTACTTTCTCTCTACTATAATACGTGTCAAAATCAAAATAGCACACCATTTATTCCATAGCCATTAAACCATAAGTCTAATAGGTTTAAAAACCAAAATGCATTTTAGCAAGTTGTATAGTGTAATTAAAGTAGTTTAGACAGTTGAATGTAACCTGATATCATGGTTTTAAATCTCCTATATATCGCCCGAGATCTCCTTCGAGATCTCATTTTCACACTTAAACGAGACGAGACATCAAATCTCCTCCATATCTCCCTCGACACTCATCTCGTCCGAGATATTCAAATCTCACTCGAAATATGGATCAAAATCTCAATCCGAGATCTCACCCGAAATTATACATTTTTCTTATTTTGCGTAATATTTTTTATTTTCATATTGATTCAAAAGAAACTACTCAATCCAATTATAATTTACCAACTTCTTGAACATATTCTTTACTTTTTATCTTAATGAATCATAGCGAAAGGTTTCACTTCTTTATAATGTTCAAATAAAATGATAGTATTCAATCATTACCAAATCAATTAAGCTAATCAAGCTACTACTCTTCTAAAAATATTCCTTTTTCCATGTAAATCAAGTATGCTAGCATTTTTATTTTTACTAAGAAAGTTATAACCGTTAAATAAATTTTTGACACATAAATTTTAGACGCATAAGTACATCCGAGATATTCCCGAGATGCATTATAAGACCCGAGATGTCAATCCGAGATGTACACCCGATATGTACTCATCTCGTCCGAGATCTCCCCCGATACGAGATAACTTGTGCAAAAATTCTGAGACGAAATGTGACCGAAATCCGATATTTAAAACCTTGCCTGATATTCATTATTATGCCAAAATGTAGCTTCAGAATTTTTATTGCAAAATTGACATTGGATAAATATATAATATTCAAGTAAAGACATTTTGAAATAAATACTTCTTAACCAAAGTAATGAATTTGAAAGACTAGAATGTTTAATTAAAGACAAATATTCTTCTAAGTTCCAAAAACTTATAACAGGATAATATCAATTTTCCACTGCAAACGTTAGCTTAGACAAATTCAACATTGTGATAACTCAAAAGTTAATATACATACCCCCCAAATAGAACAAAATTGAAACCAATAATACATGCTGGACTCAAATGATATGTAATCAAGCAATATATAGTTAAAACTAGAATCATCTCAAACTTATTAGCCAAAAAATCTTAGTTTCCGTTGCACTTGAAAACTCAAAATCATAATCGAAGAGTAAGTTCACATTTAAACCAACTGAAATGCAAATTGCATATACAAAACTCAGCCTACCATAACTTCATTTGTACCAAAGCATGATCTCCCATGAAATCATAAAATTATACTTGAATAGTATATATAACAGATAACCCTTTAATTCTGATATGAGTAAAATGTAAACAAAAAAAGACTAGAGAATATAGTAGTAATTGCTCAAAACTAGTTATTGATGAATTAGGTAATCATAAGCAAATTACCTACATTAATAAAATCCAGAAAGGGTATGCAATAAGATGAACGACAACAAAGAATAATATCAGCTTTCAGTCTTTCAAACAGAAGATAGGTGTTAACTTTTGAGCCACACAAAGAAAATCAATTTGATTGATTGTAAATACGTACCATGATTAGCATAGTTCCCTAATTTGACAAACAAGCTACATGTATTGTATTCATGTGGTTTATTTATGATAAAAGGATGATTATATCAATTACAAACTTTTTTTTATATGAATAATTACAACATTAATTTCAAATTTGAAAAATACAAAACTTACTACAGCATTACATTTACAATAGATGTAAAAAATTTGCAAGATAAGAGGATGTTTACAAAGTTTGTTTTAAAAATGTCAAAAAAATAACTTCGGTTGTCATTCTTTTAGTACGAAATTAGAATTTTTTGTTTCTATAATGTTTTTCAAAATAGTTATGAAGAGTCAAGTTTAACTGAATAAATTTTTTACAGCATCTAATACATGTTATTGAAGTATTTAAATGTACTGTTAAGTTTTAAAAATTTATTTATTTTCGTAATTTATTTATAACAATATTATTATTCAAATATTACAAAAGTGCTATGTTTTGTAAGGATTATACCCTGTTTCAAACTTCAATGCAGTTCAAATATCTTTAAGAAAATAAAATATTTCAAATAAATACAACTTTTATTAAAAGGTTCAAATAAATTAAAAGTTCAACTCCTAAAATAATCGTTTTCATTCAAAAAAAATAAGTAAAAAATCCTATAAGCTACACCCACCAATGTTTCTTTTTATACAGATGAAATTGCTAAAAATTAATCAACATATAAGAATCATTCAAATATATTGCAATTGAATGCCAAAAAAGAATATACCTGAACAAAGCGGTATAACACTTGGACAATAGTTTTGGCTTTTAGAAATGAAAAAATTAAGTAATTTTGGACCTGCATTCATTTAAGTATATTGTTTGAACACCAAATGTATATTATACACTAATAATATTTATCTACAAATATCAAGCATTATACGTGTGTGTGTGTGTCTATATGTTGCATTTACGTATACTTATGTCTTGGTGTTTTCATATCCTAATATCCTGCTTTGCTCTTATTCAGGTGTAAAATATTTGCATTTCTCTGTTTTTGTTCATGTCTTAATCTTATTAGTAGAACTGTTTTATTATGAGAAAAAAATACACTGCTGCTATTTTGTTTTGGTTCAAACCAGTTATATTAATGAAAAGTATATTTACAACTTACAAGTATAAATTACTGAATGGATATTTGTCCAGTTTTTATGAATGAGCACTAGAAGAAAACAAATCTGCTTTCTCAGCATCTTTGATAATCTTATTTGCTCATATCGATCTAATGCACACCTTTGAGGATAAGATTTATAGGACTTTGGCAGGTTTATATATTAAGTCAAGTTTAAAGCAGAAATAATAAAACAAAGAGTCATTAGCATCATAGATTTTAAAAGCAAAAACAACAATGGCATCACAGTATGAGATACTGCCTTTTTTTTGTTGAGAGAGCTCTTAATAGGTTGGTGTATAAAGAAATGAAATGCATTCCCATTTAGTCAGTACCAATACGTACCTTGTTATCATGTTACTAGCAACTAACATATTAAATAAGCATGCAAATTGATTGACTGGAGGACAAAATGATATATAAAGAAATGAAATGCTTTGCCATTTAGCAAGTACCAATACGTACCTTGTTATCCTATAATAACAGGAATCAAACGTCCTTCCAAAGCCATTTGAAGTCTGAGCTAAGCAAGTGACATTATGTAAAATATTCCTGCTATATAAGTCAACAAAAATATTATGTGTAAAAAAAAATTACCCATGAGTTTGTTCAACTGAACAATAAAATTCAAATTATTTTTTGCACTATAAATAGGTACAATTGACCAAAAGCTTAACATAGAAAATTAAAAACCCTAATGAAATATTGAATAATAGATTGTGCATTCGATTTTGTGGCTATGAAATGCAAGTTAGCTCATCACAGGAAGATAATACTAAGAAGTAAATACTTATGTGCATTGGTTGATGCATGTTTTATTGATGGCAGCCTTCTTGTAATTGTGTGTATTATTTAGTGCGAAATAATGTGATTTTTTACTTGCATAACATAGCGAGGAATGTAAGCAATATACATACCTATGGCCTATATCATGTACAACACTTAGGAAAAAGAATATGGACCAATTCATGTAGGAACTAGCAATGGATAAAGCTGTCAGGAATACAACATCATTCTTATTCAATTAAACAACATTTTCCCCTATTCAAGCTCTAGTTAAAGGAAAATGTAGCAATATTGTCCAGTAAAGCTAATAAATAATCATAAATTTCATGTGTGGAAATTGTTAAAATGAAAACACTGTAATTAAACTAAGCTATTTATTTTTGCACCAAAACCCGTATGTAATGGCATCAAGAACATTTGACAAAAAAGAACTAAAAAGTTACTTTTCTTCTCAAATTTTTTCGTATAAACATCCAGTTTTCCTATCAAGAATCCCTTAACCAGGGATAGCAATAAGATGGGTTTTGGGTTAAAACTCGGTAGACCTATCCCACATTTGACCTGTCAATACTTGGTCCATTGCGTACGTGTAAAGGGTATATCGGAGACCTGTTTTTTATTGAATAGGTTCATGTAGCAGGCTGGAGCTTGGCTAACCCAACCAGTTTTACAATTTACAAATAAAATGTAATATTATATCCGACTTGATTTTATTTTTGCTCTATTTAATCTATTGAAAACTCTTCTCTCTTGTTTCCATCCTCTCATTTCACTGTCACGGTCTCTCCTCTTTTCCTACTACCGCATCTCAAAAAATTATCAATTTTTATTTTACAAATTTGAAATAAAATTTTTAGAAGAGAATCTGGTCTACTAACTTGATTGTAAGTTAGCTTTGTAGTTTCTTCGTGTTCATGCATAATGTAGAATATGCTTCTTTTTAGTAATTTTCTTTTTTTAAAATCATTTAACTCAATTTTATAATGAATTTATTTCTCGATAGATGTTCAATAAACAATCATTTTCACCACGATGTTTCACTTTAGGTTTGATCAGAGGTAACAAAAACTGAAATCATAAATTAATTGGCTCAACAATTTAGGTGCCTCAATTTATCTCTTGGAAAAAGCAAAACACGAGATTGGAAGGGCTCTACAGTGAGACATTTCAACTCGGCTATTTCTTAAAAACATGTATGCAAACATGGAAATTTATAGTGTACATAAGAAGAAAAACTGAAATCAAGATTGATATGAACCTGAGTGTATAGCACCCCAAAGAAATAATATTCTTATACACATTCCTGAGATCATTGTTTTCAAAAGTCTTAAATTTTACGATTCAAAACCTGTTTTGAATCGACACTAAACAGTTCAAGTTCGATTCTCAACTTGCAAAAAATAAGTGCAAACGCAATGGAAAACAAGATTACCTGATTTCGTAGCACGAAAAACCTAATTTCAAAAAATAAGTTAAAACTGAAGTAATTACCTAATTTGAAATCAAAAATTAAGCTGAAATCGAACGCCGAAGTTGAACGCAAGGCATAATCTTCGTTTGTCTTCGTCAAATTAGTGGAAGATAAGCAACGGAGATGATGATAGAATGACGGGGGTAGTGGCGGAGGCGATGGTAGAATAGATCAGATTGGCGATAACCCTAGAATGACGGAGGAAACAAAATGAAATTATTAAACGTTATCGTGAGAAATGGGATAAGTAGGAACAGAAGATAAAATTACTAACCTATCCATGTTACTTCTAACTATTTACGAAATTGCCACATTTAGTCACGGTATTAACCGTGACAAATGTTTGCAACTGGAATATCTATTATAAATTTGTAACGGTTATTACTGTTACAAATTTAAAGTGGAAAAGCGTTACAAAATGGGTTGTTTGGGTAGTGTTAGTCCATCATTTGATATGCCACTTCTTGGGCTTGGACATCTTAGTCTTTTGTAGATATGCCGCTTCTTAGGCTTGGACGTCTTAGTCCATTGTTTGATGAGTCACTTCTTGAGCTTGGACGTCTTAGTTCGTTGTTTGATGAGCCGCTTCTTGGGCTTGGACGTCTTAGTCCATTGTTGTCTAGTGCTCTTAGTTAGCTCATTCTCAGGCTGGAACCAAGGACTTACCCAAACTCCCTCCAAGAGGCACCTTGACCTGACCAGAGGTGCGGCCAAGGGCTTGTCGATGCTTTAACCTGGCCATAACATGGCACGGATAAAGGCTTACACTCCTCCCTCCAGGAGGTGCCCTACCCTAGCCATACTGTGACGTGGATAAAGGCTTACACTCCTTCCTTCAAGGGGGTTGCCTTGACCTGACCAGAAGCGGGGCCAAGGGATGTTGATGCTTTAACCTGGCCATAACGTGGCATGGATAAAGGCTTACACTCCTCCCTCCAAGAGGTGCTCTGCCCTGGCCAACTCGGCGGGGACAGAGGTTTTGACCGTTTAAGGTAATGTCTAAATGAAAGGAGAATTCTAATCCCAACCATGTAGATTTTTCTTTTGAAGAAAGGGATGATTTATTCATTCATCGTCGGAAAATATGGTTCCAAATGTTCTGCGTTCAATGTTCTAGGAACCATATTGCCGTCTGGTCAGCATAACTTGTATGCTCCTGGGGGGATTACTTTGCAAATGATTAAGGGTCCTTTCCAATTTGGTCCCACCGATCCATCCGCGGGATTTCTTGTGTTTTCCATTACTGAAAGGGAGTGCGGATTAAGGATCTTAAGGCTAATTTAACACTAGAGGGGGGTGAATAGTGTTTAATGGATTCTAAGACTTATATGGACTAATTTAAAAATTATGGTATAAACAAATGCAGAACTTGATCACAGAACAATCACAAAATCAAACACAAATGTAGAAAGTAAATAAAAAGCAATAAAAGGAAAGAACATACCGGATTTTATACTGGTTCGGAGTTACCCTACGTCCAGTCCTGCACCAAG
Source organism: Allium fistulosum (assembly GCA_030737815.1). NCBI lineage: Eukaryota > Viridiplantae > Streptophyta > Magnoliopsida > Asparagales > Amaryllidaceae > Allium > Allium fistulosum. The sequence continues at coordinate 869,410,731 of CM060904.1, read as the reverse complement.
GCAAACACCTCGTACAGATTTTTATTATACCAATGTCGAGATTACAATCCTCAATTTCTAAAGGCCTTTAGGTACCCTCTTGTCTTCGAGTCCGGGGCAAACTCTCTTGATTTACGGGAAACAAGATCACCCAATTGATTTCCAGGCACAACCACACCTTATAGAGAGACTCGGAAAACTTTTGATTACAAATTGATCCTATAACTCTGAATAGCACTTTGATCTTCGAGAGAGGGCAGAGAATCAAACAAGAATGAAATTCTAATTTGATTCACTTGAGAATTCGGCAGGATTTCGGCACGATCTTAAAAATATGAAAATTTTAGAATATGGATTTGTGGAGAAGAAGGAGTGAAGAAAATAAGAAAAATAGTTATATAAAAAATTCATTTGTAAAGGCTATTTATAGACCAGTAACGGTCATAACCATTCGTGAAGAGATTTAAACGAATTGACACTTCTTTTGAAAATTGAAACTTTTGAATTTAACGGCCACCATGTCGACATGGGGTATCCCATGATGTCAACATCCCTTAGTTAAAAACAATATAAAATTTGTTTTGAAAATGGTATTGAAAGGAAAACAAGATGAAATGATTCTGGAGTAAAATAAACTAATTTTCCTATGTTTTAAATAAAGAAGAGTAGAAAAAAATATTTTTAGAATGTATATATAAATTTGATTTTAAATCTCAAGTATATATATACTTTTTTTGAAACATTCCTGGTAGTTTTAGTAGATGGAGATGGAATTGTTCGGGCAGATGTTATAAAAGAATATTTAAAATTCAGAAGATAGTTTTAAAAACAAACGAAGTTTAAAACAAGAGTTTATTTAAAAACAAAAACAAAGAATATTTTAAGGCTAAAACATCATTTTGAAAATCATTTGAAAAGATAATTTTTAAGGCTAAAACATTTTGAAAAGCAGTTGAAAATCATTTTGAAAAACCATTTTGAAGTAGTTTTGCAAGCTTATTCTTGCAGAATATATCATCACATCAGGACTCGAGAACTTGTACAAAACCAGGATGTTCGTGGGTTTGTAAGCCACTTATCATAGGTTTGTAAGCTACTTGTCGTGGGTTTGTAAGCCACTAAGAAGATAGAAATGGGTTCCATCCCAAATGAAATTTGGAATGAAGATTTTCGTGCTATTATGAAGTTTTAACAAAAACTAGACACTTATCTTGAAATCTTGATCTTGATACTCTAGAGTCTTCAATCTTGATATCTCCATTCTGAACCTTGAGTCTTGAGTCTTTATACTGATCAGTCTTCAGTAATCAATACCTGCATATATATATATATATATATATATATCCTTCATAGTTCCTCATATACATATCTATCTAGACAATAGTGTTAGTATATATTTTATAATAAGATAAGTTAAAAGGGTTGTTGTCATCAAAACCAACATCTCAGTTCCTAACAATTACTCTTCGGAGTAACATATCTCCTTCTTGAAATGACCATGTTCTTACTTTTGAGTTGTAATACTTTGAAATCCTTCTTTGATATTCTGCTGTTCTGATTGCAGCTTCGTCTCTCAACTCATGTATCAAATCCAGTGACTCTCTTTTTAGTTCTTGGTTTAAATTGAATGCATATGCGATTCTTCGATGTGTGGGTATTTCAATCTTAATTTGTAACATCGCCTCACACCCATATGTCAATGAATAGGGAGTATAACCCTTTACCGTTTTGGTAGATGTTCGATAAGCCCATAATACAAGTGGTAGCTCTTCTACCCAGTTTCCTTCAGCTTTGTTCAGTCGCTTTTTCAAAATTGTCTTTATAGTCTTATTTGTAGCCTCAACTACCACATTTTCCTTCGGATGCGCAACGAAGGAAAAGCTCTTAATAATTCCATTCTTATGGCAAAACCGAGAGAATTCTTCACTCTCAAATTGTGTTCCGTTGTCGGAGATAATCTTATAGGGGATTCCAAATCTGGTTATAATATTTTTGATAACAAATCTGAGTACTTTTCCAGAGGTGATCTTGGGGAGTGGTTCTGCTTCAACCCATTTAGTAAAGTAGTTTATGGCAACTACAGCGTATTTTTCCCCCTTTTAGAAATTGACAATGGGCTGATTAAATCAATTCCCCATATGTCAAAGGGCCATGGACTCGAAATTGGTGGTAATTGGGGAACTTTTGAATACCTTTGGCATTTCTTGCATCTCCTCACATATTCAATGGCTTGTCTTACCATTCGAGGCCAATAAAAACCCTGTCTCGTTATCTTTTTGCCAATTTTGTTCTGTTAGAGTGGTCCCCGCAGAATCTCTAATGTGCTTCTGCTGACAATTTTACCTCATCTTCCAGGCTTATGCATCTTAGGTAAGGTAGTGCATATCCCTTCTAGTAAAGGATTCCATACACTATTGTGAAGGTTGGAATTTGTCGCCGAATTTTTCTTGCCTCACCCTTGTTAGACGGCAATGTTCCTTTAAAAAGATATTTGATGATGGGTGACATCCAAGTGTTATCATACGGATCATTCATTCTTGATTGATTGTCTCTCTCATTTAATACTTCTCTATTAATTTCTCTTCCTTCTTTCTCCTGTAGCATAGCTCGGGACCTTGTCAGAACTAACAGTTCCTTTTCTTGTTTAGATGTTCCCTTTTTAATACTCGAAGTTTCTTGGTATCCTACTGGAACAATCCGTGTTTCCGGGGCTCCCCTTGAGCTAGTTAATTTCGCTAATGAATCTGCCTGTGAGTTTTCCGCTCTTGGAACTTGATGTATGGAAAAGTCTTTAAACAAAGGCAGCATTTTTAGTATCTTCTTTACATATAGAGATAGCTTTTAGTCTTTTATCTGATATATCTGCTTCACTTGATTTACCATTAATTGGGAGTCACTAAAGATCTGAATCCGTGGGATTTTGAGCTCTAATGCCAAAGTTAACCCTGCCACCATCGATTCATATTCGGCCACATTGTTCGTTGCAGGAAACCCTAACTTTATGGCATAATGTAAGCGGTGGCTGTTTGGTGTTATTATCACATATCTTGCATCGGCTCCTTGTTCATTTGATGCACCATCGATGAATAACTACCACACAGGTTTCTGATCCTTTTCCTTTTCTGATTGCTCCTTAATGAAGTTAGTACATTCATTAATAAAATCTGCCAATGCTTGACCTTTGATAGCGGCTCGCAGCTGAAATTCAATATCATACTGACTAAGCTCAATTCCCCACTTTACCAGCCTACTTGAAGTTTCTGGCTTACTGAAAACTTGTTTGAGGGGAAAATTGATCAATACCCAGATCGGATGTGCTTGAAAGTTTGCTCTAAGTTTTCATGCTGTGAGGATCAAGCAATAGGCTAGCTTTTCTATCACCGGATACCGAACTTCCACATCTTTTAATCGCCTGCTTACATGATACACTGGAAGTTGAGCTCCACTTCCTTCTCTAATCAACGCTGAACTAATTGCATGCTCTGAAATTGCCATGTATAGGTTCAAGATCTCTCCATTCTCGGGACTAGAAAGTATCGGTGGCTTTTCCAAATGACTTTTTAATTCCTGAAAAGCTTTTCTACAATCTTCACCCCTCATCCAAAGTTTTTCTTTTTCTTGATTACGTCGAAAAAGGGGATACATTTATCAGTCGCTTTGGAAATGAATCTGCTTAGAGCGGCTACCCTCCCATTCAAACTCATTACCTCTTTACTGGTTTTGGGTTCGGCCATGTCCTTAATAGCTTGAATTTGGTCAAGACTAGCTTCAATCCCTTGGGCACTCACAAGGTAGCCTAAAAACTTCCCCGAATGGACTCTGAAGGAGCATTCCTATGGGTTCAATTTCATTTGATATTTCTGTAGTATTCTGAACATCTCTTCTAGATCCTCAAGATGATTCTTAGCCTCGCCAGACTTCACTAGCATGTCATCCACATAAACCTCCATATTTTGACCAATCTGTTCTTTAAACATTTTGTTGACCATCCTTTGATAAGTAGCCCCTGCATTCTTTAGCCCGAAAGGCATTGTTTTATAGCAGTAGATTCCCCATTCAGTAATGAAACTAGTGTGTTCCTCATCCGGCTTGAACATGGGTATTTGATTGTATCCTGAATATGTGTCCATGAGAGATAATAATTTGTTCCCACTAGTTGCATCAACTAACTGACCAATTCACGGTAGTGGGAAATAGTCTTTCGAACAAGCTTTGTTCAAGTCAGTATAATCAATGCAAGTCCTCCACTTTCCATTCGATTTCTTCACCAACACTAGGTTCGCTAGCCATTTGGGTTAGTAGATTTGCCGAATAAACCCATTTTCGAGGAGTCTCTTAACTTCTTCTTTCAACGCATCAGACTGTACTTTATCTAAATGTCTCTTTTTCTGTCTGATGGGGGTTGCTTTCGGATTGATGTTTAGTGCATGACACATGACTGACGGATCAATTCCCACCATATCTGAATGAGACCAGGCAAATATGTCCTTATTGATCTTAAGAAATTGGATTAAATCTTTCTTCAAGTTGCTATCTAGTTCTTTTCCCACTTTGATTACCTTAGTGGTATCATTTGAATCTATGCATGCCTCCTCAAGGTCTTCTATGGGTTTTATTCTTTATGATTCTCCTTGGCAATCAAATTCAGTGACGATTGGGCTTTCTTCAGCGGAATTAGCATCGACTCTCTTCCTTTTGCCTCCAGAAAGAATGTACCTTTTATACATGTGCTTATTAGATTTATTAATTTTAATTTTTGCTTTGAATGTTGGATGTACAAATCCATCATCCGAAGGCTGAAAAATAGTGGAAGAATCAAAGTAAGCAGAAGACTCCCTTTTATATTGATCGATTGTAGCGAAATACATTTCTCGAGAGCTGAACTGCTCCCCACGAACTATGCCCCAACCTCTTCTTATCAAGAATTTCACCATTAGGTACTTCGGTGTGATAAATGCATCTATTTCATCAAGCACAGGTCTTCTAAAGAAAGCATTATAGTAGGATGGCTTGCTGATGATCACAAAAAGAGTCTCGAAAGTTCTGCAAAATGGTGGCACCCCATTTGCACTAGCAGTTTTACATGTCCTACCGGAGTTGACCCTTTATTGTTGAGTCCGAAGATTGGTTCCATGTTGGGCTCTAGCTTATCCTCAGGGATATTCATATGATCGAAAGCATGCTTAAAGATAACATTGACTGCACTGCCTGTATCCACAAGAATTTTAGACACGATGGACAGTCCAATTTGAGCTGTGATCATCAAGGGATCATTGTGTGGTGATGAACTCCTTTCTTCATCTCTTGAGGGGTGATGATAAGATTTGGCATTGGGATATTGAGTCATGGATTCTTCAATGGGGCTCTTCCTGGACCGAGAACATACCCTCTCTAGCCTCTTTAATATATTTGTTTCTTCCCCCGTTGTTGGTCCCCGCTAGATGTGGCCCACCATGAATTACATCGATCATGTTCAACGGTGGGCTTAAGCTCAAAGGACCTTCTTCTTCCAAAATGTTAACAGTATTATTCGAGAGCTTTTGTTGACCATCTCCCATTCGTGGGGCTTTCTGCTTGTCCTGAATGAACTCTTTTAAATGACCCTCACGAATTAGCTTTTGGATGATTCCTGCTAAGACTCTGCATTCGTCGGTCTTGTGACCATTTGCTTTGTGGTATGCATAGTAGTCATCTCCTTTTCTTTTCTCTGGGTGGTTCTTAGCCTTGAAGGAAGTTGGGAAATTAACTCTTTCCTTTGCCACAGCATAGACGTAAGACAATGGCTTGTTTAAAGCAATGGAGTTAGTAATAAGTTCTTTCCATCTCGCACTTTTATGCCCTTGATCCAGTCCAAATCTACCTCATTCCTTTTTGGGCATTGCTTTTCTTTTTGCATGATACAGCTCATCCATTCGAATGAACTTGTCAGCTTGAAAGTGGAAGTCTTGCAAATCTTTGCACCCATTAACAAAAAGTTGCTTCCAGAATGGAGTATTTTCTATCAACCCAGAGTGTACCGCTATGAGCTTATCACGGTCATTCATGTCCTTGGCCTTTAACGCTTCAGTATTGAAACTTTTAAGATAATCTCCCAAAGATTCCCCTTGCCTCTATTTTATATTAGCCAGAACCGTGTAGTCAATGGAAGGGTCTTTGCATATGCAAAACTGAGCAGATAATTCATAAGAAAATTGTTTCCACGAGTAGATGGTCTTTTCTCGGTATTGTATACACCATTTAGCTGCAGCCTCTTGGAGAGTGACAGGAAATAATCTGTATCGAACAACTCCTGATGCATTATATAGATCCATCTGGCTATCGAAAGCCATTAAGTGATCATCTGGATCTCTGATTCCATGATATTTCATAGTCGGAATCTTCACATAAGATGGAGTAGTTGTTGCCATAATTTCATCTATGAAGGGCGGCACTCGCTCGTTGCCATTCACATTTTTGTCCAAGGTCCTCTTCCCCTTTGTGTTCAACACATCTTTAATTGCTTTCTCCGCCGCATCCTATAGATATGCTTCGATGTCATGATAGTTTTTATGGTTTGGATAGTATTCCTTCGACGTTGAGCTACCGGATTGTTCAAGTTATTTATCCAACATCATTCCTTGATGATCGAGTTAATTTGAGGACACTCCTTCTTTTTTGAAGAGGTAAGATGATCTTGCTCTTGTTTTCATTTGAATGGGCCTTCAAATACCTTCTTAGTGAGACTACTTCGTCTCCATTTGTTGACCTTGTTGTTTTTGAGGATTTCTGAGATAACACCATCTTGAGAAGTTCTTGCATCTCTTGTAGTTGTTGTTCTAAGATCTTGATTTTTGTGGTGTTATCCTCTTGCTAAACTGATGTTGAAACTTGCCCGGGAATAACCCCCTCCAAATTGAAGGTTGGAGTTATGTTTTCTTTGAGGGTTGTAGTGTGGATGGCTTCTTCGTCCATTCTTCCGAGTCTCTTGGATTTCATTCTCCTACGACAGGTCAAATGATCAATAATTAGTCTATAAAATTGTAACAAGATCGAAGGTTCAAGCCCTCCTTCTAGCATCAAAAATGTTAACAAGAAAACTTGTCAACATACCCAAAGCTATGTGAATGGCAAATAAGATATTTAAAGGAAGATTGAAAGAAATTACTTCCTTCAAAACCTTCCCCCGACCAAGTTGACTTGGTCAAATCACTTTCGAAGGATAATTGATATATTGCTAGTGTATCATTGATCAAATTAATCTCTAAGATAATGGTAAAGGAGGAAGCATCTTATTCGAAACCCCCTATTCGAATGAGTGAAAAGTAGCTATTCATATTTATTATTCATCCCTTTCGACCATGTCGTAAGGTCCACTCAAACCCTTTCGATCAAGTTGGAAGGTCCGTTTTGCCTTTTAAGAGATGGAGCTGCTTTCGACTTCATTGGTTTCGTTCCTTTATAGAAGAATTCCTTCAAAAGGGTTGAAGATGTAGTCACGTGTATGTTCCTTTCAAAGGAATCCATCCTTAAATGATAACCTGTCATTCATGAACTAGATATCTTTCATAACATCCCTTTCGACCGGTCGAAAGGGATGTTATGAAAGATGATTTCGCCCTTCCGAAACAAATATAATTCACAATGGAGCAAGCTTCATTTGGTGTATTTGGTAGAAGATCATCTTGGATAAATGTAAGTTCTATAAATTTATCAATGTTGAAACATCATCATCTTTATTTGTCATCTTACTATGTTTATCATGATGATAATGTGTTTTGCATGCATTCTATTCAAGTTGATCCCACAGCTTTGCAAAAGACAAAAGGAAGTTAAGAAAATAAGATAGCATCATGTGCAATTGATCATTAGTCTAACTAATGATCATAATGATCTTCCTCATAATAGAAATCCTTAATGAATCTGCGCATTTCTCCCTTTTCATTAATCCAAAATGAGCTACAAGTTTGAGAGCTTTTTCCCCAAATAAATTTAGGGTTACAAAGATTTTGTTGTTGAAAAGTAGCGGAAGTAAAAGAAATGAGCTTTGGATTCCAAAATCCAGCCCCCAAAATCGGATCCCTTGGGTCTTATTTATAGATGCAGGTCGATCCCCTTCCACGCCAATGCTTTTGACCCAGTCGAAAGGTCACTTTATCTTCCGCATCATTCCTTTCGACATGGTCGAAAGGCCTCGTCTGCTTTCAATGTTGTCGAAAGGCTTTCCTTTCGAGTTCTCTAACTCGTCCTTGCGCTTCTCATCTTCTTATTCCAGACCTTTCAACCTTGTCGAAAGGGTCCTTTGTCCGCCTTTCGCTATTGTTAAGTTTTAAGTGTTCCTTCTCTCTGCTTTTTCCGAATTGCTTTCGACGTCGTCGAAAGGGCAACAGATGCGCTTTTCTCTTCGTTTTTGCCTTATAGTCATAAGAAGTTAAGATAAGAGCTTCTGACTTCGTCGATAGGTTATTTACTAGGGTTTCGAAGGTGTTGAAGTATTGATGATTCCGACGCGATAGGTAGCCTCTGAATGAATGCTTATGAATTGATGTGGAACCCTCTCCTGATGTCATTGGCTTCGACCAGTTCAAAAGGCTCAACTATTCTTTTAAAAGGGTTGTTTTGAGTAATTTAAATGAAGGCGAAACCTTTGGTTTCGAAAGGTTTAGCGCGCATATGAAAGGTTATTATTTATTGCTTCGAAAGGGGTTCCGAGCCCGTCCTTGCTTTTCTCTATATTCTCGAATCCATCTGCATCGAAAGGTTTGAATGAAGCGAGAGGGTAGCCCCGCTTTCTTTTTCATTTTTTTCGAAAGCTTTTTACAGTGTTTATCACTTGTGAGGGTGCCTGGTGTTTGCGACTCCTTCGAAAGCTTTCCTAATGCCTTCGAAGCATTCTTTCATGATCCTTGTCGCAACCCATGCCTGTAATTTCAATAGAGTCTGGCATTTTTATTAATCTCCTTCATACATTTGTTCTTAAGTGGATTTTATGGTTAACAATAACAAAATATAATGATAACGGAAGTGGGATTTAAAATTTTAGGTCATTACGACTATGATGGAGGGACGACGAAGAGGATGTAGGGACGGTGGAAGGAATGGACTGTTTTTCATTCTTTTATTATTTCTCAAAATGCGAAAAATAAAACAAAATTGTTTTCTATTTTATATGTTAGCATCATTTTCTCAATTGTTTCTTTTCTAAAAATACATGCGTCGTGTATACATTTTTTGGGTGAAAACGCAACTAAAAATAACAAACCAAACGGGGCCTTATATTTTCGATAATTAATTATTATAGTGGAATGATACTATAATTAAATATAAATTATATATGTATAATTAAATGATATATATATATATATTAATAAAATAATAAGTATTATATATAACATGTTCGGCTATACATTTGACTTATATTTATATATAATTGTTATTTAATATTTAAATACATACATATAACCAATCTAGCTTGTGACAACATCAATACATATAAGAATCGTCAACTAACTAACAATATAATAATAATATATGTATACGATGAAATTTTATTCAAAAATTATAAAATATAATTCAAAAAAACATACATAAACCAATGCCTTGAAGCACACCTTGTAATGATGAACTATCTCTCCTTTGAAAGCTTTTCAATTCGGCAAACTGCTAATTCTTGAACCGTTGACCTTTGACTATCAGACAGTAATCGACTTTGAATTGATTTGAGCTTGATATGATGGGGCACCTAAGGCATGAAGTTGGTCATCAATAGAAGGAAGGAATGGTAGCAAAAAGGTTCCTTTTAATTAGGGTTAAAGGTGTGTAAATAGTGAATGGAAGAGAGAAAATAGTGGATCGCATCTCATACAAGTTCTCCCTCAATCTGGGATACCCAAAAACCAATAACTCTACCCTAATTGAGCCTCCCTTTATTTCCATATTTCAGCCGAAAATCGTACCCATTATGATGTCCAAGATCCCATTTAAGCACGTAAACAATATTATTTAATTAAATCCAATTTAATTGCTTATCGATATCGTATATCGATTGACATATTTATAAATATCATAAATAATATTTATTCCTTAAATCAAATTTTATAATTAATTTTTATAAACATTAATTAATTTATAACAATTATAAACTAATCAAACTGTCTGGTCAAAAAAAATTCATCATTTCGGTTGTGTGACTCATCATGTGTAAATTTAGTTAGCGATTAATACCGAACTATTCGAATATTAACGTTCACACGTAACTTAGCTGGTGGTGTTACATTTTGGCCAAATTTATCACTTATTTGGTTTCGGTAAAATCCAAGTTCACTTGTTAAGCGGTATCCGTTTGTGACTTTTATTTACATCAATTCTTATCGTTAAAACAATATCATTTTGGACTTATGGAATTTGGTAATGGTCAAAATTCCAATATCGTTCATATTCAACTTTATAGTCCAAAAATAAAGTACTTGGTTCAATAATAACAATTATCATTACCAAACTGCTCTAGCCAAAGACTTTGACTTTGAGTTGACTTGAGTTGACCGTGATACTAATACTAACCCCATATAACTGAGGAGACCGATCCTCTCTTGAATAGTGCTTTACTTCCAATACTTTCACTCGATCCGACTATAGTCACTCGATGGGCGTTGTGCCATGATTTGACTATAATCAAAGCGGAGCTTTCATATTGAAGATCCACATTATTCTCAAGTCGAGAGAGTTACGTAAATCAGTCACATCGATATTTTCTGTTTGACTTTAGTTATATTAACCAATAAAAAACTATCGGTGAGTCATTCTATAGGTATCCAATAACTATTAGTATGTAACCCCTAGGTGCCCCTTAGCAGTCATGGGTAATACACTGTCCAACATTCAGAGAGCGTTACAACTTTAGTTTCATCGAATACATCAATATCTAGTCCCGATGCATCTTGACTAGGAACGTTTAAAATGGTATATTTGTTTTCACTGTGATAAATTACTCAAGATTACACACTTTGTAACTACTATCACAAAACATACCATTTATGGATTTTCTATAAAATATACTTTTAATTAAATTAATTAATTAATATAACACATTATATCAAGTATATAATATAAAGAAAAAACTTTTATTTCGAACAAGATTGGTTATTGAGTTAGATATATGTAACAAGTTACATAATTGCTCCTAGGGCATACCCCTAACTTTATCAAGTTGATTACTTTAGGCAAGTATGGTGAGTGTTTGATGATGGTGAGGCTTGACATTTAGAAATGCAGTTTGGCGAATGGGCGAGTATGCAAGGCCCATACAGAAATGACGAAATATGAATTGTGTGTTTGGCTTTGGATATTGTAGTCTCGGTAATGTATAAATGTATAGCTGGAGATACGAATACCTGAATCTTATAGTGCATGTGGCGGGTCTTTGATTCATGGTATTGACGTGACGTTCTCCTATAGAGCACTGAGGCTAGTCCAGAAGAGTTTTAATGTGGACAACAGTCGACCTATAGCACACATGGCGGGACTAGGCGTGAGTCCAATGCGTGACTATCCTTTATCGCACGTAGCGAGACAGATAGTCGTAGACGTGTAATGTAACACCCATAATTTCGATTAACATTATTTAGGATATTTAATTAGATATAAATAAAATAATGTAAAATGATAAGAAGAATGAAATTTGGAAATTAATATGGGTCGAACCTTAATGAATTAGCAAGAATGGTTATAACTTAAATTAGAAGGAGGAACTTATGTGGAGGATAAAATAGGAATATGCACATTTCCTAAACATAGACCCTTATACTTTCATCTCCCTCGTTCACATTCATCTATACAAACTAAAGTAAATACAAGGTCGGTCATTACTAAGGAGTTCAAAGAGGAAGAAAAGCTAAGAAATCAAGATTTAGCTTGAGGAAACCAAATCAACACTCGATTCTCATCCTTATTTATCAAACCAAGGTGAATAATAGTTATCCATCTCACCATTTGCATGTTCGTTTCGATTTTATGATCAAACCCGAACCTTATGATTGTTTTATGCCATATTTTGAATGATTTGTTGAATATATGCTTGAATGATGAATTATTTGATTTATTATGAAATTATTTAATAGGTTTTAAGAGTGAAAATCTGGTTTGTGACATCCACTCGACTTGAAATTTTGATATGATGTTAGAAACATTATTTTAGAAGTGGGTTTTTAATTTCATGATTTTCCAATTAAGTATGAATATTTAATGAATTTCTTAAGTGAGGAAAATGGTTTGTTTCGAGTTTTAATTGTTAAAATAATTAAATAATATTTTTGGTCCAAATTTTTTTATATGTTAAAGAATATGATAATGATTTATTGTGATTTTTGGAGATTTTTCCCAAGTGTTTATGAATTTATTAGGCTAAAAAAGCTTAATAATTATATTAAAATATTAATATAAAATTATGCTTTGCAAAAATGTTTCGGAATGTAATTTTTGATCTATAGCAGTTTTTTTGAAAAGGATTTGATAAAGAAAGTTATTATCCAATAAGAATTTGACAATTTATTGGAGTTTGTGAAAAAATATTGCTTTTTAAAGAAATAAAATAGCTTTTATGTTAATTGCGATCTTGTCATGCTCTGTTAATCAATATCGTAGTCCATCTATGCTGCATGCCGTCACTAACCTTTAGGGAAACATATGATATCAACCTCATTGATATGCAATGGTTCCACTAAGGTTAGGGCTTATATATCAATGCCGGCATTGATACCTTTGATATTAGTAATGCCGCATATGTTCTATGCCACATGTTTTATACCACATGTTTTATAGTGACGTTGATAATACCGCAAGTTTTATAGCGATATTAATGATGCCACTAGTTTTCAATATCAACTCCTTATGATTTCAATGTTGCATATCGTCCGCGCCGCTAATTTACCTTTTAAGCATTGGCTATACTATGGCTGTAGTGCCACTATCGGTACTTTCGACATTGGTTTTATACGGCAATGTTGCCGCTATTTTCTTATACCGTCGTGTTTTGGCCATGATGCCTCTACAGGTTATTTTCGACACTGATTTTATATGGCAATGATGCCGCCTAACCTAAATTTCGACATTCCCATATTTCTAAATTTTAAAGTTTTATACTATGCAAACCCATAACTATGTCGTTTATAGTCAGCAACCTATATTCATTTATGATATGCTACATAATTGGTTTTGGTCTTATGACCTTATGTTTTATAAATCAGATGCTTTAACATGGTTTCGATATAGGAGGGTGTAATAATCCCATAGCGGCTATATCAATGCCGCACTTTATCATTACAATGGTATTATTATATATGGCTTCATAGCCTATGGTTTTGAGTTGCGATAACCTCTAAATGACTTCGAAATTCATCAGTTTTATTTTATAAAAGCATATATATATATATATATATATATATATATATTGGCATAATATTTTGGATAAAGTAAAGGGCCATAGTCTCCTTGTCTTAAAGTATGATTTTAAGGGTTAAATCAATTATAAAAACTTGTGTTTTCAAGGAAATAAAAAGAGTATTTAGTCCAGAATTTTACTAGAAAGATTATTCTTATCGTCGTTAGATAAATTATGATAGGATGAATTGACTCAAAGATTAGAAAACCAGATGAGACTGGTGTAGGGTCGTACTCTATACTTCAAACTATTAGCCCTAACTGATATTAGTCCAAAATTCCAGTGCGTGGAGCTTCGTCAAGGGTAAGACTAAAAGTAGGTTTACGCATAGAAAGACATACATAATGATGAGATAGGTTATTGGTTGGCCTGCAAAACCATTAGGATCAGAATGACAAAGGAATAGTAAGTTTGGGTGGACCGTCTAGTTTTCTTCTAACAGTAAGGTAGAGAATTTGATATTTCTGGTAGACCCGAGTCAGCCATATATGTTTGTAGTTACGCTGAGAAAACTCTGATGTAGGATAGATAATCCATTTATTTAGATTGATTGGTCATGATTACCCAGGTTCCATTTATTTAGTTTAACTATTATGGTTGCATGTGCTTGATTTATAAAAGACATATTTTGAGGATACTAGTGAGAGAAAAACTCGTTCTGCATAGCGGCGTGGTCTTACTTGATATCTATTAACCGAGATGGCGCATTATTATTCACACAAGACTTTTTGTCTGACCCGAAGTTTTTCCCCTTAAACTCTCAAATATTCATTTGAGTAGTTCGAGAGTGAGGTTTCCAAGTTATTTAGGTTTGACGAATAAAGCTTTCGAAGACGTGCAGGTGGCAGAGCTAGCTATATAGGCGTCTATTTATGTCCGTTGTGTTATCAATTTGTTTAAATGTATGTAATGACAGAAGTTGTATTTGTTAGTAGTAAACTTTGATCAACCAAGGGGCATCTTCATACATCGCTTTTGGAATATTTTGCAATAATTACATTTTTATCTCAACTCGTGCAACGTTTTGGGATTATGCAATGAATATGGAAATTATTTAATGAAATTTATGTTTTGAAAATTTTTTATACTCCTATGCTTTGATGTTAATGATACTATCAGCTTATCTCATTTTGTTACGAGAGAATAATACTATTAATGACTGTAGCATCAATAACGCTTATTTTCAGACCTTAGAATGGAGGATGTTACAGCTTAGTATCAAATCAAAGGTTTATGTAAAGCTAAAAGAATTTTAAACTTAAAAGAGTTTTTGAAAACGTAATCCAAATGAATCAAAAAACGATACTGAGACAAAGGGTAATGCTATAGGAACGTATTTGTATTTGCTATATATAAGCATATGTCTTATCTCTATTCTTTTATCCCTCTTAGACCGTATCTTATTAAGGTTCGAATGCATATTTAGGGAAAGTAAGATGGAGATAGAAAACGGAAAAGTAAATCTCGGTGGAGATAGCAGCACAATCAATGAAAATGTGAGGCCCAATACTAGAAGAAATCTGAATTGACAAACAGCTGTTAATGTGAGTGCTGGAACACTGCCCGTGGATATGGCTGCTCAATGTTGTTTTGAATCCCTTGCTAGAAAAATATGCATTACCACTTGGTGCGGAGACCTAACCTGAATTTATATGAAGGAGACAATGTCAGCTCAAAGAGACTTGAAACGACAATAATAACAAGTTTAATATTACATTTTCTACGCTTGAACGACAAACTCTCTTTCGCATCATATGTAAACTAGAGGCATTATATGAACACCCCTACATCATAACCAATCTATGGAATTTACGCTGTGATTTAAAATATATCCACCTCCACGTTTGAAAGGTGAAGGGAGAGAAACCTGGTTTAGGTAACAAATAAGTATGCTGATATCCAGTACATGGTACGTGTGTAGGAAAGTATATATACACAACTTTTTTAGTTTTTCCAAAGTGATTAAGCATTGGTGTGTTGTATGAATAGTTTAACAAAACACAGTAAGAATGTAAGATCAAGCCTCAATAAAATACATAACAAATAAACAGCCCCAGTAGCGAGTGATTGATTTTTTTTTTTCCCCTCTACAAATAAAATACATACCAGGCCATTCTTCTTCCCAACGGATTTACAACCTTACAACATAAACACATCAAAAAACAATAGATCTCTACATCAAGGAAAAAAAAAATCATTCCCTTCACTTCCAAAGTTCTTCCATAGGAATTCCACGCTCGCGAGCGACATCACTGAACTGCCTCATTTTCTGAACTGCAACCACAGTCGCTCTGGCATTGTTTAGTGCATTGTCACTTCCGAGTTGTTTTCCAAGTGCATTCTCTACACCTGCCATTTCAAGTACGATTCTCACTGCTCCCCCTGCAATGACTCCTGTACCTGGAGAAGCTGGTCTCAGCATCACCTTTGCTGCTCCATAGTCTCCATCAGCTCTGTTCCATACATTAGATCAAACAACATATTAAGTTTACTCCCTTAGTGACCACTGTAGCAGTGTTGAGATATATTCAAAAGGACTTGCAACTCGAACAAGACTATACTTTAAACTACTCCAACAACTATATGAACTGTTAATTTTACTTTAGCTCTGAAAGGCCATTTCCTATGCCAAACACACATCTAATGTATCATTTCCAACTGCATCCACCAACATTATTTGAGTCCATAATCCATATCAACGCATCTCCTAATCATTATCACTTCTATTAAACGCAAACTAAACCTCAAATTCACAACCGTCAATCAATCACCTAGTACAAAATATTACGCAAAAATTATGTGTATGGAGAAAAATAAATAAATCCCTGTATGCATAACCAATAGCATACCCTCTAACATCAATAACCTATATCTATGATCTACGATCACCATTGGTTAATCGAGTGTGACATCCGATGTAACACTAGGTCACCAATAAAGTGAACAAACGTAAACAATCATGTAAAAATAAAACATTTGAATGCCAATCAAATCATCTATATTCAAAGGTCTAGTCCTGCGTCATAGTCACTGGTGTGCATGTTTTCAACACACATTTGTATATATAAAATGAGGGTATCTTATTATCACAATTTGAAGCAATGAGCTTTTGATCACTTGGTTCTCATAGTATATTCACCATTCAACTTTTTGTAATTTATTTATTTTGATAGAACGTGTGTTTGTATATTCCACAAAGAACAAACTTTTTAATGGGATGCCAATCACAAAAGTAACCTATAATACGCTTATATAGTCATCCTCCCTTCCCAAAAATTCTGCATCAGCCCCTGCACATCATCCACTAACTAAAATTTTCAACACATTGACATTACTGCTAACCAAATTATCAATACCAAATACTGACAGCTAAATTCATTATAAGAACCATGACAGTGTTTCTCCTAAAAATATCAGCAACTATCTTGAAAGTAAATGATCATCTGCTACCAACTTGATGCTAGGGGTTAACATATGTATTAAATACAAACCCCTCACTTCAACCAACAATGGAGGGAGAGAGGTCTCCAATAAACTGGGTACAATATATCGGTTGCATGAATATGGTACAAGACTCTATAACCATAGTCATTCAAATTTATCAACTGTAAAATTTTAAGCACAAAGCTATTAACAATTAATTAATTCCAACATGCATCTCATCCAGCTAAAGCATACAAGTACGAGTGGAATCCCAATTGATCACATTGTGTATTGAAAGGCCAGTGCACGCCGCTTCAAGAGTTTGAACCAATCTCGAAACAGTTTGTTACTTAAACGTACGTTTGATTTGTTACTTTATGTAGTTTTAAGTAAATTAATTCAAAAAAAAAATCCAACAACAAGTAGAATCCGGATAAAATTTGATCGTAAACGAAAAATAAGGCAAACAAGGTTTTCTTACTAACAATTTATTTACTTATTTATTACATGTATCAAAAACTTATTACAGACCCATGTTTATTTTTGCAACCTTAGTTGTCACGCTGTATTTTGTGATCATAATTTCTTTTCTTTTTTCCCTTTCATTTTTCTTTTCTTTGAGAAAAAATTATAAAAATAAATAAATTTTGGACCACCATAAAATATGGTGACACGATTCGAATAGGTTTGTCAATAGGTACCCGAAATATTCGAAATCCGTCCGCATCCAAAAAACGGATGAATGTCTGATATCCGGATGCAGATACGTAGCCATATCTGAAAATTTTCCATCCGGTTTTTGTTAAGATTATAGTTAATATTTTGTGTATTTTAGTACAACGATAGACATGTGTTAATTTTTTTATTAAATTAATAGTCTGTATTATATGAATTTAATACATATTAATTGCTCAAAACTATTTATTATCATCTTATTTATTTATTTTTCACACTTTTATAATCAACGGGTTCAAAAAAATTAGGCTAAATAAATAAATTATTTATATTTTTCGATTTATCATTCGTCGGCGGATAGAATAATTATCCGATACCCGTTCGTATCCGCGAATGCGGATATCCGATATCCAAAAATGAATTTGGATGCGGATGCGCATATGCACTATCCGTATCCAAAAGTATCCGTTTACAAGCCTATATTCGAATCCTACTGTTATAAAATACAGTGTGGCAGCTGAAGTGGTAGAAACAGTCTAATTGGTGATGAGTTTTGAAGCATGCCAGTTTTGTTATTACAAGCCAAAAGTGGCCTAAAAGCCAGAAAAAGATCTCTAGAAAATCGAAAATTATTCTACATTGTTTGAACCGGATTGGTAATATGAAGAAGGATGGGAAATTTTAGCTTATCAAATTTAAAATTTAATATTACAGGTACAATATAGAAATCCACCAAAAATCAACCTACAAAAAGATAAGATGCAGCAAAATCACCTATGAGGGAATGTAGAATATTTGGTCAAAGGCACAGCAATAATATTCCTCCTAGCATTGGTAGCAGACTTAGCAATGGCATCCACAACCTCCTTTGCCTTGCCCACACCAACCCCGACCTTTCCCTTCTTATCCCCAACCACGACAATCGCCCTAAAGCTCATCTTCTTCCCTCCCTTCACAACCTTTGTAACCCTCCTCACCTGCACGACCCTCTCCTCGAACCCATCGTTCACTTTCTCTCTCTTCTTCCTCCCCAAACCACTCGCGTTCTTTTTAATCTTCGAATCCATCACATATATGTCGTTTCCCAGTACGCTGTACCCGCTGTAAGCGGGTCCGTAGATCTCCTCGTAGGCGGCGGCAATTTCGTCGTCGGATTCGGGTGGGAGTTCATCGAAGGAAGGAGGAGGGACGTAGCCTTCGGGTGGGGATGGCGGGTCGAAGGGGATTTCTTGGTTAGGGTTTACGTTCTCAGAGAAGGTGGTGTCGATTTGGTTTTCAGATGTGGAGCGAGTTAGAGTGAGAATAGGTTTGATGGGTTTTCTGAAGTATAGGTGAGTGATGGAGGAAGTGAATGTGGACGCGGAAGGAGAAGGGAGAATGGAAAGTGAAGAGAAGGAAGAGGTGATGGAACGAAGAGATGCCATCAGAAGAAGAGAGAGAGGAAAGAACAGAGAAACGGGCTTGGTTATCTTCTTATCTTCTGAATGTGAAGTGAGCCACTTAGAGCATTCCCACTCAGGTAGGTTGGTTGGGTTGGTTGGCAGCAACCCCCATCGGGTCGGGTCATGGCTCTGTGCGACAGTGGTTGCCAAGGCAAGCTGGGTTTAGAATAGAGGTGGGCATTTAACCGACTTAACTGATTTACCGATTTACCGAGTTAACCGACATCGATCGAACCGACTTAACCGAGAATTTCGGTTAATCGATGTAATGGTTAATCGACCGACCATAACCGAACATTTTCGGTTTGGTTAACGGTTAATGAAATTTGCTCAATCGGTTAATCGTTAACCGACCAAAAAAGTTTAGTTTTTTATTAAAATGAAATGGCTGCCCAAAACCAACCCATCTGCAAACAATGCATACCCGAACCAGATCTAATCCAATTCCAATCCAGCGTGCCTTAGTATTCCTCTTTCCATATCCAAACTAGCATGCCCTAGTATTCCATTTTCCAGATCTAATCCAATCCTCATTTTCCAGATAAAATAGAATAAACGAGAAAACTCAAAACGTAGATCTAATATATTCGCTGATCTCGTCTGCTAAATGTCGATTTTAGTCGCGATGCTTCACGATGTTAGCGACGACCACCACCATCATTGAGTTGTTGCAGTAATTAATGGCGTCAATATGGTAATGAAAGATCTCGAGTTTAGTTTTTTAGAATTAATTCTTAAGTTTTAAATTGACTTATCTCAGTCACTTAGTCCATCTACTGTAGTTTTCTTTTAATTGATTTAACATATTTTGGTTTGTGATTCCATTTTTGTTCGCTTAGAGTTCTCGGCACCCATTAGTGGTTGTGTTGTTGGCGATTATTTTATGGTAATTGGTTGAATAATAATCTGAATAATATAGTTTGAATATTATCACTTTCATTTTTATCTCCTTTCTTCTGCAATTAGTATTTAAGTGATCAGAAACACTATTAAGTAAAATATATGAAAGGTGCAATTGAATTAAAGGATTACTATATGATATGAAAGGTTACAGAATGAACATAGAACTCCTAATTGGCTTTGGTTGAAGTCATCATTGCGGATTCTTAGTATATATATTGTGATTCTTTTCTCTGCTTTTTAGCACAACAAGGTGATACTGCACCTTATATATAAAATATAAACTTGAGCAATTGTCTTTAAATTTGTAGATGTTCACCTTTTGACAATTGTAGGTTGTGACAGCCTATGTGTGAGTACTTTGTGCGAGCATCTGTAAAGAGTTATGTGTATATTTTTATGTGTGTATTATGTGTGTTCCCCTATCTGCCTGGTTATACTAAATGAAAGATCATCTAATATATTAAGTTCTACTATCAGCCTGTTACTTCTAGTTTGTTACTTGTCGATTTCAGTTGTATGCTTTGCTATGTATACTTCCTATATTTATTGTATTTGCAATTCAGTAGTCATATACAAATTACTAATCTTTTGAATATGTTAACTATTTTACTTGTATGTGATTTTCAGTTACTAGTTTATTTGCAGTATATATGTGTTTATCTTATATGTTTATTAGCCATATATGTGTAATAACAGTTTAATATGAATATGACAATGTGTATTAAACAACATTATCTGTTTGGTTACATATTGTGTACTAAACTGGTTTATGCCATTATCTATTTGTTCACTTATATGCCATTATCTCTTTAGTCAAGTGGACGAAGTGGATTTTCCTTTGTATCAAAAAAACATTACTTGGTGGCGCGTGCAGCTTTTCTCCTCAACTTCTTTAATGTGTCTGAAAAATATTGGTTGGTTATACATATCTATATTTGTTTAGCTTCTGATAAATTATATGTACATTGATGATTGTAAGCTCATACCAATAGGCTACAACAAAATAAATGGTCATTTTCTCGACACTGATATCTTGATGTATATGAAAGAAAAAAACGAAGAATGGAAATGATTGAGAAGGAAACACAGGCAATGGAAACACTACATTACTTTGAACAGACTTGGAGAATGGGGACAAAAGTTGAAGAACAGAGAATGAATAATGGACTAAGAACTGTAACTAAGCTAAGAACTGAATTAGTAAATTATATGTTTGTTGAAATTGGACTGAATTACTAATGTAATTTAATAACTGTGAAGTATGTAATGATTCTTGTAAGTTGTAATGTACGAACTAAGGACTGATGTATGAACTAAGTAGCTGAGAACTGAAGTATCAAGTATGAACTGAAGTGATGATGTTTGTAATCATGTACTGTATGAACTAATGATGCATGTAATGTATTGCATCATCTATTGCTAGTATTAATATATGAACTGAAGCATCATGTATTATTAATGGATGAATTGAAATACCGAAGTCTGAAACTGTATATATAAGTATATGTGTTGCAACTTTTTTGGTTAACCGGTTTGTTTAACCGGTTAACCGATTAACATGAACGGTTAACCGTTCAGGTTAATCGGTTAACCGGTTAAATAAACCGGTTAACCGCGGTTAACTTTTATCGGTTCGGTCGGTTAATCATAACCATAATTACCGAAAACTAGTTAACCGAACCGTTATTGTTTTACGGTTAACCGAAAAAATTAACCGATTAAGTCGGTTAACCGACCGTGCCCACCCTAGTTTAAAAGACTTAAAGCCAGCTAAGTCTATGATGTGTCAACGACAACGGAAAATATATATATATATATATATTAATAATGAATATTAGGCACACTTCCCTAAAACCAAACTTAATTCAAAGCCTTGTCAAAAACCATACTTTCTATGTTTCTGTTTTTGTTTTACGCCTATTTTTTCCCTAAGTTACCCCTGCGCTTCAAAGTCGAGCCGTGGTTCTTCTTCTTTAGTTTCTTCTGATCGAATTGAAAGCCAAGCTGAGTTTTCTTCAGACAAGTGTTTAATTCTCGTTTTCAATAAAAAAACTACAACTATTTGAAAACGAATTAATCTTGTTTACAAAAATATGAATTGTTTTTTATTTTTTATGGATTGTTGGTGTTGTTTTGATGTTTAAATTCATTAATTAATTAGAATTGTTGCGGTTTGATATTTGAAGTTATGTGCATAAATACTGCAAATGTTACATAGAATAACATTCATACAGTTCTTTTCTGCAAATATTTTTAATAGTTGCTCGAAAACAGCAATTTTTAAGATTATTCGCAGACATTGGTGCAAATTTTCATAATAATTGCAAAAAAGTCAGCAAATATTGGAAATATTTGCATATAAATACGCTTTTATTTAGGAATTTCCCTCTGCAATTATTCACTTAAAATTTAGCATATATTCATAATATATACTTGCTGAAAAATCAGCAATTATTCCCTTAAAAATATTTGTATTCATCTTTGTATGCAATTATTCAAAATAATTGCAGAGATGTATGCAATTATTATGTATAATTGCATGTATGTCGGCAATTCTTCTGAATAGTTTGCATGTATATCTTAAAAATATGCAATTATTCTCAATGATTGTAGAGGTTGGTGCAAATATTGTGAATAACAATAGAAAATAACTGCTGAAAAATCTGCAATTTTTAAGAATATTTGCAGACATTGGTGCAAATATTCAGAATAATTGCAGAAAAGTCATCAAATATTGGAAATTTTTGCATATAAATATGCATTTCTGTAAGAATTTTTGTCTGCAATTGTTAATTTCAATATATTGCATTAGGAAGATGAAATCTTCAAAGAATACATGCATAAAAACTGCATTTACTGAGAATACTTGTAAATATATGCATTAGAAACTACAATTAGTGAAAATACATGCATAAAAATATGTAAATATTCCAATTTTTGCAATATTTCTACATGTATTCTCAATATTTGCAGAAAAATATGCAAATATTGAGAATACTTGCATAAAAAACTTTTGGATTAAAAAATCTAATGCAAATATTATGAATATTTTTTCTTTTTTCTACAAATATTATGAATAATTATAGTTATGGCTGCAATTATTCTTAATAATTGTAGAAAAATCTACAAAATTTGAGAATATTTGTTAATAATACTGCAAATATATTCAGTACTTCTGTAAAAAAAAATATAGTGAAAACAATGGACACATCCCTAAAATCAAACTTAATACACAAAACATCCTCTTCATAAAAAAGATATAAATTACATCCCTATTTTCAAATACTACAATTTTCTTCCCTACAATACTACTCTTCTCCGTTGCAGCAATGTTGATTCTTCATACATCTGCATGTTATTCTCACATCCGTAATTAAAATTTGCATAATTATCAATCTTTAAAACGCAATAACTTCTTGTAGAAACGACGTATTAACAAATCGTTTTCACCATTAAATTACAAATTTTATTATCCTTCTAACGAGTGGCATTGTGCATATGTAAAAACAAAGGCAATATTTATGCAATATTTGCAAACATTTCTGCAACTTTATGCAATAATTGCCGACATGTCTGCAATTATACCATAGAATTGCAGAAATGTCTGCAGTTATATGCAATAGTTGCAAATGTATACAATAATTGTTGTACCATATAATTGCAGAAATGTCTGCAATTATATGCAATAGTTGCAGCTATATGCAATAATTGCAGACATATCTGCAATTATACCATATAATTACAGAAATGTCTACAATTATATGCAATAGTTGTTTGCAACTTTATACAATAATTGCAAATATGTCTGCAATTATATCATATAATTTTAGAAATGCCTACAATTATATGCAATAGTTGCAACTGTATGCAATAATTGCAGACATGTCTGCAATTATACCATATAATTGCAGAAATGTCTGCAATTATATGCATTAGTTGCAAATTTGAAGAAGAATCGAAGATGTTTAAAATTTGTAGAATAGTTTGCAAATATATGAAATAATTGCTCTTTTACTGCAAATATGATTTTTTGGTATCAATAATGGATCTCATTTTAAAGATCATAAATTTTTTGATTTTTTGGTGAAAACGGTATGCTGGTCTGATGTTTCTACAGAAGTTATACGCATTTGAAATGTTAAAAGCGTAAAGGGTGTTTGGGTCTTTATGCGTGCGTGAATTTTAAAATAGGGACCAAAAACTTATTTTAAAAACGGAGGGATGTTTTGTGTATTTTCAAACTTTACCAGGAATGTATGCCAAACGCACCCAATAATATGTGTTGAAGCTGCAAGTGTTTTTAGCAAGTATTCATTATTTTTACTTTCATATGTCATTATTATGAATACTTGTGGATATAGCTGCAATTATTCTGAATAAATGCAGAAAAATCAGCAAATATTGTGAATTTTTGCTTACAATACTGCAAATATGTATAATTTTTGCAGTAAAACATGTAATAATATATGTGAGAGCTGCAAGAGTGTTTTATCAAGTAATCAAATTTTTTACTGCAAATTTTCTATGTATTTGCAATTAAAACTGCAAATATTAAGAATATTTGAAGAAAAAGCTGCAAATATTATTAGTATTTGTATTTTTAGCTGCAAATATTCTTAAATTGTTGCTGATATTTATAATTTTTTAATTTTGTGAAGAATGAATTCGTTTTCATATAAATTACTGTTTTCTTTTGCTATTTCAATTTTAATGTTTGATTTTGATGTTCTAATTGATTATAGTTTCCATTATTTGATTTCAGATTCTTCTCGAGTAATTAAAATGAGTATTTGGTTTCGTTTTCTTTCTAAATCAGTTTTCTAGTCACATTGATTTCAGTTTATTCACTAGATTATGATTTGATTTTGTTTACTGATTTCATTTTCACAGGAACGATGAAGTGCAGAGAGAAATTACAACGGAAGGGTACTTTTGTCTTTTAGATGGTCCGATTTTAAAAACAGGGACCGGAAACTTATCTAAAAAATGGACGGATGTTTTATGTATTTGCAAACTATATGAGGGATGTATGCCAAACGCTCCCTAAAAAAACATCATTGCCACTTAGCTGGTTTTAATAAAGATGACTAAATGGCAACGGTCGCCTTTTGTTTTTACCATCGTCATACTTTTTATTTACACTCTATATGTATTATCATATTTGTCCATTCATACTAATTTACTTTTCAAAAAATTCTTATCCTCCTTTAATATTTCTCATTTTCTACCCCCAAAATTACGGTAATATCAAAATAAATAAATAAATGTCAACTACCTTCCTATTCCAGTTTTTAATCACAACATAATCTTGAGAATCGAAATTCTCATCGACAAAATCAAAATATGTTCTATTCACAAGCAAATCAAGCTCAATATCAATCCTAAAATTATCGACGACAACTCAAAAATTTGAATTTCGATTTTGCACAGCAAAATCTGAATTATTATCATTTATCACAAAACCAAAATTTCAACCATTCGAAACAAAATATGAATCACCGCCAAAATTCTAAAATACGAATTACTCACAAAATTCTTCATTCGAAACTAAATTTTGACTACGACTTAAATTACCTGTCTTCTAATAGCCAACATCGATCAATGGTACCTTACCAAACTCAATGTGATAAGAAATCTGAATGATTAATTCGATGACTATGATGGTAGAAATTGTGAATTTCCATTTGAAAATGATGAAACCAAACGAATAGGATGTTTCTGGGATTCCTGGTTCATTTATTTCTCATGGAAGAAAAAGAAAACTGATGGAAATTAATATAATGAGTCCCTAATTGATATTGGAGGTCCATTACTAAAGGCCCTCAAACAACGAAAATGGTCCTCGGGAGAGCAATTTTGATTAGCTTTTTGTTGGGTCTAATGTTCTAAACATAAGAAGAAAGGAACAAGCCAAACCGAAAGTTATTTTTTGTAATTCTGTTTGCTATTTGTTCAACTTCGACATCATAATAATCTTCCAAGAACCGTTGATTCATTGAAAACTCAATGGAAAAGAATTAAACACTTTTCGACCATGGAAAGAAATAATGTTTGGGTTGCATGCAAGAGCACAAAGTGAGGTAAAAGACTTGGATTTGGTAATGATTTTATTTTTTATATTAAAATTGTGAATTACTTATCTCATATCGGTTTTAATAGTTTTTCATCAACTACAGCTTCATTAAGATAATGCGTTGAATTTGGCTGAACATAATAATCAATCATTCAACCTGCAATGTTGTTAGACTTTCTGTCAACCGAGGACCAAGGGTGTCGAGTGGAACGTGAAAATTCAGTATTGCGCTTCCTTCCTAGAAAGATGACCGATGAATCTAGTCCCAAAAGTTCGGATGCACATGATGACACACCCTTCAACACTAGTACGGGAAAGAGCCCACCGGGTAAGTATAAACCGAAGAAGAAAACCATCACTGATTACACCGCTCACTATGAATCTATCATTGAGCGTATGGCAGTTGCGAAAAATGCAAATAAGTTTTACGTGAAATCAAAAGAGGCGAAGAGCCTTGAGAGGGAAATGGAAAACAACGACGTTATGTTGAGAATCATTAGCTAAGAATTGACGAGATGTCGTTAAGAAAAGAAAAATTAGCTCAGCAATAAAGAGCTAATGATATGACTCCTCTTAATTGCTACCTAAATGAACTCAATCCTATGTAGATGTTGTACATGGAAAAGCAAATTGAAGAATATCAAAGACATCAATGAGGGTTGTAGGAATTGCTGTTATTACATCTTATCTTGTACTTTTATTTGTATTGTGATTAGTATTCACATTGTTGTATCTTGAAAGCATTTGGCTACTAATGTTTAAACTATATTTCAAGAGTGAAATCTATTACATCCAATTTGATTCGATGATAAAGTAAAATACATAAGAAATGGAAACATATACTCATATATGAAGTACAATAAGTTAACTGTAGATACAAGAAGAAAACTGGAACATATAACAAGATAAGAAGAGAAATATGCAAATCTAAACATCGCTTCAACTAATGGTTTCCTATATGTTCCCAATAGTGTTCCATTAGTTCCTCTCTTAAATCAACATAAGCTTGTAGATCCTCTTATATCTTCGATCCTTTCCATGTATTCAGCAAAAGTATTTGAGTCTTTGTAAGGTCTTTTTTGAAATGTCAAAACAATGTCGGGATAGTTCTTAAACTAAAGTTCATATCCACCATATTCTTCTTTGACAATCATGTTATATAAAATAATATAACAGTAGATGATATCAGATAATACATCGGGATCATGGTAGTTTACTTCTTCCCTTTAGATGTGAAGCCTACCTTGAAGCATTCCGAATGCACGTTCAACATCCTTTCTCAAACTCCCTTGTTATTTTGTAAAATTTTCTTCCTTTGCATTATTTGGTTTTTAAAAGGCTTGGACTGATGTTTTTCATTTTGGATAAATTCCATCTACTAGGTAATAACCCATGAATGATTATGTTCTCCTATTTTGTAATTGCATGGAGTGCTAAGTCGTTGAATAGGTCGTTAAATAAAGATGACTGTCATAGGATGTTAATATCATTAAGGGAACCTGGTGCTCTAAAAAACATGGCATATATATAAATAAGAAAAGCAACCGCTTCTAATACTATAGTTGCCTTTTTGCAGTTACCTATGCACTATCCTTGCAATGCAACTAGACAGTTTTTCCATTTCCAATGCATATAATATAAGCTACCTGACATACTTGGAAATCCACAATCTTTCAATGTCATAAGGGGTTAAGAACCTTAGATATTCTTCATTGAATTGTAAAACTACAATTTTGTAAAGTTCTTTTAAACACAAGATTTTCGTTGAGTCTCCAATCCTCACCTTGTCAACTTATGAACTAGAAATTCCATAAGATATCACGCATAGTGTAGCCGTAATCTTTTGTAGTGGGGAAACTCCTAATTTATTGATTCATTTAATCTATAGGTGAATAATATGTTTATTTTAGTTAATTTGTCAAGAACCCGATTAAAGACAGTCTTTGATATATAGAATCTTCGATGGAATTCACGGAGTCGTACATGGAGTTTTCAAAAACATAATCTTTATTTGATTGTAGCCGGAAGCATAGTCTCCCTTTTTCTATAAGTTCCTCCTTTCTAGAACGCTACCCCTTTGAGTTGAAGCTGAGCTTTTATCATTTTTAAGTGCTATTAAATTCAATGCTTCAGAAGCAAACATGTTTTATTGAATAACAAAACATTCGACGAAATCATCTTCAAATGAAGATGATAAAGAAGAGATGAGAATTAAAACATTCTTTTTAGGTTATTCATTTGATGTAGAAGATAAGTGATGATGAATTAAGAAGAGTGAATGCGTATGTTATTATGAGCATTTAAGCCCTCATTGTACGGTGAATTCAAATAAAGAGAGTGTTTTGGATGTTTGTCACGTTTCAAAAATGAATGGTTTATGGGGTTATCACTCGGATTGTTGTTTTTCTATGGAGATTGTGCGTTTATTTATGATATTGGGATGTTTGACACATATCATAAATGAATGGTTGGTGGAGTTATCACGTGAATTATGGTTTTATTATGGAGATGGTGTGTTTTTTTAGGATGGTTGGATGTGTGCCACGTGTCAAGATGGTTGGATGGTAATGTGAAAAGAGCCCGTAGTAGCAACAATGTAGTAAAAGCAAAAGCAAATGTGACAACACACTACTTCAAACATGGTGATTGAAAATACAATGCTACAAATAGTGGACAATTGCATACTATTTATATATATCACCACCAAAAGAGTAATTAGTCATCATCTTCTATATTTCATCTTATATACTTCATCTTCTCATAATGTCGCACTCATATTGGTCACCAAATGATCTATTCCTTCTCACAAAAGCATACATACAATCGTATGACCTATCACCACCACAAATTTGGTTAATGTTGCATGAAAATTATAATAACCATCCAGATTATATTCGTCATTGCACATATAGTGTGACGACCCGCTTTTTCGCCCCTCAAAAGTCGATGCTAATACATCCATGGTATTCATGTGTCGAGCATCCGAGTGCCGAAAAGACAAATTGTTAGGGTGAAAGGAAGGAAGACAAAACATAATCTTACATCGTGACTAGTAATATATAATATCCAAATGATCTTTACAAAAGAAAATTTTAATATTCATACAACAATCAGAGTCTAACTTTATCATCTTCCTAGACAGTTATAACAAGGGGCATTTCACTAGAAGGACAAACTTTGCAGTCCAATTAGTTTCTAGAACACACATCCACAGAAATTAATTTCAAGGCCAAAGTCAGTAGAATAATTACTTTTAAGGATAAAGTCGGCAGTCCAATTACTTTCAAGGACATAATTTCATAGGTTTTTAGGCCTTAGAAACTAATTATTTTGCATTTTGTCCTTAAAAGTAATTATTTCAGTTGTGTGTCCTAGAAAATAATTGCACTTGCTAAAGAGGCCCTTATGGCTAAAGAGGCCCTTGTCCTCATAAATGCTGATAAATATAAAATAAGAAATACAATGGAAATAAAAGTACAAAAATACATCTTGGAGGCATCCAACTCATCTCCTGAAGCTCCAAAATGTCCAAATCTAACTCTGGAAAAATACTCGAGTCTGACCTAAACATTACAAGAAAATAACACCCGTATCAATCTCCTTAGCATGAGAAACTCAAATCATAAGGATTGTTATATTTATAAAACCCTATCAAATATAAAGGTATCTCGTAAGACCACGCCGTAAATAAACATGGATGGGTTTTTACCTTACGATAACCAAATCATTTTTACTAGAAAAACTTGTGATATTATAATAATATCTAGGGTTTTAAATAAACATATAACATAGCTAAAATGCTTGCATCTCACATTCAAGCATATTTGGTATACAATTAAGTCTGCAAGGCATTTATTGGAAAATAGATTCCATACAATGACAAAACTACCAGCGTAGCATCTATCACAGTACACCCTTAATAAATGTACCGAGGGCCTTACATGAACCCCCTACGAATCAGGACCGGCTTACCCCTTCTTGGATGGCATCAAATATGTCATCACCCCGGTTGTAGCTTAAACCATACCGGGCCTCTAACATACATAATCTGAAAATATTGATCTAGAACGGGTGATGACCATACTCTAATGGTAGTGAATCACACAACCCCGAAGCATATCCCATATTTTAGTCATTACCAGGTGTGAGGCTTGAGGCTACGTTTATCTTTTTAGCAAATCCTACTTGGAATGCTAACACCACGCTCCAAACAACAATGCAGTGCCAGCATTTCATCCACACAGTTGTTCAGGATATGAACAAACCAAAGGCACTACTTCTACTGTATCCTCAGAATTAGTAGCAAGTAGCCCTTGCACTTCAAAGAACTCCGTCTTCAATTTTCATCATCTTCACGATGTCTTCAATTAGGACACTTATGTCAGTTCGAATTGGTTTTCGAATAACTTATGCTTATCTAATCCCGATCTATCCGAACCAACAATCGATAGTTCCCGGTTGACTCAATCTTAATTCTTTTAGAAGTAAGCGGACGATATAAGAGTCCCAAGGGGATCTCGAATATACGCCCTTAAAGCGAGAAACATTTCGCCGAAATGAGTTCTCCTAAGGGAATCTCAAACCGTATGAAATCACGAAGCTTTCATATATTTCCTAAGTCAAAATAAGTCAAGTTATCGATAGTGGACAAAACCACTATCTAGTGTAAATATATAGTTTGCATATGGAAAATTAGACATCATATACTTATCACCACCTTTTGATTTCAAACCCATAATATCCCTTGATTAACAACGAAGTTGGACAAGTTAGAGAACTACCCTTGCCTCGATGTACATACTTAAACTCTTACAGATAGAAATGGGCTTCCATACCTCGAAATTTAGTATCGAGTATAAGATGAAGTACCTTCCATATACTTAATTTATCATGACCTATTTATATAAATTAACTCTCTCATACTATCACACTTCTAATATTTCGGCTTCTCTATCACTCGCCTAGAATCATGGCCAGGTAAGTTAGGGCATCGGTTGCACCTAGCATTGCCTTAGTTAAAGTGCTCCGATTCTAGATCTCACAAATAGAGGAAAGTCTACTCATCGGGTTTTAGTGATAAATATAAGAAGACTTACTTTCCATAAACATGTCAACATTTTAGCACTACTTATCATATTTGTTTTATGTTACTTAATGGCACCGACCATAGAAATTCCTTGCGTAAAACAAAGTCTTTTTCAAACAATCGAAATACCAACTCCGTAAACTTATCTCTAGTATTTGATTTCAAACTAGTTATTAAAACATTTTCTAACTCATTTATTTAAACCAAAGTTGGATTTAAAAAGGCAACATCTTTCCTTTTTATAAAATAAATAACTTACTTAATAACAAAGTGTTATAAACCAAACCTTCCTTTTTTCCAAAATCATTTATTATACCAAAAAATATTATAGTCCATGATCTCTTTCCTTTTCGAAAACATTTATTACAACAATAGTGTTGGAATCCAAGCTTCCTTCCTCTTTTAAAATTACATTTTAAAACTCTTTAAAACACGTTTGAAACTTGTATTTAAACCATCCACTCAAAGAAGGTCACTTTTAACAAAACTGGACTTTTGAAGTAAAGAAGCAAAATTTAAACCTCTTCTTTAAATAACCAAATAAATTCCTAGAAATATATTTAAAACTTCAAACTTCCTTTTAAATACTTATAAACACATTTGAAAATACATTTCAAAATATCTAAAATAGACGATTTTTTTACTTTACAAAAGTCATCGATTTCCAAAATGCATCCATAGTGACTATTACTATATGGATCGTAACTTTTCAATCTTCATTTCTGTAAGCCAAATAACCTTTAAACCCTTTTCTTTCAATATTTTAAACACTTTATATCTTTGCAAAAAGATTTAAAAAACAAAAGTCAAGTTCGAAAAAAATTTCAAAAAACTTTTAAAAATAAAGTGAAATCGTTTAAAAGTGTGCACAGGATTTCTATGTTGAAATAAAATCAACAGGTAGTAGGTTAACTATAACTAAGCAACAGTCACTTTTCATATACACAAACATTAACATAACCAATAATATATGTAAATAAAAATCAATAAGGCAAGGAATCATTTAGGATCCCTCTATAAAATTTCCATTCTTCGAAGTTCTTTCATAGGGACCAATTCGATATGAAAACACTTCGACTTCCATTCGCGTTGCTTTTACCCCCTACAACAAATAGTTATTTATGACATCCGCTTTCAAGCGGGAATCAAACAATACCAAACATTATATACCCAAAATAAGCAACATAAATACAACTTATAATTTATGAATATTTGTCAAATTTTAAAGCTATTTTAAAGTGAGATCTCTCATTTTAAATCTCAACCAAAAGCTCGCCACTTGCTACTATCATACAACCACCATATAACATCACTAAACCTTGCCTTGCCCTAGAAAACTCCTCCCCTTGCCCTCTATTGCTCATGCAATGCTCAAGAAAATGCCCAAAACTCACGGCCGTGAAGGATTTTAGGAAATGGACACAAAAATTTGCATCTTTGGTTAGGTGGTGGTGTTATAAATGTTGTTACAAGGTAAATGAAGAAGTTTTGGTTGAAAATGATAAGTTTTGAACTAAATTTGCTAAGGAATTGTAGAAGAGAGAAGGGAGGGAAGAAGAGAGCAAAATAAAACAAAACGGAAGCAAAATGAAAAATGAAGTAAAAATGCTAAAGTGAATGGAAAATGCTTCTTTTATAGAATTGAAAACCAAAAAATTACTAAATTTAACCTTTCCTAAATTAAGCTACTCCTTTCCTTTACTTTTAGTTACTACTCTTAGCTTAGGCAACGCTCCTCATCATCATGTGACACCCTCTTTGGTCCTTCTTGGACACTTGTCATCACTATCTCTTTTACTTAAGCCCTTTTTAATACTTTATTCTTTTTAAAATGAAAAGAAAAGTCTTCATTTTTCTTAACACTTAAAGCATATTATAGAATGTAATTAGATAAACCCATTTAATTAGTAAAAAATTATTTTCTTATTTGTTTATGTATGTGCACATATGTACTAGTGTGCATAATAAGTTCTGATAAATTTTGATCGACGAAAAGTCGAAAATTCGAAAAAAGATTTCCCGTTACATTTTTTATTTTTTTCCGAAATACTTATGTAAATAAATCTTCAAAAAAAAATTACTATCATTATTTATTAATTAAAAGAGGATTATTTGATTATTAAAAACCATTAATTGAATATTTAAAATTTATCAAAAAATCACAAACTAGAGCGATAAATGTCGGTTCGTTACACATAGTAATACTTTTGTTTGTTGGAAGCAATTTAGGGTAGAATTTGAATGCTACCATGCAGTTATAGAAGAATTGGAATGGGAAGATCCTTTAAATTGCAATCATGTGGCATGTGATTCCTATACCGTATCTTATATGAAGAATATTTCATTTACCATGAAGCTTACAATTATTATATATATTGGATTCACTAGGGAGTAGCGCAATAGCCGTATTATTGGTATGCCTTTGTATTCTACTTATGTATTCTGCTTATGTATTTACTTTACGGTTTTATTTATGTATTCGAGTTACGTGTGTTACTTATGTGTAATACATATGTATTTTGCTTATTATTCTCTTTACGTATTCTACTTATGTATTCAACTTATGTATTCTAGTTTCATATTCCACTATAGTATTCTTATTCTGTATTACAACTTTTGAATTCTATTTATGTATTCCAAATACATAAAATGAAGTCCATACATATACAAAATTTTGTTAACAAAAGAAGCAAATATGTAAATTGAAGGAAATCCATATATTACAGAGATACGTCTACATACACAGATACATAAATACCTAAACAAAAACAAGTACTATAACGATCCATATTTTATGTATCGGAGGATCATAAAATATTATTTTTAAATTCATATGAGGTTATATGACTCTATAACTTTGCAAAATGCCAACTAGTGACATTTCCCATCTTTAGAATTTTTTTGAACGATTTTACCCCTGAAAACTTGTAATGGCTATAACTTTTGATAGAAGCTGAATCAACGTTCGAGACTACTTCTATTGGAAAGATATGTTGGTTTCTCTTTCCATAGAGTTGTCCTAACAGTGGTTTGGACTTTCCAGCTAGGAGATATTGTTGTTTGAAGATTGACAGTTTCGGAGCAGCTTAGTGGGTAATTAGTGAGTTTGAGGGCTAGCACACTAACTCATTTCGGCTTTGGAGGCTATAATAGGCTGAACCATCATTCCCAAATTACTTTTACCACTTCCGAAATAGATCTAAGCTCTCATTAATCCAATCCACATCCAAAACCTTCTTTTTTCTCCTCCAAATCAATTCTAAATCATAGATTAAGGGTAGAATAGCAAGAGGATTCATTAGTGATCTTCAAATATATATTCTTGGGAGGAAAAATTACATCTTTGCTATTCGCTTTTGGATTTGCATCGTTTTGCATGTAAAACTTGGATTTTGGAAGGTTTAGTGAGTGATTTATCATCTCACAGCTTACTATATATATATACATGCATATATATATATATATACATGCATATATATATATCTTATATATAAAGCGAATACTTGAGGAGGTGAAGCCTTTTTCGGATTGTTAAAATTGTCCTTCATACAATCATCTCACCGCATATCAACATAAGGGTATATTTGATCTTTCTAATCGCCAGTTAACTCCTAAATTAGTTTGCAGACACGTTTGTTCATCACGTCCCCATTTCGTTCCCACAAACCCAGAAGGAAGAAAATAGATTAGACGTTTATCTCATCATGTCCCCATTTCTTCCCCCACAAACCGAAAAAAAAACAAATTAGCTCGAGAAATTGAAAAATTGAAGCAGTTTATAACTTCAACACATGGTGTACTCTACACTTTCGGAACCGCCATGATAATCTGACGGAATTTGAGAATAATAGCTTTAGGCAGTTGAGTTAAACTACGGCAGTAAAGTGTCTTCGTAAGGTTTCACTCTCCTTTCGTCCTTTTCTGATTTCCCTAATGGTAGAAGCGTAGCCTTTTACCCTATTTTAACTTTATGCTTCATTCTATTTTGGGTTAATTATACTCCATCGATATTTCACCAAACCTTGATTTTTGTTGATTTTTCTTTACAGCACTTGACCGTGGAGATGCAAGGGAGGTTATTGTGCTCTAATAAAAGATTATGACTCGCCATTCCTCATTTGGATATTTGTTCTACAGCAGTAGAACTCTACGAGGAGCAAGATTGAGGGAGGTAATTGTTCTTTAATTAACAATTTCGACTTCAAGTTTATATAAAATTTGTTCTTTTTTCTTTTGCTATTGATTTACCTCTTTTTTAATTTTTCAATGTTTTGTTTGTTCGTAAATTACGATTCTGGATAGTAGGATGAAACCCTATGATGTAGAAACCAATTCACAATGCATACAAGTTATTTGTTATGTCTCCGACTGTACTTTAATATTTACTGATGCTTCATTAGTTTAAGATCAGATTGTGTTTAATTGTTTGTTTTGATTGTGTTGGTTTCAGTGTTTGATTACACTAAGGATTGGTGGTTTATTGTTCCTGCACTTAAACAAAAAAGTTTATACGGTTGAATTTTTGTTATTATTATAACATACCGAAGTGCTTATTCTTTTGAAAAAAAATGCAATCAGTAACATTAATCAAATCATACAAGCTTCTATCATGGTATAAGCAAATAACCATTGCGAAGTTGCCTGATAACTTTGCTTTTATTTACAGTTGGAACTCCTCAAACTCATTGCTTCCCAGAAATCAATGATAGCTATAACCGGATATTAGAGAGAATCAACGGTGTTATGCAGTTCAGTCATTATGCCAACCTTAGCTCAGGTTTTTTGTGCAATGATTTTAATTTCTTTTGCTTATTTTAGTATTAAGTGCATAAGTCTTTGACCTCTTGCACTAAAGTTCCATTATATTGTTAATTCTTTTTTTAAACCATGAATTGGCTTTGCTAATAAGTCTGCAGCTTTGTCTTAAACAATTACCATTGCTACAGATCTATAGAAAATACATGTGGATGATTTCTCTGCAGCTAGAGAAGTAGTATAATTCAACAGTAACCCCCAATTTTGTAGTTCCTATGTAAGGTGTAAAAAAAATTTCAATGATGAAATGGTTTATTCTAAAACTAGAAACTTTTTACATAATGTTTGCCAAAATTATTTACAAATTTCAGCTATTCAATCAAATTGCCGTTGAAAAAACAAATAAAAAGAAAATCAATCCTCATATCTTAGTCCGTTGTGGATCTTCGATTTTTGTTCATATAACAAAATTGTTGTTTCATTGCAAGCATTGATAAAAAATATATGATATGCTTGCTTATTTATGACGCACACATGGTATTATGGAAGAGCCAAAGAAATATTTCAAGGATCATTTGTAAATATATTTTTACTTCGAACCTTTGCATTCACTTGGGCCATGTGGATTGTTTCACATACCAAAATATAATTTGGCCATGCAATCCAAGTTTACCATTTCGATATTATTTTATGGTTTGCGTTAAGGATTTGGAAAAAATTCTGATTTTGGTGGTTGTCAATATTCATTGCGGAAGTTTTTCTCTATCGATATTGGTATACTGCTTATGAATCTATCTAATATGAAATTTGTGATACTGTTTTAGTTCTTTCATCTCCAAGTAAGTTTCCAAGAAAGGCATCCTTTCCACTATGCAATGTTATCTTTGCCAGGATCCTATAAACATAGTAAGGTCACTTTACCATTATTTTAATGATACATGTCATATACTGTTATTATTTCGCTCATTTTGTGTTCTTAAAATTTCCATTTATATGTACAAGATTCGTATTCCCTAAAATTTATTTTATATATTATTGGTTGTTTTCGAAAGTTAGTTCAGATCCAGTTGTACAGGAGGACGATTTCAGGTGTTCATGTCCTCTTACTACAACCTTTTTTCTTTCAAATGCTGTATGCCAATTGTCTACTCCTAAGAGAAGTTATCAGTACATTTGCATGCTTCATTTTGTGTTGCTCTAGCAATGGTAGTGACTTTGATGGGTATTTGAGTTTAAATGTTGGTACACATGTTTATTGTATTATAGCCAACCTTTCCCAATAGCTGTGTCCCTAATTTAGACACTTCTTTTCTTTGAAATAAAAAAATCTTTACATAACAATTTTATTTAACATAAATAACAGTTCGGTTAATGACCTTTTATAAACAGAAATGACTCTTAACTCTCAATGTTCAAGACTTTTCATTTTAAAATATTAATTTAACCCATATATAAATTGGGTTTAATATATTTAATAAGATAAACTAGCAAGAAATAGCTGTGAGTATTTGTTGAGTAAATAGAATTTTAATCATAGTGTACACGGAACTAATTTTGTAAAAATAATTACTATCATTCATACATTTTTCCTTTTCTTTTTCAGTTTTCCAAGTGATACGAACATAAACTGTCTTGGAATTATATGCCTCTCAATGAAACCTTTTTCTGTGCCTGTGCATTTGCCAAATTGTAAAACAAGCTCCTGTCATAAACAGACTTTATGGTTGCTTTTTGAAGCATTCCATTTTGGTCTTTGGCAAGAGAGTGCAATAGTTTCCATTCAGTTGAAGCCGCATTCCTGTTTAGTCCCACTTAAACAAATTTAGACGTTTATCAGAAAACTCATTAAGCTCTGTAAACTCTAAGTGACATATGTCAAAGACTTAACAATGTATGTTCCATATAGCTCAACGTTATGCCATTAATGTAGTAATGCAAAATTATTTGAAATGGTAAGTAAGCCACGATTAGTTGTAAGGACAACAGTTGTTACAACTGCAAATTTGAACCAACTTCATGTACACAATCTTTCAACAACTTGGAACAATTTAGTTGATTTTTAGGTAGGAAACTTCAACCAAAATAAGAGTAAACTCCTATGTGAAAGTAACTTTAGTATTTTGAAGTTCACCTTCAATCATTTTCCTTCTCATATTTACTACAGTGTTAGAATCTAGAAATACATGTGCACTAGCTAGCTAACAGACATAGCATAAAATGAGATACTGGTTGCAGTTTAAATATATTCCAAACGACAATCTCAAATAGTAAAGTAAGAAAAATAACAAAGAGAACCCACGCTCTAGATTTGTCATTAGGTTGCTTATTGGCCTGCAGCATCTCATTCACTTCGTCTACCGTTAACGCTTCTGGGTTTGTATGAGCATGTTTTGTAAATATCGCTACAAACTTTGCTTCTACAAACCTGAAATAAATACAGTTGCATCATAATAGAGAATTCCATCTTTCAGTCTTTTTTCTGCATTGTCCTTCATATTCATAAAAATAAATCGATTTGACTGTTTTCATTACCTCCCTTGAGTGTCATATACCCTGGTATCACTTCCATTTAAACAGGAAGACAAGGATTTACAAAGATTTTCCTGTAAATAATGTTAGCTGTCCCTTTAAACAGGACGCCATACATTATAATTTACAGGTCCCATGTAAACATGAAGATAAAAATCATATGGTCACAATAACATGGTATTATTACCCTCTTTATTCGCCATTTTTTTACTATTTGAGTTAGTTGATGACAATATTTAGGCAAGAAAATAACTCATGCCAGTTTTTTCTATCACCAAATTGTTAGGCAATTAACTTAATCAAGAAAACTGCTATAAGCTGATGGAATAGATGATGCAAAGGAATATGTTGAAACAAAAAAGGGTATATATATTACTAGTTGTTAGATCTGGCGTTTTTGAACCAAACCAGTTTCAGCATTGCATGCATTCCATCTCAATGCGGACTAGCTGTGCTAGCAGGTGTTTGCAGACTCCAAGGCTATAGGTTCTATTTCCAATAAATTAATATTTTTGGTTTTTTTTTGGTGAACCAGAAGAATCCATCTTTTACCAAGATCTCTTTAATTATCTAAGTTTTGATAATCTCATGTTGTGATCTTTTATTGTGCAACAGAACTGTCTCATTGCTATTTTTAGAGCTGGAGGGGAAGAGAAGTCTAGCTTGATCCATTTGTTATTGTTTGCTCATTTGTTTTAGGGCTGAGTCTCATGAGATTGGCTTGCGAATCCATGCATGGAGCAAGAAAGCATCTACAGCTAGGCTTCAACTTAACATGTTTGGAACGTTGACCACCTTGATCTATTGGGTTGAAGGTCTTACGCTATTTTAGTTTGATATCATTTGTTGAAGAATCCGTTTATGAACCATACTAACATATTTATAACATTAGCTGTGAAGCTTTTTTAAGTATAACGTGTGTAATATAGATTACTTGATGAAGCATAAATTTTTATAATGTCCTTACTCCTTAAATTATTGTTTTTAGATGCACAGTTAATGTTTAATGGAAGTTATATTCAAACCAAATTGATGGTGGAAAAAAAGTTATGAATTCCTCTACGTTAGTATTTGTACTTTTTTGAGAAAAAAGTAGTTTACTGTTATTTTTCTTTGTGCACATCACTTCAAAAAGGAATGAGCCTTCACGGTGAAGGGAGTACCATGGGAAGTACGATCTTCATAGTTGAAAAGAAAATTTTCTTATATATTAACATGTTGATTTATTAGTAGTTAAATTAGAGACAATACAAGTTCTTTAAGTTCCAAACTATTAAAAATGCTAATTTGATGTAATGGTTGATTACTCTTTTATCCAATTAATTATTTAGTAAAAGAACTTTGTCTCATTCATGTTTGTTCTGATAAATGGTTTATTTGTGCATGTATGCACTTAAAAAATGCAACATTTCATACAAATCAAGTCATTTTGTAAGATTAAACAAATCTTACAAACATTGTTTTATAACACCAATTCTTTCTACGCACGTGCATCGCACGTGCCAAAGTACTCGTAGATATATATATATATATATATATATATATATATATATGTACACACACCTATATGTTTTAACATGTTTTGGCTCCATTTTTAAAGTCAAAATTAACTATTCATGCTATTTTGAAACCCAACTTATAGTATAAATTGATTTTTGATGTTCTAGACATGTGATTTGGATATGTGTTTGCCTTGATATACCTTAGGCTAGGTTGTAGATACCTTATATGATGATTGCTATATGATTGGTTGTGTGAATTGCATGTTTAAATGTTGTTTGGTGCATGTATGGTGTTTTTTTGTATGCTTGTATAGTTGAAAACGTTCGTCAGAGCAAACTAGAAGTAGGAAATGTAAAATCAGACTTCGATAGATAAACTCTAGAACGTTTGGAGTCATATCATTGCATAAGCGATGTGTGAGGGTTGAAGTGTTGAGTGTAGCGATGGAATTGGGGTGACGTTTATGCATTAAAGGAGCTACAGGTTTCAGTTCGGTGAAGCTTGGTCAGAATGGGGTGGTTCAGTGGTTAGCTTCAGGATAGGGAAGTAGTGGTTTGGATGTGAGTTAGCTCAACAGTGGAAGGCCAGACATGAATTTATGTCCAGTAGGTGCTTGGCTCGGCAAAGGAAGACAGCATAGGAAATCCTTTCCGACAGTCGCTTAGTTCGGTATTAGGGGACCAAATAAGAAATCCTATCCGGTGGAAACATAGTCAGATGGCGCTATGGTAGAGGTGCCGAACAGGAATTCATGTTCGGTGTTGCTTCTATTTAGTGGGAGTATGGTTTCAGGCCGAATATAGGGATGCCGAACAGATTATGGAGTGA
This sequence comes from Allium fistulosum, assembly GCA_030737815.1. Taxonomy (NCBI): domain Eukaryota; kingdom Viridiplantae; phylum Streptophyta; class Magnoliopsida; order Asparagales; family Amaryllidaceae; genus Allium; species Allium fistulosum. Next base: position 869,370,124 of record CM060904.1, on the reverse strand, counting down.
GGTTTTTGAGTGTGTTGGCTTCGAGGCAAGACTTGGGGTTACTTAGTGGTCTTGGGAATTGGCTCGGGGGTAAGCATAGAAGACCGCAGGATGACTCTAGATGACTTAGGGATGGCAACCAATTAAGTGCGACGACTCGATATGGTGAGTAACTATAACATCTGGTGATGGACCAAAAGGACAATTTTTGTGTGATGGCTCGCAAAGTAGAGCCTAAGGCTGTGATGCTCATGAACAGGGCAGAGTAGTCTGTGTGATGATTGCCCTATACTTTCGATACCTAATATACATGTGTAACGCACTATGGAGGTACCCGAACGACCCAGAACAATAACCAAGAGTGTAAAGTAGAGAAAATCCAAACTAGAACATGTAAAACATCTCACAGCACACATAAAAAATATAACATAATAACGTAGATGTAAAATAGGCGAGGCAGTGATATAATCAAATGAACCATAAATAAGAACATCAGAGTGCATCAAGTTCATAGACTATACAAAACCTAAAATAAAGAGTTTATACATCCAAAGTCTCCAAATAAACTCTATAACTGTGTCTCAAAACATAAGCACTGACATAGCTCCATAGTACTGCACAACGGAATATAAGCAATAGTAACTCCAAAGTATAGATATATGAAAGTGTAGCCTCCTGCTCGTACTCTATACAGCTCCATGTGCTATCCAGACCTGTTATCCCTAATCTACTCATTGAAGAGCACCCGAGATAATAAGAAACAAAGCATAAAACCTCAGGTCAAATGACATCCTGGAGTGAGCGATACATCATCTCAAAATACTATAAAAACCGTATATAGTAAATAGGGGCATTGGGTATTAAGAACCATACCTGGCCTGTCCCTGCATCCAAAAAGTTAGCACATAAACACAATATATGCTAAACTACTATCACAAGAGGAAAATATGGGTTATAGGGGTGTCACACAATATAGCCTTGCATCTCTCACTCAAGTGCTTCAGATGTATGATAACTCTTACAGATGCTTAACTCATTGCCTGTGTAGATGGGAAAGGACTGGACACATGTATACGTCTAAAACATGGGTACACACAGAATACCCTAGGTGCACACAAGCTACCATGTCCCAAAAATGAGCATTACAACAACCACGTCATCCATCAATCCCTTAGCACAAGTACCGATAGTAGAATTACCTTACAGTTGCTTAAGTCATGCTCATGTAGATGGCTAGGGATTGGGCACACGTAGACATCCAAACACATGGGTACACGTAGGCTACCTTGGGTACATGCAGGCTACCTTATCCCACTCATAAGCATCACAACATCATGTTCTACTCTATGAGCTATCATGTAGAACTCGTCCTTTCGTTCCATCACTAGATTCCATAATCACTTGCCACATCGAGTCGTCGGAGTTGTCGCACTTCGTTGGTTGCCATTCCGTAGTCATCCTAAGCCCTTGGAGTTATCCATCCATACTCCAAACTAGCTCCCAAAACCTCTAAGTAAACCCTAAGTATTTCCCTAAAGCCCCTCCATGCCGACCATGAAGCTAACACCCCAAAATCTCCTTCCACATTCAGTCTAGTCCCTTCCTATAGCCAAACCAAAGCCACCGAACAACATTTCCTATTCGATCCGTCACTAAAATTATCGGACATGATTTCCTGTCCGGTCCTTCACTAGTCGAACCCACAACTATTAGGCAAGATTTCATGTCCGGTCCTCTGTTGCTGAACTAAACAGTATAGAATAACTAGCAATCAGACAGGATTTCCTATCCGGTCTTCCCCTTGCCGAGCCAAGCATCTACCGGATAGGAATTCCAGTCCGGCCTTCCATTGTCGAGCTAACTTAGATTTGAACTAATACTTCCCCTTCCTGAAGCCAACCACTGGACCATCCCTATACCGGATCAAGCTTTGCTAAACCAAAATCTGTAGCTCCTTCAACACATCAACATCACGCTGATTCCATCGCTACACCTAACACTTTTACCCTCATGCATCACTTATGCAACGATATGACTCACAATGCTCTAGAGCTTATTCGTTGAAGTCAAGTTTCATGGTTCCTACCTCTAGTTCGCTCCGATGAGTGTTTTCAACCATACAAGCATACAAACAAACACCATACATACACCTTACATACACCAAACAACACTCAAACATACAAATCACATAGTTGATCATAATGATCATCATACTAGTCGTCTACAACATAGCCTAATGCATACCAAGGCAATTATATATCCAATTAACATGTCTAGAATACCAAAAATCCATTTATTCACGATTTTACTGTAAATATGGTTTTAAAACAGCAATAAAACATAATTTTAACTTCATAAATGGATCAAAAACATGTTAAAACATATATATACATATATAATAAAGTGAGAGATGATAAATCACTCACCAAAACCTTAAAAATCAAAGTTTTGCATGCAAATCCAAAAATCAACAGCAACGACTTGATTTTTCCATCACCAAAAACATAGATTTGAAGATCTTTAATGAATCCCCTTGCTAATCTACCATTAATATATGATCTAGATTTTATTTGGGTGAGAAGGGAGATGGTTTTAGGTGGAAAGTGGTTTAATGGAAGCTTAGATCTATTTGAGAAGTGGTAAAAGTGATTTGGGGATGATGGTTCAATCTATTATGGCCTCCAAATATGAAATGGGTTAGTAGACTTGCCCTCAAACTCATTAGTTGCCACTGAGCTGCTCCAAAAACTGTCAATCTTCAAATAGCCATATCTCCTAGCCAAAAAGTCCAAATTGCTATTATGACCACTCTATGGAAAGGAAAACCATATTATCTTTCCTATGGACGTGGTCTAAAATGATAATTCGGCCACTATCAAAAGTTATGAACATTACACGTTTCAGGGGTAAAATCGTCTAGAAAAATTCTAAAGATAGAAAATGTCACTAATAGGCATCTCCTAAAGTTATAGTCATAAGACCTCATATGAATTTGAAAATAATATTCTACGATCCTTCTATACGTAAAATATAGTTTGTTACACTCTCTCCGCTTTACTGATTTCACTCTCGAAATCCCCAACACGACCAAGGTAAAACCAAACATAGCTACCCCACATGCCTAACATCCACGAGCAAACATATCAAACATAAAACATGCACAAAGTAGCAGGTAATGATACCTACTCCTACCCTAGCATGCATGATACTAAACTACTCTATATGATATCGAAAGTGAAAGTAAATGCAATAAGAAGAAGGCTTACCAAGTATAGAGCTCTGGATAAGCAGTCATTATGCTCTCCTCGGTCTCCGAAGTGCAATCACCTTCACTCTCACTCCACTAAGCCTTCACCCGCTCTACCATCTTCCTCCTAAGCTACTTCGTATCACGTTCACCTATGCGAGTAGGCCTATGAGGTATCGATGCCTCTGGTTTAATCTCAATATCATCATGCCGATCCGGTTGGACTATTATGCCTGATCCATGCACAAGCTTCCGCAAGTAAGAGACGTGGAACACATTGTGCACGCCCGCCAATCTTCTAAGGTAAGTTGACCCTATATGCTAGATTTCTGATCCTCTCAAGTACCAGAAATGGACCAATGAATCTCGGCACCAACTTCCCATTAATACCGAATCAAATAACATTCTTTAGTAGAGAGATCTTGACAAACATTATATCATCGATGGAGAACTCTAAGTCATGTCTTCTCCTATCATCGTACTTCATTTGTCTATCCTGAGTGGCTTTCATTCATTTTTTTATGATCTCGATCTTCTCAGAAGTCTCTCTAATCATACATGGCCCAAGTACCAGTTTCTCGTCCTCTTCCCACTAACATGAAGGAGCGTTATTTGGTCGCCCATATAACGCCTCTAATTATGCTATACTGATGTTGGACTGACAATTATTGTTGTATGCGAACTCTACTAAGTGAAAATGATCATCCCACGACCTTCGTAATCGAGAATGCAAGCCCACAAAATATCCTTCAAGATATTATTCACGCTCTTGGTCTGCTCATCAGTTTATGGGTCATAAACTGTACAAAGATGCATCTCCATCCCCAACGCCTCCCGTAAGCTCTTCCAAAACCCACTAGTTAACAAATGGTCTTGGTCGCTCACAATGTTCATCGACACACCATGGAATCAAACAACCCATTTCACATACATCTCAGCCAACTTGGATGTCATTCTACTAGGATTGATGGGTATAAATTGAGCACTCTTCGTAATGTTATAGTCCCTAACTTCAAAATTCGAGAGAGAAGAAAAAAGAGGGTCAGGGCACTCTTCATTATTTGGCTTTACACCTCCCCAGAAGTATGCTGGATCGGTCGTCCCTCCTAAAAATATACTGGACCCTTCTCTGTTCCTCGGTAATCTATCGATGAAGTCCATCGAGACTCATTCCCATTTCCACTCGAGAATTTTGAGCGGTCGTAGGAAACCACTCGGCTTCTTCTGCTCTGTCTTTACCAACTGACAGTTCATGCACTTAGATATGAATGTCCCAACGTCCTTCTTCATCCATTCCCAATAAAATGTCTATCTCATATTATGATACATTTTATCGTCACTGGGATGTATAATCAATCTCGAATGATGGCACTCACGTAGCACCTCATCCCTCAACCCATCGACATCAGGAACAAATAATCTCCCATGCTTATGAAGCCAACATTTACGTTGGTGTACGATCGAATTAACCCCAGAGGGGGTGAATAAAGTTTATAATAAATGCACAAAATAATAAAATCGCAGCATAGATAATAATAGAGTAAATGTGGAAATAAAATAAACATACAAATTTACCCAACTTTGGAAAACCTTTCTACTACTACCCCCAAGATTTCTACTAAGACTATACAATCGACTGCTTACAAAATCCAATAAATTTGCGACTATCGCTTATATAATGAATGCCTTTTCGACCCCCGAATGTTGACACTAATACATCCATGGTATTCATGTGCCAAGCACCCAAGTGCCGAAAAGACAAAATGTTGGGGTAAAGAAAAAGAAGAAAAGAAAATGAACAAGAAAGAGGAGAACAAAACATCATAATCTCACATGCGGAATGATAACATAAAATATCAAAAGATGGTACACAGAGCTACTCTAATATACGTAGCATTTCAAAGTTACTAGACAAGCACTATCATTAGTCTGGATAGTTATAGCTGCATGTCCTTACAATTGCAGATATATATACATAAAGTAATGCAGCGAAAATAAATACTACGTTAGGTAAAACATCCATCTCCTCTCAAAGAGCTCAATGAACATCAATAAAAACCTGCCTTTTTCAAACTGGTCAAAAGAGCACCCATGGAAATAAGGGAAAAATAAAACCACGAGTCAGACATGGTGTGAGAAACTCAAGAAATATATGTGACATATAACAGCACCTTTTGAGACCATCATAATAGTTATCCTTTCAAAAGAGCCAAACCATCTAATAAGTATGTATTTCGATATAATAGATAATGTTTAGGGTGAAGAATATAAATCAGAGAATAGTTGGTGATGCTTACATTAATCACACTACAACAATATTGAATAGGTGTATAAACAAAAACGTTAAGGCACGTTCACATAATGAATTTTGCATGGAGACGCCTCCAAAACCGAAGTGGATTTTCATGACGAGGATCAGAAAATACCTTCCGAGCATTGTAGATCCCTAGATAGAATGTACCATAAGGTAAACACAACTGGCCCACCGCCAAAAAACTTTCATACCCCATATGGAACCAAGCATCAACATTTCCCTATGTGCAACATATCGATATGCATACTCTAGATATGGAGTTGATTACCCATATGGGTTAGCTAAACCCGAGATTGTGCATCCTACTCTGTCTTTAGTCATATACCGATGATGAAGTCATGTTCATCATCTCAGTGCATGAGCCACAACTCGAATAAATCATGAATCCCCAAATGGATTCCAACACCTCGAACAGATTACGAACCTCTACATTGGTTCGAGCATCTCGAACAGATTGTTAGTCCATAGGATAGTGGTTTTGATGACAACAACTATAGAAGTGTTATAAAATATATATGTGCAGGAAATCTATATGCAGGTATCAACAAAAGAAGACTGTACAGTAAAGAAAACAAAATTGATGAAGACAAAGATCAAGAGTTCAAGATTGAAGACTCATGAGATTCAAGATATTCAAGAGTTCAAGACAAATAATATAGTTAGGTTAGATATTTGTTAAAACTCCTTGAAAGCACTATCATTCTTTTTTATCCAATTTACTCGTGGAATGGAATCCACTTCGTTCTTGTTAAAGGGATGGAACCCTAGTGAGATGGAACTCACGAAATATCTAGTGGAACGGATAGTAGCCCTATTTTGTTATCCACTAATTTTGATTCAAAATGATTTTCAAAATTATCTCTTGTTTTATAAAATGATTTTCAAATATTCCTTTTCAAAAGAAAAACCTTCGTTCACATTTCCAAAAATGTTTTAGCCTCAAAATCATATTTATCATTTTGTTATATTTTGATTTCAAAATTGTCCTTGATATTTTAGCCTCAAAATCTATTTTAATATTATATTTACTTTAGTTTATTTACTTTGATTTTAAATATATTTTAGTATATATACATATATACATTCATAAGTATTTCTACTTCTAAAATACCTTCTACAAATACATAGAGTCCATTTGAATAAAGTTGCATATGTTTTAAATCATCATTTTCAAAGTAAAGCAAATCATCACTTTTTACTAGACCATGTCGACATCCTATTTACTTGTCATGTCGACATGCTTCCCGTTACAGCAAAGGTTGTTTTCAAAAGAAGTGTCTATTCGTTTAAACCTCTTCGAATGGACACATCCATTCATTCTCTATAAATAGAGACTGTTATGGACGTTTTCCAGTAACTACTTTCTTTATTTTCTCTCCTCTTTACTCTCTTATCTTATTTTCTAATCATCCTATCCATATTCTTCCGAAATCTTAAGTGAATAAAACCAGAATATCTCTAGTTTGATTCTCTACCACTCTCTCCAAAGAATCTCAGTGCTTATCAGAGTTATAGATACATTTGTACTCAAAGAAACTTGTGTGGGGTTATAAAGGTGTGATCGTGTCCTTGGAAATCGATCGGGTGAACTTGTGTCCTGTGAATCAAGTGGTTCTACCCAGAGACCTGAGAATCTGGAGGGAGTACCTCATTGCCTTGGAATCGAGGGATTGTAATCTAGATTATTGTTGAATAGAAAACCGTACGGGTTGTGCGGGACTGGATGTAGGGTAACACCGAACCAGTATAAAATTCCTGGTGTGTTCTTTCCTTTACTTGCTTTTTATTTATATTTGCATTTGTTTGTGATTCTGTGATTTGATCTGTGATTGTGTATTTGCATTAAGTTAGTTAATTCAATTTAAATCAAAGAAGTTTTAAAGAAATTCTTAAAACACTATTCACCCCCCCTCTAGTGTTAAATAGCCTTAAGATCATCTTCCGCGTCCCTGTCATTTGGTATCAGAGCAAGTTTTTCAAAGTATTCATAATCTGATTTTTGAAAAGTTCATGGCTAAGTTTGAAATGTTTCCTAAAAATATTTCTTTAATGATCAAATCATTGTGGTCTGATAAATTGATGCATGATAGTTATATAGAATCAGGTAGTCTACAAAAGTTGCTCACTGTGCAGGAATCTTGCTTCACGGCGACAAATGAATCTATTCACAATGGACAAGCTGTGCAAATAAGGAAAAACAAGTGGATACTTGATAGTGGATGTTCAAGACATATGACAGGAAATCCAGAGATACTCAATGACATTATTTACAAGGATGGAGGATTGGTTAATTTTGGGGATAATTCAAAAGGTTATGTGGTTGGCATCGGCAATGTAGGTAATTCTGAAACCCCTATTATTTCAAATGTTTTGTTAGTTAAAAATCTACAACATAATCTACTTAGTATTAGTCAGTTATGTGATAAAGGATATAGGATTAAATTTGAAAAAGACAAGTGTCACATCGAAGATAATAAATCTAATATTATCTTTGAGGGAGTTAGGAAAAAGAATATCTATATTCTTAGTATGAAAATTTCAAATGATAATCTATGTCTTTTGGCCAATACAAGTGACCCTTGGACGTGGCATAAGAGATTTGGACATTTGAATTTTAAACTCTTATCTAGACTATCCAAACTTGATCTAGTAAGAGGCCTCCCTAAGATGCAATTTAAAGTAGATAGTATATGTGATGCATGTCAATTAGGAAAACTTAGAAAAAGTTCCTTTAAACTTAAAGATATGATCTCTACTTCAAAATCTCTTGAGTTACTTCACCCAGATTTATTTGGTCCATCTCAGATTCAATCAATCAACCATAGTAAATATGTCTTTGTAATTGTGGATGATTATTCCAGATATACATGGACAATCTTTCTGAAACATAAAAGTGATACTTTTGATTATTTTAAAAGTTTTTCAAAAAGAGTTCAAAACCAATTTTCTTCCAAGATCATCACTATTCGTAGTGATCACGGTGGTGAATTTGAAAATGAGAAGTTTGAGGAATTCTGTAATCAGAAGGGAATTACTCACAATTTTTCGTTTCCAAGAACTCCACAACAAAACGGAGTAGTTGAGCGTAAGAATAGGACGATTCAAGAGTGTGCTAGAACTCTACTTTCTGATAGTAAATTACCAAAACATTTTTGGGCTGAAGCAGATGCAACAGGCTGTTATATTTTAAATAGGATTTTAATTAGACCTCTAACCAATAAAACTCCTTATGAACTTCTTTTCAATAAGAAACCTAAGGTATCTTATTTCAGAATTTTTGGAAGTAAATGTTTTATCTTAAATACAAAAGATAATTTAGATAAGTTTGATCCTAAATCCGACAAAGGAATCTTTATCGAATATTCTAACAGGAGTAAAGCTTATAGAGTTTTTAATCTAAGAACAAACACTATTGAAGAAACTTTACATGTTTCCTTTGATGAAAATTTCAAAGAAGTTGATCAGACTAATGACGAGGATGACTTAGTTATTTCTAATCATGAATCTGTAGATGCTACAAATGAAACTTTTCATCCAAATAAAAAGATTAGGCTTTTAAAAGATCACCCTGTAGAAAATATTCTAGGAGATATGCAATCTGTTGTTAAAACTAGGAATCAATTAAACAGTATGAGTCATGTTGCTTTTATATCCTCAATAGAACCTAAAAATCCAAAGGAAACATCAACTGATGATTCATGGATTCTTGCTATGCAAGAAGAATTGAATCAATTCACCAGAAATGATGTTTGGGAACTTGTTCCTAGACCTGAGGATAAATCCATTATAGGCACTAAATGGGTATATAAAAATAAATTAAATGAATTAGGTGAGGTCGTTAGAAATAAGGCTCGACTCGTTGCACAAGGTTATTGTCAAGAAGAAGGTATAGATTATGACGAAACCTTTGCACCCGTAGCAAGATTAGAAGCTATTAGAATTCTGCTTGCTTTCGCTAATTTCAATAATTTCAAACTTTTTCAAATGGATGTCAAGAGTGCCTTTCTAAATGGTTTTGTAAAAGAGGAAGTTTATGTTGAACAACCTCCACTCTTTGAAGATACAAAATTTCCAAATCATGTTTTTAAATTAAAGAAAGCCCTGTATGGTCTAAAACAAGCTCCTAGAGCTTGGTATGATAGACTTAGGTCTTATCTTTTGCAATCTAATTTTGAAATAGGTAAAGTAGATAACACACTTTTTATTAAAAGAAACAAAAATGATATTCAACTTGTACAAGTGTACGTAGATGATATTATTTTTGGATCAACCAATTCTGACATGAACAAAGAATTTTCTGACATTATGACAAAAGAGTTTGAGATGAGTCATATGGGTGAACTTAACTTTTTCCTAGGATTACAAATCAAACAGTTAGATAATGGTATCTTTATCAGTCAAGAGAAGTATGCGAGAGAGTTAGTTAGTAAGTTTGGCTTGACCAATGTGAGTGGAAAACCAACTCCCATGGCAACCAATATAGCGTTAAGTAAGGATGATCTATCCAAAGACGTAGATCAAACCTTGTATAGAGGAATGATTGGATCACTTCTCTATATAACTGCTAGTAGACCAGATATCATGAACAGTGTCTGTCTCTGTGCAAGATATCAATCTCAACCCAAGGAAACTCATCTAAAAGCTGTGAAACGTATCATTCGATATGTTAAACACACCTTTGATTATGGATTGTTCTACCCTAAGAATGATTCATTTGAATTAGTTTTCTACTGTGATGCTGACTATGCTGGGTGTAAGTCAGACCGAAAGAGTACAAGTGGAACTTGTCACTTTCTAGGTCATTCCTTAATTTCCTGGTTCAGTAAAAAGCAGAATACTGTTTCCCTATCAACAACTGAAGCAGAGTATGTTTCTGCTGCTTTAGCTTGTTCTCAAGTTTTGTATATGCAACAAACCTTGAATGATTTTGGTATATCTATCACGAAATCTCCAATTTTCTGTGATAACACTAGTGCCATTAGTTTGTCCAAAAACCCAACTCTCCATGCTCGAACTAAACATATTGACATTAGACACCATTTTCTAAGAGATAACGTAAATAAAGAGAAAATTTCTCTTGATTTCGTTAATTCTGAAAATCAAATAGCTGATATTTTAACCAAACCTTTAGGAGAACCTGTCTTTACCAAGTTAAGAAGAGAATTAGGTATATGTTCTCTTTATGAAATATAGTATATAGTATAGTAGTATACATAGGGTATATATGAATGTTTTCTTAACCATAGCATTTTGCAACACCATGTCGACATGGTATTCATGCGTCATGTCGACATGCAACGGTAAAAATAACAGTTCGTTTTTTCCCTCTAATTTTTGAATGAGTGGTTATTTAACTCACCCATTCCGAGTTTCTTTTCCCTCCAATCATTATTTCTTCATTCTACTTTCTAGAAACATCAAATCCATGGCTTCCACATCCAATCCTAATCAAATTTCACCGGTTTCTTTCCCTTCTCCTTCACATGGCCCTTTCCAAAACTCCATACTCGCTCGTGTCATCAAAATAGAGGAGAAAGTTAATGATTCGCTGTAGATGTTAACTGAAATGCAAGTTCAACAATTGAGAATGGCAAGAGAGCAAGAAAAACAAGGGAAAATTCTGAGGAATCTTCAAAAATTCCTCATGGATAATCATGCCAATCCAATTGTAATTGAAGATTCTTCTAACATAGAAGCAAATGAAGAAGGAGAAAAAGACGAAGACGAAGAAGAAGAAGAAGAACCAATGGAGGAAGAAACTGATGATGAAGCAGTATGTGTAGGGGAAGTTTGTTTTGATGCTTATGGGAACATTGTGGAACAACATGGAAATTTCTGCTTCCATTACCCAAATTGTCCTGTCCACAAGTCTCCCATCATCAAAAACAACCGTTGAGTTGTTTATTTTCTTGTTTTAGTTATTTATGTGTTTATAAGTTTAAATAGTCATGTATATAGTAATATAATCTGTGGTTACACTTATTATTCTTATATTGCTCATATATAACATTCTAAGAATACGATGTTTAGTGCATTGTTATATCCAGTTTCAGTATTATTAATGATAACACTATCATTAATATCATAGATTTAGGGGGAGTTAGTGTCATTTTTTTTGTTGATGACAAAGGGGGAGAAGTATAAAATAGGTTAGTTAGGCATAGATTAAGGGGGAGTTATTAGATTTAGGGGGAGTTATAAGGAGAATATAAATATTTTATAAACAAAGGTTGTCATCATCAAAAAGGGGGAGAATGTTAGTCCATAGGATAGTGGTTTTGATGACAACAACTATAGAAGTGTTATAAAATATATATGTGCAGGAAATCTATATGCAGGTATCAACAAAAGAAGACTGTACAGTAAAGAAAACAAAATTGATGAAGACAAAGATCAAGAGTTCAAGATTGAAGACTCATGAGATTCAAGATATTCAAGAGTTCAAGACAAATAATATAGTTAGGTTAGATATTTGTTAAAACTCCTTGAAAGCACTATCATTCTTTTTTATCCAATTTACTCGTGGAATGGAATCCACTTCGTTCTTGTTAAAGGGATGGAACCCTAGTGAGATGGAACTCACGAAATATCTAGTGGAACGGATAGTAGCCCTATTTTGTTATCCACTAATTTTGATTCAAAATGATTTTCAAAATTATCTCTTGTTTTATAAAATGATTTTCAAATATTCCTTTTCAAAAGAAAAACCTTCGTTCACATTTCCAAAAATGTTTTAGCCTCAAAATCATATTTATCATTTTGTTATATTTTGATTTCAAAATTGTCCTTGATATTTTAGCCTCAAAATCTATTTTAATATTATATTTACTTTAGTTTATTTACTTTGATTTTAAATATATTTTAGTATATATACATATATACATTCATAAGTATTTCTACTTCTAAAATACCTTCTACAAATACATAGAGTCCATTTGAATAAAGTTGCATATGTTTTAAATCATCATTTTCAAAGTAAAGCAAATCATCACTTTTTACTAGACCATGTCGACATCCTATTTACTTGTCATGTCGACATGCTTCCCGTTACAGCAAAGGTTGTTTTCAAAAGAAGTGTCTATTCGTTTAAACCTCTTCGAATGGACACATCCATTCATTCTCTATAAATAGAGACTGTTATGGACGTTTTCCAGTAACTACTTTCTTTATTTTCTCTCCTCTTTACTCTCTTATCTTATTTTCTAATCATCCTATCCATATTCTTCCGAAATCTTAAGTGAATAAAACCAGAATATCTCTAGTTTGATTCTCTGCCACTCTCTCCAAAGAATCTCAGTGCTTATCAGAGTTATAGATACATTTGTACTCAAAGAAACTTGTGTGGGGTTATAAAGGTGTGATCGTGTCCTTGGAAATCGATCGGGTGAACTTGTGTCCTGTGAATCAAGTGGTTCTACCCAGAGACCTGAGAATCTGGAGGGTGTACCTCGTTGCCTTGGAATCGAGGGATTGTAATCTAGATTATTGTTGAATAGAAAACCATACGGGTTGTGCGGGACTGGATGTAGGGTAACACCGAACCAGTATAAAATTCCTGGTGTGTTCTTTCCTTTACTTGCTTTTTATTTATATTTGCATTTGTTTGTGATTCTGTGATTTGATCTGTGATTGTGTATTTGCATTAAGTTAGTTAATTCAATTTAAATCAAAGAAGTTTTAAAGAAATTCTTAAAACACTATTCACCCCCCCTCTAGTGTTAAATAGCCTTAAGATCATCTTCCGCGTCCCTATCACAGATCTCGAATCTCCACATATATTCCAGCATCTCAAACGGATCCACTTTCAAGGGATAGAATACATATATGGTTTTGAAGTGGTTATGGTTTCTCATCTCATATATGTACACTCCCCCGCTTACCGGGCGCTCCAAAACCAATCGACATATTTTTTGCTAACTCAACATTGGTTCTTTCAGAAATAAATAGATAATACATAAGGGTGGAGATTATCTCCTATCTAGACAGATTTCCTTATTATTTGTCCTAGAAGAGCAAGACGAGTTTATACGTAGGTTATATCATCACCGAGTGAATAACTATACCGTAATTCCCGTGTTATTTCTAGATACTTCCTATGTTAATTTAGTCATATTAAACAATAATGAAATGATCGCATATGGAAACCAAGGCTCGTATAATTATCATGCTTCCAAACTTCTCAACTTTTGCTATCCCTCGGTTGAGAGTGAAGCCCAGTAGGTTAGAGTATTATTGCTTCTACACCCTACTCGAATCATCATTCTTAACTATCACAAATAGAAACAAGTCTACTTTGTCGGCTTTTAGTGCTAAGTACACGACTAAATACTTTCCATAAACAAGTAAACACACAAAGCATGATTAACACACACAAAGCATGATCAAGTCGCATAAACGACTTTTAATCTCCTTTTCTATTTAATTAATCCTTTATTGATTAAAACCTCTTTTATTAGTAAAACTTCTTTTATCTAATAAAACTTCTTCATTTAATTAAAATTTCATCATTTAATTAAAACTTCTTCCATTAATTAAAATTCTTTTAATTAAATATCTTTTATCAATTAAAACTTCTTTTGATTTAAATAAACACCTTTATTAATTAATCTTATTTGTTAATTAAACTCCTTTATTAATTAATCTTATTTATTAATTAATCTTATTTATTAATTAAACTCATTTATTAATTAATCTTATTTGTTAGTTAAACTCCTTTATTAATTAATCTCATTTATTAATTAAACTCCTTTATTTAAACTTATATATAGATTTAGTTTCCCATTATAAAAGATATATGCATGTATTTTGCTTTCCACTTATTTACTATTCACGTATTTACTATTCATGTATTATACTATTTATGTATTCTACTAGTCACGTATTTTGCTATTTATGTGTTTACTATTCACGTATTCTACTATTTACATATTCTGCTATTCATTTATACTCTTTTCTATACTTCAAAAGTACTCATATACTTATCTCAAATGGTATAAGTATATTCACAAATCATTAACAAGATTTACTTTAAAATATAATCGAAGAGGTTAAAAACAAATGTTACTAAAATATTATTATTATAAACCCCTTCTCTTTTATAAATTAGACATATAACTTTTTCTACCTTTATCCAAATGATTCTATACTTGTTATTATCTTTAGAATTCCATTATTAAAGATCTAAGTATATCCATAATCATTTAATATTATTTTTCCACTTTAAAATATAATTCAAGGGTTTAAAAACCAATATTAATAAAACATTGTTTACTACAAATCTATAACATTTCTTACTTTAACATTTATCTTTTAAAATCTCTTTTAAAGATCTAATTACATTTATAAGAGTTTAAGACAAGTGTTACTTAAAGATTGTCACAATAACCCAAAACCATTCACTTACAATTATCTTTAAAATATTTATGATTAAATATCTAATTATATTCCTAGGTATAATTAATAATGGTTAAAAATAAATGTTACTAAAACATTATTTACTACAACCCAAAACTATTTACCTATAGTCATCATTAACTTTAAGACACTCAGTTTTAAAGATTAAAGCATATCCACATTTATTAATTAGGGTAATACACTTTTAACTTAAATTCTCAAAATAATTTATTTTAGCATAAGTGTTAAAATCCAAACTTTCTTTACTACATTTATAAATACATAACCTACTTTTTAAAACTTATGTATATTTACTAAAAACCTTCTTAAAATGATGTATATATTTTTATGTATATTAATTTACTTATAAGCTAATATAATTAATAAAACTCTAAACCAATTTAAAAGAGATTATATTATATAAGCTTTTTAATACTTTAATAAAATATTTAACTAATTTTCTAAAACTATATTATATTAATACTTTAAAATACTTATACTGTGCTTTAAAACATTTATTTTAAATACTACTTAAAAATAATTATTTTATAATTTCTTTAAAAACTATACAAAACATATTATATAATTTAAAAGCCTTTAATTTAAAAATTCATAAATAATTACTAAAAATATATTTAAACTTTGATATTTTTTCAATAATAAATACATTTATAGTACATATTAGAAATGCAAAGAAGTCCCTGGGATGTCTTCTATAGTTGACTTTAAAAATCGCCGAACACAAGGCATTTTCAAAGTGCATCTATAACGACCTTTTTGCTTCTAATTTTCACAACATCCATTTATAGTTTCTATAACTTTTCCAACCCAATTTGTTTATGTTAAACACACCAAAACCTGTGTAGATAATAACCAAATATATACTTTCATGGTATATTCACATTTTAACCAATATAACATATGTTAAATACAATGGATTTCAAAGTGCATTTATAGCGACTATTTCGCTTCAACGATTGAAAACACACTTCAAACATGTAAACAACAAACCTTGGCCATGATACATGTTTTAAAGGGCTTTAAGAGAGATTATACTATATATAGTGTTGTCATTGCTTTCGAAAGCAAGGAGAGGTCCAAAAGTTATAACTTGAATTGTTATCTACTTTAACTTATATTTAACACGCCAAACATTATATACACAACATATAAAAATTAGATGGTGAGTTAATTCGGCCAAGCCCAAGCCAAACGAAGATGTAGAAAATCTCATTACAAGTACAATGGTAAAGACGACATCTCGATTGGACCTCGTATGCAAATGTTGTGAATTTTATAAGAATTTGAGTTATAAACTTTTATTGATTAACTTAATAAATCAGTTGATTACCTTAATTACCTTACACCTTTCTTCCCCAAATCAATGTCGTGCACAGTGATACATGCATACACCAAAATTCGTGCATGCCATCCACCCAAATTCGAGCTACGGTCGACGAAATCGGACGCAACCTTCTTCGACAAACTTCTCTTCACGCATGCTCCACAATAGACCCAAAATCTTCATGCTCGATCGCCCCGAATGATTCACGACCTATGCATCCTCCCTCTCGACTTCCTGATGTCGCATCTTGTACCGAGCCACCGGAGCTCGAGCTGTCGTGAGGAAAGATGCGTGCCGCTTAGAGAAACGCGATGCCATACTCTGCTTCAACTAACGCATCTTCCACCATCGCCAACACCTAAACGTTGGACGGCCTCCAAAAGTCACATATGGCCAAACACAATCACGCATCACCTCGTCACTAATGATGTGAAGCCCTCCTCCATATGAGTCCAATGGATCCAACGTCGGCCTCCCTCGTTGATAGTAGCTCTCGAAACAGTTGAGGGAAGAAGACAACTGTGTGTTTTCTTTATTTAGTGGAGGAAGAGGAAATGGAAAATAAGACCGAGAGGATGAGAGGTGAGGGGTTATTTATAATATAATTTATTTTATATTTAATTCTCAAATTAATCAATATACATTACGAGCTCATACGATCACACACGACGTAAGATCGCTATAAAACTCGTCGGCGTACATCACCTCATTATTCTGGTCCCAATGACACTAGTTTCATTAAAATTTGAGACAGTGCACCGAGATGATAATTTCACGCGTTTTGAGGTTGTTTATTGGTGAAACGATTTTCGGTCACATAATCGATATTTCTTCGAACTATTTAATTTTGTAAAAAAATTTCAAAAACAAATATCTTATCATTATTTATTATGTAAAAGGGGGTTAACAAGGTTATTAAATCAATTTAATTACATTAAATCCAAGTTTTAAATATTTAAATAATTCAGATATTTAAATACGAAGTGCTTGAAATTCTAGATCATTACAGCTTACCAGATTATTCTAACCTTAAGCCTAGAAACCTTGCATCAACTCTATACTCAAGTTGAGAATTTTTCAAACTACACACCGTAGTTCAATCCTAGTTACAAACTAGAGTTTTGAAATTTAAAAGTAAATTATAATATGAACTAAAAATTGGAAACCCTAATTTATAATATTTAAACATTAAAAAGAAATATGGCCCAAAACGAAGGTGCGATCCAAAGTAGTCTTCCTATTCATCTCTTTTCCTTCAAAGCCAATCCTCTTTATTTTTATGTTTTGTGGTATCCTGAAAGCCACTGATTTATAATCGTTGATGAAATCTCTCTTCCATCTCCATGTTGATCGATTTATTCAATGGCTTGGTTTAAGACTTTGGTTGCTTCCTTGGTTGAGCTCCTTTGATGTTAGTTGTTGGGTATGAATTTGATCTCTGATTATATTTGAATTTTGTTCCTACTCGACTTGATAAAATTATCGAAGATGAGATTGGTTTTTATAGAGGAAGATTTAAATAAAATCTTTCCTAATTTCATATTTTGAGATTGTTAGCTTTGAATATTTCAATTCATGAATTGCTTTTAATCTTGGCTGTTGATTTCCTTTGATTGATCCTTGGGTCTTTGGTTTTGAAATCATTGACTTGTTCGCTCCTGAAATTTGATTTTCGTTGGACTTGAACAATTGACATATTCAACTTCTAATCTCTTTTTCATTTATTTTCTTTTATGTATCCTCTGTGCTTTTGATTACTGACTTGATTACATGAACATATATTGCTTGTTGTGCACTTTCGAGTTGCACTTCACATACATCTGGATTGCCTTGACCGTGTGTATCTGTTCGACCTGAGATGCTCCTATGATCATATTCCATGTATATACATACATATGTATGTATGTGTGAGTTGATGCAATTTCTCCTTGTCTGAGCTATAGTACATGACTTTGGGTCTATTGCTATTCTAAGTTATGTTGTGCTGTCCTTGGTGTGTGCTTCTGGATTGTGCACTTACCTGCTACTTGTGTGTTTGGTTGCTGGTGCATTTCCTTATGCATGCTTGGTACTCTGGTCTGGGCTTGTTTGTGAGTGTTGTGTGCATGTGTCCCTTGTGCATATGTTTTGCTGTTGATCCTATTTATGCACTTTCGCTCGAATCAGATCTTATTAGTGTATTGCATACTACCTTGTGTATGCTGCTGTTTGGCATGTGCATTCTTTGCTGTTGTGCACTATTGCACTCCACTTAAGTCTATTTGCATTTTTTGTGTGCTTGCCAATGTGCTTTCCTTGTGCTTGTTTTTCTATTGATCTTTCAGGCTTGTGCACTTGCACCGTGTATTAGAATTTCACATGTACTTGCCTATTCGAGTGCATGTCCCTTCTTCTTGTATGCATGAAGCCGATTCACGTTGCCTGAAATGAATTTGTTGTTGTGTACTTAAATCGGTGAAGCTTTTGTTCTTTGCATATGCACTGTTTTGAGGCTTGAAGCATTTATGGGCTTGACGTTGCTTTGGGTCGAATTTCATGTACCTGTTTCTGGTTGTGTATGCTTGAATCCATTCACCATTATAGTAGATTATTTTGTATGTGCTTGTTCTCAAATATGAAGTGCTGCACCTCGACTTTGATGTTATATAATCTAATTTATTTTTGTGCAAGTGTGATATATGCATATGCGCTAGGCATTGCCTTTTTTAAAGTGCTTATTTAGTTTAATTTGCTTAGCCTTACGGCATGCACAGTGATACACTATGCATGTCATAGGTTGCTCGTGCACATTTTTGACTTGATTTTAAAAATTTTGTTCCACACGAACATGTTGTACTGGTCCTTGTATGTACATGTTGTACTGTTCCATGTTCTTTATTTTTGGTGCCTATTTAAAGTATGAAAAGAGAAAAACCAATAAACTGAGGCATTGTCAGTTCAAATATATTTATATTTTTTGTAGTTTCAATTTATTTCTTTTTGCTTTTTACTGCATTGTTATTTGGTGGGCAAAGAAGATGTTTGGACAAAAACTGAAGCAAGAAGGTAAAGATTGTACTCGAGTGAGTGAGGATAAGAGTGATTAGAAAATTGTTCTATTTGAAAGGGTGTTGTATATGAGAGAGTAAAAGTTGTTGTATATTAATAGTTATATAAAATATTGTGGTAGCTCTTGTTGTAATTGTATATACTATTGAAATTTTATTGAAATAAATTTTTTATTTGTTTATCTTTTTCTGTGATATTATAATAGTACTGTAACACACACACATATGTTTATTATCATAAAAAAATCATAATATACTATATTCTGCAATCTCCCCCTTTTGATGATAGCAAACATATATTAAGATTTTGTACCCAAGAAATGTGTTTGATGTGTCATGATTAAGCTCCTCTTATTTAAATACTCCCCTACAACTAGACTCCCCCTACACAAATGTATGAATAAAAAATATCCTAAATGCCAAAGAAAAATTAAAAACGAATAATTGCAAAAATAAAACAACTGTTGAAAAATAAAACCAACTCTTAAATATCAGTAAGGTGATTATTCAACCACCAAATTCTTAACCTCTCTCCCTTTTTTGTTATCATCAAAATTATAATAGTAATCGATATAGTAATAGATTTTGATTGAAACTATAAATTATATAGAGATAAAAATATATAAAATTTCATTCAATCGGACAAAATCATAATATTATATTAATTAGACACATATCCCATTTTAGAGCGATGAGGGTAATGGTTTAGGGGAATTTTATATAGTGACAACAGTGTGGTATTTTTAATGGAGAAAACTTTTAGAATTTTAAAAAAAAATTAAAATTATTTTTAAAGTTAAACAATGAATGTTAAACACTTTTCTAATCATGCATAATCGTTAGGACTTTTAAATGAGGTTAGTAGTTACTTAAAAGGAATGTCAAGCATTTTCTAACAATGCATAACTATTAGGACTTTTAAATGATGTTAGAAATTACTTGAATATTTATCCCTCTCTTGCATATGTGTTCCATCCATGTATAACCATGAGGACTTTATAAATGAGAATGGAAGTACATATATAGAGATTAAAGTTATCCACTCATGCATAATCGTGAGGACTTTTAAATGAGAGTGAATACTTTGGGATTGAACAAATTATTTAAATTACACTAAAAATATAATTCCTTGTTTTTTGAAATATCTACTTCTGCGCACTATATTAAATTTTAGTGTATGGATTGTAAGAAAGTTGATAGTAGTAGAGATGATCATGGAATATGTACTAATTAAAAAACACTATAAAACTTGTTCAATTTTCAAGAAATTTTAACATATCCTTCCTCTGGTTATGAATTATAATCTAATCGCTTTCTGAACCATTATTAATAATTTTTGATAGATTTCAAAAGATTCAAACAATCAAGCACCATCTTTTTCGGAGTAAATTCCTTGCTGAAGTAAACAAAAGGACTTTTATTAAAAAAATTAAGTTGTTTTAAAATTTCTAAATACAAACGAAGTTTTGAAAATTTATTTTCTGGAAGGGGTTTTGTATAAATGTATGTTAATTTTAAAATCAATTGAAATGTAAATCCAATGTAAATATGATCTCTAATATAAAAATGCTAGTTAATTTTAAAACCAGTTGAAATATAAATCCATTGTTAATGTGATCTCGAATGTAAAAATGTCTGATACCACTTGTACTCTGGTTGCCCATGGTGGCATATAACGGTATCTCAGCGAACTCACTCACATCGAAAAATGGCACACATAGCTAGAAAATTTCCAACCAATGATTTTCTCATCATTAATGGAAATGAACGTAATCAACATATAATTGACTATTATTATATTGAAAATTCAATCCATTTGAAACCATTATTTGACAACTTTAAGTCCATAATTTGATTTAGCACCAAACTTGAAAATTTTAGATATTCAATATTAAGAATCATCAAAATTGATTTCAAGTCAACACAATGAATCAATCAAAGATTATGTATGAAATACTACAACTTGTTTATAGCAATTAGAAACACTTTTCAAGTAATATGCTGACATGATTATTGTTTTTGAAGGTTTTAAAATACGAATCGACAAAAACTCAAAACAATAATATTGTAGCGTTAATTATTAGCTTTCCATAATTTCATGGATTTCAAAATTTAGAGTAACGATGTTCAATTTATGATCGATTTACTACACCTATGTTAAGAAGTTCTGAAATAATTTTCAAACAATATACCGAATGATTTGTAGTCTCTAATAGTTTAAGTTCAAATTCTGGAAAAACACAAAATTTAAAACTTACATAGTTTTCTATATATTTTTTCCAACCATCTTGAGTTTTTCAAATAGGAGTTAAGGAGCTCAAGATATGACAATTATACTATAGCAGTATCGTCAAAAACAGAATTAACAACTCGAAAAGGAAATATGGTTTAGAGATCATGCCTTTACATACCTTTGATGTCGCATCCAAAGTATATAGGTCTCCACTTCATTTTTTTAAGCTAAGGAACATTGGAATTATTGCTTATCAATCATATATAGAACAACTCAAAGTCTACACCTATCGTAGTTGTTCCTTGCCCGTTTTTATACCTAAATGTAAAGAAGAAGCAAGTTGCCTAACAAAGAATGTTGGATCACTTTTATTTTCATCTGCAACCTTTGGTACCAAAATTTGTTCACATAGCAAACCGTTAGTATCTACAATTGTTCCCTTAAGAACCCAAACTTGTTTAAATTTAATAAATTTTACATTTGTACCTTTTGAAGCCCAAATTTGTTTAATGGTTTTGTGTTTGTTCTTATTTCGACAATTATTATAGCTATGTCCTATATTGCCACACTTTATGCATTTGGGTATCACACTTCTTCCCCTAATGGCGTTATTAGTCACCTATCTATATATTAACACCATTTCAAATCCAAGTCCTTATGTACTATTTGCAAAGAGTTAATTTCCTAATAACATATTAAATGATTTTTCTCCAATGGAAAATTTTCAAATAGTTAACTATATCATTTACTTTGGATTTTAAAAGTTTATTTTCAATTATTTTGCATTGAACATTGACAAATAGCAATTTGTCTCATTGCAACATCTTTTTTAAGACCAAATTTTCATTTTTTAGCTCTTTTATTTTGGTCATAATTTCAAGCATCTCAGTTTCAAAGGGTTTGCATTTTTCAAATTCGAGTTTTTCAAAATCATAAATATTTTCAATCACTTTTTAAATTCATGATTTATTTGAAAATTTTTAGTTTTGCTACTTTTCAAAATAACGTTTTTGTTTTTTATAAGTTTTGAAATTTTCTTTGACCATGTCTAGTTCTCTTTCAAAATTCACATATTTGGAATTTTTGGACATCTTAATGCGATTCCCTTGTAAAATTTCATTATTATTCTGTGAATTTTTGGACATCTAATTTCAAAATTCATTTTAATTCCCTTTTGTGAAATGTTGTTTTTGCAAATCAACTCAGTTTCAATTTTCTCCTAAATCAGCATTTCCTTTTTTAGAATTTGAATATTTTCACGAACAAATTCCTTTTCGTAATTCAAACAACTTTTGCAATTAGAAATTTTATTTTCCTTAATGTTTTTAAGCTCATTTTCCTATTCATCATTTTTCTTATGCGGTTTAGATTTTTCACTTTTCAACTTGTTATTTTTCATTTCAAGGTCATCGATAGTTTAGTTAATTTTTGATACAAGAGAACTAAATCTTTAAATGAAAAATCACTTATCTCATTATCTATTGCGTCTTCATCACTGCCTTCTTTATTGTCCAAATTATCTTTTGCAAATCCTATCAAGCACAATTATTTAATTGAGTCGATTTCAGGGAATTTCTCACCGTTGTTGAATTTTCTACCGTATATTGCATCGAGAGTAATCTAGATTTCCTATGCAGTTAAACAATGAAAGATATGGTTAAATTCGGCTCTATTAATTAAAAAGTGGAGAATATTCATAGCACAAGCATTAACCAAAATATTTATCTTATCTACCGTATCATACCCATTTTCATTAATATACCAACACTTAAAATTAATAAGTTTTAAATAAAGTTCCATTTTTGATTTCTAATTTAAAAATATGTTCCGTCAAAAATAGGTGGACTAACTCTCGCTAGTTCAACAACTAGGTTTAGACATTTTTGTTAGCAACCTGCTCTAATACCTCTTGTAGGATCGAATTAACCCTAGTGGGAGGTGAATAGGATAATAAATTCATAGAATAATAAAAATCACAGCATATATAATAATAGAGTAAATGCGAAAATAAAAGCAACACATAAATTTACCTACCTTCGGCAAAACCTGCCTACTGTTGCCCCTAAGATTTCTACCAAGACTAAACAATCGATAGCTTACAAGGTCCTGTAAATTTACGACTATTACTTACCCGATTGTTCTAATCTTAAGCACAGAAACACTGCCTCAACCCTATCCCCGAGTTGAGAATTTCCCGAACTACACACCGTAGTTCAGTCCTAGTTAAATAACTAGATTTTGAAATTTAAAGTAAATTATAATTATTATAAAAATTGGAAACCCTAATTTATAATATTTAAGCTTTAGAAAGAAATGCGGCCCAAAAACGAAGGTGTGATCCAATGAGTCTTCCTGTTCATCTCTTTTCCTTCTAAGCCGACCCTCTTTCCTTCTATTTTCTAGGGTTTCCTAAAAGTCGTCAATTTATATCGTTGATGAAATCTCGCTTTTGTCTCCTTGTCGTTTGATCTCTTCAATGGCCTGGCAATTTAAGATTTCGATTTTTTCCTTGATCGAGCTCTTTTGTTGTTAGTTATTGGGTATGAAGTTTATTCTCTGATTATATTTGAATTTTTGTTCCTGCTTGACTAGATAAAATTGCCGATAATGAGATTGGTTTTTATGAGGAAGATTTGAAGAAAAAGCTTCTCTAATTTCATATATTTTGAGATTGGTAGCTTTGAATATTTCAATTCATGAATTGCTTTTAATCTTGGTTGTTGATTTCCTTTGATCAATCCTTGGGTCTTTAGTTTTAAAATCATTGATTTGTTTGCTTTCGAAATTTGATTTGCTCCCTACTTGGATAGTTGACATAGTCAACTTTGCATTTCCTTTTCGTTTATTTTCTTTTATGTATCCTCCGTGCTTTCGATTACCTACTTGATTACATAAACGTATATTGCTTGTTAAGCACATTCGAGTTGAGCTTCACATATATTTGCATTGCCTTGACCATGTGTATATGTTCGGCCTGAGAGGCTCCTATGTTCATTTTTAATGTATATACATACATATGTATATATGTGTGAATTAATGCTATTTCTCCATGCCTGAGCTCTAGTACATGACTTTGTGTCTGTTGCCATTCTGAGTTGTGTTATGTTGCCCTTGGTGTGTGCTTCTGGATTGTGCACTTGCCTACCGCTTCTGTGTTTGGTTATTGGTGCATTTCCTTGTACATGCTTTGTACTTTAGTCTGGGCTTGTTTGTGAGTGTTGTATGTGTGTGTGTCCCTTGTGCATAGGTTTTGCTATTGATACTGTTTGTGCACTTCCACTCGATCCAGATCTTCGTAGTGTGTTGCATATTGCCTTGTGTGTGTTGCTATTTGGCGTGTGCATTATTGCACTCCTATTGGGCCTGTTTGCATTTTCTTTGTGCATGCCTATGTGCTTGTCTTATGCTTGCACTATGCTTGTTTTTGATGTTGATCTTTTAGGCTTATGCATTTGCACTGTGTATTTGAATTTTATATGTACTTGTGAATTTGAGTGCATGTCCCTTCTTCTTGTGTGCATGAAGCAGATTCACGTTGCCTGAACTGAATTTTTTGCTGTGCACTTGAATTAGAGAAACTTTTGTTCTTTGCTTATGCACTATGTTGAGCTTGAAGCATTTGCGGGCTTGACCTTGCTCTGGGTTGAATTTTATGTACCTGTATTTGGTTGTGTATGACTAAATCCATTCACCGCTGTAGTAGCTTTCTTTTGTGTGTGCTTGTTCTCAAATATGAAGTGCTAAATCTTGACATTGATATTATATAATCTGATTTTATTTTGTGCACATGTGCAAGTGTGATATGTGCATATGCATTTCCTTTTTTAAAGTGCTTGTTTATTTTATTTTGCTCGGCCTTAAGGCATATGCAGTGATATACTATGCATGTCATATGTTGCTCGTGCACATTTTTGACTTGATTTTAAAAAATTTATTTCACACAAACATGATGTACTGGTCCTTGTAGATACATGTTTTACTGGTCCATGTTCATTATTTTTGGTGCCTATTTAAAATATGAAAAGAGCAAAACCAGTAAATTAAGGTAATGTCGAGTTCAAAAATATTTATATTTTTGTAGTTTCAATTTGTTTCTTTTTTGCTTTTATAGCGTTGTTACTTGATAGGCAAAGCAGATGTCTGGACGAAAACTGGAGCAAGAAGATAAAGATCATATTTGAGTGAGTGAGGATATGAATAATTAGAAAATTGATGTATTTGAAACAGTGTTGTATATAGGAGAGTAAAAGTTGTTGTATATTAAAAATGTATATAAAATATTATGGAAGCTCTTGTTGTAACTGTGTATACTATTGAAATTTTATTGAAATAAAATATTTGTTGAAATAAAATGTTTATTTGTTTATCTCTTTCTATGCTATAATAATAGTACTGAAACAAACATACACACACGCACATGCACACACGCACACACGCGCGCGCACACACACACGCGCGCGCACACGCGCACACACACGCACACACACACATATATATGTGTGTGTTTATTATCGTTAAACAAAAATCATAAACTCCTATATTCTAAAGGCAAGCCCGCACTGCTTCATGTCATTAGACTCTACTCCTTCTTCTATCTTGGCCATGATCCCCACTAGTCTAGCATCTCGCCTCTGACTAGTACCGATCCACTCAATTAGGGTAGATATGATCGTCAAGATAGCCAACACTTTCGGATCTAGCTCACATCGAGGTCTAAAATCATGGCCCGTAATAAACTCCAACTGCTTCCGCTCTAGGTACATCGCTCCCAAGCAAGCATGTCTCCTACTTAATGCATTAGCGACTGCATTTCCATTTTCGGGTTATAGGAAATGTCAAAGTCATAAGAGGCTAGGAGCTCTAACCAGCGTTGTTAATGAAGGTTAATTACGGTCCATCTAGGAGAATAGATACTTCAATGAATTGTGGTCGGTATACAACTAGAACCTCTCCCCAAGAAAATAATGCCTCCATATCTTCAAAGCAAATAATATCACTACTAACTCCAAATCATGAGTCAAATACTTCCTCTCATGCGGTTTCAACTGTCGACTAGCGTAGGTAACAACCATTCCTCTCTACATCAACACCGCACCCACTCCATTACTACAGGCATCTGAGTATACTGTCAACTCCTCATTCCTGCTCGAAATGACCGACACTGGTGCACTTATCAGCCTCTCCTTCAGACTCACGAACGTGCGCTCACACCTTATGTCTAAATAAAAGTCTGATTCTTCTTCGTCAAGTTGGTTAACGATGCTGCTACCTTAGAGAAGTTCTTGATAAAACACCTATAGTATCCCGCCAAGCCAAGAAACCTCTCATGTCTGTAGCGGTATTGGGTCGATCCTAGTCCATTATCACTGCCACCTTTATAGTATCTACAGCAATACCCTGCTCGAAAACAACATAACCTAAAAATCGCACTTCCCTCCTCCAAAAGTGGCACTTCGTAAACTTCGCCTTCAGTCAGTACTCCCTCAACACCTCGAGCACATCATCAAGTGCTCCTTGTGTTCTTCCTCCATCCTTGACTAAACAAGGATATTATCCATGAACACAAGTACAAATTTATTTAGTCGATCCCTGAGAACACGGTTCATAAGATCAACAAAGTATGATGGTGCATTGGTTAGCCCGAGTGGCATAACCAACTGCTCATAGAACCCAGAAAACGTTCGAAATACTGTAATTGGTACACACTTCTTCACCACCCTCAGTTGATGAAACCCCACCGCAAGGTCCAACCGAGAGAAGAAATTTGCACCGTGGAGCTGATTGAATAAGTCATCAATACGTGGAAGTGGACACTTGTTCTTCTTCATCATCTTATTCAGCTCACGGGAATCTACACACAACCTCAAAGAGCCATCCGCCTTAGTAGCGAATACTATAGGTGCGCCCTACTCAGATATTCTCCTATGAATGAACCCTCGCCTCAATAGGTTATTCACTTGCACCTCCAACTCCTTCTACTCTCTGGGTGCCATACGCCTTAAGGTTATAACTATTGGACTGATATCCTTCACTAAGTCTATGTGGAACTCAATCTCTCGATGTGGTGATAATCCAGTCACCTCCTCGAACACGTCTACATACTTTCTCAGATAAGCACAAATTATAACTCATTATGAAGAATCTCAAGTGAATATAGAAATCTAATCATTACTCCATCCTTTGACTGGCAGCCAACCACTACCATCCACCCTTCTACAACCCCAATCGTCACTAACAACCTCTCGTAATCCACCACTATCGCATACTTCCTTAGCCAGTCCATCCCCAGTATAATACCGAACCCCACAAAAGCTAAACAAAGCAATCACAAGCAAGAAAACATCCATGACTTGATATGTCTAAGTCTCGACAAACCATGCAAAGGCTAGTCGATCCTCCAATAGGGTTTGTGACAATCAAAGGTCGATCAACTACCACTGGTTTCAATCTCAATCTATCTACCAAATCACTAGATATGAAGGAATGTGAAGCCTTGGTATCGAATAAAACACATACAGGTGTATCAAAAATAGAAAGCATATCCTATATAACGACGCTCTTTCCCTTCTCCTTCATCGATGGAGCACTCGATGAAGCTGGAACAGTGTTCAAAGCTTGAGTAGACACAAGCTACTTATTCTTCAACGACTCTGGGAAGTCTTTCTTCATATGCCCTGGCTTGTTGTAGTTAGAGCATTCTTTCTTCCCGTTCCTGACATCTTTACTAAGATGGCCCTTCTCCCTACAATTGTAGCAAGTAGGCTCCCACTTGCCCTTCTTCTGGCCACCCTTCTAAAGTTGCTTTTTCTTACCGTTGTCCCACTTTCCCTTGCCTCCCTTGCCAGCTGGTAGATTTGCCCCATCCTTCGAAGCAAAAACTAGCTTAGGCTTAGGATATAGACTCTTATGTTGAAGACCCTTCTCCATAAGTCTCCCGAAGGTCTCATCGATATAACTCATGAGTTTTCCTCCAATACAATCGTCCAAGCGTGTAATGAACTTTTCATTATTTTTTAGCAGAGTCTCGATAAAAGATAAATCACTTCGATAGCATGTTGAACTCGTCCACATAGTTCAACACAGATAAGTCCCCCTATCTTAAGTTAGCAAATTTTAAGGAGAGCATTGAGTTTTGAGCGATCGGTATATAGTTCGCTCCATAAATTGCCTTAAACGACTCCAAAGTAATTTGATCCTCGAAAGTAATAATCTTGATGGCATTCCACTACCCTATAGCTCGTCCCTGATACTATTTAGAGGCCAACTTCCTCTTCATCGCATCCTTTAACTCCATATCCTTAAATATGTGTTTGTAGGTGCCTAACCAGTCCTGCACTTCGATGGATGATTCTGTTCCAAGAACAGTTTGCTTTCCAGAGTGGGTTAGTCTTTGCTTAGTTTGGCAAAATCAGTCCTCGGCGCTTGCACTGGAGCACCACCACCAAGAGCCGCAACTGGAGTAACTTGGACATTCTGAACCATATTTTGTACCATCTTAGCAAACATGTTCTACAAGTTGGGGTTAGCAGCCCCTAATGCCGCCCCTTCCTCAACTCCAAAAATGGAGTTCTTAGTAGCATTCCTTGTTAGCCGGCTCATTCTTATAAGATGTAATAAGAATGATCAGTCGCACTAAAAGGAATAAGTGGTGTCCATGAATGCAATGTGACTTATATACTATAAATATCGCTCGATCTATTCTAAGATGATAGCTCCTTCTTTATCTCTAATAGATCAAGTATCAGCTTAGGTTGTACATGTAACCTAAGCTCCGATACCAAATGTAACGACCATCCTACACTTCTGGTACCTAATATACAATATAACGCGATGTGGAGGTACCTGGCTGATGTAGAACAGTAGCCAAGAGTGTAAAGTAGAGAAAATCAAAACACAAAACCTGTAAAACATCTCATAGCGCATAGACAAAATATAATATAATATAATAGCATAGATGTAAAACATGTGAGACAATGATATAATCAAATGAATCATAAATATGAACATCATAGTGCATCAGGCACACAGACTATACAAAAATTAAAATAAAGAGTTTATACCTCCCAAGCCTTCAAAATAAGCTCTATAACTGTCTCTTAAGTACTAACATAGCTCCACAGTATTGCACGGTGGAATATAAGATATAGTAAGCTTAAAAGTACAGATATATGAAACTGAAGCCTCGTATTCCTACTCCATACAGCTCTATTCACTATCTAGACCTATTATCCCTAGTCTACTTATTTAAGAGTACTTGAGATAATAAGAAGAAAAGCATAAAACCTTGGATTAGACAACAGTCTAGTGTGAGCGAGAAATCACCTCAAAATACTATAAAAATCGTATATAGTAAATAGGGGCATCAGGTATGAAGAACCATACCTAGCATGTACCTACATCCAAAAAGTTAGCGCATAAACACAGTATATGATAAACTACTATCACAAGAGGAAAATATGGGGTATAGGGGTATGACACAGTTCATCAAGCACACAACTAATATAGCATCCATTACACAACCTTACATCATTCACTCAAGTGCTTTAGATATACGAAAACTCTTACAAATGCTCAACTCTTTGCCCACGTAGATGGCATAGGCTGGACATATGAAGACGTCCAAAATATGGATACACGCAGACTACCCTAGGTACACATAGGCTACCCTGTCCAAACAATGAGCATCACAACCACCGAGTCATCCATCAATCCCTTAGCACACATACCAATAGTAGAACTACCTCATAGATGCTCAACTCATGCCCACGTAGATGGCTAGGGATTGAACACACGTAGACGACCAAACACATGGGTACATGCAGACTACTATAGGTACACACATGCTACCTTGTCCCACTCACGAGCATCAGAACCTCATGTTCTACTCTACGAGCTACTACATAGAACTTTCCCTTTCGATCCATCACTAAATACCATAATCACTCACCACATCAAGTCATCGAAGTTGTCGCATTTCGTTGGTTGCCATTCCCAATTCATCTTGAGCCATCCTAGAGTCATTCATCCCTACTCCAAACTAGCTCCCAAAACCTCCAAGCTATGTAGTTAATATCGCTGATATATCAACGACATATCTAATATCGCTCCTAAGTTAACATTTTTTCAAAATATCACTTCTAATGTTGTTACCGATAGATCTCTTGATATTTGCCTATATCGCTCCAATATTTAGTGTAGAATACCCGATATTTTTTAAAATATCATTCATTATTGTAGGTATTAGAGAAAATAACCTTACAAATATATATCTTCACATTCTTAATATTTTTTGTATATAGTGAACGACAATCTGTAGACCATATTAGAAATCCAAATGCACCAATGTTTTAGTTTTAACCATATATTTTTAGGCTTTGTCTTTAGCCTTTCAATAAAGAAAACCCTACTTATTCCATTATTTTATATGTTTTATTTTTCTTGAAGACTTTATCACTAAAAATAATATCATGAAAGAGCTACTTCTCTTTTTAGTTATTTTTTGTTCACCATTTCTAGTCGGTAAGTTAGCTTATGAAAATTTATTTCATTAGTTATTATCGTGCACCCAAAACTAAAAGTTGAAGGTAGTAAAGTTATATATATTAGACATATCGATAAGGAACTAGATAAAGTATTAATTGGTATCAAATCAACATAGCTTATTCGATAAATTAAGTGAAAATGGGAATGATGAAACTTAAATATAGAAAATTTAGGAAAGTAATATAAGTGATTAGATGACTGAAGAAACAATGAATATAGTATTAAATGAAGAAAATAATAAAGATGTACATTATATGTATTTCTTGGTTTTTATGAGCATGTATTATGATTTTTATCAAATAGAATATCTCCGTAAACAGATTTTAATCTTGAAACTATATGCAATCAGTGTTTGATAGTAATTTGGAATTACATATCCAAATATTTGAATACTTAACTTCATTATAACATTATAACATAGTAAAATATCATTTATTGAACGTTCTACACATGCCTGATATTGTATCGATATTATCCGATATTATCACGATATTTTAAAATATGTCATATTGGTACTTGACCGATACGTATCCGATACTGATATTAACACCCAAAACCCTAAGTATTGCCTCAAAGCACCTCTATGCCAATCCCTAAGTGTTGCCCCAAAACCCCTATGTGCCAAGTCCAAAGCAAACACCACAAAACCTCATTCCACATTCTTTCTGATCCCCTACTATAACCGAACCAAAGCCACCAAACAACATTTCCTGTATGGCTCCTCATCACCAAACCAAACAACTACTAGACAAGATTTCTTATCCAGTCCTTCACTAGCCGAACCAACAACTGCAAGATATGATCCAGTCCTCTGTTGCCGGACCAAGCAGCTACCGGATAAGATTTTCTATAAGGTCCTTCCGTTGCCGAGCCGAGCACCTATTGAATAGGAATTCATGTTTGGCCTTCCATTGCTGAGCCAACTTAGATCCGAACTAATACTTACCTTTCATGAAGCCAACCACTGGATCATCCCTATACTGGACCAAGCTTTGCCGAACCAAAAACTGTAGCTTCTTCAGCACATCAACATCGTGCCGATTCCATTGCTACACTCAAAACTTTAACCCTCATGCATCGCTTATGCAATAATACAACTCCAAATGCTCTGGAGGCTATACGTCGAAGTCAAGTTTCGCGGTTCCTACCTCTAGTTTGCTCCGATGAGCATTTTCAACCATATAAGCATACAAACAAACACCATACATACATTAAACAACACTCAAACATGCAAATCACACAATCGATCATAACAATCATCATATAAAGTGTCTACAACAAAGCCTAATGCATACCAAAGCAATCATATATCCAAGCAACATGTCTAGAACACTAAAAATCCATTTATTCATGTTTTTACCGTAAACAGAGTTTTAAAACAATAATAAAACATAATTTTAACTTCATAAATGGATTCAAAACATGTTAAAACCTATATGTACATATATAATAGGGTGAGGATGATAAACCACTCACTTAAACCTTCAAAATCAAAATTCTACATGCAAATTGATGCAAGTTCGAAAATCAACAACAAAGATTTGATTTTTCCTCCACAAATATGTAGATTTGAAGAACTCTAATGAATATCCTTGCTAATCTACCCTTAACATATGGTTTAGACTTGACTTGGAGGAGAATGAAGATGGTTTTGGGTGGAGAATGGGTTAATGAGAGCTTAGATCTATTTGAGGGGTAGTAAAAGTGATTTTGGAATGATAGTCCAACCTATTATAGCCTCCAAACCCGAAACGATTTAGTGGGCTTGTCCCCAAACTCACAAATTATCCAACTAAGCTGCTCCAAAAATTGCCAATCTTCAAACAGCCACATCTCCTAGCCAGAAAGTCCAAATCGCTATTATGACTACTCTACGAAAAAGGAAACCATTATATCTTTCCAATGGAAGTGGTTTCGTATGCTAATTCGGCTTTTATTAAAATTTATGAATGTTACAAGTCTTTAGAAGTAAAATCGTTCGAAAAAATTCTATAGATAGGAAATGTCACTAATAGGCATTTTTCAAAGTTATAGAATTATACGACCTCATCTGAATTTAAAAATAATGTTTTAACTATGGAAGTGGTAAAATAATATCGTTCTTTATTGTAGGCATTTTCGAATGGAAGTGTTTGGTCCTTAGCCATTTGCGTAGTTATGAGTTGAGCATCTATGAGTTAGTTCTATTATCGGTATGTGTGCTAAGGGATTGATAGGTGACTTTGTGATTATGATGCTCATTGTTGGGTTAGGGTAGTCTGTGTGTACCATATATTTAGACATCTTCAAGTGTCTAGTCCCTAGCCATCTGCATGGACAATGAGCTTAGCATCTATAAGAGTTATCGTATATCTAAAACACTTGAGTGAGAAATGTGAGGCCTTGTGATGGATGCTATGTTTGTTGTGTGCTTGAAATGTTGTATGATACCCCTATATCCCATATTTTCCACTTGTAATTGTAGTTTAGCATAAATTGTGTTTATGTGCTAATTCTTTGGATGTAGGGATAAGCCAAGTATGGTTCTTCATACCTTATGTCTGTATTAACTATATACGGCTTTTATAATATTTTAAGATGATGTATCACTCACCCCAGACCATTGTCTGACCGGAGGTTTTATGTTTTGCTTCTTATTATCTCAGGTACTCATAAATGAGTAGATTGGGGATAATAGATCTAGATATCGCATGGAGTTGTACAACGTATGAGAAAAAGGCTATGCTTTCATATATCTATACTTAGAGCTTACTATCGTTTATATTCCACTGTGCAGTACTGTGGAGCTACGTCGGTACTTGTATTTTGAGTGATAGCTATAGAGTTTGTTTGGAGATTTGGGATGTATAAACTCATTTATTTATTTTTTTGTACGATCTCTGAACCTGATGCACTCTAATGTTTTTATTTATGGTTTATTTGATTATATCACCGTCTCGCATGTTTTACATTTATGTTATTATATTATATTTTGTTTGTGCACTATAACATGTTCCACGGGTTCTATGCTAGGATTTTTATTACTTTACACCCTTGCTTACTGTCCTACATCGGCCAGGTATCTCCACAGTGCACTATATACATACTACTAGGAATTCCATTTATGGAGTCGAGAAGGGGGAGGGATTGGGGGATGCTAACCTCGACTTGCAAACTTGTTCGCTGAGATGCTGCGAAACATGGTTCAAAATGCCCAAGTTGCTCCTGTTGTAGTTGTTGGTGGTGGTATTCTAGTGCAAGCGTCGAGGACTGACTTTGCCAAACTGAGCAAGGATTACTCTACTCTGGGAGGCAAAACGTTTCTTGGAACAAAATCAGCAGTCGAAGTGTAGGATTGGTTGGACACCTACAAACACATCTTTGAGGAGATGGAGTTGGAGGATGCAATGAAGTGGAAACCGACCTCTAGATAGCTTTAAGGACGAGCTATGGGACGGTGGAACACCATTAAGATTACCACTACCGAGGACTAGATTACTTGAGAGCAATTTAAGGAGAGGTTTGAAGAGAAGTATATACCGACCGCTCATAAGTCGGTGCTCTTTCAAAAGTTTACTGACTTGAGACGGAGGGATATGTCTATGTCAGAGTACGTGGTGGAGTTCGACATTGCGTCAAAGTATGGTATATCTTTTATCGATACTACGCTTAAGAAGAACAAGAAGTTAGGCTTGGATGATTATCTTGGAGAAAATCTAGTAGAACATATCGATGAGACCTTTCAGAGGCTAGTGGAGAAGGCTATTTGACATGAGAGTCTATATTCTAAGCCTAAGTTGGTTATTGCTCCTAGGGATGAGCCAAAGTTGCAAGCTAGCTGGGGAGGCAAGAGGAAGTGGAACAATAACAAAAACAAGCAGCTTCAGAAGAGTGATCAGAAAAGGGCAAATGAGAGCCTACTTGCTATAATTATGGATGAATGGGCCATCTTATCAAAGGTTGCAGAAACAAGAAGAAAGGATGTTTTAACTACAACAAGTTTGGGCATATGAAAAAGGATTGCCCGGAGTCATTGAAGAATAAGTAGGTTGTGTCTACTTACTCTTTATACGCTATTCTAGATTTGTCAAGTGCTTCATTGGTGAAGGAGAAGGGGAAGGGTGTCGTTAAATAGGGTATGCTTTCTATTTTTGATACACTTGTACGTGTTCTATTCGATATCAGGGCTTCACATTCCTTCATATCTAGTGATTTGGTAGATATACTAGGATTGAAACCCAAGATAGTTGACCGACCTTTGATTGTTACAAATCTTGTTGAAGGATCGACTAGCCTTTGCATGGTTTGTTAAGACTCGACCTTATCGAGTCATGAATGTTTGTTTGCTTATGATTGCTTTGTTTTGGGTTTTGTGGGGTTTAGTATTATTTTAGGAATGGCTTTGGTTGAGGAAGTATGCGGTAGTGGTGGATTGCAAGAGGCTGTTCGTGACGATTAGGGCTATGGAGGGGGATGACAGTGATTGGTTGCCTGCTAGAGGATAGAGTTATGGTTAGCTTTCTATATTCATTCGATGTTCCATAAGATTGGTTGTCATCTGTGCCTATCGTGAGAGAGTATCCGTATGTGTTCGAGGGGGTGACCGGATTACCGCCACATCGAGAGATTGAGTTCCGCATAGACTTAGTGAAGGATGCCAGGCCGTTAGTTGCTCTAGAAGTGTATCGCACCTAGAGAACAGAAGGAGTTAGAGATGCAAGTGAATGTCCTGTTGAGGTGAGGGTTCATTCGTAGGAGCATATCACAGTGGGGAACATCCGCAGTATTCGCCATCAAGGCGAATGGCTCTCTGAGGTTGTGTATAGATTACCATGAGCTGAATAAGGTGACAAAGAAGAACAAGCATTCACTACTCTATATAGATGACTTGTTCGATCAGCTCTATGGCTCGAAGTTGTTCTCTCAGTTGGACCTTGCGACGGGGTTTCATCAACTTAGAGTGGCGAAGAAGAGTATGTCGATCGCAACATTTCATATGCTATCTAGGTTCTATGGGTGGTTGGTTATGCCATTCGGGCTAAGCAACACACTGGCATACTATTTTAATCTTATGAACCATATTTTTAGTGATCAGACTTGCATTCAAGGACGATATCCTCATTTATTAGAAGACGGGGGAAGAACACAATGAGTCTTTGAGGATTGTTCTTGAAGTGTGGAGAAAGCACCGACTAAAAGCAAAGTTTTCGAAGTATCACTTTTGGAGGAGCGAAGTGCAATTTCTAGGTCACATCGTTTCTAAGCAGGGTATTGCTATAGATTCTACGAAGGTGGTAGCAGTACAAGATTGGGATCGACCCAAGACTGCTACAGACATGAGAAGTTTCCTTGGCTTGGCGAGATACTATAAACGTTTTGTCAAGGACTTCTCTAAGGTAGCATCACCTTTAACCAACTTAACGAAGAAGAATCAGACTTTTATTTGGGATGCGAGATGCAAGCATTCGTTCGTGAGTTTGAAGGATAGGTTGATGAGCACACCAATGTTAGTCATTCCAAACGGGATGAGGAGATGATGGTATATACAGACACCTATGGTACTACATTAGGTGCGGTGTTAATGTAGAGGGGAAAGGTTGTCGCCTATGCTAATTAGTAGCAAAAACATCACAAAAAGAAGTATCCAACTCATGATTTGGAGTTGGTACTGATCGTATTCACTTTGGAGATATATAGGCAGTATTTTCTTGGGGGAAAGATTCGAGTTGTATATAGACCACAAGTCGTTGAAGTATATATTCTCCAAGAAGGACCTTAACCTTCGTCGGTAGCGATGGTTATAGTTCCTAGCCTCCTATGACTTTGACATTTTCTATACGCCTAGTAAGGGAAATGCAGTCATCAATGCTTTAAGTCAAAGACATGCCAGCTTAGGAGTGATGTACCTAGAGTGGAAGCAGTTGGAGTCTGTCGTTGGTTATAATTTTAGACCTTGATGTGAGCTAGAGCTGGAAGTGTTAGCTAGCCAGCCGATTAGACCTACCTTGATTGAGCAGATCGATGCTAGTCAGAAATGAGATGCTAGACTAGTGGAGAACATAGAGAAGATTAAAAAAGGAGTAGAGTCTGAGGAAATGAAGCCGTATAGGATCGACCATGATGGTTGGCTCCGTAAGGATGGAAGTATGTTTGTTCTTGATGGCGATGGTTTGAGGGATAAGGTGCTATGCAAGTGCCATCATTCGAGATTGACTATACATCCTGGTGGAAATAAAATATACCATGATATGAGGTAGACATTTTATTGGGAAGGGACGAAGAAGGACGTTGGGGAATTCATCTCGAAGTGTATGAACTGTCAGTTGGTGAAGGCAGAGCAGAAGAAGCTGAGTGGTTTGCTGAAATTTCTCGTGGTTCCCGAGTAGAAATGGGAATAATTTTCGATGGACTTCATCAACATATTACCGAGGACCAAAGGAGGGGATTATAGCATTTGGGTCATAGTCGATAGATTGACGAAGAGTGCTTGATTCATACCCGTTAAGTCTAGTAAAGTGGCATCCAAATTGTATAAGTTGTATATGAAGTGGGCTGTGCGGTTCCATGGTGTGCCAAAAAGCATTGTAAGCGACCAAGACCCTTAGTCCACTAGAGGATTTTGGAAGAGCTTATACGAGGCATTGGGGATAGAGTTGCATCTTAGTGTAGCTTATTACCTATAAATAGATAGACAAAATGACAAGGTAAATAGTATCTTGGAGGATCTCTTGCGAGCTTGCATTCATTATTTCAATGGCTCGTTGGACGATGATTTGCACTTAGTAGAGTTTACATACAACAACTGCTATTAGTCTAGAATTGGTATGGCACGGTATGAGACGTTATATGATCGATCGTGCAATTCTCCTTTATGTTGGTGGGAAGCGGGCGTGCACAGCGTGTTCCACATCTCTTACTTGCGGAAGTTTGTGCATGGCTCAGGCGTGATAATTGAACCTAATCAGCTTGATGATATCGAGATTGAACCAGAAGCATCGAGACCTTGTAGGCTTACTTGTATCATCAGACATGATATGAAGCAGCTTAGGAAGAAGACGTTAGAGCTGGTGAAGGTTCAATAGAGTAAGAGCAAAGACGATTGTACTTGGGAGACTAAGGAGAGTAAGAGGACCGCTTATCCAGAGCTCTTTAGTTGGTGAGACTTCTGTTTATCGCATTTACTTATACTTTCAATATCATATAGGGTAGTTTAGTATCACTCATGCTAGGGTAGGTGTAGATATCATTACCTGCTTCTGTATGCATGTTTGATTTTTGATGTGTTTTCTCATGGATGTTAGGCATACAGGGTAGCTATGTTTGATTTTATCTTCTTTGTGTTGAGATTTCGAGGGCGAAATTCCCAAATGGGGGAGAATGTAATGATCTGTAGTTTACATATCCGAGGATCGTAAAATATTATTTCTAAAATCATATGCGGTTGTATGACTCTATAACTTTGTGAAATGCCAATTAGTAACATTTCCTATCTTTAGAATTTTTACGGATGATTTTAACCCTAAAAATTGTAATAGATATAACTTTTGATAGAAGCCGAATCGGTGTCCGAGACAAGTTTCATTGGAAAGATAGATGGTTTCCCTTTTCGTAGAGTGGTCATAAAAGCGGTTTGGAATTTTTGACTAGGAGATATTGTTGTTTGAAGATTGATAGTTTTTGGACTAGATTAGTGGGTAATTAGTGAGTTTGAGGGCAATTCCCTAACCCATTTTGGGTTTGGAGGATATAATAGGCTGAACTATCATCCCCAAATCACTTTAACCACTTCTCGAACAGATCTAAGCTCCCATTAACCCATTCCACATCCAAAACCTTTTCATTTCTCCTCCAAATCAAGTTTAAAACATAGATTAAGGGTAGATTAGCAAGGGGATTCATCATAGATAATCAAATCCACATTTTTAAGAAGGGAAAATTACAACTTTGCTATTCACTTTTGGATTTGCATCGATTTGCGTCCAAAACTTGGGTTTTGGAAGGCTTCGTGAGTGATTTATCATCTCAAACCTTACTATATATGTATTTAAATATTTTAACATGTGTTGGATCCATTTTTAAAATCAATATTAAGTATTAATGCTATTTTGAAACACGATCTGTAGTAAAAACATG
The DNA here is from genome assembly GCA_030737815.1 of Allium fistulosum. Lineage (NCBI taxonomy): Eukaryota > Viridiplantae > Streptophyta > Magnoliopsida > Asparagales > Amaryllidaceae > Allium > Allium fistulosum. Next base: position 869,330,911 of record CM060904.1, on the reverse strand, counting down.
ATATATATTTGCCTTGATATTTGTGCTAGACATATTATTTGGATATATATTTGCCTTGATATATGTTAAGCTATGTTGTACACACCTTGTATGGTGATTGCTATGGCTGATTGTGTGATTTGCCTATTTGAATGTTGTTTGGTGCATGTATGGTGTTTGTTTGGATGCTTGTATGGTTGAAAACGCTCATCGGAGCGAACAAGAGGTAGGAACCATAAAATTGGACTTCGATGGATAGGGTCTAGTATGTTTGGAGTTATATAACTACATAGGTGATGCATGAGGGTCTAAGTGTTGAATGTAGCGATGGAATCAGCATGATGTTGATACGCTGAAGGATGTACAAGTTTTGATTCAGTGAAGCTTGGTCCGACATGAGGTGGTCCGGTGGTTGGCTTCAAGAAGGGGAAGTACTAGTTTAGATGTGAGTTAGCCCTGTAGTGGAAGATCGGATAGGAATTCTTGTCTGTTAGGTGCTTGGCTCGGCAAAGGAAGACCGGATAGGAAATCATGTCCAATAGTCACTTAGTTCATAATGGGGGACCAAACAAGAAATCTTGTGCAGTGAAAGCATGGTCCGATGGCGCTATAGTAGGGGTGTCGAATAGAAATTCATGTTCGGTGTTGCATCTATTCGGTAGGAGTATGATTTTAGGCAGAACACGAGTATGCCGAACAAATTATGGAGTGAGGCTTTTCAGGGTGTTGGCTTCGAGGTAAGGCTTGGGGTTGCTTGGTGGTCTTGGAAGTTGGCTTAGGATAAGGATAGAGGACAACAAGATGACCTTTGATGACTTTGGCATGGAAACCAATAAAGTGCGACAACTTTGACGACTCGATGTGGCGAGTTACTATAGCATATGGTGATGGACTGAAAGGATGAGTTTTGCATGATGGCTCATAGAGTAAAACATGAGGCTGTGTTTCTCATTAGTAGGGTATGGTAGTCTGCGTGTTCTCGGGGTAGTGTACCTGTACCCTTATTTTTGGACGTCTGCATGTGTCAATTCCTTAGCCATCTACATGGGCATAAGTTGAGCATTTGGGAGGTAGTTCTACTATCGGTACGTGCTAAGGAACTAATAGATGACTGTGTGATTGTTATGCTCATTGATGAGATAGAGTAGTTATCTTATACCTAGGGTAGTCTGCATGTACCCATATTTTTGGACATTTGCGTATGTCCAGTACCTAGTCATCCGTGTGGGCAATGAGTTAAGCATCTATAAGAGTTATCATATATCTTAAGCACTTGACTGAGAGATGCAAGGCTATGTGATGGATGATATGTTAGTTGTGTGCTTGAGATGCTATGTGATAACCCTATATCCTATATTTTCCACTTGTGATTTTATTTTCTCATATATTGTGTTTATGTGCTAACTCTTTTGATCCAAGGGCAGGTCAGGTATGGTTCTTCATTCCCTATGTCCATATTTACTATATACGGTTTTTATAGTATTTTGAGATGATGTATCGCTCACACCAGACTGTTGTCTAACCGGATGTTTTATGTTTTGCTTCTTATTATCTCGGGTATTCTTAAATGAGTAGATTAAGGATAACTGGTCTGGATTGCGCATGGAGCTGTATGAAGTATGAGCAAGAGGTTACGCTTTCATATATCTATACATGGAGCTTACTATTGCTTATATTCCGTTATGCAGTACCATGGAGTTATGTTGGTACTTGTATTTGAGAGATAGTTATAGAGTATATTTTGGAGACTTGGTATGTACAAAATCTTTTATTTTGGTTTTTGTATGATTTGTTAACCTGATGCACTCCGATCTTCTTATTTATGGTTCAGTTGATTATATCACTGTCTTGCATGTGTTACATCTATGTTATTATACTATATTTTGTCTGTGCACTGTGAGATGTTCTACAGGTTCTATACTTGGATTTTTATTACTTTACATCCTTGGCTACCGTCTTGCATCAGCCTAGTACCTTCACAGTGCACTATACAGGTATATGGAGGTACCGGAGGTATAGGGTGGTCATCACTAGTACATATAAAGAAACAGTACATAAACTGAAGGAGATTCATATACATTAATAGATACATAAACCAAACGAAGCACAAATACATGAAACAAATATAATCTAAAATAGATCAAAATCGTCGTCGTCGTCACCACCTAGACCATATACATCCTAATCCTCACTGCCCTAATTAACACTAAGTCTAGGATGATACTGTTGCTCATCTACAGTAGTAAGCTAGTTAATATGAGTAGTCATTTTTGCAATATTTTGCCTATACTCATCAATACTACGCCGATGCTTGCTGTATGTGATGTCATATAGTCCAAGCTTCATTTGAAACAAATCCTCATAATAAAATACAATAGGATCTTGATACTAAGAAATCTCATGACAAGGAATATCAACATATCTATCGGCTTTGAAAGAGGTAGGTATAGCAACAATTCAACCATAACCTTTTGTCCGCGAAAGGGGTGGTTGTGGAGCATCATACATTTAATTGGTTTGGATGAGAACCTGTAATACCAGATGGACCAGACCAGTATGAATGGCAACAGGTCCAACCATATCAATTGCTCCTAAATTAAAAAAATTAACTATGTGCGGTGGAGTGTAAAACTGATGCCAAAAGGAAGTGTAATCTACACTAGTGATAATGAAGCAATTAGCTAGTCACCACTCATTTGCATGCTGTTGTAAGTCAATGCTAGGATATACCTTCAAAAATAATGTATTTTGGTGTGGAACATCAGGAACAAAATCCCCATCTAAGGTCTGCCTCCAACTTTGCTCGCCATGGAACCAGTAACACTCGCCAGTAGGACGAGAAGATACTAATGGAAATCATCTCACCAATAAAATTCCAGCATGATGTACGATTTCGTCAGTCCGATACATGGAACCATCATAAAGAGCCATACGATACTCCCTCGTATGGTCCATAACTCAATAAAAATTCACGCCATAGCAAATATATGTAACACATCACCTTCGTGGACCATTCTACGGTTATCACGAGCCCACGCTTTCACTCGTAGGAAGTATCGCTACAACAAACAGACCTTATTATAGCATTTAGAAACCGCTATTAAATCCTTTTATAACATTTCTATAAACGCCATAGATCAACAAGTTGTAATAAGTCTAATAGATACAATAGCGTTTCAAAATTGCAAGGGAAAATGGACTTTTAACAGCGTTATTGTTCCCATCTTAGACAGGCCGTGTTGGTACAACTACTTTTCTAAGCATTTTGAAGCTTGTTATAGAACTTACACAGAGTTGTGTTTTATGATACTAACAATTATGACATCATTTAATTGCTATAATATGTTGACATGCCATATTATTATAGCGCTAAAACGCTAAATATTATGTTAATCTTTTATTACGCATTGAAATGCTATAGAAAATTCATTACCATCTATTGTAGCATTGTTTTCTTGCCATGAAAACTGTTTAATTCTTGCAGAATATTTTGTATAGCACTAGCATGATGCCATAGTATAACAAAGCTGTAAAAAAAATTCTTTCATAGCATAGTTAAAACACTCTAAAAAATTTCCATTGCATTTTTTTAGTGCTATATACATTCAAGCTTACAATTTTCAATTCTTCTAATCTTATTTCAACTAATATATTATAACAATTCAAAAAACCACACTTATCACATTATAATGTACGTAATCAAATGGAGTCATAAACCAAACCACAATATATATATATATATATATATATATATATATATATCCATAATATTTCATACACGGAGAATTAAGCATAGAAATATTTGTGATAAAAATCAACAATACATACAACTGTAGCTAATCAAAACGATACATACTAAAAATAAAGATGTCTGAACATCGATAGATAATACATTAATTCAAGCATGACTGATTTAAAGGAGAAAGAGTGCGACATCATGTAGCAACCTCAAAAGCATCATACAACACCTATCAAAAAGAAGCACATACGTGTGTATGTTAGTCATAAATGTAGAAATGTTTAAGTTCTGAACAACATGGTTTCAAACAGATACTTTATGAATTGATCACTCAAAATAACTAAGAAACATCCACAAAGGCTAACTCAAAGTGTGACAGTCCATAACTTTCACATCTTTATATCAGATCATCATGCATCTAACCCAAGTGTGACACATCTCAACTCTCAGCATATATTACACTTCTACAGTCAAAAAGAAGCACATACTCTCAGCATGCTCACCATCTCAATATACTATGTTGAACATGACTTGTCTCATGTGTGCTTCAATTTCATATACCTAGGGCATAGCCATGTTCTACTTGGCTCAGGTGCCAGCAATACAACTCAAAATAAATTTACTTTACCTTTAGTTTATGCTATACTACAGGCTTTAGTTCTACAGGTCAGCAATACTACTCGTCTCAAGCAATTAGTTATAAATTATGGGTACATGACTTTAGTTCTACTTGACAGCAATACTACAGGCTACAAAAGTTTGCTTCTATTTATAAAGTCTTTGGTGCTAGTAATGTCTCTAAGATGCTCATGGTAATTATTCCTTGTTTCCTATTTTGATTTCTTTTCTAATTTCAATCTTTGTTATCACAATGAATTGGTTTGAAAGATCTTCTTCAGTTGCTCTTATTTGCTAGTTACTATTTATATAACAGTCAAACTACCAAAAAAAGTCTTTTTAAGTTGAGATTTACATGGAGAAATTCATATATATGGTTTGGTAAGACTAACTATTTCAAGATCTTTTAATCCTAGGCTGGACTTAGTTTCTCCTTTTATTTCCATTTCGTTCACTTCAGTTAGTTGATCTATAGTTCAAATTTTACATCAACAGGCTTGCTAATTTATTCCTGTTGTATCTAATTTCAAATTTTGAAATTAATTCGTAAGCTATACTTGAAATACAAATGTGAATTATTAATTAGCAATAAGTTGTGAATTATGAATGTTGATAGCCTTTTTACATACATTTTCTTTGTAATTAGGGACAGGTGACTGTAACGGTAATTTGATTATTTTAGCTTCTTCATACAATAATTTATATTATTATTATATTTACAACCGAATGGTTGCCATAATTTATATATGTTACCAAACTTGCAGAAAACAACTACATGCAAACTGTCAAGAAAAGCAGTAAATTTATTTTCATCCCAACATCCTTTAATGATAATAAAATAACTCTAGCTTTATATCACTCTACACGGTAATTGAAATAGCATTATAATTATGTTTGAAATTACCAATTCATTCCATATTCCTAATTCGTTTGAATTTCTATATTGAAACCCTTGAAACTCCCACCGTTACTCTCATCGAATTCTTAATCACACTTAGTTACAATTTAGTTTATATGAATGATGAGAAAAAAGTTGATGAGAAGAAAACTTATCTGAAATAAAAGTTGAATGGTAAAATATAACCATCTTTACTTCATTATAGTCGTCATACCAATTTTGTTTGTCTCTTTATCCATAAATACTTTATTTTTCTATTTGAAAAAGAAATCATTATTTGTTCTAAATTTCTAATTTTCTTCAAAAATAAGATAGTCAAATTTTGATACCGTTACGTTATTTCCTTGCGACATCATCTATTATCTCATATTTTTCTGCATTGCAGTTTGAATTAAAGTGAAAATGAACAACCCATTGGTTCAAATGAGAAAGCTGACGTGTTTTTTATTAAAGTCTGGGTAGCGAATAAGGTTGATATTAAGTGGATATGGATAATAGTTAGATACGGGTAATTTCTAAAGGAATATTTAGGAAGAACAACACTCATTAATATAAAAACTCTATTTCAAAATGCGCCAGAATTACCTGCACATGTAGTGCAGGCTCACAGGTAAGTTATTCCCTTTTCCATGGCAGTAATAATATTTAGATATAGTTGATTCAATTTTTATTTAAATTTTATATAATTTGAGTTGTGACTTGTATCTAAAACACTACACCAAATCAGTGATTTTGCAACAGTTTATATTTGTTAATTGCTAACACTTATAAATGCTGCAAACTCCTAACGGTTAAAAAGTGTTAGGATACCGGAAAAGTGTTGGTGAAAATAAATACTTTTCTGAATAAACCGTAGTTGATAAAAATGTAAATAGTTTATTAATAAGAGGAGTCTTCTGTCATTTAGACATGCATTCTCTTCTCTCGCATGCCCATCCATTTCCAGACATATTTCGGTCGCATAAAATTTAATTTAGGGTTTTCTCTTCCTTCCAAAATCAATGTCGATTCAACCACTTCTTAAAATCAACGGCACTTCATCCACTTTCCATTGTCGAATGCCGACTACAACCACTTCAACGATGCCGACTTCAATTTGCTTCGCATAGGTTCTTCTTCCTCTCTATTTTTTTTTCATCTCTTCGCTTTGCTGTAGAAGTACTTTCGATTTGCTTGGTTCTTCTGATTTTACTGCCGATAAAACTAAGAACAAAAAGGTAAATAGTAAAGAGCACCCTTTGATCTCTGCTGTTCAATTATTAGGCGATGGAGTTTCTCAAGTACAATCATTTGGAAATCAGGCGGTTACAAAAATCGTGAGCTTCTTAAATATAGAGCCTGAAGAATCTGACTCTAATAATGGGCATTCTTCAGTAGAAGATGGAGCTTACGATGAAACCAAAAATAAGAAAACTGCTTGGTATTATGGTCAACTGGAGCAGACTCATTCGGTTCATTCTGCAAGTGGGATAAATGCACCTGCAGCTAGCCTTCAGATTGGACGTATTTTCCGCTATATATGGTCTCAGATGCGTTCCAATAATGATGTAGTTTGCTACTGTTTCTTTATACTAGTTTTCTTGTGGAATTTTAGTTTGATGTCTATGGTCTACCTAGCAGCTCTTATATGCTCTTTGTGTCAGCTCCGGACCTAGTTATTTCTTTTGGCTCATCATGCTTATATATACCGAAATCTATATTCTGCTTCAGTATCTATATCAAATCTTCATCCAACATTGTGGATTTTATATTGACAACATAATACTGCAGTGGTTGGGATTTCCAAATCCAAAACAGAAAATATTGTCTTCTTTTGTCATAAGCAACCTTTCTCTTTTTATGGTTTATGTATCAACCCTTTTACAAAGCTCCATAACCGCTAAAGATGGAGAATGGGCTCCGGTAACTGAATTTAATCTCCTGAACAAAAGAAATCATTTTCATGAAGAGCGAAGATTGAATTATAGTTCGGCTGATCGTTTAAACCAGTTTTTATCTCCACTAACAAATGTGACAAAGGCAATACTGAGAAGTTTTTCCAAGTATTGGAAATCCCTAACTCAAGGATCAGAAGCACCTCCTTATTTTGTGCAATTGTCTATGAAAGTTGATGAATGGCCAGAAGATGGCATTCAACCAGAACGGTTTTAATCAGATAACGCTCACCCTTGCTCCGGTTGATAGGTAAACCAAGTGTCCTGATAATAAGAATTTAAAATTTGGTACTGGCCTGGAGTGATATATCTTTTGTTTTGTTCTTCGATTTCATTTGAAAACTTCTCCCATTACAGTGATAGTTTAATTAGTAAACTTGTGTATACATAACTTTGCCTGAGGTCAAGTAAGATTTATTTTTACATTTTTAAAGTCCTTATTTGACAAATTCATTAAATATTTTCTTAATATTGAAAATGGAAATTTACTATTGACACAACCAATTTGAAATGACCAAAAGGGGGTTTGGGTAAACATCAAATCTTCAGTATTTTTGGTATATTTTCTTTTGAACTTTTGGACATTATTTTCCCAAAATATATTTAAAAAGCTGAAGTATTAATGTTGCTCATATCAAAATTGGATAGGTCAACAGTAACCCTCGAAAAGGCATGTACCTACAAGGTAAGAAATACAGACAGATCAGTCATTCGGAATAAAATTTCTTTTGCTTACCCTGTGTAATAATTAAGCAAATGTTTTTTTCCAGGTATAATCGATTCACTAAAATTTGATCTGTATATTTTGATGAATTGTGGTAGTTCGAAGGCTGGTTTAACCTTTTGGCTACATTAAAATTGTATTATTCACAGTGATCTCTTTTTTACAAAGTGTAATTTTTTTTTTTATATTTTCTTTTAAAATTTTGTGCATTATATTCCGGAAATATATTAATAAAACTAAAATATTAATGTTACCCATATCCAATTTGGATATGTCAACAGTAACCCTCTAAAAGGCATTGTATCCACAAGAGAAGTAATACAGGCAGATCAAAGCATTTAGAATGAAATTTCTTTTGGCTACCATATGTAATATTTAAGCAAATCATATTTTTCCAGGTATAATTGATTCACAAAAATTTGATCTGTATATTTTGATAATTGTGGGAGTTCAAAATCTAGTTTGACCTTTTGGCTACATTAGAATTGTATTATTTGCAGCAATATCTTTTTTACGAAGTGTAATTTTTAGCTTGTTTTAATACTTATTGTATAGTTGGAAGATATCAATGCAAGCTTGTTCCTTGTGAAATGTGATGCTGATTTGAATAGAGCTGGACATAAACAAGGTCAAAAGCAAAGCAAAATGACCAAATTCTACAGTGGGATATGCTTGTTCTTAGTTTAAATTTGCGTTATTTGGGCTCCTATGTTGGTAAGTTTCATTTACTATTTCTACTTCACATTGTTTGTGTATCCAGTGAATACATGTCGAACATATTTGAAGAAGCATGACTTGTATTTTATGAATGATTCACTTGCTTTCTAAGCTGTATTGTTTATTTATTTTTTTAGTTATTGTTGTTGTTGTTGTTTATTATTACTATCCATTGGAATTATTATCCCTTTGTAAATTAATCAGTAAAAAGCAATCATTTTAAAACTATTTGAGAATGTATGGATATGACTAGGAAGAGAATAGAAGAGTACATAATTGTTAATTAAGAATGAAATTACACCCTTCGCATAAAAAATCCAAAGTACACCAAAAATCGTTGTATACTCGTTGAAAGTAGACAGGATTATTGTTTGTATTCTAGCAGTTAGATGCATGCGCCGTATAACTCATAAAAAGTATTAACACAGTGAAAATAGGCAAAGCTAATTTATAGTATGTTTAGTATTTTAAACTTCATATCCTAAGGATGAAAGCTATCCACATTTCTGTGTTCAATCCTATGTTTGCAAACTGATTAATATCTGATATTTAGATGTTTCCTTTTTTATGCAACAAACTACTTCAAATTTGCATGAGTACACTTTTTTCCATGTGCAGATGTACAACAGTGGAAACCCAACAAACATTGCCAATCTCATTCAGGATGTGAGTGTCCAAATCAATATAAAATCAGCAGGTGGAAGATTACATCTTTTCCAAACGACACAGTGGATTACACTTTTTTCCATTTGAGTGTTTTTACATTAGCTTGGTATGTAAAACATGCTAATGTTCTCATTTCAATTTACTAAAGGTGATTTTCATTATGAAATTATGTTTGCACCCTGTTTCTTTGTCAAAACAATGACACTTAGTTAACTAGCTTTCATTTAGGCTTATGTTTGCATCTAATTTGTTTCTTGCATGCTTTGTAAGTACCTTTTGACAAATGATGTTTGGAAAAGTGCAATTTGTATTTTCAGCTTGCACATTTATTTGAAGAATGATGTTTGGAAAAGTGCCATGTATGTGTGTGTATATAATGTTTTCATTAGTGTGGATGCATGTAAGCATTAAATAAGAAGTGTTACATTAAAAAGCACCAAGTCTCATTAGGAGATGTCTGAAAAGTAATACATACACCAATTTTCAGTTAGCTTTAACTCGGGTTCACTTGATTTTCACTAGCTAAAATGATTGTTGTACTCCTAATAAATTTTATGTTTGCTGCATGTAGGAAGGAATTTTCATATGTGGTTTGTTTGATTGAGCTCAACGAGGGAGTTTAATGCTGCTCAAGGTATAAGGGTATCACTTGGATACGAGTGGAAGATCTATTACTGGATCGGAAATGCACTAGCATCTGGTATTTGCTTATCACATGCGCCAACTGTCACAACTTTATCATTTGCATCTTATTAAATCACCACGGCTTTAATTTGTTAGGTATGAAATTTTTAATGCCATTTTATTTCATTTTTACATTTTTGTTGGTTATATCATACAAGGTTATACATGATTTGATCAACTTTCTGTTCATATTCATAACTCTGTATTTAATACATGTATCCGGTGGTTTTGAACTTTACTTTTAGCTAATTACAAGTGTTTTCATATATTTCTTTTGCCCTCTTTGATATTGTATCAATGCTCCAAAGTGTGTATGCACTGTTGTGTTTTTGGCATTGATCACTAAATCTGCACATTTAAGGCAGACCATTGCTGTTGTAAAGATTGTTGTTGTGTATTCTTGCATTGTAAATAATACATATTTTTGCTGAAAATGATGATAGGTATGTACCGCATCATTACTACTATAATTATTGAAATGACATTTTTAAGTTTCATTGTATGGATACACATTGTTTAGAGCTAGGTGGATACACATTGTTTTTATTTTGAATTTCCATTGGTTATAAAACGATGTTGCTTAACCTACGTCAGAGAAGTGTTGCACATAGGTGATTATGGAGATGGCTGGTGAGTGAAGAGCAGTAGCACTGCAATGTGCACAGTTTAGTGTTAGAGCAGTTTGTAAATGCAGTAGTTTGGGTGTATGGAATTCGAGAGTGGAAATGGTTTGTGATATGGAAATTTTATGTTTGCAAGGAAATGTGATTGTGTAGTGCGCTGTTGTATGAAGAGTTGAAGTTGTCTAGTTGTGTGAAGGTAGAACACTGGTTGTTGTTGTTGTGGCCAGTGGTGAAAAGGAGTGATGGTGAGTTGCAGTTTTGGACATGTGTGCACTTGTCTGAAATGTCTGGGGTTGTTGTAGTGCAGTTGATTAGGAAGTATGGGTAGTAACTGTGTGCAGTTGTGAGTGGAGATGTTTGTTTGGTCAATTTAATATATCTGGTTATTGAAGGTGGTGATGCTCGAGTCTGTGTCAGGCAGAGGTTATTGTTGTATGTTTGCAGTGTTATGGTGCAGTGTGTTTGATGGAGTATGTTGTGTTTATTTTATTTTATTTTATTTTTGGCAGAAGTGGGTATGTTTGCAATGTGGCCGAGGAGGGAAGTTTCACTGTTGTTGTCAGAGTGGATGTATCTAAAATTCTATTTATTAGTAGCTCGTATTATATTAGATATTTAAAATTAGATATGAAATTGCTTTTTTGTAATTTGGATATGATATTGTGGTATTTTGAAATTGGAAAGTTTGTAGCTCCTATTATAGTATTATCTAAATATGATATTGTTGCATTTGAGATATGAAAGCATTTTAGACTTCATATTGAATTGATATGATGAATTATAAATGATATGGACATCATCATTTATGAGATATTATATTCATTTGTTTTAAGAATTTAATATTAATTGTGTATAAAATAATGTAAAAACATAATTTCAATTAGTAACGCATATAAGTGTTACCAATATTTTGGATAATAACACTTATCTACGTTACAAACCTAAATGATAAGCAAAGCATTTTATGTGTAACAACACATATGTGTTACTAAATAATCATTTTCCAACACTTATAAGTGTTACCGTATATTTCTGTACCAACACCTATAAGCGTTACCACATATTTCTATACCAACACTTATAAGCGTTACCGTATATTTCTGTACCAACACTTATAAGCATTACCGCATATTTCTGTACCAACACTTATAAGCGATACCGTATATTTCTGTACCAACACTTATAAGTGTTACCGTATATTTAGGTACCAACACTTATAAGTGTTAGTAATACGTATGTTCGTAACACTTATAAGTGTTACAAATTTGGTCGCTTCATTCCTCACAGTCCATTAGTAACATTTAAAAAGTGTTACTGAAATTATTTGTAACACTTATAAATGTTAGGATTTGCCTGTTTTGGTGTAGTGAAAGACTTGTCATATCCTTCTACTTAAAATTTAATACACGTTGTGTGTGTGTGTGTCCCCTTTCAACCACAAATCAAAATTATAGGATAATCTTCCTCTTCTTAATCAATCAACACAAAATTATTTTTCGAAAAATGTATTTTGGCCCTTTGTTATTTTAGATTTTTTAAATTTATATACTAAAACTATAACATGGATTATTTTCCTTTAATTCATAGTATTTATTTGTTTCTGGATATACTACAACTAATTTAACGAGAAGTCACGATCTTCACCTCAAAGCGTCTAGCTCTACTTAAGCTTCGTTTAAGCTCTAGTGGCATCCCTAACACCTAGTGTTTCCATTAATCGTGAAAATTACAAAATTTATCACATAAAATTCATTATGTTAGATATTTAGACCATAATCTTAGTGCCAATATAATATATTGCTTGACCTTATATTTCTTTAGTCACTAATTTTACTTTTTATATGATAGATACAAGGGTATAAAGAAAGGACGGTTCTTGAAACTTTTGAAATTTAGATGGCAAAACCTTCACCCAAGTATTTAGGGAGATTGAGCTGGCTGAAGGATTTGAAGTTATAGATAGGGATGCATGGAAGAAAAATTCAAACTTCCCAAACAAAATGATAAATCACACTGATAAAGATGAACTACGACCTCAACTTGCAATTTTAACTATAGCTATTCAGCTTTGTCTTCTCGGTATTCATTTGTTTGGTATGTGGCATGTGTAAATTCAGAAAAATCTATTTGTTATGTAAACAAATGATACAGTATTCTATTATGGATATTTATATAGTCTTCTATTAAAAAATAATCTATTATGTAAACAAATAGTATTCTATTATGTAACAATCTATTTGTCTTTATTCGTCGTTAGGAGCTATAAGCATATAACCAACCTAATGCTAGCTTTGGGATATTAGGCCCAATTATGGTGTTCGTTTCGCACAAGCATGTTCCAAAAGCTAATAAGAAATAGTTAGTATTCAACCAAATTAAAAAAGTTTCATATCTAAACAAAGTTTGAATTATACTTACTAGAAATTGATTCCATTATAACGTTCGCAGCAGGTCAAGCTATCGTAGTACCAAGAGCATCTTCAATGGCTTCTAAATCGGACGTTGTTCTCCATAGACGTGCTTTTGGAATTTTTACAATATCTACCCAAACTTTAATTAAAATTTTCCCCAAAGGAACACAATGAACCATTGAAGTTAGATCGGTTGAAGACACGCGACCTAATGCAACCATCTCTCTTTCTCGACCAATCGATCGGCTTGCATTTACTTTTTTCCATAGAATTTATACTCTATCAATTAAACAAAGAGGTTATTTTAGTATGTTATTCAATAATTTGTATGATGAAAAAATAATTGATCAATATAAATAAGTTTGATACCTACCTTCTCGACAACTCCGAGATTACTCGTATGATTATTTGATGATGCAATGTTAACTATTTCGATAACTACTTTTGATTCAGGCCATGCAACTTTGATACCAGTGGCTTCTCCAACTCATGTCAATCGTTTAGTGGGCCTCCATAGAAAAGCATCTTCGATTTTTGGATTATCTATCCAAACTGCAATGGCAGCCGAACCAAGAGGGAGATCATTCACAAGTTCTTTTGGATTACTCGAATGCAGTCGTCCTTCTACGACTAATTCTTCACTCCCACGCCAATCGATTAATTTTCATTTATGATCTATGTTGTTAATTTTAATCTAATAAAAAAGAACATATTATTATTTTTGTACATTGAAAATAAAAAATTAATTAGTATAAAGATGAAAGATTACCCCATTATCTTCTTTTTCAAAGTTATCGAAGTTGCGCAAAACAACTCTAGTAGCTGACCATGCTATTATCTCACCTTCAACGTCTCCAATGCGTGTTGAATAAAGTGAAGGTCTCCACAAGAAAGCATCCGGTTTCCTTGTAGTGTCTATTATAAATTTTTTGGCATCGGACCCTAAAGGGATTTGTTGGACAAGCTCTTTTGGGTCACTTGGCACAACTCTTCCTTTCGCAACAATTTCGTCTGTCTCACTCCAATCCAATAAATCACATGAGTCATATTGTTTACCATGTTTGTTCTATAATTAATCAAAAGAAAATTATATTAATAATGAAATTAAATGTCAAATATAATGATATCACACTAGTACTATAAATAACTTTTACCACTTGATGCACATTTGCTTCATCCTAGCTTTCTTTTCTCTGTCAAACAAAAAACAAAAGCAACATTAGTGATTATTTTAAACTAAGTTCAGCCCAAAATTGGGCTCACCTACCCTCTGTTAGGAGTCAGTCAGCAAATGACTGACCCTTCTCGTTAATGGTGAAAACGAAATTCCAAGAATATGTTTCAAAATAATATAGGAATCAACTTTTGTATTTATTTTATTTTATGTTTATGTGAATAAATTCATTTATACTAAACCATAGTATAAATGTAAATAAACTTAGTTCATACCTGATTTTTCACAAGCATGCGAACCATCGCGTCTTTTCTAAAATTTTATTTTGCATGTCGACCGTTTGTTTATCCCTTACGTGTGACCGTATTGTCTTGGTGTTGGCCATATGTGATATCCCGGATTTTCGGACATCAGATAATTGGATAGTTATCTGATTTAACTTTTAAAAATACTGATTTATAAATTGAACAAATTTAGATGTGATAATCTCCAGTATAAATTATTTAAAATTTGGCAAAATTGTTAATTTCAAACCAATAATAATAATGTGTGTGTGTGTATATATATATATATATATATTAAATAGAATTATTATTACAAATTGAATTTGGGTTTGTTTAAAATATATATGTATTGTTGACTTGATTTTTAAATTAGATTTTCAAATTTAATTTGAATATGAATTTGGATTTATTAAGTAATTCAAAAGATAGACATTTAAGAAAAAAAAATTAGATTTAAAATATATAAGCTTTTATTTATATATATATAATTTGTTTTATTACATTCTCTTTGAAAAGAAATTCATGTATACATTTACATAACAATAAATAAATTAAGTAAAGGTTTTTACTAACATTTTAAAATTTAATATAAATAAGTGTAAGAGAAATTTAAATATTTAATACTTAAGATATTTATATATATATATAACTAAATTGAATAAAAAATATATAAAAACATATTAATACATGATAATTACAAATGTAAACAAATTCTCTATACATTATAACAAGTGTAAGGTTATTAACATGCATTTAAACAAGTGTCACAATTTTATAAAATCATAATCAAGGTTATAAATATATCTATACTCTTCTCCTCTCAATTCTATTATACCTTCAATTTTAAAAACAAAGAAAACAAGGTCGGTATACTAAATCTAGAGAAGGAATAAAATCAAACTACTTCAACTTTTACAAATTCTCAAATCTGAAGTTAAGCAAATTCAATTCAGTTCAACTCAACAAAGAAGTATCAGAATCAAGTAGCAGTTCAACCTGATTCAAAATCAAATTCAAGTACAAATTTCAGATTCGAATCATCAAAAGCATTTCCAGATTTCATAAAGGCTTCTCCGTTCATTTCAACAGTGAGTAAACTTCACTTTTATAGCTAAGTCTGTTTTATATTCTGAGGCATAATGAAGTAATGTGTGAGAATGTTTTGCATGAATGTATAAATATGCTTGCATGTATATAAGTATGCAGTTCTGTGTGCATGTCTGAGTTTGATTGAGCATGTCTCTGTTTTGTTTAAAACAAACCAAAAACTCAATCAAATTTCAATTCCTCTTCATATGAACTATATTAGATTATGGTGTTAAAGGAAAAATGATTGTATTAGCTAAAACTTGTTTTTAAAAATGTTCATAAGTGAAATTAGAAATTAATTAACTGGGAAATAAGAAGTTACAGTAAAAATCAAAAACAATCCAGAAATTCGACTTTCATATTTTCAAGACTTTCGTATATAATCTGATTCGTTTTTAATAACCATGATTTTTAAAAAAAGAATCAAGATTTTTAGGATTGTATTTGGGTAGAATTCGCGAGTTGAAGGGAAAGTGAGCTTTGCTCGATTTCTGGCGATCGGCGAATGGTGGAGTCTCGTGCTCGTCGCTGAAGGTAGCTTGGAGGTCGAAGCTCACGAGAAAAATGATCTTTGAATTTATAGATCATCGAGGTGGTCGAACGGCATTGAAGTAGGGTTTTAGACCCGGGTTTGGTCGATGTCGAATTCTAGGCCCATGCATTGTCGTCGATGCATCGGATTTGATTGGAGGTGGGGGAAAAGAAGCAAGGGACAGTGGTAAAGGTCTGGGTTGATCGGCGAGTTCCCTGGTGGTAGGAGGCGGCGGCGCGAGGCATGTTTGTGATCGGGATTCGTTCCAAAGAGGTTGCTCGACTCGTTCGATTTCGTTATGAGGGATCGTTAAGGTTTCTGGGTGGTCGAGTGGGTCGAGATGATCGACGGTGACTTGCTGAAGGTCTAAGCATTGGTCAAAGTAGCATGGGCACAGCGTGCACGTGCACATGTCTCCATTCGTATCTGTAGTTGCTGTGTGTTTTGGAGAATCAGGGAAGATAGAAGTTTTGCTCGTAGTCAAACGCGAGTTTTCTCGAGGGAAGAAGATGTGAAGCTGGATCGAAGTTGGCTCGGGCATTTTTGTCTTGGGCTCGGGTTTTTCTTTGGTGTATTAACCAAGTTTAAAAGCAAAAGAAAATGCAAGTTTCAAAGCAAACTATTAAGCAGAGTTTCAAAGAAATTATTAAACAGGCTTCCAAAGCAAAAAGTTATGATCATCAAATGTTTGATTAATTAAGTTGTATAATCTATTTTAACTTAAGTTAATTTAAAATAAATTACTTATTTTTTTATTAATTAAGATTCGGGTGATTAAGATTTATTAATTAATAAAAATAATTAAAGATTTATAAATTAATAAATAATTAATCAATGGAATTAATTAAGGATTAATTAATTAAGTAAGGATAACCAATTAATTATTGAAGTAATTAAAGAAAAGTTAATTATGGAAGTAATTAAAGCTGGTTAATTAATTAATGTTAATTAAACTGGGTTAAGTAATAAATTCATAAGTAATTAATTTAATTGGCTAAATTAAATTAATTGTAATTATGTGATTAATTAATCTGGCTTAGGGATGATGAATTGAATAGAATGTTTGGATTGATTAATATCTAGGGTATGTTAATCTATGATGATCTTTGATGTGTAATACTTTGAATATAGCTGTGATAAATATAAGTTATTTATCTGTGATTGAGTTGCTCTGTGATTACAGTGTTATGAATTGAATTAAATTGTTTAACTTAAACATTTTGGCTTAAAAAGGATGACATTTGAATGCGAAGAGACCGGGAGCGGGTATCAGAAATACCCGAACCCACTTCAATAAAGAATCTAAGTTCTATATAATTGGGTATGTGGAATTTAACAGGCTGGTATTGGAATAAATTAAGTAACTTAGCCTTTAACTGAGTAATAGTTATTGGATATTATAAGTAATGGACTTTGAGAACTCGTAGGAAGGTACGAGTTACCTTGGTTTGCAAATAAGTTTTATAACTTAGTATTTCATGTTATATGGGTTTACTCACGCTGGTTTCCAGCCTGAACCGAGTGTTACTTTGATGTAATGCTCGGGTCAGACCGAGTATTACAGATTTCAGGTTAGGACGTTTTGGAGCTCAGGTGGCGAGCTGGATGGCAGGAACGTATGGAGTATTCCGCTGTGTATATGAGACTGTGTAGTCTGTATAGATTGTAGTCTGGAACAAGTTGTATAACTGTCCAGGTCATGTATAAATGGTTGTAACTCTGATGTATTAAAATGTCATTGACTGATACAGCTTTCTTTGTGTAAAGAATATTATTTGATATTATATTTTATCCGCTGCGAATGTGAGAATCTGTGTCTTGTTCTGTTTCTTTCTTCTATCTCTTTTCTTTTTCTCCTAACTATCTGGAATTTTCAGCTTCGAAAACTCCGGGTCGTTACAGTTGGTATCAGAGCTGAAGGTTAAGCGAGAACCTTGGCTCTGGTGGGATTACTCATTAAGGATAGGGTCAATGGTACCCTAAGATGAGTTGAGTGTGTATATATATGACAGCGTACTTGTTATTTTCCTATATAAAGGTTTTAAAATGGTTTTAAAAATAAATAATTTTATATAAGTTTATCTTTTGATATATAATTTTCTAATTATTAAATATATTAAAGAAATGGGTTGTTGATCATTGGAATAAAATAAAATAATGAGAATTAAGTGGTAATAGTAATACAACCAAATTGAAATTTAATAAAGATAAGTTTGAAATGAATCCAAACTGAAATTAAAATCTTAAATTTGTAGAAGTGTTATCAGAATAAAGATAATAATGAATTGGTTTCCAGAAATGATAATCCTGGTTATTATCATAAATGGTTGTTGTGTTTAATAATAAAATGTTGTTAATGATTAAGTAAAATGAAATGTTTTAGGGAAGTAAACTTTTAGGTGAGTATGACTTATAAATTGGAATTGAAGATAATTTAAAATTGTGAAATTTTAAATCTAAATCCAGAAAACTTGAAATTGTTTTAAAGAAATTTGTTTTGAATTAAAATTGGGCAAAGTTGTTTGGATCAAATTAAAGTGAATATAATTTTGGGAAAATTAAATAAGTTTAGAACAAACAACCTGAATTGGAAATTTCAAGATGAAATTGAGATTTAACTTGGGAAGTTAAAATGGTGAATTTGATTTGTTTGAATGAATGAAGAAATGGATTGTGAAAATATATCCATTATATAGATAAATAAAAATTTAACCTTAATTTGAAATAAAGGATATGGAATCCCTTTTAACTTAAGATTTGAATGTTAAGAATTGAATTTGTAACTTAAAATTGTTTAAGAATCAGTTTCAAAGTTGGAAGATAAAATTGGGCAATAAATTGAGTTTTGAAAATAAAATTTCTTTGAACTTTTAATTTGTACTTTAAAATAAGTTAAGTAATGATAATTTAAAATGGAATTTTGGAATTTGGATTCAGAATTAAATGGTTTAAAGATTTAAGTTGTTAAATAAAATAAAATAAATATAAAGGTTGATTTGATTTAAAGGATTAAATCAACATTTAAAATTTTAACTCTAATTTATATAATTCGAGATGGTTTTAAGTTGAGATTTGAATAAAATTTGTTCAAATTGAATTTGATTTGGATTAATTTGAAATAAAATTGAAGATTGAATGAGTTCAAATTCAAATGGGAATTGGGATTAATTCAAACTGGAATTGAAATGAATTAAAATGGGTACAATTTGAAATTTATGTGAATTAATTGAAATTGTGATTAAAGTTGAATAAGTTTAAAAATCAAATGGAATTTGATTTGAATTTGGAAAGGAATTAAGGTTAATTCAACTTGAATTGGGATTAAATCAATTTCAATGGAAATTGAAGTATTAAGTCAATTTAAAAGGAGTGGAAATTTAAATTGAATTGATGGGAAATTAAACAGTTTGGCTCTGGATTATTTTCAAAATAAATTATTTTAATACAAATATATTTTCCAAACTATTTACTATACAATCTTTTTTCTTAAACCCAAACTATCTCATACTTATTTTACAATTATTTTGGAACTATTTAACTATTTTGAAACTATCTTATAAACTAATTGCTATTTTTCAGTTACTTATATCTAATCACTATTTTAAAAACTATTTTGCAATTATTTAACTATTTTATACCTACTTAACTATTTTATAGCTATTTTACAAACTAATAACTATTTTTCAACTACTTATCCATTTTAAACTTTTTCAAGCTATTTTTTAAAATTTAAATAGGTCAGAGTTCAAACTGTTTGTAATTGAAGTAATAACTCAATTGGAAATTGGGAGCAATTGTGAATAAGTGAATGAAAATCAAGATAAATGTGAATAGAAATGAGGGTTGATTTAACTAATAATCAATGAAGATAAATACGTTGGATGTACGTATATTATTCTATTCGCATAGAGATTTGATCCAGATTCAAGCACAGAATTTCGAGATAACATTATCGATCCGAGTTGGGATTTTTCGCTCGATTTTCGACGACGAACCTGGATATGTGTTTTTGATTGGTTCTGGATATTCTCTATCATAGTTGTGACTATGCAAGGAGAATGACGGTTTCTGATCAAAAAACCAGATCTGAGTACGCACTAGGAAGTCGGGTGGACAATACTAGTTCGGAAGAGAAATTGTGTGATCGAGTGAGCGATCAGATTGATATTGCGTACGGATGATATGTGTACATCGTACGGGTTTGAATGAAATTGATACTGAAAATTTTGAATAAAAACTGTAAAATGGTTTTGAAATGAAAAGTAATATGGTTAATAACTTTATATAGGATTTATCAAATTTGAATATTTGATTGGAAATAAAATAAAGTTATATATCCTTGTTATATAAGATAAATCTTCCCTTGATAAATTTATTGCCAGAAGAAAAGAGTTTTGAAAATATTTGAAGTATAAAAGAGGTTTTATACAAGTTTGAAATGATCCAAAGATTTTCAATATATATATATATATATATATATATAAAGGATCTTATGAAGAATGATTTTGGAAAAAGGTTTTGGGAACCTATGGATTTTGGAAAGGCTTTTGATTTTTGGGAAAATCAATATTGGATTTTGGAAAGCCAAGTTTGGAACTATCGATTTTGGATATCGATTTTGTGTAAATGAGATTTTGATATAAATCATAAAGAGTATGATTTGAAGATACTATAAGTGTATAGTATAAAGTGTTTTGAGAATAGCTCTGGGGAAAAAGGCGCTCCCTTGAAATGAACTTCTCAGGAGTACCACAGGGTGGTACTGCCTTGAGCCCCAAGGGGGGTTTCTAAAGTTGTTCCTGTGAGGAGTCCGGACAAAACTAGTTCCTGAGGATTATTTGTGTAGCGAAAGTCGAGGGGCTGGTGCCCACAGAGGCATTTGGGTTATGCTGTGACGACAGTGTAACTCGATGTCACTTCGATCTACTACAGACCATAGCGAAAGTCGTGTGAGCCGTTGAGAGCCAACAGTCTACGTTTGATTTTATATCGGTAGACTGCGACACTATGGTAACATAGCAAAAGTCATGTGTGCCGCTGAGAGCCAACAGTCTGCGTTTGATTTTATATCGGTAGACTGCGACCTATGTAGAGTGAAGAAGTTTCATTTTGACAGGGAAATCGTGTGTGCCGTTGAGAGCCAACAATTACATAGACTTTTGCTGTGATTGCAACGTAACCCTGGAATGTAACTGCGATCTGTTGTGGGTTCCATGCTGTTATCAGTTACAGTGACTTTTGCTGCAATGGCAACGTAACCCGTGATGTAACTGTGACCATGGATGGGGGTGATGATTTCCAGAGCATTCTCACCAAAGATGTTTCCTCTATTAAAAAAAAATGTTTTCTATATTTTCACTAAAATATTTTTCCAAGTATTTTCACTGGATGTTGAAAACAAATTTACCGAGTACTTATAGATTTTCAATCTTACGCCTGATCAACGTATGACTGAATTTCTGTGAGAACAAGGATGATCTTGTTGAGACATTGAGTTATAAAAGTATTTTTATAAAAAAAAACTATCTTTGTAATATTATATAGATTTTAAAGTATTTTAAAAATTTAATATAAAGGGAGTTTATAGTTTAAAATGTTAAATAAGAAATTTATCTGATAATAAGTAAATAATAAATTTTGGCTTCGTTCCTTTTCGAGGACGAAAAGATTTAAAGGGGGGAGGAATGTGATATCCCAGATTTTCGGGCATCAGATAATTGGATAGTTATCTGATTTAACTTTTAAAAATACTGATTTATAAATTGAACAAATTTAGATGTGATAATCTCCAGTATAAATTATTTAAAATTTGGCAAAATTGTTAATTTCAAACCAATGATAATAATGTGTGTGTGTGTGTGTGTATATATATATTAAATAGAATTATTATTACAAATTGAATTTGGGTTTGTTTAAAATATATATGTATTGTTGACTTGATTTTTAAATTAGATTTTCAAATTTAATTTGAATATGAATTTGGATTTATTAAGTAATTCAAAAGATAGACATTTAAGAAAAAAAAATTAGATTTAAAATATATAAGCTTTTATTTATATATATATAATTTGTTTTATTACATTCTCTTTGAAAAGAAATTCATGTATACATTTACATACCAATAAATAAATTAAGTAAAGGTTTTTACTAACATTTTAAAATTTAATATAAATAAGTGTAAGAGAAATTTAAATATTTAATACTTAAGATATTTATATATATATAACTAAATTGAAAAAATATATATAAAAGATTATATAAAAACATATTAATACATGATAATTACAAATGTAAACAAATTCTCTATACATTATAACAAGTGTAAGGTTATTAACATGCATTTAAAAAAGTGTCACAATTTTATAAAATCATAATCAAGGTTATAAATATATCTATACTCTTCTCCTCTCAATTCTTTTATACCTTCAATTTTAAAAACAAAGAAAACAAGGTCGGTATACTAAATCCAGAGAAGGAATAAAATCAAACTACTTCAACTTTTACAAATTCTCAAACCTGAAGTTAAGCAAATTCAATTCAGTTCAACTCAACTCAACAAAGAAGTATCAGAATCAAGTAGCAATTCAACCTGATTCAAAATCAAATTCAAGTACAAATTTCAGATTCGAATCATCAAAAGCATTTCCAGATTTCATAAAGGCTTCTCTGTTCATTTCAACAGTGAGTAAACTTCACTTTTATAGCTAAGTCTGTTTTATATTCTGAGGCATAATGAAGTAATGTGTGAGAATGTTTTGCATGAATGTATAAATATGCTTGCATGTATATAAGTATGAAGTTCTGTGTGCATGTCTGAGTTTGATTGAGCATGTCTCTGTTTTGTTTAAACCAAACCAAAAACTCACTCAAATTTCAATTCCTCTTCATATGAACTATATTAGATTATGGTGTTAAAGGAAAAATGATTGTATTAGCTAAAACTTGTTTTTAAAAATGTTCATAAGTGAAATTAGAAATTAATTAACTGGGAAATAAGAAGTTATAGTAAAAATAAAAAACAATCCAGAACTTCGACTTTCATATTTTCAAGACTTTCGTATATAATCTGATTCGTTTTTAATAACCATGATTTTTAAAAAAAGAATCAAGATTTTTAGGATTGTATTTGAGTAGAATTCGCGAGTTGAACGGAAAGTGAGCTTTGCTCGATTTCTGGCGATCGGCGAATGGTGGAGTCTCGTGCTCGTCGCTGAAGGTAGCTTGGAGGTCGAAGCTCATGAGAAAAATGATCTTTGAATTTACAGATCATCGAGGTGGTCGAACGGCGTTGAAGTAGGGTTTTAGACCCGGGTTTGGTCGATGTCGAATTCTAGGCCCATGCATTGTCGTCGATGCATCGGATTTGATTGGAGGTAGGGGAAAAGAAGCAACGGACAGTGGTAAAGGTCTGGGTTGATCGGCGAGTTCCCTGGTGGTAGGAGGCGGCGGCGCGAGGCATGTTTGTGATCGGGTTTCGTTCCAAAGAGGTTGCTCGGCTCGTTCGATTTCGTTATGAGGGATCGTTAGGGTTTCTGGGTGGTCGAGTGGGTCGAGATGATCGACGGTGACTTGCTGAAGGTCTAAGCGTTGGTCAAAGTAGCATGGGCGCGGCGTGCACATGCACATGTGTCCACTCGTATCTGTAGTTGTTGTGTGTTTTGGAGAATCACGGAAGATAGAAGTTTTGCTCGTAGTCAAACGCGAGTTTTCTCGAGGGAAGAAGATGTGAAGCTGGATCGAAGTTGGCTCGGGAATTTTTGTCTTGGGCTCGGGTTTTTCTTTGGTGTATTAACCAAGTTTAAAAGCAAAAGAAAATGCAAGTTTCAAAGCAAACTATTAAGCAGAGTTTCAAAGAAATTATTAAACAGGCTTTCAAAGCAAAAAGTTATGATCATCAAATGTTTGATTAATTAAGTTGTATAATCTACTTTAACTTAAGTTAATTTAAAATAAATGACTTACTTTTTTTATTAATTAAGATTCGGGTGATTAAGATTTATTAATTAATAAAAATAATTAAAGATTTATAAATTAATAAATAATTAATCAATGGAATTAATTAAGGATTAATTAATTAAGTAAGGATAACCAATTAATTATTGAAGTAATTAAAGAAAAGTTAATTATGGAAGTAATTAAAGCTGGTTAATTAATTAATGTTAATTAAACTGGGTTAAGTAATAAATTCATAAGTAATTAATTTAATTGGCTAAATTAAATTAATTGTAATTATGTGATTAATTAATCTGGCTTAGGGATGATGAATTGAATAGAATGTTTGGATTGATTAATATCTAGGGTATGTTAATCTATGATGATCTTTGATGTGTAATACTTTGAATATAGCTGTGATAAATATAAGTTATTTATTTGTGATTGAGTTGCTCTTGATTACAGTGTTATGAATTGAATTAAATTGTTTAACTTAAACATTTTGGCTTAAAAGGATGACATTTGAATGCGAAGAGACCGGGAGCGGGTATCAGAAATACCCGAACCCACTTCGATAAAGAATCTAAGTTCTATATAATTGGGTATGTGGAATTTAACAGGCTGGTATTGGAATAAATTAAGTAACTTAGCCTTTAACTGAGTAATAGTTATTGGATATTATAAGTAATGGACTTTGAGAACTCGTAGGAAGGTACGAGTTACCTTGGTTTGCAAATAAGTTTTATAACTTAGTATTTCATGTTATATGGGTTTACACACGCTGGTTTCCAGCCTGACCCGGGTGTTACTTTGATGTAATGCTCGGGTCAGACCGAGTATTACAGATTTCAGGTTAGGACGTTTTGGAGCTCAGGTGGCGAGCTGGATGGCAGGAACGTATGGAGTATTCTGCTGTGTATATGAGACTGTGTAGTCTGTATAGATTGTAGTCTGGAACAAGTTGTATAACTGTCCAGTTCATGTATAAATGGTTGTAACTCTGATGTATTAAAATGTAATTGACTGATACAGCTTTCTTTGTGTAAAGAATATTATTTGATATTATATTTTATCCGCTGCGAATGTGAGAATCTGTGTCTTGTTCTATTTCTTTCTTCCATCTCTTTTCTTTTTCTCCTAACTATCTGGAATTTTCAGGTTCGAAAACTCTGGGTCGTTACATTTGGTATCAGAGCTGAAGGTTAAGCGAGAACCTTGGCTCTGGTGGGATTACTCATTAAGGATAGGGTCAATGGTACCCTAAGATGAGTTGAGTGTATATATATATGAGAGCGTACTTGTTATTTTCCTATATAAAGGTTTTAAAATGGTTTTAAAAATAAATAATTTTATATAAGTTTATCTTTTGATATATAATTTTCTAATTATTAAATATATTAAAGAAATGGGTTGTTATCATTGGAATTAAATAAAATAATGAGAATTAAGTGGTAATAGTAATACAACCAAATTGAAATTTAATAAAGATAAGTTTGAAATGAATCCAAACTGAAATTAAAATCTTGAATTTGTAGAAGTGTTATCAGAATAAAGATAATAATGAATTGGTTTCCAGAAATGATAATCCTGGTTATTATCATAAATGGTTGTTGTGTTTAATAATAAAATATTGTTAATGATTAAGTAAAATGAAATGTTTTAGGGAAGTAAACTTTTAGGTGAGTATGACTTATAAATTGGAATTGAAGATAATTTATAATTGTGAAATTTTAAATCTAAATCCAGAAAACTTGAAATTGTTTTAAAGAAATTTGTTTTGAATTAAAATTGGGCAAAGTTGTTTGGATCAAATTGAAGTGAATATAATTTTGGGAAAATTAAATAAGTTTAGAACAAACAACCTGAATTGGAAATTTCAAGATGAAATTGAGATTTAACTTGGGAAGTTAAAATGGTGAATTTGATTTGTTTGAATGAATGAAGAAATGGATTGTGAAAATATATCCATTATATAGATAAATAAAAATTTAACCTTAATTTGAAATTAAGGATATGGAATCCCTTTTAACTTAAGATTTGAATGTTAAGAATTGAATTTGTAACTTAAAATTGTTTAAGAATCAGTTTCAAAGTTGGAAGATAAAATTGGGCAATAAATTGAGTTTTGAAAATAAAATTTCTTTGAACTTTTAATTTGAACTTTAAAATAAGTTAAGTAATGATAATTTAAAATGGAATTTTGGAATTTGGATTCAAAATTAAATGGTTTAAAGATTTAAGTTGTTAAATAAAATAAAAAAATATAAAGGTTGATTTGATTTAAAGGATTAAATCAACATTTAAAATTTTAACTCGAATTTATATAATTCGAGATGGTTTTAAGTTGAGATTTGAATAAAATTTGTTCAAATTGAATTTGATTTGGATTAATTTGAAATAAAATTGAAGATTGAATGAGTTCAAATTCAAATGGGAATTGGGATTAATTCAAACTGGAATTGAAATGAATTAAAATGGGTACAATTTGAAATTTATGTGAATTAATTGAAATTGTGATTAAAGTTGAATAAGTTTAAAAATCAAATGGAATTTGATTTGAATTTGGAAAGGAATTAAGGTTAATTCAACTTGAATTGGGATTAAATCAATTTCATGGAAATTGAAGTATTAAGTCAATTTAAAAGGAGTGGAAATTTAAATTGAATTGATGGGAAATTAAACAGTTTAGCTCTGGAGTATTTTCAAAATAAATTGTTTTAATACAAATATATTTTCCAAACTATTTACTATACAATCTTTCTTATTAAACCCAAACTATCTCATACTTATTTTACAATTATTTTGGAACTATTTAACTATTTTGAAACTATCTTATAAACTAATTGCTATTTTTCAGTTACTTATATCTAATCACTATTTTAAAAACTATTTTGCAATTATTTAACTATTTTATACCTACTTAACTATTTTATAGCTATTTTACAAACTAATAACTATTTTTCAACTACTTATCCATTTTAAACCTTTTCAAGCTATTTTTTAAAATTTAAATAGGTCAGAGTTCAAACTGTTTGTAATTGAAGTAATAACTCAAATGGAAATTGGGAGAAATTGTGAATAAGTGAATGAAAATCAAGATAAATGTGAATAGAAAAGAGGGTTGATTTAAATAATAATCAATGAAGATAAATACGTAGGATGTACGTATATTATTCTATTCGCATAGAGATTTGATCCAGATTCAAGCACAGAATTTCGAGATAACATTATCGATCCGAGTTGGGATTTTTCGCTCGATTTTCGACGGCGAACCTGGATATGGGTTTTTGATTGGTTCTGGATATTCTCTATCATAGTTGTGACTATGCAAGGAGAATGACGGTTTCTGATCAAGAAACCAGATCTGAGTCCGCACTAGGAAGTCCGGTGGACAATACTAGTTCGGAAGAGAAATTGTGTGATCGAGTGAGCGATCAGATTGATATTGCGTACGGATGATATGTGTACATCGTACGGGTTTGAATGAAATTGATATTGAAAATTTTGAATAAAAACTGTAAAATGGTTTTGAAATGAAAAGTAATATGGTTAATAACTTTATATAGGATTTATCAAATTTGAATATTTGATTGGAAATAAAATAAAGTTATATATCCTCGTTATATAAGATAAATCTTCCCTTGATAAATTTATTGCCAGAAGAAAAGAGTTTTGAAAATATTTGAAGTATAAAAGAGGTTTTATACAAGTTTGAAATGATCCAAAGATATTCAAAAATATATATATATATATATAAAGGATCTTATGAAGAATGATTTTCGAAAAAGGTTTTGGGAACCTATGGATTTTGGAAAGGCTTTTGATTTTTGGGAAAATCAATTTTGGATTTTGGAAAGCCAAGTTTGGAACTATCGATTTTGGATATCGATTTTGTGTAAATGAGATTTTGATATAAATCATAAAGAGTATGATTTGAAGATACTATAAGTGTATAGTATAAAGTGTTTTGAGAATAGCTCTGGGGAAAAAGGCGCTCCCATGAAATGAACTTCTCAGGAGTACCACAGGGTGGTACTGCCTTGAGCCCCAAGGGGGGTTTCTAAAGTTGATCCTGTGAGGAGTCCGGACAAAACTAGTTCCTGAGGATTATTTATGTAGCGAAAGTCGAGGGGCTGGTGCCCATAGAGGCATTTGGATTATGCTATGACGACAGTGTAGCTCGATGTCACTGCGATCTACTGCAGACCATAGCGAAAGTCGTGTGAGCCGTTGAAAGCCAACAGTCTACGTTTGATTTTATATCGGTAGACTACGACACTATGGTAACATAGCGAAAGTCATGTGTGCCGCTGAGAGCCAACAGTCTGCGTTTGATTTTATATCGGTAGACTGCGACCTATGTAGAGTGGAGAAGTTTCATTTTGACAGGGAAATCGTGTGTGCCGCTGAGAGCCAACAGTTACATGGACTTTTGCTGTGATGGCAACGTAACCCTGGAATGTAACTACGATCTGTTATGGGTTCCATGCTGTTATCAGTTACATGGACTTTTGCTGCGATGGCAACGTAACCCGTGATGTAACTGTGACCATGGATGGGGGTGATGATTTCCAGAGCATTCTCACCAAAGATGTTTCCTCTATTTAAAAAAAATATGTTTTCTATATTTCACTAAAATATTTTTCCAAGTATTTTCACTGGATATTGAAAACAAATTTACCGAGTACTTATAGATTTTCAATCTTACGCCTGATCAACGTATGACTGAATTTCTGTGAGAACAAGGATGGACTTGTTGAGACATTGAGTTATAAAAGTATTTTTATAAAAAAAACTATCTTTGTAATATTATATAGATTTTAAAGTATTTTAAAAATTTAATATAAAGGGAGTTTATAGTTTAAAATGTTAAATAAGAAATTTATCTGATAATAAGTAAATAATAAATTTTGGCTTCGTTCCTTTTCGAGGACGAAAGGATTTAAAGGGAGGAGGAATGTGATATCCCGGATTTTCGGGCATCAGATAATTGGATAGTTATCTGATTTAACTTTTAAAAATACTGATTTATAAATTGAACAAATTTAGATGTGATAATCTCCAGTATAAATTATTTAAAATTTGGCAAAATTGTTAATTTCAAACTAATAATAATAATGTGTGTGTGTGTATATATATTAAATAGAATTATTATTACAAATTGAATTTGGGTTTGTTTAAAATATATATGTATTGTTGACTTGATTTTTAAATTAGATTTTCAAATTTAATTTGAATATGAATTTGGATTTATTAAGTAATTCAAAAGATAGACATTTAAGAAAAAAAATAGATTTAAAATATATAAGCTTTTATTTATATATATATATAATTTGTTTTATTACATTCTCTTTGAAAAGAAATTCATGTATACATTTACATAACAATAAATAAATTAAGTAAAGGTTTTTACTAACATTTTAAAATTTAATATAAATAAGTGTAAGAGAAATTTAAATATTTAATACTTAAGATATTTATATATATATATATAACTAAATTGAAAAAATATATATAAAAGATTATATAAAAACATATTAATACATGATAATTACAAATGTAAACAAATTCTCTATACATTATAACAAGTGTAAGGTTATTAACATGCATTTAAACAAGTGTCACAATTTTATAAAATCATAATCAAGGTTATAAATATATCTATACTCTTCTCCTTTCAATTCTTTTATACCTTCAATTTTAAAAACAAAGAAAACAAGGTCGGTATACTAAATCCAGAGAAGGAATAAAATCAAACTACTTCAACTTTTACAAATTCTCAAACCTGAAGTTAAGCAAATTCAATTCAGTTCAACTCAACAAAGAAGTATCAGAATCAAGTAGCAATTCAACCTGATTCAAAATCAAATTCAAGTACAAATTTCAGATTCAAATCATCAAAAGCATTTCCAGATTTCATAAAGGCTTCTCTGTTCATTTCAACAGTGAGTAAACTTCACTTTTATAGCTAAGTCTGTTTTATATTCTGAGGCATAATGAAGTAATGTGTGAGAATGTTTTGCATGAATGTATAAATATGCTTGCATGTATATAAGTATGAAGTTCTGTGTGCATGTCTGAGTTTGATTGAGCATGTCTCTGTTTTGTTTAAAACAAACCAAAAACTCACTCAAATTTCAATTCCTCTTCATATGAACTATATTAGATTATGGTGTTAAAGGAAAAATGATTGTATTAGCTAAAACTTGTTTTTAAAAATGTTCATAAGTGAAATTAGAAATTAATTAACTAGGAAATAAGAAGTTACAGTAAAAATAAAAAACAATCCAGAAATTCGACTTTCATATTTTCAAGACTTTCGTATATAATCTAATTCGTTTTTAATAACCATGATTTTTAAAAAAAGAATCAAGATTTTTAGGATTGTATTTGGGTAGAATTCGCGAGTTGAAGGGAAAGTGAGCTTTGCTCGATTTCTGGCGATCGGCGAATGGTGGAGTCTCGTGCTTGTCGCTGAAGGTAGCTTGGAGGTCGAAGTTCACGAGAAAAATGATCTTTGAATTTATAGATCATCGAGGTGGTCGAACGGCATTGAAGTAGGGTTTTAGACCCGGGTTTGGTCGATGTCGAATTCTAGGCCCATGCATTATCGTCGATGCATCGGATTTGATTGGAGGTGGGGGAAAAGAAGCAAGGGCAGTGGTAAAGGTCTGGGTTGATCGGCGAGTTCCCTGGTGGTAGGAGGTGGCGGCGCGAGGCATGTTTGTGATCGGGTTTCGTTCCAAAGAGGTTGCTCGACTCGTTCGATTTCGTTATGAGGGATCGTTAGGGTTCCTGGGTGGTCGAGTAGGTCGAGATGATCGACGATGACTTGCTGAAGGTCTAAGCGTTGGTCAAAGTAGCATGGGCGCGGTGTGCACATGCACATGTGTCCATTCGTATCTGTAGTTGCTGTGTGTTTTGGAGAATCAGGGAAGATAGAAGTTTTGCTCGTAGTCAAACGCGAGTTTTCTCGAGGGAAGAAGATGTGAAGCTGGATCGAAGTTGGCTCGGGCATTTTTGTCTTGGGCTCGGGTTTTTCTTTGGTGTATTAACCAAGTTTAAAAGCAAAAGAAAATGCAAGTTTCAAAGCAAACTATTAAGCAGAGTTTCAAAGAAATTATTAAACAGGCTTTCAAAGCAAAAAGTTATGATCATCAAATGTTTGATTAATTAAGTTGTATAATCTATTTTAACTTAAGTTAATTTAAAATAAATGACTTATTTTGTTTATTAATTAAGATTCGGGTGATTTAGATTTATTAATTAATAAAAATAATTAAAGATTTATAAATTAATAAATAATTAATCAATGGAATTAATTAAGGATTAATTAATTAAGTAAGGATAACCAATTAATTATTGAAGTAATTAAAGAAAAGTTAATTATGGAAGTAATTAAAGCTGGTTAATTAATTAATGTTAATTAAACTGGGTTAAGTAATAAATTCATAAGTAATTAATTTAATTGGCTAAATTAAATTAATTGTAATTATGTGATTAATTAATCTGGCTTAGGGATGATGAATTGAATAGAATGTTTGGATTGATTAATATCTAGGGTATGTTAATCTGTGATGATCTTTGCTATGTAATACTTTGAATATAGTTGTGATAAATATAAGTTATTTATCTGTGATTGAGTTGCTCTGTGATTACAGTGTTATGAATTGAATTAAATTGTTTAACTTAAACATTTTGGCTTAAAAAGGATGACATTTGAATGCGAAGAGACCGGGAGCGGGTATCAGAAATACCCGAACCCACTTCGATAAAGAATCTAAGTTCTATATAATTGGGTATGTGGAATTTAACAGGCTGGTATTGGAATAAATTAAGTAACTTAGCCTTTAACTGAGTAATAGTTATTGGATATTATAAGTAATGGACTTTGAGAACTCGTAGGAAGGTACGAGTTACCTTGGTTTGCAAATAAGTTTTATAACTTAGTATTTCATGTTATATGGGTTTACTCACGGTTTCCAGCCTGACCCGGGTGTTACTTTGATGTAATGCTCGGGTCAGACCGAGTATTATAGATTTCAGGTTAGGACGTTTTGGAGCTCAAGTGGCGAGCTGGATGGCAGAAACGTATGGAGTATTCTGCTGTGTATATGAGACTGTGTAGTCTGTATAGATTGTAGTCTGGAACAAGTTGTATAACTGTCCAGTTCATGTATAAATGGTTGTAACTCTGATGTATTAAAATGTAATTGACTGATACAGCTTTCTTTGTGTAAAGAATATTATTTGATATTATATTTTATCCGCTGCGAATGTGAGAATCTGTGTCTTGTTCTGTTTCTTTCTTCTATCTCTTTTCTTTTTCTCCTAACTATTTGGAATTTTCGGGTTCGAAAACTCCGGGTCGTTACACCATACCCCTTCCTATTGCTCTCAATCCTCCTTGTCTATCCTGTCCCAATATTTTTGCAAGCGCATCGTCTTTGTAATTAGTTGTTAAGCTAGAGTTTGATTCATTCTATATTTGTTTAATTTTTTCCTACACATGTTATCATACATGCATATTATACACAATCGAGCTATCACAATAGCAAACAAATTATTATCTAATAAAATTTCAAAGAACTTACAATAGCATCTATGGCAGTCGAATTTACCGGTTCGCCATTTTTTCATGTGTGAGATTTGATCCACACTTGAGCTCGACAGATAGAAGATGGACGAGGACTCATATTTTTCTATGTTTAAAGAATATTTTTTACAACACGTCACAATAACTAGCTAGCTAATAAATATTATAGTATATAAATTAGTAATTCTTACCAAGTCATCGGCCACTCGAGCCATTCCTTTACGACTACATGTGTGTGGTATCCGATTGTCCCTAATAGCTTGATATTTCTGACTCAATTCCTAAGAATAAAATGAAAACGTGCATAAAAATCAAGCTTGGTTGTCGCATCTCATCAACATTAATTGTGTAACTATTACCTTAAACTCTGGAGTCGTTTTGGACTTGACAAACTTCTTCCACTCATTCATACTTAGGTTGTCGGGTTTCAACCGATTTCTTTCTTCTTCGTTCCTTTCATTTGCTATTTTGTGAACTAATCAAGATTTTGAACCTCTAAAAATGCACCCCATTTGATGAAATATGCATGCTTTTTGCCATTCCTAATCCAATTTAAATATAACCTGCAATATTTAAAGGCATATGAACTCCATTCACTATTATGTTCAGAAAGCGCTACTCTAAATGATTTAAATATTAGAAAATGAAGAAAGATTGTGAATTCAAAGAGGGATTGAAAAGAGGAGCATGGATAAGTGAAGAAGATGAATTATCTCCCTGAATGGGTCATTTTATGATAACCAGAGAGAACATATACTGCTATTACATTGCCTAGAGCCAGAAATGATATATGGTATAAAAATATAGTATATACCTAAATGCATTCCCACAAAGCAACTTGTATTTCGTTACTTAGATTCTTCCACTTATCAAGTGTAACCAAAACATGTTCCCTTACTAGCGGACCTAGATACGAAGATAGCTTGGCAGACCCATCTCCTATTGGTTTGCCATCCGCATCAAATTTGACTTCAATACGACTAAAAGGATTCGATGGATGTATTTTCACTTTGGTTGGACCTCTGCCTTTGCGCTTCACAACTAGATTTTCAATGGCATCTCGAGTAGTTCACTCATTCACGTCAACATCAAAATTTTCTAAAACTTGCATTGTATCTTCATCAACCGCCTCAGCGTTGTCTTGAATTCGAGCATCGTTATTCTTAGTGTTTACTTCCATTTGGTTAACTTGGTTTCCAATTTCTTACAAGTTGTCTTCAATATGAATGTTGCTATCCACCATGTTGTCCTTTTCTTTTGCATTATCATTGGATGTGGTGGATTCTTTGATTGCTTTTAGCCATTTTTGAGCAGCCCTCCTCCTTTTACTCATTTTCTGCAGATATAAAAAAGATTAGAACTGTATAAGACCGCATAACAATGTATATCATGTAGGAAATAATATTAAAAGCAGTTACATTTGCTTCATTTGCTAATGTTATGCAGATAAAAAAAAGTGTAAAAGCAGTTATCCTAATGTTTCAAAGGTTGAATATACACCAGCATACAAACAATGTATACTGATATTTGGAACCATCTATCCTTTTAGCCTAATGTTTCAAAGGTTGAATATTAGTACGCACATGTAAACAAACCATAGGAAGCCACTGAAAAATCAACCTAGTGCTACCCATGCCTAAATCTAATGGACGAGAAATTATGTTAAGGCCAGAGATGTAAGGCATACGTTCAACTCATTTGACAACACAATATCAAATAAGTAATCCACATTCATCACATTTCTCAGATATCAAAATGTCTAGACTAATAAAAAATAACTAAAACAAAACATTTATGTGAACCAAAAAATGAACTTGCATGTTGAAACATTCAAAGAAACTACAGCTGGTATTGGAGAAAAAAAAGACAGATATAGAACATGCATGTTAGATAAAATTATCAAGTAGAATATTAATGAACAAAACCAATACAACAGATATAACAAGTCTTGAAGTTGTATCAGAACCTAGTATATTGTTCAACTTCCAAATACATAATAATAATTCATAGTATAATTGCATGATAAACCTAATATAGTGTTGTGTCAAAGTATATAAGTATCTAAGGAGATGACATAATGTAAGACCAGCTAAACCACCTTGTTGATGTCAGTTATTCACTCTTTTAACTGGAAAAAGACTCTCTGTGTATCTAATAGATCGCTAAAAATATATGTTAGGTTAACTAAGTTCAAGATATTCATATTCCTTGGTACCCAAGTTGTACAAGCTGAATAATCCATAATTTTTGTTGAAACCATCTTCGGTAAATTAGAGAAACTATCCATTAGAAATGAATATTAATTGATAAATGACATTATTTATCATTGGTATATATGTAGATCCAGTGCCGGCCCTATCAATATGGATGCCCTAGGCAGGGCTGTAGAAAACATGAAGCATAACAAGATTGGGGGAAAAAAATTGTAATGGCAGCACTTGAACCCTGGTTGTAAGGCTGAAAGTCATAAGTTAAACCAATACGCTACTAGCCATTTTTTGGAAAATGTTGCCCCGCTATTTCATCGTATCAATATTTTTAAAAGCACATCGGGGATTTGTTGCCCTTTTGGCCATATTCGGCAGTGTTGCCCTAGGCGAAGGCCTTGCTTGCCTTGCCTCTGGGCCGGCCCTGTGTAGATCCAATCTTCCATGCTTTTTTCCACTAGCATATAAGGACGATAATCTACATTGTGAATATAAGGACAATAATCTACACCGTGTATATAAGCAAGTTTATCACCCAAAAAATCTATAATTGTCGAGAAAGGAACCTTTTCCACTGGCAATAACTATTATTGTTTCATATGTTTTTTCATTCAAATCAAAACAAAGAATAACATTACCATCAGTGTCATCATCACCGCTATAATATGCTATCCAAAATCATGTTCCATCCTTGGTTATGTGATAAGTAAGGAACTTACAGAACCTAGAAGGCAAGGAAAAATATTTATGTATAGTTCTCCAAGAATCATCTTTAAAGGTGTATACTTCTGCTAGAGTAGTAGAGGTACTTTGACTACAAATGGTGGTTTTCATAATATTGTGATCATTGCTTTTGACATTAAATCCATATCCCAAAAGAGAAAAAACTTGATAAGGTGCTAGTACGGATTTAAATTGTTTCATTGCAGTAATCCATAAGAAATATTCCCATTATAACGTATAAGACATTATACCATTTGAAGAAAAGTATAACTTTGTATCCACAAAAACATTTCAAGGTAATCCACAATCCAAGTTATTGTACACCTTATGTTTGCCGCAGCTTAACAAGAAAAAATTACGACATCCAATGCTTGTAGTATCAAAGAAAATACCAAGAAGATTGTCATTACCACTGTTATGATCAAAGTGTTGGAAAATACAATAGAGGCTATCAACGAGGGTACACTAAGATTTGCAAACAAATTTAAATCGTAAAAGGCTTGTTACAGGTAGCCGTTATAGAATGTTAAAGATCAAATGTTCATGCATGAAACACCTACCATCCATTGATGAACATTTCATGATTCTAAAACAAACAAATACAACCGTTTAATGAAAAGCTTTATTGTGCCCAAATTCAACAATCATTGTCCATACTTATGTTCCTGAAAGAGTACATTAAACACTATTATCAAACATACAACTGTTATCCTATCCAATTCTATTTAACAAATTCTTGAAAAGGTAATAACCCATAGCAAGACATTGAAAACATATAACATTGCATAAATCAATAAAGCCTAAATCATACAAATAATTAAGAAAATGCAACATACCTAAAAAACATATGTTTCCAAGCGTAATCAACGATGGTTTTTAAAACTTTTCTCAAGTATGCCTTCACAATCTTCCCTAACATAGCTAGCATCCTCCAAAAAATTGACATCCATCTCGTTTTATTCACAATCTTGAACAACACCGCTTGTGCTTTCAATAGAATCGACTGTCTCTAATTCATGAAAACCTCTTGGTGGTGCCTTCATTACAACATACCAATTAAAAGAGTCAATCTCCTTTGAATAAAAAATTTGTTTCACTTGAGATGCAAGGATATACGGATCCCTCGGAAATGAAGCTTGATTTTGATGTAAATTAACAATAGTAAATTCATCTTCAACCTTCACCCCGTTTCCAATGTTTGCCCAATGACACTTGAAAATTGGAATATAAAATTTATGATAGTCTAACATGATTATGTCAGTCAAAATCCCATAATAAGTGACCACGTCTACTACTTGAGAGACATCTTTCACACTTGCTCTACGGTAGTAGCATCATAAGTCACTCCAGAATTCTGAGTTTCTCTCTCAACATCTTTTGTATGAAAATGTAACCCATTAATTATATATCCTTTGTAGGACAAAGCAGTGCTACTTGGACCATATACAATCCATTTTAATAATTCCTCATGTTCACTTGAGTTAATAGATATCTGGAAAAAACTCAATCCATTCAATATAGTCAAAATAATATTTTCAAACCTATAAATGAAATTCAAAAGATTTAAACCTTCTTTTTAATCCAATCGACGAAGTTTTTTGTGTGAATTTTCCATAGCAATGTACCATTTCTTTCCATGCGCTTGTTTGAACTTTGTAACTCTTCCAAATGCATACTAGCAATATATAATAGATGTTAAGTTACATTTATAATTACACATATGTTAAGACAATAAAAAATATATGCTTACTCTAAATATGGCTCCGTTATAGCCATATTCATTAGCATGGCAAAATGAGCAACTTCCTTCTCATTAGCCATCAATGTAATTGTCTTGCATGTTGATATTGAATGTCCTTCGAGTATTGCATCCTCATTCTCATAATCTTTGTTTCTACCTTCGAGATAGTTTTATGCAACGCATCCTTCAGGTCATGCATAGTTTCTTACATAGTCTTTAAGTGTTTTCATATACTTTTCGAAGGGGTACATCCAGCAAAAATGAACTGGTCCACATAATCGAGCTTCTTTGCCAAGATGAATTGTTAGATGTATCATTATGTTGAAAAATGAAGGTGGAAAATATCTTTCAAGATCGCATGAATTTTTAACAATCTCATCATCCATTTGTTGCAACTTCTCTCTATCAAGAACATGCTGACATATTTTATTAAAAAATGTATACAAACAAGTTATTGCTTTCCTTGGCTTTTTTGGGAGCAATCATCTCATTGCAACCGATAGCATTTGTTGCATTAAAAAATGATAATCATGCCACTTCAATCCACTAACTTTGCAATCTTTCAACGACACACATATTTTGAAATTTGAGCAGTAACCATTAGGTCCCTTAAAGTCATACAATATTTTGCCAATTTTTATTTTCAGAACTAGACAAAGTATATGGAGCCGGTGGAAGATATGTTTTCTTCCCACGAGGTTGTACATAGAGAGCATGTCGAATTCCCCAATCCTCTAAATCCTTTCTAGAATTAATACCATCTTTTGATTTTCTATCACGCAACATTGTGCTGAGTAAACTTTCGCCAACGTTTTTCTCAACATGCATCACATCTAAATTGTGGCGGAGTGGAAGTTCCTAAAGAAAATCTTTAGTACGATAGTTTAATATTATATAATTTTATAGTTAGATTATTACAGATAAAATAAATTTTGAACACTAACCTCCCAAAATGGTAATTCAAAGAAAATTGATCTTTTTTTCCACATTGATAGCTCTATTTTTATAGGATCATTTTTATCTTCTTTGTAGGTAGTACACTTTCTTTTCTTTGTCTTCTTGTCTTTTTATATTTCTTTATTTTTAGTTTTTCCAAAATCATTTGGAAAATCTTTGAAAAAACAAAAATATCTCTACCTGTAAGAATTCTAGGTTTGTTACCTTTCTCTACATTGTTATCAAACCAAGCCTTTTGTTTTCTTAATGGATCTGATAGAGGTAAGAATCTACTGTGTCCCATATAGACATTTTTTTGACTATGATTTAGCCATCGATGATGAGTATTAACACCGCATAATGGATAACCTTTTTTGCCTTTTACACAACATCCAGCCAGATTTCTGTAGGCTGGAAAGTCGTTTATAGTCCATATCAAAAATGCTTTTAAGTTAAAAAGTGTCATGCTAAATGCAACATAAATCTTTACCCCGTTACTCCATAAGTGCTGCAAATCTTCTACCAAAGGAGCTAAATATATATCAATATCATTCCTTGGTTGCTTTGGACCAGGGATCAATAATGTTAACATAATATTCTCCTTTTTCATACACAATATAGGCGAGAGATTATATGCCACAAGCATCACTGGCCAACAACTATACTTGGAACTCTTAATGTCAAATGGGTTGAAACCATCGGCAGCAAGACCAAGTCGAAGGTTACGCGGATCATTTGAAAATGATTTCCATTTGTCATCCACCATGCTCCATGTCAAAGAATCCGTAGGATGACACATTTTATCATCATTTCTTTTATTACTAAAATGCCACTTTAGATCTTCTACCATCCGTTGGGATCTAAACATTCTTCTGAATCTTGGAATAATTGGAAAATATCTCAACATTTTGGCCGGAATACCTTGCATTATCTCTTTCATCCACTCTTTTGTCTTCCATCTCGAAGAACCACATTTCAGACATCTATTCAAATCTTTGTACTCTTTCCTGAAAAGACAACTATCATTCTTGCAGGCGTGAATCTTATCAAATCCCATGTCAAATACTTTGAGAAACTTCTTTAGTTCATTTAAAGTCTTTGGAAGGACGTTATTTTTGGGTATTAACAATTGTTGCACACTTAGAAGCTTATCAAAACCATTATCAGATAATCCAGTTTCACATTTAAGATTATACAATGTAGTGATAGCAGATAATTTTGTTCGATCTATGCAATCAGTGTACAGTGGAGTTTCTGCATCTTCGAAAATTTTAAGGAAATCATCCATTCACTTTTGTGCATCATCATTATTTTTATCATCGGAGAAAAAAGTATGGTTGACAAACTCTTCATCTTCAAAGTGAATGGCTTGAAGTAATTCATGTGTCATCCAACTTCACTTTTTTTAGCTACATTTACTTTCTCACCATCACCATACCACTTACTGCACTTGTATAAAGGATCCATTCCTCTAATAATCAGATGCTCAACAATAATGTCATCATAGTGACGAGTAAGATTTTGACAATCTAAGCAAAGGACATAATTTTTTTTCCGTATTTCCTAAATTTCTCTTTGCTGCATGCACAAAATTCCTTGCTCCTTGCTCATACTCCCTACTAGTTCTGCGGTAAAAATAAAAAAATTAACGACAAAAAAATCATTATTTAAATTTCTAAGTTAAATTTTAAGCTAAAATTGTACTCTTACCTATGTAAATGCATCCAATCTTTTTCAATCGCCATATACAATATTGCAACAAGCAAATTTCTAAAAAAACATGATAATTTAATACTCATCGATATTAATATTATTTCTTTCTTATATGACAATGGATGAATATAATAATGGATCATGAACTACAACCAAAAATGTAGTTGCTATGCATTATCGAACCAAGCATCAAGTAACACTTTATACTCTACTGGATCGATCGTTTTACTTTAGTAATGTTGTCACTTAAGTTTTGTCACAAAATTATTTTAATCTTGGGTTGAAATTTACATAATCTCATGAACACTGATATTTAATTCTCCTTTCCTTAATTTTCTCTTCAATGTTTGATATCCTAACTTTATATTTCCTTAATAAAAGTCAATCTACCAACCTGACGCATAGGTTCACAAGCATGTTAAAGACATGGCAACACGTCAAGCAGACCACACTCCACTTAGAAAAGGACAAAGAAAGGAGTAGTTATTCAAGTAAGCCTGTTGTTCCAAATCCATTTGCCAAAACAGTTTTATACTTGTGGAAATTGGTACGAAGGGCCTAATTATATGGCCCATTTTTTTTCCAGGACACGGGTTTGAAATTATTATTTTCGAGGACAATTATGTGCGGCGTGCGTCTTCATCTTCTCAAACATCTAAATATCTTTTGAAATCGATCGTGGAAATTAGGCGCGTTCGTCTTCATCTTCTCAGACAACTTGAAATCTGCCGATCTTGGAAATTAGGCGCGTGCGTCTTCATCTTCTCAAACAAGTACGTATTTTTTGAAATCTACCGATCGTGAAAATTAGGCGCATGCGTCTTCATCTTCTCAAAGAACTACGTACCTTCTGAAATCTACCGATCTTGCAAATTAGGCGGTCGTGAAAATTAGACGTATCTTGTTCAATCAAAGCGGTCGTTTCTTGTGCAATTGAAGCGGTCGTGAGGCGTTAGTTTCTTCTCAAATCAAAATCGACTTTAATTGTGGGAAATCGTGAGGCGATTTTCATCATTTGGTGAGTTTCTTTTTTATTTGCTGTTTTTCATTCTCAATTCTTTTTTTTATGATGTTACTGTATGTTTCTTTTCACAGGAGGCTGTTTTCATCTTTTGGAGGAAGGTTTTGTTTGATGTAGTTGGAATAATGGCTTCTGAATGGTATTGTTTTATTCTTATAACACAATCACTGTGTATTTAGCTTCGTTTGTTCTTTAGTTTGCAATTAAACTCTGATTGTTTAGATGTTTAAGAATGGTGTATCAAAATTTCATTCTGGCTCTAGTAATAATTTGGCAGCCATTGAATGTGATTATGTGTTTTAAAGACCATATTGATCTTAGTGTGTGTTTGTTATGATAATTTTTTAGCTCTTCTTTTTCACCATTAAGTATATTTTTGCAGATCATCTTTTTCACCTATGATTTTTCAACAATGTAAACTTGAATAGGTACAATCACAACGAATGTTTTTCTTCCACATGTTCCACTGTTGTAATCAGGTTATCCCAAAGAGTGATAGTGATCTCTAAAAGATAAATTGTTTTATCTTTTTCAAAAAGTGGTATAAAAAATGATTTAAATAGTCTTATGCTATTAGTTTTTATTTAAGATCAGTTTCACATAGTTATATTTTTTTTATATTTTTTTTACATTTTTTTTGTAGGTGTGATTCATCTGTTATAGTTGTGTTTGATTTCAATAACAATTGTTTTAGTGCTCGTTTTGGATTGGATGCTTCTATTTCTTATGTTAGGAATAGGATTTGGGAGCAGTGGAATAATTTTACTCCATTATGCTTTGATATTTTTTATATTCGAGAATCAAAGACTACCTTTATTGAAACGGATAGTGATCTTCAAGCTATATTGATTTTGTCTTGGTTTAAAAAGGAAGAATTTTTGGTTTTTTTTCTACGGCTGAAGAATGATTCAATGGATAATTTTGTTGGTGAAAGTAGCAAGTCTGGTTCAGTTGTTGGTGTTGAGTCAAGTAATAATATGTTAGGTTATGATGATGATTTAGATTCTGGTTTTACTCAACAAAAGGATTTACATGAGTTGTTGAAGAAGAATTCAAATATGGAATTTTTTACTGGGGTTGGTCAACAGTTTGATTCTGCTATTGGATTCCGTAGAACGGTTAGTGCTTATTGTTTGAAGAATGGGTTTAAAGTACAATATATTAAGAATTGTAAAGAACGATTGACAGTTCGATGTGCTATAGATAGTTGTACGTTTAGGATTCATGCTTCTTGCAAACTGAAGCAATTGGACCAATTGTTTGTTAAAAACATTCAGCTGAATCATACTTGTGGTGGTGGATTTCGTTCACTTGGTAGTCCAACTATTAATAGTGATCTTGTGAAAAGTCTAATCTTCACTCAAATTCGTGATGAGCCAAAAAGAAAAACGAAGGATATCATTAAAAGTTTTAGAAGAGATTATGATGTGGAGCTGAGCTATTATTTTGCTTATAAGGGTAAGAAATTGGCTATGAATGATATTTACGGTGATGAAAAGAAATCTTACAATGATTTAGTTTGGTATTTGAAGGCATTGGAAAGAAATAACCCAAATAGTTATTCAAGTATGGATGTGGATTCTGACACTAATCAATTTGAGAGAGTTTTTGTATGTTATGAGGCATGTATATTTGGATTCAGCTATTGTCGTCCTATGGTGTTTTTAGATGCTACCTTTTTGAAAGGGCGAAGTGGTATTTTGATGGCTGCCACTGCAAAAAATGGGAATCAAGGTACTAATTTTGATCTTTTTTTTGCTGTTGTATTTACTTTGTACTGTGTGCATTAGGTTCTTGTTATAAATTTTTGTAACATAGTACTGTTTCTTTAAGTGATTGTTCTAGTGAATTTTGTTATGTTCATACTGCATTTTGGTTAAGTGATTAGTCTACTGTTATATAGTACTGATTCAGTTCATTAAAGTTTCTTTTGCGTTAGGGCTTAGCATGTAAAATTATTGCAGAAAATGAATTTATGTTACTACTACATGTTGAATAAGATAAATGCATTTATCTTTTAAGATAAAGAATTAAATAACATATTAAGCCGTACTTATATATCATAGTTACTAGTACATGTTGAATATATTTATCATTTTTCTCATTATTTGAAATTCTTACATAACGTATAAAATTGATTTAAACAGCATATAGAAAAGATAATAGCATATATCTTTTAGAAGTTCAAATATAAGTCTTTGTATTGTATGCATGAATTAAGTATTATATCTTTGCAATTTATACTCTTCCTGCATAGACTTCACATTCAAGTAGCAAAATTTAAAAAACAAAAGAAAAAAAGGATGAATTGTCTCTAGCAAATTTATTTTTCCTTTTTTATTTGGGCAAAGGGCATAGTGTTCATGTGATTTTTTACTATTAGATAATACTGTTTCAAACATAGTGCATTATTTTCAAATGTACATTAATAAACAGTGAATTATTATTATTTTGTTTTTTTTCCAGGTTTTTTCCCATTAGCAATGGCTCTTGTTCCCAAAGAAAATGAAGAGTGTTGGAGTTGGTTTTTGAATCACCTAAAGAATGCTCTTAGTTATGATAGAATATTAACTTTTTTAAGTGATAGACACTGGGGTTTATTGTTAAGTGTTCCAAAATTTTTTCCAAATAGTCATCATTCTTATTGTTTGCATCATATGCAAAATAATATTGTGAAAAGTGGAAGGGGTGTTTGGGTAGCTCATTTACTTGAGCGTTGTGCTATAGCTTCTAATCATCATGAGTTTGAAAAAGCCATGTCCAAGTACAAAGAAATTGGAGGTGCCAAAGCTATAGAGTATTTGAATGACAAACCATATGATCATTGGGCCGATTTGTTTTTTCTGGGGAAGCGATATGGTGAAAATAAGTCCAATGTAGCCGAGAGTTTTAATTCTTGGATTTTGGATGAAAGAAGTTTGCCTGTTACTGCTTGTCTTGATGGAATTAGGGTAAAACTTATGATGCAAATGTCTAATCGTAGAGAAGAGGCATTAAAGTGGACTAGTGTGCTATGTCCGAAAATGGAAGCTCGTTTGTTAAAATTGAAGGAAGAAGGATTTGGGTGGAGTGTTTCTAAATCATCTAGGTATGTATTTATATTTATTTACATGATGTTCACAGTTTCTAAAAAATGATAAATGCATTTATCTTTTTTCAACCTGCTATGTAGCCTGTGTTATGATTTCATTTTGTTGGTGTTGCTTGTTACGTATTTTCTCTTTGTCTGCATTAAAGCTTATGTTCACAGTATGATTGTTAATTTTTTTGGTTTATTAGTCTTATTTTTCACTATTAGTTCACTGCACATGAATTGGGTCTTACATTTTGTAGGTATATTTTTGAAGTTCATTCTCCGGCATCTTAAAAGGTTGATCTTAAAAATCGCATTTGCAGTTGCAATCAATGGAAAGTGACAGGTTTTCCTTGTGTGCATGCTTTGAAGTGTATTTCTTTAACCAGAAATTCTGTTTATGAATATATTGAGAATTACTTTACTGTTGAGTATTATCTAGCTTCATATTCACATTTGATCAATCCTATTCCAACTTTTGATAAGGAAGCAATTGAAGCTGAAGAATCATCTACTGTTCTTCCTCCTAAGCCTGTTCGTGGAGCTGGAAGGCCTAGGATGAATAGGATTGAAGGGGCTGATTTTCATGCTAAGCAAAATAGATGTGGAAAGTGTAAAAAACTAGGACATAACAGAAGGGGGTGTTCTTTTGAATAATTGAGTTGATTGTTTTAGTTCAATGTATTTGATTGGTTGTTCTATGAATACTTTGAGTTGAATAATTGAGTTGATTTTTTTAGTCCAAAGTATTTGATTTGTTCTTGTATGAATATTTGGTTGTTGTATGAATACTTTGAGTTGAATATTTGAATAATTGCATATGTTGAATTGGTTATGATCTGATTTTGATTATTTTTGGTTGTATGCAATTA
The DNA here is from genome assembly GCA_030737815.1 of Allium fistulosum. Lineage (NCBI taxonomy): Eukaryota > Viridiplantae > Streptophyta > Magnoliopsida > Asparagales > Amaryllidaceae > Allium > Allium fistulosum. Next base: position 869,286,025 of record CM060904.1, on the reverse strand, counting down.
TTTATGTTTAACCGTTATTTGGAATACAATGTTGTTAGTTCTGTTAAAAAAGATAAATTGATATTTCTTTTTAATTGTTGTGTATAGTCTGTTTTTAAAACACAGTCCTGAGAAGAGCTCGCACGGTGTACTCAGCTATGACCTCAGGTTTCACATTAGTAGAGTTTGATCCAGGTGTAACCATGTTAGGCTTCAACAAAGTACCTTCCATTAGGACTTTGTGCTCTTTTAGGGCCTTGTAGCATGCAGCAAGCACTCTTTCAGTCACATCTGCACACCTGCCAATTTCAAGGCCATTCAATATGTTAATTAACTTTGTGGAACAAACAATATTAAGGTTCCAAATGAACAATCCAAAAACAGGAACAGGTTACTCTTTGCTAGCATTTCACGCATGAAGTTTTTCTCATTAATGAGTGTTGAGTACAGCAAAAAAAGGTAAATCATGTTCTCTCATGAGTTGATTTATTGCTAATTAACAGTAGCATTCTTGCTTTTGACCCATTGATTTTGTTTAACAAGTAAAATTAACAGACAACTACCCAGTCAATGTTATGGGATCCATCAACAAGAATCTCAGATTCGACAATGGGAACAAGCCCATTTCGAACCAAATCATCTGTAAATCCATGATTTTTACGCACAACGGTAGGAATACAAATCAAACAGCACAACTGGAGATCAGTATGACTAGTATATTGCTACCCAAAACATACTGTCAATAAAACATAAATTCGTTTATCTTTTTAACAGAGCATTAAAAACATTAGCCATTACAAATTCACTATCAATTACCATAATTTCATTATCAAATTTAAAATCAATTGTGTAAGTACTTGCTAGTTAACAATATACAAAAGCAACATAGACTGAAGTGATTATGTAGTTAATATTTCATTTTGACAGATGCATTGGTTCTAGACAGTCTTGCCTTCTTGGTTCACAATATCATAACAGTTTGACAATACATCCCATGGTACTTGGCGGACTGGAGATCGATAGCCTCTACAATCGGGGTCGTGGCATTTCTGATAGTAGCCACCTCTCTGGAAATCAACAATGTACGTAACATGATTACTTTTATGTTCTCTTCCAATTCGTTCACAATATCGACTTTTGGACATGCTATAAATTATGTAGCCATGTGCAGAAAACCAGTACCACCTTCTTATTTTACCCGAAATATTTCCATGAGAGGCAAAAGATGAAATTTTATCATCCAAAGCTGGAAAGGGAGATTTTCCTGAACAATAGGACTTGGGTATATTGCTTCCATAATCATGTAATGACTTATCTCCCTCGGTGTGGGTGCTATTATCATTGACCTCAGATTCAAAATGAAGAATTTTGCAACAGTCCAGATCCATTTTGCACTCTAATAGCTTATCAAAATCAGCATCTATTCTGCAAATAAGTGATTTGATAAACACTTGTTCCTCATTCAGATTCTTACATCCAAAGCGTCCACTTGGCAGGAGTAAAGCATTCTTCCCTGCTTTTGATGAGAAAGGAAGACGAAAACAACGATTACTGGTATAAACTCCAGTATCAACAAAAAGAAGCTCCGTATTGTCTGATGAGCTTGAATCTTTTTTGATGTACAGTTTTTCAAACTGTGGATCACTTACTCCTAAATTTATTATGCGTGAGCATACCTCAGAGAAGAATGTTCCAACATGCGAGTTGTCTTTGAAGCAATATTTGGGATATGAATGATCACATGTCGAGAGAACTTTTCTTCAGTAGATGAATCAAGCTCTAAAACCCAATCTTGATTTCCCTGGATTTTGTATTTGTCATTTAGCAGTTTGAAGGTGATAGATATCAGAATATCTACCATTTCATCGGCATTTTTTCCAGTGTTAATCTTTTTATTGAACTCCAAATCATAATACAAGTGGCAAGGCAGTCCGACTTGAATAACCTCATAATGGTGGCGTAACTGAGGATTCATGGTTTTGTACCTTCTCCAGAACTCATCATATGTAGAAACAAGGAACCTTCTTTGTGCAGTCAAATGATCTTGGTAGCAAAAAACGTAAGTGTTTGCATGTGTTTGGACAAATCTTAAAGCTTCTTCTTGTCTAGGAAAAGTAGCCCATACTACATCTTTTTGCTGTGTAGAACAACGGAATTAGAAAACATAATAATAAATATAAAACTATAAATTATCAATAACAGATAAAAGGATTTATATTTCTTAAAAGAGCAGTAGAAACTTATTTTTAAGATCAGTTACTACAAATTCACTATCAATTACTACAAATTCACATCAAATTTTCAATATCAGTTACTACAAATTCAGTATCAATTACTACAAATTCACATCAAATTTTCAATATCAGTTACTACAAATTCATCATGTAATTCATTAGTAATTTAAAATATACTCCCTAAAATCTATGATCAATGTAGTATCAGCTTTTACAAATTCATCACCAAATTCATTATCTAATTTTTAATATCACCCATTACAAATTCATCATCTCATTCATCAGTCATTACATTTTTATGGGCTGAAGAAGAGCTGCAAAACTTGTCAAGCCAGCAGTATGGTTCGTCGGATAGTATTTGTGCAGCTATCTGTGCTCTCAATGCATTAACTTGTTCAAGACTAATTTTTTCTGTAGTCTGCATTCCTTGTGCTATTTTTTCCATGAACATCATCACAAAAATTCCGCAGTCGTACCTGTATTTCTGAAGTTTAGTACTTTGAATATAATGATAAAACAGATTATCTTTTCTTTATTTTGATAATGAATTGTAATTAGTATTATGTTTATCTAAAACTAGTATGTGAGAAAATAATATTATCTAATTGGTAATATGTGTGTAGGTAGTTATTGTGTATTGTGATTTTTTATATAAAATTCTGAACTATCTTCAAAATTACCCAGTGCTTTGTTGAGCACAGTCAACATTTTTAAGCACTGAATTTTTCCTGAGAATTGTTTTGTGCCCTTCTTCTTGTAACTCTTTGTTTAGGTAGTTCACTGCTGATTTCTGCAAACAGTGAAGGAAAATTAGAATAAATATAAACACATTTATCTTTTTTACTTTTTGTGTATTTTTACTTACCACATTAATGACAAATTTTGTATGTCCACTTCTGCAGGTTTTTGATCTCGTGGTCAAGTGCAGAGAGTCGTAGTGGTTCCAAATGCATTCTCCAACAACTAGTTCTAGCAGACTCCAATGATCATTGCCATGTATTGGGAATAATATGTTGCAACATAATGGATCTAAAAGTGTTCTTTTCATAAAAGGATTGAACATTTTTTTCTTGATATTTTCCAAGCTTCCATCCGTTGCGCTTTTCTGTAAAAAAAATTGTTTTAGAAAATTTATGTTTTATAAAAAAATGTTAATTTGAGAATATAGTTCACTTACTGTCATAGTTGTGTTAACATAGATAATGCTATTGCTTTTTTCTAGTTGCTTTGTTTTTCGGAACCAAAACCAATCAATGATCTACATTTGAAAAATAATATGGATAAAGTATATAAATTATAATGAAGGAAAGTTTAGTTTGTTGTACTTACTTGACCACAAATACTTTGTTGATAGAGGATATCTTCTATCATCATTTTTGTTATGGTGATGAAGTTTTCATCATCACAACTAAATGCTTCATCGCTGGAAAATTGGACGGTTGTTAATAAAAGAAATTAAGTTTAGTACGTACTATGTTGTTTGCATTTGATAGTAAAACAAAATAGAAGCCTTTATGGAATTATTTATTAAAAGTTAAAGATAAATTAATTTAGCTTTTTTAGTTTTGTTTAGTTTTTGTTTATTTTTGAGCAAGTGTGTGAGTGTATAGTAGTTGATAGATGTACTGATAGGTGACCAAACTAAAACAGAACCAACACAGTACTAATAATTAATCTAACAGATTGTTGATATATAGTTTGTGTGAGTGAAAAGTAGTTTAATTACTTACTTGTTTCCTCCCAAAACTTTGAAAAAAAGTTTCACATTTTGTTGCTGTTCATCAGTTAGATGCTTCATGAGTGGACACTTTTCAACATTCTTTTGCTTCTTCTTTTTTTGTTCTTTAGAAATGACATCTTCAACAACAATTGGATTTTCTGCAGCAATTTCTTGACTATGTTGTTTGATATTTTCAAATTTTAAACAATCTTCGGTTTCTAGAATGCAATCTTGAGTTTCCATCAAATCAAAACATGGAAAGTTAGCAGAACTATTTATATGCATCATACCAACTATCTTTCTTTTATTCGTACCTTTATCAGCTTCACTTTTTTCTTTGAAATCATTTTTTTTCTCCACATTATGCTCTTCAAAATTTTCCAGCTTTTGAAGTTTCATTTCAAGATTGTGGAGTCTTTGTTCAGCCAGCTGTCTTGAATGTTGTTCCTCATTCAGTTGTTCTGCCATACTTTTCATCTCAGCAGATAAAAAGTTCACTTTCCTCTCTAACTCTTTTATGCTATTAGAGCAGTCTGTAGCATATTTGTCATATTCCAACCCAGTATATATTTTTTTTGAAAAAAAGTCTTTTTCCTCTTTAGTTACATTTGCAAATTTCTTTAAAATCTACATGGAAGGTATTTGAAATTAAATTTGGACATGTAATATCTTTGAAATTCTATGAAGTTAGAAATCAGAAATTATTAAAAATATACAGGTAAAAAAATTTCAGACACTTGATAAATGGAAACAACATGCAGGCACATTCATATGGGAAGGAGAGAAGACTAGGAAAATCTATAATGCACACACAATAGTTGTTACGTATAAATATAGATATGTAATTAAATAACCTACAAACTACATAAATTTAGAACACTATCCCTATTAAATAAGACACATATAAACATATGTACTCATATAATTTTGTTTATCAACAAATATATATAGTTCATTATGTACTTAAATCATTTTCTATAAAAACATATATGCATTTATCTTTTTTAACTAGGGTTTAATTTAGTTGTATATTTTCTGTAATAAATTTAAATATGAGTAAATCAAGAAAAATGTTTAATATGTATAACTATATAACAAATATAAGTAATGCCTAAGTTGTTATAAAATCATTTACATTAACAGATAAATGTTTTTATCTTTTATAGCTTTTAAGCATGGTAAAATTAATGAAGAAATTTGGAGTTGGGTAGAAACTGAATTGTACTTAAATCATTATGTATTTATGTATTTAAAAGTAGCATACCTTATCATTGTCTATTTCATCAAGGTCCAAATCTTTTAATTTTGACAAGTCCCATTTTCTCATCCTTGAGATTTTGCTTTCCAAATTTTCTTTTTCATCGATGATTTGCGTCCTTTCACAAAACCAATACTGCCAATAAGACCATGCAAATAAGCATTAACATTTAACATTTTTGTAAAAAGCATTGGTATAAATTTATTTATATTTGCTTAAAGTTTTTAAATCATACCAGTAAGACCATAGTACATCCAGGTGTGCTTCTTGGATTAGCATAGTATTTTTGTACATTTTTCATGACATTTTCACATATTGCTCTCGGCCAAGAGATTGAGTTAAATTTTTTTAAGTTTAACAGCTTTGATAAGAAGCCCCACTGCATGTAGTTCTGATTGTTAGGAAAGAAAAAAGTAATAATCAACAAGAGCAACAACAATTTGACTAAATCTTCATTCCCGTTTTCTTCCTCTATCATTTTTTTCAACCTTCTTGTGACTGTTTTCTGGCTAATTATGTCATTTTCTTCGAAATTTGTAGTCAGAAACTCTGAAAAACTCTCCATTGCTGTGGCCTTATTTGAAGTTGGTATTGGAAACAAATCCTCTCCAGATAAATTCATTCCAAATATAAGGCTAACTTCTTCAGGTGTGATTTTCAACAGTTTGTTTCCAATTTTGAAAGCTTTTTCTTTAATACTGAAAGAAGTAATTAGTTGGTCTAAATTTAAAGCACTTTTCCGTATGTTTTGTCGTTCTATGCCATTGGTGAGAAACATATTAAAAAAGTTTTTGAATGTCGTTTTGTTGATATAACTTTTTGCTTCTGAAGATAGAATGTTTTTTTCCTTTACCGTCATCATAACTTTGCACACATCATCTAAATTACATCTGTATGTTCCACTGTACAGATGTTTTTTCTGTCTTTTCAGCCTGTTTTGAATTTCATATTTGTCAACATCATCTGACTCATCTGTTTCAATATTTATTTCTTCAGAATCATAACTTGCTTCATTTAGTTTTTCTGAAATTGTTCCTTCGTCATCTGAGTTTGTTAGATGTTCTTTTTCAGTCATTTGTGAGATTTGCTGTGTTGGTTTAGCTTCATCCTACATTCATGAAAATAATATCATTAATTGGGATCCTAAATTTATTTCTGCATATTCATGAAGATAATATCATTTTGCTCAAGAATCATAATGCACATAAAGTATAATAAACACTTTTGTTGAGTAACTATGTAGTACTGATGGCTATTTTTTTTCCAAAGTATAGAAAGATAATCTGTTTTATCTTTTTTAGGTGTTTAAGTAATGGTCATTTAGAAATCTGAAAACTTAAAGAGAATGAAACACAAAATAGCCATCATAATATTATTTATAAATTCTTTTATCTTTTTTAACAAAGCATTAGCAACAAATTATCCATTACAAATTAGTGATCAGTTATTAGAATTTCATCATCACAATAGCCTTGAAGTAATAACATGTACAACATGTATGAATGCAGTACATAGTGCAGACTTATATGGTCAGAGAATCAAGCTACAACATTAACAAATAGTCAGATCCAAAAGTGAGAGTACAAAGAAGTGCACATCATACACATAAGTAAATGCAACATGAAAACAAATCTAGATCAATGCAAATGAAGCAACCAAACCTGACTGAAGTGTTCAAATATTACATATATACATGTGTGTAACATCAAGTGAATATGCAACATCATACACATTGAAACCAGAGTCCAACGCAGAAATGTCGACAAGATAAGAATGCAAGTGCAGACAAGCTACAATATGACAGACTGCATTTAAAGCAACAACTCAACTCAGTGCACATCAACCCAATACAAACTACATGAAGTATATGAAATCTAGATTCCAATTTAATATGTATATACAAATTGAAGAGTACAACTAAATATTATACATAACATAAGTAGGAAAACAGTTACCAATGGAGTTGAAGATAAAGGTGATCTCTGGCTGTGTTGATCGCAGAATGGGCTAGATAAAGGTCTAATATTTATGCATTGGGTTCCAGCTTCATTTATAAATATGCACGTTGTTTTCTGTATGAATAACTTTGATTTTGATGACCTGGTGTGCATTTTTACGCTGCATAAAAATTGTCATACATAATGAAATGTTAGAAAGAGTGAAGAATAATTTTTTTGTACTTGTAATTGTAATTATCAAACACAACTAGGGTTGTAATTCTAATAAGTAATTGTAATTATCAAACACAACTAGGGTTTAACATGTAGTCTAAATATTTTACATTAATAGATAGATACGTTTATCTTTTTTAACAGCTAAACAATAACTTGTTCAGTTTAACACCTAGGGTTTAGTATCATCTGCCATTGAATATTAAGGTATGCTTAATTAAACAAATGTCGATTATTTTAAATTATAACAAGAACTAAAATACCTTAAATCTGTTATAAAAGCTATCATCAGCATCGTTAAGAATGAATATTTAACTATGATTTATCATCTAACTAAAACATTTACATCAAAAAAAATATAGCTTACTTGTTCCGCATTTAAGTTTAAGGTGATTGTAGAAATTGCTCAATGAAAGTATTTTAGTTTAAGTTGAAATCGATGAAGCAGAAATCGATGATGCTGAAGTAGAAATATTGGGAAGAGATATTGGTGGAAGAAGGGCATAAAGTAACGTGTTTAAATTTTGTCCTGCAAACTAATTATTTTAAAGCTGTGTGCTACAAACTTATTGTTTGATGAAAGAAGGACCTTGCGGTAAAATTTCCCTATTGTAAAGGGGAATCATATATAGTTCATTATCTAATTAAATCGTTTTGTATAAAAACATAAATGCTTTTATCTTTTTTAAGTAGGGTGTAAATTTGCTGTATATCTTTTGTAATAACTTTTAAATCATGAAAAAATGGCAAACATGTATAACATATACTAGTCACTATTTAAGATAACTAAGGCTTAAGTTGATTTGAACCAATTATAGTAAAAGATAAATATGTTTATCTTTCGTAGCTGTTGAACATAGGAACATTACAACATAACTGTGTTTACACAATACATACAATTTTTGAAGTACTGAAGTTAAAATTATGTTAAAGCAACTCAAAGATAAACAAACATGTTAAATCCATTACATTCTTGTATTAAATCATTTAGATTAAAAGATAAACAGATTTATATTTTTAAGCTGTTGAATATGACCAGTTTTACATCACGTTAAATCATTACAAAAACAACAAACACCTTACATGCATTACAAAAACTGTTATATATAAACACAATCAATAGAACTTATTTGTTACTTGTCAAACACAAGCAAAAACAACCCATAAATAGCAAAGAAAATCAATCAGTGAATGACTACTTACTTCAGCTAACAAAAACAATCGATATATAGCAAAAAAAAAAACAATCGATGAACAACAAACAGCAAAGATAAACAAGTATTTACTTGTTCAGCAACAAGTGAATAGAAATCACGTCTTGCAACTAGTGAATAGAGATCGCGTCTTAGTTTCTTCAGCTGAAGAAAAGTGAATCAATCGATATATAGCAAACAGTAGAAATAAACAATTACTTACTTGTTCAGCTGAGAAAAGTTAGGCGGTACGATTTCTTTAGCCAATCGATAATCCAACTGAGGCGATTTTGTTTCTAAGCCCTACTTTTGTTTTTCATTTGGAGGTTTGGCGGCAGATATGGATTAGCGAGAAGTAGAGGGTTTATTTTCGACCCGTGTCCTGGAAACTAATTTTTTTGAACACGTGTCCTAGAAAATAATTAGTTGATGGTAATAGACCCTTATAGTGAAATTCCCCTTTATACTTTGTGTAGTTTTTAAATAAACACTGTTCAAGTTTGACTTTGGATATATATTAAAAAAGAATTAAATCCAACAGTAATTGGTTAAAACATTGTATCCTCCTTTTGTAATCAGCCGAAGTAATGAATATAAACTACTCTCTAACGCAATATTATTTTATTTTCTTTAAATTTCATACCAGTTAACAGAACTTTTTATTTGCTATAATCATTGATGTAAATAAATTTTTGTTTACAACTTGCGAACAACTTCTGAAAATTAACATAACTCTTCTACTAAAATCTAATTCAGTTTCACATCTTTTTTGTACATGACCACGGCATCAGTTAGCAACATGAAAATTATAAATGCGACCGTATCATGCTGCTTTTCTGAAACACACATTTACAATTAAATTACTTCCCGCTTCTTGGAAGTTGTTGCTGCAAATTAACATTTTTAATGTAGCTTAGTTCCATATTTTATACTTATTTCTTTCACGGCTCGTCTTCATAACTTCATTCTTGTTTGCATCAACCCGGACGATAAACTAATCAGTTAGTTGATGTTAAAAAAGTTATTACCTGAACCTACCTTATAAAACTTATTACCTGCCAATAACACTTATTATTCAGCAATATTTATATTTTTGAAGGTAGATTAAAAACCATCCTATAAAACTTAAACCAAAAAGAATTAGCAGGTCAACTGTTACCATTATCCATGGTTATTTGGCTAAAGAAAAAGTTGCATTTTTCAAAATAACTTTGCTTTATTTATTTTGGAAATAGGGTGGGCAACCATCAAACTAAAATATCTACCTACACAGTACATATGTGAATAGACTTTTCAAAACAAACCAAACAAAACAAAATATATCTTTCAATGAATTAGAAGACAACTCCGTTTTTTATAGCTATACCTTTGTTAAAAATGTAGTAAATACATCTGTCCTTTCTCATAACATATGAGTGCATGTCATCAAACAACCATTTTTAAAATTCGATCTGCAAGTGACACAACTGCTTGTAAAACAACAACAAAACTTGTCTGCAAATAGGTTATATAAAGCAAGATTATTACTTACAATCGTATTGAATACATTATAATGTATGTATATACCATTAACATCGAAAAATTAACATAAAACGTGGTTCCTAGTTTCAATATTGTTTTCCGATCGCATCCTAATTCACACTAAAGCATAAAATATCATCATATCATACTATGCTTATCCACGGCTTAAATAATTTTGAAGTAACTTCATTGCAGAAGAGAAACTCCTAATAATTCTAATATATTGATGAACCATATGAACTCAACGCATAATAGGAATAATCATAGAAGGTAATATCAAAGATTCACATTATCTAACAGGTAATGAATACAAACATACCCGAACATGACTCATATATGCAGTTAACACCAAAGAGAATAATCAACTAAACAACATTATTTAATTTGCAAACATGGAAAATAATCACAAGCCAAGCCAAAATTGGAACTTATAAATAATAAATAGCAGACTCATAAATAATACTCTCTTTACAAAAAATTTCCAAACCATTCAGAAAAACATTAATCCAAGCATTAAACGCACAATTAAAAAAACAGAACTTGAAAGATATACCTACTGTCAAGTTCCAAAGTTGAAATCGCGCTTCAGCTTCACCGAGGAATCGAGCTTGGTTGAGGATTTGAGCTTCGTTGTAGAATTTTACTTTAGCTGCCTTGAAGAATCATGCTTCACCTTCGTTGAGATTTACGTTTCAGCCTCATGGAGGAATCTACTTCGTTGAAGAAAAGCACGGTGAGCTTGGAGGACTAGAGCGGGTTGCGGAATCAAGCTAGTAAGGAGGGATTTGCGATTGAAGAGGATTCATGAGTGGAGAGGTGATTTTGGAATTTGGAAGTGAAGTGAAAAGAAGGAATGATGGCGGCACATGAATAATGGGCAGGGAAACGTAGAATTGGACCGCCAAATTTTCTTGTTGGTTAAAGATTGCGCAAACTCAAGCTATCTTTTAATCTAAATGACCCGTAACAAACTAACCATAGCAAGTCAAGTTTCCATGCAATCTCCGCTTGCTATTAATACAATATTTTTTTGTAGTGTATAAAGGTAGTGCAGAGTCTATTATCAGATAAGTCAAATTGCAAAAGTACTCATAATACCAATATTGCAAAATCTCCCAAACCTCGACCTAACTACACATTGATAATCCAACAACCGGCACAAATATGCAAATATAAGAGTCCCCCAATCATATCTAGTAGGAGTATCAACTGACAACTCCACAATAGAAGTAACATGTCCGGTAGGTATTGTGTTTGATGGATGTGAGAAGAAAATGATGGCAAAAGAATAAAAGGTCCAGCTATCTCAAAATTATTTTCCTCGGTATAATCATCTACCAATTCACTAATAACTCGTCTAATATAACTACTTCTAATCTAGAGCCCAGATGACAAACCATCTTTTAAGTTATGATGCGATAGTACCCTAGCTAAATTTTCAAAGCATTGGTATTATTCATCATTGAAAGTGTGTACGCTTGTGCACACTAATTATGGATCGTGTAATATGGACTAATATATGCGGAATGTTATTTACAATTGCTATATAAGTAAATATTCAATAAACTAACTGTATAGCAATTCACAGATATAGAATAGTAAATGCAGTAAACAGTAAAAATCACACCAGGGATTTTTATACTGGTTCGGACCTCCCGTCCTACGTCCAGTCCCAGACTTCTATCTGGATTTCTCTACCAACTACCTCGCTTCACCCGGAGGAACATGTTTATAACACCCGAACAGCCGAACGGGATTTCGTGCCTCTTACAACACTGAGGACTTCAACAAAAATAAATACAATTGTCGTTGACAACTTGTGCTCTTGATAACACGGATTTGTCACTTGTAGTACACCCTTCCTATAATCTTATCCTCAAAATATGTGAACGATGTTTGTGAAGATTGAAGGAAGTATATTACTTATTTGAATCAAAAGATATGAAATAATTTCAATGATTCAATAAGCAATTTGAAGTAGAGAGCTTTTAGAATGCAAGAGTATTTAGAATTTAAGATCAGAATTTTAAAGCAAAGAATTGTTGTTTTTCAATCAATGATTTAGATATGTTTATATAGAAAATAAATGGTTGTAACTCTTTGTGAAGAGTAGCCATTAACAGATGTGATCATTGATGAAAGGTAAGAGAAGCAACCATTGAAGAAAGAAGTGTCTTTTGGGAAAGGTTGCTTTCTGTTTAAAAACGGTCGACAGGTCAAAAATGACCAGTAGACAAAATTTCAAATATATAGACGTTATGTGCATGTGTGCACGTTCATTGTGCAATTTACACAGGAACGGTCGACCGCCTTGTTTTGGACCGGTCGACCGGTCCCTGTTAAATTGCACAGTGAATGTGCATTTTCATCCAAAACGTTTATACATCGATTCTTTTAAGATGCATGATTATTTTGAGGATAGATTTTAACATAACTAATACTACTAACATACCAAAATAATCAACCTCTAACGTATGAAGCTCGTTGTATCTCAATGAATGACTTCTTTTTGTCGATCACGGTTTATCCCTTTGTCAGAAATCAAAACTATATAAAAATCTTGACTCAACATTCTCCCCCTTTTTGATTGATGACAACATAGTTATGAATCTCCCCCTGTATATGATCTCCCCCTGAGATTGTGCCTGTAACTCTATATTTTCCTGCATATATACTGTTAGCACAATTTTCTCCCCCTTTGTCATCGACAAAAAGGAGTTTATTAAAATAGAGGATATAAATTATATAATCCAGAGTATAAGCAAAATAAGACTACTACCATAGATCAAGAGTTAAGAGTCACATAATATGATAATACCCAAGAGTCTAGTACGAATTTAAACGCGACACTATTTAGTACAAGTGCCAGATAAAGTCTTAAAGCAAGAACTAAATTCATAATTTTCCCATAATAATAGATAAAGAGATAATTCAATCTGACTCTGTCTCACCCTCCTCCTCTTCTTCTTCTTCAACAAGCTGAGTTTTTCCGTATCCACGTCCATGACTCGTTCCCGAGCTTGTACCCTCCTCCGAGGATGTCCAAGCAAAAGTAGGAGGAGCTGGGCGCTTGTCAGGGTCTTGAGTTGGCATGGATGAGGATGATGCTCCACATGATATTGCTTCCCATATAGAACTGAAGAATGACTTAAGTTTGTTAAAGCGTTTATCCATTTTTGTGTCCATGCGCTTAAGTCGGGCTTCGAGAAGAAATTGATTTTGAGCAATAGTGTTAAGTGATTCTTTTGTTGAGGAAGATGATCTTAAAAGTTTAACTTCTCCAGGTTTAGAACGGGATGAACGGGAGGAAGCCTCTCTATGTCCTTGGTCTTTCCATTGTTCAAAAGGCATAATATTGAAGTATGAGCTTCGCCAGTATATTAAGAAGTTGAGCCCGAGTTGGAAGCTTCATTCTTGTAATCGAAGCTTTGTTGATGGCTTTTGGTTTGGAAATAGAAGACTTTGGTGGTTCAATGCCACAATCGAGCAAGAGTCGCATAATATACTCGTTATAAAACAAGTGTGGCCTAGAGCTATCATTTACTTTCAAGATCTCATCAAAGATCATACCAATCCAGTTTATACGAATGCCCCCATAAATTGCGTATAATGCCTTGAAATTTTCTTTATAGACGGCATCAAAATTTCCAATTCTTGGTAAAAGAGAGTGCATAAGAGTATGATGAAGAATTCGTGCAGACGGCCGTAAACCAATAGACTTAGTGCTATCCTTGTCATCTTCAGTAAATTGATGACTAATTTGATTACGGACATGAATATTGCAAAAGTCATTTAAGAATTTTTCACCAATAAACCTAGAACCAAGAACATTTGCCATCCTATCACATGAGATAAACACTTCTTTGCCACATACAACAGACCAAAGGCAATAATTGGGATTCACGGGTTTGTTTTTCTCTAAATTTAGATTAGCATAGAATAACTTGATCATGACATGGTTAATTTCCACATTGTTTTGATCATAGTCAATTAGGTTTTCAATGTTGGCATCCTTTGCTAAATCTAAAATACGATAACTAGAGAAATCTGAGAATTTAACAAACGAACCCGGATGGATAGTAAAATCCTTCATTTCATTCCACCTTTTGAGTGAAATTGGATCCACAAGCCATTTCTTGATAGAGAGATCAATGGGTTGTGTTTCTGAGGTAGAAGCTTGCTTAAATTTCTTTTGTTGAGGAGCCATTAGGGATAAGTTTGAAGAAAGAAATTTAATAAGAGAATGTAGGGTTTCTGGGATTTGGGGGAAGAAGACTGATATGAAGTAAAAGAGAGATAGGGAAAAAAGTGAACGGACGGATATATAAAAAAAAAACAGAATACTCGTAACCGGTCGACCGGTCAAAATGGGGCGGTCGACCGTTTGTATCCAGAGAGCAAAACGGTCGACCGGTCCATTTTTTCCTGTCGACCGGTGCTGTTCTGGAGGCACAGTTCAGCCTGTTTTCAATTTACTGTGACCTATAAATTTTATATCACTCTTATTATAATATTTAAATGTTTTTAAATGAGTGATTACAAAAGAAAATAAACAACAATACAATATAATAAATAAAATTAATGAAGAGTGGGAGAAGGAAGATCGGTTGAATCTTCGTTGATATCATCAATGCGAGCCTTCCAAGATGACCATTTTTCAGTTGCCCCTTCGTTCTGAGCATAGTTTCTGTCCCATGAGTTTGGGGTTCTAGAAGATGAAGGTGCATTTGGCATCGGCTCATGAACATCTCGTTTGTTTGTTCCACAGAAGAAGAATGCCATTCTTTCTAAAATAGATAATCGTGCCGAAGTCTGCTGTTGTTCATGATGAAGCTGTTGTTGTCCATAATGAAGCTGACGTTGAAGATCTATTTGATGTTTTTGATAGTGATGAATTTCATCGATCTTCTCTTTGGTATGAGGAGAATAGAATAGCACTTTCTTTGCCTTTTTTGATTTAGGCGTACTTCCAGGTGTACGAGAGCATTGATGATGGCATTTTGGTTTATATTTTGGTGTTTCAGGAGAAAGATATTCTTCTGATTCAGAACTTGTAATGGAAATGTGTGATTTTTGAGCACACTCATCACAAATATGTGCCATAGAAAATTTTGTATTTATGATTAGATAAGGGAAGATGAATAAAACGAATGTTTTTGACAGCTTATATAGACAGTTCTTATATATAAGCCTATGATCAAGAGTAAAAAGAGGAATTTGATGGTGTAAATAATCAGAGGCTCAAATTAAAAATAGCTTAAAATAGCTATAGTTAAAAAAGAATAATCAAACGAAAGAACTTAAAAGTTTAACATCAGTAATTATTAGACAAGGTCTTTTAAAGAAATTAAACCAAGCTCTCTTCGTAATTTAATAAAACTAGATTCGAGCAAAGGCTTAGTAAAAATGTCCGCTAATTGATTATCAGTTTGGACATATTCAAGACATATATTTCCTTTTTCAATATTATCTCTAAGGAAATGATGACGGATATCAATGTGCTTGGTTCTAGAATGATTCACTGGATTTTTAGAAAGATTTATAGCACTCGTGTTATCACAGTATATAATAGAATTTGATAAATGAATATCAAAATCTTGAAGTGTTTGTTGCATATATAATACTTGAGTACAAGCGAGAGCCGCTGATATATATTCGGCTTCACATGTTGATAGTGAAACACAATTCTGTTTCTTACTAAACCAAGAGACAAGTGATTTTCCAATAAAATGGCACGTACCACTTGTACTTTTTCTATCCATTCGAGAACCTCCAAAATCAGCATCACTATATGAAACTAATTCGAATGGACATTCTGTTGGATAAAAAAGACCGAAATCTTTTGTATTATTAAGATAACGAATTATACGCTTCACTGCTCGTAAATGCGATTCCTTTGGATTTGCTTGAAAACGAGCACATAGACAAACACTCATCATTATATCTGGACGACTAGCTGAAAGATAAAGAAGAGAACCAATCATGCTTCGATATAATTTATGGTCAACACTCTTACCATTATCATCTTTTTCAAGATGTGTAGTTGTACTCATAGGAGTTGGTTTACCAGATGTATTTTCTAATCCGAAGCGCTTGATAAGATTTCCGCAGTATTTTTCTTGATTAATAAAAATACCATTCGGAAGTTGTTTGATTTGAAGTCCAAGAAAGTATGACAGTTCTCCCATATGAGACATTTCGAATTCTTTGGTCATAATACTTGCAAATTCCTTACAGAGTTTATCATTTGTTGAACCAAAGATGATGTCGTCTACATATATCTGAATAACTAGAATATCCTTTTGAGAATGTTTGATAAACAAAGTTTGATCGACTCTGCCTATTTGAAATCCTGAGTTAATAAGATAGCTACGTAATCGTTCATACCATGCACGAGGTGCTTGTTTTAAACCATAAAGAGCTTTCTTAAGTTTGAACACATGGTTAGGATATTTTTCATGTACAAACAAAGGAGGTTGTTCGACATATACATTCTCTTTGATAAATCCATTAAGAAATGCACTTTTGACATCCATCTGATAAAGTTTGAAATTATGATGACAAGCAAAAGATAATAGGATTCTAATAGCTTCTAGTCGAGCAACTGGTGCAAAAGTTTCTTCATAATCGATACCTTCTTCCTGATTGTACCCTTGAGCTACTAACCTTGCTTTATTTCTGGTGATATTTCCTTGTTCATCAGCCTTATTTTTGTAGACCCATTTAGTACCAATCACTGACTGATTAGTTGGTCTTGGAACAAGTTCCCAGACGTCATTGCGCACGAACTGATTTAGTTCTTCTTGCATGGCAATGATCCAATATTCGTCGGTAGCTGCTTCTTTAGGATTCTTAGGTTCGATATTTGATAGAAACGCAACATGTCCCATTTGATGTAATTGACTCCTAGTTCTTACTTGTGAGTCGACCTCCCCAATTACATTTTGAACCGGATGGTGTCTCAATAATCTTGGAGGGGAACGTATTTCACAAGCTGGTTGTTGTTGAGAAATATTTTCAACAATATTTTCAGATTCAGAGTCATAGTTTGTGATGATAGGAGTGTCAGAAAGTATAGTTTCGTCATCATCAGATATTGGTTGAGAGGGCTGAAAGATTTCATCGAAGGAAACATGAAGAGATTCTTCAATAGTTTTGGTTCGTTTATTGAAAATACGATACGCCTTGCTTCTTTCCGAATAACCGACAAATATACCTTCATCAGCTTTCGGATCAAACTTTCCGAGATGGTCTTTCGTATTTAAAATGAAACATTTTGAACCAAATACTTTGAAGTAAGATATATTTGGCTTCCTTTCGTTAAATAATTCATAAGACGTATTCTTGGTGAGTGGTCGAATGGACACACGATTCAAAACATAACACGCAGTGGCGACGGCTTCTGCCCAGAAATGTTTTGGTAAAGTGGATCCATTTAATAGCGTTCTTGCACATTCTTGTAATGTTCGATTTTTTCGTTCTACAACTCCGTTTTGTTGTGGAGTTCTAGGAAACGAAAAATTGTGGTTAATACCTTTCTTTGTACAAAAATGTTCAAATTCGTTATTTTCGAATTCACCACCATGATCACTCCTTATGTTTTTAACTTTTAGCCCTTTCAATTTTTGAATTCTTTTGACGAAAGATTTAAAATGATCAAAAGTGTCACTCTTGTTTTTCAGGAAAATAGACCATGTATACCGAGAATAGTCATCAACTATTACAAATACATATCGATTATGGTTTATCGACTGAACCTGTGTTGGTCCGAATAAATCCATATGTAGTAACTCAAGTGGTTGTAATGTTGATATGACTTTCTTGGATTTAAAAGATGATTTGGTTAATTTTCCTAATTGACATGCATCACAGATATTGTTAACCTTAAAACTCATTTTGGGTAGTCCTCTAACTAGATTGTTTTTGGCTAGCTTGTCAATAGTTCTGAAGTTTATATGACAGAAGCGTTTGTGCCATAGCCATGGATCATTATCATTAGCTACAAGACACATATCTGAGTTATGATTAATATTCATATTCAGAATATATATATTTCTGTCTCTATAACCTTCGAAAATTAAATTATGATCTTTATCTAGAATACTACACTTATTATTTGAAAAAGAAATTGTAAAACCCTTGTCACATAATTGACTGATACTAAGTAAATTGTGTTTTAAATTTCTAACTAGCATGACATTTGTAATAAGAGGTAAGTTAGATGTACCGCAATTGCTCACATCGCCTTTGCCGATGATATAGCCTTCTGAATTATCTCCAAAAGTGACGGAGCCACCATCTGAGTATGTAATATTTGTTAATAAGCTCTTGTCTCCGGTCATGTGCTTCGAGCAACCACTGTCCAATATCCACTTTCCTCTTTTCTTAAGTGGGACCTGCAAAAAATAAAATTAAGTCCATGGTACCCACTTTTTATGGGGTCCTAAGAGTTAGATCTTAGGAGTCCAAACCCATACGGGTCCGGTATCCCCTTTATATATATAATTAGTATTAAGATGTACAGTATTCATGAAATTCTAAATATATTTATTCCTAATCAAATTGTTATTTGTTTTAGGAACCCATATTTTGATAGTCTTGACAACTTTCTTCTGAAATTTCACAACTGATTTTGGTTTGGAATATAATAAACTAAGATTTTTCTTAGCTCCAGTATTTTGTACTTTCTTTTTCCTTTCATTACCAAGATGTTTCTTGGTTTCTTGTTTCCTATATCCCAAACCTTGTTTATTTGAAACAGATTGTGAACTTTCAATGATTTTTGTCAAATTTTCTCGACCTTTGTTAAAGTTAGAAACATTTTGAGTTATGTCATCTAACTTAGTTTGTAAGCTCGCCTTTTCTAGGTCCAAATTTTTGACTTTTGCCTTAAGCTCATGATTTTCAATAGTGAGAGCATCATTTTTCTCTTTTTGAGTTTCAATTTCTTGACTTAAAAGAGATAATTGAGAGTCAACATTAGATGATGATTCTTGAAGTTTTTCAAGTTCTTCTTCTAATATTTTCTTCTTGTCTTTTAACATATCTCGTTCAAACTCTGCTCTACTCAAATCTGCTTTGGCTACTTTTAATTGACGTTTTATGTCTTTATATTTGACTATTAATTCAGAATTTATATCAAGTAATTCATCAAATGTAGGAATTTGTACCTCATCTTCTGTTGCCATAAAACAAACATTAGCTTGTTCATTCTCCTGATCACTTTCACTTTCAGATGAGGATGAGTCTGAATCATCCCATGTTACTGAGAAGGCTCGTTTCTTTGACTTGTCCTTCTTATGTTTGAATTTATCATTTTCTGACTTCTTCTTTTGTTCTGGACAATCCTTCTACATGTGCCCCTTTTTGTGACAGTTGAAATATTCTATAGTTGATGAAGATGGTTTGTTTGATCCAGATTTCCTTTTGATGTAACGACTGGCTTTTCGATATTTTAGGAATTTTTTGAATCCTTTTGCAATGAATGCCAAATCTTCATCTTCAGAATCTGATTCATTTTCATCTTTCTCAGCATGAAATGCTACATTTTTCTTTTCTTCTTTCTGTTCTTTTCTAGCCTGCAAATTTGCTTCATAGGACATTAAATTTCCTATCAATTCATTTGGCTTCATGATGGAAAGGTCATTAGCTTCTTCAATTGCTAATACTTTTCCTTCCCATTCACTAGTCAGAGAATGTAGGACTGTTGACACAACATCAAAATCTGAATATTTTTGTCCTAGTCCGATAAGTGCATGATGAATAGTTTGAAACCTTGAATACATATCATTGATTGTCTCATTCGGTTTCATTTTGAAATTTTGAAACTGACTTTTCAGCATGGCTATTTTGGCTTGTTTAACCTTGTTAGTACCTTCATGAGTGGTTTTCAGCGTTTGCCAAATTTGATATGCAGTAGTACAGATACTAACACGGTTATATTCATTTTGGTCTAATGCACAAAACAACATATTTATTGCCTTTGCATTTACGGCTGCTGCCGTTTTCTCAGCCGTTGTCCATTCTGAATATTCAGTTGTTGGATTCACTATTTCTTTTTGAGTAGCATTCCAAGCATCATAGCTATTTGATTGCATAAAAAATGACATACGTGTAGCCCAATAGCTATAGTTGAGACCATTAAAGAATGGAGGTCTTTGTGTTGATTGACCTTCCGTGTAAGTGTTAGTGCTAGTGCTTGCGTTATTTGCCATATTACAAGAATATATCAAATAACGGTGTTATGGTTATATGATGACCGTGCTCTGATACCAAATGAAAGTGTGTACGCTTGTGCACACTAATTATGGATCGTGTAATATGGACTAATATATGCGGAATGTTATTTACAATTGCTATATAAGTAAATATTCAATAAACTAACTGTATAGCAATTCACAGATATAGAATAGTAAATGCAGTAAACAGTAAAAATCACACCAGGGATTTTTATACTGGTTCGGACCTCCCGTCCTACGTCCAGTCCCAGACTTCTATCTGGATTTCTCTACCAACTACCTCGCTTCACCCGGAGGAACAGGTTTATAACACCCGAACAGCCGAACGGGATTTCGTGCCTCTTACAACACTGAGGACTTCAACAAAAATAAATACAATTGTCGTTGACAACTTGTGCTCTTGATAACACGGATTTGTCACTTGTAGTACACCCTTCCTATAATCTTATCCTCAAAATATGTGAACGATGTTTGTGAAGATTGAAGGAAGTATATTACTTATTTGAATCAAAAGATATGAAATAATTTCAATGATTCAATAAGCAATTTGAAGTAGAGAGCTTTTAGAATGCAAGAGTATTTAGAATTTAAGATCAGAATTTTAAAGCAAAGAATTGTTGTTTTTCAATCAATGATTTAGATATGTTTATATAGAAAATAAATGGTTGTAACTCTTTGTGAAGAGTAGCCATTAACAGATGTGATCATTGATGAAAGGTAAGAGAAGCAACCATTGAAGAAAGAAGTGTCTTTTGGGAAAGGTTGCTTTCTGTTTAAAAATGGTCGACAGGTCAAAAATGACCAGTAGACAAAATTTCAAATATATAGACGTTATGTGCATGTGTGCACGTTCATTGTGCAATTTACACAGGAACGGTCGACCGCCTTGTTTTGGACCGGTCGACCGGTCCCTGTTAAATTGCACAGTGAATGTGCATTTTCATCCAAAACGTTTATACATCGATTCTTTTAAGATGCATGATTATTTTGAGGATAGATTTTAACATAACTAATACTACTAACATACCAAAATAATCAACCTCTAACGTATGAAGCTCGTTGTATCTCAATGAATGACTTCTTTTTGTCGATCACGGTTTATCCCTTTGTCAGAAATCAAAACTATATAAAAATCTTGACTCAACAATCATATGATAAAGTCTCTCCCCAACTAATGGATATATCGGTAAGCAAAGAAAATTCTAACTGGGTTAAACCTAACTCTCCAAAACTTAAGTGAAAAGTATGAGTGGTCTTCCACCAACATGCAGCTAAAGCACCACATAATTGTACATTCGAATTTAATAGATTTTGGATACCAAGTGAAGTAGATTTTAGCTATTGTATATATTAAAGAACTTAAATAAATAAAGAGTAAGTGAAAACGTACTTAATAAATCTCCAAATTTAATTTCCTGTAGAAAATTATCAATAATATTACCAGTGTAAATTGCTCGTATAGTTCTATAAAGGCGGATGACACTATGCCAAGACATTAGGCATCACAACAAGCCTAAATTTAAATAATTTACATCCTAAATTGACATTCTATAATTTTATTCAGGTATATGTAAAATTAAAAAGTAAATATCTTGCAGAGTCTTCGATGCGCGTGCTGACATGCACTTCATTGTTATGAAGAGGACGAAAATTTATCAATCCCTTATCATCTCCTAAATTTTGATCAATATGCGAAACAAGAACTAGATCTAATTTATACCAAGACAAGCCTCCCCACTTTGATATGGTGTTTCCATCCGACTTTTGAGATCGTCACCTTCTATTACCAGGAATAGGGACATTGATGTATTCATCAACAAGGATGTTTTCTTCATTACTCGGAGCCAGCTATCTGCTACCACTACCTTAAATATTATCTAACACTCTCGTTTCTTCCTTTACTGGTTAGGATAGGTAAAGAGAAGAAGAGAGGAGAAGAGAGTGGAAGCTTGAGTGGTGAAAAGATTAATAAATAATCGGCTTTTAAATAGTCGGTTATTCATTATACACTTAGCTGGCTTCATAAAAGGTGGCTAAGTGGATGATGTAGAATCATCCACTTTGTGCTCATGGATTTCACTCATGTGGAGGGGGACTGCAATCCATGTGTTCCTCTTTAGCAGGATTTAAGAGAGTCGGTTGAAGGCAAAATAATAATTTTCCCGTAGGTTAGTGGGGCTTATGGATTAAAATGGGTTGAATTGGTATGTGGGAACTTTTTAGGTTGGGAATGCTTTGAGCCAAAGGGAGAGTGGGTTGGAACTTTTTTGATACTTTTGATAGATAAATGTTGGGTTGTGTTGTTATCTGGTATTTACTAAGATTTAATTTACCAATATTTTTGATACTTTTTGATACAATGCTCCTTCGTGCTTACTAAAATTTAATTTACCACTTGCACATTGTTATCTGGTATTTAACCCGAGCAATATTTTAATGGACCGGACTACTAAATGATGAAAGAATATACTAAAAAGGTTGGGAGAGAACAAATATGGAGTGCTGAAAAAAAAATCAAGTTTAGAGTAAACTTGATCGATTGGCACCAATCGATAGACGAGTCGGTACCGATCCATCAAAGTTAGATATTAGACCCACCATGCTTCGACTATAATTTGGCATCGATTTTGAAGAAAAGGACAAATTTTAAAACTAGGGGTTAGGTCGGTGAGGATCGTCTAAATTACAATTTTTCCCGTGAGGACCCAAATCTTTAAAGCTTAAGCAAAATTGAAGAAAATAGTGAAGATTTGGTTAAATCCATCACTCAGTACCAATCGATGGTCAGGTCGGTATCGATTGATAAATCTTGGTTTTTAAGCAATTTTGACCAGTTCTTTCCCTAACTTCTCAGATCTGATTGTTTGAGTGATTCAAAGCGAGGTCAGACAATTCTGGCATATGGATTGGTCTACAAATAGCTATCTTCAACATATGAAGATTCTGCTAAATTTGAAATAAAGCAATATTAGATCTGGCATTCCCTTGCAATTCAGTTGTAAAAATATCAAAGTGTACATAGGATATAGAATTTGTTGAACCACTATGAAAATCTCGGTGTTCTTTATTTTTTCTTTCAATTTCTTAGTTATATAATTCATTTTCATTCAATTGGTAGTGTTTGTCCATTTTACATGCAAACATCTTACGCGCTTTCACTGAGAATAAGATCGGGAATAGATTTATGATTACTACTGTGATTTGAAGAAAATCTCCAATTGGACTAGAAGGAAATAACTCCAAAGAAAGCTACAAGTAAGCAAGGAGTAATAATTGAAGAACCAAAAGGTTAAGATCATGGAATAGATAAAGTAAATTAGGAAGGAGCTTTGGAGAACGTGGATGTTGTAATGAAGAAGGAGATGGTACACATGATGGTTGATGTGGATCAGATATGCAATAATCTCAAATGGCCATCATAGAGGAGATGAAAAAGAAATTTGTTTTAATAATGTAGCCTCCTTAAGGAGGAGGATCTCGCAGATATTATGATGATAGAAGGGATTCTTCATCGA
The DNA here is from genome assembly GCA_030737815.1 of Allium fistulosum. Classification (NCBI taxonomy): domain Eukaryota; kingdom Viridiplantae; phylum Streptophyta; class Magnoliopsida; order Asparagales; family Amaryllidaceae; genus Allium; species Allium fistulosum. Next base: position 869,262,196 of record CM060904.1, on the reverse strand, counting down.
TTGAGTCGAGCGAGCAAAGTTTAGCAAATCGACACAGATATGCAAAGCAAAAAATATGATAAGGGAGGGGTTAGAACATCAAGGAACTTAGGAGAAGATACCATTAGTCCTTGAGATGGAGTTGCTACTGGACTTACAATAAGGAATGTTCAAAGAAGACGTAGTTCAACAATAAGGAATGTTCAAAGAAGACGTAGTTCAACCAGACGCCATCGGAGGGCTAGACAAATGGACTAACCAAAGATAGGAGACCTAGGCTTCATCGGGCTAGGCTTGACCATTTGCAAAGTCAAACACATGGTGATGCATGCGAAGGCCGTCGTTCGGTAAGGGAAGGAGATGATGAATTGACCACATAAATAATCAATATGGTATTACATAAAAATCAGCAGTAGGGTGACGGACGGGAGGCTATTGCTAGTGGAAACCCTTTTATAGAGGAAACTAGAGCGGCCGGATATCCTAGGAAGTGATAAAGTCAGTGGTATACCTTAGGGGCAATTATGCAATTTTTTACATATATCTAACTCGATAACCAATCTTATTCATACTGAAGGTATTTGATTTCTATAATATACTTTGTTATGTTATGATATAATTAATTAGTTAATTAATTTAAATTATATTAAAAAGAAAATTCTTAGTGATATGTTATGTGATAGTAATTACAATGTGTTGTAATCATGAGAAATTTATCATAATAAAATAACATACTATTTTAAATATTCCTACTCAACATATTTTGAGAAAGGATATTGATTCATCTATTAAGACTAGAGTACACAACACTCTTCAAATGTTAGGCAGTATATTATTTATGGTCGTTGGGTACATATAGATAGTTATTGGATAACTAAGAGATGACTCACTCAGGAGTTTCCTCTTGGTTAATTATAACTAAGGTCAAACAGGAGATCTCCAAGTGATAATGTTACACAGTTTCCTCAACTTGAGAATTGGATACTCCACTTTGATTATAGTTAAGTTGTGGCATGGCGATCCATCGAGCAACTATAGTTGGGTTTGAGTTAAAGCATTGGAAGTGAAACACTATTCAATAAAGAATTTGTCTCCTCAATTATAAGAGGTTAGTATCTTGATCAACTGTAGTCAACTCAAAGTTAAAGTCTCTGGCCAGATCAGTACGGTTAATAATAAATGTTATTATTGAGCCAAAGATTTTGCTTTTGGACTAAGCAATTTGAATGTGGACAATATTGAAATTTTAAACAAAAGAAAATTCCATAATTCCTAAAGTAATATAGTTTTGATGAGGAGAATTGGCATAAATAATCGTTACTACCAGATACTGTTTATAATAGGAAAAATTAGATTTTATCGAAAAGATGTGTAAGCGATAAATTCAACTAAGATATCACACCACTAGCTAAGTTGATGCGTGTATTAATATTCTAATTGTTCGATATCAATCACTAATTGAAATTACACCTTTGAGTCGCACAACCGTAATCATGCTCCAAAAAACCAAACAATTTATTTAAGTTGCAAAATGTTGTAAATTAATTAATATTTGAGAATATTAATTATTATTTAATTTATTGATGTTTGGCGATTATTTGTAATTATTTGAATGCATATATAAAAGTTATATTTACGTGCATCGATATATGATATCGGTGTGTTTTTAAATGGGTTTATATAAATGATAATTGTAAAAGGGATATATGGTAATCTATGTTATTTTATGGAAAGTAATTTCTGCAATACCATGTGAAGAGAAAGGAGTGGAGAGAGAGAGAAAATTAAGGAAATTGATTAGGGTAGTTTGAATTAAAAGAATGGGAAATATTTCATTCTTTCAATTAAAAAAATCCACTAATTCATTTCCAGTAGACATTTTCATTTTTCATTCACTTTTAAGTTCTCCCCTCCTAACCTTCCATGGCTGAAAACAAAATGAAGATTTCCAAAATTTAACAAATACTGGCATCAAATAAAACAAAACATAAGTGGTTCATCCATCTCTTGCAAGGATCGAGTGTGGATCTTGGAGATCTAAGGAGATTTTTTCATTCAAGTGGTGAATTTTAGACTACCTCAGAGGGTACTATCCAATCTCATTCGATCATATGTTACATCATGTTAATATAGTTTAGATCTCATATTTCATACAACTCATTTGATTATATGTTACATCGTGTTTGTATAGTTTGGAAAACGAATGTATACATGCTTATTTTGTCTAATTCGTTGCTTACTATTGTCTTGAAATTAATGTTTGATAATATTTATAAAAGGACTTTTGCATAAAATTATAAATCTAATTTCGGAGTCTTTCCGAATCAAAGCTTGTTATCAAATTATTAATTTTAAATTTCAGAGCATATAAAGCTATAAGTTTTACATACACACAAATATATATATATATATCATATCAATTCAATATTTTTAAAGGATTATTGTTCAAAATCAAAATCTATCAATGAATTGAGTCAAGACTAGATTTCACAATGTTAATTTTGACATATGTCATATCGTTAAAATTGTGACCGTTGGAAGGATTCAGCCCTACCTCTTTCTTGTTATCCATCTTCCTATCCAATCTACCGCTCATGCTCCTCCATCTCTGACCACCATTATCGCACTTACGTTGATCTCTCATATCCCCACCGCATCCTTTTGCCCTGTCAACAAATCCAATAATTATCGCACTCATCTTCTAGGGTTCTTTTTTTCAGGGCTAGAAAACATAATTGATGCTTTCGATGTGGTGGCAGTAAGCATTTTGCGCGTGATTGTAGGAATCTAGTGCATTGTTTTAGATGTGGGAGATTTGGGCATAAAAGATTTAACTATTCCTTTGACTTAGCTGCTAATCCTGGATCTGCCACTGTCACCTCACCAGGCTCATCTGCATAAGACTTGGGATTCCATTTTGCACTTAACTTTCTAAAGGTAAAATGCGCCTTTCAAGAGTGCTGCTCCACGAACCACTCTGAGTCAATACTGATTCTGGAAGTGATGCTCCACTTTTTCAACTTTTATACAACACGCTTGTTGCCATGAGCATTCTCTTCCAATGGAATCGTTCCTTCCTCAACTGCCAAGAGCCAAGATCTTAGGAACGACAAGGCTCCTATTGAGTCTATCATTGAAGATGATGCCCTCCTTGCTATGCAAGTAGAGAAGTATTGTCAGTGTGCTAAAAATACCTCGTTTTGACCCTTTTCTCTTGGATCCGGTCCTTTACCCTTGGATCCGATAGTGCTAAAGCTCGAGTTTCCTGCAGTTGGCCTGGATTCTGAGTGTAATTAGGTAAGTGGTAGGATGGACTTGGTTTTATGTAACAGTTTTAGGCCTTTATGTGAAGTGGTCGAGGGTGAGAATGAAGAAGAACTGTGTCTAGTGTCGTATCAAGTGGAAGTTGCTTCAATAGGGTGTAACGGTAAGGCTTTTAACTATTTGGGTTGTGATGGTGGGTTGGAGGATGCTTGGGTTGAGGCTGATGTGGTTGTATTTACAAGGATTGTGGTTGGTCGTGAGTTTGTCAAATCTTGACTTGCTAGTGATTGTTAGCCGAAGGGGGATTAGGTTGAGGTTGCTATGCCTAGACTTACAGGGCTGGTGGATGGTCATGTGTGAGTCAAATTTGGTTCTATTAACGATGTGATGGAAGTAGACGAGTGTGTGAATGTGAAAGAAAGGGGACTGGCGTCATTTCATGGTGCGACTGCTTTCAAGGGTTGTGATGGGGATTCTTCTATCCCTGCTACCATAGATGATTTTTGTTTGAGTTTGGATGATCGCTTGGGCTGTGTTAGTGGGTCGGAGGATGCTTGTGATTGGTTGCATAGCCTGGGAGTGTAGTGTGTGTGTGGTTGACTATGGGATTGGAAAAACTTACTTGGTTGATGAAGTTGTGGAAGGTAGGCGAAGCGCGGATGGTTTTATGGCAAGTGATGATAGTGGTGGGGATGTTGTTAGCATTGATGTGGTGCAGTCAGGGCTGGCTGATGGAGCTAAATGAATGGCGGATCATAAAACTTTGGTGTTATTTGGTGACATGGTGGGTGTTGACATGCTATGTTCAGGGGATGGTAGGGTCTCCTTCATTTGACTCCCTATGAGTACCCATAGAGGCAAGAATAAGATAGCTTCCAATGCCACTGTAGGAGAAGCATGAGGCTGAGGGGTTCTAGAGATCGTGCATGTAACAATCTGCCATCTATGACGTCCCGATTCATGCAAAATTATGCGGACATTGCGAACCTCATTACGGCGAATCACTTTGAGATAAAACATAGACCATATCACAAAGTCATCTACAATTTTCAAAACTTTTTGAAAACTCATAGCTGAAGGAATAAAATGCAATAGTAATCAATAATACAATCCTTGACAAACAAAACAATATGATATCAAATAAAATCCAATTACAACATCTATCTACAGGTAACAAATACAGTATAATGTCTGGGAATAAATGAAATACAATAGTAGATAGCTAATAAATATGTCTCCATCGCACTATCATGCCTTCAAGTCATCACTAGTCCTCTCTTTCGATGTAGCACCTTTACGTCTATATCCATACTATTCATGAGTACCATAGAGTAATACTGTCGGATAATATGAAGAATAATGTGATATGAGGTATACACGTGAATATTCCCTTGGACTAACACTGATACGTATTTAAACATTGAATATAACTAATCAAAAAACATACACAGTATCGGTACAAAGCAATAAACACAGTGTGCCTTCAAATCAGAACAATACATAATTTATAGTAAATAACATTGAGTACAGAGTCAACTGCAATGATAATACATATAATATACAATATATAATATATGTCCACATACATCACACTGATACACACACAATAGATTATACAATACAGAATAATAATCTATAATACTAAATGTCTAGTCTCCTCTATACCCAGAAAATACAAGCTGGTCTTATTGTCCTTGTACCTAAAATGTCTCGGACTGACCCGAGTATTATATAAATAACACATGGGTCAGACTATATCTAAATCAAGGATTAATATACATAGGTAACTCAATGTATGTAGGTTATAATATCCATAATCAACAAATATGTAGTAATGTATGCATGGTGTATATATATATACCTCAATGTATATAGGTTATATAATATATAATATCCACAATCAACAAATATGTAGTAATGTATGCATGGTGTGTATATATACAATTAAAATACCACAGACAACCCCAAATGCATCATATAACATCATCATAAAAAAATCATCAAGTGATTAGGGAAAACGCACTGCAAAGCCCTTATATAATATCATAAAAGCATATAATTAATATATAATGTGAGATAGCCCATCAAGTCATCCATACAATATCTAGCATCGTATAAATCATGAAGATGATCAATCACAATTCAAATCACAATCAATAAACAAAGGCTATCTTTAAAATATCAAAACATCAAGAGTATGGATATAATGCGGACTGATTACATTAAGGCACACAATCTCTAGTATAGTCAACTCATTGGATATTGAATAACATATGCCAATCCATAACACAAACATAACCTCGAACCAGAAAGGGAGACTGATAGCACACACCACGCTCCAGGAACCCAGGGTCTACTTGCCTCCCGCTAATAGCTGGATCTATTCCTGCAGCCTTCAGTTACCTCGACGGATGTTGAGACCCCATCCATCAATGCTCGTCAATGTGTAGCCTCAGTCACGACCCTACACTTTCCCCTATGTAACAAACTGGTGTCCTATGTGACCAAACGGGGTATACCAACTACCAATCCCGTGAAGCACATCGAATTTCATAACCAACAACTGTGTCACGGATCTGGGGCACGACCCCAAGATCAAACCGCCAGGGTGGATAAAGGCCAATATGGTACACTTCCATAACGGAAAGGGAGCTGGACGAAAGTGGACGACATATAGCACTCATATCTTATATCAATATATAGCTCTGGATGTAAGCCGACACATGGCTTTATATGTATGTAAGTCAATACATGATTATAAAGTACTAGAGCTCTAATCCTAGTCGACACATGGCTCTACCTACATGCCAACACATGGCTATAAGATATACCGATCATATATTCACATGAGTGTAATCCCCGTTCAAGTGGCGGTTACTTACAATGAATAATCAAACAAATAACATAACGGCGTCCCATACCATCGCATGTTATTCGGATAATTATTCAAGGCTTATAAACTACACTCGATCCATGCTAGATATCAATATATGTCAAGTCGATGAATAGTCGAAAAAGTGTTACTAAAAGTCTGATACCAGACAGTATCAGTAAACCGTTTATTCAAATTTCTTGCCATACAAAAATGAAATCTCACAAATCAAATAAAAAGATATCATCATCGAATCATTTTAAAAATATAACACAAATTAATATCAATGGTGAATCATTTACAATATAAAATCTGTATAAGAAATGAGAAATCCATAGATGTAGATATAATTCAGAAATCCCAATTTTAATTCAAATATTGAAAATATATTGTTCAATAACAATTAAATCAAATATTCAAATATAAATATTTGTAACATTCAAAATCATTTCATAGAATAAATTTCATTTTTTTAAAATATATTGTTAAAACTAATCAATTGTACAAATTATCAAATAAACTAATTCTGAACCAATAGATTTATAAAAGAAAAGAAAATAACTTTCAAAACTCTTAAGTTAGATTTTAATAATCAAAATCCCCTTTTTAAATTACCTTTAAAATATTTCACAATTTGGCTTATATTCAAAATAAACTTATAAACTCAAAATCTCATTTTAAAACTATTTCCTAGATTCATTTTATTAAATATAGACATTACAAAAGTATTTCCCTTTTCGAAGATATTATTAAAACCTCTCATTTATACTTATAAAATTACATACATTCCAATACATTGAAAATTCTCTATTTTATTTTTAAATCAATTTTGTAAATTTTATTGTGTGACCGAATCGAATTCTAGCAAATCGTGGCCATCGATACACTGTACATGCAATATAAATAAACAACACAATTCAAAATGCAAACAGACGACATTTCCTTTGCATTTTGAACATCCAACAACAAAAATCTCCATTATTAAACTCCAAATTCATAACTAACAATGAAACAATCAATCCAATATCACAAACAACCAATTCAACCAATCCCAAACACATTTCGAGCAAAGCAATTTAATAATTTTGGGATTATAGATTTATATATATAGCTGATAATGAATTTTGTTAGATATAGATTGTGAATTAGAAAACTCATTGAACAATGCTTGAAGTTCACCAATTAACAAGACCATCATGCACAACTAAACATAGCCGTGAAAAACCACTTGCCTCCTCAAATTCGCTACTTCACCTCGCGAATGCATGCACCTCGTCTCCACCATGAGGCTGCCCAGCCACCCACTCAGTCATCAACATCAAGACCGCCTAAACGCTAGAATCTTCACCATCACTAACAGCTCTGCTTCACTAGTCCTAGGTCGTAGCATCCTATTCTACCATCTGCTCTAGCTGTCATTGAGTTTGCCAATCCCTCTTTCAACGCAACATCACCTTATCGTGACACTCAACCCAGCTTTGTCGTTGCATAGCCAAAGTCAGCCTTAAATCGGTCGGCACCCGCTCCCCCTTCTCGTGCACTCCTAATGCGAGTTCACCTATGGTCGATGCCTGAAGTCACGGTCGATTTCATTTTTTTATGTATATGCCAATTTGACTCTTGAAAGAGGATTAGGGCATGGTTTCAAAATTAAACGAGCTAAGTCCAAAATAGTAAAGAAAGATTGAGACCTGTGATAACATGGACTCAGGCCATAATTATATTTGAGCCCGTTTATATTATTTAATCCAATTTTCTTCTCTATTAAGAAATATCTCTTATTTGTTTGCAAATTCATCCCAATCCAATTCAAAAAATTAATTTACACTTCAAAAATATTTTATATTCAATTTAAAATATTTTATTTTATTCAATAAGTTATTCGAAAAGAATTTATTGGCTTACTTCAATTTATTAACACCAAAATATTTTATTAATAACCTTCAATTAAATTAATATTCACTTTCAGAAATAATAATCATCAAATATTGAAATCAAACAATTTTACTTTAATTAAATTTATTTAATTTACGGCGTAGAAAGTAGGGTTATTACAGACTTCTACCTTAACAAAATTACGTCCTCACAATTTCTTATAAGGAGATGCCAAACAACTCATACCCTGACTTTTCTCATATCGAACCATCAAACACAACTACTCAATCCTCTATGTAGCTCAAACAATCTAGTCTCATTTTATCGTATGATATTGTTTTAAATATATTCAATTTTCGACTTTCTACTTATGCTAAAAATTTGAAGAAATTTTCTAGGTGACAGATTTTTCAAATTTTTTTGGCAGAGTCTCCTCTGCATGGTGAGCGTTTTGAAAAATCAAAACAAAATATAAATACATGATATACATCTTCGAAAAGGCATCCCGACTCGGTATTAATACCTCAGTGATTGATTTTGATGACAACAACCATATACCATCATTTAAAATATAGATACTAATGTTTTGCCAAGTTATATAGTATATAGTGTAGAATATTACATAGGTTTTGAATTGAAGACTGTACAGTATAAAGGCTTAAAAGATGGACATGAAGACTCATGAGTACAAAGACCAAGGTATAAAGATCTCAAGATTATAATTTAGTATATAGAGTCATAGCTTATATTGTTAAAGTCCCTGGTAGAAATCTTTTAACTCTATCTTCTATTTTCTATCTTTTATATTTTTAAATAAAATAAATTTTCAAAAATTATTTCAAAATATTTTATGAAAATTTTTCAAAGTTCAAAATGTTTATAAACTATGTTCAAACTATTTTACAAAGTATTAAAATATTTTACAAAGTATTAAAATATTTTACAAAGTATAGAATTTTAAAACATTTTAGAACAAAACACTTTTTAAATTTTACCTAAGGTATGTCGACATATCTATATATCATATGTCGAGATATATGTCGCCAAGTGGTTTTTGAATTTTGAAAGGAAGTGTTTATTTGTCGCAACTCTTCACGAACGGACACATTCACTAAATAAATAGAAGTTCAAACGAATTTTTGATAACTACTTGCTCATTTTCTTTCCTCCTCCTACTTTCTTGAAAACTCCATTAAAAGTATACTATATTCTCTTCAAAATCAAATAGAATCAACTCATACATTTTTGTATTGATTCAATACTACTTTCTTGCTGTTTTAGAAACATTTCTCACTCAATTTAAAGATCAAAGTGTTGTCCAAAAGGCTATAGGATACATTGTATCCATAGTTCAAGAAATTATCTTTGGAAAAACTGTCAACTTTATTTGTATTTGCTTTGGGTGTGCTTGTAGCCCGTACAAATCAAGTGGGTGTGCTTAGTAGCCCAAAAATCTAGTGGGTATGCTTGTAGCCCATTCAAATTAAGTGGGTGTGCCCCAAGCCCTGAAATTCAGGATGGCATGTCTCGTAGCCTCAGAATTGAGATTGTTTTTGGGTTTGCCTTCTGCCCATTTAATTAAGATTGGCTTTTGAAAAGAAATATGTACAAGCAATGGACATGACTGGATGTAGGAGAAATCCAAACTAGTATAAAATCCATGGTGCCATCTCTCTAACTTTTTACTTTACTTTACTTTACTTTACTGCTTTTATTTTATCTATGATTGCATCTGTGACTGTTTGATAGTATAATTCTATATAGTTAATATGTGATTTAATATTTAACTCAAAAGAAGTTAAAAAATATTTACATAAGTTATAAAACATTATTCATCCTTCTCTAGTGTTTAATTAGCCTTAATATCCATAATTCCGCAACCCACATTTGGTATTAGAGCACTAGGTTTTCAAAAAACTCTTAATTTGATTTTTGAAAAATATTAATAGCTAGCAATACTGTTAATATATTTTTTATTAACACTTTTGTTGAAGGATAATCTACTGCTAGACCCCTGTTTTTTAATGGCATTAATTACACTTATTGGTCATGTAGGATGAAGATTTATTTACAGTCTAATGGTTTAGATATTTGGAATGTTAAATAAAATGAGTACATTGAACCCCAGACCAATATTGCATAATAGACTGCTGACCAAAAGACACTCGCACAGAATAACTCTAAAGCCATGAATATTTTATTTTTCTTATTAGATAAGGTTGAATTTAATAAAGTCTCTATTTGTAAGTCTGCATATGAAATTTAGAGAACACTGCAATTTACACATAAGGGCACTGGTAAAATTTCAAGACACTACACCATATAAGCAATTTCGCAACACCATAGTGCGGCAAATTCACAACGGACTTAGGCCGTTGCAATATTCCAACGGCTTTGGACCGTTGCGAACCCTTTGGCAACGGCTTTGAGCCGTTGCTATATTAGAACGGGTTAGGGCTTTACGTGTGGTCTTCGAATAATAGCACGCCCTCAAAATAACGCCCCTTACCCTTCATTTTTTTTGCTCCCGCGCCTCCTTCCTAATTTCTTCTGGAAACAGGGTGATTTCCCCAAATCCCACAAAACCTAGCTCCACCTTCTTTCCACTTCTCTTCATTTTTGTGTGCTGAATCCTATAGATAATTTTTCAGGTAATTCCTCTCCTAACTGAAATCCCTATTCTAGTTTGTTTTGTCTCTAATTTTAGTTATTTAATTTATTTGTGCCTATTCCTTCTTGCGTGTCTGATTAGAGCTAATTTCCTCTTTTGAATACTAGCATTTGCTTGCCATGTCTTTGTTTCGTCCTTACATGCCCTGTTGTTTGAATTTGCTCACGCAAAAGACCTGTAGCCATGAAAACTTATCACGCGTCCATGCCTTCATTTTGTACGTCCTATATTTATCCTGTTCCCTTGAATTTAGTCATGCATCCATGCTTTTTGTTTGATTTCGTCGTCCCTGCCTTATTGACTTCAATTTGTACGCACCTAGCAAAAGTAGATCCATGCAGAAATCCCAAATTATGGCCCCTTTTCATAAAGTGAAAGGGATAACAGAGCAAGCATATACCAATGTTCAGGTACTGCTAGCATTCCATAGAAGGAAGTTCCCATAAACTTCATCTCTCGGAGATAAAGGTTTCGGAACTAGTAAAAATGTTTGGTAATTTTTGACCTTCGGTTACTTGTAACTATTGGATATCGTATACAATTATAATATGGGTCTTCATACAGGTCTACTGCCTTACTTTCATATTTGGCTGGGAGAGATGAACAATGAGGAATATAAAAAATATATGACTACCAATACAGTAGCAACTAACAAGTACAATTCATATTTGATTCTTTCAATATATCAAGCATGTACTTCAACTTAAATAAACATTTATAGAGTGGTATGCATTGGCTATCAGTTATCTTCATAGACAGATTGTGAGTCTAGAGCTAGAAACACCACATATTTTGTACCGCAGGAATTATTTGCCTGTGACACCACATGAAAGGCCAATCTAATGAAGGATAGATAGTAGTTAGAGAAATGTAATGTCCTGTTGTTATGTTTTCTGTTTAAATGGTCATTTTAAGGATAATGAGAATCAACTACAGCGCTTCACATATTGGCCTTATTTTCTTTGAATACTTCAAGGACACATGTCATTCTCTGCCATGTTGCTTTGATTTTTCACACTTCCCTTTCATGTGCTTTATTTGCCTGTTGTTTTTAATTTGTCCATGCTCTTTATTATCTTGCTAACTTCTTTTGGCGTCATTTTTTTAATATAATGTTCGATTTTAGCAATTAATGTTTTAATTTTTTTGTGTGATTTGGAATTTCAAATATTATATAAAAATCAGTCTATTATATAAATTGAATACAAGTGGTTTACAAAAGGAAAGTTAATCAAAATTTATTGATCTCGAACCATGGTTGTAAAATTACTTTTAGCCTTAAATTATTTCAATTAAGAATCTAATCTATACATACATATTTACATGAAAATATATTTTCCTCTACTAAATACAATTTACTAAACAAATATTTTGAAGAAGTATTTTCCAATATAAAATTTCTACTTCGTTCGAATGAGAAATTATAATTAAATAGCGGTTATATGTTTTTAGTACCATTAGTCCATCTGCAAAGTTCCAAAAAATTATCTGACTCCCTGTTTTCATTCTCTATTTCAATGTCAGTAACATTATATTGTGCAGTTAATTTGACAAAATCCTTTTGCTTTGGAGTAACAGGAAGTAAAGTTTGGTCCACTGCCTATCGTATTTGTATCTTTTTCTGGGGGATCCAAAGGCTGTCTTTACAAGGTTCTTCGGGTAATTTTTTATTACCTGTATTTAATTGTTATGAACTTGTAAAGTATTTGATCTTCGTGTTTGTGTACGTGGAATAACTTACGTGTGCAATTATTTCAGTTGCTGGAGGGGAAATTGTGAAGGACAACCAATCTGGTATGTTGTTATTTTGTATTTTGCCAATTTCTATTACAGCTATTGGTGATCACTTTCGACGCCTCTTTTTTTTTCAACTCTATAATAATAGTTGTTGGAGAATTTCATATTAAATACGTTGAAAAGAGAAGTTGGTGCATGTATGGATAATGAAGTTTTGCTTTCTTTAATTGATGGTGTAACATGTGTCCCTTTTGAGTCATTTGCAATTGAGAATAGTTGCTGGTGTTCCATCTAATTACGCATTCACATAATCGAGTAATTTGTTTCAGAAGATTCTTGTTTTATTCATGTTGATGTTTAATCTGCATGTTCGGTCAGGCTCACCTCTACTGAATTATCCACTGCTTTATAGTGCTCTATTAGTGATGCCCCACTAAATGTTGGACTTAATACACTTTAACAACAAATTTTAAATGTGATATTGTGTGTAGATGAAAATTCAAACTTGGAAACTTTTTTTCCCTTTTCAAGCACATTTTGATGAATGAGAAATAATCAGCAAATTTGTGTGTAAGTATGCCATGATTTCATAATACATATTTCAGAAGAAGAAAAAGCACCAAATAAAGGAAGAAAAGAAGAAAGAAAAAAACATAGGTTGGTTGTTGCATGTTTTTGTTGTCATCTCTGCCCTGGTATATGCATCGGATGATGCTAACAACCAAATATTCCTTTCATTTAGTTTACAGGTGACTGAGTGAATAACCAATCATTTAGAACCTTTGTTAGTTATATTCTGTTTGTTGGAAGGAAATGTCTTGTATCCCATGTTTTTAAGTCTCTTGAATAAGAATGGTCAAAACTGGGAAGGTATGAACTCACCTGGAAAGTACTGTTGTACACCTGAAATTGATATACAAATGCAATTAGCCAAAATAAATCCTTTTTTTTACTTTGAAATCTTTGAAACTACCTAAAATTCATATATATGTGACAATTAGCCAAAATTTACTGTTAACAATGTCGTTTTTAGAAAACCTCTTGTGGGTGTTTTTAAGGCTAATTGAGGTCTTCAAGGTGATTGATGTACATGCCAATTTCTCAACTTGTAAGTATGTGGATTTCTGTTGAAGCGTATATTTTGTTATCAAGAATATTATTATCCGTTTCAATGTTGTGTTGTTGGCCATTTAACTAAATGTGGGTGGGAATTATTAGTGCACAACAACTATCACTACTCTATAAAATTATTGCTTTAGATTATTTGTCCCTTGTTGATTTCCTTTTCTGAAAAATAGTTGTTGCATATGCATGATTGATTAAGTTTCATTTCTTTTAGTCCGTCAAATTTTAGTAGTTAGGTATTTTGGTATAAAAGTGGAAGCAATGCACAATATGCACAGATGAGAAAGTGAACTGATGTTGCACTTTGTAGCCAAATGGTGGTTGCTTGACTGGTTTGTTGTTGAACTAAAGATGGGAATTGACCTGGTGATTGAATGTTGGCCCGTTAACATTTTTCTTGGTGGAAAATGTTCATAGGTTTAGTTGCTTGCTGTAGGGGGAGTGGATGATATCGGTCAGTGGTATGAAGTAAAGAAAGTATGGCTGAAGTTTTGTGGTTGTGTAGTTGCATGCTGTGGTTTGATACTGGTAGCAGATGAAGGTATAGGAAGTTTGGAGGAGTTAAGGTAGTGGTGACGGATAATGTAGATGTTAGTGTTGAGGAGTTTAAAGATGTTTGTGAACATAGGCAGTGGGATGGTTTGTAGGACTTTGAATATGTAGATTACAGGAATATGGTGTGTGCACAAATCGGAATCAATACAGTTGATTTGCAATTTTTAGCATACTCAGGCACAAGTAGATGATCATCACCTTCGGGTAAACTATAATATGATTCTTGACTGTCACCCGTGTTTGAGAGGCATGCTATATGTGTGAGGTTTAGACTAGGCGATGGCCTCGGGCAACTTAAGAAAAGGGTTACATTGATTGCATTCTTAAAGTACTTGTATACTGAGAGATCAAGTGATGTATTGGAGTAGGTGCGAGGACAACCTTCAGACATTAAGTAGTCAAGATTTGCAACACCCAAGAATTGAAGCTCATATTTGATGGCACCAACTCTATACAGCTTTCCAGCTATATCAATTTCTAAAGTACGATTTTGGATGCATTGGACCTCAAATTTTGGGTGGCCACAGTAATCAGGCATTCCTTTTAGACGAAAAGGATATGAGATTGTGAAGTTAGTCCCACAAAGAATATCAGTTGAAGAACATTCAGAAAACTTCTTTGTTTTATCGTAGGATTGATAGGATGAAGCAAACGATATCAGATTGAGAAAAAGTAATAGTAAGGACTTTTTGCGGTGCATGTCTAAATAAAATTAATATACATGCATCAAAAGATCTAGACTATTAATTATCAATAGGAAGGTTGAATCAACAAAAGAAAGGGAAAAAAATTGAAGGAACAGAAGATCATTGAGTGGTGTGTATCAGTGTTGCTGGAGGATTTGTATGAAGAAGCTTCAGTTGATTGTGAGGATGGTATCTCTATTAATTATGAGGAGAACTTCATGGCTAAATGTTTGGATGAGGAGTCGTTTGGTGAGGCTGATGAAGTGATGGTGGATTTTTTAAGGGTGATGTGGGTGAATAGGGCTGCATCTCTTTTGCATGCACATTTCCTCATGTCAGTGGTCATTCATATATCATCATCATGCACACAGTAATTACCAAGTCAGTTCTATTGTTGAGTTTCATGTTTGATTTTGTGCTTTTGGTTGCTCCTGGTTTTGAAGGGTTGATGGGTAATCTGCTCTCTGACGAGGAGGGTATGAATATCGTCAGATTTGAGGTTTCGCAGTTTGTTTTTCTCGATTTTTTTTCATTATTCAAGGAGGAGCCTGCTGTCTTTTGAGTTCTAATTTTGTTGGGATTGAAGACAGTGTGAATTCCAATATGCAGTTGTTAGGGGGAATAGAATTGCATGATATTGCGTATGTCAATCTGGTTTTTGATGTTCAGTCTTTTAAAGATGTTAATGTTTGTGATTTTGTGAGTAGCAATAATCAACAATGGGATGGTGGAGAGGTTATTGTAGAGGGTCCTGTTTGTAGTATTGATTTTGTGAGTAGCAATAATTCATTATACATGCATTATGGACTGATTACTACACAAGTTAACAAATGCAGCAGTCATTATACTATTTTGGGCTGTAAACTCAATCACAGGCATGATTCTGACTTGAATTTTTTTGTATTTGCACATACAAGAACTAGTAATGAAGATTGCAGTTCTGAATTCTGAAAACACTGAACATAGAAATCAATTCGACAGTGAGTAATTTATTGAAATCTCCTTCATTGCATAGGCTCAATCCTTTTATTTCCCCATTATTATGGTTGATGGATTCCCTATTTTCCTTATTCTAATAATCTGGTTGTTATAATCCATATTTGCACATGATTTCCTTTTATCCTACTATCATACAGGATTCTATTGTTATCTTCAAAAACTGGGACTAGTTTACTTTAACCCCCATCAATTTCTTTAAGTTTAAATCATAACATTAAAATTAAGACGATGAATTTCAAACTACTTACCTATATCAGTGCTTTTGAAGTGTACATGAGAATTGAAATTCCATTAGTTGCTGCATTTATTTCTACATTCCAAGTTCCTGGCTTATTTGAACATACGAAAGGTCTTACAAGTAACATGGATCGATCAAATGAGCTGGTAATATATTCACAAATGTTCTGACATTCAGTTCCGATGAATATATTAATGTGTTGCTTTATTAGTTGACATTCTGTAAGCATTTGTCGCAAAACATCTTAAGTTTTTTCCAGATACATGCGTAAATAATTAGCGTGAAAACTGGATAAGATAAACTAGATTTCGAACTTGAATGTATTACACTGCATTATTTTTTTATTTGTACTAATTTCTATGATGATAAATCACATTTACTATAGTAGTTGGCCTAATAGCTAAAGTTTGCTCTGCTTACTTCAATGAATTATAATATCAATGCGTTGACATCCATCTACTGATGCTATATGAATACCCATGTTCCGATATGAATGTTTGATCAGTTGATGCTATATGAATACAGTCAAATCGAGCTATTACTTGAAGTTCTTATAACTTGAATCAATCTGCAACTGTTCTGGATAGTTACAGAGATGCAACTTCTATAACTTGAAGTTCTTATTTTGTAGCTTGTCACAAATGACCTTTGATTTGGATTCATGTGGTCCCTAGGAGCTAATATGTATGTTTTGAACTAAATTAGATGACACGACTTAGTAGACTTTGACCACAATTTTATATAATTAATATCCTTCTGGTTGATTTTTGTTATGTGCAGATGATATTGGTTTTCCAGCACCTGTAGTTGAAGAGGTTATGTGCTCACTTAGTGAAGAGGTTAATATTTCTATTTGTATTTGTGCGAGAACTCATAATTTGTATTTGTGCGACATAAGACTAATCAACCAAGGTAGGTTAAACATAAGATTGCAATGTAATATTATGTAATGATTTCGCTGTTGTATTATATAGTGGTATGTGTTGATGTTGAACATTATAATTCAAACATTTGTTATGTTTGGTTTGTGTTGAATGTATGAAAAATATTTGGTTTAATAATTTTTCTTTTGTGATAGTGTTAAATTTGCAATTTTTTTTATTAATTATGATAATGAAATGACTGTCACTGGTATAGAGAAAAATTTTTGATTTTTAAAAAAAAAATAGTAATTAGCAACGGATTAAAGCCGTTGCTAATAGGTAAAACAACGGTTATACGCCTACATTTAACAACAGATTTAAGCCGTTGCGAAATTAAATCCGGAACGGCTATGAGCCGTTGCTAAATAAGATTCTGCAACGGCCATTAGCCGTTGCAAAAGTACATTTCGCAACGGACAAGAGCCGTTGCTAAATTTTTACCACTGCCCATTTCGCAACGGCTCAAAGCCGTTGCGAAATCATTTTGCAACGGCTTAAAGCCGTTGCGAAATGGGGATTCTGGTGTAGTGAGATATAGTGCATTCTTTAGTAGCATTAGGTAACAACTTTTTCGAAAAGGACCAAGTTAAAAAATCCTCAATTCACTCTCTTCAAAGTGGGATCAAAAGACACAAACAATAAAAGTGGCTAATGATATTAGGACTCTAAAAATTTAAGAGTTAATAGGCAATTTAATGTCCTATGAAGCACAATTGTAGGGTAGAAGAGAAAGTAGGACAACAGAAAAGAAATCCATCGCTTTTAATGCAATAATTAATGATTAGGATTCAAACGATGACAATGATGAAGAAATTACTTTCATGACCAGAAATTTCAGAAAGTTATGGAAGTATAGAAAGATGAACAACTTTTAGAGACTTGAAAACAAGACTCCTGGAACTACAATTGCAATTAGATGTTTCAACTGCGATGAACTTGGCCATCTACAAAGAAACTGTCTGCATTAGAATAAATCAAATATCTCACCAGTTACTGATTCATCCAGAAAAATAAAGAGGGCTTACGCAGCAACATTGGATGACTCAGATACTTCCTCAAGCGACAATGAACCGAATACTGAGGATCCAAACATGTGCTTCACGTCAATAGTTGATTAATCAGAACAGTTCAAAGAAAAGGAGGAAAATGCGATACTTTTTACATTTAATTTTTATTTCATTTTTTGTGTGTTTCTAGGAAAAACATACAGATTAATAATAAAATTGGATGAATATAAGTATATAGATATTCATATATAGGAATATTTTGTCTAAGTTTTAGTTTTGGATTTTACGGGCTATATGTCGACATATACCCAGCCTATATATCGACATACCTGCTAGTAATTTGAAATTTCTTTTCAAACTCAAAACTTGAATTTCCCTCTCTTTTGTACTTATCCCTATAAAAAGGCATCCTTTTACCAAAGAATATGACTTTTCACTCTCTATTAATTCAATCTATCTCTATCCACTCATTCACTCACTTTGTTTCAAAATTCAAAAATCTCTTCACTCTCTTGTCTCTTCAAAATCTCAAAAATGGCCTCCTCAAGTTAAACACCTAAAACCGTAAGGCTCTCAAAGAGAACCAAAGGCTATCTTTTCAATGGCAAAGAAGCCATTGATACTTATATGGAGTATGCTACTTCCGAAAAGTTTTTCTTGGAAGATTTGCTAAATTTGATGATTTTTCCTCTTATGGTCTTCACGATCTTTGCTTACGAATTGAAATTCTTAGTTTAGTTAACTCTTCTCAAAATGATTTTTTATGTTATCTGAATTTGGTAAAAATGTTTTATGCAAATTTAGATGGAAAATTTTTTCAAGAAGAAAATGAAAAATTTGGAGCAATGTAAATGGCACTTAAATTGTTTTAAATTATAAACTTTTGGGTCATATACTTAGTTGCAAATCTAATGGAATTGACCTCTCTACTTTCAAATTGATGAAAAAAATCATGAAGTTTTCATGACAGTTTCGAAAGTGATGAAGAATTTGATTTTAAAAACAAAAATCTTAGACCAAAATCGAGACTTATGAATCTCATTTTACGACAAAGTATCTCTCTTAGGACGGGTAATTACAATAATCATACTAAAAAAGTTTTTAAAGCTCTTTTCACTATTAACCAAAACTACGACATCAATTAGGCATAAGTCATCTTAGATGACTTTGTTTAAAAGAATACTTCTAGATATGAGAACACATTCTACCATGGTGTGTATCTTGCTAGAATTTTCATATATTTTGGTTTTAATCTAAGAAAAGAATCAACTCTTCCTCGAATAGTTTTCGACAATGCCAACATTTCTCTTATGCATATTCCACCTTATTTCAAACCATATTAAACGCTTGTTGAAAAAGGAGAGTGATTGGCATGGAAAGAGGAGTGAGAAATACAAGAAGAAGAGAGGAAGAAGACGGCAAAATGGATGTAGAAGAAGAGGAGGAGGAGGAAATGGATACTTCTTTAGAAAGCTTTGACAAACCGTCTCACCCTTCCAACAAAGAGTAACTAAAGAACTAAGAAAAACTTCTTTAAAACCAAAAGAAGCTTAAACGTTCTTTTAATAAAAAGTTCACTTCTCTCTCTATAAAGTGGATAAATACAATGGGAAATCATTCGTAAGTTTAGTGGAAACTATTCACCATCATCTACATCTTTCTAAGCCTATCTATTTATTTCCTTGTGATGTCTAGCTTTTATTTTGGTGTATTATTCTAATTTGATTAATGTTAACTTTATGTATTTTGCTATGTATCATCTCTTCTTATTGATGCAAAACTGTTCTTACTGTTACATATAGTTCTAATAGTATTTGGAAGTTATAAATATATAATGATATAAGATAAAAACAAAAACTATAAAAGAACATAAGTTTTGCATTTTCAAGTATGTATGTCGACATACATACAATGTATACGTCGACATTTATTAGCCGTTGGGCAACATTTTAAAATTTTAAAATAAAATAACTACGACCTATTCAATCTTTCCAAATGACTTTTCACTCATATATAAGCCTATTTCTTCCAGAAAAATCCACTCACCGTTTATTCTGTACTCTCTTTTCATTCTCAAACATTTTTTAACAAAAATATATTCTCCACACCAAAATTTTTGTGAAAACCTTGAACAAACACTTCAATCTTTCAAGGATATTCTTACCTTTATCTTAAGAAATGAAAGGCATATAGAGTTAAGTCAAATGAAGATGATCAAAGAGCAAGAAAATCATTTTGATGCCCTTTAATGGTTGATTTCTCCCTTAATCAAAGAAAATCAAACCATCAACCTAGAATGATCTATCAACAAGGATAATGAAGATGAGATGCCATCAAAGCAGATCCAATCATTGGATTCGAAGGTTGGGTTGAAGTTCCAAGGAGTGTCTAATTATTCGGTTTATTTTAATTTATAAATATGTGTATGTGTGTAACTTATTTTTAATACTCTTAGGATTTGATTTGATTTGGTGTGTATATTTGGATTGATATTTGGATTTGTGTGTTTTTGGTTCGATTGAATGTTTTAGACTTATAGTGTGATTTGATTTTAAAATAATAAAAATAGTTGTGTTACCTTATTTATGGTTTATATCGTAATCCTAATATAGTTATCATACTAAATATCATGCTACATCGTGCTTAATATATTTCGATTATTTTTAGTGCATAGTTATTGATTTTGACTCTGTAGTTTCTAAGTATTTTACTTGGAGGGAGTTTTTATTTTTCACCCATTTTTTGATGAAAAAGGGGGAGAAAAATATAAAATATACATGCATTAATTCAGGGGGAGTTATCTAACTCATGGAGAGCAATATCATATTTTATATAGAGGAAATATTTGATGGTTGTCATCATCAAAATGGGGAGATTTTTAATACCTCAACTATTGATTTTGATGATAACAACCATATACAATCATATAAAATATAGATACTAATGTTTTGCCAAGTTATATAGTATATAATGCAGAATTATGCAAGTGTTGAATCGAAAACTGTACAATATAAAGACTTAAAAGATGGACATGAAAACTCATCAGTACAAAGACTAAGATATGAAAACATCAAGATTATAATTTGGTGTATAGAGTCATAGCTTATGCTGTTAAAGTCCCTGGCAGAAATTTTTGATCTCTATCTCATATTTTCTTTTTTCTTTTTTTTTAAATAAAATAAATTTTCGCAGATTATTTCAAATATTTTATAGAAGTTTTTCAAAGTTCAAAATGTTTATAAACTATGTTCAAGTTTAACTAAGGTATGTCGACATGCCTATCTATCTTATGTCGAAATATATACCGCCAAGTGGTCTTTAAAATTTTGAAAGAAAGTGTCTATTCGTCGCAACTCTTCATGAACGGACACATCTGTTTATTCACTATATAAAGAGGAGTTCAAATAAATTTTTGATAACTACTTACTCATTTTCTTCCCTCTTCTTACTCTATTGAAAACTCCATTAAAAATATACTCCGTTCTCCTCAAAAACAAATAGAATCAATTCATACTTCTTTGTATTGATTCAATACTACTTTCTTACTATTTTGGAAACATCTCTCACTCAATTCAAAGATCAAAGTGTTGTTCAAAATGCTATAGGATTCATTGTATCCAAAATTCAAGAAATTGGCTTCGAAAAAAATATCAACTCTATTTGTATTTTCTTTGGGTGTGCTTGTAGCCCGCTCAAATCAAGTAGGTGTACTTAGTAGCCTGAAAATCTAATGGATTTGTTTATGCCTGCTCAAATCAAGTTGGTGTACTCTGAGCCCGAAAATTAAAGAGGGTGTATCTCGTAGCCTCAGAATCGAGATTGTATTTGGATTTGTCTTCTGCCTGTTCAAAGGTTGGCAATTGTAAAAAAATCTGTACAAGCAATTGTACGGGCCTAGATGTAGGAGAAATCCAAACTTGTTCAATATCTCTGGCGTCATCTCTCTAAATCTTTACTTTACTTTACTGCTTTTATATTTATCTATGATTGCATCCTTGACTGTTTGACAGTATAATTCTATGTTGTTAGTCTGTGATTTAATACTTAACTTGAAAGAAATTTTAAAAGGTTTACATAAGTTAGAGAACAACTATTCACCCCCGTAGTGTTTAATTAGCCTTAAAGATCCATAATTCTGTAACCCATAAACGAGGCACCCCGAAATACGGGAAAATAAGACAACATCACAATATATTTCGATATATTATTAAAACTTATCTTTTAGTTAGCATTTAAGCGAGCTATTTCACTTTTAAGCGAGCAAAAGCGAGCCGAAGTCACCAATTAGTCCAAATGCTCCGCAGGCACCTATTTTGAACTCAAACAAACTAATAAGATCATATGCATGTATATAAAAGAACACTGCATTCACATTCAAAGAAATAACATTATATATTTATCCATTTTAATATATTTAATTAGTTTATTGTGTAGCTTATGGTTACTTGAATATCAGTGATTAGCAGTATTGTTTGGATACTAAATTATTTCAAATCAATGTGTGTATTGTAACTATTGTTTACCTTGTATAATAAATATAATGAATGAAAGTAACTTGCTTATTGTAATAAAAATAAATTCAATTTCCTACCACCTTAACTTTCATACAACTGCTCATGTTTGACACTAATGCATGATCGGTAAATGTATCAATGTCAAGCAATGTTACAAAATGCGACATGACATAGCTTAGAGGGAAACAGATAAATTACTACTATCTATGTTTGACTTTAGTTCATTTTTAGATGACACTTACAACATGTTATATAATCCACACTAAAGATAACAAGGTAAAGCTGTGCGTTAAATCTGTCAGCACAAGGGAAGCAAAATTTCTTGCAATTTCAGCAGCAAATATAAATGTGAAATTAGATTATATTGGTATATCTAGAACAATATTATATACATATAAAATTTAGTCTCAACAGAGCTAACTTCCTATTTTACTACAATATTTGAATGTTGCAAACTGTACATCTTTGTTCTAAGTCCTTACAAGTGGATATTTAGGCCATGCAGATTATAATTGGAAAAGCCAACCTTCTAAATTTCGAAATTAATAAAAGGTTGTTCGGCAACTGTCGTGTTTGACTTTTTTTAATTCACAACTGTGCGCTGCAATGCTATGGACATGTAGCAGCACCTGCTAATACTTGTAGCAGCATATACATGCCAATACAACACCGACATTACAAGCCCACACACACTCGTATGCAACAGCACATACACACGCACACAACAATACACACACAACCCAGCTGCACACATACATGCACTGCGCACACACATACACACGCACACTGCATTCTCATTGTTTAATTAGTATACAATACAAAGCGCATGGTTAATATGATAACATGTTGCATATTCAAGGCCATGAAATTAACTGGGTAATGTCTTGTGATTGAATCCACTTGCTGCACAAATAGGCACGGAAGTTAACTGTGTTATTTCTCGCCATCCTAGGAAACTATCACCACATAGACTAAGCAATCTATCTTGCAACATTGCTATTCAATCAATTTTCCAGCTTAAAATCAATAATCAAGAAAATTTTGAACTATATTATTCACAATTGAATTTTATATTTAACAGTATATTTTCAAGTACAAGTTGTAGCAAAAAGTTCTTTTTACCAATACTAGTATAAATCAATGCATTAAGATAATGCCCATTGTTTTTTTCCCTTGTCTTACACATGTAAATTCTTCTATTAGTTATAACTGAAAAGTTTTTTTTAACGTGCTATTCTTTTCAAAACACCGTATCGAAATGTCTCGTCTTGGAGTTTAGGAATTTCTATCGATAACGTAGGCCAAACGCATTATAATCAGAATTCTTCAAGCACTCAACGGACAAATTAGCACCAAAATAAACTACTAAAACATTTTTAATGACCATATAAAACATTATTTCTATTTTATTAAATCATATTCCTTTTTGAAATAAAATTTTAAATTTTAAAATTCGTATATACATTCAATTCAACATTCATTAATAACAATATAATCATCACACATCCATTATATAAATCAAGCATTCTCTTAATTTAATTTAATTTCTTATTCCACGTCTTTGATTATTATTATTATTATTATTATTATTCCATAAACTGATATTATTATCCCCTAACGACTCATATTTGAGTAAACCGCTGGCTTCTATTAATATTTGCTTCATCTAGATTCAAGTAGGTTTTTAATTTTAAGTGATTACTCCTACTCAATTCCCACATTCTAGACTAGGTGAAAACAAAATTAACATAAATAAACACACAACAAACAATCAAACAAACAAACGCCTTTTGTGATAAGCTATTTACCAGCATCCGCTGTGCACCTGACACTACTGGACCAGGCTACTATATTCAAAGCCACACAGAGGTTTATTCAACAACACCAATGCCGACACTACTGGTTCAGCTAATAACTCTTTATTTCACTACCTCCATCAACAACAGAGATTAACACACAAATGAGATAGAGATAAAATAAAATAAGGAGCATTTCACCAGAAGGACAAACTTTGCAGTCCAATTAGTTTCTAAGACACACATTCAAAGAAATTACTTTCAAGGCCAAAATCAGCAGAATAATTACTTTCAAGGACAAAATCAGCAGTCCAATTACTTTCAAGGACATAATTTCATAGGTTTTTAGGCCCTAGAAACTAATTATTTTACGTTTTGTCCTTGAAAGTAATTATTTCAATTGTGTGTCCTAGAAGCTAATTCCACTTGCTAAAGAGGCCCATGTGGCTAATTTCCACTTGTTTTGTTATATATATATATATATATATATATATATATATATATATATATATATATGATGAGCGTTTAGTGGCACCCCAAACAGTGCAACACCCCAATTGCCTCTTGATTTCCACCCAAGCTCTAACTTAAATAATATTAGTAGTGCGAAGAGAGAGAAAGTATTGTTATTTAATTCGAAGCTTGTGGAGGAATTCAGGGGGCTACACCGGTGCTGCACTATTTGATGTTCCATTGAACGCTCCTATATGTGTGTGTGCGCGCGCGCGCGCGCGTGTGTGTGTGTGTGTAATTGTATGTGTATTATTTGAATTCAAAATTTTAAAGGACTTTTTTAAAATCATAAATCTAATATTTTATCCTTCCTAATTCAAAATTAGATTTCAAAATGTTATGTTTAAATTTCAAAGCACTAAACTTGTCATAATTAATTTTGATATATATAAAGGTTTAGGTGTTCAAATGTTTATTTGAAATACCATTAAATGAACAAGTGAAAGAAGGAGAAAGTCCACTATATTTTCCTCTTCTTAAATGCCGATTTAAACTCATTAATTGTCATGTTATTAATATTGGTGAACTATTGTCAATTAGTTAAAAAATATTTTATAACATATTATATATAGGTATAAGTAAACTATATATATTATTATCATTTTATATGTTATAAAAATAAAATTATGGACAACAAAGCATATATAAAGGGCAAGTGTGTCCATTTTGATGTACCTCCCAACACTATAAATGTACACATTGATCATGTACACTATTTATATGTTGCACTTGCACTATACATATATAAGTGTATTTGATACCCTTGTTATATATATTTAATTTAAATTAAATCAAAACTGCTTTTTAAACAAATTAAATTAAATAATATTTTATTTAAATCTACATTGGATTGGATATAATAAACCATTTAGATTTCATAGGCCCAATAGAACCAAAAATAGGATTTTTCTAAAATCTACCTATTTCACCTGCTTTCGACTGACCCGGCTCCTTCAGGAAGTTCACCTAACTGAAAAATGCCAAGCTGGAATGGGTTAACAAGTCTAATGCAACACTTGATGAAGTATGGTTCGCATATGGATAGTGCCAAAACTAATTTCTAGAATAGTTAGGAGTCCACTCAGTCCAGCCTAGGGATGCGATGTCTATGGCTAATTTACATCAAAGTCCCGAAGAGACCTTGAAGAAAATTTTGAAATGGTTCAAGGCCACTGTAACAAAGGTAAAAACCTAAGAGATGATACTATTTCGATGGCTTTGATAAGTGGAGTGATCAAAGTAACGAATTTTGGTTGATGGTTAAAGATACAGAAGTCTACTACCTTGATGGACTTTTATTGAAAAGGGAATCAGCTTCTACACTTAGAAGAGGAAGATCTAGAAGTAGACATGAGCCTTGATGGTCAGGCTAGACCAAGCAGCATCATGAAGAGCAATATGGCTATCAAGCAAGATGGTGACAATAGTGATTATAATTCTGGAGATGAAGGTAACACGTGGAAGAGCCTGAATGCTGGTGGCAAGAAGCAAGACAAGAAGAAGTGGTTCAGGTTCAACCGCGATGGAAAGTATACAGAGTTGATGGACACTATCGAGGATTTCTACCTTGCAACCTAAGGTATAGTACGATATAAGAAGCCTTCCTCGAAGGAGAATACTAAAGAGGAAAATTCTTAGGAAAGTATTGTAGATTCTACGAGACCATAAGGATAATACCAACGAGCACCATCATATAAGAGACATGATAGAGGAGCTGATCTGGAGGAAACAACTCCATTAAAATGTTAAAAACTCGTAGTATGGCGAGTAAGGAAATGCACAAACCCCGAGATAGCCGGCTTGGGGTAATGGAAAAGGGACCATCAGAGAGGGTCTAAGTCTACCAAGCCAGAGCATAGTAATAAACATAAATGGCAGAGGTTCATATTCCATGGAGAAGAGATAGAATGAGATGTAGAGATACAGGAGTTTGCTAAAGCATTCACCTCAGGAGATATGTAATGCAATTATGGAAGGTGCTCTCGTAAAATAGAAACATAGGATCGATGATGACATCGTCTTCCATAATAAGGATGTAGATGAGGTTGAGGCATCGACACTCAACCCGATAAGGCGATACAGATTCAGAACTTTGTTTTGGAGGACGGGTTCTTCACATACAATGCAATCTTTGGTCAATTGGCCATACCTTATTTTAGAATTGTGCTCGCTATGTGGTGCTTAATGATGAAATTTCATGCAAATATTGGAGTGTAGGTAATTCAAGGAGACCAGAGCACATGTCGGGTACGTTGTTAAGCTCAAAGAGGCGTGGCGAAAGCATAAAAAGGAAAGGATGCAGGGAATGATCCATGCATCAAGATACTGGCGCATAATAAATACGCCTAACCCTCGGCTTAAGTCCATTAGTTAATACCTCTAAATTTTATGCAATGCAATAGGTAAAATCATAATTTTACCTAAATGGAAAAATAGTAAATTTTTACAAAAGCTAGAATTAGGCTTTAGGACCTATTTCGTTGCATCCAGAATGTTGATTATAGTCAGAAAACATATATAACTTGCTGAATTTCATTAAACGGGCTAGAAACTACAAGAAGTCAAACTCAGTGGCATTTTCATAATATATTAATTACAAGATTTTATCTTAAGTATGAGTTAATTCAGCCTATAAATATAAACCAAATCTCTATTCTCTAATCACACTTTACCCTAAACACCCTTTCACTAATCTCCATCTTCTTCTTATCTCTAAAAAAACAATTCCAAATCCGTCAAATTAAAATTAAACGAATTAACATATGGAATTGATTAGCATGAATAGAGCTACGCAAATAAATTGAGTTATCGAGAAATTTGACATTTTCAAGGCAGAGAATTCCTGGACAGCGAAGAAGAAGGAGGATTCACCTTGGATTAAAGAAGATGCACTGTTATCCGGGTTTTTGACCCAACAGGAACCAATAGGAAACAACACAACCTCGTGTATGCAGGATGGTTCAGAACTTAACCAGAAAAACTAAGATGAGGGATTAACAAGGGCCAAGCTATATGACTAAGGCAATGATTGGGATAAACTAAACCGAGAAATCAGCATTCTTTTAGTCCAATCACCAGCTGAGTGTGAACAGCTAGTGAATTGCCATCAAAACGAAACAACTATGATGAAAGATAATGGAAACATCTCTGATTCCAAACTCCAGAAAAATCCTAAGTGCTTGGATCATCAGCGACCCATGCCTCTTCTTAAACCTTCAAACAAGTTAGCCAAGAAATACTACGGAAAGAGGCCAAAACATTGGCTTGCAAACGAGCCAAGTCTATGGGTCGCTAGCGACCCATAGCTTTACCTCGTTTTGGTTGCCAAACTTTCGCTGGGTTGTTTCCCACCTATCTGCGAGCTGATGATGAAGTGGCCTGGCCTAGAAGCTCTCTGATCCATATAAACACCATCCTACCTACAACATAAAGGAGATCTTCTCCGGACTGGTTGCTAAAGCTCTACTAGAATTATTCTTCACTCTCTACCTCCCTCACAACAATCTCCAAAGGAATACACTGTGATTCTCCAGTGGATTCCAGCTCTGGAGATTCAATCTAGCTAAAAGATAATCAAAGCCTTGTAATCAAACATCTCTTGTAATAGCAATCAGTCTATAATAAAACTATAAAGTGGACGTAGGCTTCATTAACCGCCGAACCACTATAAAAATTCTCTGTCTACTTTCTTTTACTATTCTTTCTCTATATCTGTAATTTGTGATATTTCTCTGTCAGGACACGGCTGGTGCTTTCAAACTCAAACTAGGGAGTTGGTCCATTTTTTGGATCAACATTTTGGTGCTTTCATTGAGAACCCAACTCAGGGTCCGGATCTAGCTATCTACTTTGGATCCCATAGGTCCAGAAGTTAGATCCCCACTCTTTGCTAGAAGAACTTGCTGTTTTAGAATCAATGGCTCCTAGAAGAAGAAGAACTGCCTCGGGAACGTCCATAAAGGCACAATAGCTGGAGAAGGTGTTAGCCTCCAACAAGCTAAAGGAAATGGTGCTAACTTAGGAAACCAGGCACCGACATCCTCCAGTCATCATGAAGTCGTCACCAGGGACGAGCTAAAAGAGATGGCTGAGGAGATTAACCAACGAATGGAAAATAGTCAAAAGACTCTAATGGATAAGTTGAACGCTCTGTTAACCCTACAATCAAACCCCGCTCCAACGATTATGCCTGAACTAGTGACTGCTGTAGAAAAAGAGAATTCCTCTATTTTCGGCCTACATAGAAGAAATGGAAAACAGCCACAAAGAAGGGTAACAGTAGAATGTAACATGGAGGAGAACCAAAATACTCCACCTGACACCAGGCAGCCGATCTTGAATTTGAATCAAGGGGCCAAAACCCCACAGGATGACATAACTGTGAATCTCTCCGATTCAGAAGATGGAGAGCAAGGTAATCAGATGGAAGAGAATGTCAATGCATTCGATGATGCTATAAACATCCAAACTGCCCCAGTCAGGCCAACTGCAAGCCAACGGGGTCCCACGGGAGTGGCTCTTCCGAAGACAGGAGAGCCTAGGCTTCAACCCATGCACTAAGACCATTTGCAGAACCAAACACTTGGTGCATTGACTGATTGCCACCCCCAGGACTACCGGACATCAGAGGCCTACATAGCAGACATGGTCAAACGGCTCATGGACGAGAGTAGAAGCTGAAAGGATGATGAATGGGGATGTGCCACGAGTCGGACCTCTTTTACCGACGAAATCTTGAACGAAAGATACCCAAAAAAATTCACTATGCCAACTATCCCATCCTACGACGGAACGAAGGACCGAAAACCCCATCTGTATAAGTATAGCTGGAATATGGATGGAGCCAATGTTCCAGGGGCCGTTCGCTACCAATGTTTCCCAATTTTTCTAGTAGGAGTTATGTCTATATGGTTCACTAGACTCCCCCCAAGATCTATTTCTACCTTTGACCAACTTGTGACGAAATTCCTTGACCAGTTCAGGCTCCATACCACGCAGCCAAAGGATGTTATGTCCCTATCCGAATTGGTCCAAGAGCGCAATGAATCATTAAGATCATTCATGAGCAGGTTTAACACTACAGTGACGGAAGTAAGCAATCCCAATGAGGACATGGTTTTTATGGCATTAGTCCGTGCTATTCATCCGGAAATGGAGTTCGGGAAATGGATTAAGATGAAGCAGCCTACTAACAGGAAAGACTTCAATCACTAAGCAAGCCAGTACTTGAGATTGGAGGAAGCGCAGGGGCTAGAAAGAAAGTTTGCTGGTATACAACACATGAACAACGGACAAGGTGACATGGCAGCCAATCAAAATACGTGCGATCCTGGAAGTGCTCAAGGAGACACAGGGAAGGGTGGAAATCAATAAAGAAGAAACCACAACTCCGATAAGAAAAATGGCGGTGGCAACAACAAAAGATTTAGAGAGTTTAGACAGGGAGACTATACCTCTCTGAATGACACTCTGGAGAATATTTATCTCGCAACGCAAGAAACCGAAGAGTATAAGAAACCGCTTAGTGTTATCTCGCCTTTTGGCAAGGCCGCAACACCAAGAAATCGACTGAGAATCAAAGACAGTTCATCCCGGAAAACGGTATACACAGGTTCACTATGGATACTGGTAAACTTTGCCCGAGTCCAGATCGACCTACAATTAACATGACACGACAAGCAAAGCCATGAAAGCCAACATTCCAAATTTCAAGTCAATTGGAGTTCGTATGCTTAAGATACGATCGATGCAACTTAAGTGATCACCTTGTTTGTATCCATGAAGCAATCAGAGAGAGACCTCCTTCGCATCGATCCTATTCGAATCCATCAACTGCGCACGGCTTCATATCGATCGGTAACACGTGAGTCCACTTCGTATCCATTCGGGTAGCTCTCTTCGTACCCATCAAAAACCATCTCTCTTCGTATCCATCAAGCTCGTTCCCCTTCGTATCCATCAATGTTCATCGTTTTGTATCGATTCCATTTCTACACACTTCGTATCGATCCTCCCATCCACGCATTTCGTATCGATCAGCCAATAATCGATACGAAGAGCGCATGACAGACCGATACGAATGACGTCACCTTCCATCGATACGAAGCCAACGACGAATACTGATACGAAGCAGCCTCTGAAGTATCGATACAAAAAAAGCTGTCCAGGTCGATACGAAGAATAATTCCAAGCCGATACGAACAAAGCACGATCCAATGACAGAAACAGTCACCCGGCATGAAAAATGGATCGATCCTGGAATATAGCTCCACGTCACCCTGATCGATAGGAAGGGTATCGATACGAACAACCATCGATACGAATGGATCAATGCGGGTACGCCATCCTTTTGCAAAATCAAGCTTGCATCGATCATAACTCAAAACCTACAAGTCCAAATGCCATCAAATTTTCACAGGAGCTTGCGTACATCTTCAGGAATGTTCATGATCGATCCCGACTCGATTGGACTAAATCCTGATCGATACGAATTGCATTCGTATCAATCACGGATCGACTCAAAACGGTTAGGGATCGATCGCGTGGGCCCACCCACGTGAGAGAAAAGGTCTTCCGAGATCTGAGCGAGATATTTGCAGCCTATGCCTATAAATAGCAGTCCAAGACCTACTAAAAAAGGACTTTTGGCTCCTCTACGTCCAGACTCTGCCGAAATCACCATTGTACTCGAATTTTACTGTTGTAACTCGTTGTAACCAACAAGAAAAAAATCAATAAATTCAATCATTTCATAGTGGACTGTTTAACGGTAAATTTTCTATCAAATTAGAAAACTACCTATAAATTTCAAATTAAAATTAACCGCAAGCACACGGCGTACTATTGAAGTACGTGGCGAGTACGATTCGATCCGCAGGGAATTGTTGATTTTAAATTTCTATTCAATCAAATTAACCAAGGTTGAAAGTGTGATTAGCTAAAAATGTAGAAACTAACAAAAAGAAAGTGATAAAAATATGAGAGTATGAAGGCAATTTCCACTCTCTAGATCACATAAATCAACAAAATGAAGTTATGATCTCTCTTTTCTTGTCATTAGTGTAATTAGTTGATGTGTTTATCATAAGTATGATATATTTGTACTATTAATTAGCACAATATAGACCATCAAACTATAACACAACCACTAATACACATTTAACTCTCATGAATTATGACAACAAAGTTGAAAGCAAAATCTATTTTAAGCATGACCTATTAACTATTGTTTAGAAATATAGGCCATCAAATTTTAATTTCAACAATCACTTCATTACCATCATCATATGTAGATTAAGAGGTAATCATTGTTTGTGATTGTTTAAGCATAGCCTATTTGGTGTCAACAATATAGGCTATCAAATTCACATCAAAAACAACAAGTTAAACTACTTCATATTAAGCATAAAAAGAGAGCATAAACATCAAAATGTTGCATCTACATACTAGAGAGCTTTATTACCCCTAAATTGTAGGGATTAGCCTCTCATATTTGTTATCATATGAACAAATGTAGAAAGCAACATGAAACTAACAAGAGGAAAAAGAGAGCAAAATGAAAGGAAAAACTATTCTACTTCCATAAAGTAAAAGAGATCTACACTACAACATGAAAGGAAATAAACAAGGAAAGGAAAAGATCATGTATTCAATTGCATAAAAAAAGGAAATTACATGAAAATAAAAATGGCTAAGTAGCCATGAAAAGAGAAAGAGAAGAGCTTTGTTTATTTTGAGCCTAAAACTAACTAAAGAGAGATTAAGGAAGGAGAGGGTTACATGAAACATAAGAGATATTTATACATGTGTTACACCCTAATTCATATTTTTGGGGAATGCCCAAAATACCCTCTTAGGAAGTATGGAGGTCAAGTAATCATTAGCTTCTACTAGTCATCATTTAAGTGTACATGAAGCCATTAATTCCATAAGCATGTTCATTAGCCTCTAATTTGTACATTAAGGTAGGTGGGTCCTCCATGATCTTCACTTTGAATTATTTCCATCTTCATTCCTTTGTGTTCTTTTTGTGCATGCATATCTTCTTCATAAAACCACTTGTAATTGAAATCAAATTCCTACAAAATAGTATGGAAATTTCTAGTTAAATTTTCTCAAGTTAATTTATGCACAAAAATGACTATTTTGCCCTTGGATGAAGATGAATATGTGACAATTTGGAATTAATATGGATTTTGGTTAAAACAAGTTAAAATACCCAATATGATCATTTATTTAAATTAAATAGATTAAATATGGTGGTAAAAATATGCACATTTACGTGCACATCATGGACGTAGGCCATACGCCGAACCACTTTAAATCCGTGTGTTTTTGTGCGTTTTTCTTGCTTATATTGGTGTGTTTGTTAGATTTTCCTCTTTTTCCATTTATATTCTTCATTTTATCTCTTCAAACATATCCGAAGAGGGTTGTGCCCAATTTTGGTACAAACACTTTGGTGCTTCCACTGAGAAAACCCAGTTTTTCTCCTGCTCATTCGATTTACTGCCGATATCGGATTGCAAGAATCCAAGGAGAAGATCCAGATTTCAAGTCTAAAGTTCCTCCATCCTATTCAGATTTGCATCAAGTCTAGGAAAGAGCTTCGCTATCCATCATGGTTAACACTAGGACTACTTCAACTGCCGTAGATCCAGAAGGACTGGACAGACAGAACCCCGTACAACTACCTCCTGCCGATCAGAATGCTGTCGGACCATCAGATCCGCAAGGCCCTATCACCAGGGAAGAATTTCAATTGCTAATGCAAGAGCTGACGCAAAGCCGACAGCAGCTTACTCAGCAACTCCGTGCCAACGCGGAATTGACCAATCAACTAAACCGTCAAAGACGAAGGAGATCCAGAAGGGATCAGGCTTCCAATTCATCCACTGAAAGTTCAGCCTCTTCTGACTTTAATCATAGATCCACGCGCCCACGGCTGGACGGAAGTTACACACAAGCCACTGGGCATTAGCACACATTGGATCTTGGGAAACCGAGAGTTGGCCCTTCAACCAGCCATCAGACTGGACTCTCCTCCCGATGAGGTACCTCCTCATATCACCTTACCGACAACCGCACTACCACTGCTACTGAATTGGGAGTTGATGCTCGGAACCGAACTGATCCGACCCACCGTCAACGCAATCATACTCCTGAGCCTTATGTCCCTGAAGACTTAGAACCAAGGAGGCGAAACATGGACCGTCGATCGCGACCAGCCCCACTCGCATTGTGGAACCCGACCACACCCTGGCTCAGCATGCCCAAAACGTCCAGATGTCGGATATCCCGACAATGATCCGTCAAATGATCCGCGAAAGTCAGGGACTTACTAACGATGACTGGGGAATCTCCCAGAGTCATACCCCTTTCACTGATGATATACTCTATGTTGAACCATCTCGGTGATTCAGGATGCCAACTCTACCCGTTTATGAAGGGAGCTCTGATCCCAATCAGCATATCTTAAAGTACGAATGGTTGATAAACGTTGCACAAGCCGGCGATGCAATTAAGTGCCGAAGTTTCCGATCTCTCTATGGGGCATAGCAACTATGCGGTTTACTCGTTTACCACCTCGATCTATCTCGTGTTTTGATCAGTTGGCAACAAAGTTTGTTGAGCAATTTCGCATGCATGTTACAAGGCCGAAGGATGTTAATACTTTGTCCAGTGTCACTCAAGCTCCCGGAGAGATACTCAGGCATTATTTGGAGAGATTTTATGTTGCATGCACTGAGATTAGTAATCCCAATGATAACTCAATTCTTTTTGCACTAACTAAGGGTATCGATCCCGATTCCGAGTTCGGCAATTGTCGGCCGGAATACCTCCTGCGTCATTGGACCGTTTCTATTCCAAGGCAGCCCAATTCTTGAGAACGAAGGATGCGAAACAGTCTAGGAAGAAGGATGACATAGGACCCAGTGTGGAGGGAATCCAGAGCAACGTGGTTGTTAAACAAACCGGGGAGAGTTTCGGAAAGGTACAATTGAATATACAGAACAAACTGAATCAACAGAATCAACAGAAAGGCAATGGAAACCAAAACAGGAAATGTGATCAGAATCGTAGGCCACGACGTAGGGCTCCTATGTTTGATAACTATACCCCTTTGAATACGTTGTTGGAGAATGTGTACTTGCAAACTTGCAATACTATTCAGTATAAGAAACCTGCTCCGAAACAATCATCAGAGAAACAGATTCAGACAGGAAAGTTTTGTAGAATTCATGATAGCTATGGCCATAACACGAATGAGTGTCGTCATTTGCAGGATATTATTGAGAAGTTGATACGTGAAAGAAAGTTGGAACAGTTTGTGCGGGTGCCGCAGTCTGGAGGAGCGGGCCCGTCGAATCAGAAGCTTATGCCAAATCAAGCGAGACTGGAGGAACCTGCTCATACTAGTGGGAGGTTGGCGATTAATACTGTTAGTGGTGGTCCTCATCCAACAGATTGGAGCTGGAGGGAAATGGAGTCGTATGCCAACTCTATCAGGCATGCGGGCTTCGAATGTTGTAGTAATTTGGAAGATGGGGCTCCGACCAAGCAACTGAAAACGATGACTAACAACATCGTGTTTCGAGACCGGGATGCCGACAGAGTCGAAGCCCCAACCATTTATCCACTTGTCATTTCAGCTCAAATAGGTCCTGCTTGGATGAAGAGGATCCTAGTGGACAGTGGAAGTTCAGTAAATATATTGTTCAAGCGAGCTTATGATCAGATGAAAATGGAAGCAAAAGATCTGAGGCCTTGTTGGTACCGCATCCATGGCTTCAATGGAAGTGCGACTATACCCACTGGAATGGTGGAGCTACCAGTGGAATTGTGAATTGCAGAACGCCGGAGAGTCCGGATATTACAGTTTGTTGTATTCGACATAGACTCACCATACAATGCTTTTTTAGGCTGACCGGCTCTAGCTGAGTTCAGGGCTGCCATTGCCCCTTGGTGTCTGACTTTAAAATTCCCTACCGATAATGGAGTCAGAGTTGTTCAGGGAGACCAGGTTGTTGGACGAGCCTGTTATGTTGCTGAGCCGCGGGAGGCGCATCGAAAGGAAAAAGGATAGGACGTAGAGGAATCTCTCTGTGTCCGCTTTGCGGAAAATTGACAGCTAACGCCTAGGCCTAGGCTCGGGCACCCCAACCAATTCTCAAGGGATCTTGACCTAAGAGATACTGAAAGTGAAGATGAAAGTAGAGACAGTCCAGCTTCCCCGGTTGAGTTGACGGTCGATGTTCCGACGAACGATAGTGACGATTATAAAATGATAAAGATTGGATTTCAGCTAAGCCAACATATGTAGGGGGAAATGGTTGAATTTCTCCAGGCAAACCTCGACGTGTTTGCCTGGACACATTCTGACATGTGTGGAATCTCCCCTGACATCGCGAGTCACACATTGAATATTGACCCGCGACATATCCCGGTCAAGCAAAAAAGGCGTGGTATGGATCTAGAGAGATCTGCCGCCCTTAAGGAAGAGGTAGAAAATCTAAAAACGAACGGGTTTATTCGAGATGCATTATACCCGGAATGGGTATCCAATCCTGTACTCGTCTGAAAACCAAATGGGAAATGGAGAACATGTGATGACTACTCAGACTTGAATAAAGCTTGCCCTAAAAACAATTTTCAACTTCCTCGAATCGATCGGCTCGTAGACTCAACGACTGGACATGAACTCTTATCCTTCATGGATGCGTATTCTGACTACAACCAGATACCCATGCACTTACCTGACCAGGAGCATGCCAGCTTCGTAACCGATCTCGAACTTTACTGCTACAAAGTTATGCCTTTCGGACTCAAGAATGTCGGAGCAACTTATCAACGATTAGTTAATCGAATGTTCGCTAACCAAATCGGAAAAACCATGGAGGTATATGTGGATGACATGCTAGTGAAGTTGCGATTCTCCACTGATCATATCAAAGACCTGGAGTCAATGTTTAATATCCTTTGAGAATATAGAATGAAGCTCAACCTGTTGAAATGTCACTTTGGGGTCGCATCCGGAAATTCCTTGGGTTTTATCGTCAATGCTCCATGAATCGAAGCCAATCCCGGAAAGATCTGAGCAATCAGAAATCTTGAACCCCCAAGAACTATAAAGCAAGTCCAGAGCCTCAACGGGAAAGTAGCGACACTGAGCAGGTTCATTTCAAAATCCACTGACAAATGCATTCCCTTCTTCGATCTGATTAGAAAAGGGAAACAGAACTTTGAATGGACTACGGAATGTGAGGGCGCATTCCGAGCACTGGTTCAACATCTCTCTACACCACCCATTCCGTCAAAGCCTATTGATCACAAGAGGTTATACATCTACTTGGCGGTGTCAGAAAACGCAATCAGTGCTGCCCTAGTTTGGGAAGAAGATCAGATACAATGGCCAGTATATTACATTAGCAAGCGACTGACCGAGGCTGAGAGAAATTATCTGAAGCTGGAAAAGTTGGCTTATTGTCTTGTTATTTCCTCGAGGAAGCTCCGTCCATATTTTCAGGCCCATCCTATCATTGTCTATACCGACCAGCCGTTACGACATGTCCTTACGTGGGCTGAGACGTCTGGAAGGTTACTCAAGTGGAATATCAAGCTAAGTTAGTTTGACATTACTTACACTCCAAGGCGAGCCATTAAAGGACAAGTCCTAGCAGATTTCATAGCTGAATTCACTATCCCGGAGGACTTGCCCGAGACTAGTGAATCTCCCAAGTATATCTGGAAACTGCATACTGATGGTGCATCAAATGACCGTTGCTCAGGCGCAGGGGTTGTGCTTGAAACTCCCGAAGGTCGATCTATATGCTATGCTTTAAAGTTCAATTTCCATGCGACCAACAACGAAGCCGAATATGAAGCTCTTCTTACCGGATTGAGGCTGGCCAAAGATTTAAGAATCAGTGTTGTGGAGATTTAGTGTGGTTCGCAGTTAGTTGTATGTCAAGTTCGGGGAGAATACCTGGCCAAAGACCACAGACTAGCTGCTTACCTTGCTCGGGTTCAAGAGATATTGAATCAGTTTGATTATTATGCCATTTATTGCATACCTCGAGAGCGCAGTCAAAAAGCCGACTCATTAGCAAAGTTAGCTAGTACAGGTGAGGCACAGCAAATGGGAATCGTTCCCGTGGAAACGTTATCTTCCCCGAGCATCGATCAAAGGGAGATAGATTGGGTATTTGAGGCTATTCCCGATAAGGATTCATGGATGACTCCGTTCAGAAACTATCTCGAGCATGGAACCTTGCCGGAGCGTAGGAATGAAAAGAGACAAGTTCTTCGAAAAGCTTCGCGGTTCACTATCCAGAATGGAGTCATGTATAAAAGAGGGTACTCTGTTCCTTTACTCCGGTGTATCGCTTACGATGAGATCAAACGAGTATTGCATGATGTACATGAAGGAGAATGTGGCGATCACACTGGGGGGCAAGCTCTTGCCAAGAAAGTGCTCCGGTATGAATACTATTGGGCGACTGTAAAGCGCGATGCATCGGATTACGCCAGAAAATGTGACAGATGTCAGAAGTACGCTTGAATTCCAAGAGCCCCACATACCTCTTGCTACAATCACGACAAAGAAAGTGATCAACTTTGTAGTGCGCAACATTATCTGCCGATTTGTTCTCCCATATACCATCATCACAGACAATGGAACCCAATTCGACAGTGTTGAATTTAAGAATTTCTATCAATGGTTCCACATCCAGAAGAAGTTTTTTGCAGTTGTACACCCTCAAGCAAACGGACAGTTTGAAGCTGTTAATAAAGTTATAAAGTCTATTCTGAAGAAACGATTGGAAAAGGCCATGGGAAAATGGGTCGATGAACTTCCTATGGCCCTATGGGCTTATCGGACAACCCACAAATCTGCAACCAACCACACTCCATTCTCTCTTTCCTACGGCTCATAAGTCGTTATTCCAGTCGAGATGGAAGTACCTTCTCATTGTGTGACTTATTATGATCCAAAAACGAATGCTATATTACTTGCCGAATCTTTGGATT
Organism: Allium fistulosum; assembly: GCA_030737815.1. Taxonomy (NCBI): domain Eukaryota; kingdom Viridiplantae; phylum Streptophyta; class Magnoliopsida; order Asparagales; family Amaryllidaceae; genus Allium; species Allium fistulosum. The sequence goes on along the minus strand of CM060904.1, from coordinate 869,223,411 downwards.
TATTGGATGAAAAGTAAGAAGAGGATTATTTGAAGGCAACCGCATACCGAAGTCGAGTTGCCCGATTGTACAATGCCAAGGTCCGACCCGGAACCTTTGAACTCGGCGATCTCGTCCTCAAGAGAATTTACCCGGTCCCTTCACTTATGAAGCCAACATTGGAAGGGCCATATGTCATTGAACGAAAGCTCGAAGATGGCACATTCAAATTATCGACCATTGACGGTCTTACTCTACTGAGAACCTGTAACAACGAAAGTCTACGTCGCTATTACACATAACAAGCTTTGTTTATTTATTCAGTTTACTTTTCATTTGCAATTTGTTTATGCATTTCGAAATTTGAATTTGTAATAAGGCAACTGACTTTGCCGTATTTTCTCATTTGAGCAATAAAATGCAATCTCTTCGAGCCAGAGCTGTGATTTATTTAAAATGCGTCATATGACCATCACTATGCATGAAGAGCTAAGTTCCACCATACGGTCAGATTTATTCAAATAGAGAGTGACTATGATACAACCGGTCACTCACTAAGTGAAACCCGAGCTCGGGGACAAGCCATCACACTGAAGCTAAAAAAGGATTGATATACAACAATCCTCTAACTAACTCCAGATTCCTAGGGTGCGAACTGGAGTATAAACTTATAAATGCGGTTTCGAAGAGGGTGGATCCATCCACCTAACGACTTCGCCCGTATTCAAACCAAGTTCGAGGAGGATGGACCGGTCCATCTAACGACCTCACTTGTTAACTCAGGGTAGATGTGAGTCGACCATCCACGATCCTGATAGATCCATCATTCCTGGAGTGCGAACGAAATCCTAAAGCCTAAACAGATGTGTCTAACCATCTATTGGCCAACTCCAGATTCCCGGAGTGCGAGTTGGAGTATAAATATAAATACCAAATGGGTGTAATTGACCACCCATCAAATAACTCGGGATTCCTAGAGCATGAATTGGAGTATAAACATCGACTAACTCTAAATTCCCAAAGTGCGGATTGGAGTATAAACGCAAGCCGGGTGTGACTGACCACCCGCGAATCAATCTAAGACCCCGGAATGCGCACGAATTTCTGAATATCAAACGGGCGTGACTAACCGCCCATAAAATAACTTAAGTCCCCGGTGCGCGGACTATCTCAAAACCTTGTGCGGGTGTGACAAACCATTGATCTACAAGTGCAATCCCCGAAGTGTGGACACGATCGCCAATAGACGAGCAAGCGTGTTTTGACCACCTAAGCTCGTCTTGTTTCAATTCTGCTTCAGCGAAGTTAAGCTCAATGTATTAAAACCAATCAATGATTGTTAACTAATCTTTTCAACTTATCCCGGAGCTAGGGGCAGAACTTAAGTGACAGCCACTGATTGAGATAGTGCAATATCGGAATTCGACTTAGCGCTCGATCGCGACCCGAAACCGTGACTTCGGAACTTAGCAACTAAACCTAGGTCCGACTTAAAGACTAAAACTCCACAAAGTATATTGAATGGAAGTTCAAGCCGGAAGCACTTTAACAAATGAACGCAAACTGAGCTAGAGACAAAATGAAATTTTATTTCAACTATTCTTTGAGAGAAAAATATAAGTGCAAAATTATACCAAAAATCCTACTAGCGGGAGCCGAACCCACATCTATACACGGCCTACAAAAAGAAAGCAAAAGTAGATTCCTATCTATCTACCAAAAATTAGCCGAAGAGACATATCTATTCTTTCTTCTTTCTCGGCTTCTTCTTCGGCGTTGACCCACTGGATTCGCCACTTGGTTTCTTCTTCGAGCCCTCGCCTTTTGGCGGCTGATCTCTAGTCGGGGGCATTATGTCAACTTCCTCCTCCGAACTCACGTGGATAGGAATGCTTCCTAAGGGCAGAGTCGGAGGGATAGGATCAATGTTAGTAGGCGGAGGAGGCACACTTGTATCAACGAACGTTCCTCCCGAGGAGATCATTCATAAAGGGGCTGGGCCAGGACCCGCCATTCCACCTCCAAAGCTACTGGCCTGCGCAGCTGCTTCCATCTCGGCGTTAATTTCAGCTATTATATCCTCCTCACGAATTGCTTGAGCCTCGCCGGGAATGCTAGCCATTGGGCCCGAAGAGCTAGTCACATGTACGCCCTCACTCATGACAAACGACAGTTCAGCAAAGGTGTCACTGTGATGACCGAGAAGTTCCTCCATCATCTGTTCATCGAAAGTGAGTATGCTCCCTTGTACCCCATCCGTAGGTGCAGTAGCCATTGTCGTGGTCGCTTCCATTATGATAGCCTCCTGCTCGTGATGCAACTCTTGGGTTGCAGGAGGCATGACAGATGTAGCTCCTATCACTGAATAGAGACAAAGATAAAGTTATTAGTGATTGCTTCAAATATCGCTTCCCACACTGAATGAGCATAAGAAATGCTTAGAATACCTTCCTTAGTTTGACTTGCAAGCGAAACTAGAGCAGCTTCAGTGACGTGCTCGTGAACTGGAGATAATCGCGGTTGATCAGGATTATAAGCAGGAACGGACTGAGGATCAACCATGGATGTAGATTTAGGCTGAGTTGGCGCAAAAGTTTCAGAACCTTCATCATGGTGCTCAACACCAGAACCTTCTCCAGCCTCCAAGTGCTGAGTGCTAAGTTTCTCCTTTTCATTTATGATCGTGATATCATGGAGAACTTTTCTTTCATCTTCACTCAACACCCTGTTCTCAAGCTCAAACTCATCGACTGATTCCGCTTGTTGTTCGGCTTTTTCATCTTCTACCAATCGGCCCCAAGCGCTATACAAATGAAAGGGATAGTTATCAAGCCAGGTCAAGTTTCGGTGTTTTAAGATGTTAGCATTATATGTGATGAGAAGATCTTCGATGTCATTCTCTAACCTGGCCTCCGCTGCTTTTACTTCATCCTCAATCCTGGCCTCGGCCTCCTGAATCTTAAGTGTTGCCGCGTCCCTTTCACCCTGAAGGACCACAGCTTGTTCGTACACCTCCTGGGCTGCTTTATTTGCATTGTCTTTTTCTTTGACGATTTCGGAGAATTTGGCTTTAAGCTCATTAAGTTCCTTTAGCGCAGCATCCCTTTCGGCCGTAACAGTTGTGTTTCGATGGCCCATCTCCTCAACTAAAGCAAAATGCATCTGTCGCATCCTTTCCATGGACCGATTTGCCTCATAGACTTTCTTAGTGGCCTCTATTTCCGACTTCCTGGAAGATTCGGCCTCATTGTTAAGCACTTTTATTATATGGTCCTATTGAGCGATATCGGTTTCTAACTTCTCGATTACTTTTGCCCGCTCGAAGGCCACCGCTGATGCTTTATCCGCAGCCTTCATCCACTCCCTATATTGGTTGTAAACATCATGGATATAATCATGCATAGTTTGTTCTGTCTCAATTGGGATTCTCTTTAAATGTGGAGGGAAGATGAAGCCTTCGAAGAAAATATTGGGAAGTGTTTTTTTAACTGGGCGATTTTGATTGCTCCTTCCCCAGTGGGCTCGATAATGGCTTATTCAATGACAATGGGAGTTTCAGCCTCGGTTCTACGGCGTTGTTGATCAGACCTGGGAGCTTAAGAAGACGGTTTTTGGCGTGGAGGCTCTAAGGATTGTTTCCCGTGACCGGAAGGTGGTGTTTGAGCTCAAGGAGGTGGAGAGCATGATCGGGAGCGATATCTGTATTCTCTATCTCTATCTCTCTCCCTCTCATAACGTTCTTGACTAGAATAACCACGATCGCGGTCTCTATCAACTTCCCTCCTACGGGACTCATAGTATGAACTAGATGACTGGCGTGCAGAGCGAAGGCTTCCTATCATAGATTCTCGCCTAGCCATCGTATTTGTAAGATAGGAAGAAGGGAAGAATCAGTAATCTCCAGAAATGAATAACTTATGATTGGAAATCGTGTAGTGCCGTGAAGTGTATGTATGCATGTGTTAAACCCCCAACCAACCAGATATCTCGGCCACACTTGTAGGAAGTGACTCGCTTAAATCGAAGACACTTTGAAGCCCTTCCGATCCGGTGTCGTGTTGGAGCGACACATGGTCCGGAATTGGAATGTCGGCGAGCCCTTCGAAAGGATTCTCTATTTGCGAGGGTGGAGCCTCCGAAATTCTAACACCGGAGGCTGGCAGGGACACGACTACGAATTTCCATCTCAAAGACTTATGACGCTTATGTGCTACTGCCTTGCCTTTTCTCCTTCCCTTTAAACCCTGAAAACTGTTGGAAGGCCCGGCAACGGGTTCGTTGTCAGTGGGCGTATTTTCTTCATCGCCCTCCTCAGCTATTACAACCCCGGGCGCTTTGCACTTCATCCGCATCGTCGGGGCTGCCCTAAGCGATCCCTTAAGTCTTATGCTCTAGTTTTGATCGATTAGCCCACCAATCCTAAAGTTTCTATCTGTGAGCACTGAGTCAATATCTCTCATTTCGCTCGGCACTTCCTAAAGAATCCGTACTATTTCTTTAAAGTGAGCACCTTCGGGTCGCGGAATTGCGACTGTAAAGGAAAGAAGATATTAGTTTCAACGTCAATTATGACTATCTCGTTAACTACTGGAAAAATTTTAGCACTTACGTCTGACTAACCATTGGCTAGCAAACCCTGGAGGACATCGGATGTAGAACCACTCCGTCATAAAGTAGCTGAGCCTGGTTCAAGATCCCGACACCATTTGGCAATTCCTGACTGCCTCTAGAAACGTGAATGAAGGATTGTCTCCCCGACTCTTGACATTAAACAAGTATCTGACTTCATCCGGAGTCGAGGGCCGAAAGAGATGTTCCATGAAAACAATGAATATGCTGTTCAGCAGTGCATATCCTTTTGGATGTAATTGCGATGGAGCGATTCTAAAGAAAGATAACACTTCTCAAATATACTGATTGAATGGAGGAAGTGTTCCCGCTGTGCACGAATGTCGATTAAAGGCTGTGAATCCTTCTGGGGGGGCGTGTGGCCTGTCATTTGGCCCGGGTAGCAGAACGTCGTCTAATGGTAAACCGTGTCTTAAGCATATTCGCCCCAACATATCTTCGGAGATATTGGATGGCATATAATCTTGGGGGTTCGCGATGAAAGTTGCTCCTGACAGCTCGTCCGGAGCTGGACTTATGACTTCAGCCGCAATGGTTGGGATCTCTATTATCGGAGAAGATGAACTTTGAGGCTCCTACTGCTGTAAACTTGTAGATTCCATACCTAATCAACTCATTAAAAACCATCATTAGATGATAATAAGCCCGTGTGTTCCCTAGTGTGAAGTGCATGAATGTGTTGTGCAGTGCAGTGCTATATAATACTTACAAGATTCTACAGAATTTGAGAAATGTTCAAATGATAAGGCTTTGAGATTCGGCCGGAGTGACCGTCATCGCTGACCGTCACCGCTGCACCAATCAGGCTTCGGAGATCGATCCTGATTAATGTTCAACAATTTTTGTCAAGTTACAGTTTCGGCAGTCGGATATGCAGTGAAACAGTTAAGTTCAATTATGCAAAGTAGAAGCTCGTCAGAATCAAATGTTCGAGTGTGGAAAAAATTTTGTATCCATTGAGGTCAAGACTTGGATCGATCATAAGAAGGTTCATTCGTATCGATCACCGGAAACTGTGGTTCATATTGATTGTACAATTATACTTCGTATCGATCACCTAAAGGTCACTTCGTATTGATGCAATATCCTATACTTCGTATCGATCTACGGCAACACATTCGTATCGATCGCCAGATCCAAGGTTTCGTATCGATCGCTCCAGATCGATATGAATGCCAATCATCAACCGATCGATGTGAATGTCCACCAAATATCGATACAAAGAAATTCCCTCATTCGATACAAAATTCCATTATGTCCAGATCGATACGAACTTTTTTTTTCTTCATCCACAATCGATACGAATACGCCTTTCGTGTCCATTATCCTTTCTATCTTCTTCTTCAAACAGTTCAGACTCCGGCTCCTCCTCCCTCAACCATGCTCCAACCCAATTTCGGCGTCATCATCATTAGAATTGGCGTGATTATGGGCGAATTGGCACTAAATCTCAAATCTTATCGCTTTAATGTGAGATTGTTCAACTAATTACCTAAATGAGAGTATCGATTCGAGGGATTAACAAGCTGTGGTGATTTGGGAACGAAGACAATTTCAATTCCTCAGTTTTTTCTATTGATACGAAAACAAAACTAGAATGAAAATGAATGGAAATTTTTCTAAGTCCCAACTGTATTTATATGGACTCGAACTCAAAAGGAAACGTTTCGTCTCCCGGTGCTAATAACCGATAGGAACGGTTATCCACATCAGCGATACGAAGAGCCTACTTCGTATCCATTACTTCATCGAATTAAAGCCGCAATTGTTCATATCCATCAACAACATACCAGTACAGAGTGCCAATTTCGTATCCATCTATTCAGGGACCTTGAAATTCGTATCCATCGATACGAGTGAGACAACGGAGACTTACTTGGACAATTTTGACCCATTAGCAATCCATCGATGCGAAATGACAACTTCGTATCCATTACTCTGAGGTCCATTAGTACTCGTATCCATCGATACGAGGCACAAAAAAACCAACCAACCCTTGTCGATCGCTATCAATACGAAAATAAGTTTTCAACCTTTCACATCGATCCAGGAGAGGATCGATATGAAGATACACGAAAACAACCACCAAGCATTGGTGCAACTCGAATTTCACATCGATTCAGGAGAGGATCGATACAGAATTCGATAAGAGAGAACTGACAACGACTCGTGAGCGTGCGAACGTTAATGAGAGTCAGGTTAACATACATACATGTATGATAAACTAACATCCAAAATTTTAAAGTGTTCATAGGTATTGAATGCTCACCTAACAATTACGACAACGAACAACAGTTTGCCACCATTCAACACTCATTTACAACAGTGTGCAGTACAATAATTGACAGCAAACAATTCATTATTTATATTACCAAAGACCAATCAAAAGTTACACCTTTCGACGAGAAGACAATAACTATTCAAGTCAGATAAAACTGTTCAGAATGAATATTGCAACTTTTCAAAGCACGTCATGTTCTCACAAGACGTACTTTGGAGGGCAAATGTTATCCCGCCTTTTGGCAAGGCCACGACACCAAGAAATCGACTGAGAATCAAAGACAGTTCATCCCGGAAAACGGTATACACAGGTTCGCTATGGATACCGGTAAACTTTGCCCGAGTCCGGATCGAGCTACAATTAACATTACACGACAAGCAAAGCCATAAAAGCCAACATTCCAAATTTCAAGTCAATCGGAGTTCGTATGCTCAAGATATGATCGATGCAACTCAAGTGATCACCTTGTTCGTATCCATGAAGCAATCAGAGAGAGACCTCCTTCGCATCGATCCTGTTCGAATCCATCAACTGCGCACGGCTTCATATCGATCAGTAACACGTGAGTCCACTTCGTATCCATCCGGGTAGCTCTCTTCATACCCATCAGAAACCACCTCTCTTCGTATCCATCAAGCTCGTTCCCCTTCGTATTCATCAATGTTCATTGTTTCGTATCGATTCCATTTCTACACACTTTGTATCGATCCTCCCATCAACGCATTTCATATTAATCAGCCAATAATCGATACGAAGAGCGCATGACAGACTGATACGAATGACGTCACCTTCCATCGATACGAAGCTGCCTACAATTGTCGATACGAAGCCAACGACGAATACCAATATGAAGCAGCCTCTGAAGCATCGATACGAAAAGAGCTGTCCAGGTCGATACGAAGAATAATTCCAGGCCGATACGAACAAAGCACGATCCAAATGACAGAAACAGTCACCCGACATGAAAAGTGGATCGATCCTAGAATATAGCTCCACGTCACCCTGATCGATACGAAGGGTATCGATACGAACAACCATCGATACGAATGGATCGATGCGGGTACGCTAGCCTTTTGCAAAATCAAGCTTGCATCGATCATAACTCAAAATCTACAAGTCCAAATGCCACCAAATTTTCACAGGAGCTTGCGTACATCTTCAGGAATGTTCATGATCGATCCCGACTCAATTGGACTAAATCCTAATCGATACGAATTGCATTCGTATCAATCACGGATTGACTCCAAACGGTCAAGGATCGATCCCGTGGGCCCACCCATGTGACAGAAAAGGTCTTCTGAGATTTGAGCGAGATATTTGTAGCCTACGCCTATAAATAGCAGCCCAGGACCTACTGAAAAAGAACTTTTAGCTCCTCTACGTCCAGACTCTGCCGAAATCACCATTGTAATTGAATTTTACTGTTGTAACTCGATGTAACCAGCAAGCAAAAATCAATAAAGTCAATCATTTCATAGTGGACGTAGGCCATACGCCGAACCCCTTTAAATCCGTGTGTTTCTGTGCGTTTTTCTTGCTTATTATTGGTGTGTTTGTTAGATTTTCCTCCTTTTCCATTTATATTCTTCATTTTATCTCTTCAAACACATCCGAAGAGTGTTGTGCCCAATTTTGGTACAAACACTTAGAAAGGAGGCAATGGAACAGCAAAAGCACTTAGGGAAATTTTGCCGCTTCCACGAGACACACGGACACAATACGAATGAATGCCGCCACCTTAATAACCTCATCAAATAATTAATATGAGACAACAAACTTCAATAATACGTGAAAAAGCCACAAAAACCCAATCAACCTGCGGTCCCTCAACCTCTTAAAGGAAAAAGAAATCAAGCTGGGACTAGTGAAGAAGGGTCGAAATGAACCGACCAGAGGCTTATTATTGGAATAATATCTGGGGGACCATACCCCGCACAAAGAGGTTGGGGAGAGATGGAGCGATATGCAAATTCGTTAAAACACGCCCCGAAGGGATCATATTTAGCAATAGACAATGAAACTCCGATCAAGCTGCAAAAGGTTTTGAGCGATGACATAGTGATCTGCAATCGGGACACCGAAGGGATTGAAGCTCCAACTCTTGACCCAATGGTGGTGACAGTAGGAATCGGGCCCGCCGTAGTCCGATGAGTGCTAGTTGATAGTGGCAATTCAGTTAACATACTTTTCAAACGTACTTTCAATCAAATGAAGATTGGCATGAAAAGCGTATCCGCGTGTTAGACTAAGATCCAATGGTTTACTGGGGAACCCAAACAACCGGTGGGAACAATTAACCTATTTGCGGAGCTGGGAGTGCGTGAGCGAATGGTCACCCTCGTTCAGACTTTTGTGATCGTGGATGAAATGTCAGCATACAATGCATTCTTGGGACGGTCTGCGTTAGCCGGTTTCAGAATAGCATTGGCCCAATGGTGCCTTACAATGAAGTTCCCAAATGAGCATGGAGTCGAAATTGTGAATGGGGACCAAAGCGTCACCCAGGAATGCTATATCGCAGAATTGCGCGAGTCAAGAAGAAAGGAAAAAGGAAAGGATGTGGGGAAAACCCTCCACATCCGTGAACCCTCCGAATAGCAACTACAGAGCCACCCTTGGCTTGGGGGCCATAGCTGATTCAACAAGGCTTTGGACCCTAGGAAGAAGAGCTCAGGGGAGGATCAGGAAGCACTGGCGGAACTGATGGTGTCTATTCCAGTCTATATGGATGACCCAACGTGGGTTCTGAAGATTGGGTCGCATCTTGGAAACAAGATGCGGTCAGAACTAACCAAATTACTCCGTGCCAATTTGGACGTATTTGCTTGGACACTCTCCGATATGTGTGGGGTATCACCCAAAATTGCCTGTCACGCCATGAATATTGACCGCAAATTCACTCTAGTGAAGCAAAAAAAGCGCAGCTTGGGCCCCGAGCGGTCCAAGGAATTAAGAGAGGAAGTAGATAAACTGATGGCTAACGGCTTCATTCGAGATGCAACCTACCCTGAATGGGTATCGAACCCGGTCCTAGTCAAGAAGTCCAATGGAAAATGGTGAACTTGTATTGATTTCTCGGACCTCAACAAAGCCTGTCCGAAGGATAGCTTCCTGATCCCTAGAATTGATCAATTGGTGGATGGAACAGTGAGACATGAACTGCTATCATTTATGGATTCGTATTCGGACTATAACCAGATCCTAATGCATGAACCAAACCAAGAGAACACCAGCTTCATCACCGATTTGGGACTGTACTGCTATAGTGTAATGTCGTTCGGTTTGAAAAATGTAGGGGCAACGTACCAAAGGCTAGTGAATACTATGTTCAAATGCCAGATTGGGAAGACTATGGAAGTTTACATGGATAGTTAAATCTCGAGTAGCTGCTAACCATCTAGAAAATCTCACTGAAATGTTCGAAATACTCTGCAAATACGGAATGAAGCTCAACTCGCTTAAGTGTCACTTCGGAGTAGCCTTAGGAAAATTTCCGGGATTCATAGTAAGTGCCCGGGGCATCGAAGCAAATCCAGAGCAAATAATAGCGTTACGGGAATTCCAAGCTCCTAAAAATAAGAGGGAACTTCAAAGCTTGAATGGAAAGGTCACAGCACTAAGTCGATTCATCTCAAATGCTACAGACAAGTGCATACCGTTCTTCGATGCACTGAAGAAGGGAAAGAAAAACTTCGAATGGAGTGAAGCTTGCTAGACAGCTTTCGAGGAATTGCTATGACACATGGAAGCTTCCCCGATTTTATCGAAGCCGGTGGATGGGGAGGACCTATTCATTTATTTAGCGGTTTTCCTGCACGCACTAAGCGTGGCTCTCATGCGAGAAGAAGCGAGAATCAAGCAACCCGTGTACTACATTAGCAAACGATTCGCCGGAGCTGAGAAGAATTACCCAAAACTGAAGAAGCTAGTGTATTGCCTTTTGATTGCATTTCGGAATTACGACCGTACTTCTAGGCTCATTCGATTAAAGTATACTGGCTAGAAACTTTCGAATGACTACTCAAGTGGAATATAGAATTGAGCCAACACGATATCGCATACCATCCAAGGAAAGCAATCAATAGGCAAGTGTTGGCCGACTTCATTGCCGAATTTACGATAAGAGACGACAAGGGGAAAGTTTAGTCAGAAACAGACACGCAATGGAAGCTCTTCATTGATGGCGCATCAAACAACTTCTGTGCGGGAGCAGGGGTGGTACTCGAAACCCCCGAGGGGCGAGCCATTAGCTATGCTTTGCGCTTGGAAGTTCTAGCAACAAATAACGAAGAAGAGTATGAAGCATTGATCGATGGACTGAAGGTTGTGAAAGAACTTAAGATAAAATATATTCACATATACAGTGACACCGAGCTGGTCGTCTGTCAAGTGAAAGGGGAGTACCAAGCGCGTGGAGAAAATCTCGTCCCGTACATATCCAAAGTACAAGAACTGCTAAGTGATATCGAGCACTACACTATAACTCACATCCCACGGCAGCAAAACGCCAAGGAAGATTATTTGGCTAAGCTGGCAAGCTCCGAAGAAGCCCAATCATTGGGATTGGTTCTAGTTGAAACGTTAACCAACCCAAGCATAGATGAAATGGATTCTAGAGACAACCATCGATCCAGATAAATGGATGACACCGATAAAGGACTATCTACTTGCAGGAACCCTACCAACCGACTGAAATCAATGGAAGAAGCTCCTCCGGAAGGCGCCACGGTTCATGATACAGGATAGGATACTCTATCGAATGGGATTCTCGACCCCTCTTCTTAGGTGTGTGAACGATAATGAAGCACAATGAATCCTGAAGGAGGTACATGAAGGCGATTATGGAAACCACACTAGGGGGCAGAACCTGGTAAAGAAAGTCCTTCGATGTGGATACTTCTGGCCAACAATAAATCACGACGCCGCAAATCATGCCAGAATATACGATCGCTGTCAAAGGTTCAGCAAAATTAAGAGAACTCCTTCAACGAAACTGACGTAGATGGTTAGCCCATGGCCGTTTGTGATATGGGGGATCGATTTGATTGGCGTCCTTCCAATAGCAAAAGGAGGAGCCAAATATGCTATAACTGCAGTAGATATATCATAAAATGGGCCAAAGCGGAACCGCTGGCCACCATAACCACAAAAAAGTTATTAACTTTGTTGCTGAAAACATCATTTGTAGGTTTGATGTGCCGCAAAAAATCATCACTAATAATGGAACACAATTCGAAAGTGCCGAGTTCAAAGACTTCTGCAGGCGCTTACGAATCAAAAAAACTTTTCCCCAGTGGCTCATCCGCAAGCAAACGGGCAAGTGGAAGCAATAAACAAGATCATCAAATCGACCATCAAAAAGTGATTAACAAAAGCAAAAGGAAATTGGGTTGATGAACTTCCACTCGCACTATGGGTGTACAGGACAACACACAAAGCGGCAACTGGCCACACTCCATTCGCCTTAGCATATGGTTCAGAGGTAATGATTCCTATTGAATTAGAAGTCTCCTTGCACCGAAGGCAGAATTTCAATCCAAAGCAAAAATGAGCAGCTCCTACTCGAATTGCTAGACATGGTCGATGAAAAAAAGAGAAGAAGCAGAGTTGAGAACTGCTGCCTACCAAAAAAGGGTCGCACGGTATTTCAACTCCAAAGTTCATAGTCAAACCTTTGAAGTTGGGGATCTTGTGCTCAAATGAGTTTACCCTGTTCCGAGGGCCTTCGGACCAAACTGGGAAGGACCATATGTCGTTAATCAAAAGCTCAAGGACGTGACTTTCAAGCTGACAACCGTCGACGGGGCCATAATTCCCAAAGCCTGGAATAGTGAATCGCGTTGCTGTTATTTCATTTAAAAAACTACTTTATGTAATCTCTATTTTTCAGCAAATAAGCCATCTCGAAAATGCCGGAGGCATTGTAAATCGGCAACGAATCTGTCATGCTTTCCTTAATAAAATTCGATTTGCTTTTTCAAACCGACAAAACCGTGTCCATAATAAATACCCGCCGGGTCGATGGAAGCAAATCGATTCAAACTGTTGGATCGGCGAAATTCGATCCTTGCCTCTCAAAAAACCGATGTTGCCCTGGCAACGTCGGGAGGTCCGAAACTAACTCCTCGTATTGCCCGGAGATAGGCAACGTCGAGGAGCGCTAAAAAAAACTCCTCGCATTGTTGAGAGATAAGCAACATCGAGGGGCACCAAATTTAAACTCCTTGCGCTGCCCGAATATAGGCAACGCTAAGGAGCACCAAAAGCCATGCATCTCGTAAGCCGTGCATTCAAATTTAAACTTCTTACGCTGCTTGGAGATAGGCAATGCCAAGGAGCACCAAAAGCCGTGCATCTTGTAAGCCGCGTATTCAAATTTAAACTCCTTGCGATGCCCGGAGGTAGGCAACGCAAAGGAGCATCAAAAACTGCGCATCTCGTAAGCCGTGCATTCAAATTTAAACTCCTTGCGCTGCCCGAAGATGGGCAACGCCAAGGAGCACCAAAAGTCGTGCATCTCATAAGCTGCGCATTCAAATTTAAACTCCTTGCACTGCCCGGAGATAGGCAACGTCAAGGAGCACCAAAAGCCGTGCATCTCATAAGCCGCGCATTCAAATATAAACTCCTTGCGCTGCCCGGAGATAGGCAACACCGAGGAGCATCAAAAGCCACACATTCAAATTTAAACTCCTTGCGCTGCCCGGAGATAGGCAACGCCGAGGAGCTTCAAAAAGTAACTCCTCGCTTTGCCCAGAGATAGGCAGCGCCGAGGAGCCTCAAAACGAACGAACTCCTCGTGCTGCTTGGAGATAGGCAACGCCGAGGAGCATCTAAACTTAAACTCCTCGTGCTGCCCGAAGATAGGCAACGTCGAAAAGTATTCAAGCTTACACACCTTGCGTCACCCGGAGACAGGCAGCATCAAGGAGCGCCGAATGCCGTGCACAACACAAGTAGCACACTAAATTCCAAAATAACAGCCCCTCACATGTCCTGAAGATGGGCAACACAAAGGAGCGTGAGAAACCACATGCATATAGTCAGGAATAACGAGTGCAACCCGGACAAAATTGGTGCTAGAAGGAAGGCACTAAATGATCAACAACACTTACCCATGCGCAAATTGCATAATTACCTGAATGTCACCAGAAAATGAGATTACATGCCAAAGTCGCAAAACTTCTAAAGAAAAGGGAATCAAGTTGCAAATTAGCCTAATTTCAAGTTTGACATAAGGGTTACCTAAACACGTGGAAATAATAAGTTCACAAGTTATGTTAGTCCAAACAAAGAGAGAGTTTCCAAAGAATTTTCAAACAAAGAAGTTAACAAAGAATTTCTAAACAAAAATTTTCTAAGTTCCGTTAACTTCTAAAGTTCTAAGAATCTCTAAAAAATATTTCCAAGTTCTGTTACCTTCTAAAGTTCTATGAATTTCTAAACAAAAATTTTCTAAGTTCTAGTAATTTCTAAAGATTCTATCAACTTCCAAAGTGCTGTTAATTTCTAAGTTCTGTTGCTTCGTACGAAGGGCTTTGGCTATAATCACAGAACTAGAAAAGTATGAAATAAAACAAGCACAAGTACACAGATGAAATGACAGATAAGAGTACACTCAAAATATCAATATATTGCTTATAATTTTCTGTACACAGGGTCAAAATGTGGGGGCCATACCCACACAACTCTGGCCAACAGAAAGAAAATGCAGACTCTACAGTAAAGATGAAAAGTGCAGACTCCGCACTTGAACAGAATGACTCAAAGAGAAACAAAAACAAGTCCATCATCCTGCAAGCTATTGACCAAAATCAAGTTAACCTTCACACAAGCCGCTCAACTTTTCTTGCCGTCGCTCCCCTTTCCGCCCTTGATCGGCAGCTTCCGCTTCTTCTCAGGAGTGGTGTCACTGCCGATAATGTCAACGAATAGCTCGGTGGCAATGTCCTCATCTTCCTCCGAAGCCTTCTCAAAAGCCTCTCCCTTCATCTTTCGCCATCGGGATTTGCGAGAGATTTTGGGGGCCTTGATCACTTCGACCTTTTCCCTCTTGACGGTAACTAACTCATGTTGAGTCTTCTGCAGTGGCTCCATCTGAGTCTCCTGCTCCTTAGTCTATGCTACCATCACTTCGCCTTCCAATGACACAGAGGGGTCATCCAGGCTATGAAGTGCAGCTATCTTTTTAGCTTCTGGCCCTGGTTGCGAACCGGACGTGGATGTAGAAAACGGAGCAGGAACAGAAACAGAAACAAGCAGAGAAGATGTGGAAATGGCAGCAGGAACAGGCGCCAAAGTAGCCGGCACATAAGTGGGGAAGGTAGATGGACCTATAAAATCAAAAATAAAAGCATCAAACTCCTCTTGCTCTTGTGGCGTAAGCTGGAAACTCCCAAATTCGGAGGAGGCAAGGACATTACTACGCCAGAGGAATGCTTGAGAACGTCTACTTCGTACTCACCACCCTCACCCTCTTTTGATGGCTCAACCACCTGAGGAATAATTTCAAGTCCTGAACTCTGTGGCTTGTTGTGGAGCTACTCTGATAATTCGCCCATGCCGGAAGTAGAAGGCTTGGTAAGCATGTCGGTGGTGGTCGCTAAGGCAGCATCGGTGGTCTCCTTCTCTCTCTCTCAACTCGAAGAATTTCCTGGCCCTCAAGTAATGCCTTCTTGGATTCGTCGTTGAGATAGGCATCTCGCAACTCGCGATCGGAATAAACGTCGCCGCTATTATAATAAATGTACAAGGGATGGTTCAGAACTTAACCAGAAAAATTAAGACGAGGGATTAATAAGGGCCAAGCTATATGACTAAGGCAATGATTGGGATTAACTAAACCAAGAAATCAGCATTCTTTTAGTCCAATCAGAAGCTGAGTGCGAACAACTAGTGAATTGCCATCAAAATGAAACAACTACAATGAAAGATTATGAAAACATCTCCGATTCCAAACTCCAGAAAAATCCTAAGTGCTTGGATCATCAGTGACCCATGACTCTCCTCAAACCTTTAAATAAGTTAGCTAAGGAATACTACAGATAGAGGCCAAGACATTGTCTCGCAAACGAGCCAAGTCTATGGGTCGCTGGCGACCTATGGCTTTACCTCGTTTTGCGAGCCAAACTCTCCCTGGGTCGTTTCCCACCTACCTGCGAGCTGATGATAAAGTGGCCTAACCCAGAAGCTCTTCGATCCATATGAATTCCATCCTACCTGCAACATAAAGGGGATCTTCTTCGGACTGGTTGCTAAAGCTCTACTCGAATTATTCTTCATTCTCTACCTCCCTCAGAACAATCTCCAAAGGAATACACTGTGATTCTCTAGTGGATTCCAACTCTGGAGATTCAATCGAGCTAAAAGATAATCAAAGCCTTGTAATCAAACATCTCTTGTAACAACAGTCAGTCTATAATAAAACTATAAAGTGGACGCAGGCTTCATTAACAGCCGAACCACTATAAAAATTCTCTGTCTACTTTCTTTTACTATTCTTTCTCTATATCTGTGTTTTGTGATATTGCTCTGTCAGGACAGAGCTAGTGCTTTCAAACTAAAACTAGGGTGTTGGTCCATTTTTTGGGTCAACATGCACGGCTAGTATGTGAGTGGGATTAGCATATTTGTGTGTGTATATTGATAAAATATGGTAATTCAATCCTTATAATCTTAAACCAAATTTATAAATGATGTAATTAATAACTAAAACCTAATTTTTTTATATACGCCTGATTAGGAGGTAGTCCGCCATGGCTAGATAGTTAAAAATATAATTTTTAATCGATTATAATTAGCAAAAGTTAATCTCCTTCTAATTTAAAAGTGCAAAATACAAAAGTGTTCTAAATTAGACATATCATATATAGAAATTATAGTTCTCGACGACACAAATCAACTGGTGGTGTTTGTCTATTATGTGTATTGATTAATTAGAAAACATGATGGATGTTCAGAAAACATGGACCGTCCGTTTCAATCCAACCATGAAACGATGATAATAGAATCATTAAAGGGCACCAGGTTGCAAAGGAGGTTTAGAAAAGCAGATCGCATGGTTCAATCGTGCCAAAAGTAGCCAGATTCGTTGGAATTTAGCTATAAAGATGTTGCAATGGTGGTTAATTCTGGCGGCGTTGGACATCCTAGGAGGTGAGGACTTGTGAGCGATAGTGGAGCAAGGTTCAACGGCTGTGATAAAGGGGTCAGATCGGGGTTCGGTGGCTTCAGGCGGTGGTGGAGCTAAAGTGAAGGATCGTAGGATGGGTTCGATTATGAGATGGAGGTTACTATAGGAGAATGTGGAAAGAGGAAGTAAAATATAATAATAAATGTATACCTATGGACAAAATAATTTAATAATACCCCTTAAATTCAAACGTTTATAACTCTCTCATATAACCTCCATTTCACGACAGTTCCCAAAATTACGATCATGGCGATACGATGAACTTTTTGGTACGTTGTTTGCTATGTTTTAAGACAATTCAGAAAAGTATCCTAGTTGGGCAGGTATGGTACGCATTGTTTGACTGACAATTACGAGGGTAGGCGTTATGTTACATCTTTTAGAGGAAATGAGTTTGTCAGTGACGTCTAACGATGATGATTACGAGCATAGGCATAGTGGTACATTTTTTTAGAGGAAATGAGTTCTTCCATGTAACCATTAACATCTAACGACAATGTTGTAGTGCATTTTTCAGAGGAACCGAGTTCTCGGTACACAATTTAATGATGATGGGTATGATACTCTTTCCAAAGGAAATGAGTTCTTCAATATGACTACTGACCTATAATGAAGGCAATTTCGATAACATAGGTATCATGGTATAGTTTTCTAAGAAAATGAGTTCATCGATGTAAATGGTGACGTCTAACAACCACGTTTACGAGGATAGGCGTTATGTTGCATTTTTCAATGGAAATGAGTTCTTTGGTGTAACTAGTGACGTTTAACGATGATGTTTACGAGGATAGGCATTAAGTTTAATGACAACAACATGGTACATGTAATACCCTGAAAAATTAAAAAAAATTATAAGGGTATTTTGTCATTTTTTAGAAAAAGAGCAAAATGGTCATCTTTACGATATTAGAATTTTTCGACGAAACCTGCACTATTAGGACCGTCTCATTTTTTGGTTCGTGTAGTATATTTGGTTATATCATTTAGAGCTTGTATGAAGAAATACAAATGCTACATGAAATCTGAATTTAGGCTAACAAGTGGTTGCCTAACTCCTTTTACTTAAAAAGGAAACGCACATACCATTTTCCTTTTCAAAAAACTACTTCTCATTCTTCCTTCTTCTTCCTTTCAAAAAACTACTTCTCATTCTTCCTTCTTCTTCCCCAAACACTCTGACTAACCCTAACTCCTAAAACCAAAAATCAAATTATGAAATTAATATCCCAAATCGAAGAGAGAAGCAAGGACTAGCAAATAAGAGTAACTAGCGATGTTAATAACAACAAATTGAAGGGTGTTTTATCTTTGGACAATGAAGGAAAACGAGGCTAGAGGCTTGGAATTGGAGAAACTAATTAGAGTGAGTGGTTTTACCTAAATTCTATATTTACTCTCTTGATTCCTTGATTTAATATGATTAAAGTTGGTAATGAAATAATTAAATTCGAAATTAGGCTCTTGGATTTCTGGAAACTTTGTCTAACCTGATTGATGAATGGTTTTTGAGTAATTAAATGGGTTAGTGGGATTATATAATGTATACGTAAGCTTTATATGAAAAACAAGGAAAATTTGAGATAAATATTTTAGAAAATCATAGTAAAATGATGAGAAATTCATATAAATAAATATCTAAGATGAAATATGATACTTGAAAACCTAAATATAACTTTTATACACTTTTATATGATTTGTATGAATTAATATAGTGATATTTCATTTATGTGCACGAACAGTCAAAATTCATAAATTTGATGATTTGAGACATTTAAGTATGTCAAACTAAAATGAATTATTTTCTAAGATTGGGTATGATGATTTTAGGTCTAAAATGTATTTTTATGTAATTTAATTCAATATATATATATATATATATATGGTTTCATACTACGTAAAAATCACTACAAGAAAAACAGTCTTTTATAGCGGCATATAGCCGCTAATAAACACAACTATAGCGATTTGATAAACGCTGTATATCGACATGTTATAAAAAAGAATTGCACATTTATAACACACAAAAAAAACCGCTATAAAAGAGCATGATTTCATAGCATAGTATAGCCGCTATAAAATAGTTATTCTATAGCACCTATTTCACGCTATATATCAACATGTTTATAGTATATTCTACGTCCATTTACAACATATGTATACCGCTATAAAATATGTAGATACAATAACATCTATTTGTTGCTATCTTTTGACGGTAACCTCATACATTGCATTACCTTTTTATAGCACTTATGTCATATAGTTATAAATCTTTTTCGGACCTATGCTTTATTTTACTATATATTTGATGCACCCCACTATTACATTTTAATAATAACAATCAAAATTAATCTTCTTTAAATAGATAACAATTTGAACAATGTATGAACGAAAAAAATATATAATAATCAGCAAATGTAACGTATATTCATGATAACAAAATAAATTATCAACTAACAAAAAGTAAGTTCAATACATGAGTTACCAAATTCAATACATATTCATGATAACAAAAGACAACATAGTTCAAAGTTAACGTTTACAAGTACCAAATGCATCACTAAGAACTTGAACCGCTCAAAGCCTTTCTTCATGCAAGTCATGTGTCACTAGCTCATCAACTTGTATTTCCTACATGGAAAATAAATTAAATAATATTTCACACCAAATTTATAAATGTCCACAATAAATTGAAACAATGTTACGAATATAGGTGTTGCTACCAAATGAGGATGAAGAAGATTTTATTACTTTGTAGCCACAGCTCTAATTACGAGCATGGTCAAATTGCAAATTAATATAAGAATTTACTTATTTGCTTGGGCCTCATAGGTCAGTAGAATGCACATAACATGGCTGAAGTCTGTGTACTATAACTAAAGCATACCTTGTTAATGTGTTTGTCTACTAACGATGGAAGAACAGATTTTGGCTTCCATCCTCCAAATAAAGATCCTTTTAATGTTCGTCCTGAAAGGAGTAATGCATAATGAGTGGAAACTTCAGGGTTGACTTTTGGAACACCTAAAGTTACAGTTACTCCCCATCCCTGCAAATATTGGAAAGAATAGACTGCTTGATTAACAGATAGCAAGCAAAGAAAAAATGGATGAAACTTACATCACAGAACGATTGCAATGCAGTTGATACAACACTGGTATCACCAATGCATTTAAAAGAGTAATCTACCCCACCATTTGTCGTCTCCTTCACAATCTGCACATCAACCAAATTATTTAAATAACTTGCACGATACTATTAGACAATAAATATAGTGAAACTTCATTTTCAAAACGTCCCTAAATTTATGTCGATATCTTGCATGATTAATCTAATAAACATTGAACAAGAATGATATTTTACATAATGCAAGAGTCTAGTAATATAATATATTTATTATGTTCAGTATAAGAATGCACCAGTGTATAATTATACTATTTTTAACCACTAATGAGGTATAATCAAATCTACATTCAGACCTTTTAAACTTGGAACCAAACATGGAAAATGCTTGCTACTTTGGGGACCTTGCACAGGAATAAATTGGAATGTTATGGCGACGTTTAATTTCCAGAATAATTTGCTTTTGCTGCAACATCCCACCTCGAGTTTTCAAAATGGGATTTATATTGTAAATAGTAAAGTTCAAACTTTAAACCAAAATGAGATTCAAATCGTAAATCATAGATTTAAAGGATTCATATTTTAAGGTTTGTTGACAACTTTAAATTTGATTTTAATTTTTGAACTTATAAAACTAAACTTAAAACTCAATCTTTCCTCTTATTCCATTTTCATTTTATTTTTAAAACATTATCTTGTTCAGAGCAGTGGTTCGATCATATGCATTGTTCAGTCCCTTTCAAGAGAATATGCTAACAGCGTTCGGGCATGTCACTGTAATAAAACTAGGCGGTAATTGCTAAGGAACAAATCACAGTTTTGTCTTTGTACGTGTATAGGGATGTAGAGGATCTATAACTATGATGTGATTTTGTATTATTGTTGAGTATAATATTGCCCTTCAATTATTCGGAAAAAGCTATCGTCTGCCAACCATGATGCAAATCTAAATTCACTGCTTAGCATATTACATTATAGACAATCTGTTTCCTTTTTTAACAGAAAAAGTAAAATAAAAGTGGTCATTTGTTAAAAAATAACATTCATTTCCAATCCAAAACTCTAGAACAACAGTTGACGATATTAGCGTGTACACTAAGAGTGCGTTCACGTAACATCTTTACCACCTAGTTTATTTCTCTTTTAGAGAGCCTTTTGCACTTAGCGCATTTTCTTACACACTCCGTAACACTTTACTTACTAGACCAATAATAATCATGCCTTAAATCCTTCTTGACCAAGATTTTTTTCTAGCATGGCATCCGCAAAAAGATTTTGAACCTTACCTAAAGTTGCATGTGCTTTCTTTCGTAACAACTTCTTAATATTTTAGGTAAACGGAGAAGGGAAAAATGGTTACGGTGAAGTAGTTTGGCACCAAAATTAGTAAGTGAAAGATAAGTATACCGAGAATACATATAGTTGTTATTGTTGTTATTATGATTGTTGTTGTTGTTAATATTATTATAATATATATTAATTTGTATAAAAATTAGTTGAATTATTATTATTATTATCAACTTATTTAATTTTTGTAAGCCTATTTAATTTTTATATAACTTAACAAATGAAATTAATTTTAATAATTTTAGTTAATTTATTGTTGTTGTTGTTGTCATACAAATCTATTAACATTTATAAAATTTAGTTAACTTGGTTAATATTTTATAAGTTATTATCATTATTATTACTGTTCAAAATTTAGTTAATTGTTATCAAACTTAATTAAATATTAAAACTTAATTATGTTATTATTTTTATTATCAACTTAGTTAATTTTTATATGCTTATTTTAACTATTATGATCTTTGGTGTTGTTATTGTCATTGTTATTATTAGTATTATTATTATAAACTTAATTAATTTTTATAAACTTAGTTAATTTATTATTACTATTATATAAATTTGTTATTTTTTTTCTGAAATTTTGTTAACTTGGTTAATATTTTATCATTATCATTATTATTAGTATTACTATTATTATTATTATTATAGACTTAGGTAATTTATTATTATTATTTTATTTTGATTTTGACTATTATTATATATATTTAGTTAATTTTTATAAAATTTAGTTAACTTGGTTAATATTTTATAATTTATTATTATTATTATTACTACTATTACTATTATTATTATTATTATATACTTAGTTAGTTTTTATAATAAACTTAGTTAATTTTCATAATATTTGTTAATATCTTATCGTTATTATTATAAACTTATTTAATTTTTATAAATGTTACTTAACAAACAAGGATAATAACAACTTCCCAAATCAAATTCATTTTATAGTAGAAATTGATTATACTATGCAACTTGTAATAGTAGAAAGTAAAAAATTAAATAATAATACCTCATTTGATACCACATCCTAAAAATCATCAGTTGGAAGTGATCCATCGATTACCTCCTCCTGAATTAGCAGAATAAAAGTTCTTTACTCATAGAAATTACTCGATAATAAGTAGTATATGCACTTCGATTGCAAAAATGTGCACAACTGAATAAGCATTTAAGTGTCTTCTATTTGAAAATACGATTTCGAAAGAAAAGCAAACCATAGCATGGCATAAACTTGTTAGTTTTTTAATTAATTACTTGCAGGTTCGGATTCATTATAACAATTGGATTGCAAAGTGTTGGTATATGCCTTCCTCCGACAATATATTCTCGAACCAGGCATGAAAACCTCATACAAATGATGTATAAAAGTTGACAACTGCATTATAGGAACAAAAATAAATATTTCTCTTCTTACAAAAAACGAACATTTTATCGATGTTGTAGGAAACAATCATTAATCCATATGTTGAAAAATTAGTGATTAAAAGCACCATATATAGTTTGTATATACGACGTCCTATGAAAAAACAAAAATGGGAAGTTTCCCGCTTCCTCTTTACATCTTAAATTACTCGTTGAAATTTTGTTTATCATCATATGGGTGTGTCGAAATAACTTGTACAATTAAAATGACAGAAAAAGGAATATAAAATGCTTCATTCTGGCAATTGTTTTTTAGTTCTATTTGTAATTGCTTTTGCCATTCAAAGTATGCTGTCAAACTGAATGTGTTTGACTCAAAAGTAGATACAACTTATATGTTAAGTAATACTTTGGCTGTTTAGTGGAAATACATTACAAGAATTTATTAGTTTCATAATTGGGTGTAACCTATGGTATTACTATTACAACAATGGTTTAATTTTGCATACCATTAGAAGACTTCTATGTATCAACTATCATTATCAATAAACAAAGTATTTATAAACAATATGAATTTTCAACATGGAATCATTCTAAGGAGTGTGTGTGTGTATATATATATGAGATAGAAATCAAGTTATCTTTTAGTTGACCATGTTAAGCTGATTATATGAGCATGTAGATGATTATTTGAGCATGAAGCTGATTATACACATACATCATGTAGCTATTTTAGAGCATGAGCTGATTTTAACATGCACTTGTGTATATAAGAACTTCATTTTTTATGATAATTGTACATCCATTTCAAAGGTAAACAAAGAAATAAAATTAACAAAGTTTCTATTAGTTCTTTTCTTACTACTTGAGTATACCGAGAGTACCCGTTCTATAACGCAGCTAATAAACTTAATTTAATGCAGAAAAAAAAAGTTTCTGGAGAATCCTACTACATCGAAGCTGAATGCAAGTAAGGTAGATGTAACTAACAAAGGAAACAAGACACTTACCGAATTGAGAAAGCAATAACATGTTTTTTCCCTTGAAAACCTTTTAAGCTACCATTGATTGATCGTGACATACATCCCATTCCTTTTATCAGACATAAAAAGAAAATACATAATTCCACATAGAAGGAAGCGAAATAGGGTTCTTATAGTCAAGAAATAATTAGATAGAAAGAAAAAAAAGCTACTCACTCAATGGGAGCCATCTCCTCCGTTTTAGAAACTTCATTCACCCTAAGATCACCAAACATTGGTCATAATCAAAAATAAATAAAAGAAAAATCAGTCAAGAAAAGTATGAAAAAGTTAATCAAATCTCATATTAGCTTGCTGTTAGCTTTAATTCCACCATACGATAAAATTATCATGTTACAAATTTACATGTTTTTTGCTCAAGTCATAGAAACAGAAATCTGCAAATTATGCATTTAGTGTAGTGTGGAACCTTTTTTTTCCAAAATGAGTACTGATTGCTACATTAAATGCACTTTTTTTGGAAAAGATCTGAAGTAAACAACAACAAAGGAACAATAATATTCAACCTTTAACAAAAAATAATCATATGAAATACTGAAAATACCATCTTTTAATGTCAATTCTTCCTATGCCATCATCAAGCATAAAAGAAGCATCAGTAACCCTCTATGCTTTATTCATTACAATCCTTATCATTTTGAGTCAGTCATTATCTTTACAGGTTAAGGTTGATATGGACCTTTAAAGATTCTACTACCAGCTGAAATTTCGCAGTATATGCATTGCCTTTAAAAACTATGGAAACAATGGCATTAAAAACTGCAGCAGTATCATATAAATATGTCGACATAATTCAGTAAGTACAAATTTAATCCTTAGTTTATTACTAAAGCCATTGTTGACATTGTCTTTCATATGACCATTCTATCCATCTCTAGGTACAACATAAAAAAAACAGAGCATGGAATTTATTTATGATACTTAATAGCATGCCATTGAATAAATATAACACTGCTTCCATATCATCCCGAGCCTTTCCCTTTTGTAAGGTGAAGAACTAAATTCGTGTCTTAATTTTTTGTAAGACCAAAAATGTTTTATTGCCATGTTTTATTGTATTAGTAGATCTAGCAGAGTATGCAATTTGTGCTTTTTGTGGTAAAAATATATGTATAAATAGATAATGTAGTTAATTATTTTCCTCTACAGCAATGCCTAACCAATAAGGAAAAAATCTCTAAGGTGCTTGTCCAAAAAGTAAAAGTTCAATAAATCTAAATTATCAATCAAGTACATGAATCAAATATGAGACAACACGGAGAGCAAGCTAATGAAGGTTTATTTCTGAAAATACAGTTACTAGTATATTGATCACATCCATCATCTATCAAGGAACGTGGAATTAATGCACAAATCTAAAGGTTCAATTTTCGACTTAATTGCTTTATATTAATTAACATAAACCGTTCAAGTGCTAAAAAGTCACTTTCAATTAAATGGCCTTACTATATCTGCTCAAATGATGAATACAAATTCCAAATAATCCACTAACTTTGAGCAATGAATTGTTGACAGTAACAACATACTTATCTTTAAGCAAGCGATCTTGAATTCATGAGGTGCTCTTTTGATAACTACAAATAGCAAATAGATAATTAGAATAGGGGAACAATAAGTCATAGTAATATTACTAATAGGTATCAGACGAATATTTAAAGAAAACAAATAAGCTAGTACAGGCAATTTATATAGATATCACATTTGCTACAACCAAGAATTAATGATTTTTGGGCCTTTAAGTTTAACTTAGCTAGATGAAATGAAATAATGGAGTATCATACACTAAGCATTGGACACTAGCATATTTACCCAAAAAAGTAATGTCTTCTAGACACTCGTATTATGTATACCCTACTAATTCTCCAGAGTATACTAGTTTTTCTTTTCAATACTAAATTACATGTAAAAGAAACATAACAGCTCGCAAAGGATTCTAACTCATGAGAATATAAACCTGAGGGTGGGTGATTGTAGAGTTCGAAGATATTGCAACAATGTCCAGTCCTTTCTACAACACACAAGTAAAATACAATAAAAAAACAATGATACATTTATAATTTTATCAGTTGTATCATTTCTTATATAAAATTCACATACAGACATGTAGAAATTCGCAAGCTTTACTATATCCTTTTTCAAATGAATAACAAAAGGGCAATGGTTGCAAATGAACATTACCTGCAAAATTCAATCTGTTTAAATTCTAATCAAACTGAATTCCAGTATATTATATTCCAATTTTCAATGAATGTAAGAAAAGAAAAACTAAGTACCAACAAAGCAGGATAAGACTCAAACTCATACAAAGTCCAAACTTTTCAGTCAATGGCTCTAGAAGCTGCATAAACGAACAAAATCAATAATAAACATGCGTACAAAATTGCAAGCGATGAAATGAATTAAGGAGGGTGTGAAGAATGGTCAGACCTCGAAATAAGGAGCTCGGAAGCCTAAATAGACACCGGTTGATTCAGTTCTTGTTGCTTTGATTTTGGATTTAATGGTGGGTGACTTGTATGGAGGAGATGATGGAGGGAAAGGGGAAGAACAAGTTTGATGGATAAAGTTCTACGTATTGAGAGCAAATGTGAGGTTACCGAGTTGAAAAGTGTTGATTAGGGCATGGATGCCGAAGAGCAAGCGGTGATAGTTGAACTTCCAAGCGACATCGACTTGCTCCAATATCAGATCTCGATTTTGGGTGCTTAACTCACAAAGAAGATGTAAAATGATGGGGGATTTTTTACTTTGAGCGAAGTTACTTGGCTGTAGGTAGAAGACGAAGGAGAATTTGAAGAAGAGGGAAATAATTAAAAAAGAGGCAGCCATGGAAATATTTAGGAAGAGCCCGCTTTAAAAAGCGTTACTTAGTTAATGCCTTTTCTGAATAAAACAAATTAAACGAACAATAACACTATGGAATAACACGTTATGGATTGGCGTTATAAAAAGTAACTTTTCTTATAGTGAATCAGCCTGGATTTGGAAATTAATAATTTGATGTATATAATCATACCAAATTGGCATGAAAATGATTTCTGAAGTTAAAGTACATGTTTGTACGAATTTAGAAATTTTATCTCATATTGATAGAGATATATAATAATAGATATGGTTTATTTAGTGAAAATAGATAAAATGGTGATAATATGTATATGTGAATGAATATATGATTTATATATAAAAACTATAGTTTAAAAATTAAGATTTGATCTATGAAGATTTAATACATATGCTTCAGAAAGAAATATGTTTTTATTTCGAATTTAAACTATATATATAAATTTATACAATGTATTTTAACATAAGAATTTTAAAGAAATTACAATTTAAAAATAGTAAATGGTGATAAAAATTTGTAGGAAAAACAATACAATGTATTATGAAAGTGTAACGACCTGCCTTTTCGAACCTCAGAAGTCGACACTAATACATCCACGGGATTCATGTGCCGAACAACTAAGTGCCGAAAAGACAGGTCATTTGGGGTGAAAGAAAGGAAAGACATAACATAATCTCACAAACGTGATGAGTAACATATAGTATACACAAGATCTTTACAAGAAGAAATCATTTATTATACAACATCAGAGTACACTAAACTTTTATTATCCTAGGCAGTTATAACAACCTGTCCTTACAATTGCTAATTTATACAGACAAGAAAAAAACCAACAAAACACGGTGGAAGACTTAAAGACACATTAATACGTCTTAGAGAATCAAGCTCGTCACCTGAGGGCTCTAAAGCGTCTAGGTAAATTTGGAAAATATGCTGGGGCTGATCCGAGCATTATAAGATAAATAAAGCCTGGATCAGTCTGGTAAAACCAGCGTGAGAAACTCAAATCATAAGGAATTTTATTTATTATAACTTGTAAAATCTTTTAAAACCAAAACACTTTCTATAGAAAACCCAGTGATATTATAATAATGTTGAGGTTCAAAATACATATTAATCATAGCCAAAATTGTTACATTAATCAAATTCCAGATAATAGGTATACAATCAAGTACGGAGGCTCGTATTGGAAACTGGATTCCAACTATGAAAGGGTAAGGTCTACCCACCGAATCCGTACACCTTTAGATAAAATATATGGGAGGCTACAACACGTTACACCTCTACTACTCAGGACCGGCCCTACCCTTAACTGGATAGCGCCAATGTGACGACCGCCCATGACCCCTGCACCGAATCTAAAGATAGAGCGCTGTAAAGTGTGCCAGGCGACCATGGACGATTGTCAAGGTAAGATTAAAACAACAGAACCTATCGTATTACTCACAGCGCATGGATAAAATACAATAGAACATATGTATAGTGAAGCTTTACAGAACAAAATGACATCATATAAAACTCCATAATAGTTGAATACAAACATCCATATAGTCAATACATCAAGCCTCACTACATATCTCTCAGAGAATACAAAACAGCGGAATATCCAGTACATATAATAAGAAGATAATATGCAACCCTCCAGCTCGTCTTCGATATCAGCATCGTGAGAAGAGAACAGCACCTGTCACCTGCTACCTAGTCTGCCCGTCCCAAAATGGACGAACAGCCCAAGGCAATAAGGATTAAAAACATAAAGCCTTGAGTCAGACAACAGTCTTAGTGAGCAGTAAATTAACTAACAACATACCAAAAGAACATAAAGGAAAAGAAATAGGAATACAACCCTCCCACTCCAACCTCGTTCTACAGTGATAGCCCCCAGACACACACTAAGCAGAAGCAACATAGCAGAGCATACAATTTAAAGTAAACAATTGTCACTCGAGTCAAGAGCGATGTTTTCCAAGTACAAATCCCAAGGTCTAAAACCAAGGTCAGATAAGCACCCAGGAAATACCGCTCTTGAGATCGAATGACGATACAACCAAACATCCATGACTCTGGCTATCACTGTTATCATTGCTTCGATATCACCGTTAATTGAATGACCGGCACATTCTTTCAGCCGTCCGTCAAGGGCTAATGGTAACCCCGGTTCTAGACATAACTCCCGCACGTCATCGTGACCCGTGCCTAGGATTATCGAATCTACCCAGAGTACTTGACCATCAACTTAGTCTTTTGGGCGTCCCCATGTACTCTTGCTTAGAGCATGCTAGAACCTTCAACAACGATGAGATCTCAACCTCCTAGTCATCCTCCTCGACGACTATTTCCATACTAGCTCAAGCGCCTCTCGAGCATCCATTATCCTCAACTCGAATCATATCACCGAGTTATCAACATGCTTGGAATGATCCCGTCTGGATTAGACCAAGTCTTCATCACATGATTGCCTCGCTTCATAACATCCTCGCGAAGCCTCATCTCAACATCACATCATCAAATCTATGCATAAGAGCTTCATCATCCCGCTACATATGCCACGAGCAGCTTTCCCAATCCAAGAGCCTTTCCCTTAGCTTTTGAATCACCTTTGGTCTAAATCTAATCATCAATCATCTAGTTCATAACAATCAATCAAATCAAACATCAATCCAAGCAATCAAGCATTCAAATATGATCTAAGTAGACAATTATAACAATAATGGCATTTTCGTAATTAAAGAGTTGAAAGTCCAATAAGCATGAAAACATGGATTATATCTCTACAAACTTGATGAATGAACTTGCATAGGTTAACATATGATAAAATGGATGCAACATCATCATGAACAATGGATCTACATGGATCTACACATAGGATGAAGAAAATGCATGGAAATCTCTATTTTAACACCAAATCGAGCCAACATTCCGATATACTCCTTTGGATCCGTGTGAGAGATAATCACCACTCACCAAATCACCAAAACAAACCCAAATCAACACGCTTCAGATCTGGACAGCGAAGGATGAAGCTTGATCTATCACAAATCCGCTTCAAATGAAGAAATCTCTCTTGAAAAGATGAAGATCTTCAATCTAAGCTCTTGAATCTTCAATCTTGATCTTCGATTTGGATGGAAGGAAGCACTAGATTAGAGTGGAGAAAAGAAGTGAAGAAGTGTAGAAGTCGAGCTCTCAAAATGGCAGCACTTCGTCGCTTCAAAATCCGGATCCCAAAAATGAAGAGAAACTCTCCTATTTATAGCTGAAAACTGCCCTAAGTCGTAACTCGGCAATCTCCTTAAGTCGCTGCCGACTTAACACTATGCCGACCTACGACCTAAAAACCCCCACGACTTAACAGAGCCTCCGACCTAACCCTTGACGACCTAAAGCAACCTCCGACTCAACACATACGCACATACGAACCCTGTCTACGACTTAATGCGCACGCGCCTTAACTGGTTAGACGACTTACGACTTACTGCTATGCCGACCTAACCAGCCTATACGACCTAACGACTTATACCAACACGCGACCTAACAACTCACGCGACCTAGCACTTAGGCAAAACTTAGCTCCTCCAGGTCGTTGCCGACCTAACTATACACTACATCCTATAGGTCGCTCGAAACCTTAACTCGCCTTAAACTCTTAAGTCTCCTATCTCTTAGGTCGTCTACGACCTAAACCCCTAAACATCTACGCGACCTAACATAAGTCGCGAACAAACTGGGATACGACCTATCTACTAAGTCGCCTAGCCGACCTAACTATCCAATACCACACTTAGGTCGCTGCCGACCTATCTCTACCCCACGACCTACCCCAGAATACTTAGGTCGCCTAAACCTCCTAAGTCGGTCACGACTCATCACTTAGGTCGGTCACTGTCTTAGGTCGGTCCATCCTATGGGTTGTTAACTCGGTACAACCTTTAAGTCGCCCCAAACTGTCAACCGACCTAAACCACTCCCCTCTACCTTAGGTCGTCACCGACCTATACCTTAGTCATTAACCCGCCCAGACTTGTTGCTTAACTCGTCCAAAACTCCTAAGTCGGCTACGACTTAGGACTTAAGCAAAATTCTGCCAAAACCTGAAATGTCTTAACAACAATACAACCAAGGGTCAATCATTTTAGAATGTTTTAATCCGTAAAAATACGGGTCGTTACATTCTCTCACCCTTAGGAATTTCGCCCCCGAAATTCCAAACAAACAAGGCAATCAAAGCTATTCTGTACGCCTATCATCCATAACAATCAATAAACCATGCATCCAATTCTAGCTTAGCGTACAGAATTCTAAGACTAAGGACAATTTACAATTTCGTTAGATGATACGACACCTTAGGGCCATACCTCGAAGAGTTCAGGATGAGCTGCCTTCATCCTCTCTTCCACCTCCCACGTACAGTCGTTATCATCATCACTCCATTGTATCTTGAGCAACTTAACTACCTTCCTCCTAAGCTGTTTCGTGTCGGTTTCAACAACACGAAGCGGCTTACAAGGTCTTCTATCAACTGGATCAACTTCTAAGTCTTCACAGCTATCAGCAGAAACCACCGTACTCGAGTCGTGCACATACTTCCGTAGATATGATACATGAAAAAACATTGTGCACACTCGACATCTTCTCTGGTAACTCCAATCTGTAGGCGAGCTTTCCAATTCGCTCGATAATCGGGAATGGTCCAACAAACCTTGGAGTTAATTTTCCTTTCTTTCCGAATCGAATAACATTCTTCAGAGGAGAAATCTTCACAAAAACCATATCACCAACGTCGAATTCCAAATCCTTTCGACGCTTATCAGCATAACTCTTCTGACGGTCTTGGGCTGCCTTCATTCGTTGCCGAATGATCTCTATGAAATCTGAAGTCTGACGAATCATCTTTGGCCCAAGCATCAGCTTTTCTCCAGTTTCCAAACAACATGTCGGAGAGTTACACGGTCTTCCATACAATGCCTCATACGGTGCCATACCAATGCTTGACTGGTAACTGTTGTTGTATGCAAACTCCACCAAATGAAGATGATCTTCCCATGATCCTCCGAAGTCCAAAACACAAGCTCTGAGGAGATCTTCCAAAACTCGGTTGACTCTCTCAGTCTGACCATCTGTTTGGGGATGATAAGCTGTACTCAAACACAACTCGGTTCCCAAGACTTCCTGGAAGCTCTTCCAAAATCCACTAGTGAACAATGGGTCTCGATCGCTCACTATACTCTTCGGAACACCATGGAATCGAACTATCCACTTAACATACAACTCAGCCAACTTTGATGCAGTCCTAGTCGATCGAACAGGAATGAATCGTGCACTCTTAGTCAGACGATCCACAATGACCCAAATCCCTTCATTTCCCGTTCTGGTTCTAGGCAATCCATCAATAAAATCCATCGACACTTGTTCCCACTTCCATGTAGGAACTTCTAATGGCTGAAGCAATCCACTTGGCTTCTTCTGTTCAGCCTTTACCAACTGGCAGTTCATACACTTGGAAATGAAATTTCCAACATCCTTCTTCATACCTTCCCAGTAGTAGGTTCTCTTCATATCCTGATACATCTTATTTCCACCTGGATGAATTGTCAGCTTCGAGTGATGACTCTCCTTCAGAACTTCACTCCTCAATTCATCTATATCGGGAACAACTAGTCGTCCTTGCTTCCGAAGCAACCCCTCTCGATCGACCTCGAATCCTTTATCCTTTTCTGGATCCAATCCAGATTCCAACTCACGGATAATCTTGACAAGCTTATGATCTCGCTTTTGGCCCTCGCCAATCCTTTCCACAAGAGTGGGTCTTATCGATAAGTTTGCCAACATCTCAGGTTCCAATTCACATCTAGTCCTGAAGTCAAATCCAGCTAAATACTCGAGATTCTTCCATTCAGAAAACATGGCTCCCAATCCTGCATGTCTTCGACTTAACGCATCAGCCACTGCGTTACCTTTTCCCGGAGTATAAGCTATACCAAAGTCATACGATGCCAAAAACTCTAGCCAACGTTGCTGCCGAAGATTCAAATCCTTTTGGGAGAAAAGATACTTCAGCGACTTATGATCCGTAAACAACTCGAATCGAACTCCCAACAGGTAATGTCTCCACATCTTCAGAGCAAATACAATCGCCGCTAACTCCAAATCATGAGTTGGGTAATTCCTTTCATGCGGCTTCAGTTGTCGACTGGCATACGCAACAACTTTATCCTTCTGCATCAGCACTGCTCCAAGTCCAGTACCACATGCGTCGGTGTAAACCACCATCTCATCATTCCCACTAGGAATAGTCAAAACAGGAGCACTCGTCAATCTCTCTTTCAGGATTCCGAAAGCTTGCTCACACTTAGCATCCCAACTGAACACTTGGTTCTTCTTCGTCAATCCTGTTAATGGTGCAGCTATCTTGGAGAAGTCTTTGATAAACCGTCGGTAATATCCTGCTAATCCAAGAAAACTTCTCACATTTGATGCATTCTTAGGTCTAACCCAATCCTGGATTGCTGCCACCTTAGCGGGATCAACCGCTATTCCATTCCCAGAAATCACATGGCCTAAGAACCTCACTTCACTCTTCCAGAAGTGACACTTCGAAAACTTAGCCTTCAGCTGATGTTTCCGTAAGATTTCCAAAACAATACGCAAGTGGGTCTTGTGCTCTTCTTCCGTTCTGGAATAAATCAGAATATCATCCACGAACACAAGTACGAACTTGTTCAACTGATCTCTGAACACTCTATTCATAAGATCCACAAAATATGCTGGCGCGTTAGTCAATCCAAACGGCATTACCAACCACTCAAAGAACCCGGATGGTGTCCTAAAAGCAGTCTTCGGCACACTATCCTTCGCTACTCTCAACTGGTGAAATCCCGTTGCCAAATCCATCTGAGAAAACACCTTAGCTTCGTGAAGCTGATCAAACAAGTCATCTATTCTCGGCAATGGATACTTGTTCTTCTTAGTCACCTTATTCAGCTCACGATAATCCACACACAGCCTCAACGACCCATCTGCCTAGGTTGCGAACACAACTGGTGCACCCCACTCGGACACACTACGCCGAATGAATCCTTTCTGCAAAAGATCATCAACTTGCACCCTCAACTCCTGCTGTTCCCTAGGCGCCATCCGCCTAAGAGGCATCACAACAGGTCTGGCTCCTTCAACTAGATCTATACGAAACTCGATCTCTCTATGCGGCGGCAACCCTTTGACTTTGTCAAAGACATCCTCGAATCCATTAGCGATCGGCACTGATGACAGTCCATCCCGTGGAACAACTAGCGAATACATGAAGCTCATGAAGACGCCTTCTTCATGCTTACATCGTATCACAATCTTTCGCCCCTCCACATTCTCGACTGTCACTTCCAACCTTTCGCAATCAACCTTTGCCGCATACTTCCTAAGCCAGTCCATACCCAAGATAATTCCGAACCCCGCAAAGTTCAGAACAAAGCAATCACAAACGAAAGAGCAACCATGACTCGACACAACTAGACCACGGCATAACATACACAAACAAGACGAACCCCCAACTGGATTAGTCACAACCCATGGCCTATCAACAATATCCGGTTCCAAACCTAACCGGCCTACTAGTTCATTACAAACAAACGAATGCGATGCTCCAGTATCAAACAAAACTCTAACAGGAATACCACATAGGAAAAGAGTACCTTGAACAACCACACTCTTTCCCTTCTCTTCAGTAGTAGGAGCTTTCGAAGACGACGGAACAGCTCCTAAAGCATAAGCTTGCACAATCTGCTTGTCCCTACTTGGTTCTGGACAATTCTTCCTGAAATGCCCTGGCTTGTCACAGTTGTGGCACTTCGCCGGCGCCTTCGGATTCTTGTAATCCTTGGAGAGATGGCCTTTCTGCTGACAGTTGTAGCAAGTCACTTCGCCTTTCGGCTTCTTCTGACCATCCTTACTCTTCTGCTGCTGCTGCTTCCTCTTCTTGTTTCTACCCTGCTGGGGTTTAGACTCTTCCCTGGTCACAGCAACAACAGATCCTTCCTTAGGAAACAGATTCTCGTGTTTGAGAGCTTCCTCCACAAGCTTCCTAAATGAATCGTCCAAGTGATCCATCAATCTTGGAGCCTGTACTTGATCTCCAACATTTACTGATGGCCCCGGGGCTGACATCCTTCTCCTGATCGAAGTCATCATGGTTTCGAACATAGCAACATAATCAGCAGCCCCTTCAGTAGCACGGCCTTCCCTAGCAGCTGGTCTCCCTCTTTGACTCATTCTCAATATCTACAAAAAGGAATGATTAGCATACCGAGAGAAACAACCGCATAAAGGACTCAAACTCTACTAAGCTACTATATTATATATAGTAATCATCCATCAAAGTACAATTACGTCTCTCTTACGTAGTTATGCCAGCGAGCGTTGGGTAAAATCGATTAACCTCGCTCTGATACCAAATGTGACGACCGCCCATGACCCCTGCACCGAATCTAAAGATAGAGCGCTGTAAAGTGTGCCAGGCGACCATGGATGATTGTCAAGGTAAGATTAAAACAACAGAACCTATCGTATTACTCACAGCGCATGGATAAAATACAATAGAACATATGTATAGTGAAGCTTTACAGAACAAAATGACATCATATAAAACTCCATAATAGTTGAATACAAACATCCATATAGTCAATACATCAAGCCTCACTACATATCTCTCAGAGAATACAAAACAGCGGAATATCCAGTACATATAATAAGAAGATAATATGCAACCCTCCAGCTCGTCTTCGATATCAGCATCGTGAGAAGAGAACAGCACCTGTCACCTGCTACCTAGTCTGCCCGTCCCAAAATGGACGAACAGCCCAAGGCAATAAGGATTAAAAACATAAAGCCTTGAGTCAGACAACAGTCTTAGTGAGCAGTAAATTAACTAACAACATACCAAAAGAACATAAAGGAAAAGAAATAGGAATACAACCCTCCCACTCCAACCTCGTTCTACAGTGATAGCCCCCAGACACACACTAAGCAGAAGCAACATAGCAGAGCATACAATTTAAAGTAAACAATTGTCACTCGAGTCAAGAGCGATGTTTTCCAAGTACAAATCCCAAGGTCTAAAACCAAGGTCAGATAAGCACCCAGGAAATACCGCTCTTGAGATCGAATGACGATACAACCAAACATCCATGACTCTGGCTATCACTGTTATCATTGCTTCGATATCACCGTTAATTGAATGACCGGCACATTCTTTCAGCCGTCCGTCAAGGGCTAATGGTAACCCCGGTTCTAGACATAACTCCCGCACGTCATCGTGACCCGTGCCTAGGATTATCGAATCTACCCAGAGTACTTGACCATCAACTTAGTCTTTTGGGCGTCCCCATGTACTCTTGCTTAGAGCATGCTAGAACCTTCAACAACGATGAGATCTCAACCTCCTAGTCATCCTCCTCGACGACTATTTCCATACTAGCTCAAGCGCCTCTCGAGCATCCATTATCCTCAACTCGAATCATATCACCGAGTTATCAACATGCTTGGAATGATCCCGTCTGGATTAGACCAAGTCTTCATCACATGATTGCCTCGCTTCATAACATCCTCGCGAAGCCTCATCTCAACATCACATCATCAAATCTATGCATAAGAGCTTCATCATCCCGCTACATATGCCACGAGCAGCTTTCCCAATCCAAGAGCCTTTCCCTTAGCTTTTGAATCACCTTTGGTCTAAATCTAATCATCAATCATCTAGTTCATAACAATCAATCAAATCAAACATCAATCCAAGCAATCAAGCATTCAAATATGATCTAAGTAGACAATTATAACAATAATGGCATTTTCGTAATTAAAGAGTTGAAAGTCCAATAAGCATGAAAACATGGATTATATCTCTACAAACTTGATGAATGAACTTGCATAGGTTAACATATGATAAAATGGATGCAACATCATCATGAACAATGGATCTACATGGATCTACACATAGGATGAAGAAAATGCATGGAAATCTCTATTTTAACACCAAATCGAGCCAACATTCCGATATACTCCTTTAGATCCGTGTGAGAGATAATCACCACTCACCAAATCACCAAAACAAACCCAAATCAACACGCTTCAGATCTGGACAGCGAAGGATGAAGCTTGATCTATCACAAATCCGCTTCAAATGAAGAAATCTCTCTTGAAAAGATGAAGATCTTCAATCTAAGCTCTTGAATCTTCAATCTTGATCTTCGATTTGGATGGAAGGAAGCACTAGATTAGAGTGGAGAAAAGAAGTGAAGAAGTGTAGAAGTCGAGCTCTCAAAATGGCAGCACTTCGTCGCTTCAAAATCCGGATCCCAAAAATGAAGAGAAACTCTCCTATTTATAGCTGAAAACTGCCCTAAGTCATAACTCGGCAATCTCCTTAAGTCGCTGCCGACTTAACACTATGCCGACCTACGACCTAAAAACCCCCACGACTTAACAGAGCCTCCGACCTAACCCTTGACGACCTAAAGCAACCTCCGACTCAACACATGCGCACATACGAACCCTGTCTACGACTTAATGCGCACGCGCCTTAACTGGTTAGACGACTTACGACTTACTGCTATGCCGACCTAACCAGCCTATACGACCTAA
This sequence comes from Allium fistulosum, assembly GCA_030737815.1. Classification (NCBI taxonomy): domain Eukaryota; kingdom Viridiplantae; phylum Streptophyta; class Magnoliopsida; order Asparagales; family Amaryllidaceae; genus Allium; species Allium fistulosum. The sequence continues at coordinate 869,185,987 of CM060904.1, read as the reverse complement.
CGACTTATACCAACACGCGACCTAACAACTCACGCGACCTAGCACTTAGGCAAAACTTAGCTCCTCCAGGTCGTTGCCGACCTAACTATACACTACATCCTATAGGTCGCTCGAAACCTTAACTCGCCTTAAACTCTTAAGTCTCCTATCTCTTAGGTCGTCTACGACCTAAACCCCTAAACATCTACGCGACCTAACATAAGTCGCGAACAAACTGGGATACGACCTATCTACTAAGTCGCCTAGCCGACCTAACTATCCAATACCACACTTAGGTCGCTGCCGACCTATCTCTACCCCACGACCTACCCCAGAATACTTAGGTCGCCTAAACCTCCTAAGTCGGTCACGACTCATCACTTAGGTCGGTCACTGTCTTAGGTCGGTCCATCCTATGGGTTGTTGACTCGGTACAACCTTTAAGTCGCCCCAAACTGTCAACCGACCTAAACCACTCCCCTCTACCTTAGGTCGTCACCGACCTATACCTTAGTCATTAACCCGCCCAGACTTGTTGCTTAACTCGTCCAAAACTCCTAAGTCGGCTACGACTTAGGACTTAAGCAAAATTCTGCCAAAACCTGAAATGTCTTAACAACAATACAACCAAGGGTCAATCATTTTAGAATGTTTTAATCCGTAAAAATACGGGTCGTTACAGCCAAATATGATCGCCCCATGTTTGATAAACAACCATAATTGACCCCGAAGCATACATAAACATCGACGCTAGAAATGGGATGATCATACCCTAATGGGAGTGACCCACATAGCCCTACCGCATGTCCCTGCTTTAGTCATTTTCCCAGTTGATGAGGCTTGAGGCTACGATTATCTTTTTATATAGCAAACCATCTTGGAATGCTAACATTGCCCTCTAGGCAGAAATGCAATGCCAGCATTCATCCATACAAGTCTGTTCGGGGTCTGAATGAAACCGAAGGCACTACCTCTACTAGTTGTGGGTTCAGAATATTCAGTTTGTGTGATATTCCAAGTGTCTAATCCAATTGACAGTAAATATATTTTCATTCTACATGCCCAATATGCATAGTTACTGCCATTAAAAAGTGGTGGTCTGGCAGTAGACTGACCCTCTACAAATGAACTAGTGATAGTGTTAATAGAACCAGTGTTGGTAGCCATTTTAAAAACTTTTCAAAATTCAGATTATGAAAACTTTGAAAACCAAGCTCTGATACCAAATGTGAGAAATGCGGATTACAAATCTTAAGGCTGGAATAACACTAGAGGAGGGGGTTGAATAGTGTTTTATGGATTTTTTAAATCTTTTTGAATTTTATACAATTTAAACACTAACAAATGCAATTCACAAACACAGATATAATCATAGAATCAGACACATATGCAAATACTAAATAAAAGCAGTAAAGGAAAGAACACTCCAGGATTTTATACTGGTTCGGAGTTACCCTACACCAATCCCGTACAATCGTATGGATTTCTTATCAAAATAATCTCCCAGATTACACCCTCGGTTTCAAGGCTACGTGGTACACCCTCCTGTATTCGAGTCCAGGGTAAACCCTCTTGATTTAACCAGAATACAAGATCACCTAATTGATTTTCGGGGCTACAATCACACCCAATTGATTTCAAGGCTCAACTGCACCTTTTACTCAACAGTTTGATTTACAAAAGATTCTCTGAATAGCACTGAGATCTTACGGAGAGAGTGGCAGAGAATCAAACAAGAGATAATCAAGTTTGATTCACTTGGTATTTTGGTAGAGTATAGTTTAGGATTCTTTAGAATAAATGTGGAAGATGAAGAGGAGAGAAAATAAATGAAATCTGATAAAAATTCGTTTAGAACTTACTGGTATTTATAGTAGAGCAACAACCATATCTATTCGTGAAAGGATACGCGAATAGACACTTCTTTTGAAAATTTGAAATTTGAAAATAACGGACACCATGTCGACATGGTGGGTTGAGGGATGTCGACATGCTCAAGGCAAAATTGATGTTTTGATTTTCTTATTAAAATTGGTTTCTATAATTTGTCAAAACAATTTCTAAACTTTGTAAATATATTTAAACATATAAAAGAGTTTAGAAAATAATTTTTAATATATATAATCTTAATCTATAAAGTGATTTAAAATCTGAGTATATAAATATTTTAAAGCTAAATATTTAAAACAAGAGATGGTTTAAAAACAAGGACAATTTTGAAATCAAAATATTAAAAATGATAAAAATAGTTTTGAGGCTAAAATATTTAGAGAGATGTCTTTTCGAAAAGAAAGTTTTGAAAACATTTTTAAAAAACAAGAGATATATTTTTGAAAAACATTTTTATAAAATTAGTGGATATCAAAATAGGACCACTATATGCTCCACTAGATATTGTCGTGGGTTACATCCCACTAGGGTTCCATCCCTTTAACAGGCTCGAAGTGGATTCCATTCCATGAATAAATTTCGAATAAAGATGTAAGTGCTTTCAAGAAGTTTTAACATACTTCTAGACTAACTACATTATCTTGTACTGTTTGAAATCTTGAACTCTTGATAACTTGATTTCTTGATACTCATGAGTCTTCAATCTTGATATCTTCAATCTTTAAATTGATCAGTCGTATATCTATACTGTACAGTCTTCATTTTAGTACCTGCATATTTATATTCTGCATATACATATATATCTAGACCATAACATTAGTATTTATATTTTATAACAAGTCCTAAGGTTGTTGTCATCAAAACCATCATCTCAAGGACTAACAATCTTCCCCTTTTTGATGATGACAACCTATGTTTATAAAATATACTTCACCTTCACTATAACTCCCCCTTAATCTAAGCCTAACTACTCTATTTTATAATTCTCCCCCTTTGTCATCAACAAAAATCTAATTCTAAACTTATATAACTCCCCCTTAGTCTTATACTGGAGTACCTGTGACAAATTATGATGGAGTGTGTGTATATATATATATATATATGTCATAACATGAGATAATAATAAAGACATGACAAATATGAAAGTTTAAACCCAATAAATATATACTATGTTTCATATAATGTTATACAATCCATTCAAACCAAATCAATTCTAATCAAATCAAAGCAAATTTAATCAAATCAAATCACACAATTCAAAAATAAGCAATTCAAACCATAAGGAGATCAAATATTTCTAGGAACTTCAACCCATCCTTCTTCTCTAAAGATAGGATCCTTTTTAATAACTTCCCAATCTTCATTATCTTGAATCAAAGTTCCTACATGATTTGCATCGAGATCATTTTTTGTTGAAGGCAGAAATCATCCAACGGAGGGCATCAAAATGCTTCTCTTGTTCTTTTATTATCTGCATTTGACTTAGTTCTAAGTGCCTTTGATTGTGGAGAATAAAAGTAAGTACATTCTTGAGTGAATTGGGAGTTTCTTCAAGATTATCACTTAGAGTTTGAGAAGAGGAAGCCATTTTTGATAAGTAGTGAAGAGATGCAAATAGAGATAAGTAGAAATGAAAAGATTACAAATTTCTGGAAGAAACGGGTGTTTCAATAGGTAGAAATTCATTTAAAATGAATAGGCACGAGTTAGTTATTTTAATTTCAAAATTTTAAAAATAACCAAATCTGACAATTATATGTCGACATAGGGGGTTAAAGGCATGTCCACATGGGTCTGTTAATTTATGTGTCTTATTTATTTTGGGAATAAGTATGTATATATATAAACTTATATATTATACTAACATTTATTCCAGAGACACGATAAGGTAGGAAAACATAAGATAGATGATTTTTATAAATAGATGAGATGATACATAAGATACTATATAATATGATAAAAAGAACAATACAAGCTCACACAAAACAAACTAATACATCACAACCTAGTTCTTAGAATGTGCTAGAGGATGAGGAGGATGATGATAAGCCAAGTTTCCGACCAACTTTAGCAAAGAATTTGTTCATATTAGTGGACATTTTATCCAATTTCTTACTAACGGATCTTTTGAGAATCCATTGATTTTCCACTATAATCTTTTGATTTTTGAGGAGAGTTTTGTTGGAAGGATTGTTAGTATTGATAGGATATTCAATACTTTCCAAGGAGGTTTCTTCATTATCTTCTTCAATTTCCATTTCCTTCCCTTTTTCTTCTTCTTCTTCATCTTCTTCCTCTATATCTTCATGTGCCAATCTTTCATCCTTTTCGGCAAGAGATTTATATTGTTGAAATATGAAAGGAATTTTCATGAGAGAAATGTTTGAATGATTAAACACTTTTCTTGAAGCAAATTCTTCCCTTTTGTAATCAATGCCAAAATTAATTAAAAATCCGAGTGAGATAGATTCCATGATATAAGGTATTCTCACCCATTTCCAAATTCTTAGGACGAAGTTCATCCATAATCACTTGCGCCCAATTAATGTCATAATGACCAAAGATAGCAAAAAGAGCTTTACAAAATTTTAAAGGGTTATTGAAATTTTCCGATCTAGTAGTGATAGTATGTTGGAAAAGAAGATTGACAATACGTGCTTTCGGACGAAAGTTATGATTTTTAAATTCAAAGTTGTCATCTCCTTCGAAAATGTGATGAAATGTCTTACGATCATGTTCATCAATATTAAAAGTAGAAAGATCTATTCCCAAATTCTTGCAATTGAGAATGTTGCCCAAAATTTCACAATTTAAAACAATTTTAGTGCCTTTAACACTACTCCAAATTTCATCTTCATTTCCTTCATAAAAACCGCGATTCAAATTCGCATAAAACATTTTAACAAGATTTGGGTAACAAACAAAATCATTTTTAGAATTGTCAAAAAGACTAAGGATATGATTCTCTTCAAGAAGAGTATTAATTTCTTATGTAGAGAAATCGCTAAAGATAGAAAACTTTCCCATATGAACTTTTCCGAAATTAGCATAGCTTATATAAGCCTTGATTGCTTCCGGATCATTATAGAGATACTCTTTAATGGTTTTAGACAGCTTCATTGTGGATGGAGTGCTTGAAAAAGCCATTTTTGAAGAGAGTAGAAAGTTTGAAAGAGTGAAAGAGAGCTGAATTTTAAAATGAAAGTGAAAAGGTATGATAAGATAATGGAAATAAATAGATATTCAATAGACATATTCTCTGGTCAAGAGGTACCTTTCCAGAACATTGGATTTGGTGAAGAGGTGGAGGGAAATTCAAAGATTTAAATTAAAATTTGAATTTCAAATTTCTGACAGGGATGTCGACATCATGGGTAGGGCCATGTCGACATGGGTCAGAGAATTCATGTGACTTATATTTTCCTATATACTTTAATATCTATATACATACATTATTTTTAATGTCTATATATTTTTTGGAGTAATATTAAATATAATAATACTCTTTTAATAAAAAATATTATAATAAAAAATTTAAAATTCAAACAACACGTAATTTCAAAAACAATCAAACAATTTTAAGCAAACAATTTCAACCAATATATTATAAACGTGTACCTTTTTCTAGATTCGTATCTCCGAGATCATCGGAATCATGAATAGTCATAAAGCACATATTTGAATTTTCCGTCTTTTGATCATCATCGCTTGAGGATGAGTCTGAGTCTGAATCGTCTAGTGTAGCGGTATACGCTTTTTTCCTTTTCTTTATATAATCATTGCTTGTAGGAAACTTTTGCTTATCAGGATGCGGACAGTCTCTTTTAAGATGGCCTGGTTCGTCACAGTTGAAACATTTGACGTGGTTTGGTACTTCATTATGATTTCTAGAATTCCTGTGATCATTCTTTTTAAAGTTGTTCATCTTTCTGTATTTCAGAAACTTCCGAAAATTCTTTGTCATGAAAGCTATTTCTTCATCATCATCACTTCCGGAGTCTGATCCATCTGTTAATGTATTGAACGCAATTGACTTCTTTTCGAATGCCTTTCTATCTCTTCTTCCTTGCATTTGTACTTCGAACGACATTAGATTTCCAATCAATTCTTCAATCTTTAAAGTACTGATATCATTTGCTTCTTCGATTTCAAGAGATTTCTGATCCCATTCCGGAGTAAGAGAATTTAGAATTTTTCTGACTTGATCTTCTTCGGTAATTTTATTTCAATGATATTAGAGAATGCACAATCTCCTGAAATCTACTATACATATCCGAAATGGACTAATTAGAATTCATTTAGAATAATTGAAATTGGTTTGTGAGTATGGATATCTTGGTCTGTTTGACTTTGCTTGTTCCTTCATGAGTAACTTGCAAAGTTTTCCAGATATCATATGCAGACTTATAAACAGATACTTTATTGAATTCATTCCTATCAAGTGAACAAAATAAAAAACTCATGGCTTTGGAATTATTTTGTACAATAGTATTTTGCTCAGCAGTCCACTGTGCAAAACTAGTTGTGGGTTCAGAATATTCAGTTTGTGTGATATTCCAAGTGTCTAATCCTATTGACTATAAATATATTTTCATTCTACATGCCCAATATGCATAGTTACTGCCATTAAAAAGTGGTGGTCTGGCAGTAGACTGACCCTCTACAAATGAAATAGTGATAGTGTTAACAGAACCAGTGTTGGTAGCCATTTTTAAAACTTTTCAAAATTCAGATTATGAAAGCTTTGAAAACCAAGATCTGATACCAAATGTGAGAAATGTGGATTACAGATCTTAAGGCTGGAATAACACTAGAGGAGGGGGGAGAATAGTGTTTTATGGATTTTTTAAATCTTTTTGAATTTTATTCAATTTAAACACCAACAAATGCAATTCACAAACATAGATATAATCATAGAATCAGACACAGATGCAAATACTAAATAAAAGCAGTAAAAGAAAGAACACACCAGGATTTTATACTGGTTTGGAGTTACCCTACATCCAGTCCCGTACAATCGTATGGATTTCTTATCAAAATAATCTCCTAGATTACACCCTCGGTTTCAAGGCTACGAAGTACACCCTCATGTATTCGAGTCCAGGACAAACTCTCTTGATTTAACCAGGATACAAGATCACCTAATTGATTTTCGGGGCTACAATCACACCCAATTGATTTCAAGGCTCAACCGCACCTTTTACTCAACAGTTTGATTTACAAAAGATTCTATAACTCTGAATAGCACTGAGATCTTATGGAGAGAGTGGCAGAGAATCAAACAAGAGATAATTAAGTTTGATTCACTTGGTATTTTGGTAGAGTATAGTTTAGGATTCTTTAGAATAAATGTGGAAGATGAAGAGGAGAGAAAATAAATGAAATTTGATAAAAATTCGTTTAGAACTTACTGGTATTTATTGTAGAGCAACAGCCAAATCTATTTGTGAAAGGATACGCGAATAGACACTTCTTTTGAAAATCTGAAATTTGAAAATAAAGGACACCATGTCGACATGGGGTTTGAGGGATGTCGACATGCTCAAGGCAAATTGATGTTTTGATTTTCTTATTAAAATTGGTTTCTATAATTTGTCAAAACAATTTCTAAACTTTGTAAATATATTTAAACATATAAAAGAGTTTAGAAAATAATTTTTAATATATATAATCTTAATCTATAAAGTGATTTAAAATCTGAGTATATAAATATTTTAAAGCTAAATATTTAAAACAAGAGATGGTTTAAAAACAAGGACAATTTTGAAATCAAAATATTAAAAATGATAAAAATAGTTTTGTGGCTAAAATATTTCAAACAAGAGAGATGTCTTTTCGAAAAGAAAGTTTTGAAAACATTTTTAAAAAACAAGAGATATATTTTTGAAAAACATTTTAATAAAATTAGTGGATATCAAAATAGGACCACTATATGTTCCACTAGATATTGTTGTGGGTTCCATCCCACTAGGGTTACATCCCTTTAACAGGCTCGAAGTGGATTCCATTCCACGAATAAATTTCGAATAAAGATGTAAGTGCTTTCAAGAAGTTTTAACATAATTCTAGACTAACTACATTATCTTGTACTGTTTGAAATCTTGAACTCTTGATAACTTGATTTCTTGATACTCATGAGTCTTTAATCTTGATATCTTCGATCTTTAAATTCATCAGTCTTGTATCTCTATACTATATAGTCTTCATTCTTGGTACCTGCATGTTTATATTCTGCATATACATATATATCTAGACCATAACATTAGTATTTATATTTTGTAACAAGTCCTAAGGTTGTTGTCATCAAAACCATCATCTCAAGGACTAACGGTTATTATTTATAAATACCTTTATTAAATAATAATAACATAACTTGAAAATCATTCATAAACTTTAAACCCCAAATTGATTTAAGAATTGAAGTTAATTCAAAAACCATACTTTACAAATTCAAAAGGGGACTTAACAATCCCAATGGTACTAATTTTGTTTCCCTTTTTATTTCAATTTGATTTCTAGGTCACATAAAAGTTATTTACACAAAGCAACATATATGTAAATAAAATCCATAACCAGCGGGGAATAACATGTCAATATAAAACACTGGCATATACATGTTTAAATAACATAATAGCAAGATGGTGATTTATACTACTAAATAGATGTCCAAACAATTCACTACTTATAGCAGAATGAGAATTTATTCTACTAAACAAATGTCCACATAATCAACAATTGCACTATAGTAGAATGAGGATTTATTCAGCTATTAGATGTCCAAACAATCAAATAATTAATTTATTACAAAACAGGGATTTTATTCCATTAACACATGTCCAAATAATCAAACAATCTACATTATAACTCATTTACATTTGCTTGGCTACTTAATGGTATCAACACTTGAATCCCTTATGTTCAAAAACTATTCTTAGTAAAAGAAAGTTCCTTTTAAACAAATTGATTTTTGGAAAACAAAGCAATTATAAAACTTAAACGCTTTCAAAAATAATTAGTTACAAGTCAAACCCTTTATTAAACCATAATTAAACTTAATTAAATCTTAACTTAATTTAATTAATTATTCAAAGATAATTAAACCTTAAATAAATAATATATTATAAATTTAAACCCATAATTAATTTATAAATAAAAACAATTAAAACACTTGATTAATAATTAATGCTAATTAACTCTATATTTAAATAATAATTAAATTAAAAATAAATTATATACTTAACTCATAATTAATTAAAAATTAATCTTGCTTAATAAATAATTTGTTAATTATTAATCTTACTTTTAAAGATAATCAATTAGTACTAATCTTCACTTAATTAAAAATAATAAACCTTGTTTAATACTTAATTAATTATCAATTACCAAACTTAATTAGTTAAAAATTAATTAATAAATTCTTAATTAACTATCTAAAACATTATTCTTAAGTTTATAAAATATTTTTTTTTTAAAACACTTTAAATAAAAGCTTAAATTTTTCCAAAAATCAAACTTTTATCGAAACTGCATCCATAGCGACTATCGCTATGGATGTCATAACTTGAAAATGTTTTTTGGTTTTCCACATTGAAAACTTAACACTTAAGAACTTACTAACTTTTCAAAAATAAAGTAAATGCTTTATAAAATTAATACAAAATTTGAAAAACTTGAAACATTTTTGATTTTGGAAACACATAATCAAGTTATCAACACAAGAATTTCAAGTCGACTAACCATGCAAAAGTGTTGTCTTTCTAAGCATATAACCACATACTCATGTTCATATCATACAAGCATATGACAAGCCACAAACACAAGCAAAAGCTAAACTTTACATCATCCATCACATGAAGGTTATAACTTGCAATTTACTAACTTCACTTAACATTCACTACAATTCCAAACGATCAACCAACAATACAAATAAGATCTCATATATGCACATCACCAATATGATATATCTTCAACAAAATCAATGCAAACCAATTTGCAAAAATATAAAGGTCAAAACTTGTTTTAAAAAAAAGAGTTTTGCTCACCAAAACCTTAGGAAAACAAACCAAACGATTCCCGAGCTCCTACCCATCACTAGATCCATACATTAGACTTTGAAAAATGGAAATTTGGTGGCCTTAAAGGATTATATAGGCTCAACCATGGTGTCGTGGAGTGGTGTAAGGGCTTGTTTTTGAAGTAAGAAGATGAAGGAAGGAAAATAAAGTGTTTAAATAAGTTTAGAAAACGATTTAAAGTAAAAGTTTGGATTTTTTATAACTTTAGAATTTGAGATGGAAGCCATTAGAGTGGTTTTAGAACTTGGAAAAGAAACAAAAGAAGCTTTGAAAAAATGAAAAAGTGAAAACGAACATGAAAAAGAAAATGAATAAATGTTTTATATAAAATTAAATAATGAAATTACTAAACTACCCCTAGGGTACATGTCCTTCACAACATGAATGCCACATTACCCCCTATGTCCCTTCCCTTTTTCCATGAGAAAACATGCACTAATGCCTAAGTACAAATTTTTAAACATGTTTTGTACTTAAGTTGATAAAATGTCACATCAATGTTTAACTTAACTTAATTAAATTGTTTAAACCTTTTTATATTTTCTTACACAATATTATATAATTAGTATATGTGTGTTTATTGTAGGATCGATTTCACCCTAGAGGGGAGGTGAATAGGGTGATACTAATAATTATAAAAATTTAATGCGGAAATATATAAAATAATTGCAGCATAGATAATAGCAGAATAATAAAAGCAGAAATAGAACAACACAGATTTACCCAGCTTCAGCAAAACCCTACCTACGTGCTGCCCCCAAGGTTTCTACTAGAAATTAAGTAGTCAGACGCTTACACACGTAAACTTGTGACACCCGCTATCGACTAACCTAACTCTACGCTCAAAACCCTACTACAACTCAGCCACTGAGTTGCGAATTCTTGAACTACACCACCGTAGTTCGTCCCCTTGTGACACGACTAGAATTTTACAAAAATTTGAAAGTAAATTGCAAAAAGAAAAACAACTTAAAACACAAAACCCTAGATTAAAAATATAAGCCCAAAATCAATTAATCCGGCCTAACATAAAAATAGTGATAAACAATATCCCTCTTTTCCTTTTATATTTCCGGCCGTATCCTCTTTGTGAAAATGGCGCTTCCTTGTTCCTCTTCATTTAAAATTAGGGCTTCATGATTTTCTTTGATGCCGCCGCTTGGTCGTTGATCGATCTTACTATCGAATCTCAATTCAGTTTGATGCTTCTTCGATTTTTGTTCTTTGCTTAGCTTCGGCTGCTTCAAATTGTCGAGATTGAATGATCCGTGAATACCTTTTATTAATTATTGGTTATTCTCGACTTTGATTCGAGTTTAATGATTTATTGCTCTCTGTTTTGCTTGAACTCGAATACCCTATTGCCGATGATGTTAATGGGTTTTTATAGGGTTTAATTCCCTAAATTTTAGTTCGATTGAAATCGTCTGATATTTTAGCTCGGCCGTTCGATTTTGCTTGAATACTTGCGATTAATCTTGACTGGTTCATTTGTATACACGTAACCGATACATTTTATTTGTTTGAGTCGGTTCCTTCGATTCTTCCTTGGTCATCACGGCTTTGATTCTTTGGCATTTTGACTTGACTTGGTTATTTTTGCATTTGCTTTGAGTTATTTCATTTCCTGGTCTGTGTTGCATTGTGTGGTGAGTTGCTGTCTTGTTTGCATACAGTTGGGTTCCTTTAGAAGCTGACATGTCTGAGGCTTTTTCTATTCATGCATGTTGTCATTGGACTTGTGAGTCTGGCCATTTGAGGTTTTGTTTGTTCTTGAAGTCACCACTGTTGACATGTGCATTTTGGTTTCTCTGACTAGTCTGAGTTAAACCTAGCTTTGGCTCGGGTTTGACCTTGTGCTCATGTCATAACTTTATTTTTATTGCAATTGAGTTGAACCTAGCTTTTGATTGGGTTTGACCTTGTGCTCACCTGTCCCTGCAATTTTATCAAGTGTATATCAGTGTGTACAGCCTTGTGGCATGTACAGTGATACACTGTGCATGTCACAAGCTGTTCGTGTAAGATGAATTCAAAATAAATATGATGACGAACAACCCAAATAACTAAGGCAAATAACATTTTCAAAATACACATTTTATTTTACACTGCATAAATATTCTTTTTCAATTTTACTGCGTCAGTGTTTGTTTTGTAGATAATTCAGATGCTGGATTCAAGTTGGAATAGAGTTGAAGATCAAATAAGAGTGAATGAGTGATATGTAGTGAGGAAAGTTATGTAAATTGAAATGTATTGTAATTGAAATTTTGTATATATAGTGAGAGCACAAATTTGTATTATTCAAAATTGTAATAAAATATTTGTTTGAATAAAATATCTGTTTGAATTTAAATTATGTGCTATTTATTTTATCCAGTAAATATTTATTTAATTATGTGAAAAATAAAATAGTACAGTAACAAATACATTTAAATGAATATATATATATATGTTTATTATCATCAAACAAAAATCATATACTTGCATATTCAACAATCTCCCCCTTTTGATGATAACAAACATTTATTTAAGATTTTGAATTTGTTAAATGTATTTGATCATTCTATTTGCTCTCCCTATTTGAATGCTCCCTCTTTAACAACTAAACTCCCCTTTCATATATGAATGAAAATAAATATTAATATGCAAATGAACCTAGATGCAAATAGAAAATACAAAATAAAATATTTGACCTTTATTTGCCAAAATCTTAACTTTTATCTCCCTCTTTTGTTATCAGCAAAAGAGTAATAGTGTTAGAAAAATAGGGATAAAGTGATATACATTAATACAACACTAATACCCAATCGAGTATTAATATTAAATTTCAATAAAAAATCAAAAACAAAAATCATAAATACTCTATTAGGCGCATATTCCACTTTAGAATAATAGGGATGATGTAAAACCATATAGCTGTGTCTATTTGTGGTATATTTATATCGGGAATTTGAATATCTACTAACCATGCATAACCGTTAGGACTTTTAAATGAGATTAGTAGTATTCCAAATTTTTGTAAAAAATAAGAATTCAAGTATCTTCTAACCACGCATAACCGTGAGGACTTTTAAATGGGATTAGAATCAACTTGTCTATTTAATAATCAATTTTGATATGCGTTCCATACATGCATAACCATAAGGACTTTGAAATGAGCATGAAAGCACATAATCAAAAATTCCAAGTAATTCACACATGCATAACCGTGAGGACTTTTAAATGAGAGTGAATACTTAGGATGTTTTTATTGCTAAAAATAAAATAAAATGAAAACGAATAATTTCCCGTTTGAAATACCACATATTGACATACTATATTGGATTTTGATTAATGATGGTCGTTAGAAATATGATAGAATAGAGATGGTCATGAAATTTTTACCAAACAAGAGTTATTATAAATCTTGTTTAAATTTTTAAGGAAATTTACTAAAGTGGAAATTAGCCACAAGGGCCTTTTTAGCAAGTGCAATTAGTTTTTAAGACACACAACTAAAATAATTACTTTTAAGGACAAAATGCAAAATAATTATTTTTCAAGGTTTAAAAACCTATGAAATTATGTCCTTGAAAGTAATTGGACTGCTGACTTTGTCCTTAAAAGTAATTATTCTGCTGATTTTGGCCTTGAAATTAATTTTCGTGGATGTGTGTTCTAGAAACTAATTGGACTGCAAAGTTTGTCCTTCTAGTGAAATGCCCTTTTACTAAATATACTGTCTCAAGTTATAATATATGATTTATATCAACACTCATCACAGTTTCAATCACTATTTATCTTTTCGATAATCGGTAGGGAGTCAGATTAGTTAATGTAGTCATTTAAGATCAAATCCAAAAATAATTATAAAATTAAATTTTCTAAAATGAGTAATCTGAAACAAGGTCAACAAAAACTATTTTCTTAAAGGGGTTTTATAAGAAAAATGTCTGCTAATTTGAAAATCAGTTGAAATGAAAAAAATATGCAGATATTTTCTTTGAAAATGTGATGCAAATTCAACATAAAACTCGTTCCACTAATACTTTTTCTATCAACTAGGCTACCAGCGTAACCTACATCTGAATTCCCCTTTAACTCAAGGTTATCATTAGATAGATATCAAAAATTAAAATAAGTGAAAATCAATTTTCTGTAAGGGGGTTTTGTGAAAATGACTTCAAGTTGAAAATCAATATAAATAATCAAATAATTGCAAAATTGATTTTAACATGAGATGATATTAGATACCACTTGTATTTGAGATATTCATGGTGATATATAGTGGTATATAAGAAGAACGTGTACTCCTCAACACTTAAATTTTTTAGCACGTCCATTTATATCAAGCACAAATAAAGTAATCAAAATTGAGCAAAAACACACATTCAGAAAAATTCGCAAAAGCAGTTTTTCTTGTTATTCCTAAGTGAATCACAAAAAAAATTATAGCATTATCAGTTAGCTTTCTAGAACTTCAAGAATAAATCAAAGTTGAGATGTTCAAGATATGACAAAAGTATTTCAACAATGTCGATCAAAACATAATTAACAATATGTGAACAAAATTAAGTTGAGAGATCATACCTCACTTTCCTTTGATGTCGTGATATCCAAAATGTGATGATCTCCATCTAAATCTTATAGGCTAAGGAACATTTAAATTTTAGTTATCAATCACTTAGAACAACTCGAAATCTATCTCCATCAAAGTTGTTCCTTAGCCCTCTTGTGTGTCTAAATTTTGGAGAAGGCAAGTGGTCTAACTAAGGATGTAGGACCACTATTATTATCTATTGAACTCTTTGGCACCCAAATTTGTCTATATAAGAAACCGTTAGCATCTACAATTGTACCCTTGGGAATCCAAATCTGTTTAAATTTCAAACCATTTATATTCGTACCTTTTGGAATCCATATTTGTTCAACGGTTTTGTGTTTGTATATATTTCGACAATTATTCTTGCCATGTCCAATATTTTCACACTTTACGTATTTGGGTATCACACTTTTCCCCTTAACAGTGTTATTAGTTGTTTGTTCATATTTTGACACTTTTGCAAATCCAAATCCATTCCTTTTGTTCTCCAAGAGTTGATTTTCTAAGAGTATATTAAATGATTTAACTCTAGTGAAAAATTTCCGAGTAACCAACTCAAGTTTATTAACTTTGGATTTCAAAAGTTTATTTTCATTTATTAGCTTCGAACAACAACTAATGGTACTATCTCTCTTTTCAAAACTAATCATTTTTAATCGCATATTTTCATTTTGAAGCTCTATAATTTTATTCTCAATTTCTAGCATCTCAGTTTCAAAAGATTGGAGTTTTTTAAATTCAATTTTTTCAAAATCCTTAATTTTTTCAATCTCCTTTTCAAACTCGTGATTTAATCGAATAATTTTAGGTTTGCTCAAAATTACATTTTCTTTTTCAAGGGTTTTGAAATTTCATTGATTTCATTTAATTTCTTTTCAATAATCGCACATTTAGAAAATTTTGACTTCTTAAAGCTATCTAACTCTTTTTGCAAAATGTTGTTTTTACAAATCAACCCAGTTTTGTTTTTCTTCCTCATTAAAATTTTGTTTTCTAACTTTTGAAAGTTTTCATGAAAACGTGCAAATTCTTTTTCGTGGTCCAAACAACTTTTGCAGTTAGAACTTTTATTTTTCTTAATATTTTTAAGCTCATTTTCCAAATCATTATTTTTCTGATGAAGTTTAGCTTGTTCCCTTTCCAACTTATTATTTTTCAACTCAAGAGCTTTATTATTTTCAATTAATTTTCGGCACAAGAGAACTAAATCATTGAATGGAAAATCACTTATCTCATCGGCTATTGAATCTTCATCACTACTGCCTTCTTCCAATCCTGTTAAGCACGTTTCTTTAACCAAGTCGATTGTGGAGGATTTCTCATCGTTGTTGACTTTTGCACTATATATTGCATCAAAATTATTCCAGATTTCTTGTGCATTTTCACAATGAGAGATAAAGTTAAAATTATCTTGATTAATATGAGAATATAGTATATGCATAGCAAGAGCATTAATCAAAGTATTTTTCTCATCTATTATATCACACCTATTTTCAATAATATCCCAACATTTAAAATTAACAGATTTTAAATAAAATTCCATTTTTAATTTCCAATTTAAAAAATATGTTCCATCAAAAATAGGAGGAATAATACCGGACCGACCCTCGGCAAAAGTATTATTAAAAGAATCCATTTAAAAAATAAAAATTTTAAAACAATAATTTGTTTTTGAAAAATCAAAATTTTTAAAACAAAAATTGGCTTTTGTTCCTAGCTCTGATACCACTTGTAGGATCTATTTCACCCTAGAGGGGGGAGGGGTGAATAGGGTGATACTAATAATTATAAAAATTTAATGCAGAAATATATAAAATAATTGCAACACATATAACAGCAGAATAATAAAAGCAGAAATAGAACAACACAGATTTACCCAGTTTCGGCGGAAAAACTATGCCTATGTGCTGCCCCCAAGGTTTCTACTAGAAATTAAGTAGTCAGACGCTTACACACGTAAACTTGCGACACCCGCTATCGACTAACCTAACTCAGCCACTGAGTTGCGAATTCTCGAACTACACCACCGTAGTTCGTCCCCTAGTCACACGACTAGAATTTTACAAAAATTTGAAAGTAAATTGCAAAAAGAAAAAAAACTTAAAACACAAAACCCTAGATTAAAAATATAAGCCGAAAATCAATTAATCCGGCCTAAAATAAAAGTAGTGATAAACAATATCCCTCTTTTCCTTTTATATTTCCGGTCGTATCCTCTTTGTTAAAATGGCTGCTTCGTTGTTCCTCTTCGTTCAAAATTAGGGCTTCGTGATTTTCTTTAAGGCCGCCGCTTGGTTGTTGATCGATCTTACTATCGAATCTTAATTTAGTTTGATGCTTCTTCGATCTTTGTTCTTTGCTTAGCTTCGGCTGCTTCAAATTGTCGAAATTGAATGATGCGTGAATCGGTACGTAAATGCCTTTTATTGATTATTGGTTATTCTCGACTTTGATTCGAGTTTAATGATTTATTGCTCTCTGTTTTTCTTGAACTTGAATACCCTATTTCCGATGATGTTAATGGGTTTTTATAGGGTTTAATTCCCTAAATTTTTGTTCGATTGAAATTGTCTGATATTTTAGCTTGGCCGTTCGATTTTGCTTGAATACTTGTGATTAATCTTGACTGGTTCATTTGTATACACGTAACCGATACATTTTATTTGCTTGAGTCGGTTCCTTCGATTCTTCCTTGGTCATCACAGCTTTGATTCTTTGGCATTTTGACTTGACTTGGTTATTTTTGCATTTGCTTCGAGTTATTTCATTTCCTGGTCTATGTTGCATTGTGTGGTGAGTGGCTGTCTTGGTTGCATACAGTTGGGTTCATTTTGAAGCTGACATGTCTGAGGCTTTTTGTATTCATGCATGTTGTCATTGGACTTGTGAGTCTGGCCATTTGAGGTTTTGTTTGTTCTTGAAGTCACCACTGTTGACATGTGCATTTTGGTTTCTCTGACCAGTCTGAGTTGAACCTAGCTTTGGCTTGGGTTTGACCTTGTGCTCATGTCGTGACTTTATTTTAATTGCACTTGAGTTAAACCTAGCTTTTGATTGGGTTTGACCTTGTGCTCACCTGTCCCTGCAATTTTATCAAGTGTATATAGGTGTGCACGACCTTGTGGCATGTACAGTGATACACTGTGCATGTCGCAAGCTATTCGTGTAAGATGAATTCAAAATAAATATGATGACGAAAAACCCAAATAACTAAGGCAAATAACGTTTTCAAAATACACATTTTATTTTACACTACACAAATATTTCTTTTTCAATTTTACTGCGTCGGGGTTTACTTTGCAGATAATTCAGATGCTGGATTCAAGTTGGAATAGAGTTGAAGATCAAATACGAGTGAATGAATGATATGTAGTGAGGAAAGTTATGTAAATTGAAATGTATTGTAATTGAAATTTTGTATATATAGTGAGAGCACAAATTTGTACTATTCAAAATTGTAATAAATATTTATTTGAATAAAATATCCGTTTGAATTTAAATTCTGTGTTATTTATTTTATTCAACAAATATTTATTTAATTATGTGAAAAATAAAATAGTACAATAACAAATACATTTAAATGAATATATATATATATATATATATTTATGTTTATTATCATCAAACAAAAATAATATACTTGCATATTCAACATGTATGCAAAAGTTTACACAACATTTCAAACAACTTTTATATTATGAAATGTCGAAAATTCGAAAAACGGTTTCCCGCCACATTTCCTGTTTTTCATCGAACTAAATATTTTTGTAAACCAAATTTAAAATTGAATTTTCTATTATTAGTTATAAATTAAAAGAGGGCTATTTTAATTATAAAAACCATTATTTGAATATTTAAATTAATTAAATATTCACAAACCGAAGCAATAAAATTCCGGATCGTTATAGACTATATGTTACATAAGTATGAAATCAAAAGGTTAAAGAACTACTAGAACAAAGAGTTTAAAATAAAAATACACAAATTTATAAAAAAATTAAGTTTCTTGGAATAACCCAGGAATAACCTTAGACTAGTGCACCGGTGGACCGGTGGTCTACATCGATGCAATGGTCACTAAGAAAATTTGGAGAAGTTAAACCTAGACCTATTTTATGCGTAATGCCTATTTTAAAAGGCTCTTGCCAAATTCCCGGAGTTTATTTGGTATGAGTAAAGGGGTAAATTATGTAACCTAGCGTAAGTGGTAATGTGAGTCAGTACACGAATATTGTATTTTGTAGAGGGTCGAAGTTCATAAGTTATGTGACCTAGTTTGTAGTTATTGATTTGGAATTAGTGGAAATGGGAGGAAGTCATGACTCTGGATGTTGTGGGTTGGCTACAACACAATTATTATTAGGTATACCGGGTTTCACGGTTTGTCTAATGTGAATATTAGGCTCAAGTCCCTAATAAGTTTCAAAATACACAAAAACCCCAGTAAAAAGAGTATGTAAATTAGGTCCCTAGAATTAAGTTACTAAGTAATTGCATATAGTTATACAATTATTCACTGAATAATTGCAGACATTTATGCAATTATATCCAAAAGTTGCATAAATTTATGCAATTTTTTCGGTGAATAATTGCAGAAATTTTCGTAATTTTTTGGTGAACAATTGCGGAATTTTCCGTAATTTTTTGAAAAAATCGCGGAAATTTCTGCAATTTTTCAGCGAATTATTGTGGAAATGTCTGTAATTTTTTGATATAATTGCATAAATGTCTGCAATTATTCACTGAATAATTGCATAAGTGTATGCCATTATTCGATAACTTAATTCTAGGGACCTAATTTACAAACTTTTTTTTACTGGGGTTTTTGTGTATTTTGAAACTTATTAGGGACCTGTGCCAAACTGTCCCTTGTTTAATTTACCTATGGTAAGACTATACAACTTACCGTATGGACGAATGTGAATTTAGTCACCTCACTTCAGAATGAATATAACAACACAACTATCTGATACCTTCTGAAAATGAATTATAATATGCCAGTTTATCATTTTTGATCATATTATGAAACAATTGTAGTAAATTATAAATTCAGTTATATTCACTCACTAGAGTTTTTCTCTGAACCCTCCTCTCCAACATATTTTCCTTGTTTGTGATACGTGACAAGTTAACGGAGATAGGTTGGATTATGATGACATTGGACGTTCGGGTGACAAAGACGTGTTATATATAGTATTATTATATATATGTGATAATAAGTATATATATGTAAGATATTAGTTGTATTATATGAATTTGGGTTTGTATTGTATATATTGATGACATATGGAACTATGTATGGATTTGTTTGGAAATGACATAGTGTTATTTGATTATTATATTTTATGTCCCTTCCGTTGAGAGTTTTGAAAGACAAAATAGATAGTTTCTATTTTTTTTCTTATATTAATCACCTTCACTTCCCTGGTTAAATTTATTATTTTATTTCAAAACCCAAGGTATGAAAATAGCGGGTTGTTACATTTGGTATCATAGAAAAACTATAGGATTAGGCACATAGGATATTGCTTATTTGTAATTGTATTATATAGATAAAAGAAGTATAATGTATATGTCCTTTTACCAATCTAGTATATTATATGATTTTGTGGGAAATTACTAATGGAACACATTTTTCAAATTCCTAAGGTTGAGTAACTCCATAAAGGTGACTGGAGAAATGGATGTAGTTGGAGCTATAGCTAGGCCAGATACATTGAACATTCCTGGCGTGAACATCCCGATCTGGTTCTGCTGCAAGGTGCAAGCCTTGAGTCAGGCTAGAGAGACTCCAATTGTACCTACTACTACTACAACTACTGAAGTTCCCCTTCGTCAACCACCTACTGGCAATTTCATCAAGGAGTGTAAGGACTTTACCAGCTTAATTAGGTGGAAAGATTCTTAATGGAACTGAGACTTAAATGGAGAATAAGGCATGGTTAGGCACAAGTGAGGAGATATTCACATTATTAGGATCACATGATGTGGAGAAGAAGCGTTTAGCCGTACGTCATTTGAAGCAAGAAGCTGGTGTGATGTGGCAGACTTTTACAGTAGAGATGAATGAGAGAAATGTCATTTGAGATATATTCAAGAGGAAGTTTGAGGTGAAGTTTGTTTCTAAGGTGGAGAAAGGATGTATGTTAGAGAAGTTATCAACCTGAAGCAGGGTAAGATGAAGGTTTTTGAGCATGTAAACAAGTTTACCGAATTATCAAGATTTGGGTATAAGCTAGTTAATAACATGTTCAAAAAGGCAATGAGATTTGCTGATGGATTGAATGCACCACTGAGGGAGATGGCATTAAACCAAGTATCACATGGAGCTATCTATGATACTACACCAAAACAGGTGATTCCCAACGAGTATAACTGTCGTAAACAGTTTCAGCAACGCTTATTAGCGTCGCTGTAGGGGCGTCGCAATTTATTGCCAACGCTTATAAGCGTTGGGGAGTTTAGTTTCCCAACGCTAATAAGCGTTGGAAGGTTGTATTCGCCAACGCTTATAAACGTTGGTGTATATTATTTAGCAACGCTTATAAACGTTGGCAAATTAACCATCCAACATTGTTTAATTTTCTATGCTGACGCTTATAAGCGTTGGTAAATTTTAATTGCCAACACTTATAACGCTGAAATATTTTCATTCTCAATATAGTCAATTATTTTAACATTAATAAACAATTAATAACTAACATGATATGCATTATTATACTACATTCAATAGGAATCCAAAATTTACAATATTCATGATCAAATAACAACATAAATTTCATAGTCAACTACTTCATAACAATGTCAACTACTTCATATACATTTGCTTTTACGTCTTTTACATCTTTTACATCTACATTTTCTTCTTTTGTTACAAAAAAAGAATTTTGAACTGCTGCAAACCAAAGCCTGCACAGACCACACACCCTTCATCTGTCAAACATCAGTGCCACTGTCAAACTTGACCACTATCATCACATATCACCATATCATTTCCACCTCCTTCTCCCCTTCAATACACTGCCTTTTATTTCATCTTACTACCAATCAACGTTGCTACCACTCTTGCTACCACTCAACATCTTGCTACCACTCAACAGTGCTCCTCCTACTACCACGCTGCACTAGTTCAGCCAGTCTTCACCATCTGCAAACCAAACCCGATCATCCACAACTTGTCCACACTTCATTACCTCTCTACCTTCAACTACAACATCATCCCCTACTTCCCACTCACTTAACTGACCACCTTCATCATTCACAACTTCAATTGCCACTGACTACTCCTTACTGACTTCAACTTCATCATTCATAACTCATCATTCATCATTCCCACTTTAATCTTACATACACTTCATATCAACCACTTCATATTCATCATACACTGCAATTTCAATCTTACAACAGTGCACCACTGATACAACAGTGCACCACTGTTTGTCCATCACCATTATTTGCAATAACATCATAACTGTTTGTCCATCACCACTGTTTGCTCATCTCCAAACTGACTCCATCACAACAGTACATAAATAAATTGAACACCTGTTCACCTGTTCAATACATCTTCATATCAACCATCTATTCATCTGACCTATTCGAACCATTTCAATACATCTTCATATCAACCATTTCAATACATCTTCCCTCTGACAATCACCACCACAGGCACCGCATCCTCCCTTTGACAATCACCATCACCTGTTCGAGCCCTTAAACCACCTGTTTGAGCCCCTACCACCTCTGAAACAACAAACAGTTCATCTACTTGAAATTTCCAAAACCATCACTCGAAATTGAACAACCATCCATTCACCTAACCATTCACCAATTGCCTCCACCATTTCCCACTGATGCCTACCACAATTTCCCCAGAACATCATACTGCAATACAGCTCCATTTCATCACTGTTAAAACCAAATTTAATCAACATTAACTAAACAATAAATTAAAACAAAGTTAAAATTAACTTTTTATTTCTTACTAAAAAAAACAAATTTAATCATACCACTTTTTATTTCTTACTAAAAAAAACGTTCCTCCTTCGCAAATGAATGAATTTGTTCACAAGTTGTCGCCTCCACATAAAATACAATGTTTCTTCCATTTAGTTTTGAAACTTGGTACACTGTTAACGCTCAACCATTGCACACGAATCATCTAATCAATATACGCCTTTGTCCTCACTTGCATTAATGGATGTGTACATTTCTTGCGTTCCTTAAAAGTTTGTTAAACAACAACCTAACAACCGACCTATTAAAGGACAATTGCGTGCATGTTGTTTAACGATATAATAGGCTACGTACATCTGGATAATTAAAAGGATGTATTGTTTAAAATGAACTTATATGGTACATATACTTTAAAAGATGTATATTCTGAACTTAGCTCTAACTGCATTATTATTATTATTATCAATATTGTGACATATACATACATCCATACATATATATATTAACACACATACATATATATATTATCAATATTCTGCTATTTATGCTTCAGGAAATTTGCATCGCTAAAACTTTATAATGCTGATAATAATGACATGGTCATACTGTGGGGAAAAGGCAGCCAACAATTGGCAGAGAGGGGTGGATACCGTCGCAACTAACGCTCTGAAACTGAATTCACTTGACATGCAATCACTTTCAGTTTCAGGCAAAGGAATATCAACCATGTAGCTCTGAATTGAAATATTTCTAACCAATTTAAAATGCTTTCATTTCTATGAACTCTGATGTAGAAATTTTTAATGTGCACGATTAAGAAACTCTATATCAATACGAAGAGATCTTTGTGGTCACTAAAAAATAGATCTACAATCGATCAGAAGATGATGAAATGACAGGGAAAACAACAACAAATCAAATTGCCCTAGTCGAAAAAAGTATTAACCTGAAGCCTTGCCGTAGTCGATTGCGAACTGGAGCCTGCCGTCGCCAAAGGTGAAGCCTGCGAATTGGAGAATGAACGTCAGAATTAAATTACTTTTAAGCGATCTTGAATAATAAGTAAAAATGAAAAGGAAGAATACGACTACATTATACATTTATAAGTCTAAAAATCCCAAAACCAAAAAGGATCAAAAGATGATCTTGTACACATAACCACCCATTTCAAAATCTCTATTATAAGTGAAGGCTAGATGTCATAAGATATATGTTATTTTACATGTTGTGAACCCATGAATTCAATTTGAGAACTTTTTCCACTGATCTTACTTAAATATAATCTGCAAGTTGAATAGTCACTAACAAATTATTAGCATCATCTTTTTTATTTTAATCTGTTGCACGTGATAAAAAATTTGACAGTGTTGTCTAGTCTTCTATAATCATATCGATAATAGCTTATTTTTACAATAATTGAAACCTTGAATTATTTACAAATATGAATTTTAATATTAAATTACTAAACATAAAGAAAATGAACATGTATAAGAAGTGCCCAATCACCACACTCCTCATCCCTGTTTGGTACCATGATACCAAGGCTTTGCTTAATGTATCTAATAGCCAAAACATTTGTATTAGATATATTATTTCAAATAGAAATTCAGCTAACATAACATAGGGAACAAATATGAGAAAAGGACATGACTTTGTATACTACAAAATCCAAATTTAATGCGACTATTTTTAGACATATACGTAACTCACTTGTACTAAGAAGAAAGAGGTCATCCTCATTATCTTGTTAATCTACTAAATGGAGTAAAATACCTATAATAAGAATCAAAAATCAAATAGAATAAGCAACTCCACGCAAACCCTATCAAGCTTAATATAGAAAAAGGAGGTTTTTGGTGTTGTAGATTTCCATCAATCCACTTATCTAAAAATATAGTAGTTCTAAGAAAAACAATAAAATAAATTCATGACTAACAACCATGGATATGTACGGAAAAAATCCAAAAACTAAAGCTAAAATAACAACAAAATTTAGTAGAACAGGCCCATTTAAAAATCAAAAAACATAATGTTTTACCCTATTTTACTTCCATTACTCACTTTATTTTAAGCATATAGAAAGAGAAAATAATTTGTACATGCACCTTTAGATTTCCATGTTTGCTTTTAAAGAAAGTGAAAGATCTGAATAATGGCTTTGACTCATAATGATTCTAAAAAAACAGTACACATTTTTCAAAGCAAACCATGCTATCCACTAAGTTATCAATTTTAATTGGGGAAAATGAATAAAAACATATTAAGAACAAAGTCTAAGTTTGGATCCAAAAGACAAATATAAAAAATATTAATCCCCTATAACTATGTGGATAATAAATTACCAAATTCAAAAGTATTAAAATTTTATCTATTTATTTAATAACTTGTGACATTAAAACTAATTTGAATGTTTTAAAATTTTTAGAAAAAACCCCGACGTAACTAACAGTGGATGAACTGATGATTAGTTCTAGAGAAATCAAGATGTACACATAAATCATTGTCCCAATAGAGAACCGATTATTCAATTGATTAATTCGATCTAGATGAACTGAGATATCATTATGCACAACTATACTATTGTATGATCCTAACAACTGTAAAATCAGTGAAATAGTCGAGTACCTGAAACATACGGAGTTGCGAGAAGCAGAGGTTTGATTACAACAAAACGGAAAGATTTAGATAATTCAGCTAGTTATTATTAGGCCATGAATTCTACTTCTTATGGCATAAAAGGAAAAAAATGCATTCCATGTCTTATAAGTAAATTCTACAAATCAAGCCACAATATGGAAACAAATGAAGGTAGTAAACAATATAAATTAGGTAATACAATATATTTGGAGGGTCTATAAACACGTGTTTAGTAGGAATAACATAAACTGACATATAGGTTTTGGTAAAGCTGTTAAATACTCAAAATTGGAAATCAACAAAAATGTGCTAGTAATCCAATGCATTATTCAAAATTCATCCATCCCGCATATCTTATAATATTTATGAATTTTTCTTATATCACCAAAATGAAAATCTAATTTCTTCTTATATATAAAATTAAAAATTATAGAACTTATTGTATACTTTATATTTAAAAGAATAAACGGCGAAAATGGACATAAAATTAGCAGGCATATTAAAACCAAGATGAAATACAATAAACATCGTCTAGTCAAGCATGAAAACAAACTATGATTTTCTTTGCAAAAGTTATTCATGAGGTAACTTAAGCATTATAGTAATCCGCCTTACAAAAATTGGTGGTAACATACTACTTTGCTAGCATATAATTATATAGGAAAACATGAATGTATAATAAAAATGCAAATCCACATAATCACTATTAATTTCTAAAATCCAAATAACGCAAAGCATGCACAGTAATTTATGGCTAATCAGTTTCTCATTTGATCTATGAAAAGGAAAGATAAATATCAGTCTTACTTGAATAAACAATCTCATCATTCCTATACACATTTTAGATAGATATAGGTGCCAAAAATAGTTGAGAAACAAAGGTTGAAAAGCTTCTTATGGAAAATGACACAAAAATTGTTAAATCGTTGCCACTTTTACAACTTAAATTCTGAATATTCAAGGTGTGATACCTTACCTTATCAGTTACTTGGAACACGTCATAAACGACATAGTAACATAGAATTGAGAGAGGAGCTTAGATGGCACGATCTGGGAGATGAAATTGTTGAAGGATTGAAATCAGCAAAACAGTCAGTGAATGGGGAAGGGCATTACTTGCCAGGAGTGAACAATGAATGAGGCATAAATTTGGGTCATCGATCTCAAATTGGGGAAGGATTTGAGAAAAGGAGTTGCTTGGTTTGGGGTAAAAAGGAATTAGTCATTTACGGGGAAAAAGTGGCAAAATAGTTAGATTTAGGGTTAAGTTGTAGACGGAGAGTAGGGAAACGATTTGGGGAAAATGCGGCCAGGGATAAGCGCAGGTAGGGATAAGCGTGATATGTTATTCAATTACAATTTTGCCTTAGTATATTTCAATTAACTCCAATTAAACCAAGGCTTTCAACGAAAATAAGTGTCACCGTATTTAAAAGTGTAAATTTTTATTTTCAGTAACACTTATATTGGATAGCGACACTTATTAGCGAGACTAAAATGCAACCCATATAAGTGTCGCCAAATGAAAAAAAAAATGTGTTGCCAAATAACTGTTTTGGTGTAGTGTGAGAATTTGGTCGAATCTGCTTTACTAAATGCTGGGAAGGAAGAGGAAGCTAAGGAGCAACCTAAAAAGGAGATGAAACAGAATAATTTTGGAAAAAGTAAAAGAAATAATCAACAAGGAGGAAAGGATAAGAAGAGAGCAAAATGTTTTAATTGTCGTAAGACTGGACATATCGCAAAGCACTACAGGATGGATCTCTCTAGAGTTAAGTGTCATGGATGCAATCAGATGGGACATATCAAGCCTATTTGCCCAGCATTGAAGAAGGATGAACTTGTAGTTAAGGTGTATGCATTGGAGGCTATTTCTGCTGCCAAAATTGTTCCACTGATTGCTGTAGAGAAGAACAAGTAGATCATAATGGAAGGTTTGTTACTGTTACTTGATTTTCCTATTCGTGCATTGTTCGACACTAGCGCATCTCATTCACTTATCAAGTGCATTAGTAGAAAGTTTAGGCTTAAAGCCTCATATTATGCATGAATTTGTTTCGGTATTGAATCTTGTTAAACAATCGACTACTCTTACTAAGGTTTGCCATGACTAGGAATTGGTAGTTAGTGGTGTGATATTTCATTGTGATGCGTATATGTTAGGATTTACGGGGTATGGATTGAATTTAGGGATGGACTGGATGACATGATATGGGGTAGTGTTGGACTTTGATAGGAGGGTGGTTCGATTGAGGAATGGCGAAGGGCGTGACTTTGTTGTGTGTTGTATGCTTGAAAAGTTTGTGATGTCGAGCTATTTGTGTTCACTTAGTCTATCATAGGATGACTTTCATCTATCCATATTGTGTGAGGATTTCCCGATGTATTTGAAGAAATTTATGGTCTTCTACCCTAATGCAAGATTGAATTCAAGATAGAACTCAAAAAAGATGTTAGGCCTGTTGTGATGCCGCTTAGGCATATGGCTTCTAAAGAAGGAAGGAAATTAGATAAGAAGGTTTCTAAGTTATTGCATAAAGGCTTTATTAGGAGAAGTATTTCGGTGTGAGGAGCACCTGTAGTGTTCGTGTTATCCAGCTTTTGACTAGGCAATATTTGAACAGATTGGATGAATTGAACTTGGAGTTATCAAGGAAGGAAGCCAGAGAGATAGCACAAAAATCCAGGAACCAAACACGAACAAAATCACAAGGCCAATACAAGATCAACCCAAAGCAAGATGATAATGGGACCTCCTAAGTTGGGGATTGGTACCAAGCCCAACCTATGGGTCGGTACCGACTCCTAATTATGCCTCAGGTGAACCCTATCTCCTGCCTACGTGCCCTAATTGATGCCAAAAGCCTATTTCCGAAGTCATTTTGTTGATTCAATGCAATTCTCAATCGATCTCCACGAACATTTGAAACTTCAACTTTGCTTTTCCACAACTTCATCATCTGGACTTGGAAACAAGCTTATATTGGTGCCAACAACAATGAGTAACGAAGCTAACTACAAGATGATCCAAGATGAAGAGTTGAAGATGGCCATTTCGGTATACTTGGGGATCGGTATCGACCCCTACCTATGGATCTGTATCGATTCCTACCAACTGATGATGTGGCACTTGTTTTCTTGGGAAAATTGGTCTAAACCGTGTATAATGGGTAGAAGATATTTTATGCGATATATTAGGCTCCCTACCTCTATAAATAGGAAGGTAGGGCTCATTTTCAGGATCTTTTGGCTCTAGTTCTCTTATTCTCCATATTCTTGTAATTCTAAAACTCTAAGTATTGGAGTTGTTCCAACCCATAAGAACTTGTGCCTCCAATTCAGATATAGGCAATAAAATCTTAAAGTGGACGTAGGCCTTGCTTTTCCGAACCATTATAAATGATTCTGTCTTGCTTATTTCTCATTTTTCATTTACATTTCTTTATATTTTATTCTCTACATAAACATATGGGTGTTTATGCCATTTTTCTTCAAACATTTTGGTGTTTTCACTGAGAACCTATCAGATTCTCAGGCAACTTGGATCCATCATCTACTAATGTACTTCCCGTATCCAAGAGATAGATCTAATTTCTCAACCTTTGAATTCAACAACTCAGATTTGCAACTAGAAGCTTTCTGCTATGGCCCCATCAAGAAGAGACGGTTCCACCAACTCTAGAGCAACTAATGAAGCTGAGAATCAGAATCCTCAACAGGGAGATGGAGTTGTCTAACCTACTCAAAGGAGATCCAGACTCCAACTGACGTCGTGACTTGAATGGAGATGGATAGGATGATGAAGTAGATGGAAGACAGATTCCAGGCTAGTAAGAATGAGATGAATTAGACGATCCAAGAGAGCTTGAGCCTGTGGAGTGAGCTAACACAAAATAGCCGTCGAAGGAGTAGAAGGGACTCTAGTTCTTTATCTAAAAGTTCCTCATCATCTGAGCAATGATGGAGGGATAGGAAGAAGAAAAGGTCTCAGAACGCTATTGAAACATCATACCAAGGAAGAGGATGAGCCCCGGGCTCAAACTTGGGGATCAGTACTGACCCAAGGTTAAGGGTCGGTACCAACTCCTCTAATGGTGGGCCCAGAGCCCATCTTTTGGAAGATGGCAAGGATTTGGCTTCGAGACATGCTGCTGGCGGTAAGAATCTGGAGAATCGTGCTGCTGCCGATGATATTGCTCACACAAAGCAAACAGGGGGGCTACTAGATGAATGGATCTCTCGGAGGCAATAGAACCTAGGTATCACGAGTTAAACTGAGAGCATTTGTTGGACTAAATACTCGGAGCAAAGCCCGATTACCAACATTCAGTCGAACCTTTTGACCCGACCTAACTGGAGGATATGATTAGGAGACTTGTTAGCAAAAATAGTTTCAACGGTAATGACGAATGGGGTACCTCTCCTAGACGAAATCTATTTACAAAAAACATTCTACACGAGAGATACCCTCGGAGACTCGCAATGCTAACTATGTCATTATATGTAGGCACGATGGACCCTAGACAACATTTGATGAGATACAATGGCATATGGATTCAGCTAGAGCTTCTGATGCCGTGAAATGCCATTATTTCCCAATTTTCTTAGAAGCAATAGCTAGATGTGGTTCACTCGACTTCCACCCAGGTCCATATCGTCTTTCGCTGAGTTATGGAAGAAGTTTATAGAACAATTCTATTTGCATACCGCACGTCCAAAGCATGTGATGTCTTTGTCAAACTTTTTCCAAGCCGAGGGAGAGACATTGAAGGCTTTTTTAAATCGATTCCTTACATCTGTGACAGAGGTTACAAATCCTAAGGATGACATAGTGTCGATTGCATTGATTATAGGAATTTATCCCAATACGGAGTTCGGGGAGGTTGGAAAAGGAGCCCCCATCGACAATAGATGCTTTCTATAGAAAGGCTAATGAGTACTTATGCTTGGAGGAAGCAAAAAAATGTCCATGGAGGATTGATGTTGCAAACTAAAATGAAGTGATATAAAGCAATGTCGTCGTAAAGCAATCTGGAGGAAGCTTTGGTAGTGTAGATGTGAATGTTGGTAATCAAAACAATAATCAAAAATGAAATAATGATGGAGCTAGGAAGAAGAAGCCAAATAGCAGGAATCGTATTAGGACTCCTAATACGATAGCTGTACTGAACTGAATAACTCGGTAGAAAATATCTACCTAGAGACTCAAAACGCTGAGTAGTATAGAAAGATGGCTCTAAGAGAGTCGACTGAGAAAGAAAGAAAGTCAGTTAAGTTTTGCATATTCCACGAAACTCACGATTACAATATCAATGAGTGCAGACACTTGAGGATATGATTGAAGAGTTGATTCTTAAGAAAAAGTTAGAACAATATGTGAAAGCCTCGCAGGACGGCAGGCAAGGAAACTCTAACGCCCTTGGGCCTTCTTCCCGACAGGGGCAAGCTGAGCCGAGTGTCTATGCATTCAAGCACCTAGAAAATCAATTGGTGATTAATACTATCATTGGTAGGCCACACCCTGCTAATAAAGCCTAGCGGAGATGGACAGATCTGTTGGTGCTACAAGACATGCGGAGAGTGAAAGTTGTTATGCTGTTGAGGACCGGACTTCGGAGAAACAATGAAAAACGATGACTGATAATATTATTTTTCGGAATAGAGATGCTGGTGGAGTTGAAGCTCTGACGATTGAACTACTCGTGATCACAACCACGATTGGTCCTGCTATTGTTTGGAAGGTGCTGGTTGACTGTGGGAGTTTAGTCAATATCTTGCTCAAGAGAGCTTACGATCAAATGATGTTAGAACAGATGGATTTGAAACCTTGTAAATCTCGAATACAGTGTTTCAACGGGACAGCTACCGAGCCGATTGGATATGTAGAATTACCGGTGGAACTTGGCAAGGGCGACCGCAAACGAGTGTGAGTCATGCATTTTTTGTTATTGGATATTTACTCAGCTTACAATTCATTTCTGGGTCGATCGACCATGGCTGAGTTCAGAGTAGCTATAGCACCTTGATGTTTGACTATGAAGTTACCTACATAGCGCGAAGTGGGAATCGTTAAAGGAGATTAGGTGGTCAGCAGTGAATGCTACGTCACTGAGCTGAAGGAGGCAAGGCGAAGGATGAAAGGAAAAAAAGTGGAGTGGACCCTCTGCATTAAGGCTTTAAATGATAGCAACTACAGCCTGAGCCCCTACTCGGGAAGCCCAGTCGGTTCTATAGTGACATTTATCGATGTAAAGAGTGAGAATGTGGAAGGGCAGCTCCTGCTGAGTTGACAATCGCTATTCCAATCAACCAGGATGATCCGAATCAGGTCCTAATTGCCGGATCGCAGCTCGACGTAAGAATGATGAAGGAGTTGGTTGGTTTTCTCTAGGAAATCCTGGATGTGTTTGCATAGACACACTAGGATATGAGTGGGATCTCACTGGAGATGGCAAGCCATGCATTAAATATAAATCCCAAATGTGTTCCTGTAAAATAGAAATGCCGCAACATGGGTCCGAGGTGATCCAATGCACTCAAAGAAGAGGTGGGTAAGCTTAAGGACATCGACTTCATCCGTGACACCTTATACCGGGAGTGGGTATCTAACCCTGTCTTGGTGAGGAAAGCAAATGGGAATTGGAGGACATGCATCGACTATTCTAATTTGAATAAGGCATGCCTAAAAGACAGCTTCCCGCTATCGAGGATCGATTAGTTGGTGGATTCGACGGTAGGACAAGAGCTACTTTCATTCATGGATGCGTACTCGGGATACAACCAAATCCTGATGCACGTCTCGGATTAGAACATGCCAGCTTCATAACCGACCTCAGACTGTATTGCTATCTAGTCATGCCCTTTGTTGAAGAACACAGGAGTAACTTACCAAAGGCTTGTAAACCGGATGTTTAAAGACCAGATTGGACGCTCGATGGAGTCTATGTGGATGACATGCTCGTGAAGTCATAGCGTTCAGGAAACCATGTTGATGATTGGCAGAGATGTTTGATATCCTTCAAATGTATGGAATGAAGCTCAATCTCCTGAAATGCTCTTTCTGCATTGTGTCGGGGAAATTCTTCGGTTTCATTGTAAACTCCTATGGGATTAAAGCTAGCTTAGAGAAAATTGAGGCTCTGAGAAAAATTGAAGCCCCGAAGTTGATCAAGGAGGTCCAAAGCCTAAACGATAAGGATGCAGCCCTGAGTCGGTTCATTTCCAGAGTCACAGATAAATGCATCCCTTTCACTACAACAAATTTACCTTTTAATAGCACACAAAAAACGCTATAATAGATTTTCATAGCGTTAGTGACGACGCTATATAACGACATGTTATAATAGCCCTGACACATCTGATAGCACTATATTATACGCTATTGAATAGAACATTTTATAGCACTTATTCAGCACTATTGAATCCTTTTGATAACGTTTTATCTATATCGACTTTCATAGCGTTTTATTCATGCAATTTATTTAACTACTAAAAATCTCAATTTTTAATTTATAGCGTTAATAAATTTGTCATACCTTGGAATCAACGCTATAAAAATTCTTTTCCATAGCGTTTACCATTATTATAGCTCTTTTCCTACGCTATTATATTATTTCCTATATCGCCTTTGATATAATTAGTTTCTATAGCATTTTACTTTCTGTTTCCATAGCACCTTTTTTGCGCTATTAATTTTAATATTATGATGTACTTTCTATAGTATCCTACAAATGCTATCTTTCATCTTATCTGAATTGCTCATTTCAATAGTAATCAAAATACAAAACTACATTTCTAAAAGCAAAAATCAAAAGCAAAAAATGTAATAGCAAAAGCATAATATACTACCAAAGCATATTTGATTGCATATGACAAAATATATATGGTCTTACATAGTTGATAATAGGTACATAATTTTAGAGTACATAATTTCAAAACAAAACATTACATGAAAAAACAAGATCCCTTAGTCTTCCGCTTGTCAGCTCATGCACATCAAACCTGCAAAGAGTAATCACTAGTAATTTGAAGTAGCTAGCGTTCCCTGCATCAAACCACTTCCTGCAATGAAATGAAGAAAAAATAAAATAAACATTTGATGGTATTGTTCATATATACTAGTATTCTACTATCGTGCTTCAAAAACTTATATGGAGGGAATAAAAATCTAGCAAACAATAACATTGATACCAAAGTCCAAACTTATTCATTGATTGTATTTCGGCAGTTTATGTACTCTCTGTGCACACTTTCTTTCTATGCACACTTTCTTTCTACAGCCTGCATACATTTTAGATACTCTCCCCTCTGCCTCAACACTCCACTGTCATCTCCTACATCACTCAACTAAAAACTCAAACTGCCTCAACCACCACTGCTCCTACCCATACTTCTACCCACTGTACACTGTAAGCAGCTCTCTGATTCAACTGCTACCCCACTCTACCACATTGCCATAACATTCAAGCAAATCCATATCTCTGTCTTCACATCTCCCACTACCCACACTTCCTATTTCTGTAACATAAACAACAATATACACAACCCACACTTCATCAAACCAAACTATCATAACATCGTTCCATTGAAACCTCTCTTCACTTTCATATCTCCAACTACAGTCACCATCATTCCAACTTAACATCTTCCATACTTTACCACTACATATAACACTTCAACATTTTACTCTCTGACCATCCCCACTTGATAACAACCCCTGCACCATACTAACAACCCCTGCACCATACATCAATTCTGCCTTGCTAACACTGCATCATACCACTGCCTCATGACTGACATCTGTCTTCCCCCTACACAGTTCAACTGCCTCCAGTCTACACTGCACCTCCATCACCACCCACCTCCACACCACCACTTCAAACATACAAGTTTATCCACTTTCCTTCATTCTGCACTTGCCTTCATTCTGTTATAAGCATTCTCTCCAGTGCCAGTGCATAAAGCTTATTACTACACCATTTTTGTCATAGTTGCTGTACCATTTCCAAAAAATTGTCCAACAACAAAAACATTTCACTTCTCAGCCACATCCTCTACTTCACCAATACATATCCATTACATTGACCACCACCACCATTATTCCTCCTCACTTTCAAATACAACCATCTCCACTCTTCACAGTCGAGACCATCACAATATACTACTCAACTACAAACCAAACCGACCACAACAAACCAACTGCCAGATCATATACAGTTTAAAGCTGCTACATACATACAGTGCACTACCAAACCAAGTGTTCATTCCCCTACCCAACAATTCACAGCGACTCCTCCTGCACTATCCATCACTCCCTGACTTCTCACTTTATCACCATCATCTACTAGACCACAGGCATCAATTCAACCACAAAATCCACTTTCAACAACTCTGTGCACTTTCCTGTATAACCAACTTCTGCTCTGGCCAATACTTCATACTTCAGTGCACTACTGACAATACCCGAATTTTCGAACATCGATCATTACTGCTAGCATCGACCTCGACATCAACTCCAGTCCCAACCAACCTCTGCCATCACTGTCGATTGAAACACTGCTACCATTTACAAAAAAAAGAAGAGGACAAACCTATTCTATCGCATGCCCACACTGAACCAAAACCCAAATCGCCAGTCACCAGAAATCCATCGCAAATCACTACATCCCCACGTCTACAATCCCACTTGCGACATCGAACAACCGAATCCCATCGCGAAATTCAAAAATCTATGCACAACACATACAAACTCAACTATCTACTTTAAGGACCCAGTCTATTTCTATCCCTACGTATCAGCTAACCTCCATATTATAGGCACTTAATCAGTTCAGATTCAACTATCGGGATCAGACTAGTTTAATATATTGTGAACAGACTCCTGTCTTCATGTCTTACAGTACAGAGTGTGATATCTTTTGGTAAATAAACAACATATTTCCTAATAGAATGATTTAGAAAAGGACAATATGAAGGCTTCTAGAGATTTGGGTGGTCACAAACATTGGTTATTAGAACTTGTCAAAAATGGTATTGAACTGGTTAAACATCAACTAAAGTACCTTATTACAGTTGATTCGCCTTCAACTGATCAACTACCTACATATAAGTAGGACGGCTGATTCATAAATTCAAAATTTTATATTTGAACAATTTTATTTAACAGTAATAAAATATGCTTACTATAAGTTGATTCCGTTACAAGATTTGTCGTAGGCCAAGCTATTGTAGAGCCAACGGCATCTTCAATGCATTCAAACTCGGTAGTAGGTCTCCACAAACGTGCGGTTGGAACTTTTGCAACATCAATCCAAACTCTAGCTACACCCTCTCCCAATGGAACAAAATGGACCGTAATGTTTGGACCAGTTGAAGCTTTGCGTCCCTCGGCAACAATATTTCCCGTTCCAAAAACATCAATCAATTTACATTTATTCGATGCAGAATTTGCAACCTACCAAGTAACATAAATAATTGTTTTCAACTATAAATTATATGAAGTATTTGAAACATATTGCCTCACGAACAAACTTGAACTATTTATTTGAACAATAAATAATATATTACCATAGGAGTTGATACACGGTTTGTCAAAGGATTGAAAGATGCTTCGGTGTTTGCTTTATCAATGACTACTTTAGATTCTGGCCAAGCTACTTTGCTACCAACCGCTTCTTCGACATATCTCATATTAGCAGTTGGCTTCCATAAAAATGCCTTCACTTTTTTGGGATTGTCTATCAACACTAACTTGGCGGATGGTCCAAGAGGAATGCCATTAACAAGTTGTTTTGGATCACTATGACATATTCGTCCTTCCACAACTAATTCTTCACTTCCCAACCAATCAAAAAGCTTGCATTTGTTATATTCACTTCCACTCTACAAAAAAACATATTCATACTCATATATTCCATATCAAGCTCTACTATATATTTCCAGTCTCATTTGCTAAGGTGCAACTACCACTAAAACTAGCGAAAAATAAGAAGATATTAAATTAAAATGTTACCACATTGTCTTCTTTCTCTTGTTCAATCGTGCGTACAACTACTCTATCAGCTGGCCATGCTACTATCATGTCCTTAGCTTCTCCAACACGTGTCATAGTAGCTACAGTCCTCCACAAATAAGCATCTGTTATCCTTGGAAATTCTATCAAAATTTTCATCGCATTTGGTCCTAAAGGAATTTGATGTACAAGCTCATTCAAATCACTTGATAAGACTCTTCCTTCAACAACTATTTCATCACACCCAAAACAATCCAATAAATCATGTTTTTCATGTATTTTCTCCGAAATACCCTACGATTAATTAAAAACCAAGTAATTATTGAATTATATATAAAAAACAAAATGTTGCAATGTAATTCAATGTTACCATTTTAGATGTGCCTGCATCAATTCGATTTTCTTTACCCTGGTAAACCAATAAATAAGTTAGCATTTTATCCGTAAACATATGAAAGCAGCTCATGAAAGCAGCGAGAGGATTTATCTTGATGTTCCAGATCAGGCAAATTGCAGGCATGTGAAATCGAGAGTACAAAAACTACAATCTTATTGTAAAGTAGAGAAAATGTAATAAAATTGATGCGTAATGAAATAAAAATGTAATAAAACAGGAATAGATGCTTCCTTGAATTTGAGAACAACCAAACATATGCTTCCAGGACGATACACAGAAAAAACAGAAGACAAAACCCCATTCTTCAATAATTTCATGATCTGAACTGTTAGTTTTAGATCTAACCTAGGATTTATCAGCTCTTATTGTCGCTGCTTGGAAAATTTGATTACAAAGGTCCTGTTTATCTGTATGATGATTTTTGAATATGCGGTTATTGCTTTCCTTCTAAAGAAACCATAAGCAAGTACAAAAAGTGATTTTGACAATGTCATTGGTGAAATTCTGGTTAGAGACTTGATGAATCACATTTTGAACTTCTATCTGGAGAGATAAAATACTAGAACGACTAGTAGGCCACTTTATGTTTAATACGACAAAGTTTCCAAACGTAGGCAAAGTAGCCGCATTCCGAAAACAAATGATTAATATTTTCCTTATGTCTGTTACAAAGTACATACAGAGGATCAATAAATAAACCTCTTTGTGATAGCCTTTTTTTACAGGCAAAAAGTTGTTAGTAGCCTTAATAAGACAAATAGACATCTTTGGTGTATGCACTCGACGCCATACTAAAGTAGCCCAAAGTTTATTCTCAAAAATAGTACGAGTTGAGTTCCAAACCTGCTTAAAATTATATCGACCATTACTACTACAAGACCAGTACCAGTAATCTTCATCATTATCATGATATATGGGTGTATGTTGTATGTCAGACCTCATGTATAAAAGAAAATTAATCAAATGCTCGACAATGGTGACTCCAAATTGGTGAGTGAGGTTTCGACAATCCAAGCAAGGGCATAACATTTTTTCCATATTTCCTAAACTTTTCTTTGCA
The DNA here is from genome assembly GCA_030737815.1 of Allium fistulosum. Taxonomy (NCBI): domain Eukaryota; kingdom Viridiplantae; phylum Streptophyta; class Magnoliopsida; order Asparagales; family Amaryllidaceae; genus Allium; species Allium fistulosum. Next base: position 869,148,397 of record CM060904.1, on the reverse strand, counting down.
AAATTCAGAAAATTCCAAGCCCCTTGTTCGTACTCACTACTAGTTCTGCAATTGTAAAATTAACAAAAAATAAATATATTTTTTCAAAATCAAAACATATCTTTGCTCGCAGTCATTGGTAGTTTACCTGTGTAGATGCACCCAATCCTTATCCATCTTGAGATGCGATACTACTTAAGCAAGCAAATTTCTAAAACTTAAAACAATATTTAGTTAGTTGTATTTTGCTGGATACAATCATACTAGAAAGATGGTTCAATGATATAGCCCTATGTTAATGTGAGTGTCGACTGAAAGTGCTTCTACGATTACTGAACCGTTAAACGTTGGGCAAGGTGAACTTTATATTCGTTATTTAGGTGTCCCTCTCACTTCGATTAATTTAAAAGATAAAGACTGCAAGATCCTATAGAGGGAACCAGATGTAAAATATAAGGATGGGAATTTTAATTTCCGAGCTTAGATGGTGGATTGGAGTTGATTAAATCTACCATATATCCAACTATTCAATACTGCATGCAATGCTTTATTCTTCTATCTGCCGCCATCAAATAAATAAATCATATAGTTCCAAATTTTCTCTGGAAAGGAAAGCTATTAAAAATTCCTTGGGACGAGGTTTGTAAAACAAAGGAAGAAGTGGGGTTGGGACTGCGACAGCTAGAGGATACTAACTTAACTTTAAACTTGAAATTTATTTAAAAAATCGTAAAATCAGAGGGTATTTGGCCCAAATGGATGAATGAAAAATATGTTAAAAATTATTCTTTTTGGGAAATCCATGCTAGAAATGATGATTCGGGAGTTTGAAAGAATCTTTTAAGAAATATAATTGATGCACTTAAATGTATGGAAAGAAAAATTATAGATTGGAAAACCACTTCTCTCTGGTTTGATCCATGGTCACAGGGAGGGAAACTAATAAATAAATTGGGAATTGAAACATTTGAAAGAGTGAGAGGGGAAAATATGTTTGTCAGTGATATTTTAGAAAATGGCATTTAAAGAATCGACACGCTTAGCTTCCCACAAAAAATTTCAAATGAAATATCAACTATAAAAATTCACAATGATGATCAAAGAGTTATTGGATTTGGTCATGCTTTAAAAACGGGAAACACAACTTTAAAGCTATCTGGAATTCTATTCGTGCTCAATGTACCAAGGTTCATTGGTCAAAATTTGTGTAGCATCAAATCCATTTACGCAAATGACAAATTGTGTTTTTAAAGCTATCACCAATAGACTTCTGACTAACCAGAGACTCATACGGAGAAATTTCATGATGGATCCTACTTGCATTTTATGTAACACTAGCAATGAAGACCTTAATCATCTGTTTTTTGAATGTCCATTCAGTGCTTATGTCTAGAAATGGTGCAAAGTTAAGCTCAAGTGGCCAGCCATGCATACTGAAGTTCGTAACTTTCACACAAAGATTAAAAATTCGACTCATAAATTCAATTGCACTAGTTATAATATCTTTAATACCTATTTTATTTTCAGTGCATCTTGGACACCGAGTATCAATCATCTGATTTCATTGTAATATTTGTTATCAGGTCTCAACACATGTATTTTAGAAATTAAACTTGATTAACAGACAACTATAATATAAATCTACCGATTAAATTTAGAAAGTGATACAAAATTAAAATTACCAATTTTAGACTGTCTTTGTAACAATTTGTGCGTTGACGAGGCTATGGATCTTTTTAAATCCATTCAATTTCAGCAAACTGAATATTCATATTTTCAAATAAAAAATCAAAATTACCAACAACTCCTAGAATTTGGTCGATGAGGTCGTTGAAGCTGAAGTGAATCAATCTACACAGTCGTTGCTGGTGGAGTGAGTCGATGAGGTAGCTGCTGGTGGAGTGAACCGATGCGGTTGACGACGTTACAGGCTGTTGGCGTTAATCGATGTGGAATCAACGATAGTTTCCAGAGGAATGGATAGATGCGATGCAGTGATGGCAGCTGGAGTGAATCGATGTCGTAATAGTTGCTGGAGCGAAATGACGCGATGTCGTGATGTGAATCCAAGCGATCGTGAATATAGGTTAAAAGTTAGTTGAGAATTTTGGTCGATAGTGAAAGGGAAGAGGAAAGTGAAACGGAGAGAACTTTGATTTTCCGCGGCCTTTTTTTTACTAAGTTACAAAAGATGCCGCCTTGATTCGATTTCCCGCTTTTGTAAAAATGGTAGGTTAATACAGCGGAGTGTTGTTTTCATAGCTCATTTTGTAGTTATATTTTTTTAACTTAAATCATTTTATTTAGCACTTTAATTACAACGCTATCATATAATGCTATATAAACCCTATTTTCTTGTAGTGTTTCTTCAAGGTGATTAAGAAGGGAAAAAGGAACTTTGAATGGAATTGTGAGTGTAAAGACACATTCCAAGCTTTAGTGGATCACTTAGAAAGACCCTACATCCTTTGGAAGCTGGTGGAGGATGAGGACTTGTTTATATACTTGGTGGTATTGGTGCATGCTTTGAGCGCTGTTCTTGTATGAAAGGAATCTCATATCCAACGACCGGTCTATTACGTCAGTAAGCAGTTGACATGCATAGAAAGAAACTATCCAAAGTTGGAGAAGCTCGCATATTACCTTTTGATCACTTCAAGAAAGCTCTTGCATTATTTCCAAGTTCATTTAATCAAATTTCTTAGCGACCAGCCATTGCGACAAGTCTTGTAGCGACCTGAGACTTCTGGAAGGATGTTGAAATGGAACATTGAATTGAGCCAATACGATATAACTTATCACCCTTGGAGAGCAATTCAGGGTCAGGCCCTGGTAGATTTCATAGTTGAATTCACTGCACAAGATGATCCTCCGGAGAGTAGTGGTCAGAATGATATTGGATGGAATATGTACATGGATGGTGCATCTAATACATGGTGTTATGGTGCTGGAGCTGTACTTGTCACTTCCGAAGAACACCCGATCTATTACACCTTGAAGCTCGACTTTCTAGCAACAAATAATGTAGCTGAACATAAGGCCTTGGTTGCAGGACTCAAGATTGCCAAAGAACTGGGATTAAAGACTTTGAACATTTTTTATGACTCCCACCTGGTGGTTTTACATATTCGGAAAGAGTTTCAAGCAAAAGTAGCAAGACTAGCTCCTTATATAAATGGAGTCCTTGAACTGCTCACTGACATTGAACATTATACAATCACTCATAATCCCAGAGAGGAGAATGAAAAGGCTGATTCATTGGAAAAACCGGCCAACTCCGAGATTCATAGCTCATGAACTTGGTTCTGGTGGAAGTACTTTCAACTTCGAGCATCGACCAAATGGATGTCGATTGGATCTTGGAGACCGAGCCTAAAAAGGAGCCATGAATGACTCTGATTCGGAATTACTTGCAGAGAGGATTCCTTCTGGAGAGAAGGAGTGCACGATGAAAAATCCTTCTAAAAGCTTCGAGATATATCATGCAAAAGGAGTACTATACCGAAAGGTTTCTCTGTCCCCATGTTATGGTGTAGCGACCACACTTGGGGGCAAACCCAAGCGAAGAAGGTCCTCCACAGCAGATACTTCTGGCCAACTGTCAACCGAGACGCAGCTGATTACACCAAAAAATGTAACAAGATTTGCTAAAATACCGAGATCCCCACTGACGGAGATTACTCAAATAGTAAGTCCTTGGCTATTTGTTGTCTGGGGGATTGATATCATCGGCGTGTTGCCGATATCTAAAGGTGGCACGAAGTATGCTATCTTCACCAAGTGGGCTTTGGCAGAACAATTGGCCATGATCACCACAAAGAAAGTAATTAATTTTGCTATTCAGAATATCATCTATCATTTTGAAGTTCCACGGGCAATTTTTACCGATAACGGGACCCAATTTAACAGTATCGAGTTCAAAGATTTCTGCCATTGACACACATAGAGAAGAGATTTGCTGCGGTAGCACATCCACAAGCAAATGGAAAAGTTGAAGCTATGAATAAGATTATGAAGTCCAAGCTTAAGAAGCGGTTGGAAAAGGCCAAGGGCAAGTGGGTCGATGAACTTCCATTAGTTCCATGGGCTTACGAACAACTCACTAGTAAGTGATTGGCCACTCTTCATTTGCCCTAGCTAACGGATCAGAGGCTATGATTTCACTTGAGCTGAAAGTACCTTCTCATCAAGTGATTCGCTACAATCCATAAACAAATGAGCAACTCTTTCTAGAGTCTCTTGATATAACCGATGAGAAGCATGATATAGTTGTGTTGAGGGCAGCTGCACTGATACCAAGTCGCATGATATTAAAACACTAATTAGGAATCGGACCTACGAATTAGGCGACCTGGTTCTCAAATGAATCTTCCCTGGCCCTTAAAACTTGGGCTCGACCTAGGAAGGTCCGTACACAATACAGTAGAAGCTTAGAAATGGAACTTTCAGGCTTGCGATGACAAACGGGATTCCGCTCCCAAGGGCATGGAATAGCTAGCACCTACAACGCTACTTCACTTAGAGATAAATTTGTAAATCATTGGCAAGAGCCATGTAATAAGATAAATTCTATCATTTCCTATATTTTATGGAATAAAACATTTTCTCTAGTCCAAGACTCTATCTTTCCATTACTTAAGATTGTGACTTGACCGACTCGAATGATTCTACATGTAAATAATGCAAGTGTGCAGGTACTCGGAGTTAGGAGCCAACCAAAAATTTCTATGGTTCATGTTCGAAGCCTCAAAGTTCTTTTCAGTGTCCGGAGATAGATATCAGATAACTCTTGCTCCCGGTGTAAGGCAAGGGTATAAAGTACAATGGATGTGAATCGACCATCCGTCAACTAACTCTTGTCCTCGGATTAGGGGCAGGAGTACAAACTAAATGGACATGACTCGACTGTCCATTGGCCAACTCTTTTCATCGGATTAGGGTTAGGAGTATAAACTCAAACCGAACGTGACATGACCGTCCATGCACAAACTCTCGTCCTTGGTGTGGGGGCAGGAGTATAAATCAAAATGAACATGGTACGACCGTTCGCACACCCAACTCTTGTCCTTAGATTGGGGTAGGAGTATAAACTAAAGTGGACGTGACAAGATAGTCCAACTCTTAACACTCTTCCCGAAGTAAGTGAAGCCAAAGGTCTATGCCTAGCATAAGGCGGGATCTTGCCTACGAACTTCGAATCGACGCCTAAAGTTAGGCGTGATTGGAAGTGTACATCCTGGACGAGGATGTTCAAACTACGATAAGTTAATACAGATTAGTGCCCAAAGTTCGACACAATCAGATATTGTAATCCAGGAAAAGGATACCCGAACCATTGTTCTAAGTGATTAACTCCAACTAATGCCCAAAGTTTAGCAATTCAATAATTACTTTGCGTTCGCAAGAACGATGAAAGGTCGGTAAATTACAGAACAGGCTAAGGATTCGGTCTGACAATAATTACTAAAAGGAGTAGATCACAAGTACATTGAATGGAAAGCGTATTTCTTAAGTACCTAGACAAATTAGTACAAGGAGTTAGCAAAAAAAACCTTTGTTATTTACATGAAACTAGAAAGCTAAATACAAGTGCTATTGACACTAGAAACAAAAAACAAAAGTGGGGGCCGAACCCGCACAAAGCCGACCAAAAACCAAAATAGACTGCAACTACCATCAAAAGTAAGTCTATTTACACCAAATAAACCAGCGCTCACTTCTTCAGTTTCGTTCTCCTTTGTTTCTTCTTAGAGTTGGGAGAAATATCGCACAAGCTTTTGCCTTGTCTTTTCCCTTCTCTTCCTCCACTTCCTTTGCCCTTGGGAGGAGTGCTCTACAATGATCTAGCAGGCACGCTTTGTGCGCTACCAGGCGGAGGAATATAGACTGGAGCAAAGATAGTTTGTCCGAGCAAGGCAATGGATAGAGGAGGAGGAATAAATTTAGGTTTCTCCTACTTGACCTCTATGGCAAGGAGGATATCATTCTCAAGTTCTTCCTCGGGCTCATGCAAGGCGGGACTCGATAGGGCTTGAAGAACCCAGTAATAACAATGCCTTCATCAATATGAGTTTCTTGAGTCCCATTAGCTCCTTCATCCAACAAATCATCGATCATTTAATCATCAAGGTTGGGAGTATCATCAACAGGGACGGTTGGAATTGTTGTTGAGGTGGTAATAGTGACTGATTCCGTTATAGGCAATTGCAGTCTCAGCTGAGAGTCCTTGTCAGGAAGTAGAGCAACGTGAGGCTAACCTGAGGCATGTAAAACAAAGAGAGAGAGATTATCTACATTAATCGACGACACGTTAACTTTTTGAAATATAAGGGAAGTTAGTGAAATACCTTATTCGGTTTGGGATTCTTTGCGAGCCGGAGTGCTGCCGGAGTTCCCCTCTGGAATCAACAAGAGATTGGTAGGCCCGTGGATCTCAGGCCCCTCGAGATTATACCCAGTTTCTTAGAGCAGCTTGAGATCCAAGTATTCGGCTGGCAGTAACATCATGTGGCGTCGATCCGAAGCGGTCGCCAAAGTCTTTATGCACCGTCGAGGCAAGCTCCGGATGAAGAATAAGCTGGCCATCTTTCATAATCTTGGACTCATATTCTACCAAGACTTCATTCTTCAGCTGCTCCAAATCCACCTTGCCATCTTTAAGGAAAGATTTTTCTTCTTCAATAATCTGCTCCCAAGCGAGGGCAAGGATTCTAGGATAATCATCTTTGACCACTCCAGATTTCAGAATTTGAGCACGTTGGTATTATACTAGTTTGGTAGTGGTTTGAACTTCTCCATCACACGCTTTTTTGCCCGCTGTTCCATAGCCTCAACTTCTCTTTTGACAAGTGCGTCAACATCCTTAACATGCTCGAGCACTTTGTCTCTTTCTTCCCTAGCATGCAGCAACTTATCACAACAAGTCTGAGCTTGCTGGAACGCTTCATCTTTTTCTTTTGTTTCATTCTCTAGCTTAGATTTTAGCTCAGCTCCATTTCTATTAGCGGTATCCCCCTCCATTATGAGAACATGATTTCAATGGAAAGCCTTTTCCATTTCATCTCGATGCTTAATCTGCTCCCCTTCGAGTGCCATAATGGCCTCCTCGGCTTTCTTCTCTGCTTCAGCTGGGGATGTTCTTGATTTCTTGAACTCGGCATCGAGATTAGCAATGATTCTCTTATTGTTAGCTTTGATGACTTTCTAGTTGTCGATCTCTAGCTGCCTATCCTTGGAGAGTTTGGAAATCTTCTCAGCTAACTACGACCATTCGTTATACTGATTGTGAACATCGATCACACAGACGATGATCATATTTTGTACGTCGACTGAGATTCTTTTCAAGTTAGGCACAAACATAAGACCATCGAAGAAAATGTTTGGAAATTCTTCTTTTAGTTTGTCCATTCGGGCATTGCCCGCAAGATGTTCCTTCGTAGAGATAGGTGGGACTATAGCAGCTTCTTTGCCAGGCCTATGCTGGGTAGTTTCAGAGCCATTCATGTGATGCTTATGGTTAGAGGACCGACTGGAGTGAGATGGCATCGGAGGTTGCATAGGGATGGAAGCCGAAGGACGAGCACGAGAAGCATCACCGAGTGGGATGTCATCGTAACGATCAGGTTGCCTGTCTAGACCTCCAGGAGGAGGTGATCCAGATCTAGGGTGACGTTTGGAAGTAGAGTCACATGATAAGTGATCTCTATCGTAAGTGCTTCTATCTCGGTCATCTCTGTCTCGGCTAGAACGATAGCCTAATGTATAATTGCAACTCCTTCCCTAGCGATACGAGCTTTACCGAGGCCTTTGTGCTTGGGATGCTTTCTCCTCTAAAGATCAACAATGTATTTCATTTTCTCCATGGATCCTGCAAGGGAAACAAGAACAAGTTAAATCAAACAAGCAAGGACACAAGTCAAGTGCAAGTTTTATGAAGTGCACAAGTGTGTGAGTGTCTTAGTGTCCCCCCGACAGACTATGAACTGGTGCTTTACTCATAGGAGTAACCTTTCCCATACTTGTAGGGATGAAGTCCTTATCGAAGTAGATAGGAGAGTTGATGCACTCAATACTAACTTTACGGACATCAAAAGAACCAAAGTCGGCGGGAATTGGCCCTAAGCTAAAAAATGTGCCTGTCGAAGGAAAATATGGAGTTTTCTCTGTATGTATGACTAGTAGGGGCTAAGTAGAAGTCTGCATTTTAGATATTTTCATGATTAACCTCTTCATTGGAGCAGGCAATTGATCGCCTCTTGGTTGTTTAGGCTGAGACACTTGACCCGCATCAATGTTACCCTGGCCAGCCTTGCTACTTTTACCAATAATTTCGCCTTCCTCAGCGTCTTCTGATACTTATTCAATATTTTATTCAACTCCAACCCTAGCACTTAGGACGGGGGCAAATCTAGATTAACCTTGCCTCCACCTAACAGGTTGTTATCATCATCGTTGTCGTTGTCGTCGCCAGAAGCTATTTGGACGATGCAAGTATATGACCCTCTTCTATCAAGCCATAGGCGAGAAAATTTTCATCTAACATGAGAGTTCTGATATCTCTGTCTCCCACTAGAACTGCCATAAGAGTGTTAATGGCATTTGAAAGTGCCGAGTTACTGGGTCTCGCTGGAAGATCTGGATAATAAAGCAAGGATTTATGTTAAGTTTGCATACTGTTAAACAAGTTCATATAATGCACATGGAGAGGAACTTACGTCCGGACAGCCATCTACGTGCAAACCTGGAGGGATAATGGACATAGAACCACTCGGTTATAAATAGCTCCACTTGCTCTCTGTGTCATAAACTACTCTGCATTCTTTGATCGGTTCCTGGTAGATTAGGGATAGGCTTTCTTTTTTGCTTTTGAATCTGTATATATACCGAATCTCCTTGTCGTTGGGCGCTCGATGTAAGTGTTCAGTGAAGACCATATATTTTCTAAGGAAAAAGGCATAGTTATTCAGGTGTAACTGTGTTAGAGCAAGCCTTATAAAATTCAGAACTCGACGGATAAATTGGTTGAACGGTGGGATGTAGCCCGCCAAGCACATGTATCTATTGTAGGCAATATAACCTTCCGAGCAATTGTGAGCTCTTTGATCGCGAGATGGGACCAAGACATCATCGAATTGAATTCCATGCTTGTTGCATATTCTCCTAAGGGGTTCTTATCGATTTTGGAGGCAACAGAATCAACAACATTGTTTAAAAGTACGGCATCCTCGAGGATGCCAGGTGGGGGGTCTTATTTTGGCCCATATGCCGGCTCAACCGGATTTTTTGGAATTTGTTATTCTACTTGTGGATGTTCTTGTTGTTGCACATGCTCTACCATAGTCTGCTATACAATTAGAGTCGTAGTTAAACTTGACTCAGTATCGGATTCGATGTATCTTGAAGTTCATGTACCTATGGCCTGAGCAGCAAGACATTTGGAACGTCTTTGGTCCATTTCTATATAAAAAAAACTCGATAGATAATCAACACTAAAGTGATTACAAGCTATACCCCTCATGCTAAAGTAAATTCTAGTGTAATATCGTATAGTTTCATGCAGTTCAAGTTTCTGATATTATTCAACAGTTTGTTTTTAAATTCTCGATATTACTCGATGTGACCATCATCACTGACCGTCCCGACAAGCTATACGTCAATGGTTATGCTCTAGAAAAGGCTCAGGAGCAAGAAAAATCATCGAGACACAAAGAAAAATTCTTATATGAACTAAGAAGTTTTGAAATTTTCCTAAGTGTAAGAGTTGCACAACTCCAACACTCAAAGGAATTCCACCCATCATCCTTCTTCTTCCACCTTGACCACTTCCCAAATCACGGCTGACCACATCCCTAATCACCCACCTCTGTTTTACTACGGTCTTCTCCATCATCAAGTTCATTATACACCTACCTATTACTATGCAATTCAAAGTTCAAAAGGAGGATTAGTTCATGTGTAAAATGGGTCCTCAAAGCTAACATACGGTTCAATGGAGATGAGTCTAACCAAGGAGGAGGAGCGATGTTTGGTGTAGGCGGTAATAGGAGACGACTTCCCTAAAGATGAATGATGGCGAGGTTTGATCGTGGGCTATCAAAGTTCTTTTAATGGAAAAAGTGAAGCTTTCAATTTGAAGGTAGGAGTACAAGTGAGAGAATGAAGTCGAAGAGTGGGATATATACACCTTTTGCAACCTGAAGTATTGGCCACAACACTTGGGATTTCTCCTAAGTCTAGAGTCGGTACTGACCCCTAATCTATGGGTTGGTACCGAGTCCTAATTCAACAAAAACATATATGTATATATATATATATATATATATATATTTGTATATGTATTAGTGCTTGTACATGTGATTGACCGCGTATGTATACTCCTTCCAACTCAAGAACGCGCACGTGAATACGTGTACGTAAGCATATCCAATATCCGACGATCAAAATCAAAGGGAAATCAAATTCAAACCTAAATAATCCATGGATGGAATCAGTTTGAGATCATCAAACTTGGAATAACGGATTAGAAGACCATATTCCAGATTAATAATGCCGGAAGCTAGTAGAGCATCGCTACGGATGACAATGGACATAACCTTTCGCGGCAATGATTTGCAAGAAGGATAGTGACCATTCGAAACATAGAGTGGAGTAATTTTCAGCAACTCTAACTTGTCTCGATTCAAAGCACATCATGTTTGAAACGAGATATAATTTGGAGGGCAAGTATTATCCAGCATTTTGACCAGGTAATATTCGGATAGACCGGACGAATAAACTTGGTATTATCAAGATAGGAAGCCAAGAGATATAGCATAAAAGTCCAGGAACCAAACATGAACCAAATCACAAGGCCAATACAAGATCAAACCAAAGCAAGACAACAACGGGACCCCCAAGTTACGGATCGATACCAACCCCACCCTATGGGTCGGTGTCGACTCCTAATTCCACCTCAAGTGGACCCTATCTCCTACCTACATGCCTTACATGATTCCCAAAGCCTATTTACGAAGTCGTTTTGATGATTCCAAGTCTCAATCGATCTCCACGAATACTTGAAACTTCAACTTTGCTATTCCACAACTCCATCATTTGGACTTAGAAATAAGCTAATATTGGTGCAAACTACTATGGAATCACGAAGCTAACCACAAGACGATCCAAGATGAAGAGTCGAAGATGACCAATTTGGCAAACTTTGGGATCGATGCCGACCCCTACCTATAGATCGGTACCGACTCATACCAACTGATTATGTGGTACCTATTTTCTTTGGAGAATTAGTTTAAATCATATATAACGGCTAGGAGGTATTTTGTGCGAGATATTAGGCTCCCTACCTCTATAAATAGGAAGGTAGGGCTCATTTTTCAAGATCTTTTGGATTTAATTCTATTGTTCTCCATATTCTAGAAATTCTGAAAATCTAAGTGTCGAAGTTGTACCGACCCCTAAGAACTTCTGCCTCCAAGTCAGATATAAGCAATAAAATCTTAAAGTGGACGTAGGCCTCGCTTTGCCAAACCACTATAAACGATTGTCTTGTTTATTTCTGATTTTTCATTTACATTTCTTTATATTTTATTCTCTATATAAACTTATGGGTTGTTTGTGCCATTTTTAGTTCAAACAGCTTGCTACAAAGGCGAATGGTTCCCCAAGGCTATGTGTTGATTATTGAGAATTGAATAAACTAATATGGAAGAATCGATATCCTTTGTCACATATCGATGACTTGTTTGATCAACTGGTTAGGACATGGGTTTCCTCACAATGGATTTAGATACAGGTTCCAAAAACTACATTTCGAATGCATGATGGTTTGTTTGAATGAATTGGTAGTCACTCCATTTGATTTAAATTATGCCTTCATATTTTGCCGATTTTACTATTAAAGTATATTAGGAACGGCTGAATAAGTTTATAGTGTTTTTCGTGGATGACATTTTGATATTCTTGAAAAGCGAAGAGGAGCATGTGAAGAACTTAACGGCAATTTTGGATGTTCTAAAAAGGAATTGGCTGAAAGGAAAATTTATAAGTGTAGCTTTTGGAGGAAGGAAGTCTAATTTCTTAGGCATATTGTATCATAAGGTGGTTTAGCTGTGGATCAAGGAAGGTTAAAAGCCGTGAGAGATTGTAAGATGCCAAGGAATGCGACTAAAGTTAGGAGTTTTCTTAGTTTGGCTGGATTCTATCGAAAGTTCATTAAGGACTTTGCAAAGATCTCAGTGCCAGTTACATGCCTTACCAAAAAGAATATGGTTTATACATGGAATGACGTTTGTGAACCGTCATTTTTCAATTTGAAGGAATTATTGACATCTGCACCAGTTCTCACTTTGTCTAAAGGTTCCAAACCTTTTACATGTGTATAAACACTTGTAGTACCCGGTTAGGAGCTGGTTTGCTGTAAAAAAGGAAAGGTGGTAGCTTACACTAGCCAACAGCTTGCGACTCACGAAAGGAACTGCCCAACCGACGATCTTGAGTTGGCTACTATCATGTTTGCTTTGAAGTCTTGAAGACATTATCCACTTGGAGAAATATTTGAGTTATTTATGGACCATTGGTCTTTGAAGTATTTGTCCTCTTAGAAAGACTTGAATCCGAGTCAACAAAGGTGGATGGAATTTTTGGCATCATATGATTTCGGGATCGCATATACACTCGAAAAAAGGTAATATTGTAGTAGATGCTTTGAGTATGAAGCATGCAGTGTTAAACTCAATGATGTTGGAGATAAGGCAGTTGGAGTTCATGTATAAGTTTGATTTCCAACCTCCATTAGAGTATGCACCAAGGAATACTGGCAGCTTTGGAAGTCAGACCGGCACAGATAGATCGCATAGACATGAATCAAGGGCGGGATGCTACTTTGGTGGAGATAATTGATAAGTTGGAGAAAGGCGAGAGATCAAGTCATTTGGACCACTATTTTAAGGATAAGAAAGGCTAGTCAAGGCGAGATGGTAAGTTGTGCATATCACAGGTGAAGGAGCTAATGGACAAGGTATTGGATGTGTGTCATCACTTGAGGATGACCATTCATCCAAGAGGAGATAAAATGTATCGAGACATGAAAAAAGTATTCTACTGGCTAGATATAAAGAGACATGTAGTGAAGTTCGTAAATAAATGTATGACATGTCAATGAGTTAAGGCATAGCAGAAGAAACTAGGAGGAATGTTATTACCTTTGATAGTACCTCAGTGGAAATGGGAGAACATCATTATGGATTTCATCGATGGATTACTAAGGAGTAGGAAGAATGATGGGAGTATTTGGGTAATGGTGGATCGCCTTACGAAGAGCGCACATTTCTTCTGATAAAAAGTACAAGAACCACAATGACATTAGCAACTTCGTATATCAAGGAGATAGTTCGACTACATGGAGTACCAATTAGTATAGTAAGTGATCGGGACCTAATTTTTATGAGTGAATTATGAAGGAGTCTACAAATTGCTATGGGAATGGAGTTGAATTTGTGTGCAACATGTCACCCACAAATAGATGGATAGAAAAAAAAAAGAGTACCAAGTGTTGTAGGATTTATTAAGGGCATATAATATGAATTTTAGAGGAACATAAGAAGATCATTTACCGCTTGTGGAGTTTGCTTATAACAATAGTTATCAAGCAAGGATTGGGATGGCACCATTTGAAGCTTTATATGGATAATCCTATAAATCACCATCGCATTGGTAGGAGTCTATGGACAAGGTCATTTCTGGACCAGAGATGATTAAAGACACTTCAAAAAAGGTGGAGTTGATACAGAAACAGATGAAGGCAACACAAGATAGATAGAAATCTTATGCAGACGGGAGAAGAGTAGACTTGGAATTTGTTATAGGTGATTTAGTGTTTATCATCATATCATTGTTGAAGGGAGTGGTTAGGTTTAGCAATTCGGTATAATTGGCACCCCGATTTGTTGGACCTTTCCCTATAATAGAGTAGATTGGAGGTCTAGACTATAGAGGATGACTACTCGAAAAGATGGATGGTGTTAATTATGTATTTCTGTTTCACATTTGCGAAAATGTGTGCATGATCCATCTATTATTATTGAACCTAGTCAATTGGAGGAAGTGGAGCTAGAACCTAAGGCGATTTCATCCCGTAGTCCTACATGGTTCGTCGAGCACAGGGTGAAATGACTATGAAACAAGGATGTGAAGTAAGTTAGGGTCCAGTAGGGAAATGATCGAGAGTACATGGGAACCAGAGGAGAGGATGTGGGTTTCCCATCCACATCTCTTTATCAGTATGTTCCATATGCTTATTTGATTTTAGGACAACTATGGATGCATAGTGTAATGCTTGGGTATTGATTTATTGAATAACATTAGGTAGAATAGGTTAGATGATATTACCTTATATTGTTACTTATCGTTTCTACAAAGATATATAACTTATATGTTTATTAGGATGTTGTGCATCATGCCTGATATGTCATATAAACTACATTCATATAAGTGGCCTAAGTTAGAATTGTGTTATTACATTTTGATATATTTATATCGTATTCATGCATGTTTGGATACTATGTTTCAAATATGCTATTGATGGTTGATTGTTTGCTTATATAAGAATGTGCATATGCATGAATGGCACAATCACATTGCTTAAAACGAAATATTAGGAGCGATTATTATATTCTTTCCATCCTCTGTGAATTTTAGAGATGAAATTCTTTTTAGGGGGGAGAATTTAATACCTTAGAAAATTTTATAAATTATTATAAGGGCAGTTTTGTAATTTTTCGAAAAAAGGCCAAAGTGATCATTTTTACGACATTGGAATTTAGTGACGAAACTAGCGCCACTGCGACCGTCTTATTTTTTATGATTCACGCATAATATTATTTTTTATCGTTTGGAACTCTATGAAGGAGAAATGTCTAGAAACATCATCGAGTCGAACGGGTGATATGTGATTTAAATTCAAATTCAAATTTATGCGGACATGTGATTGTCTAACTCCTTTGACTTAAAAATGAAATTCGTATACCATTTTCTATTTCAGAAAACTAATTCCTGTTCTTCCTTCTTTTCCTTAAACGCTCTGATTAACCTTAATTCCAAAAATCAAAAATCAAATTAAGAAATTAAAATCCCAAATCAAAGAGAAAGCAAGGGCAAGCGCATAGGAGTTACTAGCAATATTTGAACAAAAAACTTAAGGGCGTTCTATTTATGGACAATGAAGGAAAGTGAGGCTAGAGGCTTAGAATTGGGAGAAATCGATTAGAATGAGTGGGTTTCCTAAATTCTTTATTTACTCTCTTGAATTCAATACTTAATATGATTAAATATGGATTAAATAATAAAAAGAAAAAAAAGTGATTTCTGGAAACTTTTCCTAGCCTGATTAATGAATGATGGTTGAGTAATTAAATGGTTAATGGGATTATTTAACATATATGTAAACTTTATATGCAAAACTAGGCGAATTTGAGAATATATTCGAGAAAAATCAAAGTAAAATGATGGGAAATTTATATAAATAAATTTCTGAGATGAAATATGATATTTACGGACCTAAATATATATTTTGTACATTATTATATGATTTCTATGAATTACTATAGTGATATTTCATTTAAGTGCACAAATAGTCCAAATTCATAAATTCGATGACTTGGGACATTTAGATATGTCAAACTAATATGAAATTATTTTTTGAGATTGGATATGATGATTTCATGTCTAAAAAGTATTTCTGTGTAATTAGTTTCAATTTATTCATAATATGTAAAAATCGGCCCGAATTTGTAAATTAATAATTTGATATATATAATTATATCAAAATAGCATGAAATGGTTTTCGAAGTTAAAGTATATGGTTGTACAAATTTAGAAATTTTATCTCATATTTATAGAGATATATTTTAATAGATATGATTTATTTAGTGAAAATACATTAAATGGTGATAATATGTATATATGAATGCACATATGATTTATATATAAAAAATATAGTTTAAAAAATAAGATTTGCTCTCTGAAGATTCATTACATATATTTTCGTAAAAAATATGTTTTTATTTTGAATTTAAACAATATATATGAATTTATACAGTGTATTTTAATATAAGAACGTTAAAGAAATTACAATTTAAAAATAGTAAATGGTGATAAAAATTTATATGAAAAATAGTATAATGTATTATGAATGTATGTTACATAAGTATGAAATCAAAAACTTAAAGAATCACAAGAACAAAGAGTTAAAAATACAAACACACAAATTTATAAAAGAATATGTATCTTGTAATAACCCAGGAATAACCTCGGGTTAATGCACTGATGGAATGGTGGTCCATACCGGTCACCAAGAAAAATTTAGTAAATTTAATCTAGACCTATTTCAGATTGTAATATATACATACATACATACATACATACATACATACATACATACATACATACATATAAATATATATATATATATATATATATATATGTTTAAAGGCTCATGCCGGATTCCCTAAGTCACCTCACTTTAGAATAATATAGAAACATGGCTACAGAAAACCTTATGAATAGGACTTGTATATTGGATTTGATATGATTTGAATATGAACTGAAATGTATAATGATATGTTAGTTTATCATTTATGATCATGTTATATTATGAACAAATATAGTAAATTGTGAATCTGATTATATTCAATCACCAAACTTATTGTTTAATCCCCACTCTCCATCCTGTTTTCCTTGTTTATGATATATGATAGGTTAATGGAGGCATTTTGGATTATGGTGACATTGGAGTCTCAAGTGACAAAGGCATGTTATATATATATGTGTGGGGGGGGGGGGGGGGTGTGTGTGTGTAATGATATGTATATATAAGTAAGATACTTAATGTATTGTATGGATTTGGATTTGTATTGTACATATCAAAGAAATGTGGAACAATGTTTGGATTGGTTTGGAAATGACATAGCGTTATTTAATTATTATATATTTTGTGTCCTTTCGTTGTGAGTTCTGAAAGACAAAATAGATAGTTTCTGTTTTGTTATCTTATTTCAATCACATAATGATCTGTTGTTTTTTGACTTCTCTGGTTAAAATTATTGTCTTATGTCAAAAACTAGTGAACTAAAAATAGCGGGTTGTTATAGTACGTTCAGAGGAGATGAATCTTTGGCATACGATTTGGCGAAAGTGGACTAAGACGTATAGTTCCCTATTAGCGAATCGTATGCATTTTCGACATGCGAGTTGGGACGTTGGCCTCAATCATGTGCATATGATTACGCATAGGATAGTTTTTAGAGAGACCTTAGCATATAATTCACTATATTTGTATATTATGTTTAGCTGACTTGTTGGATGTAGGTGACATAGGTTAAGGTATGGTTTTCAAGCATAAGTGTTAATATACTAGCTTATTAGTATTATACAATTATACGATGCATTTCACTCACTAGACTTATGTTTGACCTCTTTATCATTTCTTTTTTTAGTTATACTCTAATAGGTCGATGAAGAGGATTGGTGGTGACTTGGAGGAGTGGTGGTATGGTGGAGACCCATTCATTTATTTGTTATTTCATTTATTCCTAGACTTTTACTGTTTTTTTACCAGCATAAAGAGATGTTGTAATTGGAATTTATTTGCTATTACATTGTTTTATTTGCTTGGGGATTATATCATTGATTATTATATTTTATTTGTTCCTATGTGAGTTTCGAAAAGTGAAGAATATTATAGATAACTCTCTGATCTGTTTTATAATTTCTTGAAAAACGATCTGCCATCTGCGAGTTCCACGATGCCAATGCCACTTTTAGACGTAGGTCGAGACATCTTGGATAGCAGGATGTTTCATTTGGTATCAGAGCTTAGTTAGGTGATTCCTATAAAATTATGGCGTATGAGAGAGTGTATTTGTAATTCTTATTAATTACACACACACCACACACACACACAAATATTATTTTTATGCCACATACCATATATTTTGACTCGTAGAGATAGTTGGTTGCTTATCCTTATAGAAGTAAACAAACATGAGTTAAATAAGTGGTAAAATAAAAAAAAGTAGTATTAGGGTGAAAAATAAATCCATCACATATATTATAGTTTATTCCTTAAACAAATACTAGTAGAGGATCCTTATACCAACTAGCAATTATGAATAAATTACTTATTCTCTATTAGGAATAAAATAGTGTGATATAGATATGGCATAATGAAGGTACTTAAGCTTTTTTTAGACTGTACTAAGGTTAGTGTAAGTTATGATCTACTCCAATTAAAGTAATTAAACTAATTGAAAATAATTTAAATGTTTTCCCTATATAAAAAGTTTGAAATGATAGCGTCTGAGATTTTAGGGAAAAACTTAGAAGTTGAAGTTTGTTTATTGTATTGAAATAATAACCCATCTTTAAGCTTTGAATACAAGAAATTTGAATAAGAGGTAAAATTTCATGAATATTTATAAAAAAGTATTTATTTTTATAAAAACAGGTTTAGTATGAGGCATATTGTTTGCACTTATATTTTGATTTATAATTGGTTTTTGACAAAGGAACTTTTGAAAGTAAATTTTAAAAAGATACATATTACATGCTAATTTCTCTAAGTTAACCTGAACCATTTTGGATAGAATTTAAATTGAAAAAAAAACAAAAATTATTAATTTGGAAATTTCTATTTTAATATGTACGTACTTTTGAATGGAGAATGAAGTTTTGTGATATAAAAATCTTGAAAATATGCATTATTGAAGGGCTTAAAACTTTAGAAATTATTTTTGAATTCATTATTGACATAGTTAGTGGACAAAAATGGATTTCAAAATTATGTATTTATACATGATGTATTAGTGAAAAGGGATTGGAAATTTGCTAATTATAAAATAAAGGGATATATACTTATATGAAAAAGTGGTTATAGATTATATGAAATAATGTTATAAACACAAAGTACAAGTATTTTCGAAAAGTAACAAAAGTTATTCCAAAAGTAATTTTAAGTAATTAATATTGTATTAGTTGAACTATAAAGAATTGAGTTTGTAAATTTAATACTTTTAAGAATGGATATTTTTAAGAATTACTAAAAAGAAACTAGCTTTGGGAATTGAAACTATAATAATTGTTTATTTGACGACTTATGAATAGATATGAAATGATTAAATTGAAATAAAATTTGGTTTATGATTTTATATGCTATGATTTCTTATGAAATGTCCAAAGTAAAGCTTTCTAAAAATTTGTTGGAATAGAGAATAGGAATTTGATTTTTTAAAAATGCATTATGATTTAATTAAATGTTATTAAAATTAACAAACAATTTTATGGTTTGCAAATTTTACTACTTTTGTGAAGAATAAAATTTGAGACCAACGATTTTGATTTAAAGACCAAACTGAGATGTTATTTTTTTCAATTGAATTAGATTGAAGCTAAAAAGGAATTACAACTTATAAAGTTTTAAGTCATTATGGTGAACTAGTTAGGATGGTCAATATGTCAGTGTGCTAAAGATTTGTTACAAATGAATGTTATGGATTTTTATTTAAGGATATATACTCAAAATTAATGAGGACGCTATTTAAGAATTTTGAAATTGAAACAATAAGGAAGAATCCATTTTGAATCGAGAATTTTCTATTATTTATTAAAGTATAGTAGAATTTAAACAAATAGTAGTATGATTTTTAGAAGATTATCTAAATTTTGATAAAATTATAATATAACTATTTTACGAAGTTTATGAAAAAATTGTTGTTCTTATTATTTAAGAAATAAAATAAGAGGTATTATGAGATTTGTAGTAGTAGTAGTAGTAGTAGTAATAAAGAGATATTTTTCACGTATATTTTAGGTTAAATTATTACTATTTTTGATATAAATAAAAATAAACAAATTTGGGATTTAATGAAGCACATTACTCTTATTTTTTAGGTAATAATAATGAGGTTGTGAAAAAAAATGATTTAAATAAATATTTTTGTTTTGATGTAAAGTGATAATAATATTATTGTTTTGAAGGTAATTTGATGAAAACTGTTACTTTTGGATCAAATAATAATGTTTGAGATATTTAAAATAATATGTTGAAAACATAATATTTTTAAAGTATATCATCAATTTGAAAAAATATACTATTTTGAGACGATAGAGGAAAAGTTATTCATATAATAGACAATACTAAGATGATTTATACTTAAGAAGAAAATAACTAGTTTAAACTTATTATATTGAATTGTTGAGACATATGTTATTAAATGTTGTTTGAAATTAACATATATATTTACGTTAAGGGCTAGGATATGCTTATATAAGATGTGACAAGCATGAGAGCGTATTTAAGTAAAAAGTTTCCTAAATTGTTTAATATTTTGAAGATTAGTTGTATGAGACAGTTGATGGTAGAGAATGATTTGTCTTGTCTATGTAAAGTGTTTTAGGAATATGGAGATGTACATAAGGGTACTTTAGCAATATTTTAGTCTATAGGACTTCACAAGCATGTTGAGTTAATATTATTTTAATATGTTTAGTGTTGATGATTTTAAGGCATTAAGTAAATGTTTTGAAATAAGAGGTAAGATTGATTCTTTTCATTCATCGGTTGGATTGAACGAACTATCGTATTAAATCAATTTTTTGAAATTGTGACCTTTCATGCATAAATTATTTTCAGTGCCCAATGTAAGTGAAAAATAAGTGAAAAGTGCACAACCTAGTCTATGAGTTCATTATAGTAATATTATGTTCATCAAAATTAAGGCATCATCCATTTATGATATTTGTAATCAAATGGTGATGTGGTTTAAGGTTCACCTAGGAATCCAAAATTTTAGCCCACTTAGAGGGGAGACACAATCTGTTATCGTGTTGTCATCCCTGTAGGCTTAAAGAAGGAGTTTAGTGAGTTATGTCAAAGGATACTACAATGATTTTCTATTGGTTAGGAACGAAGAAGCAAGTGAAGGAGTATTTTGCAAGTTATTTGACGATGGAAATATGTCAATAGTGAAGTTTGTCTAAATTAAAGCTAAACTTGATAGATAGATACACCTCGGTGATACGCTAACGAATGGAAACTACACGGGATAGGCATGCATAGAGGGTTCGCAATGGGTAGCTAGGTAGGTGAAGGACTCGCTATTGAGATATGTTATGTGGGAAAGCTAGCGCCAGAAGTTGTTAGGCCTTTCCTAATTGTATAAAGAGTAGGGAAGTCAGCACATTTGGTTGGACTTCTTGGAAAGTTGGAGAATGTTCACACGTTTTTTGTTTATTCCATGCAAACGTACTATGATTTAGCAATTATGGTAGAGCCTAGTCAGCTTATGAGGTGACTGTAGAGATGGAGTCTAGAATACTCCGTTGGTGTATTCTCATCTTAGGACTTGATGTGATACAATAGAAAAAGAAGGAAATGAAGTTGGTCCAAGTATGGCAAGGAAAAGATTTGGATGGGAGTATGTGGGAACTCGAGGAGGTAACCGGAGTTTCCCTATCACAAGCTCTCTTCCAATAAGTTCTTTTAGTTAGTTTTCCTGTTAGGTCATTTGTATGCTTTCATCATTGTTTTAACTAGCTAGTTAACATAGGTGTGGATGTATGAATGCTAGGTTTGGTTGTATACACATCCTTATGATGTATTTGATAGAGTTAGTGGTATGCCTTAGAGGCAATTTTCTAATTTACCGTATATTAATTAATTCTATAATCAATTCTCATTAGTAATGAAGGTGTTTTTCTTTTTGTTATAATGTGTTACAAATAATCAAATGTTTAATTAAAAATATATTTAACAGAAAATCCATAAGTGGTGCGTTTGTGATAGTAATTATAAATAATTGTAATCATGAGTATTGTATCATAGTATAATAAACACATAATTTTAAATATTCCTAGTCAAGATACATCGAGACTGGATATCGATGTATCCATTTAGACTAGAGTACATAACGCTCTCCAAATGTTGGGCAATCTATTACTCATGACTGTTGAAGGCACCAAAGGGTTACATACTAATAGTTATTGGATAATTATGGAATGACTCACTCGATAGTTTTCCGTTGGTTAATATAACTAAGGTCAAACAGAAAATATCGATGTGACTGATTTACACAGCTCTCTTGACTTGAGAATACTGTTGAACTTCACTATGAATACTCTGTTTTGATTATAGACAAATCATGGCACAATGTCCATCGAGTGACTATAGTTGGGTCAAGTGGAAGTATTGCAAGTGAAACACTATTCAAGAGAGGATTCGTCTCCTTAGTTATATAGGGTTAGGATCGCAGCCAATTCAAGTCAACTCAAAGTCAATATCTCTAGCCAGAGTACTTCGGTTAACAATAATTGCTATTGCTAAACCAAGGACTTTGTGTTTGGACTATAGAGTTGAATATGGGCGATATTGGAATTTTGACCATTATCAAATTCCATAAGTACAAAGTGATATAGTTTTAACGAAGAGAATTGATGTAAATAATAATCATAACCGGATAATGCTTAACGAAGTAAAATTAAATTTTACCAAAACCAAGTGATAAATTTGGCAAAAATATCACACCACCTTCTGCGTAACGTATGAACGTTAATATTCAAATAGTTCAATATTAATCGATGACCAAATTTACACTTAACGGGCTACACAACCGTTAAGATGGATACTCCTTTGACGAAACAATTTAATTAATTTGTAATTGTTATAAATTAACTAAATTAAATATTAATTACAGAATTTTATATTGACTTGATGAACAAATATTATTAAATATATTTATAGTAACTATAAATATATTAATCGATATATGATACCGATATGCGTTAAATTTGATTTAATTGCAAAATATTTTGTTTGGGGTTTAAATAGGTTTAAAGCCCATAATGGAGGCTGGTTGGTTCGGCACTAATCGGGCATGATAAGCGGCTATATGATGGCATCTTGGTTGGCTAGGTTTGTGGAGATAAGGCAAGGAGAATAGGTAAAGATTCAGATCCTAACTTTTCTCCTTTCCTATCTCTACATAAATATCACAACCCACACCTATTTCATACTTTTGGAGCCTCAATAGACATCTATTTTTGAGCAAACCATGTCTCCCCCATCCTCCATCATTTTAAGTTTGAATCAAATTAAATATAGTTCTATTTGATTGCTGCTGGTCATCGGTTCAGAGGCTAGCACTCCACTAGATTGGAAATCAGTCCAAGGAGCAAATTTCATCGCTTATAGGTGTACTTATAGGCATTGGATATAAGGTATGTTCCTAACCAATTTATGAATATTAGTATTTACATACAATGTTTATATCATATATGTTATACTGTTAGTTAGGTGGCGATTCTAATATACAAATATAACGTCATAGTTAGATTGGTCGTATGTTTGTATATACTTTTATACTTATAAAAAAATTCTTTTTATTCACGTATACACCTTTATGAAGCTCGACTCAAATTTTCCAAAAATTATTATAAATAATTTAATACGCAACATATATATAGTTTATAATTTAAATATTACATCATACTTTTAAAAAACATGGTTATATAATTTTATATATAAAGTTTAATAGGTATAATATTGTTGGCAGAAACAAAAATATTTTATCTATATATTATTGATATTTAAATAATATTTATATAAATTAATTATATATGTATATTATAAATTATGTTTTATATTTTATAAAATTAAATTAATACATAATACACTCTCAGCAAAAACTAAAAAACATTTTTTTTATAATTTAAAAAATATTTAATTCTTGGTCAAAAATTAAAACTTGATTCTAAAGTTGATTTTTAATTTTAAAATTTTACATTAAATATTTAAAATTATAAAATATGATTCAGAATTTTATTAAAACTATTTCAAAAATAAAACTTACTAATATTTTAACAATATCTGTATGGATAATTACATTAAAATATATTTTAAAATTAAAAAATGAGATGTGCGCATGACCAAGTAAATACATATTTATTATATATATATATATATTTTGTATATTTTTTAAGTATTAATTTATATTTATTATTATATTATATATGTACTTAATACACACACATGTTTAAAATTATTTATGTATATACGCATACATACATATACATACATACATAGATATATACATATTCTTCTCGGCTTTGCTGCAAAAATATATATATACATATAATATTTAATATAATTTATAAATGAGTTAAATATATTTATCTAGTTATATATATATATAATATTAATATTTCATACTTGTATTTATATATATATATTTGTACAAAATTATTTAAATAAAAAAATATAGTTTATATATATGTGTGTGTGTGTGCGCGTGCGTGTACTTGCAACTGTTATATATATAAATAAAAGTATATAAACATACATTTGGACATTATATTTGTATACTAGATAAGCTAACATGCGCGTTGTGGTGTAAATCTCAGCAACTATACACGTATATGTTGTATCTTGCATGGATTGTTATGTTACACATGCGCACGCACATACACAGATATATATATATATAATATGTATACGATGTGCGCGCGCGTGTGTATATATATACATATTATTGCATTAACTACATAATATAAAATCATTTTATAAATTTAAATAAAACAATGATTTCAATTAAAAGGAAAATTTGAAATGTTTTAAATAAATTAGACTTCATAGGCCTAATAAAAAACTAAAATGGTTAAAAAAATTGAAATTCACTCATTACTTCCGCTGTGGGTTGGCCTAGTTCCACTAGTGTTTTGGTTGTCATGTTTGCTTTGTTTAGATTATACCAGTTTAGATTATACTGTGTTAGCTTGTATGTATATACATTCCACCTAGGATAGATACCCATAGTTAGTTGTTCTAATTTATGCTAGAAATTTTATATGTGCTATTTATTGTCCCTTTATGTATGTGTTTACTGATTATGTTTATGGACGTGGTTGTTTACTTGCACTTTAACATAGTTGATGCATATGGATGTATGGATGTATGGATGTGTGCGTACACACACATATGCATATATTAGGCTGTTTGCATGCATATTAGTTACACTGCATGTGCATTCATATAGGAGGCCAATTCAGTTGCATTTGCACTCACCTCATATCATATGCATTATACACTCCTAATTGTGTTACACTTGTATTATATGATGGATGCTAGTTAGATGTAGTTATGTTTGTTTTGTATGTTTATACACTATAAAGCGAGTTGAAATGTCCACCTTGGAAATTTTAAGGACAAAAATCTTTTGGTTGGGTGAGGGGGAGAATGTAATACCCTTTAATTTTACATAATTAAATAATTAAATTAAATGGGTAAAATTGTAATTTTACATAAAGAGAAAAAAGTAAATTTTTATAGTAATTGGGATTAGGCTTTAGGACCACTTCCATTGCATCTAAAATATCGTTTATAGTCAAAAAACGTACATAACTTGCTGAATTTGGTTAAACGGGCTAGAATTTAAAAGAATTCAAACCCGGTGACATTTTCAAAATATATTAATTTCAAGATTTTAGCCTAAATACGAGTTAATGCAGCTTATACATAGAAACCAAAACCGTATTCTCTAATCATATTTAACCTAAACACTATATCTCTAATCCGCATCTTCTTCTTCTTATCTCTAAGCAAAATCAATTCCAAATCTATCAAATCAAATTCAAATTAAACGAATTAATATATGAAACCGATCAGGGCAATGAGAGCTACCCAAATAAATTGAAGCTATCGAGAAATTTGGCATTTTCAAGGTGGGGAATTTCTGAACAGTAAAGAAGGAGGAGGATTTAACTCAGATCGGAGAATATGCACGGCTAATCGGTGTGCGGTTATCATTTTTTTTAATATATAGATAAGACATACTAATTCACCCATTATGATCTTAAATCAAATTAATAAATGATGTTATCAATAATTAAAACTGTTTTTTATATACACTTGATTAAGATGTAGTACGCCATGCCTAGATGGTTGAAAATATAAGTTTTAATCGACTGTAATAATCAAAAGTTAATCTCCTTTTAATTAAAAAGTGCAAAATACAAAAGTGTAACAAATTAGACATATTATACATCGAAATTGTAGTTCATGATGATACAAATCCGTTGGTGGTGTTCATTCATTCATTAGGTGTATGGATTGATTAGAAAACATGATGGAAGTTCATAATACATGGTTTTTCTATTTTGATCCAATGGTGAAACAACGATAATAAGATAATAGGAGGGCACTAGGTTGTAAAGGAGGTTGAGCAAAGCAGATCAACATGGTTCGAGCGTGTTAGAATTGGCTAGTTTTGCCAGAATCTATCTCTAAAGACGCAATGGTGATGGTTGATTCTGGAGGCGTTAGCCATCCTGGGAGGGGCAGACTTATGAGGGATGGCGGAGGAAGGCGTGGCAGCTCTAGTGAAGGGGGCAAATTAAGGTTTGGTGGCCTCAGGCGGTGGTAGCGCTGAAGTGAAAGCATACGGGAATTGGGATCCCATCATTGTTGACAGCTTGAAAGTTCCATCATCAAGCTTATGTGCAACACATAGGGACACATAGGGACCTTCCCAATTTGGACCAAGTGCCCCATACCTGAAAAGACCCATTTCAAAAAAGGTCGACTATCTCAAAGGTAAATTTTTTGCATAGGCATTGAATTTCTTGCATGTTTTTGCTTATGAGCAGCTACCATTAGGTCATCCACTTCTCGCCTTTCTTTAACCAAGTCGAGGGACTCAAGCATGAGTTCCTCGTTCATCTTGGGTCATAGTGCAATCTTCTAGGAGAAAAGGGACTTTGGCTTCGATCAAAATCATGGCATTAGTTCCATAGACCAAGGCAAATGGAGTATAACCAGTTGTAGACTTGGCGGCAGTTCGATATGCCCACAATGCTGATGGTAACTCATCCACCTAGCTTCCTTTAGCTCTTTTCAATCATTTCTTAATGATGGAATTGATGATATTATTCCTCACTCAACCTATCAATTTGCCTACGGATGTGCTACCGTCGCAAAGCCCTTCTCAATCCAATATTGGGCACATAATTCAGCATTTTCGAATTAAGTATCATTATCAGTGTTTATCTTCTATGGAACTTCAAATCTGCACAAAATGTTCTTCATTACAAAGCTGATTGCTTTCGCCAAAGTGACCATTTTAAGAGGTTCTTCTTCAGCCCATTTCATGAAGTAGTCACAACTACCATTGCATGTTTTTCTTCTCCTTTTGATATCAGCAGCACTCCAATGTTGTCTATTCCCCAAACCGCAAATAACCATGAGCTAACCATTTGTATAAGCTTGTTGTATGGGGCTCTTTGAATCTTTGCATATTTTTGACACCCGACTTCATTCAGTAATCAGTTGCATCCTAGTTGACAGTTAGCCAGAAATACCCCTAGCAAAGAATCACCTTTGCTAAATTATTTCCCCGGTGTGATCACCATAGATTCCTTTATCTGCATCCACAAGGATCAATTTGTCTTTCTTTGGTGACAACAGGGGGTCAATAATTCACTCATATAGAACACTCCTTCTCGCTAATGAACCGAGGCGCTTTACGTAGAAATTTCCATATTACATTTCTGCTCTTCGAGAGAGTCCCATTTAGCAGGTAATTTTGATTAGAGTCATCCATGAATTATTTTCTTACTCAACCTCCAAGGCCCAATCAACATCCATCTCATCAATGCTTAATGTAGTCAAAACTTCTATTGGTACGATCACAATAGTTGCGCTTCCCAGAACTAGTCAGTTTGGCTAATGAATCAGTATTTGTATTCTCCACTTTAGGGATACGCATTATCATGTAGTGCTCAATATCGTCTACCTGAGGGGAAAATATCCCACCCTTAGCCTGCAATTCTTTCCTAACATGACAAACCAGTAGTTCAGAGCTTGTAAAAATATGCAACATCTTCACTCCCAACTCCTTGGCTATCATAAGTCCCGCAATCAACACTTCATATTCAGGCTCATTGTTCATAGCTGGGATCTCTAACTTCAATGAGTAACAGGTCCTCAGTCCCGCTAGGGTTATGAGGACTACCCCTACCCTATAATCATGCTCATTAGAGGTTTCATCAACATCTAACTTCCATTAGGAAAGTTGGACCAACTTCTTTTCCATTCACTATCCCGGATGGTGAACTCAGCAATGAAATCTGCCAACAATTGTCCTCTAATAGCTTTCCTAGGATGGTAGGCTATATTTTACTAGCTCAACTCAATGTTCCACTATATCAATCTTCCTGATGTCTTGGGTCGATGTAGCACTTATTTCAATGGGTAATCAGTCAACACGTTTATCGGGTGAGCTTGGAAGTATGGTCTCAACTTCTTCGTAGCTATCAATAAACAACATACTAGTTTCTCTAGCTTAAGATGACTCCTTTCCGCTCCAGTGAACCATTTGTCGATATAACACACCAACCTTTGGATCATGCACTCTTCACGTACTAATGCTATACTCAGGGCACGAGTGAACACTGCTGAGTAAATAAATAGATCCTCTCTCTCTAAAGGCTTTAATAGTATTGGTGGTCTCTCCATGTGGTCTAAGAAATTCTCAAAAGCATCTTAACTTTCCTTTCTCCTTATTGAGGGCATCAAACAATGGTATGAACTTATTTGTCACCTTTTGAAATAAATCAACTTAATGCAGAGACTTCTCATTCAAGCCTTTCATTTCACTCCTTGTCTTTGGGGGTGGTAATATGTCTTAATGCTTCAATATGTTATGGGTTAGCTTCAATGCCCCTTGGTTTTACAATGAAACTCAAAAACTTGCCTGATGTAACTCCAAAAGAACACTTCAATGGATCGAGTTTCATTCCATACTCTCGAAGCACATGAAACCTTTATGAGAAGTCGCCTATGTGATCGCCGATCGCCATGATTTCATAGGCTAATCATTCACATAGACTTCCATTGTCCATCCTATTTGATCTTTAAACATTCTGTTCACAAAGCACTGGTAAGTAGCTTCAGGAGTCTTCAAACCAAACGACATGACTTTTAGCAATACAGTCCTAAATTTGTGATAAAATTGGTATGCTCCTAATTTGGGACATGCAAAGCAATTTTATTATAGCCAGAGTATTCATACTAAAAGATAGCAGCTCATGTTCGGTCATTCCATCCACTAGTTGGTCGATTCCCTATAGAGAAAAATAGTCCTTTGGTCATGCTTTATTCAATATTGAATAATCAATGCATGTCCGCCACTTCCTATTCAACTTCATGACCAATACTAGATTTGATACTCAATTTGGGTACAGTGCATTATGGATGAAGACATTCGCCTTCAGCTTATCTACTTCTTCCTTGAACATAGAAAATCACTCTGGTTCCATATTGCTCCATTTTGCTTCATGGGAGGGTAACTTGGGTTCACATTCAATGCATGACTCGCTATCTCTGGATAAATCCCACACATATTAGAATGCATCTAAGAAAATTTATCTATGTTTGCCTAGAGAAACCCTAACAAATCCTTTCTCATCGTCAAGCTGAGTTGAGATCTGATTTTGAGAACCCTTATGGGATCGTCGTCATTAACTGAAATGTCAATCATCAGCACCACCGTAGCCGCCCTCACCACTTCTGGCTCTTTTTTTGGGTCCATAGACTTATAGAATTTGCTATAGGACCAAAGCCATAGCTTAGATAGTATTTTCTATGCTTCCGAGGATTTGATGCGGAGAGGCTTCTTCACATTCTTTCCTTTCTCCAATTACTTCGCCTCTTTGAGCTCAATAACCTAGCACTCTTGATCTGTGTTTTAGTCACCCTAAATTGGCCCCACTCCATTCTCTGTAGGAAATTTCATCATCAAATGCACATGGCGGAAGCTAAATATGAAAATTGGTAAGGGCTAATCGGCCCAAGAAAGCATTATAGGCTGAAAATCCATCAACCACAACAAACATCTATATCAGCACAACCTTGGGGACTCCCTCCTCCAACTCAATTGAAAGTTCGATATGCCCAACCAGTTCTTTGGCCTCTTCATTAACTTCCTAGATGTAGGACTTACGTGGCTTTAGATCATTCTCATCAAGGCGCATCTTCTCAAAATTTTGTTTGAAATTGACTAAGCTCCTACAGTCGATAAAGACTAAATGATTGTCGTCGGCCCAATCGCGGTCGTAATCACCATTGCGTCATGCATCGGCACTTCGACCCCATCTACATCTCTATTTCTAAATATAATATCATCATTAGTTGTTCATTGCTGTTTTTCCAAAGCATCATCCTCTATGGCATAACGCACCTCTTAAGGACGTGCCTTAAGAAGCTGCCTAATGCTCTATCTCATTCCAACTTTTTTACACGGGATGTGGACCTCCAAAAACTATATTAATCTTAATCCTCCTACCTGGCTGTATTGATCCCTCTTCATTGGTTCCATCATGTTTCCTTTGGGCAGACTTCCCCTTTTGGGTGGTTACCTGCTTTAACGCCGGCCTGCAGGTTCCTAACATACTACTATAACTTCTTCTTCCTAATCGGACTTTAATAACATCTCTCAGACGCCTACTATGCTCGTGTGTCTTATGGAAGCGACAATACTTACTAGAACGTCTTTCCTCTCCAGAAGCCTCTCGTAAGAGGCATATTTTTGTAATGCTATATATTGTGGGTCGTAAGGTAGATATTCTCAATGAGTCTATCAGCTCCATATAATCTCCATGCCTATTAAACCTTGTACACTTCTTGGTTTCATGCTTCTTGCAACCAGCATTCTGATTCATTCTTTATTTATCATTCCAAGTGTTCGCTGCAACGTTTCTAGCACTATCACAACACTTTTCGACAGCCATGTTGCTTTGTATCACAATACTTGATCCTTCCTTACCGTCGGTTGCCAATTCTACAACTAAATCAGCCTCTTCCAAGCTTAGGAATCGTGTTGCCTTAGAATAAAACGCCTTCAAAGTAGACGTTCCTTCCTCTTTAACCATCTACTAAAATCTGTCTTTGGGTAAACCTTATTCATTAGTGCCATCAACACTATCTCCTCCTTGGGTTGTATACCTTTGTAACTACAACATTAAATCTCTTCTAAAACACCTTCAGGGTCTTTCAAGACCTTTGATAAACATTCAACAATGATATGGCATCCTTCGGTTGGACTGTATGAACCTGGAGCTACTTCATAAACTACTTCGCCAATTGATCGAATGATGATATAGACCTAAGTTTGAACTGAGTGAACCATATCTTTGCTATCCCTTCCAAGAAAATCAAAAAAACATCTATACCTTACTGCATTTAATGCACAAGCATTATCCTTTGTCACTCCTACTTCAACAGATGCTACCTTGGATCAGTCACGCCATTGTAACTCAACATGGTTGGCATCATAAATTTTTGCAAATACCTAACTTCCAGAATCTCTTTAGTGAATGGAATTCTACTCATCGATGAACCCCACACATCATCATGTCTCAGCCGACTCTGGCTTATTAGCCTTTTAATCATGTCAGCAATGTATTCTTCACTACTCTGACCAGCTAAAAACCAATCATCATGAATATCGTCAAGTGTTTGACCCAAAAAGCGGTCTTGATTGTTTGCATGATGTCTAGGTTCATCTGTCTCCAGAAGAACCATTTGTCCCGGCCTTTTGTGATGTCTAACTAGACTTTGTCCCCTTTTAACTGACTTAGTTGTGTTAGTTTGAATACCACCAGCCTGACTAATAGCTTTTCCATGCCCCTCATCTTTATCATCCTATAATTCCTCCTCGGAGTCATCAAAATGGACTCTCATCGATCGATTAGTACCAAACCATGTAGGTCGAATGATGCCGATTAGTGTGGATGTATGTAGAACACCTTCAGCCTTCGCACTCTATCTCTTTTTCATCCTAACATCCTTCTTATGCACTTTTTGATTTCCATCTCTGTGATACTACTTCGATGAAGAAGAACTCCCTTCACTTGAATCCAACGATGGGTAACCTCCACTGCTCTTTCTATGCCTCTAAGTCTTCACTTGCTGCTAAGGCTAGGATAACAACCTTTTCATCTCCTCCATGATGGATAACTAATTTCTATCATCTTCACATTCATCTCCGCCACTATCTTATCCAACTCAGCCTTTGTCACTACTTCGATGCACTCAAATTTCTACATGAGTTGGTTGATTCATTTCCTCTCCATTTTGAGTCCTTCATTATCTTCTTCAATGATAACCCCAGACTTAGTAGCTACTTTACCCTTCCTTTGAGACATCTCTTCTTATATCTGATAATAGAATCCTCTGAATCCAAGTAACTACAAATCTACGCCTAAGAAAACTCTAGCTTATAGACTTATTCAAATTTAAAGTGAAAGTAAAGTTCTAAGCCTAAGTTCAACTCTCAATGAAAGTACCAAAAATGTTTGTTTAAAATTTATGAAATCACCCCAATTCAATCAAAAAATGAAAATAAAATGAAATGATTCAAAGAAAGAAAGGTAAGACATGATGGTTTTAGAGTGTTTCGGCCTTAATTCGATTGCCTACATCCATTATTAGCTTTATTTCGAATGATTCTTGCAATTATAACCACTTGTATAATGATTTTAGTTTTAGAAATTAGTTAACAATGAAAAATGACAGTAATTCGATCTAAAGGTTCAAAAGTCATTTTCTTGCTAATGGTAGCTCTCGATCTATAGACGAAATCTACCATCAAAAACGTAGAATTTAGTTTAAATGAGTAAATATCTTCATATTCAAAGTACCAACAATTAGTATGTTTCGGTACTGACCCATAAAGGTCGGTACTGACCGACGGAGTTGAATCTATATTTGACTTTTCTTTGGCAAGCATATGTCTTCAAATATTCCTTCATCTAAAAAGCTAGGAATCACTATGGGTCGGTACCAACTCATATTGGTTGGTACTAACCATGCCACTTCAACATGGCTCCACCTTCAAGTATGGCTCTTGCTTCAAGTAATATGGATACCCATTACTCCATATGGTTCATTAACGACCCATATGACTTGAGTTATTTTGGCTTTAACTTCTTAAATCTTGCAATCTTAGCATTCCAGATGTATTCTAATTTTCTTGGTACATATCTCCATCATTTCATAGTCCAAACCCATCAAAATGTTGCTTGGTTCAAATGTCAGATAATGGCATGTTTGTTTGTTTACTTCTATTATATATTGTTATGTATTAAACATATACTAATGTTGAGTATATTAACACATATTTTACTAATAGAAAAATTATCAAATCAAAACATATTTATATTTAACATTATTTAATATTGTTTACACATTTGTTCATAATAACACAAAACTAATCTTTAGGTAAATTTAGTAAAACGAATTTTTTGAAATCAACCATTTTATTTTATTTTTTACCCTTTAGATCCAACATTATCATCAAACGGGGGAGAATGTTAGAACTAAATTTTGTATTTTGATGGTAACAACCATATAACAAAGCCAGTAACTTGTTTCTCAAGCTTTATAGATTGATAGGTAGCCTTGTAGTGTCACAACATTAAAGGAAAGAGATACAATGATTTATTTATAAGGCGATATTATTTTGCCTACACAAGCAGGTTTTATAATGGATCGTACCACCTTCTATAATCACTAAAACCAAGTATGGGGCCGAAATACCACTACAGCTATAGAGCAAAAGTATAGGAGTGGTGTTGACTTCACCAACTGTTGTATAGTACAACAACATGGAAAATACAAAAGAGTACAACATTGTTCGTACAAAGGACAAAAAAAGAAAACCAAACCATCTGAATCCCTAGAGGAGATGGAGTTGGAGCTAGAGGAACCATCCAACTAGGCTACTCTAGCTACCTCTAGTAAAGTATGATAATATCGCATGAGGAGATTATACGGCCAAAGGTCTAAATCCCTTCCTCATTCGAATCAAACAAAAGCTCTTTTTTGTGATCACCAAACTATCCATCCACCGCCAAGACACTTCCACTACACCACAGATAGGATTTTGGCGCAACCTTAGGCGGCACATTTGATACGGCTATAAGCCGTATCAAATTTTAATACGGCTTATAGCCATATCTATATTATTTAATACGGCTGTAAGCCGTATTTACATTTGATACGGCTTATAGCCGTATCAAAATCTGTGCCTCTTTTCGTGGGAAAATTTTCCCCAAAACGCACACCCTCCCTCCTTTTTTTTTATTTCCTCGATCGATCGAACGTTGCTTCTAAACCCTAGCTCGGCATTCCCCCTTCCCAAATCAAGGTATTATTATCTTCTCCTTAATGGTTTTTTTCAGTTGAAACTCCTACATTGTATCATTGTATTTCCTTCACTCGATTTCGTATTGAAGAACCGCTACTTCACTTTGATTGCAAAGTCAGATTCGATTAATTCCAGTTCTTTTGATACTGCTATTCTTTATGTGTGCTTGATACTTTTTTTATGTGTGTGTAATTGTATAATTGTATTAAGTGCCTTGCTGTGTGTATTTAGTTAGAATTCTTCAACTATAAAATGAATGTTTGTAAGATTTGAAGCTTGGAATAAATTACAGTACTACCAGGAATTGAGAATGTCTGAGTTTTGAGTGGTGGTGGTTCGTGAAATTTTGGGTTGGATGTTCGATTTTTCAAGCGAGGAGTTGTTCTTTTTTTTGCAGTACTGTTCCTACCAGATTACGCTCAGTCCTCTTCATTAGTTTTCTACTTGATTTTGTGTGTTTGTTTTATTTGTTTGCTCTCAGGTGTTGTTTTGCAATTGATGTGCCATCGATCATTTTGTAGGTCTTTGTATTTTAAACAATGAGATTTTCTGAATTCTATTAGGATTTCTTTGGTATGACAGGCTGCTGGTTGTATTGTTTAGTAATTTTTAATCTGAGTTATTTACATGGTTAAAGTTTTATAGGGATTGCTGAAGGTTTTATCTATGATATATTAACAAATGAAACTTTTAAAAATTGATACAGGATAACTCATGCATGCAGGCTATGAAACAATATGTGTTCATGATGCCATCCATAGTCGTAATGCAATAAACAGTTTAAAGTGCTGCAACATCCTACTGAAAATTCACTAGGAGGAAATTTCTCTTTTGGACCCAGTTCTAGTGAGTTAGCAGGCTCTGGACCAACTCCATTGAGTTACGGGCACTAACCCAATTTCAGGTGACAGTGTCGCTTAATCTTTTATATTTTCTGCTTATTTATCTGTAGCTGCTTAATTTATGAGAGGTAAATACATAAACGTAGTTTTGTATGGTAATTGAATCAAGACATGTAATTAAGAATGGGATGCGTTTGATATAGGGGCAACGCAACACTTTTGAATTTGGCTTCAACTCCGTTCCCACTATGACAGAGAATAGTAAGCTCGGATTATATACCCATCAGCCAGCAAACATAATATTGGGGATAAGTAGTAAACGGGTTTGTTATGTTATTATAATGGGCACCCTACTAGAAAAGCTCCTTGTAATGATCGACCAAACTAACCAATTTGAAACACCTATTATGTGTTAACATAAAATAAAGAGGGGATTGTTAATTGACAGCATAAATTAAGAAAATCCATCGAAAGCAAGATCAGAAATCAATCCCAATCCAAAACTCCATATAGCATCAAAATTGGAGAAGTTAGCAAAGAGGAAAATAAAAAAAAGAGTTAAACCGTTAAAAATAGACTGAAAACCTTGTTTACAAAACTTAATATTAGTTGGAAAAGTCCCGACATAACACATAAATTTATACTCGAAACATGCTTCAAATCCGCACAAAAATTAACCCTGAAGCATCTATGTCATTTGCTTAAATGCTCCAAAACCGATACTTCACTTTGGTTGCTTCTAAACCGATAGATAGTGATTTATACATTTAATTCTTTTTTGTTTTTATATTAAATTTAGTGAGTAAAAACGTAAACCTTGTCTGAATCATTATTTTTTATATTATGATATGCAGCTGTGTTTAAATTTTGTTAATGGCGCAAGCCAAGTATCAGGAGAGGGGTAATGCATAGACATTACTCCGGTGCTACAAAATAGCGCCGTTGTAATGGCAAATTTTTTGGAAACAGTTTGGTGCTAATGTTGTATATTGTTCTGACATTGTTGTATAAGTGGATAAAATTGTTGTTAATGGCGCAAGCCAAGTATCAGGAGAGGGGTAATGCATAGACATTACTCCGGTGCTACAAAATAGCGCCGTTGTAATGGAAATTTTTTTGAAAACAGTTTGGTGCTAATGTTTAAAATAAACCCTATATTTTGAGTTCCATTTATTGAAATTTAAATAGTCCATATATTTTAACTATTTAAAATTAATTAAATATTTAAAATCATACCACAAAATTAATTCTAGGGTTATTGTCTACTTGTTTGTCTTACATTAGAGTATCATAGTTGAAAAGAATGGTAAAAGTTCAAGATAAATTATAGTTCTGGCATCAAGAAATCAAAACATCCAACAAAAAACAAGCATGATTTCAATTGATCGTTTTTAGATTTGTGCTCTCGATTAACTTGTAAGCTCATTTTATAAAAACAAGCATAATTGTTTATAACAATGAGGCCTTCAAAAATCATTTTTACAAATCCAAAGCAACCAAAAGATTTTGAAAGAAACAGAAGGAAAAGAATTTGTTCTTTAAAGATATGCACTATGTTTACCTGGTTTAGGATGTGGAGAGTAATATCTAATAAAGCTAAAAGAATGTTAGAAGTAAAGATTAGCTATTCTGGAATTACTTGAGACTATCACATATGTAATATGTTTAGCATTATATAATATATAAAATAATAATATACTAAGATAAAAAATAATATCAAACTGTTATTGACTAAAAAAGAATTGATATATCCATATATTTATAAATAACCAACCGAAAAATGATCATCCAACTACCCAAACAAGTTACACTCCGCTACAACCCAACCAATGGTAATCGGTCAATACAATTAATTTTCATCAATTATTTGCGTTCACGGTTCACTTATTGTTTCATTCACATAAACTCTAATAAGTATAATGAATGAACCTGAATTATATCTTAGGTTTCACCCTAAAATCTCAAACTGTAGAAATGAAATGGTTGTTGATATTGATGTTCACTTTAAAGACATTATGCTTGGGACATCTTGAAAATAGAGGTTATGATATAGGATCCATTGAAGGGCAAGTCTCATGTTCTGTTAAATATGATATAGGAGGGCAGTATGTCTTTTAGCATAGACAAACAATGGATAAATGAATCAGATCTAAGATCTACAAACTATATAGACGGGGTGCAGAAGTTCATTAGTTTTGTTGAAGAAAACGGTGGTAAGAAAGGATTGTATTTATATTTTGCAGAAAACTATGTCAGAAAATCCACTATCTTCACATTCGTCATGTTCAGAGGCGAAGAAAGTTGATCAAAACTTACTTGGTATTCCGGTCTCAGATAACGCTAGAAAAATCGCTACTATGCTCGGTAAACTAGTAAGAGCTCATGTGCCGATATCATATATAAGTTGGAATAAAGTACCTGCAATATACAAGGACAACGTTTGGAACGAATTGGTGGTAAGTATCCTTATCTGTTTGACAACAACTATTTCATTCAATAGCATTATGGTTTCAACTCTTTGCACAACATTTAATTTAATATATTTTTTGCAAAAAATTTATGAGCTCGATCCGCTTTCAAAGGAAATGTTTTTAAAGAGAATGGCCGAGGCTTTTAGGAGATACAAGAAAAACTTGAGAGTAGTTTATTATGACCCTTTCAACAATGACGAAGAACGGTTGAAAAATTGCCCACCTACAGTTGCTCAAGAAGATTGGACAGAGTTCGTAAAAAATGAAGCAACGCCTGAAGCGAGCGGAAGAAGGGGGGTAGGCAAAAAGAACAGAGCATTGCTCAGTTATGCTCATCATGCAGGACGTAAAAGTCGCGCTAAAATAGAACAAGAAATGGTAAATTATATTCATTTTCATTCAAATGATTTACACATTGTAATTGGATATTCATGTCGTTGCATCAACTTGTATTGCAGATCGTTGCTAGTCCATCAACAAATATCAGTCGTCGTCAAGTATGGGAGAAGACACACAGGAAAAAAGATGGTAGCATATCAGATGCCACTTCTTCATACTTTGTAAGTTAAACAAATATTAACTTGCTTATTCTTTAAAATTCCTTATTCATGTAAGTATTATCATATTACAGGATCAAATTGCGAAAGCGAAGGAAAAGATCACTGATAGTGATGAAGAAAAATTGACAGTGGATGAAGACATCTTATCACAAGTGCTTGGTAAGGATGCAAGGGGTAGGAGCCGCGGTGTTGGGACCGTTATACCAAAGACTAAAGTTAAGGCTTGTGCCATTGCATAGAAACGACTCCGACATATTCATGGCGAGCAGGATGAGTTGAAAATGAGGGTGGGAAGTTTGGAGAGTACGGTGGGAAATTTGTCTGGGCAAATGGAGGTTTTGATCAACATGGTGGGAAATATTGAACAGGGAATTCGTGCACCAGTCAATTCTTCTGATGGAGGACGCGACACATAATTCAATGCTCCTGAATTCATTGCTTCGTAGTTCCAGGATTCGACCAATGTTACGAACAATCAAAAATGTGAAATCCTCAACTCTGATTTAGAATTAATAGGAACAGGTATTTTTAACATTTAAACATTTATGACATAATAAGTAGAAAACTTAAATAATAATAAATATTCCCTTTTATTGCAACAGGTACTATATGCCGAGATTCTACATTGTCCAACATCCATGGGAAATCTGTACCATCCACACACGAAAAAGTGGTGTTGGACAGTATACTACTACCAAATGAGAGAACCAGCAAAATGAATCATCAATTTGCAGAGACCTTTGCTGATGTTGGAGTGGGTGGATATGTGTGCCATCCGAAGTGTCTTATTCGATATCTCTAGATGATGGAGCAGGTATATTTGGCAGGAGTAATTTTGAGAAATAAAAAATGGTTCATGAATCATATGGCAGGAGTAAATTAGAGAAAATAAGAATAATTTAGTTGATTTTAATATAAATTTTACACATAATAATTGTGAGCTATAGTGGAATAATATTTGATTTTACTATAAGGGTCTCAATAGATATTTACTAGATACTATTTATATAATTACATATTGGTATATTTAGCTTGAAAGGAACCAACGAGATTTTAATAATATTATTTTAGGATTGAATAATTTTATATATGCAATTTCTGTTGGGTGCATTTCCTACACACCACCGACCCAGGAAGAGGAGACCACCGGTCCAAATTAACTCCATCTTCATCATCACCGAATCAAACCATAAAGCACACCTACCGAACCAACATCCTTCTCCGTCTTCCACCGAACCAGACCTTGCTCGCTGCCGAACCAAAGTACAAGAGGAGACCACCGGTCCAAATTAACTCCATCTTCATCATCACCGAATCAAACCATAAAGCACACCTACCGAACCAACATCCTTCTCCGTCTTCCACCGAACCAGACCTTGCTCGCTACCGAACCAAAGTACACGAGCTCCACCGGTCCACCATACTCCTACCACCGAACCAAAGCTCCACCGGTCCACTCATCTCCTTCCACTGAACCAAGGTAAACCAGACCAACTCCACCAGGCCAGATTACATCAGCCCAGGCCCGCCAGCTGCTATACACATCCAAGACCCCTGCCCCCAACCTCACTTTATAAATAGAGGGGCAGGGGTACAACAAGGGGGGACAAGTGGGAGAGCTCAAGCACGGAGAGAACCTTCAAACAACTTTCTTTTACTAGTATCGAAGCTTTGTACTTGGAATCTGAATTAGAAAGGAGAAATAATATATAAAGTGGACGTAGGCACATTCTGGCTGAACCACTATAAATCTGCGTGTCTTTTACAGTTTAGTCCCTACTTTTCATATATTTGCATAATTCACCCAAATCATTGAGAACAATATAAAATCAATTAAATCATACGACTTTGAGGTGTTTGTCCATTTTTTGTTCAAACATTTTTGGTGCTTTCACTGAGAACTAGAAGCTCGAAGCTTCAGCTTCTTCCGCTTAACCTTCTTCCTAACAGCATCGTTCCTTGCTTGGAAAACATGCCTCCCAAAAAGAAGAAAGATGTTAACAAAGGAAAAAACATCGCAACCAGCAGTCTTCCAGATCCAGTGGTCACAGATCAAGTAAATCGTCCCCCTCCAGTAGCAGTACCAAATGAAGGTCAGGCAAATCCGACCACCCCTGCCACAGAACAGCCTGCAACAATTACTAGGGCAGATCTAGACAGGGTTGTGGTTGAAGTAACTAACCGCTTCACGTCCCAGCAGGAAGCCTTGGTGGACCATCTCATGTCACGCTTAAGGGATGCTGAAGAGTCCAACCGCAACACTGAGTCGTGGGGTGAGTCCCAATCTGGAGGATCTCAGAGACAACAAAGATTTTCCTTCTTCGAAGGAGCTAACGGCAGAAGCAGCCATGGTAGGAGCCGAGATCGAGCACAGCCTGAAGTTAGGCCTGAGGAAACGCTTGGAACCGAACCCAACGGGGGAGGTACCGGGCGGAGGTCAACTGTAGCTGAGCCGGTTGTACTGCCTAACCATGGAAACGCCAGCGAAAGGGGCCGAGCTAGAGTCCAGCCCAAAGTTGGGCCCGAGGAAGTGCTTAGATCAGAACCCAGCAGGGGAAGATCAAGGCAAGGGCCAATTGTAGCTGACCCTAGCATGCTCCCAGAAGACCAAAGGCAGCCACTGGAAAATATGAGGAATGATAGACGATACCATCCCTACAGGTCGTCTGGACGAAATCAATCCCACCGAACAGAACCGAACTCGTTTCTATCTGCTCCAAATTCTGATGAAAGGATGGCACGCTTATTCAGAGAGTGCGTCCAACGGGAACAAAGAGATCGAGGGATAGGCGCTAGGGTAACCAACCCTTTCGCCCGCAATATAGAAATTACTATCACCCCCCGAGAATGGAAGATGCCAACAATGGAACCCTACAAAGGGACCTCCGACCCCATTGTACACTTACAGAGATACACACAGCATATGCTCATGAGTGGAGCGACAGAGGGAGTACTGTGCAAATGCTTTCCACTATTCTTAGCAGATCTCGCTACCTCCTGGTTCTGTCATTTACCCCAGGGATCCATCAGCTCGTGGGAAATGTTGAAAGAAAAGTTTATCAGTCAGTTCCGCATTCATGTGGAACAACCCAAGGACGCTTATTCCTTATCCAGTATCAAACAGAAACCTGGAGAGAAACTGCAGCAATACCTAACCCGATTCAATGCCGCAGCAGCCGCAGTCCAAGATGCCGATGAGAAGCTTATCCTAATGGCCCTCTGTAGTGGTGTGCATCCGAATACTAAATTTGCTAGAAGGTTGACAAAAGAAAAACCAGCTACTTTACCCGATTTCTTCCATGAAGCCGGGAAATATATGAGGCTTGAGGATGCTGCCGTTGAGGGGCAGTCAGGACAACAAAATAAGGCAACTCACAGCAACGCGCCTGCTGTGGCAAGGGACGTTCGAAGAAATGATTCCAGAGACAAGGCTGGGGGCAAGAAGGGAGAAAAGCGCCTATATCGGCCAGGACCGAGATTCGACACTTACACACCTTTGAACGAAACCGTCGAAAACATCTTCCTTGCCACCCAAGGCGAAGTTAGATACAAACGCCCACCATACAAGAAGGAATCAGATAACGCGCAGAAGTCTGGAAAGTTCTGCCGCTTCCACGAATCTCATGGGCATGATACCAATGAGTGCCATCATCTCCGGGACTTGATTGAAGAACACATCAGAAGGA
The DNA here is from genome assembly GCA_030737815.1 of Allium fistulosum. Lineage (NCBI taxonomy): Eukaryota > Viridiplantae > Streptophyta > Magnoliopsida > Asparagales > Amaryllidaceae > Allium > Allium fistulosum. The sequence continues at coordinate 869,106,615 of CM060904.1, read as the reverse complement.
AGAAACTGGAACGCTATGTAAAAGTCAGGACAGGACTCCAGCTCCTGCCAATGAGAACCCGAGGCTACCCTCACCGAAGATCGGCAGAGGAAACCGCAACACTAGCGGCTCTAGTCAAGAGAAGATAGTGGTCCACACCATCTCGGGAGGACCGCACATCGCAGACAGAAGCTGGAAAGAGATGGAAAGGTATGGAAAGTCGCTTAGAGACAATAAAGACTGTGTCAATTCGGTTATAGAAGAGCGCCACCCGAAGCGGAAAGAAAGTGATGACATCACATTCGGTAAGCGTGACCTAGAAGGAAGGCAATACCCTCACATGGATCCCATGGTTATCTCTGCCCGGCTCGGTCCTGCCGAAGTTTACCGAATTCTAGTAGACACTGGAAGCTCAGTAAATATCCTGTTCAAACATGCATTCGACAAAATGAAACTATCAATGAAGGATGTATCTCCCTGCAATAAACCACTACACGGTTTCACCGGAGATGCGAAGATGCTCCTCGGTCAACTAGATCTCTTTGTTGAAATTGGAAGCCATCCCCGCTCCGTTGTACGGAAACAGACATTTGTGCTAATAGAAAACCACTCGGCCTACAACGCCTTCTTAGGAATGCCAGCCTTGTCTGACTTCCAAATTTTCCTAGCCCCATGGTGCCTAAAGATGAAATTTACAACGGACAATGGAGTAGGGGAAGTAGAAGGAGACCAGGACGTTGCTCGAGACTGCTATGTGACTGAACTTCGCAACAACCACAGGAATGATAAAGGGAAGAGTGTAGAGGTTTCCCTCTGCACGAAAAGTCTAGAAGCGTAGCAACTAAAGAAAGCCCCTCCTCTTCGATATACCAGCGACCCTTTCAATGAATTAGACCCCAGGGACAAAGAGGAGGAGGCCACCGCCGAGCCTGCAGAGGCTATGGAGTTTGTATCTGTAGACAAGCATGACTCAAGTAGACTATTGAAAATTGGGTCCCAACTAAAAGCAGAGTTGAAGGAGCAACTCATCGACTTTCTCCGCCACAACTTGGATGTATTCGCATGGTCACACGCAGACATGACCGGAATCTCCCCCGACGTATCATGCCACGTACTAAACATTGATCCTACCAAGGCACCCGTAAAACAAAGAAAGAGAAGTATGGGGGCAGAGCGATCAGCAGCCCTCGATGAAGAAGTAAAGAATCTACTTGCCAATGACTTCATACGAGAAGCCATCTACCCGGAATGGATCGCTAACCCGGTACTGGTAAAGAAGGCTGATGGGAAGTGGCGAACATGCATTGACTTCTCCAACCTAAATGACGCCTGCCCAAAGGATTGCTTCCCACTTCCCCGAATCGACCAACTTGTAGACAACACAGCCGGGCACGAGCTCTTATCTTTTATGGACGCATACTCATGATATAACCAAATTCCTATGCATGTTCCCGATCAAGACCACACTAGTTTCATCACTGACCGGGGTTTATACTGCTATAAGGTAATGCCTTTCAAACTTAAAAATGCAGGAGCCACCTACCAGCGCCTCGTCAACAAGATGTTTGCAGGGCTAATAGGACAAACTATGGAAGTATATGTGGATGACATGCTGGTAAAGTCAAGGAAAGCCGACGATCACGTAAGCCACCTAGGCGAGATGTTTCAAGTACGTCGCCAGTATGGAATGAAGTTGAATCCTCTAAAATGCTCCTTCGGAGTATCATCAGGAAAGTTCTTAGGATTCATCGTCCATGCCCAAGGGATTGAAGCAAACCCTGAACAAGTCCGAGCGCTAAGGGATATCAAGATACCTTCCACTCGAAAGGAAATGCAAAGCCTGAATGGAAAAGTGGCCGCCCTAAGCCGATTCATCTCCAAAGCAACGGACAAGTGCGTCCCCTTTTTCGAAGCTCTAAAGAAAGACAAAGGAAAGTTCGAATGGACTGACGAATTCTTAACCGCTTTCCTTAACTTAATCGAACACCTCCAGAAACCACCGGTACTCTCGACTCCAAGCGAAGGCGAAGAGTTATACCTATACCTTGCTGTGTCATCTCACGCCCTAAGCGCTGCCTTGGTAAGGGAAGACAACCGCACGCAGTGGCCAGTTTACTTCGTAAGTAAGAGGTTTACGGGGGAAGAAGTCAGATATCCTAAACTTGAGAAGCTAGCATACTGTTTACTAATCACATCACGGAAACTGCGTCACTACTTCCAGTCCCATTCCATCAAAGTTCTAACCGATCAACCACTGAGGCAGGTACTCCATCGTCCCGACACTTCTGGGCGACTACTTAAATGGTGCATTGAACTATGTCAGTATGATATCACCTATCACCCTCGCACCGCCATCAAGGGACAAGCCATGGCTGATTTCATTGCAAAATTCAGTACCAACGAAGATAAGGAGCAATTGGAAATGGCAGAAGACATCAAGTGGAATCTCTTTGTGGATGGTGCATCAAACGAACAAGGCTGGGAGGCAGGTGTGGTAATAATCACTCACAGGGGAAATAAGCTGCACTATGCTATAAGGTTGGAGTTCGCTGCCACCAACAACAATGCAGAGTATGAAGTAGTGATAGCTGGATTAGAACTTGCCTTAGAAATCGGAGCCAATTCTTTGTGTCTTCATAGCGATTCTCAACTTATTGTTAATCAAATACTAGGAGAATTCCAAGCTCGAGAAGAACGACTCATAGCATATTTAAAGAAGACCAAGTTACTTCTCAGCCGATTGGACCACTACTTAGTCAAACACATCCCTCGGGAAGAGAACCAAGAGGCCGACGAATTGGCAAAGCAAGCAAGTGTGAGGGACAACGCCATCTTCGGAGCAGTAACCATCTCAAAGCAACTGACCCCAAGTTTTGAGCAAGTGAATCTGATAGCTGCAACCGAAGAAGCAACTTGGATGACTCCCATCCGAGACTACTTACAAAGCGGCACACTACCCAACGGGCGTAACGAAGTCAAGAAAATCTTAAGGAAAGCTTCCCGCTATACAATACAAGAAGACATCCTCTATCGGCACGGATTCTCTAACCCGTTATTAAGGTGTGTCGTTGGGAGGGAAGCCAAGGAAATCTTATCCAACATTCATCAAGGAAGCTGCGGAGATCACACCGGAGGGCAAACTTTAGCAAAAAAGATACTCCGATATGGATATTTTTGGCCCACCTTAAGCAAGGACGCCTTAGATTTCGTTAAAAAATGTGACAGATGCCAGAAGTTTGCTAAGATTCCGCGGCTACCAACAACTGAGATTACACAAATGACCAGCCCTTGGCCCTTTGCAGTATGGGGAATTGACTTATTTGGCGAACTACCAATGGGCCGAGGTGGGGCCAAATATGCTATAGTGGCAGTTGACTATTTCACCAAATGGGTGGAAGCAAAACCCCTAAATAAAGTATCATCAGCGAAAGTTATTAACTTTTTGATCAAAAATGTTCTGTGCAGGCACGGACTCCCATTCAAAATCATATCAGACAATGGACTTCAGTTTGACAGCGAGGAATTCGCCAACTGGTGCCGAGAGCACGGAATTCACAAAAGTTTCTCATCCGTAGCGTATCCCTAGGCAAACGGACAAGTCGAAGCTATCAACAAAATTCTGAAAACTCTAATAAAAAAGAAACTCGAAAAGTCAAAGGGCGCTTGGGTGGATGAACTCCCTACGGCACTGTGGGCCTATTGCACATCTTTTAGAACATCAACTGGGCATACTCCTTTCTCTTTGGCATACGGATCGGAGGCTATGCTCCCAGTTGAAACCATCATGCCTTCCCACCGTAGGATCCACTATAACCCGGAAGAGAACGAAGAACTCCTTCACATGTCTTTGGATCTAATTGAGGAGAGAAGAAATGATGCAGTCCTCAAAGCAGCAGCCCACAAGCAAAAAGTGGCAGCACAATACAACTACAAAGTCAAGCGTCGTACCTTACAAGAAGGGGATCTTGTCCTCAAGCGAATCTTCCCTCGCCCCGGAGCACTAGATCCAATCTGGGATGGACCATATGTAATTCATAAAGATCTCCACAATGGAGCTTATATTTTGTCAACAGTGGACGGAGAGGTGTTCCAGAGGGGATGGAACATCCAACACCTCCGTCGATACTTTTCTTAACTTGTACTGCCCATATGAAGTGAATTAACAAAGAGAATCAGTGGATGTAGGCATTTTCACGCCGAACCACTTTAAAAAACCTTGTCTCTTTTTTAACTTGTCCCTTTATATCTTGGCTGCTTGTTAACTTTATCCTTTTCTGTTGAACGAAATCCTATGCATGTAGAATTTCCATTCAAAGCACTCCACTGTGCAACTTCACCCGGACAAGACCTAACAGGTACTATGCGAATCTATGCCCTCGTCAATGAGACACTTTTGCTCCAGCATCCCTCTGCTGCGGGTTAACTCATTGCTCGCGACGGCCCTTAAAGCCAACTGTAATGAGTCGATTATAAGCCACCGAGAAGGCCGACTATAGCCGAGGCAGCTCATTACGGCGTTCGGCTCGCCGACAACTGTGAACCGACTATAAGCCCCAACATAAGGTGTGGCCAGCCAGGGGCAGTTCACGGTTGACGATCGGCACCCACGCTAGCCGGCCACAGTAAATCGAATAATACCCACGATTACGGGCCATAATGACCCGGGTAGTTACTGTGCGCGATCTCGGCTCCGATGTGTCTTAAGTGCGGCTATGGAAAAAAAGAATTAACTCCCCGCGGAGGCGTAAGATGGGTGACAAATGTCTCCAAGACCCACAGCTAGGGAAAGTGGCTACAAAGCCCGCTTGCCACGAACTTAAGCACATCGAAGGCCTTCCGTGATTGGAAGTTTTACTATTTCTCATATTTCAATTTTACTTAAGAAACTTTTCTCCTATCCTCTGTAACAATCCCTGAAGTACAAGACACAGAACAAGTGACATTCGCTAATGGAAGCGGATACTCACAGCAAGATACGGGACCACATTTCGTACTCGGTCGCACAAGACATTCAAAGCTGCCATCTACCAGCAAAATATAAAGGGCGGTATTTCCTTCTTTCATGAGTAAACACGTGGCTATAATTTATTCACACCTCAAGCTAACATTGCAAGTCATGAAATTATGTTTTAAACAAGAACCTGACATCAAACACAATTTAATTACAAGAATATGCATAGCTATATTTCTCATACAACATGTCAAAATAGCAAAAACTTTCAAAAGACAACAGAATCAGCTTAAGTTAAAGAATTACACGTCAAGAATAGAGCTATTTATTACAAGTAGCAAAAATTACAACCTAAGAGTTACGTTACTGTTTTAAGACTAACATATACAACCATGTCAAGTCCACAAAAAAGAAATTTTCCAGGTCTAATCAAGGAGCCGGCTGCGTCGGAGTCTTATCCTTGTCCTATTGCCCACCTGTCCGGTCAGAGAAAGAATTCATTAGTGATAAGCAACCAAGTTAACGGAAAGACTAGAAAGGAAGACTTACCAGCATCTGCTCCTTGATCAACTTGATCATCATCCCCCACTTGCACACCTGCCTCCTCAGCTGCAAGCAACCGCATGCCCTCCTTCACTGCCACCTTCTCCTCCTTGGTAAACTGGGCGGTAACCGCATCCATCCTGAAGGCCACACCACCCTCCTTATCTGCCTCAACCTGGGCCTCCTCTAGAGCCCTGAGATAGATCCTAGCCATAACCCGGGGGTAATCATCCATCCAGGACAAGTTACCCTGCCTCCAAGTACGGAAGTACATATCCTAGAGCATCCCCTCCATCAGCCCCTCGTTCTCTTCAAACTCCCTCGTCCGGGCCTTGGAAGCCGACAACCTTACGACGGCGGCATCTCCTCCAATTGGTATCTCGAGCAGTCAGCCTGAAGGGATTTCCGCATCGCCTCCATCTCCTCCTTCAACTTGGCTTGAGCAAGCTCTACGGCCTCAAGTTTCCCAGATAACTCCTCTATCTGCTCAAGATCCGCTTTCCGAACCTCATCCACCGTGGCAATGGCCATATCGATCCGTTCCTTGCAAATAGCCTCCATTTTCCGCAGTTCAGCCCGGTTGGCCACTTCCATAGTTTTCTTTAGTCGTCCGGAGGCGGCCTCGTGCTGAGAGATCTGGATGGCCTGATCGGCGAGTTGCTTGGCCTGGTCGGAAACCACTAACCGCAGTCTTATGTTGGCACTCCCAATTTCCTCCCCGGCCTTGACCAGTCGGGCATGATGCCCCATCAACTTCCTGGTCTCCTTAGCAACCCGGTCGATATTTGCCTTAGCTTCGTCCCCCATAGCGACAATCCGAGTAGTAAGCAAATCAAGGTCCAGGGACTTGGCCTCATCAAGCACCCTTACCATAGGATTGCGAGGAAGAAGGTGCTCACGAGTAACCTCATCAAAAGAGATGTCATGAGATGCCAGGTCTAGGTCCGGATGACCCGCAAACGGATTGCGTACTAAGCCAGGATGATCTATTGGGATGACGGTTGGATTCCCAGACGGATGGGGGGAGGGCATAAGCTCGGTATCCTCCTCTGTAATGTCGTGAATAGGCTGGAGTGGGGCTGGGGGTCCAAGAAGAGGCTCAGACGAAGATCGACTCCTCTTCCTCTTCTGTATGTCTTCTTCAATAACTCCGAGAAGAGGACGATAGCCGACTATGTCTCCCGGGCGGTTAGTAGAAGGCTTCGGCTTGGCGGGAGCTTTGAGGAGTTTGTATTGTTCGAGCCTGTGCCGAAGATCTGAGGTCTTGGCCGTTTTGCCCACTCCTGGAGTGAAAAACAAGTGTCACCAGTATGCATTAAGCCATCATTCGAGAATAAAAAAGAACAGAGGGAAATTCACCTTGAACCGCAGAGGTTGCCTCAGTAGAAGCGCTCCCGGAAGATAAATCGACGCCGGTCCCAACTTTCTCAGCTTTCCTGGACTTCTCTGTTCCTTCCAAACCTTCGAAGGCTTGGCGGAAAGCGTCATCCGTCCACTCTTGCATCTCGCCTACTTGCCCAGAAGACAAAGCCCCAACACCGTCGCCACCTCCAGCGCCCTCTCCTCCATCTCCGCCTTGCTCCTCCTCCACATCTCCCTCCCCCGGGATATCTGGACATGTGCTGGGAGAGGGACCATCAGACTTTTTGAGCTTCTTCCCCCGGCAACCGGATGTTTCGGAAAGGGCCTCCTTTTGCTGCTCTTTGACTCGGCCCCTTCTTTAGCTTGGGCAGCCTTCTCTTCGGCCGTATCCCTCTGCTTGACCACGGACTGCTGTGGAAGGATCAAGTTGTGCTCCAAAAGTGTAGCGTTCCTGATCAGGTAAGCAGCCGACCTATCTCTTCCAGTAATAGCTTCTATTTCTGCTGCCGTCTGAACCAAGCGATCATTCTCCACGACGGCAAAACCACCTGTCGCTAGCAAAAAATAAAAACACATAAGAAAGAGCATTGCAACCAGAACGGGAGTTAAAAATAAAGCTTTGACTTACATCCGGAGGTGAAGCGCCGAATAGAAACGGAATCATCCCTCACAAAAAACCATTCCTTCTTGAACATGCTGTACTTGGAGTATAGATCCAGGACAGGCTTAAAGGATACGGCCGATTCCAAGCTGATGTATGGAGACCCCTTCTTATAGCCTCTCAAGTTGTACAAATACCGGATCTCCCGGTTGGAAGGAGGACGCCCATATCTCCTCTGGAAGATGACGAAGAGACTCACCAGAATGGCATAGGAGTTGGGCTGAAGCTGGAATGGAGCTACCTTTAGATATGTGAGAAAGCTGACTACCCAGGCGTTGAGAGGCGGGATGGCACCACACATGCAATGGTATCTGCTGTAGGCGAAATATCCTTCGGGAGGATCATACGGCATCACTCCCGCATCCGGCAATAACATGCGCGCTCGGTCGATCCCAAAAGAGCGAGATATAACATCAAGTTGCTCGCCCTTGAGTGAGCTAGGGAAGCAATCAAGAGGCAAGTTAAGAAGTTCCTGAGGACCGTATCCATCTATCAATGATCTCGGGGTGGGCCCATGACGGGCAGATCCTGGCTGAGCTGGGGGCACTGAGGAAGGCTCTTCTCTATCCTGAGATCTCTTTTTCTCTGATCGGGTTTCCACTCTTTGAGACATTTATCTGCAGACACAAGAAAGTATATCGTTAAGACACATAAACTATGTAATCTAGAGTTTCACTGGTGATTCAGGTATAAAAGTCCATCCGGTAAAGGGTTCATTCAACACTCGGAATCCCCGAATTCATTCAGTAAGGCCTAACCAAGAGCTCATTCGGCATTCCAAATATGAAAGCCCATTCGACATTCCAACTCTCGGACACATTCGGCGATCATACTCTCCAATACATTCGGTACTCAGAACCCTAAAGCCCATTCGGTAGTACAATATTAAAATTCATTCGGCGGCAAAGAGGTCTCACCTGGTTCGGCTAACACTTTGATTAGGCGAAAATGAGAGTTTGATTCGGCAAAAGAGTTAGCTCGGTTAGTAAGAAATAACGAAGGCATGTGGTCCCTATTTATAAGCAAACCGGATGGCTCGGCGTCAAAGACCGGATGGGAATAACCACGCTAAAACAAAGCACGCCATATACAGGCATATGCCCTACTTTGGGGGGGCAATTGTTGGGTGCATTTCCTACACACCACCGACCCAGGAAGAGGAGACCACCGGTCCAAATTAACTCCATCTTCATCATCACCGAACCAAACCATAAAGCACACCTACCGAACCAACATCCTTCTCCGTCTTCTACCGAACCAGACCTTGCTCGCTGCCGAACCAAAGTACAAGAGGAAACCACCGGTCCAAATTAACTCCATCTTCATCATCACCGAATCAAACCATAAAGCACACCTACCGAACCAACATCCTTCTCCGTCTTCCACCGAACTAGACCTTGCTCGCTGCCGAACCAAAGTACACGAGCTCCACCGGTCCACCATACTCCTACCACCGAACCAAAGCTCCACCGGTCCACTCATCTCCTTCCACCGAACCAAGGTAAACCGGACCAACTCCACCAGGCCAGATTACATCAGCCCAGGCCCACCAGCTGCTATACACATCCAAGACCCCTGCCCCCAACCTCACTCTATAAATAGAGGGGAAGGGGTACAACAAGGGGAGACAAGTGGGAGACCTCAAGCACGGAGAGAACCTTCAAACAACTTTCTTTTACTAGTATCGAAGCTTTGTACTTGTAATCTGAATTAGAAAGGAGAAATAATATATAAAGTGGACGTAGGCACATTCTGGCTGAACCACTATAAATCTGCATGTCTTTTACAGTTTAGTCCCTGCTTTTCATATATTTGCATAATTCACCCAAATCATTGAAAACAATATAAAATCAATTAAATCATACGAATTTGAGGTGTTTGTCCATTTTTTGTTCAAACAATTTCTTTAATTAATTTTAATTAGTTTTCAAACACTAGTTATAAATTAAATAACAATTTAGATTTTAAAGAGTATCTTAAAAAAACAAAATCTCATATTGACTTTTTTAAGAACAAAATATAAATTAAGTTTTAAGTAATTTTATAATTAATTCTTTTTAAATTACATTGGGTAATTATTCTAAATTAATTATATTAATTAATTAATCCTTAATAAATTAATCCTAACCTCTTAATTAAATTAAGATCTCAATTAACTTAAGATAAACCATTTATCTTAATTATTATTTTTAATTACGTCATTATATTTCAAACCACTCAGAGATCTAAATAATTAATATAAAAATTATTTTAAATCAAACAAATTTTGAAAACATTATACCTTTTAAAATTTCAACCTTTGAAATTACTTGAAAGCTTGTTCCATACATATATTTTTAGGAACTTGTTTAATAATTTGTCATTAACAAATTATTTTAAACATTTTATCATCATCTAAATTTGGCTTTTAAAAAATCTTAAAAATCAACTTGATAACTTTAAGTTAAACAACATTTATTATATAGAGAAAATAGTTTAAAACTTAAAGGAAAACTTGACTTATATTTTTAAAACTAATAGAACAAATACCCTAGAAAAACTCGAGTGAAACCCAAGCTAAAATCTGGGAATCCTCGTGCAATACCCGAGTCATTTGGGAAACTAATAGCTCCAGATATTATCACCACTAGTCAACCGGTGAAGCACCGATCCATCGGTGGACGAACTGTTGGAGAAAAACCCAGCTAAATATAATGTCCTCTAACATATGAAGGTGAATTCCCACACAAAAATTATATATAATTTGACGACGGATGAGAAGTGTAATTATACTAGCATAACTTTCTCCTGATATGTAGAAGTCATGAGATTTATATTGTGGAAATCTCTTGAACCAGTTGACAAGGAAAGCATAAGAATCTTGTGCTGACAAGAATAAATATTGTAAATAATTATGTTTGACAATAAATTTTAAAGTTTACCAATAATGTTTATGAATGATAATGTACCAGTAAGTTTATCTCCAACATAGCCAGTTAGATCAGAACTAGTATTTGTGTAGGAGAACCCTACACCAACTGGAGACTACACAAACATCAAATTTGCAGCTAAAAAGTATGTTTGGTTAATCAGTTCGAACAATTTAAAAAACTGTAACATAACTTGTAACCAAAATATCAACCAATGATACAATATTCTCTGTATGAAGCTGTGTACATATAAATGGGATATAGAATACTATCGGTGTACCTTTATTCCAGGAATGCTTGTTAAATTTAAGTTCAGGAACTCCTTTCTATTTAGTTTCATGCTTTTCTCCCTTTGTCCGTGTGATGCTCCTGTTAAGTTGTATTATATTCTTGGTGTGCTTAAGCCTATCAAATTGGTAATATAAAATAGAAATGAATACTTGGTGTTTTGTTTGTGAACCCAATAAAATCCAGTTGTTTATGAGCTGCCGCATATGTATATGCCAGGTTACTTTTGTTTTAGATTTGAAGTCCTAAGTAGTTTGATAGCTAATATACTATTTTTCTAAAGTCATATTTTGTAATGTAGAAACTGTCCATGTTTATGAAGTCCTAACTAGTTTTGATAGCTAATATACTTATGTTTATGAGCTGCCGCATATGTATATTTTGAAACTGTCCATGTTTTGCTTTTATATGTTATACCTGGCCATTTAAAATCTTGGCACATTTACATAATAAACTGACACATTTATGCTTTTGAAATATATTGGCCTTGTTTTGTGTTACATAGTCTAACTCTAACTATTTAATAGCTACGACTTATGTATATAAATTAGTAGCCTGTCATTTTTTTAAGGTATAGGCTAACTTTGTATATATAACCTGACACATTGTTGCTTTTGAAATACTTACCTTGTTTTGTACATATATAGCCTGACAACTCATTAATGCAATATGGACAGTTGCTATACTGTGAAATACTTACCCTAGAAATATTTTTGACAATTAAATCATATTTCTTCTTTTCCCAACATGAAATGCAAATGTGTTCACTCATGGTATCAGACATGAAGAGTATAACATAAACTTCTCAAACTGTCAGCAAATATACTCATGGTATCAGCAAATATACTTCTCAAACTGTCATTAGCGTTTATTTTTTTGGTACGACACAAACTTCTCAAACTGTCTTTTGTACTACTATAATTTATACCCATTTTTATGTTTGCAGGTTGAATCAGGAATGATCTTTATGCAATCTTTGGTGCTAGCTAATTTTATTTGGTTTAGCAAGAAGTGTAGCAAGAGACTTGGAGTAATTCATTTGCAAAAGGTTTAGCCAGAGACACTATTATAAATGTTATACTCTGGGTTCTATTGAACATCTTAAGGTCTTGTATTGATATTGTGACTTGTGTAGCTCTTGTTTTGAGCTTAACTTCATATTTGTACTAAATGCTAGTATGTACTATTTTTCGTGTTATGTAATGATATTGTTAAGTTATTATGCACTGCAATGCGGATTATTGAATCATTTGAATGTGCACTGCCTATAATATTATTTGTTTTCTAATATCATTTGAGTGCGGAATTTTTTATATGTATGTGTAATTGAGTACTTAGATACAACTTATGGCCGTATCTAATGTGTCAATTAGATACAGCTAAAATGGCGTATCTAATTGATACATTAGATACGGCTTATAGCCTTATCTAATTGGACAATTAGATACGGCTAATAGCCGTATCAAAATAATAAGCTCGCCATATTTTGATACGGCTAAAAGCCGTATCTAATTCGACTAGATACGGCTTTTAGCCGTATCAAACATCGTTTATGGTGTAGTGTTCCTATACATGAATATAATGTAACAATCGAAGATCTCGAATGTCATCTGAAATGAATATGAAAAATTGCTTCTTCACTAGCTCATAACACATACTAGAAAGATGGATCCAAATAGCATCACCTACAAGCCACTCTACCTCACACTAAGGAGCCTCGGCTTTAGGGGATAAGAGGAAGGAAGAAGCAATAGTGACTTCCTCGTTGTTTGTAATCAAATCAACCAATGATAATTTTTGCATTGGAGAAACAATGTCATGAAGAACGGGAGTGCATGAAGACTTCGAAACCCAAGATTTCTTCGAAGATTAGGAAGTGGAACTTTAATATAAAGAGGCTTAGAGGAGTGTAAGCAAACATTCACCGTGTGATAGAAGGATTTTCATAAGGCACAAAAGGTAGCTTCCATAAGTACCCAACATTAACTTTTCACCAGGAGCAGGTTCTACTGACAAAATAGATGGCAAAAGTCTGTCCCAACTTTACCTCAATCAACGCCCTAGCATAAACTAGTCTCTCCTTCTAATAGTGGAAACTTGCCATCAAAACAAACCAAATCAACAATCATATTAGCTAACCAATTTATACTAACCAAAGATTGAAATACCAACGGTATTTCTGTGAAATAGACCAAAAAAGAAACTAAGAGAACATGTTCCCCAATAGAGTCAACAACAGGATACCATCCAGTAATAATAAAAGTCTTATTATCAATGATTACCGGCTCTCCCTCAAGGACTTTTTTACGATAGTTGGGCTAAGATAACTCCAAAAAAACTTTGCGTTTTCACGCCACATAGTGATTTTCCCTTTTAGTTTACACTTTCCATAATTGATTTCAATGTGCCAAAAGGAGGATCGTTATCCAAAAAGAAACCAATAAGATGATTCCTCCAAAATAATGAAACGACCTCAATTACTTCCACTAGAGGTATCAAAACATTATTAATGTGGTTAATATCAAATTTTCTGAGTAAGCATGCATCCTCACTAGGTGGCCTATTTGAGAATAAAGAAGATCATGGATTCATAGAATTAAAGGAAGATAGAGAGACAGGAGCTGCAACAGCTTTTGGCAAAAAGTCTCCACAATAAGGTTCGAACATTTTAGTTTCAACTACAAAAGGCACAACATCATAGCCAATAATGTTACCACTTTTATTGATAAGATGAAAACCAAGACTACTCAACACTAGCGGTGATGCAGGCAGCTCAAAACTAAAGTAGGAAGATGCCAAAATACTAGAAGTAGAGAGGTCTAGGAAGGCTTTGGAAGAGTTCAGAAAAGGCAGGGCTGGAGGAGGTGTGGGTAGGAGGGCGGCCGAAGGAGGTGCCAGACCTAGTGAAAGACGGTGGTCAGAAGTTGGGGCACGTATGGAAATGACGATACCCTATCAAGTAGAAAACACTATGCTGAGTCGAAGATGGAAGTGTGTAAAAGACATGGGGTCATGAATAAGAGATGAGATAAAGGAAGGCTAGAAAATAAAGGTGATGGAAAGAGCTAGACTTGGACTTGGATTAAGCGAAGAGGAGGGGCGAAGAATTAGGGCATAGGAAAATCGCCTCAAAAGTGGACAATTTTAATTTCGAATTTATGACATTTTTTCAATGAAAATCAAATGAAGCAAAAATATTCAAATGAAGCAAATGAAGACATAGGGAATAGAGAATGAGCCTTCAACCATGTTCAATGATGTTGACAAATCAAATGGGGTTCAAAGAAACATTTGATGGTGGACCAAAGGTGTACCATTCAAGTATGTTATTTATCGAGCTTTATCAAATCCTTAGAGTCTCAAATTGTTAAAATCCCTCAAATGATCTGTGTGACGACATCCCTATACCACCGAAACCCAATATAACTATATAGTGCACTATTGTCATGCCTGATCGATGTAGGATGATTGTCAAAGGTTAAAACAAAATAAAACATCATAGAACCTATCGAAGTCACAGCGCATAGAATAAAATATAACAATCGTCATAGATATAAAACAGGAGAGGTAGTAATAAAAAAGTGAACCAAATATCAGAGCATAGATCCACAGAGTTATACAACATAATAATGAAGTTTATACAAAGAAAGAATAAGCTCAAATAACTGTCTCATAGTAATTATAATCAACACGGTCAAGGCTCCATAGTGTTGCACGGCGGAATAAGTATAGTAATCCATATATAATACGAGATAGCTTCATCCAGATCTTCCTCTATACAGCTATTGCATCCCACCTAAACCTGTTATCTAGTCTACTCATTTAAGAATACCCGAGATAATAAAAAGTAAAGCATAAAACCTTGAGTCAGACAATAGTCTGGTATGAGCGATAAATGAATCTAAAAATACTATACAAGTCGATATAGTAAAGGCAAGTACACGAACAATACCTGGCATGTCCCTACAACCAGAGAGTTAACACATAACAAGTATAATATGCTACCATACTACATCATAAGAGCGTACTACAACCCGAGTACAATAGCAGGTGTCCAGGTATCCCTATCCACAATACATGTCTCAAGTGACATCCCTAGAATGACAGACTATAGGAAAAACAATTAAAGCAAATATAACATCCATCAAACAATCATCACTATCTCTTAGCGTGTTCTAGATTTATGATAACTCATATGACCTTTCCCCTTTAGGGATTATTGGAAATCCTGGTTTTCATTGTACACGTCATTAGCCCAAAGCTGATACTAGACCCTTTCTCCCATCCAGCATACATGGATCCATTCAAATAATCCAGGGTAGCCTTTCAAAGTATTCACGAGTGCACTTATAATAACCCGCTTTCGAGTAAATCAGATAACACTCCGAGTACTAATGATCCCTTAATATGCGTATCCAAGCTCTTTCCTAGCTCTATCTAGTTTCCATTATCCTTAAAGAACCATTCCCCATTCCTTCTTTCCATGGTACAACTATTTAACGTTCCACCCACAAATCACCCTTCCTAGAACTCGCCATTTGTGGACAACCATTCTCACAACTCCTTTCAACATCGAGCCATCGCCATCGAAACTTAATTCAATTCCTTTGCTAAGCCATAAAGCAAAGTGCCACCAAGTTGATTTCCATGATTTCGCTAGAGCTTTCTACCGACCAGACTTGATGTGACTTGAAACATAAGCTCCCCCAATGCTTCAGAGCCTATCCTTCATGTTTTATCCAATTCCGACCACTTTCGCTTATAATAATACCACTCACCGCCGGAGCTTTCTACCGATTGAATTTCGATGCAACTTGAAACATAAGCTCCCCCTATACTCTAGAGCCCATACTCCAAGTTTCATCCAATTCTGAACACTTTTGCTAACAAAAAAAACCACTTGTCGCCAGAGCTTTCTACCAACCATATTTCGATGTGACTTGAAACACAAGCTCACCCTATGCTCCAGTGCCCATCCTCCAAGTTTCATCCAATTCCAATCACTTCTGGCGACCATAAGACCATTCGTTGCCAAAGCTTTCTACCGATCGGATTTCAATGTGACTAGAAACAAAAGTTTACCTTATGCTCCATAGCCCATCCTCCAAGTTTCATCCAATTCCGACAACTTTTGTCGACTACAAGACCACCCCTTATCAGAGCTTTCTACCGATCAAATTTCGTTGTGACTGGAAACGTAAGCTCCCCCTGCGCTTCAGAGCCCATCATCCAAGTTTCATATAATTTCGACCATATTTTGCCTTCGTTTTTCCTAATTCAACAACCTCTTTCCTAACTACCTAGAAGAACTAGCAAACCACATCAAAGCACAACGTGCAAACATGAAATACCATCTATATACATCCATACACACATACAAATCATCAAGACATGACAACCAAGCAAAGCTTATTCTAGATCTAACTTTTACACTAACATACCAATATGATCAAAAGGATTGCAAAACCATTTTAAAACCTTTAAATTTTGGCTACATACATATATAAAAATGGGATTAAACATAGAAAACATTTTAGGATTAGAATCATGTTAAAAACATCAATTTAAGCTATGTAAACATGCATATGATAGTGAGAGGTCAAGAACCACTCAACTAATACCTAAAATTACCACTTTTCTCCTTAGATCTGAAATGGACGGCAAGGAGAATGAATTAAAATCATCCAAAAATGATAATCTCTAATAACTCTATGCTAATTACCCATCTAATGATGATTTATGCTAAGATTAGTAAGAAAATTATAAGCTTTTTGATGAAATAAGGATTAATGGAGATTTTGAACTATTTTAGGGAAGATGGAAATAACCTAGATCAGTCCCTACAGCCTCCCCTTAGCACAATTCCTCAAATTCATTAGTGGGCCTAAGTTTGTGCTAAGTAAATTAACCACTAATACAGCCCAACAACAGCCAAAACTTAAAACTACCATAACTTTCAAAGGATTATTCTGTTTTACTATTATGACCACTCTACAAAATGGAAAGCCCTCATCTTGAAGCAATGGAAGTGGTTTCAAACTCTAACTCTGCTCCTATCAAAAGTTATAGTCCATACAAAGTTTTAAGGGTCAAAATGATCGTAAAGAAATTTGATCAAAATCATAGGTGTGAAAAATGCCCCTAAGAGCCAGTTCACAAAATATCAGAGTCATATGAGCTCATTTGAATTAAATAAAAATATTTTAAGATCCTTTGATATGTAAACTAAATGTCTTTACACTCTCCCCTTTAGGAATTTCTCCCCCGAAATCCTCAAACAAGTCAAAGAATAGTCAACCATAGTTACCACGCATGCGTAATAAACATATGCAACCATTGAACATACCAAACAAGCAGCCATGCAACCGATGTATAGATAAACTTATCTTAGCATGCGAGATACTAAACTATCCTACATGTTATCAAAAAAAAGTAAATATGATAGACAATAAGCCTTATAATGCAAAGAGCTCTGGATATGCAACCCTCATGATCTCCTCAGTTTCCCATGTGTAATTGCCTTCACTTTCCCCATTGATACTTCACTAACTCCATCCTCCTCTTCCTAAGTTATTTCGTATTGCGTCCAACAATACGAACTGGCCTACAAGGTCTTGAAGCTTCTGGTTTAACCTTGATATCACCAAGTTGATCCGGTGCAATCGCCACGCCTGAGTTGTGCATAAAATTCCGCAAGTGAGAGATGTGAAAGATGTTGTGCATACCCACCATCTTCTGAGGTAAGTCGACCCTATATGCTAGGTTCCCAATCCTCTTTGCTATTGGAAAATGATCTATGAATCTCGGCATCAACTTATTCTTACTACTGAAACGAATAACATTCTTCAATGGTGAAATCTTTACAAACACCATATCACCGATGAAGAAATTCATATCTCTATGTCTCCTATCAGTGTAGCTCTTCTTCTTATCTCGAGCTGCTTTCATCTATTGTCGAATGATCTGCAGCTTCTTCGAGGTCTCTCGCACCATATCTGACCCAAGTTTTAGTTTCTTACCTGATTCCTACCAACATGAAGGGGTGTTACATAGGCACCCATACAATGCTTCACGCGATGCCATATCGATACTAGACTGGTAGCTATTGTTGTGTGCAAACTCCACCAAATGCAAGTGAACATCCCACGAGCCTCCGAAATCGAGTATGCAGGCACGTAGGAGATCCTCCAATATATGGTTCACCCTCTTAGTCTGTCTGTCAGTTTATGGATGATAAGATGCACTAAGATGCAGCTCGGTCCCTAATTTCTCTTGTAAGCCCTTCCAAAACCAACTAGTGAATAAAGGGTCTAGGTCACTCACAATGCTCTTCGATACACCATGGAATCGTACAACCCATTTCACAAACATCTCGGCTAGTTTGGATGTCATTTTCCTCGACTTAATGGGTATGAATTAAGCACTCTTTGTCAACCTATCGACTATGGCCCAAATGTTATCATGCTCTGCTATGGTCCTCGACAATACATCTATAAAACCCATCGAAACTTGCTCCCATTTCCACTCGGGAGCTTTAAGTGGTTGTAATTATCCACTTGGCATCTTTTGTTCTACCTTTACCAACTGGCAGTTCATACACTTCGAGATGAATATCCCGACATCCTTCTTCATCCCATCTTAGTAACAGGTTTGCTTCATATCTCAGTACACCTTACTACAGCCACGGTGTACAGTCAACCTCGAATGGTGGCACCCTTTAGCACCTCACCTCGCAATCCGTCGACATCGGGAACAAACAATCTCCTAACCATATGGAGCCAACCATCTCGGTTGAGTTTGTACTACTTCATAACTTAAGACTTTACTCCTCCTTTTATCTTTGCCATGATCTCTGCTACTCTACCGTCTTGCCTCTGACTAGTACCGATCCACTTAATCAAAGTAGGTCTAATCGTTAAACTTGCCAATCGCTCTGGCTCTAGCTCGCAATGAGGTCTGAAGTCATTTCCAATAATATACTCCAACTGCTTCCACTCTAGGAACATAGCTCCTAAACTTGCATGTCTTCTACTCAATGCATCGGCGACTGCATTTTCTTTTCAAAGCATATATGAAATTCTGAAGTCATGGGAGGCTAATAATTCTAACCATCGTTGCTGACAAGGTTGAGGTCCTTCTAGGAGAAAATGTACTGCAAGGATTTATGGTCCATGAACAGCTCAAACCTTTCTCCTAATAGAAGATGCCTCCAAATCTTCAAGGCAAACAATATCGCCGCCAACTCCAAATTATGAGCATGCAGTTTTAGTTGTTGACTAGCATAAGCGATAACCTTTCCCCTCTGAATCAACACCACACCAAGTCCAGTACCACAAGCGTTTGTGCATATCATCAGCTCCTCATTTCCACTCGGAATAGTCAATATTGTGCACTCATCAACATCTCCTTCAGGCTTACTAACGCATGCTTGCACTTTGTGTCCAAAACATAAGTGATTCTTCTTCATCAACTTGGTCAACGGTGCTGCTACCTTCGAGAAGTTCTTAATAAAACGTATATAGTATCCCATCAATTCTAGGAAACTCCACACATAAGTAGAATTCTTGGATTGGTTCAAATCCTGAACTGCTGCCACCTTGGCAGAATCTACCACGATGCCCTACTTAGAGATAACATGACCTAAGAATCTCACTTCTCTCCTCCAGAAATGACACTTTAAAAACTTTGCTTTCATCTTGCACTTCCTTAACACTTCAAGCACACTCCTTAAGTGCATCTTATGTTCCTCCTCTATCCTAGAGTAGATCAGAATGTCATCCACGAACACAAGCATGAACTTGTTTAACTAATCCCTGAAGACATGTTTCATGAGATCAACAAAGTATGCTAGAGTATTGGTTAGCCCAAACTGTATAACCAATCACTCAGAGAAACCAGATGGCGTACGAAATGCAGTGATCCTCACACTCTCCTTCGCTACTCTCAACTTGTGAAACCCCATCGCTAGATCTAATTGAGAGAACATCTTCGCACTATAAAGTTGATCAAACAGGTCATCAATACATTAGAGTGGATACTTGTTCTTCCTCGTCACCTTATTCAACTTACGGTAATCTAGACACAACCTTAGAGAGCCATCCGCCTTAGTGGTGAATAATATATATGCACCCAACTCAAATATGCTCCGACGAATGAACCCTCACTTCAACAGACCATTCACTTGCACCTCAAACTCCTTTTACTCTCTGGGTGCCATATGCACCAATGATATAACTATTGATTTGACATCCTTTACTAAGTCTATGAGAAACTCAATTTCTCGGTGTGGCAGTAATCCAATCACCTTCTCAAACACATCTGAATGCCCTCTCGTGATAGGCACAGATGACAACTCATTATATGGAACCTAAATTGAATATAGAAAGTTAGCCAGATCCCCAATTTTTGCCAGGCAGCTAATCACTACCATTTGCCCCCTTTACAGCCCCAATCGCCACCAACAGCTTCTCGTAGTCCACCATTACCTTATATTTCCTCAACCAGTCCATCCCGATGATAATCCTAAACCTAATGAAATTTAAAACAAAAAATCACAAACAAAAGAGCATCCATTACTCGATAAGACCAAACCACGACAAACTATACAAAGGCTAGTGGAGCCTCAAATAGGGTTCATCGCAATTAAAGGTCAGTTAACTATTTCGGGTTTCAATCCCAATCTATCAACTAAGGCTAGACATGAAGAAACGTGAAGCCTCGGTATCAAATAAAACGTGTATAGGAACTTCATAAATGGAAAGCGTACCTTAAACAACAACACTCTTTCCCTTCTCTTTTGCTGAGGGAGCACTCGATGAAGTCGGAACAACGTCCAATGCATACACCTTCAAACTTGCTTCTATTGTGCTAGTTCTGGGCAATTCTTCTACATATGTCCGAACTTGCTGCAGTTGTAGCACCTCTTCTTTTCATTAGCTTTGTTGTCTCTAATTAAGTGATCCTTTTCTCCACAACCATAACTGACAGGATCCCACTTAGCCTTCATCTGATCATTCTTTCCTTAAAACAGCTTCCACTTACCATTCCATTTCTTCTTGCCTCCACCATCTTGTTATGGTTTTGGCCCTTCCTTTACCACAATAGTTGATTTGGACTTAAGTTACAAACTCTCCTGGCGAAGAGCTTTCTCGATAAGTCTTTCAATGGCTCATTGATGTGACTCACCAACTTTTCCCCCAGATAGTCATCCAAACCTATAAGAAATTTGTCATTCTTCCTTAACAAAGTATCAATAAAGGACATCCCATACTTTGACAAAGTGTCGAACTCAGCAACATACTCGAAGATAGAAATGTCTCCTTACTTTAAATCAGAAAATTTCTTGAATAGCACCGACTTTTGAGCAATCGGAATAAACTTCTCCTTGAATCGAGTTTTGTACTAGTCTCAAGAGAATTCTTCCTCAAGTATGAAAATTCTAATATCGTTCCACCAGTTCATGGCTCTTCTTTGAAGCTATCGGGAAGCTAACCTCCTCTCCATAGCATCATCCAATTCAAGGTCATCAAAGATCTTTCCGCAGGTGTCCAACCAATCCTGTACTTCCATAGCTAATTCCATTCCTTAGAATGGTTTGCCACCATGATTGGCAAAATCCTTATTTAGTTTAGTAAAATCTACTTTAGGCGCTTGCACTTAAGCACCATCACCAACAACAACATTCGTAGCAGCCGCTCGTGCATTCTATAACATGTTCACCCTCATTGCATTGAACATCGCATGTAAGTCAAGGTTAGCAGCCCCCCAAACCCGCTCCTTCTTGGACTCCAAAGACGGAGTTCCTCATAGTATTTCTTGTATTCCAGCTCATTATTGATCTATAACAAGATTGATTAGTCTCTCATAAAGAAAACTACATCTATGGCACTCATGTCTGCATTCGACTTATATACTACAATATAGTTTTGAAAACCAAAATATATGACAAGTTCACACTCTCTTATATGTATACACACACACACTCAATCAAGTCTAGAGTGATAACTCTTTCCTTATCGCTACTGGACCATGGATCAACTCAGGTTAGTCATGTAACCTAAGCTCTGATACCAAGTATGATGACCGCCCTACACCACCGGCACCCAATATGACCGTATAGTGCACTGCTGTCATGCCTAGCCGATGTAGGATGATTATAAAGGTTAAAAGAAATAAAACATCACAGAACCTGTCATATATCTCATAGCGCATGGAATAAAATATAATAATCATCAGAGAAACAAAACAGTAGAGATGATAATAACTAAGTGAACCAAATATCAGAGCATAGATCCATGAAGTCATATAATATAGAAATAAAGTTTAAACAAAGCAGGAATAAGCTCAAATAACTGTCTTATAGTAATGATAAACAAACATTGTCAAGGCTCCATAGTGTTGCACAGCTGAATAAGTATACTAATCCATATATAATACGAGATAGCTCTATCCAGCTCATCCTCTGTACAGCTATTACACCATACCTAAACCTGTTATCTAGTCTACACATTTAAAAGTACCCGGGATAGTAAGAACCATAGCATAAACCTCGAGTCAGACAATAGTCTAGTGTGAGCGATAAATGAATCTCAAAATATTATACAGGTTGATATAGTAAGGAGTAAGTACACTATGACAACTCGTTATCAAAAGCAATTAATTAATAATAAATAATGAGTTAATTGTGATTTGGATAGATCAGTATAGAATTATGGGAATGATTTGGAAATTTGATAAGGATTATTTATTAAACGACGAGAATTTAATATGTAAGGAATATTTTTTGATAATTTATTTTAAATTAAGAAAATATGAATTAATTATTTGGAATAAAATGTTAAATTAAATTTTATAAATTCTAGATTCATTTTGATGAAAGAAAGTATTAAAGAAGTTTGAATTTAATTAGTAAATGAATTTAAATAAATTAATTAAATAGATAAATAAAACTTACATAAAATAATTTTGTAATTATTGGAAAAGAAATAATGATTTAGTGATAAAATTATTTTAGTAACTGGGTTTGAATACATGCATTTGTTTCATGCAATGAAAACAAAAGAAAAGAAAAATAAGAAGAAGTGAAACCCAAGCCCAATGTTCATAAGCCCAAAACCCAAATCATGTTTCATGATGTCTCCATCTCCAAACACTTCCTTCTCCAGAGATTTCTAACTCCATACTTTTCATCTCCACTTACAAATATAACGTAAACAAATACTTTCTTTACTTTAGAAAGGGAAAAACCTAACAATACTTCATTTGAAATTTAAATAAAATAAAAATAAATCCTATAAATTCCCATAAGCAAATCAGAGCTTCTTGACACACTTCTACACCAAATTAACAAGTTAAATTTAAGTTTACTCATTAAATCAAAAGGGTGGGAAAACAGACAGTAAGGAGAAAGACGAAGCAGTGAAAGGAAAAGAGAAGCAAGAAGTGGAATAAGGTGAAGATGACTAAATGATTGTGTTTCTTCATTTTAGGTGAGAAAATATAACTCACTACTATGTCTATAAATACTTATTTAAGACGCTAAAGCGATCAATTCACTGTGTGTTCTTTTTGAACCCAATTTGTTGAACGAACAACAATCCTTTGTATACATATAAACCATCAATATAAGATCTTGAAATCAAAACCTAGAAATGATTGAATTATAAATGAAAGACTGAAATATAGGCAAGCATTGGATGGTTGTTTGAATGACCAATGAATGGTGATCTAACGCCTATTACAGGCGATCGAATCACAGAAAAGGGTCGACGACTGGTCGACCTATTTGGCCCACCGATCGACCGCCATAGGTCGATCGGTGGAGGAGACCGGTCGACACCCCCCTTGCTTTACTTTCCTGGCATGCATGATTGAGTGTTTGGGTGTGTGTCCGTGGCCCTTTTCTTCGATCAAGTATATGTGCTTAGTTATGGTGCATGCATGCTTTTACATACAATCTTGTACCTCCCTATGCTTGCACTTTTAAGCAATTATATATGTAGGTTTGGAAGGAAGTATATAAATATATACTTCTATGTTTATATGAGAATCATGAAAGTGAGAATGAAATCTGTATTGGGAAGGACAGTGAACGATGATATATGTAAAGATATCTAAATAATAATGCACTCTTATATATATATATATATTAAAGTTCAAAAAAATGAAATAAATACATATAATAAATACAATTATGTTTGATATTATTATTGTAAAATTACATTTAAATGGAAGATTAAATAGATTAATAAGCTCTTAATTGTATATCAATATTATTGTAAAATGAATTTATAATATTAGTAACGATTACATAACTTATACTATAAACTTATAGAAGAAATTATTAAGCGAATGCATATTTTAATGGGGTATTACCTTGTATTAAACAAGTTTTATATTATGTAGTAAATTATTATGTTTCTCTAGTATAATATATATACATACGTATTTACTTGATTATTTTGGATATTATTTACACATTTTTATTCCTGTATGATGAGGAATTTGAATAAACGGTTTAGTGATACAGTCTGGTATGGAACTTTCTGTAACACTTTTCCGATTATTCATCGGAATAGTTATATAAGATATCTAGTGTTGATCGAGTGTAGTTATGGGCTTCGAATAATTATTCACGTAACATGTGGTGGCATGGGACGTCGTTACGTTATTATTTTATTATTCGCTATAAGTAAATGTCACTCGAATGGGGATTAACTCATGTATATGTGTGAGATGATACTCGCTGCAGTGAGTATAGTACAGTAATGTGTTATAACACACTTAATTTATGATAACATTATTCAGGAGATTTAATAAGATAAATTAAATAGAATAGTGTATTTCAGAGTGATAAGGGGATTGAGATTTGAAAATAAATTAGAGGCCGAGCTTAATTAGTTATATAAATGGGCTTATAAATGATTTTGTATGTTAATTAGAAGAGTAATAAACACAAGGGTATTTAGGGTAATTACGCACCTTATTCCAATTACCCTTATATATCTCGTTTCCTTTATGCTACACGCTTGATTTTCATTTCACAAAAAACGTAAATCAAAAGGAAAATAAAGCCGGCCATTATAAGAGAAAGAAAAAAGGGAAAATCAATCTAAAGCTATGGAATTAAAGCAAGGAAGATTAAGCTCAACCAAATCTCAAAGTCCTTATCTTAATTAAGGTGAATAATAATCTAAATCATCTCTATTTTGTTTTTATGATCATTGGATTTTCGGGTTTAATATTAAATCCATTATAATGATGATTTTGATAATGATATGCTTGGCTTTTATAACATGTTTGATTTAAACAAATTATTGAATATAGTTTTATACGGTTTTAAGGGTAAAACTAATTATAATTAATTTCGAATGCCATGAGGAAATTATATGTTATGTAAAACATGATTTTGGAGATGGGTTTTAATTTTTATAATTTTCCAAACTATGGAGAATTTATTATGAATTTTAAAAGGAAAATATGTATAATTAGGTTTAGAAATTAATTTCGATTGTTTTACGAAGAATTTGGGTCTGGAATTTTTATATGTTAGATAACATATTGAAAGTGAATTTCTGTAATTTTTGGGGATTTTTCCTAAGTAATTTACTATGAAAATAAAATGATTTTAGATAAAGGATTTAAGTGTTTTATTGGTTTTGCTTAATGGAATGGCTTGTTTGTAAAATTAATCCTTTTTTAGATCTGAAATTATGCGGCAGTTATTTTGGTAAAGAATTTGATAAGTTATGGAAACCAATCAAATGTTTACAAATTGGCAGGTTAGTTATAAAGTATTCACTTTAAATGGCATTAAATTAGACTACATTTAGAAAAATATGTTTCGCCTCTTTTGGAAGCCACCTTTCGACCCTATGCTTCCGCCTTCAACCAAGTCGAAACCTACCAGGTCGAAACCAACTATACCGTAACTAATACACAAGGTATCTCAATGTTGGTATGTAGTGGGCTGGAGAAGGGCAGAAGGCATGGTGTCGAAACATAGCTTTTGAAGGGGTCGAAACCTTTGTTTTACTTGTTAAAGAAATGTGCTTGCCTGTTTTTACTATATTGTTTCGAAGGAGTCGAAATAGATGCTTTCAAAGGGGTATTTTTAAACTGCTTTCGAAAGGGGTTGCCGCCTTTTGTTTAAATTGTAGCTTTCAAATGAGTTACTTAGTTTTAAAAATCAATGCTTTCAATAAGGGTAGTTTCGACCAAGTTGAAACCCTTCTTCCGTTCCTATGCCTTCCGAAGGAATTGAAGGCATCAATGTTTTCGAAAGGTAGCTTTGTTTTTATACTTGTACTAAGCCACTTCCTAAAGCTTTCAAAAGGGTTTAAGGGTTTCGAAGGCATTGGTTTCTAAAGGGGTTTCGAAGCTATCTTTCAAACGCTCTACTTAAATGTTTTGAGAGTTTGAAAGGATGGTGCCGAAGCCATCTTTTTTCCCCAACCTCTTTTTAGTGGTTTCGAAAGGGGTACTTTCGCTTGTATTCACTTAGACCCAATAAGATATGTTTTAAATTAAACCCGATGGTTTCAAAAGGGGTACTTTCAAATGGTTTCGAAGCTATGCTTCTATAATTGAATGGTAATACTTACATTCAAAAGGTTTCAAAAGAAAGGTTTTAAAGTGCTTCGAAAGGAAGGTCCCTAGAGTTTTGAAAAGAAGATTTGAATGCTTTCGAATTGAGTTTTATAATGGTTTCGAAAGAAAAGATTAAAGGTTTCAAAAGCCTTAGTTTTCAAAACAAAGAACCCAGTCTCAATTTTTAAAGGTAAAACCCATGGCATTATAAAAGAGCTTTTAAATGCTTTTAAGTTGGATTTTTTGGAAGAAGCTTGCTTATTATAAATAATGGGTTAATGGGGTTAACCAAATTCCAGGGGAAATGATTTCAAATATATAAAACCAAAGGGGTTGGTATTATGTTTGTATTTGCTTCTTTTATAAATATATTCACTAAGTAATGGACCCATAACTGAATTTTAAGGAGTAAGGGCAGCAAAACCAGGTAGGTTGACCCAGTACTGAATATAAACTAAGTAACTCCTAAATGAATAGAGTTGCATCCAAAAGGTTAGGAAGACCAGAATATAGGATGCCTAGATACTGATTAAAGAAGTTGTCAGATAGACAGGTTCATAGTAAACCTGTGAAACTATGTATAGGAAAAGTTATTGACAGGGGCCAATAGGTTCATAGTAAACCCATGCAAACTATGATTAGGAAGAGTTATTGGTAGGGGCCAATAGGTTTGTAGTGAACCCATGAAAACGATATCTGGATTAAGTTATTGACAGAAGTCAATAGGTTCCTAGTCAGATGTTGCTTTTGGCGTATGTTGTAATAATTATATTTTTTTAATGTGATTAACGAATATGGGATTATGTAACGAATTTGAAATGCTTTGAAATGGAATGAGAAAGTTGTTTGTTGATTTTAAATTTTTTCCATATCCATGTGTTTCTATTATATAAATGTATCTAACATTACCGTATTTAGTCGTTGAGGATTAATAACATGGATGACTGCAGCATCCGTTGCCGTTAGTTTTGGGCCTACAAGTGGGAGATGTTACAAGTTAGTATTAGAGCTTAGGTTTATGAAACTTAAAAATAAATTTAAACCTAAAAGATTTTCAAAACATAATCCAACGAATCAGAAAAATAAGATCGGGTTTGGGTTAACGCTATAGTAACATACTTGTAGTTGATATATGTATATATATATATAAGTACGTATTCCCCTTTATCTTAGACCGATCTTTTGTATCTTACTAAGGTTTGTATGAAGATTTACAAGAAAGAAGATATGGAGGCAGGTAACGGAAGAGGAATCTCAGTGGAGAAAGCACCACAACCAATGGAAATGCTCGACCTACCAGGAGGAACCCGGGTCGACAAGCTAATGCTAACCAAAATGCAGATGCCAATGTGGGTGCTGGAAATCCACCAGTGGATATGGGGATTATGTATCAGTTCTTTGTCAATCTGATGCAAGCAGGAGTTGCTGCTAGAGTTTCTAGGAATGTTGGATGAGCTAATCCTATGGCTCCAGATGGGAATAATTATGCTAAGCTGAGCAGAGACTACACCAATCTTGGTGGGAAACCGTTTATGGGAATGGAGGATGCCATAAAAGTTGAGGATTGGATGTTGCATCGTGAGACGATCTTTGCTGATTTGGGTTTGGATGATGAGTAGAAGAAAAGGCTAGCCTCTAAGCAGTTGCAAGGGGCAGCACTTCATTGGTGGAATAGTGTTACTGACGGAGTTCCGGAGGAGGAGTTGACTTGGGCAGATTTTAGAGGGAGATTTGAGCAGAGGTTTTTATCTGAAGTTTCCAAGTCGGCATTGCTGAGAAATTTTATGGATCTGGTGCAGGGAGAGATGTCGGTAATTGAGTATGCTACTAAATTTGATGAGTTGTCACAATATGGGCATGCTACTATAGACACTGACATCAGAAGGAATGAGAGGTTCATTCGGGGATTAAGGCCCGATATTGTTAGGGAAACCCTGCCATATCTCCGTGATCAGTTGTGGAGATGGCAATCTTGTGCGAGATAAAAGCTGTTTGGAATCCAGGGTTCTCAGGGAAAGAAGAGAAAGTTCTTTAAGAAAAAGGGAGCCTAGAATGGAGAAGCTGCCAAAAAGGCAAAGGATGATTTAGTTTGCTTCAAGTGTGATAAGAAAGGTCATTATGCTTATGAGTGCCGGTCCGGCAAGGGGAAGAAAGCTGCAGAAAAGAAGGGTGTAAAATGCTTTAACTGTGACAAGGTTGGGCATTATAAGAATCAGTGTCCAGAACCAGTCGGGGCGGACAAGCGAAAGATTTTTGCTGTTGGACCATCATCTGTTAGGCCAACTGCGGCTGAAAAAGGAAAGATTGTGATGGAAAGTACGTTTTTGATTCAGAGTATACCGGTTAAGATACTATTTGATACCGGTGCATCGCATTTATATCTCAGTGTTTGGTTGATAGGTTATGCTTAGAACCCACATACCTTGTTACTTCCTTAAGGGTTGCGAATCCAAAAGGAGGATATGCCACTCTAGGGATGAGATGTGACCAGTTAGAACTTGATTTAGTAGGTCATAAGTTTGCATGCGGTCTATATATTTTTGATATTGTAGATTTGGGGATCATCTTGGGTATGGATTGGTTGGGTAAATATGAGGCTAGGATATTTTGCCAGAATAGGGAAATATCATTGAGACACCCTTATAGTCATAACCAAATCATATTCTCAATGGAAAATAATGACTGAAGTGCTTGTGCTTTGTTGAGAGCTATGGAAGTGGAAGAGGAGTTAAGTCAGGTTTGGATAGCAAGAGAATTTGTAGATGTTTTTTAGCCAGTTACAGGACTACCAATGAAACAAGCTGTTAAGTTTCGGATAGATCTTGTGCCAAGAGCTGAACCTGTAAGTAGACCACCTAGCAGGATGACACCGACCGAGATGGAGTTGAAGGTGCAGCTAGTGGATCTAGAAAGGAGAAATTTTATTAGACCAAGTAGTTCGCCTTGAGGAGCGGCCGCGGTGTTCGTGAAGAAACCGGATGGATCGTTGAGGATGTGTATCTACTATCGTAAGTTGAATGAGAAGGCGATTAAGAATGGGTATCTTTTGCCGAGAATTGATGATCTATTTGATCAGTTGTGTGAAGACAGAGTGTTTTCCCAGTTGGATCTAGCAACAGGTTTCCATCAGTTAAGAGTGGCAGAGGACAATATTCCATTGACAACATTTCAGACTAGGTATGGTTCGTATGAGTGGTTAGTAATGTCATTCGGGTTAACGAACGCACTCGCTTTCTTCGTGGATTTGATGAACCGAGTCTTCCAAGAGTATTTGGATAGGTTCCTGTTGGTGTTTATAGATGACATTTTAGTGTAATCTAAGGATGAAAGAGAGCATGAGGATCATCTTAGAGCAGTGCTTGAGAAGCTAAGGCAGCATCAGCTAAAAGCAAAGTTTTTCAAGTGTCATTTTTGGAAGAAAAAGGTTAAATTTATTGGTCGTGTGGTTTCGAAGAAAGGTTTGTCAGTCGATCCAGATAAGATCGAAGCTGTTAATAATTGGAGGAGAAGAGAGACAGTGACTGTGATTAGAAGTTTTCTTGGACTTACTGGCTATTACCGGAGATTCATCATGGATTTCTCGTGGATAGCAACACCTTTGACTAAGTTAACCAGGAAGAATGTGAAGTATGTCTAGTCCGACAAATGTGAGGAATCATTCCTTAAGTTAAAGCATTTGTTGACCAATGCACCAGTGTTAGTAGTTCTAGATGGGAACCAAGGGTTGGTGGTGTATACCGATGCATGCGAAACTGGATTAGAAGCTGTGTTGATGTAGAAGGGTAAAGCCATTGCCTATGCTTTACGATAGCTTAGACCGTATGAAGTAAGATATCATACTCAAGATTTGGAGCTGGCTATAGTGATCTTCGCATTGAAGATATGGAGACATTATCTCTTAGGGGAGAGATTTGAGCTATACACAGATCATAATTTTTTAAGATATTTAATCTCTCAGAAGTAGCAGAATATGAGACAGCAGAGGTGGCTGGAGTTCGTAGCAGCTTATGATTTTGGTATAGAGTATACACCGGGAAAAGGGAATAAGGTAGCCGATGCTCTTAGCAGAAGGCAGCAGAATGTGGTGTTAGCTATGCTGGCAGAATGGAAAGGTTTAGAAGCTTTGACTACTTGTAGTGTGCAGTTAAGATCAACTGCTAGTTCTAGTCAGAGCACTGCCATGTTGTCCTGTTAGGAAGTTCGACTGGTGTTGATCAAAAGGTTTGCTTTTAAGCAGAAGGAGGATCTATAATTAGCCGAGAAGGTTAGAAACCTTGAGGTTGGAACAGAGATCAATGATCTAAAGGATATTAGTCTTGACCAGAAGGGATGGTTTAGAAAGAAGGGACGGTTGTGTGTTCTGAATGTTGAGGACTTAAGGAAAGAAGTTCTTAAGGAATGTCATCGGTCCAAATTTACAATTCATCCTGGAGGGACCAAGATGTATCAAGATATGAAGAGGAGCTTCTATTGGGAAGGTATGAAGAGGGATATTGGCTTATGGGTTAGGCAGTGTGCAAACTATCAACAAGCGAAGGCCGAACATCAGAAGCCGAGTGGGTTGCTTCAACCTTTGGAAATTCCAGTTTGGAAATGGGATTCAATATCCATGGTTTATAGATGGGTTTCCAAGGTCAAATAAGGGAAATGAAAGTATATGGGTCATGGCAGACAGGTTGACCAAGAGTGCCCATTTCATTCCAGTTAAGTCAATCAGGACGGCACCTATTTTAGCTAAGTTGTTCATGAAGAACATAGTTAGACTACATGGAATTCCTAGTAGTATAGTTAGTGATAGAGATGCTTTGTTTATTGGCGAATTTTGGAAGAGTCTGTAGGATGTATTAGGTACCAAGCTTAAGATGAGTATAGCTTATCACCCTCAAACGGATGGGCGGACAGAGAGAGTCAATAAGGTACTCGAGGATTTATTAAGAGCTTGTGTATTGGACTTTGGTGGATCTTAGGAAGATTACCAATAATTGGTTGAGTTTTCTTATAATAATAGTTATCAGACTAGTATAAAAATGGTACCTTTTGAAGCTTTGTATGGAAGGACATGCAAATCACCAGCATGTTGGTTAGAGACTGGAGGCAAATTAGTCTTAGGTCCAGATCTGGTTAGAGAGGCGATAGAGAAGATTGAGTAAATCCAAGAAAGGATGAAGGAAGCTAAGTCCAGACAGAAGAGTTATGCAGATAAGAAGTGTAAAGACCTAGAATTCTCAGTTGGAGATAAGGTTTTCATCAAGGTATCACCGATGAAGGGTGTGTACGATTTGAAAAGTCGGAGAACTGGCACCGAGATATGTTGGTCCGTTCCAGATTATAGAGAGGATTGGAAAGGTTGCATATAGAGTAGAGTTGCCGAACAGTATGGCAGGTGTCCATATTGTATTTCATGTGTCTCATCTTCGCAAGTATGTACATGATCCAGAGACTACCATTCCTTCGACGGGGTTGGAAGATTTGATAGTAGAGCCTAATTTGACTTTTGTTAGACAACCAGATCGAGTTGTAGCGAGAGATGAGAAAAGATTGAGGAACATGACAGTCAAGTTGGTGAAAGTTCAGTGGAGCGACAATGAGAAGGACTGTACTTGGGAGACAGAAGACGGGATTAGAGATACTTATCCTGATCTGCTTTGAGGGTATGTCTATATTAGATTTATATAGATAGTTTCTAGTCAGGTAGGCGAGTATGGTTGTTAGGAGTTGTTACAGATGATTTCTATGTTTAGTATTTAGTCCTTACTAAATTTCAAGGACGAAATTCTTTAAGAAGGTGAGCCTGTAACATCACTAATTTTTAATAACATTATCTAAGAGATTTAATTAGATAAATTAAATAGAATAATGTAAATCTTAGAGTGATAAGGGGATTGAGATTTGAAAATAAATTAGAGGCCGAGCTTAATTAATTATATAAATGGGCTTATAAATGGTTTTTTATGTTAATTAGAAGAGTAATTAACGCAAAGGTATTTAAGGTAATTACGCACCTTAATCCCATTACCCTTATATATCTCGTTTCCTTTATGCTACACGTTCATTTTTCATTTCACAAAAACGTAAATCAAAAGGAAAACAAAGTCAGCCATTACTAGAGAAAGAAAAGGAGGAAAATCAATCTAAAGCTAAGGAATTAAAGCAAGGAAGATTAATCTCAATCAATCTCAACTTCCTTATCCTATAAAGGTGAATAATAAAGTAACTCATCTTTGTTTTGTTTTTATGATCATTCGATTTTCGGGTTTAAGATTAAATCCATTATAATGATGATTTTGATAATGATATGCTTGGATTTTATAACATGTTTGATTTAAACAAATTGTTTGGATATAGTTTTATACGATTTCAAGGGTAAAACCGATTATAATGAATTTCGAATGCCATGAGGAAATTATATGTTATGTAAAACATGATTTTGGAGGTGGATTTTAATTTTTATAATTTTCCAAGCTATGGAGAATTTATTATGAATTTTCAAAGGAAAATACGTATAATTGTGTTTAGAAATCAATTTCGATTATTTTATGAAGAATTTGGGTTTGTAATTTTTATATGTTAGATAACATATTGAAAGTGAATTTCTGTAATTTTTGGGGATTTTTCCTTAGTAATTTACTATGGAAATAAAATGGCTTTAGGTAAAGGATTTAATTGTTTTATTGGTTTTTCTTAATGGAAGAGCTTG
The DNA here is from genome assembly GCA_030737815.1 of Allium fistulosum. NCBI lineage: Eukaryota > Viridiplantae > Streptophyta > Magnoliopsida > Asparagales > Amaryllidaceae > Allium > Allium fistulosum. The sequence continues at coordinate 869,073,637 of CM060904.1, read as the reverse complement.
TTTGTAAAATTAATCCTTGTTTAGATCTAAAATTATGCGGTAGTTATTTTGGTAAAGAATTTGAAAAGTTAAGGCAACTAATCAAATGTTTACAAATGGGCAGGTTAGTTATAAAGTATTCACTTTAAACGGCATTAAATCAGACTTCATTCAGAAAAACATGTTCCGCCTCTTTTAGAAGCCACCTTTCGACCCTATGTTTCCTCTTTCAACCAAGTCGAAATCTACAAGGTCGAAACCAACTAAGCCGAAACCAATACACAAGGTATCACAATGTTGGTACGTAGTGGATTGGAGAAGGGCAAAAGGCATGGCATCTCGAAACATAGCTTTCGATGGAGTCGAAACCTTTGTTTTACTTCCTAAACAAATGTGCTTGCTTGTTTTTACTAAATGCTTTCGAAGGAGTTAAAACAGATTTTTTCAAAGAGGTCTTTTTAAACTGCTTTCGAAAGGGGTTGCTGCTTTTTTTTTAAATTGTAGCTTCCGAATAAGTTAGTGTTAAAAATCAATGCTTTCAAAAAGGGTAGTTTCGACTAAGTCGAAACCCTTCTGTCGTTCCTTTACCTTTCGAAGGGATTGAAGTCATCAATGCTTTCGAAAGGTAGCTTTGTTTTTATACTTGTACTAAGTCACTTCCTAAAGCTTTCGAATGGATTCAAGGGTTTCGAAGGCAATGGGTTCGAAAGTGGTTTCGAAGCTATCCTTCAAATGTTTTACCTCAATGTTTTGAGCTTTCAAAAGGATGGTGCCAAAGCCATCTGTTTTTCCCCAAACTCTTTTTAATGGTTTCGAAAGGGGTACTATTTTTGTATTCACTTAGACCCAATAAGATATGTTTTATATTAAACTCAATGATTTCGAAAGGAGTACTTTCAAATGGTTTCGAAGCAATGCTTCTATAATTGAATGGTAATACTTTAATACATTCGAAAGGTTTCAAAATAAAGTTTTTAAAGTGTTTTAAAAGGCAGGTGCCTAGATTTTTGAAAAGAAGATTTGAATGCTTTCGAAAGGAAGTTTTCGAATGGTTTCAAAAGAAAAGATTAAAGGTTTCAAAAGCCTTAGTTTTCAAAACAAAGAACCCAATCTCAATTTAAATGTAAAACCCGTGGCATTATAAAAGAGCTTTTAAATGCTTTTAAGTTGGAGTTTTTGGAAGAAGCTTGCTTGTTATAAATAATGGGTTAAAGGGGTTAACCAAATTTCTAGGGGGAAATGATTTCAAATTTATAAAACCAAAGGGGTTGGTATTATTTTTGTATTTGCTTCTTCTATAAATATATTCACTAAGTAATGGACCCATAACTAAATTTTGGGGAGTAAGGGTAGAAAAACCAGGTAGGTTGAACCAGTAGTGAATATAAACTAAGTAACTCCTGAATGAATAGAGTTGCATCCTAGAGGTCAGGAAGACCAGAATATAGGATGCCTGGATACTTGTTAAAAATTTATTAGATAGACAGGTTCATAGTAAACCCATGAAAACTATGTATAGGAAAAGTTATTGGCGGGGGCCAATAGATTCATAGTAAACCCATGAAAACTATGGTTAGGAAGAGTTATTGGCAGGGGCTAATAGGTTTGTAGTGAACCCATGAAAATTATATCTGGATTAAGTTATTGGCAGAAGTCAATATGTTCCTAGTCAACCCATGAAAACTAGGATAAGAGGGAAGTTATTGGAGATACCAATAGGTTTGGGGAGAAGCCATAAATAAGGAAGTTATTGGCAGGGGCCAATAGGTTCTTGGTGATCCCATGAAAACTATGAAACAAGACGGGGAGTCCATAAGTATTAAAATTAGTCAGCCCATGAAAACTATTAGGTTAATAGTGACCCTAGAAACTATAATTGAGATAGATAGTAAAAATGAATGGGGATGGGTAATCCAGAATTGATTTACTTGTTTCATATCATCATAATATTTTGAATTGCTATATTTTAACCATTGTGGATGCAGGTTCATAGTATAGGGTTTTATAAAGTTTTGAGTAAGATACTAGTGATGGGGAAAACCAGTTCCACTAAGCGGTGTAATCTCACTAGATATCTCAATGGTTTGAGATGGTAGATTATTATTCATACCAGGCTTTTTGTTTGACTAGAATTTTATGTTTTCTCCTTAAACTCTCGGGTGCTCAATTGATTTTGAGTAGTTTGAGAGTTGAGGTTTCAGGTACCTCTTTAGATGAATAAGCTTCCGGAGACATGCAGGAGGCATGATAGCTATTTCGAGTTATTTTCTATTTTGATTCCGCTGTGTTGTTGTTGTAAAGGCAAAGTTGTTTAATTGCCTATGTATACTCTGATCATCCAAGGGGGCATCTTCGTATGTTGCTCTTGGTGTATGTTGTAATAATTATATTTTTTCGAACATGATTAACGAATGTGGGATTATGTAATAAATTTGAAATGCTTTGAAATGAAATGAGAAAGTTGTTTGTTGATTTTAAAAATTTTCCATATCCATGTGTTTCTATTATATCAATGTATCTAACATTACCATATTTGGTCATCGAGGATTAATAACTATGGATGACTGCAGCATCCATAGCCGTTAGTTTTAGGCCTCCAAGTGGGGAATGTTACAAGTGTTGACTATAGTAAGATCCGTGTGTCGGCATAGGATTAGAGCTTTATTACTTAATAGTTATGTGTTTACTTATATATATATATATAACTGTGTGTTGGTTTTCATCTAGAGAAATAAATTTATCGGATATGAATATTATATGTCGTCCATTTTTCCAACTCCTTTTATTTTTTGATAGTGAATCAGATTGGCTAGATTCCACCCTAACGGCCTGATAGCGGTGGACGCGCCTCGGATCTGTGACACTTTCTTTAATTTAAGGCTGTGTGTCAGCCTATTACCATGTGTCGATATATATGTTGCCCCTTATGTCACAAAGGCGAACAGTCAGTTACCATAAGGGAACATATCGGGAGTCATGACCGAAGAGGCTACGCGTAGTCGAGCCTATGGTGGATCAATGTCACAATACTAGAGAGAGAGGTGATGATAACCGATGACTGTAGGAGCCATGCTAGATGGGGACGTGCGTTGTCTTCACCAATTATGTGTGTAGTCTCCTGGAGCAAGTGTATCTGTCAGTCTCCCATTTGGTTTCGCTGTCTCTTTGGTGGATTGGCATATATTATTCACTATCCAATGAGTTGGCTAAACTACAGATTGTGTATCTAAAGTGTAATCATTCTCGTTATATCCATAATTTTGATATTTGATATTATTGAGATAGCCTCTGTGTATTGTTTGTGGTTTGGATTATGATTATTTATCTTCATGATTTATATGATGTGGGATTTTGTTTGGACAATTTGTTAGGCTATCTCACATTTTATTCTGCCTTATATAATATCCTTGTTATATCATGGACATTCCTTTTTCATTATATTATTTGATATTATAAATAGACATAGTCTAACCCATATGTTCTTTGAAATACTCGAGTTATCCCGAGAGACTTTTAGTGCAGGTACTTAGGGTTGATAGAGCTTTGTATGGACTATAGGAGGCTAGTAGGAGATACAGGATGATAAATTTCCTATATGTTTATGTAGCCTTATTATTGTATCTATTACGAAGTAGTTGATGACATATGATGTATTAGGCTATAGACTTTCCTTTTGCCCATGGACTTATATATTGTATATGTGATATATATTATATTTTATCTACTGCGTTTTGACTCTGTATTCTCTGGTATTATTATTATTAGTGTTTATGTACTGTTCATACTGGAAGCACATGTGTTTATTGCTTTGTACCGAGATCGAGTATGAATATGGTAAGTAATATTGATATATGAAATACGTACCGGTGTTGGTCCAAGGGAATTTCCATGTGTGTGCCCCGTATCACTTCATTCTCAATATTACTAGACGATATTACCTAGTAATACTCTTGGGAGTATGGGTATAGAAGTGAGCCATTACAAAATGGTATCAAAGCAGATTTAGTACGATACATCATATATCAGAGACACGTGTCATTAGCCATAGATGAGACTTAGAGTACCTGTCCCTTTGGGTATGATGGATAGTAGCATATAATATGGATAATAAGAGTATATAAATATATTATGCAATGATTACTGGCGTAATCATCTGGGACGTATTTGTATTTTGAATATATATTATTTTACTACTAAGAATAAAATAGAAATCGATTGACCTAGGGTGGCATGGTGTAAATTATTGTATTATGATCCCTTAGTGATCAGAGTGCGTATCGAAAATGAATAGATTGCATTCCACTGAGCACCTTGGATGGTTGTTTATATTAATGTTTGATTAGTTACTGACTACTTGTGTTAAATTTGTAGTTTTTGGCATTAAGTCCTTGTAGTGAAGTTACCGCTAGGAACTTTTGAAATATGTAGCATATAACATGTTATTTATACATATATGTTGTTGATAAAAGGTTGTAAGGTAATATTAAATTTGAAGCTTTCTTGATGTTGTGTGATGGTTACATTATGGAAAATAATTGTAAACATTTCAAAGTAATTATGTATATGTTTTACGTTATAATTATTTTGATTACGATTTATATATATACACATACCCACACAAAGTATTAGGAATGTTTTAGGGAAATAAGGAAATATTTTCATTAGAAAATCTTATGATCAATGTATGGTTATAAAAGGAGCGTTTGATAAAGATTTATTAAAGGCAAATGATTCTTTTTAAAGCAAGATTTTATAAAAGTATTATAATTTGGTGTTAGTATGTTCGTTGAGTGCTTTAAGAATTCTAGTCAATGCATTTGGCTAACGTCATCGATAGGGATTTCTAAACACTAGGACGAGATATATAGACACAAAGTTTTAAGAAGCTATATTTGATGTTTTGGAAAAGATTTGAACGATATAAATAATATTTTTAGGAATAAGCATAATTTGTATTTTTTGAAAAGATTTTGGAAAGAAAGATGATATTTTAAAGGAAATTTTTGTGTACAATGTTTTTAAGAATAAATGAAGATTTTTAGGTAAAGTGAATTTAAAAGATGAACATGTAGGTATCGTCAATAATTAAAGTTTTGAATGAAGATATGTTTTAGTGATTTACATAGAATTTGAAATTTATAAGTGGATAAATTTTAAAAGATTTGACTTTTGAATCATTTTTAAAGGTTAAAGTTTGTAATAAAGATTATTTTGAAGTTTGAGAAATTTATTATATATGACAAAGATGTGTATTTGAAGGTTTGTTTGGTAAGAAATACAGCTTACTTTTAAAGTGTAATTTTTGTAGAAATGGTTGAAGCTATGTAAGGTAATTATGTTTGAGAAATTTTGAAAAGAAGATAAAGTTTTAAACATATTGAAGTTTTAAATCATTAATTTGAAAAGGAGATTGAATTTTTAAACAAATATATGATGAACTATTTTAAATTTTCTATATATAAGACATTTAGAGGATATAAAATTTTCAATGCAAAGGCATGATATTTACAGAATGTTTAAAGTATTGAAGTTATTGAAAAAGATGTCTATCAAGTAACGAATAGATATATTTTTTTGAAATAAGAATTTTCTAGAAGGAAATATATTTAATAAATATTTATTAGTTTTAAAGTGGGGATCTTAAAAGAAAGATATTTTGTATGTTGCAATTAAGGAAGGGTAAAGAATTTGTTGTAATTTGAAATAAGTTGATCTTTGTTCAACTATTATGATTTTAAAATGAGATGATTGAAGTTTTGATATATTTTTTGGGATAAATATGCATTTAATATTTTGAAACATAAAAGATTTATTTAAATAATAATATGATATTTTATATAACGGTTGGAGTGCTGAATGTTTTTTTGGGATATACTTCATGCCATAGAGATTACTTCGAACTATGTTGGAAGTCTTAATACTTTGTTGCTGGTACAAATATTAAAATCATCCAAATGAGTTCATCTTTCTATAGTCCATAATATTGACCAATGGGCAAGCAAGATAATGATTTAAATCTGTATACCATTGATGGAATGTCTAATCATTAATTTGTATTATTTCTTTTATAACTATCGGTTGATGCAAGTCACTATTTGTACTAACCCTTATACAATAGAGATAGAACAATATGAATATGACTTTTTTTAAATTAAATGTTATAAATTAATAATGTAGATGACCTAGAGTTTATCTAGCTAGATATAGATTTTTCCCTAAGAAGGAATTGCGAGGACGCAATTTTCTTAAGGGTGAGTGTGTAACAACCCATTGTTGAGAAGCAACTAATTAATATTAAATAGTGAGTTAATTCTGATTTGAATTGATTAGTATAGAATCATGGGAATGATTTGAAAATTTGATAAGGATTATTTATTAAACGATGAGAATTTAATATGTAAGGAATATTGTTTTGATAATTTATTTTAAATTAAGAAAATATGAACTAATTATTTGGAATAAAATGTTAAATTACACCTTATAAGTTCAATATTTATTTTGATGAAATAAAGTATTAAAAAACTTTATATTTAATTAGTAAATGAATTTAAATAAAATAATTAATTAAATAAAAATTATATAAAATAATTTTGTAAAATAATGTTGTAACTATTGGAAAAGAAATAATGATTTGGTGATAAAATTATTTAGTAAATAGGTTTGTATACATGCATTTGTTTCATGTAACGAAAACAAAAGAAAAGAAAAGAAAAATAAGAAGAAGTGAAGCCCAAGTCCAATGTTCATAAGCCCAAAACCAAATCTTGTTTCACGATTTCTCCATCTCCAAACACTTCCTTCTCCAGAGATTTCTTACTCCGGACTATTCATATCCACTTATAAATATAACATAAACATATACTTCCTTTACTTTAGAAAGGGCAAAACCTAAATATACTTCATCACTTTGAAATTTAAATAAAATCAAAATAAATCCTATAAATTCACACGTAAGCAAGTTAGAGCTTATTGACACACTTATACACTAGATTAACAAGTTAAATCCAAGTTTACTCATCAAATCAAAAGGTTGGGAAAACAAACGGTAAGGAGAAAGATGAAAAGTGAAAGGAAAAGAGAAACATGAAGTGGAATAAGGTAATGATGACTAGATGATTGTGTTTCTTCATTTCAGGTGAGTAAATATAACTTAGTACTATGTTTATAAATACTTGTTTTAGATTTTAAAGCGATCAACTCAATGTGCGTTCTAAGACAATTTGCTGGACGAACAGCACTCCTCTGTATACATATAAACAATCAATATAAGATCTTTAAATCGAAACCTAGAAATGATTAAATTATAAATGAAAAAGTGAAATATAGGTAAGCATTAGATGGGTGCTCGAACGACCAACGAATGGTGAGGAAATACCTGTTACAGTCGATTGAATCAATGCATAGGGTCGCCCACTGGTCGACCTATTGGGTCCATCAGTCGATGGTCATAGGTCGACCGGCGGAGGTAATCGGTCGACACCCCTTGCTTTTCTTTCTTGGCATGCACGATTGAGTGTTTGGGTGTGTGTACATGGCCTTTTTCATCGATCAAGTATCTGTGTTTAGTTGATGGTGCATGCATGCTTCTACATACAATCTTGTACCTCCCCATGCTTGCACTTTTGAGCAATTATATATATATATATATAGGTATGGAAGGAAGTATAAAAATATATACTTATGTGTTTATGTGAGAATGAAATTTGAATTGAGAAGGAATGTGAGATGATGATATATGTAAAGATCTAATAATCACTCTTATATATATATATATATATATTGAAGTTCAATAAAATGAAATAAATACATATAATATGTACAATTAAGTTTGATATATCTATATACTATATTTTAAGTAAGAATTGGAATATAAATTATAGATTAATAAATTAATATAGAGGAGCTGTTAATAATATTTAAATGGAAGATTAAATAGATTAATAAGCTCTTAATTGTATATAAATATTATTGTCTAATGAATTTATAATATTAGTAAGGATTACATAACTTAGATTATAAACTCATAAAAGAAATTATTAAGCGAATGGATATTTTAATAGGGTATTACATAATATCGAACAAGTTTTATATTATATAGTAAATTATTATGTTTCTCTAGTATAATATATATACATGCTTATTAAATTGATTACTTTAGATATTCTTTGTATGTTTTTATATCTGTGTGACGGGGAATTTGAATAAACGGTTTGATGATACCATTTGGTATGGGACTTTCAGTAACACTTTTTCGGTTATTCATTGGACTTGTAATATAAAGATATCTAGTGTGGATCAAGTGTAGTTTATAAGCTTTGAATAATTATTTGAGTAACATGCAGGGGTATGTGACATCGTTATGTTATTTGTTTGATTATTCTCTGTAAGTAAATATCACTTGAACAGGGATTTACTCATATATATATATATATATATGTGTGTGTGTGTGTGTGTGATGATACTCGCTGCGGTGAGTATAGTACAGTCATGTGTTGACTAATAGTTGGAGCCATGTGTCGCATAGGATTAGAGCTCTAGTACTTCATAATCACGTGTCGACTTATATATATATAATCGTATGTTGGTTTACATCTAGTTCTAAGTAAATTTACTTGATATGGATATTGTATGTCGTCCATTTTGTCCAGCTCCCTTTATTTTTTAGGAGAGAGAATCATATTGGTCATAATCCACCTTGGCAGCCTGATCACGATGGTCGTGCCCCGGATCTGCAACACATTTTTTTATTTAAGGCCACGTGTCAGACTATTGTTGTGTTTAGGTATATATGTTGCCCCTCATGTCACAAATCAGTTACCATAGGGACACATGTCGGTATTCGTGACCAAAGTGGCTATGCGTAGTTCAGCATATGGTGGATCATTGTTACGATACTGGAAGGAGGTAATGGTAATCGATGACTATAGGAGCCATGCTGGATGGGCATGTGTGTCGTGTTCGTCGGTTACATGTGTAGTCTCTTGCAGCAAGTATGTCTGTAATCTCCCATCTGGTTCCAGTATATGTATGTATGGTGAACTGGCGTAAATTATTCATTATCCAATGAGTTGGCTATACTAAAGACTGCGTGCCTAAAGTGTAATCAGTCCCTGTTATGTCCATACTTTTGATATTTGATATTATAAAGATAGCCTCTGTGTAGTGTTTATTATTTGGATTGTGATTATTTATCTTTATGATTTATATGATGTGGGATTTTGTTTGGACGATATGATAGACTATGTCACATTTCATTCTGCCTTATATAATGTCCTCGTCCTATTATGGAATTTCCTTTGTCATTATATTATTTGATATTATAAATAGACATAGTCTGACCAGTGTGTTCTTTGTAATACTCTGGTCAATCCAAGAGACTTTTAGTGCAAGTACTCAGGGTTGATAGAGCTTAGTATGGACTATAGGAGGCAAGTATGAGATATAGGATGATACATTTCCTATACATTTATGTAGCCTAATTATTGTATCTATTATGTAGTAGTTGATGATATATTGTATTGGGCTAGAGACTTTCCGTTTGTAGCCTATGGACTTATGTATTGTATATGTGATATATATTATATTTTATCTGATGCGTTCTGACTTTGTGTTCTCTGATATTATCATTATCGGTGATTATGTATTTTTCATCCTGGAAGCACACGTGTTTATTGCTTTGTACCGAGATCGATTATGAATATGGTAAGTAATCTTGATATTTAAAATATGTACCAGTGTTAGTCCAAGGGAATTTTCACTTGTATTCCCCATATAACTTCATTCTATGTATTACTCGACAGTATTGCCTGGTCATACTCTTGGGTAGTATGGTTATAGAAGTATGGGCGTTACATATACGAACCATACCCGACTTGTCCCTACAACCAAAGAGTTAGCACATAACAAGTATAATATGCTACCCTACTACATCATAAGAGCATACTACAACCTAAGTGAAATGGCGATGTCCAGGTATCCCTATCAGCAATACCTATCTTAAGTGACATCCCTAGAGTGATAGACTATGAGAGAAAATAATCAAATCAAACAGAGCATCCATCAAACAATCATCACTATCACTCAATGTGCTCTAGATATATGATAAATCATATGACCTTTCCCCAGGGATTAACGGAAATCTCGATTTACAGTGTATTTGTCTTTAGCCCAGAGCTGATACAAGACCCTTTCCTCCAGTCCAAGGTAGACGGATCCATTCAAATGATCTGAAGTAGCATTTCAAAGTACCCATAAGTACACTTATAATCCTCCTACTTTTGAGTATATCAGAAAACACTCCGAGTATTAACAATCCCTTAGCACGCGTATCCAAGCCCTTTCTTCCTCTATCTAGTTTCCACTAAACTCAAGGAGCCATTCCCCATTCCTTCTTTCCACAACAAACTATTTAACATTTTACCCATGGATTACCCTTTCTAGAACCCACTCTTTGTGGACAACCATTCTCACTACTCCTTTTAATATCGGGCTGCCATCATCGGAACCTAACTCTGTTCCTTTGCTATGTCACGAAGAAAAGTGTCGCCAAGTTGCTTTCTACCGACCATAATTCCACTTGTCGCCTTAGCTTTCTACCAACCATATTTTAATGCAACTTGAAACATAAGCTCCCCTATGCTCCAGAGCCCATCCTCTAAGTTTCATCTAATTTCGACCACTTTTGCCGACTACAAGACCACTTGTCGCTAGAGCTTTCTACCGACCATATTTCGATGCGACTTGAAACACAAGCTCCCCCTTGCTCCAGAGCCTATCCTTCGAGTTTCATCCAATTCCGACCATTTTTTCCGACCACATGACCACTCATCCCCATAGCTTTCTACCGGCTGGATTTTGATGTGACTTGAAACATAAGCTCCTACTATGCGCCAGAGCCTATCCTCTAAGTTCCGTCCAATTCCGACCACTTTTGCTGACAATAAGACCACTTGTTGCTAGAGCTTTCTACCGACCAGATTTTGATGTGACATAAAACATAAGCTCCTCCTATGCTCCAGAGCCCATCCTCTAAGTTTCATCCAATTCTGACCAGTTCTACCGACCACAAGACCACTCGTTGCCAGAGCTTTCTACCGACTAGATTTCGATGGGACTTGAAACATAAGCTTCCCTGATGCTCCATAGCTCATCCTCCAAGTTTCATCCAATCCGACAACTTTCGCCGACCATAAGACCACTCCTCGCTAGAGCTTTCTACCAACCAAATTTCAATGCGACTTGAAACATAAGATCCCCATATGCTCCAGGGCCAATCCTCCAAGTTTCATCCAATTTCAACCATCTTTGCCTTCATTTTGCCTAATTCGACCACCTCTTTCGTAACTACCTAGAAGCACTAACAAACCACATCAAAGCACAACGTATAAACATGAAATATCATCCATATACATCCAATATACACATATAATTCATTAAGACATGACAACCCAGCAAAGCCTGTTCTAGATATAACTTTTAAACTAACATACCAATATAATCTAAAGGGTTGAAAAACCATTTAAAACCATTTTAGTACCTTTAAATTTCAGCCATAAATATATATATATATATGATCAAAGTTAGAAAACATATTATGATCAAAATCATGTTAAAAACATCAATTTTAGCTATGTAAACATGCATAGGATAGCAAAAGGTCAAAAACCACTCACCTAATACCTAACATTACCGCTTTTCTCCTTAGATTTGAAATGGAGAACAAGGAGGATGAATTCAAATCAGCCAAAAATGATAATCTCCAATCCCTCTATGCTAAATGCCCATATAATGATCATTTAGGCTAAGATTAGTAAGAACAAGGTAAGTTTTTGATGGAATTATGATTAATGGAGGTTCAGGACTGATTTGGGGAAGATGGAAATGACTTAGATCAATCCCTACACCCTCCCCTTTGCACAGTTTCCAAAATTCATTAGTGGACCTAAGTTTGGGCTTAGTTACTTACCCATTACTGCAGGCCAGTAGTAGCCAAAACTTAAAACAACCATAACTTTCAAAAGGTAAGTCCTTTTTACTATTATGACCACTCTACGAAATGAGAAACCATTTTCTGGAAGCAATGGAAGTGGTTTCAGACCCTAACTCGGCTCTAATCGAAAGTTATAGTCCACACAAGATTTTTAGGTCAAAATGGTCACGTAGGAATTTGATAAAAATCGTAGGTATGGAAAATGTCCCTAAAAGCTAGTTTTCAAATTATCAAAGTCATACGACCTCACATGAATTAAATAAAAATATTTTACGATCCTCCGATACATAAAATACGGGTTGTTACAATCTTCGAATCACTTCAAATTTTTACACAATGTTCCAAACATCTTAAATTATTTTTGAGAATTTTTCATATTTTTCAAGAAGCGAAGATGGGTGTGTATCGACCGGGCCAACACCGCCGAACCATCTCCTTTCCAAATCCCTACCGAACCAAAACCAAGTCCCACCGAATCAAACTCCAACCAACCATCACTGAATCACTCACCGCCGGACCAAGTTCCACCGGACCAAGGCGTTCCGGACAACCTTTGCCAGGCCAGACTACATCAGCCCATGCCCACCAGCAGCTATATACATCCAAGACCCCTGCCCCCAGTCCCACTCTATAAATAGAGGGGCAGGGGTACAACAATGGGGGACAAGTTTGAGAGCTCAAGCACGGATAGAACTTTCAAACAACTTTCATATACTTGTATCAAAGCTCTGTACTTGTAATTTGAACAGGAAAGGAGAAATAATATATAAAGTGGACGTAGGCACATTCTGGCTGAACCATTATAAATCTGTGTGTCTTTTACAGTTTAGTCCCTGCTTTTTACATATTTGCATAAATCATCCAGATCACTAAAAACAATATAAAATCAACTAAATCATACAACTTGGAGGTGTTTGCCCATTTTTTGTGCAAACATTTTTGGTGCTTTCATTGAGAGGGGCTGAACCCCGGACTTCAGCTTCTCCCACTTAACTTTCTTCCTAACAGCATCGCTCATTGCTTGGAAGACATGCCTCGCAAGCAGAAGAAAGATGTTAACAAAGGAAAAAACATCGCAACCAGCAGTATTACAGATCCAGTGGTTCAAGTAAATCGTCCCATTCCAGCAGCAGTACCAAATGAAGATCAGGCAAATCCGACAACCCCTGCCATAGAACAGCCGGCAGCAATTACTAGGGCAGATCTAGACAGGGTTGTGGCTGAAGTGACTAACCGCTTCACATCCCAGCAGGAAGCCTTGGTGGACCAACTCATGTCACGCTTAAGGGATGCTGAAGAGTCCAACCGCAACACTGAATCATGGGGTGAGTCCCAGTCTGGAGGATCTCAGAGACAACAAAGATCTTCCTTCTTCGAAGGAGCAAACGACAGAAGCGGCCATGGTAGGAGCCGAGACCGAGACCGAGCTCAGCCCGAAGTTGGACCTGAGGAAACGCTTGGAACCGAACCCAACGGGGGAGGTACCGGGCGGAGGTCAACTGTAGCCGAGCATGTCGTACTGCCTAACCACGGAAACACCAATGAACGGGGCCGAGCTAGAGTCCAGCCCGAAGTTGGACCCCGAGGAAGTGCTTAGATCAGAACCCAGCAGGGGAAGATCAAGGCAAGGGCCAACTGTAGCTGACCCTAGCATGCTCCTAGAAGACCAAAGACAGCTACTGGAAAATATTAGGAATGATAGACGATACCATCCCTACAGGTCATCTGGACGGAATCAATCCCACAGAGCAGAACCGAACTCATTTCTATCTGCTCCAAATTCTGATGAAAGGATGGCACGCTTGTTCAGAGAGTGCGTCCAACGGGATCAAAGAGACCGAGGAATAGGCGCTAGGGTAACCAGCCCTTTCGCCCACAATATCGAAATTGCCATCACCCCTCGAGAATGGAAAATGCCAACAATGGAACCTTACAAAGGAACCTCTGACCCTGTTGTACACTTACAGAGATACACACAGAATATGCTCATGAGTGGAGCAACAGAAGGAGTGATGTGCAAATTCTTTCCGCTATTCTTAGCAGATCTAGCTACCTCCTAGTTCTGCCATCTACCCCAAGGATCCATCAGCTTGTGGGAGATGTTGAAAGAAAAATTCATCAGCCAATTCCGCATTCATGTGGAGCAACCCAAGGACGCTTATTCCTTATCCAGTATCAAACAGAAACCTGGAGAGAAAGTGCAGCAATATCTAACCCGATTCAATGCCGCAGCGGCCGTAGTCCAAGATGTCGATGAGAAGCTTATCTTAATGGCCCTCTGTAGTGGTGTGCATCCGGATACTAAATTTGCTAGAAGATTGACTAAAGAAAAACCAGCTACTTTACCCGATTTCTTCCATGAAGCTGGGAAATATATGAGACTTGAAGACGCTGCCACTGAGAGGCAGACAAGGCTACAGAATAAGGAAGCTCACGGCAACACACCCGCTGTAGCAAAGGACGTTCGAAGAAATGATTCTAGAGACAACGCTGGGGGCAAGAAGGGAGAGAAGCGTCTATATCGGCCAGGACCGAGATTTGACGCTTACACCCCGTTGAATGAAACGATCGAAAACATCTTCCTGGCCACTCAAGACGAAGTTAAATACAAACGCCCCCCGCACAAGAAGGAATCAGATAACGCAATCAAGTCTGGAAAATTCTGCCGCTTCCACGAATCCCATGGGCATGATACCAACGAATGCCATCATCTCCGGGACTTGATTGAAGAACACATCAGAAGAAGAAGACTAGAACGCTATGTAAAAGGCCAGAATAGGACTCCAGTTCCTGCCGATGAGAACCCAAGGCTACCCTCCCCAGAAATAGGCAGAGGAAATCACAACACCAACGGCTCCAGTCAAGAGAAGATAGTGGTCCATACCATCTCGGGAGGGCCACACATCGCCGACGGAAGCTGGGCAGAGATGGAAAGGTATGGAAAGTCACTTAGAAACAATGAAGAATGCGTCAATTCCATTATAGAAGAACGCCACCCGAAGCGGATAGAGAATGGAGACATCACATTCAGTAGGCGTGACCTGGAGGGAAGGCAGTACCCTCACACGGATCCCATGGTTATCTCTGCCTGGCTCGGTCCAGTCGAAGTTTTCCGAATTCTAGTAGACACTGGAAGCTCAGTGAATATCCTATTCAAGCATGCATTCGACAAAATGAAGCTGTCATTAAAGGATGTTCTTCCCTGCAATAAACCATTATACAGTTTCACAGGAAATGCGAAGATGCCCCTCGGGCGACTGGACCTCTTTGTTGAAATTGGAAGTCATCCCCGCTCCGTTGTGCGGAAACAGACATTTGTGCTGATAGAAAACCACTCGGACTACAACGCTTTCTTAGGAAGGCCAGCCTTGTCTGACTTCCAAATTGTCCTGGCCTCATGGTGCTTGAAGATGAAATTTCCAACGGACAATGGAGTAGGGGAGGTAGAGGGAGACCAGGACATTGCTCGAGATTGCTATGTAACTGAACTTCGCAATAACCACATGAAGGATAAAGGGAAGAGTGTGGAGATTGCCCTCTGCACAAAAAGTTTGGAAGCATAGCAACTAAAGAAAGCCCCTCCTCTTCGATATACCAGCGACCCTTTCAATGAATTAGACCCCAGGGACAAAGAGGAGGAGGCCACCGCCGAGCCTGCAGAGGCTATGGAATTTGTATCTGTAGACAGACATGACTCGAGTAGACTATTGAAAGTCAGGTCCCAACTAAAAGCAGAATTGAAGGAACAACTCGTTGATTTTCTCCGCCACAACTTGGACGTATTTGCATGGTCACACGCTGACATGACCGGAATCTCCCCTGACATAGCATGCCACGTACTAAACATTGATCCTACCAAGGCGCCAGTAAAACAGAAAAAGAGAAGTATGGGGACAGAACGATTAGCAGCCCTCGATGAAGAAGTAAAGAACCTACTTGCCAATGACTTCATATGTGAATCCATCTACCCAGAGTGGATCGTCAACCCGGTGCTGGTAAAGAAGGCTAATGGGAAGTGGCGAACATGCATTGACTTCTCCAACTTAAATGACGCTTGCCCGAAGGATTGCTTCCCACTTCCCTGAATCGATCAGCTTGTGGACAGCACAGCCGGGCACAAACTCTTATCTTTTATGGACGCATACTCAGGATATAACCAAATTCCTATGCATGCTCCCGATCAAGATCACACTAGTTTCATCACTGACCGGGGATTGTACTGCTACAAGGTAATGCCTTACGGACTTAAAAACGTAGGAGCCACCTATCAGCGCCTCATCAACAAGATGTTTACAGGGCTAATAGGACAAACTATGGAAGTTTATGTGGATGACATGCTGGTAAAGTCAAGAGAAGCCGACGATCACGTAAACCACCTGGATGAAATGTTTCAAGTACTTCACCAATATGGAATGAAGCTGAATCCTCTAAAGTGCTCCTTCGGAGTATCATCAGGAAAGTTTCTAGGATTCATCGTCCATGCCAGAGGAATCGAAGCAAACCTTGAACAAGTCCGAGCTCTGAAAGATATCAGGATACCTTCTACCCGAAAGGAAATGCAAAGCCTAAATAGGAAGGTGGCCGCCCTGAGCAAATTCATCTCTAAAGCGACCGACAAATGCATCCCCTTCTTCGAAGCTCTAAAGAAAGAGAAAGGAAAATTCAAATGTACCGACGAATGCTTAACAGCTTTCCTTAACTTAATCGAACACCTCCAGAGACCACCAATACTCTCAACTCCGAACAAAGGCAAAGAGCTATACCTATACCTTGCTGTGTCATCACATGCTCTAAGCGCCGCATTGGTGAGAGAAGACAAACGCACGCAGCGGCCAGTATACTTTGTAAGCAAGAGGTTTACAGGGGCGGAAGCCAGATATCCTAAACTTGAGAAACTAGCGTACTGTTTACTAATCACATCACGGAAACTGCGTCACTATTTCCAGTCCCATTCCATCAGAGTTCTGACCGATCAACCACTAAGGCAGGTACTCCATCGTCCCGACACTTCTGGGCGACTACTTAAATGGTGCATTGAACTAAGTCAATATGATATCACCTACCATCCTCGCACCGCCATCAAGGGACAAGCCATGGCCGATTTCATTGCCGAATTCACTACCAACGAAGGTAAGGAGCGATCGGAAATAGCAGAGGACATCAAGAGGAATCTCTTTGTGGATGGTGTGCCAAATGAACAAGGCTCGGGGGCAGGTGTGGTAATAATCACTCCCAGGGGGAATAAGCTACACTATGCTATAAGGTTGGAATTCGCTGCCACCAACAACGATGCAGAGTATGAAGCAGTGATAGCTGGATTAGAACTTGCCTTAGAAATCGGAGCCAATTCTTTGTGTCTTCATAGCGATTCTCAACTTATTGTAAATCAAATACTAGGAGAATTCCAGGCTCAAGAAGAACGACTCATAGCATATTTAAAGAAGACCAAGTTGCTTCTCAATCGATTGGATCACTATTTAATCAAACACATCCCTTGGGAAGAGAACCAAGAGGCCGACGAATTGGCGAAGCAAGCTAGCATGAGAGACGGCACTATTTCCGAAGCAGTAGCCATCTCAAAGCAACTAACCCCAAGTTTTGAGCAAGTGAATCTGATAGCTGCAACCGAAGAAGCAACTTGGATGACTCCCATCCGAGACTACTTACAAAGTGGCACACTGCCCAACGGGCGTAATGAAGTCAAGAAAATCTTGAGGAAAGCTTCCCACTACACAATACAAGAGGGCACCCTCCATCGGCGCGGCTTCTCTAACCCCTTATTAAGGTGTGTCGCTGGAAGGGAAGCCAAGGAAATCTTATCCAACATCCATCAAGGAAGCTGCGGAGATCACACTAGAGGGTAGACTTTGGCAAAAAAGATACTCCGATATGGATATTTCTGGCCCACCTTAAGCAAGGATGCCTTAGACTTCGTCAGAAAATGTGACAGATGTCAGAAGTTTGCTAAGATTCCGCGGCTACCAACAACTGAGATTACTCAAATGACCAGCCCTTGGCCCTTTACAGTATGGGGAATTGACTTGATTGGCGAACTGCCAATGGGCCGAGGCGGGGCCAAATATGCTATAGTGGCAGTCGACTATTTAACCAAATGGGTGGAAGCAGAACCCCTAAATAAAGTATCTTCATCAAAAGTTATTAACTTCTTGATCAAGAATGTTCTATGTAGGTACGAAGTCCCATTCAAAATCATATCGGACAATGGACATCAGTTTGACAGCGAAGAGTTCGCCAACTGGTGCCAAGAGCACGAAATTCACAAAAGCTTCTCATCCGTAGCTTATCCCCAGGCAAATGGACAAGTCGAAGCCGTCAACAAAATTCTCAAAACTCTAATAAAAATGAAACTCGAAAAGTCAAAAGGCGCTTGGGTGGATGAACTTCCTACGACACTATGGGCCTATCGCACATCTTTCAGAACATCAACGGGGCATACTCCTTTCTCTTTGTCATACGGATCGAAGGCTATGCTCCCAGTTGAAACTATAGTTCCTTCCCACCGTAGGATCCACTATAACCCAGAATAGAACGAAGAGCTCCTCCACATGTCTTGGGATCTAATTGAGGAAAGAAGAAATGATGCAGCCCTCAAAGCAGCAGCTCACAAGCAAAAAGTGGCAATGCAATACAACTCCAAAGTCAAGCATCGTAGCTTACAAAAAGGAGATCTTGTCCTCAAGCGAATCTTCCCGCGCCCCGGAGCGCTAGATCCAATCTGGGACGGACCATATGTAATTCATAAAGATCTCCACAATAGAGCTTATATTTTGTCAACAGTGGACGGGGAGGTGTTCCAGAGGGCAAGGAACATCCAACACCTTCCTCGATACTTTTCTTAACTTGTACTACCCATATGAAGTGAATTAACAAAGAGAATCAGTGGACGTAGGCATTTTCGTGCCGAACCACTTTATAAAACTTGTCTCCTTTTAACTTGTTCCTGTATATCTTGGCTGCTTGTTAACTTTATCCTTTTCTGTTGAACAAAATCCTGTGTAATGACATTCCTATGCAAGACACATCATGGCGCAACCTCACCTGGAAAATACCTAACAGGTACTATGCGAATCTATGCCCTCGCCAATGACACTTTTGCTCCAGCATCCCTCTGCTGCGAGTTAACTCATTGCTCGCGATCGGCCCTTAAAGCCAACTGTAATGAGCCGATTATAAGCCACCGAGAAGGCCGACTATAGCCGAGGCAGCTCATTACGGCGTTCGGCTCGCCGGCAATCGTGAGCCAACTTTAAGCCCCAACATAAGGTGTGGCCAGCCAGGGGTAGTTCACGGTTGACGATCGACACCCACGCTAGCCGGCCACGGTAAATTGAATAATACCCACAATTACGGGCCATAATGGCCCGGGTAATTACTGTGCGCGATCTCGGCTCCGAGTGTCTTAAGTACGGCTGTGGTAAAAAAGATAAACTCCCCGCAGAGGCGTAAGATGGGTGATAAATGTCTCCAAGACCCACAGCTAAGGAAAGTGACTACAAAACCCGTTTTCCACGAACTTAAGCACATCGAAGGCCTTCCGTGATTGGAAGTTTTACTGTTTCTCGTATGTCAATTTTATTTAAAGAACTTTCCTCCTATCCTCTATAACGATCCCTAAAGTACAGGACACAGAATAGGAGACACTCGCTGATGGGAATAGGAACTCACAACGGGACACTAGGCCGCATTCCATACTCAGTCACACAAGACATTCAAAGCTGCCATCTACAAGTAAAATATGAAGGGCGGTATTTTCTTCTTTCGTGTATAAATACGTGGCTATAATTTATTCACACATCACATTAACATTGCAAGATATGAAATTACGTTTTAAGCAAGAACTTGACATCAAATCCGATAGAATCACAGGCATATACCCAGCTATACTTCTTATGCAACACATCAAAAATAACGAAAGCATTCAGACACGACAGAATCAGCTTAAGTTAAAAATTACACGCCAAGAATAAAGTCGTTTATTACAAGTAACATAATTACAACCTAAAAGTTACGGTACTGCTATGAGACTAACGTAGACAGCAATGTCAAGTAAACAAAAAGATATCCAGGTCAAGTTAAGGAGTCGGCTGCATCGGAGCTTCACCCTTGTCCTGCTTCCCCTCCGAAATCTCCTTAGCCACGGAGTGGGAACTTTCAGCATGTTGACCAGAGATATTTGGTGCTCCAGAGGTCCCGCCTGTCCGATCAAGGAAAGGATTCATTAATAATAAGCAACCGAGTTACGAAAAGCTAAAAGGGGAGACTTACCAGCATCTGCTCCTTGATCATCATCCTCCAACTGCACACCAACCTCCTCAGCAACAAGCAGCCGCATACCTTCTTTCACCGCCACCTTCTCATCCTTGGTGAATTGAGTCGTAACCACATCCATTCTAAAGGCCACGCCACCCTCCTTATCTGCATCGGACCTAGCCTCCTCCAGAGCCCGGAGATAAATCCTGGCCATGACTCGGGGATAATCATCCATCCAAGATAAGTTGCCCTGTTTCCAAGTGTGAAAGTATATATCCTGAAGCATCTCATCCATTATCCCCTCGTTCTCCTCGAACTCCCTTACTCGGTCCTCAGAAGCCAACAACTTTGCAATGGCAGCATCCCTCTCCGATCGGTATCGCGCGCAGTCAACCTGGAAGGTTTTCCTCATCGCATCCATCTCCTCCTTCAGCCTGGTTTGAGCAAGTTCTGCGGCTTCAAGTTTCCCGGACAACTCCTGTATCTGCTCGAGATCCGCTTTCCGAACCTCATCCACCGTTGCAATCTCCATGTCAATCCGTTCCTTACAGGCAGCTTCCATTTTCCGTAGCTCTACTCTGCTAGCCTCTTCCATGTTTTTCTTTAGTCGCCTGGAGGCGGCCTCATGCTGGGAGATCTGGATGGCCTGATCAGCAAGCTGCATGGCCTGGTCGGAAACTATTAACCGCAGTCGAATATTAGCACTCCCGATTTCTTCTCCGGCCTTGGCCAGTCGGGCATGATGCCCTATCAGCTTCCTGGCTTCCTCAGCAACCCGGTCGATTTTTGCCTTAGCTTCGTCCCCCAAAGTTGCGACCTGAGTGGTAAGCAAATCAAGGTCCAGGGACTTAGCCTCATCAAGCACCCTTACCATAGGATTACGAGGAAGAAGGTGCTTACCAGTAACCTCATCGAAGGAAATATCGTGAGAACCTGGATCTAGATCCGAATGACCCGCGAACGGATTACGAGCCAAACCAGGGTGATCTATCGGGGTAACCGTAGGATTTTCAGACGGGTGCGGGGAAGGAATAAGCTCAGTATTCTCCTCCGTGACATCCTGAAGAGGCTGATTCGGGGGCAGAGGGCCAGGTGAAGATTCAAACAAGGAGCAACTCCTCTTCTTCCTTTGAATATCCTCTTCGATAACTCCAAGAAGGGGACGGTAGCCGACTACATCTCCAGGACGGTTTGTCGGAGGCTTTGGTTTAGTAGAAGCCTTGAAGAGTTTGTACTGTTCAAGACGGTGCCGAACATCTGACACCTTGGCCACTTTACCCGCTCCTGTAATAAAAGCCAAGTATTACGAGCATACATTGAGCTATAATTCAAGAAATATACCAAGTTAAGAAGAGTAAAAAAAATTCACCTTGAATCGCAGAAGTTGCCTCAGCTGAAGCACTCCTGGAAGATAAATCGGCACCAGTCCCGGCCTTACCAGCTTTCTTGGGCTTCTCCGCCAAAGCCGGTCCTTCCTCCAACCCTTCGAAGGCTTGGCGGAGAGCGTGATCTGTCCACTCTTGAATCATGCCTGCTTGCCCAGGAGGTAAAGCCCCGGTGCCATCACCGCTCTGTCCTTCGCCACCATCATCGCCGTGACGATCACCATCACCTTCTCTACCACTTCCACTCTCCGCCTCACCTCCTTCATCCTTACCTCCTTCCTCCTCCACATTTTCCTCCTTCGGAACATCTGGACATGTGCTGGGAGAGGGTCCATCGGACTTCTTGAGTTTCTTTCCCCCGGCGACTGGATGTATCGAGAAGGGTCTCCTTTTGCTGCTCTTCGCCGCAGCCACTCCTTTAGCTTTGGCAGCCCTCTCCTCCGCCGTGTCTCTCTGCTTGACCACGGACTGATGTGATAGAATCAGGTTGTGCCCCAGAAGTGTAGCGTTCCTGATCAAGTAAGAAGTCGACCTATCTCTTCCCGAAATGGCTTCAATTTCCGCAGCCATCTGAACCAGGCGATCGTTCTCCACGACCGCAAAGCCACCTGTCGCTAGCAAGAAATAAAAACACATAAGAAGAAGCGTTGCAGTCAGAATGGAAATTATAAATGAGATTCAACTTACAGCCAGAAGTGAAGTGGTGGAAAGAAACAGAGTCATCTTTGACAAAAAACCATTCCTTCTTGAACATGCTGAACTTCGAGTATAAATCCAGGAATGGCTTGAAGGACACGGCCGACTCCAAGCTAATATACGGAGACCCCTTCTTGTAGCCTCTTAAATTGTACAGATATCATATTTCCAGGTTGGAGGGAGGACGCTCGTATCTCCTCTGGAAGTTAACAAACAGGCTCACCAAGATGGCGTAGGAGTTAGGCTGAAGCTGGAAAGGAGCCACCTTCAGGTATGTGATGAAGCTGACTATCCAAGCATTAAGAGGTGGGATGGCACCACACATGCAATGATACCTGCTATAAGCAAAATAGCCTTTAGGGGGATTATACGGCATCACTCCTTCCCCCGGCAACAACATATGCGCTCTGTCGATCCCAAAAGAGCGAGAAATAACATCAAACTGCTCGTCTTTGAGGGAGCTAGGGGAGCAATCAGGAGGTGAGTTCAGAAGCTCTTGAGGACTGTACCCGTCCACTAGCGATCTCGGGGTGGGTCCACGTCGTTCTGGATTCGGCTGGACTGGGGGCACGACGGGGGACTCTCTTCTATCCGTAGATTTCTTCTTGTCGGAACGGGTTTCTACTTTAGGAGACATTGTCTGCAACACGAGAAAGCACATTCTTAGAACAAGGGATGTAGAGATATAAACGAGCAAGTGTATGTTGTCTAGAGTTTCACTTATAATTCAACACACAAATTCATTCGGTAGTACAAAGGCTCGAAGGTTCATTCGGTGCCCATACTCCACAAATTCATTCGGTAGTACAAAGGCTCGAAGGTTCATTCGGCGCCCATACTCCACAAATTCATTCAGTAGTACAAAGGCTCGAAGGTTCATTCGGCGCCCATACTCCACAAATTCATTCGGTGGTTCAAAACATAAGAGACATTCGGCAATCACCTGATTCGGTAGTCAACCGTGATTCGGTGACGTGATTGATTCGGCAGGAAAGAATCTGGTTCAGCTATTTCAGTTGGTAGTGAATAACGAAAGCATAAGGCCCATACTTATAGGCAAATATCAACGACCGGACCAATTGGTTCGGCATTCGTGACCGGATGAGAGTGTCTAGGATAAATGGCCTAAAACAAAGCATGCCATATGCATGCACATGCCCTACTTTGGGGGGGCAAGTGTTGGGTGTGTTTCGACCGGGCCAACACCGCCGAACCGTCTCCTTTCCAAATCCCTGCCGAACCAAAACCAAGTCCCACCGAATCAAACTCCAACCAACCATCACCGAATCACTCACCGCCGGACCAAGTTCCACCGGACCAAGGCGTTCCGGACCAACTTTGCCAGGCCAGACTGCATCAGCCCAGGCCCACCAGCAGCTATATACATCCAAGACCCCTGCCCCCAACCCCACCCTATAAATAGAGAGGCAGGGGTACAACAATGGGGGACAAGTTTGAGAGCTCAAGCACGGATAGAACTTTCAAACAACTTACATATACTTGTATCAAAGCTTTGTACTTGTAATCTGACCAAGAAAGGAGAAATAATATATAAAGTGGACGTAGGCACATTCTGGCTGAACCACTATAAATCTGTGTGTCTTTTACAGTTTAGTCCCTGTTTTTTACATATTTGCATAAATCATCCAGATCACTAAAAACAATATAAAATCAACTAAATCATACGACTTGGAGGTGTTTGCCCATTTTTTGTGCAAACAGGGTGAAAAGAACACAAAAGTAGATATACTAGAAGTGCACTACGCAATGCATCATAGGCCGGCCTGTGGGTTTCTCATAAGTCAACCTATGTTTCTTTCAAGGTTGGTCGTTTCTTCATTGTACTATTTTAAAATCTGAATCGATGCAACTGTTTCTTCACCCTCTTTGCTCCAGTAATATTACTCTTAATTTCATAAAAATACAACCTATCGTATGAATCTTGTTGAGGGTATTTTCCGCCGAACCATCTTTCCACCAAGCATTGCCGGTCCAAACTCCACTACCAAGCATTGTCGGTCCAAACTCCACTTCCAAGCATTGTCGGTCCAAACTCCACTACTAAGCATTGTCGGTCCAAACTCCACTACCAAGCATTGCCGGTCCAAACTCCACTTCCAAGCAATACCGAACCAACCTGTCTCCCACCTCGCTACCAAACCAACACATGTCCTATCCACTGCCGAACCAACTCCAAACCGAACCAACTTCAAACCGAACCACCGCTCCAACCATCACCGGACCACAGTACTGCCGAATCAAGACATTCCAGACCGACCTTGCCAGGCCAGATTGCATCGGCCCAGGCCCTCCAGCAGCTATATACATCCAAGACCCCTACCCCCAACCTCACTCTATAAATAGAGGGGCAGGGGTACAACAAACGGACAAGTTTTGAGAGCTCAAGCACGGAGAGAACTTTCAAACAACTTTCAGATACTTGTATCAAAGCTTTGTACTTGTAATCTGAACAAGAAAGGAGAAATAATATATAAAGTGGACGTAGGCACATTCTGGCTGAACCACTATAAATCTGCGTGTCTTTTACAGTTTAGCCCCTGCTTTTCATATATTTGCATAAATCACCCAAATCACTAAGAACAACATAAAATCAATTAAATCATATGACTTTGAGGTGTTTGTCCATTTTTTGTGCAAACATTTTTGGTGCTTTCATTGAGAGCTAGAAGCTCGAAGCTTCAGCTTCTTCCACTTAACCTTTTTCCTAACAGCATCGTTCATCGCTTGGAAAACATGCCTCCCAAGCAGAAGAAAGATGTTAACAAAGGAAAAAACATCGCAACCAGTAGTCTTCCAGATCCAGTGGACACAGATCAAGTAAATCGTCCCCCTCCAGCAACAGTACCAAATGAAGGTCGGGCAAATCCGACCACTCCTGCCACAGAACAGCCTGCAGCAATTACTAGGGCAGATCTAGACAGGGTTGTGGCTGAAGTAACTAACCGCTTCACGTCCCAGCAGGAAGCCTTGGTGGACCATCTCATGTCACGCTTAAGGGATGCTGAAGAGTCCAACCGCAACACTGAGTCATGGGGTCAGTCCCAGTCTGGAGGATCTTAGAGACAACAAAGATCTTCCTTCTTCGAAGGAGCTAACGGCAGAAGCAGCCATGGTAGGAGCCGAGATCGAGCACAGCCCAAAGTTAGGCCTGAGGAAACGCTTGGAACCGAACCCAACGGGGGAGGTACCGGGCGGAGGTCAACTGTAGCTGAGCCGGTCGTACTGCCTAACCACGGAAACGCCAATGAACGGGGCCGAGCTAGAATCCAGCCCGAAGTTGGACCCGAGGAAGTGCTTAGATCAGAACCCAGCAGGGGAAGATCAAGGCAAGGGCCAACTGTAGCTGACCCTAGCATGCTCCCAGAAGACCAAAGGCAGCCACTGGAAAATATGAGGAATGATAGACGGTACCATCCCTACAGGTCATCTGGACGGAATCAATCCCACAGAACAGAACCGAACTCGTTTCTATCTGCTCCAAATTCTGATGAAAGGATGGCACGCTTGTTCAAAGAGTGCGTCCAACGGGATCAAAGAGATCGAGGGATAGGCGCTAGGGTCACCAGCCCTTTCGCCCGTAATATCGAAATTGCTATCACCCCCCGAGAATGGAAGATGCCAACAATGGAACCTTACAAAGGAACCTCCGACCCCGTTGTACACTTACAGAGATACACACAGCATATGCTCATGAGTGGAGCAACAGAGGGAGTACTATGCAAATGCTTTCCACTATTCTTAGCAGATCTAGCTACCTCCTGGTTCCGCCATCTACCCCAAGGATCCATCAGCTCGTGGGAGATGTTGAAAGAAAAGTTTATTAGCCAGTTCCGCATTCATGTGGAACAACCCAAGGACGCTTATTCCTTATCCAATATCAAACAGAAACCTGGAGAGAAGCTGCAGCAATATTTAACCCGATTCAATGCCGCAGCGGCCGCAGTCCAAGATGCCGATGAGAAGCTTGTCTTAATGGCCCTCTGTAGTGGTGTGCATCCGGATACTAAATTCGCTAGAAGACTAACAAAAGAAAAACCAGCTACTTTACCCGATTTCTTCCATGAATCCAAGAAATATATGAGGCTTGAAGACGCTGCCACTGAGGGCAGTCAGGGAAACAAAATAAGGCAACTCACAGCAACACGCCCGCTGTAGCAAAGGACGTTCGAAGAAATGATTCTAGAGACAATGCTGGGGGCAAGAAGGGAGAAAAGCGCCTATATCGGCCATGACTGAGATTCGACACTTACACTCCTTTGAATGAAACCGTCGAAAACATCTTCCTTGCCACCCAAGGCGAAGTTAGATACAAACGCCCACCGTATAAGAAGGAATCAGATAACGCACAGAAGTCTGGAAAGTTCTGCCGCTTCCACGAGTCTCATGGGCATGATACCAATGAATGCCATCATCTCCGGGACTTGATTGAAGAACACGTCAGAAGGAAGAAACTGGAACGCTATGTAAAAGGTCAGGACAGGACTCCAGCTCCTGCCAATGAGAACCCAAGGCTGCCCTCACCAGAGATAGGCAGAGGAAACCGCAACACTAGTGGCTCCAGTCAGGAGAAGATAGTGGTCCATACCATCTCGGGAGGACCGCACATCGCCGAAAGAAGCTGGGCAGAGATGGAAAGATATGGAAAGTCGCTTAGAAACGATGAAGACTGTGTTAATTCTGTTATAGAAGAGCGCCACCCGAAGCGGAAAGAGAGTGATGACATCACATTCGGTAGGCGTGACCTAGAAGGAAGGCAATACCCTCACATGGATCCCATGGTTATCTCTGCCCGGCTCGGTCCAGCCGAAGTTTTCCGAATTCTAGTAGACACTGGAAGCTCAGTAAATATCCTATTCAAGCATGCGTTCGACAAAATGAAACTATCAATGAAGGATGTTTCTACCTGCAATAAACCACTACACAGTTTCACTGGAGATGCGAAGATGCCCCTCGGGCAACTGGACCTCTTTGTTGAAATCGGAAGTCATCCTCGCTCCGTTATGCGGAAACAGACATTTGTGCTGATAGAAAACCACTCGGCCTACAACGCTTTCTTGGGAAGGCCAGCCCTGTCTGACTTCCAAATTGTCCTGGCCCCATGGTGCCTAAAGATGAAATTTCCAACGGACAATGGAGTAGGGGAAGTAGAGGGAAACCAGGACGTTGCTCGAGACTGCTATGTAACTGAACTTCGCAACAACCACAAGAAGGATAAAGGGAAGAGTGTAGAGGTTGCCCTCTGCACAAAAAGTTTGGAAGCATAGCAACTAAAGAAAGCCCCTCCTCTTCGATATACCAGCGATCCCTTCAATGAATTAGACCCCAGGGACAGGGAGGAGGAGGCCACCGCCGAGCCTGCATAGGCTATGGAGTTTGTATCTATAGACAAATATGACTCGAGTAGACTATTGAAAATCGGGTCCCAACTAAAAGTGGAGTTGAAGGAACAACTCATTGACTTTCTCCGCCACAACTTGGATGTATTTGCATGGTCACATGCAGACATGACCGGAATCTCCCCTGACATAGCATGTCACGTACTAAACATTGGTCCCACCAAGACGCCCGTAAAACAAAGAAAGAGAAGCATGGGGGCAGGACGGTCAGCAGCCCTCGATGAAGAAGTAAAGAATCTACTTGCCAATGACTTCATAAGAGAAGCCGTCTACCCAGAGTAGATCGCCAACCCGGTGCTGGTAAAGAAGGCTAATGGGAAGTGGCGAACATGCATTGACTTCTCCAACTTAAATGACGCCTGCCCGAAGGATTGCTTCCCACTTCCCCGAATCGATCAACTTGTAGATAGCACAGCCGGGCACGAACTCTTATCCTTTATGGACACATACTCAGGATATAACCAAATTCCTATGCATGCTCCCGATCAAGACCACACTAGTTTCATCACTGACCGGGGTTTGTACTGCTACAAAGTAATGCCTTTCGGACTTAAAAACGCAGGAGCCACCTACCAGCGCCTCGTCAACAAGATGTTTGCAGGGCTAATAGGACAAACTATGGAAGTGTATGTGGATGACATGCTGGTAAAGTTAAGGAAAGCCGACGATCACGTAAGCCACCTGGACGAGATGTTTCAAGTACTTCACCAGTATGGAATGAAACTTAATCCTCTAAAATGCTCCTTCGGAGTATCATCGGGAAAGTTCTTGGGATTCATCGTCCATGCCAGAGGGATTGAAGCAAACCCTGAACAAGTCCGAGCTCTAAAAGATATCAAAATACCTTCCACTCGAAAGGAAATGCAAAGCCTGAATGGGAAAGTGGCCGCCCTAAGCCGATTCATCTCCAAAGCAACGGACAAGTGCGTCCCCTTCTTCGAAGCTCTAAAGAAAGACAAAGGAAAGTTTGAATGGACTGACGAATGCTTAACCGCTTTCCTTAACTTAATCGAACACCTCCAGAAACCGCCGGTACTCTCGACTCCAAGCGAAGGCGAAGAGTTATACCTATACCTTGTTGTGTCATCTCACGCCCTAAGCGCTGCTTTGGTAAGAGAAGACAACCGCACGCAGCGGCCAGTATACTTTGTAAGTAAGAGGTTTACGGGGGCAGAAGTCAGATATCCTAAACTTGAGAAGCTAGCATACTATTTACTAATCACATCACGAAAACTGCGTCACTACTTCCAGTCCCATTCCATCAAAGTTCTGACCGATCAACCACTGAGGCAGGTACTCCATGGTCCCGACACTTCTAGACGACTACTTAAATGGTGCATTGAACTAAGTCAGTATGATATCACCTATCACCCTCGCACCGCCATCAAGGGACAAGCCATGGCCGATTTCATTGCAGAATTCACTACCAACGAAGGTAAGGAGCAATCAGAAATAGCAGAAGACATCGAGTGGAATCTCTTTGTGGATGGTGCGTCAAACGAACAAGGCTCGGGGGCAGGTGTGGTAATAATCACTCCCAGGGGAAATAAGCTACACTATGCTATAAGGTTGGAGTTCGCTGCCACCAACAACGATGCAGAGTATGAAGCAGTGATAGCTGGATTAGAACTTGCCTTAGAAATCGGAGCCAATTCTTTGTGTCTTCATAGCGATTCTCAACTTATTGTTAATCAAATACTAGGAGAATTCCAAGCTCGAGAAGAACGACTCATAGCATATTTAAAGAAGACCAAGTTACTTCTCAGTCAATTGGACCACTACTTAGTCAAACACATCCCTCGGGAAGAGAACCAAGAGGCCAACGAATTGGCGAAGCAAGCTAGTATGAGAGACGGAGCTATTTCCGGAGCAGTAGCCATCTCAAAGCAACTGACCCCAAGTTTTGAGCAAGTGAATCTGATAGCTGCAACCGAAGAAGCAACTTGGATGACTCCCATCCGAGACTACTTACCAAGTGGCACACTACCCAACGGGCGTAACGAAGTCAAGAAAATCTTGAGGAAAGCTTCCCGCTACACAATACAAGAGGACACCCTCTATCGGCGCGGCTTCTCTAACCCCTTATTAAGGTGTGTCGCTGGAAGGGAAGCCAAGGAAATCTCGTCCAACATTCATCAAGGAAGCTGCGGAGATCACACCGGAGGGCAAACTTTGGCAAAAAAGATACTCCGATATGGATATTTCTAGCCCACCTTAAGCAAGGACACCTTAGATTTTGTCAGAAAATGTGACAGATGCCAGAAGTTTGCTAAAATTCCACGGCTACCAACAACTTAGATTACTCAAATGACCAGCCCTTGGCCCTTCGCAGTATGGGGAATTGACTTAATCGGTGAACTGCCAATGGGCCGAGGCGGGGCCAAGTATGCTATAGTGGCAGTCGACTATTTCACCAAATGGGTGGAAGCAGAACCCCTGAATAAAGTATCTTCAGCGAAAGTTATTAACTTCTTGATCAAAAATGTTCTATGCAGGTACGGAGTCCCATTCAAAATTATATCAGACATTGGACTTCAGTTGATAGCGAGGAGTTCGCCAACTGGTGCCAAGAGCACGGAATTCACAAAAGCTTCTCATCCGTAGCTTATCCCCAGGCAAACGGAAAAGTCGAAGCTGTCAACAAAATCCTGAAAACTCTGATAAAAAAGAAACTCGAAAAGTCAAAGGGCGCTTGGGTGGATGAACTCCCTACGGCACTGTGGGCCTATCGCACATCTTTCAGAACATCGACGGGGCATACTCCTTTCTCTTTGGCATACGGATCGGAAGCTATGCTCCCAGTTGAAACCATCGTGCCTTCCCACCATAGGATCCGCTATAACCCAGAAGAGAACGAAGAACTCCTTCACATGTCTTTGGATCTAATTGAGGAGAGAAGAAATGATGCAGCCCTCAAAGCAGCAGCCCACAAGCAAAAAGTGGCAGCACAATACAACTCCAAAGTCAAGCATCGTACCTTACAAGAAGGGGATCTTGTCCTCAAGCGAATCTTCCCTCGCTCCGGAGCACTAGATCCAATCTGGGATGGACCATATGTAATTCATAAAGATCTCCATAATGGAGCTTATATTTTGTCAACAGTGGACGGAGAGGTGTTCCAGAGGGCATGGAACATCCAACACCTCCGTCGATACTTTTCTTAACTTGTACTGCCCATATGAAGTGAATTAACAAAGAGAATCAGTGGACGTAGGCATTTTCGTGCCGAACCACTTTAAAAAACCTTGTCTCTTTTTTACCTTGTTCCTTTATATCTTGGCTGCTTGTTAACTTTATCCTTTTCTGTTGAACAAAATCCTGTGCATATAGCATTTCCATTCAAGGCACTCCACAGCGCAACTTCACCTGGACAAGACCTAACAGGTACTATGCGAATCTATGCCCTCGCCAATGAGACACTTTTGCTCCAGCATCCCTCTGCTGTGGGTTAACTCATTGCTCGCGATGGCCCTTAAAGCCAACTGTAATGAGCCGATTATAAGCCACCGAGAAGGCCGACTATAGCCGAGGCAGCTCATTATGGCGTTCGGCTCGCCGGCAACTGTGAACCGACTATAAGCCCCAACATAAGGTGTGGCCAGCCAGGGGTAGTTCACGGTTGACGATCGGCACCTACGCTAGCCGGCCACAGTAAATCGAATAATACCCATGATTACGGGCCATAATGGCCCGGGTAGTTACTGTGCGCGATCTCGGCTCCGATGTGTCTTAAGTACGGCTGTGGTAAAAAAGATTAACTCCCCGCGGAGGCGTAAGATGGGTGACAAATGTCTCCAAGACCCACAGCTAGGGAAAGTGACTACAAAGCCCGTTTGCCACGAACTTAAGCACATCGAAGGCCTTCCGTGATTGGAAGTTTTACCATTTCACATATTTCAATTATATTTAAGAAACTTTTCTCCTATCCTCTGTAACAACCCCTAAAGTACAGGACACAGAACAAGAGACATTTGCTAATGGAAGCAGGTACTCGCAACGAGACACTGGACTGCATTCCATACTCGGTCACACAAGACATTCAAAGCTGCCATCTACAAGCAAAATATAAAGGGCGGTATTTCCTTCTTTCATGTATAAGCACGTGGCTATAATTTATTCACACATCACGCTAACATTACAAGTCATGAAATTATGTTTTAAACAAGAACTTGACGTCAAACACAATTTAATTACAAGAATATGCATAGCTATATTTCTCATACAACATGTCAAAAAAGCAAAAACATTCAAAAGACGACAGAATCAGCTTAAGTTAAAAAATTACACGTCAAGAATAGTGTTGTTTATTACAAGTAGCATAATTACAACCTAAGAGTTACGTTACTGTTTTGAGACTAACATATACAACAATGTCAAGTCCACAAAAAGATATCCAGGTCCAATCAAGGAGCCGGCTGCGTCGGAGTTTTATCCTTGTCCTGTTGCCTACCTGTCCGGTAAAAGAAAGAATTCATTAGTGATAAGCAACCAAGTTAACGGAAAGACTAGAAAGGAAGACTTACCAGCATCTGCTCCTTGATCATCTTTATCATCATCCTCTACTTGCACACCTGCCTCCTCAACTGCAAGCAACCGCATGCCCTCCTTCACCGCCACCTTCTCCTCCTTGGTAAACTGGGCAGTAACCACATCCATCCTGAAGGCCACACCACCCTCCTTATCCGCCTCAGCCTTGGCCTCCTCTAGAGCCCTGAGATAGATCCTGGCCATAACTCGGGGGTAATCATCCATCCAGGACAAGTTACCTTACCTCCAAGTACGGAAGTACATATCCTGGAGCATCTCATCCATCATCCCCTCGTTCTCCTCAAACTCCTTCATTCGGACCTCAGAAGCCCGCAGCTTTGCAACGACAGCATCCCTCTCCGGTCGATACCGTAAACAGTCAGCCTGAAGGGATCTCCTCATCGCCTCCATCTCCTCCTTCGACTTGGCCTGAGCAAGCTCCGCGTCCTCAAGTCTCCTCGATAGTTCCTCTACCCGCTCGAGGTCCGCTTGCCGAACCTCATCCACCATGGCAATAGCCATGTCAATCCGCTCCTTACAGACGGCCTCCATCTTCTGCAACTCTGCCCTATTGGCCTCTTCCATAGTCTTCCGCAATTGTCTGGATGCGGCCTCATGATGAGAGATTTGGATGGCTTGGTCGGCAAGTTGTTTAGCCTGGTCGGAAACCATCAACCGTAGCCGACTGTTGGCGCTCCCTATCTCTTCCCCAGCCTTAACCAGTCGGGCGTGGTGCCCCATCAATTTCCTGGTCTCCTCAGCAACCCGGTCAATATTTGCCTTAGCCTCATCCCCCAGAGTTACAACCCGGGTAGTAAGCAAATCAAGGTCCAGGGACTTAGCTTCGTCAAGCACCCGTACCATAGGATTGCGAGGGAGAAGATGCTCACCAGTAACCTCATCAAAGGAGATGTCATGAGATGCCGGATCTAGGTCCGGATGACCCACAAATGGATTGTGAACTAAGCCAGAGTGATCTATCGGGGTGACGGTTGGATTCTCGGACAGATGTGGGGAAGGTATAAACTCGGTGTCCTCCTCCTCAATATCATGAAAAGGCTGAAGTGGGGCTGGAGGGTCAGGAAGAGATTCAAACGTAGACCGACTCCTCTTCCTCTTCTGTATGTCTTCTTCAATAACCCCAAGAAGAGGACGGTAGCCGACTACGTCGACAGTTAGTAGGAGGCTTCGGCTTGGCGGAAGCTTTGAGGAGTTTGTATTGTTCAAGCCTGTGCCGAAGATCTGAGGTCTTGGCCGTTTTGCCCGCTCCTGGAATAAAAATCAAGTGTCACCAGCATGCATTGAGCCATCATTCGAGAATTAAAAAGAATAGAGAGGAATTCACCTTGAACCGCAGAAGTTGCCTCAGTAGAAGCACTCCCGGAAGATAAATCGACGCCGGTCCCAACCTTATCAGCTTTCTTGGACTTCTCTGTTTCCTCCAACTCTTCAAAGGCTTGGCGGAGAGCATCATCTGTCCACTCTTGGATCACGCCCGCCTGCCCAGGAGGCAAATCCCCGGTACCATCACCGCCCTGCCCTTTGCCACCGTCATCGCCGTGACGATCACTGTCACCTTCCCCACCGCTCTCCGCTCTCCGCCTCACCTCCTTCATCCTCGCCTTTTTCCCACTCCACTTTATCCTCCTCCTGAACATCTGGATGTGTGCTGGGAGAGGGTCCATCAGACTTCCTGAGTTTCTTCCCCCAGGCGACTGGATGCGTCGAGAAGGGTCTCCTTTTACCGCTCTTTGTCGTGGCCCCTCCTGTAACTTTGGCAGCTCTCTCCTCCGCCGTGTCTCTCTGCTTAACCACGGACTGATGTGGACGGATCAGGTTGTGCCCCAGAAGTGTAGCATTCCTAATCAAGTAAGAAGCCGACCTGTCCCTTCCCGTAATGGCTTCTATTTCCACAGCCATCTGAACCAGGCGATCATTCTCCACGACCGCAAAGCCACCTGTCGCTAGCAAGGAATAAAAACACATAAGAAGAGGCATTGCAGTTATAACGGAAATTATAAATAAAGCTTCACACTTACAGCCAGAGGTGAAGCGTCGGATGGAAACAGAGTCATCCCTGATAAAAAACCATTCTTTCTTAAACATACTGAACTTCGAATATAAGTCCAGGACAGGCTTGAAAGATACGG
The DNA here is from genome assembly GCA_030737815.1 of Allium fistulosum. Taxonomy (NCBI): domain Eukaryota; kingdom Viridiplantae; phylum Streptophyta; class Magnoliopsida; order Asparagales; family Amaryllidaceae; genus Allium; species Allium fistulosum. The sequence goes on along the minus strand of CM060904.1, from coordinate 869,039,223 downwards.
CTGATTCCAAACTAATGTATGGAGACCCCTTCTTATAGCCTCTCAAATTGTACAAGTACCGAATCTCCCGGTTGGAGGGAGGACGCCCGTATCTCCTCTGGAAAATGACAAACAGGCTCACCAGAATGGCGTAGGAGTTAGGCTGAAGCTGGAATGGAGCCACCTTCAGATATGTGACAAAGATGACTATCTAGGCGTTGAGAGGCGGGATGGCACCACACATATAGTGATACCTGCTGTAAGCGAAATATCCTTCAGGAGGATCGTACGGCATCACTCCTTCCCCCGGTAGTAGCATGCGCGCTCTATCAATCCCAAAGGAGCGAGAAATAACATCAAGCTGCTCGCCTTTGAGAGAGCTAGAAAAGCAGTCAGGAGGAGAGTTCAAAAGCTCCTGAGGACCGTACCCATCTACTAGTGATCTCGTGGCGGGCCCATGACGGACAGATCCGGATTGAGCAGGGGGACTATGGAAGGCTCTTCTCTGTCCTGTGATTTCTTCTTTTCTGATCGAGTTTCCACCTTATGAGACATTTATCTGCAACGCAAAAAAGTACATCGTTAGAACAGGAGAAGTAAGCGGGCAGGTACATACAGATAGGGGTTTCTCCCGAAGAACATTTAGTAGTTCAAGGCCGAAATGTCATTCGGCACTTATACTCCCCGTTCTCGTTCGATGATTTGAGCACGCGTTCCATCCGGCAATTCAAGTATGCAAGTGAGGCTCGGTGCTCAAATACCCAAGTTTCATTCGGCAGTTCAAATATAAAAGTTCATTTGGTGCTCGGTATCCCCGGGTCCATCCGGTGGTTTAAAGGTATGAGTTCATTCGGTATTCGAACCCCCTATCCATTCGGTAGTCCAGCCCTGAAAATTTGTTCGGCAGAAGCAAACTCACATGGATCGGCAGTTAAGTGGGACTCGGTACTCAGTTGATTCGGCTGTTTGGGACAGTCAAGCTTGATTCTGCACTTAGTTGGTTCGGCTATCTCACTCGATAAGGAATGACGAAGGCATAACACCCCTACTTATAGGCAAACGTCGGGTGACCGGACCGGATGTTCCAACACATAGGACCGAATGAAAACACCCAAGCTAAAGCAAAGTGAGACATATACAGGCATATGCCCCACTTTGGGGGGCAAGTGTTGAGGGTATTTTCCGCCGAACCATCTTTCCACCAAGCATTGCCGGTCCAAACTCCACTACCAAGCATTGTCGGTCCAAACTCCACTTCCAAGCATTGTCGGTCCAAACTCCACTACCAAGCATTGTCGGTCCAAACTCCACTACCAAGCATTGCCGGTCCAAACTCCACTTCCAAGCAATACCGAACCAACCTTTCTCCCACCTCGCTACCGAACCAACACATGTCCTATCCACTGCCGAACCAACTCCAAACCGAACCAACTTCAAACCGAACCACCGCTCTAACCATCACCGGACCACAGTACTGCCGAATCAAGACATTCCAGACCGACCTTGCCAAGCCAGATTGCATTGGCCCAGGCCCACCAGCAGCTATATACATCCAAGACCCCTACCCCCAACCTCACTCTATAAATAGAGGGGCAGGGGTACAACAAACGGACAAGTTTTGAGAGCTCAAGCACGGAGAGAACTTTCAAACAACTTTCAGATACTTGTATCAAAGCTTTGTACTTGTAATCTGAACAAGAAAGGAGAAATAATATATAAAGTGGACGTAGGCACATTCTGGCTGAACCACTATAAATCTGCGTGTCTTTTACAGTTTAGCCCCTGCTTTTCATATATTTGCATAAATCACCCAAATCACTAAGAACAACATAAAATCAATTAAATCATACGACTTTGAGGTGTTTGTCCATTTTTTGTGCAAACAAATCTTAACAACATCTATAAATAGCCTAAATCACTCCTTGATAAAATCACCTTTCTCCTCTCCGACTTTCTAAATTATCACCGATTTTTGTTCACCAGCCCACAAACACAAATTGCAATATTCTATACTATTCAATTAAAATCCTTTGTTGAATCATTTCGTTCCTGCAACCTCTTGAGCATTCAACTCTCATATCATTGTGCGGCTTATAAAAAGTTGAATGTCAAATTTGACTATCAATGTAGAAAGACATAGTTAATAGTCAAATTAGTTTCCTTGTAAAAAAAAGGTTGAAGACTTTTTGTAGAGTCTTCAAGCGGCTAGTGAAGTCTTGATGCGGTATCCTTGGGCAGGGGTTGAATTCCTATTCGGTTTTTAGGTAGAGTTTATAAGATACCTACTTCTCCGGGTTAAGTAAGGGGTGTCAGTGAAAATTCCAAACAGAAATTCGGGAACTATGTAGTACGGGAAGTGCGAACCATTCTAAAATCCTTGTATGCTTTTCTTTGCTCTATTTATCATTACATTTTATGTTTAGAATATTTTATACTTAACCAATTAATATACAAGTTAGTTGAAATTTATTAGATTAGTAAATTTACTATCTGCTTGACCTATTACCCGATCCACCTGAACTTTTACCTGGTATCGAAGCATTAGCATGTAGACTACCTAACTTTTCAATAACTAATTTCAAATTAAATAAATCAATTATTAGTTAAAATAATTATTAAATTGATATAATTAAATAAACAGATAAAATAACCTTGCATCTCAATTCAATTCTAACGATCAACATGTTCAATGCAAAATGTGTTTTAAATGCGCATCATTAATCTGAGGGAAATTTATTTATATCACACGTTAACTATAACTCAGTCCACCCTAATTCTTTGGATTACTTCCTAATTTTATGGTCTCTTTTAATTTTAAAAAGTTGATTAGTTAATCCAAATAATGTATACTTACATCTCCTCCTCTCAGTTCTCTTTTTCCTGTTTAAGGTGATATTTTGTTATTTAAAATAGTGATCTATTATGTTCAAAAGATAAAGTATTAGACTTAGATTGCACTTTTGCATTTAAAACTAGTAATGTATGTAATTATTTAATTTTAACATTGCATAGAAGAAAGTATATTAATTAATTTTTTGTTTATAATTTAGATTTTAATTCACGTGATGAACTTACTAAATGGTGAAAAAATGTTAGAAAGTGCATGGGGTAGTTGTTACCATTAAACAATGTAAAAATCTAAAATAATGATCGTAGAGATCGAATATCATATAGTGTCAAAGAAGTTGATTTTATGTTAGTATCAACAAAACGATACCTACTGACAAAGAAGTGAAGGTTAGTAAGACGAGAATATAGAAATGTGGATGTCATTTTTTATTGGAAGGAGTTAAGCTACCAATGTTTGGTTAATGGAGGGTGGAAGCTATATGTGGACTTCATAATCATCCACTGCAAGAAAATAAAAATTCTGAAGGACATTCATACGTTGGTAGACTTATGAAAATGAAGAAGTAGAAGTAATAAAATTGAGTGCATATGATGTAAAAGCAAGGGAAGTGCTCCGTATTCTCAAAGAAAATAACCCAAATAATACATTTATGATCCAAACAATTTACTGATTTAAAGGTGAACATTGGCTTATTGAGATGAAATGAAGGACTAATATCTAACAAATGTTGTATATGTTGGATGAAAACAAGTATATCAGAGAGATGAAAATACAAAAGAGGTATTAGATTTATTTTTTGCACATCCATATTCCATGACACTTATTAGATGTTTTCCACATATTTTGATCATGGATTGCACCTAATGTCACGATAAAACTTTATTTAAGATAGTAGGAGCCACATCTTCATGGAAGACATTCATAGTAGCACATGCTTTTCTTTATTGTGAGACAGTTGATAACTACATATGAGCTTTGTAGTATTTAAATGAAATTCTTGGTCCAACCAATTATACTCTTTCAGTTATTGTTACTGATCAATAGTTATCCTTAATGATTGTCATTCATGTAATATTTCTAGGTGTCTTGCATTTATTACCTACATTTTAGATATCAAAGAATATAGAAGAAAAGGAAAAAACCTTTAAGATAACGGAAGAGTGGAATATCACTCAATAATTTCTTGGATTAATTGATGAGTCTACTGAGAATTCATTCAATGAAGCATGGAAATTTTTTAAAACTAAGAATGCTAACCTCAAAGATCTCATAGTATATATCAAGATAATTGGATTAAGCTATTTAAAGACGCATGGACAAACAATGTGAGACATTTTGGAAAACATGCAACCAATAAGGTAGAATCACAACATTCAACATTGAAGAGATAGTTGGCTTCATCTCACGGTAATTTAGTCCAAAATTTAGTTATGATTGATAGATTAGTAATATCACAACATGTGGCCATCAGACTTCTCATTGTAAATCATTAAGTAGTAGTTTGCATATCCATCGTATAATATTCTTCAACAAACTAAGAGGGTTTATTATGCACTAGATCAAATTATTGAGGAAATGAAAAGATCTGAAATGTTGGTTTACATATTTTAGAATGTGGTTGCATAATTAAACAAATTCATGGTCTTCCCTATGCGCATGAGATCGTGCCATTAAAACAAGAATATAGGTTGATTTTATTATCCTTTATCCATCACTTTTAGAGAAAACTTAATGGTGTTATCAATAAGGTTGTTGATAGTCCACTTGATCCTAACCTATAAATCTCCATATTTTTGCATAAATTAATCATTCTATAAAGGTACAACAGTTGAAAATGCTAAAAGTAATAAAAGAGATACGTATGATATTGTAATTTTTTATTTATTGCTTTTCATTTAGTAGTCTGAGTCAATTTTACCATTTAGTTTTAGGTTAACTATCCAAAAAGTACAAATATGGAACCACCAATAAAAAATAAAAAGCTCAAGGGAAGGCCTAAAATAAAAGAAGACTTCACAAAAATCAATAACACAAAGTGTCACAAATCAGCGTTTGAGTACACGCAAACAAAGGAGGAAATATAAAATAAACTCGCAAGAAGGAAAACATCTTTTGCTAATAAAATCAAACAGAAGAAGCAAAGGTACATATCCCCATTGCTTACTAATCTAGATGTTGAGTTGTCAACTACTAAATTCGTTGTTTAAGTATTTTAGTCAATCGATCAAGGAACATGTTTTTGAAAGTGTGGAAAATGTTCCACCCGATTCATTGTGGATATCAATATTGTGCATGACTATTGGATCTCAAAGAGGTTGATTCATGGAAAACTATAAGGCTAATAATGATAAAAGAATAGCATTTGCATAATGAACTAAACATTAACTTGTTAGGTGGTGAGAAGAGACATCAATGAGTTGAATTAGCATTAGCAAATTTTGGGCAATATACATGTAGAAAATACTGGTTGAGTTTTCCGAACATGAGTTCCATATTACAATGTCATTTAATTGCATATTTTGTATTTATTCCCTTGGAGAGAGCATGACATAGTTTCCATTAAGGATGGGTCCAAGGATGAACATAGAGCAATACCAATTGTTTTGATGGACGGCAACCACTTTATGATAATTCGTTCAAAAGAAGAAGCATCATTACCCCATACTTATTTGGGTTGGGAAAAACAACGTTATCTAGTTGTGCAAAAATGGTTTGATGTAGTTCAAAATAGGATTCTCAAATGGAATAGAGCCATGACTTCGGAGTTCCATCACTCAAAAAAATCCACCAATTTTCAAGTTTTAATACAAAAAACTATTATTAGTTTAGATTATATATTGAGTAATTTTGTATTGAAGTAGGCTAATTTTCATTCTTATTTAGAAAAATGCTTTTTAATGTCATGATTTCGATAGTAAAAATGATATAGTAAAATTTGATTCATACAATGGAACCAAAATACGAAGAGGCACAATTTTTATAAGAATTCATTTGGATGTTGTTTATTTATATTTTTATTGCATTATTTTAATAAAATATCGATGTCATTTTTACTCAATGTGTTTTAATCCCAGTACCAAGTAATCTTGTGGGCAAGGAACTTCAAATCCTTAGCACGGGCAAGCCGGGCCTGGTGTTGATGAGCCTAGGCAGCATGAGAAGCGATTCGTGATCAATACTATTTTTGGGGGACCATATCCAGATGAGAAGAGTTGGAACGAAATGAAGTGATATGTAGGTGCATTGAAGCATGTAGTGAATGAGAGTTGTTTTTTCGTTGAAGACGATGTTTTGGCAAAACAACTTAGAACTATAGCAGATGATATTGTTTTCCGAAATAGAGATGTTGATGCCGTAGAGGCCTCGACGGTTGATCCATTAGTGATATTGGCTATGATTGGCCCTACTGTTGTAAGGAAGGTTCTGGTTAACTGTGGGAGTTCAGTCAACATTTTATTCAAGAAATCCTATGACCAGATGCTTTGGGAGAGCAAGGACTTAAAGCTGTGTAAATCTCGAATTTAAGGATTTAATGGGACTGCTACTGAGCCAAAGGGATACGTGGATCTATCAATGGTGCTTGGAGAAGGCGACTACAAGAGAGTGCGGGTCGTGACTTCTGTTGTGTTGGATATTTATTCCGCTTATAATGCCTTTTTGGACCGACCGACTCTTGGTGAATTCCAAGAAGCCATAGCTCCTTGGTGCCTAACGATGAAGTTCACGATAGAGAACGGTGTGGGAATAGTGCAAGTGGATCAGGGGCTTGGCCGCAAATGTTATATTGCTGAGATAAAGGAGGTGAGGCGAAGAGGGAAAGGAAAAGGTGTGGAGAAGAGTCTCTACATCAAGGCTTTGGACGTAGAGCAACCACTGCCTGAGCCCTGGCTCGGGAAGCATAGCCAGTTTCATAAGGATATGGATCTGCGAAAAGAGCCGGAGGATGGAAGGGCAGCTCCAACCGAGTTGATAATCAATATCCCGATCAGTCAGAATGATCCTACACGGGTCCTGAAGGTCGGATCGTAGTGTGGGGTGGAGTTGATGAAAGAGTTAGTTGGTTTTCTCTGGGAAAACCTGGATGTGTCCGCCTGGACTCACTCAGACATGTGTGGAATATCGTCGGAGATAGTGAACCATGCATTAAATGTAAATCTGAAATGCATTCTTGTGAAACAGAAACGCCTCAGCTTGGGTCCGGAGAGATCCTCTACACTCAAAGAAGAAGTGGAGAAGTTTAGAGATAATGACTTCATCCTCGATGCCCTATACTCGGAGTAGGTATCCAATCCAGTCCTGGTGAAAAAAGCCAACTGGAAGTGGAGGACATGCGTTGACTATTCAGACTTGAACAAGGCATGCCTGAAGGATGGTTTCCCACTTCCAAAGATTGATCAGCTGGTAGACTTGACAGTCGGGAATAAATTTCTCTCATTTATGGATGCGTACTCTAGATACAATCAGATTTCTATACACATCCCAGACCAGGAACACATCGGATTTATCAATGACCTAGGACTGTACTGCTATCTAGTCATGCCCTTTGGATGGGAGAACGCTGAAGCAACTTACCAGAGATTGGTGAACAAGATATTTAGAGATCAGATAGGACGCTCAATGGAGGTCTATGTGGATGATATGCTCGTAAAGTTACGGTGATCGAGGAACCACATTGACGACTTGGCAAAGATGTTTATCGTTCTTCGAAAATATGGGATGAAGCTTAACCCTTTGAAATGCTTATTTGGCGTTGCGTCAGGGAAATTCTTAGGCTTCATCGTGAACTCCTATGGAATCAGAGCTAATTTGGAGAAGATCGAAGCATTGAGGGACATCAAAGCCACGAAAACGATCAAAGAGGTCCAAAGCTTGAATAGGAAGGTCACCGCCCTGAGTATATTCATTTCCAGAGCCATTGATAAATGCATCCCATTCTTCAACGTAATCAAGAAGGGGAAGAGAAATTTCGCATGGACGCAAGAGTGTATAGATAATTTCCAGCCTCTAGTGGATCACATAGAGAGACCCCATATTCCGTCGAAGTCGCTGCAGGATAAGGACTTATTTATCTATCTGGTAGTGTCGATACACGATTTGAGCGTCGCACTCGTACGTGAAGAGTCCCGAATCCAGAGGTCGGTGTACTACATCAGTAAGCAGTTGGTAAGAGCACAAAGAAACTATCCGAAGCTGGAAAAGCTTGCATATTGTCTGTTGATTGCTTCGAGAAAGCTTCTAAATCTGTTTATAGTTGATTTTACACTATGAACAGTGTTGTGTTTAAATGAACCTGCATGTGCAAAATGCAGGTATGCATGTGCCCAGAGATAGGTGTTAACTAAGCTTCCGCAGTCGATGATCGGATGCACGAACCTCAACCATACTTGGTATCCAGAGATAGATACCCAACGACTCCTTTAACCTGTGACTTGGGGCAGGAGTATAAACATTCATAGGCTAAACAAGATAGTTTGCCTTTACAGCTCATGCCCAGAGTTTAGCAGAGCATCCATACCTTCCTCAGAGTTGGCAAGACGAAAGGTCTGGGCCTGAAGTTAGGTGGGATCTCCTATAAACTTCGATCGATGCTCGGAGTTAGGTGTGATCGCAAGTAAACATTCTGGATAGGGATGCCCAAACCACTATCTTAAGTGGTTAACTCTCAACGGACGCCCAGAGTTTGGCGTGGTCAAAGCACACATCCCGAAATAGGATGCCCAAATTGCCATCCCGAAACGTATCGTTTCGATTAACGCCCACAGTTAGGCCCGATCGCACTTAAAACATCCCCAAAAGGAATGTTTAAGTTATTTCTCCAAGTAATCGGAATTCGAACAAGTTCCACAGTTGGACATTGTCATGTGTGAGCATGTGCGGATAGATGCTCAGATAATCATCCCTTACCCGCCTAAACAACGGAATGGACCAGTAACTTAGTCCAATGATGATGATGATGAGAAGTGAATTGCAAACACGTTGAATAAAAAGCGCATTTCTCAAACACCTAGTCAAATTCACACAAGATTCGAGTGAAACAAAACATCGGTATTATTCACAGTCAAAATAAGACTTGGAGGAAAAGTACAAGTTTTATCGACATCTAAACTGAAAGAAAAAGTGGAGGCCCAACCACACAAAGCTGTTCTGAAAACAAAAAGGCAAAACAGATCCTACAGCTATACAATCATCGCTGTGCAAACCCAGGAGAACGGCGAAGAAAAAAGAATTCGTCCTTAAAATAGCTCAGTTTACTCCAAGTGCCGGCTATGATTTGGCAACCCCTGGATGGCTCTAAGAAAATAAGGAAAGGATTTCCCTTGCGGTGCTTGAAGCTGAATAAGTATCAAATCTCTTGATTACTAGAAACCAAGTTGAAACGGCAAGCGAAGATCGGACCGAGATTCGCTTTTTCGTTTCGGGGGGAGATCGAACCGAGATCTCGGTCGATATTTCCGAGATCCGAAACAGTGAAAGTACGTTACCCTAACTAATTCTAACATATTAAAAAATAAGTTGTAACTCAAATTTTAGTGTTATGGTAGGTTATGGTAAAGAACCTTTATCACTATTTCGATTAAAAATATCTTATCGTTGTTACTTTTGTACTTGTCTCAGTAAGATAATAAATAAAGAACAATATGAAATTGTTAAATAATATTATGTAAATTTTTCATCATATTAATAGAACTAAAAACAATCATTTTTGAAGATTTTATTTTATTTTACTTCTGTGTTGCTCGAATATGCATAATCTTTCGTGTTTACTTCTGGACTTTTTTTTTTTAATTTCAAAATGGTTTTTTGAAGTAGATTTTGTGATTTAATTTTATTGAATGTTTAAGGGTAGAAAGTATTTAGATGGATCTAAATAGTAAGACTCAAAAGAGCAAATTCTAGCAACAAAAAATATAAGCTACCCTTTGCTCTGTGATTTACAAGAATCTGCTTTACGAACCTGTCAACTGCAGGACATTAGTCATTGGCTAAATAAAGATAGTAAGAAGTGAATATTGAGTCATTTCTTATGAATCAAGATATAATTCGGTTGACCAATGTACTAAATTTAGTTCTCAGATATTGAAACAGATTTGAAAGTCCAAGGATACAAATTGTAAGTGCAGTTTCTTCTCCCTTCATAGTACATCTCTGTATAGCATTAAAGACGAGGAGTCATATAATTTCCTAGATTAATGTTTCCTAGATGTTTTACTTATATTTCAGTTTCAAGTTTTAGCATCACCGATCCTTTCTTCTCTATCTGTTTTTTTATTTCCTAAATTGATTTTTTTTTTTTTTTTTTGTGATTCGGTTCAAATTGAATGTTTCGGTTTGCGGTCAAAAAGAAGGGAAAGAATAGGATTAAATTTGTTACTTCATGTATTTTCTCCAAGTGCAGTTCCTTGTTCGCATTTATACAACGCAAGTAGACAATAATTCATGATTTGATCCAGTCAGATCAAATCATGTATATCTAAGAATGAGCAAATTCCGGTGCATATCATGCGCACAAAAGCCATTATATATACTTTTCAGTGGAAAGTACAACACACATACTGGTCAATTAGTTGTTTAATGGTTTACATTCGCTAATTAGAGTTTGCACAACCATCTACTCCTTTCAAGAGGATTTAGATGTTTCTTGAAAGAATCCATCTTTACCCATTTTCCTTTTCCTCATCACATAACCATGCTACGGAATGTCCGGCAATTGCAAATAGAGACCACAACTTTTTAGTTCTTTTAGGTTGGCATGTAAAACGCATCATTCATATAATTTTACTCAATACATGCAATATCCTTACTTAAACAATACCGCATCAAATGATAAACCAAAACATACAAAGTACGTCACTTCTGATCCAAAAATAAAGTGTTAACTATCAAATGATCCAAGACCATTGATCCAGAACTACACAAAAGTTACAGTGTAGTTTTCCTTTGCAGGCATACTGATCTACTAATTTTACTTGTAGGAAAACTTCTTACCTTTTTTCCCTTTCTGTATGTATAAATGCTCATATATTCAGCTATATGATTGAGTAACCTACTCTATGAATTCCTGTACATGATATCTTGTTGTGCTTTTAGCAAAAACAATCACGTTTTGCATTGCCTTGAAACATCGAAAAGAGCCAACACTGGTGGTGTTCATGGTGCGTAGATTCTACATTTAGAAGCCTAAATCATTCTGCAAATCATCTGGAAATTGTAGTTCTTCCATCGCCAACTGCCAAACAAAGAGGATTGCAACATTATAAAAACAAAACTGAAAACAAAGATTGAAAAATAAGCAGTATATTTGAATATCATGATGTTAAGAAAAAGGTATGGATTGGAACTTGGGGCAACATCCAGTAGAACAGTTGTCGAGAGACTTACAATCTCACATCTGCCATCAGAAAATTGTTTTTCCTTTTTTGGTCAACAACATGGAGATTTTGAATTTCTCTGTTTTATAATAATAGCAAAATATATATATACACACACAGGAGTTAGTACGTGTTACTGATATGATTTGGTTAACATATCCAATAATACATTTTGCTACGCCCATCCTACTGGGTAACTACAATACAATTCATCTAATCCAAATCTTTTACATTCCGTAAACTTCTTCATTTCAAGATAGATATTTATTGACTTAATTAGTTTAAAAGTTGAGGAGGAAAAAAAGAAAATTAAAGTATCTTCCAAATGTATCTAAACTTAACAATGGGTTTTGCAAATCTAAAAGTTCTTCGATCTTTGAGTGTACAAGTTTGAAAGATTGTCATGTTAAATTTGGAAGCTAAAGGCAATTGTACTGTAATTGTGCCGAATTTCGTTTTTAAGGCACTGACACGTTCATAGCACAACAATCACCTTTCACTTGCTCCTCGTTTTTTTTTTTGAAAGTTGGTAAATGGGCCAAGCCCAAACAGAAGAAGAAAATACAAACGGGCAAACAGAACCCAAAACCACACAACACAAGCAATCGGGTAAACATACCCAATACCGCACATCACATACACACCAACCCTAAACGAGTTAGGGCAAACTCTCGCCTCCTTCCTCACGAAAGAAAAACAAAAAAATGGCAGAACACTGAGGGCGATTCAACCGCAAAAGCTAAATTAACTCGTTGAAGTTAATTTAGGGACTTATGGAGGCTTCCAGTATTTCGATTCAGTCCCTTTTATCCCATGATGCTCAGAAATGAAGTGAAAATCATTCAAATGGGTGGTTTTCACTTCCTTTTCGACACGCAAGCACGAGTTAGCACTTGAATCTTTATTGCTCCTTAGATCTGGAATCTGCTTGGCGGAACTTGGTGTGTTCACAAGCTCAGACATCCAGCTGCTTTCCCCTCTCTCCATATGAGATAAGTGAAATATTTGGTTGTTGATGTTGCTTCTGTAGTGACTAAGCCCTAATCTTAGATCATTTACAGCCGCTTGAAGCTTTATCTCGTGCTCATGAAGGCTATCCTCCATGCAGTATCTTCCAAAACTGTCAGGTAAGGAAACATTAAAGTTTGAAATATTAGAATTAAAATTTAAGTTATTAAAATTTGCCTTGACACTTCCCTTGCAGGTAACAGTTGTGGTTGTGTTGTTCTGGAGGAAATTGATTGAGCAGTTGCAAGAATTATCTCTATTATCCCCTTTAGATAAGTGTCTGTTGATATTATCTTTTGAACGAGAATTATAGACATCATTATCAAAATATACTGTTGAGTGACTATTATTGTCAATGCTCAGAAAATTGCCCGTATGATCATGGATACCGGGTGCGCGGTAGCTTCCGCCCCTATCAGGTAAAGTATAACAATTGTAAGAGCTCAAAAAATTATTATTGTTAGGAAAAGAAAGATTATTATTAAATATACTTCCCTTATTAATGCAGGAGCTACTCCTGTTGTGTTGGTAGAAGCAGCCGCCTCCAGTATTAACGGAATGGGGAGGGAAAGCAACATTATTCAAAGGTTTCCAAGGCCTTTCCATCCAATGATTGCCATTGTGGTGGAAACGCTTCATATTGGGATAGAAAATCCCATTCTGTAAGAAAGATTCTAAACTCTCATCATATTTATCAAAAAGCCAGCTTTTATGAATTGGATTTTCTGAGAAGTGATTTCGATTTCTGTTTTTGCTAAGGAGAATTTGGGAATCCAATTCTATTTTCTTCCAAAGTTGAATGCTTTCAGTTTTTGATTGAGTGTGGAGTCTTTGATTTCTCTCTTTCCAAATGTGAAAAATAGTTGCAGTAAGCATAATGCTAGCTTTTTTGAAATCTTTGCTATTGCCTTTGAAATTTTGTTGAATATAATTGATGCTTTCTCTGATGTTTTGAACTGTCTGATTTTGTCTAATATTGAGCTTAGTTTTGGCAATAAACCAAATATGCTTTGTATAAGAGCAGTCAAAAAATAAGTGGTTGATACATTCCTTTTCCTCACGACAAAGCAGGCAGATAGAATCCCCATTTTTGTTCCACTTTAAACATCTATCTCTGGTAGGAAGTCTATTAATAATAGTAAAATAAGCGCAATGGGACATTTTAGGGCAATTAGATTTATTCCAGATAACAGAGTGCCAATCCACTTCAGTTTCAAAACCTTTTATAAATGCTAGAGTTTTTTTGAAGGAGAAAAGGCCTTTAGTAGAAGTTTTCCATTCCCATTTATCCTTAGGGAGATTAGAATCAATTGAAATTTGATTAATAGCATTATGGAAAATAGAAGTAGCAGGATGCATCAATGTATTCCATCTGCTATTTTGGATAATGCTACTAACTTTACCATCTATATCACCAAACAAATAAAGATTATTCCAACCCACAAGACTAACTAAAGTTTTCCCATGAATCCAAGGGTCAAACCATAAACTGGTTTGATTTCCGGTCTTAAATTTTCTTACTAAAAGTTTGATGCCAGTGTCCCTACTGCTGAGAATATTTTTCCAGACATAAGAGTGATGATTCTCAATACTAGTGGTCCAAAAATTCTTATTTTTAAGATATCTTGCTTTCATCCACTTAGCCCATAAAGAACTGCCATTAACAAATTTCCAAAATAATTTGAGTTTACAAACCTCTCTAAGCTCTTTAATATCTCTCAAACCCAAACCCCCTGCCTTCTTTGAAATACAGATTTTTTCCCAAGCAACTTTGTGATGTTTCCCTTTCCAAATAAAATTTGCACAAGTTTTTTCTATTTTGTGAATAGCTTTAGCTGGAATATTGTGGGCTTGAATCCAATACATGATGATTGCAATGATGACAGTTTTAATTAGCTCAATTCTACCAGCTAAAGACAGAAATTTGCTAGCCCACCCTTCAAATTTATTTTGAATAATATCTAATAATCTAGTGTAGTCTCGATCATTAATTTGATTAACACTAAGAGGAAGCCCCAAATATTTAACAGGCAAATTACCTTCCTTGAAATTTAAAATACTTAAAATCTCCATTCTATTAGAGCAGCCTTTACTAAAGTAAACTTTGCTTTTGAAGTCATTGACTTTTAACCCAACATGCTCATCTAATTTGTCGAAAATACTAGCTATGGATTTCGCACTTTGCATGTCAGCATTCAGAAAGATAAGAAGATCATCAGCATATAATAAATGCGTAATATAAGGCTTCATTCTATTAATTGGTTTGATATTTCCTTTTAAAAGCTCAATTTCCATAAGAATTGAGAAATACTCCATTGCAATAGTAAATAAATAAGGAGAAAGTGGGTCTCCTTGTCTAATCCCCCTATTGCTATGAATAAAACCATTAGGAGAGCCTTGAATCAAAATAGAATAAGTCACATTATTAATACATTCAGCGATAAGATCACAAAATTTATTACAAAACCCCATTTGTTTCATCATATAGATAATGAAATGCCTATTAATTTTGTCAAAAGCTTTATGTAAATCAATTTTGACACACATGATGTTTTTACTATTATTATTAAAGTTTCTAATTAGTTCCTGAGCTAGCAAAGTATTTTCAACAATTAATCTGCCAGGAATGAAAGCACTCTGGTTTTCAGAGATAAGGAATTTCAGAAAGATTTTTAATCTGTTACAAAGAATATTTGAAATGATTTTGTAAATGAAGTTACAACAGGCAATAGGCCTATAATCTTCTAAACAGTTAGGAATATGAACCTTAGGGACTAGAGTAATAAAAGTGTGATTCAGATTTTTTTAAATTTTGCCAGTCCTAAAAAATTCAGATATGGAATCAAAAAGCAAAGATTTGATTTCATCCCAGTGATTTTTGTAAAATCTGGCACCAAAGCCATCAGGGCCAGGACTTTTATCATTATTAGAATTAAAAATAATATTTTTAATCTCCTCAATTCTGATAGGAGCTAAAAGCAAATCATTGCAGTTATCATTAACAATAAATTTAGGTTCAATAATAGGAAAAGAATTAGAGTAGAGATTGGTATTGTAAAGATTAGTAAAATAATTGGTGGCTTCCTCTCTGATATAAGCAATATCATTAATAACAATACCCTTGGGATCAATAATTTTCCCAATATCATTCCTATGTTTTCTACTGGACATTTTAGCATAAAAAAATTTACTGGCTTCGTCACCATGTATAAGCCAGTCAACCTTAGCTTTCTGCCTTAGATTATTAGACTGCACATGAAGGGATTTGACAAGATTATTTTGGGCTAGATAATAATTGTTGACTTTATTAATGTCTGAGCAATCCTTGTCTAATTCATTTTGCCAATGCTCACAATCATCTCTAAAGGTTTTGATTTCATTACAAGTTCTGTTTTTATTCCAAACTTTCAGATTTCCTTTGGTAATTTGAAGAAGCTTATTGAATTTGAATTGAGCAGTGCCCAATACTTTAGTGGATAAGCAATTTTTGACTAAGTTTTTGTAACCCTTTTCAAAAACCCATCCATTAACAAATTTGAATGGGATGTTCTTTGTAATATTAATATTATGATGAAGCTCAATTTGAATAGGAGTGTGGTCACTAGTAGCCTGAGGAAGAGTAGAGCATCTAAAATCCTTAAAATAGTTAGTAAAACAATTATTTAAAAGAATTCTATCTAATTTACAATGAATGTTTCTGAAATTTCCAGATTTCCAAGTAAAAGAATTACCAAAAATAGTTGGTTCAAATAAACCAGTTTTAAGGAGAAAATTATGAATAATTTCAAGTTTTTTGAAAGGGATAGGATTCCCACCCCTTTTCTTAAACCCATGCATAACAGTATTAAAGTCACCTATAACAATCCAAGGAAGTCTCATATTAGAAATAATTTGAACAAGGCTATTCCAAAGAGAAGTTCTTTCAGATTCACTGTTGGAGGCATAGACAAAAGTAATTTCTAATTGAAAACCGCCTTTGTTTACACATTTACAGTGTATAAACTGTAAGTTTATAAAATACTGACAGATGTCCCAAATGTTAGGATCCCAAAGAACCAAAATTCTGCCATTACCTCCCATTAGGTTATTATTAATGATTTTCCAGTTATGAAGATTATTAATTTGAAAATCATTAATTTTAGAATTATCTAATTTGTGTTCAAGAAGCCCCACTATACTAGGCTTAAAAGTTGTAAGGAGATTATTCAGGTCTAGTTTCCTTACAGGAGAGTTTAGACCCCTAACATTCCAAGTGATTATAGACATAATAATAATAATAGAAATAAAAAGAAGGATACACTAAGGATGCAAAAGAAGAACGGCTATGCACTAAGGCTGTTCTCTTCCACTAGAGACTCCATCCTCTTTCCCTTTTTCTTGTATGCAGTTTTGTTAATAGCTTTGAGTTGTTCTGCCCATTTTGAATTTTTTGAGATGTAATTTCTTTTGAAGTCACAGTCTTCATCATCCTCTGCACTGTCTTCAGTGATAATGTCATTGATGCTTTTCATTTTGTCTCTTCTTTTTACCTTTTTGGCTTTTTTAGTCTTCCTAATTGTAGAAGAGGAGTTTGCCAATGAGTTGATAACCTTTTGAATACTGGTTTCAGAACTTGATTTTGAGGGAACAGAGGAAAGATGATTTGCAACAAGGCTAATATTGGGGTTTTTAGATGGCTCTTTGCTGAGAATAGAAGAAATGTATGAACCATCTTCTATGATCATGTTTACAGATTCTGAATTACCATTTCTGATTTGAATTGCATCACTTTTGCAGTTTAGATTTTCTACTGAATGATTTTCTGATGCTCCATTAGCAGTTTCAATAATTTCCATTTCCAAACATTGTGATTTATTACCTTCTTGTAAAACCATTGCATCACTTTTACTGTTTAGATTTTCTACTGAATGATTAACTGATGTTCCCTTTGCAGTTTCAATGATTTCCATTTCCAAACATTGTGCTATATTACCTTCTTGGAAAACCATTTCTTGAGATGGCTCTAGGATAATATTATTAACCTTCAAGGGTAAACCTATGGAACCACTATTTGCTACCAATTTACTGGAAGTTAAAGGGTTTTCCATTTCTTTTGTGGAACTACTAGTCAAATCTTTTTCTTGAGTTTTATGTTTCTCTTTCCAGATCTTTTTGGTAGCACAATTATCAATAGCACAATTATCAATGGTGTGACCAAAACAACAACATGATTTGCATCTAGGAGGGATCCATTCATATTCTATACTTTGTATTAATTTTTCCCCATCATGAAGTGAAATAGATGCTTCATTTGGTAAATCTGCATTAGCTTGAATTTGCACTAATATTCTAGCAAAGGACAGCCTAGATTCCTTGGCAGTGTGCTCATCTAATTTGATAGGGTTACCCACAATACTAGCAATAGCACTCAAAATTTCTTTATCCCATAATCTAAGGTTTAATTCTGGGAGCCTGATCCAGACTGGCATTGAGGAGAGTAAATCTCTATCAAGATTGGCTTTATTATTCCATTTTTTCATAATAATAAGTTTTCCATTTATAAAATGAGGACCTCCAATAATAGATTTATTACAATCAGTAGCATTTTCAAATTTAATTATGAAAAATCCATTATTTCGAGTGAATATGTCGAAATTACCAGTGGGAGTGCAGGATTTAGCAATAACAGCCTTGAAATGATGATATGCGGGTCTGCTGCCAAAAACATAAGCAATGACTGAATGGCACCACTTGCTTTCTGCCCTTCTGCTGGCCTCTGCATTCACAACAACAATCTTCTTATCATTAATGGAGAGGGGAGCCACAAATTTTAGATCAGCTTCAGAATTTCATCCCCCATTCTTTATCAGATCAGCCCATGAAGAGGCTTTATTGAGGTTAGTATTGAATTGAGGAACTGATTTCTCTGGAATATGACTATTTCTTGTGTGGTTTCTTGAAATTCCTTTCTGCAAATTTGATTTCCAACTGATCTGATGAGGATTTTCAACATTATTTGCACTGTTTCTTGAATTCCCAGAAAGTCTTGAATTAAAGAAATCTTGATTATAGAATCTGTTTTTATTTGGATGCTTTGATTTTCCCTTATTCAGGCTCAGTTGATTGGACCCAATTCCAGATCGATGTTTTTGAAATTCATTTCGACTTTTTCTGGATTGAACGATTTGGAATCCCTCTTCATCCAATTCAGGAATGATTTTAGAAGAGAATGGATGTGAATGCAGCAATGGTTCTGGTGGAGGAGGAGAAATGGAAGGGGAATGTGGAGAAGATCCCCCAATCTGATCAAGGCTGAAGATTGGATTATCTTTTAAAAAAGTGATTTCCGCCATTTTCAGTAGTTATCTGGTTATGTTATTTGTTTTCCTGTGTTTGATATGAAGTGCGAATGTATATACTTGCTCCTCGTTTGATCTACTCCAATTCCAACGGTCGGAAATTTCTTTTTCTTTTTCCTTTTTTTCATTTTTTTTCATCTTCTGAAAGCGAAATATGAAAAGAGTGACAACACAAGTAGAATTAGATCATTGGCCATTAATGGTGTCAACACACAAGGAATTCAATAGTCTCAATATCAAGATTGGTTTCCAATAGCTGCCTCTCTTGTTGCCAGTCACCTTCTCACTATCACAGTGAAAAACATCACTTCTTTTGTAGGGATCTTAGGCCGTGGTCCTTTGGGTTTTATTTAGAATTTTAGCAAAACAAGGTGCTTTTGAAAGGAAAAAAAATGTGGATCTATAAAAGAAGCAAACAAAAAAGACGATCAGTAGATGGTTGTTGCTCGCTTATGGTCCTTGGGTAAAGCTGCAAAAGCAACTGTTTCGGGCCTCAAAGATCCTGGAGCACCAATTCCAAATCCCTGACTTGTAAAAAAAAAATTGAAATGCTCAAATGCGGCCGCAATCGCAACCGCATAGCACAAAAAGAAAAAAAAATTCACATCGCGGTATCGCATCACTGCAAAGCACGGAATCATGCAGTTCTATTCACGGTGGTAAGCGATCAGACAAGGGTTAACTTTTCCTTCTCCTTTGATTTCCTTCTCCTTCCATTAATAATTTGTCACTTTAAAAACACTTTAAAGGTTAGAATTTTTATACATAAATCAATTATGTTTATAGTTGATTTCATGTTATAAATTTTGCAATATTAGTATCAATTTGACTGCTCAATTTGATGATAAATAAGTTTGTTTACTTATAGATTTTTTTGTCTTTTTTTTTTCTTTTTTTTTCACTCAAATCAATTGACAAAAATAAAAAAAATTCAAATTATTGTGTAGATAATTTTGATAAATTATTATTTATAGATAATTTTTGTAGATAATTAATTCATTTGTTTCCTGTGGAATATTAATTTTTGACCTGCAAGATTTTGATGAACTCACTTTGATGCTTTATTTTATTTTTAATCTCAATAGTATTTGTACAAGTGCCTTGTTTTATAACTGGTTTTGGGTAACAAAACTTCTAGGACCGACCTGTCAATTAGCTATATCTTCTCATTTACATATGGTTCTCATCTAGAGTGATCTTGTACGACAAGGTATGTTTTCGTCAGCATTTTGATTTTGTGGAATTGACTAATTACTCCACTAGAAAAATAAAGTTATGCACAATATTGTTTGAGAAAGTCATTTTCTACAAGTTATGTTGTAAAATGTCATTGGCATGATGTCCTGACCAAGATTTTCATAATGGAATTTAAATCGTAAATCGTAAATTTTAAATTTTAAATTGAAACGGTATTTAAATCGTAAATCGTAGATTCAAAATATCCACATTTTAAGGTTTTTATGCACTTTAAAGTTGATTTTGATGTTTGAACTTCTACAATTAAACTTAAAACTTAATTTACTATCTAATTCTATTTTTATTTTGTTTTAAAAACTTTATAATAGAAATTGTGAATCTAAATAAGTATATTAAACATGTTACTATGAGTTGAATGTGTTTTTTATTGTGTTTCAACTAAGCTTGAATCAGAATGTAAATCGAATCGTAAAGGGAGGGATCTAATCTGAATTGAGATTTAAATCGTAAGATTTAAGATCTTTGACAACAATGGTCCAGACCACTAACTCAAGTGGCAAGTGCTATGACGCTGTAGGCTGAGGTCCTAGATGTCATGGGTTCGAATCCTCGAAACATAAAAATGAATGTTCTGCTTGAATAAAGTATTTAATTTAAATAAATAAATAAATAACATCATCGACACGCTAAATTCAAAAGTTAATATTTACCTGTTTGCATCAAAAATGGGCACAACACTCTTCAGATGTAATTGAAGAGATTAGAGTGAAGAAATAAAATGGAAAACGAGGCTAATCTAACAATCACACCAAGAAAAATGAATAGTAGTAAAAGAAGACAAGAATTTATAGTGGTTCGACGTTGTAGCCTACATCCACTTTAAAGGATTTGCTGTTTATTGCTGATTATAAACTGAATTACAACAGTACAATGACTAACACTCAAGCTACAATGGAGTTTCAGTAGAGCAGCAGCATAAAAGTCCCAAAAGTCCCCTTTTAGTTGGCGTGGAGGTGCTATTTATAGGTGTGGAGCTGGAAATATCTACCCCAAAATTCGAAATACCCTTTCTCATGTGTAGGTGGGCCCACAAGATCGATATGGAGTTGTTTGGGATCGATCATGATCGATCCTTGTGGAGTTCGTATCGATCAAGAATGGCTCCATTTGAGCTGCGATCGATCATGGAGGATCTTGAGGTGATATGCAAGCTTCTGTGAAAATTTCATGACATTTGGACTTGTGGTTTGAGAGATATGATCGATCAAAGGTTGAGCTTGCTAAGTAAGCTGAAGGCTTTGTATCGATACATTCGTATCGATCAGCTTTGTATCGATGACGTGCGCTAGAGACCCATATTTCACGCTGCGAGACCGTTTCCTCCGAGTTGACCTCTTCCTTTGTATCCACCATATACATTGTTCCTTGTATCGATGCTATGTCTTCTCCTTTCATATCGATGCTCTACCTCCTTCTTCGTATCGATCGAGTAGCTGATCGATACGAAGTATGCAGCTGTTGAAGGGTGATCGATCCAAGGGATGCTGAGGTCCATCGATACATGTTCAAACTTGATGGATACAAAAGTTGGATGTTGAGTGATGGACTTGTGCTCATTTCGTATCGATCTGGATGGATACAAAAGTTGGATGCTGAGTGATGGACTTGTGCTCATTTCGTATCGATCTGGATGGATACGAAATGATGGATGTGGGTTGATGGATACGAAATGGATGTGTTCATCATGGATGTTGATCGATCCATAACTTGGGCATACGAACTCCGATTGACCTGAAATTTGGACTGTTTCCTTCCTTAGCTTTGCTAGTTATACCATGCTAGTTGTAGCTCGATACGGACTCGGACCAAGTTTGTCTGTATCCATCGTGGACCTGTAGATAACCGATCTTCGTACCGGATTGTCTTCAGTCCCTAGTCAAGTCCTTGGTGTCACGGCCTTGCTAAAAGGCAGGATAACATTTGCCCCCCAAAGTACATCCTGTGTGAACATGATGTTCTTTGAAAAGTTGCAATCTTCATTCTGAAAAAGTTCTATCCTATTTCTGAACAGTTGTTGTCTTTTCATCAAGAGATGTGACCCCTGATTGGATTTCAGCAATATAAATGTTGAGTTTTAGACTGCAAATGATCATGCAGTTTTTTGTTGTAACTGAAGGTCGAGTGCTAGCAATTTGTCGTTTTCGTTCTGGTTGTCACTAGGCAAGCATTCAATTCCTGTTAACTTTGAAAATCAAATGTTATTATGGCATACATGCACGTATGTTAACCTGAACCCCGTTCATGTTTGCACGTTCACGGGTCGTTAAGTTTTTTTTATTGGATCGAGCTTCGTATCGATCCTCATCCGGATCGAGCTTCGTATCGATCCTCATCCGGATCGATGTGAAATCCGAGTTGCAACAACAATCGATGGTTGTTTTGATCCCTTTCTTCGTATCGATCCTCTCCTGGATCGATTTGGGATGCATCATGATGGACTTCGTATCAATGGCGATCGATACGAGATGGATATACATAAGGAGCGCTTCGTATCGATGGATACGAAGCATTGGACCTTGAATCGATGGATACGAAAGTGATGGGTTCACATTGATGGATACGAAATGCTCGCTTCGTATCGATGGGCACAAACGATCCAGGCATAATTGTGCAGCGCTTTTCGTATCGATGCAGACGTTGACCGCTTCAATCGGTTTGGTGACTTGGATACGAAACGTTTTTCTTTGGATACAAAGGCATATAAATAGTTTTTGGACTTAGAAATTTTTTTCACTTGCATCTGTTATTACTTCGTATCGATAAGAGAAAAAGAAATACTTGCAGAACTCTCGCCTTCAAACAACTAATCCATTAACCTTTAACCCAATTCCTTCAACCTAGGTAAATATCAGTAGATCCATGTTTAAAGCGATAAGACTCAAGTTCCACGCCATTCTGTTCATGGCCACGGCCATCTCTGGCGTCGTTGGTGCTGGAGCATGGCTAGGGTGAGGTCGAGGGTGTGTTCAATGGCGATCTGGGGAAGAAGAACAAGGAGGGCACTGGAAGGGTTCGATGGAGTCACTGACTTTAAGTCTTCTCAAATTCGTATCGATGGGAGATGGTTGCAGACAGTCCTCGTGATCGATCTGAGAAGTGTGGAGGATGTTTTGTATCGATGTAGATGTAGTTTGGAAGAAGGGTGTGATCGATCTGAAACCAAGGTCTTTGGATCGATACGAAGAGCATCGATACTTGGAGTGATCGATACGAGTGTGTGATCGATACGAACATGAGATCGATACGAAGGCTGTATCGATACGAGAAGGCTATTGGTCCAAGTCTTGGATCGATACGAACACAAGCTTCAGAGGAATGATCCAAATTGAACCATGATGGATACGAAATCCATTGTCTTTTGCATACTTGAACACTTAACTCCGACGAGCTTTAGCCTTGCATATTTGGACTTGACTGTAAAACTGCATATATGACTACCCTTCAAAGCTCGTCGATGGAACTGTAACCTGATAAACATAACCAATCCTAACATGGATCGTTCTTCGAAGTCAGGATGGCACAGTTGAGACGGTCAGTGACGACGGTCACTCCGATCGAATCTCGATGTCTTGTCTTTTTACCATCTTTCAAACTTGTAGAAATTTAAAGTGTTGCATAGCACCTCACTACACAACAAGATCACTCACTTTGCACCGGGGGAACACGGGTTTCTTGCCATCTAACAATGGTTTTTACAGATTTCAATAGCTATGGATCTTGGAAGCTCAAAGCAACAAGAAGTTCAAAGTCCTCCATTTCCTAGAATCAAAGTGCTAGATATCACGGCAGATACAGTATACCCTGCTCCAGATGATCTGTCGGATGCAGTATTGGTTATGAATCCGGAGGACTCCATCCAGTCCAAGATCTCAGATGAAATGCTGGGCAAAATTTGTCTTAGGCATGGATTATCTTTGGAAGATGTTCAATTATCAGGGCCAGAGGATAGAGCGCATAATCCCCCAGAAGGGTTCACTACATGTAATAGATTCATGCGCGTGGCTGGAACATTGCCCATGTTCAATCAGTTCATTCGGGACGTGCTATTCTTTCTGAGGATCGCGCCTTCTCAGCTTCACCCCAATGGATACGCGCTTCTCAACAGCCTATATATCATATTTGTGGAGCACCTCCTTCGACCCCCGACCGTCGATGAAATCAGATACTTATTCAATGTTAAGAGTCGGGGGGATAATCCATCATTCACTTTCCTGGAAGCAATCAGGAACTGCCAAGTGGTGGTAGGTGCATGGAGTAAGTTGAGCTACTTCAAGACAGAGTGGTTCTACGTGAGATGCCCACTGGGGTTCGCCAGACGATGGTTGGTCAGACATAAGTACTTTCGCTTATTCGTCAATTAACTGGGTAATATAAATCGATGCTGTATCCATTACTTTATTTCTTTAACAGTTGCAATTCCATGGCCCGAAGGAGCATATTTTAAAGAAATATTGAGAGAACTTCAAGCGGTGCCTGCTGAACTAAGGGAAATAGACGAAGTCCTTACTGATGACAACTTGATTGCCGTTGGGCTCATAGAAAGAGGTCAGAGCATAGGGCTGATGGGAGTTCCTAAAGTGGCCTCAGTGAGACAAAGGGGAAGACGGGCTCCTGTCGTGCCCCCGGTCGAGGGAGCTCAGGCCGCGCCCGGCATAATAATCATCGAACCTCACGATGGCGAAGGGACAGAGGCTGGTCATGAACCTGCGGTCGTGCCTCCGCAGGGCCTTCGGCCATTAGAATCAAAGAGAAAAAGAAAAACTCTCGTCCATAAAGCTAAGAGGCAGAAGACTATTAAAGCAACTCAGCTTGTTGCAACTTCCATGGGTCAGGAGACCCCTTCTCCGCATACGAAAAGTTCGTTGAAAGGGTTATCAGACAATCCTATCTTGGATGATATATTGTCATTCCCTGATCCTGGGCTAGAGGGGCTTCTCTCCCCATCAAGAATTGGTGCGGACCTACCTTCAACAGATATATGGGAGACAACTCCAATAAGCAGGGCTACTACAACCGGTCGGTTGGGGGGTTTGCACATGCATACACAAACTTCACGACACCACACGACATCTCATCACATGCTTCTTAATTTCTGGCGATAACTAATTTTACTCCTTTTTTCTTTTTACAGATAAGATGGAGAAACAAGACTCCATGCTCAGCAAATTTCGCTCTTCGTGACATTCATCTGGATCGCACTTTGAATCACATCGTCGCGAAAGTGAAAGAGACTATGGTCATGGTTATCATTCTAGCCAAAAGCACGAGTGCCATGATAGAGAAAAGGAAAGATCATATCAAAGTAGGCGCCATTCTAGGTCGCGATCTCCGCCACCAAAAGGACCTTCAAAACCATCCAGATCCAGTAAGCTCTCTTCAGAATCTTCACATCAAGTAGCATTGTCTCATGTTCCAAGAGCCGGCGATCAATGCCGCAGAACTGAATCAGAAACTCCTGTCGTCGTAGAACAAATTTCCATAGAGCCTATGGGGGAGGGAGCCATCCGCATCGCCAAGCTGAAGAAAGATTTTCCGACCATATGTTTCGATGGCTTCCACTTCCCTCCCAACTTAAAAATAATCCCAAGTGACATAGAGAAATTAGTGCAGGACTATGTGCATGACGCGTACCGCCAGTATCGCGAATGGGTTAAGACGGCAGAACGGGTTTCGACGGTGTCTTTTGAGCGGGCCAAGGCTATCAAGAAAGTAGAAGGCGATCTCTCTCAAAAGGGCAGAATAATAACGACACATACCAATGAGCTCGAGTCTTCAAGGAAAACTGAGAATGAGGCTGGCTAGAGAGCCAAAGAGGCCAGGAAGTCTATGGAAAACTTGAGAAAAACTCACATGGACTTAGTACAGGAGATGGGTCACCGTAACACCATTATTATTCGTGAAAAGGATGCTGCACAGAAAGAGGTTGATGAGCTAAAGGCTAAGCGGATTGACGCCCTTAAAGAGAAAGACGATGCTAACAAAGTGGCCCGGGACGCGTGTGAGGAGGCGGTTAGACTTAGGGAAGAAATGGATTTTATGAACAAAAAGGCCGAAGAAGTCGACGCCAGGGTGGAAAGGGAAATAAAAGCTGTACAGGCCAGGATGGAAAGCGAATTTGAAGATCTTCTGGTCACCTACAACGCTAATGTCCTGAGAAATCGCAACCAGAATTGGTTCGGCGAAGACTATCCTTTCCAATTATATAAGGCTTGGAACAGCTTGCTTGAGGAAAAAAAGGCAATCCGCAATGCTGCATTGATGAGTTTGAATTAGAAACTCAAGTGCTGATCGAAGATGAGCCTAAAGTCCTCCATGAGACAACCATCACGCTTCAGAAAGAAAACCTGGCCGCTAAGTATCCGGAAGCCGAAGAAGGATCGGGGAGTGAACACCGCGAAGTTGGTTTCGAAGTGCCTCCAATGTCTCAAACTGAACCTACATCCTTTGTTGATCCCCCAGTCGTCCCGGTGTATGATCCTGATAAACCACATCTCTCTCTGATTATCAAGCGCGACCCGCAAGGCACGTCGGCTCAACATGGGAGCCAACTCGAGGAAGGTATTCTAGGCACTTCTCCTATTCCTCAAAATGCAGGAGCACTATCAGATGATATTACTAATACATTCTCTTATCTTCATTCGGTCTTAGATTCTAAAATGACCGACCCTCCTGTAACTCAAGACATTCATCATGAGCAGGAGGCGCTAACAACGGAGGCCACAACTATAACAATTACTTCTTCGGCTGGGGAGACACATGATGGCAGCTATGTGCTTGATGATTAACTAATGGAAGCGCTCCTCAGCCATCAAAGCAATTCGAGTATTGAAGTGCCTTTCAATGTAGATGAAGATGTAATTATCACGGGCTCCTCGGGTCCGACCGGCAGCATTTCGATGGATGAGCGCGTGGGCCGGGAGGAAAAAATAATGGCAGAAATCAAAGCTGAGATTGAGCAGGCTGAGCAGGCTCGTAGAGCCGGCGGAGGCATGGCGAGTCCCGGTCTGGTCCCTATTCTTGTGGTTTCTTTGGGTGGCACCATTATTGAGACCGGTGCGCCTCATTCTTCTAGCGTCGAGAGTGTCACCATTCCACCAGTTCCACACACAGAGGACACTTCAATCCCTGTGAGTTCTCAAGGAGAGACTCCATCGATTCCCCTGGCCGGAGACAAGCCAGCTGGAGCGAGCTTGGGAGGCAAGGGTTCAAAGAGAGGTCTGGGCGGTAGCTCGAGCGGATCTACGCCAAAGAAAGTCAAGAAGAAACCGAAGGCATAGATTTGCATTTTTGCTTCCTCTTTTGTTGATGGCTAGAATAAGCTTCTTATTTTCTTTTTATACGCCATGTATAGATGCGGGTTTGGCCCTTGCTTATAGGAATTCTTTGAACAGATTTTGTACTTACTTTCTCAAAGAATAGTGTGAATAAAAATTTTCCTTTGTTTCTAGCATAACTCTTGTGTTTTTTCATCTAAGTACTTTAGCACTCACATTTCCATTCAACGTACTCGTGAAGTTTTAGTCTCTGAGTTGAACTTGAGTCCAGTCTTTAAGTCCTGAAGTCATGGCCTTGGGTCATAATCAAACGTTGAGTCGAGTTCCGACATTGCGCTATCTCGGTCAGCGGTTGGAACTTGAGTTATGCCCCCAGTTTTGAGGAGAATTGAAGTAGTCAGTTGGCAATCATCCTCCGCCTTTACTAACTTTGATTTAACTTAGTCGGAACAAAGTTAAAGTGACATGAGTTTGAGCGGTCGGATCACACTCACTCGCTTGCTAGTATTTGCATCCACACTCTGGGGATTCAGACTTGTATGCCGGTGGTCGGTCACGCCTGCTTATAATTTAGAATTATATCCATACTCCGGGGACATAAGTTATTTTACGGGCGGTCGGTCACACCCGTTTAATATTTATACTCTATTTCACACTCCGGGAATCTAGAGTCAGTTGACAGGTGGTCGATCACAACTGTTTAAGTATTACGATCTTATTCACACTCTGGGAATAAGGAGTTGGTCAAGGTCGTGGATGGTCAGATCATATCCTCCTTGATCCAGTAAGCGAAGTCGTAGATGGACGGATCCATCTTCTTCGAGCTTGAAAAGAAGCGAGGTCGTGGATGGGCAGATCCATCCTCCTCGAGCTTTGAAAATAAGCGAGGTCTTGGATGGACGGATCCAACCTCCTCGAGCTTTTGGAAATAAGCGAGGTCGTGAATGGACGGATCCACCTTACTCGAGCTTTTGAAAATAAGCAAGGTCGTGGATGGACGGATCCACCCTCCTCGAGCTTTTGGAAATAAGGGAGGTCGTGGATGTACGGATCCACCCTCCTCGAGCTTTTGGAAATAAGCGAGGTCATGGATGGACGGTGATCCACCCTCCTCGAGCTTTTGGAAATAAGCTAGGTCGTGGATGGACGGATCCACCCTCCTCGAGCTGGATGGTCGATTCACGTCTTAATTTTGGAGTTTGCACTTTAGCTCGCACTCTAGGAGCTGGAGTTGGTTGGAGAATTGTCGTGTTTCAATTCTCTTTTGGTTGATCGTTGTTTGCCCCCCCCGAGCTTGGGGTTTCATCTAGCAAGTGACCAGTCGGGTCACGATCACTCTCTATTTGAACGAGTCCCACCCTAAGATGGAACTCAGCTCTGCGTACATCATAGCGGTAGCATGATGCATCTAGGAATCATTAACTTGGCTTTGTGAGTCTGCGCTTTATTGCTTAAATAAGAAATCATGGCAAAATCAGTTGCCTTTTTACAAATACAAATTATCGAATTGCATAAACAAACTTGAAAAAGAAAGCATACTAAATGAATGAAAGCCAATCATATGCAATAACGACGAAAACTTTCGCTGTTCCATGCTCTCGGTAGTGTGAGACCATCAACGGTTTATAACTTGAATGTGCCGTCTCCAAGCCTCCATTCGATGATATACGGTACTTCCCATGTCGGTTTCATGTGCGAAGGGACTGGATAGACCCGCTTGAGTACGAGATCGTTCACTTCAAAGGTTCTTGGTCGGACCTTAGCATTGTATAATCAGACGACTCGGTTGCGATGTGAGGTTGCCCTCAAATCATCCTCCTCACGCTTTTCATCTAACAAATCCAGAGATTCCGCAAGCAGGATGGCGTTCATCTGTGGATCATAATAAGTCACACGGTGAGACGGTACCTCTAGTTCAACTGGAACAACGACTTCAGAGCCATAGGAGAGTGCAAACGGAGTATGGTCGGTCGTGTACTTGTGGGTAGTTCGATATGCTCATAGGGCTATGGGGAGCTCATCGACCCACTTACCTACAGCCTTCTCCAGTCGCTTCTTCAAACTGGACTTGATAACTTTATTGACAGCTTCAACTTGTCTATTCGCTTGAGGGTAAGCTATTGCCGAGAATTTCTTATGGATGCGATAGCGTTGACAAAAATTCTTAAACTCGACACTATCAAATTGGGCTCCGTTGTCTATTACAATTGTTTGTGGGAGGCCGAAGCGACATACGATGTTGCGCACAACAAAGTTGATTACTTTTTTCGTCGTGATAGTAGCAACGGGCTTAGCTTCTGCCCATTTAGTAAATTAGTCAACCGCAACGATGGAGTACTTCGCACCACCCTTAGCTAGAGGCCAGGACCCTATAATATCAATACCCCATGTGGCAAATGGCCATGGACTGACCATTTGAGTAATTTCGGTTGGCGGGGCTCTCAGAATTCTGGCATGTTTCTGGCACCTATCACACCTCTTAGCATAGTCCGATGCGTCTCGGTTTACGGTTGGCCAGAAATACCCGTATCTGAGTATCTTCTTCGCAAGGGCTTGCCCCCTAGTGTGATCGCCACACTCTCCTTCATGTACCTCCTGCAACACTCACTTGACTTCATCGTGGGCGATACACCGTAGTAAAGGAACAGAAAACCCCCTTTTGTACAAGACTCCTTGGATAACAAACCGTGAAGCCTTTCAGAGAACTTGTCTTTTCTCGCTCCTGCGTTCGGGTAATGTTCCGTGTTCAAGATAATTTCTGATTGGAGTCATCCATGACTCCCTCTCGTATGCTGCCTCATGAACCCAATTTGTTTCCACCTGATCAATACTTGGAGCAGTAAGTGTCTCCACGGGGACGAGTCCCATCCGCTGTGCTTCGCCAGTGCTGGCCAGTTTTACTAAAAAATCAGCCTTCTGATTTTGCTCTCGGGGTACACAGCAGTTAGTGTAATAGTCAAACTGGTTCAACACTTCTTGGACCCGCATAAGGTAGGAGGCCAACCTTTGATCTCTGACTTGATACTCTTCTTGAACCTGACACACCACCGGTTGTGAATCGCATTAAATTTCCACAGCGACAACTCCCAAATCCTTGGCAAGCCTTAGTTCAGCAAGTAAGGCTTCATAATCGGCTTCGTTGTTAGTTACATGGAAGTCGAATTTCATAGCATAGCATACAGATCGCCCTTCTGGGGTTTCGAGCACCACTCCACTGCCTGAGCACCGGTCGTTTGATGTGCCATCGGTGTATAGCTTCCATATATGGTTGGGAGGTTCACTGGTTTTAGGCAAGTCCTCCGGTATGGTGAACTCAGCTATGAAATCCACCAGAACTTGTCCTTGAATAGCTCGCCTTGGCGCATAAGCAATATCAAATTGACTCAGCTCGATGTTCCACTTAAGCAGCCTACCAGACGTCTCAGATCGTGTCAGGATCTGTCGTAACGGCTGGTCGGTGTAAACAATGATCGGATGAGCTCGAAAATACGGGAGGAGATTTCTCGAGGCTACAACAAGACAATAAGCCAGCTTCTCTATGTTCGGGTAGTTCCTTTCTGCCCCTGTCAATCTTTTGCTGACATAATAGACCGGTCGTTGGATCCAATCCTCTTCTCGAACTAGCGCGACACTAATTGCATTTGCCGAAACCGCGAGATAGACATACAACTTCTCGTGATCAACCGGCTTCGACAAGATAGGAGGTGTTGCCAGATGTTATACTAGTACCTGGAATGAGCCCTCGCACTCCTTTGTCCACTCGAAATTCTGTTTTCCTTTTCTGATCAGATCGAAGAAGGGAATGCACTT
The DNA here is from genome assembly GCA_030737815.1 of Allium fistulosum. NCBI lineage: Eukaryota > Viridiplantae > Streptophyta > Magnoliopsida > Asparagales > Amaryllidaceae > Allium > Allium fistulosum. The sequence continues at coordinate 869,008,337 of CM060904.1, read as the reverse complement.
GTCTGTGGATCTGGAAATGAACTTGCTCAAAGCTGCCACCTTCCCATTAATACTTTGCACCTACTTTATAGTTCTGGGAGTTTCGAGATTCCAAATCACCCAGATCTTTTCAGGATTGGCTTCAATTCCTCTGGCGTTGACAATAAATCCAAGGAACTTTCCAGACGCGACTCCAAAATGACGCTTCAATGGATTTAGCTTCATTCTGTACTGTCGGAGTATGTCGAACATTGCCTCCAAATCACTGATGTGGTCGCCGGATAACCGCAGTTTCACGAGCTTATCGTCACGTACACCTCCATAGTCTTCCCGATCTGGTTTGCAAACATCCGGTTTACGAGCCTTTGATAAGTTGCTCCAGTGTTTTTTAGTCCAAACGACATCACCTTGTAACAATAAAGTCCCAGATCAGTGATAAAGCTGGTGTGCTCCTGATCAGGAAGGTGCATCAGGATTTGATTATAGATGGAGTATGCGTCCATGAAGGATAAGGGCTCATGTTCGACTGTTGAATACACCAGTTGATCGATTCTGGGAAGCGGGAAACTGTCTTTGGGGCAGGCTTTGTTCAGATCTGAGTAGTCTACACATGTTTGCCACTTCCCGTTTGACTTTCTGACAAGCACTAGATTAGATACCCACTCTGAATATAAAGCATCACGAATAAACCCATTAGCCTTGAGTTTATCCACTTCTTCCTTCAGGGCGGCAGATCTCTCTGGATCTATACCGTGTCTTTTTTGTTTCACCGGGACGTGTCGCGGGTCGATATTTAATGCATGGCTCGCGATATTCGGTGAGATCCCATACATGTCTGAATGAGTCCAGGGAAACACATTGAGGTTTGCCCGGAGAAAATCAACCAGTTCCTGTCCCATCTGAGGGTTGAATTGCGATCCAATCTTTACCACTCTAGCATCATCGTCGTCGTCGACCGGGACATCAATTATTAACTCTACCGGGGAGGCATGGTATTCTTTGACTTCCCCTTCGTCATCATTGTCTCTGGGATCAAGATCTTTAAGAAACTAGTTGTGGCGCCCAAGCCTCGGCTCAAGCGTTAGTTGTCAATTCTCCATAGAGCGGATACAGAGAGATTCCTCCACGCCCTTACCTTTCTCCTTTCGCTGCGCATCCCGCAGCTCCACAACATAACAAGCGCGTCCAACCACTTGATCACCGTGTACTACCCCGACTTCACTATCAGTAGGGAATTTTAGAGTCAAACACCAAGGGGCAATCGTTGCCCTGAATTCCGCAAGGGCCGGTCGGCCTAGGAAAGCATTATAAGGAGAATGAATATCTAACACAAAAAACTACAACATGCGGACTCTCCGGCGATCTTCGACACCTAACTCAACGGGTAATTCCCCCATCCCAGCTGGTATGGTTTTGCTTCCATTAAAACCATGTATACGCGACTGACACGGTTTCTAGTCTTTCGCTTCCATCATCATTTAGTCATAAGCGCGCTTGAAAAGTATGTTTACAGAACTTTAACTATCAACCAAGGTCATCTTTATCCAAGCAGGACCTATCTGGGCAGAAATAACCAACGGATCAATAGTGGGGGCCTCGACTCTGTCAGCATCACGATTCCTGGAAACGATGTCGTCTATCATCGTCCTCTGTTGCTTTGTCGGGGCCCCTTCATCAGTACCACTACAATATTCAAAGTTCACATGCCTAATCGAACTAGTATATGACTCTATTTCCTTCCAGCTCCGATCAGTCGGATGAGGACCACCACTCACAGTATTAATTACCAATCTCCCGCTAGTACGCGCGGGTTCTTCTGGCTTAGCCTGGCCTTGGCCCTGATTGGGATTAGATGGGCCCACTCTACCATCCTGGGGAGCCCGAACAAACTGCTCCAACATCCTTTCTCGAATCAACTTTTCAATGTTTTGCATATGACGGCATTCATTAGTGTTATGGCTATAACAGTCATAGAATCTACAAAACTTCCCAGTCTGAATTTGCTTCTCTGACGATGGTTTCAGAGCTGGTTTCTTGTACTGTCCTGTATTACAGGTTTGAAGGTAAACATTCTCTAGCGACGTGTTCAAAGGGGTATATCGATCGAACATAGGAGCTCTGGGTCTCCCACGATGAGGGTCTCTCTTCTTTCCTTGACCTCCCTCGCCCTTCTGCTGATTTTGCTTATTCTTAATGTTCAAGTGTACTTTACCGGAACTCTCCCCGGTCTGCCTCACTACAACATTACTATGGATTCCTTCACTACTGGGCCCTGTGACGTCCTACTTCCTAGACCGTCTAGCATCTTCCCTCCACAAATTCTGGGCTACCTTTGCATAGAAACGGTCTAGCGAAGCTGGGGGTTTTCCAGCCAACCAATCACCAAACTCAGAATCGGGATCAATCCCTTTAGTCAATGCCATCAGAATAGAGTTGTAGTTGGGATTACTGACTTCGGCACAAGCAGCGTGGAACCTTTCCAGATAATGCCTTAGAGTCTCTCCTGGGGCTTGAGTAACACTGGATAAGGTATTGACATCCTTTGGTCTTGTAACATGCATACGAAACTGCTCAACAAACTTAGTAGCTAACTGATCAAAACATGAAATGGATCTGGGTGGTAAACGAGTGAACCACATAGTCGCAATGCCTCCCAAGGAAATAGGGAAGCTTCTACACTTAACCGCGTCGTCAGCTCGAGCGACATTCATAAGCCATTCATATTTCAGAATATGTTGGTTGGGATCTGAATTTCCTTCATATACAAGCAAGGTCGGCATCCGGAATCGGCGGGGCGGTTCCGTATGTAAGATATCGTTGGCGAACGGGGTGTGACTTCTAGAAATCCCCCGATCATCATTTGTGAGGCCTTGACTTTCTCTTATCATTTGGCGTATCATAGTTGAAATATCGGGCATCTGGATATTCGAGGCCAAGGCATGGTTGGGTTTCATGTCATGAGGACGGATCGGTCGCTGTCTACGGCCCGTTCCACGCCTCCTTGGCTCCTGGGCTTCAAGGAAGTGAGGATCCTGAGCATGAATGTGGTGATAAGGGGCTGGATCTGGTTGATTCTGGATCTCGGCATCCAAAGCTATAGCAGCAGCTGCTGCGTGGTCATGGGTAGTGTTGTTAGGAAGTGTCCCTCCTAGTGAGGAGGGTGCAGCTTGATGCCCTACGGAAGGACCTATTCCGGCCTGTCCGGAATTCGTAGCATACGGGTGCCCGGAGACTTCCGCGTAATTCCCATCTAACCGGCGGCGTGTAGATCTGTGATTGAAGTCAGATGACATCGAACTTTCAGTCAAAGAATAAGAGTCATGCTCCTTTCTAGATCTCTATCGCCTTTCTTCATTCAGCTGGTTCATGAGTTCTGTGTTGGCACGGATCTTCTGAGTGAACTCTTGATGGCTTTGAGTGAGCTCCTGTATAAGGGTCTGGAATTCCTCTCTAGTTACTGGACCAAGTGGATCTGAAACTCCAGCTGATGTTTGGCCTGCTGTGGTCAGCTGTGTGGGATTTTGCCTATCCCTTCCTTCCGGATCAGCAGCATTGGAAGCAGTTATGGTATTGCGCACCATGTTGGATATAGTTCTTCTTAGATTTGGAACAGTCTGAATATGATAGAAAGAACCACTGGAAAACGGATCTGAATCTCTTCCTTAGATTTTAGCAATCTAACAATGGCAGGGGATCCACAGAGCAGTAGAAAAAGCAAAGTTTTTCTCAGTAAAAGCACCAAAGTGTTTACACCAAAAATGGGCACAACACTCTTTGGATGTAATTGAAGAGATTAGAATGAAGAAATAAAATGGAAAATGAGGCTAATCTAAAAATCACACCAAGAAAAATGAATAGTAGTAAAAGAAGACAAGAATTTATAGTGGTTCGGCGTTGTAGCCTACGTCCACTTTGAAAGATTTGTTGTTTATTGTTGATTATAAACTGAATTACAACAGTACAATGACTAACACTCAAGTTACAATGGAGTTTCAGCAGAGCAGCAACATAAAAGTCCCAAAGTCCCCTTTTAGTTTACGTGAAGGTGCTATTTATAGGCGTGGAGCTGGAAATATCTACCCCAAAATTCAAAATACCATTTCTCATGCGTAGGTGGGCCCACAAGATCGATCTGGAGTTGTTTGGGATCGATCCATGTGGACTTCGTATCGATCAAGAATGGCTCCATTTGAGCCGCGATCGATCATGGAGGCTCTTGAGGTGATATGAAAGCTCCTGTGAAAATTTCATGGCATTTGGACTTGTGGTTTGAGAGATATGATCGATCCAAGGTTGAGCTTGCTAAGTAAGCTGAAGGATTCGTATCGATCAGCTTCGTATTGAAGACGTAGCGCTAGAGACCCATATTTCACACTGCAAGACCGTTTCCTCCGAATTGACCTCTTCCTTCGTATCCACCCTATACATTGTTCCTCGTATCGATGCTATGTCTTCTCCTTTCATATCGATGCTCTGCTTCCTTCTTCGTATCGATCGAGTAGCTCATCGATACGAAGTATGTAGCCGTTGAAGGGTGATCGATCCAAGGGATGCTGAGGTCCATCGATACATGTTCAAACTTGATGGATACGAAAGTTGGATGATGAGTGATGGACTTGTGCTCATTTCGTATCGATCTGGATAGATACGAAATGATGGATGTGGTTGATGGATACAAAATGGATGTGTTCCTCATGGATGTTGATCGATCCATAACTTGAGCATACGAACTCCGATTGACCTGAAATTTAGAATGTTGCCTTCCATAGATTTTCTAGTTATAACATGCTAGTTGTAGCTCGATCCGGACTCGGACCAAGTTTGCCTGTATCCATCGTGAACTTGTAGATAACCGATCTCCGGACCGGATTGTCTTCAGTCCCTAGTCAAGTCCTTGGTGTCACAGCCTTGCCAAAAGGCGGGATAACATTACCATACATTAAATTTAAAAGTTAATACCTGCAAAAAAAAAGTTGTCAAAAGATAGATACATAAATTTATGCTATTTTCGAGATTTCACAAAGAATAATGGTAACTTTTATTCTGTTGAGTTTTGTTTTGAATTTGAAGAGTTGAAACTTCAACTGGTCCGATTAACTCATTTTTCACATTGCCTATTATACGTAGTATTATCAAATTATTTTTAATAGTGCGTTGAAAAGGAAAAGGAGGTTAAATTGAATCTGTTAGCCATTGTTCACCCTTTCTCATTAGTGACACAATGACTTAATTTTTCTCATAGGTATGAACCCCGCATGTGTAGTTTTCTATGCAGCCTGTATGTACTATCTTAATGACCATTTCATCATTTACTACTGCATTCGATTTGTTTGATAAAAAGGATAAGCCGTTTATACCATGTTTTCAATTTACATGTTTTATTATGATTAGGTAGTATTAAATATAACAAACCTTTGAAAGGCTCCAAGGAGTATATTTGTTCTTCACATTTTCTGAAAATGCATCAAATATTATTTCTATAATTTTAGTACTCATACCTTCTCAAATGTGGGTTTATTTTTTTGTTTAGGGTACTTTCATGAATGTGATAGACCTGCTGAGTTAGATATCAAAAACAAAATCCATCCATGTTTGTGCTTGTAATGTGGGTTTACTTTATAATTAGTCGTGTTGCTAGGAATATGATTAGTTTTGTTTTTGCAATAACAACCTGGTGACAAAAAACCATCGAAGGTCTCAATTTCTTCTACAATAACTTTAACTCACCCAAATTCTTCCTAAAAAGATTTTTTTAAGAAAAAGATTCGAATTAAAATCTTACAAAATAAAAATAAAATTTTACTACTGAATAATAAAAATAAAAACTTGATGCTTAGGAGTGTTATTAATTGAAGTTTTAATGAATTGTTTTGGAGACTTGGTTAAAGTTACATATAATAGAAATATTGAATTTTCGTAAAAAAATATATGAACACAACAAGTATGATATTTGAATTACAAAATTATATACTAAACTCGATGAGTTATTCAATGAAATAAACTATGATCATTTAATGATTCATATCGAATTTTATGAGTAATTATATGTTACATGTATAAGTTGAATTAAGTTATATTCATAAGTTGGGCTACAAAATTTAAAGCACATTTCAAAATTTATGAAAGAACATTTCACTTATATAGCAAACCTTTGAAAGGCTCCAAGGAGTATTTTTGTTCTTCACGTTCTCTGAAAATGCATAAAATATTAATTTTACAATTTTATTACCCATACCTTCCCAAATGTGGGTTTACTTTTTAGTTTAAGGTACTTTCATGAATGTAATTCACCTGCTAAGGTAGATATCAAAAACAAAATCCATCCATGTTTGTACTTGTAATGTGGGTTTACTTTATAAATAGTCACGTTACTAGGAATATGATTAGTTTTGTTTTTGTGATAATAATCTGGTGACAAAAAACGTCAGGTCTCAAGTTCTTTTACAATAACTTTAACTCACCCAAATTCCTCCCATAAAATGATTTTTTTTTTAAAACATTCAATTAAAATCTTACAAAATAAAAATAAATTTTTACTACTAGATAATAAAAATAAAAATTTGATGTTTAGGAGTGTTGTTGATTGAAGATTTTAATGAATTGTTTTGAAGACTTGGTTAAAGTTACATATGATAGAAATATTGAATTTTCATAAAAAAATATATGAACATTACAAGTATGATCTTTGAATTACAAAATTATATACTAAACTCAATGAGTTATTCAATGAACGAAACTATGATCATTTAATGATTTGTATCAAATTTTATGAGTAATTATATGTTACATGTATAAGTTGAATTAAGTTATACCAGTACGTATGGCACATCCGATTGGACGTGTAAAAGAAAAAATGCATTAGTTTTACTTTTAGCAAGGACGAAACCATCCTCCTATTGCTTTATTTTTAACTAAAGTATAGCAAGGGTATTAACATAATTTTCCAAGCTTCAACCGAAGGTGTTCTCATAATATATAGATATTCATAAGTTGGGTACAAAATTTAAAGCACATTTCAAGAGTATGAAAGCACATTTCACTTGTGTGTGTGTGCGCGTGCACGGGTGTGTGCGCGTGCACGGGTGCGTGCGCGCATGTATGAGCGTCTACTGAGATACAAAATAAAACACAATATTTGACACAACAAATTTTAACCGTAAAATTATACTCTTAAGTGATTACGGAAGTAAAAATGTTTTTAACATAAAATATTACTGAGATCGTAAATCCAAGGATCTTAAGCTCAAGTGGTTAGAGATATGACATTTTAGACAAAGGTTCTAGAGGTTATGAGTTCGAGCCCCTAAGGCATCGTAATGCATGATCTGCTTGAATAAAGTATCACCACTGTTATAAAAAAAAGTATTACTGAAATCATAAAGTTACATAGTATCTAGGGTAAGCTTATAAGTACTTAAAAGTATCAAGATTATAAATATATATTGGGTTTTATTATATTAGAATACATGTAAACAACTATTATAATAAGTAAGAACATAATAAATAAAAGAGGCATATGAGTATAGTAAGAATATTTTGTAGATATAAGATATGGTAAGTGAAATAATGAAAATGATCTACACTTAATTGATGGTTATATGATTAATAGGGAAAATGCTTATTTAGTTATACATGTATGAAAATGAAGTATAAAATGTTTTTAAGCATTGAAAACATTTGTCTCTAAGACATGTATAGAAAAAAGGATTTATATGGTGAAGTGAACATGTTGTATGATCTGGATAGGTGGATATTTTGTTTATGTATGAAAATGAGAAATATTTATTTAAATGTATGTACGATACAGACACACATCCCTTATGCGTAATACATGATAGGAGAATGATTTGAATTAAACTGAATATTGTGTTGATGCATGTAGGTTTTATATGTTCATTGTCTATATCAAGGTTCAAGAACTCGGTTTCGATCATTTAAAATTTTGTTAGTTTCAGATGATTTCATAAATTTTGGAAGTTTCAGTTTCGATCAAAATTTCGATATATAATGGTTTGTTAATGAATTTGTAATAATGATCTTTGTAAATAAAATATAAAATAGAGTTTATAAAGAAATAGAATACAACATACAACATGATAAATTTATTACATCCAAAAATTATTTCTTGGAGCCGCATATGGATTGTTTCATAGTTTTCTTCATCAACTTGTGTCATATAGTATGATGGATAACCATACTTAATTTGTCCTAGACCTAGAAATGTTGTCATCATATTATCAAATGAGGAAGGTTTGTCATTTTGTGTTGTATATGTAGCTTGACTATTTTGATCATTTGACATATCACTATTATATGTCTCGTTTACTCCGTGATAATAATAGTCTCAAGTATAGTTAGAAGTAGAGCATCTATAATTGGGTGGATCATTTCAAATATATGGATTAGTAGCGTAATCATAATTTTGTTGTTGTCCATATTCAAAATTTAAAGTACTGTCTCTTCTGTCATGATTGCCTATCGTACCTCTCCTTTTCACAGAAGCTATAGGTGGTCTATGCGAGCCATCACCATTACTAGAACCAATATCATAACTACTCGTTAAACCGATACCGCTACCACCAGTATTACCATGATAGTCATTTGAGGAGTCACTACTGTTTTTCAATGCTTTGATTTGTTCGTGCATGTATACCATCGACTGCAGCGATGACATCGTTCATCGTATTAACCATCAAAGGATCATCGTTAAGCAATCATGGTTCAACTTCAATAGTCCACTCTGCTAGTGGATCATTCTCATGAAATATATAGTTCAGATCAATAAGTTGATCATTTGTATCACGATGTTTGACATTCTTTACTCTTATCCTTATATTGTAATGTGCTTACACAAATTTTTTCTAGATTTTTCATATTGATTCTATTTCTCAATTTTGTATGGATCATGAAAAATATAGTCCAATTTCTTTCACAGTTTGAAGAAGAAATCGTTAGATTTAGAATATGCGTTGCTAAACATATTAGATTTAGAGCATCATCTCTACCAATTATTAACCACCATTGAGTAGGAGAACACGTATTTATAGCTATTTTTGCTTTTGATGAGCTAAATGCATCGACATTCATTATGTAATTGTCCACCTATGGATGTACAAGTTAAATATTTGATCTCTGTTTTGAACAAAATATTTGATGTAGTTTGCCTCTTTTTCATTCTCGATTTGTATTAATATATCCAAGATCGTTCATTCAACGATGTTGTTAAATCCATTTAATACTTCACTATCATTTATCGTATCTCCATATTGAATGATAAGATTAAGAAAATAACATATATTTTAAACAGTGCAAGCATAAATTGTTATGAATTTTGATTATTTGTATGGCGATAAAATAATTTAAAATACATGTTGCGTGAATTGATTGATGTAGTTGTTTTCCCATCTTTTATCTATAATGTCCACCATTTTTTTGATTGCCTTGGAACAACATTTTTTCTAATAGATTATTTCACTTGATCCATTGCTTCATAAAGATAGCTTATATCTGCTTTATTTTCACTATCCACCATCCTTAAAACTTTGATTGGTGGCTCAAATACAGCAGTGATGGAAGCGGTAGCAGTCCAAAAAGTATCGTTATAAATCAAATCAGTAATAGTGATTGTTGTTCTTTTATCCTTAGAAGAGACTATAGGAATTTTATTAGCACAGTCCCTCGTAGCGCCATTCTTCTTAAGTCGTTTTTACGTTTATAAATAGAGTCTAATGCAATAAAATGAGTGGCAAACCTTGCATTGCCGATCTAATCAATTCTTTATCATTTGTCTCTTTTTTTATTATGGCAAGTAACCAACCATGGTTGTATATGAATATCGTTATTAATTAACAATCTGAGATGACAGCTGTTACCTTTGGTTCTTTTAAGATATTTTCTAAAATTAGATCAATGCAATGTGCTGCACATGATGTCTAATATAAATGTTTTCTTTTTTGCATCAACAATTGACCGACAGCTTTGTAGTTGACCCCATTATCTGTCACCACATGCACTACTCTATTTTCTTCAATAGACTCTACGACTTCATTCATCAACCCGCAAATATATTCTCCACTCTGAAATTCATTAGCATCATCTACAGATTTGAGAATTATCGTCCCATGGACGGAGTACATACGAAAATTTATAATTTTTTATTGATTTTGAGTGCTCCAACTGTCACACATCAATATACAACCATATTCATTCTAGAAATTATGAAAAATGTTAATATACTATCAGACTTCTTGTGATGACCCACATTTTCGACTCTAAAAAATCGACACTAATACATCCATGGTATTCACGTGCTGCAAATTCAAGTACCAGAGAGGTTGATGGTCAGAGGTAAAAGAAAATAAAGATAGAAGATAGAACAAGGTAGATTCTCACATCGTATTTAACTTATAATTATACATATAGATAGTACATACAATCACTCTCAAAATGAGATATCAGAGTCATTACAAGTACTAACCTAGCCATGGACAGTTGTAACTGCATATCCCTACAGGTGTCGGTAGATCCTTATACATAATACAACGGAAATAAAAATGGATAACTGTCTGCAGAGGAAACTCCAGCTCCTTCTCCAAGCTCCTCCAAAATGCTCCAAGCTAAACCTGACTGTTTGGCCATCCGAAAAAATAGGGCACCCAGAGTTTAAGGAAAAAGAAAATAAACTCTGGGTCAGTCATGGGACTGGTGTGAGAAAACTCAAAACGGAGATATTTTTGAAAACAAAGGGTATCTCATAAGACCATGCCGCACATAAACACGGACAGGTTTTTACCTTATGATAACCAAAACATTGCTATGTAAAATCCTGCGCTATTATAATAGTGTCTAGGCTACAAATACATATTAATCTTAGCCGAAATTATTACATTGGTTAAATTCCAGCATAATAGGTACACAAATAAGTTCGAAGGCATTTATTGGAGAATGGATCCCATACAATGACGGGTAAGAGACTACCTTTCGTATAGTACATCTCTAAAGGAATGTACTGAGGACCCACTGACAATCCTCCGCATCTGGCAAGACTGACCTACCCCTTTCCGGTGACCAACACAATGGTCCATTGATAGTACCGAATATGATATCACCCCGGTTGTTACCAACCTTTACAGGGATCTCATAGCATACACCACATACTCAACATATAGAGAGTAATCTAGAAAGTTGATGACCATAACCTAATGGATGCGACTCACATAGCCTTGTGATATAACCTGTTTCAGCCATTTCCGGGTGTGGCCTGAGGTAACGTATTACCTTTTACAAAACAAATCCCACTTTGAATGTCACATTACTATTTCTAATAACACACTATTGATTTCCATAAAAGTACAACCCTCGAGCTCGTATGTCTCAGAGAAGAGTGTTAATCGTAAGAGGGGTTACCTCCTACACCACCAAACAAATGTAAATTTGTAAAAATCAATGTGCGTGGTCTTAGAAATGCAATGTCAGACACTCATCGATACAAGTTGTCCATGAACAGGACAAACCGAAGGCACTTCTCCTACTACATCTTGTTTGGGAATCACCTCTAGGATCGGTGTAACGACCCGATATTTTCAACCATTCGCATCCGCACATGTCGAACTTGAATTGCTCAAAATACCGCGTTGTAAATAAAATTTGGCAAATCTCAGAATATACAGTAAATAAATAATCACAAATCACAGACACAGAGTAAAATAATGCAGCGGAAGTAAAAGAAATAGTAGTTCATGAAGCTACTATGAAAATATATTAGAGTTAAATAAGATACAATAGAAGAAATAAAGTACAACAGTAGTCTCAATATGATAACCAAGTACAAGCTGAATAGAACAACCGAACTGAAATAGATAAGACTACATAAGCAGATAATCTCCAGCGATTCCAATCTCCAGAAGGTGGAATCCAAATCTGTGAATACTCAGGCTGACCCGAGCGTAAATAAAAATACAAACACTCGAGTTAGGACATACATACTTATACAATGTAAACCAACTCAAGTGAACTGTAGTAAAAGTACAAGTAACTTAGAAGATGCTTGGGACCGCCCATCCTCTAAGGATCCGTTAAACTATTTACTATATAGTAATATACGCTATATATAGTAGTGTCTAATCAGTAAAGTATAATCATATAGAAAATAGCGTTAAGGGGATGGTGAACCTTAACGCGGTCGGATCTTTAAACCAAAATCGTAGTGGGCTTGATATGGTAGGTGACACGGCACACAAGGCAATGCCAGGGTAGATATACCAATTACGCACACGGACTGATGGAGCACATAGCAGCCACTACCGTCCACCTCGAACTACACTCCCAAATCGAAGGGTGGCCACCAAAAATCAAAAAGTAATAGAATGGAATCGAAGAAGTGCGTCTGATAAGAGGTGCTACCTCACTGGTCCGAGATCGCTCCTGTTTTAGCCACCTTGTGCCAACTCACGGGAGTTGGGTCCACGTATATACCTTAGGAGCGTCGCCACCATCCTACTTCATTCTGGAAACTCCACCGCGTACACAGTTGTCAAAGTGGTTTTCGGTATCGACAGAGAGTATGTCCATATCCGATCCCGGTCTCTTTAACAACCAATCGTTATTATAACCCGTGGTTATAATTTAAAAACAGTTTATACTTAAAAATAGAATATCATTTCAAATCCAAATCTTTATCAAAATAAAGATTAAATCAATTTCAAACCATTTCAATATATTTAAAATATCATATCATTTCAAAACTTCATTTCAAATCATTTCAATATATCAAAATATCGTATCTTTTCAAAACTTCATTTCAAATCATTTTAATATATCAAAATATCTTATCTTTCCAAAGCGTTATTTCAAATCATTTTAATATATCAAATTATCTTATCTTTCCAAATCTTCATTTCAAATCATTTTAATATATCAAAATATCTTATCTTTCCAAAGCTTCATTTCAAATCATTTTAATATATCAAAATATCTTATCTTAAACAATCCTCTAAATTCAAAGATAACATTCATTCATTTTCGATTCAAACCACCTTTTAATTGATTCATATTTCAATTAAATTACTTCATTTTAACCCTTTAAAAGTATAATTATTATTCTCTCAATTCAAGTATTCAGTTTCAAAAGTTTCAAACCATTCTGAGTTCGTTTACTAAGTCAAAAACCATAATTATTAAAATTTCAGCCTTTCACAGCATAAAAAAAAACTGTTATAAGTTATACTTGAAAACATTTTTATTCAGCAAAGACAGCAATTTAAAACTGCTGTTAAAACTCAGTTTTTAGTTAAAATATAGTTCAAAACAGAAAAGATAGCATTTCAGAAGTGCTGCGGTAACTCAGATTTCAAAACAAAGGTTTTATTTGATTTCAGCAAAGACTGCAGACCACTATAGCTTTTCCAGAGAATGCTATAATAGACCTAAGTTCAATATTAGCCTATAAGTTCAACCACAGCAACTACAACATTTCAGAAATGCTGTAATAGCTCTTTTTACACAATTTTAGTTCAATTCAGAAACTATAGCATTTCTGAATGCTATTAAAAGTTAATTCCAGATTTTAGTGTATTTCCAGCAAATAATAAACTTTATTTTAAATCATTTAAACATTACAAAATCATATTTTTAACATTAAAAATGTTCATTAACATATCATTTAACATATATATTTTTTCACAATAAATTTCTTATAATTAAATCCAATTTTCAACAATTTACTTAATAAATTTAAGTGTAAAAGTTTCCAATTTTTCACATTTCAACAAATAAACTCAACACTTCAAATTTAAATTTCCATTTCACAAATTTAACTAAATTTCCAATTTTATTTAATTAACTTAAACCTTTAATTAAAACCAAATTTCACATTTCCAAGTCAAGTTATATTTTAAAAGATCACTTTTAAACATTCATTTATTTAACCACTTAAATTCATAGAAAAATCAATAATGCTTTAATAAATTGCTTAAATTCAAATTTAATCAAATTATAATATTTACCAATTTCCAATATAATTAAATTTCCATTTTATTCATATAACTTAAATATCATTTTAAATCAAAATTCCAAATTTCCAAACTTAAGTTATATTTCAAAAATCCAGTTAAACCATTCATTAATTACATTTTTAACACATAGAAAAATCATAATTTCTTTATTTTAAAACATTTCAAAATCTATTTAAATCAAATTTCATAAATTTATATTTTTAAAATACTTAAAAATATCCAAAACACTTTATAAAATAACCACGAGCCTGTATATAGTTTTCTAACCTAGGTCAAGTGATACGGATATGTATCATTTCAATCCGCAGTTTAAAAAGAAAAATCCGGGTTCTATCATTTCAAACCCGTAATCCCAAGTTAAATAAAATAAATAAAAATCGTTCAGGCCTATCGTTTCAGCCAGTAACGATTTTTCCCTATTCTAAAGTCCGTTCGGGTATGTATCATTTCAACCCATAGTGAATCTAATCTACAGGGAACTTGCAGTGTGATAAACAGATATAAATAAACAGAATAGCATCATATAACAGTAACAAATAAGATGATAGGTAAATTAACAATTTAACATCATATATAAATGATCACAGGTAGTTATAACATCACATAATAGTCCTACACATTCAAATGGTGTCAATTCACATTTGTATAAGTATAAATGTCTGGTGAGATTTACTCACCTTTTTAAAGCTGAAGACCACAATTCAAACACAAAGATCAAACTCCGGAAAACACAAGAGGCACGACAAAGCACGATCCAAACTTGAGTGATAGGAGAGCTAAGACTTCAACTTATGTACACAAACAAATACAAAATACATAAGTATATTTAATACAAAAGATTAGATGAAATAAACAATGAAAATGATTGAGATAAGATGGCATAACCTTGCTCTATCTTATGCAAGTGGTGATGGAGGTGGTGATGGGGTTAGCAATAGGAGGTAGAGGTCGAGCCTATTCATGAAGGAAACAAAGAAAGAAAAAGAAGAAAGAAAGAAAAGAAAAAAGAAGAGGAAGAAGAAGCCATGGATATTTAGATCTATAAATTTTTTCTCTTAGGAAATAAAATGAGAATGAGATGTTAGATGAGAATATTTGTACGTGATTTGTAAGAGTAATAGGCGGCTAGGGTTATGGAAAAAACGTCTACGAGAATAAATGGTAAGAAAATAATAAAGGGGATTTAATTCCTATTTAATAAAAGAAACGTATGCAAAGATCTTTAAATCAGAAGAGTCAAACGAGGAAGGAAATGTTGGGAAATATTTTGCGCGAAATTTGATGGGAGTAATACATGGCTAAGCAAATGGTAAACGGCTAAATCAATAAAGAGGCAAGGCAATTTAAGGTAGGAGTTTTAATGGTTTGGGAAATAAAAAGGCAACAAATAACTTGATGTATTTATTAAAAAAAATTTCCTTTTGTTTGCATGCAACGAAAAGAGGAGTTTGAGGAACAATACGTACGTGAATTATGAGAAGAATTCATGGTTAATGAATGTGGGAAGTAATTGGCTATGCAAATGGAAAGGCAAGGGAAAAGGAAAAGGCAACAAATAAACAAACAAGTAACCTATGTCTCTTGCAATTTCTAAGCTATTATTAAAAAGAAAACCCTTCAAAAATCAAATGAATATATTCAAAGTTTATACAAATAAAAAAAAAGTTAGGGAAATAAACATAGAAAAAAAATAAAAGAAAAAAAAATAAAATATAGAAATCATTTAAATCGAAACCCAAATCAATATATCATTTATTCCTAAATGCAAATGAAAAGACAGTGTTTTAAACAATGAAACGTATGCCTCTTAAATTTCTCCAAGCCATATATTTGCATACATTTCTTTCTAGAAACGAAATGTGAAGTAAATGTGTATGTGAATTATGAAGTGGTGTGGATGGCAAGAAAAGATTTGAACGACTAAAGAGGAGTAAATGAGGAAACGGTAAAAGAAACGACTTAGGAGGTGAAACGACTTTACGTTTCAAAAGCTTTTAAAACCTTTCAAATTTCCTTAATTTATTCATATAAGTTTACCTTACTAAAAATAATAACAATTTCAGTTACAAATTCGAAAATATAACAAAATATAAAATATATATAAATATTTATTAATTATATAAGGTTAAAATAAGAAAATAGCGCAAAATTGCAAACCTAGTCTACAAAAATGGAAAATAAACAGAATGAACTTTGGACAATTTATATGGACTTGTAAAAATATTTATAACAAAGATAACAACATAAAAGTAAAAATGCATTCACAAATAAATATATAAATTTTAATTTAAATAAAATTTAAATGAAGAAATTAGCAGAAGAATAGAAAACAGCCTTTTAAAAATAGGGAATAATTACAGTAAATTTTGGAAAAATCCTATTATCATTTTAAAAATATTTGAAAGTCAAAATATTCATAAAATAACATATTGACCCAGATTAAAATGAAATATGACAATAAAAATATAATTTATACAATTTAAAAATAACAAAATTGTAGAATAAACAAATTGCAGTCAATATTGAAATATACATAACTTTCACTATTTAACTCCATTTTCAACGAAACGAAAAGCAGTGTTCAAGTTATTACATCTATTTTCATAATAAAAGATAAAATTTAAGATTTTAAAATAATTTAAATTTTAAGTTTAAAAGTCAAAGTTTGAATGGTTTGACCAGAAATTCACTTTACAGTAAAATATTCAAATTATACTAATTTGAACTATAAATCACTTAATAATCATCATTTATATTTAAAAATGAAATGTTTGAAATAAAACAAATTAAAAATAATTTAAAAATAAAAGAAAGTCCAATTTAAATATTATACAAAATCTAGGGTTGTTACAATCGGTAGCGAGCAGTCCTTTCATTGAAGATTTCAAAATCATTGTCTTCAACATGTTTTCACTTTCGAACGCGTATATCGGTTTGAAGTGGTTTTTGAATAGGAATCATCCAAATCAGATTCTAGTTTCTCCGAACCAATTATCGATAAAAGATGTCAAGTATGTGGGTGATGATTATTCAATTAATTGATATCTTTTATCCAAGTAAAATATCTTCTTGGAGATATATGTCTTTAAACCATTTTCTTTTTTAGTATATACGGAATTATTAAACCTCTTTCTAATTTTAGAAATACCAAATCATTTCTCTTTAGTTACTTAGAAAAATTATTTTCATCTTCCTAATGGAGATTACTTATTTCCAAAACATATCTTTTAATGGGTTTAAAATAATGTTATCGTTCGCTGTATACCCAAACCAATTAGTACTGGGTAAAAAGGATTCATAGATTTTATATTAATTATACTCAATACTAATTTTCGTATTCAACATGTACCATTAGTTGAAAAAACGGTGAATTCACCTTTTAAATTCACACGGATGGTATGGGTTCCCTTCTTAGAATTTAATACAGAGTTTTACTAGAACGTTCTCTTTACCATCAAAATCTTATTTGAAATCTTGCTTAACTTTGTGGAAATTACAAACCTTCTTTCTTTTATGATCCGAGTAAATCAAATCAACTATCATCTCCGTCGGGCCAGTCCAAATAGCTAAGGGAAGCAGGTAACTAGTTTCCCGATCTCCAGCCTAGAGACTACCTCTCTGTCACCCATAAGGAGGTCGAGTTATTTGATCGACTCTAAACCCTTTAAAAATACTTGATTTCTTATTTGAAAATCATTTATAAAGGATTCGAGAAGAAAAAATCAAGTTTAAATCTTATTTCCGAAATTTCCAGATTCCTTTGCTAAATTGCCCGTGAATAGTGCTTTTAGGGGCTTCGTAGCACAAATCTCATTTTAAACCTTTTATATGGCTAATTTTTTCATTTAAAACTCTTTTAAAATATTTTAATATACTTTTAGAATTTATTCCATATTTTTAAAAATTAAAAATATCCATATAAAAAGAATTTGAAACTTTGATTTTCGAACTGCCAAAACGCGACGTTTTTGAAAACTTAATTTGAACATATTCCAAACTCTACTAAATGAAATCTCATATTTTGACTCTAATTTCGTATCTTTTCATAACTTTGCCGAAATGAGTTTTAATGTTTATAAAACATTTATAAACCATTTATAAACCATTTTTATTCATGTTTAAAGAGGTTTAACTATTCCGTAACATTTCTATAAATCATAAAAGTAAGTATTCTTTGTAGAAATTCGACGAATATTTACCGTGAATTATTTTCATAACCAAGCAAACATATTATCGCATCCAAAACATGATGATCAAACATAGAAAACAAGCATAGCAAACATATCATATCATCATATAGTTTAATAAAATAAACTAGCAGAGTAATTCTCACCTATATAGCTATCCTTCTCTTAGCGTTACGAAATTGACTATAGCTTATCTATTCCCGCACCGAAGCTTATGATATCTGTCTCGAGACCCTAGGGTGTGCTCAGATTTGTACTAGAGAGGGTGGAGAGGTGGTGGTGGCTTTTGATGAGCTCGACAAGCAAGGAGAAAGAAGAGGAGATGATTGCTCACTTTGATTTCAAACTAAGGTGATATATCTTTTCATATGGAAGTGTATTTCTCAGTAGAGCTTCGCTACGACTATGGAATAATTTATGAAGACATGGTAGCCATTAATGGTTTTATGAAGAAGGAGAAGAATTTTAGAAATTAGAGAAAGAAAGTGTGAATAAATGAGAGAGTGGAAGGTGCTATTTATAGGCAAAATTTGCAAAATATCTACAAAATATCATCATTAACCATCACCGCACCCATGTGCTACCTCCACACTCCCTTGCTCAGCCGAACCACCCTCCTCCCATATGCCACCCCATGTGCTTGTAAGTGATGTTGAGTTTTGTTTTGCTTAGAGAATATATAGATTCTTATATATTTACCTTAAGTAAGTTAATAAATGTTAATGGTAAATATATACATGTAAATGTATGTGTGTTCATGTGCATGTGTATGGGTGTTTTATGTTTATTTTTGACAAATCAAGATGCAATGTTTCGATACAACTTTTATTCGTTAAACCATGGTGAATCCGGGATTCGAATTCTGATCATATTTTTACTTATTAGTTAATATATATATAATTTAAAAATGACATTTCTATTATTATTTAATAATTAAAAGGGTCTTATTTAATATTTGAAATAATTATTAAATCATTTAAACTCAATTTAAATTCAAAAATTAATTATTTAAAAATGATGACATCATTGATGATGTCATAAAGACATTTTATTTTCAAAAATAAAATAAATAATTTTATTACATATTCTTGCTTAAATGGAGGAATAAGTGTATGTATCTGGTTTTGTATCCTCTAATACCAAGAAAATCTCAATTTTATCGAAAACTGATTTTTGCCGCTTTCCTGACGGAAATCCCAAATATCTATATTTGTTAATATAATTTTAAATCAAGTTCTCCATCATTTATTATTGTTCAAAACATTATAATTTGTGTTATAAAATCTCATATTTGAATAATTTAAAATTATATACATTTTCCAAAGTGATAAATTTCCAGGTCGGTACACTTCTTCTAATTCCATTTTCAAATATGAATGTGATAATTTATGTATAGTAGGGGGATTAATTCCACGACTGCATTCTGCAATCGCATCAACCATCGTTGCATAATAAGGCCTATTCATAGCGTTAAATGGAATATGATTTTAAAAAATAGCAATTGCTCGTCCTATATGCTTTTTAGCATTTTTAATGGCTTTTATTGCATATTTAATAGCAAGTTATATCTTACTGACTTAACCAAATAAGTTATGATAGGTTAGGTACAGTAACATACATAATGCCAAAAATAAAGAACAACCCAAAACAGAAGCCAAACTTAAGTCCCTTCAACAAATCTCGGCATTTCATTTTCTTTATGCCCACGCAATCACAAAACTAGGGCATAGACCAAAAAGACACTGAAGAGAAAAAACACCGGTGTCGAAATTGACTTTCGAATGACTTGAATCCTTCACCCGCTGCACAAAATCGATGTCGCACTAATGCTGGAGACAAAGGTACTACTATATTTTTCTTGGGTAATTTCTTATTTCGATTTTGATTATATTTATAGACGGAAAAGTCGAATCTTTTCAATGGAAATTCATTGTATAATCATGCTCTCCAACTTCTATTGCTAATTTGAATTTTTATTCGAGTTGCTTTGGCCTTTCCTTTTCATATCCCCTGATTTTGCTATTGATTCCTTTAATTTAGGGTTTGGTGATTACACCCTTTTGTTTTTTTTAAAGCGTTAAGCGAAACCGGTTCTTGGCTCCAGTTTCTACTCGCTCTAGGTCGGTACCGATCGATACCTTCGAAATTTCGGAGTACCGATCAATACCTGATATCATAGTCTATATATGTTTAGTTGGCATGCATATTCATACATGTTATATATGTTGAAAGTGTATTAAATGTAACTCATTATATAAAAGTGATTATAGTTTTCTTGGAATGTCCAATTGTTTGTGAGAGGAAATAGGAGGAATGGATAAGCGAGTTATTTTGTTTGATTGTTACATATTTAACTTGGTTCCTCGTAAAAGGTTAGACAATATTTTCTATGAATTGTGCGAACGTTTGCCTTCAAACTTGAAACTTTTGGAGGTATGGGGATGTTTAACTAAAGTGGCCTATCAAAGTTTAAAAAAAACCAACATTAGACTTAAAACCTTTGATTGTGTGTTCATTTGTTATACTCATAATATTTGGATTTTAGTATGAACTTTGGATGTGATAAACCGACAAAGAAATCAAGACTTTTTTGTCCTCCAAATTTGAAAATTCAAAAAACTAGGAGAGACTAATGTGATACCATATGTTAAAATGAAAAAATAAAATAAAAGGAAACTAGAGACACATCCCTTTTTTCTAAACTTATTTATTTTACATCACTCCCTTTTAGAAACTATTTTCTACATTCCTTTTTTTTAACTTCTTTTTTACTTCTTCTGTTTTCAAATTTAAAAGTGGCTGCTACGACGTGTATTACGGTGGTTATGGATTATAGACATATATCCTAAAAGCACATGTTAAGGGTAGTAAAATTACCTAAATATGATCTTGAATCTCACCTATTTTTTAGAAATAGGGATGTAATTTATAACAGAAATTTGAGAAGGACCTAAGGCTAATTTTTTATAAGCATAAGGATGTATGCCAAAATTTCCCATAAAATAAAATGTTTTCTCCCTAGGTCGGTCTTAGCACATTGAGAGAACTTTGAAAATGTTTGGTTGTTTTGATGTGGCACATGTGTAATCTTCTTCTGATTTTAGCATGCTCCTTGAAGAATAAATGACATAGCGTGTCATAGTATGAATATGGTACGGCTTCAAAAGCATCATGTTTCTTATGAACATTACTTGTGTTGTGAGTAAATTAAGTAAATACACTCACAACTCTAGTGGTAAACATTCAAACATGTGAGATAAAAGTGGAACTCAACGCATTCACTTAACAAAAAGCTTATCATGGAAACTAATCCTCGAATCCTCAAGAAGGATCGACCTCAAGCCTAAAGTACAGTAAAATATGGTGGATATTGTTCGAGGTTAGACGAAAGCATATGATTATTCTTTCCCTCTCCATTATTTGTGTTATTGAACAATATGCTCTTATCAACCCAATTAATTTATGGTATCTCCAACTTTTGGCTTTATACTCATACTAAATCCATTATCATCCTTGGCGGTGTCTCAATGATGCACTCGCTGGATTTTTAATGGTAGGTTAAGCTTTTTTGCTCTTATCAAATCCATAAATAGCTTTGGTGTTGCTTTTGAAATGCAATCAATGGGTTTTATTGATTTATTTTAGTTTGAGCTTTTTTACTCGTAGAGAATTCATAATTAGCTTTGGTGTTGCTTTTGAAATGCAATTGATATATTTATCTTACTTTGAGCCTTTTCACTATTGTTGAATCCATAATCAGCAATGATGGTGCTTTCAAGATGCACTTGATGGATTAAACCGCTTTATCTAAGGTTATATCTCGATGCTCTTATTAAATTCATAAACAAAATTGGTGGAGTTTCTGAGATGTACTTAATGGATTCTACTGATTTATATAAGATTATACTTCATTGCACTTATCAAATCCATAACCAGTATTTGTGGTGCTTATGAGATGCACTTGATGTATTTTGTTGATTGGTTTGAGCTTGAGCTTTTTGCTCTTAGTGGGTACATAGTTATATGTTGTAGTGCTAGAGAGACACACTTGATGAATTCCTTCTTGGATGTGAAGATGGCTGCACTATATGAGAGATTTGAGCACTCATAAGTTCCCAAGGTGTGTGCATAACCATAAAAAGCGCTTATTTATATCATGGATTTGCAAAAACAAAAGCCTAATATATGTTATGTGGTCTCAACCAAATCTTTATAGTTCAAGATAATTTCACTACTTAGATCAAGTTGTAACATCACTTCTTTATGTATCAATTCAACCAAAAGGTATTAGTATTTATGTATGAAACTTGGTCTAAGTAGTTCTTCCTTCATTTTCATTGAATTTCCTATAATTAATGAGGGATTGTTGGATAACTACAGTAAAATTCATTTTAGTCCACAATTCATGTCTTCTTATTTATTTGACCTTTTGCATTTCCTAAACGTTTCCATTTCAATATGGTTATTTATTGGCTTAGTTTAAAGCATTATAGAAGGCAAAAGAATTTATATATCTTCCATATGTATCTAAACCCTGGGCAATGGCTTTTGAAAAACTCCAAAACTTTCGACTTTGAGCAGACAAGTTTAAGAGATCGGTATGCTAACTTTGTGGAGCGAACGACAATTATCGATTGCACCGTAGTGATACCAAACTTCACTTTCAAAGCGTGGGTCTGACCCAACAACCATTTATCACATGCTCTTTGTCTACTCTACTCCATCAATTCCAACCATTCAACATGTTGGAAGTGAAACATCAGATAAACACATATCAATTTTATTTATGTTGGCTCCTTTTGCTCATCCCATTCATAAATTATGTGATTATAGCAATAATGCAATTTCTGCTCACAAATTGAAGCACATACCAATCATGAATGTGATTAGAATAACAAGGCTATGTTATATAAACAAATCCTACTAACTTGCTCATCACAACTACAAGGAATATACTCTTTACTCAAATATTCGAATAAACCAAACATTTTTGAAAACTCCTAAAAGAGTGTGTACTGACCTCACAATACTACAATCACTATTGTCTAAATACTTCGAGTCTATATTGCTACCTAGACGCTAGGTGAGGTTTACTACCTAGGTGCTAGGTGAGACCTACTACCTCACTTGAGCATTTAAGCAGTTATCTTCAGAATATATAATTATGCTTCGTAATTATAGAAGAATAAATACAAATAATTAGAAATTTTCAATTGAAAATATAATACATAGTTCAGTTTTGGGTGTCTTCATGTTCTAGATATGACTAAAAGTCTAAATTCTAAGGATCGTAACACGGGAGGACTAAGTTAGTCATTGAATCGGGCAATGTTATTATACACAAAAATAATGTATTCATTGACAAAAGATATTTATGTCATGACATGTTTGAAATGAAAATAATAGAATATATTTCTCCTTGCATGATTGAGTATTTACCTTTGCAGCATGGCATATCGGTAATTATTGTTATTTTTGAAATATGCATAGTCTAGAACTTATATCCAAATGTGATACTGACAAGTGTGAAATATGAATTCAAAAAAATAACTTGTAAATCACATAAATCAATAACTAGAAAAATATGAATTGCTTGGACTTGCGCATTTTGCAGACTAACATAGTAAAGTTTCATGAGGAAAAAAATAACTTGTAACATTTATTAACGATAATGTACTTACTGAAAATCAAAGATGATGTTTTCAGTAAAAAAAATTATATACAATGCAGAAGTTGAGAACAATTAAATCGTAAAATTAAAGTACAACAACCTAATAGAGGGGGCGAATATAAATTTACATAATTGCAAAGTTCTGTAAATCCAATGGAATAATCCATAACTTTGCACTAGCTTATTCACCAAAATCAACTAGAGCTGTAGAAAGTAAAAAAGGACTTCTATAAATATGGCTAGTTGCAAGTTTTTATGTTATGCCTTTATCTAACCATTGAAGGGTGAGGTACTTTCTAAGCACATACTATATCCTAAACAAAGTCTTTGTTAAAAGGATCAACAAACCCCTAATAACTACGGTTTGATCAAAAACAGTCTTAATCGTTGGAAGGTATGTGGAGATCTGATTTATTTGGAAAAACCAACTCTGATAGTCTATTATTTTAATATCATTTTTCATAATGGACTATAATTTGGGACCATTAAAAAATATGATCCAGTTAAAAAGAAAACTATGTAAATGACATTTACTAGTTATGATAAAAAAATATAAATGAAATAAGAGACAAATGAAATTACTGAATTGGTTGATGCTGAACTTTTTGAGTACCTACTACATATATAAATTCTCTTCGGACAATACCAAAATTCATGATACTACTAAAAAATTCTATGCAACCCCACAAAGGCAAGAGAGAGGGTTGAAAGAAATTCTTGATCTTGAGTTTTGACATACAGGCGATATGAATAAATTACACATCAGACTAAAGTAAACCATGGTGATAATGGTGATCTAAAAAATATAAAGATGCAATAAATTATCATGAACCGCGATGAAATCTTTCGAAAATATGTTATTAACGATGAATGGATTATATCACATCAAATTAAACTAGAACATTGGCTGATTCACCCAGAGTCAAAATCAATAGTCCACTAATGGATATTGAAATGAAATTAAATGTTGATGACTCGGGTAAAACATACAAAACAATATTGATTGCTAAGTGTTATAACCGCATTATTGCATTAATCATTTTGAAATATAAGCTCTTGTAGCAAGATCATCTTATGTTTGTTATTAAGGCTGCTATGGTAATATTAACTGCTACCGATACAAGAAAACCGTTATCGTACCAAAACTACTGGTAAGTCAAAAATGACTTTCGATATTTTACCGTTACCGCTGGTAAAATGTTCGTTGGTACACCGATAAACTGGTAAACGGTTGACTGATAATGGTAAATTTGTCAATACATAGGTGGAACCCAGTGCACGAGGCTCCCGCATGATAGCGAAATCCAGGAAGGTCGATAATGTACGTAGTCTTTCCCTCGCATTGCGAAGAGGCTGTTTCCGGACTCGAACTTGCACGTTCAGATCACCATGCGGGTGACCTAACCGTTGCGTCAAGGCTCCACCTCTAAATTTGTCAATACATAAAGACATTAAAATTTTATTACATTAAAGTTTCGATAATGATTAAACAGTAAATATTTTGTTACTAATTCCAACTCCATTAATGCCCATATAAAAAAAATGACTTATTTTAGTTGAAGAAAATTTTCTTGATTCATCACAAATTATTTACAACGATGTGAAATAATAATTTTACTAATCTTAAACTTTGAAGTTAATAAAACAAAAAAGAAATATACTCATAAATAATAATATAGGTATCTGCTTAAAATATGATAAATCTTCCAAAGTTTTTGTTGTTAGGATTAATTAAAATAGTGAAAAAAAACAT
The DNA here is from genome assembly GCA_030737815.1 of Allium fistulosum. Taxonomy (NCBI): domain Eukaryota; kingdom Viridiplantae; phylum Streptophyta; class Magnoliopsida; order Asparagales; family Amaryllidaceae; genus Allium; species Allium fistulosum. Next base: position 868,982,735 of record CM060904.1, on the reverse strand, counting down.
AATTAATATGACTAGTTATTTACCGTTACAACTGGTTTAAACATTCATTTACCCCTACATTTACCGTTAATAATGGTAAATTTACCATTACAATACCATAGCATTGGTATACCGACGTAGTTTGTGACGCCCCACCTCTATACCCACACTAACTGTTATCCCGCCTTTTGGCAAGGCCAGGATATCAACAGACTGATTGAAAACCAAGTATCGCTCGTCATGGATATCGATTATTTCTGTCCGAGTTCGGATCGAGCTACAATTGATATGACGTGACGAGCACCGCCAAAGAGAGCCAACGCCCCAAGTTTCAAGTCAATCCGAGTTCATACGTTCAAGTTATGATCGATCCAACATAGAGGAAACGACCCAGCCCTCGTATCCATCTCTATGGTCAATTTCGTATCCACCAAGGGTGCGCTCAGGTCGCATCGATCACATTCGCATCGACTAGTTCATAGCATTTCGTATCAATCAAAGGTCCTGTGACTTCGTATCCATCATCGAACTCTGGTTCGAATCGATCACGTTCGTATCGATCAGAGGTCCAGCGACTTCGTATCCATCAGTGTCTCCTTATTCGAACCCATTAGCATCACCCTACTTCGTATCCATCGGCAGATAGTCTATTTCGCATCCATCAACTGAGACAACAGTCATTGCTTCGTATCCATCATGGAAGCCTCTCTTCGAATCCATCTGGACAGAGCATTTCATAACCATCAATCATCATTGGTTCGTATCCATCGATGCAGCCGCTGTTCGAATCGATAAGTAAGGTCTTGTTCGAATCCATCAAGTCAACAAGCCTGGATGGCGTGTCATTCCTTGATACGAACGAAGCGATATTCATGGATGCGACACGGTCAACTCGGAGCAAAAGGCGGATCGATGCGAGGAGTGCGCGCCACGTCGCCGCGTTATCACGTGCAACCATCGATTCGAAGGCATGGATTCGAAGGCATGGATTCGAAGCGATGGACTCGAAGCATGCAGCCGATTGAAAAACTCCAACTCGTATCGATCATATCTCAAGATCTACTGATCCAAATTCAATGAAATTTTCATAGGAGCTTGCATACACACTAAGGAACGTCTCTACAAAATTTCAGCTCGATTGGACATCATTTTGATCGATACGAAATGGATTCGTATCGATCCCAAAGTGGGCCCAGATTTCCTAAAGGCGGGCGCGTGGGCCCCCTCACGGGCCAGAAGTGGTCTCCCAAAATTTAGGCAAAATATCAGCCTCCTACACCTATAAATAGAGCCCCAGAGCATACAGAAAAAGGGAGATCTGGATTCTGAAGCGCCCAGACTCTGCCGGATCGAGATTTGCACCTTATTCTTACTGTTGAATTCGAATTCCAAGCTGTAATTCGCTGTTGTTCGTTGTAATCACTTGTAATCATTCAAAGAGAATCAATAAAATCATCAAAACTTCATAGTGGACGTAGGCTATACGCCGAACCACTCTAAATTGCTTGTCCCTGCATTTTACATTTCTGTTTGTTGGAGTTTTTGTTAGATAATCTCTGTTTTATATTTATATTCTTCATTTTATCTCTTCAAAAAACTTCCGAAGAGTGTTGTGCCCATTTTTGGTACAAACACTAACCAAGAACACTACAAGGTAGTGCTGTCAATTAGCACGGAGAATAAGGCTGTGGAGGAGCGACCATCCATGTAACTTCTTTGTGCGAGCACCGATATGTCAGATAGAATAGAATGCATATCTTTTAAGGAGGAAATCCGACATACCGATACAAACTCAAAGCTATCACATAGTGGCTATATATAATCTTCGGAAATCAAACATAGAAGTAACCATAACATAATCAGTCGCATACATCCATATCACAAAGGCGGAAAAAGATATGAATATATATATAACACCTGAAAGTGTACATCAGAGTAGTGGTCAGAAAGATCCACAATAATACAAAAGGAATAGCAACATGTGCTATACAAAAGAATACATCAATGAGTCTATATCTCAAATGTGTACAATCAAAAACTATTATTCTAAGTAGTTAGCCAAAAGTCAGAGTAATAGATCCCTGGAGAGAAGTCAAGCAGAAGCACCTGTAACATCTCGGTCTGACCCGAGTATTATTTATAAGAAAATAATAAACGGATCAGTCTAGCTATAATTATCAGATGATATGGTATAAAGTAAAAGACATGGCATGGACATGTAATAACCATAATGGCATACTACTATAAGTATGTAATTGAAAATCAACAAGAGATTAATTAATATCACAAGAATCTTCTCAAAGATAAAATGGGGTATCATACCCTAAACTTGTATTCATAACAAGTCAATAACACATGAATTCACCAATGCACAAAAACTGATATCATATCAATGAAAATCATGAAAATTGGTGAAGCACAAATTTCAGAAATCCACACACGAAATCCAGAAAACACATAAAAAGGGGGAAGTCCGAGCACACGGACGAGAAGCTATCTCATGGAAGCTATCCATTTAATTTTTCAAACACACGAATGACCCGAAGGCTTTTGACACACGAACGGCCCGAAGACCATGGGGTGCTACCCCATATATGTGATGGTGAAACATCACAAAAGCGGGGTCTAGTCTCCCTCGCAGACAAAGAGACATCGCTCAATCGCTAGTCTAAATCACAAAAATGATCGTCATGATCATAAGGAAGTGTCGATCACACCAAGCTAGTAAATATATGAGTTTAGCTTCATGTCCCATAACCACTTGCTTAACTTAAATATTTACGAACAAGCTATAGATCTTCACTAGAAAATTGTCACAAAAGGGTTCAATCGAACAAGTCCAAGAGCTAACCGACGAAGTGAACGCAAGCGTTTCATACCACTCGTTTTACTAAGTCGTTTAATTCGATTTCTCATTCGAGTGAAGTAAAGGCTTGTATATACTAATAGATTGGAAAACGGTTTAGGAAAAAGAGCTTTGTAATAAAATAGAGTTGAAATCGTTTTGATGAAAGAGCTTTGATATTTACTACTAGTATTGAAACCTTCATATCTTTTAGAGTGACAAGTCACAAAACGATGGTTGAAACAAATCGAATCACATAAATTCACGTTCGAAGACGTGAGTAAAATCCAAAGAAATCAATCCCAAAACCATCAAACTAGGAATATATTTGCGACCTAACGTGGTCGAATTGAAGTGCAACAACCTTAAGTCAAATAGGTCGAACGACCTATTGGATGCGACCTAGGGGTCTAAGGGGTCAAGCGACCTAGTGGTTGCGACCTAGAGGAGTTCACGAGTTAGCATTAAACAAGGCCAAACGACCAAGTAGAAAACAAGGTCTAACGACCTAACACCAAAGTGCCGAGCGACCTAGCGGCCCAATGCCAAGCGACCTAGCAACTTAAATACTCGTAACCTAGCGCGTGAATCGGCCGAGCGACCTAAGGGTCTTAACACGCGAGCGACCTAAGGGTTTAACAGGCGAGCGACCTAAGGGTTTTAACATGCGAGCGACCTAAGGGTTTTAACACGCGAGCGACCTAAGGGGTTAACACGCGAGCGACCTAAGGTTTTAGCAGGCGAACGACCTAAGGTTTACCAGGTCGAGTGACCTAAAGGAAGTGAAAGAGGTCAAGCGACCTAACGTAAAACAAGGTCATGCGACCTAAAGGGGTACGCGACCTAAAGGGTTTAACAGGGTCGAGCGACCTACGACCTAACTTCCCCGAGCGACCTACGACCTAAGCGCAGAACGTTGTATATGCAGGCAGAGACTTTTCACGCCGATTCGATCCAAACCAAAAGCAAATATGCATGCTAAAGTGATGGGGAATCATTCCCAACAATCCAATGACAGTTATAGGAAGATGTGAGATTAAAAATCTCACCTTTTCACTAAAATGGATGAAGATGAAGCTTGAAATGCTATGCAAGGATCAACCACTAGCTTGAATCAATATCTTCACTAGAATTTGAAGTTGGATGTTGAATTAGCAAATGAACTTGAACTTGGAATTTTAATTTCCCATTCCCACCACCATTTTTGATGAAGCTTGAATATTAAAACAAATGAATGATGAATGAAGTGAGGAAGAGGGTTGGGCTGAACTAAAGAAGGTGCAGTCCAAACCAAACTCATAAGCGGGAAAAAGTAGCGAGAATTCCACTAACTCCAAACATATCGAAGTTTACACTCAAAAAGATCGCAAACGTCATTTTGAACTCAACGGAAGTGGTCTCGAGTCCTAATTTGACAGTATGCAAAAAGTATCTTTTCGTACCAAAATCTGATTAACGATAAAATATTTAAATAAAATGTTTAAATATAAAATCGATAAATATGCGGGTTGTTACATAGTTTGATATTGGTTATCAATTGTTTGGTACTGCTATGGTAATGGTAAATTTACCATTAACATAACAGCCATATTTGTTATTGTCATTTGCTTCAAATCTTAATTTAGTTATTTATTAAATGAATGTAAAAACAACATTTCAAAATGGTGATTCAAGAGGAAGAGGCCGTTTGAACAACCTCAAATATTAGCTTTATCCTAACAAGAAAAGAAATTTTACAAGCATATTAAGTCTTTTTATGGACTAAACAAACTCCAGTGTAGGGTTACGAAAAGTTTGCCGGTCATATGTTGTTGAACTCATTCAAATAGAATAAAGTAGACAAGTGTATATGCGCTCTATATAGAAAAACAAAATGTGGGCTCTTATTTATTGGTACGTAGATGATATGCTCATGTTTGGATCAAATATAATGTTTGACAAAAACTAAGAAGTTATAGAATCTAATCTTAAATGAAGAATTTAGAAAAAGCAAATATGGTTTCAAAAATCAAAAGAGTGAGAAAAAAGGATCAATCTTATCAATGCAAGATCACTATATTGAAAATATTCTGAAAAAGTATGATCACTAAGAGCCTATAATGTAAAACCTCATTTAATCCTACTATCAGTTGATAAAAAAAGAACACTAGTAGATATTTCAATTAGTTAAAATATGCTAGTATGATCTGCAGTCTTTTGTATGTCATGAATTGCACAAGATCAAACATAGCATATGTTGTAGGTGTTACGTTAATTCACAAGCAATCCAAGCAAAGAATATCCAAATGCAATTTTAAGAGTTCTTTGACATTTGAAGTGGACTATAAACCACGATTCACATTTCCAAGTATATTAAAAAGTATTTGAAAGTAAAAGTGATTTGAGTTGTAATAGAGAGTTACTAGAAGGTCCGGGTTATAGGCACGGGATGTTACCCGAAGGAATATGGGGGGTTGTGATGTGAATTAGTTGTTAAATTTGATGGCTCTTATTATTTTGCACGCAATCCATTCACAGTTTGGGTCTTTCAGTAATTTTGGTTGTAATAAAATAAAATCTAACCCTGAATTCACTTACTTCAGGATGGATTTTTACTATGGATGATGCTACCATATCATTATGTTCTTGGACAAAAAATGCATTTCTAATTCAACTATGTTCTGAATGGTTAATAGCAATAATTTCAATATGGGATTCAAATCGTAACTCGCAAAGTTCAAAACTTGGATCGAAATGGGATTCGAATCGTGGATCGTAGATCCAAATGAGATTCAAATCGTAAATCGTAAATTACAAATTTTGAATCGAAACAGGATTCAAATTATAAATCGTAGATTTTTACTATATACATACATATATATATATATATATATATATATTGCATGCATATAATACATATTGATTTTTTTCAATGAAAATATACTACCGTTATGTTTTTTTACTTGTACATCACTAATGATATCACAAGATTGTGCGCATGCATGAGTACATTTTTTTTATTGTGTACTTAATGATGTAATAAATAACTGTTAGTAATTATTATCTATTCTTTTGTATGTTGTGTTATGTAACTGGTAGTTTTGTTTTCTTTTGCGAAAATTAATAATCATATATCATGTTAATTAGTTGCATTAGTAGCGAAAATAGATTCATATTGAATACTTAACACAAAATGAAATGCATACTACAAAAGATGGATATAAAGCAAGTCAAAACAACAAAATAAACCACAAACTCCTAATCATCCTCATTTCTAGCTCTTCCTTCACTATTATTTCCATCTTCATTTCCAACATTCATTTCATCAAGTTCATCATCAGTTGAGTAAGCATAGTCGGATTCTTCTTCATCATTTTCTTCGACTAGTATCGCATTTCCTTTTACTTTCACATTACTACCATTATATTGAGTGTTTCGTGGACCTAATCAATAATAGATACAACAAAATATTTCTTAAAACAAAATTGTAAACTTAATTAAGAAGTTATATAGTTTAAGTATCTTTAATTTAAAATTACCGTGTTTCCTTCTCTTTGGAATTTTTCGACTTGCCTCTCCTTCTTGAGTTTTAAAACACTCATGCACATCCATCCAACTAGTATCAATGGGTAGGGTCGGATCTTCTTGTTCGCATATCCATTCGTCCCACTATCTAAATCCGAAAGGCATATAGGATCAAGTCCATTTTTGCCTTTCTTTTTTCATGTCTAAGCTCAAGTTGAAGATTGTACTTTACAAAAACCAAAGCATTGAGTCTTTTTTGCTCTAAACGGTTGCGTCTTTTAGTATGAATCTGTAGTTGTACTTCAATATTAGAATGTTAAGATGGCCAAAAACTAAATTATATTACATCATTTATATTTATACCTAATCAAATGTACTCCATTACGCTCACAACCGGTAGAACTACATGTCAAACTTAAAAGTCTTATAGCAACTTTTCGCAACTCGGGGCACTCACCACCGTAAAGCTATTCATTTGGATCATTTATAAACGTTAGACACATATTACAAGTCATACAAAAAAGTTTATATGACATGTACAATGAATACATTTGAAAAAAAGATTGAGTATAAATCTTACCAGGTTGTTTGGTTGTGCGACTAGCAACGACCATTGCCCTTCCAAATTCGCCTTCTCCTAAGGAATAAATATCAAGTTGTCGGTCAATGATAGCTCTTTCTTTTTTGCTTTCAACCATTCTTTCAATTGTGTCATATAATCCTTTTTTCACCTCCATATCCATGGAATATCTATCATCATATCGATACTTCAGATTTAAAAACATTATGGCCGCATGCAAAGGCCTATGTAGTTGCGCATTCCATCTTTTGTCTATGATATCCCATAAATCCTTATATCTAGACTCAACATTATCAAAATTTTATGCAATTTTTTCTTTGGCTTGGTCCATAGCTTCATAAGTATAACCCATTGTGGGTTTTGCATCTCCATCCACTAATCGAAGTACCTTAACTAATGGAATAGTTTTTTTCAAACAATATTTTATGCCATCCCAAAATTCCTTTTTAGCTAAAATAATATCTTGAACCTCAATTCCCTCCATCTTTCTAGCAAATTGACAACCCTCTCATTCGCTAGAAGTAAATATTTTCTGCAATCTCCTACGGTTTTCCAACACACTTTTCAAAGTTAAATATTGTGCAGCAAATCTAGTGACCGCTGGCCTTATTAAGTCTCTCCCTTTTGTGTACTTTCTCATAAGTTTAAAAGCCAGCTATGTTTATAAATAAATTGACACTTTTTTTGCATTAATTCACAATTTCAGGATGAGTGGGCAAATCACCGATATCCATTAATACCAAATCTAGGCAATGAGCGGCACATAGAGAACAAAATAACTGCCTTTTTTCCCTCATCAATATTTCTCCTGCTTTTACATAGGCGGCCGCACTATCTGTGACCACTTGAACCACATTTTCTCCACCAACTTCTTCAACCATGGATTTGAGCATGCCAAAAATGTTTTTAGCATTTTTAACAGTTGATGAAGTGTCAATAGACTTCAAAAATACGGTTCCTTTAAAACTATTCACTAAAAAATTAGTGATGCTTCTATGCTTTCTATCGGTCCATCCATCTGACATAATTGTGCATCCTACAACAAAAAATATAGTAAATAATATTATAGATTATAAATGAAAAAGAAAAAAAATTGATATATTTTTAAAACACATACATTACCCCTCGTTTTCCCTTCTAGTTTGTATTTCTCCAACTTCTCTTTCACATTTTCCACTTCTTTCATCAAGTATGTATTTTGAATCTCATGATAGCTAGGAAATTTTAAACCTCTTCCATAAGATGCAATGTTATCCGATATGCTACTAAAGTATGGACTCTTCACTATGGATAAAGGTAATGCATTTGCATAAATCATACGACAAATTTTCAAACAAACACCCTCTCTATCTTCCTTCTTCCACATAGCATTTAATGTTTTTTGTTTTCTTAAACTAATGTTAGGCAATGCTCTTCCTTTTTTCTTCAATTCAATACAGTCGCAAGCTTTATTTTCATCTCCATCAAGTTCATCTGCCTCATCTTCATCATTTAATCTACTCTTTTTCAACAAATTTTTAAAAATTATGGCTACTTCCTCCGGTACATTAGTACATGTTTTCACATTATCAAATGTTTAAGCTAAGTGATGTTTAACTCTAAAAACACCTCCGCTTATCTCCTTTGAACAATAATTGCATCTATTAACTCTTTTGTTTCCTTCATTAACTGGTTTACAATGATCCCATGTAATATCTACTTCTGTAGGCATCTACAAACAATAAGAAAAAAAAGCAGCAAGCACATAAATATATTAGTAACTTTTCCATTTCAAATAAAGTACAAAATAATAGGTATGGAAACATACTGTACATGTACAACATCAGTGCATCAACAATTCAAACTAATATAAATTGCTAGCAGCAACATATTAAACAATTCAAACTAATAGTAATATATGTTACTTGCTGTCAGCTACACATTAAACAATTCAAACTAATATAGATTACTTGCTGGCAGCAACACATTAAACAATACGGCAAGTTGCTGCAATACATTACCTCACATCCCCACTTGCATGACATTCCCACAGTCCCACTTGCATGACACACACACAGATATATATATACATTAAATAACATGGCAAAGCTGCTTAAATTCTGAAATTACGCACACTGTTGTAACTAGTACTACTGTAGTTTTTGCTCAAATATGGCTCTGTGGCTAGAATATAACCATAATAAAATAAAAAACAATGCTAAAAATAGAAGTCAAAAGCTATAAAATCGAATATAGGTAGATAGCAGTGTTGTAGTACTAAGTTACCGTAGCAGCAGTTCACACATTACCATCTTATGCCCAGAAATTGCAAAAAGAATGAGAGAGAAAATTTGAAAGTGATGCATAAATTAGAAGAGAGAGTAAAAAAAGAATACCAAAAATTTAATTACCTCTCTCTGATGCTTTCACCGAGTTCTGATGCTTCCACCAAGTTTGATTCTGATGCTTTATCTTTTTTCTGCCTTGAATCTTTTTTGTTGAATGCTAGTTTCTGATCTTCATATTTATAATGCTCGAAATGGATTTTCTGGAGATTCTTCTTCAATTTACAACCTGTGCGATGCTTCAACTTCAAAATCATAATGATTTTTTCTCAATTTCGAAGAACTCATGTTTTGATTTTTAAGAAATTATTCAATTCGACTTTTTAAACTGAAATCGCGATTTGATTTAGGGCATAAATATTTTCGATCTACAAATAGATCGTACGATTTCTGAGAACTGCGATTCAAATTGAAAGTTGGATCGATGGGGCTGCGATTCGATTTGAATCGCGAGTTGGATCGTACGATTTTATGATTTTTGAAATCACTGCTTCACACTACTGAACCCATTGAAAATTTTAATTCATCCTCTATTATTAAAAAAATGTACACTAGAGATTTTGAAATGGAATCTAATATTGCCTACTACATCATTCTTCAACATGTTTCTACCTTTGAACTTTATTTGTTTTTCTCAAAATATAAAAATGAGTTTACATAGGCCTTAAACTCATTCCTACAAATGTTTTTGCACACATCTCTCTAGTTGGCTCTTTCATCAATTTGATCTACTATGTTTTTATTGAACATTGATTAATGATGCCAATGGGTTTCGATCCTAAATCTTCTAAATCAACAATCTAGAGCTTTACCACTATACCAATGACATTTACTAAGTCGTTCCTAAAACCTACACTGTCCATTGTAATTACTCCATTTTTAAGTAATCCTAATAAGAAACCGAAGTCGTCTAAGGTTGAGTTATCTTTGCTTAGTGTTGTAATTCTTTGGGTTGCTTTATACAAATTGGCTTGACTATCATAATGTCCATAATAGTCGGGGTAGGTTTCATCCAAATCAGGATATGTGTGTGTGTGTTATATAATAGATTTATTAACCAGTGATTTCAAAAATCGTACGATCCAACTCGCGATTCAAATCGAATCGCAGCCCTATCGATCCAACTTTCAATTTGAATCGCAGTTCTCAGAAATTGTACGATCTATTTGTAGATCAAAAATATTTATGCCCTAAATCTGATCGCGATTTCAGTTTAAAACGTCGAATTGAATATTTTCTTAAAAATCGAAACGTCAGTTCTTTGAAATTGGGAAAAAATCATTATGCTTTTGAAGTTGAAGCATCGCACAGGTTGGAAATTGAAGAAGAATCTCCAGAAAATCCATTTCGAGCATTATAAAATAAAGATCAGAAACTAGCATTCAACAAAAAAGATTCAAGGCAGAAATAAAAGACAAAGCACCAGAATCAAACTTGATGGAAGCATCAGACTCGGTGGAAGCATCAGAGAGAGGTAATTAGATTTTTGGTATTCTTTTTTTTACTCTCTTCTAACTTCTGCATCACTTTCGAATTTTTTTCTGTCTTTTTGCAATTTATGGGCGTAAGATGGTAATGTGTGAACTGCTGCTACGGTAATTTAGTACTACAGCACTGTTATCTACCTATATTCAACTTTATAGCTTTTGACTTCTATTTTCAGCTTTGTTTTTATTTTATTATGGCTATATTCTACACACAGAGCCATATTTGAGCGAAAACTGCAGCAATACTAGTTACTACAGTGTGTGTAATTTCAGAATTTAAGCAACTTTACCATATTGTTTAATGTATATATATGTGTGTCGTGCAAGTGGGACTGCGGGAATGTCATGCAAGTGGGGATGTGGGGTAATGTATTGCAACAACTTGCTGTATTGTTTAATGTGTTGCTGCCAGCAAGTAATATATATTAGTTTGAATTGTTTAATGTGTAGCTGACAGCAAGTAACATATATTACCATTAGTTTGAATTGTTTAATATGTTGCTGCCAGCAATTTATTAGTTTGAATTGTTGATGTACTGATGTTGTACATGTACAGTATGTTTCCATACCTATTATTTTGTACTTTATTTGAAATGGAAAAGTTACTGATATATTCATGTGCTTTTGCTTTTTTTCTTATTGTTTATAGATGCCTAGAGAAGTAGATATTACATGGGATCATTGTAAACCAGTTAATGAAGGAAACAAAAGAGTTAATAGATGCAATTATTGTTCAAAGGAGATAAGCGGAGGTGTTTTTAGAGTTAAACATCACTTAGCTCAAACATCTGATAATGTGAAAGCATGTACTAATGTACCGGAGGAAGTAGCCATAATTTTTAAAAATTTGTTGAAAAAGGGTAGATTAAATGTGAAGATGAGGCGGATGAAGTTGATGGAGATGAAAATAAAGCTTGTGATCGTAATGAATTGAAGAAGAAAGGAAGAGCATCGCCTAACATTAGTTTAAGAAGGAAGATAGGGAGGATGTTTGTTTGAAAATTTGTCGCCTGATTTATGCAAATGCATTACCTTTATCCATAGTGAAGAGTCCATACTTTAGTAGTATGGCGGATAGCATTGCATCTTATGGAAGAGGTTTAAAACTTCCTAGCTATCATGAGATACGGAATACATACTAGATGAAAGAAGTGGAAAATGTGAAAGAGAAGTTGGAGAAATACAAACTAGAATGGAAAACGACGGGTAATGTTTGTGTTTTAAAAATATATCAAAAAATATCTTTCTTTTTCATTCTATAATATATAATCTTATATTACTATATTTTTTGTTGTAGGATGCACAATTATGTCGGATGGATGGACCGATAGAAAGCATAGAAGCATCACTAATTTTTTAGTGAATAGTCCTAAAGGAACCGTATTTTTGAAGTCTATTGACACTTCATCAATTGTTAAAATTGTTGAAAACATTTTTGGCATGCTCAAATCCGTGGTTGAAGAAGTTGGTGGAGAAAATGTGGTTCAAGTGGTCACAGATAGTGTGGCTGCCTATGTAAAAGCAGGAGAAATGTTGATGAGGGAAAAAGGCAGTTATTTTGGTCTCCATGTGTCGCTCATTGCCTAGATTTGATATTAATGGATATCAGTGAGTTGCCCACTCATCTTGAAATTGTGAATTATGCAAAAAAAGTGACAAATTATTTATAAACATAGCTGGCTTTTAAATCTTATGAGAAAGTATACAAAAGGGAGAGACTTAAGAAGGCCAGCGGTCACTAGATTTGCAGCACAATATTTAACTTTGAAAAGTGTGTTGGAAAACTGCAGGAGATTGCGGAAAATGTTTACTTCTAGCGAATGGGAGGGTTGTCAATTTGCTAGAAATATGGAGGGAATTGAGGTTCAAGATATTATTTTAGCTAAAAAGGAATTTTGGGATGGCATAAATATTGTTTGGAAAAAACTATTTCATTAGTTAAGGTACTTCGATTAGTGGATGGAGATGCAAAACCCACAATGGATTATATTTATGAAGCTACGGACCAAACCAAAGAAAAAATTGCACAAAATTTTGATAATGTTGAGTCTAGATATAAGGATTTATGGGATATCATAGACAAAAGATGAAATGCGCAACTACATAGGCCTTTGCCTGCGGCCGGAATGTTTTTAAATCTGAAGTATCGATATGATGATAGATATTCCATGGATATGGAGGTGAAAAAAGGATTATATGACACAATTGAAAGAATGGTTGAAAGCAAAAAAGAAAGAGCTATCATTGACCGACAACTTGATATTTATTCCTTAGGAGAAGGCGGGTTTGGAAGGGCAATGGCCGTTGCTAGTCGCACAACCAAACCACCTGGTAAGATTTATACTCAATCTTTTTTTCAAATGTATTCATTGTACATGTCATATAAACATTTTTGTATGACTTGTAATATGTGTCTAACATTTATAAATGATCCAAATGAATAGCTTTATGGTGGGAGAGCTATGGTGGTGAGTGCCCCGAGTTGCAAAAAGTTGCTATAAGAGTTTTGAGTTTGACATGTAGTTCTATCGGTTGTGAGCGTAATTGGAGTATATTTGATCAGGTATAAATATAAATGATGTAATATAATTTAGTTTTTGACCATCTTAACATTCTAATATTGAAGTACAACTACAGATTCATACTAAAAGACGCAACCGTTTAGAGCAAAAAAGACTCAATGCTTTGGTTTTTGTAAAGCACAAGCTTCAACTTGAGCTTAGACATGAAAAAAGAAAGGCAAAAGATGGACTTGATCCTATATGCCTTTCGGATTTAGATAGTGACGATGAATGGATACGCGAACAAGAAGATCCGACCCTACCCATTGATACTAGTTGGATGGATGTGCATGAGTGTTTTAAAACTCAAGAAGGAGAGGCAAGTCGAAAAATATCAAAGAAAGGGAAACACGGTAATTTTAAATTAAAGATGCCTAAACTATATGACTTCTTAAATAAGTTTACAATTTTGTTTTAAGAAATATTTCGTTGTATCTATTATTGATTAGGTCCAAGAAACACTCAATATAAAGGTAGTAATGTGAAAGGAAAAGGAAAGACGATATTAGTTGAAGAAAATGATGAAGAAGAATCCGACTATGCTTACTCAACTGATAATGAACTTGATGAAATGGATGTTGGAAATGAAGATGGAAATAATAGTGAAGGAAGAGCCAGAGATGAGGATGATTAGGAGTTTTTTGTTTATTTTGTTGTTTAGAATTGCTTTAATCCATCTTTTGTAGTATGCATTTCATTTTGTGCTAAGTATTCAATATGAATCTATTTCGCTACTAATGCAACTAATTAACATGATATATGATTATTAATCTTCGCAAAAGAAAACAAAACTACTAGTTACATAACACAACATACAAAAGAATAGATAATGATTACTAACAATTGTTTATTACATCATTAAGTACACAGTACAAAAAATGTACTCATGCATACGCACAAACTTGTGATATCATTGGTGGCGTACAAGTAGAAAAAACATAACGGTAGTATATTTTCATTGAAAAAAATTAACATGTATTATATGCATGCAACATATATATATATATATACACACACACACACACACACACACACACATACATACACACACATATACACATATATATGTGTATATGTGTGTATATATATATGTATGTATGTATATGTATGTATGTATGTATGTATATAGTAAAAATCTACGATTTATAATTTGAATTCCGTTTCAATTCAAAAATATTAATTTACGATTTGAATCTCATTTGGATCTACGATCCACGATTCGAATCCCGTTTCGATCCAAGTTTTAAACTTTGCGATTTACGATTTGAATCCCATATTTAAATCATTGGTGTGAAGAAATGAATCATATAATCACTTAAATTAGAGTTCACCTATGTCCCTGGAAAAGTTGGTCGTTTTTTATGAGATTAGACCGTTTTTGTAACACTCATGATATCAGAATATCACATATGCCCACTGATGCGTAAGAATATAAAAATTACACGTTCCTAATAAAATTTAGTGTGTGATGACTTCGGTTAGTTACTTGTAAGACCCTTGGTTCAAGAATGGTTCATTACAGAACCTTCACAAAGCATTGATTCATGTACGCTAAGTGAATGTTCAAAGCCCCAAGCTACTTTTATTACATACTGATTTCTATGATGATGTTAAACTATAGTCAAGTTTTAATTAATTGCAAGAGCTATGGTGGCTTGATTCCAAAAGGGTAGCAGGCAATCACATTAGTGGTGTAGCCCAATTTTATTTTATTTTTGTTTCATAATATTGCAAAAAGTGTTGGGAACTGTTGGAAGTTCTTCCATGAAATTTCCAAAATATTTGTCATAATGAAGTGGTTCTGAAGAGATGACACTTGTATCTTACGTACAGCCAATGCACACCAAACAGACCATATAAATACACAATCAATCAAAGTAAACAAACATATCAAATTCTAAGTATTTCTTCTGGTTACAGTAAAGCATGATCCGTTATTAAACAAGTGATTTTTGATTTATGCAAGTAATCACAAAATGTACAAATAAACTCTATCTAAAAAGACTTGAGACTTGAGAGAAGGCTTTTATTGAATCCCGCGTGATTTGAAGTGGAAAACCTATGTAAAAAGACATTGCAACGAGTACAATTTTATTCACACTTTTAAAAGTGTGAACAAAACACTTTCCTCCTATTGGAGGAATTTGAAGGGTCACGTATGAGACCTTCTACATTCATCCAATAGAAGCCGGGTGTTTTGTTCATCCTTTGAAGAACAATGTGAACAAAATCACTATACGTTGCAACACCCAAATCAGACAAACAACACATTGACCCAACATCAAAAATTCAGTTGTACCAATCTACAAACGACAGAGAAAAAATTAAATGCATGTGAATAGATTTTTAAAGTGAATGTTCCATTCAGAATATCAATTTTTGAAACCCTATAAACCTAGTTCTGTAAATATTTAGTGGAAGGAGAAAGTTTGAGGGGCATACCAATTTATCGCCTCAGATGAAAGGGCAAATATCATTTGAAAGGGCAGTGATGGCTTGGATCGAGACGGGAAAAAATGTCAAGAATCAAGAGTTGTTCAAATTATATGGATTAAGTCGCTATATCCGAAAGAGGATAATAGCGGCAGCGATGGCTTGGATCGGGACGGGAAAAAACGTCGAAGAATCAGGAGTTGTTCAAATTATATGGATTAAGTCAGATATTCAAAAGAGGATAATAGCGGCGGATGGAATAATGCATCTAAGAGCATCTTCAACCCAACATTATTTTTGATGTAATATCAAACCACACCAGCAATTACAAAATGTCTTTTAAAATAAATTCTTCAATGCTAATGTAATTTCTAATTCTAAGATGACATTGTGAAGTGCAATGTCTAGTTTTGGACATTGCACATCACAATGTGAAGTATTAAATTTAAGTAATAATTAATAAATTTAATAAATTATTTTAATTGGTACGAATAACAGAATGACATGTGTGCAAACAATGATAATTTTTAACATTTGCATTGGAGAAAAATTGTAAATGTCATTGTCATTTATGCAAACATTGAATTAACATTGTCCACAATCTATTGACACATAGACTTTACATGACATTATCTGTGAAATGGGTTGGTGATGCTCTAAGATTTGAGAATAACAATTGTGAAGTAAGTAGAAAAAAAGCGTTGTTTCTTAGGTAAAGAAAAGAGACGTGGACAAACCAAATTGAATTTTACTAAAAAAAATTAGTGGGTGCGTCAGATTTCAGAGGTAAGGAAACTATACTCCCTATTAGTAGTATATTATAGATTTACTTGCGCCAACTGATCCAAACGTGGTCACTCTTCATAAACCAAGCTACATCTTCCAGTACACCCTCATAGGGCTGGTATAGACAATTCATGGAGTAGGTCTGAGAATTTTCCACTTATACTTAAAAGTGTAACGGCAAGCGCTTCGCCGCGTAATAATTTTTTTATAAAAATGATATTTGGTTCACACGTGCAAGAGATGATTTACACCAGATGTGAAACCAAAGGTGTTACAACCATACTAAAAAAAGAAATACGATGAATTTTCAATATTTTAACCACAAAAAAAAATATAATAATTTGATGGCTCGTATATTTTTTAAACATGTTTAGCTATTTGTTATGTTTAAGGGCATTTTGAATAGTTCACATTTACATCTAAAAAAAGTGTAACACCAAGGATGCTGCAATTATTATTAAAATTTTTAAATCACTACGAGCCAGGACAACCATTGATGATTTTTTAACTATTGTCTGAAAATGCAATCAAACAAGTAATCCCAAACCTCATCAACATATGTTCTCTTGGTCTGCGCACATGAACAAATCTTAGAACACCATTGTCCACAGTGTTATAAGCACCATTTCCAAATTTTGTTCCAATATCACCAACTGTGATGCCAGGCAGAGGATCATCGTAGCCGATAACCTGACAACGACATCAAAGAAAATTAGGGTGAAACGGTGGGAAAAAGAAATTCCATAAGTTATAATGGTCAAGATTATGGTGTACATGGAATTTCTTTCTCACTTTGCTTGAGTAAGGGTAGGATTATTAACGACAAACTTGTCGGTTTTCGGATTAGAAGTTGCAGTGGTTTCAAGTCCTTGAACATTAGAACTATGACCAAGCTAAGTCAGTTACCCGCTTCTTCTGCTGCTCATCGGTACCTTGACCTTTAATAGCAGGAATGAACATACCCTGTTCAAACCAAATTGTTGCACAATTTTGATGCATAAAAGAGATGGGCACAAAGATGTATGCATGGACAAAGGATAAACATAAAAGTATGATATAGAAATATAAATAAAAAGTAAACATTCTGGGAAGCCCGACTATTCAATCTGCAGCACTGTTACAAGCAGATGGGGAGGGTATCATAAGAATGGAAAGGTACATAAGTATTAACCCAATGTAAATCAAGACAAGAAAGCTCATCAAACAAAGTACCTTATCATCCATGCTTCCTCTTCTGTAGCAGCAAATTGGAGTCCATGTCAAAATACGTAAGCAAAATAGCCAAAGTTTTCAAAGTGTATATGACCTTTTCACCTAGAAGTGGTAGCAACCCAGGTTTATCCGTATATAGCAGTCTTAATGAATGTGTGTTAATATGATACGCTATGGTTATATAATCCTAAGTCAGCCAGACCATGTTCCCATTTTCCCCATCCTCATTACAAGAGCCCAATAATCTAAATCTAGCCATTTTTATCGTAAAAATAATTCAAACCCTTAATAACACATATTTGAATTCATAAAATATATTGTCATAAACTTCTCAACTAAAATTACACCAGTACTACAAGAATAAATTTGGCCAAAAGAGTTCTCCGAGCAACGTGTGAACATATTGGATACTGTGTATGCCAAATTAGTAAAGCATAACTATTAAAACTTTTGATCAAAATTAATACGTTTGTTTTGGCACAGTACAGTCATGCCCATATGACGTGCAATATAAAGCTCTACATGAATTGCACCTCATGAAGTGTAAAAAAAATGAAAAAGTGAGAATCCTAGCATACTCAACAATTTAAAATAGCAAGTGTATCTTCGTCACATTCTTGTTTCATATGATTGTACCTATAAAGTATTACTAACATAACGACAGATGGGACACTGAGTTATACCTTGGATACTACAAAAATATTATCAAAATACCAATGTTTTCAAACAAGTTTGCGTCGGTCACTTTAGACACTTCATACACGTCAAGAGGGTGTCCACTGATTTGGTCAGTTGGGGGTAAACGGATCAAATTTTGCGGTTGGCGTTGAATACCAGCACTAATTAATAACAGTGATTAATTCTTAATTCCCTTTATAACTATTACATTATCCTCTTTTCAACCATACAACCATACATTTAAACAAATAATTAATACTCTTCAACAATTAATCTCATTTCAAATGCCCCTTTCAAATGTCTCTTTCGTAACACAAAAAACACTCGTCTTTCGCAAACCATTCTCCTTCCGTGTCTATGTACTCCTTTCGTTCCGCAAATGAACGTATCCTATGTATAAACATTGTCATATCTTAATTTACATGTGAAACGCAATGCATTAATTTGTTTCCATGCATGACATGAGCAGCCTTTCTCAAGGTATTATTGAACATTTCTTTTGAACGAAGCGTTGGCATATTTTACTTGCTGAACTTCTAGATTAGTTCTATTAACACTCCATTATTTTCCTTATATACCTCAATAAAATAATAAAATTTTAGTTTCAATTATACCACTCTATAGAATTAAGTGTTGGAACTGAGTCAGCTTAATTCTAGTGGAAGAAATTTGTGAATTTCAAATTTTTTTTCATGTTGGATATATATTGGGCTTATGAAGCCTAAATTATTTAGAATATTTTTAAATTTCTTTTAAATAAAATCGTTATTTTGTTTAAAATTATAATATAGTTTTATATTATATAATTAATGTTATATTATACACACACACATGTGTATCATATACACACACATATATATATATATATATATATATGTGTGTGTGTGCATGTGTCACATAGCAATCCGTGCAAGACATAACAAACCGACGTATAAGTGTTGGGATTTACACCACAACAGACATGTTAGCTTATTTAGTATACAAATATATCGTCCAAATGTATATTTATATACTTAAATTTATGTATTCAAAACATTACAAATATATATATATATATATATATATATATATATATATATTATTTTGAAATTATTTATAAATACATAAATGAATATATTTATATAAAGTATATAATATATATGTATATACGTATGTATATGTATATGTTTGAAATTACAAAAAAAAATATTAAAAAAATATTTATTTATTTTATTGAAAATTCAAAATCAAAATCAATTTTTATTATTATAAATAAATAAACGTATATAATAGATATTTGTATATCTTATAAATAATTTAATAATGTATATATAAGTATACTTAAATGAAATATATACATGTATAAAGCATATAAAATAAATACATGCCTATTATATAGCTCAAGGTAAAAGTTGGTTTTTGTTTTTTTTTTAAATTTTGAATATTTATATATATATATATTAATTTTCATAGGAAATTAATAAAAATATATTTAAGAAAAAAATTTCAAATTAAAAAATTTTAGCAAAATTTCGAAGATATTTTAATATTTTATTTATATATTTTATAATAAATAGATTTTAAAATCAATTATTAATTTCGGCTATGATTTAAATATTTAAATTATATAAAAAAAATTATTTGTCAAAAGTGATATTTGATGTAAATTTAATTTTATAAAATTTAGAACATATTTTATATGATATATATATAGATATTATTTATTTATAGAAATAAATGATATTTAAATAATATTTAAAAATAAATAAATATATCTATAAAATTGTTTTAATTATGTCGAAAGTCCATTAAGTATAAAATTATTTGTATAAAATTTTAAAACTATATTTTGTATACTATAAGAATTAATATTTGAATAATGAAGCAAGTATAACTGAATAATGTATATTGATTAATTTGAATAAAAAATCAATTTTTTAATTTTGAGCCGTGATTATCAAAGAAATATACATAAAAAAATTATTATATACAACTGTGTAAACAAACAACAATTATGAATGTGATGGTATATCGATATAATAAAATCATCACCTAACTAATAAATAATATATGATATATAAAATATTTAAATATTATTATATAATTGTAAATTGGAAAATTACCTTATCTCTAAAACCTATTAGTACACCTTGAAATGATGAGATCAATTTCTTGAACTAGTTTTCAATCCAGCAAGGTGCTAGCTCCTGAACTGATGACCATCAGCTATTGAATAGCAACTATTTTATTTGATTTGAGATTTAGAAATGGATGGTAAGATGAAGAATAATTTTAGTTGGAAATAAATGATGATGGAGGATCTCTCAAGTGGTGAATGAGTGAGGGTGATGATGTTTATATAGAGGAGAGAATAGAGAGATAAGTTAGGATCTAGATCGTCTTTTTTCTCTTACCCATTTTCTCTCCCTTATCCATCCAAACCAAGCCCCCTTATTGCCATCATACGGCCGCACCCCATCATGCTCTATCATGGACGAACACACCGGCCCCCATGTGGGCTTCAAACCTATTTAAAGCCCGAACAAATTATGTTGCATTTTAATTAATTTAAACGTGTATCGATATCATATATCGATTGATATATTCATAATTATTATAAACATATATTTAATAATATGTGTTCATCAAATAAATATAAAATTTTATAATTTATATTTTATAAGTATTAATTAGTTTAATTAATTTATAACAATCAAAAATTAATTAAATCGTTTGGTCAAAGGAGTATTCAAAGTTTCGGTTGTGTGACCGACCAGGTGTAAATTTGGTCAATGATTAATATCGAACTATTCGAATATAAATGTTCACACGTCACTTAGCCGATGGTGTGACATTTTGGCCAAATTTATAACTTACTTGGTTTTGGTAAAATTTAAAATTACTTTGTTAAGCGTTACCCGATTGTGACTATTATTTACACCAATTCTCTTCGTCAAAACTATATCACTTCAGACTTATGGAATTTGGTAATGGCTAATATTCCAATATCATCCATATTTAACTCTATAGTCCAAACACAAAGTCTTTGGTTCAATAATAAAAATTATTATTAACCGAACTACTTGGGCCAGAGATTTTGACTTTGAGTTGACCGTGATACTAATCCCATATAACTGAGGAGATGAATCCTCTCTTGAATAGTATTTCACTTTCAATACTTCCACTCGACCCAAATATAGTCACCCGATGGACATCACGATATGATTTGACTATAATTAAAGTGGAGCTTTCATATTGAAGGTCAACAGAATTCTCAAGTCGAGAGAACGGTGAAATTAGTCACATCGATACTTTATGTTTGATCTTGGTTATATTAACCAACTGAAAAATATCGAATGAGTCATTCCACGGTTATCCAATAACTATCAGTACGTAACCCCTTGATGCCCCCAGCAGACATAAGTAATGCACTGCCCAACATTTGAAGAGCGATACGTACTCTAGTTCAACAGATACATCGACATCCAATCTCAATGCATCTTAACTAGGAATATTTAAAATGATGTGTTTATTATATTGTCATATAGTACTCATGGTTACAACTATTTTTAATTATTGTCACAGACACACCACTTATGGATTTTTTATTAAATATATTTCAATTAGATATTTAATTATTTATAACACATTATAATAAATATATAACAGAAAGAAAAACACTTTTATTATGAACGAGAATTGCTTACAGAGTTAATTAGTTTATAATAAATTACAGAATTTCCCTTATGCCATACCCCTAACTCTATCAACTTCCCATTTGCACTTGTGGCCAATTATAGAATCTCAATCTCATCCCTTTAATTAGCTTCTCGAGTGTCGATCGAGCTAGACCCTAGTAAATGGATCTACTATGTTGTCCTTGGTATCTACCCTTTGTATCATAATATCTTTCTTCTCAATGAATTCTCTAATGAGGTGGACCTTCTGAAAAATATGTCGTGGCTTCTTCTGTAGTCTGGGTTCCTTTACAATCTAAATCGCCACATTGTTATCACAGAACAATGCCATAGGATTCTCTATATTGGGAATCACTCCAATCACTCAAAAACTTGCACTTCCATACCGCCTCTTTAGTTGCTTCATTAAGGGTGATGTATTCGGCCTCATCATCGAATCATCTACTGTCTCTTATTTGGAACTTTTCCAACTGACGGTTCCGCGGTTAAGTGTAAAGACATTATCGAATACTGACTTACTATCATCTATATTACTTTGAAAGCTAGAGTCCATATACCACTTTATAAGGAGGTATCCATTCCCGTAAATTAGGAACAACTCCTAAGTATTTCTTAAATACTTTAGTATACATTTAGGGTCATTCAATGTTTTTCTCCAGGATTAGATTGGTATTGGCTTAAGCATCCTAACGCGTTGCCACATCCAGTCTAGTACATAGCATAGCATAAATAATGGATTAAATGTTTGAAGCATATGGGATCCTTTTCATATGCTCTTTCTCTCCATCGGTATGGGGAGCATCCTTCTTAGAAAGGACGATTCCAAGAAATGTTGGAACGTTTCCACATTTGGAATTCTCCATAACGAACCTTTTCAATATGATATCTAAGGGATTGAGATAATCCCAACAGACTCTTAGATCTATCTTTATAGATCTTTATACCTAGTATATGGGCTGCTTCTCCTAAATATCCATGGAGAAGTTCTTGGAAAGCAAAGCTTTCACTGATTTCGATAACGAAATGTCATTGTCATTCAATAATAGATCGTCAACATATAACAGTAAGAATACGACAGCATTGCCCAGTTCCTTTCTGTATACACATGCTTCCTCTGTATTTTGATAAAATCCAAACCATTTGATTACCTTATCAAACCATTTGTTCCAACTTCTTGAAGCTTGTTTAAGTCCATAAATGGACTTGACAACTAGCAAGCCCTACCCTCACTCCCACTAACCACAAAACCCTCGGACTATGACATATAGATGGTTTATTGTAAATCACCATTTAGAAATGTCATCTTTACATTTATTTGCCATATTTCATAATCATTGAATGTGGAAATGACTAGCATAATCTGAATGGACTTAAGCATGGCTATGGGCTTAAAGGTCTCGTCATAATCAATACCTTAAATTTGACGAAATCCTTTCGCGACTAACCTTACCTTATAAGTCTCTACTTCCCCATCTGCATTTAGTTTTTTCTTAAAAATCCATTTGCAACCAATGAGGTTTATCCCTTTGGGTACGTCCGACAAAGTCCATACTTTGTTTTCTTACATGGAAGCCAGATTGTAGAGTCTTTACTCTGCAGTGCTTGTTGGAAAGATAGAGGAGCGTCTTCATCTAAGACATAGTCCTCTTTCTCGCCATCCATGAGAAAACCATAGTATCTTTCTGATGCATGAGATTCCTTACTAGACCTTCTAATAGGTTGCGTGTTTTCATATATGGGTGAACTTGGTTCTCCCACTAGTTCGGCCTTTGTGTTAACTTCTTGGATCTCATCCAAGTTCATAACTTTGCTGTTAATTTCCTTTGATAGAAATTCCTTTTCTAAAAATGCATCGTGTTGAGAAACAATAACCTTTTTTCCTCGGTATTGTAGAAAGTATATCCCGTTGAGTTTTTGGGATAACTTATAAATTTACACACTACCGATCTTGCCACTAGTTTATTCGGACCAACGTTCTTAACATATGTCGAACAACCCAAACCTTCAAATACTTAAGTTTGGGTTTCTTACCATACCACATCTCATATGGTGTTGTAGGAATAGATTTAATGGGCAACAAGTTCAGCATATGTGATGCGGTTTCTAGCGCATATCCTCGATAGTACAGAGGTAACTCGGCCTTACTCATCATGGAACAAACCATATCTAATAGGGTTAGGTTCCTTCATTCTAAACACCATTGTGTTACAGAGTATAGGGTGGGGTAATTTGAGAGATAATCTCATTATCTTTTAAGTATTGTTGGAATTCCTATCTAATATACCCACCTCCTTAATATGATCAAAGAATCTTAATCTTACGGCCCATTTTGTTTTCTACTACATTTTTATATTCAACAAATTTCTCATAGACATCAGATTTGTTCTTCGTAAGATACATATATCCTTTCTTGGGAAAAGCCAGCCGGTTTTATAGTGGGTCGTGCCACTATGTATATAAATAAACAACGGGCATTCTGTACATGCACAGAATAGTTATAGTCTGGTTTTATAGTGGCCTGACCACTTAGAACAAGAATAAAGAGAAAACACAGGAGCTAGACATATATACTAGACTACTCGGAAGGGCAAATGCCCCCCTTGTCATGACTGATATCAACATCAGTACTAGGACCAATAACATGCTGAACTATAGAAAAATACATAGCCAGATTCGAATCAAAAGACCTCGAGATAGGTAAGTAGAGATAAATCTGGTCCCATGTATGGTCTAAGAATTGCCACCAATTCCTGGCACCATCAATCCCAGTAGTCGACAAAGAAAGACCATCACGATCAACATGATACACTAACCTCCTAGTCTCATCGGGACCACCAAGGAACATGTGATAACTATGCATCTGCAGGTTATACCTCATTTCTGATGCCTCGTGAATCCATGAACTCTTCTTAGGTTCCCAAATAACAACATTGGAATCACTAGCTGCATGCGAATCACTTTCTGTCTCCACAACGGGAGAAGCAGAAACAACAGGAGAGGGAGGCGGAACACTAACCTTGGGAACCCATTTCATTTCCATCCTAGGGAGGGGAATCTTTTCAGAAGGAGATAAAGGAGCATTCCTATTACATTTCTCCATAGTATGTCCAAATGAATGACAGATAGTACATATGTCAGGCTTCCAACTGTAGGTAACATTTATTTCCACCTCGTGACCTTCCATGATTCTTACTTTCAATATCGACGGTAGAGGATTCTCTGCGGTAATTTAAATCAAAGCCCTAGCAAATAAAAGTTTCTTGCATGCAACGGTATTAGCATCAAAGCATTTGAAAACTCCAATAAGGCTCGCTAGCCAATTCAGACCAATGAGAGGCTAAAAGACTGAAGGTATATTGGAGAACGTGGCCCAAATCAGACTAGAAATAATCTACTCTCTAACACTGTCAATACCAACACTCCAAGGAGTTACAATAAAGGGTTTCCCTTTGATAATGAGAGGACTATATCAAGCGCTATAAGTCTGTCTTCCTTTGAACTAAATTTATAAAAGAAAAAGGAATTTAAGAATTGGACATGAAGCGAACCTTTCAGTTTCCACGCTCGCCTACAGTGCTCATGAACAACCAAGTAAGATGATGTAGCATCTAGGAAAAAACCAACCAAGTGGTTAGACCAATGACTCTATGCCTCCCGAAGAACAGCAGGTGGAATCACATTAATACCATCAATGACCTGAGTGCTGAATAGCTGCGAGGAGTACGCACCGACATTCTGCGGCAAAGCCTTGAATAAAGACGACCAAGCTAGTTTGGCAACATTATTAGCAGCGGTAACACAGCATCCAGTTGAACCATTACTAATAGGAAGATCACAAGCTTCGTGTAATTGCAAAGGAGCAGAATCTGACTGCAAATTAACACACCCATTCGAACCTGTCTGAGAAACATTCATATCGGAAGTCAACCCCTCAATATTAACTCCGACAGAGGCCAACTTCTCATTAACACAACCATTCGAATAGTTCACATCAGAAATAGAACCCACGGCATTAAATCCGACTGTGTCAGGTGATACCACTCGTAACCCAATTCTCAAATGATCAGAACCAACAACTCATGAACCAATATTGCATTCCTCATTCACCCAATTGCCAACATTCTATACCAAATGCGAAATAGGAGAAGATGCATTAACATTGGCAATACCTGACACAAGGATAACATCATCCATAGAAGCCGCTAGGTTAGCAGCCAGCGTGGAAAGGGCGCAAGGAGAAATAGCGATAGGAGGCACATATAAAGGCGGTGACGAAGGCGTCACTGGGAAATTCGAAGCAGAATGGTGCGTTTCCAAGATGGAGAACGTACGGCCAGATCTGGTCTGAGAAGAAAGACTAGACGATGCGGCGAGCCTAAGCTTATCCTTGCGATTCTTGGCCATCAAAGGAAAGTCGATGCGAAGGGGATAAGTATGAAGCTGACGAAGTGATGGAAGAGAGAGAGAGAGAGAGAGAGGAAAGGGGGAGGAAGAAAGATCACCGATGGAAGAAGGAGGCCATTATGTATAAAATTTTAAAGGTTAATATCGTACATATATCCTAGTTATAAGTGAAGGTAACAAAGTAAGAACTATTATCTTTGGTGATTACAGGCATGAGGCCACATACATCATTATGCACCAACCTTAAGAGTTCATCTACTCTTTCATTGCTCCCACTAAATGGATGCTTGGTCATTTTACCTTTGAGACATGACTCACATGTGTCAAATGATTCAGAATCAAGTGGTAGGGGAAAACCTTTGCCTTTCAATTTTTGTAATCGTTTCTCACTAACATGACTAAGCCTACAATGCTAAAGATAAGTATTATTTATATTATTAAAGAATTATTCACAAACACACATAATTAATATTGATCGCCTAGATGCCATTTTCAAGAACACCTTCACAGACTTTATTTCCATTCAAACTATTGTTCATTAATTTATTTTTTTGAAAATGGGTTCATTTATTGAATAAACAAATATTCTTGAAGTACATGCATAAATACGAATACATTAAATACACTTATACGCTATACCTTTCAAACACAAACCCATTATCCACCAAAGACTACCAGTACAACCCAATAACTTTTTAAAAGAAAAAAATACCTAATATCTAAAATAATGTGAAACCAAACAAGTCTTCGTACTATCTTGGGTCAAAAACTAGATTCCTTTGCCGCAACGACTCCGTGTATTCCATGTCATGCTCACAAGAAAGAAGCTTTATTCGTTGTCCAGCATCCCAAATGAAAAAACTTGAATTTCTCCTCATCCTGATGTGATGGATCATCGATAAATGCTGCCGTCGAAGTCAACTTGCGGCATCGTCTTTTACAGTGGAACCATCAACCAGTTTCTGTATCACCAATTGATGGCACCTACCATTCAAAGTGTAAATAGAAAATTGTCACTAAAGGAGTAGATGTTCTTATGGTGTTCACAAAATGCACAACATCAATCATGTGCACATGATACACGTCGATCTGTACTTGGTTAGCTATCCGACAAACCCACAAAAGAGAGTATGGGAGCAACTAGGAGTTTGAATGCATTGTAGGCAACATTCATCCCCCACGTATTCCACGAAACAAACTTCATGTAATATTCACAGAACTTCTTGTTCGTCTTTTAATAGGAGCTATACTTGATATAGGAATATTTTTTCCATGCTTTTGAACATATGCAGAATTTGTAGTGTTCATATTGGAGGCATCTATATTTTATGTTGTGTTTGGAATTTCTTGAATTTGTTCTACCGCATTCTCTATGAATTATTATTAGGAATCACCAAAATAATCATCTATGACATCAAAATCCTCTGAACTAGAACTTTCACTGTTTACATCTTCAATAACCATACAACCTTGTTCTGAGACCTTAGGACTTTCATGTGTAGGGACTGTTGGTGAACCCCGAACTTATTCTGACTTCAACTTTGGAAGTGATGCAGACAACATTATAGGCGTGTCTTCTTTCTAGAAGCAATCAAACGGACTGTGCAGTGGAATTTCAGGAGCTCGTTTTGTATTTTTAAGTTGTTATATTGGTTCCTTCCTTTTATTCCTACAAGTATTCACCTCATGTTGAGGAACTGCTGTGTTAACCGCACTTATTTGGTCTGATGCCGAGGAACCATCCACACTGTTGGATGCAGTCACTTTATTTTTTGCCTTTTTTGAATGTAGTATGATATTCATCCCTTGTTGTACTATGTTGCTGTGTTGTATTTTGTACCATCTGTGTAGAATTAGATGTATAATCCCCGTTAGTCTGTTATGTACCTTTTGTTTGTGCTCCTTATTTGTCCTCCTGATGTGCAGTTGTTGTATGCCGCTTTTGTTGCCAAATTTTTTGAGAAACAGTGGTACAATTTCCAGTGTTATGACCATATACATTGCAATTTTCATATGGTATTGGTTTATACTCATAAGATACCTGAATGTCTAACTCCTCCCTATTATAGTTTAAACTATGTACTATTTAAGGATATGTAAAGTTAACATCAATTTCAAGTAGAATTCGTGCATAATTTAGTAGGGTCTCCTACACTCTGTTCGTATCCATTTGAATAGGCTTGCCAAGTGTAAATGCAATTCTGCTTATTGCGTCCTTACTCTACATCTCTAAGCTCAAATCGTGTAGTTTAATCCAAATTGGAACCTATGAAAAATAGTCTCTAGTGAACTTCATTCCATGCATCCATTATTTCATTATAACTATCTTAGAGTTGGAAATATAAGGCCCAGCCTTAATTATGCAACTAATATCCTCTTCTTTCTCAAATCTGGTTACAATAGAATCGCTCGGTTTGTAATAAATATCAAACATTCCAAAGGCTTTCCATACTTTTTCCATTTAATCTATGAAATGTTTGTACAAAGGTCAACTACCAAGAATGTATGCTATCAATGAATTCTTCCATTCATTCATTGCAATACTATCATTGTTTTTTGGAATAAAAAATAAGGATTTACCATTTTTCAGTAGAGGTTGAAAAAACCGCAAATCCACATCAGTCAAGTCTTCCTCCAGAGATGCTGACCTTTTAACCACCTCTGCCCAAGGCCTCATCCAAGTAGTTGGTTTACAAATGTGCTGCGGATCGGGTGGTTTGGGTGGGATCTCGGTGGATGAATTTGTTGCCCATTTAGAATGCTTGGCCATCTCAGCCCTTTTTTTAGATCCAGACGGGATTGAATCCAATGATGTAGAAGGGAGTTGTTCATCTGTAACTGTTTCCATTTGTTAGGCCTTGTCCGCCATTAATTGTGTATACTCCCTTTCCAAGTGTTAACTATTTCCATTGTTTGTCTGTAACTCTCTATCTTATGTTTATAACATTATTTGCACAATGAAATATATACCTTATCTCAGACAATCTAGAAATAGAAATAATCTCAAAAATAAAGTCTTTTATAAAATAGCACTTATTTAATATCAATACTACTCCATTAGGCAAACATAAATGATAATCTTCTACTATAGCAACCTAGAGCATCATCTCTCCTTTTTTCCATGCGATGCCAGTTCCTAAGCCCTATAATGAATTGCATATATGAGTCCTAAATCCGGTATCTAAGACCCAAGATATTTTAATGATTACAAATCAATTTTGAATCATAAATGTACCTGATGAAGATATAGAACTATTCTACTTTCTTTCTCTAATAATCTTTATGTAATCAGGACTGTTCCTTTTCTAATGAACTTTCTTATGGCAATGGTGAAATTCACCCTTGTCATCGGTCTTCTTACTTTTCTTGTTCTTTTTACCTTCTCTTTTTTGTTTCATTGAAACTTTTGAAGATGATGCACTACCTTAATAGCAAGTACAATCTCTTGATCCTTACACTACGCCATAAATGGCCTACTGCAACACAAAAAAAATGTTGGCTCAGGCCCGAAAAATGTTGCCATAGGTCTATGGCAACACTTTTAGGGTGATGCAATTTTTGTCGTTGCCTTAGACCTCAAAGGCAACATTTTGACTATCTAAGGCAACATAAGTAATATTGTTGCAATAGAACCCTATTTGGATCTATGGCAACACCCATAGGTATCTGTAGCAACATTCCAAAATGTTGCTATAGATATGAACTTTTTGAATTTGTGGGGCCCACAATATAGAGCATATTTAATTTTTTAATAAAAATAAATATTTATTTAATAAAATGCTATTGCACAGAATTTGATATTTAAACAGTAATTTATTTAAATAAATATTTTATTTCAACATTTGAAATAGTACAAATTCCTGACTCCACTATTTTACAATTCAATGATATATAACACTGATATTCACATATACAGATATTCCTCACTACATCACTCAGTTCACTCATTACATATGCAGTTTCAATTTATACAAACACCGACACTGACAAATATATGCCGAGCCGAAGGCGAGCCGAGAAGCGGGTCCGGGCGCAGCGCCGGCGGGGGTCCGGGGCACCGCAGTCCCGGCGGGGATCGACCTGTCTAAGTGGGCACCGCCCGATTCATCCGATTTCGAAAGATCGAGCCTTCTTTGAAACCTGTCTTCAAGCTCATGCACATTTGATTTGACTCTGTCTTCAAGCTTATATCCAGCTGTCCAGTCTTTAATACCTGTCACATATAATTCAAAAGCAGTAATCTGGAAAATAATATTTAACTCGAACAGAAAATGAAAATATTTTTGTTATATTATTTGCCTCAGGTATTTGGGTTGTTTCTTTTCATAAGTGCATAAGCCAAACATGAATGCAACACATGGATACAAGGCAGTATGGAAGACAGCAAGCAACAGTTCAAGCAAAAATGCACAAAGGAGAAGCCAAGTGCACAAAGTAGTACTCAACACAGCAAGCAACATAACATGACCAAGAAATGCATGTACATGGATGAACATACATGCATCATAAGGCTTGGTACAAGAAACTACTCAAGTGCAACTACTCAAGTGCAAGTTCATACTCAAGTGCAGCCAGATATGTAGACAAGCCAAAAAAACGGACACGGCACAAGGTCAAACCCGAGTCATCGACTGGATTCAACTCAAGGCCAAGCAA
Organism: Allium fistulosum; assembly: GCA_030737815.1. NCBI lineage: Eukaryota > Viridiplantae > Streptophyta > Magnoliopsida > Asparagales > Amaryllidaceae > Allium > Allium fistulosum. Next base: position 868,951,609 of record CM060904.1, on the reverse strand, counting down.
CCAACAAAACAAACAAGAACCAGGTTCAGCAAAATATAGACAAGCCAGTGCAAGAAACACAGCAGTACACATAGGCAGCCCATCAAGCAAAAACAGTGAATGCATCAGGCATGTACAAGAGAAACCTAGGCAGTAACATGATATACAGAGGACTTGGAGCATCAGTTCATGTTAAAGAACAAGGTTAGCATGGTACCAGTTCAGTCCAGACCAAGCAAAACCAACAAAGCTCAACACACATATGTTTGTATTCATCATTGCAATCCAACATACCAGATTTCTCAAAGTCCAACATAAAGATTAAACACGAGATTATAGGAAATAAAGCCTATAAATAAATCCCAATTCATCATCGGCAAAAGCGTGCGAGTGTAACCAAAATCAAGAATATTCAAGTAAACCAGAAGGCAGAAAACATACCAAATAATATCACATCGCACCCGACGACGAAGTCAAAGCAATTCGAGCAATCAATCAAGGAGAACGAAGGAGCAAGCTACCAGGAACGTTTCTCACACTAGATTCGATCAATCAGAGCATCAAAGCAACTGGAATCGCATGCCCTAGTTTTCACCGAAACCAATTCGACTACCCCCTGCCACTCTGACATCAGGCCCCAACCATGAAATTGCGACCAAATCAGCAACCATCGCAATCCCACAGCCTTACCTCGAATCACCAGAATCGCCAAAAACCTGAACAAAATCGCAAATCCGGAAGTAGTGAGGAAAACTGACGCGAGGCGAAAGAAAATAACGGAAATTGATATGGCCGACAAGGGATAAAATCAAAGCCAGTTATTCTCCAGATCGAAGAAACAAGGAGGAGCGACGTCATTTTTTTTAAAGTCGGAGGAATAAAAATTAGGGATTGGAAAATTGGGGGTGAGAAACGAAAGCGGATGAGTGAAAAGTAAAGCGGGAAATGGAAATTGGTAAGGTGTGGATCGATGGTGTGAATCGAGGGTTGAGATTTTGTTTTAAATGGTGGTGTGGATCGCTGAGGTGTAATTTTTTTTTAATTTTTTAATCTGATAACATCTATGGAAACACTATATAAAAATGTTGCATCGTGTTACACTTGTTTAGCTAGAGCAACACATTTCTATGGCTAAGGTAACACCAAAAATACAACGTTGCAGTAGGACCAAAATTCTATAGCTATCGCAACATTTTAGCTGGCAACACCTTGCAAAAATGTTGCAGAAGGTCATTTATGGCGTAGTGTTAGATGCAGACTCGACTGACCTTAACATATTGAGGAGCTCCAAGAGATTCATATTTAATTGATTCACATTATAATTCAGTATGAACAGTTCATACTGAGGAGTAACAGACTTAAAGATTAAATCAACTTGTAATTCATTGCTTATCTATACGTCTAATTACAAAAGACAGGCTTATATAACCCTTCATCATCAACATGTGATTGTCCACTTTCTGTCCTTTCGTTATTTTGGTATTGAACAACTTCTTTGTGAGTTCGTGCCTTGCGAGACGTGACCGTTCACCAAACAGGGCTTTAAGACTATCAAATATCTCATGGATAAATTTATTTTCATGCTGCTTCTGCAATGGCTTGTCTAACCTAGACACGGTATGAAAACTTGGGCGGTCTCTAGGTCTGAAACCCACTTTTCATAAGCAATTCTTAGTTCGGTGTCCGCATCATCAACACGTTGTTGTTTAGGTTTGCATATAATAGCCGACCATAAATGCTCGTAAGTCAATGCTATTTTTATTGCACTTAGCCAATTGGTATAGTTCGGTAAGCTTATCATTATCAGAAAACAGTTTTGGACTTGACATTTTCTTCAATTTCTAACTGGTGGATTATTAGGACAATACCATAGTAGATGTTCTTATAATATTAGTAAGTTATCTTTCATTTTACTAGTATGCTCCCACTTATCTTTTATGTTTCACTAAATCCTAAGTCGAAACATAGAAGTCTTTCGACTTCACTAGTCAGTGTTAGGACTCATCCATCTTAGAATTCTGACCTTGAATTTTCTCAACAAGTCATAGCTCTACAGACGATGAATAACTCCTTATCGGTTGTATCATATACAGCCCTTAACTCTTGGTACCTTGTCATAATTTCACTTTGACCTTGAGTTTGCTCAACAAATCGAAGCGAAATTATTCACTCGTACCTACCATATCACGACGACCTAAGTATAGTATATATAACTTGAGTTTGCTCAACAAATACACATAGTTATCTTACCTTGTTTATTCAATATATTAATAATACTACACATAACATGCCTATGTTGAGTTTGCTGAACAACTAAGGAGTATGTAAGTAATTTATTAATATATATATGGTAGAGGACAATATTATATTGAAGATTCATAATCTTCAATTTATTATATTGAGTGATATTGACTTATAAAACAATGTATTTCTTATGAAATAACCTCGTAACTCAAATGTCGGACACATTGGAAATCACGGTATGCATACATTTATGTATGTATTTATTCCTTAAGTCTATTTAAGATTTCTTAATGTTTTGCCTTTAATTTATACATTTATATTTTATAAGTTTTATTATTATATAACTTTTATATTTCATATTACTTATATAATATGTATAATATTATATTAACTAAATCTTATTTAATTAATTTTAATTAATTAACATTTTAATTAATTTCATATTATCTTAATATGACATTTAAATTAAATATTTATTATATACTATAACCTTTATAGTATAACACATATATCATATACATGTGTATATTATTTAATTAAATAACCTTTTAGTTAATTTATTTAATTAAATTATATTAATTTTGAAATTCATTTATAAACATACATGTAAACATATGTTATTTTAACATTTTAAAACAACACAACATATATTATAATATATAATACATGTATATATTTATTAATTAATTAACTTATTTAATTATTATATTTTATAAACTTCATTTAATTTTGAAATTAATTTATATTAATTTTCAAACAATTTGAAAATTTTCATTATGTTATAACATTTATAATATGTATATATTTTATTTTTATATTTAACTTTTAAATTTAAAATCTTATATTTTTAATTTTCAAACAAATTTTGCAAATTATCCAAAGGTCCAATTTATATTGGGCATTTACTATTAGGGGCAACTGGTAGCCAGGTATGACAGAGTACTTGATTATCCAAACTCATTCCTTCGACACTACCTTTATAGACATCATACTAGCTGGGCTGTGTGCTTAATTAGTTAACCCTAACAAGACTAATTTAGACTGGATAGGCTATTGGGCTCTGATACCATTGTTGGAACTGGGCGAGCCCGTGGTTGAAGATATGGTTGAATTAAAAAAATCCAAATTGGATCTATATTAGGCCTATGAAGTCTAATTTATTTAGAATATTTCTAAATTTCTTTTAAATGAAATCATTATTTTATTTAACTTTATATGTAATTAATTTTATACACACACACACATGTGTATCATATACACATACATAAGTGTGTGCGTGTGTCATATAATAATCCATGCAAAGTATAAGATGCCCATGTATAAGTACTGAGATTTACACCGCAATAGACATGTTAACTCGTATAGTATACAAATATATCGTCCAAATGTATGTTTATGTACTTAAATTTATGTATTCAAAATATTGCAAATATAAATAAATATATATATATGTTATTTTGAAATTATTTATAAATATATATATATTTATATAAAATTTATAATATATATGTATATGTATATATTTAAAATTAAAATTAAAAATTTATTGATTTATTATACTGAAAATTAAAAATAAAAATCTATTTTTTTATTTTAAGTAAACATATATTATATATTTATATATATTATAAATAATTTAATAATATATATATGCATACTTAAATGAAATATATATATAATATATAATAAATATATGCCTATTATAAAGATCAGGGCAAAAGTGGGTTTTTTTTAATTTTAAATATTTATATATATTAATTTCCATATGAAAATTAATAAAAAAAGTTGAAAGAAAATTTCAAATATACAATTCTTGTAAAATTTCGAAGATATTTTAATATTTATATATTTTATAATTAAACTAGATTTTATAATCAATTATTAATTTCAACTATGGTTTAAATATTTAAATTATATATATAAATAATTTTTTATTTGTCGAAAGTGTTATTTAATGTAAAATTAATTTTATAAAATTTAAAACATATTTTATATAATACATAGATATTATTTATTTATAGAATTAAATAATTTAAATAATCTTTAAATATATATATATATACACACACATATATCAAATTATTTTAATTATGCTTGAACTCCATTAAGCATAAAATTATTTGTATAAACTTTAAAACTATATTTTGTATGCTATAAGAATTAATATTTGAATTTTGAACCTAGTATAATTTAATAATGTATATTAATTAATTTAAATAAAAAATCAATCCTTTTATTTTGAGGCATGATTATAAAAGACGTATACGTAAAAAATTACTTTATTTTATTATATACATGTATATAAACAAACTACCATTTTGAATGTGATGATATACCGATATAATAGATCACCTAACTGATAAATAATATATTATATATAAAATATCTAAATATTATTATATAGTTGTAAATCAAAAGATCACCTTATCTCCTAAGCCTATTAGTATAACTTGAAACAATGACATCAACTCCTTGAACTAGTTTCCAATCCAGCAAGATGCTAGCTCCTGAATCGATGGCCACTGGCTATCGAATAACAATTGTTTTATTTGATTTGAGATTTAGAAAGGGAGGGGGAGATGGAGTATAATTTTGGCCCAAAATAAAAGATAATGGAGGCTCTCGTAAGTGGTGAATGAGTGAGGGTGATGATGTTTATATAGAGGAGAGAATAGGGAGATAAGTTAGGATCTAGATCCTCTTTTCTCTCTTATCCATCCAAACCTAGCCCCCTTACTGCCATTATATGTCTGCACCCCATCATGCTCTATTGGCCGAACACATCACCCTCATATGGGCTTTAAACCCATTTAAAGCCCGCAAAAATTATACTGCATTTAAATCTAATTCAAACGCGTATCGATATCGTGTATCACTTAATATATTAATAACTATTATAAATATTTTTAATAATATTTTTTCATCAAATAAAAATAAAATTTTATAATTAATATTTCAAAATATTAATTAATTTATAACAATAAATAAATCGTTTGGTCAAAGGAGTATTTAATGTTTCAGTTGTGTGACTCGTTTGGTGTAACTTTGGTCAGCGATTAATATCGATCTATTCGAATATTAACGTTCACACGTACTTAGCATGTGGCATGACATTTCGGCCAAATTCATCGCTTATTTTGGCTTCGGTAAAATCCAATATTACTTTTTTAAGCATTACCCGGTTATGACTATTATTTACATTAATTCTTTTCGTCAAATCTATATCATTTTGGACTTATGGAATTTGGTAATGGCAAAATTCCAATATCATCCGTATTCAACTCTATAGTCCAAATACAAAGTCTCAGGTTCAATTATAAAAATTATTATTAACAGAACCACTCTGGCCAGAGATTTTGACTTTAAGTTGACTTGAGTTGACTATAAAACTAACTCCATATAACCGAGGAGACGAATCCTCTCTTGAATAGTGTTTCACTTCCAATACTTCCACTCGACCCAACTATAGTTACCCAATGGACGTCGTGCCATGATTTGACTATAATCAAAGCAGAGCTTTCATATTGAAGATCAACAATATTCTCAAGTCAAGAGAACTATGAAAATTAGTCACATCGATATTTTCTGTTTGACCTTGGTTACATTAACCAACATAAAACTATCGAGTGAGTCATTCTATGGTTATCCAGTAATTATTAGTATGTAACCCTTTGGTGCCCCTAGTAGTCATGAGTAATACACTGCCCAATGTTTAAAGAGCGTTACGTACTGTAGTCTCAACGGATATCGATATCCAATTTCGATGCATCTGGACATAGGTATATTTAAAATGATGTGATTATTATATTGTGATACAATACTCATGATTAACACTATTTGTAATTACTATCACAAACACATCACTTATGGATTTTCTACTAAATATATTTGAATTAAATATTTAATTATTTAAAACACGCTTTAAAAAACATATAACAGGAAGAAAAGCATTTTTATTGCAAATGAGAATTGAATAGAGAGTTAATTAATTTATAATAAATTACAGTTTAACCCTAGGACATACCCCTAATTTTATCATTAAGTACGTATCTTTTTTTTAACTTTTGTTTAAGACCGATAAAAAGAATAATCAACACTCTTATTTTTATGGCTACGAAAATTCTGATTGACGGATTAACCTAGCAACTTGATTATTGTCAAGTTTATAATAAACTTATTTTTTTACAATAACAAAGGATAAAAAACTAAGTGTGCTACATGATTCTCTTAAAACTTAGTGTAACAATCTGTCCTTCGTAATATCCTGAAATTAGCATTGAATGACAACGTTTGACTTTCAAATACCGCAAGATAGATTATCGAAAAAGAAAAATAAAACAAACATTATACTAAGACATATTGACTGAATCTCATGGTGGAATGATAGTATACAATATACTGATTAGACATTAACATAACATGATAACAATATATATAAGAGCTTGCACTAGCGAAAATAACAAATAATTGTATATCAATAGAGTAAGTCAGAATACATCAAACTTTATGCAGACGGAGTCCTGAATATGATATATAATATATCAAGTCTCATATAAATATATATCTATCATGTACTGCAGTATCAAATATATATATGAAGTATCAACACCACCTCCATAGAATGCCCTAGCTGTCTTGAAAGTATAACCCTAAAAGCACATGACTTCCAAACTACTCAATCAAGTACCCGAAAGTTGTCATGACATAAACAAACAAAGACAAAACGTGGGTTAACATAAAGCTTAGTGTGAGGGGAACTATCTCAAAATACTGTATTTAAAACTAAAAACAGGAACTACTAAGGCACAACTAGTCCTCTCCATAATTGTATCTTAAGGGTAATTCAGACTGGCCAGATAAATAAAGTTAACATATTTGTAACGACCTATATTTTATGTATCGGGGGATCGTAAATATATTTATTTTATTCATATAAGGTCGTATGATTCTATATTTTTAGGATATGCCTCTTAGGGAAATTTTACACACCTATGATTTTTTTCGAATTTCTATGTGACTATTTAGACCTTGAAAATCTTATTTGGGCTATAACTTTTAATAGGAGTCGACTAGGATCTCAAACTAATTCCATTGCTTCAGGTTGATGGTTTCGCTTTCCATAGAGTGGTCATAATAGAAAAACGGACTTACGATTAGAAAGTTATGCTTGTTTCCATAGAGTGTGTAATTAATTAACCCATTAGTGAGCCAATTAGTTTGATTAGAGAATACTATAAATAGAGGGCCGAAGAGTCAAGTTTAAACTTTTGCCTCTCATTCTAAATCAGGTCTGAACCCCAATTAGCCCTAGATCCATCCTAATTTCATCCAAAATCACCCAAATAGCTTTGTAAATCAAACTAGATTGCAGATTAGAGATTGGATCCTCAATTAGAAGATAGAATCATTGATTTGCTTGGTTTAGAGTGCTTTTCTTAGCTATGCGGATTAGATCTATACACCAATTGGTTGAATTTGGTAATTTGTGAGTGGTTTATGCCTTTTCGCTATCCTATACATGTTTATATGGTAGAATTGCATGATTTAACATGATTTTGATAGTAAAATCTTTTCTAAAGCCCTAATTACATGTTAACTATGCATATGACCTAAATTGAGTTAGAATTCATCTTATTCATGTTCATATATTCATGATTATATGCAGGTCTATGATAGAGATTAACTTGTTTGTCTTATTTCTATGAATTGCATGTTTGAATGGATGAAATTGCTTGTTATGCTATGATTGGATGTTATGTTTTGGTATTGTTTGTTAGTGTTGTGGATGCATAGGAAGGTAGGCTGGTGATTTGGGCAAATCGGAGGTAAAATTGGTCGGAATTAGACGAAAATTGAAGGGGAAGCTCTAGAATATAGGAGGAGCTTAGGGTTCAAGTCACAGGTCCAAATTCTTTAAGCACAGAAGTCGATACCTACATGAGTGGTCAATACCGAGTTTTGTGGGTTGGTCCAACAAGTTGGGGGTTTTGGGGAATTCAAGAGCAAGGCTAATAGAGGTGACCCAAGTCAAGAGATAAGTGATTGGCCGAGGGTTGAAGGCCATGCCGACTTGTCTTCTAGAGTTTTAAGTAGGTGCTTTGGAGTGATAACCAAGTTGTTTGGATGAAGAGGTTTGGGACAAAGCATCTAGGCATTGAGTACTAGAAGCAAGGAAGGGGAGGAAAGAAAATTGGCCAATAATTAGCTAAGGGGAGAGATCTATACCTACATGAGAGGTCGGTGCCGAATTCTCATAGGGAGTCCAATGAGGGTGAAACTTCTTGAAGATGAAGTAGAGGTCCTATAGATCATGCTGGAGGTGTTGGCTCGTTCGCATCAGGGTTGGATGGAGATGTAATAGGATGATGAAAAGTTGAAGTCTTCGGATGTTGGCTCGTGTTGGGAGTAGGTTTCGAATATGGCGGCTCGTAAAAGGAGTGAGCCGTAGGATCGAGGAATGTAAAAGGGTTCCTCGTGAATAATGGAAACTGGATTGAGCAAGAAATGCTCGGTATCCAAATGGAGCAAAGAAGGGCTCATGTGTACGTGCAAAGGGATCGTTGATGCTCGGAGTGTTATCTGTTGTACTCGAAGTAGGGTATTGTAAGTGGGGACATCCATGGATTAGTAGCGAGGATCCGTATACCTAGACCTGTGGTTTTAGGTCTAGTATCCAACTTTGGGTTGTGAGATATGAGAGTGCAACGGTGAACCAAGATTTCCATTAGTCCTGGTAAAAAGGAGGCCATACGAGCTATCATATATTCGGAGTGATAGAGTTAGGGGTATGCCCTAGGGGCAATTATGTAATTTGTTACATATATTTAACTCGTTAACCAATCTTGTTCGAAATAAAAGGTATTTTCTTCCTATTATATACTTGATATAATGTGATTATATTAATTAATTAACTTAATTAACTTAATTAAAAGTATATTTAATACAAAAATGCATAAATGGTATATTTTGTGATAGTAGTTACAAAGTGTTGTAACCGTGAGTAATTTATCACAATGAAACAAATATACCATTTTAAATGTTCCTAGTCAAGATGCATCGAGGTTGGATATTGATGTATCCATTGAGACTGGAGTATGTAACGCTCTCTAAATGTTGGGCAGTGTATTACTCATAATTGCTGGGGGCACCTAGGGGTTACGTACTAATAGTTATTGGATAACTATTGGATGACTCACTCGATAGTTTTCTGTTGGTTAATATAACTAAGGTCGAATAGAAAATATCGATGTGACTGATTTACACAGTTCTCTCGACTTGAGAATACTGTGGCTCTTCAATATGAAAGCTCTGCTTTGATTATAGCCAAATCATGGCATAGCGTCCATCGAGTGACGATAGTTGAGTCGAGTGGAAGTATTGGAAGTGAAGCACTATTCAAGAGAGGATTCGTCTCCTCAGTTATATGCGGTTAGTATCACAGTCAACTCAAGTCAACTCAAAGTCAAAGTCTCTAGCCAGAGCATTTCGGTTAATAATAATTTTTATTATTGAACCAAGGACTTTGTATTTAGACTATAAAGTTGAATGTGGATGAGGTTGGAATTTTGACCATTACCAAATTCCATAAGTCCAAAGTGATATAGTTTTTATGAAGATAATTGATGTAAACAAATGTCACAACCGGGTAACGCTTATTAAATCAAAATTGGATTTTACCGAAAATGAGTAAGCGGTAAATTTGGCCATAATGTCACACCACCTGCTAAGTGGCGTGTGAACGTTAACATTAGAATAGTTCGATGTTAATCGCTGACCAAATTTACATCCAAGAGTTACACAGCCGAAATGATGAATAACCTTAAGATCGAACGATTTAATTAGTTTATAATTGTTATAAATTGATTAAATTAATTAATATTTATGAAATATTAATTATAAAATTTGAATATGATTTGAGAAATAAATAATGTTATATATATTTATAACAGCTATAAATATATCGATTGATATACAATATCGACAAGCAATTAAATTAGATTTAATTGCATAGTATTTTGGCTTGGGCTTAGATGGGTTTAAGGCCCATCATTAGGGCTGCAAAATTTCGGTTTTAGGAAGGTCTAGGGGTGGGTAAAACATAGGGAATTGGCTTGGGGATAATGGGTTGAGATAAAGTGAGAATGGGTAAAAAGGTTTTCCTCGTTTCTCTCTAATACAACCCTATATATATTTATATGTATGTATGTATGTATGTATGTATATGTATGTATATGTATGTATGTATGTATGTATGTATGTACGTATGTATCTCTAAAAACAATTACTAACCTTTTTGGCCGCCGTTACCTTCTACATTGCTGGTTAAAACATAGCTTTCAATCCACTCCAAAATTCTCAAATATATTTCAAATTAAAATAATACTATTCAATATTTAGAGGTCGGCGATTCCGCACTTGCAATCTGACGAATCAAGAACGGTAAAAGGAAGGGAAGTCATTGCTTCAACGTGGATTCAAAGGCATCATTAAATTGGTAATTTTAATTCATATTACAGTAATTAAATTATATTCTATGATCCTATAATGAGCAATTTCATATCTGTTTAAATATATTGCTACTATATGTTTAGTTAGGTGAGATTTTTGTAAGTAGACGTGGTTGTCACAAATTAGTTTGGTTATGTACATAATTTGTTTATTATACTATTTGATTTATGTATAGACAAATGTTTTGTATGTACAAAATCAATTTTTGTCATTAATAATTGTATTATATATCTTTGATAATAGTTGTAATAGCTTTGGTGTCACACTTTTTTTGTATCAACGTGAACTACCAAAAACGCCCCTCTATATATTATCAAATCTTAATCACTTAAAAATAGATTTAATATTAAACTTCTTTTACAAATTCAAACACCCTTAAAAGTAGGATCTAACAATTAAACATGTTTTACAAATTCAAAAAGCTTCCAAAAATATGATCTAAAATTAAACTTTCTTTACGAATTCAAAATACTTCTTGACAAATATACAAATCTTAATATCACTTGAAAATAATTTTTTTTGACTAATTTAAAAATATATAATTTATAAAGAAAATAATTCACGCGCGAAGAACATGCCGTAACACTCGTATTTATTAATAAATTCATATGTGTGTGTGAGTGTGTGTATATATATATTAGTGTATATTTCTCTCTCATAATAGCATATATGCATATATAAGATATATATATATATATATATGATTTAAAAAATTTAGTACACTTTTTTATATATAATATGAATTTACAAATTCGAAAATTAATTATCATGCATATATTCATATTTTTAAATTAACATTTATTGAATTTTTGAATTGTTTATTATATATAAAATAATTACTGCATTATAAATTCAATTTTATAATTTAAAAAAATATTATATCATTTCAGAAACATATAGAAAAATTTAGGAATTTTTCAATAGATATTATTAATTTTAGTAATTAATATTATTTCGAAAAAACTGTTTATGATTTAATAAAAATAATAATTTAATTAAAAAATTCTTCAAAATTTTTCATAACCTTTCGTTCATGATCTTAGAATATTTGAAATTTTAAAATTTGAATTTTTTAAAATATATTATTTTATATTAAATAATTATGTCGAAATAAATGTATTTGATTTTAAAAATAATAATTCAACTTTGAAAAATCTCCAGATTTCTCCTAAGCTCTATTTTATGATTCTAGATTTTCGAAAATTATAAAATTTGAAATAGATTATTTTATGTTAATTATTTATGGATGAAAACATTATTTTATTCATAATATATACAAGTTAAAATACTAAAATTATTATGTTTGCAAAACTAAGTTAATTTTGAATTATAAATAATTTTTAATAATTGTTCTCTCTCTTTCTATATATATATTTATCTATATATAAATATTTTATGTTCATATATTATATATAATATATTCATACATGTGTGTGTGTGTATTGTAACACATATACATGCACATATTTGGACAACATACATGACATACAAAATGAGCTAATATATCTGTTGCGATGTAAATCCCAACATCTACATATGGGCATATTATACCTTTCGCGGATTATTATGTTACACATACACTCACACATATATGTATATGATACATTTATGTATAAACTAAATAAAATTAATTTCATGTCTTAATATATTTGAATTTAAATAAAATAAATGATTTTATTTCAATGAAATTTAGAAATGTTCTAATTCAGTTAGACTTCATAGGCCCAATAAAAAATCCAATAGGGTAAAATTTTTGAAATTCACCTATAACTTCCGCTGCGGGCTAGTTCAGTTCCAACAATCGTATCGGAGCCCAATAGACTATGTAGTCTAAATTAGTCATATTAGGGCTAACTAATTAAGCTTGTCCACTTAGTACGGTGTTTAGAAAGGTAATGTCTAGGATTGGAATTGGGTACTCAAGTACCCTATCCTACCTGGTTACCGGCCTAGACCAAAAGGCGAAGTGAGCCCAAAGGTTGCTCCTAATAGAAAAGGCCCAACTTAATTTGGGCCTTAGGATAATTTTCAAAATCATTTTGAAAATTAATGTTAAAGATTTTAAATTTAATAGTTAAAATTAAAATAAAACATGTTTATTATAAAAATTATAATACTACATAAGTTTTTAAAATGTTTGAAAGGATAATGATATTTTCAAAATGGTTGAAAATATTTATATAATAATTTCAAATTTTAAATTTATTAATAAGATTAATAAAATAAATTAATTAAATATGTTAATTAATTAATGCATATATGCATGTGTTACATATGTTGATATATGTTATGTTAATTTAAAATGTTTAAGATAGCATAAGTATACATGTATGTATACAAGATAAATTTTGAAATTAATAAATATTAAATAAAAATTGTTTAATTGAATAAATTAATTAAAAGTTAATTAATTAAATAAAATACACATATATATGATATATGTGTGTTACACTATAAAAGTTAGTATACACTATAAATGTTATAGTAGATATGTCCAATCTAAAAGTTATATTGGAATACTAATTTAAAATTAATTAAAGAGTTAATTGATTAAAATTAATTAGATAAGATTTAATTAATGATATATTATACGTAAGACTATCATATAAGATATATGAAATATAAAAGTTATATAACAATAAAACTTATATGATATGTGTATAAACTAAATGTGGAACATTAAAGAAACCCAAATAGACTTGAGAAATAAATACATATGTAAATGTACATATACCGTGATTTCTTGTGTGTCTGATACTTGAATCGCTTGGGTATTTCATAAGAAATATATTATTCTATAAGTCGATATCACTCAATATATATATTGATGATTATGAATCTTCAATATAATGTTGTCCTCTACCATATATATATTAATAAATTACTTACATACTCCTTAGTTGTTGAGAAACTCAAGCTAGGGATGTTATGCGTAGTATTATTAATATATTGAACAGATGAGGTAAGAAAACTATATGTATTTGTTGAGCAAACTCAAGGTACATATACTATACTTAGGCCATTACGATATGGTAGGTATGAGTGAATAATCTCTTTCGATTTGTTGAGCAAACTCAAGGTCGAAATGAGATTAGAATAAGGAAAAATGGGTTAGGAGTTGTATATGATACAACCGATAAGGAGTTATCCATCATTTGTGGGGCTATGATTTGTTGAGCAAACTCAAGGTCAGAATACCAAAACAAATGAGTCCTAACACCCACTAGTGAAGTTGTAAGACCTCTATGTTTCATCTTAGGGTTTGGAGAAATATAAAAGACTAGTGGGAGCCTTATTAGGAAAATGAAATGGTAACATTTAACCTTTCTAATATTGTAAGAACATATGCTATATAATGTTATAATCATCTACAATGATAAATTTGTGCATTTAATATGATTGATAAAGCCTTTGTCAATTAACATATATAAACAAACTGAATTGAAAGTTGATATATAGAAATATAATATATACTTACTAATAATTCTAATTGCATGTTATATAATGTTTCTATACCCATGCAAGTGCCCAATTTCAACTACTTAATACATTCGTAAGTTGGTCACTTATATGTTTATTTGGTTAAGACCGTGTATTGCATTTTATGAGTTTTTGAACTCTAAATGCAATTCAAGACTATGGATATTTGATCCATGTACTTTCACATATAAATGTTATACGGTGAATAGTCATAGTTTGTGGGGTACAATATTTCGATGAAGTTAGTTCATTCGAAGTAAGTCAATAAACAGTATTTTAAGATCATGTATTCAACTTGAATGATTTCAAAAGGATCATATTGTGTTAATGTAACACAAGACCATAAACTACGAGATACATCTAAGAACTCGATCGTTGAAATGTCATCTTGATCGGTTCAGATAAAGTGCAACATTTTTTATGTCTTAAATGTTAAGAATAATCGAATGCGCTTTTGTAAAAGGTTTGTTAAGATATTGTAGTAAGGTTTTCTTTTGAATAGTTTGACCATTTGAAAGAAAAATGAATGTATAAGAATAGATGTAATTTAAGGTAAAGTTGGAATGAAGAGAATGAATAGTCACTTCTGCTTCATAGAGAAACGTTGGAAACAAGAATTGTAATAATAACTGATACTTAATATTGGAATATGAAATATGATTTTTATTCCGAAATGTATTTTCATATAGAAAATTGTTTTCTATAACATTTATTTCTTTGAGTTCAAGATATTTGATCAAAGAACTCTCCTCTGTAAACTAGCTGCAGCATATGAAATAAGTAAACAATATTAGCAATATTAAGTAAATGGTGGACCTCTAAATTTAGTATGCTATTATAGTAATGGCGAAAATAGTGGGAGCATGCCATATAACACCTAATGATTGCATCAAATTACGAAAATTGTTTTCGTAAAATGTACCGAACATTATTTGTGAAATAATGTTTATTTTTGGTATTGACTGAAAAATAGATATAACTATATTTCAATAAGAGTATCATGAATATTCGTTATGAAGTAGAACTATATTATGGAATTTGTTTTCATAGTAAAAGTGATGCATCAAAAATACATATGTATCTAATATTATTTACAGTTGTTTTGGAATTATAGACTAAGCCGTAGCTTTGAGAAATAATTTTACTATATGATTATGAATCATATGATACATGTTAATTATATCTCAAACAATTGATGACTATGCACCCATTCAGTGGGAGAATCATAAGAGTTGATGAACTCTTTGAATTAATACATATTGATGTATGCAATCACAAGTCTATTAATACCAAAAGGGTTCCACATACTTTGTTATATTCATCGATGATTTATTATCAACATGAACATGTGTATTAGATATACATGTAGTAAGTTTATTATAAAATCATAGAATATAAAAGAAAAGTAAAAAATAACATGCAATAAAATAAAATGATTTGATTTGGTCAAATAAGTGAGTATATTTGAAAGAGTTTCAAATGTATCTAAAAATGAATATAGATTCAATCTCAAAATTGCTCCTCCACGTGATACATAATGATGCATCGATAAGGAGTAATCATACATTGTTGGACAATTTATGATTAATTGTGAGTGAAGTTGAGTTAGTTTCTTTCTATAAGGTCATGTACTTAAGATTAGTACACAAGGTTGGTATTATTTCATCTAAACAGCAGTTTACAAAATCATACAAGATAAGGGTTTGTAAGAAATCCCAACATATCCTAGGCCAAGGAGTTGGAAGGCTGTGCGAGTCGAAAGATTGCACGTAATAATTGTTCATGAGGGATCTTGTACGAATCTCCAAAAGTTTTTGGAAAGGTCTATCATCAAATGACATATTTATGTTTTGAACATAATTTTGGTAAACTAAAATCAGTTTTATAAATAAAAAGGTTCATAAAACGTTTATGAATCCCTATTCTATTTGCACTAAGAAACAATTGTTGTTTCAAGATATATCAACTTTATTATGAATGAATTTCTTTGAGAAATTTTTGGTAGTTAAATAGAATTGGATCTGATCCATAGATAGAACTGATTATATAAGATGAAGTGAAATTAACTAACCTAAATGAACACATAGCATTAGAATGTCTAATAAGTACTCTCATACATCGAAGAGAAACTATGAGTTTCTTATTAATGTCGAAAATATACATTACCCTCGGTTGTTCCATTAAACCATTAAGAATGTTGACTCTATACGGTATGATGTGCAGATCTGAAAGAATTCCAAGTACGCGATCAAAATATTATTTTAGTGGTCGTAACCAAAGAGATGTGATCCATCGGTTGAAATTGTGTCTTTATTGGAAAGACTAATGTGGTTGGAATTAAATAAGCAATGTTGATAAGAATAATATCGCAAATTTCAATTGTTGAAATTAGCATAGCAGATTCGGCATTCAACATGCTCAAGTTAATTCAGATTTACTCACAAAATTATTGCTTGATAAGACTTAGTGTTTGGTACTTATGTATTGAAATAGAAAATTCTAAATAATGATTTAGAGTAAGCCGTTTACACATATTAACCAAAAATGCCTCGAAGTCAGTGGGAGCGATATTGGGTTTGTGAGTCTTTGGATATGATCCAAGAAATGATACGAATGTATCATTTTATAAGCATCAAGATTGAATAAGTATTTTGATAGAAATATCAAATAGTTTGATTTTCAATCAAAGTGTAGAGGAAGCGTGTGTTCATAAGAAAGAACGTTAAAAGGTACATTAATATTTCTAAACTATAAGTAAACAACACGTTGTTGATTTTAACAATATGCTTGTATTAAAATCAACTTTAGTTATTTTAATACTCAATTTTGGATTGTAAATGATGTCTTATATGGTGAGTATAAAAGATATAGGGATTGTCCCAAAACGATATACAAGAGCATCCTATTAAAAGGAGAACATGTAAGTTGGATTCCTTGTGTATTAGCAATGGGAATTATCATACAGGTTATGTTGTATATGATATTGTGTTTTGTTTATGTATTTGATACATGGAGAAAATATAAAATCCAAATTGATATCACTAAATGGTTGCTTGAGGCGTTCTTGCGTATTTATGAAATACTAGAGAATTGTTTATAGAAACAACGAACTCGTTATGATGGAACGTTTGGACACAAACTTTTATAAGTGATATTGAGTATAACATGTCAATGATAAAATTCAAGTTAAAATCTTTAATTTGAAAATGTTTCAAAATAAAAGTGATTGTGGTCGATTCAACGAAATGTTGAGAACATTAACTTGAATAGCGCTACAATAGACGAATGTATATAGCTATAAATGCACAATTTTATAATTGAGAAAAAGGTGATTCCAAATGTTGAGAATCCCATAATATTGTTATAAGATAACAATGTCATGAAATTGGTCATGATAGAACTTAAAGCTCACTAGAAGTCGAAAGACATACTTCGAATCGTTCCACATGATAAAGGCAGTTTATCAGTGTTAGAGAGAGTTAATCGACAAAGTAGATAATTAAAACATAATAGCATATTCATTCACTAAGGGACTGACCTAATTGGTTTTGAGAAAACTGATTAGAGAAGTTGGAATTAGATTCCATAATTGACCCCAAGACAAGTGGGAGATTGATAGAGTAAAGGGTATGCCCTAGGGGCAATTATGTAATTTGTTGCATATATCTAACTCGTTGACCAATCATATTCGAAATAAAAGGTATTTTCTTCCTATTATATACTTGATATAATGTGGTTATATTAATTAATTAACTTAATTAAAAGTATATTTAATAGAAAAATCCATAAATGATATATTTTGTGATAGTAGTTTCAAAGTGTTGTAACCGTGAGTAATTTATCACAACGAAACAAACATACCATTTTAAATGTTCCTCGTCAAGATGCATCGAGACTAGATATAGATGTATCCATTGAGACTGGAGTACGTAACGCTTTCCAAATGTTGGGCAGTGTATTACTCATGACTGCTGGGGGCACCTAGGGGTTACGTACTAATAATTATTGGATAACTATAGAACGACTCACTCGATAGTTTTCTGTTGGTTAATATAACTAAGGTCAAATAGAAAATATCGATGTGACTGATTTACACAGTTCTCTCGACTTGAGAATATTGTGGATCTTCAAAATGAAAGCTCCGCTTTGATTATAGCCAAATCATGACATGGTGTCCATCAAGTGACTATAGTTGGGTCGAGTGGAAGTATTGGAAGTGAAGCACTATTCAATAGAGGATTCGTCTCCTCGGTTATATGCGGTTAGTATCACAGTCAACTCAAGTCAACTAAAAGTCAAAGTATCTGGCCTGAGCATTTCGGTTAATAATAATTGTTATTATTGAACCAATGACTTTGTATTTAGACTATAAAGTTGAATGTGGATGAGGTTGGAATTTTGACCATTACCAAATTCCATAAGTCCAAAGTGATATAGTTTTGATGAAGAGAATTGGTGTAAACAAATGTCACAGCCGGGTAGCGCTTATTAAAACAAAATTGGATTTTACCGAAAATGAGTAAGCGATAAATCTGACCATAATGTTACACCACCTGCTAAGTGACGTGTGAACGCTAACATTAGAATAGTTCGATGTTAATCGCTGACCAAATTTACACCCAAGAGTTACACAGCCGAAATGATGAATTCACTTAAGACCGAATAATTTAATTAGTTTATAATTGTTATAAATTAATCAAATTAAATAATATTTATGAAATATTAATTATAAAATTTGAATATGATTTGAGAAATAAATAATGTTACATATATTTATATCGGTTATAAATATATCGACCGATATACAATATCGACAAGCAATTAAATTAGATTTAATTGCATAGTATTTTGGCTTGGTCTTAGATGGGTTTAAGGCCCATTATTAGGGCTGCAAATTTTCGGTTTTGGGAAGGTCTAGGGGTGGCTAAAACATAGGGAATTGGCTCGGAGATAATGGGTTGAGATAAAGTGAGAATGGGTAAAAAGGTTTTCCTTATTTCTCTCTAATACAACCCTGTGTGTGTGTGTGTGTCTATATATATATATATATATATATATATATGTGTGTGTGTGTGTGTGTGTGTGTGTGTGTGTGTGTGTATCTCTAAAAACAATTACTAACCTTTTTGGCTGCCATTACCTTCTACATTGCTGGTTAAAACATAGCTCTCAATACACTCCAGAATTATCAAATATATTTCAAATTAAAATAATACTATTCGATAGTTAGAGGTCGGTTATTCCGGACTTGCAATCTGACGAATCAAGGACAATAAAAGGAAGGGAAGTCATTGCTTCAAGGTGGATTCAAAGGCATCATTAAATTGGTAATTTTAATTCATATTATAGTAATTAAATTATATTCTATGATCCTATAATAAGCAATTTCATATCTGTTTAAATATATTGCTACTATATGTTTGGTTAGGTGAGATTTCTGTAAGTAGACGTGGTTGTCACAAATCAGTTTGGTTATGTGCATAATTTGTTTATTGTACTATTTGATTTATGTATAGACAAATGTTGTTTACTATACAAAATCAATTTTTTTCATTAATAATTGTTTTATATATATTTATTAATAAATTCATATATATATATAGGTATATATATATATATATATATTAGTGTATATTTCTCTCTCATAATAGCATATATGCATATATAAGATATATATATGATTTAAAAATTTTAGTACACTTATTTAAATATAATATGAATTTACAAATTCGAAAATTAATTATCATACATATATTCATATTTTTAAATTAACATTTATTCAATTTTTGAATTGTTTGTTATATATAAAATAACTATTACATTAAAAAGTCAATTTTATATTTAAAAAAAATATTATATCATTTCAGAAACATATAGAAAACATTTAGGAATATTTCAATAAAGTTTATTATTTTTAATAATTAATATTATTTCGTAAAAACTGTTTATGATTTATTAAAAATAATAATTTAATTGAAAAATTCTTCAAAATTTTTCATAACCTTTAATTCATGATCCGATAATTTTTGAAATTTTAAAATTATAATTTTTAATAATATAATATTTTATATTAAATAATTATTGCCGAAATCAATGTATTTGTTTTTAAAAATAATAATTCAACTTTGAAAAATCTCCAGATTTTTTCTATGCTCTATTTTATGATCCTAGATTTTCTAAAATTGAAATTTTTGAATTTTCATCAGTAGATTATTTTATGTTAATTATTTATGGATGAAAACATTATTTTATTCATTGTATATACAAATTAAAATACTAAAATTATTATGTTTGCAAAACTAAGTTAATTTTGAATTATAAATAATTTTTAATAATTGTTCTCTCTATTTCTATATATATAAATTTATCTATATATAAATGTTTTATGTTCATATATTATATTTAATATATTTATACATACATGTGTGTGTGTGTGTGTATTTTGTTACACATATACATGCACATATTTGGGCAATATACATGACATACAAAATGAGCTAATATGTATGTTGCGATGTAAATCTCAACATCTACATATGAGCATATTATACCTTTCATGGATTATTATGTTACACATACACTCACACATATATGTATATGATACATTTATGTATAAATTAAATCAAATAAAATTAATTTCATATCTTAATATATTTGAATTTAAATAAAATAATGATTTTATTTAAATGAAATTTAGAACTGTTCTAATTCAGTTAGACTTCATAGGCCCAATAAAAGATCCAATAAGGTAAAATTTTTGAAATTCAGCCATAACTTCCACTGCGGGCTAGTCTAGTTCCAACACAGAGCACATGGAGTGATCGTTAGGATTGTTTGATGGATGTTATGGTTGCTTTGGTTGCTTTCTTTAGTAGGCTATCACTCATAGGTATCAGGGGAAGTAGGTATTGGGGATAGGAATACATGGAAGACTGATATCCTTTATTTGGTTTGTGGTATATCTTTATGATATTGTAGAGTAGCATATTATAGTGTTGTATGCTAACTCTTTGGTTGCAGGGATAGGTCAGATATGGTTCATGTACTCTTGTTCCTTGCCATATTTACCTGTATAGTATTTTGAGACTCATTTCCGCTCATACCAGATTGTTGTCTGACCTAAGGTTTTATGCTTTGTTTCTTATTATCTTGGGCACTCTTAGACTAGATAACAGGTCTAGGTGATGCAGTAGCTATTTGGAGGACGAGCTGGATGGAGCTATCTCCTATTATATACATATATAGAGTCTGCACTTATTCTGTTATGCAGCACTGGGGAACCATAGTAGTGACTGCTTACCATTTGTATTTGAGACAACTGTTGAGTTTTTTTTCCATTGTATAAACTCTACTATTGATGTATAACTCTGTGGATATTATACTCTAATGATTTTGGTCTGTTCACATTATTATTACTGTCTCTTCTGTTGTATATGTGATATTATAATTTGTCCATGCGCCGTGAGATATATGACAGGTTATATGATGTATTGGTTTATTTCAATCTTGATGATCGTCCTATATCAGTCGGCTATGGACAACGAACTATTTATAGACTATTGGTGTCGATGGTATCGGGCGGTCATTATATTTGGTATCGGTGCTTAGGTTACACGATTAACTTGAGTTGATACCGTGATCTGATAAAGATAAGGTAGGAGTTATCGCCATAGACTGGTTCTAGAGTGTAGGTATACGAGAAAGTGCGTACTTGTTAGAAGTTTAGTTTTCAAAACAATATGGTAATATGTTATATAGTATAAGTCGCATGCAGATGAGCACTATGGACACGGTTTTATTTATGAGAGACTAAGCATTCTCGTTACAGATAAGAATGAGCCAGCACCTAGGGCTGATTTTGCCAAGTTGAACAAAGATTATTCTACTCTTGTAGGAAAGTTTTTCCAAGGGACGGAGTCAGCAATAGAAGTGCAAGATTGGTTGGTGTAACAGTCCAGGATTTTCGAACCCGAAAATCCTAGATAGTTAAGAAAAGAAGAAAGAGATAGAAGAAGAAGAAACAAAAACACAGCACTGATTCTCACAAATGGCAGCGGATCAAAATATAATATCAAATAATAATAGTTTACAAAAGAATACCTGTATCTGTCAATTATATTTTTACATCAGAGTTACACTCATACACAAACACTGGACATATACAAATCGCATGTCTCAGATAAACAGAAATAATATCACAGCGGAAACACTCCATACGTTCCTGCAATCCAACTCGTCTCCTGAGCTCCAGAACGTCCTTACTTGAAAATCTGTAATACTCGGTCTGACCCGAGCATTACAACAAAGTAACACCCGGGTCAGGCTGGAAACCAGCATGAATAAACCCATCTAATAAGAAATACTAATGCATAAAACTTATTTAAAACCCGGGGTAACTCGTATCAATTTGCAAATTCACAATTTGAAATAGACCTCACTTATTTCACACATCAATTTCTAAGTACCAAAACTTAGATTAAATGGTCCAATTCACTTAAATCATTCCATTCCAGTCTATTGATTTCACAAATCAATCTATAAAGAATCAAAGTGGTTTCGGGTATTAACTAATACCCGACTCCTGTTTCTTCGAATCCAATGTCATCTTAACCCAAGTTATTCAAATGAAATACAATTCAACTTTAAATACAAGGTGTCACAGTAATTCATCATCAATAGATAACCACATCATCACAGTTTATATCAAACATATCATATCACGTAGCATCACAAATTACATATTAGGGATGACAATTAATCCAAGACTTCCAATATCATTCTATCATCCATACACAAGGTTGATTAGCCATACCATTCTAATTAATTTAAATACATTAAATTAATTACTTCCATCATCTTTAAATCCTGCTTACTCAACATTTATTAATTACAAATCAATTAATTAATCATCCTCTAATTATCATCTTAGTTAATCATTTTCTATTAATTATTCTTTAATTACAATAAGTAATTAACTCTTAATTAATTACACAAATTAATTATCCTTTACCCATCCATATTAATTACATTGATCATTAATTAATCACTCAAATTAATTATCTCATAATCATCCATAAGCAAGATTAATTAGTCCATTTCTAATTAATTTAATTAACACAAAGTAATTAATTTAACACTAATTACCAACTTTAATTGCTTAGATTACCTTTAATCCTGCTTACTTAACACTAATTAATCATAAATCAGTTAATTAACCGCTTTCAATTATTCTTCTTAATTAATCATCCTTGATTAATTATTCTTTAATTACATTAAGTAATTATCCTTTAATTAATTATACTAATTAATTATCCTTTAACCATTCACATTAATTAACCTTTAATTACTCTTATTATTAATTAATGATCCTTAATTAAATTCATTAATTAACCAACTTATAATCACTTACATTAATTAACTAACCTTTTAATTAATTTCACTAATTACACTAAGTAATTTAATCCTTAATTACTTCCATTAAGTGATTAACCTTTATTTCTTTCATTACTTAACCTCAAATTTCTTTTATTAATTAATCTCTAATTAATTTAACCTCTAATCTCTTTCATTAAGTAACCTCTAATTACTTTCATTAAATTCTTATTAATTCAAATGCTAGAAATCATTTTATACAAAAATGATTATTGATTAATTTAGTCTAATTCCACATACCTTAATTACTTCTTAATTACATCATTAAATTTCATTTTTAAAATCTTTAGGAATCAACAACATAGTTAGTCCAATATAATTACCTTTAACAAAACAATTTTTTTAAACATTTGACTTTAAAATTTAAACTTGAAACTTGTTCAAAGCTTGTTAAATAAATTTATTTAACATACTTGGTTTATCTTCCTTGCTTATTTTTAAAACTTTAAACTTGTTTAACCCTTTGCTATAAACTTGCAATAGTTTATAACTTTTCAAACCGGGTTAATTATTATAAAATTCAAAACCTGGAACAAGAAAACAAGCCGAGTCAAAACTCGAGCAATTCCTCTCCTATACTCGAGTACGAACTGAGTAAATCTTCCTCATTCCCGAAGCCTAACAACACCACCAGAAAGTTCGTGCACATGCACATGCACGCCGTCCCGACCACCTCTGGCCAACTCCCCGACCATCAACAAATTGACGTTGACCTCGCCGACCCATTCAACTTCCTACTTCGACGAATATGCCAGCAAAACAAAATCGAGCTATTTGATTCACTGGAACCCAAACCAAAACAACTACAACCCATCGCCGACGACGATCCGGACCACCGGAACCCTTGCCACTACGACCAGAGCCACGTCAGGAAACCCAGTGGCAATCCCCCTCTGACCCATCCAACTCGATGCACCTACGACGTCGAGATCACCTCGACAACCATCTTCACAAAATCATCACCCAAAACCCTACATCGCCATTCTTAGGCCACCACGGCCGATGATAAATTCCACCTGTATTTTCCTACGATCGACATCCCATAGGCCACCTTCAACCCAAACCTCGACCTTCCATTCACCGCCGATCAACGACAATCATCCAAAATGCTCAAAATGTTCAATTTGATTATCCCAACGATTTAGCAAACTAAAAATCAAGTTATTACCTTTAAAATTCATCATTCACTATCACAAATAAGATAGACTAATTAAAACAGAGAATCAAAATGATTTATTTTTGACCCAAATTGATTTTTCCCTGAACTTTCCCAAATTTGAATTAATTACTAAACATAAGATCCTGAAACTATTTTTAAAAAATAAATTTAGGTAGTTATAACCATTTTCTTTTTAAATGATCAAGATTTAACAATGAATCTATGGAATGATATAAATTTTTGAAAGGAAAACTGGGGACTGTGAATAACACAGAGCAGAGATATATACACACACACACACACACATACACAGGCATATCACAAGCAAATCAGATGTTTATACATACATACATTCATATATACTTATGCAAACTTCACTAATACAATCATTCATCACATGCAATAAAGTTTTCAACCATACTAATGTTTTAAAAGGTTTTGTTTACTCACTTTATTTCGAAGCTTGGTTTTTAACAGGTTTTACATTTTCTACTGTAATTTCTTGATTTACAGTGATATAAAATCTTGTTTTACTTAAATACAATTTTAGATCTTAATTTATGTTCAAACCAACATATTTTGTTTGAAATCTAAGGCCTAACAGTGACTAGTTAAGGATATCTTGAATTTTGATCAAAATTTAAGCTCTGAAACTAAGAACAGAGTTGACACAGATTCATCAGGCATGCATACTTCTATACAATCATATAAACAGGAATCATACTTATATATATACATGCATAGCATATTCCAGAAATTCACATGCATCAGGCATTTATCTATTTCAAACCTTTAAATAAAATGTTTACTCACAATTCTGGAAGAATCAGAGAAGCCTGGGTCTTCTCTGGAAATTTGAATTTGCTTCCTGTTCTTGATTTTTTACTGCTGCTTTTAATTTAAAAACTGAGTTGATCCTTGTTTTGCTTAAAAATTTTCCTTCTCATTTTTTTTCGAGTGGTATAAACTAGGCAAGGATGAGTAAGTATATATATATAAAGGAGGAAGTGTATCAAGTAAGCAACCAGTGGCTGCAAACCTGGTACAGGCTAAGATACATTTTATTTGATCTTATCCTTTGCTTGCCTTTATTTTGTTTGCTACGTTGACTTAATAAAACTGATTTGTTTGCTTAAAATGATATATTGCATGCTTAAGATGAAGGTGCATTAAATGCTTGTCCCCTTCTATGTTTACACTGCACTATTTAATATAATATACATTTGTTTTGTATTTGCCATCATATACATATAAATGTATTCCTACCCTTTACCATGGTTATGTTTTACTACAAGTTTTTCATACAATATATAATCACTTATATCCTTTTATCCCTGTTTTAAACATATATTTATATTCCTATGGTCATATATGCTTATATATATATATATTTATATATATTACCAACAATTAAAGCTTGTATATTTCCTATAGGATTCAGAGACTTTAAAATGCAATACTCAATATAGCTTTCAATTCACTATTATATATATCCAGATATTTTAAATTATCAGAAATTTATTCATTCGACATATAAAAATCAATATTTCAATAATTTAATCCAGTCAATTTCCCAATTAACATACGCTAAAAATCCGGGTCGTCACAGTTGGATACTTGTGAGCGCATCTTTGGTGATATAGAGGTGGAAGATGCTGTAAAAAGGAAGTTGGCTTCGAGACAGCTACAAGTTGGAGCCATGAATTGGTGGAATGATGTTACTATGCTACTCCAGAGGATCAGTTCAGATGGGATCAGTTCAAGGCAAGGTTTGAGGAGAAGTTTATTCCGGCTACTTAAAAGTTGGTTCTATTTAGAAAATTTGTCGATCTCAAGCAGGGAGAGATGATAGTTTCTGAATATGTGGTAGAATTTGATACTTTTTCTATGTATGGAATGTCATTCATCGACACTCCATTGAGGAAGAATGAGAAATTCATTATTGGTTTGGATGACTACTTGGGAGAAAAGCTAGTGGACTATACAGATGAGCCATTTGAGAAGCTTGTAGAGAAAGCGCTTCGCTATGGGATCTTGTACCCTAAGGCTAAAACTGTTATTGTCATTTCTGCTGAGAAAGAGGAGCCTAAGCCATAGCAAGGTGATGAAGGCAAGAAGAAGTGGAATGGGAAGAGAAAACAGTCCCACGGAAAAGGTGGTAAGAAGATGGGTAAATAGGAACCTGTTTGCTTCGGATGTAGTGAGAAGGTCATCTAATTAGAGACCGCAAGACAAGTGAGAAGAAGAAATGCTATAATTGTGATAAGCTCGGGCATTTGAAGAAGAATTGTCGGAAACCAATAAAGGATAAGTAGATGGTGAAGGCATATGCTTTGGACGTCGTCCTGACTTCGTCAAGTGCTCCCTCGGAGAAGGAGAAGAGGAAGGGAGTCGTCATCTAAGGTATGCTTTCTATTGGTGATGTTCCTATTCGAGTTTTGTTTGATACCGATGTTTCTCATTCATTCATATGTGGCGACCTAGTAAATAGATTGGGATTGGAACCTGAGATGATAGGCTGACCCCTAACCGTGACGAACCATGTTGGAGGCTCTACTAGTCTTTGCATGGTTTGTCGTGGCCTAGTTTTATCGATTCATCGATGTTCTTTGGTTTGTGATTGCTTTGTTTTGAACCTTGTTGGGTTTGGGATTACCTTGGGTATGGACTTCTTAGGAAGTATGCGACCATAATGGATTGCGAGAACTGTTGGTGACAATCAGAGATGTGGATGGGCGAACGGTAGTGATTGGCTGCCTACCAGAGGATGATGTGATGGTTAGCTTTCTATATTCGCTTGAGGTTCCACATGAGGGATTGTTATCTATGCCAATCGCTAGAGAGTATCCAGATGTTTTTGAGGAAGCAACTGGATTTTCACCGCATAGAGAGGTCGAGTTCGAATTGACTTGGTGAAGGAAGCCAGACCAACAGTTATGTCTTTGAGGCATATGGCACTTAGGGAGCAGAAGGAATTGGAGGTGCAATTGAATGACCTATTGAGGAAAGGGTTCATTCGAAAAAGCATATCTAAGTGGGGTGCATCTGGAGTATGCGCAACGAAGGTGGATGGCTTTTTGAGGTTATGTGTGGATTATCATGACCTGAATAAAGTGACGAAGAAGAACAAGTATCCAGTCCCACATATTGATGACTTGTTCGATCAGCTGCACGGTGAAGGTGTACTCTTAAATGGATTTGGCGACAGGATTTCACCAATTGAGAGTAGCAAAGGATAGTGCGCCAATTACTACGTTTCGAACGCTATCGGGTTTCTATGAGTGGTTGGTGATGCCATTTGGGTTAACCAACACTCCCGCATAGTTTATGGATCTCATGAATTGGTTTTCAGACACCAGCTGAATAAGTTTGCGCTTGTGTTTGTTGATGATATTCTAATCTACAGAACTGAAGAGGAGCACAAGATGCACTTGAGGATTGTGCTAGAGATATTAAGAAAGCACAAGTTGAGAGTGAAGTTCTCTAAGTGTCACTTCTAGAGAGAAGAAGTGAGCTTCTTGGGTTATGTCATTTCAAGACAAGGTATAGCTGTGGATCCTGCGAAGGTGGCAGCGGTTCAAGATTGGAATCAACCCAAGAATGCTACGTATGTGAGAAGTTTCTTAGGACTGGTGGGATACTATAGATGCTTCATAAAGGACTTCTTGAAGGTAGCAGCACCGTTGACCAGTTTGGTGAAGAAGAATCAGATCTTTGTATAGGATGCGAAGTGTGAGCATGCATTTGTGAGTCTGAAAGATAAGTTGACGAGTGCACTAGTGTTGACCATTCCAAGTGAAAATGAAGAGTTGACAGTATACATCGATGCTACTGGTACTGGATTTGGTGCGGTGTTGATGTAGAAAGGGAAAGTTATTACCTATGCAAGTCGACAACTAAAGCCACACGAGAGGAATTACCCAACTCATGGTTTGGAATTGGCAGCAATTGTTTTTGCTTTGAAGATATGGAGGCACTATTTGTTAGGAGAAAGTTTTGAGCTGTTTACGGACCACAAATCCTTGAAGTAGTTTTTCTCTCAAAAGGATCTCTACCTTCGATAGAAACGGTGGTCTCTTATGATTTTGGTATCTCCTATACTCTAGTAGGGCTGTCAATGGATACCCAAAAATCTGAAATCCGTCCGAATTCGCATCCGAAAAACAGATAAATATCCGATATCTGGAAAAACGGATGCGGATATGAAGACATCCGCATCCAAAAATTATTCGTCCGGTATTTTTCAAGATTATAGTTTAAATTATATGTATTTAGTATAGTGAAAGATATTTATTTGTGGTTCTATTAAGTTAGAAGTTTATATTATACGCGCTAAATGCATATTAACTGCTCAAAACTATTTATTATCACTATATTTGTTTATTTTTAACATTTTTATAATCAATGGGATTGAAAAAAGTTCATGATAAACAAAAAAATTCCATTTTTATTTTTTATTTTATCAATCGTTAGCGGATAGGATAATTATCCGATATTCGTCTGTATCCGCGGATGCGGATATCTGATATCCAAAAATGATTTCAAATGCGAATGCTGATATGGCACTATCCTCATCTAAAAGTATCCGCTGACAGGCCTATACTCTAGGAAAAGGGAATGAAATCGCCGATGCATTAACTAGAAGACATGCTGGGTTGGGAGCAATGTTCTTCGAATGGAAGTAGATATAATATATTGCTGGACTTAATTTCAAGCCTCACTGCGAGCTAGATCCTGAAATGTTGGCAAGCTTATCAATTAGACCTACTCTATTTAAAAAGATCGGTACTAGTCAATAGCGAGATGCTAGGCTAGCAGATATCATAGCAAGGATAGAGGAAGGAGTAGAATCTGAAGACATAAAGCGATATAGACTCGACCGAGAGGGTTGGCTTCGTAAGGATGGAAGATTATTTGTTCCCAATGTTGATGGATTGCGAGAAGAAGTGATAAGAGAATGTCATCATTCCAGATTGACCATTCATTCCGTTGGTAACAAGATGTACCGAGATATGAAGCGAACTTACTACTAGGAAGGTATGAAGAGGGATGTTAGGGCATTCATCTCAAAGTGTATAAACTATCAGTTGGTAAAGGAAGAGTTAAAGAAACCTAGTGGATTGTTGCAACCATTAGAGATTCAATGGGAATAGGTATCGATGGATTTTATTAATGGATTGCTGAGAACTAGAGCAGGGTCTAATGGAATTCGAGTCATAGTAGATCGATTGACCAAGAATTCAAGATTTATACTCATCAAGTCAAGTAGGACGACATCCAAGCTAGCGGAGCTGTATGTAAAGTGGATAGTATGATTTCATCTGTGCTAAAGAGCATTGTGAACGACCGAGACCCATTGTTCACTAGTGGGTTTTGGAAGAGCTTACAAGAGGCATCAAGGATGGAGCTGCATCTTAGTACAGCTTACCACCGGCAACCACATGGGCAGACCGAAAGAGTAAATCGTATATTAGAAGATCTCTTGCGAGAATGCATTATAGACTTTGGTGGATATGGGATGATCATTGCATTGGTGGAGTTTGCGTACAACAATTGTTATCAAGTCCAGTATTGGTACGACTCCGTATGAAGCATTGTTTGGCCGACCATGCAACGCTGCTTCATGTTGATGGGAAGCGAGCGAGAAATTGATACATGGGCTAGATACAATTAGAGAGACTTCGAAGAAGATTGACGTCATTCGGAAATGAATAAAAGCTGCTCAGGATCGATAGAAAAGCTACGCTGATAAGAGATAAAGAGATTTAGAGTTTTCTATCAAAGATATGGTATTATTAAAGTTTTCTCCTCAAAAGAATGCAGTTCGATTTGGTAGAAAGGGGAAGTTGGCACGGGGATTCCTAGGTCCTTTTTCGATAGTCGAGAGAATCGGGAAGCTAGCATATAGGGTCGACTTACCTCAGAAGATGGCGGACATGCACAATGTTTGCATGTCTCTTATCTATGAAATTTGTGCATGACTCGGGCGTGATGATCACACCGGATCAGCCAGAAGATGTTGAGGTAGAACCAGAAGTCTCTATATCTCATAGGCCGCTTCGTATTATTAGGTATGATACGAAACAGTTTAGGAGAAAGGCGCTGAAGTTAGTGAAGGTGCAATAGAGAAGAAGTGATGGTGATTGTACATAGGACATGGAGGAGAGCATACGCTACTTGTCAGGAGCTCTCTGAATGGTAAGATCCACTGTTTATCGTATCTACTTTCACCATTGTATGTTATGTTTGATAGGTTAGTATTCTACATGCTAGGATAGGTCACCTATACTATTGAGTGCATGGCTATTTGTTTGATATGTGTGGTGGTTGCTTATTTTTGGTAGGCATAAGGGATGACCATGGTTTCTTATACTTTGGCTTGTTTTGGGATTTCAGAGGCGAAATTCCTAAAGAGGGAGAGAATGTAATGACACGAATTTTACGTATCAAAGGATCGTAAAATATGTTTATTTTATACGCATGAGATTTTATGATTCTATAATTTTAGGACATGAATTTTAGGAGTATTTTACATACCTATGATTTTTTCTGAATTTCTATGTGACTATTTTGACCATAAAAATCTTGTTTGGGCTATAACTTTTAATAAGAATCGAACTAGGATCTTAAACCAGTTCTATTTCTTCAGGATGATTGTTTCTCATTCGTAGAGTGGTCATAATAGAAAAATAGACTTAAAATTAGAAAGTTATGCCTATTTTAGGTTTTTAAAGCTGTTGGCCAGGATTAATGTGTAATTACTTTAAGCCCATCAGTGATCCCATTAGTCTAATTAGATAATACTATAAATAGAGGGCTAAAGAGTCAAGTTAAAACTTTCCCTCTCATTCTAAATTAGGTCTAAACCATAATTAACCCTAGATCCATCCTAATTTCATCCAAAATCACCCAAATTGCTCACTAAATCAAACTTGATTGCGGATTAGGGATTGGGTTCTCAATTAGAAGATAGAGATCATCGATTTTCTTGATATGGGGTGCTTTTTCGCTGTCCAAATTAGATCTACACACAAATTGGTTGAATTTGGTAATTGATGAGTGGTTTATGCCTTCTCACTATCCTGTACATATTTATATAGTAGAATTGCATGATTTAACATGATTTTGATCATAAAACCTTTTCAAAACCCTAATTACATGTTAACTATGCATATGACCAAAATTGAGTTAGAATTCATCTTCATATATTCATGATCATATGTTGGTCTATGATAGAGATTAACTTGTTTGTCTTATTTCTATGAATTACATGTTTGATTAGATGAATTTGCTTGTTATGCTATGATTGGATGTTATGCTTTGGTATTGTTTGTTAGTGTTGTGGATGCATAGAAAGATAGGCTGGTGATTTAGGCAAATCGAAGGCAAAGTTGGTCGAAATTGTACGAAACTTAGAGCGGAAGCTCTGGAATATGGGAGAAGCTTGGGGTTCAAGTTGTAGGTCCAGATTCTTTAAGCACAGAAGTTGGTACCTACATGAGAGGTCGGTACCGAGTTCTATGGGTTGGTCTAACAAGTAGGTGGTTTTGGGGAATTCAAGGGCAAGGCTAATAGTGGTGACCCAACTCAAGAGATAGGTGATTGGCAAAAGGTTGAAGGCTATACTAACTTGTTTTCTAGAGTTTGAAGTAGGTGCTTTGGAGTGATAACTGAGTTGTTTGGTTGGAGAGGTCTGGGTCAAAACATCTAGGCATTGAGTACTAGAAGCAAGGAAGGAGAGGAAAGAAACTTGGCCAATAATTGGCTAAGGGGAGAGGTCCCTACCTACATGAGAGGTCAATGACGAATTCTCATAGCGAGTCCAATGAGGGTGAAATTTCATGAAGATGAAGTAGAGGTCCTGTAGATCGCGCTGGAGGTGTTGGCTTATTTGCATCAGGGTTGGATGGCGATGTAACAGCATGATTAAAAGTCAAAGTCTTCGGATGTTGGCTCGTGTTGGGAGTAGGTTCCGAAGATATCGGCTCGTAAAAGGAGTGGGTCGTAGGATCGGGGAATTTAAAAGGGTTCCTCGTAAATAATGAAAATTGGATTGAGCAAGAAGTGCTCGTTATCCAAATGGAGAAAAGGAGGGTTCGGGTGTATGTGCTAAGGAATCATTGATGCTCAGAGTGTTTTCTATTATATTCGAAGCAGAGGTATTGTAAGTAGGGACACCCATGGATTGGTTGCAAGGATCCGTACACCCTGGATCTGTGGCTTTGAGTCTAGTTTCTAGCTTTGGGCTGCGAGATATGAGAGTAACGGAGAACCGATATTTCTATTAGTCCTTGGTAGAAAGGAGACCATAGAGCTATCATATATTCAGAGAAGATGGATTGATAGTTAGGATTGTTTGATGGATGCTCTGGTTGCTTTCTTTAGTATGCTATCACTCATAGGTATTAGTGGAAGTAGTTATTGGAGGTAGGAAAACCTGGAAGACCGATATCCTTTATTTGGTTTGTGGTATATCTTTATGATATTTTAGAGTAGCATATTATAGTGTTATATGCTAACTCTTTGGTTGCAGGGACATGTCAGGTATGGTTTGTGTATTCTTGTTCCTTAGCATATTTAACTATATAATATTTTGAGACTCATTTACCGCTCACATCAGACTGTTGTCTGACCCAAGGTTTTAAGCTCTATTTCTTATTATCTTGGGTACTTTGAAATGAGCAGACTAGGTAATAGGTCTAGGTAACACAGTTGCTG
This sequence comes from Allium fistulosum, assembly GCA_030737815.1. Lineage (NCBI taxonomy): Eukaryota > Viridiplantae > Streptophyta > Magnoliopsida > Asparagales > Amaryllidaceae > Allium > Allium fistulosum. The sequence continues at coordinate 868,918,089 of CM060904.1, read as the reverse complement.
CTCGGAGGATGAGTTGGATGATGTTATCTCCTATTATATACATATATGGAGTCTACGCTTATTTTGCGGTGGAGCATTGAGGAGCCTTAGTAGTGACTGCTTTCCATTTGTATTTGACACAGCTGTTGAGTTTGTTTCTATTGTATAAACTCTACTATTGAGGTATAACTCTATGGATATTATACTCTAATGATGTTGGCGTGTCCACATTGTTATTAATGTCTCTTCTGTTATATATGTGATATTATATTTTGTCCTTGCACTGTGAGATATATGGCAGGTTATATGCTGTATTGGTTTATTTCAAACTTGATGATCATCCTATATCAGCCAGGCATGGACATCGCACTATTTATATACTATTGGTCTCGGTGCTATAGGGCGGTCATCACAATATCCAAAAGATAGAAAATCACACCATAACTTGTTCTTCTCCTATAATCAACGAGTCTGCACAACTAATATAATATGACTGATATGTAACAGTATACCATGATAAAATAACCTAATATACAAATGCAGAGACAATATAAGTACCATAATATAAGCATATCATAGAATACACAACAATATTATCAACCAACTAATATAGAATGCACAATCATAACGATACACGATGAATAGTGTATGTAAATCAATACTCATCATTGCTGATGAGTGAAGCCTGAAGTGGAAATTAACCACGATTCAATGATCCCTATGTAGGGTCCAAAATAAATAGAGTCGGTACCTAATTATACCATAGACCCTAAGTTGCATCCAGTGTGATCGAACTCGTATATATCTCACTGTACCCCATATCGAGTATAAGTGATATATGACCTACTCTAGATATCTGACACCTATAAAGATCTCATCGTAACCTAGTGATTCTTGTTGGGGGTCCAAAATAAACAGAGTCAGTACCTAATCATACCATAGACCCTGAGCCGCATCCTGATTGATCGAACTCGTGTAGATCTCACTGTACCCTATATCGAGCATAAGTGATACATTACCTACTCTATATATCTAAAACCTGTGTGGACCTCACCATATCCCATATAGAGCATAAGCAATAAATGGTCCACCTATAGATGATTGTCAGCATCTCCCCCTTAGTCATCATGGATTTCAAAGCAAAATCACATAACGCCTTTAAAAAAGAGAATGATGGGTGCATCCCGTATAATACTCTCTCGGGACCACAAAGAAACATTGATACTGTATATATATATATATATATAAATATTATGTCATATAGTCTAATATTCTTATCACAAATGAAGACCGATATCTCGTCATTGTCTATCTATATGAATGGTCACTACTAAAAGACAAATAATATGTATGGCCACTAATATAATTCTAATACGATGTATGATCATTAATATAAGATCAATACATGTACACTCACTAATCTAAGACAAGTACCATTTATCAAATTATATGTACCCCGAGGACAAAGCCTAATAGTATGAATTTACTCCGTTTGATCGTACATGCTCGTCAGACGTGATAATGTGACAAATCACAGTACCGATCGTGTGCCCAATCGTTGTTGATTCCAAAGGAATCACTGAACATTCACATTTTGATTTCGAGCCTCGTCTTGCATTCCACTCCCCTTAGTAGCCAAAGCTTTCAAAAGCCATGCCGAAGTCTTATGTCAAACCACGTCCGAACCGGGGAAGAAATCCCCCGAAAACACTTCCTGCCTAGGATTTATTATTTAGGACAGGTCCCCACTGATGGATCGGTCAGGTCTCAGTGATGGACCAGGGGGGACTGCTTCCAAGCATTATAGCATGGGCAGCAAGCTATCGAGCCACACCGTCCTCTGTTGCTTTGCTCGATGAGTCGCCTAGCTTCCTAAGCATGCTTTCGCCATATCGAACCTCTTTCGAAGCCTATTGGGTGATGTTTTGGAAGTGGTTACTTAAGTGTTCGAAAACCAATTTCAACACAAAATCCTCTCTTTTCATGCGTAGAACTCAACGGGAGATTTCAATGACCCGACTTCCTTTAACATGCCAAAATAAACCCAACCGGACCCCTGGCCTTGTGTGTTGCTCATACATGTGTCAATACACTCACTTGTGCATACCTATGCACATGCGTAAATGAAAACATACATTTGCTTCACAAATCACATTCCGAATATTGCCGCAGCGATTACACGACCCAATATTCTTCCTATGCTACTTAGTTAATGTGATGGCTGCTATGGTTACATGGGATGCTCAGAACGTGTTTGCACGCAAATAGAGATATTCACATGCACATATATATAGTAATTCACTTATATATATATGTATGTATGTATGTATGTATGTACAACTACTTAAGACACTTCTAGTTACAATACAAGAATTGGCTTGAATATTATTTAACTTCGAATACACGTATAATACCCGCTTATGCACACATACGCATACGTATATTTAAGTAAGTAATTCACTTATTACTTAATTAAATCTTACTTTTATTTACTAAATCTTTCAATAAAAGTCTAATATGATTCCCTAGTATTTTAAAAATTCTTAAAGCTACTTTATAAAAATATATTATTAGCTTAGAAATTATTTTTAAGCCTTTAAATACTTGATTGCCTCATTAAAATTAAGTATACATCATACTAATATTTTATAAAATCTCATATCCATTTTATAAAATCTGTACTTCATTTATAAAACCATATAACCATTTTATAAATACTAATTGAGCTTCACTCATACTATTTTCTAAAATACCATTTTCTAAAATGCGTCATTTACTTATAAAAATCATTTCTTTACTTAAATAATATTTATAAAACTATTCATTAATAAAGACCGTTTCTTTATTTTTAAATAATATTTACAAGTGTAATTAAGCTCCATTAGCCCTCTAATCGCTTTAATAATAAGTGTAGAGTTTAAAACTTAATTAATTAGCTTACTAACTTTTCAAAAACCATTTAAATTAGTTTCATTATTACTAACTAATGACGTGCACTTAATTATAACATGTAATTAGTCTTTAATATCTCAACATTAAATACAGTAATTTTATTAACCCAAAATCTATTTTAGGGCTTACTGACTTTTCCAAACAAGTAATTAAGGTCTTTAAAAAATAACGAGTTAATATAATCATGTTTATAACATGAATACAAGCCTATAGACCATAACATAGAATTCTACAAATCATTCCATGATACTTCATAATCATAGATAAACAAATTAATGAAGTATATCATATAAATTAAGTAGGAGAATCATCATATTCATCTTCTCTTTTCCTAAATCAAGATCTAATCACTAAAACCCATGTTTTCTCTCTCTTTAAATCATAGATGAAGCTCCAAATCACTACTTTAAGCTAATCCTTTGATGGTTTCTTTTAGAGAATTGGATGAGAGGAATTATGGTGATTTTATATGAATTTAGGAATTTTATTTGAGGGGTTTAGGGCATGGGGATTAAAAAAAGATTAGAGAAATATTAGGAAAAGAAGAGGAGGTAGTAACATGAAATGAAAGTGGAATGAAAATTATGAAGAGAGTTAGCCGCTTATAGGCTTCCTATTGGGCCTTAGCCAAATTCTTTTTATCCACTCAACAATCACTATTCATTCAAAAAATTCATCGACTTCAAACATAGACAAGTTTATACTCCTTATACTCGCGTAGGAAAAGCGGTCTCAACTATGGATGACTTGAGACCTAATTCTTTCGTTTCTAAAAGTCGAGCATAAGGGGTGTTTCGTTAATTAACGACTGAATATTTAAATTAATCACTTAAATATTCTATCATTAAAATTACAAGGTGTTACATTCTCCCTTCTTAAAAGATTTCCGTCTTTGAAATTCCTATGAGTACGAAAAAGTAACAAGACTGATCAAAATTCTCGAATCTTAGTTTCGAAAAATTCCAACAGTACTTTCCCTTATGTCATCAACATTATAGAAACTCTCAAATAGTGTGCATCACACAACTGGGGAATATGTGATAACCTACGTTATCTCACATTTCCTAGAAATACATACCTTTTTTAAAAAAAATCTTTTCACCTTTTAAATGCTAATTTAAACAAATAAGCGTTTAGATAGCTACGGTTCAGCTCTCAAGTACAAAATTATGTTATACAAAGAGGATTATGTACTATCACAACAACAACGCAAAATTCATACATGTATAACCTTAACATAGTAACCAATACTACTATAATCATACACGGCAATTTATTCGAGAGTAAGCACAAATGAGCTGGTATCAAAATGTACCATATACTCTAAGTCATATCAAACTGTCATAGACTCATAAAGATCCCATCTCGAACCCACGGTGCACATGGATGATATGCGATATATTTCCGATAGGTACCGCTATCACTCTTCAAATATACTTTAATTATGAAATTATAACTACCATACAAGCAATTAAACACATATGACAAGCAACCATCAATCTATAACAAATTAACAACAAGAAACCATCAAACAATAGCAAACAATGATAAGCAGCAATAACTAGCATACAAACTATCCAACATGCAAGCAAGCAAGAAAGCAACAAAAATCAATAATAATAAAAATCAATCAACAACAACAAAAAACATCAAACGGTAGCAAGCATATATGGGCAATGGCAAACAACATCAAGCAAACAAAACCATCAACAATAAACAATCAACACGCAATTAACATACAAACAACTAATCAACAAGCAACAAAAAGCATTAACAAATATCAACAATCAATCAAGCACATTAATAAGCAATAATAAAAATATGAGAAAATACAACTATCATGCAAAAAGACTCTATACCAACATTCATGGTAACTAATAATGGTTTAAGCGTACATGTTAAACTATAAAGTCCTATGAGCTTGTTCGGCTTCCAAGACGGAAAAATGCATAAGTGATGTGACCCCTTTCGTGAATACAATACACGAAAGACTATTACATATCCCGCTACGAAAAGAGAAATTTACATGATATGTAGGATCATCTAGTCTCTAAACTCTCGAATAAATCCAGCAATCTAAGCCTCAATTTTCCTTTTCTTCTAAACAGAACTGATTCTCCGAAGGAGAAAACTCTACTAATTATATCATCATTAAATGAAGATCTACTAATGCTTGGGTTTCTTGGGTTCAAACTCACCTCAACCACATAATGTTAATAAGGATAATGTATCAAGTGCACTACGACACTCGCCTATGCAAGTATCATCTCGTTACTTATAAGATTATCTGAATCGCCATTGAACAAATCAATAATTCCTTCCCCAAACAGTCCCAAACAATCCCAAACAACCTTATCTATACTGCACTAAAATTTACAATAACTAAAATTCATCTAAAATGACATGATGTTCTTTCCAACCCTTCGTTTGATCATAAGATTTCTTTGTCAAACTAGGGTCGGCCACTTGACCTCTCTTATGCGAACTCTACTGAAATCTCCTCACATGACCAGCGTTGCACTTCAGAAATCTCCTAGTCACCCCAAGAATCTGTATTAAGTGTTGTCCTATAAGAATCAAGTGAAAAAACCTTTCCTTACTGGTGCAAATCACCTAGAAACTCAACGCTCGAACTAGGGTTAAGAACTGACATATGGATGGTCTAATATTTAGAAAATATTCCTTTCGGTACATGAGATTATTCCCATCGACTAAGGTTTATTAACACAAAGAAAAACAATCCTAGCACGAATGACTCTAGGAAAGCGCCTATAATTTATCTACTCGGTCTTTTCTCATTACTATGCATCCATCGAACCCACTTCCGCGACCAACCCCACTCAACTTGAAAGCCTGTGCATCAAGTTCAAATGGTAGTAGTCTATGTCGCTTCACCTTAGATTTTCAACTAAGGTTACTCATAAAAGTTTTATCCTTACAAAAGAATTTACCTACTATGAAAGGTGTTAAGTTTAGCCTATCTACCAAGTAGTTAGAAATAGATAAATATATCGCTCAAGTATCGTAAGGAATGGAAGTGATTTTCCAAAAAATAGAGCATACCTCACTACATAAGCTCCTTTTGTTTCTCCTAACCAGTAGATTTGCTAAGCCTTGGTAGTGCCTATAAAGCACAAGTCATTGTCACTCACCCACCTTTTTAAACATAGAACAATCCTTCTTCAAGCAATCAAATCGATCACAATTGAAGCACTTATGCTTCGCTTTAGCTATATGACATCTCCTAGCCAAATGCCCCTACATGCTACAAGAGTGACACACTAGGCCAGCTCTTTTTTTTGCATAAGCTCAATCTTCCTTGTATCTTGATCTTTATGCTTCAGTTTGTCGTCCACTTTCACCCTCTCAAATAGTACCTCGCGGGTGCTCTCACAGAGGAGAACCATCCCAATGAGACTTTCAAAAATGGCCCTTAATAGGGATAAGATTAGGCAATGAATCCCTAACTAATGCTTTAAGACCCAAGGCAAACTTCTTTTCCCACACTAACGGAGTACCGACCATCTCAATCTCCATAAACAAAAAATTGCATTGTTCAACATACGCCTTCACCTACAAGCTGCCTTGCACAAGATGGATGGAATGCTCAAGCTACACGCCTTGAGAACTAAAGCGATGCTTGAATTCATTCTAAGTCATGGGCCTGCTCAATAGCCACTCAAACACTATATCCTACCCCACTAATGTCTCTCCTTTCCAAATGTCGAGAAGCAATTTTCCATACGAGAAGATTCCATAGACCCGTATCAATGGAAGCCCGGTTATGCATGTTTCAAAGGTCATGTCTCAGCAATAATCTTAGGACCCAGATATGACTTCCCTCCAAGGCTAAGAAAATCCCGACACAGCTTCGAAGAGTCTAATCTGGTGGAGCTAGAAACACTGGTGCTCCAAAGGCTACACCACCTCCGACGCCAATCGCATCTGCGGGAAATGTTTGCAAGCAGTCGAACATCCCTTGCGGCAGCTAAATAGTCTCTGGACTAATCAGACATCTCAAACAGCCTATTCGCAGTCACCCGTGTACTTCGTTTGCTCATACTGATAGCCGAACGAAGATACCTTAACAACTTATGATAGAAATAAATCAAAGTCCAAAATACAAGTGGTGTACATAATATTGAAGAAAAATACAAGTATGCACTCTCAACATATCTCCTTTTACCAAATTGTGTAATTCAAATTTCTCTACTTGGTCCGAGCATTGGGTCTAAGCTCTGATACAAAATTTAACAACCCACCCTTCATAATACCCTAAAATTAGCAGCAAATGACAATATCTAACTTTTGAATACCGTAAAAGATAGATTTTTGGGAAAGAAAATTAAAACAAAAATTATACTAAGATATATCAACAGAATCTCACAACAGAATGATAATATATAATATACTGAATATACATGAACAGAACATGATAATATATATATATAAGAGACTGCACTAGTGGAAATAACAGATAAATGAATATCAATACAGAAAGTCAGAATACATCAAACTCCATACAGATGGAGTCTTGAATATAATATCTAATATATCAAGTCTCATATATAAATACATATCGGTCATGTACTACTACAATGCCAAATATCTATACGAAGCATTGACATCGCCTCCATAGAATGCATTGGTTGTCCTAAAACCTTATCCCCAAAAGCACCAAACTCTCAAACTACTCAATCGAGTATACGAGAGCTGTCATCACATAAAAAGACAAAGCAAAATGTGGGTCGGACATAAAGCCTGATGTGAGGGGAACTATCTCAAAATACTATATATTAAAACTATATACAAACAAACATAAACTACTAAGGCACAGTCGGTCCTCTCCATAATCGTGTCTCGTGGGTAACCCAGATTGTCCATAGACAAGTAAAGTAAAACTATCCAAAAGTGAGGAAATCATACCATAACCTAATCTTCTCTTGTAATAAATTAGTCGGCACAACTAATATAATGTGACTGATACGTAATTGTATACTATGATAAAATAACCCAATGCCGAGACATAAGTATCACGATATAAGCATATCTTAGAATACATAACAATATTATTAATGAACTAATATAACACGCACAATCATAATGATACGCGATTGATAATGTGTGTAAATCGATACTCATCATTGCTAATGAGTGAAGTCCAAAGTGGACATTAACCTTGATTCAATTGATCCCTATGTAAGGTCCAAAATAAAGAGATTCGGTACCTAATTGTACCATAAACTGCGAGCCGCATCCAATGTGATCAAACCCGTGTAGATCTCACCATACCCCATATGTAGCATAAGTGATATATGACATACTCTAGATATCTTACAACTATATAGATCCCAATGTAACCCAATGATTCCCATTAAGGGTCCAAAATAAATAGAATCAGCACTTAATCGTACCAAAGACCCCGAGCCGCATCCTGATTGATTGAACTTGTGTAGATCTCACCATACCCCATATAGAGCATAAGTGATATATGACCTATTCTAGATATCTAAAACCTGTATGGACTTTACCATACCCCATATCGGGCATAAATGATAAATGATCCACCCGTAGATGATCGTCATCATCCCCCAATAGTCATCATTGATTTCTAAGTAAATTCACATAACGCCTCTAAAAAAGAGAACGAAGGGCATATCCCGTATAATACTCTATCAGGACCACAAAGAAACACAGATACCGAACAAATATATATCAAAATATAACGTCATGTAATCTAATATGCCTATCACATGTGAAGACCGATATCTCGTCTATCTATATGAATGTTCACTACTAAAAGACCAATAATATGCATGGCCATTAATATAATGCCAAGACGATGTATGACCACTAATATAAGATCAATACTATGTACGGTGACTAATATAAGATCGATACAATTTATCAAACTATACATACCCTGAGGACAAAGCCCGAAAGTATGGATCTACTCTATTCAATCGTACACGCTCGTCAGATGTGATCGTGTGACCAATCAATGTATCAATTCTGTGCCTTGTCGTTGTTGATTCCATAGGAATCGCTTAACATTCACATTCAGATCCCAAGCCTTGTCTTGCGTTCACTCCCCCTTGTAGCCCGAAGCTTTCCAGAAGTGGTGCCAAAGTCTCATGTCGAACCGCATCTAAATCAGAGAAGAAATCCCCAAAAAACACTCCCTGTCCAGGATTTATTGCCAGGGACGGGTCCCCCTCGTTGGACTAGTTAGGTCCCAGTGGTGGACCAGTGGGGACTGCTCTCAAGCAGTAAAGCCTGGAAGCGAGCTATGGAGCCTACCGTTCTCCGTTGCCTTGCCCGATGAGTCGCCTAGCTCCCCAAGCATGCCTTTGCCATATCATACCTCTTCCGGAGCCATTGGGTGATGTTTTAAAGTGGTTCTTAAGTATTCGAAAACTGATTTCGACACAAAATCCATTCTTTGCATGTGTAGAGTTCAACGGGCGATTTCAACGACCCAGCTTCCTCTAACACGCAAAAACAAACCCAACTGGACCCCTCGCCTTGTGTTTTGCTCATATGTGTGTTGATACACTCATTTGTGCACACCTATACCCACACGTACATACAAACAAAACAAATCACATTTCGAACATTACCAGAGCGATTACTCGATTCGGTTTGCTTCCCGTGCAAATTAGCGAACACGATGGTCGCTATGGTTACATGGGATGCTCGGAACCTGTTTGCACACAAGTAGAGATATTCACATACATACATACATCATATACATATATATAATAATTCACTTATATATATGCACAACTACACATGACACTTCTAGTTACAGTATAAGAATTGTCTTGATTATTATTTAACTTCAAATACATGTATACGTATGTCGGTTCTGCGTGCATATGCACACGTATATTTAAGTAAGTAATTCATTTATTACTTAATCAAATCTTACGTTTATTTACTATATCTTTCAATAAAAGTCTAATATGATTCCAAACTATTTTATAAAATCTTACAACTATTTTATAAAAATATATTATTAGCTTATAAATTATTTTTAAGCCTTTAATTTTATTGCCTCATCAAAATTAAGTATACATTGTATTACTATTTTATAAAATCTCATTTCCATTTTATAAAATATATACTTCATTTGTAAAATCATATAACCATTTTATAAATACTAATTAAGCTTCATTCATGTATTTACAAAATATCATTTTATAAAATGCCTCTTTTACTTAAAAAAATCATTTATTTACTTAAATAATGTTTATAAGTAAACTATTCATTAATAAAGATCATTTTTTATTTTTAAATAATTTAACAAGTGCTAACTAAGCTTCATTAACCCTCTAATCACTTTTAATAATACGTGTAGAGTTCAAAACTCACTTAATTGGCTTACTAACTTTTCCAAAACCATTTAAATTAGTTTCATTATTACCAAATAATGACATGCACGTAATTATATTGTGTAATTATTCTTTAATTTATCACACCATCACATATAATCATTCAATTAATACAAAGTCTATTTTAGTCTTATTAACTTTTCCAAACATGGTAATTAAGGTCTTAAACAAACAATGAATTAATATAATCTTGTTTATAACATGAATACAACCCTAGAATATAATATCGAATTCTCTAAATCATTCCGTAATACTTCACGATCATAGATAAATAGAGTAATGAAGTATGATATATAAATTAAGTAGGAGAATTTTCCCACTCACCTTTTCTTTCCCTAAATCAAGCTCTAATCACCAAAACCCATGTTTTCCCTCTCTTTAAATCATAGATGAAGCTCTAAATCACAACTTCAAGTAATCCCTTGATGGGTTTTGTAGAGGATTGGATGAGAGGAATTATGGTAATTTTATTTGAATTTTTGAGTTTTATTTGAGGGGTTTAGGGAATGGGGATTAAGGAGGGATTAAGGAAAGATTAGAGAAATATTAGGAGAAGAAGAGGAGGAACTAATGTGAAATGAAAGTGAATGAAAATTACAAAGAGAGTTAGCCGCTTATGGCATAGCTATTGGGCCTTAGCCAAATTCATTTTATCCGCTCAAAAATCTCTATTCACTCCAAAAATCCATCGACTCCAAACATAGAAAAGTTTATACTTATTTTGTTCGCGATGGAAAAATGGTCTCAATTATGGGTGTCTCGTGACCCAATTCTTCCATCTCTCAAAGTCGAGTATAAAGGGCATTCCGTTAATTAACGATTAAATATTTAAATTAATCATCAAAATATTCATTGTTAAAATTATGGGGTGTTACACTTAGTTTGTCATGCCTTAGGATTCGATCAAAACGAAGTGTATCATGCATTAGAATTATATCAAAATCTAGGGCGCTGTGCATAGGATTTACTCATTACCTAATGTGCCATGTACTAGGATTCATTCAATCCCTGCGTCATGCACTAGAAATTGATCAAAATCTGGTGTAACATACATTAATAATCTATAAAATCGATCATTTTGTTGGTCTAAAGGAATAATAATACTCGTATAAAATGATGAAATGTGAAAAAGAGAAAAATTAAATTGGAATTGTTGAAGGGAAGGAAAAAGATGAATTTCCACTTTTTCACATTTCGTCATTTTATAGTATAATCATTTTTTTTTAAATTGTTAGATATATTAATACCTAAGAAACATATAAAGCTACCTATTGCGATTGTTATGTACTTTCTAAGTCTTATAGGGTCAACCTATAAACTAGTTTTTGATGTACTATGGTACAATAATTCAATAAAAGGTTTTATTTGTATTTCATATCAAAAATTCACATGCTAGATAAAAATAGCCCAATTAATATTTGGCTAAAGCAACCAAAAACTATGGGCCGACCTTTTATAAGGGTGGTAAAGGAAATATATGAGGTCTTCAATTTTTTTCAAAGCTAGTGAGGTAGAAAAGAAATTTAAGAGGTGTTAACAGATTTAACCGAACTCCTAAGGGAAATTGAAATAAAATGATGAATGCAAGTTCAAGTGTTTGAGGGCATAAATTTTTTAGGTTTCCATGTTCAGCTGCCTGTTTTATTTTCCACATTTTTTTCCATCTCATCTTATTCCTTTCTTTCTCTTCGCTCCTCTCTCATCTACCTCTCCTTACCCTAGATTTCCATGTTGTTGCATGCTGGAACCAGGTCAGCTCGCAATGGAAGTTATGGGTGAATTTCAAAATAAATTCTCTTATTGGATCTTTATTGGGTCTATAAAGTCTAATTCATTTAGAACATTTCTAAATATTATTCAGATAAAATATTTTATTTTATTTAAATTTGTAAATTATACAATTTTATTTAATATATATATATATATATCATATACACATGTATATGTGTGTGTGCATGTGCAACATATCAACCCGTACAAGGAATAACATGCCTGTGTATAGATGTTGAGATCTACATTGCAACAGACATGTTAGCTCAACCAATATGCAAGTATATGTTGTCTAAATATATGTATATATGTAACTATTATATTATATAAATATTATATATATTAAGTTAGTTCGAATAATCTTATATATATATATATGTATGATATATTTAAATTATATATATATTTATATATTAATAAATATATATGAGTTTATATATCATCTTATAAATAAATTATTAATATTGTGTATATATATTATTATAATATAATAATTCAAAAATATATAAGTTATTTTAAATATTTAAATATTTATTTATATATTTTATAAGTAGTGAATAGTATGTGTATACATATAAATAACAATATAATTATACACACACACAAATATTGATTTATATATATACATATATTAATTAATAAAAAAGTTTAGAATTTTTTTTATATTTCTAGGTAAAGAGCACAGCCTTTTGTTAATCTAATTTTAATTTAAAATGCATTTTTAATTAATGTTCATTCAAAATTAATAAAATAATAATAAAAATTAATTTCAAAACTTTTATTTCAAATTATTTTTTTTTGGAAAATCCTAATAGATTTTTTAGGATTTTGAGAAACTTTCCACATTTTTTGGCTTAAATTTATTTTTAATAATTAATTTATTCTCGGCCATCGAGAGTTTATTTAGTGCTAATATAATTTTAAAATTTAAAAAATAATTTCCATGACAATTTCAAATTAATATAATTTATCAATGAAGTAAATTGATTTACATATTATTAAATAATAATAAAATATTTATAAAAATTATTTTTTAGCTAAAAATTAATATTACTATAATACATTATAAATGAAATCATGTCACTAATTTTAATCATGGTATAATGTTGCCACTAATTATAAACTATATATATATATATATTGAATTAAATAATATATATTGATTTAATAAAATATAAAATTTTATTATTGTTCATATGGCTTTACACACCTCACATATATGATAAAAAAGCCTTTTTTATCAAGCATAAATATATACATGCATATAGCCAAACTAATTTGTGACAACATTGCTAGCATATCTAAATCGCCACCTAACTGACAATATGATATACATATACATATATGATAAAACATTAAACTAATAATTATTAACTATAAAAACCATACCTTAATCCTAAAACCTTAAAGTACACCTTGAAAAGATTAATTCTCCTCTTAGAAACACTTTTCGATTTAGGAGAGTGCTAGTTCTTGAATCATTGAACTTCAACTATCGAATATGTAACGTCCTCGGATTTTCGCGTTCGAAAATCGACATCCATACTTTACATCGTACTCGAATGCCGCAGATTCGACCGTTAAAATCCGAGTCGCTGGAGCTTATAACAGAGTTAAGTAAATAACACAGCGGAAGAAATGAATAATATCATTGATATACAACACTGATACAATATCTGATACAACAGAGTGATACAATGAATATCAATATACATCAGAGATATGATACAAGAAATAGCAGCGGAAAAGAAAATAGATAACATCAGCAGTGGATAATCTACATCTTCAAAGCACCAATCCAGAAATAGCTTGAACTCCCAATAACAAGGCACAAAGATAAGCAAGTGCAGTCCATATCCAAAGACTGAACTAGCTCCAGAAAATCTACTAATCTGACTATCTGAAAAACCCAACTCTAGATTGCTCGTGTAGAAAAATTTTGAGCACCCAGAGTTTAGGAAAGAAACAATAAACTCCGGATCAGTCGTGGGACTGCTGTGAGCAACAAAAACAGTTTATCTTTTAAAACAAATAGCAGAGAATTTTAAAGTCAATTCGCAATGCTTTTAGAAAATGAAACTACCATAAGACCTCCCGCCACACACACAATGCAAACGCAGACTTGGAGGAGATTTCTTCTTATGATAGTCAAAGATGCTTACTACGTAAAACAGATCGTTTTTGATATTATTATTAGTGCATAGTGTAGAAAACATTTCGAAAGTAGAATATAAATCTTAGCCAGCATAGGTACCATTATATTATGCCTACTATAGCTACCATATTAGATGGCAGGTTCTACAACTAAAACCGTACAAGGTTCGTATTGTTTCTTTGGATTTCCAACAAATGGTCAGGCCAAGGAACTTTACATTGCCACATGGAAATGCCTCTGGAAGGACGTCCCGAGAACCTAACCGGATCTCTGCCAACACAAGGCCGGGTTACCCCTAACTGGGTAACTACTGACACGAGTATGCCATCTCCCGGTTGTAACCAACCTTTAACCGGGGCCCCAGCAACAAATCACAAAATAAGATATATATATATATTTGCGACATCCACATAAGTTAAGTATCTGGGCTCCATACCATGATACCACTTCTATCCAGAAGGAAATGAACATACCCTAAGGGGCCCTACCCCCAATAACCTTGCCTCATCTTTCCTGTTTTGACCATTCCGGGGTATAAGGTTCGACAAAGTCTCGTCCACAAAGCTATGCTTTGTCACAAAGCCATGCTTTGGGTCAACAGATGATCAAAGTAATGATCACAAAGATAAATGATCAAACAAATGATCATATCACAAATGATCAAACAATGATCATCACACAGCAACACTCAGCATGTCACATTACCAAATTGGGAATATATCGCTGATAAATTTCAACTACATAACCTCTGAGCTCGTACGTCTCAGAGAAGGGTGTTAAGCTAAGAGAATAAATTCTCCGCCACCAACAGAAATGTATTTGAAAGAAATCGGCTTTATATCTCAAAGTGTAATGTCAGACATGTAACCATACAAGTCTGTTCCGGGTTCGAACAGAACCGAAGGCACTTCTTACGAAGCCCTTGCAATTCCGGGTATCCACAATCCCGATTGGACTTCCCATCACTTAGGAAATCTCTATACCGGCGCGACTCGGTGCAGAGACAATCGACGAGTTATCCTTTCGTTCTCGTGAATATCCGGTCTTCACCACCGGTCTTCAAATGCTATCCATATACGACGTATCACTTATTCGGAATGGGTTATGTGACACAAAGGTCTTTTCCCGGCTAACCCGAATAGTGAGCGTAATACTTTAAAAATATATGGATATTGGGATTTCAATTAAGTCATAATTTATTACCCAAACTTCTCTTTTCAAATGGTCTAACAAATTACCATTTTCAAATCTTTTAAACAAAAAGATTTATTTTCACAAAGTTCACCCAGTTTCACAAAAATTCATTCACAGATTTCAAAACAATTTCCGTTTCAATTGGATTAACTCGTTAAATCTTTAAAACAAAGATTTAACTTATAGCTTTCAAAACAATTTCATTTCGAATGGTTTAAACAAATCATCATTTTGAATCTATTAAAAATAAACAGATTCAATTTATAGCTTTCAAAAAGAATTCATTCATAACTTGGAAAAAAACATTTTTCAATTCAATCATGAAATTCCTTTAATTAAACTGGAATTTCATTTCTTATCTGAAAGCTTTTATCATTTGAAAACAACCAGTTTCATTTCAGAAAATCTGATTCATTCATACGAGTTGAAATCCTTAGGTTCAATTCAAATTCCCAAAATTTTACTTTTAAAATGGTTTAAATTCATATAACTTGTACAGCATCTTAAATCCCTAGTTTCGAATCATAGAATTCAATTTCAAACTTGAATTCAAATCAAATTATTTAAATTTCAAAACTTAATTAACTTATTTGAAAATAAGTTTTATCTTTGAAATTCCATTTCAAAAGCTTTTCACTTTAAACCCAAATTTCCAATTTCAAAATCAATTGAAATTAAAACTTCAATTTCAAAAACATCAAATTTAAATCATCTGCGACTTAACCAATTTCCTCGTGAAATCCATATTTGTGTGTGTAGGTGTAGTTAGAGGTTTAACACAATAGTGCAACATCATTCAATCATCACAGATCAGAATACGGAAATATAGTTGATAAGCGGTATAACTATAACGCTTATCTTTTATTCACAGATCACGGATATATAAATTACAGATAATATATTACATCACAGATAATTAACTACAGTACAGATCACACACTACTCAGAATATATCACAAAGCATCACAATCACAAACAGGGATATCAAACTGCTCGAAGCATTTCAATAATAATCAATCATCTAATGATTAGATGAATAAATAGTGTGATTATAATCAATCTATCACATAATTATATAATTTTATATTTTCCTTTAATTAATGATTTATTTATCCTTAATTTAAATTAATTCATCCTTAATTATTAATTAATTAAATCTTAATCACCTTCATAGATTAATTATTTTCTTAATTAATTACCTTAATTTAATTAATTATTCCTTAACAAATCACATTTATTAAATTAACCTTCAAGTTAATTACATAATTAGTTATCCCCTAATTACATTAAGTAATTTCGAATTAATTAACTTTTAATCATCAATTAATTCACCTTTAATCATAATTTAATTAACCTTAAATCATTCAATAATTAACCTTTAATTATAATTCATCAACCTTTAATTATTAAATAATTAAATTTTAATTCACCATTTAATTAATTAACTTTAATAAATAAATTAACCCTTAATTTGTTACCATTTAATTAATTATCTTTAATTAACTAAAATAAGTGATTATTCTTAATCACTTATTCAACTTTAACCATTAATTAATTACTTTTAACTAAGTAATTATTATTTTTTATTTTCTTTTCAGTAGTTAATTAACTTTTAACTTAAATAAATTATCTCAAATTACTTTGATTAACTTATCACGTTATCCTGAATTAATTGTTGCTTTTAAAACTGGTTATTTCTATATCTCCAAAACTCTGTTATCATTTCAAAAACCCGAGACCAGATCATATCTTCACCGAGCCAAATCTGGGTTTCCCCGAGCTTTCACGTTTTATAAATTTCCTTTAAAAAAAACATAGTTTAGTTTTAATTTCAAAACTGTTAACAGGACAGTCCACTCGCGAGCTACACGCAACCAAACCCGAGCCATCACTTCATTTCCCCGAGCTCATTTCCGAGTTTCCCCCTTCTTCCCCAACTTCAACAACCCAGATACTCGAACGCCACCGTGCACGTGTACACACGATGGAAGCGATTCCGATCATCCATACCAGTCGCGACGAGTCGCCTTTGCCCTTGACAACGAACTCCATAACCCAATTCGATCGAAAACATCTGGGAATAAAATCGAGCATTCCAATCAAAATCTGAAACTAACCTCTCTCCGAAAAAACTTCCTACGCCATCACCATGATCCACCGGAGGCCCAGCGACTCCGGCCACGTGTTCCCTGACCATCGACGCTCCCCTCCCCCGAGTCTCGTTCCACTCGATCTGTTACGGCCCAATTAGGTAGAACTCACCCCCAAAAGCTAGCTTGTAAAGAGAGGGTGCCTAATGGGTTATATATGCATCACCTATCCCATACTAGGCGATGTGGGACATTACATTCCACCACTCTTCGAAAGTCCGACGTCCACGTCGGCCCACTCTATTCCCTTATTGATTGATTCGATGGTAGCCCTTTTCCCATTGGAAGGCTTCACTCACCTATCAGTTCAAGCCTATAGGTCGCCCCTCTCGTGACTCGAACTTTCGAGTAGTGGTGACCTGCTCTGATACCACTTTGTTACGGCCCAATTAGGTAGAACTCACCCCCAAAAGCTAGCTTGTAAGGGGAGGGTGCCTAATGGGTTATATATGCATCACCTATCCCATACTAGGCGATGTGGGACATTACACGATCACCAAGAGAGATCGCAGTGGCTTCACAAATCTCAGCGACCCAAAAACAAGTTCGAACCCTAAGGTTGCTTCGTTCCAAAAATCCTTGCAATAGAAATTTTTTTAAACAATTTTCCTAACATCATTGAGTTCCAAACTAGCTTCAAGCAAAATTACAACATCCAAAATTCATTTGATTACCAGAAATTAATTAAAACGTGTTTTTGGTTCAACTCCAGACTATTCATAGTATACTTAACTAAAAATTTCCATTTTTGTTTTATAAATCCTATTTTCGAAGGTAGTTTCAAGTTACAAAATCGAATCAAAAATTTTTAACATTCGAAATTTGCATATATTTAAGATATGCTCTGTAAACCAAAATGTACAGAGTCAACTTACCACTATCATACTTAAACAAAATTTTAGATCATAACCTATGCTTAAACAAACTTGTTTATTTTGGTACTTTAGGCCTAACAATGGTTGGATGATAATACTTTGAATCTTGATAAAATATTTTAACTCTGTAACTTCAATAGAGAAAACAATATGTTACTGAACAAACACAGGGGCTATATTTAAACCCAAAACATATACACTACATTATCACTGAATTTTGAAATGTGTTTTAATTAACTTAAAGCTTTAAAGTGTATGTTTACTCACCTTTGCTTTTGAGAAGAACAAAGCTTTGATTTTTTCTTTGAAATGGGCTTTGCATTTGCTTTGCTTTTCCAGGCTGAAGACATTGCCTTGTTTCCAGATTTTAATCTTTGGTTTGATTTTTTTTCTTTTTTTGCTTAGTTGTTGAACGAATTTAGGTTGGAGGTGATGCATATAAAAGAGAAGTATGTAGTATATTATTTGTACAACAAGCATGCTAAAGATGCTTGCATCATGGGCTGAGATGTGTTAGAGGTATGGCATTTATTGTCTTGTACTTGTATTTTTATTTGTTTAACTTATTTCTTTGCTTTATTTCGGCTGTACAAATGAAGATAGTGGTGGCTTTTCTATGTAAGCTTTTATACTATATATAATTGTATTTCTTTTGAATGTATATGTTTGTTTGGTTATACATATTTCTTCCTTTCTTTTGTTACTTTGTTTATTCTTTTACTTTGTCTCATTGCTTAATAATATATATAAATTCCTATAGTTAATATGTTGTTAAAATTTTAACAAATGTGTTTATTTTATATACATCTATTTCTATTTCTAGTTTAACATCTATTATTATTTAACTCTAATACTAATTATTTTTATTATAAATGATTTATACAGAATTTATTTTAATTCGGGGAAACTCGCTTTCATTTATAATTAATTTTACAAATTTTTATTCAAAAATTCATTTAATTATCAATTTAAATAAATTAAAATCTAGGGTCGTTACAAACTTCCCCCCTTAAAAGAATTTCATCCCCGAAATTCGCAGGCACGAAAATAACACAGAGATAGATAGATTCGATCTCCTATAATTCCTCAAACACTAGTTATGAATTCCAAACTCAAGTCGGAATATCTCAGAATACATACCAATTTGTCCCTCTTCGGACTTTGATATTCACAAGAAATTACAATAGAATTTCAAAATTTGGTTTCAAACGAAATCGTTTTATCGATACAATTCAAATTTAGCTTCATATTCTATTAATCAATTTAAATCAATTTAAAATTTCCAATTTATTTAAAATTTTAATTCCAAATTTCCAATTTATATTCATTAAGATTTAAATCAAAAACTGATAAGAACCGATGAAGATACGAAGTAAAATTTTCCAACAACTGTTCGTAGGACCATCATCACACTGAAACTTCTTCTTGTAGCTGGTACGAAGCAATCAAAAGAATTTGATATCGAATCAAAGGAGACTGAGAAGAAAGTTATTTCCACTGTTGCAGGGTATTGACCATTTATAGTCGTATTCCCCCGTCCCCTATCTCGTCCTCTTCTTGCACTCATACTCACTATCAGTGGATAGTAAGAGAATTTACTGAGACGTTTAAACGGATATCTTAGGGATATACTCATTCTAGGGATACTTCACCCTATCTCTAATGAGCTACTTAATGTGTTATACTCCTGAGCTAAAGTTCAACCTTAGCTCTGATACCAAATGTAACGATTTTGGATTTTCGTGTTCGAAAATCGACATCCATACTTTACATCGTACTCGAATGCCGTAGATTCGACCGTTCAAATCCGAGTCGCCGGAGCTTATAACACAGTTAAGTAAATAACACAGCGGAAGAAATGAATAATATCATTGATATACAACACTGATACAATATCTGATACAACAGAGTGATACAATGAATATCAATATACATCAGAGATATGATACAAGAAATAGCAGCAGAAAAGAAAATAGATAACATCGGCAGCGGATAATCTCCATCTTCAAAGCACCAATCCAGAAATAGCTCGAACTCCCAATAACAAGGCACAAAGATAAGCAAGTGCAGTCCATATCCAAAGACTGAACTAGCTCCAGAAAATCTACTAATTTGACTATCTGAAAAACCCAACTCTAGACTGCTCGTGTAGAAAAATTTTGAGCACCCAGAGTTTAGGAAAGAAACAATAAACTCCGGATCAGTCGTGGGACTGCTGTGAGCAACAAAAACAGTTTATCTTTCAAAACAAATAGCAGAGAATTTTAAAGTCAATTCGCAATGCTTTTAGAAAATGAAACTACCATAAGACCTCCCGCCACACACACAATGCAAACGCAGACTTGGAGGAGATTTCTTCTTATGATAGTCAAAGATGCTTACTACGTAAAACAGATCGTTTTTTATATTATTATTAGTGCATAGTGTAGAAAACATTTCGAAAGTAGAATATAAATCTTAGCCAGCATAGGTACCATTATATTATGCCTACTATAGCTACCATATTAGATGGCAGGTTCTACAACTAAAACCGTACAAGGTTCGTATTGTTTCTTTGGATTTCCAACAAATGGTCAGGCCAAGGAACTTCCCATTGCCACATGGAAACGCCTCTGGAAGGACGTCCCGAGAACCTAACCGGATCTCTGCCAACACAAGGCCGGGTTACCCCTAACTGGGTAACTACTGACACGAGTATGCCATCTCCCGGTTGTAACCAACCTTTAACCGGGGCCCCAGCAAAAAATCACAAAATAAGATATATATATATATATATATATATATATATATATATTTGCGACATCCACATAAGTTAAGTATCTGGGCTCCATACCATGATACCACTTCTATCCAGAAGGAAATGAACATACCCTAAGGGGCGCTACCCCCAATAACCTTGTCGCATCTTTCCTGTTTTTACCATTCCGGGGTGTGAGGTTCGACGAAGTCTCGTCCACAAAGCTACGCTTTGTCACAAAGCCAAGTTTTGGGTCAACAGATGATCAAAGTAATGATCACAAAGATAAATGATCAAACAAATGATCATATCACAAATGATCAAACAATGATCATCACACAGCAACACTCAGCATGTCACATTACCAAATTGGGAATATATCGTTGATAAATTTCAACTACATAACCTCTGAGCTCGTACGTCTCAGAGAAGGGTGTTAAGCTAAGAGAATAAATTCTACGCCACCAACAGAAATGTATTTGAAAGAAATCGGCTTTATATCTCAAAGTGTAATGTCAGACATGTAACCATACAAGTCTGTTCCGGGTTCGAACAGAACCGAAGGCACTTCTTACGAAGCCCTTGCAATTCCGGGTATCCACAATCCCGATTGGACTTCCCATCACTTAGGAAATCTCTATACCGGCGCGACTCGGTGCAGAGACAATCGACGAGTTATCCTTTCGTTCTCGTGAATATCCGGCCTTCACCACCGGTCTTCAAATGCTATCCATATACGACGTATCACTTATTCGGAATGGGTTATGTGACACAAAGGTCTTTTCCCGGCTAACCCGAATAGTGAGCGTAATACTTTAAAAATATATGGATATTGGGATTTCAATTAAGTCACAATTTATTACCCAAACTTCTCTTTTCAAATGGTCTAACAAATTACCATTTTCAAATCTTTTAAACAAAAAGATTTATTTTCACAAAGTTCACCCAGTTTCACAAAAATTCATTCACAGATTTCAAAACAATTTCCGTTTCAATTGGATTAACTCGTTAAATCTTTAAAACAAAGATTTAACTTATAGCTTTCAAAACAATTTCATTTCGAATGGTTTAAACAAATCATCATTTTGAATCTATTAAAAATAAACAGATTCAATTTATAGCTTTCAAAAAGAATTCATTCATAACTTGGAAAAAAACATTTTTCAATTCAATCATGAAATTCCTTTAATTAAACTGGAATTTCATTTCTTATCTGAAAGCTTTTATCATTTGAAAACAACCAGTTTCATTTCAGAAAATCTGATTCATTCATACGAGTTGAAATCCTTGGGTTAAATTCAAATTCCCAAAATTTTACTTTTAAAATGGTTTAAATTCATATAACTTGTATAGCATCTTAAATCCCTAGTTTCGAATCATAGAATTCAATTTCAAACTTGAATTCAAATCAAATTATTTAAATTTCAAAACTTAATTAACTTATTCGAAAATAAGTTTTATCTTTGAAATTCCATTTCAAAAGCTTTTCACTTTAAACCCAAATTTCCAATTTCAAAATCAATTGAAATTAAAACTTCAATTTCAAAAACATCAAATTTAAATCATCTGTGACTTAACCAATTTCCTCGTGAAATCCATATTTGTGTGTGTAGGTGTAGTCCAGGGGTTTAACACAATAGTGCAACATCATTCAATCATCACAGATCAGAATACGGAAATATAGTTGATAAGCGGTATAACTATAACGCTTATCTTTTATTCACAGATCACAGATATATAAATTACAGATAATATATTACATCACAGATAATTAACTAAAATACAGATCACACACAAATCAGAATATATCACAAAGCATCACAATCACAAACAGGGATATCAGACTGCTCAAAGCATTTCAATAATAATCAATCATCTAATGATTAGATGAATAAATAGTGTGATTATAATCAATCTATCACATAATTATATAATTTTATATTTTCCTTTAATTAATGATTTATTTATCATTAATTTAAATTAATTCATCCTTAATTATTAATTAATTAAATCTTAATCACCTTCATAGATTAATTATTTTCTTAATTAATTACCTTAATTTAATTAATTATTCCTTAACAAATCACATTTATTAAATTAACCTTCAAGTTAATTACATAATTAGTTATCCCCTAATTACATTAAGTAATTATGAATTAATTAACTTTTAATCATCAATTAATTCACCTTTAATCATAATTTAATTAACCTTAAATCATTCAATAATTAACCTTTAATTATAATTCATCAACCTTTAATTATTAAATAATTAATTTTTAATTCACCATTTAATTAATTAACTTTAATAAATAAATTAACCCTTAATTTGTTACCATTTAATTAATTATCTTTAATTAACTAAAATAAGTGATTATTCTTAATCACTTATTCAACTTTAACCATTAATTAATTACTTTTAACTAAGTAATTATTATTTTTTATTTTCTTTTTAGTAGTTAATTAACTTTTAACTTAAATAAATTATCTCAAATTACTTTGATTAACTTATCACGTTATCCTGAATTAATTGTTGCTTTTAAAACTGGTTATTTCTATATCTCCAAAACTCTGTTATCATTTCAAAAACCTAAGACCAGATCATATCTTCACCGAGCCAAATCTGGGTTTCCCCGAGCTTTCACGTTTTATAAATTTCCTTTAAAAAGAACTTAGTTTAGTTTTAAATTCAAAACTGTTAACAGGACAGTCCACTCGCGAGCTACACGCAACCAAACCCGAGCCATCACTTCATTTCCCCGAGCTCATTTCCGAGTTTCCCCCTTCTTCCCCAACTTCAACAACCCAGATACTCGAACGCCACTGTGCACGTGTACACATGATCGAAGCGATTTCGATCATCCATGCCAGTCGCGACGAGTCGCCTTTGCCCTTGACAACGAACTCCACAACCCAATTCGATCGAAAACATCTGGGAATAAAATCGAGCATTCCAATCAAAATCTGAAACTAACCTCTCTCCGGAAAAACTTCCTACGCCATCACCACGATCCACCGGAGGCCTAGCGACTTCGGCCACGTGTTCCCTGACCATCGACGCTCCCCTCCCCCGAGTCTCGTTCCACTCGATCACCAAGAGAGATCGCAGTGGCTTCACAAATCTCAGTGACCCAAAAACAAGTTCGAACCCTAAGGTTGCTTCGTTCCAAAAATCCTTGCAATAGAAATTTTTTTAAACAATTTTCCTAACATCATTGAGTTCCAAACTAGCTTCAAGCAAAATTACAACATCCAAAATTCATTTGATTACTAGAAATTGATTAAAACGTGTTTTTGGTTCAACTCCAGACTGTTCATAGTATACTTAACTAAAAATTTCCATTTTTGTTTTATAAATCCTATTTTCGAAGGTAGTTTCAAGTTACAAAATCGAATCAAAAATTTTTAACATTCGAAATTTGCATATATTTAAGATATGCTCTGTAACCAAAATGTACAGAGTCAACTTACCACTATCATACTTAAACAAAATTTTAGATCATAACCTATGCTTAACAAACTTGTTTATTTTGGTACTTTAGGCCTAACAATGGTTGGATGATAATACTTTGAATCTTGATAAAATATTTTAACTCTGTAACTTCAATAGAGAAAACAATATGTTACTGAACAAACACAGGGGCTATATTTAAACCCAAAACATATACACTACATTATCACTGAATTTTGAAATGTGTTTAAATTAACTTAAAGCTTTAAAGTGTATGTTTACTCACCTTTGCTTTTGAGAAGAACAGAGCTTTGATTTTTTCTTTGAAACAGGCTTTGCATTTGCTTTGCTTTTCCAGGCTGAAGACATTGCCTTGTTTCCAGATTTTAATCTTTGGTTTGATTTTTTTTCTTTTTTTGCTTAGTTGTTGAATGAATTTAGGTTGGAGGTGATGCATATAAAAGAGAAGTATGCAGTATATTATTTGTACAACAAGCATGCTAAAGATGCTTGCATCATGGGCTGAGATGTGTTAGAGGTATGGCATTTATTGTCTTGTACTTGTATTTTTATTTGTTTAACTTATTTCTTTGCTTTATTTCGGCTGTACAAATGAAGATAGTGGTGGCTTTTCTATGTAAGCTTTTATACTATATATAATTGTATTTCTTTTGAATGTATATGTTTGTTTGGTTATACATATTTCTTCCTTTCTTTTGTTACTTTGTTTATTCTTTTACTTTGTCTCATTGCTTAATAATATATATATAAATTCCTATAGTTAATATGTTGTTAAAATTTTAACAAATGTGTTTATTTTATATACATCTATTTCTATTTCTAGTTTAACATCTATTATTATTTAACTCTAATACTAATTATTTTTATTATAAATGATTTATACAGAATTTATTTTAATTCGGGGAAACTCGCTTTCATTTATAATTAATTTTACAAATTTTTATTCGAAAAATCATTTAATTATCAATTTAAATAAATTAAAATCTAGGGTCGTTACAGAATAGTAATCAGATCTGACTTGATTTGAGTTTGCACTGACGGAGAGGTTAGGGTATGAATTCTGCCAGCCAAGAAATTAAAAGGAGGCAGCCAAAGATCCTATGTAATTAAGGTTATGGATGCTTAAATAGTGGATCGGAAGGAGACAAAAGTGGATCTAATCTCGTACTCTTTCTCCTTCAATCTGAGCTATCCAAAACTAAGGCTATCTAACCCTAAATGAGCCGCTCCTTAAGCTATGTTGTTGTCGAAATTACCAGCCCTCAAGATGGGAATTAAACCCATTTAAGGTTCAGATGAATATTTTGTATTTTAAATCTAATTTAAAAGCTTTATCGATATCGTATATCGACTAATGTATTTATAACTATTATAAATACATTTAATATTCATTTATCAAATAAAAACCAAATTTACAAATATTATGTCATAAATATTATTTAAGTTAATTAAGTTATAAAAATTATAAATTAATTAAATCATTTGGCCAAAAGAAAATTCATCGTTTCAGTTGTGTGACTCATCACGTGTAAATTTGGTCAGCGAGTAATATCGAACTATTCGAATATTAACGTTTACACATTGCTTAGCAAGTGGTGTGGCATTTTAGCCAAATTTATCGCTTACTTGGTTTTGGTAAAATCTAGTTTCACTTTGCTAAGCATTACTAGGTTTGACATTTATTTATACCAATTCTCTTCGTCAAAATTATACACTTTGGACTTGTGGAATTTGGTAATGGTCAAAATTCCAATATCATCCAAATTCAACTCTATATTCCAAATATAAAGTCCTTGGTTCAATAATAATAATTATTATTAACCAAAATGCTCTGGCTAGAGACTTTGACTTTGAGTTGACTTGAGATGATCGTGATACTAACCCTATATAATCGAGAAAACGAATCCTCTCGTGAATAGTGCTTCACTTCCAATACTTTCACTTGACCCAACTATAGTCACTCGATGGACGTCATGCCATGATTTGATTATAATCAAAGCGAAGCTTTCATATTGAAGACCGACAGTATTCTCAAGTCGAGAGAACTGTGTAAATCATCACATCGATATTTTCTATTTGACCTTAGTTTTATATTAACCAACAGAAAACTATCGAGTAAGTCGTTACATAGTTATCCAATAACTATCAGTATGTAACCTCTTAGTGCTCGCAGTAAGCATGAGTAACACACTGTCTAACATTTGGAGAGAGCTATGCACTTTAGTCTCAATGGATACATTGATATCTAGTCTCGATGCATTTTGACTAGAAACATTTAAAATGGTGTGTTTGTTTTTATTGTGATAAATTACTCATGGTTACAACACTTTGTAACTACTACAACAAAACATACCATTTATGGATTTTCTATTAGATATAATTTTAATTAAATTAATCAGTTATTTAATATAACACATTATATAAAGTATATCACAGGAAGAAAACACCTTTTAATTCGAACAAGATTGGTTATCGAGTTAGATATATGTAACAAATTACATAATTGCTCATAGAGCATACCCCTAACTGTATCAATCTCCCACTTACACTTGGGATTAATTATGGAATCTTATTCCAACTTCTCCAATTGGTTTCCTCAAAACCAATTGCGTTAGTCTCTCAGTGAACATCTATGATGTTATGTTTTAATTATCTACTTTTTCAATCAACTCTCTCCAACGCTGATAAACTACCTTTATCGTGTGGAACAATTCAAAGTATGTCTCTCAACTTTCTAGTGAGCTCTAAGTTCTGTTATGAAATATATATCGTGACATTGTTGTCATAGAATGTTATGGGATTTTCAATATTTGGAATCATCCTTAGCTCAGTTATAAATTTATGCATTTATATTTATATACATTGCTTTTATTGCGGCACTATTCAAGACGATGTACTTGGCATTTTCATTGAATCAGCGATAGTCTTTCATTAGAAACATTTCCAATTTAAAGATTCTTAACTTGAATTTATTATGACATATTATACTAAATATCACTTATGAAGTTTGAGTCCGTACACTTCTTCATGAGGAGTTCGTTGTTCCTATAAATAGTTCTATAATATTTTGTAAATACCTGAGAACACTCAAAACTACCAATTAGTGATATCAGTTTGGATTTGATATTTACTCCATGTATCAAATATATAAACAAATCATGATCGTAGAAAATATGAAATGTATATTAATTCCTTTTGCTGGTGCATAAAGAATTCATCTTACATGTTCCATATTAAACATTTTAATAAGGTGTTATTGCATATCATTTGGGACGTTGCCAATATCTTTTATACTTACTATAAAAGACATCAGTCACAAATCCCACATAGAGTATTAAAATAATTAAGTTGATTTTAACATAAGTACATCGTTAATAATCAGCAATGTATTGTTTACTTACGGTTTAGAAATATCTATGTATCTTTTAATATTCTTTCTTATGAATACACGCTTCCTCTGCATTTTGATTAGTAACCAAACTATTTGATATTTCTATCAAAACACTTATTCAATTTTGATGCTTTTCTAAATGATACTTTCGTATCTGTTCTCGAACCGTATCCGGAAACCCACAAACTCAATATCGCCCCAACTGACTTCGAACACTTTGGTTGTTATGTGCAAACAGACTAGTCTGAATCTATATTCAGAACTTTCTGTTTCAACATATATATACCAAACATAAACTCATACTAGGTTATAATTTTATGAGTAAAATCCGAATAACTTGAGCATATCAAATGGTTAATCTGTTACGTTAATTTCAACAATTGAAATTCATAGTATTATTCTTATCAATGTGGCTTACTATATTTCAACTGCATTTATCTTTCACATTTACGGCCAATGGAACATATCATCTCGGATACAACTATCAAAATCATATTATGATAATGCACTTGGAATCCGTTTAGATTTGTGCACCGTACCATATCATGGAGTCAATACCCTTAATGGTTGAATTAAACAACCGAGGATTATTTATTCTTGAAATTGATAAGAAACTCACGGTTCTTTTTTTTTAATGTACAAAAATACTCATTAGACGTTCTAATGCATTTGTGTTCATTTAGGTTCGGTCAATTTCATTTCATCCCTTATAATCAGTTTATCCATAGAACATATCCATATCTACTTTACAACCATAATTTCTTGTAGAAATTCCTTTGCTACGAAGTTGGTATTTCTTGAAATAACAATTGTTTCTCCATGAAACGGAACATGCAATCATAAACATTTTACGAATTACCTTATATAAAACTGATTTTGCATTAGTTCACAACATAAATTAGTCATCTAATGACTATCGTACACAAACTTATTTCGGGCGATTCATACAAGATCATTTACGTATAATTATTACGTGCAGTCTTTCGACTCACACAACCCACCAACTCCTTGGTTTAGAAAATATAGGGGTTTCTTATAAACCCTTATCTTATATGGTTTTGTAAACTATTCTTTGGATGATATTAATTTTAACCTTGTGTACTGCACTAAGTACTTACCTAATAGAAAGAGTTTAACTCAACTTCACTCACTTTTAATCATGTTTTGTCCAACAACGTTTGATTTCTCCTTACCAATACATCATTATGAATTATAGGGAGGACTGACCTTTGAGACTGAATCTTTGTTCATGTTAGGTACATACGAAATCCTTTCCAATATACTCACCCATTTGATCAAATGGAATCAATTCTGTCACATGTTATATTGCTTACTTCCATTATATTCTATGGACTTATCAGAGACTTACAAATGTCTATCAAATACACATGTCCATGTCTGTGATAACTTATCGGTGAATATGATAAAGTATGTGGAATCATTTTGGTATTAATAAACTAACGATTACATACATCTTTATGTATCAATCCGAAAAGTCCATCAACTCTTATGATGCTCCCACTAAATGGGTGTGTAGCCTTTAGTTGTTTGAGATATAACTAGCCAGTATCATATGATTCATAATCATTTAATAAAAATAATTTCTCAAAACTACGGCTTAGTGTATAATTCCAAATTAATTTTGAATAATTTTAGATACTTCAGTATTTTCCAATGCATCACTTTTGTTGTAAAAACAAATACCACATTATAGCTTTACTTTATCATGAACATTCATAATATTGTCATTGAAATATAACTATGTCTATTTTTCATTCGACACTGAAAAATAGTCATTATTTTCATAAATAATGTTTAGTATGTTTTATGAAAACAATTTTCATACTTTGATGGATTCAATAAGTGCTATATGACATGCTCCCACTATTTCCACCATTAATATAATAGCGTACCGAATTTGGAGGTCCATCGTTCACTTAATATAGATTATTTATTTTATATACTGCAACTAGTTTACAATGAAGTATTCTTTGATCAAATATCTTGAACTAAAAGAAATAAATATCATAAAAAATAATTTTCTATACGAAATACAATTCGGAATAAAAATCCTATTTCTCATTCTAATTTTAAGTCCCAATTATTATTATTATTACAATTCTCGTTTCCGATGTTGCATTATGAAGCAGAAGTGACCATTTACTCTCTTCATCCCAATTGTAACTTAAATCACATTTACTTTTATACATTCGTTTTTCTTTCTAAATGGTCAAATCATTCAAAAGAAAACCTTTACTGCAATATCATAACGAACTCTTTACAAAAGCACACTCGATTATCCTTAACATTTAACACTACAAGAAAAAACCATTTTAACAACTAAGAATAAATATTATTAAAATAATTTAATAACGTTTTTCATAATGTTGTTATATCCATGTTGTAAAAGGATTTAATTTTTTTACAACATTTGTGAAAACGTTGTTAGAAACATTGTAAAAGTGTTTTTTGCCATATTTTACGAAAGTTGTGAAAATTGGTAAAATATTAACTAACCTATATATAACACTATTTAAGCGTAGTAAAATATGGATTTAATGACATTTCTTTTTCATTGTTATGCCAATAGTTACAATAATTAGTAAATGTTATATATAGGTTAGTCACAAAGTGTTGTAACCGTGAGCAATTTATCACAGTGAAAATAAATATACCATTTTAAATTTTCCAAGTCAAGATGCATCGAGACAGGATATCAGTGTATCCGTTGAGACTAGAGTACGTAACGCTCTCCAAATGTTAGGTAGTGTATTACTACTCAAGGCTGTAGGGGGCACCTAGAGGTTACATATTTATAATTATTGGATAACTATGGAATGACTCACTCAATAGTTTTATGTTGGTTAATATAACTAAGGTCAAACAGAAAATGTCGATGTGACTGATTCACACGGTTCTCTCGATTTGAGAATACTGTGGATTTTCAATATGAAAGCTCTGCTTTGATTATAGTCAAATCATGACGTACTGTTCCATTAAGTGACTATAGTTGGGTCGAGTGAATTATTGGAAGTGAAGCACTATTCAAGAGAGGATTTGTCTTCTCGGTTATATGGAGTTAGTATCACGGTCAACTCAAAGTCAAAGTCTTTAGTTAGAGAATTTCGGTAAATAATAATTGTTATTATTGAACCAAGGACTTTGTGTTTGGACTATAGAGTTGAATATGGATGATACTGGAATTTTGACCATCACCAAATTTTATAAGTCCAAAGTGATATAGTTTTGACGAAGAGAATTGTTGTAAATAAATGTCACAACTAGGTAATGCTTATTAAAATAGAATTGGATTTTACCGAAACTAAATAACTAATAAATTTGGATATAATGTCACACCACCTACTAAGAGACGTGTGAATGTTAACATTCGAATAGTTCGATGTTAATTGCTGACCGAATTTACACTCAAGAGTTAATAACCGAAATGATAAATTCTTTTTAGACCAAACGATTTAATTAGTTTATAATTGTTATAAATTAATTAAATTAACTAATATGTATAAAATTTTAATGTGATTTGAGAAATAAATATTGTCATATACATTTATAATAGTTATAAATATATCGATGGGTATGAGATATCAATGACAAACTAAATTGGATTTAATTAAATATATTTAATTGGGGTTAAATGGGCTATTGGCCCAAGTTGTTTGAGGCATGGTTCGACAATAATAACAAAGCATAGGGGCAGGAAAAGATGTTGCAAGTTGGTTTTGAAATGCATGGTTGAGATTAGGTGAGAAAAAGTATGAGATATTATCCTATATTCTCTCTCATTCAACTAATATAAAATCATCTCTAAACTTAACTTCATCCAACTTTTTGGCTGCCTCCTTCATCATTATTGTGGCCAAAATACTTCCTCAAAACCCTAGAAAAATATCAAATCAAATCATCTCAAATCGAAAGCTATTTGATAGCGAAAGGTCCGTGATTCAAGGCTAGTAATCTGATGAATCGAGGAAATTTTCAAAGGAAAAGAATTCACCTTTTCAACATAGACTTGAGGTCATCGGTTATGGGTAACTATTTATTTACATAATAAGGTATATGATTATGGTATAATAATTCATTGCTTAAGTACATCTATGTATACATGTTATTATTGCTTAGTTAATTAAATGAGAATTCTAAAGGTAATGTCAATGTCACAACAATGATCGACTATATGCATAAGTTTAATGTACTCATACATACACACATATTATTAATAATCTAATGTTCTATTCCAAATAAATGTATTTTATTTAATATTACAATAATTAATACACACACACACACACACACACATATATGCAAATATGTAAATCAATTTATTTACACAAATTATATAAAAGCATATATATATACACACAAATATATATATATATATATAATTTGATCTAACAATTTTATAATATAATTTTACATTAATTATGAATTTCAACAGTCGCACATAATTTTTCTATTATTATTAGATATTTTTATCATTATTTAATCACTATAAGATTTAACAAATTCATATAAAATAAATATTATTTCGAAAATTCAATTTTAAATTTTTTGAAATTATTTTATCATCTTGGAAGATCTTATAATTTTTTTATACCTTTTAGTAATTTTTTATATTTTTAAAAATTAACCTAAAAATCGATCGATTAGTATTTAATCAACTAAAAATATAATTTTTACCCAAAAAAATATGGAAAAATCTCGAAACATTAAAAATATTATTCATGATTTTTGAAAATTTGAAAATTTGAAATTTTATTATATTATTTATTTATGAAAGTTTGACTAATTAATTCATAATAAATATGTATTAATATATTAAAATTATAATTTTTTTGGTTCTATAATGATTTCGAACTGGAATATTAAAATAAAATAAATAGTTAGTTTTTTATACATTTATATTTATATATATTTATTATAATACAAACTACATTTAATTATTATTATATATATCATAATTATTTACTTTAATTCATAGTGTGTATATATATAAATAAATAAAATAATTTATTTTCTTAAATTTATAATTTTATATGTACACACACACACACATATATATATATATTTGATTGTTATTTACAATATATATATTTATTTATTTATTTATAATATTTTTTCATAATATACATACATACATATATATATATGTACATATATATATATATGTACATACATACATACATATATATATATGTACATATATATATGTACATACATACATACATACATACATACATATATATATATATATATGTATGTATGTATTCATATATAATTGCTTGGATAATTGTAACTATAAATATATGCACATATTTGGACAACATACAATACATATAGAATGAGCTAACGTGTTTGTTTCGATGTAAATCCCAGCATCTATATACAAGCATGCTACATATGCACACACATTTACATATGTATATGATACATATGTATACTTATATAATTAGTGAAAATAAATCAAATAAAATTCGAACAACAATTGATGAATTTAAATAATATACATAATTTTATTTAAACTAAATTTATAAATGTTCAAAATAACTTAGACTTCATAGGTCCAATAAAGATCCAATGGGGTAAATGTTTTTGACATTCACTCATAACTTCCACTATGGGCTGGCCTAGTTCCAACAACTACTATCATAAAACATACCATTTATGAATTTTCTATTAGATACGCTTTTAATTAAATTAATTAATTAATATAAAACATTATATCAAGTATATAATAAAAAGAAAGCACCTTTTATTTCGAACAAGATTGGTT
Source organism: Allium fistulosum (assembly GCA_030737815.1). NCBI lineage: Eukaryota > Viridiplantae > Streptophyta > Magnoliopsida > Asparagales > Amaryllidaceae > Allium > Allium fistulosum. The sequence continues at coordinate 868,884,235 of CM060904.1, read as the reverse complement.
ATCGAGTTAGATATATGTAACAAATTACATAATTGCCCCTAGGGCATACCTCTAACTCTATCACGGCAAACCCTCCTAATATTGGAACACCCATGCTCCTTGTCGTAGTTGAACTCTGCTCGCATTTGCAGCTTTCTTTCGTCTCTCAACTAGATATGTTGTCGCTAGTCCATTTCCACCCTAGCTCCGTACATAATGATGTTGTTACCATTTTGGTGTTCTTTTGGCTTGCTCATGAAGTAGCATATGTGCTTCTCCATCTCATTTGTTTTCTTATGTGGCCGATTGTCGCCGTGTTTGAATGTTTTAGGTAGTAGGGTGTTTAGCTGAAGCCCTGGCCTCTTTGTCGATGCGTTTCTGGATCTAAGAAGTTTGGTTTCTTGTTAGTGTTCTTACCTTGTCGTGTTTTCATCTTATCATTATATGACCTTGGCGACTGCTGTGCAACTAAGGTAAAGTCTTAAATTTGTTTGTTGAGCTTCAGTTAGGTATTATGGTTGAACATTTTCTGGTCCTTCTCTTGAGGCATTCTAGAATCGAGTAAAGGGCTGCTTCAGTTGGGCAAGTTTTTAAAGCATGCGTTTGGTTGCGACACTAAATGGGCACACAAAAAAACACATGAAAGAGGAATGGAAAAAGAACATGAAAGGAGAAGGGTTTACGAAAGAGGAATGCGTTCTTGTGTTACAAAATGGGAATGAAGGAGGCATTTTAAAGAAGACGAATTAATTGGTGGAGGGTATTAATTATTTGTTTAAATGTGTGGTTGGAAGAGAAAAAGTTATTAGGATATAGTTTTAAATTGAATAATTGTAATTAATTGAAGTTGGCGTACGAAGACACGACGCCAACTTGATATTTTGATCCATTGAACAGTGCATTGAGTGGGCTCCACTTCCCGATGCATCTGACTTGACGCGAACTCAAACATGGCAAATTTTGTCTGCGAACACACTCTAAGTGTGTGCATTTTGGATTTTGGTGCATGTGTACCCTAACATTGCTTGTATCAGTTGTGAAAGCAGTATCAGCTGTTAGTTTCGTGTCTTTTTTCTTTGTATTTGTAGGTATTTTTAGTCTTCGTTTTTGGAGCTCATTGTCAAAGTATTTGGGTTAGAGTTTCTTGTGCGGCAAAGTTTTTTTCCAAATTTTATGTTATGTCAAGCAGCGGTGGCCAGCGTGATGATGTAATGATGTCTAGTAGGTTGTATGAATGTAACTTGTGAGTGCGATTGCCAAGAAAACAAATGAGTTGGGCCAAAAACATTAAGATTAACTAGCCTGTTGGGCAACTCCATTTAACCCGGGTAATTAATTGATTTACGCGATCTGATCGTGTTTTTCTTTTCCCTTTTTTTTACACTCCTCCTCATTTAACCTACCTAGCTTTATCTCTCCTCCAATTCTCGATAGTGTTTGATTTACCCTTTTTAGTTTTGGGTTTTCGTCCATAAAAAAATGCGCACGACGCGGGTATATTATGAAAAACGAAAAATTTAGAAAACAGTGTTAATATACAAAATAGAAAACAACTTTTATTTTTATTTTTCATGTTATGAGAAATAAAAGAAGCACGAAAAACAATCCATTCTTCCATCGTTTCTTCATCCCTTTCGTAGTCCCCTCCATCTTTCTTCTATCATATCCGTCGTCCGTCCACACCCCTTATATTTTGTAATTAATATTGAAAACTCAAAAAACAAAACTTATTTAATTCCAAGTTCATTGTTTACCGGCGTAGTTCTTTGATAAGTCAGCTTCGTTGGAACAAGAAGGTGGTTTCTCCATCATTATATGCAATTGGAAGCTCAGTATCATCATTTTTGAAACATGATAGACGTAAGCGTCTTGAAGATATGCTTTCAAATTGAAGTTTGGTTCTGTGGCTCTTTCTAACGTGTTTTGCACCCTTTCATCCTACAAGGGAAACTTAACAAACACAGGCTCTAATTGACTTTTCCAATACATATGGAACCCATATTATCGGTATAGTTAAAACAATAAGCAAAGGAGGGAATAAGATGCATGTTTTGTATACTCATCAATCCTATAAGCAGGAGTTGCAATACTGTTAATGCGATCAGAAGCCACCTTTGAACATCTAGCCAGAAAACTGCTCCACTCTCGTACTCCTTTTTGTACACATTTATTGTCTGGTGTCGGAACAAAACATAAGATAAGGTAAATGAGAGAACGGTGAAAGGGAGAAATAATGATGTGATGACTGAGTAAACAAGGCCAAGCAAGAAATACAGTTGTAGCCTTGGTTCCGATGTAGCAATTTCCAAGCTTCAGGGATTCATTGCTTCTTCTCTATCTCTCTCAATTTTCAGTAACAATGCGTTTTTTTATCAATCTTAAAATTGCTTAGCCTAACGCAATCCATTTGACAGGTTTAGTTGTCATAGTTGCTGAGATGTTTTATCTCATACATGTTTTAATTTATACCTATTTTAATTTATGTATGAAAAGTGAAAAAAGTGAATGAGCTGTTGGGACGAGATTCCAACTAGAGACCACTCAAATCAAAACCCCAAAAGCACAGTGGAAGACGAGATCGTGGTAAGAAGTGTAAAAACAACCAATCAATATCTCAATTCCAATCAATCCAATCCAAAAGCAATCACAATCCCCAAACAAGTAATATAGAAATCAAAGCAATAACGAAAAATAAATCACACAACGATTTATAGTGGTTCCACTAACGTTGTGTTAGTGTACATCCACTTTAAGAGAGAGTTGTTATTAATATCGATGAGAAGAGCACAAGAGATTGAATACAATGATCAAAAATTCTAATTAGAATTAATTCGTGGGGAAGAGAATTGAAGAAAAATTAGGTTTTGATAAACCCTAATTTGTGGAGGCTAATCTCTTGCAATCGCTTTCTGTTGCGTGTAGATCTAAAACCTGAAGCTAGCTTATATAGAAGAATAGAAAACCTAGGCAAAGTTCAAACATTGCCCCTGCAAATATCACAAACCTTCACGTCAAGCCCATGCCTAAAAACAGGCGGAAGTCGCCACAAACGTCTGTCATAATATGATAGACGCCTGTCCAATGTCTCGGGATGCAGTTTGCTGAAGCGACATACGTCTGTCCTTTTTCACAGACGTTTGTCCAATATCTCGGGATGCAGGATTTCTGAAGCAACAGACGTCTGTCCTTTTTCACAAACATCCGTGCTGTCAATTCAGCACCACTTCACCTTTTCCTCCATAACTTCCACCTCCGAACTCCGATTTGCGAACCGTTTTCTCCATTACGAAGCTACTTCCGACCTCTACAATTCTCCATATAGTGTCACCAAAATTTAACACTCCACCTCGACACTATATCCATCTCCAACTCCAATGGTACCATACCATCAACAACAACCGATAACACTAACTATCACTTCTTCTACCTTCAACCAAACATGAATGCTTTCCCAATGAGCTCCGGCAAAGCCACCGCACATTGAAATCTCTCACCAATACTCTTCCTCATCCATAACCAAGCTCCTCTCTCAACCGTGCCACCCCGTGGCACCTAGCACTTCTCCAAGCGAATCAAGTTCGAGCAATGCTCGAACTTTCCAACCGGCAATGCCTTAGTGAACATATCCACCGTGTTATCCATTTGTGTGCACTTTCCGAAGATATACTTGCTTATCCTCATCCATGGCTACTAGAAATGACTCTCTCACCTCAATATGCTTAGTCCGTGAGCTAAACGCCAAGTTCTCCGCCAAGTGAATAGCACTTTGGCTATCACATCGAACATCAATGCTATCATGCCCGAATCCCAAGTCACGCAACAGTCGCTTCAAATAGAGTGCCTCCTTTGCCGCCTCCACCACGGCTATCAACTCTGCCTCCGTAGTGGATAAAACAACTACGGTCTGCAATCTCGATCTCTAACTTATGACTGTACCCCCAAGTGTGAAGACATATCCGAAAGTTGATTTTCTCCGATCCCTATCACCGGCGTAGTCCGAATCACAATAACCAACCAACTTGCAATCCAATCTATCACTATCGCCAAAAACAAGACCATGAGATGATGTGCCTCTAAGATATCTCAATATGCGCTTCACAGCTTTCCAATGCGATTTCCCCGGATTAGCCATATATCGACTAACCATCCCGACGGCATTTGCAATATCGGGCCTTGTACACACCATAGGATACATTAGACTTCCAACCGCACTTGCATACGACACTTTTGCCATATAAGCCTTGTCTTTCTCCAAGATAGGTGATCCTTTACTCGAAAGCTTCATATGCAAGGTAAAGGTGTATTTGACGCCTTTTCATTCTCCATGCTAAACCGGCAAAGCACTTTCTGTATGTACTCCTTTTGAGTCAGTTTCAACTCAAAGCGCTTTCAATCTCTTTCTATTTCCATGCCCAATATCCTTCTTGCTTCTCCAGAATCCTTCATTCTGAACTCCGATTTCAAACTCAGTTTTAACTTGTTGATTTCATTCTTATCCTTAGAAGCAATGAGCATGTCGTCCACGTACAAGAGTAAATACACCTAACAATCATTTTACAACTTTTTGAAATAAACACAAGCATCCTTGATGCTTCTATCAAAACCATTTTCAAGCATAAAATGATTAAATCTCTTGTACCATTTCCTAGGTGATTGCTTTAAACCATATAGTGATTTCTTTAGCTTGCAAACCAAATTTGACTTACCATCAAGTTGCTCCAACTTCAAGTCGTGAATAGCAACTATGGCAAGTAATATCCGAATAGAAGTATGGCGCACAATCGGTGCGAATATCTCATCATACTCCTTCCCCTTTCTTTATGCAAACCCCTTAGCCACTAGTTTAGCTTTGTATCTCCCATCGTCGTTCACCTTGTATATCCATTTGCACTCAATAGCATGGTTTCCTTTAGGAAGTGGAACCAAATCACAGGTTTGATTCTTCAACAATGATTGCATCTATTCCTCCATGGCACAAATCCATTTCGAGCTATCACTCGACTCTATGATGTCATCAAGGTCCATCGGCTCATCTTGGACTACATGAAGAGCATAGTCCAAATTATCACAAAAGCTAAGATAGTTCCAATCACCATATCTTTCGGATGGTCTTATAGTATGACGTCCAACCCGAGTAGCAATACCATCACCCAAACTCCCTTCGGCTCCACCTTGAATCGAATTTTCTCTAGAATCATGCACATCACCAACACTACTAGAGGAACCCTGTGGACTATGTGAAGTAACATCAACTGCTACCTCCTCGCAAGCATCTCCAACTACTCTACTCTCTCTACTCCATGGAAAAAATGTGGAAATAACTTCCTTCTCCTTTGATTCACCATGGACCAAATCCGGAACATCCGATAAGCTCACATTCTCTTTGAACATCACTGACTCATCAAAAGTAACATGACGAGAATTCACTAATTTCTTCGTTTCCGGATTGCAAATCCGATAGCCTTTTGCTCCATCCGTATAACCAAGCAAAATCCCCTTAAAAGCTCTAGGTTCAAGCTGATCATTTCCCGAATCATGCACATAAACCGAACTACCAAACACACGAAGATAGCTCATGTCAATGCTCTTTCTCTTCCACACTTCCTCCGGAATTTTGTTACCAATAGTTGAGCATGGAATTTGATTAATAATATGCACTGCGGTTGACAAAGCTCCAGCCCAAAATCCCTTAGCCAAACCCGATGTCAATCTCAAGCATCGAGCTTTCTCAAGTAGAGTACGATTCATCCTCTCCGCAACACCATTCGACTGCGGATCTCCAGGTGTAGTAAAATACCTTCGAATACCATGATGCTTGCAAAACTTCAAGAATTCTTTGGAAACATACTCTCCGCCATTATCGGACCTTAGAACCTTCAAAGACTTGCCACTCTCATTCTCAACAAGAGCTTTCCATGCTTTGAACTTTGCAAATGCATCCGACTTGTCCTTCATTATATACACCCAAACTTTTCGAGAAAAGTCATCTATGAAAGAAATAAAATAGCAAGCCCTGCCCAAAGAACCTACCGATGCCGGTCCCCAAACATCCGTGTGAACATACTCAAGAACCCTTCTAAAATCATGTTTTCCCTCACCGAATGAAACTTTAGTTTGCTTTCCCATGACACATTCTTCGCAAAACTCTAGCTTGTTGAAACTTTCTCCATCGATCATCTCCCTCTTTCGAAGAACATCCAAACTCCTCTCCAAGACATGACCTAATCTCAAATGCCACAACCTAGTCGCATCCAAGACACGAGAACTATCAACTTCTATACAAGTTTCACCTTCTACACTCACTCCTTGAAGCAAATAAATACCATGAGTCCTAGCATCCTTCATCACTACAAGCGCACCCTTCGAAACCCGCAAGTTATCACTCTCAATAATGATCTTACAACCTAAAGAATCCAGCTGCCCCAAAGAGATAAGAGACTTCCTAAGTCGCAGAACATAGCACACATTAGTGAGAGTACGAATCACTCCGTCAAACATCCGAATTTGCACGGAACCAATGTCTTTCGACTTACAAATAGCACCATTTCCCATAACAATTGAATTTCCTTCTTTGCCGATGTAAGAAGAAAAACAATTTCTATTTGGCGTCATATGATAAGACGCCCCCGAATCGAGCACCCATTCGCTACCCGAAACATCCGATGCTACTGTCGACAACACATCTACTTCTCCCTCACCAACTCCACTCTCCACCGCCACTGATGAAGATGTTACTTCCTTCTTTGCCTTCTCCTTGTCTGGACACTCATTCTTCCAATGATTGGGCTTCTAACAAATATAGCACTTGCATTTTCTTTCCTTCGACTTTCCTCTCCAACTGGGGTTCCTTGAGTTAGAACGCCCCCGGTTCTCCTTCCCCATAAATAAACCATGACCACTACTTCTATCACCCAACTCCTTCATTTGATCCCGCAACTTCTCGCTGAGAAAACCTGTTTTGACATCATCAAGAGTCAATGTATCCCGGCTATAGATCAAACTATTTGAGAAACCTGTATAGCGGTCCGGTAATGAACACCACAATATCATCGCCTTTTGCTCTTCCTCAATTTTCAAATCTACCACCTTCATCTTCATTAGCAAATCATCAAAAATATTCAAGTGCGCCTTTAGTGAAGTACCTTCCTTCATCTTATAGGTGAAGAATGCTCGCAATAAGATCAAACGATTAGTCAGTGACTTCTTCATATATAACTCCTCCAACTTGTTCCAAATACCCTTAGCGGTGGTCTCACCACTAATTTCAAAGATAACATTCTCTCCCACATCAAGTTGAAGTGTAGTGAATGCCCACTCTTCCATTTCCTCTCTCTCAACATCCGAGATGTCCGCTGGCAACAAATGTGTGTCAAACACTACCTGATGAACCCGATTCCTCCTTAGAACCGCTTTCATCTTCCATTGCCATTTTTCAAAATCATTATCGCCATTCCACTTGTCGATTACCAATTGTGATCCTGAAGTCGCATACGATCCACGTACATAAGGTGCTACACCACTTGGATTACCCATTAAGGGACTACTTGAGGTATTACTTGATTTTGACATTTCTACAACCACCTACCAACACCAATGCTCCGATACCAAATGTTTGGATGAGATTCCAACTAGAGACCACTCAAATTAAAACCCCAAAAGCACGGCAGAAGACGAGATCGTGGTAAGAAGTGTAAAAACAACCAATCAATATTTCAATTCCAATCAATCTAATCCAAAAGCAATCACAATCCCCAAATAAGCAATATAAAAATCAACGCAATAACGAAAATAAATCACACAGCGATTTATAGTGGTTCCACTAACGTCGTGTTAGCGTACATCCACTTTAAGAGAGAGCTTTTATTAATATCGATGAGAAGAGTACAGAAGATTGAATACAATGATCAAAAATTCTAATTAGAATTGGTTTGTGGAGAAGAGAATTGAAGAAAAATTAGGTTTTGATAAACCCTAATTTGTGGAGGCTAATCTCTTGCTGTCGCTTTCTGTTGCGTGTAGATTTGGAACCTGAAGCTAGCTTATATAGGAGAATAGAAAACCTATGTAAAGTTCCAAAATTGCCCTGCAAATATCACAACTCTTCACGTCAAACTCATGCCTGAAAACAGGCGGAAGTTGTCACAGACGTCTGTCCAATATCTCGGGATGTAGTTTGCTGAAGCGATAGACGTCTGTCCTTTTTCACAGACGTCTGTACAATATCTCGAGATGCAGGATTTCTGAAGCGACAGATGTCTATCCTTTTTCACAGACATCTGTCCTTTTTCACAAACGTCTGTCGCTGTCAATTCAACACCACTTCACCTTTTTCTCCATAACTTCCATCTTCGAACTCCGATTTGCAAACCGTTTTCTCCGTTACGAAGCTACTTCCGACCTCTACAATTCTCCATGTAGTGTCGTCAAAATTTAACATGAGGGACTATAAAAGCCGACTTGTATTAGAAGTGTTTGATGACATCAAACAATAAATACATGTGTACCACAACAAAAATAAAAACAATGGAAAAGACTATTAAAAGAAAAAAGAAAATAAAAAACTTGCATAACACAAATAGTTAAATGCCTTGCCTTCATATTGTAGTTATATTTCAAAGAAAAACCGACAATATAAGCATGATACTTGTGTGTCATTCGCATTAACTATAGATAAGACAAGTCCGCCTCTGCCCGCATAAAGTGAACATGAAGTTCAAAATGTTCACTTTCCGCAGAAGTATAAACGAGCTCATCAATTCAAAGTCCAAGAATGTAAGCCCGCACAACACATATCAACCACCATCTTTTCCAACTCAATAGCATGTCCGCCTTCAGCATCCCAACCCGAAAAGTAATAGTGGCCCTTCTTTCCTTAAATTTAAAATCTTGCTTGTCATTTCCTCGGATCAACAAGGGCTTCAAGCCACGCAAACAACACCCATTGCACTGTCACTTGACGACCAAATCACAATCAGGTAACCAATTTCCAAGTCAACCTGATCCTCTATTGGTCTCATCCATATCATTGACTGCTCCACTTTGTCATGACTCCCCAAGGCTCTGGAAAAGGTTTTTGGTCGTCTCTACAAAATAAGACGACGACCACGTGCTGTTCCTCTAACAAAGCAACATAATTACACTATTCATCTAACTCTATCTGGTAAAAGCGTCACCGTACATCAACCACTCCCAACTCTATTCCGTCCTTTTCATACAAACATGTCATGTCATGACCTGCTAGTTGGCATGCATCTAAGTCATTTTTTCCGCACGGAATCCAAGTTGAACGCCATTTAAACCATAAATCGCAGTCAACGGTCACAAGAAAACATAAACCTTAAGGCATCAATCCAAGTCTTTTCAAGATGTATTCTCTTCGACTATAAATAAAGAATTTCATGCATTTCCACAAGTATCAAATTTTCTAGTCTAAGAAGATATATTTGGTAGCTCAAAACTCTGGTAAAAACCATAAAAATCAATAATTATAATTTAAAAACTCAAAAATATGATTGGCAATTAGAACCGAGAACCATAAAACCGAGCCGAAAAGGCTCGAATCTGAACTGAACCGAACTCTATGGGTTTTAGGTCAGGTCTGGATGATGAAAAATATAATAAAGACCCGATTAAACTCAACCCGTCCTGAAATACCCGATCAAAAAACATTGAAGTATATACACTTTTAACGTTATCATCCAACCATATCCGAACCGACCAGATCGGAACCGAAGTTTGGATTGGGTTGGGTTTAGATTTTTAAAATGTATAGTTTGAACCGGACAAAAACTGACCCGTCTAAAACCGAGACCCGCCGGATTGGATCTAATTACCAACCTTCCTCAAAATAATAAAATCATCAACCAAGTGGACGAAAGAACAATTATATATCTTCTATCATTGATATGACTCACACTATTATAACATTTTTAATCATTCATCATCTTACACTTTCAGGTACAGTTTTAAGCAACCTTTGCTAAAATCCATCTATAATCGTAATTGTAATTACGAGGTTGACTAAGAAATCTAATCGACAATTTGCAGCAACAAAATTTTACTAGATGATATGACGTGTAAATATTTTTTGAAAGTCTACAGAACATGTGATTGAATGCCGAAACCAAAATTCCAATTGAACATCTGAGAAAATTCAAAATATTTGATTTTCGTATGTAAGTTTTGCTTCACATCATCAACATTTCTACTAATATTTACAGAATACAAATTTCAACCAAACGTATATACATCTTGATGTTGTGGAAAAAAGTTTTTTTTTTTTTTTAAAGAAAAATGTGACTTAACAATGAAAACGAATTTCAATCCAATGTTTCACAAGAAAGATATTGTTTTTCTTATATTTCAATTAATGTGAGAATAACTGCATGTGAAAGGTTATCACATCAATCGTGATAATATCAGGGACTTCTGATTGAAGATTGATTGATAGAGATATCTGATGGAGTAAAATCGAAAACTAGAAGTTGGGCTTAATTTGCACTAAATAATATCAGAATTATCCCATAGATCATCTTCTATCATGATAATTCTGTCGGCTATGGTGCTTTGAATCACAATATAATATCACCTGCCATTCCTGGAAGACAAAACAAAATAACACATAAATAAATTGAGTGCTTACTTTAATTGTCTTCACCAAAAACAATAATAACAGTAATAAAATAAATAAAAATAAAACCCAGTGAACTTGAAAGTTTAGACTCAACACGGAACTTGAAAGTTGTTCAATTCAAATCAAAGTAAACGCCAGTCAACTGGAAAAATACCCACATTTTGTAATCTTAAAAATCTCACGGTTCTTTGTTTCTTTCTACTCGGTCAGCCTTGTGAATAGTTTAGGTGAGGATCTGTAGAGCAAACATAATGAAAGCATTCCAGTTAAATTTGGTCTGTTCATCAATTTGCATTTTATTTTGGAAGTTTGAAATAAGTAGTTTCAAATGACACCCTTTCAAGCTTTTAACCAGAAATGTGTTGAAATTTGCCTAGCTTGGAACTTTTGATGCTATCTATTTTCAAAAAACTTTACTGGAAAAATGTCCATTAAATTTGATTAGCTGTTGGAGCTTGCAAATCATTCATTCAATTGGAGAACAAATTAAACAATTAAGTAGCGTGCATCAAATTTACTTTAAAGAAAAACAACTATCTTCAATGTAAATAGGAAACATACATCAGTTATTTTTCTTTGTTCCGTAGAGAAAAGCCCATCCATCCAATTCAGCTACAGATATATTTTCTAAATACTCCGAGTACACATCTTTGATTTGTTGTACCTGAAACCAAAACATCAAAATCACACACAATTTAGGATGAAAGACCAGTAGTCGTTTAAATATAAATAACTGAAAAATATTTCTATGGAACCTGTTCAGACAAAATTCCGGTTAAGCCAATTGTAGCACCAGTCCTTGCATAGGACACAATATCTTCTGCTAACTCTATCAAAGGGTTGAGGAGAATGTTTGCTATAACAATGTCACATTTCTCTTTTGAATCATCAAGTTTTGAACTCTTAGAAATTTGCCCTTCTATATCTTCATTGATAGGAACCAAATAAACAGACATCTTGCTAGAAATTAAACTATTTAAAGATAGATTTTGATGAGCAGATGTTACTGCCTCAGGGTCTACGTCGATGCCAATAGACAATGCAGCACCCATCTGCATGATATCACATATAAGTTAAGGAAAAAAAAAAAAGAGTATGCCAATAGACAATGCAGCACCCATATGCATGATAGAACATATAAGTTGAGAAAGAAAAAACGATTATGCGTCAACTCTTTTCTGTTTGTATTTTGCACTGAATTAGATGATTTGTCCTTGCATCCTTTCAATTGATTTTTACAGCCTAAGACAATATAGTTGATTTTAGATAAATGACACGGAGATACAGGAAAAAATGCAGAATCGGATTGTATATAGTTGATAATCTTGCAAATGAAACATAAAATTAAAAAAAGAAAATTGTATTTGCTTATAATTAAGAGAAAAATGAATCCGTGACAACTCTGTTCTGTACTATATGCATTCGCAGCAGATTTGGCAAAATCGACCTTGAATTTTCTTGAATCGAATTTTATAGCCTAAGACAACATAGCCAATTTGGGATAACGACACAGAGGTACAGTTTTAAGCAAAAGGTACAGGTTCAGCTTGCTGTATAGTTAATAAGCTTGCATATAAAAAATGAATTTAAAAAGAATTCTTCTCATTTTAGTTCAGTTTAAACCTTAAGTGCTGCAATTCCTAGAATACCAGACCCTGTTCCATAATCGAAGACTTTTTCACCTCCACTGATCCAATCTTGCAGATACAGAAGACATAACTTAGTTGTAGGATGGTCTCCAGTTCCAAAAGCAAGTCCTGGATCAAGTATTATATTAATTGCATTCAGTTCCTGCATGTATTATGAAAACAACTCTGGTTGTAATAGCAAAACAATATGATATTTTTCGCGAACGATGTCTATAATGAATATTAAACATACCGGGGGAGTTATCCATTTTGGAATTATCCACAGACCATCTGTAATCTTAGTAGGATGAAATGTTTCCTGTGTTTCGTAAGATTATGGTAAAAGATATTTACTTTATTTGAAGACATAAAATATCACATGATTAGCAAAGCAAGCAAGATTCAAGTATGAATGTGTGATCATGTGGTCATAAGAAGATTAAAGACGGTAGTCCTGATTAAGGTTTGGTGATATTTTTTTGAGCAAAATAAGTAATCTTCTTTATTTATGGTTGGTAGCTTTTGGCAAAAGAGGATATCTTACTTTTGAACATGAAAACCTTTAGTGTCTAGTGCACCTCTAACAGTAAAGCAAACAACTGAAAATCCTTTTTTTTTGTGGGGGGTTTTGGTGGGATGTGTGTGTGGGGGGGGGGGGGGGGGTCAAATACTCCTCAGGAACTCACTAATCAGCATGTTACCTGCTCTCGAGCTCCAATAGTAGTTGGTGCTCAACACATTTTTTTATTTATTGTTATTCATCTGGAGCTATCTCAACATTGTTATTGGAGATGCTCTTAAGATTAGAATTTTGTGATTTATTGGTGTAACATCCGTAAGCAAAAGCCATATAAATGAATAAATAACTGAATCGTTAAAAATATATATTTACAAACACCTGAATGTTAGCTTTCCAGTCATATGGATTTTCAGTTGTAACTTCGTACTTGGGTATGTACTGCAGACCAGCGGAATCTGATGCACGTGATACGCACGTAGGAACATCTTGGTCAATGGTAAATGTGGAAGTGATCCAAATCTGCAACCAAAAGACATAACTATATAATCACCAACTGAAATTCCATAATATATAATCAATATGTTTATATAAATAATAAGACCATATCCCGATTATTGGAAAACATTTTACCATTTCTCTCCTGAAAATATATAGAACTTCATCAAATCAGTTCATATGAGTTCAGTGTACTTACATCACTGCAACTCTCATCACTTTCTACCTCATCCATACTCGTGGAGCTTGCACCGAAACATATAAGAGCTTCCGATAATAATTCCTGCATATGTTTATGCAACTTTTTATGCATGAATGCATGCATAATGCATACATGAATTCACAAATAAGCAAAGCAACAGGAATCCATGTCTCCTGAAAGAATAATGCATAAACAAATTTGCCTAATATACTCTGACATGAACAATATTTCGCATGAAGGAAAAAGAAAAAAGAAAAAACCAGTGACTTTACAATTACATATGTATATGTACTATTTTAAGGCATAGGTGAATACCCAAATATGCAAACCTGTAGGAATTCATTGTTCCACAATGAATGTAATACATTAAAAAAAATTCATGTATACTCCTAAGTAATAATATTACTCAAAAATAGTCATCATTGAATCAAGTAAAACAATATCAATTTGGTTATAGGTGTAGCCTTTTAGTCAGAATTAATACCAATAGAAACCCAAATCAGTTAAAAATCGAAGTTTTTTTCTGAATATGTTATCTCAAACAAAAGCAACACTGATAAATGAATCGACTTTATTGAAAACTAATAAATAGTTTTAAATGGGTCACGTATTTTACCAAACACATTACGTGCACACGAATTAAAAAAGAAATCTACAAACTTACAGCCACATCTTTGTTACAACAAATACGAACAGATAAATATGGAGAAATGATGGAACAAGTTTCTGCTTCTTTCACATCAATTGCTTGAGTGCAAAAGCTTCTTGCTCTTCTTTGATATTCTTTCACTGGAAGTGAAAAAAGTGGGTTCTGAAAATTATTTTTCCATCTACAGTTTGAGTTTGGTGTCCATTTAAGGCGATGAGGTGCGAAATTATAAATCAGAGTTAGAATAACCGAATTCAGGAATAGAATTTTGGGCGGAAATTGGAGTGGAGACGACAAGTGATTTAGAAGACGGAGGCAACATTGCATGTTTCTTTAATATTTTCGTGCTCTGGTAAGCACCTCAAACCACTCAGCGTATTACCGTCACCAAGAGTATCTCTGTTTTTGAAGCCGGAGGAGAAGGGAAAGAAGCGTTAACAACTCCAACAAACCAAGCAATCAATTGAAATTCTTTTTCAGGAAATTATTGTGAAGGACAAAAATTTTCAACGTTTTTGCCTCAAGGACAGACCTTCAATATTTTATCCTGAAGGACAACTTTCTTTAGGTATCAGTTTTTAGTCATTGATAGTATCAGTTTGTAGTTATCGGTAGCAGTTTTTAGGTATCAGTTTTTAGCTTGGTAGCAGTTTTGTTGTCCTTATGAATAATTTTGGAAAATATTTGTTCTTATAAATAAATTTTAGAACAATGTTTGTCCTTATGGTAAAAATATTGAGGTTGTGTCCTTGAGACAAAAAATATTCAAATTTTTGTCCTTTAAATTAATTCCCCCATTCTTTTTCTAGTTGTTTATTTATCTAGGAGCTAGTATCAACAGCTCCTTTAATATTTACGTTGTAGACGGAGAATATTTGCAATTAAAACTACAAAAATTTACATTTAAAACTGCACATTTTCGTCAAAAATAATTATAGAGATTTTAGCTAAACATACTTTCAGAAAGGGAATGAAGTAAAATTTAAAACTTATGAACGGCGTTTGACAAAAACATCATGATACAGACACTAATGACACACCAGCACAGGAAGTTAGTGCACAAACCAATACAAGGCCGAAGAGAGTAATACAAATACCAAGAAGATACATAGACTAATGGAAACGAATTATCATGTGCAGACTGCAATTTGGTTATGGAGAATCTGATGCATTTAATTGCTTTTCTATTTCTGTTTTTTTATATGGTTACAAAGGTGGTTATATAGGGTAGGTATAGAATTGGCCACGTATGCAAAGTTGTTGAGAATACAGCTATATATGTAATGAAAAGCAATGAAAAATACAGAAAAGTTGTTTTTGAATTTCTTCATGGTCTCCTTCTTCTCAATATAATCTTCTTCTTCTTCCTCTTCTTCCTCTTACTGCTTGCCTTTTCTTCCTGCTGCAATTGAAATCCCATCATTTCTGGTGCTTTCACCACTCGACCTCTACTCCTCCCCCTCTACAACACCAATCTAACCCTACCACAATGACACGAATGGACGATGCTTTTCAACAACTCACCGATCACCAAACCACCATAGAATCCATTCAAACCAACCAAACCACCATCCAAGCCATCCAAAACACTCACAGCGCCATGCTCGAAATCATAACCGCCGACAATATCGACATCAAAACCGTCCTCCAAGATCTCGCTAAACAAATAGCTGATATCCACCGCAAACTTGACAACCAACAAATCCCATCTCCAACCAACCAAACATCAACCACATACCACCCATCACCCAATAATCGACAACCACCCTTGTTAGCAACACCAACATCCACTCGGACGCCTAAATGTTCCTTAACCGCATTCGATGGATCCAATCCACACGATTGGATATTTCAAGCGGACCGATTTTTCGCTTACTACTCCACACCGGAAGACCAACGAGTTGATCTTGCAAGCTTCCATATGCAAGGCCAAGCACTATCATGGTTTCAATGGATGCATCGCAATAATCAAATCTCCACTTGGGGGGCGTTGACAAATGCGATCGAGAAACGCTTCGGCCCACCTACATTTCTCAACCCACAAGCCACCTTGTTCAAACTCAAACAAATTGCCTCCGTCGAAAATTATCAAGCCACCTTTGAAAACCTTTGCAACCGTATTACTACACTCTCCAATGAATCCATACTCCAATGTTTCATTTCCGGCCTCAAAACACCCATACAAAACGAACTCCACATCCTTAAACCAACGACCATTTCCGACGCTATTGATGGAGCCAAACTTATAGAACAAAAACTGAACGATTTAACCAAATTTCCATTCACAAAACCAAACTATCAGTCCCAAAAACCATATACTTCTTCCCAACCAACTCAGTCAATTCAACAAACACCACAACTACAAAACCCTAAAACACATATCCCTATCAAACAACTATCCCAAGCTGAGATGACTATTCGCAAACAACAGGGGTTATGTTTTAACTGTGACGAGAAGTATCAGTTCGGGCATCGGTGCAAACCTACCCATATTCTCATGATTCTCCCTGACACTAACCCGGACGACGAACCATTCAAAGCCGACAACGATATCTTACCTGAACCAGAACCTTTAGACAACAATAACCCAACAGCCGATACACCACAAGAAATATCATTCCATGCCATAACCGGTTCCTCCCACCCACGCGCACTCCGGCTTCCAGCTTCGATCAATGGCAATTCGATTTCCATTTTAGTCGATACAGGATCGACTCATAATTATCTCCACCCGAAAACTGCGAAATTTTTGGGTTTGAGAAAGGACAAGGCGAGCTCGTTCATCGTTACAGTGGGTAACGGAGAACACTTACGAAGTGAAGGCTGCTGTTCAAACGTACGAGTGGATATACAGGGCCACATATTTTTTATTGACTTTCATCTATTAGAGATAGTGGGCTCAGATGCAGTATGTGGAGTGCAATGGTTGGAGCAACTTGGCCCAATTACTATGGACCATAAGAAAATGACGATGGCCTTTACATTGCAAAACCAAGTTGTCTGCCTAACCGGGTTAGATCCACAATTTAAACCATCTCTTATTTCTCTTCAACAACTCAAACGTTTAGACACCACTTCTTCTATTTCAAATTTCATGTATCTGCAATTTCAATCGACACAAGCTATACCCGAACCAAACACCATAACACATAACGACCGACAACTACAAAAATTATTGACCTCATACAACCACATATTTACCAAACCCACTAATCTACCGCCAAACCGTGCACTTAACCACCACATAAATCTCCTTCCCAATACCAACCCCATCAACATTAAACCTTATAGATACCCTTACTTCCAAAAAAATGAAATCGAACGACAAATCCAAGAGATGCTCCATTCCAATCTTATTCAACCATCCACTAGCCCATTTTCGTCCCCGGTCCTCCTAGTCAAAAAAAAAAGATGGCTCATGGAGATTTTGCGTCGACTATAGGGCACTCAACACCATCACAATCAAAGACCAATTCCCCATACCAACAGTCGACGGACTATTAGACGAACTTTATGGTGCGATTTTTTTTCCAAACTTGACCTTAGAAGTGGTTATTTCCAAATTCGTGTTCACCCACCCGACATCCCAAAGACAGCGTTTCGGACTCACGAAGGCCACTATAAATTTTTAGTGATGCCGTTCGGCTTAACAAATGCACCATCAACCTTTCAAGCCACAATGAATAACATTTTCCGACCTCACTTAAGAAAATTCATACTAGTTTTCTTTGATGATATCCTCGTTTATAGCTCATCTTGGACCGCCCACTTAGATCACCTTCAAACCACATTGAATATCCTAGATAAACACCAATTTTTTGCTAACTTGGCAAAATGTTGTTTCGGCATGACCGAACTTTCGTATTTGGGTCATATAATTTCAAACAAAGGGGTAAGCGTCGATCCATCAAAAGTTGAGGCAATGATACACTGGCCGCCACCCACATCAGCAACAGCCGTAAGGGGATTTTTGGGCCTTACAGGCTATTATCGAAGATTTATAAAAAATTATGCATCAATAGCCAGCCCACTTACAGATTTGCTAAAAGCAGATAATTTCGTTTGGACCCAATCAGCCCAACAAGCATTTGAAGACCTTAAAACTGCAGTAACCCAAACTCCCACCTTATCCCTACCAAATTTCAACCGCCCCTTCACACTCACCACCGACGCATCGGCAACCGCTGTACGAGCTATGCTCGCGCAAGACGACCACCCAGTAGCGCTTTTTAGCCTCAAACTTCCACCACACTTCACCAGAGCCTCCAGATACTCTCGCGAAATGTTCACCATCACCTCCGCCATTAAAAAATGTCGTCATTACCTCTTAGGACGACCCATCCAGATCTTTACCGACCACCAAAGCCTTCGTCAGCTTGTTTCACAAACAATACAGACACCAGAACAACAAAAGTGGCTCACCAAACTCTTAGGATTCGATTTCACCATCCATTATAAACCGGGGAAGTAGAACGTCGTCGCTGATAGTCTTTCCAGATTTATAATTGTTGCAACGATGAATGCAATATCTGGCCCGACGTTTCCTTTATTAGCCGACATCAGTAACGCTCTACGCGAAGGGAGGGAGGCACAAGATATCATCACCCAATTGTGCTCAGGTACGTGCTCAAACCCCAAATTTCAATTGAAGAATTATCTGTTATTTTGGGATAACCGAATTTACATTCCGGCCAATGATGACCTGCGACATAACATCATATCCGAGTTTCATTCATCGAAAATTAGGGGCCATTCCGGTATCAAAGGAACTATTGCACGAGTCGCAAGCAATTTCTATTGGCCAAAACTGTCGGCTACCGTCCAAGCTTTCGTCAAACAATGCTCTACCTGCCTCCAAACTAAAGTCGACAACACCCCCTATAAAGGACTTCTCCAACCATTTCCGATACCTGACCGAATATGGGACGGCATCGCAATGGATTTTATTACACACCTACCACCATCCGCTGGGAAAACAACAATTTGGGTAATTGTTGATAGGCTCTCAAAGTACGCTCATTTTTGTGCACTACCACCGTCAGTTTCCGCTTCCCAATTGGCCTCCCAATTCCTTCTTGAATATGTACGTCTACATGGTTTTCCACGGTCAATCGTATCAGATCATGATCGCTTGTTCACAAGCAACTTTGGAAGGAATTATTTCGTCTTCACGGCACCAAGCTTCGAATGGGTAGTGCTTATCACCCACAAACCGACGGCCAATCCGAAGTTGTCATCCGATGCCTTGAAACATATCTTCGAGCCCTCGTCGGTGATGTACCAAACAAGTGGGGTAAATGTCTTCCTTGGGCCGAATGGTGGTACAACACAACTAAACATACATCATTGCGCATGTCTCCTTTTCAAGTCGTATATGGCCGCCCCCCTCCAATAATATCCAATTACATCAACCACTCTACCCAAATACCAGACCTCGCCACTTGGGCTAGCTCGCGTGACCAGTTACTCCATATTATAAAGAACAATCTACAAAAATCTCAATCTAGAATGAAGACTCTTGCTGACCAAAAACGCAGTGGTAAACAATTTGACATAGGGCTCTTGGGTATTTGTTAAAGTACAACCCTACCGTCAACTTTCCATTCGCAATAATCACCATAAACTATCCAAAAGGTATTTCGGCCCCTTCCAAATTGTGGAGCGAATATGTCCTGTGGCATACAAGCTTCTTCTGCCAACTAACTCTTGTATTCACCCGGTTTTCCACGTCTCACTACTCAAATTATGCCCGAACCCAAGCTCAGCTATACCACAGCCATTTCCTTCAAGCAACAACACACACGACCTTGAGGACAAGGTCGATCTTGAAGGGGTAGGTGTTGATACAGACACTAATGACACACCAGCATAGGAAGTTAGTGCACAAACCAATACAAGGCCGAAGAGAGTAATACAAATACCAAGAAGATACATAGACTAATGGAAACGAATTATCATGTGCAGACTGCAATTCGGTTATGGAGAATCTGATGCATTTAATTGCTTTTCTATTTCTGTTTCTTTTATATGGTTACAAAAGTGGTTATATAGGGTAGGTATAGAATTGGCCACGTATGCAAAGTTGTTGAGAATACAGCTATATATGTAATGAAAAGCAATGAAAAATATAGAAAAGTTGTTTCTGAATTTCTTCATGGTCTCCTTCTTCTCAATATAATCTTCTTCTTCCTCCTCTTCTTCCTCTTACTGCTTGCCTTTTCTTCCTACTGTAACTAAAATCCCATCACATCATTCTTTTAAAGATCTAAGTTAATAATAGGTTAAGTTCGATAGTCGACTAATCGATTATCCAGTTAAAGCAATTGCTTATACAAATCAATGCTCGCATACTTAACTTGTTTCCGACATTTCAACTTAACTATTCCTCGTCCAAGAGTGAAGCCAGGTAAGTTAGAGCACTGGTTGCATCAAAGCTTTGCCTAGACACTTCATTCTTGAATCTCACAAATAGACATACATACTCGTCAGCTTTTAGTGTTAAGTATAGTATTAATGATTTCCATAAATGAGTTGGAAAACAATATGATTAACCCATTTTTGACATTCCCGAATTAACTATTCCCCATTCAACAGGGCAGCCCAATAGGTTAGAGCTCTATTGCTGTCCCTACTCGACATCAATCTTAACTTCCAGAAATAGATAAGCATACTTCGTCGGATTTTAGCGTTAAGCAAAGTTAATTACCTTTTAAACAAGTAAGTAAACAACAAGATTAACATGTTTCCAACATTCCAACTTCATCATTCAAGAGGGAAGCCCGATAGGTTATGTCCCTACTCGACATCAATCTTAACTCTCAGAAATTAGAGAAGCCTACCTCGTCGGCTTTTACTGTTAAACATCTTCTTTGCTTTTTCGAAATTTATATGTTATTATTAAACATATATTTAAACTTCAAACCAACTTTAATATACTTCAAAACATGTTTGAAAACATCTCCAATAAATTAGAGAAAGATACCAAATTTAAATATCATTTTGAAACATTTAAAACCATAAGCGACTTACTGCAGCATTTATAAATGCTGTTAAAAGTCATTTTAAGATAACAATGAAAAGCACGATCTTTGTGACTAGTTTTAACCACTTTAACAAATGATTTAAGACTTGAAATTTTTATAGTAAGTACTACCATTAGGGTACTTAAAAATCATGAAAAGAAACCCCTAAAAATATCTTTCCATTTATTTAAAAAATTCTCAAAAACAAGGAATTCAGAAGTGCACTTATAACGACTATTCTCACTTCAGACACTTTCAAACTCACTTCGATTTAACACGCAAGTTAAACAACCATTTAAAAACCAAGTCAAGGACACGCCACATGTTTAAGAGGTAATAGAAGTGAGGTAGTACAATATAAAGTTGCATTGTGCTTTCAAAAGCAAGAGGGGTCCAAAGTTTATAACTTTACTTAGTTAACGTCACTTTAACTTTATAATTCAAGCACAACATATATATACACACAATATCTACAAACAAGATAGTGAGATAACTCACTTAGATCTATGAAAAACCTAAGCACAAGGCCACAAGAACCAAAGAACCACCTCCTTCCATCACCATAAGCCTAAAGATCCATCCTTTAACACTTCCAAACCAAAGCAACCACCTCCCCTTCCTCCTCCATGCTCACGGCCCCCTTGGATCCTCCTCTTCTCTCACCTTCTCCCACTTATTACTTTCTAATCATGCTTTCCATGATGTTTCAGGCCTAAAGCCAAAGTTTAAAAGATATTGGAGATGACTTGGTTAAGACTTGAAAAGGTTAGAGAGTAATTAGTGGATTAGTGTTTAAGCACTTCCACCATTTTTAACTCTCATATTTCATCTCAAATTTAAGTGAAATAATGATTTATTCCTAAGAGTACGCCCCTCCTTATATAGAGTTTTACAAGAGGTCATAACCACATCTTACCTTCCATGAAAGGTTATAAAAGAGCCTCCTTTTCACATGTCAACTTGACACCTCTATCTTTTTACTTAAAAGTTAAGTACTACCATAAAAGGTCATTCCCTAAATATCTTTGATGACGTCACCCATGACATCATCTAAAAAATTTATTTCCATAAATGGAAAAAAGTTTTTATTTCATTTTCTTTAATTCCTAATAAAATAAGTGTATGAAAAAAAAATCTAAACAACTTTTGATGGTTAAAAAGCTGTTTATCGATAAAATGGTTTTCGGTCACATTATCAATATTTTTTGAAGTATTTATTTTTGTAAACATTTTTCCAAAATAAGTTTACCATCATTACTTATGATTTGAAAAGGTGTTAAAAATCTTATTAAATCAATTAACATGAAATCCAAGATTCAAATATTTAAATAATTCAGATATTTAAATACGAAGTATCCAAAATTCCGGGTCATTACATTCTCCTCCACTAAGAATATTTCATCCTCAAAATTCCAACATGAGCAATAAAAGGAACAATCGCATAGCAATACTCAACAGTATTCAATCACTAGCAAATAAAACTCATGGTTTGCTCAAGTTCAAATTCCTCTCATCGCAAAAGGATGATAAACTGCCTACTAAGCATACCGTACGCTCAACTGCCTCATGTTATTACTTAGTAGACTATTCATGCTACCTCATAGCAAATCGAAGAGTCATCACCTAAACTCCCCATCTGCCATCAAAACATAGTATGCAAATATACTAAAGCCCGTATGATGTACATGGACCATCCGTACGTAATATCAAATCCGATCACTTGCTTGATCACATAAATTTCACTTTCCAACTAGTATAGATCACTTGACTTCTCTAGTGCGGACTATGATCTGGTTCCTTGACAAGAAACATTTGTTCTCCTTACATAACCATATACTACGATAGAAAACTTTGGAACCTTATCAAGAATCCGTATCAAGTGTCACCGTTAAGAATCATTGTGAAATATCCTTGTTCGGACCGGTGTAAATCACCTCCAAATCACGTACTCGAATATTGAATCATGGACAGTCGTGCGAATAGAACAATCTATGTACAATTACGTATTTATTATATTGGTTTCTTAACTACACCAATATCTTTTATCACATTCTTTTATACAAATAGTATGTTTCATTCAGTAGTAAAATCATTTATATCATTTCATAAAACGTAACTTCAAGTTTATCAACATTTTACAACTTCAGTTCATACTATTATAATACTTCATGACATCCTAAGAGTATATACAAAACATCAAATTCATTTTACTTAACAAGTATGTTCAACAAATTCAAAACTTGTTTTAACTAACTATCTTCTCAAATTCATGTGTTATATAAGCTCAACTTTTATATTTTCGCAAAAACAGTTAGCTTCAAGTTCTATACGATTCGAAAGTTTCCGATTGTCCAAAATCATCGAAAAATCCATTTTATTTTAACAAATGAAAACCACCATACAACATATCATAACAAGATGCGCATACTATACAATCCTAATGCATGAGCTATATGTGTCCGTAAAATAGCTTAACAAAGTTCAATAATTTATTAAACATACTTTACCTAAAAAGGGAAAACATGAAAAGTTCCAACAATTATTCCGGGCTATGCCACTACCACTCGGGCATCCTACATAACATACATGCAAAAATTTTATAAAAGTTCATATTTAATTTCTTTTAAAGAAAAACTTTTATAACTAAACACCCGTGTTTTATTTCAAACCATTTTGAAATAATAATACATACACATATCTTTTGTATACCAAATCATACTTCCGAAATTAAATCAGAATCTGTTTTACTAAAACAATCTTGTAGCATCCCCCACTTAGAAACCCAAAAATGAACGCTGATGATGTTGAAGTCATCACCAGAATTATTTTTAAACGACATAAGCGAGTTCAGTACATCTAATTCATGCCTTTCGGACTTAACCAAAATCATTTTCAAAATGGAGTCAAATACTTCATAAACATTACTAACTACCGTGATCCCGATTTTATAAACCAATTTTTCAAATACTTACTTTCAAATAATACTACTATTATTTTTCCAACATCTTGAAAAACATTTTCAAAGACACCAGGATTTAAGTTCTCAAATTATCAGTTAAATCCTTCTTGTTTATAAGCCATATTTCATAAACCGTACTTATATAAAATCACTTTCTTATATAAAATCTTTTCGCAAATGTTTATTTACTATATATCTTATCTTCCATTTAGATCAAAATAAACATCTTTTACTAAATTGAATTTTTAACCCAACATTGCCATCGAACGCCTTATAGTCAAACTGTGAAACCCAATTCACAAGGTGTTTGTTCAATGCATCCACAAATACTGTTTACCCAACCCATGCAGTAGAAAGGTAAAAGTACCCATGAACTGGTTGAGTACAAATCAACAATCCATAATTGATAGTTAATTCTCATAAACTGGTTATGCATAACTAAAATAATTAATGAGGGGTAACGAATAAACATCATTAATCCCTACATTAATTAAACTACTTTAACAATTCACTTACATAAGTTACCTTATATAAGATCTTTAATTTTCAGAATTATAATTGCCATTAAGGTATAAGTTTATCACTATTACAAATACGTTATCATATGTCATACACTCGACTCATGCTAGGACATTCCATTACCCCTATCTTTTAATGAGTCATATCCCACCAAAGCCAAGGTTCTCGTTAAACCTTCATCTCTGATACCAAGAGTAATGACCCACCCTCTCGAGCCCCAAATGTCGACACTAATACATCCACTATGTTCACGTGTCGAGCACCCAAGTGCCAGAAAGATGAATAGTTAGGGTAAACTAAAAGAAAAGGAAATAGAACAAGGAAGAAGAGAACAGAATATCAAAATCTCACAGCGGAGTGGTAATATATAATATCAAAGGAACAATACAAAGGGTTACTCCGATATAGAAATTTTGGAGTTACAAAACCTAAGTACCATCATAGGCCTGGATAGTTATAACAACCTTCCCTCACAAATGCTGATATGTATAATATAGTAATGCAACGAAAATAGGAATACCAGGGTAGGTGAAACATCCAGCTCGTCTTCTCGAGCTCCAAAATACATCAACGAAAAAATGCCTTTCTCAAACTACTCGAAAGAGCGCGCGAGGAATTTAAGGGTAACAAAAACCAAGCGTCGGACATAAGTCTGGTATGAGAAACTCAAGAAATAAGTGTACATCATATAACCATACTTTTGAGACTGTATGGAATGTCATAACGGTTATCCCTTTAAAAGAACCACCATCTAAAAGTACATAAGGTGATATAATAGATAATATCTAGGGTGTAGAATATAAGTATTATAACATAGTTGGAATGGTTGCATTGGTTACATTCAACAGTATATTAAGAGTACAATCAAATCCGATAAGGAACGTTCACATAATGGATTTTCTACGAAGGTATCTTCGGAGAAGCCGATTCTGAACTTCATGTACAAGGATCAGAAAATACCTTCCGAGCGCCGTATATCTCTAGATAAAATATATTTATACCATAAGGTGAACATAAAGGCCCATGCCTGAACATAAACATTAACCATGTGGTACAAAATACCATCAACTCCCGCGTGCAACATCGATAAGCATACTCTAGATATTGGAGTTGACAATACCTTGTCATGGGACTGCAAAACCCCATATTATGCATCCTACTCTGTCTTAAGCCATTTTCGATGTCGATGTCACATTCGGCATCTTTCCTATGGGTCTTTACACTTGAAAAGAACACGAATCCCCAATTGGATTCCCACATCTTGAATAGATCTCGAAATCACACATGGATTCCAGCATCTCGAACATATCCACTTCTAAGGGATATAACACGTATCTCAGTCTTAAAGTGGTTTTCAATAAGTAAAACACATATCGATCTCGGTCTCTTCAAGACTGAATCGACGAATTTTGTCATTCAATGATAATGAGAGTGATCACATATGGAAACCAAGTCTCATATACTTATCACATTTTCGATATTTTTATCTCACACTATCATCGATCAAGGGTGAAACCGATAGGTTAGAGATCTATTGCTCCGTCCCTACTCGAACATCAGCCTTAATTCCCACAAATAGACAAACCTACTTCATTGGTTTTTAATGCTAAGTATACGACTAAATGCTTTTCATAAATGAGTAAACATTACAAAGCACAATCAAGTCACATAAACGACTTCTAAGCTCCTTTTTGTTTAATTAATCTTTTATTAATTAAAACCTCTTTTATCAATAAAACTTCTTTTATCTAATAAAACTTCCTTTATTAATTTCTACTATTCATTTGTACTCTTTTCAATACTTCAAAATTATTCATATACTTATCTCAAATGGTATAAGTATATTCATAAATCATTAACAAGATATATTACTTTAAATCTATGCTTTTTCTATCTTTTTTCCAAAAGATTTCTTACTTATAATTTCCTTTAAAATATTCATTTTAAAGATCTAAGTGCTTTCACAAATCTATTCAAAAGGTTTAAGACTAATATTACTTAAACATTGTCATTACAAACCCAAAACCATTTCACTTATGCTTATCATTAAAACATTCTTTTAAAGATTTGTTTACATTTAATCAAAAAGGGTTAAAGATGAATGTTAATAAAACAGTGTCACAACAAACCCAAAACCATTTTTATACTTATCTTAATAATAGGTTAAGTTCATAGTCGACTAATCGATTATCTAGTTAAAACAATTGCTTATACAAATCAAGTTTGTATACTTAACTCATTTCCGATATTTCAACTTAACTATTCCTCGTTCAAGAGTGAAGCCAGGTAAATTAGAGCATTGGTTGCATCAAAGCCTAGCGTAAACATTTTATTCTTGAATCTCACAAGAAGACAAGCATACTTGTCAGCTCTTAGTATTAAGTATAGTATTAATGATTTCCATAAATGTGTTGAAAAACAATATAATTAATCCATTTCCAACATTTCCAACTTAACTATTCATCGTTCAGGAGGGAAGCCCGGTAGGTTAGAGCTTTATTGATCCGTCCCTATTCATCATAAATCTTAACTTGTAGAAATAGATAAGCCTACTTTGTCGGCTTTTCGCGTTAACAAAAGTTAATTACCTTTTAAACAAGCAAGTAAGCAACAAGATTAACACATTTTCGACATTCCAACTTAACCATTCATCGTTCAAGAGGGAAGCCCGATAGGTCAGAGCTCTATTTCTCTGTCCCTACTTGACATCAATCTTAACTCTCAGAAATTAGAGAAGTCTACCTCGTCGTCTTTTAGTATTAAACCCCTTCTTTGCTTTTCCGAAATTTATATGTAATTATTAAAAATGTATTTAAACTTCAAACCAAATTTAATATACTTAAAAACATATTTGGAAACATCTCTAAAAAGATTAGAGAAAAATGCCAAATTTAAATATCATATTTGAACACTTAAAACCATAAGCGACTTACTACAACATTTATAAATGTTGAAACAACAATGAAAAGCACGATCTTTGCGACTAGTTTTAACCACTTTAACAAATAATTTAAGACTTGAAATTTTTATAGTAAGTACTACCATTAGGATACTTAAAAAACATGGAAAGAAACCCTAAAGAATATCATTCCTTTTATTTAAAAAATTCTCAAAAACAAGGGATTCAGAAGTGCATTTATAATGACTTTTCCCGCTTCAAACACTATCAAACTTACTTTGATTTAACATACAAGTTAAACAACAATTTAATCATCAAGTCAAGGCCGTGCCACATGTTTAAGAGGGTAATAGAAGTGTGGTTATACAATATAAAGTTGTCATTTTCTTTCAGAAGAAAAATGGGTCCAAAGTTTATAACTTTACTTAATTAATATCACTTTAACTTTATAATTCAAACATAGCATATATATATACAAATAAGATAGTGAGATAACTCACTTAGATCCATGCCAAACCCAAGCACAAGGCCACAAGAACCAAATAACCACCTCCTTCCATCACCACAAGCCTAAAGATCCAACCTTTAGCACTTCCAAATCAAAGCAACCACCTCCCCTTCCTCCTCCATGCTCATGCCCCCCTTGGATCCTCCTCTTCCTCTCACCTTCTCACACTTATTATTTGTTAATCATGCTTCCTATGATGATTTTGGCCTAAAGCCAAAGTTTAAAAGAGACTGAATATGATTTTTTTAAGAATTAAAAAGCTAGAGAGTAATTAGTGGATTATTATTTAAGCACTTCCACCATTTTTAACTCCCATACTTTATCTCAAACTTAAGCGACTTAGTGATTTATTTCTAAGGGTATACCCCTTCTTATATATGGTTCTACAAGAGGTCATAACCACCTCTTACCTTCCATAAAAGGTTGCGAAGGAGCCTCCTTTTCACATGTTAACATTACACCTCTCTCTTTTTACTTAAAAGTTAAGTATTATCATAAAAGGTTATTTCCTAAATATTTTTGATGACATCATCCATGACATCATCCAAAAAGTTTATTGCCATAAATGGAAAAAGTTTTTATTTCATTTTCTTTAATTCCTAAGCAAATAAGTGTATGTAAAAAAAATTGAATATATTCTGACGGTTAAAAAGCTGTTTATCGATAAAACGATTTTCGATCACATTATCGATATTTTTTCAAATTATTTTTTTGTAAATATTTTTTCAAAACAATTTTACCATAATTACTTATGGTTTAAAAGGGGGTTAAAAAGCTTATTAAATCATTTTAATAATATGAAATCCAAGATTCAAATATTTAAATAGTTCATATATTTAAATACGAATTGTCCGAAATTCCAGGTCGTTACAATTGGAGATGCTCTAAAATGAAAAAATTTGGTTTGTTACATAGCATATGAAATGGATAGATTTAAAAAAAAATCCTTATATTGGATCATAGTGGGTTTCTAAAGTCTAATGAGTTTCACTAGGTCCACCCTAGTTAATTTTAATAAATCATATTTTATTAATATTATTTTATTCATAATTAACTAAATCCATGTTAATTAAATGTGAAAATTTAAAAACTTTGAATATATCAAATATATTCGTACTTTAAAATTATATGACAAACATGTGATCTGTTAAAGGATTGAACAAACGGGAAATTAGATATAGATGTAACCACAAGTCACAAGAAAAGAGGTGAAAAAGGAGGCATCGTCGACTGATTTCACCTTACATCTTTAGCAAAATCTAATTTGACACAACATCTAATTTACATACAATAAATTATATGGTACAACAAAATTGATAAAAAAAACAACAAATAATAACATGGTTAATATATACATCCCTAGATATTGAGATTTATACCTACCATGTATATATTCGTTATTTATATGTAAATATTATTTCTTCAATTTTAAATTGTTGAATAAAAAAACTAAAAATATATTTCTAAAACATGCCTTAATGATATGAAGTGCAACTATAAATGTTTACACGTATATATTAATTAGTCCAAAACTTTCCAGTTGATTCGAAAGCAAACATCCATATTATGTTAAAAATTTTGGATGCACTTGCAAACATAAGCATACTTAAACTAATTGATAAAATACACATATACATATAAATCAAGTTTCAACCTAAACTTTTTATTAAACATTCAAAATATTATAAAACCAAAACTGCATACAACAAATCAAAAACAAGATATCAACAACCTTTAAACATTTAGACATAGACATTTAAAACACTAAATTGTATAACATGTTCAGAATATTAATATAGTCAATTTAAAACATAGATTTGTAACCAAAACATTATTTTAATCATATATAACTTTTTGTTAGATTCATCGAAATAAAAAAATCAAATCATTTAAAAAATTATTTAAATTGCACTACTAGTTTTAAATCAAGGTGGGGCAATAATACATACATATAAGAAAATAACTAAAATTAGAATATACCATTCAAATGCAGCCAATAAGTTACCCTTTGATTTGGAAGTCCCTCATAAGATCTTAAAATATACACCAAAATTTTGCAAGAGATGGATGAACTACGTGGCTTTATGTTTATTTGATATTTTAATTTACTATAGAGTATATTTTATTTTAGAAGAGGAAGATGAAAATTCGACCTGGTAGGAAGAAATGAGGAGAAAGAAAAATGAATTGAATGAGGGAAAAAAAATCAGTGGATTCGCTATAGTTAGACGAATGAAACTTTTCCCCATCTTTCAATTAAAACATCCCTAATTAATCCCTTATTTTCTCTCACTCCACCCTCTCTCTTCACATGTATGACCAGCTATTGACGCCAAAAATGGGCATCAACAACCAATTGAATCTAGTAGAGATTAAATGAAGAATGAAATTAAAAAAGAGCAAATATCATAGATAAACACACAGATTTTTATAGTGGTTCGGCAATCTTGGCCTACATCCACTTCATATTTTTATTGGTCATGCACTTGATTATGATTACAAGAATATTTGGATCAGCTGGGATCCATTAGTACAAAAGTGAAGAATAAAAATGGCAGAGCCTCTGTAGAGAAAGCACGATGCATTTTCTGACGCTGTGTCTGCTGTATTTATTGGAGAAGACGTGCATGGATCGGACTGAAACTTTGGCAAAAGGTACGGGAGACCAAGACGAGGCTACCCAAAAATTTACAGGCCTATCGGGGCCCATAATAGGGATCGGTATCGATCCCTATTAGTGCATCCAAATGGGATGCGATCCCTATGAGGGATCCATGATGTTAGCTACTTGCTCCCCAAATTTCGTGCAATTCCGTCGTGCGGTTTGTGAAATATTGCATTTTCCGTGAAGTAGTGTTGCTTGAATTTTGATTTCTGTCGATCCCTTCAACTTCCTCCAATTGAAAGGAGATTCCTAGGGGGTGTTCCACATGTTGTAGTAAGCTTTACTCCGAGTTTCATGTTGATAGCATGTGTAGATTTTGAGTTATTAACGGATCATCACTGCAAAAATTGAGCTGTGGAATCGATACGTTATGATCCATAGTATTGACTTTGGATCGTACCTGATCCATCTTCGGGGAGTAGTGAGCTTTCATGCTTCTGCTTCATATTATCATCTATGCTTGACTTTTGGACCCCAAAATCATCGCTCTGGGCTACTAGCCTTGAAGACAGTCGAGTCTAACTTGTCCAGTCAATTTGGATATAGCCGGGTCAAAATGCCAGATAACATTTGCCCCCCCAAAGTATGTCTTGTTACGTACATGACGTGCTTTGAATCGAAGCAAGTTAGAGTCTCCAGAAAGAAATCCATCCGGTTTCCTGAATAGTCACTATTCTTCCGTTGAATTATCTTCCCAAAGTATTGTATCCCTCTTTGATCGACATGACGCTTGGTCGATTTCCAATAGTATAAATTCAGGATTGTATTCCATTAGTTGCTATCTGTGTTCGATTCTACAGGGCTAGTAAACTTTGGCTATCTGATCCAGTCTTTTCATTAATAACTCCAAGTGAAAATTCAATTTCTATTGATTTCAAGAAATCAATTTTCTTGAATATACACGTGCACGTTCAGGTACACGTTCTTGTCATTGGCTTCCGGATGTGTTTGTATGCTCACGAGTCGTCACCAATTCTTTCTAGTTTATTTGCAATCAATTACAGTTCCTTTTTATATTTTATTTTATAATGAAATAGGGGTTGTAATAAGTTACTCCGAGAGGGGACTTCAAGTTCTACAGGGATGATGGCCTCGAAGCCGTAAGCAAAGGCAAATGGAGTATGGCCAGTTGCGGACTTGTAGGTGGTTCTGCAAGCCCATAATGCTGTTGGGAGTTCATCCACCCACTTGTCTCTAGCCTTTTCCAAACATTCCTTCAGAATGGACTTTATGATTTGTTTACAGCTTCGACTTGTCCATTTGCTCGAGAGTGAGCAACTACCTCAAATCTCTTTCTAATATGATGTCGTCGGTAGAATTTTTTGGATTCAATACTGTCGAATTGGGTTCCATTATCAGTTACAATGGTTCGTGGAAGGCCAAAACGACAAATGATGTTCCAGACAATGAAGTTGATTACTTTTTTTCGTTATGATTGCGGAAAGGTTTAGTTTTAGCCTATTTGGTGAAGTAATCCACTGCTATGATGATGTATTTCGCACCACCTTTAGAAATAGGAAAGGAGCAGATGATGTCAATACCCCAAGTGGCAAACGGCTATGGATTGACCATTTGAGTAATTTCCATCGGTTGGGCTCTTGTAATTTTTGCAAACATCTAGCACTTATCGCATTGTCTAGTGTGATCAGCTGCATCTCGATTGATAGTTGGCCAGTAATACCCATAGCGGAGTATTTTCTTTGTCAAGGTTTACCCCTTGGTGTGATCGCCATATTCTTCTTAATGGACTTCTCTTAAGCCTCGTTTGATTTCATCATGGGTGATACACCGAAGCAGGAATGGAGAAAGCCCTTTCTATACATGAATCCTTCTTGGATGACGCAGCGTGAAGCTTTGACGAGGATTTGTTGTTTTTCATTCCTCCATTCAGGAAAAATTCCCCATTGTAAATAGTCTTTGATAGGAGTCATCCATGACTCATTTTCTGGCTCCATCTCCAATATCTAGTTGATCTCCATCTGTCAATGCTTGGAATGTTAAGTTCTTAAACCGGGACAAGTCTATCTGCTGCGCATCCCCAGAACTGGCCAGCTTGGCCAGTGACTCGGCTTTTTCATTTTGTACTCTGAGGATGTGTGTAATGGTGTAATACTCGAAGTTGGCTAGTTGCTCTTGGACCCAGCTGAGATAAGGAGCAAGACGCTGCCTTCTAGCAAGATAATCTTCCTTGACTAGGCATACTACTAACCAGGAATCACAAAAGATATGTAAAGTTTCCACTCCCAATTCTCTAGCAAGTTTGAGCCTGGTGATCAATTTTTCATACTTATCTTCGTTATTTGTTGCAGGGAAGTCGAGTTTCAGGGCGTATCAGATCGATCGTCCTCAGGAGTCATTAACACAACTCCGGAGCCAGAATACCGATCATTGGATGCTTCATCCGTGTATATTTTCCATCAGTTGGTCGGTTCTCCACTGCTCTTCATATCGTCATCCGATGTAGTGAATTCAGAGATGGAGTCTGCTAATGTTTGACCTTGGATAGCTCTCCGAGGGAGATAAGTGATATCGAATTGGCTTAGCTCGATATTCCATTTGAGCAACCTTCCAAATATCTAAGGTTGTTGTCGGACCAGTCGTAACGACTGGTTGGTGTAGACGTTGATGGGGTGAGCTTGGAAGTAATGGTGAAGCTTTCATGACACAATCAACAGGCAATACATGAGCTTTTCCAGCTTTGAGTAGTTTCTATCAGCACCTATCAATCACTTGCTAACATAATATACTGGCCTCTAGATCCGATTCTCTTCATGTAATAGTGTGGCACTTATGGCATGTATCGACACCGCTAAATAGATGTATAAGTCTTCACGATCCAGTGGCTTGGATAGGATGGGAGGTCTCTCTAAGTGATCTACCAGAACTTGAAATGCATCTATGCAATCCTGCGTCTATTCAAAGTTCCTCTTCCCTCTCCCGATCAAGTCGAAGAAAGGAATACACTTGTCGGTGGCCCTGGAGATGAAGCACCTTAGGGCGGCAAACTTCTCATTTAAGCTTTATATTTGCTTAATCGTCTTCGGTACCTAGATGTTTTGAATTACTTGAATCTTCTCGGGACTGGCTTCGATTCCGTAAGAGTTGACAATGAAACCTCAAAATTTCCCCGACGCAACGCCGAAAGAGCATTTAAAGGGACTTAGTTTCATTTCATATTTTCGTAGAATACTGTACATCTCCGCTAAGTCATCAATGTGGTCATTTGATCATCGTGACTTTACGAGCATATCATCCACATATGCTTCCATCGTTTGCCTGATCTGTTTTTTGAACATCCTATTGACCAGTCTCTGGTAAGTAGCATCAGCATTATTTAGTTCAAACGACATCACAACATAATGATATAGCCCTAGATCGGTAATGAAGTTGGTGTGCTCCTAGTTGAGGACGTGCATCAGGATCCGGTTATATCTGGAGTACACATCTATAAATGAATGCAGTTCATATCCAGTGGTTGAGTCTACCAACTGGTCGATCCTCGAAAGTGGAAAGCTGTCTCTCGATCATGATTTGTTTAGGTAAGAGTAGTCGATGCATGTCTGCTACTTCCCATTAGCTTTTCTCACAAGAACTGGATTGGATACCCATTTCCAGTAGAGGGTGTCATGGGTAAACCTATTGTTTTTGAGTTTATCCACTTCCACTTTAAATGCAGCAGATTTCTCTGGATCCATGATGTGTTGCTTTTGTTTCACCGGGACATGCCTCGGGTCGATATTCAATGCATGGCTCATGATAGTTGGCGAGATCCCATACATGTTAGAATGGGTCCAAACGAATACATCAAGATTCGCTTAGAGAAAACCAGCTAATTCCTTCATCATCATTGCACTGAGCCGTGATCCGATCTTCTGGACCCATGATGGGTCGTCATGGCTGACCGTATGTCGATCTTTAGCTCAACGGGTGCAGCCTTGGATTCTTTGGGCTCCTCTTCTTCATCTTTGTGGTCTATTGGCCATATGTTATAAGATGAAAAATGCTTAAATGGATTTGCCCAAGCAACGGGATCGGTTTCGATCCCTTGTTTAAGTGGAACTTAGCAGTTTTTGATTTGACACGAACATATTAGACCATGTGAACTCGAAATCAAACAATGGGACATGCCATATATGACTTGCATACTTGAACTAGCATATGGCCTTGAACCAGATGTTCACCACTACAGACTTGAATAGATTAGCATATTTGTACTTGTACGGATTGTAACATGTGCCCCGAGTGAACTTGAATATAAATGTCAGATTCCTACATGCCGATAGCTGATCCCTAAGTTCAAACATAATTGTTTCTCCTAACAACCAACGTGAAATCCCATTGGGATGGTCAATGATGACGGTCACTCTGGTCAAATCTCAGAGTCTTGTCATGAACTATTGAGTCTGATAGTGATGGATTTTGGACGCTTTTAGCGATTATCTACGATGGTTAAAGATCAGGCTTAAAGGAGCGTTGAATCAAACACCAAGTAAAGTTTAGTCTTGTGTATTTGAGTAATGCGCTTTCCATTCAATGTACTCATGATATATTACTCATTGTTTGGGTTAGAGTGATGGTCAGTTGCCAATGAGCTTGGGTATTGATTTGACAATTCCATCTCTAGGCATCCTTTCAGTCGTAGCCTCGAGTCATCGTAAACACCAGGTATGAGTCACACTATTGGGCTATCGCAGTCAGTCTTTGGATGATCACACGTCTACCTTCGGTATCAAGTTTATATGTACTACATGGACGGTCGAGTCTCGTCCTAGTCATGTTTATACTCCCACCTAAGCGCCAAGGGCTTAGAGTTGATCGATGAATGGTCAGTTTACATTCATTTTGTTTCTCGCTCGTGCCCCCAAGTCTGAGGCATACATCGATAAGTAGGAAGGCAACTCATGTCCAATCAATGATTGATGCTCTCCCTACCGGAACAAGGGCGAGGATCAATATGCGGATGGTTGAGCCACGTCCGTTTCATATTGCTCTTCTAGTCAGACTATGGTAAGAGTCAACGAATGAATGGTCGTGTCGCATTCATTCGGAGCTGAACGGTCAGTCGCGTCCATTTTGATTCATATTCTCCCATCAGATTTAGGGATAGAGTTGGCTCAGGTGCAGTCGGTTCATGCTCATCCCGTTTCATACTCTTTCTAATGGATCAAAGGAGGGTGCTGGAGAATTAATGATCAAGTCACAGTCATTCGTGGTTTATTCTCCTATCCACACTTTGGTGATCAAAGTTTCTCGGAGGACATCCTGGTCATATTCGTTTGTGTTTGGTGTGAATCGATATTAACCGCCGGCCCAGTAGCACGATATGGAAAGCTTGGATCGACATTGCCTGTCGACCCGGTGGAATGATATAGTTGTTTGTCCGTAACTTTGGACGTCGTTACGATTAGTTTTGTATTGAGGCCTTCTTGTGGTCGTTGCCTTAAGTTGTAAAGATCACCCAACTGGAGCTATAGTAAGATGTCATACTCAGCTTGTAGTAGTTTGTACTCTCGTTCCCATTCTTGGGTTAGCAGATTTAGTTCGTGGATGGTCGAATCCCATCCGTAGTTTATACTCATATTCGCACTCTAGGATAAGAGTTTGTTGGCGGGTGGTCGAACTACACCCAATTTGTGTTTATGCTCCAATCCGCACTGGGGGACCAGAGTTATTTGCTAGACGGTCGAACCGCGTCCATGTCTTGGTTTGGAATTTGGGCTTGCCGATGTTCAGGCAAGGCTTGGATAGATTACCGTATCTCAGGTGCAAACAAGGTCGTGGATGGACGTATCACATCCTCTTTGGATTGGATGGTTGAACCATGTCCAATTTAGTGTTGGTCTCTCAAACCACCCCCTGCATCCAAGGCAGGAGTCGATGCATGGATGGTCGTACCACGTCCACTTCCATTTGGACCCTACTTCTACCGAGCCTTGGGACTAAGATGAGTGTTCTGAAGAACTTCAAGCTCGATCTAGGGAGGAGATGGTCAGATCGCATCCACTTTGAGTTGTGTGTTTGCCCCCAAGTAAAGGGCAAGAGTTGAGGAGCGGATGGTCGAACCACATTCGCTTTTTGTTTTTATACTCCGGTCTATGCTCTGGGGACTAGAGTTTTATGATGGGTGGTCAGTCACACCCGTTTGATGTTTATACTCCGGTCCACGCTATGGGAACCAGAGTTGATCGATGGATGGTCAAACCGCGTCCATCATTTTGTGTTTATACTCCGGTCCGCACACTAAGGACCAGTGTTTTATGATGGGTGGTCAGTCACACCCTTTTGATGTTTATACTCCGGTCCTCGCTCTGGGAACCAGAGTTGATTGATGGATGGTTGAACCACATCCATCTTTTTGTGTTTATACTCCGGTCCGCACTCTGGGGACCAGAGTTTTATGATGGGTGGTCAGTCACACCCGTTTGATGTTTATACTCCGGTCCGCGCTTTGGGAACCAGAGTTGATCGATAGACGGTCAAACCACGTCCATCCTTTTGTGTTTGTACTCTGATCCGCACTCTAGGGACCAGAGTTTTATGATGGGTGGTCAGTCACACCCATTTGATGTTTATACTCCGATCCGCGCTCTGGGGACCAGAGTTGGTCAATGGATGGTCGAACCACGTCCATCTTTTTGCTTCGTACTCCTCCCGGCAAGTCGAGGGAGAGTTTTTTCGGGTGGACGATCAAGTCACATCCACCTCAAGATGCAGTCGTATGCACATGTTGAGGGCGGTGGTTGGTGAGTAGGCAGTCAGTCATGCTTACTTTAAGTCGAGCTTTCGAACTGCCACCTATGTCTAGGGAAGGAGTTAATGTGTGGATAGTCAAATCACATCCACTTTAGTTGGACCTCAATCGTGCTGAGCTTCGGAAGAGGCATAAGTATTTTGGCAAACTTTAATTACGAGCTAGGGAGTGATGGTTTGGTTGCGTCCACTCCAAGTCTTTCTTTGGTCTCCAAGTCAAGTGTGGAGGTTGATGAGTGGACGGTTAGTCGTATCCACTTTATATTAGATTCTGACCTTGTCGGGCTCTGAGTAAGGCATAGATGTTCTGCAGAATTGAAGCACAGAGTAGGAAGTGGATAGTCGAGTCACACACACTTTATATTTTGAGTCCTTGCCACCAAGTCAAGGGCATATGGTAACTGATGAGCGGTCGAATCATGCTCGTCATGTGATGCTTCGAAGGTTCGATCATGGTCCATGGAGGTTGGTTGGTGCCCAACTCTAGGTACTTGGTTACCTGCATCATATGCAAGTAGTTTAATTCAAGTGGTCGTAGTTCACAACAGAATTGAAATTGAAATAAAATAATTCAAAGAATATCAAAATAAATCTCATTGATAAGTGAAGCAACATCGTGTGCTCGCTATTCCACTTGGCCCCTAGCTCCTTTCAGCTGGATGTCGACCGTCAACAGTCCAATTGATAATCAAAGCTCTTTATTGATAGGCATCGGATGTTCCCTGCCCGCCATTCTGCAGGGCTTGCATATATTGTTGAAGCTTTCCTTTATGGATCAGCTTTCAGATCACATCTCGGAGGTGTCTGCAATCGTCGGTGTTATAACCGTGTGTATCTTGAAATATACAACATTTCCCGAATTTCTTCTGGGTTTCGGTGGACTCTGTCGAGTCTGGTTTCCAGTACTGCTTCAATTCGTAAGTTTCCAAGTAGATGTTTTTGATTGAATCGTTCAAAGGAGTATGTGAGTCAGATTCCGGGATTCTGGTTCTTCTCCTAGGATCTGAGTCCTCGTCTAAGGCCTCAATACCGCCCTCGCTTTGACTTCCTTCAGCCAACGGACTTGCATTGTTCTTCTATCTAGTATTTCTTGCCTCTTCCTTGTGTAGGCACTGGTTCGCTTTGTAATAGAAGCGATCCAAGGTCGAAGGAGGCTCTCCAGTTAACCAGTCGCTGAAATCTAATTTGGGATCGATTCCCCTTATCAATGCCATTAGTTTGATATCCTTGCTGGGACTGCTCACTTCAGTGACGGCGACGTTGAATCTATGCAAGAAATCTTTGAGCATCTCGCTTGGCCCTTAGATTAGGTTGGATAATGACATCGCATCCTTAGGACGAGTAGCATGAATTTTGAATTTCTGGGCAAACATCAGAGCCAGTTAGTCGAATGAGGAGATGGACCTGGGCGATAATCGCGTAAACCATATGATCGCTACTCCTTCAAGGAATATGGAAAGCATCTGCATTTGATGGCATCCGTCACTCTAGTGGAATCCATGCACCACTTATATTTCATGAGATGCTACCGGGGGTCTGTATTTTTAAAATACACCGGCATGGTCGGTATGTTGAATCTCCTTGGAAATTCTGCTCATAGAATGGCTTCAGTGAATGGGTTCCAATAGGGGGAGATGCTCTTATCGTCATCAGTCTGGTCTTGGCTCTCTCTCACAAGTCGTCGTACCATAGCTACCAAGTTAGGTGTTTGGAAGCTGGTAAGTTCAGAGCATTTGCAATCTACCCTGGGAGCTTGACCCGTTAATCGATCCTAGTTTGTGTCATATCATCCCGATTCTCCAGCCTTTGGGAGCACCGTTTGAGTAGCAGTTTCTTGTCCATTCCTTGACTGCAATTTAGTAGCTGCCGCTTAATTCCTTGTTCCCCGGTCAGTCATAGGACGTAAGAGAAGTGGATAGAATGTACCATTTTTAAGTTGAGTTATGAATCCAGAATGTGGGGCCTTTACGCTGTGGATAGAATGTACCATTTTTAAAAAATGGATCGTACCCTATTCATATTTTTTAAATGGATCATACCCGATCCATATTTTTTGGTATATGGATCAGTTGTATAGGGATTGGCAGTTTGCTATAAGAGAGGGATCAGTCATATGAAGGGATCAGTCATATGGAGGGATCGGTCATATGGAGGGATCGGTCATATGAAGGGATCAGTCATATAAGGGATTGGTAATACAGAGGGATCGGTATTGCAATTTCGAAGGGATCTGTATTGGTGTCTTTAGAGGGATCGGTATTGCTACTTCGGAAGGATTAGTATTAACATCTTTAGAGCGATTTGTATTGCTATTTCAGAGGGATTGGTATATATAACTTGCAGAGGGATCGATATATACCTTGTAGAGGGATCGGTAGACATACCTTTTGGAGTGATCGGTATAGATGCTGGAAGGATCAGTATATAGACCTTACAAAGGGATCGGTATATATACTTTACAGAGGGATCAGTATACATACCTTGGAGTGGGATCGGTATATACACCTGGGAGAGGGATCAGTATATACACCTTGGAGAGGGATCGGTATAGCTGTTTCGGAGGGATCGATATTGATGTCATTGGAGGGATCGATATCGAGCATGTATATGTATTTAGGGGTCGGCTGAATTGCCTTGGTGAGTGATCAGTCATTTAGGCTAAGGGAACGGTTGCAGTTGAGATTGGAGGGATCGGCCATCTAGGCTTCGAGAGTGCAAACTCAGCATCTGATCCCAAGAACTTACATGCATAAGTGAATCTGATCCCTTCCAAATGGACATGAACACATGAACAACTCCAAATAAGAATACTAGCATAACCAAATCCTCCAAAAACACGGGAAGTAGACTTAGTTCCTCTAACCATGGCTATCGGCTTCCTTTAGATTTCCTTCAAATCTGAGTAGAATAGGAAGTTTATCGGTAGAACGCTGGATCTGTCTCACGAATACGGGAATCCACAAGTAGATGATGAGATCCAACCAAGCTGAGAATTCGATTCTTAGTGAAAGCACCAAAATGTTGACGCCAAAAATGGGCATCAACACCCAATTGAATCTAGTAGAGATTAAATGAAGAATGAAATTAAAACAGAGCAAATATCATAGATGAACACACAGATTTTTATAGTGGTTCAGCAATATTGGCCTACATCCACTTCATATTTTTATTAATCATGCACTTGATTATGACTTGAAGAATGTTTGGATCAGTTGAGATCCATTAGTACAAAAGTGAAGAATAAAAATGGCAGAGTGTAACATCCCCTATCTAGAGGCCCAAAGCTAAGTGCTACAGATGCTGTAGTCATCCATAGCATTAACTTCCGGCGACTAAATATGGTTATGCTAATGGTATCCATAATATCAGAAGCACTTGAATATGAAACAAAAGCACAGATTTCCAAAAAAACAACATTTTTCTGATTACATTTCAAAACATATGTTTCACATTCAAATTACATAATCCCATAATCATTTCCAAGGTTCAGATAAAATATAATTATTACATAAATACGCAAAGAGCGACATATGATGATGCCCCCTTGGTTGACCAAAGTTCTATATAGACATAACTGTCTTAGATACAACACATCAGAATAAGACAAAACAAACAACAACTCCTGAATAGCTATCCGTCAGCCACCTGCTCGTCTCCGGAAGCTTTATTCGTCAACCTACTA
Organism: Allium fistulosum; assembly: GCA_030737815.1. Taxonomy (NCBI): domain Eukaryota; kingdom Viridiplantae; phylum Streptophyta; class Magnoliopsida; order Asparagales; family Amaryllidaceae; genus Allium; species Allium fistulosum. The sequence goes on along the minus strand of CM060904.1, from coordinate 868,843,125 downwards.
AAACCTGCAAAACCTCAACCCATAGCCTACTCATATCAATATTGAGCACCCGAGAGTTTAATGAGAAACAAAAACTTCGAGTCAGACATATAGCCTGGTGTGAACAATACTATGCATCTCGGTTATTTAATGTTAAGTGAGACCACGCCGCTTACCGGAATGGATTTCCCCTCACTAACATCCTTTTAAAACATATCTTTTGCAAATCATAATCCTGCAACCAAAACTGGTTAAAACTGTAAAGCATTATTATGTGAACATACATATCAGGTAACAAATGGACTATCTGTCCAAACAGTATGTTTTGTTTGGCTTACTATTAACTTTTGGCTGACTCGGGCCTACCAAACAATATAACAAAATAATCTAACATCTGTTAGACACTCCTTCCCTAGACGGTCTATCCTTAACTATCTGTTAAATACTTCTCTTTTGGATAGTTTGTCCCTAATTTAACATCTCCCAAGGTCACCTGATCCTAATGGTTTTGCGGGCTCACCAATAACCTATATGTATACAAACATATATTTCCTTCTATGTGTAATCATAATTTTAGTCTTACCTGTGACAAAGCCCTACACATGGGAATTTTGGACTATATTAGCTGGGGCCAATAGCTAATGTATAGGGCACAACCCTATACCAGTACCATCTAGTATTCTAATATCTGAGTCATTTTATTTAGGGATACCTTCCTAAAATTTTCCTTGAAACCTTTTCATTTGAAATTGATTTAAAACCTTTTAAACCAAATTTAAACAAGGAAAACACGTATGCTCCATGCTTTACTCAAAATCACCTTGCCATGTTATATATATACTTTACTCAAACCTTTTGTTGATGAAAACATTTAACTTTTGAAAGTACCCCTTTCGAATCCATTGAAAGCACCTCTTCCGAAACCAAGTAAAATCCTTTATTCAACCTAGGCCGAAAGGCCAAAACCTTCCTTTCGAAACCATTTATATAAGCCTTTCAAAACCATTAAAAACCTTCCTTTCGAAAGCTTTAAAATCTTAGACATCTTTCTTTTAAAACACTTTAAAATTGCCTTTTCGAAACCTTTGGAAAACCTTTCCTTTAAACCTTTCGAAACCCTTGGGGAAGCACTCTTTAAAAATGTTCCTTAAAACCTTTCGAAAACATCAAAGTTTTAACCCAATCGAAAGCATTTGGGTTCAATTTTTAAAACATGTGGAAATACCTTTCGAAACCATTCAAAACCTTACCTTTCGAAACCTTTGGGTTAATCTTTAAAAATCTCTAAGGGTCACAACCAACAGGGTTGAAAGCAACTCTTACGAAAGCCAAAAACAAAGCAAAGAGTGATGGTGTCAAAACCATCCTTCCGAAAGCATTGGAGAAGCGGTAGGGTTTTATAAAAGCAGGTATACCCTTTCGAAGGCATTACTTCGAAAGGTAAGAAGCGGCAGCTAAAGGGATTCGTCCTAGTCGAAAGCCTATACTAAAAAAACAAAGGCGCAACCTCTTTAAAACTATTCTATTTAAACCATTGACCTAGTGGAAAGCCAACCAGGTCGAAAGAGATTTGCTCAAAACAAAGGCGCAACCATTTCTTTAAAACCTTGAACTATGTCGAAAGCTATACAGTCGAAAGCAAAGCAGACACAATTTTTATTTAAACAAACCACTTCGAAACCCCTAGTTTCGACCTTGTACCTTACGCACATTATCCACTTCGCTACGTACCAATGAATTGATACCGAGCGCATTGGTTTCGATGGTGACAAAGGCAGAACCACTAAGTCGAAAGCCATCAAAGTCGAAGGCAGGGTGTCGAAAGTGGCGGAACATGTTTTTGGCATGAAATCTGATTTTTAACCTTTTTAAGTAATCTTTTTAACTAACCTGCCTTGTTTTTTCAAAATTTTATTGGTTGCTAATTTTTCTTTTCTAAAGGCACTGCCATAATTTCAGAATTAACAATTTAATTTATTTACAAAATATCTCTTCTCCTTTTATAAATATATAAAACATTAAAGTCCCATATTTAAATAATTTTATATATTCATCAAAACACTTTGGAAAATTTTACAAAAATTCCAGAAAATCCTTTTTAATATGTTTTCGAACATATATAAATCTCAAACCCAAATTATTTATAATTTAACTGTAAATTATTTATAACCTAATAAATCATTTTCTTCACTAGAAAATTAATATTAAATCCACATTAATTCAGAAAATTATGAAAATTGAAACCCACCTCTAAAATATCATTTTTGATCTATATCTAAAATCGCAAGGCATTTAGATGTCAATAAATAGGGTTTTCACATCAAAACATATCATAAAATCTATATGAATAAGCATAAATCATCAACAAGCATATATATAACTTTTTGTCATTCAAAATATGACATAGTCATGCAAACAAGGTCGGATTTTCCTTAAAACTGAAAATCATTAAGAAAAATGAGATGTAGTCATTATTCACCTTAGCTTTGTAATTAAGGATATGAGATTTGATCTTGATTAATTGATTTGATTCTTCTCTTGAATCATAGCTTTATCTTCTCTTGAGATTGCTAATGGTGGTCGGCCTTAGAGGTGTTTTTGTTTGAGAAAATATGAAACGAACATGTGTTTTGGTTTCCTAAGGGTTTAGGGTATAAGTTTAGTCATTTTCCTATTTTGCCCTCCCTTATTTCCTAACACCTTAATTCTTTAATTTATAGTTTACTCATTAACATGGCACGACTTCCCCTTAATTAAATCACAAATCCCAATCCATTAATCAATCCCAAATTATTTAATTTAACTAATTAAATTTCCTAAATAATGTCACTAAAAATATAGGGTGTTACAATCTCCTCTCCTTAAAGAATTTTGTCCTCGAAATTACGATAAGGCACGTAACAGAACAATCAAAGGTAAAACATACCATCAAACAAATCAGGATAAGCGTCTCTAATCCTGCTCTCAGTCTCCCAAGTACAGTCTCTAGCATCGTCACTCCACTGGACCTTTACTAATCTGACTGTCTTGTTCCTCAACTTCTTCTCATCTCTCGCGACTATCCGAATAGGTTTCCTAACTATAGTCATGTCTGGTTCCACTACTAAATCTTCTAACACAGTTGGTGCTATAGTAGTGTCTAGATCCTTTACACACTTCCTCAGATGAGATACATGGAAAACAACGTGGACTCCTGCAAAACTACTTGGTAACCCTACTCTATATGCGAGTTTCCCGATCCTTTCTAAAATAGGAAACGGTCCTATGAATCTCAGTGCTAATTTCCCCGTCTTCCCGAACCTGATAACACCTTTCATTGGCGATACTTTGAAGAAAACATGATCTCTAATAGAGAACTATAAATCTTTCCGTCTTCTATCTGCATAGCTCTTCTGCCTAGACTAAGCTTCCTTCATTCTCGCCCTTATCAGCTCAATCTTTTCTACTGCTTCTCTTACCAAATCAGGACTAAGGACTAATCTACCTCCGGTCTCTAACCAACATGCAGGGGATTTACATGGTCTTCCATACGAAGCCTCAAACGGTGCCATCCTTTACTAGTCTGATAACTATTATTATACGAAAACTCGACTAGATGCAGATGGTCTTCCTATGTTCCCTGAAGTCTAATATGCAAGCTCTTAACAAGTCTTCCAAGATCTTGTTAACCCTTTTTGTTTTCCCATCTGTCCGCGGATGGTAAGCGGTACTCATCTTGAGCTTGGTTCCTAAGCTTTCCTGTAAACTCTTCCAAAATTCGCTAGTGAATAAAGAATCTCTATCACTAACAATACTACTAGGAATTCCATGAAGTCTAACCACATTCTTCATAAATAACTTAGCCAATACAGATGTCATCCTATTTGACTTTACGGCAACGAAATGGGCACTCTTGGTCAATCTGTCCACTATGACCCATATACTTTCATTTCCTCTGCTAGATCTCGGCAACCCGTCTATGAAATCCATAGAAATAGAATCCCACTTCCATACTAGAATATCCAATGGCTGAAGCAACCCACTTGGCTTCTAATGCTCGGCTTTTACCTGCTGAAAATTGAAACACTGTTTCACCCATAAGCCAACATCCCTCTTCATTCTTTCCCAGAAGAAACTTCTCTTCATGTCCTGAAACATCTTCATTCCTCCTGGATGAATAGTGAACTTCGAACGATGGCATTGCTCTAAAACTTCCTTCCTTATGTCTCTTAACATCTAGAACACATAATTTACCTTTCTTTCTTAACCATCCACTTTGGTCAAGACTGAAATCCTTCAAGTCTTCGCTCTCTGTTCCAACCCTTAATTTCTTAATCCTTACAACCAACACTGGATCCTCTTCTTGTTTAGAAGCAATCTTCTCAACCAATATCAGTCGGACTTCTAAATAAGTCAATATAGCAGATCCTCCACTAGACCCAGGCTCGGATCTCCACTGCACTCTGGAAGCTAACAACACTTTCCAAGTATTTCCATTCTGCTATCATAGCCCACACTTCATTCTGATGCTTCCTACTAAGCGCATCGGCAACCTTGTTGCCTTTCCCTAGTGTGTACTCTATTCCAAAATCATAAGCAGCTAAAAACTCTAACCACCTCTGCTGTCTCATGTTCAGCTCCTTCTGAGAGAACAAGTACTTCAATGACTTATGGTCAGTATAAAGCTCGAACCTCTCTCCCCAAAGGTAATGCCTCCACACCTTCAAAGCAAATATAACTGCAGCTAACTCCAAGTCATTTGTTGGATATTTAATCTCATGCGGTTTAAGCTGTCTAGAAGCGTAGGCAATCACTTTACCTCTCTTCATTAGTACAGCTCCTAACCCAGTTCCGCATGCATCTGTATAAACTACTAAATCCTGGTTCCCCTTCGGAACCACTAACACAGGTGCATGGGTCAACAAGTGTTTCAAGCTCTGGAATGCTTCCTCACACTTATCGGTCCACATAAACTTTACATCCTTTCGTGTTAGCTTGGTCATCGGCGCTGCTATCCGTGAAAAATCTTTAAAGAACCTCCGATAAAATCCAGCCAATCCAAGGAAGCTTCTTATCTCAGTCACTGTTTCTGGTCCCTTCCAATCTTTAACAGCTTCGATCTTATCTGGATCGACTGACAACCCTTTCTCCGAAAACACGTGACCAAGAAATTTTACTTCTTTTTTCCAGAATGGCACTTCAAAAATTGCCTTTAGCTGATGCTGCCTCAGCATCTCAAGCACAACTCTAAGATGAACTTCATGCTCCTTCTCATCCTTGGAGTATAACAAAATATTATTTATGAAGACCAACACGAACCTATCCAAGTGCTCTTGGAAAATCTGGTTCATCAAATCCACAGCAAATGCCGGCGCATTAGTGAGTCCGAATGGCATAACTAACCATTCATATGACCCATACCTTGTTCTAAATGCCGTCAAAGGTATACTATCTTCTGTTACTCTAAGTTGATGAAAACCTGTGGCTAAGTCTAACTGAGAAAATACCTTGGCTCCACTCAGTTGATCGAACAAATCGTCAATCCTAGGCAACATATATCAATTCTTTATCGTTCTCTCATTCAATTTATGATAATCAATATATAGCCTTAATGATCCATCCGGCTTCTTAGCAAACACTACGGCTGCTCCCCAAGGTGAACTACTTGGTCTAATAAAACTCTTGCGTTCCAAATCCACCAACTGAGCTTTCAACTCCCTCATCTCTGTAGGTGTCATCCTGCTTGGCGGTCTACTTTCCGGTTCTGCTCCAAGCACCAAATCTATCTGAAACTCAATGGCTCGTTTTGGTGGTAATCCAACTACCGGCTCGAAAATATCTGCGAATTCTCTAACAACAAATACGCGATTTAACTCATCTTCTAACTCCATAACTCCTAGCAAAGCATTCACCTCACAATTAGGGTTTTCTACGATATAAATTATCCAATCAGTACAGTCCGGGTGTCTAAGTGATATTTTCCTATCCTGCCAAAATATCCTGGCATCATACTCACTTAACAATCCATGCCCAATATAATTCCAAACCCTACAAAGTCAAATACATGCAAACTGCAAACAACGGTGTAACCTAGCAAGTCAAACTCTAAGTGGTCACACTTCATCCCAAGTGTCGCATACCCTCCTATTGGATTTGCAACTCTTAAGGAAGTAACTAAATATGTTGGTTCTAGGTTAAGCTTATCTTCCAAAAATCAAGATATAAAAGAATGCGATGCACCAATATCAAATAAAACGCTAACAGACATATCATAGATCTGAAGCATACCTCCCAACACTGATTTCCCTTTCTCCTAGGCCGTTGGCATTGAAGTAGCAGGCTCCAATGTAAATACTTGGCCTTTATCTCCTTTAGTTGGCTCTTTGCACTGGTTCTTGTAGTGCCCAACTTGATCATAGTTGAAACATCTAACTCCTTTCTTCTCAGCAGCCTTCTTTCCTTTGCCTGTCTGGAACTCATGTGCATAATGGCCTTTCTTATCACACTTGTAACAGACCACTTCAGACTTCCCCTTCTTTGCTGCTCCACTTTTTTAACACCCGTCTTATGAAAGAACTTTCTCTTCTGGCCTTGTCCAACTTGGACATCCTTCTCCTTCTTCTTCTCCAAACAAGCAAGCATCTCTTTATGTCTTAATGCCATCTCCACTACCACATCATAGGGATCTCTGATATGCGGTAACGTAGTCCTAGCCAACTCATGCTTCAATCCCCTGATGAACTTCTCATTCCTTTTCATCACTGTATCAACAGTGGCATACTCATATCTAGCCCACTCTTCAAACTTGCTAGCATACTCCAGAACAGACATTTCTCCTTGTTCTAACTCAGCAAACTTCCTGATCAAAACAGACTGTGCCATTACTAACATGAACCTCTCCTGGAACCTTCTCTTAAACTCAGCCCATGTCATCTCCTCTTCGTTTACTGCAGCAGTCACACTATTCCACCAAAACAAAGCTGCTTCTTGAAGCTGTCTCAAAGCAGGCCACCTCTTTTGCTCGTCATTGAGCCCTAAGTCAGCAAATATCCTTTTACAGTGCAACAACCAGTTTTCTACTTCTATAACATCTTCGGTTCTGATAAACGGCTTCCTTTCAAGCCTAGCATAGTCTCTACTCAAGTTATCATAATGGTTGACAACCAGAGCTTCCTGAACTCCTCCTGCAGCATTTCCTCCTACAACACCAGCAGCGATCCCAGCTTGCATCATGTTTACGAAAAACTGATACATAGCCTCCATATCTACCAGCACCAACATTCTCGGCTTGAGCCTAACCTTGAGTCCCCTTTGTATTTGGTCGGGCATTTCCATTGGTAGTGGTGTTGTCCCCTCCTTGGTTAACTCTGCCTCTTCTAGCATCCATATCTGTATTCAAGCCTCATGAGATACAGAAGAATAGCCTAAAAGAGATAGAAAACTAAAGATATTGCGTATACTTATATATAGCAAATACAAGTACGTTACTATAGCATTATCCCTTACCCCGATCTTACTCTAATCCCTAAGGATTATGTTTTTCAAAAATCATTTTTTTAGTTTAAGTATTTCATAAACCTATGCTCATACCAAATTGTAACATCCCCTATCTAGAGGCCCAAAGCTAAGCGCTACAGATGTTGCGGTCATCTATAGTATTAACTTCCAGCGACTAAATACGGTTATGTTAATGGTATCCATAATATTTGAAGCACTTGAATATGAAACAAAAGCACAAATTTCCAAAACAACAACATTTTTCCGATTACATTTCAAAACACATGTTTCACATTCAAATTACATAATCCCATACTCGTTTCCCAGGTTTAGATAAAATATAATTATTACATAAATACGCCAAGAGCGACATATGATGATGCCCCCTTGGTTGACCAGAGTTCTATATAGACATAACTGTCTTAGATACAACACTGTGGAATAAGACAAAACAAACACCAACTCCTAAATAGCTATCCGTCAGCCACCTGCTCGTCTCCGAAAGCTTTATTCGTCAACCTACTAAAACCTATAAAACTTCAACCCTCAGCCTACTCAAATCAATTTTGAGCAGCCGAGAGTTTAAGGGGAAACAAAAACTTCGAGTTAGACATAAAGCCTGGTGTGAATAATACTATGCATCTCGGTTATTTAACGTTAAGTGAGACCACGCCGCTTAGCGGAATGAGTTTCCCCTCACCAACATCCTTTTAAAACATATGTTTTGCAAATCATAATCCTACAACCAAAACTGGTTAAAACTGTAAAGCATTATTATGTGAACATACATATCAGTTAACAAATGGACTATCTGTCCGAACACTATAGTTTTGTTTAGCTTACTATTAACCTTTGGCTGACTCGGGCCTACCGGACAATATAACAAAATAATCTAACATCTGTTAGACGCTTCTCCTCTGGACGGTCGGTCCTTTAAATACTTCTCTTCTGGACAGTGTGTCCTTAATTTAAAATCTCCCAGGGTCACCTAATCCTAATGGTTTTGTGGGCTCACCAATAACCTATCTGTATACAAACATATGTTCCCTTCTGTGTGTAATCATAATTTTAGTCTTACCTGTGACAAAGCCCTATACACTGGAATTTTGGACTAAATTAGCTAGGGACAATAGCTAATGTATACGGCGTGACCCTATACCAGTCCCATCTGGTATTCTAATATCTGAGTCATTTTACTCAGGGATACCTTCCCAAAATTTTCCCTGAAACCTCTTCATCTAAATTTGATTTAAAACCTTTTAAACTAAAACTTAAATAAGGAAAACACATATACTCTATTCTTTACTCAAAATCACCTTGCCATGTTATATATATACTTTACTCAAACCTTTTGTTGATGAAAACATTTAACTTTTGAAAGTACCCCTTTCAAATCCATTGAAAGCACCTCTTTCGAAACCAAGTAAAATCCTTTATTCAACCTAGGCTGAAAGGCCAAAACCTTCCTTTTGAAACCATTTATATAAACCTTTCGAAACCATTAAAAACCTTCCTTTCGAAAGCTTTAAAACCTTAGATATCTTTCTTTTAAAACACTTTAAAATTGCCTTTTCGAAAACTTTGGAAAACTTTCCTTTAAACCTTTCGAAACCTTTGGGGAACCATCCCTTAAAAATCTTCCTTAAAACCTTTCGAAAGCATCATAGTCTTAAACCTTTCGAAAGCATTTGGGTTCAATTGTTAAAACATGTGGAAATACCTTTCGAAACCTTTCAAAACCTTTGGGTTAATCTTTAAAAATCTCTAAGGGTCACAACCAACAGGGTCGAAAGCAACTCTTTCGAAAGACAAAAACAAAGCAAAGAAGTGATGGTGTCGAAACCATCCTTCCGAAAGCATTGGGGAAGCGGTAGGGTTTTATAAAAGCAGGTATACCCTTTCGAAGGCATTGCTTCGAAAGATAAGAAGCGGCAGCTAAAGGGCTTCGACTGAGTCGAAAGCCTATACTAAAAAAACAAACGCGCAACCTCTTTAAAACCATTCTATTTAAACCATTGACCTAGTCGAAAGCCAACTAGGTCGAAAGCAGTTTGCTCAAAACAAAGGCGCAGCCATTCCTTTAAAACCTTTAACTATGTCGAAAGCTATACAGTCGAAAGCAAAGCAGGCGCAATTTTCATTTAAAACAAAGTAGCACTTCAACCCCTTCGGAACCCCTGATTTCGACCATGTACCTTCCGCCCCTTATCCAATTCGCTACTTACCAATGAATTGATACCAGGCGCATTGGTTTCGATGGTGACAAAGGTAGAACCACTAAGTCGAAAGCCATCAAAGTCGAAGGCAGGGTGCCGAAAGTGGCGAAACATGTTTTTGGCATGAAATCTGATTTTTTAACCTTTTTAAGTAATCTTTTTAACTAACCTGCCTTGTTTGTCCAAAATTTTATTGGTTGCTAAATTTTCCTTTCTAAAGGCACTGCTATAATTTCAGAATTACAATTTAATTTATTTACAAAATACCCCTTCCCCTTTTATAAATATATAAAACATTTAAGTCCCATACCTTAAATAATTTTATATATTCATCAACACACTTTGGAAAATTTTACAAAAATTCTAGAAAATCCTTTTTAGTATGTTTTCTAACATATATAAATCTCAGATCCAAATTATTTATAATTTAACCATAAATTATTTATAACCCAATAAATCAGTTTCTTCACTAGAAAATTAATATAAATCCACATTAATTCATAAAATTATGAAAATTGAAATCCACCTATAAATATCATTTCTGATCAATATCTATAATTGCAAGGCATTTAGATGTCAATAAATAGGGTTTTCACATCAAAACATATCATAAAATCTATATGAATAAGCATAAATCATCAACAAACATATATATAACTTTTTGTCATTCAAAACATGGCATAATCATGCAAATAAGTTTGGATTTTCCTTAAAACCGAAAATCATTAAGAAAAATGAGATGTAGTCATTATTCACCTTAGCTTTGTGATTAAGGATGTGAGATTAGATCTTGATTAATTGATTTGATTCTTCTCTTGAATCCTAGCTTTATCTTCTCTTAAGATTGCTAATGGTGGCCGGCCTTAGAAGTGTTTTTGTTTGAGAAAATATGAAATGAACGTGTTTTTTCCTAAGGGTTTAGGGTATAAGTTTAATCATTTTCCTATTTTTCCCTCCTTTATTTCCTAACACCTTAATTCTTTGATTCATTGTTTACTCATTAACATGGCACGACTACTCCTTAATTAAATCACAAATCTCAATCCATTAATCAATCCCACATTATTTAATTTAATTTAACTAATTAAATTTCCTAAATAATGTTACTAAAAATATGGGGTGTTACACAGAGCCTCGGTAGAGAAAGCAAGATCCCTTTTCTGACGCCATGCTTGCTATATTTATTAGGGAAGATGTGCATGGATCAGACTGAAATTTGGCAAAAGGTTCTGGAGACCAAGACAAGGCTACCTGTAACACCCCAGATTTTTGATAACATTATTTGAATATTTAGTTAGATAAACTAAATAAAATAATGTGTTGATTAGGAGATTGAGATTTGATTTAATAAAGGTAGCCATGCCATTTTAACTAATGAATTAAAAGAGAGGTTTAAAATGAATTAGAGGAGGGATATTATAGGAAAGAGGCTATTCCTATATCACCTTCCTTAGGACATGTATTCCTACACACGTTCATTCTCATTTTAAAAATTTAAAAGCAAGGTCGGCTACCATTAACAAGGAAAGAAGAAGATGAAACTAAAGAAAAGCTAAAGGATAAACAAATTCAAATAAAACTCATTCAAATCTCAAGCTCCTTAATCTCTAAAGCAAATGTAAATAATGTTTACATCTCTAAACTTTTGTGGTTTCGGTTTTAGGATTAAATCCGTATGATTTTGCAAAGGTTTACCATGTTTTTGAATGATAAAATTATTATATATACATGTTGATGATTTATGTATGTTCATATAAATTTTATGACATGTTTTAAGATGAAAACCCTATTAAATGACATCCGTTAGCCTTGAGAATTTTTATGATGATCTAAAAAGTTATTTTAGAAATGGGTTTCAATTTTTAGAATTTTCTAAATTTTTGTGGAATTGTTATGAATTTTCTAAGGAAGAAAATGATATTTTGGATTATTAAATTATTTATGAGAAAAATAATTGTTGTTTAGATCCGAAAATTTTATATTTTGAAGAGAACATATTAATTGATTTTTTGGAATTTTTCCAGAATTTTCCAGTGTTTTAATAGTTATATAAAATTATTTAAGGAATGGAACTTAAATGTTTTATATAATTATAAAGGATAAATGGGATTTTCAAAATTATTCAAATTTCCAAATAAGGAAAGTCGGTAGCATTTTTGAATATAAAATTCTGGCAACCAATCAGATTTAGACAAACAAGGCAGGTGGGTTACAAAAGAACTATTTTAAAGTATAAATAAATAGTTTTTCTACTATTTCAACTCTTTTGGCAAGAGCTTCCGCCTCCATTCCAAACCTTCTGACATGGTTGAAAGGTATCAAACCTCTCGACTAGGTCAAATACCAATGCACATGGTATCAGGCAACTGGTATGTAGTGAATTGGATGAAATCAAAAGGTTTTGGGACGAAAGGTTAGAGCTTTCGAAGGAGATGAAGTTTTGTTTTAAGTTTAAAGAAAATACGCCTGCTAGCTTTCGACAAAGAGCTTTCGACATTGTCAAATGGTTTAAAAGAAAAAGGTTTCGATTGGTTTACTTTCTTGTTTTAATTGAAACCTTTCGACAAAGTCGAAAGGTATAGCTTTCGACAAGGTTGAAAGCTTAGTTGCCGCTTCCAAACCTTTCGACACAAATGGAGTCAAAGGTTGTCTTTTGTTTTATAAAACTTGCCGCCTCTCTCCATTGATTTCGTAGGGTTGGTTCCAACACCAACACTTCATTGTTTTCGAATGGTTTCGAAAGGTTATATAAAGGTTTTGAAGCAGTTGCTTTCGACTCCAATGTTTTTCTGATCCTTTTGCTCTACTTGAAGGCATAATCCAAATGTTTTAAGTTGAAACGTTTTAAAGGTTTCAAAGTAGTTAACTTTGAATGGTTTCGAAAGGTTTCCACTTGTTTTAAATTGAACCCAATGTCTTCGAAAGATTTTGAGTTTCAATGCTTTTGAAAGGTTTATAAATGATTTTATAAGGGAGGTACCCCAAGCTTTCGACAAAGTTGAAAGGTGAAACCTTTCGACTAGGCTGAAAAGAAACCTTCCGACAAGGTCGAAAGGTAGGACCTTTCAACAAGGTCGAAAGGTATGGTTTTAATGTTTTCGAAAGGCTAAGGTTTAAAGGATTTAGAAGGCGGTTATCATATGTTTTAAAGCATGCAAAAGGAAGGCTTTTTAAAAGGTTTTGAAGGAGCTTCAATGATTTCGAAAGGTTTATTAAAGGATATGAAAGAGTTACTTCAATGCTTTTGAAGGGTTTTATTAATGGTTTTGAAGGAGTTACCTTCAATGTTTTCAAAAGGTTGTTTAAAGGTTTTAAACAAAGGTTTTGAATGGAATGACTAGGCAGATAGCCCAAGTGTTTTAAGTTATAAAGGACTTTAACTTATTTTAAAAGGATAGATAATCCTTATTGAACATCATCAACATTATTTTGAATAAAGTATATATAACATGGCACAATTGCTTAGAGTAAAGCTAAAGATATAATTTTCCTTGTATATATATGATTTGATGAACTAAATCATTTTGAAAAGGTATTCAAGGAAAATTTGAATGGCAGTTAGCCCAGATATTTTGAAGGGTAGTTAACCCAAAAGAAAATTCGGGTAGTTAGCTCATTTAAATTCGGACAGTCGGTCCATTTTGAGGGCAGTCAGCCCAGAGGACAGTTAGTCCTGAGGACAGTTAGTCCAGAAAAGAGCAGTCAGCTCAGATATGAACAAATAGTTCATTTATTAGCATAACGGACCTTGCTACTTTTTAGGGACAGTTAGTCCACCATTTTTACCTATTTTGGGCAGATAGCCCATTATCTAGCATAAAAGTTATTAATGTTTGGTATAATCAGTTTTAGGACAAATAGTCCAGAAGAGAGCAGTTATATTAGAATTTAGGACAGATAGTCCAGTAAAGAACAGATAGTTCAGATTTTAGATAGCTAGTCTATTTTATTTCCTGTTTTAGCATAATGGATATTGCTATATTATTATTATAATCAGTGAATTAACCAGTTTGGTTGCAGGAAAGGATTTGCAAAATATATGTTTTGAAAAGAGATATTAGTGAGGGGAAACCCATTCCGTTAAGTGGCATGGTCTCACTATATATATACATACATATATATATTATTAAACAGAGATGTAATGGAAATTATTCATACCAGGATTTATGTCTGACTCGAAGTTTTTGTTTCCCTTTAAACTCTCGGGTGCTCAAAATTTGATTTGAGTAAGCTGAGGGTTTAGGTTTTCAATTTTTCGCAGATTTTGGCGAATAAAGCATCCGAAGACGAGCAGGTGGTTGACGGATAGCTTATTTAGGAATTCTGTTTTAAAATTATTTCCGCTGTGTATTAAGACAATTATGTCTATGTTGCTTTGATCATCCAAGGGGCATCTTCATATGTCACTCTTGGCCTATTGTTATAAATTATATTTGATCAATGCCTGGGATACGTTTGGGGATTTTTGTAACTTGGATATGATATTATTTGTAATGTAATCACTGAAAATTATTGTTTTTGGAAATATATGATTTTGTTCATATTCAAGTGCTTCTGATATTATGGATACCATTAACATTACCGTATTTCATCACCAAAAGTTAATACTGTGGATGACTGCAGCATCCATAGCGCTTAGCTTTTGGCCTCTAGATACGGGAAGTTACAACTTGGTATTGGAGCATAGGTTTATGAAAATTTTAACTAAAAATCAGTTTTGAAAACAAAAATCCAAAGAAATTAGAGTAAGATTTGGGGTTGGGTTAACGCTATAATAACGTACTTACTATATATAAGTATGCGATTTATCTCCATTCATCTATCTTTGATTAGGTTATCTTTCTGTATCTCATGAGGTTTGAATACAGATATGGATGGTAGAAGAAGCAGAGTTAGCAAAGGAGGGGGGAGCACCGAAAGGAATGCTGGCCTAGTGCTGGGAGAAACCAAGGTCAGGCGGAGAATGTTGGTGCTGAAGTCCCGTAGGTCGGAATGGAAGTCATGTATCATTTTTTCAGGAATATGATGCAGGCAGGAGTTGCAGCCGGAGTGTTAGGAGGTAATGCTACAGGAGCAGGGGTTCCAGAAGTTTCGATAGTTAATCATTTCGCCAAGATGAGTGGTGATTATGTGAAGCTAGGAGGAAAGCTATTTATGAGAACAGAGGATGCCATTGGAGTTGAGAATTGGTTGTTGTACTTTGAAAGAATTTTTGCAGATCTGGGGCTCAATGATGAGCAGAAGAGGAGGTTGGCATTCAGCAAGCTTCAAGGAGCCGCATTGTTCTGGTGGAATAGTGTACTAGCGACAATCGATGAGGAGACAATAACCTGGGAGGATTTCAAGAGGAGATTCCAGGAGAGGTTTATGTCCATGATGGCATAGTTAACTTTGATTAGGCAGTTTGCGGAGCTGGTGCAGGTTGAGATGTCAGTTGTTGAGTATGCTAGGAAGTTTGAAGAGTTGTCCTGGTATGGATATGCTTCAGTAGATACTGTGTTGAAGCAGAATGAGAAGTTTATCAGAGGGTTGAAGCCAGAATTAGCTAGTGTTACTTTATCTCATCTTAGAGATCCTTTTGATATTGTTGTAGAGATGGCTTTGAGGCAGGAAGAAGTCCTTTAGTCTCTGGAGAAGAGCAAGGAAAAAGGGGTCCAGGTTGGGCAGAGCCAGAAGAGGAAGTTCTTTCCCAAGAAAGGCGCTCAGAAGGGTGGAGCAGCCAAGAAAGCGAAGTATGAGATTGTCTGCTATAAATGCAACAAGAAAGGGCACTTTGCAAATGAGTGTCGCTCAGGGAAAGAAAAGGATGTGGCTAAGGGGAAGAATGTCAGGTGCTACAACTGTGACTAGATAGGCCATTATAAGAACCAGTGTAAGGAGCCTATTAGAGATGATAAGGGCAAGGTGTATGCATTGGAGCCTGCTGCTTCCAAGCCAACAACCCAGGAGAAGGGGAAGACAGTTCTTGGAGGAATGCTTCAGATTCATGGTATGTTTGTTAGCATTTTATTTGATACTGGTGCATCGCATTCTTTTACGTCTAGATGTTTGATAGATAAGCTTAACCTTGAACCCACATATTCAGTTACTTCCTTACGGGTTGCGAATCCAATAGGAGGATATGCAACTCTAGGGTTGAGGTGTGACTAGTTTGAGTTTGACCTGTTAGGTCATACTTTTGTGTGTAGTTTGCATCTGTTTGATTTTGTGGGGTTTGGGATTATCCTAGGTATGGATTGGTTAAATGAGTACGATGCTAAGATATTTTTCCAGGGTAGGAAGATATCTCTTGGACACCCGGATTGTAGCGATTGAATTGTTTTTACCGTAGGAGGTTCCATCGGTGCAGTTTTTGCTTTGTTGGGTGCCTTGGGTTCAAATGATGAGTTGAGCCGAGTTTTCGGGGTTAGAGAATTCGCAGATGTGTTTGAGCCTGTAGTTGGATTGCCGCCGAAATGAGGCATCGAGTTTCGGATAGATTTGGTTTCGGGAGCAGAACCAGTGAGTAGACTGCCAAGCAGGATGGCCCCTTCAGAGATGAGGGAGTTGAAGGTGTAGTTGGTGGATTTAGAGGCAAGAGTTTTTTCAGGCTGAGTAGTTCGCCGTGGGGTGCAGCGGTAGTGTTTGCTAAGAAGCCGGACGGATCGTTGAGGCTATGTATCGATTATCGTAAGTTGAATGAGAGGACGATAAAGAATCGTTATCCATTGCCCAGAATTGACGATTTGTTCGACCAGCTAAGTGGAGCAAAGGTATTTTCTCAGTTGGATTTGGCAACGGGTTTCCATCAGCTTAGGGTAGTAGAGGATAGTACACCTTTGATAGCATTCAGGACCAGATATGAATCGTACGAATGGTTAGTTATGCCATTCGGACCGACGAATGCTCCAGCTTTCTTTGTGGATTTGATGAACCGGATAATCCGAGAGCACTTGGATAGGTTCCTGCTGGTTTTCATAGATGATATCTTGATTTACTCTAAGGATAAAAGAGAGCATGAAGTTCATCTTAGAGTGGTGCTTGAAACATGAGGCAGCATCAGCTGAAAGCGAAGCTTTCGAAGTGTCACTTCTGGAAGAAGGAGGTGAAGTTTCTTGGTCATGTAGTCTCAGAGAAAGGGTTATCAGTAGATCCAACTAAGATCGAGGCCGTGAATAGTTGGAAGAGATCCGAGACAGTAACCGAGATTAAGAGTTTCCTTGGGTTGGCTGGTTATTATCGAAGATTCAACAAGGAATTCTCGCGGATAGCAGCAACGATGACCAGGCTGACGAGGAAGAATGTGAAGTTTGTGTGGATCGATAAGTGTGAGGAAGCATTCCAGAGTTTGAAACACTTATTGACCCATGCACTTGTGTTGGTTGTTCCAGAGGGGAATCAGGATTTGGTATTTTATACCGATGTGTGCGAACATGATTAGGAGCTGTGTTAATGCAGAGAGGTAAAGTGATTACCTATGCTTCTAGACAGCTTAGACCACATGAGGTCAGATATCCGACGCATGATTTGGATTAAGTGCAGTGATTTTTGCTTTGAAGGCATGGAGACATTAACTTTTGGGAGAAAGGTTAGAGCTGTATACAGATTATAAGTCACTAAAGTATTTGTTCTCTTAGAAGGAGTTGAACATGACGTAGCAAAGGTAGTTAGAGTTCATAGCCGCTTTTGATTTTGAGATTGAGTACACACTAGGGAAAGACAACAAGGTTGCAGATGCACTTAGCAGGAAGCATCAGAATGCAGTGTTGGCTATGGTGGCTGAGTGGAAAGATTTAGAAGCATTAGCAGATTGTAGAGTGCAGTGGAGATCCAAGGCAGGGTCTAGTGGTAATATAGTTGTATTATCTTGTTTAGAAGTTCAACCAATGTTGATCGAACAGATTTCTTCAAATCAGATAGAGGATCCGGTGTTAGCTGAATGGATCAGGAAGCTAAAGGAAGGAACCAAGAGTGATGACTTGAAAGATTTCAGCCTTGACCAGAATGGGTGGTTGAAAAAGAAAGGAAGATTATGTGTTCCGAGTGTAGGAAACATAAGGAAGGAAGTCTTGGATGAATGTCATCGTTCGAAGTTCACTATACATCCCGGATGTACCAAGATGTATCAGGATATGAGGAGGAGTTTCTTTTGGGAAGGAGTGAAGCGGGATATTGGTTTGTGTGTAAGGCAGTGCTTGAATTGCCAGCAGGCAAAAGCCGAACACCAGAAACCGAGTGGTTTGCTTTGGCCGTTAGATATTCCAGTGTGGAAGTGGGATTCTATTTCTATGGACTTCATAGACAGGTTGCCAAGGTCGAACAGAGGAAATGAAAGTATAAGGGTTATAATGGACCGATTGACCAAGAGTGCCCATTTCATTCCAGTTAGGTCAACCAGGACTGCACCTGTTTTAGAGAGAATTTTCATGAAGAATGTGGTTAGACAGCATGGGATTCCGAGCAGTATAGCTAGTGACAAGGATTCCTTGTTCACCAGCGAGTTTGGAAAAGTCTGTAGGAAGTTTTGGGAACCAAGCTTAAGATGAGTACCTTTTACCATCCGTAGACAGATGGGCAAACAGAAAGAGTTAACAAGATCTTGGAAGGTTTGTTAAGAGCTTGTGCTCTGGATTTTGGGGGATCATGGGAAGACCATCTGCATCTAGCTGAGTTTTCATATAACAACAGTTATCAGACTAGTATTGGGATGGCACCGTTTAAAGCTTTGTATGGAAGGCCATGCAAATTTCCCCTTTGTTGGTTAGAGACCGGGGATTGGTAGATTCTCGGTCCAGATTTGATTAGAGAAGCTGCAGAAAAGATTAAGGTCATTCAAGTTAGGATGAAGGAGGCTCAGTCTAGGCAGAAGAGTTATGCAGATAAGAGACAGAAAGATTTGGAGTTCTCAATTGGGGATAGGTTTGCGTCAAAGTATCACTGATGAAGGGTGTGCTTAGATTTGGGAAGTCGGGGAAGTTATCTCCTAGGTTCATTGGACATTTTCCTATTCTTGAAAGGATCGGGAAACTCACGTATAGACTTGAGTTACCGAGCAGTTTGGCAGGTGTCCATGATGTTTTTCATATTTCTCATCTCAGAAAGTGTGTTAGAGACCCGGAGACTGCTATTGCACCGACAGTGCTAGATGATTTAGTGGTAGAACCTGACTTGACCAGAGTGAGGAAGCCAGTTCGCATTGTTGCGAGAGATGAGAAGAGGCTTAGAACCAAGACGGTCAGATTAGTCAAAGTCCAGTGGAGTGACGATGACTGTACTTGGGAGGTTGAGAGCAGGATTAGAGATACTTATCCTGACTTGTTTGATGGTATGTTTTACCTTCTTGTTTGTTTTGAGCCTTATTGTAATTTCGAGGATGAAATTCTTTAAGGAGGGGAGTCTATAACACTACAGATTTTTTATAACATTATTTAGGAGATTTAGTGAGATAAACTAAATAAAATAATGTGTTGATTAGGAGATTGAGATTTGATTTAATAAAGGTAGCCGTGCCATTTGAACTAATGGATTAAAAGAGGGGTTTAAAATGAATTAGAGGAGGGGTATTATGGGAAAGAGGCCATTCCAATATCACCTTCCTTAGGCCGTGTATTCCTACACACGTTCATTCTCATTTTAAAAATTTAAAAGCAAGGCCGACCACCATTAACAAGGAATGAAGAAGTGGAAACTAAAGAAAAGCTAAAGGATAAGCAAATTCAAATCAAACTCATTCAAATCTCAAGCTACTAAATCTCTAAAGGAAAGGTGAATAATGGTTACATCTCTAAACTTTAATGGTTTTGCTTTTAGGATTAAATCCGAATGATTTTGCAAAGGTATGCCATGTTTTTGAATGATAAAATGATTATATATACATGTTGATGATTTATGTATGTTCATATAGATTTTATGATATGTTTTAAGATGAAAACCCTATTAACTGACATCCGTTAGCCTTGTGAATATTTATGATGATCTAAAAAGTATTTTAGAGATAGATTTCAATTTTCAGAATTTTCAGAATTTTTGTGGAATTGTTATGAATTTTCTAAGGAAGAAAATGGTATTTTGGATTATTAAATTATTTACGGGAAAAATAATTATTGTTTAGATCCAAAAATTTATATGTTGAAGAGAACATATTAATTGATTTTCTGGAATTTTTCCAGAATTTTCCAAGGTGTTTTAATAGTTATATAAAATTATTTAAGGAATGTGACTTATATGATTTATATATCTATAAAGGAGAAAGGGGCTTTTTCAAAATTATTCAAATTTCTAAATAAGGAAAGTCGGCAGCATTTTTGAATACAAAATTCTGGCAACCAATCAGAGTTAGACAAACAAGGCAGGTGGGGTACAAAAGAACTATTTTAAAGTACAAATAAATAGTTTTTCTACTATTTCAACTCTTTCGGCAAGAGTTTCCGCCTCTCTTAAAAACCTTGCGACAAGGTCAAAAGGTATCAAACCTTTCGACTAGGTCAAATACCAATGCATATGGTATCAGGCAACTGGTACATAGGGAATTGGATGAAGTCTAAAGGTTTAGGGACAAAAGGTTAGAGCTTTCGAAGGAGATGAAGTTTTGGTTTGGGCTTAAAGAAAATACGTCTGCTTGCTTTCGACAAAGAGCTTTCGACATTGTAATATGGTTTAAAAGGAAAATGTTTCGATTGGTTTGCTTTCTTGTTTTAATTGAAACCTTTCGACAAAGTCGAAGGGTGTAGCTTTCGACATGGTTGAAAACATAGTTGCCGCTTCCAAACCTTTCGACACAGATGGATTGAAAGGTTATCTTTTGTTTTATAAAACTTGCCGCCTCTCTCCATTGATTTCGAAGGGTTGGTTCCAACACCAACACTTCATTGTTTTCAAATGGTTTCGAAAGTTTTTATAAAGGTTTCAAAGTAGTTTCTTTCGACTCCAATGTTTTTCTGATCCTTTTGCTCTACTTGAAGGCATAATCCAAATGTTTTAATTTAAAGCGTTTTAAAGGTTTCAAAGTAGTTAACTTTGAATGGTTTCGAAAGGTTTCCACTTGTTTTAAATTGAACCCAATTTCTTTGAAAGGTTTTGAGTTTCATTGCTTTCAAAAGGTTTATAAATGATTTTATAGGGGAGGTACCCCAAGCTTTCGACAAAGTCGAAAGGTGAAACTTTTCGACTAGGCCGAAAAGAAACCTTCCGACAAGGTCGAAAGGTAGGACCTTTCGACAAGGTTGAAAGGTATGGTTTTAATGTTTTCGAAACGCTAAGGTTTAAAGGATTTAGAAGGCGGATGTCATATGTTTTAAAGCATGCAAAAGGAAGGCTTTTTAAAAGGTTTTGAAGGAGTTAACTTCAATGATTTCGAAAGGTTTATTAGAGGTTATGAAGGAGTTACCTTCATTGCTTTCGAAGGGTTTTATTAATGGTTTTGAAGGAGTTACCGTCAATGTTTCTGAAAGGTTGTTTAAAGTTTTTAAACAAAGGTTTCGAATGGAATGACTAGGCAGATAGCCTAAGTGTTTTAAGTTATAAAGGACTTTAACTTATTTTAAAAGGATAGATAATCCTTATTGAACATCATCAACTTTATTTTGAGGAAAGTATATATAACATGGCAAAACAGCTTAGAATAAAGCTAAAGATATATTTTCCTTGTATATATATGACTTGACGGACTAAATAATTTTGAAAAGGTTTTCAAGGAAAATTTGAAGGGCAGTTAGCCCAGATATTTTGAAGGGTAGGTAACCTAAAAGAAAATTCAAGCAGTTAGCTAATTTAAATTCGAACAGTCAGTCCATTTTGAGGGCAGTCGCCCCAGAGGATAGTTAGTCCAGAGGACAGTTAGTCCAGAAAAGAGCAGTCAGCTCTGATATGAACATATAGTTCATTTATTAGCATAACGGACCTTGCTACTTTTTAAGGACAGTCAGTCCACCCTTTTTACCTGTTTTGGGCAGATAACCCATTATCTAGCTTAAAAGTTATTGCTATTTTGGTATAATCAGTTTTAGGACAGATAGTCCAGCAGAGAGCAGTTAGCAAAGAATTTTGGACAGATAGTCCAGTAAAGAACAGATAGTTCATATTTTAGACAGATAGTCTATTTTATTTCTTGTTTTAGCATAATGGATATTGCTATATTATTATTATAATCAGTGAATTAAACAGTTTGGTTGCATAAAAGGATTTGCAAAATATATGTTTTGAAAAGAGATATTAGTGAGGGGAAACCCGTTCCGCTAAGCGGCATGGTCTCACTATATATATATATATCAGCAAACAGAGATGTAACAGAAATTATTCATACTAGGCATTATTTCTGACTCGAAGTTTTTATTTCCCGTTAAACTCTCGGGTGCTCAAAATTTGATTTGAGTATGCTGAGGGTTTAGGTTTTCAGGTTTTCGCAGATTTTGGCGAATAAAGCATCCGGAGACGAGCAGGTGGCTGAAGGATAGCTAATTTAGGAATTCTGTTTTAAAATTGTTTCCGCTGTGTATTAAGACAATTATGTCTATATTGCTTTAATCATCCAAGGGGGCATCTTCATATGCCGCTCTTGGCATATTGTTATAAATTATATTTGATCAATGCTTGGGATACATTTGGGGATTTTTGTAACTTGGATATGATATTATTTGTAATGTAATCACTGAAAATTATTGTTTTTGGAAATTTGTGATTTTGTTCATATTCAAGTGCTTCTGATATTCTGGATACCATCAACATTACCGTATTTCTTCACCAGAAGTTAATACTATGGATGACTGCAACATCCATAGCGTTTAGCTTTTGGCCTCCAGATACGGGATGTTACACTACCAAAAAATTTGCAGAACCATCAGGGCCCACAATAGGGATCAATACCGATCCCTATTAGTGCATCCAAATGGGCTGTGATCCCTATGAGGGATGCCCCATGAAGTTAGCTACTTGCTCCCCAAATTTCGTGAAATTCCATCATACGATTTGTGAGATATTGCATTTTCCGTGAAGTAGTGTTGCTTGAATTCTGATTTCTGCTAATCCCCCCAAAGGGAGTTATGCCGATCCCTTCAACTTCCTCCAATTGAAATGAGATTCCTAGGGGTGTTCCACATGTTGTAATAAGACTGTGCTCCAAGTTTCAGGTTGATAGCATGTGTAGATTTTGAGTTATTGGCCGATCATCACTGCAAAATTGAGTTGTGGAATCGATACAATATGATCCATAGTGTTGGATTTGGATCTACTTGATCCATCTTCGAGGAGTAGTGAGCTTTCATGCTTCTGCTTCATATTATCATATATGCTTGACTTTTGGATCCCACAATCATTGCTCTGGCTACTAGCCTTGATGACAGTCAAGTCTTACTTGTCCAGTCAGTTCGGATATTGCCGGGTCAAAATGTCGGATAACACCAACAATATTTGCCACCTTTATTGTGCAAAATTTCCAAAATTCCCTTTAAGCAATTACCTTTTAATTAAATTCATTTAAAGTTATACCGATATCGTATATCGATTAACACAAATATAACTTTGATGTATGCATTAAATCATTCCAAACAACTCCAAAACATCAAATAAATTAAATAATAATCAATATTTCTCAAATTTAATTAATTTAATTAATTTTCAATAAATTAATCAAATCATGTGGTTTTTTGAAAAATTCATAAGTATGGTTCTGAGTCTCAAAGGTGCGAATTCAGTCCACGATTAATTTTGAACAATTCAAATATTAAGGTTCACACTTCACCTAAGCTAGTGGTGTGACAGTTTGGATGAATTCATCACTTACAAATCTTTTGGGTAAAAATCCTTTTTTCATTTTCTAAGCAAAACTTTTTAATAACAATAAATTACAAACATTCTCTTCATCAATACTACATCATTTTATGATTTATGGAATTTGTTTTGGTCAAAATTCTAGTATCATCCTTATTCAACACTATATTTACCGTACTACTATAGCCAGATATTTTGACTTTGAGTTGACTATATTTTACCATGGTACTGACCTTATACAACTTAAGAGATGAATTTTCTATTGAATAGTGTCTCACTTCCAATGCTTCAAATCAGACCTAACTATAGTCGCTCGACGGATCCTCATGCTATGATTTAACTATAATAAAAGTTGAGTCTTCACATTGAAGTTGCACAGTATTCTCATGTCGAAGGAACCGTGTAACATCAGCACCCCGATATTTCATATTTGACCTAGTTGTTACTAACCAACAGGAACTCTCAAACGAGTCATTCTATAGGTATTCAATAATTAAGATTATATAACCCCTTGACGCCCCTAATAGCTATGAGTAATACACTGTCCAGCATTTGGAGAGCATTACACACTCTACTCTCAAAGGATGTGTCGATATCCTTTTTCAAAACATCTTGACTAGGAATATTTAAAATAATATGTTATTTTATATTGTGATAATTTTCTGATGATTACAACTCCTTATAATTATTATCACGTGACATACCATTTATGGATTTTCTATATTAATATACTTAAATTTAGTTACTCAATTAATATATCACAAAATAAAAAGTATATAATAGAAAATTAAACACCTTTATTACGAACAAGATTGGTTATTGAGTTAGATACATGTAACAAATTACATAATTGCCCCTAGAGCATACCCCTAACTCTCTCAATCTCCCACTTGCATTTAGCTTCAATGTAATGACCCGACCTTCTACGCTAGTATAATAAATTATTTTAATTAGAATAAACATTTGAATTTGATTAATGGGTAATTTTAATTTTTTAAAATAAAATTTATTGAAATTTAACAATAAATAAAAAATTTAATTTAATAAATTAAAATTGATTCTCTTGGAAAATATATCGAACTTGAATAAAATATTTACAATGAATATAAAATATTTTTTATTGTAAGTAATTTTCATATTATGAAATAGATGAAAAGAGATTTTTCTTGATATTAATAAAATCAATGAAGATAAAAATAATTTATCAAAATATATTTGTTTAAATAGCGATTTCAATCTAATTGAAATTATATATTCATGAATAGAGGATAGAATTAGTTTTGGGTAAAAGAAGAGATTGTTAATTGCAATTAAAAGTGTTAAAATGGAAATTTATTATATAGGGACTTAAGTGAAAAATGAAGAAAGAAATATTATTAACAAAATTGAAGTAACTCATCTTTTCTTCTAGATTCTAGATTGATCTATTTTAATCACATTGCTTTAACCCAAAATCAAGCTTGCTTCATTTCGTATTTCAACCCTAACTCTAAATAGCCGCATGAATCAAAATAATACAAATAAATCATGGCCTGATTTAAAAAAAAACAAAAACAAAAACAAAACTAGGAGAAAAAAAGAGGAGAGAAGAAGGTCGTGTGTGTTCGGGAGGAAGCAGGGAATCTCCATGCTGGCGGTGACGAGGTAGATGGCACGATGTCGGAAGAAAGTGGCGCTCAAGTGCACGATGTAAGAGAAGGCGGTTGGCTGGAGTCACGACCTGGGATTTACGAATGTCGAAGAAGGGGTGGCGCTGTGAGTGATTTGAGGTGGTGGTTGTGCGTGTGACAAAGGCGGAGCTCTAGTGGGCACATCAACAATAGTTGAAGGTTGAATAAGAGGATGGTTGTGTTGCGACTAAATTGGGAATCGAAGCAATTACAAGCTTAATCGCTCACTTTGAAGGCTATAGCGAGATGAGTAAAATTCCTTACTCACAACTATGCTCTAGTATATATCCTATTAGCTTGAATTTGATTTTTTGAGTTGTGAACGAAATTGCTATGGTATAGTTATTAGATGAAATAGATTGTCATTGGTTGTTGATTGAAATGGCGTTGTGTACTTTGTTTAAGTTACATTGTGTGTACGTTGATTGAATTTTATTAGGGTATTGGTTGAACACAACACCTAAAATTGATCGAAAATGAGGTAAATAAATTAAAAGATGAAGATTTGAAATAAATAAATTATTTTGGAAATAAATAATGAATTTTGAAATGGTTTTCTTATTTAATATTGAAGAAACTGTTATTAATGGAAAATTTGAAAGTGTAATGATTTTAGAAAAATATAAAAGTAGAATATGTTCGAGGATTGTGTAAATAGAAATTATTTGGAAAATGATGAATTTTGGGACTTTACTAAATAAGTGAAATTTTGAACATTATATATCTATTTATCGATGATTATAAAAATATTTAAAGGTTTAAAAAGAATGGTATGTAAAATTTATATTTTCAAGTAATGGGTTAATTTTATTCGGATTTAATAAATTGGAAGTCCGAAAAACAATATTTTGAGGTATTAATAAGTTGAATGCCATTTATTTATTGTATAAATATTATTATTTAGAAGTTTTATATTTCGAAATTGTTAGCAAATTTTGAAAGTAATTAAAGTATTTGATTATTTTTAAATAAAAGGGAAATCAATTTAAAAGCATTTGGAAATATGTTTATAGAAGTGTTTGAAGTCAATTATAATGGAAAGGTAATTTTGGGAATTTTGTTATACAAATAAATTGTTACAAATCAATATTTTTGCATCAAATCTTTAAAAGGATTTATGTAGAATAGAATTTTAGTTTGATGAATTATTTTTTAGAAAAGGATTTGAAATGCAAATGCAGGTTTTAAAGACCGTGGTTTTGGAATTTTGTAATATGACTTTGGAAAGTTATTTTTAATTGAAAATCCTTATTTGGGGTATGAAATTATTTGAATTTGTTGTTTAAAGGAAATTATTATAAAAATTCTTTGGTATAAGAATAATTTTAAAGCTTATGAATTATTTGAAAAAGAGTTTAAGGAATTTGGAATTGGATAAAGTTTAATTTATAGATTTCCTTGTAATTAAACAAGAGATTTGAAAATATTTATTTATGAACTGTAAATGTATTTGGAGGAAAAAATAAGAATTTTATAGTTTAATTTTCTTTCAATTGAATATTGATACTTGAAATAGTATTGAAGACGTTAGGAAAATTGTATTTTTAAAACCCTTTCCAAATCAATAAATAGTAGTATTGTATGTTTTGAATGATTTATATTTCTGTGTAACGAGAAATTATAGTACCGTTTGGTATGAGACTTTCGGTAATTTTTCTCCAGTTATTCTCTGGATTTGTTATATAGAATAATATTGTGTGAAATTCTAGATTGTGGGGAAATTTGATTAAACGAATTAGTGGCATCATCTGGTATGAGATATTCAGTCTATATTGACTCATGGTATAGATTATTATTGTTGAAGTTCGTTATGGTGAGAATTTTGAGTAAACAGATTAATGGCACCGTTTGGTATGGGACATTTGGTAATATTATTTCGATTACTCTTTTGACTTATAATATATGATATTATTATGGGAAAGGAGTGTAGTTTATGAGCATAGAGTAAAATAGCAAGTAACACTAGGTGGTATGGGATGCTTGCATTGATATTTGTTCGATTACTTTCTGTGAGCGAGGGTTACACTTATTTTACGGGTTAATGTGTAATAACCTGCGTCAAAACTGGCCTAAATTCTGATCTAGAAAAAGTCCATCGAAACTTAAACATATTCCAAAGCTGGATGTTAGTTGGTATAAAGAACAAAACATAGAGCTATTTGTCTACACATTCAGGAACTCACAGCGGAAGGATAAATATAATATCGAAATTGTACCCATTTATTTTAAAAATTCAAATTGTCAAAACAACAACAATATAATCCCTCTCAGCAACATCAAATATTTATGATTCAATATTCCAAAGTTACATCATTCAATGCCTATATCAGAAATAAATAAAATAACACAAGTAGAGAAATAGTAACTGCCACAAGTCTGCGTCTCCGCCATCACCTAGGAAGATCTACATCAACATCTCTAACCTTTGTTGTAATGAGGAGGGACTCAGAATAACAATGTCCGATGAATGAAATCTCAAGTCTTTTTATAATAGTAATTGGACAGTATAATTTAAATAAGAATATGTCTTACGTATCTTAACTATATTATAAGTTTTCTGACCATAAGCCCTAAGGCTTTTGCAGTCCATTATTCTTCCAACCCAAAAACCCATACCTATCATCAATAATGTCTTAACAATGCAAGAAATAGTACCCAACCCAATTAATACCCTTTTAATGGAAACTAGGCAGACCCTGACCATTTAATACTTCTATTTTAGGGAAGAGGTGTGCCCTCAACCAGCCACTTACTTCCTTCAATCCCCAAAGCAGGTCCTTCGTATTATGACCCGTAACCCAACCGTGACGTCTCTCATTGGTCCAACTATTCGTAGGTACTGGTGGCCAGATTAATTGGGCAGGTTTACCCTACAAAATTGGGACAAATCTCACATCCTCCATAGTTACTTATTATATGCGATGTCTCATATCAGCCCTAAAGTTACATTGTTGGTAGCCAAATTAACTGGGCAGACTTCTGTGTGCTTTTGACTGACCTCGCATCCCTATAACTTAGTCATAATCTAAAACACTCTCTTCATATATTATCCCATATCTCAAAGCATTACAAATCATATACTTACAAGAAAAACTCTTATTTCTCCTTTGCAATCAAATAATTTCCTAAAGGGGATTTAATGATAATTAATATTATATTAACTATTGAATTAATACATTATAATTGTATGTTACTTACACTGATACACACACACACACGTCTAAAATATGCATGTGAAGATTTTGCCCTAAACTAACGTTTAAATGCCAAAATTTTAAATTTATACAAATTCAATTCCATATCGACATTCCAATATCCAATGTCCACAATTAAATCAACAGACTTGTATAAAATAGAATCCATAACCAACTTATTTTAAACTAACATAATGGAATCAATGTTAATACAAGCTTACAATTAAAATACTTATACGCTCTATTCAACTTCTTTGTATAAAATTGAAAAGGGAATTTCTATTTCAATTTATCTTTTCAAAACGCTTACCAGATCCAAAGAAAAAGGTAAGAAGTTGTAACACCCCGTAAAATGAACCATAAATAAATAAAGTAAATTGAATTAAATATGATAAGGGTTGGATATGGAAATTTTATAAAATTTGGAATTTGACTACGAAAGTTATTCTGTTGCGTTCGTGGCGAAACTTTGATCTGTTTCCATATATAATACGCTGAAAACGAAGCTCAAGCAAAGAATGTATGAGCATTTAAAGTTCTCAGATTTAAATTAATTTAGTCTGAATTCAAATGAGAAATCAAATTTAGGGTTTAAATTTCAAAATTAGCTTGGGGGCTATGTAAATGTTTAATTAACGTTTAACGTTAAAAAGTTAATTAGGGAATAAAATAATCTTACAACGAAAATAAATAAATGTTCCCCTGAATAAGAGTGGCGGTCGACCTGTATAGGTCAACCGGTCGACTGGTTGCCCAAAGGCGGTCGATCGCTTAGCAACAGATTTTGCCAATGGCGGCTAGGGTTTAAAGCTACGTTTTGTTCAGTTGTACGCTCCAGATTTACTCGTTTCCTACCTACTTCCATCTTACGATTCTAGTGCATTTCAACTCCTACAAGTAGAACCCTATCCTCTCCACTTTTATTCATACTATTTTGGGAATATAATGAAATTATCTCTCTAATAAGATTCAGAAACTCCGTAGAGAATTTAGGTAAGAATTCAACTTATTTCCTATTTGTTTCTTCTTCCTCCAATCTATTCTTATCCTATTCTTTTCCAATTATTCTGAATCTAATGAATATATATACCTCTTCCCTATTGTGTGTGTGTGTGTGTATATCAAAAGAGAGAGATTATGGAAGAGATTGGAAGGCTACAAATCCATTTAAGTGAAACTAAGGTTAATCTGTGAGTGGAAACCTTAGTATTTCTTTTCAGCAATTGTTTAGTGTATTTCTTTTTGGATTTGAATATGCCTTAGGAATTTTGGGATTTCAAAAATATGATAGATAAAATCCATCAAAATTCCGTTTTACTTTGATATCTCAATTCTATGCTGAGATTTCCAATTATTTACATTAATTTGATGGGATTTGTTTCGTTTATGCAATTTTTGATAATTTCATGATCTTTATTACATAATTAACATATAATTATTGCGTATATGGCATAGTTAATTAGGCATTTATTTACATTTATTTTCCCCATTAGGAAGGTAATTGATTGTGAGGAAAAATAAGAGGAAACTCTTCTATAGCCTAATTATTATTTTAAGGTGTAATAAGGAAGATTCCTTATAAGGCCTTATCATGAAACGGTGAGATGAGTGTATGTGTGTGTGTGTATAGTAATTGACTTGTGGCTAAGTTATACGGTTGCTAGGTCAATGGAGTTACATGATGGAAGTCTACCCTTCATTTTGAGGCTACCACCAGTTGTGTACATTTTTATTGATGTCAGATATCCTTATGATAAATATTTGTAATGACACGAGTCTAGTTCCATATTCTGTAGGGGAAATTTGACCGGCTAATATGGCTATCGGTTCCTACGAATAACGGACTAATATGAGCCATCATTACGAGTATAGGTCATAAGACAAAGGGCCTGCTTTGAGGTTTTGAGGTATTAAGTGATTGGACCTGCCTCTTTTCCCTAGACGAAGTATTAAATGGCCTAGGGGACATGTTAGGTGGTATCTCTATAGGTGTCCACTTCTAGAAATAGGTCTTAAATGATGGAGTCTGCCTTAATTAAGGTCTTAAATGACCATAGTCTGCCTATTTTCCACTTGGAAGTATTAAGTGGCCTATGAAATTCCATATGATGTTAGCTAGATAGTACCGATTAGGAGCACGCTTCTGAAAATGGATCTTAAATGATGGGATCTGCCTTAATTAAGGTCTTAAATGACCAAAGTCTGCCTATTTTCCATTTGGAAGTATTAAGTGGTTTGGGTACCGTATCTTACATTATTAGCTATTTATGACGTATGATTGGGATATGAGATTCTAGAAACCTACTTATGGAATGGAAGTTATTAAGTGGTTGGACCCGCCTCCTTTCCATATAAAGAAGTATGAAACGACTTTAATGGTTTTATATTCGTAGACATATTCTTATTTTGAAATATACTGCCCAAGTATTGAAAAGGTAAGACTCGAGGTTTTTATTCACCAAACACTTGTTATTCTTACTCCCTCCTCATTACAGCATACGTTAAGGATGGAGTGATGGTGGTGACGATGCTTAGAGATGAAAAAGCTTGGCTAGTGGCAGTGTTTATTATTATTTGCTTTTATGTGTACCCATGGATTTAGACAATTGTTGTAACAGATATAATGTTACGGTGGATTTTGTGTTATGACATTTTTATGGTTTTGAAATAAATGGGTACACTTTACTATTGTATTTTATTCCATCAGCTGTGAGTTCTGAAAGTTTAGTTATGGATCTGCAATGTTATTTCTTTTTACTACCAACAGCTTGCCCTTGAATGGATCTAAGTTTCATTTTTTGGGTCAAAATTTAGGCCTGTTTCGGGGTGGGTTGTTACATTTGGTAATAGAGCCTAGGTTACCCGATCAATGGGGAAAAACTATATGTATGAGAGGCATATTTGTTATTTTGAAAAAGGCTTTTCAAAAAGAATGTACAAAGAATTCTTAATATATATATACCACACACACCTTTTCTTCTTGAACATACGCACGTACACTAAGCAAACTTTTCTTTTCCCTTCAGCATGAAAATACTATCTTAGGAAATCGTCACTAAAGATATAACTATAGATAGTTGATATGGCTGATAATCAATCTTCTTCTGAACAAGAGAACCCTACCCACGGAAGACCACCCATTCGTGGAATGCCCAAATGGTTTAAACAATATCTTAGGACTGTCGAGCAGACCGGTAGCACCCACTGCCCCGGCCGTCGATGCAACACCCCATCCTGTCGACTTTCTTAAGCTATGCAAGGACTTTCTCAATATGGAAGGGAAGACATACTCTAGAACTAAAGGATATTCGAAACCTAAAGCTTGGATTAGTAACCGCGAGAAGATATTCAGAGAGCTTGGTTGGGGTTATCAGCTAAGAAGAAGAATAGCAACTTGGCACCTCAAGGAAGAAGCCTTGAATTGGTGGAACTTTGTGGCTGATGAGCACCCAGGAAGGATATTCTCTTAGGATGAATTCAAGGACCAATTTGAGATGAGATTCATGTTTAGAGCAGAGGTTAACCTGCAATTGGAAAAGTTCATTCAGTTGAGACTAGGAGATTCCACCCTTAAGAAGTACATAGCCAAGTTTACTGAATTGGCTAAATTCGGGATGAGCCTGATAGACACACCTATGAAAAATGCCATGAAGTTTGTGAAGGGCTTAAATTCCCCGCTAAGAGAAATTGCGTTGACCCAAGTTTCTATGGAGGCCACGTATGAGATGTTGGTAGAAACAACGATGATGCACGTGGCCAATGAGGAAGATAAGGGAAGAGAGAAGGAGAAGTTTGCATTGACCTAAAAGCAAGGAGGGTCCAACTGGGAGATCTTTTGGGCCAACAAGAAGTCGAAGGGGAAGTTTTAGAAGGAATGTGAAGGTGTGTAAGAAATGCCAAAGGAAGGGTCATGAAGCTAAAGACTATAGGGTGAGAATGTTAAAGGAAGCCTTTAAAGGAAGGTGCTTTAACTACCACGAGGAAGGGTGTAACAAGAATCAATGTCCCAAGATGGCTAAGGAAGGACCAAACGGACAAGCCTACACTATTGAAGCTGTACCTATTGCCAACAAGCCACCAAGAGACCAAGGAAAAGCAACACTAGAAGGTATAGTTCTTATTTATGGGGTTACTATTCGCACCCTATTTGATTCGGGCATCACATTCCTTTGTATTTAGGGATGTAGTAAATTCCTTAAACCTTCAAACCCAGATGGTCAACAACCCAATAGAGGTTTCCAATCCCATTAGGGTTCGACCCATCTTTCTCTTATTTGCAAGGACCAAGTGTTAGACATATAAGACGTTGATTTCATATGTATTGTGTACGTTCTAAATTTCGAGCGGTATGGGCTTATCTTGGGTATAGATTGGTTGTCATATTATGGAGCCATTCTTAACTGTAATAAGAGGGTAGTATGATTAA
The DNA here is from genome assembly GCA_030737815.1 of Allium fistulosum. Classification (NCBI taxonomy): domain Eukaryota; kingdom Viridiplantae; phylum Streptophyta; class Magnoliopsida; order Asparagales; family Amaryllidaceae; genus Allium; species Allium fistulosum. Next base: position 868,810,421 of record CM060904.1, on the reverse strand, counting down.
GGAGTTGTTAATGTCGTGACCTAGAAGTTCTTTGTACACTAAGCTTTAGTTGAGTTAAGCCATTTATACTCACTAAATCTATCTGTTGTTCGAGAGCCATCATCTGTACCCATAGTTTGTGAAATTTTTGATGTCTTTGAGGAGGTCTCGGGTCACCCAACCCATAGGGAGATTCATAGGAGTACTTCTAGATGGGGAGCCCTTGTTGTTTTCGCTACTAAGACAGATGGTTCTTTGAGACTTTGCAGCGATTATAGGGAGTTGAACAAGTTGACAAGGAAGAATAGGTACCCTCTACCTAGAATAGATGACTTGTTTGACCAACTTGTAAGGGCTAAAGTCTTTTCCCAATTAGACTTAGCAACAAGATTCCATCAGTTGAGAATTGCAGAGGAAAACAAGCCGAAGATCGCATTCCGTATTCCATATGGGCACTATGAGTGGGAAATAATGCCTTTAGAATAACGAATACCCTAACATACTTTGTGGATTTGATGAGTAGAATATTTAGATGGTAACTTAATAAATTTGTTGTGATGTTTGTTGATGATCTCTTAGTTTTCTCCAAAGGCAAGAAGGAGCATGAGGACCACCTTAGGGAGGTATTGGAGACGTTGAGGAGAAACCAACTCAAAGCTAAGTTTTCTAAATGCCACTTTTGAAAAAATGAAGTTAGGTTCCTTGGGAATTTTTTCGAAATAAGGATTAGTGGTGGACCCTGCTAAATTGGAAGCTGTCCATGGATGGAAGACTCCTAGTAATGCATCGGAGGTTAAAAATTTTCTAGGGTTGGCAGGTTATTATAGGAAGTTCATCTAGAGCTTTGGACAAATAGAAACCCCTTTAACCCGATTGACTAAGAAGAATCTAGTTTTTGTTTGGGATAATAGATGCACCAAGGCATTTGAGAAGTTTAAGGAGTCATTGAATTTTGCACTTGTGCTCACTATTCCAGATGAAACCAAGCCATTCATGGTTTTCACGATGCATCTGGTATTGGATTAGGGGAAGTTCTTATGCAAGAAGGGAAGGTAGTTGGCTATGCTAGTAGACAACTAAAGGACCATGAGAAGAGGTATCCAGTGAATGATTTAGAATTGGCAGCCATTGGTTTTGCCTTAAAGATATGGAGGCATTATCTCTTGGGGGAAAGGTTTGAGTTATTGAAACACCCCACACCCCTTAATATACCCAAAAGGACACATTAAAGGCGTGGTGCATTGTGGGTATAACTGAAACTAACAGAGACTAAGATTCACAAGACAAAAATAGGTAAAAACAGCAGAAACTAAATAATAACTTAATTAAAACAAAGCTTCATAATTACTTCATAAATAAGTCAAATATCAAATACAACATCCATATCTCAAAACCCATCATGTCTTATGAAATAAAAATTCATAGTCTCAAAATCAGAGTACATAGTATCCCTCATAATATGCCAGTACATGGAAGAACAAAAGCTGAAAATAAAAGAAGTACATAGAAGAAATCTCCTCCAAGAAGAACTCCAAACTACAGCAATCTACTGGCTTCTCCCTTGATTGCCTAAGGGGGGAAAAGGGGGAAATAGAGGAGTGGGTCAGACTGAAAGTCTGGTGAATGATAGTAATTACTAGAGTCTTTAAGCAAGATAAAAGTAATAGACTCTACAACAGTTCTAGCATAAATAAGGATAATAAAGGAAATAGAAAAGAGATAAACTGGAAATAAATACGATTAAATATTGCTCAAGATAGGTTAACTTTGATTGCTTGCACTTGTTCTGCTTTAATTAGGCTGAAATCCTAATCCTATAATTAGGATGTGACCCTAATTCTACCCTTTTTGATCGGTCTGCTACTCCATAGACCTTACTGCAGACCAACCGCTATATAACTCCATACACAGCAGCCAATGGTATCTACAAAAGATGCATAGAGCAACTACTGTGGATCCGGACGACATATATAGCTCCCTAAATAGAAGGCAATGGTGTCTACGAAAGACACTCATACTAAGCGCTTGGAACTCATAGCTATTACTGAGCACCCGAATGGAAGTCGCACGCGTAACTGCCACCATGCCCATGCTACCTTTTGCTCCACCTATTGGGTCTTCTTATTACCTCTAACTTCCAGCATAAGCGTGCCCCTCATCCCACTTTAGGCTAACGTGAGATCACCGTGTGTCCATAGAATCTACAGGGGAATGCTGTTGGTACTGGCCCTTCATCCAAACAATAGCTAGTTGCGCCCCTTATCCAAATCCCCCGTGATTTGGACTTCTATTTGACCAATTACTACCATTCTTAGCATAAGCGTGCCCTAGGCTCACCATTTTGTCTAATAAGGAACGCTATTTGGTACAGATCCTATTTTTTTCTTTGCTTATCAACTTAGGTAAATTATTTAAATAAGCCTTTACACTTCTCTACTATCTATGCTTATTAATTTATCCTAAGTCTTAAGATAAGCCTTATTCTGTTCTTTTTCTTATTATAACCTACGTTATAATCATGCTTATTACTTAACCCAAGGTCTAAGTGTGAAAATAAGCTTCTTTCATCTTTTAATCTTTTTAGTTATAATTCTAAGTTATAACTATGCCAATTATCTTTAATTAGTCCAATTTTAATTATAGTTAGGCGTAATTTCAGTCCAATTCCATTATTTATTACAGTCCAATTCCATTATTTATTGCAGTCTTATAATTTACATCTTATTTTCTTCATTCAATATTCTTACTTATATAATCCATATTCATGTTTAATTTATTCTAATCCATACGTGAAGAAAAGGGGGATGAAGAGCTTGCATAAAATCAAAAACGTCGAAAAAGATGTAAATATGAAATAAATAACAGCAAATAAACTTAAATACTGTACATAAATTGTAACTCAATAAAAAGCTATGCTTAACAGTAATAATTTATAATTAACAGAAATAAACCAAAATTACTGAAAAGAATAGCTGAAAGGAAATAGACTGAAAATAATTCTAAAAACTGTAAATAATTATTAAAAAAGGCTATTCCAAAAATCGTAGTAAAACTACAACTATTGGAAACCCTATTATTTTAAATTACTTAAAGAAATCTTAAAATAATTACAATCACTCACCTCCGTCCTAAGCTTTTCCTTTGGTCTTCCCGGATCCACTTAGAGTTGTAAAATAATTTAATTTATAACGATTTTCTCCTTTGGAAAAATTATTCCGTTTAGGGTCCTTCCTAGAAAGGTGAACCCAATTGGAGAAAACCTAGAATGAGAAAAGGTGTTAGGTCTAGGGGTCTATTTATATGTGTGGAAGTGGATCTCGGACCGTTGGATTTGGAGATTGAATAGGATGCAACCACGTCATAGGCTGAATAGGGGCCATCAGATGTAGAAACATGGGGAACAAATCGGTTTAAACGATGGAAAACACGTCACTAGAGGCTCTGGAACGTTCGAATGAACGAACATTTGTTTGTTCGAAAATTGCAGAGGCGGGTCGACCGGGCGGTCAACCTGCCTATATATATATTCGTTTCTTTGATTATTTCGTTCTTTGCTCAAATTAACTCGGATTCTGACGTTCTATATATGGAAACTGATAAGAAAATTACCACGGACACAATGGTGAAAATTCCATGGATTGATTCTGACAATTTCACAAAGCTATTTTATTGTTTAATTAATTAACAAATTAATTATTACGGGTTAAATTTTGGGTTGTTACAGTTATTCATTGATCATAAATCACTCAAATAACTATTTTCCCAAAATGATTTGAATCTTAAGTAGTAAAGATGGATGGAGTATGTAGCATCCTTTGACTTTGATATTCGATATACCCCTGGAAAAGGGAACGTAGTCGTCGACGCCCTTAGTCGGAGACATGCTACCCTAGGTGCTATATGTGAATGGAGACAATTGGAGTTTCTCTCGAATTTTAACCTCCAGCCATCAACAGGACCCATCCAAGATTTTTTATTAGTTATGGAGATTAGACCAGCCTTGGTGGATCGTATAGGGCATGATCAAGTAAAAGATAAGAAGTTAGTAGAGATTTGGGAAAAATAAAGAAAAGAAAAGCGTTTTCCCCATGCTAGGAGGTACCAGTTGATGAGAAGGGATGTTTGAGAAGAGATGGAAGTCTTTATGTCCTAATGTTTGATGATTGAATGAGAGATGTGCTTATGGAGTGTCACCACTCAAGGATGATCGTTCATCCCGGAGAAGATAAGACGTACAAGGACATGAAGAGAATTTTCTTTTGAAATGGAGTAAAGAGGAGCGTAGTTGAGTTTGTTTCTAGGCGTTTGATATGTCAAAAGATAAAAACTGAGCAAGGGAAGCTTGGTGGATTATTATTACCTTTGGAAATTACGACTTGGAAGTGAGAACATATTTTGATGGATTTGGTGTAAGGATTGCCTAAAAGTCAGAAGGGTAATGAGGTTATTTAGGGTGTTGTAACAGACTCACCAAGAGTGCTCACTTTGTTCTGATTAGGAGAAATAGGACTAGCGCCTCTCTCACCCAGATTTATATTAAGGAGGTAGTTCGTCTACATGGAATTCCTGTAAGTATAGTCAGTGATAGAGTCTCTTGTTCACTAGCGAGTTTTGGAGTTGCCTACAAACAACTTTGGGAACTTCTTTAAACCTTAGCACAGCATATCACCCACAGACTGATGAGCAAACAGAGAGGGTGAATATGATTTTGTAGGACTTGTTGAGAGCTTGTGTCTTGGATTTCAAAGGACATTGGGAGCAGAATCTACCTTTGGTTGAGTTTGCGTATAATAATAGCTATCAAACAACGATTGGTATAGCCCCTTTTAAAGCACTTAATGGGCAGCCATGCAAATCGCTTAGTTGTTGGTGGGAAACCACCGAAAAAGTATTGCTCAAACCCAATTTGATCCGTGATACCATGGAAAAAGTAGAGTTGATCAGGCAAAGGATGAAGGTAGCCCAAGACTGTAAGAAATCTTATGCGGATAAAAGAAGGAAAGAGCTCGAACTTGAGGTTGGAGATACGGTATTTGTTAAAACCTCCCCTCTTTGAAAAATTGTTAGGTTTGGAAAGTATGGAAAATTGGTGCCTAGATTTGTTGGGCCATTCAGAATTCTGCAAAGAGTAGGAAAATTGGCATATCGTGTGGAGCTTCCTAACAAGTTGGCGGGAGTCCACAATGTTTTTCACATTTATCACCTTAGGAAATACCTTCATGACACCACTAGTAGAATAGAGTCTGATCAGTTGGGGGATTTTGAGATGGAGAGGATGTTGCCTCGTGCCATCGCATGCATTATGGAGCATCGTACTAGGATACTGCGTAATAAAATAATTAGGTTGGCCCGAATACAATGGGAGTATAATCCGACGGAAAGCACATGGGAGATTGAGGAGAAAATGAAAAACACTCACCTAGAGCTTTTTATGAGTAATTTTTCTCTCCGAAATTAGGATTTTGGTTGCATTGCGGTTGCTAGATTGGATGGTAGGAAATGATTGTTACACTTTTTCACAATCACTTTACACTCATGTAGGAATTTTTATGCATGTTTAGGATATTTGCATACATACTTACATGACACGATTACACACTCATGCTAGGATTGAGCTCATTTTAGCATGTCTATAGTATATAATCATATTGCACTATTGGTTGAGTAGATAATTGTATAGAGAATTTAGTTGTATAACATGAATGTTATTGCGAGGTACGCTGTTTGCCCCTTAGAAGATTTTGGTACGAAATCCTTTTTAAAGGGGGAAGAATGTAACACCCCGTAAAATGAACCATAAATAAATAAAGTAAATTGAATTAAATATGATAAGAGTTGGATATGGAAATTTTATAAAAGTTTGAATTTGACCACGAAAATTATTCCGTTTTGTTCATGGAGAAATTCTGATCCGTTTCCATATATAATATGCTGAAAACGAAGCTCAAGCAAAGAAGTTATATATGAGCATTTGAAGCTCTCAGATTTAAATTAATTTAGTTTGAATTCAAATTCAAATGAGAAATCAAATTTAGGGTTTAAATTTCAAAACTTAGCTTGGGGGCTAAGTAAAATTTAATTAATGTTTAATGATAAAAAGTTAATTAGGGAATAAAATAATCTTGCAACGAAAATAAATAAACGTTCCCTTGAATAAGAGGAGCGGTCGACATGTATAGATCAACTGGTCGACTGGTTGCCCAAAGGCAGTCAACCACTAGCCAATAGAAGTTACCAGTGGTGGCTAGGGTTTGAAGCTATGTTTTATTCGGTTTACGCTCCATATTTACCCGTTTCCTACCTACTTCCATCCCACGGTTCTGGTGCATTTCAACTCCTATAAATAGAACCCTATCCTCTACACTTTTATTCATATTATTTTAGGGAATACGATGAAATTCTACCATTTCTATCTCTCTCTAATAAGATTCAGAAACTCCGTAGAGAATTCAGCTAAGAGTTCAGTTTATTTCCTATTTGTTTCTTCTTCCTCCAATCTATTCTTTTCATATTCTTCTCCAATTATTCTGAATCTAATGAATATATATACCTTTTACCTATTGTGTGTGTATATGACAAAAGAGACATTCTAGAAGAGATTGGAAGGCTACAAATCCATTTGAGTGAAGCTAAGGCTAATTTGTGAGTGGAAGCCTTAGTGTTTCTTTTCAGCAATTGTTTAGTGTATTTTTTTTGGAGTTGAATATGCCTTAGGGATTTTGGGATTCTGAAAATATGATAGATAAAATCCCCCAAAATTTCTTTTTATTTCAATATGTCAATTCTATGATGAGATTCCCAATTATTTACATTAATTTGATGGAATTTGTTTCGTTTATGCAATTTTTGATAATTTCATAATCTATTCCACTTCTCCTTCTTCTTTGGGTCAAATTTGATCCTTCAATAAAATAAGGCGTTTAGATTATGAATTCTCTTCATAGTTTACACCACTTATTCTTATTTATTTCTATGTAAAAGAGGAATTGAATAGAATATGGGGTTTAGATTGCAATTCTTATTGTTTAGGATATTCTATTGAATTGGTGTGATAAATTGAGTTTCTATTTTATTTATAAGTCTGTTATTTTAGTCTTGGTTATGAATATTTTTCCCTATTTTGGACATTAGAATCTCATGAAATCTTGGGAATTTAAAGAAAAAAGACTTGTAATAATAATTGGTTAGGGAATTGACATTTAACGCTAGTTTGGAGTGTAAAATCCGCGCGTTTGGAACTTATTAGGCATGGATATTTATTTATCTCTATTTACGTAATTAACGTATGATTATTGCGCATATGGCGTAGTTAATTAGGCATTTATTTACATTTATTTCCCCTATTAGGAGGGTAATTGATTGTGAGGCATAAATAAGAGGAAACTCTTGTATAGGCTAATTATTATTTTAAGGCGTAATAAGGAAGATTCCTTATAAGGCCATATTTATGAAATGGCGAGATGAGTATGTGTGTGTGTATAGTAATTTATTTTTGGCTAAGTCATAGGGATGCGAGGTCAATAGTGTTACATGATGGAAATCTACCCTTTACTTGAGACTACCAGCAGTTACACTTTTATTGATGTGAGATATCCTTATGATAAATATTTGTAATGGCGCGAAGTTAGTTCTAAATTCTATAGGGGAAATCTACCCAACTAATCTGGCTACCGGTTCCTATGAATAGCGGACTAATGAGAGACGTCATCATGGACCAAAAGATGAAAGGCCTGCTTTGTGGTTTTGAGATATTAAGTGCTTTGACCTGTCTCTTTTCCCTAAATGAAGTATTAAGTGGCCAAAGGGACACGTTAGGTGGTATCTCTACAGGGGTCTGCTTCTGAACATAGGTCTCAAAATGACGGAGTCTGCCTTAGTTAAGATCTTAAATGACTAGAGTCTGCTTATTTTCCACTTGGAAGTATTAAGTGGCATATGCATTCCATATAATGTTAGCTAGATAGTACTATTGAGGAGCACACTTATGGAAATAGGTCTTAATGATGGAGTCTGCCTTAATTAAGGTCTTGAATGACCAGAGTCCGCCTATTTTCCGTTTGGAAGTATTAAGTGGCTTGGGTATCATCTCTTACATTATTAGCTATTTATGACGTATGATTGGGATATGAGATTCAATAAACCTACTTTTGGAATGGAAGGTATCAAATGGTTGGACACCCTCCTTTCCTTATAAAGAAGCATTAATTGACTTAAATGGATTTATGTTCGTAGACATATTCTTGTTTTGAAATATACTGCCTAAGTACTAAAAAGGAAAGACTCGAGGTTTTTATTCACCAGACACTTGTTGTTCTGACTCCCTCCTCATTACAACGTCGGTTAAGGACGGAGTGATGGTGAGGACGATGTTTAGAGATGGAGAAGCTTAGTTAGTGGCAGTATTTATTATTATTTGCTTTTATGTGTACCCATGGATTTAGACAATTACTGTAATAGATATTATGTTACAATTTTTATGGGATTTTTTGTTATGACATTTTTATGGTTTTGAAATAAATGGGTACACTTTACTATTGTATTTTGTTCCATCCGCCGTGAGTTCTGAAAGTTTAGTTATGGCTCTGCAATGTTATTTCTTTTTACTACCAACAGCTTGCCTTAGAATGGATCTAAGTTTCGATGGGCCTTTCCTGGGTCAAAATTTAGGCCTGTTCCGGGTGGGTTGTTACAGAAGTGTAATAGAATGCAAAACATTAATTGCAATACCTACACGATTTCATTATTTTAATATAGAATAGTTGAGATTCAAACTTAAGAATTGATTCTTCGCTTTAGAAGAATTTTAGGGTTTTAGTGTGATGTTTGCGTCAAAAAATATTCCCCAAAGACATATATTACATCTAAGTTATACTATGCAATTACTAAAATAGGAAAAACTAAGATTTTCACTCACAGTTAATCTTTAGCTCTTACCTTGTTGGATTTGCTATGCCTGCATTAATCCCTTTTAGATATATCCTTTTAGATGTATACAACAATAGTATTGTCTATGAATCAGATTAAGAAACTTAGGGATTGGATGAGAAAATGATTAAAAATTGGATAATTAAATATCTAAAAGTCTTACCTGAAACCCTAAAGTATTTTTCTGAATCTTCGAGGAAAGGGACAGAGCTTCGCTTGATTCCCAAAATAATTTGTGAATAAAAGTGAGGGGGCTAGGCTCTTATTTATAATGGTTAGAAAGCACTAGAATCGTCAGATTTAAGTCGGTTTAAGATAATAAAATCCAAGTCATTCAATTGTTGAAAACCCTAGCCATCATCAACAGGGACCGGTCGACCGCCTCTACCCTACTTGTCATCTGCTAGCAGTCTAGCGGTCGATTGGCCCATGGTAAGCGGTTGACCGGCGGTTCTATTTTAGAAACGTTTTCCAACCGTCGTTGATTAATTTATTTTATTCCTCAATTAAACTTTTAACGTTATCCATTATTTTAACGTTTACTTAATTCCCATATCTAATTACTGTTAATTTTTGAATTTGAATTCCATTTAAATTATCCTAAATTCGTAAACTTCAAATGTCGATAACTTTTCCCTCTGTGCTCCATTTTCAAAACATTATATGTGGAAATTAATTAGAAAATTGCCACGAATGCAACGACACATCTTCCATGGCCAAGTTCTGATTTTTTGCAAAAATTCCATTTTTAACCTTATTTTGATTAATTAATTTAACTTATTATTTCTTATTAATTTTTTTGAGGCGTTACATTCTCCCCCTTTGAAAAAATTTCGTCATCGAAATCTTCAAGAGGCGGACAGCGTAACACGCAATTACAGCCATGTTATACAACAAAGTTATCTATACGTTCATCTACTCAACCAAAAGTGCAATGTGATTATATGTGCGGACATACTATAGTTAAGCTCAATCCCAGTGTGAGTGTATGATCGTGACATATAGGTATGTATGCAAAACATCCTAAACATGCATAAAATTTCTATACGAGTGCAAAAGGTGATAGTGAAGAGTGCAGTAACCATCTGCTACCATCCAATCTAGCAACCACGATGCAATCAAAACCTAAATTTGGAGATAAAAGTTTACTAGTGAAAAGCTTAGGATGAGAAATTCTCATCTTCTCTTCAGTTTCCTATGTGCTTTCCGCCAGGTTGTCTCCCCATTATACTCGAACCAGCCAAATTTCTTTATTGTGGAGCTTCCTAGTTTCATGCTCCACAATGTGTGCGGTGGCATGAGATGGTATCAGCTTCATCTCAGTATCCCCTAATTGATCAGGCTCTACCACAATGATTGTGCTACGAAGACATTTCCTCAAGTGCGAAACGGAAAAGATGACATGGACTCCTGCTAATTTATCTAGTAGTTCCATGTGGTGAGAAATTTTTCTATCCTTTCCAAAATTTTGAAAGGCCCAATAAATCTTGGTACCAACTTTCCCAATTTCCCAAACCTCCTGACTTTCCTAAGAGGGGAAACTTTGATAAACACCATGTCCCCAACTTCAAACTCTAATTCCTTTCTTCTCTTATCAATGTAGGATTTCTGGCAGTCTTGCACTCTCTTTATACGCTGCTTAATCAACTCTACCTTTTCTGAAGTTTCGCAAATTAAATCTAGTATGAGTAGGATTTTGTCGGTGGTTTCCCATAAACAATTTGGTGATTTTCATGGCCTCCCATAAATCACTTCAAAGGGTGTCTTATCAATCGTCGCTTGGTGACTATCATTATAAGAAAGTTCGACTAAAGACAGGTGCAGCTCCTATTGTCCTCCAAAGTCCATGACACAAGCTCTCAATAAATCCACTAAGATCCTATTTACCCTTTTAGTTTGATCATTGATCTACGGCCTCAGCTATTGATTTTAATGATAACAACTTTAGTAATGATCGTACATTCATATAAAATATGGATACTAATGATTTTGCCAAGTTATTTAGAATATAGTGCAAGATATTACATGGGTTTTGAATCGAAGACTATACAGTATAAAGACACAAGAACTGGACATGAAGACTCATGAGTATAAAGATCAAGATATGAAGATCTCAAGACTATGTTATAGTATATAGAGTCATAGAATATTGTTAAAGTCCCTGGTAGCAATCTTTGATCTCTATTTCTTATTTTTATCCTTTTAATTTTAAAATAAAGTATATTTTTAAAATTTATTTAAAAATATTTCTTAAAGTTCTCTTACGTTTAAAATATTTATAAACTATGTTTAAAATGATTTACAAAGTATCAAACTATTTTACAAAGTATAAAGTTTTCAATTTTTTTTTAAAACTAGTTTTTAAAATTTTCATACATATGTTGACAAATAGGCAGATAGTATGTCGACATATATGCCGTAATTTTGAAATTCAAATTTTGGAATGAAGTATCTACTCGTCGTAACTCATCGTGAATGGACATGTTTGTTTATTCTCTATATATATGGGTTTCAAATGAATTTTTATTAACTACTTTCTTATTACCTTCTCTCCATTTACTCTGCCAAAATTTCTAGTGAAAATATATTCAAATCTTCTTAAATTCAAATCAGAATCAATTCAAACTTCGTTATATTGATTCTCTACTATTTACTCTCTTTTCAATCATCTCTCTCTCAATCAAAGATCAAAGTGCTGTCCAAGAGACTATAGGATTCATTGTAACCAAAGATCAAGATTTATCTTTAGAAAAACCATCGAACTCTGATTGTGTTTAAGTGGGCATACTTGTGTCTCGTTTAAATCAAGTGGCTATGCTTAGTGCCCCAGAAATCTAAGTGGGTGTGCTTGTGCCTTGTCCAAATCAAATGAGTGTACCCAAAGCTCGAAAAATCTGGAGGGTGTGTCTTGTAGCCTGGAAATCGAGATTGTATTGGGTTTACCTCTACCCTTGGCATTTAAAAAGAAATCTATACAAAAAATTGTACGGGACTGAATGTAGGGTAACTCAGAACGAGTATAAAAATCCCTTGTGTGATCTCTCTAATTATCTACTTTTTACCTTACTGCATTTACACTTATCTGTGTTTGCATCTGTACTTGTTCATTTTGTATTGATTAATAATAAACTTGAAAGAATTTCAAAAAGATTATTAAACTTATAAAACTTATAAAACACTATTCACCCACCTCTAGTATTTAATTAGCCTTAAGATCCATAGTTCCACCACTAACATTTGGTATCAGAGCATTAGGTTTTCAAAAATTTGTAATTTGATTTTTGAAATCTTTATATGGCTAGTAATACTATTTGTACACTTGTTAACACTTTTGTCGAAGGACAATCTACTGCTAGACCCTCATTTTTTAATAGCAGTAATTACACTTATTGGTCATGTAGGATGAAAATCTGTTTACAATCAAATGGTTTAGATGTTTGGAATGTTATACAAAATGAGTACACTGAACCTCAGACTAATTTTGCATAATGGACTGCTGACCAAAAGGCACTTGCACAGAATGATTCTATAGCCATGAATATTCTATTTTGTTCACTTGATAAGAATGAATTTAATAGAGTGCCTATGAAATTTGGAGAACACTGCAAGTTACACATGAGGGCACTAGTAAAGTGAAACAGACTAAAATTTCCATGTTAACTAATCAGTTTCAATTATTTAAAATGAATCCAAATGAGTCCATTTCTGACATGTACTATAGATTCCAAGATATAGTGCATTCATTAGTTGCATTACGGAGAAACTTTTCTGAAGAGGATTAAGTTAAAAAAATCCTTAATTCACTCTCTTCGGTGTGGGATCAAAAGACACTTGCAATTGAAGACTCTAATGATATTAGTACTCTGAAAATTGAAGAGTTAATAGGCAATTTAATGTCCTATAAAGCACAAATGCAGGGTAGAAGAAAGGAGAACCATCACTTTCAATACAACAAATGATGATCAGGATTCTAATGATGACAACGACGAAGAAATCGCATTTATGACCAGAAATTTCAGAAAATTTCTGAAAAATAGAAAGATGAACAACTCTCGAAAACCCGAAAACAAGAACAATGAAACTGAAACTACAATTAGGTGCTTCAATTATAATGAACTCGGTCATTTTCAGAGAGACTGCCCGCATCCGAATAAATCAAAGATCTCACCGGCAAATGATTCGTTCAGAAAAAGAAAAAGGGCGTATACAACAACTTTGGATGATCAGACACTTCCTCAAGCGAAAATGAATCAAATACTGAAAATGTGAATATGTGCTTCATGGCAACAATAGATTAATCAAAACTAATCAACAGAAAGAAGCAAAAATTGGTATGCTTTATAATTTAAATTTAAAATTTTTTTGGTTTCTTTTGAGTGATAAAATAATCTATAAATTAATAATATTAGGATAATTAGAAATATATATAGATATATAAATATATAGGAATATTTTATGTTTTGTTTAGTTTTGAAAATCAAGGACTATATGTCGACGTATGCACTAGTATCTAAAATTTCAAATTTCAAATTCAAACTTTTGAACTTCCCTCCACTTTTTGCTTACTCCTTTGTTCTGAAAAGATGACTCTTTAACCAGAGAACATGTCCTTTGATTCTCTACTTATTTACTCCATCTCCATTCTATCTTTTCACTTACTTTATTTTCAAATTTCAACTATCATTTCACTCTCTTATCTCCTCAAAAAATGGATTCTTCTAGTTCAAACCCAAAACCATTAAACTCTCTAAGAAAACAAAACGCTTTCTCATCAATGAGAAAGATGAAATTGAGGCCTATATGGAATATACAACATCCGGAAAAGTTTCTCCTGGAAGGTTTGCTAAATTTGATAATTTTACTTCTTATGGTTTATATGAACTTTGCTTTGAAAATAATATTCTTAGTTTGATCGAATCTTTTCAATATGATTTTGTTTGCTACCCCGATTTGGTAAAAATATTTTATGCAAATTTAAATGGAAGGTTTTATCAAGGGGAAGAAGGCCAAGTTTGGAGTAGCGTTAATGGCACTCAAATAGTTTTAAATTGTGAAATTTTGGATCATATTCTTGGTTGTAAGTCTAGTGGAATTGACCTCTCCACTTTTCAAATTGATGTTCAAAACCGTGAATTTTTTCACGATTTTTTCGAAAATAATGATGATTTTGTATTTGAACATAAAAATCTTCGTCCAAAATCGAGGCTTACGAGTCTCAATTTACAACAAAGCATAACTCCAAGGATGGGTAATTATAAAAACCCTACTCAAAAGGTTTTCAAAGCTCTTTTTGCTATTTATGGTCACTATGACATCAATTAAGCATAACTAATTTTAGACAATTTTGTTCAAAAGAAAATTTCTAGATACAAGAACATGCTTTTTCATAGTGTGTATCTTACAAGAGTTTTCTTATATTTTGGTGTGGATTTGAGAGGAGATAAATCCATTCCTCAAAAGGTTTTCAACAAAGCCAATATCTCAATTATGCATATTCCACCATTTTTCGAACCTTATGAAACTCTTCCCAAAAAGGAGCAAAGGTTGGCATAGGAAGAAGAGTAAGAAATTCAACAAGAAAGGGAGGAAGAAGGAGATGAAATGGAAGTGGAAGAAGAAGAGGAGGAGGAGGAAGAAATGGAAACTTCCTTAGAAACTCTCAAAAAACCATCCAACCCTACCAACAAAGAGATACCATGGAACCAAGAGAAGCTTCTTAAAAATCAAAAGAAGCTTAAGCGTTCTTTTAGTAAAAAGTTTACTTCTCTTTCCAACAAAATGGATAAATTCTTTGGAAATGTCATTCGCTAGCTTGGTGGCTCTTCGTCATCTTCATCCACATCCTTCTAGAATCCATCTAGTGATTTACTTATGTTATCCAACCTTGTTCCTTGCATTCTCAGTATAAGTTTATGTTGTTCTTGTGTATTTTTATTTTATTTCTAATGAAATCTATGTACCCCTCAAGTTCTAATTAACGAAATGTGATTTCTTGCTATGTTATATTATTTACTATTTTCTGGAAAGTCATAAAAGTATAATAGTATGGGATAAAAACAAAAGTTATAACAAATAAATTAGTTTTGAAAATTTGGTATGTATGTCGATATATGGCTACTAGAAATCAAATTTTCCAAAAAATTGAAAATAAAAATAACTACCATCCATCTATTCATTCCAAACGACTTTCTACTCTTATATAAGCATATTTCTTCCAAAAAACTTATTTAACATTTCATTCCATACTCTTTTTTTATTCTCAAACATATTTTTACAAATATGTCTTCTCCACATCAAAGATTATGTGAAATTTGGAAAAAACTCTCTAATCCTTTAACGATATTCTCTCCTATATACTAAGAAATTAAAGACATTTAGAATTGAGTAGAATGCAGATGATAACGTAATAAGAAAGGCATTTTGACGTTATTCGATAGATGATTTCTTCCCTAATCAAAGACGAACCATCCATCAACCCAGAGTGTATTGTTGTAAGGATAATGAAGATTGGGATGCCATGAAAGCAGATCCAATCTTTGGGGCCGAAGATTGGGTTGAAGTTCCTCCTAGTGTCTAGTTATTAGGTTTGAATTTAATATGTAAATATACACACACATACACACACACACACACACTCTCTCTCTCTTTGGATTTGATTGGTATGTGTTTTGATTGGTTTGGATTGTTTGGTATTATATGTTTGAATTTGATTGGATTGGATTGGATTGAACAAATTTATATGTTTTAGTTTGGTATGATTTAAATTTGGATTGGTGTGTATTGGATTCATTTGTGTATAGTTTGAAATTTCATTAATAAAAATTTACTTTATCATCATGTACAATGACCTGACCTTTCGACCCTCGAATGTCGACACTAATACATCCACGGTATTTGTGTGCCGAACCCATGTGCCGGAAACGTAGAAAGTTAGGGTAAATAAAAAAGAAAAGAACAAGAAAGGAAAAACACAACATCAAAATCTCATAGCGAAACAATAATATATATTGTTAAAAGAACAATACAAAGGGTTACTCAGAATACAGGAATTTCAGAGTTACAAAACCTAAGTACTATCATCAGTCTGGACAGTTATAACTGCCTGTTCTCACAATGTTGATATATACATAGCTAATACAAAACAATGGAAATAGAAGTAAATAGATAATGGAAGCCTCCAGCTCATCTTCTGAACCCTGAAGCGTCCAAGTTAAAACCTGCCATACTCAGCCTACTCAAAAGAGTATGCGAGGAATTTTAGGGAACAAAAACTAAGTATTAGACATAAGTCTGGTATGAGAAAATTCGAGATACATGCAACATGTAGCAATAACAATTGAGACCGTACAGATTCCCATAATAGTTTTCCCCTCAAAGAAACCAACCATTCATTAAGTTTAAAATAGTGATATGATAGATAATGTCTAGAGTGTAGAATATAAATCATATCAAATAGCTGCAATGCTTACATTCATCATACCACAACATATTTAGGGTACAATCAAAATCGCTAAGGTTCATTTGCATATTTAGTTTTCCATGAAGATCTCTTCGGTCGACACTGAATCTATTCTCCTACACAAGGGTCAAAAAGTACCTCCGAGCATCGTATATCTCTAGATAAAATATACCTTAAAGGAAAACATAATCGGTCCACGCCCTAACACGTGATCCCAAATATCATCAACTCCTGCTAGTAACATCGATAAGCATACTCTAGATATGGAGTTTATTTATCATGTCGTGGGTTTGTAAAACCCCAGACTATGCCCTTACTCTATTTATGTCATTTTCAATGTCGAGGCTACGTTCGACATCTCTCACACGAGTCTTCATTACTCGAACAGAACATGAATCTCCAAATGGATTCCCACATCCCGAACAAATCACGAATCACTATATGGATTTGAACATCTAGAACAGATCTCGAATCTCCACATAGATTCCCTTTCTCTGTTAGCTTGCGAAAGATGGATCTTAAGGCTAATTTAAAACTAGAGGAAGGGTGAATAGTGTTTACTGGTTTTTGTGAATCTTTTTAAATTATTTTAAGATTATAATTAAACAATGTAGAATTAACAATCACAAATGCAAACACAGAAAGATATAAATGCAATAAAAGTAAAAAAAGTAAAGATTTGGAGAGATCACACCAGGAATTTTATACTGGTTCGAAGTTACCCCATGTAACAACTCACCCCAGAACAGGCCTAAATTTCGACCCAAAAAAGGCCCATCGAAACTTAGATCCATTCTAAGGTAAGTTGTTTGTAAGAGTCCAAAAACTCGGCCTTCGAAAATCGGCACCCGTACTTCACTTGTACTCAAATGCCGTAGATTCAAACGCCGAATCTGGCTTCCCGGAGCTTATAACACAGTAAGTATAACAACACAGCGGAATAAAGAAAACAGATGATATCATATACAACTCCAATGAATACAATATCCAGAATGATATACAACAATGATATCAATAAGATACAACAATATCAGAGATAAATAATGATACAGCGGAAAATAAATAATGATACAGTGGAAATAACAGAAGTGATAACTCCAAATGATCTTCAAAAGAGAATGAGTCCAACGACTCCAACATCCAGCTCAAACCACAAAGATAAGCAACGTCAGTCCATGAACTCCAAGAACTGAACTAGCTCCAGATAATCTACTAAACCTGACTATCTGAAAAACCCAACTCTAGACTGCCTGTGTGAAAATTTGTGGGAAACCCAGAGTTTAGGAAGGGAACAATAAACTCCGAGTCAGTCGTGGGACTGGTGTGAGTAACAAAAACAGTTAATCTTTAAAACAAACAACAAAAGAATTAAAATACATTCGCAATGCTTTTGGAAAATGAAACTACCATAAGACCTCCTGCCACACACACAATGCAATCGCAGACTTGGAGGAGATTTCTTTTTATGATAGTCAAATATGCTTACTATGCAAAAGAAAACTCTTTTGATATTATTACTAGTGCATAGTGTACAAAATCATTTCGAAAACACAATATTAATCTTAGCCAGCATAGGTACCATTATATTATGCCTGCTATAGCTGCCGCTTGAGGAGACAGGTTATACAAATGCAATCGTAAAGGGTTCGTATTGTTTCTTTGGATTTTCCAACAAATGGTCAGGCTAAGGAACTTTCTATGCCACATGGGATCGCCTCTGGCGGGACGTCCCGAGAACTAACTAGCTCTCTGCCAACACAAGACCGGGTTACCTCTGTCACTACGTAACTACTACACGAATATGCCACCCCCTTGTCCTTTGGGACCTTTATCCGAGCGCTCGATAACCAACATCACACAGTAATAAATAAAGTGTGCCCACATGAGTAAGTATCTGGGCTCTATACCATGATACCACCCTTTTCCAGAAGGAAATGACATACCCTAAAGGGCGCGACCCTCATAACCTTGCCGCATCATTCCTGTTTCGACCATTTCCGGTCTGTGAGGTTCGATGAGGTCTCGTCCACAAAGCTACGCTTTTTCACAAAGCCGTGCTTTGATCAACAAATGATCAATAAATAATCATCACACAGCAACACTCAGCATGCCACACTACCAAATTGGGAGTATATCACTGATAACCTTCAACTACATAACCTCTGAGCTCGTACGTCTCAGAGAAGGGTGTTAAGCTAAGAGAATAAATTCTCTGCCACCAAATAGAAATGTATTTGAAAGAAATCAGCTTTATGTCTCAAAGTGTAATGTCAGACATGTAACCATACAAGTCTGTTCCAGGTTCGAACAGAACCGAAGGCACTTCCGAAGAAGCCCTTGCAATCCGGGTATTCACAATTCCGATCGGACTTCCCATCACTTAGGGAATCTCTATACCAGGAGCTACCCAGTGCAGAGACAATCGATAGGTTATCCTATCGTTCTCACAAATACCCGGTCTTCACCACCGGTCTTCAAATGCAATCCATATACGACGTATCATTATTCGGAATGGGTTATATGACACAAAGGTCCTCTCCCGGCTAAATCGAATAATGAGCGCAATATTTAAAACATATGGATATTGGGATTTCAGTTAAGTCACAACTTATTATCCAAAACTTTTCTTCAAATGGTTTAAACACATTACCATTTTAATCTTTAAACAAAAAGATTCATTTTAACAACCTTCAACGGTTTAAACAATTTCCACACTTTAATCTTTTAAACAAAAGATTTAATTCACAAAGTTCACTTAGTTTCACAAAGATTCATTCACAGATTTTCCAAATCAATTTCCATTTCAATTGGATTAACTCGTTAAATCTTTAAAACAAAGATTTAACTAATAGCTTTCAAAACAATTCCATTTTGACCTTTTATACAAAAGATACACCTTCCCAATTTCAAAACAAAGTTTAACAACCTTTCACAAAGATTCATTCATAATTCGGAAAATCATTTCCAATTCAAACTTGAAATTCCTTCAATTAAATTGGAATTTCATTTCTTATATGAAAGCTTTATCATTTGAAAACAATAGTTTTCATTTCGGAAAATCTGATTCATTTATACGAGTTAAAGTCTTTGGGTTAAATTCAAATTCTCAAAACCATACTTTTAAAATGGTTTAAACACATTTATAACATCTTAACCAAAATTTCCAATCATAGGATTCAATTCCAAATTTTGAATTTGTAACGACCCGATATTTTCAACCATTCGCATCCATTATAAGTGTATAGGTAGACACTCATGCCGGAGTTGAATTGCTCAAAATACCGCGTTGTAAATAAAATTTAGCAAATCTCAGAGTATGCAGTAAATAAATATAATCACAGATCAAAAACACAGAGTAAAATAATGCAGCGGAAGTAAAAGAAATAGTAGTTCATGAAGCTACTATGTAAATATATCAGAGTTACATAAGATACAACATAAGAAATAAAGTACAGCAGAAGTCTCAATACAATAACCAAGTACATGCTGAATAGAACAACGAAACCGAAGTTGATAGAACAAGACTAGCAGATAATCTCCAGCGATTCAAATCTCCAGAAGGTGGAAATCCAAATCTGTGAATACTCAGGCTGACCCGAGCGTAAAGCAAAACACAAAACACTCGAGTCAGGACAATATATACTTATATAATGTAAACCAACTCAAGTGAACTGTAATAAAGGTACAAGTAACTTAGAAGATGCTTGGGACCGCCCATCCTCTAAGGATCCGTTAAAATATCTACTATGTAGTAATATTTGCTATTATAATAATGTCTAATAAGTAAAGTATAATCATATAGAAAATAGCGTTAATGGGATGGAGAACCTTAACGCGGTCAGATCTTAAAATCATAATCGTAGTAAAGCTCGATATGGTAGGTGACACGGCACAACTAGGCAATGCCAGGGTAGATATACCAATTACGCACACGGACTAATGGAGCGCATAGCAGCCACTACCGTCCACCTCGAACAACACTCCCAAATTGGAGGATGGCCATCTAATCAATCACAAGTAAGAGTATAATATCGAAGAAATGAGTCCGAGAAGAGGTGCTACCTCACTGGTCCGAGATCGCTCCTGTTTTAGCCACCTTATGCCAACTCACGGGAGTTGGGTCCACGTAACATACCTTAAGAACGTCGCCACCATCCTACTTCATTTTGGAATCTCCACCGCGTACACGGTTGTCAAAGTGGTTTTCGGTATCGACAGAGAGTATGTCCATATCCGATCCCGGTCTCTTTGCCAACCAATCGTTATTATAACCCGTGGTTATAACTTTTAAAAACAATACTTTACTTCAAAATAAAATATCATTTCAAACCATATCTTTATCAAAATAAAGATTAAATCAATTCCAAACCATTTCCATGTATTTAAATTTTCATATCATTTCAAAACTTCATTTCAAATCATTTTAATATAATAACATATCATATCCTTACAAAACTTCATTTCAAATCATTTTAATAAAATAAAATATCCTATCAGTTCAAATCCAAATATTCAACTTTAAATACCTTTTAAATTCAAAGATATCGTTCATTTACTATCATCTCAAATCACCTTTAAATAGTTTATATTCCAATCAAAATAATTCATTTAAACCTTTTAAAAGTGTAATTATTATATTTTCAAATCAAGTATTAAATTTCCAAAGTTTCAAACCATTCTTGAGTTCGTTTACTAAGTCAAAAACCCTAATTATTAAAATTTCAGCATTTCACAGCATTTAAAAACAACTGCTATAAGTTATATTTGAAAACATTTTTAATTCAGCAAAGACAGCACGTAAAACTGCTGTTAAAACTCAGTTTTAGTTGAATTATAGTTCAAAACAGAAAAGACAGCATTTCAGAAGTGCTGCGGTAGTTCAGATTTCAAAACAAGGGTTAAATTTGATTTCAACATAGACTGCAGACCATTATAGCATTTCCAGAGAATGCTATAATAGGTCTGAGTTCAATATTAGCATATAAGTTCAATTACAGCAACTACAGCATTTCAGAAATGCTGTAATAGCTCCTTTTTACACAATTTTAGTTCAAAACAGAATCTATAGCACTTCTGAATGCTATTAAAAGTTAATGTCAAGTGTTAGCGTATTTCCAGCAATTAAATAACTTTAATTTAAAACACATAAACATTTTTAAAATCATATTTTAACATTTAAAATGTTCATTTACATATCATTTAACATATATCTTATCACAATAAATTTCTTATAATCAAATCCAATTTTCAACAATTTACTTAATAAATTTTAGTGTAAAAGTGTCCAATTCTTCACATTTCAACAAATAAACTTAACACTTTAAATTTAAATTACCATTTCACAATTTAACTAAATTTCCAATTTTATTTAATTAACTTAAACCTTTAATTAAAACCAAATTTCACATTTCCTAGTCAAGTTATATTTTAAAAGATCACTTTTAAACATTCATTTATTTAACCACTTAAATTCATAGAAAAATCAATAATACTTTAATAAATCACTTAAATTCAAATTTAATCAAATTATCATATTTACCATTTCCAAATAAAATTTAATATCCATTTTATTTATATAACTTAAATATCATTTTTAACCAAAATTCCAAATTCCAAACTTAAGTTATATTTCAGTAATCCAATTTAACCATTCATTAATTACATTTTTAACTCATAGAAAAATCATAATTTCTTTATTTTTAAAACATTTCAAAATCTATTTAAATCAAATTTCATAAATTTATATTTTAAAAATACTTAAAAATATCCAAAACACTTTATAAAATAACCACGGGCCTGTATATAATTTTCTAACCTAGGTCAAGTGATACGGATATGTATCATTTCAATCCGCAGTCTAAAAGGAAAAATCCGGGTTCTATCATTTCAAACCCGCAATCCCAAGTTAAAATAAATTAAATAAAAACCATTCAGGCCTATCATTTCAGCCCATAACGATTTTTCCCTATTCTAAAGTCCGTTCGGGTATGTATCATTTCAACCCATAGTGATTCTAGTCTACAGGGAACTTGCAATGGTGATAACTGATATAAATAACAGAATAACATTAAATAACAGTAACATATGATATAACAGGTGTATAAATATCATATGATCATAACATGGTCAAGTATAACATGATAATATATTTCTACAGATTCACAGGGTGTCAATTTACTAGTTATATAGGTACATATTGTCTGGTGAGAATAACTCACCTGTTAAAGCTGGAGATTAGCGATCAAAACAAACAGAATGGATTCCAGAAAGCACAACAAGCACGATATAGCATGACTTTTGATTTGAATGAATGGAGAGCCTTGATATTTATCTTGTAAACAACCCAAAACAAGACAATATAACAACAAAATTCAATACGACTTTAAAATGAAATAACTTTGAAATACAAGGAGATACGAATACGTAGTCTTTTGCTTTGCCTCCTCTACTATTTGGTATGGCTTAGGGTCTGATTTGGTTCAGATATGGTCAAGTTTTGGGTCAGGTTTGGGCTAACATAGCTCGGGTTCAAGGTGGTGTAACTTGTAGTGGAAGTTGTATTGAGGAATGGGAAGAGGTTTAAGGCAAAAAGGTAGTTTTTGGTCATCAAGGTGGTTCGGCCATGGGTAGTGGGCTCGGCCTGTGGGTGCACCATGACTGGACATAGGTGGAAAAGGGTGTGCCATGGTCAGGTCAGAGGAGTGGTGGCGGCTATGGTGGTGGTTTGGGTGGTGGTTGAAGTGGATGAGCAAGAAGTGGTCAAACAAACATGGTTTTTGGCCTTTGGTTGCATTTGGAAGGGTTTGGCCATCAAGGGGTGTTCGGCCTTGGTCATGGCTGGTGGGGTAGATGGTGGTGATGGTCTGGAAGAGATGGAAGGTGGTGGTGGTCGTGGAACAAGGGGGAGCCGATCCAAACTAGCATAAGAAACAAGGCAAAATTGCATAAAATAGGAAGAAAAAGTAGAAAAAAAAAGAGTGAAACCATTACCAAAATTTTGCAAGCCGTGAATGAAATGAGAAGTTTTTTTCACGTAAAAATGAATGTAATACACGGCCAAACTGAAGAAAAGAACAGCCAATTGAATTAAAGTGAAGGTTATGGCATTTGAAGAGTTTAGGAGGTGAAGAGACTTAAGTTAAATAAGCTTTTTAACTCTTCATATTTCTTATTTCTTTTTAAAACAAATAAAACAAAATAATTTCAGAAAATACTTTTAAAAACCGAAACAAAGTGAAATAACATTAAAATAAATAATATATTTTAAAGAAAATAGAAAAAGATTTAAAGAAATTGCTTTAAAATCCAAAACAATGTCCAGAAATTACAAATAAATCACCATTGACTTTGAAAAATTATTTTCTCCATTTTAAAAATATTCCAAAACAAAATTTGAACTAAAATGATTTTTAAAACATTTTCAAAGTGAAATAAATAATTAAATTCAGAGAAAATAGCAAAAGAATTGAAGAAATTGTTTAAAAATAGCAAACAGGACATGAAAATTTCACATAAATTACCATTGACTCTAGAAAAATGTCTACTTCACTTTAAAAATAATAAAAGACAAAAATATACATAAAATAACATATTAAAATAAAATATGACAAAGAAAATAAAATTTATAAAATTTAAAATAGGAAAAAATGCACAATAAAACAAATTATACTAAAATTTGAAATGTACATAACTTTTACATTTTAACTCCATTTTCAATGAGACGAAAAAAAATATTCATGTTATTAAATCTATTTTCATAATAAAAGATAAAATTTATAATTTCAAATATTTAAAATTTAAATTTAAAAGTCAAAGTTTGACTATTGACCAAAATTCACATTTTTTGGAAATATTAAATTTAGTCATATTTGGAATTCTAATCCACATCAAAATCAAAGTTTATATTTAAAATAACAAAATTTATTCTTTTTCATAAATAAAGCTTTTGAATCTGGAAAAATCAATTTAAAAATATTTGTAAAATACAAGGTTGTTACAGAATTCAAATCCAAATTAAATTATTTAAATTGGAAATTTTACCAAGTTATTCAAAATAACTTTTATCTTAAAAAACTCCTTTTCAAAAGCTTTAACATTTAACCCAAATCCATTTCCAAAATCAATTGAAATTAAAATTTTAATTTCAAAAATATTAAATTTTAAATCATCTGTGACTTAACCGATTCCACATGAAATCCATATTTGTGTGTGTATGGTGTAGTCCAGGGGTTTCACACAGTAGTGCAACATCATTCAATCATCATAGATCAAAATACAGAAATATAGTTGATAAGCGGTATAACTATAACGCTTATCTTTTCATTCACAGATCACAGATATATAAATTACAGATAATATATTACATTCATCCCAGATAAATGAACTACAGTATAGATCACACACAAATCAGAATATATCACACAGCATCACAGATCAGGGAATATCAAACAATTCAACCATTCAATAGAATCCAAATATTCATAAGTAAGGTCAATTTATTTATCTGATTAAATTAAATCAGATTTATTACTTATGAATAAATCACTAATCCTGGTTAATTAACATTAATTAATTACAAATCATTCTGATTAATTATCCTTTAATCATTTAATTAATCAATTTTAATCATTTAATTACTTTTAATTAAGTAATTATCTTCACGTAATTAATTACCTTTAATTACTTATATAATTAATCTTAATTAATTAATCAACCTTTAATAAATCACATAAATTAATTAATTCTTAATTAATTATCCTTAAATTAATTACCTTAATTTATCAATTAACCTTAATCATGTAATTAACTTAACCTTAATCAATCTTTAATTAACCTTTAATTAATCACATAATAAATTAACCACCTTGATTAATAAATCTTTAAGTAATTACATAATAAATACTTTTAATTACATTGGGTAATTATCCTTTCATTAAGTAATTATCTTTAATTACTTTCATTAATTTATCATTTAATTAATTCTTTAATTATCCACCTTAATTAATTAAGAATAAACCATTTCATATTAATTAATGACTCAATTATATCATTAAACTTCATTTCAAAACATTTAAGAATTTGTTTAATTAATTACTTATTTTCAAAACCAAATAAAAATAATAATTTTTAATCACATTTGAATTAAAAATTTAAGTTTAAAATTTGTTTAACAAAACGTGATAAATACTTCACTAACATTCCTAAACTTTGAAAATCTGTTTGAATTCTAAAACCTGAAACAGGTTTTATTTTTATAACTTGAAAACCTGTTAACACTTAAAATAACCCGAGATAACTTCGAGTTAAATCCCAAAATATCCGAGCCTTACTTCGAGTAACTCGCGTTTCCACCTTCCTTCGAGTCCAACCATCGTTTTCTCGAGACCATCCCCGAGTGGCCTCTTCTTCCTCAAACACCCCAACATTCAGACCTGAACACACACGCGTGCACGTGCACATAGCGCCAGAGCTACGGCGATCGCCCTCGACCACGTCGCAAAGTCGCCGACCACACCCTCATCCATCACGAACACCCAGATCATCGAATCGATCCCAAAATCGAAAACGAGAAATTCGATCAATTTCTAGAACCCAAACACTTTGACGAAAATGCCACGCCTCGACGATCACGACTACCAGAAATTACGTAACCACGACCAGAGCCATGTTGATAACCCACGCGACGTTTCACCTTGGTCCGATCGAGACCGATGCTCCCTCGTCAGAGAAATTTACTCAAAAATATCGACAAACCCAACATACTTTTAAACCCTAAAATGTTGCCGACACTCCACTCTGATGATCTAAAATTTTTGCAATCATTTTTCCTGAGCACCCCTACCTACAAGCTACCTCCAACGACGAATTTGCCTTCCCACCCATCGCTGTTCATCGAATATTGATAAAAGTACCAAATTTGATATATTCGAGAATTCCCATTTTATACGAATTTAAAAATCTTGAAATCATTACAAAAATTCATCATTTTACCATACAATTCAGTTTATGAAATCCAAATTCAAATTTAAAAGGATTGATTTTTATCATTTCCAAAGGTTCCACTGTATATTTTAAGTTCCCATTTAATTACTTAATAAAATTTCTTGAAACTACTTTTAAAAATAGGATCTAGTTGAAACTAACATATTTCATTCAAAGATTTTAACCTGGAAAAGTCTAGAGGATGAGAACTTGTATTTTAATAAGTTTGGTATCCTGTAAACGAAGAACAGAGACACATATGTCTATGTCCAGACATGCACAGCCACATATATACATATTATGCATATAAACATCCTTTCACATACTAAAATATTCTTCACAGATTCACTTCACAACATCAGGCATAGGTCAGGGTTTTTAAAAGTGTTTACTCACCTTGTTTTCCAGAATGAAACAGAGTTTTCTTTATTTTGAAACAGGCTTGTGAAAATTGCAAGCTGAAATCTCCCTCCATTCTCTGGTTTTGATTTGTTTAAGTTGTTTTTAATTTTCTTTAAACTGAAGCTTGCTTAAGATATTACTCAGTTTTGAAGGAACAAAACTGAGATGGAGAGTGATGTTTACTTCATATTTTCTAAGTTTTAGATGGTCGAACTGAGATGAAGATTGGTACATATAAAAAGAAATGTGTACATGCTATATTATTATTTGTTTGTACAAATTAAGACAGTGATTTTTCTCAAGTGGTGGCTGAATTGAGATGGCATTAATTGCTTTGGTACCATTTTTGTTTACCAGGCAGGATCTTGGAGGCTGATATATATATATATCTTGTGTACTAGAGATGATAGTATTAATTATCATGTACAAACTTGCTTATTTTATTTCTTCTTGCTTTGACTATGCTACATTTGATTTCGGCTGGAGATATTAGTACTAAATGAATTTGTCTTTCTTTACAAGCTTTACATTCATGTTTGCATACTATTCTCATGTACATTTATTTTTTTGTTTCATTTGCAAGTGTACATGTATTTTATTTTCTTTGTTGTCTTGATTCACTTTGCAATATGGATGAGTTCTAATTTTTATAAGTTGTTAAAATTTTTCTAATGTGTTTTACCTTATATTTTACAATTTATCTTGTATATTTTTATTTCTATTTCTGACTTAAATTTTTATTATCTTGTATGTCTACACATACATTTCTTATTTATGTTGTTAGTACATTTGTTTGTATTATATTTTACTTCTTATTTATATTTATATTTTCTAACTTATATATTTTTTTTTCTTGAATGCCTCTATATATATTTATCTTAAATTTTATTATTATTTTTGTAAGTATATTTTGTTTGTGTTTTATTTTACTTTATAATATTTATCTTTATAGTTTTATAATTCTAGAATTATTTGATATGTTCATTTCATATGTTATATAATTATAAATTTATTTGTTTAACATCAACACTTATTTTAATTCCTTTTAAAGTTTAATTATCTAACATCAAATTTAATTATATCCAAAATCAAAATACAAATTTGTTTTCTAAAATATTTAAATTAAATTTCCAATTCAAATTTAATTCAAATACATTTTTATTTCCAATTCAAATTTAATTCAAATACATTTTTTTCCCTCAAGTAATTCATAATTTAACCGATATTTAATATCAATTACCAATTAATTCACAATTTTTATTCAAAAATAAAATTAATTATCAATTTAAACTTATTTAAAATCCGGGATCGTTACATTGTTGGTAGCAAAATAAAATAACATTATAGAGCCATAACTAAACTTTCAGAACTCATAGCGGACGGAACAAAATATAATAGTAAAATGTACCCATTTAATTCTAAGCATAACAATGTCAAAGTACAAGATACTGTCAAACCATAATAAGGTAAGTTACAATAATAGTTTGAAAACACGGGTACATATGAGAGTAAATAAAAATGGTAAATACTACCACAAGTCCACCACCTCCGTCTCCAAGAGTCACCTTTTCCATCAAAGTCTTCAACCCGTGTTTTAATAAAGAGGTAGTCATAACAACAAAGTCAGGTGAATAAAAATCTCGAGTCTTACCTTTTTAGTACTTGGGCAGTATATTTCACAATAAGAATATGTCTACGAAAATAGACCATTAAACCATTTAATGCTTCTTTATAAGGAAATGAGGTGCGTACAACCACTTAATACCTCTAGAAGTAGGTTTCTAGAATCCCATATCCCAATCATACGTCAAAAATAGCTAATAATGTGAGAAACAGTACCCAAACCACTTAATACCTTTTATTGGAAAATAGGCAGCTCTGGTCATTTAATACCTTAATTAAGGCAGACCCCATCATTTAATACCTACTTCCAAGGCATTTTCCTCAATGGTACAATCTAGCTGACATCATATGGAATCGCTTAGGCCACTTAATACTTCCTTGTAGAAAATAGGCAGACTCTGGTCATTTAATACCTTAATTAAGGTAGACCCCATCATTTAATACCTATTTCCAGAAGCAGATACCCTCATTGAGATACCACCTAACGTACCCCTTTTGAAATTTAATACTTCATCTAGGGAAAAGAGGCGGGTCCAACCACTTAATATCTCAAGGCCTCAAAGTAGGCCTTCGTCTTATGGCTCGTACTCATAAAGACGTACTATTCATAGAATATGGTAGCCAGATTAACTGGGCAGATTTGCCTTACAGAATTTGGGACCAACCTCGTGTCATGGCAAATATTTATCATAAGGATATCTCACACCAATAAAAGTGTACACAACTGCTGGTAGCCTCAAAGTGAAGGGCATGCTTCCTTCATGTAACTCTAGTGACCTCGCATCCCTACGACTTAGCCATACATCAATTACTCTCCATATATATAAACACTCATCTCATGGTTTCATAAATAAGGCCTTATAAGGAATCTTCCTTATTACGCTTTAAAATAATAATTAGGCTATATAAGAGTTTCCTCTTATTTTCGCTTAACAATCAATTACCTTCCCAATGGGGGAAATAAATGAAAATAAATGCCTAATTAACTATGCCATATACACAATAATTATATGTTAATTACAAAAATAGAGATAAACAAATATTCGCGCCTAATAAATTCTAAACGCATGGATTTTACGCTCTAAACTAGCATTAAATGTTAATTTCCTGACCAAATATTATTACAAGTCTTTTTTCTTCAAATTCCTAATATTTCAGCGTACCAAAATAAGGGATTCTAATATCCAAAATATGGAATAAATATTCATAACCAAAATGCAATAACAGACTTGTAAATAAAATAGAAACTTAATTTGTTACACCAATTCAATGGAATGCCCTAAACAATAAGAATTGCAATCTAAACTCCATATTCTATTCAACTCCTCTTTTAGAAAGAAATAGATAAGAATAAGTTCTATAAACTACGAATAGAATTCGTAATCTAAACCCCTTATTTTATTGAAGAATCACAATTTAACCCAAAGAAGAAGGAGAAGAGGAATGGGCTATGAAATTATCAAAAATTGCATAAACGAAACAAATTCCATCAAAATAATGTAAATAATTAAGAATCTCAACATAGAATTAACATTTTGAAATAAAAAGGAATTTTGGGGGATTTTATCTATCATATTTTTGAAATTCCAAAATCCCTAAGGCATATTCAAATCGAAGAAGAAATACACTAAACAATTGCTGAAAAGAAATACTAAGGTTTCCACTCACAGATTAGTCTTAGCTTCACTTAAATGGATTTGTAGCCTTCCAACCTCTTCCAGAATCTCTCTTTTGATATATACACACATAATAGGGAAGAGGTATATTTATTTATTAGATTCAAAATAATTGGCGAAAAATATGATAAGAATAGATTGGAGGAAGAAAAAACAAGAAATAAGTTGAATTCTTACCTGAATTATCTATGGATTTTTTGAATCTTATTAGAGAGATAACAATGGCAGAATTTTGTCGTATTCCCCAAAATAATATGAATAACAAGTGGAGAGGATAGGGTTATTTTTATAGGGGTTGAAATGCACCAGAACCGTAGGATGAAAATAGTTTAAGACGAAAAAATCTGGATCATTCATACCATCCAACCCTAGCCACCACTTTCTTTTTTCAATCACGATCGGTCGACTGCACCCTTCAACCGGTCGACCACTAGGGTCAACCGGTCCCAATAAAGGGGTCGACTGGTACGTTTATTTTGGGAATATTTTTATTTACATTGCTTTTAATTGATTTCTTTCCCCTTAATCAACTTTAACGTTAAACGTTAGTCTAACGTTAATTAACGTTTACTGAGCCCCCAAACTAATTTTTAAAATTCAAACCCTAAATTTAAATTCTCATTTGTATTTGAATTCTAACTAAATTAGTTTAAATCTAAAAACTTAAAATGCTCATAACTTCTTCGTTTGAGTTTCGTTTTCAGCATATTATATATGGAAACATATTAGAATCGCACCACGAACACAACGGAATAACTTTCGTGGTCAAATTCCAACTTTTATAAATTTCCATATTCAACCCTTATCATATTTAATTCAATTTGCTTCATTTATTTATGGTTCATTTTACGGAGTGTTACATTCTCCCCCCTTAAAAAGGATTTCGTCCCGGACTTCTCCAACGGGCGAACAGCGTAACACACAATAACATCTATGTTATACAACCAAGTTCTCTACACAACCATCTACTCAACCAATACTGCAATGTGATCATGTACGGCATACATTATAAAATGAGCTCAATCCTAGCGTGAGTGTGTAATCGTGTCATGAAAGTATGTATGCAAATATCCTAAACATGCATAAAAATTTCTACATAAGTGTAAAGTGATCATGCAAAAAAGTGTAACAACCATCTCCTACCATCCAGTCTAGCAACCATAATGCAACCAAAATCCTAATTTTGGAGCGAAAAAATTACCAGTAAAAAGCTCGGGTGAGTGCTCATCATCTTCTCCTCGGTCCGCTATGTGTTTTTCGCCAGGTTGTCTCTCCATTGTACTCAGACCAACCTAATTATTTTATTGTGGGGTCTCCTAGTACCGTGCTCCATAATGCGTGCAGTGGTATGAGGCACTATCGGCTCCATCTCAAAATACCCCAACTAATCAGGCTCTATTCTGTTTGCGCTGTCATGAAGGCATTTCCTAAGGTGAGAAACGTGGAAAATATTGTGGACTCCTGCCAACTTGTCAAGAAGCTCCACACGTCATTCCAATTTTCCTATTCTTTCTAGAATTCTAAATGGCCCAGTGCCAATTTTCCAGACTTGCCAAACCTAACAACTTTTCTAAGAAGGGAGATTTTAACAAATACCATATCTCCAACCTCAAATTCAAGCTCTTTTCTTCTTCTATCCGCATAAGATTTTTGACAGTCTTGTGCTACCTTCACCTTTTTCTGATCAACTCTACTTTTTTCGTGGTATCACAAATCAAATTGGGTCCAAGCAATACTTTGTTGGTTGTTTCCCACCAACAACTAGGCGATTTGTGTGGCAGTCCATAAAGTGCTTCAAAAGGGGCCATACCAATTGTCACTTGATAATTATTAATATACGCAAACTTAGTCAAAGGTAGATGCTGCTCCCAATGTCCTCCGAAATCCAAGACACAAGCTCTCAACAAGTCCTCCAAAATCCTATTCACCCTCTCTGTTTGTTCGTTAGTTTGTGGGTGATATGCCATGCTAAGGTTCAAAGAAGTTCCCAAAGCTGTTTGTAAGCTCCTCCAAAACTTGCTAGTGAACAAGGGTTCCCTATCATTGACTATGCTTACAGGTATTCCATATAGGTGAACTACCTCCTTAATATAAATCTGTGCGAGAGAGGCGCTAGTCATATTTCTCCTAATCGAAACAAAATGAGCACTCTTAGTGAGTCTGTCCACTACAACCCAAATAGCCTCATTACCTTTCTGACTTTTAGACAATCCTTCCATAAAATCCATTAAAATATATTCCCACTTACAAGTCAGAATTTCCAAAGGTAATAATAATCCACCAGGCTTCCTTTTGCTCAGCTTTTATTTTTGGACATGTCAAACACTTAGCAACAAACTCAGCTATGCTTCTCTTCATTCCATTCCAAAAGAAAATTCTCATCATGTCCTTGTACATCTTATCTCCTCCGGGATGAATGATCATCCTTGAGTGGTGACACTCCATAAGTGCATCTCTCATCAAATCATCAATCATTGGAACACAAAGACATCCATCTCTTCTCAAACATCCCTTCTCATCAACTGAATACCTCCTAGTATGGGGAAAATGCTATCCTTTCCTCAAATTTTCCCAAATCTCTAGTAACTCCTCATCCTTCACTTGCTCATGCCCTCTATGATCCATCAAGGCTGGTCTAATCTCCCTAGCTGCTAGAAAACCTTGGATGGGTTCTGTTGATGGTTGGAGTTTAAAATTCAAGGGAAACTCCAACCGTCTCCATTTATATATAACACCTAGGGTAGGGTGTCTTCAACTAAAGGCGTCGACGACTACGTTCCCTTTTCCAGGGTTATATAGAATACCAAAGTCGAAGTATGCTACATACTCCATCCACCTCTACTGCCTAATATTCAAATCTTTTTGGAAAAATATGTATTTGAGTGATTTATGATCCATGAATAACTCGAACCTTTCCCACAAGGGATAATGCCTCCATATCTTTAAGGCAAAAACAATGGCTGCCAACTCTAAATCATGCAGTGGATACCTCTTCTTATGTTCTTTCAGTTGTCTACTACCATAGGCAACTACATTCCCTTCTTGCAAAATAACTACCCCTAATCATGTGCCACATGCATATGTGAAAACAATAAACGGCTTGGTTCCATTTGGAATAGTTAGAATAGTTGCACTAGTCAATGACTCCTTAAGCTTCTCAAATGCCTTGGTGCATCTATCATCCCAAACAAAAACTAACTCTTCTTAGTCAATTGGGTTAAAGGGGTTGCTATTTGTGCAAAATTCTTGATGAGCTTCCTATAATAGCTTGCCAACCCTAGAAAACTCCTAACCTATGATGCATTACTTGGAGTCTTCCATCCTAGGACATCTTCCACTTTAGCAGGGTCCACAACCAATCCTTGTTCTGAAACAACATGCCCAAGGAACCTAACTTCATTTTTCCAAAAGTGGCATTTAGAAAACTTGGCTTTAAGTTGGTTTCTTCTCAAGGTCTTCAAAACCTCCTTAAGGTGGTCCTCTAAATACTCTACTCATCAAATGCATAAAGTATGTTGGGGCATTCTTCGGTCCAAAAGGCATTACTTTCCACTCATAGAGCCCATCTGGAGTATTGAATGTGGTCTTCGGCTTGCTTTCCTCTGCAATTCTCAACTGATGGAATCCCATTGCTAAATCTAATTGGGAAAAGACCTTAGCCCCTACAAGTTGGCCGAACAAGCCATCAATTCTAGGTAGAGGGTACCTATTCTTCCTTGTCAACTTGTTCAACTCCCTATAATCAACGCAAAGTCTCATAGAACCGTCTGCCTTAGTAGCAAAAACAACAGGGGCTCCCTGTAACATCCCCCTATTTAGAGGCCCAAAACTAACGGCTACGGATGCTACAGTCATCTATAGTGATTAATCCTCGGCGACCAAATACGGCGGTGTTAGATTCATTGATACACAGAAACACATGAATATGGAAAAAAAATTATCTTCAAACAAAATCACATTCTATATCAAAACATTTCCATTTCATTACATAATCCCAATATTCGCAAACCACGTTCAGAGAAAATATATTTATTACCACATACGCCCAGAGCGACATATGAAGATGCCCCTGGGATGATCAAAGTATATACATGCAATATAACAACTTTGTCATTACAAACAACACAGCGGAATCAAAAGAAAAGAGAACTCCGAATAGCTATCATGCATCCTGCACATCCCCGGAAGCTTATTCGTCTTAAGGAGTGCCTGAAAACCTCAACTCTCAAAATACTCAAAATCAATTGAGTACCCGAGAATTTAAGGGGAAAACATAAACTTCGAGTCAAACATAAAGCCTGGTATGAATAATAATCTACCATCTCAAATCATTTATATATGTAGTGAGACCACGCCGCTTAGCGGAATGGGTTTCCCCTCACTAGTTACTCAAAACCTTTGCAAAACTGTATACTGTGCTCCTGCATCCACAATGGTTAAAACAATTCAAAATAGTATAATATGATGATATGCAGAACAATTGAATTAATTCTGGATTACCTATCCCCATTCAATTTTAGACTATCTGTCTCAGTTATAGTTTCTAGGATTACTATTAACCTATTAGTTTTCGTGGGCCGACTAATAACCGATTAAATATTTAAGGACTCCCTGTCCAATCACATAGTTTTCATGGAATCACTATGAACCTATTGGTAACTCTAATATTACTCATATCCTAGTTTTCATGAGTTGACTAGGAACCTATTGGTAATCCCAATATCCTTTCTTCTTACCCTAGTTTTCATGGGTTGACTAGGAACCTATTGACAACTGTCAATATATCATCCGATTATAGTTTTCATGGGCTAACTACAAACCTACTGGCCCTGCCAGTATCCAACCATAGTTTTCATGGGCTTACTATGAACCTGTCTATCTGGCATCTTCCTTTACACATAGTTTTCATGGCCTAACTATGAACCTATTGGCCCCTGCCAATATCGTACAGTTTTCTTGGGCTTACTATGAACCTATTGGCCCCAGCCAACATCTTTCCTTTATATTTTAGCATCCTATTTTCTAGTCTTCTTGACCTCCTGGATGCAATTTTACTCATTCGGGAGTTTATTCAATTTATATTCACTACTGGGTTAATCTAACTGGTTCTCCTACCATTTCTCCCTAAAATACCGTTATGGGTCCATTATAAAGTGAATATATTCATATTAGAAGAAGCAACATAACAATATAACAATACCACTAAAAATATGGTTAATCCCTTTAACCTATTACTTTATCAAAGATAGCTTCTTCTTAAAACCATTATAAAAGCTCCTTTAAAATATAGCCATGGGTTTTTCTTTTAAAAATAGAGTTTGGGTTATAAAACCTTTCGATACCTTCAAAACCTAGCTTTCGACTTCATAGGATGACCTCCTTCGAAAGCTCTTAAAAACAATAGGCTGCTGCCTTATAATACATTAAAAGCTACCTTTCGAAACCTTTCGAATACATTAAAGTATTATCTTTTATCTTTAGAAGCTTAGCTTCAAAACCAGTTGAAAGTACCCCTTTCGACACTATTGGAAGTAACCTTTCCGAAATCATTGAAAGTACCCCTTTTGAAAACATTAGGTTTATACTTAAAACATTATTTGGGTCAAAGTGAATATTGGCGAAAGCATCTATTTCTAAACCATCCTTTATCATTTATAAAACATTGGGGAATTATGATGGTGTCGGCACCATCTCTTTCGAAAGCATAAAACATCTGGGTAAAACATTGGAAGGTAGGAGTCGAAACCCCTTTCGAAACCATCACCTTTGAAACCCCTAACCTCTTTCGAAAGCTTTTGGAAGTGGCTTAAACTTTATAAAGCAAAGTACCTTCCGACAACATTAATATCTTCAACACCATCTAAAGGCTATAAAACGGCAGCAGGGTCTCGACTATATCGGAACCTCTTCTTTCAAAACATTCTTTCTTAAGTATGAAACCCAGTCAAAAGCATACTTTAAGTTATGGCAACCCTTTCGAAACCTCTTTAAATCCTCTTTCTAAACCCAATGCTTCGACACTGTCGAAGACTTAAAACAAAACATAGGCAGGCACTTTTCATTTAAAACAAAACAGGGTTTCAACCCCTTCAGAAGTTATGCTTTCGACTCCATACCTTCCGCCCATCTCCAATCCACTGCGTACCATCATAGTGATACCTTGTGTATTGGTTTCGGCACAGTTGGTTTCGACAAGGATGAAGGCAGTAGCTACTGTGTCGAAAGGCACTTTCCTAAGTAGGTGGAACCACTTTTCTGAGCAAACCAGGTTTTATTATTATTTAAGTAAACTTTTCTCTAACTAACCTGCCACATGTCAACACTAGATTGATTGCCTTAACCTTTTCAAATTCCTTTTTCAAAAATAACTGCTGCTAGTCCAGATCTAAACCGTGGTTAAGTTAATCAAATAAGCCCTTCCAATTTTTGCAAAGAAGTCCCTCTTCTAAAACAATTTATTCTGCATAGCAAATCTCTTTAGAAAAATCCCCAAAAATTCTAGAAATTCATTTTTTAATCATGTTATCTAACATATCAAAATTCCAGACCCAAATTCTCAATATATTTTTCAAAATAAATTATAAACCCAAATAACCATATTTTCCTTTAAATATTCATAATAATCTTTCCATACTGGAAAATTCTAAAAATTGAAACCCAACTCCAAAATCATGTTTCTCATAACATAAAATTTTCCCATGGTATTTAAACCTCTTTAAATCTCGGTTTTGATCTGAAACCATGCTAAATCTCTTTTAAACAACCTTGTTTAAATCAAATATATCATGAATCAAGCACATCATCATCCAATATATCATAAAAACGAATTTATCCCTTAGATCCAAAAATTTATGATTTAAAACCAAAATAGAGATAGAATTATTATTCACCTTACTCTAGATAAAGAGATTGGATTGAGATTGATTTCCTATAGGCTTGAATCTCTAGCTTTTAATTTGAATTTTCTCTTCCTCTTAATAGCTGGTCGTTCTCTATATTTTTGTTTGCATTTTAAATTGATGTGAATGGGAAGTAAGAAGGTGGGAACAAAATATATATATAAGGGTGGAAGTTAGGGGCGGCAATTCCCAATATACACTTATGTGACTTAATTAACTAAAACCCATTCTGGAGCCCATTAATAATTTCATTAGGCACGACCTTAATTAATTAATTAATTCAAGTCTCAATCCCCCTATCACTTACAATTACATTATTCTGTTTAATTTATCTAATTAAATCTCCTGAATAATGTTATCAATAATTAGGGGTGTTACACTCCCCACTTAGAAGTACTATTATGGATGAATCCTTTCTTCAATAGCTTTGAGATTTGCTTATCCAATTCCCTTCTTTCTTTAGGGGCCATATATCTCAAAGGCAGAGCGACAGGTCTTCCGTCCTTCTCCAAATCGATTTGGAACTCAATCTCCTTATGAGATAGGAGACCCGAGACCTCCTTGAAGACATCAAGAAATTCACAAACTACGGGTGTAGACGAGGCTCCCCAACAACAGATTGATTTAGTGAGTATAAATGGCTTAAATCAACTAAAGCTTTAGGTGTACAAAGAACTTTTAGGTCATGACCTCCACAACTCCTTAATCGTACTGCTCTCTTATCACAGTCAAGAATGGCTCCATAACATGACAACCAATCCATACCCAAGATAAGCCTATACGCCTTGAAATTTAGAATGTACGCAATACATATGAAATCAACGTCGCATGTGACTAACACTAGGTCTTTGCAAAAAGGAGAAAGATGGGTCGAACCTCCAGTGAGATTGGAAACCCCTATTGGGTTGTTGGCTATCTGGGATTGAAGGTTTAAGTAATTTACTACATCCCAAGCTATAAAGGAATTTGATGCCCCTGAATCAAATAGGGTACGAATAGTAACCTTAAATATAAGATTTATACCTTCTAGAGATGCTTTTACTTGGTCTCTTGGCAGCTTACTTGCAATAAGGATGGCTTCAATAACATATGCTTGTCTACTTGATCCTTCCTTAGCCATCTTGGGAACTGATTCTTGTGATGCCCTTCCTCGTGGCAGTTAAAGCACCTACCTTTAAAGGCTTCCTTCATTAGACTCACCCTACAATCTTTAGCTTCACGACCCTTCCTTTTGCATTTATTATACACCTTTCCATCCTTCTTAAACTTCCCCTTCGACTTCTTATTTTCCCAAAAGCTCCCCTTTCTGGACCCTCCTTACTTTGGGTCAGTGCAGACTTCTCCTTCTCTATTCCCTTATCTTCCTCATTGGACACGTGCAGCATTGCCATTTCTACCAAAATCTCATACGTGGCCCCAATAGGTACTTGGATCAACAACATTTCTCTTAGTAGGGAATTTAAGCCCTACATGAACTTTATAGCCTTTTTCATAGGTGTGTCTATTAGGCTCATCCCAAATTTAGCCAATTCAGTAAACTTAGCTATGTACCCCTTAAGGGTAGAATCTCCTTGTCTTAGCTGAATGAACTTTTCTAATTGCAAGCTAACCTCTGCTCTAGACATGAATCTCATCTCAAATCGGTCCTTGAATTCATCCCAAGAGAATATCCTTCCAGGGTGCTCATCAATCACAAAGTTCCACCAATTCAAGGCTTCTTCCCTGAGGTACAAGCTGCTATTCTTCTTCTTAGCTGATCATCCCAACCAAGCTCTCTAAATATCTTCACATGGTTACTAATCCAAGATTTAGCTTTCGAACATCCTTCAGTTCCAGAGTAAGTTTTCCCTCCTATATTGAGAAGGTCCTTACACAACTTAGGAAAGTCAACAGGACGGGGTGCTGCTTTGGCGGGCGGAGCAGTGGGTGCTACCGGTGTAGCTGGGGAATAGGAATACACTCGATGGTCCTAAGATATTGTTTAAACCATTCGAGCATTCCATGAATGGGTGGTCTTCCGTGAGTAGGGTTCCCTTGTCCAGAAGAAGTTTAATTATCACCATATCAACTGTCTGCAGGTTAAACTTTTAGTGACGATTTCCAAAGATAGTGTTTACATACTGACAAAAAAAGGTTGCCTAGTGTATATGCTTATGTCAAGAAGATAGGGGGCATGTGCGTGTGTGTATAGTAATAATTCTTTGAAAATTCTTTTTGAAAAGCCTTTTTAAAAATAACAAATATGTATATCATACGTATAGTTTTTCCCCGTTGATGGGGTAACCTAGGCTTT
Source organism: Allium fistulosum (assembly GCA_030737815.1). Lineage (NCBI taxonomy): Eukaryota > Viridiplantae > Streptophyta > Magnoliopsida > Asparagales > Amaryllidaceae > Allium > Allium fistulosum. Next base: position 868,771,184 of record CM060904.1, on the reverse strand, counting down.
GATACCGAATGTAACAACCCACCCCAAAATAGGCTTAAATTTCGACCTAGAAAAGGTCAATCGAAACTTAGGTCCATTCTAAGGTAAATTGTTGATTGTAAAAAGAAATAACATTACAGAGCCATAATTAAACTTTTAGAACTCACAGTGGATGGAATAAAATATAATAGTAAAATGTACACATTTATTTCAAATTCATAACAATGTGAAAATACAAGATACCACCAAATCGCAACAAGGTAAGTTACAACAATAATATGAAAACATGGATACATATGAAAGCAAATAAAAATGGTAAATACTGCCGCAAGTCCACCACCTTCGTCTCCAGCCATCACCTTTTCCATCAACACCTTTAACCTGTATTGTAATGAGGAGGGAGTCAGAACAATAATGTTTGGTGAATAAAAATCTCGAGTCTTACCTTTTCAGTACTTGGGCAGTATATCTCAAAATAAGAATATGTCTATGAAAATAGACCATTAAACCATTTAATACTTTTTTATAAGGAAAGGAGGCGGGTCCAACCACTTAATACCTTCCATTCCAAAAGAAGGTTTATAGAATCCCATATCCCAATCATATGTCATAAACAACTAATTATGTGAGAGACAGCACCTAAGCCACTTAATACCTTTTATTGGAAAATAGGAAGACTCTTGTCATTTAATACCTTAATTAAGGCGGACCCCATCATTTAGTACTTATTTCCAAGGAATGCTCCTTAATGGTACTATCTAGCTGACATCATATGGAATCTCTTAGGCCACTTAATACTTCCTTGTGGAAAGTAGGCAGACTCTGGTCATTTAATACCTTAATTAAGGCAGATCCCATCATATAATACCTATTTCCAGAAGCGGACCCCCTCATTGAAATACTACCTAACGTAACTCCTTGGCCATTTAATACTTCATCTGGTGAAAAGAGGCAGGTCCAACCACTTAATAACCCAAGACCCTGAAGCAGGCCCTTCGTCTTATGGTTCATACTCATATTGACGTCTCACATTAGTCCACTATTTGAAGGAACTGGTAACTAGATTAACCAGGCAGATTTTCCCTACAAAATGTAGGACCAACCTCGCATCACTATAAATTTTTGTCATAAGGATATCTCACATCAATCAAAGTGTACACAACTACCGGTAGCCTCAAAGTGAAGGGCAGACTTCCATCATATAACTCTATTGACCTCGCATCTCTATGACTTAGCCATACATTAATTACTTTCCATGTATACATAATAGCATACATACATACCTACATACATACATACATACATACATACATACATACATACAAACATACATACATACATATGATTTTGCTTTAAAATGATTTCTATTCTAAAGCTTGTCAAAACAATTTCTAAACTCTGTAAACCATTTTGAATATAGTTTAAACTTATAAAAGAGTTTTAGAAAGTAATCTTAAAATAAATAATCTATAATATAAAAGTAATATTAAAAACTAAGTATAGACTTCTTAAAATATATTTTTTATGCTAAAATATTAAAATCAAGAGATAGTTTAAAAAACAAGAGATGATTTTGAAATTAATATGATTAAAAATAGTTTTTGAATTAAGACTAAAATATTTAAATCGAGAGAGAGAGATGTATTTATTAAAAAGATATTTTTGAAATAAATCTAAAAATAAGTCATTTTGAAAATTTCGTGGATTCCATTCCATAATTAAAATCCGAATAAAGATTTAAGTGCTATTATGAAGTTTTAACATAAATCTAGACTCTATTACTTATCTTGATATCTTGAACTCTTGAACTCTTGATACTCATGAGTCTTTAGTCTTGATTTCTTCAATCTTGAATTCGTCAGTCTTGAATCTCTATACTGGACAGTCTTCATTCTTAGTACCTGCATATATATATCCTGCATATACATATATATCCAAAAAAAGATATTAGTATTTATATTTTATAACAAGTCCTAAGGTTGTTGTCATCAAAACCATCATCTCAGGAACTAACAATCTCCCCCATTTTGATGATGACAACCTATGTTTATAAAATATACTCCACCAAACTCTAATTCTACTCTGACTCCCCCTTATTCCAACAACTCCCCCTTAATCTACTAACCCCCCCTTAATCTAAGCCTAACTAACATCCTAACTATCCTATTTTATAGTTCTCCCCTTTGTCATCAACAAAAACTAAGCCTAAACTACATAACTCCCCCTTAAACTAATACTATGGAACTAAATGCTAATAACGAAGTATAATAAGCGAAACATAAATCTAATTTTATTATATATGATGTTACATTACACATATATATGAAACATAGACACAAATATATACAAGTACACAAAATATAAAAACATTAATATAATAACAATCTAACGAGAGTCTTTGACAATTGGTGACTTGTGAATCGAACAATTAGGGTAATGGAGACAAAAGTTTCCATGTTGTTCCACCAAATTACCATTTTTGTCAAAACAGACTTCTCAACATTATCGTCCTCGTCCATTTGCGCTTCTTCCTCTTCTTCTTCTTCTTCATTGTCCTCTAATGGATTATGAATACGTATGTTAGAGGAATCATCTTCAATCACAATAGGGTCTGCATGATTATCCATTAGGAATTTTTGCAAATTTATAAGAATCTTGCCTTGTTTCTCTTGTTCCTTTGCCATCTTTATTTGCATGACTTGTAATTCAGTCAACATTTGTAGAGAATCCTTCATAATTTCCTCGATCTTCATTACTCGGGCCAATGTAGTATGTTGGAATGGACCAAATTAGGAGAAGGGAAGGAAATGGTTGCATTTTGGTTTGATTTAGAAGAGGAGGCCATTACTTTGTATTTTAAGAAGTTTATTACTGAGAAAATAAAGTGAGAAGACAGATGAAGTTGAAATATTGTGATTATATAACCACCAAACTGATTTTAGTGGGAAAATCAAATTTTCAAATTTGACCGTTGTATGTCGACATAGGGGGTAGGGGCATGTCGACATCCCTTTGAAAATTTTGACAATTTTGTTTTTCTCTATTTATTTAAATATATATGTTACTATATCTATATTCTATATCTCAGTTATAGAACAAATACCTAGTTCTCTTCTTAATTTAGTAAAGGTTGATTGATTCATGAGTTTAGTCAGAATGTCAGCTATTTGATTCTCAGTGTTGATAAATTCAAGAGAAATAATATCTTTACTTATATTATCTCTGAGAAAATGATGTCTGATATCAATATGTTTGGTTCTTGAAATACCCCACACCCATTAGTATTCCCAAAAAGGGCACACCAAATGATGCGGTGCATTATAGGTGTAGCTAAAGCATCACAAAGACTAAGATTCACAAGACAAATAAGTAAAAACAGCGGAAATATTTAAATAATAACTTATCATTCAAAATTAAACTTCATTTAAAATAAGTCATTAAAACATAACATATCTCAAAAACTCAAAATGTCTCATGTCTCATGAAAATACATCTCAGTCTCATAAAATCAGAGTGTAACGATAACAATAATAATCATAATAATAATCCCTCTCACAAGTGCCAATCCATCATAAGCCAAATGAAAAGATGAAAAGCAGAAGAATACATCTGAAAATGAGAAAACTCTGGAAATGAATCTCCAAGCAACCTAAATCAACTATCCTTAACTATGCCGGCCTATTGGGGGAAATGGGGAAAGATAGAGGAGTGGGTTAGACAATAAGTCTGGTGAGTGAAAGTAATTACTAGATTTTCTAAGCAAGATAAAGATAATAGACTAAGATAGTTCTAGCTTGAAATGAAAATACAGAAAAGATAAAACTCGAATAAAATAATGTTTCCGATTCTGTTTGACTGTTTGCTTTGATTGTTTGCACTTGTCTTAAACTACTGTGATTAGGCTGAAATCATAATCCTATCTCAATTGCTAATTTGATTAGGCTGAAATAATAATCCTACCCATTGATCGGCCTTTCCTATCACTGTTGTGCCACTGTGAACCAATCTTGTTGGTCACAGCAAAAGACACCTCTTTAGCGCTTAGGATGCAGTAGCGAATTATTTACCCTAATTGATGCCGCAGGCTCGGTCATCGCCGGTACACACTAACTGTCGCCCTCTATTTGACCCTTTATTTACCCTAATCAGCATAAGCGTGCCCAGCCTTTCCTACGTGTGAGACCATCAGTCCTCGACCTAAAAGGGAATGCTACCGGTACTAATCCTAACAAACAAATCTTCTAGCTTTGTGCCCCTTGCCCAAATCCACATATTTGAGCCTCTATCTATTGGCCACTTATTTACCCTAATCAGCATAAGCGTGTCCCAGCCTCACCTGCGTGTGAAACCATCAGTCCTAAACCTAAAAGGGAATGCTGCCGGTACGGGTCACTACTGCTATATTTACTTATTAACTTAATCCAAGATCTATGTTTTAAAATAAGCCTCTTCTGTTATCTTTTCTTTCTAATTATAACCTACATGTTATAATTGTTCTTGCAACTGTTACTCTTCTATTATCTCTTTTTAGTTATAACCACTTGTTATAATTATGCTTGCAAATATCTTAAATTTGTCTATTTCAGTCCATCTCAATTTTTATTTCAGTTTTTCTCATTTTACATCTGATTTCTGTAAATTTAGTGTTTTTCTATTTTAATCCATATTTACGAATTCTTCTCTTTTTAATATTTTATTCGTGTCAAAAAGGATTAAATCTCCAAAAAAAGAAACTAACATTTACAGGCTAAATTCCAACTTAAAACAGATGTAAATAACTGTAAATAACTGAATAAAGTAGCTGAATAAAATTAGACTGAAAAGAACTTCTGAAATTTACTTAAAAACTAACTGTAAATAAACTTATATAAAAATGTCTCAAAATTGTAGAAAAACTACAACTATTGAGAATCCAATTATTTTAAATTGCTTACAAATCTAAATAATTACAAAACACTCACCTGCGGTCTTTAGCTCTAATCTTGGGCCTTCCTGGATCTGCTTCTAGGGCATAGAATATTTTTATCAAAAAGATTTCCTCCCTAGAAAATTTTTCTATTTAAGGTTCAGCCTCAGGCAATGAACCCAATTGGGAGAAAATCTGAATGAAAAAATAGCTAGGCCTAGGGTTCTATTTATAGTGTAGCTTAGGTATCTCAGGCCGTTGGATTTGAAGATTAAATCTGGTGCAACCATGTCATAGGCTCACTATGAACCGTCGGATGCAAGCACGAACGCACATGATTTCACAAAAATTGGATTATAGGGTCTTCGGCTCGTACCTAGACGAAATGGCGTCCAGGTAAAAGTGCGGGTCGACCTGACCCAAATGAGGGTCGATTTATGATTATGTATATTTTTATTTTTGTTTTTTATGTTTATTTAATTCTGATTTCTTGTTTCTTTTGTAACTTCTCCATACTAGCTCGGTTTTCGACAAATTATATATGGAAATTGATCAGAAAATTGCCACGGACCCAATGGTGCAACTTCCGTGGCTCGATTCTGACAATTTCACAAAATTATTTTATTTTTAATTAATTATTATAGCTTAAATTTTGGGTTGTTACATTCTCTCCTGCTTAAAGGATTTCGTCCCCGAAATCTCCAAGGACAGAAGAATGAAATAAATATTTTCATTCAAATTCCACAACCACATATTCAACCATCATCCATTACATCCATTGTCCTTAAGCTTTCTAATGCAATTTATGATATATGTAATAGTGTAGTGTCAATGTCCCTAACTAATGCAAAAGATTAGGCGGTCTACTGATTCAGTCGACCTCATTTTTATGCAATCATGTCCATGCCATGTATCCAAATAAATGCAAATTTCCAAATGATAACTGATAGTTCTACATGCGTGCTACAATCATCATCCAAATGCAACAATCATATGCTAATCACTCATTATATCAACCATGGAAATAAAATAAAAATGCAAGTGCGCATACATCCATATGCATATGCTTTAGTGACCTAGTTAGGTCGATTTCTAAGAGTTAATAGTGCCTAGTGTGTGTATATGCATCCATTAGCCTCCACTAGCAAACACTTTCAACCACTAGCGTCCATCATACATAACATGTTCCAGTAACATGTTTACATTCAGTCCTACCATCCATAGGTTAAATTCTAAGATCTACCCTCTCAAAGGATACTAAAGGAAAGAACCTATTCAAAACTAAAGATGGAAATAGGAAATTCAAGATGTACTATCGAAGAGATGCGGATAAGAGGTATGTATTTTCTCCTCAGTCTCCCACGTAGATCCTCAATACTATCTCCCCACTGCACCTTAACCAAAGGGTCTTCCTTATTCCTAAGCTTCTTGATATCATGCCCAATGATCTTGGTAGGAATGCGACGAACCGATGCTTCTCTCTCCACTTCAACTTCCTCAAGTTGGCTAGGTTCCACTACCTTTGCTAAATCATGAAAGCAATTTCTCAAGTGTGAAACATGAAAAACATCATGAACTCCCACGAGCCTCTCCGGTAGCTTTAACCGATATGCCATCTTCCTTACCCTTTCCACAATGGGGAACAGTCCTGCGAATATGGGAGCAAGTTTCCCACTTGATCCAAACCTCACTACCTTTCTTAGCGAAGACACCTTAATGAAAACAAAATCTCCTTCCTCGAACCCAATATCCCTTCTCCGCTTATCTGCATAGGATTTCTATCTATCTTGGTCCGTCTTCATTCTTCTTCTGATCAAATCAATCTTTTCCGAAGTCTCTCTAACCATGTCGGAACCAAGTAGCAATCTTTCTGTAGATTCCAACCAACACTGTTGGGTACGTTTCTACCACCACCGAACCAACACGAGGAAGCAAGGGACGAGCCACCAAATCACCTCAAATCGGACCAACATCACCACCGAACCAACATCACCACCGAACCAACCAACCAACATCACCACCGAACCAACCAACCACCGAACCATCTCCTCTCCAAGCACTACCGGTCCAAACCCCGCTTCCATGCATAGCCGAACCAGAATGCTACCGAACCAGCTACCTCCATCCACTGCCGAAACAAGAGCAAAGGAGGACACGACCGGATCACCCATCACCGGACCAAGTGCTATCGGACCAAGACGTGTCAGGCCAGATCACATCAGCCCAGGCCCACCAGCAGCTATACACATCCAAGACCCTTACCCCCAGCCTCACTCTATAAATAGAGGGGCATGGGTACAACAATGGCAGACAAGTTTGAGAGCTTAAGCACGGATAGAACTTTCAAACAACTTTCTTTTACTGGTATCAAAGCTTTGTACTTGTAATCTAAACAAGAAAGGAGAAATAATATATAAAGTGGACGTAGGCACATTCTGGCTGAACCACTATAAATCCGCGTGTCTTTTACAATTTAGTCCCTGCTTTTTACATATTTGCATAAATCTCCCAAATCACTAAAAACAACATAAAATCAACTAAATCATACGACTTGGAGGTGTTTGCCCATTTTTTGTGCAAACATTTCTGGTGCTTTCGCTGAGAGCTGAACTCAGGGCTTCAGCTTCTTCCACTTTTCCTTCTTCCTAACAGTGTCATTCATTGCTTGGAAAACATGCCTCCTAAGCAGAAGAAAGATGTTAACAAAGGGAAAAACATCGCAACCAGCAGTCTTCCAGATCCAGTGGCCACAGACCAAGTAAATCGTCCCCTTCCAGCAGCAGTACCAGATGAAGGTCAGGCAAATCCGACAACCCCTGCCTCAGAACAGCCGGCAGCAATTACTAGGGCAGATCTAGACAGGGTTGTGGCTGAAGTGACTAACCGCTTCACATCCCAGCAGGAAGCTTTGGTGGACCATCTCATGTCACGCTTAAGGGATGCTGAAGAGTCCAACCGCAACACTGAATCATGGGGTGAGTCCCAGTCTGGAGGATCTCGGAGACAGCAAAGATTTTCCTTCTTCGAAGGAGCTAACGACAGAAGCGGCCATGGTAGGAGCCGAGACCGAGCACAGCCCGAAGTTAGGCCTGAGGAGACGCTTGGAACCGAACCCAACGGTGGAGGTACCGGGCGGAGGTTAACTGTAGCTGAGCCTGTCATACTGCCTAACCACGGAAACGCCAGTGAACACGGCCGAGCTAGAGTCCAGCCCGAAGTTGGACCCAAGGAAGTGCTTAGATCAGAACCCAGCAGGGGAAGATCGAGGCAAGGGCCAGCTGTAGCTGATCCTAGCATGCTCCCAGAAGACCAAGACAGCCACTGGAAAATATCAGGAATGATAGACGATACCATCCCTACAGGTCATCCGGACGGAATCAGTCCCACAGAGCAGAACCGAACTCATTCCTATCTGCTCCAAATTCTGATGAAAGGATGGCACGCTTGTTCAGAGAGTGCGTCCAACGGGATCAAAGAGATCGAGGGATAGGCGCTAGGGTAACTAGCCCCTTCGCCCGCAATATCGAAATTGCCATCACCCCCTGAGAATGGAAAATGCCAACAATGGAACCTTACAAAGGAACCTCCGACCCCGTTGTACACTTACAGAGATACACACAGCCTATGCTCATGAGTGGAGCAACAGAGGGAGTACTGTGCAAATGCTTTCCACTATTCTTGGAAGATCTAGCTACCTCCTGGTTCTGTCATTTACCCTAAGGATCCATCAGCTCGTGGGAAATGTTGAAAGAAAAGTTTATCAGCCAGTTCCGCATTCATGTGGAACAACCCAAAGACGCTTATTCCTTATCCAGTATCAAACAGAAACCCGGAGAGAAGCTGCAGCAATACCTAACCCGATTCAATGCCGCAGCGGCCACAGTCCAAGATGCCGATGAGAAGCTTATCCTAATGGCCCTTTGTAGTGGTGTGCATCCGGATACTAAATTTGCTAGAAGATTGACAAAAGAAAAACCAGCTACTTTATCCGATTCTTTCCATGAAGCCGGGAAATATATGAGGCTTGAAGATGTTGCCACTGAGGGGCAGTCAGGGCAACAAAATAAGGCATCTCACGGCAACACGCCCGCTGCAGTGAAGGACGTTCGACGAAATGATTCTAGAGACAATGCTGGGGGCAAGAAGGGAGAAAAGCGCCTATATTGGCCAGGACCGAGATTCGACACTTACACTCCTTTGAATGAAACCATTGAAAACATCTTCCTTGCCACCCAAGATGAAGTTAGATACAAACGCCCACCATATAAGAAGGAATCAGATAACGCACAAAAATCTGGAAAGTTCTGCCGCTTCCACGAATCTCATGGGCATGACACCAATGAATGTCATCATCTCCGGGACTTGATTGAAGAACACATAAGAAGGAAGAGACTGGAACGCTATGTAAAAGGTCAGAACAGGACTCCAGCTCTTGCCAATGAGAACCCAAGGCTACCCTCACCAGAGATAGGCAGAGGAAATCGCAACACTAGCAGCTCCAGTCAATAGAAGATAGTGGTCCATACCATCTCGGGAGGACCGCACATCGCCGACAGAAGCTGGGCAGAAATGGAAAGATATGGAAAGTCGCTTAGAAACAATAGAGACTGTGTTAATTCTGTTATAGAAGAACGCCACCCGAAGCGGAAAGAGAGTGATGACATCACATTCAGTAGGCGTGACCTAGAGGAAAGGCAGTACCCTCACATGGATCCCATGGTTATCTCTGCCCGGCTCGGTCCAGCCGAAGTTTTCCGAATTCTAGTAGACACTGGAAGCTCAGTAAATATCTTATTCAAGCATGCATTCGACAAAATGAAACTATCAATAAAGGACGTTTCTTCCTGCAATAAACCACTACACAGTTTCACTGGAGATGCGAAGATGCCCCTCGGGCAACTGGACCTCTTTGTTGAAATTGGAAGTCATCCCCGCTCCGTTGTGCGGAAACAGACATTTTTGCTGATAGAAAACCACTCGGCCTACAACGCCTTCTTAGGAAGGCCAGCCTTGTCTGACTTCCAAATTGTCCTGGCCCCATGGTGCCTAAAGATGAAATTTCCAACGGATAATGGAGTAGGGGAAGTAGAAGGAGACCAGGACGTTGCTCGAGACTGCTATGTAACTGAACTTCGCAACAACCACAGGAAGGATAAAGGGAAGGGTGTAGAGGTTGCCCTCTGCACAAAAAGTTTGGAAGCATAGCAACTAAAGAAAGCCCCTCCTCTTCGATATACCAGCGACCCTTTCAATGAATTAGACCCTAGGGACAAAGAGGAGGAGGCCACCGCTGAGCCTACAGAGGCAATGGAATTTGTATCTGTAGACAAACATGACTCGAGTAGACTATTGAAAATCGGGTCCCAACTAAAAGCAGAGTTGAAGGAACAACTCATTGACTTTCTCTGCCACAACTTGGATGTATTTGCATGGTCACATTCTGACATGACCGGAATCTCCCCTGACATAGTATGCCACGTACTAAACATTGATCCTACCAAGGCGCCCGTAAAACAAAGAAAGAGAAGCATGGGGGTAGAACGATCAGCAGCCCTCGATGAAGAAGTAAGGAATCTACTTGCCAATGACTTCATACGAGAAGCCATCTACCCAGAGTGGATCGCCAACCCGGTGCTGGTAAAGAAGGCTAATGGGAAGTGGAGAACATGCATTGACTTCTCCAACTTAAATGACGCCTGCCCAAAGGATTGCTTCCCACTTCCCCGAATCAATCAGCTTGTGGACAGCACAGCCGGGCACGAACTCTTATCTTTTATGGATGCATACTCAGGATATAACCAAATTCCTATGCATGCTCCCGATCAAGACCACACTAGTTTCATCACTGACCGGGGATTGTACTACTACAAGGTAATGCCTTTCGGACTTAAAAACGCAGGAGCCACCTACCAACGCCTCGTCAACAAGATGTTTGCAGGGCTAATAGGACAAACTATGGAAGTGTATGTGGATGACATTCTGGTAAAGTCAAGGAAAGCCGACGATCACGTAAACCACCTGGGCGAGATGTTTCGAGTACTTCGCCAATATGGAATGAAACTTAATCCTCTAAAATGCTCCTTCGGAGTATCATCAAGAAAATTATTGGGATTCATCATCCATGCTAGAGGGATTGAAGCAAACCCTGAACAAGTCTGAGCTCTAAGAGATATCAAGATACCTTCCACTCGAAAGGAAATGCAAAGTCTGAATGGGAAAGTGGCCGCCCTAAGCCAATTCATCTCCAAAGCAACGGACAAGTGCGTCCCCTTCTTCGAAGCTCTAAAGAAAGACAAAGGAAAGTTCGAATGGACTGACAGATGCTTATCAGCTTTCCTTAACTTAATCGAACACCTCCAGAAACCGCCGGTACTCTCGACTCCAAACGAAGGCGAAGAGTTATACCTATACCTTGCTGTATCATCTCATGCTCTAAGCGCTGCTTTGGTAAGAGAAGACAACCGCACGCAGCGGCCAGTATACTTTGTAAGTAAGAGGTTTACAGGGGCAAAAGTCAAATATCCTAAACTTGAGAAGCTAGCATACTGTCTACTAATTGCATCACGAAAACTGTGACACTATTTTCAATCCCATTCCATCAGAGTTCTGACCAATCAACCGCTGAGGCAGGTACTCCATCGTCCCGACACTTCTGGGCGACTACTTAAATGGTGCATTGAAATAAGTCAATATGATATTACCTACCATCCTCGCACTGCCATCAAGGGGCAAGCCATGGCTGATTTCATTGCCGAATTCACTACCAACGAAGGTAAGGGGCAATCAGAAATAGCAGAAGACATCAAGTGGAACCTCTTTGTGGATGGTGCATCAAACGAACAAGGCTCGGGGGCAGGTGTGGTAATAATCACTCCCAGGGGAAATAAACTGCACTATGCTATAAGGTTGGAATTCGCTGCCACCAACAACGATGCAGAGTATGAAGCGGTGATAGCTGGATTAGAACTTGCCTTAGAAATCGGAGCCAATTCTTTGTGTCTTCATAGCGATTCTCAACTTATTGTTAATCAAATACTAGGAGAATTCCAGGCTCGAGAAGAACGACTCATAGCATATTTAAAGAAGACCAAGTTACTTCTCAGTCGATTGGACCACTACTTAGTCAAACACATCCCTCGGGAAGAGAACCAAGAGGCCGACGAATTGGCGAAGCAAGCTAGCATGAGAGACGGCGCTATTTCCGGAGCAGTAGCCATCTCAAAACAACTGACCCCAAGTTTTGAGCAAGTGAATCTGATAGCTGCAACCGAAGAAGCAACTTGGATGACTCCCATCCGAGACTACTTACAAAGTGGCACACTACCCAACGGGCGTAACGAAGTCAGGAAAATCTTGAGGAAAACTTCCTGCTACACAATACAAGAGGGCACCCTCTATCGGCGCGGCTTCTCTAACCCCTTATTAAGGTGTGTCGCTGGAAGGGAAGCCAAGGAAATCTTATCCAACATTCATCAAGGAAGCTGCGGAGATGACACCGGAGGGCAGACTTTGGCCAAAAAGATACTCCGGTATGGATATTTCTGGCCCACCTTAAGCAAGGACGCCTTAGATTTCGTCAGAAAATGTGACAGATGCCAAAAGTTTGCTAAGATTCCACGGCTACCAACAACTGAGATTACTCAAATGACCAGCCCTTGGCTCTTTGTAGTATGGGGAATTGACTTGATTGGCGAGCTGCCAATGGGCCGAGGCGGGGCCAAATATGCTATAGTGGCAGTCGACTATTTCACCAAATGGGTGAAAGCAGAACCGCTAAATAAAGTATCATCAGCAAAAGTTATTAACTTCTTGATCAAAAATGTTCTATGCAGGTACGGAGTCCCATTCAAAATTATATCGGACAATGGACTTCAGTTTGACAGCGAGGAGTTTGCCAACTGGTGCCAAGAGCACGGAATTCACAAGAGCTTCTCATCCGTAGCTTATCCCTAGGCAAACGGACAAGTCGAAGCCGTCAACAAAATTCTGAAAACTCTAATAAAAAAGAAACTCGAAAAGTCAAAGGGCGCTTGGGTGGATGAACTCCCTACGGCACTGTGGGCCTATCGCACATCTTTCAGAACATCAACGGGGCATACTCCTTTCTCTTTGGCATACGGATTGGAGGCTATGCTCCCAGTTGAAACCATCGTGCCTTCCCACCGTAGGATCCACTATAACCCAGAAGAGAACGAAGAACTCCTTCACATGTCTTTGGATCTAATTGAGGAGAGAAGAAATGATGCAGCCCTCAAAACAGCAGCCCACAAGCAAAAAGTGGCAGCACAATACAACTCCAAATTCAAGCATCGTACCTTACAAGAAGGAGATCTTGTCCTCAAGCAAATCTTCCCTCGCCCCAGAGCACTAGATCCAATCTGGGATGGACCATATGTAATTCATAAAGATCTCCACAATGGAGCTTATATTTTGTCAACAGTGGACGGAGAGGTGTTCCAGAGGGCATGGAACATCCAACACCTTCGTCGATACTTTTCTTAACTTGTACTGCCCATATGAAGTGAATTAACAAAGAGAATCAGTGGACGTAGGCATTTTCATGCCGAACCACTTTAAAAACCTTGTCTCTTTTTTAACTTGTTCCTTTATATTCTGGCTGCTTGTTAACTTTATCCTTTTCTGTTGAACAAAATCCTGTGCATATAGCATTTCCATTCAAGGCGCTCCACAGCGCGACTTCTCCTGGAAAAGACCTAACAGGTACTATATGAATCTATGCCCTTGCCAATGAGACACTTTTGCTCCGGCATCCCTCTGCTGCGGGTTAACTCATTGCTCGCGATGGCCCTCAAAGCCAACTGTAATGAGCCGATTATAAGCCACCAAGAAGGACGACTATAGCCAGGGGCAGCTCATTACGGCGTTCGGCTCGCCGGCAACTATGAACCTACTTTAAGCCCCAACATAAGGTGTGGCCAGCCAGGGGTAGTTCACGGTTGACGATCGGCACCCACGCTAGCCGGCCAGTAAATCGAATAATACCCACGATTACAGACCATAATGGCCCGAGTAGTTACTGTGCGCGATCTCGGCTCCGATGTGTCTTAAGTACGGCTGTGGTAAAAAAGATTAACTCCCCGCAGAGGCGTAAGATGGGTGAAAAATGTCTCCAAGACCCACAGCTAGGGAAAGTGACTACAAAGCCCGTTTTCCACGAACTTAAGCACATCGAAGGCCTTTCGTGATTGGAAGTTTTACTATTTCGCGTATTTCAATTTTATTTAAGAAACTTTTCTCCTATCCTCTGTAACAATCCCTGAAGTACAGGACACAGAATAAGAGACATTCGCTAATGGAAGCGGATACTCACAGCAAGACACTGGACCGCATTCCATACTTAGTCATACAAGACATTCAAAGCTGCCATCTACAAGTAAAATATGAAGGGCGGTATTTTCTTCTTTCATGTATAAACACGTGGCTATAATTTATTCATACATCACACCAACATTGCAAGACATGAAATTATGTTTTAAGCAAGAACTTGACATCAAACACAATTGAATTACAAGCATACGCATAGCTATATTTCTCAGACGACATGTCAAAATAGCAAAAACATTCAAAAACGACAGAATCAGCTTAAGTTAAATTACACGTCAAGAATAATGTTGTTTATTACAAGTAGCATAATTACAACCTAAAAGTTACGTTACTGTTTTGAGACTAACATATACAACAATGTCAAGTCCACGAAAAGATATCCAGGTCAAATCAAGGAGTCGGCTGCGTTGGAGTTTTGTCCTTGTCCTGTTGCCCACCTGTCCGGTCAAAGAAAGAATTCATTAGTGATAAGCAACCAAGTTAACGGAAAGACTGGAAAGGAAGACTTACCGGCACCTGCTTCCTGACCATCCTGGTCATCATCCTCTACTTGCACACCTGCCTCCTCAGCAGCAAGCAGCCCCATACTCTCCTTCACCGCCACCTTCTCCTCCTTGGTAAACTGGGCAGTGACCACATCCATTATGAAGACCGCACCACCCTCTTTATCCGCATCAGCCCTAGCCTCCTCTAGAGCCCGGAGATAAATCCTGGCCATAACTCGGGGGTAATCATCCATCCAGGATAAGTTACCCTGTTTCCAAGTACGGAAATACATATCCTGGAGCATCTCATCCATCATCCCCTCGTTTTCCTCAAGCTCCCTCATTCGGGCCTCAGAAGCACGCAGCTTAGCAACGGCAACATCCCTCTCCGATCGGTATCGTGAGCGGTCCGCCTGAAGGGATATCCTCATCGCCTCCATCTCCTCCTTCAACCTGGACTGAGCAAGCTCTGCGGCCTCGAGTCTACCCAACAATTCCCGTGCCCGCTCGAGGTCCGCTTGTCGAACGTCATCCACTGTCACAATGGCCATGTCAATCCGCTCCTTGCAGGCGTCCTCCATTTTTCGCAACTCTGCCCTACTGGCCTCTTCCATAGTCTTCTTCAGTTGCCTGGATGCGGCCTCGTGCTGAGAAATTTGAATGGCTTGATCGGCAAGCTGCTTAGCCTGGTCGGAGACCATTAACCGTAGCCGAATATTGGCACTCCCAATTTCCTCCCCGGCCTTGACTAGTCGGGCATGATGCCCCATCAATTTCCTGGTCTCCTCAGCAACCCGATCAATATTCGCCTTAGCTTCATCCCCCAGAGATACAACCCGGGTAGTAAGCAAGTCAAGGTCCAGGGACTTAGCTTCGTCAAGCATCCGTACCATAGGATTGCGAGGGAGAAGATGCTCACCAGTAACCTCATCGAAGGAGATGTCATGAGAGGCCGGGTCCAGGTCTAGATGACCCGCAAACGGATTGCGAACTAAGCCAGGGTGATCTATCAGAGTGATGGTTGGATTCTCAGACGGATGTGGGGAAGGTATAAACTCGGTGTCCTCCTCCGTAATATCGTGAATAGGCTGGAGTGGGGCCGGAGGACCAGAAAGAGATTCAAACGTTGATCGACTCCTCTTCCTCTTTTGTATATCTTCTTCAATAACTCCAAGAAGAGGACGATAGCCGACTACGTCTCCAGGACGGTTAGTAGGAGGCTTCGGCTTGGCGGAAGTTTTGAGGAGTTTGTATTGTTCAAGCCTGCGCCGAAGATCTGAGGTCTTGGTCGTTTTTCCCGCTCCTGGAATGAAAACCAAGTGTCACCAGCATGCATTGAGCCATCATTCAAGAATTAAAAAGAATAAAGAGAAATTCACGTTGAATCGCAGAAGTTGCCTCAGTAGAAGCACTCCCGGAAGATAAATCGGCGCCGGTCCCGACCTTATCAGCTTTCTTGGACTTCTCCGTTTCCTCCAACTCTTCGAAGGCTTGGTGGAGAGCGTCATCTGTCCACTCTTGAATCATGCCTGCCTGCCCGGGAGGCAAAGCCCTGGTGCCATCACCGCCCTGTCCTTCGCCACCATCATCACCATGACGATCACCGTCACCCTCTCTACCACTTCTGCTCTCCGCCTCACCTCCTTCGTCCTCACCTTTTTCCCCCTCCACTTTTTCCTCCTCCTGAACATCCGGATGTGTGCTGGGAGAGGGTCCATCGGACTTCTTGAGTTTCTTCCCCCCGGCAACTGGATGCATCGAGAAGGGTCTCCTTTTGCTGCTTTTCGCCGTGGCCCCTCCTGTAGCTTTGGCAGCTCTCTCCTCCGCCGTGTCTCTCTTCTTAACCACGGACTGATGTGGAAGGATCAGGTTGTGCTCCAGAAGTGTAGCATTCCTGATCAAGTAAGAAGCCGACCTATCCCTTCCCGTAATGGCCTCTATTTCCACTGCCGTCTGAACCAGGCGATCATTCTCCACGACCGCAAAGCCACCTGTCGCTAGCAAGGAATAAAAACACATGAGAAGAAGCATTGCAGTCAGAACAGAAATCATAAATAAACTTCGACTTACAGCCTGAGGTGAAGCGACGGATGGAAACAGAGTCATCCTTAACAAAAAAACATTCTTTCTTAAACATGCTGAACTTCGAATATAAGTCCAGGACTGGCTTGAAAGATACGGCTGATTCCAAGCTAATGTATGGAGACCCCTTCTTATAGCCTCTCAGATTGTACAAATACCGGATCTCCCGGTTGGAGGGAGGACGCCCGTATCTCCTCTGAAAAATGACAAATAGGCTCACTAGGATGGCGTAGGAGTTAGGCTGAAGCTGAAACGGAGCTACCTTCAAGTAGGTGATAAAACTGACTATCCAAGCATTGATCGGTGGAATGGCCCCACACATGCAATGGTACCGACTGTAGGCGAAATACCCTTCGGGGGGATTATATGGCATCACTCCCTCCCTCGGCAACAACATGCGCGCTCTGTCAATCCCAAAGGAGCGGGAGATAACATCAAGCTGCTCGCCTTTGAGAAAGCTTGGGAAACAATCAGGAGGTGAGTTCAGAAGCTCCCGAGGACCATATCCATCTACCAATGATCTCAGGGTGGGCCCATAACGTCCCGGTCCTGACTGGACTGGGGGCACGGCGGAAGGCTCTTCTCTGTCCTGGGATCTCTTCTTTTTCTGATCGGGTTTCCACTTTGTGAGACATTTATCTGCAAACATAGAAAAGCACGTTGTTAAAACGAAGGATGTAGAAATATAAAACAAGCAAGTTTTTCAGGTTCATTCGGTATCAAGTTCATTCGGTATCAAAACCATTCGGTATCAAAACCATTCGGTATCAAATCCATTCGGTGTCAAGTCCATTCGGTATCAAGTCCATTCGGTATCAAATTCCTTCCGTATCAAGTCCATTCGGTATTAAGTTCATTCGGTAAAATAAAGGACTTTAAGAAGTCATTCGGCAGAAGAGAACTTGCCTGGTCCGGCAGCTAAGATTGGTTTGGCACGTATTGATTCGACAGTTCAGAAATTGATTCAGCTATCTCGGTCGGTAAGGAAAAACGAAGGCCTGGGGCTCCTACTTATAGAGGAAAGTTGGATTGCCGGACCAGCCGGTTCGGTTGTCGGGCCGAATATGGTTATTTAAAACGAAACAAAGCACGACATATGTTAACATATGCCCTACTTTGGGGGGTAAATGTTGGGTACGTTTCTACCACCACCGAACCAACACGAGGAACCAAGGGACGAGCCACCAAATCACCTCAAACCGGACCAACATCACCACCGAACCAACATCACCACCGAACCAACCAACCAACATCACCACCGAACCAACCAACCAACTACCGAACCATCTCCTCTCCACGTCCCCACCGAACCAACCAACCACCGAACCATCTCCTCTCCAAGCACTACCGGTCCAAACCCCGCTTCCATGCATAGCCGAACTAGAATGCTACCGAACCAGCTACCTCCATCCACTGCCGAAACAAGAGCAAAGGAGGACACGACCGGATCACCCATCACCGGACCAAGTGCTACCAGACCAAGACGTGCCAGGCCAGATCACATCAGCCCAGGCCCACCAGCAGCTATACACATCCAAGACCCCTACCCCCAGCCTCACTCTATAAATAGAGGGGCAGGGGTACAACAATGGCAGACAAGTTTGAGAGCTTAAGCACGGATAGAACTTTCAAACAACTTTCTTTTACTGGTATCAAAGCTTTGTACTTGTAATCTGAACAAGAAAGGAGAAATAATATATAAAGTGGACGTAGGCACATTCTGGCTGAACCACTATAAATCCGCGTGTCTTTTACAATTTAGTCCCTGCTTTTTACATATTTGCATAAATCTCCCAAATCACTAAAAACAACATAAAATCAACTAAATCATACGACTTGAGGTGTTTGCCCATTTTTTGTGCAAACAAACACGAAGGCGACTTGCAAGGTCTTCCATAAAGGGCTTCAAAAGGAGCCATCCCAATGCTAGCCTGAAAACTATTGTTATAAGCAAATTCCACTAAAGGAAGGTGCTCCTCCCAAGTTCCTCCAAAATCAAGAATGCACATCCTCAACAAATACTCAAGAACTCTATTAACTCTCTCCGTTTGGCCATCTGTTTGAGGGTGATAGGCCATACTCAATCTAATCTATGTCAAGCTTCTCCAAAACTCGCTAGTAAGGATAGGGTCTCTGTCGCTCACTATGCTAGAGGGAACTCCATGAAGTCGGACTATCTCACGAACGTATAAGGATGCCAAATAAGGAGTTGTCCTCTTACTCTTGACCGGAATGAAGTGGGTGCTCTTAGTCAAACGATCTACAATCACCCAAATACTGGTATTCCCCTTCCTAGATCGGGGTAAACCATCTATGTAGTCCATCAAAACACTATCCTACTTCCATTCGAGTACATCCAATGGTTGAAGCAATCCGCCAGGTTTCTGCTGCTCCGCCTTAACCCTTTGGCACACAAGACACTTAGCTACAAACTCTGCTACATCCTTCTTCATGCCACTCCAATAAAACACTCTCTTCATGTCCTTATACATCTTATCTCCACCCGGATGAATAGTCATCCGAGAATGGCGTGCCTCTACTAGAACTGCTCTCATCAAATCACCAGTACGGGGGACACAAAGTCTTCCATCTCTCCTTAGCCACCCTTTACTATCGATGGAATAACATTGGAGATGCGTAGAGACCTCTTCTCTACTAATCCTATCCAGAATATTCACATGCTCTGAATTCTCTTGCTGCCTTGAGCCAATCTAATCTATGAAGGTAGGCTTAACCTCAAGTGCTGAAATCTTGGCAAAATCTCTGATAAACTTCCTATAATAACCAGCCAAACCTAGAAAGTTTCTAACTCTGGTAGCGTTCTTAGGGACCTTCCAATCCTGTACTACTACTATCTTAGCGGGATCCACAACTAAACCCTCTCTTGAGACTACATACCCCAAGAAATGCACCTCCTCATGCCAAAAGTGACACTTCGAGAATTTTGCCTTCAACTGATGAACACAAAGTGTGCGAAGAACCTTATCAAGATGAATAACATGCTCTTCCATACTCTTGGAAAACACCAGAATGTCGTCCACAAACACTACAACAAACTTATTTAGGACATCTCGAAAAACACGGCTCATCAGATCTACAAAATAGGCTAGGGCATTGGTCAGCCCAAACGGCATAACCAACCAATCAAAGAATCCACCGGGTGTCCTAAATGTTGTCTAATCGATGCTATCGTCAGCGACCCTAAGCTAATGAAATCCAGTGGCTAAGTCAAGCTGAGAAAATACTAAAGAGCCAACCAACTGATCGAAAAGATAGTCTATCCTAGGAAGTGGGTAACGGTTCTTCTTTGTGAGCTTATTCAACTCTCTATAGTCTACGCAAAGTCAAAGAGAACAATCCACCTTTGTAGCAAAGACGACTGGCGCTCCCCACTCAGATATGCTCCGTCTGATGAAGCCTTTCTCTAGTAGCTCACCAATCTGCTTACTTAACTCCTTCCTCTCCCTAGGAGCCATATGTATCACTGACAATGTCACTGGCTTAGCATTGTCATTCAGATAGATCCTAAAGTCGTTCTCTTTCTTAGGTGGTAGTCCCCTAACCTCCTCAAAAACGTATGGAAATCTCTAACAACTAGAACTGAATCTAACTCTCCAAGTGATGAATCAAGGGAATAATGGAAGCTCAACATGACTGGCCGCTGTGGGTCGCAAGAAAACTCGAGAGTCTGTCCGCTACATGTCTCTAGTCTAACGACTATCGCAGTCTTATCGCACCATAAGTGTATAACTAGTCCATCCCCAAAATCTCCCCATATCCCGAAAATCCCAGTACATAGGCGTCACAATCAAACTCTACACCTAGTATAAAAATATTCAAACCCCTACAAATCATGGATAAATGTGTAGATCCTCTTATGGTGTTTGAAACAATTATAGGGTCTACAACTAGAGAAATATCTAAGTGCAAACAATCAACCAAGGAACTAGAAATGAAAGAATGCGATGCCCCGGAGTAAAAAAGAGTTCGAATAGGAAAATCTGAAATAAAGATCAAATTTTCTACAGAGACTCTCCTACCTCGGTCCGGTCCACTACTAGAAGGTGCTGCATCCAAAGCCTGTACAATTCACCGTAGGTGCACCTGCGCTCTACCCTGTCTTCTGCGAACAAGCTCTACTATGATGTCCAGGCTGCCCACAGTTGTAACACCTCCCCTTCATCATGTCTGTATCCTTCTTACAGTCCTTTGTGAAATGCCCAACCAATTCACAGTTATGACATTTCTAGCCCTTCTTGATCTGTCCCTTCTAAGGTCCTCCTCCTTTCTTCTTGTCTTTATCCTTCTTATTCTTCCACCACTGCTTCTTAGAGTTTTCTGATTTAGGAACCTCCTTAACCTCTTCTTTCTTAGCAACATCTGATATGAGAGCCATTTCCATAAGTGATTCATACGTTGCTCCCATAGGTACATGTGTCAATGCCAACCCTTGGAGGGGCTGGTTCAAACCCTTAGCAAACTTGGTGGCCTTCTTATGCGGTGTATTAACAAGCTCCATCCCGAACCACGATAACTCATTAAACTGATTTATATACTCTTTCACCGAAAGACTCCCCTGCTTCAAACTAATGAACTTCTCCAACTGCATGCTTTCCTCGGCTTGTGACAAGAACTTTCTCCCAAACCTTTCCCAAAATCCAAACCAACCAATGTCTCTACCCCCCATTTCTACAATCTCCGACAAGTAAGAAGCCTCTCCCTTCAGCTGCCAAGATGCAACCTGAACTCTCTGTCGGTCCTCCAATCCTAACAGCCCAAATATCAGCTCCGTATTCCTCAACCAAGTTCGTGCCTCTACGAAATCCTCCATGCCAAAAAACGTCTTGCCTCCTAGAACTAGCGAAGTCCTTACATAGCTTAGAAAAATTGGCTGCTGCAGGTGGATTAACGGGACCTCCACCTGCCGGTGCTGCATTGGGCGCTTGCCCTTGCACCTCTGGTGCCGTAGCTTGGAGGTATCTACGGAACCAGCCAAGGACTTGGACACCTTCTGGAAGATTTGGGGCGTCCGCTATACTATGCAAAGAATCGAAAGAAGGTTGAACTAGACATTGAGGGGATTTTTTTATAAAAACTCTTTTATACTTGAAAACTATTTCTATAATAAGAGTTTCTTTCTAAAAAATACTTTCAATTTGAAGATATGTTACCTTTTAAAAATACTTTACTTTTAAAACAAGTTTTTAGGAATCCTGTAACCTTAGGCTCTGATACCAAGTGAAACACCCCCACACCCCTTAATATTCCCAAAAAGGGCACACCAAGGGATGTAGCGTGTTATTGGTATAGCAAAAGCATCACATAGACTAAGATTCACAAGACAAATAAGTAAAAACAGCAGAAACATTTAAATAATAACTTATCATTCAAAATTAAACTTCATCTCAAAATAAATCATAAAAATATAACATATCTCAAAAACACAAAATGTTTCATGTCTTATGAAAATACATCCCAGTCTCATTAAATCAAAGTGTAAAGATAACAATAATAATCATAAAAATAATCCCTCTCACAAGTGCCAATCCATCATAAGCCAAATGAAAAGATGAAAAGATGAAAAGTAGAAGAATACATTTGAAAATGAGAAAACTTCGGGAATGAATCTCCAAGCAACCTGAATAACCTATCCTCAACTCTGCTGGTCTATTGGGGAAAGAGGGAAAGATAGAGGAGTGGGTTAGACAATAAGTCTGGTGAGTGAAAGTAATTACTAGCATTTCTAAGCAAGATAAAGATAATAGACTAAGCAATAGTTCTAGCTTGAAAGAAAATACAGAAAAGATAAAACTCATATAAAATACGTTTCTTAGTCGAATAAAAATTGGATTATCGGGTCTTCGGCTCGTACCTGGACAAAATGGCGTCCATGTAAAAGTGCGGGTCGACCCGACACCTTTGGGGGTTGACCAATAGGTCGAACTGACCCAAATGAGGGTCGACCTATGGATACGTATATTATTATTATTATTCGCTTTTTTTTGTTTATTTAATTTTGATTTCTTGTTTCTCTCGTAACTTCTCCATACTAGCTCGGATTTTGACAAGTTATATATGGAAATGGATCAAAAAATTGCCACAAACCCAATGGTACAACTTCCGTGGCTCGATTCTGACAATTTTACAAACTTATTTTATTGTTTAATTAATTTGTTAATTAATTATTATAGCTCAAATTTTGGGTTGTTATAGTTCTGGCATGATGAGTAGAATTTTTGGATAAATTTATTGCACTTGTATTATCACAATAAATTGGTGATTTTGAAATATTTAATCCAAAATCCTTTAGGGTCTATTGCAAATAGATAACTTGAGAACAAGCCAAAGCAGCAGAAATATATTCCGCTTCAGTTGTTGATAGTGAGACAGTATTTTGCTTTTCACTAAACCAGGAAACCAGAGAATGTCCTAAAAAGTGACAAGTTCCACTTGTACTTTTTCGGTCTGATTTACAACCAGCATATTCAGCATCACAATATGAGATTAAATCAAATGAACCATTTTTAGGGTAAAATAGGCCATAGTTTAAAGTGTGTTTAACATATCTTAGGATATGTTTAACAGCTTTTAAATGGGTTTCTTTGGGTTGAGATTGGCATCTTGCACAGAGACAAACACTATGCATGATATCAGGCCTACTCATAGTTATATAGAGTAGCGATCCAATCATTCCCTTGTATAGTTTTTGATTAACACCTTTTAGCATGTCTTCTTTATTCAAGGCTTTATTGGTTGCCATAGGAATTGGTTTTCTACTCGTAGTGGTCATTCCAAACTTACTAACTAGATCCCTAGCATAATTTTCTTGACTAATGAAAATACCACTATCTAATTGTTTTATTTGCAATCCTAAAAAGAAAGTAAGATCACTCATATGACTCATCTCAAACTCTTTTGTCATTATTTCAGAAAACTCTTTATTCATTTCATTGTTTGTTGATCCAAAAATGATAACATTTACATAAATCTGTACTAATTGGATATCATTTTTGTTTCTTTTAATAAAAAGAGTATTATATACTCTACCAATTTCAAAATTTGATTGTAATAGGTAAGATCTTAGTCTGTCATACTAGGCTCTAGGAGCTAGTTTCAGACCGTATAAAGCTTTCTTTAATTTGTAAACATGATTTGGAAACTTTTCTTCTTCAAAAAGTGGAGGTTGTTCAACATAAACATCCTCTTTAACAAAACCATTAAAAAGGCACTTTTGACATCCATTTGAAATAATTTGAAATTGTTGTGGTTTGCGAAAGCAAGTAGAATTCTATTCACTTCTAATCTTGCTACGGGTGCAAAGGTTTCATCAAAGTCTATTCCTTCTTCTTGATAATAACCTTGCGTGACTAACCGAGGTTTATTTCTAACGGCCTCACCTTGTTCATTCATTTTATTTTTATAAACCCATTTAGTTCCTATTATAGTTTTGTCCTCGGGTCTAGGAACAAGTACCCATACATCATTTCTGGTAAATTGATTCAGTTCTTCTTGCATAGCAAGAATAGATGAATCATGATGATGCTTCTTTTGGATTTTTGGGTTCAATAGTTGATATAAAAGCTACATTACTCATCTTGTTTAGTTGATTTCTAGTTCTAACAACAAATTCAATATTTTCTAGTATATTTTTTATAGGATGATCTTTTAAAAGTTTGATCCTTTTATTAGGATGAACAGTTTCATAATTTGTTTCATTTGATTCATTATTTAAAGTAACAAAATCACCTTCATCATTTATTTGAACAAAATCTTTGAAATTTTCCTCAAAAGATACATGCACTGTTTCTTCAATGGTGTTAGTTTTTAAATTGAAAACTCTATATGCTTTACTTCTATTAGAATATCCGATAAAGATTCCTTTGTTGGATTTAGGATCAAATTTATCCAAATTGTCCTTTGTAATTAGAATAAAGCATTTACTTTCAAAAAAAATTTAAATAAGATACCTTTGGTTTCTTATTGAAACGAAGTTCATATGGTGTTTTATTGGTTAGAGGTCTAATTAAAATCCAATTCAAAATGTAACAAGCTGTAGCGACTTCTTTAGCCCAAAAATTCCTTAGTAATTTACTATCAGAAAGCATAGTTCTTGCACACTCTTGAATCGTCCTATTTTTACGCTCTACCACTCTGTTTTGTTGTGGAGTTCTTGGAAAAGAAAAATTATGAGTTATTCCTTTTTTATTACATAAATTCTCAAAATTTTCATTTTTAAATTCTCCACCGTGATCACTACGAATAGTTTTGATTTTTAAAGTTGATTTTGAATTATTTTTGCAAAAGTTTTAAATAAATCAAAAGCATCACTTTTATGTTTCAAAAAAATTTCCATGTAAATCTACAATAATCATCCACAATTACAAAAACATATTTACTGTGATTTATTGACTGAATTTGAGATGGACCAAAATGATCTAAATGAAGTAACTCAAGAGGTTTTGAAGTTGAAATCATATCTTTCAATTTGAATGAACTCTTCCTAAGTTTTCCTAATTGACAAGCATCACATATACTATCTACTTTAAAATCTATTTTAGGAAGACCTCTTACTAAATCAAGTTTTGAAAGTCTAGATAAGAGTTTGAAATTCCAATGCCCAAATCTTTTATGCCAAATCAAAGGGTCACTTGTATTAGCCAAAAGACATAGGTTATCATTTGATATTTTCATACTGAGAATATAAATATTTTTCTTCCTAATTCCTTCAAAGATAATATTTGATTTATTATCTTCGATGTGACACTTATCCTTTTCAAATTTAATTTTGTATCCCTTGTCACATACTTGACTTATGCTAAGTAAGTTGTGTTTTAGATTCCTAACTAACAGAACATCAGAAATAGTAGGAGTTTTAGAGTTACCGACATTGCTGATGCCAATCACATATCCTTTTGAATTGTCTCCAAAGTCGACCAGTCCTCCATCTTTATAAATTATGTCTATCTCCAGATTACCGGTCATGGGTCTTGAACATCCACTATCAAGTATCCATTTGTTTTTCTTGAAACGCACCATTTGTCCATTGAGTGTTGATTCTTCAAAAGCCATATAACACATCTGTTCCTGCACAACACACCAATTCGGTAGATAACTTGATTTTATATAATAACAATATGCAGACTTATGAGACAATGACGATTTGGACAGTTTTGAACTAGTGTTAACAGAATCTCCAAAAAATGCCATTTTAAACTTTTTCAAAATTCAGATTATGATCACTTTGAAAACCGATGCTCTGATACCAAATGTAGGAAATGCGGATTGCGGATTACGGATCTTAAGGCAGAATTAACACTCGAGGGGGGTGAATAGTGTTTAATTAATTTTATGAATCTTTTTGAAATCTTTTCAAATTAAACCCAAACAGATGTAATTCACAAACACAGAGACAATCATAGAACCAAACACAGATGCAAATAGTAAATAAAGCAGTAAAGGAAAGAACACGCCGGAATTTTATACTGGTTCGGAGTTACCCTACATTCAGTCCCACATAATTTCTTGTGCGGATTTCTTTTCAAATATGATATCGATATTACAACCTCGATTTCAAGGCCACGAGATACACCCTCTTGTGTCCGAGTCTAGGGCAAACTCTCTTGATTTAACAAGGCTACAAGATCTTCTAATTGATTTACAGGCTACAATCACACCCAATTGATGCGGGCTACAATCACACCGTTTCCAATCACATTTTGATAGAGAGAGACTCGATGCACTTCGATCTTTCAATTTTTGATTACAAATGATCTTATAACTCTGAATAGCACTGAGATCTTTGAGAGAGAGAGGCAGAGAATCAAACTAGAGACGATCGAGTTTGATTCACTTAAGATTTTGGTAGAGTTTTGTTAAGAATGTTTGAAAATAAGAATGGAAGAGAAATAGGAGAGAAAACAAAGAAATCTTAAGTGAAAATTCATTGAAAACTACTGGTATATATAGGAGAATAACGGTCATGTCCATTCGTGAAAGGTTATGACGAGTAGACACTTCTTTTGAAAATTTGAATTTTAAAATCTACGGCTACCATGTCGACATGGGGAGTATAGGGATGTCGACATGCCTATGTTATTTTTGAAAATTGATTTTTCTTTAAAATGATTTCTATTCTAAAGCTTGTCAAAACAATTTCTAAACTTTGTAAACCATTTTGAATATAGTTTAAACTTATAAAAGAGTTATAGAAAGTAATCTTAAAATATATAATCTATAATATAAAAGTAATATTAAAAACTAAGTATAGACTTCTTTAAAATATTTTTTTTTTAGATTTAAACCTAAAATATTAAAATCAAGATAGTTTAAAAAACAAGAGATAATTTTGAAATTAATATGATTAAAAATAGTTTTTGAATTAAGGTTAAAATATTTAAATCGAGAGAGAGATGTCTTTATTAAAAAGACAGTTTTGAAATAAATCTAAAAATAAGTCATTTTGAAAATTTCGTGGATTCCATTCCACAGTTAAAATCCGAATAAAGATTTAAGTGCTATTATGAAGTTTTAATATAAATCTAGACTCTATTACTTATCTTGATATCTTGAACTCTTGATACTCATGAGTCTTTAGTCTTGATTTCTTCAATCTTGAATTCGCCAGTCTTGAATCTCTATACTGTACAGTCTTCATTCTCAGTACCTGCATATATATATATATATATCCTGCATATACATATATATCTAGACAAAGATATTAGTATTTATATTTTATAACAAGTCCTCAGGTTGTTGTCATCAAAACCATAATCTCAGGAACTAACACATCTAACTTCATCATCATCCTCTTTTTCTTCCTCTTCTTCCTCTTCTTCATTTGTAGCATTAGCTTTATTCTCTTCAATCACTATTGGATTTATTGGATTATCCAATAGATATTTCTGAAGATTTCGTAGAATCCGGCCTTGTTTCTCTTGTTCCTTCATCATTCTCAATTGAATGGCTTCCATTTCAGAGAGCATATTGAGAGTATGCTTCAGATCACTCTCAATCATGGTCACTTTGGCCAATGTAGAGGTTTGGGAAGGCCCGGGTGCGAGAATCGAATGAAAACGATGTGGATTCATGCCTTGGATGCTTAGAATTAGCAAGATCCATTAATTTATTTTTATTTGTGATTTCCAGAAAGGAGAATACTGTAAAATGGGTTTGTTTTTGAAATAAAGTGGTTACATATAACCATTTCAAGTTTTAAATTAAGGAGGGAAATTTGAAATCTGAAAATAACTACACATGTCGAATATAAGAAGTAGATATGTCAACATTTCTAGTGTATTTTTTATGATTTGTTTTTCTTTTTAATTTATATGTTATTATTTTTATATTTCTGAGAAAAACATATTCCTAATTCTCTTCATAGCTTAATAAACAGTGTTTGATTTAATGGTTTTGTTAATATATCAGCTCATTGATTTTAATATTTATAAATTTAAGTGAGATTATTCTTTTATTTACATTATCTCTTAGAAAGTGATGTCGTATATCTATATGTTCAGTTCTAGCATGATGAGTTGGATTTTTAGATAAATTAATCGCACTATTATTGTCGCAGTATATTGGTGATTTAGTGGACTTTAAACTAAAATCTTTAAATGTTTGTTGCATATAAATAACCTGAGAACAGGCTAACGCTGCTGAAATATATTCTGCTTCTATTGTGGACTGACATACAGAATTTTGCTTTTTGCTAAACCAGGAAATTAGAGAGTGTCCCTAAAGCAACAAGTTCCACTTGAACTTTTTCGGTCTGATTTGCAACCAACATAATCAGCATCACTATATGAAATTAAATCAAAGGAATCCTCTTTTTGGTAGAAAAGTCCATAGTCTACTGTGTTATTTACATATCTTAATATTCGTTTTATGGATTTTAAAAGGGTTTCTTTAGGTTGAGATTGATATCTTGCTTAGAGACAAACACTATGCATTATATCAGGTCTGCTTGTATTGATATAGAGTAAAGATCCTACCATACCTCTATAAAGTTCTTGATCTACATTCTTTGAGTTATCTTCTTTATTTAATTTTTCATTAGTTGCCATAGGAGTTCGTTTACCTTTGGTATTAGATATACCGATTTTATTAACTAATTCTTTGGCATATTTTTCTTGACTTATGAAAATTCCATTATTTAATTGTCTTGTTTGTAATCCTAAAAGGAATGTTAATTCTCCCATATGACCCATCTCAAATTCTTTTGTCATGATATCAGAAAATTCTTTGTTTAGTTGTTCATTTGTTGATTCAAAAATAAAATCATCTACATATTTGTATTAGTTGAATATCACTGTTATTTCTTTTAATAAATAGTATACTATCTACTTTCCCAATTTCAAAATTAGATTGTAATAAATATCATTTAAGTCTATCATAACATGCTCTAGGACTTGTTTTAAACCATATAGAGCTTTCTTTAATTTATAAACATCATTTGGAAACTTTTCATCTTTAAATAGAGGGTGTTGTTCTACATAAACATCTTCTTTAATAAAACCATTTAAAAAAGCACTTTTAACATCCATTTGAAATAATTTAAAATTTTTATGATTGGCAAAGTTAAGTAGGATTCTTATTGTTTCTAATCTAGCTACAGGTACAAAAGTTTCATCAAAATCTATGCTTTCTTCTTAACTATATCCTTGAGCTACTAAGTGAGCTTTATTTCTACGACATCTCCTTGTTCATTCAATTTATTTCTATATACCCATTTTGTTCCGATTATAGATTTATTTTTTGGTCTAGGAACAAGTTCCCAAACATCATTTCTAGTGAATTGATTCAGTTCTACTTGCATAGCAAGAATCCATTAATCATCTAATGATGCTTCTTTTGGATTTTAGGTTCATTAGTTGAGATGAATGCTACATTACTCATTTTATTTAATTGATTTCTTGTTCTTACTATTCATTTTATATTTCCTAGGATATTTTCTATAGGTTGATCTTTTAATATTTTGGGTTTCTTGTTTGGATAAATAATTTTAGTATTACAATTATTTGTTTCATTAATTGTGACTTCATCATTTCCATTTTCTTCATAACAAATGTTATTATTGATTTTATCATTTTCATCGAATGAAACATGTAATGTCTCTTCAATGGTGTTAGTTCTAGTATTGAAAACTCTATACTCTTTACTTCTGTTTGAATATTCAATAAAATTACCTTTTTCTGCTTTAGCATCAAATTTATCTAAATTTTCTTTAGTATTCATTGTAAACCATTCACTGCCAAAAACTTTGAAATATGATACTTTAGGCTTTTTATTATAAAATAATCCATATGGTGTTTTCTTAGTCAAAGGTCTTATTAGAATTCTATTTAATATATAACTTGCTGTAGCAAGTGCTTCAGCCTGAAAGTTTTTAGGTAAATTATTATCATTTAATAGTTATAGCGCACTCTTGAATCATTCTATTTTTACGTTCTATCATTCCATTTTGTTGAGGTGTTCTTGGAAATAAAAGATTATGTGTAATACCTTCCTTATTACGAAAAATTTCAGAATTTTCATTTTTGAATTCTCCACCATGTTCAGTCCGAATTGTTTTAATTTTATTTGACATCTGATTTTGAATTCTTTTAACAAAGGTTTAAACATTTCAAAAGCACCACTTTTAAGTTTTAGGAAAATCATCCACGTAAACATAGAAAAATCATCTACGATTATAAAGACATATCTATTATGATTTATAGATTGTATTTGCGAATGATCAAAAAGATCTAAATGAAAAAATTCAAAGGGTTGAGAGGTAGAAATCATATCTTTTGACTTAAAGGAATTTTTTCTAAGTTTTCCTAATTGATATGCATCACATAGATTGTTAACGTCAAAACTTATTTTAGGAAGACCCCTAACTAGATCATATTTGGCAATTTTAGATGGGTGTTTGAAATTCAAATGACCAAACCTTTTGTGCCAGATCCAATGGTCACTTAATTCAGCCAAAAGACATAAGTTATCATTTGACACTTTCATACTTAGTATATAGATATTTCTTTTTCTTATGCCTTCGAAGATAATGTTTGACTCATTATTTTCAATATGACATTTGTCTTTTTCAAATTTAATTTTAAAGTCCTTATCACATAATTGACTAATACTTAGCAGGTTATGTTTTAAATTCCTAACTAAAAAAATATTATAAATAGTAGAGTTTTAGAATTACGGACGTCGATGCCAATTACATATCCTTGAGGGTCGTCACCAAAATTGACTTATCCACCATCTTTGTAGACGATATCCTTCAAGATCTCCGAATTTCCATTCATGTGCCTTGAGCATCCACTATCCAATATCCATTTATCCGTTATGATTTATAAATTTGGATTATCAAGTATCTGTTCATCAAAAGTTATGTAACACATTTGTTCCTGCAATTTATACCTTTTCAAAAGATCGAGTAACTTTTCATAATGAATGGATGTAAATTTATGAAAAAATGTCATGTTGATTTTGCAAAATTACTTTTAAAAAATAGGGTTAAAATTATTATCAATAACTTTTTCCATTAAAACTTTTCAAAAATCAAATTACGAAATTTTGAAAACCTATGCTCTGATACCAAATGTTAGTTTGCGAAGGATGGATCTTAGGGTTAATTTAACACTAGAGGGGGGGGTAAATAGTGTTTACTGATTTTTGTGAATCTTTTTAAATTCTTTTAAGATTATAATTAAAAAATATTGAATTAACAATCACAGATGCAAACACTGATAGATAGAAATGTAGTAAAAGTAAAGAGTTGGAGAGATCAAACTAGGAATTTGTATACTGGTTCGGAGTTACCCTACATCCAGTCATGTACAATTTCTTGTACAGATTTCTTTTTAAATATCATAGTCAACACAATCTCGATTTCAAAGCTATGAGACACACCCTCCAGATTTTCCAAGCTCCGGATACACGCACTAGATTCGGACGGGACACCAGCACCCCAGTTGGATTCAAACGGGACACCAAGCACACCCACTTGATTTAGATGGGACATGGGCACACCCATTTGGATTTCAAGGACACCAAGCACACCCATGAGTATAAGAGTATGATTTGACAGAGTTTACAGACTCAATTTCTTGATCTTGAATAACATTGTTCCTATAAACTTCTTGAATATCACTTTGATCTTAATTTGAGTGAGAGAGGTCATATAGGAAATAGTGGAGAATCAAACCAATAGAGTTTGAATTTGATTCTGGTTGAATTCTAGAAGATTTTGAGTATAGTTACTTTTAGAAATCAAGAGAGTGAAAGAGGAGAGAAAATACAAGAAAATAGTTAACAAAAATTCGTTTGGAAAACCTCTATTTATAGAGAAACAACAATCATGTCCATTCGTCAAGAGATAAGATGAAAAGACACTTCCATTCAAATTTGAATTTTGAAATTCCTGACCTATATGTCGACATACATGATGGGGATATATCGACGTACCTTTTGTAATTTTGAAAAACTGCTAAATAAAAATTGTTTTGAAAATGTTAAGTTTTGTAAAATATTTTGATACTTTGCAAAATCATTTAAGCATAGTTTATACACATTTTAATCATAATATAACTTAAGAAAATTTTATAAAATTATTTTGAAATATTTTAATATATAAATTATTAAAATATAATATAGATAAAGTATAAGTGAATATATATTAAAATATAAGTTTTAATGAATGTCAACAATATACCTTTGAATACCATATCATTTAGAAAATATAAAACCAAAAACTATATCTAAATATAATAAATTAAAAGAATAGTAAAATATAAAATGCTTAAAAACTTAATTACTTAAAATATAATAAACTTGTTAATAAACATAAGTTTAAAAATCATTTGAAAACAATTTTGAAAATGTGTTTGAAAAATCATTTGAAAATAGGGATTCTTTGAAAATCATTTTTGAAAACCAGGATATTTGAAAATCATCTAAAATCAGAGAATAGATTTAAAAACCTTTTTGAAAAATGGAAGAGGGATCAAAGAAGTGCTACCAAGATTTTAACAAAATAATCTATGACTCTATAACTTATCTTGATATATTGAATCTTCAATACTCACGCATCTTCAATCTCTAACTCTTAAATCTCTATAATACCCTCTTGAATCTGCTTTTGACACTGTACAGTCTTCTTAATCAACACATGTCTAATATCATGAGCTATATACTATATATATCTTGATATAAGCATTACTATCTATATTTTATATAATGTCATATGGTTATTATCATCAAAACCAATGCCTAAGGTACTAACATTCTTAACCACTTCCAAAACATAGAATCCGTATACTAGTTTTGAAGTGATATTCGAGTAAAACACTTACCAAGCTCGGATTCTTCAAGACCAATCGATGAATTTTTTGATAACTCAATTCCGATTCTTTCAAAAGTAAGCGAAAGCCAGAGACGTTTTGTACCAATACTCCTCCTCGGTGGTTCTTATTGGTATAAAATCGTGAAGGCTTTTGACAACTTCTTAATTCAATATTAGGTCAAGTTCGATAATCGACTAATATTTTACCTAGTCAAAATAATTGTTTACACAAATCACGATTCGTATGCTTAACTCGTTTCGACCATCCAACTTAACTATTCCTCATTCACCAGAGTGAAGCCAAGTAAGTTAGAGCACTGGTTGCTTTAGAGCATTGCCTAGACACTTCATTCTTGAATCTCACAAATAGATAAGTCTAACTCAACGGCTTTTAGTATTAAGTATAATATTTTTGATTTCCATAAACAATAAGAAATCAACAGGATTAACACGTTTTCGACATTTTCCGACTTACTATTCCTCGATCAGGAGGAAAGTCCGGTAGGTTAGAGCTCTATTTCTCAGTCCCTACTCGACATTAATCTTAACTCTCACAAGTAGACAAGCCTTACTTCGTCGGCTTTTAGTGTTAAATATAGTTAATTAATTTTCAAACAAGTAATCAAATAATTAACCATTTATCCACTAAGAAATTCTAACCCCTTTTCAAAAACATTTGTATATAATTTTAAAATACTTATAATAAGTTTTAAAATATTTATACAAAATATTACTTGAAAATAACAACTTTACAATTTTCCTTAAAACTTGAAAATGACATGTTTTATTATAAAAACCTCTGCTTTAAAAATTCATAAAGACCTCAAACCACTTTTAAAATACTCTAATAATAGTTAGTAAACACATGTAAAAAGAATGATTCAAAATACTTAAATTTAAGTATCTTTTTCAACCTTTTAAGTCCAAAAAATTAGGTCTAAACAGGGAAGTTTTGCACAAGTGCAGTTTCGGTCATTTTCGAGATATTACTTAACTTTTTACTATTCAAGCTTTTGCTAGCAAAAAACATATGTATAAAACATTATAAATATAGCAAGAAATCCCTAAGGATCTCTCTACAAAGTTCCATAAAATTCGCCAAAAATAAGGCAATTGACAACTGCATCTATAGCGACTATCGCTAGAGTGCACTTCCAAATCGATTTATATTCATTCTATGTTCAATTACAACCTATGTGCTTTGTTCCAAGATCTTACTATATGTCATACAAGTCCATTCAAGTCCGTTCAAATCTGTACATATGCCACTTGCTTTTAAAGCAAGAATCAAAATCAATGTTTTCACATATGTCCATATTAATTCAACAACATTAATATAATCAAACAACATCATATATATGTTATATTTTCTAATCAAAATGGTGAGTTAGCTCACCTTTAACCTAAAAACCAACCAAGATCCAAGCGTCTAAGTCCAACCTCACCCTAGCAACACCTTTCCCTCCTTCTCTTATGCTTGCCTTTGCCTTGCCTTGCCTCCAAACCTCCTAGATTGCTCATGGCCTTAGTGTGGGGGGAGTGGATGATGGCTTTGCCTTTTCAACTTCTAACTAGGTAGAATATTTTGTTATGTGGTAGTAAGGGTTCACTCCAAGTTTGAAGTGATTTGGATTTGATTTGTAAATATTTTGCTTTAGGAAATTATTATGAAGAAGAAAAAGAAGACATGGATTTTCACTCTTAAGCTTCGTAAATATTTATGAACGTTAACTACGGGTGTGCCGCTCCTTTTGTAGGCTAAGAATAGTGTTGCGAAAGCTTGCACTCACCCCTCCCCCCCACCATGCCATGGAAGCTTTACCTCCCATCACTTTTCCTTTATCATCCCTTAACCCTTAAGCATTTCTATTTATGTTCATTTCCTCAGTATCTTCCTTTACCTCATGCATGAAATCATCCATAAAGTTTATTTTCATAAATGGCAAAAAGTTTTTATTTCACTTTATTTATTTCCTAAGCAAATAAGTGTATGTAAAAAAAATTCGAACAACTTGTGACGGTTAAAAAGCCGTTTATCGATAAACCGATTTTCGGTCACATTATCGATATTTTTCCAAAGAATAAATTTTTGTAACCAATTTTCAAAAAAAATTCTCATCATTATCTATTAATTAAATGACATTTAATAAGGTTGTAAAATCATATTTATAACACTTAACTATAATTTAAAATGTTTCGATATTTGAAGATGAAGTGTTCGAATTTCCTGATCGCTACATTCTTCCTACTTAGAACATTTTGTCCTTGAAATTCAAACAAGAACAATAATCAAAGAAGATAAAAGAACAAAATATGTATATATAGTACTACTAAAACCATATACAAACTAAACTGCAACTCAAATGCAAACTAAGATAAGAAAACTCTAGTCTAAGAACAAATCCGGATAGGACTCTTTCAAATTATCCTCGGTTTCCCATGTACAATCCCAAGCATCCTTGCTCCACTGTACATTGACTAACTTCACAACCTTAGTCCTCAATCTCTTTGTATCTCAATATAGTCAAATTCGGCTCATTATCTAAGTCCTCCTGATGCAATGCTTCCATTATCATCGAAGGATCATGCACAAACTTACACAAATGAGACACATGAAATATATTGTGCACACCCGATGGCCTAATCAGTAACCTGACTCTATATGCGAGTGTACCAATCCTCTCCAGAATCAGGATTGGTCCTATATATCGAGGAGCCAACCTCCCAGTCCTTCCAAACCGGACTACACTTCTCATCGGAGAAACCTTTACAAACACAAAGTCTCCAACTGAGAACTCCAAGTCTCTATGCCTCTCATCTGCATAGCTCTTCTGTCGATTATGCGCTTCCTTAATTTGCTTCCGAATCTCTATAACGTTATCTGACTCCTTTCGTCTGCATAGCTCTTCTTTCGATTCTGCGCTTACTTGATTCGCTTTTTAATCTCTATAACCTTATCTGACGCCTCTTGAATCATATCCCACCCAAGCAAAAGACGATCTCCAGGTTTTACCCAACATGATGGAGATTTGTAAAGTCTTCCATATAATGCTTCAAATGGTGTCGTTCCAATAATGGCATGATAACTGTTGTTGTATGAAAACTCAACAAGTGGTAAGTATTCTTCCCACAAACCCCCAAAATCTAAATGCATGCTCGAAGAAAGTCCTCTAATAGTTGGTTCACCCTTTATGTTTACCCATCTATCTACGGATGGTAAGTGGTACTCAAACTAAGCTCGGTCCCTAAGGCCTCATGTAAACCTTTCCAGAACTAGCTTGTGAATATCAGACCTCTATCATACACGATATCAAAAGGGACACCGCGCAATATGACGATTTCCTTAACATATAACTTAGACAAACAAGAAGCTGTTCTCGTAGTCTTAACTGGTAAAAAGCGCGAGCTCTTGGTTAATCGATCCACGATAACCCACACACCTTCTTTACCCCTCCTTGACCTAGGTAATCCATCAATGAAGTCCATGGTTATCTGCTCCCATTTCCACTTAGGAATCTCAAGTGGCTGAAGCAGTCCAGCTGCCTTCTGGTGACTACCTTTTACTTGTTGGCAGTTAGCACACCTACTCACAAAGATAACAACATCTATTTTCATACCTTTTCACCAGAAAGTATGCCTCATATCTTGATACAACTTAGTGACCCATGGATGTATCGTTAACCATAAATGATGACTCTCAATTAGAACCTACTGCCTAATCCCATCAAACTAGGTACACACAACCTTCCATTCATCCTCAATAAACCATGGCTATCTACTTCAAATCCTAGCCACCTCTTCGGTGCCTTATTCTCGCTTACCACTTTAGCTATTCAAGCAAATTAAGAGGATTTCTAAGTTGATTTTCTTCTATACAGCTAATCAAGGTCGGACGAACCTCAATACTAGCCATAATAGCATACTTCCTACTTAAGGCATCTGCTACAACATTCGCTTTCCCCGATATGTATAATATATCTAGATCATAGGTCGCAAGAAACTCTAACCACCTTTGCTGCCTCATGTTTAAGTATTTTTGCGTAAAAAGATACTTCAAAGATTTATGGTCCGTATATAACTTGAACCTTTCACCTAGCAAATGATGTCTCCACATCTTTAACTCAAATACTACTACTAGCAGCTCCAAGTCATGAGTTGCATACCACACTTCATGCAGTTTGAGCTACCGACTCGCATTATCGATAATCCTTTCATGCTGCATTAACACAGCACCTAAACCTGTTCCACACGCATTAGTGTAAATAGTTAAACCCTCACCCCCATCTGGCACAGTAAGAATAGGAGCACTAGTTGACTTTTCCTTTAACTCTATGAATGCTCGCTCGCATTTATCAGTCCACAAAAATTTGACATCTTTCTTTGTCAAATTCGTTAAGCGGGAGACAATCTTCGAGAAATCATGTATATATCTCCTATAATAACCTGATAAACCCAGAAAGCTCCTTATATCAGTAGCGCTTTCCAGCCTCTTCCAGTCCTGAATGGCCACAACCTTAACGGGATCAACTAAAATACATTCCGCCAAAACAACATGTCCTAAG
Source organism: Allium fistulosum (assembly GCA_030737815.1). NCBI lineage: Eukaryota > Viridiplantae > Streptophyta > Magnoliopsida > Asparagales > Amaryllidaceae > Allium > Allium fistulosum. The sequence continues at coordinate 868,733,495 of CM060904.1, read as the reverse complement.
AACCTAACTTATGAACGCCAAAAATGACACTTAGAAAACTTAGCCTGCAACACATGCTCTCTTAGTGTTTCTAGAACAATCCTTTGATGGCGCGAATGTTACTCCTTGGGCTTAGAGTAGACCAGAATACATCGATTAAAAAAAGAACAAACTTATGCAATATATCTCGGAAAACTCGATTCATTAAGTCTACGAATTTTGCTGGAGCATTAGTTAGATCGAGCGGCATAACTAACCACTCATAAAAAATTTTGGGTCTAAATGCGGTCAAGGGTACACTCTCCTCTGCCACCCTCAACCGATGGAACCCTGTAGCAAGATCAAGCTAAGAAAACACTCGAGCTCCATGAAGTCGATCGAACAAATCCTAGGCAAAGAATACTTGTTCCTAACAGTTCATTTGTTGAGCTCGTGATAACCTACACACAGTCTTAGGGAACCATCCGCCTTCGTAGGAAAGACGATGGGCGCTTCCTAACTCGAACGACCTGGTCGAATCAACCCTTTTTGCAACAAATCACTAACCTGATTTGTCAGCTCTAACCTCTCCTTCGGGGAAATTCTACGAACATGCAACATGATAGGCTTTGCATCCCTTACTAAATCAATGCGAAATTCTATCCCTCGATGAGGTGGTAAACTCAACACTTCTTCAAGGACATCCTTAATCCTGAACAACTACAATTGAAACCAACTCCTCCTCCGTCACATCCAAAGAATAAAGAAAACTAGTCATAAGTGAGCTAGGCTCTTCACAGGATACAGTTAGAATTCCCTCTTCCTTCCTCAACAAGATGGTCCACTTATCACAATTCAACACTGCTTGATATCACAATAACCAGTCCATCCCAAGAAGAACATCAATGTGACGACCCGGAATTTTTGAGCATTTGAAATAGGAATATTTAATTAATTTTAAATATTCAAAAGATAATTATTAACTTTAATTTCAAATATCATTATTGATTAGACAAGTAATTATTGAATTTAAATTATTGAAATTGGTAAATTTTTGAATCTGGAACTTTAAGCCTGTTAAAAATAATTTGAAGACTTATAAAATTTATATAGATAATACTGAAATGGATAGAAGTGTTGGAATCGGCTTTAAAAATGGTTTGTTATGTTTTGAAATTTTATATCATTTAAATTGAATTTAAAAATAGCCTTCCGAGGCACAGTCTCGGAATTTCGACGAAACCAGTTCCATTGGATCCGTAATATTATATTATTATCGGATTTTAATTTTCGTATTGATTGGAGCGGTTGTGTGAGCATACGATATATAAACGCGTTGAAATCTTATATTAGGAATTTAATTAAATTAATATAATTAGATATTTAGTCAGCAGAGAGATTTCTTTTCAGTAGCCATCGTTCTTTCACTTTAGCCACCTTCTTTCTGAGCAAGCGTACGCAGAAACAATTTTGGGTGCTAACGTCTTTTCATTGTCGCTTACCTTCTGAAGGAAGCTATGCTCTATTTTATCACGTTCGTTTCCTTCCTTTCACCCATACCCAAAACGAATTCACAAAGAAAATATTTCGTTCAAGTATAGGCAAATGGAAATGGTTGCCGAGATAAATCGTATTCTCCCCTTTTCTGTTTTTTTATTTTTCTCCCCGTTCGAATCGAATACAAAATAATGGCCGCTCTCCTCAATACCATTCAAAATCTTTCCAAATCAATTGCCAACGTCTTCTCGTTCGATAAATAAAGGGAAAATGAGCATCGCGATCTTGCTGTGAAGTTCTCGAGTATGGAAAGGGGGCGACTTCAGTTCTAAACGAACTCACTCAGAAGGGAATTGCGAGGGGATTCGCGACTTGGGTCGTGATTCGTGGTAGAAGGGGGGTGGCGACCGTGGTGTTGAGGCGTGGGTAGGGACGCGCGCTCGAAGACTGGGGGAAACAGTGGTTTCGATCGCGAGTCGCGCGGTGCTCTGATGGAGACTGGCATCGATGGTCTTCAAATTAGGGTTTCGGCGAGGTCGATTGCTGTGAAGTCGGGGAAGAAGCCGAAGTCGACTTCGATGGGGTCGGAGGAGGCGAGTCGTGTGTCTTGGGTTGGCAATTTCGAGGTATACTTCTTGAAGTTTATCCAAATAACTATATTATTGAAGATAAATATTTTTTTTTTCGGTATGAATTTGGATTGTTAATAAAACGGAAACTATTTGCCAGTTAAACTTCAAAATAAAAAAATGAATTGTTTGATTAGTACAGATACTAATAAAATCATTTGTTAAAAATTTAACATTTATTAGCTTGGATCAAATTTATTAACTGGGAAGAGTTATTTATTTATTTATTTATAGGATGATAATAAAAAAATGATTTTTAAATTTTAGAGTTTACTGTAATAAGATAAATTATTTTCATATACAATTTGGATGGGAAATTATAAGTTTAAAACTAAATTTTCTAGTCACTTAATTAATAAATGATAATAAAATTATTTGGTTATTCTAATCTCTAAGAAAATTTATTTATGGAATTTAGTTAAAATAAAATATAATTTGCTAAGTTTTTAAAATAGTTTTTTTAAGGCAACTTATTGTTAAATTATCCTATTTAGTTATTATTGGAAGGCCAGTTTAAAAATTTAAAATAATTAGTTAATTAAATATATCCAATGAGAATATTAATGAAATCGCACAAATTGTTATTCAAGGTCGAAACCTGAGAGGGAAACGAGCTGGATGAAATTGAATATTTGTGGATGGCAAAACCAAAGAAAAGGTGAGTTAATCTCACTCAGCTGAATTTTTAATTTAAATTTAAATGGTTAAATTTAAATAATTGATTGGATGATTGCATTGATTGATGTGCTATATATTATATATAGTAGTATATAGCAATATATACATATTGGCATATGTATATATTGGAGTTGTTGATATTCCCGCATTATATAGCGGATGAGACCCTATGCGCCGCATAATAGCGGATGATTTTATATTAAACCCATATACCGCGATATTCCACCTCGAAGTGGAATTGGTATTGTGCTAACAGCTGTGGATGTAGGGAAACAGGTTGGAGGGATCCAACTGGATTCCTCAAAATATTTAGTTTTGTTTAAATATTCTGTGATATGATTGTTGATATCCTGTGATGATTTATATTGGATAATCTGGTTGGATTGAATTTCCCAGTATAATGAGTTATCAAAAGCAATTAAATTGGATTTTTGGAAAGAAATAAAAGAGTAAAATTCAAGTTAAATAATTCTAGTGAATTCGAATAAATTAAATAAGAAATTGTAAAAGAAATAAAGAAATTTCTAAATTCGAACAAATATGGGAAAGGAGGATTTTGAATTTAACAGGGAAGAAATAAATCTTTAACTAAAGTGATATTATTTAAAAATATAAAAGAATTGATTTTATTGAAATTTAAAGATTTAATTTAATTAAAATATTAATTGAAGAAGTTTGGGAATCCGAATTGGTATTCTAGTAAAAAGGTTTCAACTCATAATAAAGAAATAAAATATGAAAGTTAATGTATTTGAAATAATTGAAGTAAATAGGGAAATTTATTTCAAAGTAAAGTAAAATGGAAATCAATTGGAAATTGATTTAAGTGTTTAAAAACTTGGATTTTTAAAAGAGAAATGAGATTTGGAGATATAAACTGGGTTTATAAAGTGAAATGGAATATCAGAGGATATTTGAAATATAAATTCAAGGTGGGAATTTATAAAAGAATATGGATTGGTTTAAAAATAAATGTTGGTTTATTTTTAAAAGATGGAAATGAGAAGTGTATTTCCTGGGATTACCAAGTACGTTTTTTTCAAAGCAATTTTTAATATAAGTTAAAAGTTCTAATTTGTTCAAAAATGCATGTTTTAGGGAATTGATTATTTCTAAAGGTTAATTTCCAAAGTAAGTATTTTCAAAAATCTATTATTGTAGTAATTATATAAAAGTGATTTGGTATTATGTTTTAAAGAGGAAATTTAGTTTATATTTATAAAGTGGTTTATTTTAAAGTATATATTTTTAATAAAGTATTAAAGTAGTTTAATTTCAATGTTATAAAGTATATTTAAATAAAGTGTTTTTAAATTATTTTAAAATTAAAAGTATTTTGTACTTGGCGATTCAGTGGAAATAAATATTTGGGAATGTATTCCGTAAGCGGGAACTGTTTTGAAATTGTTTCAAATGAGTTTTGAAAATTCGGAAATATATCTTGGAAAGATATTTGGGCAAATAAATAATGTGGGAAATTATTTATTGTGTGATGGTTGCTTGTGGATGTTAATTGATAGTTAAATAACCGACTATCAATATTGGCCAAATGTGTTGATCGTTTCGAAGAGACCGGGATCGGGTTTCCGTATACCGGGATTCTAGGTCTGGAGACTCGAATACCACTTCGATTCGGTTTGTACGTTTCGTGTAACGTGTTCAGAGTCGAAGATGGAGCAGTGAAGTGCAAGGGCTAGTCGCTACTAATCCTGAGGATATTTCCAAAATGGATGTAGTAGGAATAGTGCCTTCGGTTCCGTTCGAACCCGGGACGGACTTGTATGGACGAATGCTTTCGTGACATCGTCAGGTGGACGATGGGCATTCTAAGGGATATGTGCTATAAAGGTATCGTTTAGCCTCGAGCCTCATCAACCGGGAATGACTGAAAATCAGGGGTTATGCAGCAAGGCTTTGTGGGTAGCCCCCACTTGAGAGTAAGGTCATCCCTGTCTAGATGTCCCTTTTATTTCGGCTTAGTGGTGCGATTGCTGATCACAACCGTGGGGTGATTTTACTTGGAATTATCCAGTAAGGGATGATTCCGGTCTTGTGTTGTAGGGGAGCGGGCGTACTCCTCGGTACTGTGATCTAGGCCACGTACTGTGACAGGTGGTACCCCAGTGCCTAGTCATTCGTTGGAAATCCATTCTCCCTACGTGCCTTGTACGAGTTTTGTTTGTATTACCCACGTTGTGGCTAGTATGCTGGAATTTAATCATGTAACAATTTCAGCTATTTTAATAAGTATTTGTGAATAGACACTATTATAATATCAGAGGATTTTGATAAAAAGTGTTTTAGCTATCGTAAGGTAAAAACCCGACATGTTTATTTGTGGCGTGGTCTTACGAGATGCTTTTATTTTCAAAAGAATTTTTGAAACTTTAATAATCAATTGAGTGTGATTTTCTCACGCTGGTTTTCCAGACTGACTCGGGTATTGTTTTATATGATGCTCGGGTCAGACCGAGTATTATAGGTTACAGGATATGATGCTGTGGAGCTCAGGAGATGAGCTGGATGGCGAGACGTATCTCCCGTACTTGTTTATATATATATATTCCGCTGTGTTGATTGTTGTACTCTGTTGTATTGAGGACATGATATGGTTATTGTCCAGTTGTATGATATGTGTTCTCTGGTGTATACTCTGATGCTATATTATATAAAACTGATATAGTTTTGATTTGTGTAAAGATTTGTTAATATATATTATATTTTATTCCGCTGCGATGGTTAGATTCTGATGTTGTTTTCTATTTTTCTTCTTCTACCTCTTCTTCTTAGCACAAATGGTCCGATTTTCCGGAACTGGAAAGTCGGGACGTTACAGTGGTATCAGAGCTTAGGTTGGCGATAACCTTGGCTCTGGTGGGAATTTTGAGAGTATTAATAGATATGAGCGCGTATTTGTTAGTGAATATAAAATGGTTTTATATTGTGTTGGTTGATTTATTGAGTGGCATATGAACCTTCGTCGGCACAGTCTGCGCAACTGTATCGAAGGGGTTTCTAAACACTCGAATAGAACAATTCGACACAATATTGTTTTGAAACGGGTAGATGAAATAATTTTACCCGAAAAATGTATTTTGATATAAAAGAAATATTTCTTAAAATTATTATATATTTGGATGTTTGGATGAAAATATTCTGACAAATTAAAATTGAAAAAAATATGGTAAGATTGTAAAATCAGAATGATTTACTTAACCAATGGATATTTGTATAAATATGAATTGTACAAATGAATTATAACTAAAAATTTGATTTAATCAAACGGTAAATTTAAACCCTGGATATTTGGAAGTGTTTTCAAAGTGTTTTGAAGATAAACACAAGCATTATTATTTTGGAAAGTATTTCGGGAAGGAAAATTGTTTCAAATAAATTTTTGAAAAGGATATAGCAATAAATTCATTTCAGTTGCTGGAAATAATTCGGAGGATGACGGCCGCATCTTCAGAATTTATTTTCGAACTCCTGAGTGACAAATTGCTGCCAAATTGATTTATTCAGAAAAGCTAGTTGTTTTTGAAATTTCCAAAGGAAATTTGTTTTGTTTTTGAAATTTCAAATGAAATTTGTAGGGAATGAAAATCCAGAATTGGTTTAAAAACGTGAGAAGTGTGATTTTGGAATAAGTGGAGATTTCAAAATGATTTGAAACTAAAAGCCGGGTACATAAGAATTCTAAATCTTTATTTGAATCAGATGGAGAAATAAAATTAAGTTGAGACAAATGAGCTTAAACTAAGTTTAATTTTGAGTTGGATTTGAAGCAAACTGAGAAAAATAAATCCAGTTGTATTTGGATTGTTGGAATCGAATTGAAATAAATTGTGATGGAAATGATATTAAGAGAATAATATGATTTGACTGAAGTTAAGTTAAATAAAATTAAATTGTAATGAAATTCAGTTGAATTATAAATAATTGAGTGAAATTAAAATCCTTACATTAACAAGTAAGAGTAAGATGAATAAGAGATGTGCAGTTTGGAATAGAGATTTGGGTTAAATTAAATTTAGCTTGGATAATGGTAAAGGAATTAAATTTATTGGAAAATTAAATTAATTGTGGCTTGAATGGGAAGTTATAGCTAAGTAAATAAATTTGTTTGGTATTTTGGGAATGAATAAGATCCAGTACTTGAATTATAAAACCCGAGGAGATTAACTAGGGTGATTTGTAAGGATAAAAAAAATCAAATATTGTATTGGTTAAAATGGAAGTAAACTAATTTGGAATAAATTAGTAAATCAAACATGTTAATGGAATTTGGATTTGGTAATAAAAGTGAAAGTGTGAATGAATAATGGAGTTGAAGTATAATAGTGATAATTTGAATTGTAAATAATTGCAAGTAAGTAGAAAAGGATTGAAGTAGACTTGTTAGTAATAAAATACAATTCAGAAATAAATTATCAAATGCGGATTAGAATTTATATTGGATTCAGTGAATTTACCAATTAAATTATAAGTGTAATCGAATTAAAATAAATTGAATTGGAATCAATTCAAATTGGTTGTGAAACCCAAATAATCATTTATTCATATGGATATGGACGAGGCTGCATTAAATAAATCGTCGTTTGACGTAAACAAGGAAGTTAAAATTCTATAAGTTGATAGAAGTTAAATAGATTGATTTTGAGATCAACTGAATTAAATATGAGTTTGTTTTGCTAAAATGAATCGAATGTGAGAATTGAGTGTAAACAATTTAAATTAATGGTGGAACCCTATAAATTGCTTATAAGTGTTGTTTAACTTGCATTGCTTATTAAAACGCTTATGTTGCTAGTTAAATATGAAAAATGTTGTTAAGTTGCATGATTTTGACACTTACATCTTTAAATTAAGTAAGTACAGGTTCGGGGAAGCCGTATAGCTGATTTTGGGTTGCACTAATTGCTAAATAATAAGCCGCTTGCTTTAAAATGCTAAAAATGAGGTACGCTTACGCAAAAGAATTCAAAATAGGAAATATGAACTGTTTATATTGATATATTGTGATTTCCGGCCTGAGGCCGATGTATATATACATATTTGTGCATCCTGCGATATCGCAGAAGTCCCTTCGTACAAGGGAGACTCTGCCAAAATTTTTCATAAATTTTGGAAGTTAGAAAATTTTTGAAATTTTTGAAAATTTTCATTAACGATAAATGATTTAAATTTGCTAAGCAAATAAAATTGAAACTAGATATTGAAATCTAATTCAAATGTGAATGTAAAGTGAAGTGAAATCGAAGGAACTAAAGAAGTGAAGTTTGCGAATAAACTGTTAATTGAAATTTAAATTAATTAGTAAGTGCAACTAATTAAATGTTCGAGTGGAAGCCAAATTGAAATCAAATGGAATTGTAAAGACAAAAGTAAATAGAAATGGATATGAACTACGATAATGAAGTGAAAATAAGTATAAGCAGTATGTAAAATATTTATTTTGAACTTAAGAAATATGGTGAGATTCTTAAGTAATTTGGTAATGAGGGAAAATTATTCTAAGTGAATAATTGAATAAAGATGTAAAATTGGAAGTTGTGAAATGGGGTAATTGTGAATAAGTGAATGTGATCAAACTGAATGTGAATAAAAGAGAATTGATATAATTGGTAATCAATTGGAATTTATACGTAAGGTGTACGTATATTATTTGATCGCATAGCTATTTGATCCAGATTCGAACACATAATTTCGAGATAGTTTTATCGATCCGAATTAGGATTTTTCACTCGATTTTCGACGGCGAACCTGGATATGGATTGTTGGTTGATTCTGGTAATTCTCTATCGTAGTTATGACTATGCAAGGAGAATGATGGTTTCTGATCAAGAAACCAAATCTGAGTCCGCACTAGGAAGTCGGGTGGACGATACTAGTTCGGAAGTGAAATTGTGTGATCGATTGAGCGATCGAATGTGATATTGCGTACGGAAGATATATGTGCATCGTACGGGCTTAAGTAAAACAAATATTGAAAATTTGTAAGAAATGTCTAAAGTGGTTTTGAAGCTGTAATTGGATATTATTGCTTAGTAGGATATACAGGTGTATAAAAGCAATGGATAAATTGGGATTTTGATTTTTGAAGATAAAATTTAATGGCCCGACAAAAAGGTATGTATTTGAATTTCTATATGAAATTTGATTGGGTTTTTGATCCAGCCACTTGGCTTTTTGTTTTCTTTTTGAGATTGGGAGGCCGTAGAGCCATTTTGTAGTTGTACCGAGCTAGCCGCGCAAAGGAGACGCTGGCGAAATTTTTCGGAAATTTAGGGAGTTAGAAAAATTTTGGAAAATTTTGATAAGTTAAAATTTGAATTCAAATTTAAATTTGAATGGATAAGTAGGTGGTATGGGTTGAACTTATGAATAAGTTTGGGAAGTTAAAAGATGATTAGTGTATCATTAATAAAAGATTGTTTGGGTGTTGTTAAAACTGTTTGGTTTTGGAAAATAGTAATGGGTATTGGATCATTCTTCCTAACTGGTAATTTCGGGGACGAAATTCTTTTAAGGGGGGAGGAATGTGACGACCCGGAATTTTTGAGCATTTGAAATAGGAATATTTAATTAATTTTAAATATTCAAAAGATAATTATTAACTTTAATTTCAAATATCATTATTGATTAGACAAGTAATTATTGAATTTAAATTATTGAAATTGGTAAATTTTTGAATCTGGAACTTTAAGCCTGTTAAAAATAATTTGAAGACTTATAAAATTTATATAGATAATACTGAAATGGATAGAAGTGTTGGAATCGGCTTTAAAAATGGTTTGTTATGTTTTGAAATTTTATATCATTTAAATTGAATTTAAAAATAGCCTTCCGAGGCACAGTCTCGGAATTTCGACGAAACCAGTTCCATTGGATCCGTAATATTATATTATTATCGGATTTTAATTTTCGTATTGATTGGAGCGGTTGTGTGAGCATACGATATATAAACGCGTTGAAATCTTATATTAGGAATTTAATTAAATTAATATAATTAGATATTTAGTCAGCAGAGAGATTTCTTTTCAGTAGCCATCGTTCTTTCACTTTAGCCACCTTCTTTCTGAGCAAGCGTACGCAGAAACAATTTTGGGTGCTAACGTCTTTTCATTGTCGCTTACCTTCTGAAGGAAGCTATGCTCTATTTTATCACGTTCGTTTCCTTCCTTTCACCCATACCCAAAACGAATTCACAAAGAAAATATTTCGTTCAAGTATAGGCAAATGGAAATGGTTGCCGAGATAAATCGTATTCTCCCCTTTTCTGTTTTTTTATTTTTCTCCCCGTTCGAATCGAATACAAAATAATGGCCGCTCTCCTCAATACCATTCAAAATCTTTCCAAATCAATTGCCAACGTCTTCTCGTTCGATAAATAAAGGGAAAATGAGCATCGCGATCTTGCTGTGAAGTTCTCGAGTATGGAAAGGGGGCGACTTCAGTTCTAAACGAACTCACTCAGAAGGGAATTGCGAGGGGATTCGCGACTTGGGTCGTGATTCGTGGTAGAAGGGGGGTGGCGACCGTGGTGTTGAGGCGTGGGTAGGGACGCGCGCTCGAAGACTGGGGGAAACAGTGGTTTCGATCGCGAGTCGCGCGGTGCTCTGATGGAGACTGGCATCGATGGTCTTCAAATTAGGGTTTCGGCGAGGTCGATTGCTGTGAAGTCGGGGAAGAAGCCGAAGTCGACTTCGATGGGGTCGGAGGAGGCGAGTCGTGTGTCTTGGGTTGGCAATTTCGAGGTATACTTCTTGAAGTTTATCCAGATAACTATATTATTGAAGATAAATATTTTTTTTTTTTCGGTATGAATTTGGATTGTTAATAAAACGGAAACTATTTGCCAGTTAAACTTCAAAATAAAAAAATGAATTGTTTGATTAGTACAGATACTAATAAAATCATTTGTTAAAAATTTAACATTTATTAGCTTGGATCAAATTTATTAACTGGGAAGAGTTATTTATTTATTTATTTATAGGATGATAATAAAAAAATGATTTTTAAATTTTAGAGTTTACTGTAATAAGATAAATTATTTTCATATACAATTTGGATGGGAAATTATAAGTTTAAAACTAAATTTTCTAGTCACTTAATTAATAAATGATAATAAAATTATTTGGTTATTCTAATCTCTAAGAAAATTTATTTATGGAATTTAGTTAAAATAAAATATAATTTGCTAAGTTTTTAAAATAGTTTTTTTTAAGGCAACTTATTGTTAAATTATCCTATTTAGTTATTATTGGAAGGCCAGTTTAAAAATTAAAATAATTAGTTAATTAAATATATCCAATGAGAATATTAATGAAATCGCACAAATTGTTATTCAAGGTCGAAACCTGAGAGGGAAACGAGCTGGATGAAATTGAATATTTGTGGATGGAAAAACCAAAGAAAAGGTGAGTTAATCTCACTCAGCTGAATTTTTAATTTAAATTTAAATGGTTAAATTTAAATAATTGATTGGATGATTGCATTGATTGATGTGCTATATATTATATATAGTAGTATATAGCAATATATACATATTGGCATATGTATATATTGGAGTTGTTGATATTCCCGCATTATATAGCGGATGAGACCCTATGCGCCGCATAATAGCGGATGATTTTATATTAAACCCATATACCGCGATATTCCACCTCGAAGTGGAATTGGTATTGTGCTAATAGCTGTGGATGTAGGGAAACAGGTTGGAGGGATCCAACTGGATTCCTCAAAATATTTAGTTTTGTTTAAATATTCTGTGATATGATTGTTGATATCCTGTGATGATTTATATTGGATAATCTGGTTGGATTGAATTTCCCAGTATAATGAGTTATCAAAAGCAATTAAATTGGATTTTTGGAAAGAAATAAAAGAGTAAAATTCAAGTTAAATAATTCTAGTGAATTCGAATAAATTAAATAAGAAATTGTAAAAGAAATAAAGAAATTTCTAAATTCGAACAAATATGGGAAAGGAGGATTTTGAATTCAACAGGGAAGAAATAAATCTTTAACTAAAGTGATATTATTTAAAAATATAAAAGAATTGATTTTATTGAAATTTAAAGATTTAATTTAATTAAAATATTAATTGAAGAAGTTTGGGAATCCGAATTGGTATTCTAGTAAAAAGGTTTCAACTCATAATAAAGAAATAAAATATGAAAGTTAATGTATTTGAAATAATTGAAGTAAATAGGGAAATTTATTTCAAAGTAAAGTAAAATGGAAATCAATTGGAAATTGATTTAAGTGTTTAAAAACTTGGATTTTTAAAAGAGAAATGAGATTTGGAGATATAAACTGGGTTTATAAAGTGAAATGGAATATCAGAGGATATTTGAAATATAAATTCAAGGTGGGAATTTATAAAAGAATATGGATTGGTTTAAAAATAAATGTTGGTTTATTTTTAAAAGATGGAAATGAGAAGTGTATTTCCTGGGATTACCAAGTACGTTTTTTTCAAAGCAATTTTTAATATAAGTTAAAAGTTCTAATTTGTTCAAAAATGCATGTTTTAGGGAATTGATTATTTCTAAAGGTTAATTTCCAAAGTAAGTATTTTCAAAAATCTATTATTGTAGTAATTATATAAAAGTGATTTGGTATTATGTTTTAAAGAGGAAATTTAGTTTATATTTATAAAGTGGTTTATTTTAAAGTATATATTTTTAATAAAGTATTAAAGTAGTTTAATTTCAATGTTATAAAGTATATTTAAATAAAGTGTTTTTAAATTATTTTAAAATTAAAAGTATTTTGTACTTGGCGATTCAGTGGAAATAAATATTTGGGAATGTATTCCGTAAGCGGGAACTGTTTTGAAATTGTTTCAAATGAGTTTTGAAAATTCGGAAATATATCTTGGAAAGATATTTGGGCAAATAAATAATGTGGGAAATTATTTATTGTGTGATGGTTGCTTGTGGATGTTAATTGATAGTTAAATAACCGACTATCAATATTGGCCAAATGCGTTGATCGTTTCGAAGAGACCGGGATCGGGTTTCCGTATACCGGGATTCTAGGTCTGGAGACTCGAATACCACTTCGATTCGGTTTGTACGTTTCGTGTAACGTGTTCAGAGTCGAAGATGGAGCAGTGAAGTGCAAGGGCTAGTCGCTACTAATCCTGAGGATATTTCCAAAATGGATGTAGTAGGAATAGTGCCTTCGGTTCCGTTCGAACCCGGGACGGACTTGTATGGACGAATGCTTTCGTGACATCGTCAGGTGGACGATGGGCATTCTAAGGGATATGTGCTATAAAGGTATCGTTTAGCCTCGAGCCTCATCAACCGGGAATGACTGAAAATCAGGGGTTATGCAGCAAGGCTTCGTGGGTAGCCCCCACTTGAGAGTAAGGTCATCCCTGTCTAGATGTCCCTTTTATTTCGGCTTAGTGGTGCGGTTGCTGATCACAACCGTGGGGTGATTTTACTTGGAATTATCCAGTAAGGGATGATTCCGGTCTTGTGTTGCAGGGGAGCGGGCGTACTCCTCGGTACTGTGATCTAGGCCACGTACTGTGACAGGTGGTACCCCAGTGCCTAGTCATTCGTTGGAAATCCATTCTCCCTACGTGCCTTGTACGAGTTTTGTTTGTATTACCCACGTTGTGGCTAGTATGCTGGAATTTAATCATGTAACAATTTCAGCTATTTTAATAAGTATTTGTGAATAGACACTATTATAATATCAGAGGATTTTGATAAAAAGTGTTTTAGCTATCGTAAGGTAAAAACCCGACATGTTTATTTGTGGCGTGGTCTTACGAGATGCTTTTATTTTCAAAAGAATTTTTGAAACTTTAATAATCAATTGAGTGTGATTTTCTCACGCTGGTTTTCCAGACTGACTCGGGTATTGTTTTATATGATGCTCGGGTCAGACCGAGTATTATAGGTTATAGGATATGATGCTGTGGAGCTCAGGAGATGAGCTGGATGGCGAGACGTATCTCCCGTACTTGTTTATATATATATATTCCGCTGTGTTGATTGTTGTACTCTGTTGTATTGAGGACATGATATGGTTATTGTCCAGTTGTATGATATGTGTTCTCTGGTGTATACTCTGATGCTATATTATATAAAACTGATATAGTTTTGATTTGTGTAAAGATTTGTTAATATATATTATATTTTATTCCGCTGCGATGGTTAGATTCTGATGTTGTTTTCTATTTTTCTTCTTCTACCTCTTCTTCTTAGCACAAATGGTCCGATTTTCCGGAACTGGAAAGTCGGGACGTTACAATCAAAAATCATAAAACCCATTACATGCATATTGTAAGGGAAGAGTTAGTCAAAACACATAACCAGAACTCCTAAGAAAATCATACTAAGATTGGCTAAGCTCCCGACAGGGTTCAACACGCAAATAGAATTTAAAGCCATAATTGGCTCGATTTCTAATCATTAAGCAGAGTACAAGAAATGAAACTAAGAGAAGCACCAATGTCAAATAAAACATGAATAGGAATGCCAAAAATAGATAGAATACCTTCCAGGACTTGCTTCCCCTTTGCAGCTGCAGAAGTGGAAGGTGTTAAAGCAAGCGTAAAAGCTCGAGGTTGCTCTCCCTTTCGGAGCAATGGACACTCTCTAGCAAAATGTCCTGGCTGATGGCAGTTAAAGTAGGCCCTGTGAGGAATGAGGATTACGGATCGTAAGGCTAGGAATAACACTAGAGGGGGGTGAATAGTGTTTATAAGAAATTACTAAATCTTTTGAGTTTATGTTAATTTGAACACAATTGTATGTAATATTCAAACACGGATAAAATCACAGAAACAAACACAGATGCAGAAATAAAGTAAATGCAGTAAAGGAAAGAACACACCGGATTTTATACTGGTTCGGAGTTGCCCTACATCCAGTCCCACACAACTAAGTACGGATTTCCTTTCAAAAAGCAATTCAACAATTACAACCCTCAGTTTCAAGGCTACGAGGTACACCCTCCAGAATCACAATCCTCTGGGTAGAGATACTTGATTTCTGGGGCAAAAAGTTCACCCAATTGATTTCCAAGGCTACAATCACACCTTTTCTCGCTAGATAGATTGCAAAGAAGCCTATAACTCTGAATAGCACTTGGATCTTGTTGAGATAGTGATAGAGAATCAAACCAGAGATAATCTAGTTAGATTCAATGTTGATTTCGGCCGAGTGATGATAGGATTTTGAATAAGAAAATGTGGAAGAAGAAGAGAAGTGAAAAACCAGAAAATCTGATATTAAATTCGTTGAAACTAACCCCTATTTATGGAAGAACAACAGTCATGTCCTTTCGTGAAAGGTTATGGCGAATAGTCACTTCTTTTGAAATTCAAACTTTTTGGTCCTAACTGACACTATGTCGACATGGGGTACTAGGGCATGTCGACATCCCAAAGGAAATTTTGAAGATTTGATTTTCTTTGAAAGTAACCTTTATCTTATATTAAAAGCTTTTTAAACTTTTATAAATATACTTGACTATAGATAAAATACATAGATAAATATAGAGAATAATATATATAAAATTTTACTATAATTTTATATTTAAATCTAAGTATAAAGATAGTTTAAAACAAACGAAGTTTAAAAACACGAGTTTATTAAAACAAAGAATATTTTAAGGCTAAAACATCTTTTTGAAAATCATTTGAAAAGATAATTTTTAAGGCTAAAACATTTTGAAAAGCAGTTTTGAAAATCATTCTGAAGTAGTTTTGAAAATCATTTTGAAGTAGTTTTGCAAGCTTCTTCCTGCAGAATATCTCATCATATCAGGACTCGAGAACTTGTACAAAACCAGGATGTTCGTGAGTTTGTAAGCCACTTGTCGTAGGTTTGTAAGCTACTTGTCCTGGGTTTGTAAGCCACTAAAAAGGTAGAAATGGGTTCCATCCCAAAAGAAAAATGGAGTGAAGATTTCAATGCTATTATGAAGTTTTAACAAAATTCTAGACTGAATACTTATCTTGAAATCTTGAACTCTTGATAATCTTGATATTCTTGATATTCTTGATACTCATGAGTCTTCAACCTTGATATCTTGAATCTCTATACTGTACAGTCTTCATTCTAAGTACCTGCATGGTTAAATCCTGCATATACATATATATCTAAACTAAAATGTTAGTATTTATATTTTATAATCTTATTCTAAGGTTGTTGTCATCAAAACCATCAACTCATGGACTAACAATCTCCCCCTTTTTGATGATGACAACCTTTGTTTATAAAATATTACTTCTATCCTAATAACTCCCTTTAAATCTAATAACTCCCCCTTAATCTATGCCTAACTACCCTATTTATATTTCTCCCCCTTTGTCATCGATAAAAACAAACTAACTCCAAACTATATAACTCTTAGTCTAATATCCTATATGATGATAGTGTTATCATCAATACTTACTTGTAAACCTAAAACTTAGTCCTAAATTACAAACTCTCCTAACTAAGAATCTATATAATAATACTTTTAATAGAACATATATAAGAACACACATTATTTATTAATTTTTTTTTATATTTACATTTTCGTAGAGATCGTAAAAAAACAAACAACAAATAGAAAAGAAAGAGAAGAAACTAATGTGTGTCTTTGAACATAGGAGATTTATGAACCGAACAATTTGGATAGTGGAAACAGAAATTTCCATGTTGTTCGACAAGATTTCCATCTTTGTCAAAGCATACTTGGCCAACGCAAACGACTTTGTCGTTGTCTTCTACATGCTCTTCTTCCATTGGTTCTTCTTCTTCTTCTTCACTTTCCTCTTGTTCATGATCTCCTGAAGAGTCATCGTCAATCAAGGTTGGGTTAGCATGATTATCCATAAGAAATTTTTGCAAATTCCTAAGGATTTTGCCTTGCCTCTCTTGTTCTTTGGCCATTCGAAGTTGCATCACTTGGATTTCAATCATTAACTGAAGGGTATCCTTCAAGGAATCCTCCATTTTCGTCACACGAGCGAGTGTTGATTGTTGAAACGGACCAGAAGTAGGAGATGGGAACGAAAAAGTTGATTTTATGTTTGATTTGGAAGAGGAGGCCATTGATAAATTGATTTCAGAAGATAGAACAGAAAGAGAACAGAGAGAATGAAGAAAATTTCGAAAATAAGAAGAATATATAACCAATCATTTGAATTTTGGTGGGAAAAATTTAAAAAACGTTATATGTCGACATGGGTATAGGGGGGATGTCGACATGGTTCTCAATATTTTTACTATTTGATTTATTTTGATTTAATTTTTAATTATACATTGTTATTTATATTTTATATTTCAGTTAATGAACAAATACCTAATTCTCTTCTTAATTTAGTAAATGTAGATTCATTTAAGGGTTTTGTTAAGATATCAGCAATTTGATTTTTAGAATTGATATAGTCGAGAGTAATTACTTCTCTACTTATATTATCTCTGAGAAAATGGTGTCTGATATCAATATGTTTAGTTCGAGCATGTTGAGTAGTATTTTTGGATAAATTTATTGCACTAGTATTATCACAATAAATCGGTGATTTTGAGATATTTAAACCAAAATCTTTTAAAGTTTGTTGCATATATATTACTTGAGAACAAGCCAAAGCAGCAGAAATATACTCTACTTCAGTTGTTGATAGAGAAACTGTGTTTTGCTTTTTACTAAACCAGGAAATCAGAAAATGCCCTAAAAAGTGACAAGTTCCACTTGTACTTTTTCGGTCTGATTTACAACCAACATAATCAACATCACAGTAAGATATTAAGTCAAACGAATCATTTTTAGGATAAAATATGCCATAATCAAAGGTGTGTTTAACATATCTTATAATACGTTTTACAGCTTTTAAGTGAATTTCTTTAGGTTGGGATTGATACCTTGCACAGAGATAGACACTATGCATGATATCAGGTCTACTCGTAGTGATATAGAGTAGTGATCCAATCATTCCTCTATATAATTTTTGATCTACATCTTTCGAGATATCTTCTTTACTAAGGTACTCATTGGTTGCCATGGGAGTGGGTTTTCCACTCGCAGTAGTCAAACCAAATTTACTAACTAGGTCTTTAGCATATTTTTCTTGACTAATAAAGATACCATTATCTAATTGTTTTATTTGTAATCCTAAAAAGAAGTTTAATTCACCCATATGACTCATCTTAAACTCTTTTGTCATTATTTCATAAAATTCTTTATTCATTTCAAAATTAGTTGATCCAAAAATGATATCATCTACGTAGACTTGTACTAGTTGAATATCATTTTTATTTCTTTTAATAAAAAGAGTATTATCTACTTTACCTATTTCAAAATTTGATTGTAACAAGTAAGATCTTAGTCTATCATACTAGGCTCTAGGAGCTTGCTTTAGACCATATAGAGCTTTCTTAAGTTTGTAAACATGATTTGGAAATTTATCATTTTCAAAAAGTGGTGGTTGTTTAACAAATACTTCTTCTTTTACAAAACCATTTAAAAATGCACTTTTAACATCCATTTGAAATAATTTGAAATTATTATGATTTGCGAAAGCAAGTAGAATGCTAATGGCTTCTAATCTTGCTACGGGGGCAAAGGTTTCATCAAAATCTATTCCTTCTTCTTGACAATAACCTTGAGCGACTAACCGGGCTTTATTTCTAACAACCTCTCCTTGTTCATTTATTTTATTTTTATAAACCCATTTAGTTCCAATTATTGTTTTATTTTCAGGTCTAGGAACAAGTTCCCAAACATCATTTCTAGTGAATTGATTTAATTCTTCTTTCATAGCCAAAATCCATGAATCATCAGTTGATGCTTCTTCTGGATTTTTGGGTTCAATAGTTGATATAAAAGCTACGTTACTCATTTGACTTAGTTGGTTTCTAGTTTTAACAACAGATTGCATATCTCCAAGTATATTTTCTATAAGGTGATCTTTTAAAAGTTTAATCCTTTTATTAGGATGATTTAATTCATTATTAGTTTCAATTGACTCTTGGTTTTGAGTGATTAAATCCTCTTCATCATTTATTTCTTCAAAATTTTTGAAATTTTCATCAAATGAAACATGCATTGTTTCTTCGATGGTATTAGTTCTTAAATTAAATACTCTGTATGCTTTACTTCTATTAGAATATCCGATAAAGATACCTTTGTCGGATTTAGGATCAAATTTATCTAAGTTATCTTTTGTATTTAAAATAAAACATTTACTTCCAAAAATTCTAAAATAAGATACCTTAGGTTTCTTTGAGTAAATAAGTTCATAAGATGTCTTATCAGTTAAAGGTCTAATTAAAATTCTATTTAAAATATAACATGCGGTAGCAACTGCTTCTGCCCAAAAGTACTTTGGTAAATTACTATCAGAAAGCATAGTTCTCGTACACACTTGAATCGTCCTATTTTTACGTTCTACTACTCCGTTTTGTTGTGGAGTTCTTGGAAATGAAAAATTGTGAGTTATTCCCTTTTTATTGCAGAATTCTTCAAACTTTTCATTTTCAAATTCACCACCGTGATCACTACGGATAGTTATAATTTTTTGAGAAAATTGATTTTGAACCCTTTTCGAAAAATTCTTAAAACATTCAAAAGTATCACTTTTATGTTTCAAAAATATTGTCCATGTAAATCTAGAATAATCATCTACAATTACAAAAACATATTTACTGCGATTTAATGACTGAATTTGAGATGGACCAAATAAATCAAGATGAAGTAATTCAAGAGGTTTTGAAGTTGAAATCATATCTTTTAATTTAAAGGAACTTTTTCTAAGTTTTCCTAGTTGACATGCATCACATAGACTATCTACTTTAAAATTCATTTTAGGGAGGCCTCTTACTAGATCATGTTTTGACAGTCTAGATAAGAGTTTGAAATTCAAATGCCCAAATCTCTTATGCCAAATCCAAGGGTCACTTGCATTTGCCAAATGACACAAGTTATCATTTGAAATTTTCATACTAAGAATATAAATATTCTTTTTCCTAATTCCCTCAAATATTATGGTTGAATTATTATCTTCAATGTGACACTTATCTTTTTCAAATTTAATTTTATATCCTTTATCGCATAGTTGACTTATACTTAGCAGATTGTGTTTCAGATTCTTAACTAGCAAAACATTAGTAATAATAGGAGTTTCAGAGTTACCGACTTTGCCAATGCCGATCACATAACCTTTTGAATTGTCTCCAAAGTTATACAGTCCTCCGTCTTTGTATATTATATCATTCAGCATATCTGGATTCCCAGTCATGTGTCTAGAACATCCACTATCGAGTATCCATTTGTTCTTTTTGATCTGCACAGTTTGTTTGTTCTGGATTGATTCCTCAACTCCCATAAAGCATGATTCCTGTACATCAAACAATCTTAGTAGACAACTTGTATTTGAATATTGATTATATGTAGACTCAAGAGACAATGATGATCTGAATATTTCTAAACATGCATTAACAAATTTCTTAAACATAGCCATTTAAAAAAAACTTTTTCAAAAATCAGATTATGAAACTTTTAAAAACCTTGCTCTGATACCAAATGTGAGGAATGCGGATTACGGATCTTAAGGCTAGGAATAACACTAGAGGGGGGGTGAATAGTGTTTATAAGAAATTACTAAATCTTTTGAGTTTATGTTAATTTGAACACAATTGTATGTAATATTCAGACACAGATATAATCACAGAAACAAACACAAATGCAGAAATAAAGTAAATGCAGTAAAGGAAAGAACACACCGGATTTTATACTGGTTCGGAGTTACCCTACATCCAGTCCCGCACAACTAAGTACGGATTTCCTTTCAAAAAGAAATTCAACAATTACAACCCTCGGTTTCAAGGCTACGAGGTACACCCTCCAGAATCACAATCCTCTGGGTAGAGATACTTGATTTCCGGGGTAACAAGTTCACCCAATTGATTTCCAAGGCTACAATCACACCTTTTCTCGCTTGATTGATTTCCAAGGCTACAATCACACCTTTTCTCGCTATATAGATTACAAAGAAGCCTATAACTCTGAATAGCACTTGGATCTTGTTGAGATAGTGATAGAGAATCAAACCAGAGATAATCTAGTTAGATTCAATGTTGATTTCGGCAGAGTGATGATAGGATTTTGATTAAGAAAATGTGGAAGAAGAAGAGAAGTGGAAAACCAGAAAACTAATATTAAATTCGTTGAAACTAACCCCTATTTATAGAAGAACAACAGTCATGTCCATTCGTGAAAGGTTATGGCGAATAGACACTTCTTTTGAAATTCAAACTTTTTGGTCCTAACTGACACTATGTCGACATGGGGTACTAGGGCATGTCGACATCCAAAAGGAAATTTTGAAGATTTGATTTTCTTTGAAAGTAACCTTTATCTTATATTAAAAGCTTTTTAAACTTTTATAAATATACTTGACTATAGATAAAATACATAGATAAATATAGAGAATAATATATATAAAATTTTACTATAATTTTATATTTAAATCTAAGTATAAAGATAGTTTAAAACAAACGAAGTTTAAAAACACGAGTTTATTAAAAACAAAAACAAAGAATATTTTAAGGCTAAAACATCTTTTTGAAAATCATTTGAAAAGATAATTTTTAAGGCTAAAACATTTTGAAAAGCAGTTTTGAAAATTATTCTGAAGTAGTTTTGAAAATCATTTTGAAGTAGTTTTGCAAGCTTCTTCCTGCAGAATATCTCATCATACCAGGACTCGAGAACTTGTACAAAACCAGGATGTTCGTGGGTTTGTAAGCCACTTGTCGTAGGTTTGTAAGCTACTTGTCCTAGGTTTGTAAGCTACTTGTCCTAGGTTTGTAAGCCACTAAAAAGGTAGAAATGGGTTCCATCCCAAAAGAAAAATGGAGTGAAGATTTCACTGCTATTGTGAAGTTTTAACAAAATTCTAGACTCAATACTTATCTTGAAATCTTGAACTCTTGATAATCTTGATATTCTTGATACTCATGAGTCTTCAACCTTGATATCTTGAATCTCTATACTGTACAGTCTTCATTCTAAGTACCTGCATGGTTAAATCCTGCATATACATATATATCTAAACTAAAATGTTATTATTTATATTTTATAATCTTATTCTAAGGTTGTTGTCATCAAAACCATCAACTCATGGACTAACAGGCCCTTGGTGCAAAATATGCCTTGGCCGCCTGTGGCTTTAGCTTAGATATCTTAGCAATAGGTGCCTTAACCAACGACGCTTTCGCCACTTTCCTACCCCCAACCGATATACAATTCCTGGTGAAATGGTCCTTTTTCCCACACTTATGGCAAGCTAAATTAGAATATCTCTAGGCGGTTGGAACTTCCACTTGATGTCCCTAACTAGTGCATCAATAGATGGCTTCGGTGCTATGCTCGCAAACCTTAACCCCATGTTCACCAAATTCACATAAGATCCCAAGATGTGATTTGTCATATTACCTTTGAATTTTGGGCGCATCCTTGCAATGAACATCTCATTCCTTTTCAATGACGTATCTACCAAAACAGGCCCGAATCGAGAAAAGGCAGTGAATCGGTTATCATACTCCACCACAGTCATAGCCCCTTGCTTCAAGTCGAGGAAGCTCCTAAACAACAAGGTCTTCTCGGCTTCTGGGATAAACTTCACCTCGAATCCCATTTAAATTGGGCCTAGGAGATGTCATTCTCTTGGACATCAACAGTGATAGAACTCCACCAATCCATGGCTGCGTCCATCATATGTCGTGACGCCAATCGATGCTTCATAACATCATCAAGCTCCATATCCCTAAATATTCGATCACATAATTTTATCCAAGTCTGGACATCTATGATTGTCTCCATACCACCAAACCTCTTACATCCTAGCCTCTCATAATCACCGCAGAACGAAGCAAAATTCACCTGAGACCTAATTTCACGACCTCCTCTACAATATCCACCATTGGTTCCACGATTGGAGCAACATTCCTTAGTTCTTGATCATCACCATTTGTAACGGTACTACCCCGACCACCTCTACCTCCTCCTCCTCGAACATTGGTAGCTCTAGTACTCATGATGTACAACCTGCACATAATAGAATATATTTAGGGTATGAAAGGCTAGAGTTATTTCAAAGAAAGATATTATTCCTAAGGAAAGCTGAAAATAGGGTATAGGTTTATCGAAAATACAAATGTGCTCTCGTATACACTCGACTCATTCTAGGGTGTCGCTTATCCTATCTATAATGAGCCATACCCAACCAAATCCAAAGTGTTCGCTCAACCTTGAGTTCTAATACTAAATATAACGACCCGACTTTTTGACCCTCGCATGTCAACACTAATATATCCATAGTATTCATGTGTCGAACACCCAAGTGCTGGAAAGACAGAAAGGTAGGGTAAATAAAAAAGAATAGAACAAGAAAGGAAGAACACAACATCAGAATTTCACAGTGGAATGATAATATATAATATTAAAAGAAAAGTATAAAGGGTTACTCTAAATACAAGAATTTCATCGTTATTACACCTAAGTATTATCATCAGGCTAGATAGTTATAACTCCATGTCCTCACAACGTTGATATATACATAGCTAATACGGAACAACAGAAATAGAAGTAGATAGATAATGGAAGCCTCACGTTCATCTTCTATACTCTGAAACATCCAAGTTAAAATTTGTCATACTCAGCCTACTCGAAAGAGTACGTGAGGAATTTTAGGGAAACAAAAACCAAGCGTTAGACATAAGTATGGTATGAGAAAACTCGAGGTACATGCAACATGTAATAGTAACTATTGAGACCGTATGGATTCCCGTAACAGTTTTTCCCTCAAAAGAAACGAACCATTCATTAAGTTTAATATAGTGATATGACAGATAATGTGTAGAGTATAGAATATAAATCATATCAAATAGCTATAGTGCTTACAATCATCACACCACAACATATTTAGGGTACAATCAAACCACTAAGGTTCGTTTGCATGTTGGGTTTTCCATGGAGATCTCTTCGGTTGATGTCGAATCCAATCTCCTACACAAGGGTCAGAAACTACCTTCGAGCATCATATATCTCTAGGTAAAATATACCTCAAAGGAAACCATAGCCGGTCCATGGCCTAACACGTGATCCTAAATATCATCAACTCCCGCTAGCAACATCGATAAACATACTCTAGATATGGAGTTGGTATATCCTATCGTGGGTTTGCAAAACCCCAGACTATGCCCCAACTTTGTTTTCTGTCATTTCCGATGTCGAGGTTACGTTTGGCATCTCTCATACGAGTCTTCATTATTCGAATAGAACATGGATCCACAAATGGATTCCCACATCTCGAACAGAGCATGATTCACTACAAGGATTAGAGCATCTAGAACAGATCTTGAATCACCACATAGATTTCCTTTCTCAACCGCTTCCAAAACATAGAATTTGTATACTAATTTTGAAGTGGTATTTGGTAAGTAAAATACTTACCAATCCCGGAGTCTTCAAAACCAATTGATGAATTTTCAGTTAACTCAATTATGGTTCTTTCAAAAGTAAGTGAAAGCTAGTGACGTTTCATGCCAATACTTCTCCCTAAGGATTCTTATTATTATAAAATCGCAAAGCCTTTTGATAACTTCTTAAGTCAATATTAGGTCAAGTTCGATAATCGACTAATCCATTACCTAGTCAAAGCTTGTTTATACAAATCACGATTTGTATACTTAACTCGTTTCCGACATTCCAACTTAACTATTCCTCATTCAAGAGTGAAGCCAGGTAAGTTAGAGCACTGGTTGCATCAGAGCCTTGCCTAGACACTTCATTCTTGAATCTCACAAATATATAAGTCAACCTCATCGGCTTTTAGTGTTAAGTATAGTATTTCTGATTTCTATAAACAATAAGAAATCAACACCATTAACATGTTTTTGATATTTTTCGACTTACTATTCCTCAATCAAGAGAAAAGCCCGGTAGGTTAGAGCTCTATTGCTCCGTCTCTAATCGACATCAATCTTTTCTCTCACAAATAGATAAGCCTTACTTCATCGGCTTTTAGTGTTAAGCATAGTTAATTACTTTTCAAATAAGTAATCAAATAATTAACCATTTAGCAACTAAGCATTCTAACTGCTTTTCGAAAACATTTGTATGTGCTTTTAAAATACTTGAAAATACTTATAATTGGTTTCAAAATATTTATCTAAAATATTACTTGAAAATAATAACTTTACAATTTTCCTAAAAACTTGAAAACGTCATGTTCTATTATAAAAACCTCTTCTTTAAAAATTTACAACTAATTCTTTAAAATTCATAAATATCTCAAACCACTTTTAAAATACTCTAATAATAGTTAGTAAACATTTGTAAAAATAATGAAATAAAACACTTAAATTTAAATATCTTTTCCAACCTTTTAAGTCCAACAAATCAAGTCTAAGCGAGGTGGTTTTACACAAGTGCAGTTTTGGTCGTTTTTGAAATATTACTTAACTTTTTACTTTTCAAGCTTTTAATAGCAAAAATATACATATAAAAAATTATAAATATGGCGAGAAACCTTTATGGATCTCTCTACAAAGTTCCATAGAATTCGCCAAAAACAAGGCAATTCACAACTGCATCTATAGCGACTATCGCTATAAGTGCACTTTCAAATCGAGTTATATTCAAACTTATGTTCAACTACAACCTATATAATTTGTTCGAAGACCTTACTCTATGTCATACAAGTCCGTTCAAATCTGTATATATGCCACTTGCTTTCAAAGCAAGAACAAAATCAATATTTTCACATATGTCCATATTAATTCACAACATTAATATAATCAAACAACATCATATATATATATATATGTGATATTTTCCAATCAAAATGGTGAGTTAGCTCACCTTTAACCTAACAACCAATCAAGATCCAAGAATCTAAGTCCAACCTCACCCTAGCAACACCTTTCCCTCTTTCTCTTATGCTTGCCTTTGCCTTGCCTTGCCCCTAAACCTCCTAGGTTGCTCATGGCCTTAGTGTGGGGGAAGAGGATAGTTTTGCTTTTTCAACTTCTAACTAGGCAGAAGGTTTTGTTATGTGGTGTTAAGACTTCACTCCAAGTTTGAACTGATTTGCAAATATTTTGCTTTAAAAAATTATTATGAAGAAGAAGAAGACATGGATTTTCACTCTTAAGCTTTGTAAATATTTGTGAATGTTAACTAAGGGTGTGCCCCACCTTTTATAGGCTAAGAATGGTGTTTCCTAAGCTTGCACTCACCCCCTACCATGTCGTGGAAGCTTCATCTCCCATCACTTCTCCTTTATCATCCTTAATCCTTAAGCATTTCTAATTATGTTCATTTCCTAAATATCTTCCTTTACCTCATGCATATCATCCATAAAGTTTATTTCATAAATGGCAAAAAAAAATTATTTCATTTTATTTATTTTCTAAGCAAATAAGTGTATGTAAAAAAAAATCTGAATAACTTCCGATGGTTAAAAAGTTGTTTATCGATAAATCAATTTTCGGTCACATTATCGATGTTTCTCCAAAGAATATATTTTTTTAACCAATTTTCAAAAAAAAGTTTCTTAGCATTATATATTAATTAAACGATGTTTAACAAGGTTATAAAATCATATTTATAACACTTAACTATAATTTGAAATGTTTCGATATTCGAAGACGAAGTGTTAGAATTTCAGGGTCACTACATCATGTTTAATAGTATCATTTATCATATATCATCATTTTTACTTGGATTATTGATTTTGAATAACATATATCCTTATGTAAATCATTTAAGGGGGGTTATTTTGTTTTTCATCCATTTTTGTTGATGATAGAGGGAGTGAAAAATATAAAATATACATATGCACATATTAAGGGCAAGTTATCAAACTTAGGGGGAGTTATATTATATTTTATACAGAATAATAATGGTTGTCATCTTCAAAAAAGGAGAGAGTGTTAATACCTCAGTTATTGATTTTGATGATAACAACCTTGGTAATAATAATACATTCATATAAAATATGGATATTGATAATTTTGCCAAGTTATTTAGAATATAGTGCAGGATATTATATAGGTTTTGAATCGAAAACTGTACAGTATAAAGACTCAAGAACTAAACATGAAGACTTATGAGTATAAAGATCAAGATATGAAGTTCTCAAGATTACATTATAGTATATAGAGTCAAAGAATATTGTTAAAGTCCCTAGTGGCAATCTTTAATCTCTATTTCTTATTTTTATCCTTTTTAATTTTAAAATAAGTATATTTTTTAAATATATTTAAAAATATTTTTTAAAGTTTATTTAAGTTTAGAATATTTATAACCTATGTTTAAAATGATTTACAAAGTATCAACTAGTTTACAAAGTATAGAGTTTTCAAAATAAATTTTAAAAGAAACTGGTTTTCAAAATTTTCATACATATGTCGACACATAGGCAGATAGTATGTCAACACACATGCCGTAATTTTGAAATTCAAATTTTGAAATGAAGTGTCTATTGGTCGTAATTCTTTGCGAATGGACACATTGTTTATTCTTTATATATAGAGGGTTTCCAAATGAATTTTAATCAACTACTTTCTTATTATCTTCTCTCCTCTTACTCTGCCAAAATTTCTAGTGAAAATATATTCAAATCTTCTTAAATTCAAGTCAGAATCAATTCAAACTTCATTGTGTTTATTCTCTACTATTTACTCCGTGATTTTAATCATCTCTCTCAAGCAAAGATCAAAGTGTTGTCCAAGAGGCTATAGATTCATTGTAACCAAAGATCAAGAAATTGTCTTTGGAAAAACCATCAAACTTTAGTTGTGTTTCAGTGGGTGTGCTTGTGTCCTGTTTAAATCAAGTGGGTGTGCTTGGTGTCCCGAAAATCCAAGTGGATGTGCTTGTGTCCTATCCAAATCAAGTGAGTGTACCCAGAGCTTGGAAATTCTGGAGGGTGTGTCTCGTAGTCTTGAAATTGAGATTGTATTGTGTTTGCCTTCCGCTTGTTGAAAGATTGGTATTTCAAAATAAATCTATACAATCAATTGTACGAGACTGGATGTATGATAACTCCGAACCTGTATAAAAATCCCTAATGTGATCTCTCTAATTCTCTACTTCCTACTTTACTACATTTATACTTATCTATGTTTGCATCTGTGATTGTTCATTCTGTATTGGTTAATAATAAACTTGAAAGAACTTCATAAAGATTTATAAAACTTATAAAAACTATTCTCCCCGTCTCTAGTGTTTAGTTAGCCTTCAGATCCATAATTCCGCCACTAACATGCGGGTGGTAAATAGTGCTAATATTCAACAAAGTTCCCAAAGCTTCTTTCAAACTCCTCCAAAATTCGCTAGTAAATAAAGGGTCCTTACCACTAACGATGCTAACTGGAATTCCATAAAGTCGAATCACTTCCTTGATATAAATCTGTGGTAGCGATGCTACAGTCCTATTGCTTCTAATGAGAATAAAATGGGCGCTTTTAGTGAGCTTATCCACTATGACATAAATTGTTTCATTTCCTCTTTGGCTCTTAGGTAACCCATTTATGAAGTCCATCAATATATGCTTTCATTTTCAAGTTGGAATCTCTAAAGGCAATAACAATCCGCTGGGCTTCCCTTGTTCATCCATTATCTTTTGGCAAGTCAAACATCTAAACAGAAACTCAGCTACTCTCTTCTTCATCCTTGACCAAGAAAAAAATTCGCTTCATATTCCTATATATCTAATCTCCTCTGGGGTGAATGGTCATCCTTAAATAGTGATACTCTACAAGTACTTCCGCCAACACATTATCAATCTTTGGAACACAAAGGCGTCCATCTCTCTTTAAACATCCCTTTTTGTCAACTGCATATCTACTGACATGGAGAAAATGTTCTCCTCTATTTAGCTTACCCGAAATATCTACTATCTCTCATCCTTCTTTTGCTCAATTCCAATGTGGTCCATCAACGCTGGCCTAACTTCCATTGTTGCCAAAATGCTTTGGGTGAGTTCTGTTGACAATTGGAAGTTGAAATTCGAGAGGAACTCCAACTGCCTCCACTCAAATATTGCACCTTAGGTAGCATGCCTCCGACTAAGGGCATCGACAACAACATTCCCTTTTCGAGGGTACACTATATTTCAAAGTCATAAGATGCTATGAACTCAATCCACCATTTCTGCCTAAGGTTTAATTCATTTTGGGAAAATAGATAATGCCTATGAACAACTCAAACCTTTCCCCCAAAAGATAATGCCTTCACATTTTCAAGCCAAAAACAATAGGTGCTAACTCTAAGTCATGAGTTGGGTATCACTTCTCATGATACTTCAAATGCCTACTGGCATAAGCTACCATCCTTCCTTCTTGCATAAGAACTGCTCCTAATCGTATGCCATACACATTTATGTAAATTGCAAAAGGTTTCATCCCACCAAAAATGGTAAGTACCGGCACATTTATTAATAGTTCCTTTAGCTTCTCAAACGCTTTCGTGCATTTTTCATCCCATGCAAAGACTACATTCCTCTTAGTTAAGCGAGTTAAAAGGACTGCTATCTTTGCAAAATCCTTTATGAATTTCCTATAGTAACCCACTAAACCTAGAAAACTCCTATCCATGGTATTCTTTGAAATCATCCAACTTGAATGGCTTCCACTTTTGCGAGGTCCATGGCCTATCCATGCTCGGAAACAATGTGTCCAAGAAATCTCACCTCCTTCTTTCAAAAGTGACACTTTGAGAATTTGGCTTTAAGTTGGTGCATTCTCAAAGTCCCTAGTATTTTCCTTAAGTGACTTTCATGTTCTCATTCACTTTTGGAGAATACTATGATGTCATCAACAAACACTACGACGAATTTATTTAGTTGTCCCCTAAATACTCTACTCATCAGATCTACAAAGTATGTGGGGGCATTCTTCAATCCAAATGGCATTGCTTCCCATTTATAGAGTCTAATGCAAAAAGCGGTCTTTGATTTGCTATTGTCTTCTATCCACAGCTGATGAAATCCAGTTGCCAAGTCCAATTGGGAGAATATTTTGGCTCCCAAGAGCTGATCGAACAAATCATCTATCCTAAGTAAGGGATACCTATTCTTCTTCGTCAAATTGTTGAGTTCTCTATAGTCGATGAATAGCCTTAATGAGCCATCTGCCTTAGTGGAAAAGATAACAGGAGCTTCCCATTCCAAAGTACTTATCGCATAAATCCTTTTTGCAAAAGCTTCGAGATCTATTTATCAAACTCTCGTCTTTCTTTGGGGTCCATGTGCCATTATGGTAAAGCGACTGGTTTAGTGTCATTCTCCAACTCTATCATAAACTCAATCTCCCTACGGAGTGGAAGATCTAAGACTTCTTCAAAGACATCAAGAAATTCTCGAACTACAGCTACGGATGAGAGTCCATCTTATGATAGGTTTATCGAGAGTAGATAGCTTAACTCGACTGAATTTTTGGGTGTACAATGAACATCTATATCTCGCCCTTTCCTACTTTTAACTATAAAATTCCCCTATTGCAATCTAAGACAACCTCGTAGTATGACAACCAGTCCATTCCTGAGATAAGTTCATACCCCTCAAAACTAAGAACGTATGTATTACATACGAAATCAACGTTATATATGTCGACAGCTAAGTCTTTACAGAAAGAAGAAAGATGTGTCCATCCCCCAATACGAATTGAGACTACTATTAGGTGGGTGGTAATTTGGGATTGAAGACTCAAAGTGTTAACGACATTCTTAGCTATGAACAAATACGATGCTCTAGAGTCGAATAGGGTACGAATTGTATTCCCAAAAATAAAAGTTATACCTTCCAATGCTACCTTCCCTTAGTCTCGAGAGGGTGGTCTACTAGAAATAAGGGTGGCCCCAATAGTGTAGGCTTGCTGGCTCGCTCTGCTCTTCCTTTGCTAGCATCGAACACTGATTTTTAAAGTGCCCCTCTTCATGGCAGTGGTAGCACTTCCCCTTAAAATCTTCCTTTAACAGGTTCACTCTACAATCCTTCATAATGCATCCTTTTTTATGGCATCTCTTACACATTTTTTCCTCCTTCTTAAACTTCCCTTTTGATTTATTATTCGTCTAGAATCCTCCCTTCTTGAATCCTCCTTGATTTTGGGCAGGTCTTGCTTTCTCATTCTCGTTCTCCTCCGCACTAGTTGTCTGCAACAAAGTCATCTCAACTAATGTCTCATACTAGCACTAGTGGGCACTTAGGTCAATAAAATCTCTCTAAGTGGGGAGTTCGGGCCCTTGATGAACTTTGTTTGCACCAAAAATGGTCACAAACCCCAAATATCGTGAAAGCACTAGTGTGTCAATACAAATCAGCAGTATATAACCACAGATCATAGATCTAAGTAATGTAGAGGATAAAAGTGAAGAATAATAAACTTGAAATAGAAAGAAATAGACAGAGACGCAAGATTTGGAGTGGTTCGGCGTATCGCCTACGTCCACTATGAAGTTGTTAGCTTTATTGATCTGTCTTTGATGTTTACAATTGATTTTAGCAAATTACAGTGAATAACTATGATTTGCAGCAGTGAATCTCGTTGGTAGCTGCAGCAATGGAGTTCAGATCTGGATCTGGCAGAGTCTCGGCGTTGGAGAGCTTGAAAGAGAAGAAGAACCCTTTTTCTGTTGGCTTTGGAGGTCTATTTATAGGTGTAGGAGGCTGGTATTTTGCTCAGATCTCGAGAGAGCCTCTCTGGCACGTGACCAGGCCCGTGCGCCCAAGCCCGTGAAGTTTCGGTCCGATCCGTGATCGATACGAATAGATTTCGTATCGATCAAGATTTCATCCAATGGAGTCGAAATTTGGCGTGGACTTTCTTTAGCATGCACGTAGTCTTCTGTGAAAATTTTATAGCATTTGGACTTGTAGATTAGGAGATATGATCGATACGAATTAGGATTCTTGGTTGGCTGTTTCGTTCGACTCCCTCGTTTCGACTCGCTCTTGTTTGACTTGGTCTGGTTTGACTCGCTGTTCGACTTGCTTTCGTTTGAATCGCTGTTCGACTCGGTCTTATTTGAATCGATACAAGTGATGGTCCAATTCGTATTGGCTGAACTAGCCCACTTTGTATCGATGAGAGTCCCTCTGTTCGTATCGATGGCCAAGCTTTGTTCGCATCGATTGCCATGCTCTGTTATGTGGATTCGAATAAAGGCTTCGTGATGGATACGAAGTGGTCATTGCACGATCGATTCGAATAGTGCATAGCTGATGGAGTCGAACTAGATGGATTCGAAGTAGGCATTAGGTGATCGGGTCGAACTGTTGTTTTCTGAGGGATGCGGAGCGAGTCGAAGTAACACCTATGATGGAGGCGAAGCGGAGCGAGTCGAAGTAGTCATTTCTGATGGAGGCGAAGCGGAGCGAGTCGAAGTAGTCATTTCTGATGGAGGCGAAGCGGAGCGAGTCGAAGTAGTCATTTCTGATGGAGGCGAAGCGGAGCGAGTCGAAGTAGTCATTTCTGATGGAGGCGAAGCGGAGCGAGTCGAAGTAGTCATTTCTAATGGAGGTGAAGCGGAGCGAGTCGAAATGGAGTGAGTCGAAGTAGGCTTCCATGATGGATTCGAGCAGAGCGAGTCGAAGTGGGCTTTCCTGAGGGATGCGAACTGAGTGAGTCGAAGAAGGCTGTTTTTAATCAATTTTGCATCAGTTGTAACTTGAGCATACGAACTCGGATTGACCTAAAATTTGGAACGTTGACTCTCATAGCTTCGCTTGTTGTGTCATATCAATTTAAGCTCGATCCAGACCCGGACAAAATTTGTCGATATCCATAATGGGCCTGCGTATAACCGATTTTCTTAAACGAACTGTCTTTGGTTTCTAGTCAAGTTCTTGGTGTCATGGCCTTGCCAAAAGGTGGGATAACATTTGCCCCCCAAAGTACGTCTTGTGGGAACATGATGTGCTTTGAAATGCTGTAATCTTCATTCTGAATAGCTATCGTCTCTTTGATGAAAGGTGTTGCTTTGTAGTTCCATGAGCTGGATGGTCATAGCACGAATGATTGCCGACACTTGAGCGAGTCGAAGTGGGCTCGAGGCAGAGCGAGTCGAAGTGGGCTCGAGGCAGAGTGAGTCGAAGTGGGCTCGAGGCGGAGCGAGTCGAAGTGGGTTCGAGGCAGAGCGAGTCGAAGTTGGCATTTCTGAGGGACGCGAACTGAGCGAGTCGAATGCGAGGCTGTTTTTTATTCAATTTTGCATCGATCGTAACTTGAGCATACGAACTCGGATTGACTTGAAATTCGGAACATTGACTCCAATAGCTTTGTTGTCGTGTCATATCAATTTTAGCTTGATACAGACTCAGACAAAATTCATCGATATCCATAGTGAACCTGCGTATAACCGACTTTCTAGACGAACTGTCTTTGGTCTCTAGTCAAGTTCTTGGTGTCACGGCCTTGCCAAAAGGCGGGATAACATTTGCCCCCCAAAACATGCCTTGTGATAAGAAGGTGTGTTTTGTAATGCCATAAGCTGGATGTTCATATCCTGTTGATGACTTGCAAAGGAATTG
The DNA here is from genome assembly GCA_030737815.1 of Allium fistulosum. NCBI lineage: Eukaryota > Viridiplantae > Streptophyta > Magnoliopsida > Asparagales > Amaryllidaceae > Allium > Allium fistulosum. The sequence continues at coordinate 868,700,175 of CM060904.1, read as the reverse complement.
ATAATTTTATTTGACCACGAATGACGATCGTTCCGGATCGTATGTCATTCGAGGTGATATGTGACCGTTCGCGGTCGGATGCTGTTTGTGACGAATGGTGACCGTTCGCGGTCGGGGTGCCGTTCGAGGCGATTTGTGATCGTTCGCGATCGGGTGCCGTTCGAGGCGAATTGTGACCGTTCGCGGTCGGGTGCCGTTCGAGGCGAATTTTGACCGTTCGCGGTCGGGTGCCGTTCGAGGCGAATTGTGACCGTTAGCGGTCGGGTGCCGTTCGAGGCGAATTGTGACCGTTCGCGGTCGGGTGCCGTTCGAGGCGAATTGTGACCGTTCGCGGTCGGGTGCCGTTCGAGGCGAATTATGACCGTTCGCGGCCGGGTGCCGTTCGAGGCGAATTGTGACCGTTCGCGGCCGGGTGCCGTTCGAGGCGAATTGTGACCGTTTGCGGACGGGTGCCGTTCGAGGCGAATTGTGACCGTTCGCGGTCGGGTGCCGTTCGAGGCTAATTGTGACCGTTCGCGGTCGGGTGCTGTTCGAGGCAAATTGTGTGTGCCCGGGGGGGGAATTAGTATTATCAATGTCAGATTTCAAGTTCAAGTGAGTTTCTGAGTTGTTTGTGGTGGCGGTTTATCGCCGTCTCAGAGCATGCCTAAGGACCATTCGCGATCCCTTACATGTGTAAGTGGCTTAGCCGCCATGGCATTACAAATGGCATACTTTTATTTAAAATGAGTTTTTTAACAGAAATGTTCAACGAAATCAAGTCCAACCTCAGAAATGGAAAATAAAAGTAAAACAAGGGACGTCAAAGTGCAAACACCTACACCGTTGCGATCAGTAGTCGTATCAGAGCAAGCCTGAGGATCGTTCGTGGTCCTGTACATGTGTAAAAAGACTTAATCGTGTTGGTGTGGAGTTTGCTACTTATTCGTCATTATCTTAATCAATTGATGACAAGCTGACGCCTCGATCCTGAGCCGTCCCCAGTAGGTGCAGGTGGTGGTCGCTCCCGTTCCACCGTTGTCGTTCCCCTTCTTACATACTGTGTTAGCATACCATTCCGGATATGTCCCTCAACCTCATCCTTCAGGTGTCTGCAGTCATTCGTGTTATGACCGTTCAGCTCGTGGAATAAGCAATACTTGTCGGATCTTCTTTCATTATTGGTTGGATCCCTTCTCATTGGCCTTCGATAGGGGATCTGCCCCTTAGTACCCTGGTAGATTCGCTCCAAAGTCTCATTCAATTCCGTGTAAGAGGTGAAACTTGGTTCCTTTCGGGGTCGCGTCGTTTCGTCACTATTATCTTTAGCCTTTCGTTTCCCTTTACCAGTCCCCGAATCTGATCTAGGAGGATTTTCACCCTTGACTGCATAAACATCAACTCCTTCTCCTTCCTCTCTTTCAGCACTTGCATCCTCTAATCGCAAAAATCCGTCAGCCTCATGATAAAATTCTCCTAGATCCAAAGGGGGATCCCTCGTTAACGAATTCTTGAATTCTGTGCCATCTGCTACGCCAGACACGGTTGCCATCAAAACCATGGATGGATCGGGTCGATCCACCGATGTTGCCGCTACATTGAATCGCGTCAGAAAGTTCCTCAAAGACTCTCCGGTTCTTTGCTTCAGTATTGCCAAACTCATCACAATTTTGGGTCTCGAAATGTGAACCCTGAACTGCCTCATGAACCTTTCAGTCAAATCGGTCCATGTTCGAATGGAACCGCTCTCCAGCTGTCTTAACCATAATGCTGCTATGTCTGCCAGGTACAGTGGGAAGCACTGGGCCATGACCTCCTCCGATGCCCCCAGCACTTCCATGTGCCTCATATACTTCGTTAGATGAACCGCAGGATCCGTCCTTCCGTTATACATGTCCAGTGTTGGTAACTTGAACTCTGGTGGAGTCCTGGCTTACCTGATCGTAGGAGCAAAGGGACTCCTATTCACATCCTCCAGATCTCTATTCACTAGTCCGCCCCTCATGGCTCGTCTGACCATCTCCGCCAATCTGTCACTATCTCCAAGTTGTAGTCCTTGTCCGTTGTTTCCGATTTGCCCCCCGAGTTCACGAGGGATTCTTGGAATTTGCTCTTCTGGCTGAGCATTCATTTCTTCGTCAATTTCGCGTTGCGCAGTTCCACCTGGTACTCCGCCCGGGATTGGGCCAACATGCTCTGGGTTATTTCCCCCTAGTTCTGGTGCTGCACCAGATGGTCTTGCTCCATTCTGAACTCTGGTTGCTCCTTGATTTTGCACTCCAAGCTGCCCAATCTGAAGAAGCAAGTTCTGGATCATCTCCTCTTGTCTTTTCATCATTGTCTCTATCTCATCCCTGGTGATGAAGATTGATGTCTGATTTGCACATGAGGAAGCCTCTTGACTCCCTTCACGCTGACCTCTCTCTAGATTTTGTCTTCGATTTGATTGTCTTGTCATAGCTTTTCAGATCTGAATTCTCTAAGCCTTCAAATTCAATTTCCAAATGATAGAATCCTGAGTTTAGTTCTCAGTGAAAGCACCAAAGTGTTTGCGCAAAAAATGGTCACAAACCCCAAATATCGTGAAAGCACTAGTGTGTGAACACAAATCAGCAGTATATAATCACATATCACAGATCTAAGTAATGTAGAGGATAAAAGTGAAGAATAATAAACTTGAAACAGAAGAAATATACAGAGACGCAAGATTTGGAGTGGTTCGGCGTATCGCCTACGTCCACTATGAAGTTGTTAGCTTTATTGATCTTTCTTTGATGTTTACAATTGATTTCAGCAAATTACAGCGAATAACTATGATTTGCAGCAGTGAATCTCGTTGGTAGCAGCAGCAATGGAGTTTAGATCTGGATCTGGCAGAGTATCGGCGTTGGAGAGCATGAAAGAGAAGAAGAACCCTTTTTCTGTTGGCTTTGGAGGTCTATTTATAGGTGTAGGAGGCTGATATTTCGCTCAGATCTCGAGAGAGCCTCTTTGGCACGTGACCAGGCCCGCGCGCCCAAGCCCGTGAAGTTTCGGTCTGATCCGTGATCGATACGAATAGATTTCGTATCGATCAAGATTTCATCCAATGGAGTCGAAATTTGGCGTGGACATTCTTTAGCATGCACGTAGTCTTCTGTGAAAATTTTATAGAATTTCGACTAGTAGATTAGGAGATATGATCAATACGAATTGGGATTCTCGGTTGGCTGTTTCGTTCGACTCCCTTGTTTCGACTTGCTCTTGTTTGACTCGGTCTGGTTCGACTCGCTTTCGTTGAATCGCTGTTCGACTCGGTCTTATTTGAATCGATACAAGTGATGGTCCAATTCGTATTGGCTGAACTAGCCTAGTTCGTATCGATGAGAGTCCCTCTGTTCGTATTGATGGACAAGCTTTGTTCGCATCGATTGCCATGCTCTGTTATGTGGATTCGAATAAAGGCTTTGTGATGGATACGAAGTGGTCATTGCACGATCGATTCGAATAGTGCATAGCTGATGGAGTCGAACTAGATGGATTCGAAGTAGGCATTAGGTGATCGGGTCGAACTGTTGTCTTCTGAGGGATGCGGAGCTAGTCGAAGTAGACACCTATGATGGAGGCGAAGCGGAGCGAGTCGAAGTAGTCATTTGTGATGGAGGCGAAGCGGAGCGAGTCAAAGTAGTCATTTATGATGGAGGCGAAGCGGAGTGAGTCGAAATGGAGCGAGTCGAAGTAGGCTTCAATGATGGATTCGATCAGAGCGAGTCGAAGTGGGCTTTCCTGAGGGATGCGAACTGAGCGAGTCAAAGAAGGCTGTTTTTAATCAATTTTGCATCGGTTGTAACTCGAGCAAACGAACTCGGATTGACCTGAAATTTGGAACGTTGACTCTCATAGCTTCACTTGTTGTGTCATATCAATTTAAGCTCGATCCGGACCCGGACAAAATTTGTCGATATCCACAATGGGCCTGCGTATAACCGATTTTCTTAAACGAACTGTCTTTGGTTTCTAGTCAAGTTCTTGGTGTCACGGCCTTGCCAAAAGTCGGGATAACAAACTTCATGGCCTTTCTCATGGGGTATCAATCAAACTCATTTTGAACTTAGCTAGCTTTGTGAATTTACTAATATGCTCCTTCAGAGTGGAGTCTTCCTGCCTAAGTTATATAAATCTCTCTAACTGCAAGCTTACCTCAGCCCTTGACACAAACCACACCTCAAATTGGTTTTTGAACTTGTCCCAAGTAATAATTCTACCCTCATTCTCTTCAGCCACAACTGTCCACCAATCTAAAATTACTCCCTTAAGATGACAAACCTCCATTCTTCGCTTAGTCTAGTCCTCTTAACCAAGCTCCTGAAATATCCTCTCACAATCATTTATTCATGCCTTCATCCCCATGAAACTTTCTACTCCTAGATATACCCTTTCTCCCATGTTAAGGAAATCCATGCACAACCTAAGGAAATCTATAGGGAGGGGTGCTGCTTCAGTAGGCGGAGCTGCAGTTGCCGCTGGTGCAGCAGGTTGAGAAGTTGAACTTGTCCTACATGCCCGAGGTATTGCCGGAACCATTCAGGCATCCCTCGGATAGTGGGTATCTCTTGGGAGGGGTTCCTAGCCTTAGAAGAAGGATTTTCAGCCATATTCCACTACCTGTAGGTTAAACTTTTAGTTACAATTCCCTAAGATAGTATTATAAGCTGAAATAAAGGTTTATCTAGTGTGCTTGCGTATGTTCAAAACTAGTATATATATAGTAGGGTTTTCGAAAATACTTTCAAAAATAATAAGTACGCCACTCATACGTATGCATATCCTAATTGATTTGGTAATCTAAGCTCTGATATCAACCGTAGCAACCAGCCTCTAAATAGGCCTAAATTCCGATCTAAAAAAGGACCAACGAAACTTAGACCCATTCAAAGCTGACTGTTGGTTGGTATAAAGAACAAAACATAGAGCTATTTATCTACACATTCAGAAACTCACAGTGGAAGGATAAAATATAATATCAAAATTGTACCCACTTTAATTAAAAATTCAAACTGTCAAAACAACAACAACATAATCTTGCTCGACAACACCAAATATGCATGATTCAATATTCCAAAGTCACAACATCATTCAATGGGTACATCAGAAATAAAGAAAATAACACAAGTTGACAAATAATAACTGCCACAAGTCCGCGTCTCCACTGCCACCTCCGAAAATCTACATCAATATCTCTAACCTGTATTGTAACGAGGAAGGATTCAGAAGAATAATGTCTGGTGAATAAATTCAAGCCTTTCTATAATAGTACTCGGACAGTATAACTTAAATAAGAATATGTCTTACGTATCTTAACCATATTTTAAGTTTCCAAACCATAATACCTAAGGCTTTTTCAATCCATTATTCTTTCAACCCAAAAACCCATATCTATCATCAATAATGTCTTAACAATGCAAGAGATAGTAAACAAGCCATTTAACATCCTTTTAATGGAAACTATGCATACTCTGACCATTTAATACCTCATTAAAGTAGGTCCCCGTCATTTACTACCTATCCCAAGGCTAACTCTACTCCGGTACTATCTAGCTAACATTGCATGGAATCTGTTCAGGCCACTTACTACTTCAAATCTAAAACAAACCCTCTTTGAGATATCCTCTATTATGTGCAACCATTTACCCTGACCATTTAATACTTCTATTATGGGGAAGAGGTGGGCCCTCAACCAGCTACTTACTATCTTCAATCCCCGAAGTAGGTCCTTCGTATTATGACATGTAATCCAACCGTAACATCTCCCATTAGACCGACTATTCATATGTACTGGTAGACAGATTAACCGGATAGGTTTACCCTATAAAATTGGGACCAACCTCACTTCCTTCATGTTTACTTATTATTGGTGATATCTCACATTAGCCCTAATGTCACACCATTGGTAGCCAGATTAGCTAGGCAGACTTCTATGTGCTTTTGACTGACTTGCATCCCTATAACTCAGTAATAATCTAAAACACTCTCTTTATATATTATCTCACATCTCACCGCATCACAAGTCAAGGCCTTATAAGAAAAACTCTTATTTCGCCTTTACAATTAATTACTTTCCTAAGGAGATTTAATGATAATTAATATTATATTAACTACATAATTAATGCATTATCATTGTACATTAGTTATGTTAATACACATACACACATATATATGTGTGTGTGTGTGTGTGTGCATGCGTCAAAAATAAGCAAGCAAAAATTGCACCATAAATTAACGTTTAAATGTCAAAACTTCAAATTTATACAAATTCAATTCCATATCAGCACATATTCCATATATCCAATGTCCATAACTAAATCAACAGACTTGTATAAAATAGAATCCATAACTAACTTATTTTATAATAAAATAACGGAATCAATCATTAATAAAAACTAACAATTCAGATACTTTTATGCCCTCTTCAACTTCTTTGTATAAAATTGGAAAAGGGAATTTCTATTTACATTGTGAAAATAGACGGCATAAATTACAAATAAAAGAATTTGTACCTTACACACCATTTTCAATTTATTCTTTTTAAAACACTTAATCAGATCCAGACAAAAAGATAAGAAGTGGAATAGAATGTAAAACATTAAATTGCAATACTTACACAATTCCATTATTTTAATATAGAATAATTGAGATCCAAACTTAATAATTGACATTTTACTTTAGGTGAATTTTGGTGTTTTAGTGTGATGTTTGCATAAAAAGAATTCCCCAAAGGTATATATCAGATCCAAGTTATACTATACAATTACTAAAATAGGAAAATCTAATATTTCCACTCAAAATTAATCCTTAGCTCTTACCTAGTTGGATTTCATATGCCTGCTTTAATCTCTTTTAGATCTCTTCTTTTAAAAATATATGACAAGGGTATTGTGTACGAATTAGATTTAGAAATTTAGTGATTGAAGGAGAAAAGGATTAGAAATTAAATAATTAAACATCTAAAATTCTTACCAAAAACCCCACAGTTTTTTTTGAATCTTCGAGGAGAGAGATCGATAGAGCTTCGCTTGGTTCTCAAAATAATTTATGAATAAAAATGAGGGGCTAGACTCTTGTTTATAGTGGTTAGAAAGTACTAGAACTGTAGAATTTAAGTCGGTTTAAAATAATAAAATCTAAGTCGTTCAATTGTTGAAAACCCTAACCACCATCAACAAGGACCGTTCGACCGCCCTACCCTACTAGTTAACTGACTACCATGGTAGGCGGTTGACCGGCTACCATGGTTGTCGGTCGACTGGGCCATTATAGGCGGTCGACTGGTGGTCCTATTTTGGGAACGATTTCCTACTTCTGTTGATTAATTTATTTTATTCCTTAATTAAACCTTTTATGTTAACCTTGATTTTAACGTTTACTTAATCCCCAAGTCTAATTGCTGTTAATTTCTGAGTTTGAATTCCATTTAAATTATTTTAAATTCGAAAACATCGAACTTCCATAATTTTTCCATTTGAGTTTCGTTTTTAAAACATTATATATGGAAATTGATCAAAAAATCGCCATGAATGCAACGACACAACTTCCATGGCAAAACTCTGACTTTTGCAAAATTTCCATTTTTAACCTTATCTTAATTAATTAAACTTATTATTTCTTATTAGTTTTTATGGGTGCTACATAATGTCTAGAGGAAGGGTCTGTTGTGTGCCAACTTGTGTTGTGTTGTTTATCCAGACAGACTAGAGTCCATCCTAGTTGAGTGATCCTTGCCTCAAGCCCCTACATGGATCATTATTATACGTGATGTATGCAGATATTTAGATTGTGTGATGATATGCCCCAATACCAAACTAGCCAACATTCTGTTACCATTGGGCAATAGGTTCGAGACCATATGTATAGTTGGATGTAGTGTCACGATGACCGAGAGTAATTAAGACCGCGGATATGTTGTGTGCTGTAAGTGTTGTGTGTTATCCCCTAAAGCATGGTGTGTGCAATGTAGCTCCCATCTGGAATATGCGAGATTATATGATACTTTATTACTTAGATACCCCTTCTAGGCATCTATTCATAGGCAAGGACCTCTTAACCCACTAGAATATCCTATGTGCTATGAAGCTCCCAACTGGAATATATGATTTGAGATATATAGACACATGATACCATACTAATATCATTATACTTGATTGTATGCTTGTTGATAGTTGATTCCCTTTTGTGTTATGCGGGTGTTGGTTGATGATTGGATATTTGGTTAATTCACCCGTTATGTTATAGCTTTATTGATGGGTGTTATGGTTGGATGTTTGGATATATGGATGTCTTGTTTACCTATGTGATGTGATGTTTGTTTTGAAGGGTGATTATTTGTGTATAGTATGATATATGTGGTATACTTGAGATGTTCATACATATTTATTAGGTATATTTATAGCACCATGCTAGTTATCTTTATACACTCACATATATATTCTTGACATAGTCTAATCCATGTATTATTTATATAATACTTGGGTAAGTCCAAGACATTTTAGGTTCAGGGATGAGTGACCAGTTTGTGTATGTTGGGCGTAGATGGAGGATAGAATATTTGTATATTGTCATCACATGTTCGTGTATTGATGAGATGTATATATTGGACATGTTATGTATATATTTAATGATAGTGGGCATTTGACTATTTTAGTAGACCCACTTGGATCGTGTAAATTTATATTCTATGTTATCGCTGCATTGATGACCCTATGATTTCTGTGGTTTATTTTATATTGGGCATTGTTCTATCCTGGAATCACACATGTTTATTGCTTTGTGCTGATGTTGAGTACATATAGGTAAGTTATTTATGATTTTTGAAATATGTACTAGTGTTAGCCTAATGGAATATTCACGTGTAATAGCCCAATATCACCTCATTCTCTATATTATCAGACAGTATTACTTAGTAATACTCTTTGGTAGTATGGATATAGAGGTGAGGTGTTATAATCGATTATGGAATCTCAGTCTTATTCCTTTGATCCATTTTCTCAAAACAATTAAGGTAGTCTATTACTGAATGGATATGTTATATTGTCTTAGTACCTATTCTTCCAATCAACTCTCTACGATGCGAATAAACTGCATTTGTCATGCGAAACTATTTTGGAGTCTGTTTCTCAAGCTCTAGCGAGCTCCAGGTTCTTTTATGATTCCATATCGCGACATTCTTTTCATAAAACAAAGTCGTGAAATTCTCAATATTTGGAATCACCCATAGTCCAGTTATAAAGTTGTGCATTATACACACATATACACACACACACACACGTATATATACATATACATACATATATATATGTATGTATATGTATGCACGCGCGCGCGCACACGCACACACACAAATATATATATATATATATATATATATATATATATATATAAAGTGCTACAGCATTATTCAAGATAGTGCACTTAGCCTTTTAGTTCAAGGTTCAACCATAACCTTTCATTTGGAACAATATCAACTTAAAGCTCCTTATGTAAGATTGAAATAGAATTTAGATTGACATATTATACTGGATATCACTTATGGGGTTCGAGTTAGAATACCCTATCATAAGGAGTTCGCTTTTTTTACAAACATTTTGTACTCGAGAGTACACTTAATTACCATTTAATGACCTTAATTCGAATCTGATATTCACTCGGTGTATTAAGTACATTAGCGAAATGTGATACGGTGGACTAAAAAGCATATGTGATAATTCTTGCAACCAATGCATAAGGAATCTTTCTAATATGCTCTAAGTTAAACACATTAATGTGGTGTCTATGTATATGTTATACTACCTTTTGTCTAGGTAGTATACCATCAGATTTGGCTAAATGGACTTCGTGATCATCAAGGCGGAAATCCCGGAGAGATGGTTACCAGGCTCGGAGATCGGCTATACATAAGACTATGGAGATGGTCAAGCGAATTCATATCGGACCTTTAATTTTTGTCTCAATCTAGGTGCAACCGGTATGAAGTGACAAGGAATGCCTCATGAGGCTACATTTCAAATTTCAAGTCGATCGGAGTTCGTATGCTCGAGTTATGGGAAAAAGAAGACGGATCAGATCGTATTTAACTCAACAGTACAACTCAATGATGATCGCTCCATAACTCAACAACCACAAGGAAGATTGAAATGAAACTTTGGAAATAGGAATATGGGACCTCAGGGAGTCTACTTTAGGGATTGCATGGAATTTGGAGAGGTCTGGATGGGCCGGCCCCTATCCCCCAACAACGACCTCTTAGGGATCGGCTAAACCCAACTTTAAAGCAAAGATCGATCAATATCTCAACATCTACACATCCAAGTGACATGAAACTTTGAGCACAAGCTTACTACAACATGTGGAACATAGCATAGGGATCACACATCTAATGGATACTTTGGGGGGGATCGGCCCCTATCCCTCTAAAGGGATCGGTTGAAATCAGAATACATGCAACACCACTTCATGGAAAACGCGATATCTCACAAACCGTAAGTCAGAATGGAATGAAATTTGGAGGGTAAGTAGCTAACATCATGAGGAACCCCCAAAGGGATTGCACCCCATTTGGAAACCAAATTAGGGATTGGGGCCAATCCCTATTATGGCCTAATGGGCCTGAAAATTCTTGTGTAGCCTTGTCATGGCCTGGAGGTTCTTCTTCCAAAATTTCAACCCAATCCGTGCATGTCTTCCACTATAAATACAACAGACATGGCGTCAAAAAAGATCTTCTTTCTGCTTCTCTATATCTTCAACTTAGGCTACACTCTACCAATTTTATTCTTGGATTTCGGATTGTAGTTGTAAACAAACTACAATGTAATAAAAAGGATTATTTTGGAGTGGACGTGGGCCGGAGTTAGCCGAACCACTATAAATCTTGTCTCTCTTTATTTCCTTTTTGTTTTAATTTTATTATTCTTCAATTTATATTCTTTGCACTATATTATCCGAGATCTGTGACCGGATATTGGTGCTTTCACATAACTGGGTGTTGGTGGTCATTCTTGATGCCAACATTTTGGTGCTTTCACTGAGAGAGCTAGCCCCTGTGGATTTGGAATTTGGATTCAGATTTTAGAAAAGATCTAGAGCTTAGACTTGGAGCAATGGTGAAACAATTAACAAGGAGAGTGCTACCGGAAACGAGCCACCATGGAGGGAGTTAGGCCTCAGGAGCGAAAACTAACCAAACATCTATCTACATCACCAGGGATGAAATAGAAACGATGATGGATGTTATATAGGAAAGGATGCTGAAAAGACTGGATTGAGATGATGCAGAATTTACTTCGATAGATTTGATAGGCTGGAGCGCAGAATCAAGGGAATAGAGAAGCAGGAGCTAATGACAACTTAGATCAAGGAGTCGAAGTAGCAGGAAATGTTGGAAATCAGAACCGGGAACAAAGAGATGGAGCTATTGGACAATGGAATGGAACAGAGTAGCCGGGTGCAGTCCCCGACCATCTTAGAGGGATCAGCACCGATCCTTCCAAAGGGATCAGCCTCGATCCCCAAAGGCTAGAGGACATGCCCCCAAGTCTGGTTGATCGCAATGTTGGAGGACCTACGGTCGATCATATGGAGCTTGGTGCGAATCGGAATTTGGATGCTCGTCTGGAGGAGTACATTCTGGAATTCCCTCATGGACTTGGGGAGCAGTTTGGAAATGATGATAGGAGACTACAACTGGATGATTATGATAGATTTGCATAGATGATCGGGCGAGTTATGCATGGAGGATTGGTGAACAGGGATCTGAAGGATGTAAATAGAAGTCCATTCACTCCTAGTATCAGGAATGCTAGAAATCCATCGGAGTTTAAACTACCAATGCTGGAAGTATATAATAGAAAGTAGGACCCAATTATGCATATGAATAGATATATATAGCACATGGAAATATTGGGGGCAACGGAGGAGGTCATGGCAAGGTATTTTCCACTTATTTGATGGAGTTAGCTCCACTTTAGTATAGGCAGCTGGAGAATGGTTCAATAAGGACATGGGGTGAGTTGGTAGATTAGTTTATGAGGTAGTTTCGGGTCGACATCATGAGACCTAAGAATGTTATGACATTGGCAGCACTGAAACAGAGGACTGAAGAATCTCTAAGGAGTTTTCTGACACGATTTAATGCCATGGTGGCATCGGTCGATCGGCAAGATCCATCCATGGTTTTGATGGCAGCTGTATTAGGAATTGTTGATGGCATGGATTTTAAGGATTCATTGGCGTGGGATCCACCTATGGATCTCGGAGAGTTTTTTCATGAAGCGTAAAGGTTCTTGTGGCAGGAAGACGCACGAGCCGACAAACCAGAGGTGAACGCTGTGCAAAACGAAGGATCATCAGGAGATGCAAACAAGATTGATAAAGGCAAACATAAACCAGATGGTGGGTATGATGGGACAAAATGGCAATGAAAAGAGCGGGAGTCGAAGTTCTCCTCCCACTTGGATATGATGGAAAGCCTAGAATGGATTTATCTGGACACTATGGGTAACTCCTTATCGGAAACTGGCGAGAAGGGATCCCACGAAGCGGGAGCATATGTCTGGAAAGTACTGCATGTTCCACGAATTGAACGTGCACACCACGGATGAATGTAGGCATTTAAAGGATATAATTAAGGAGCATGTCAGGAACGGTAGACTGTTGCAGTACGTGAGGAATCGGGCAACGACGATGGAATAAGAGCAGCCACCGTCCGCATTGAATGGAAACAGGAATGGCCCTGGATCGGGGTCACGGATCGTCATCAACTGATCGTAATGATAAGGGCCGAATTCAGGATTTGGACTCCGGCTATAATAATAACAACAACAAACTCTACAACAAGGTGGCTAAGTCACTTACACATGTACGTGATGGAGGCCGGTCCCTAGGCATGCTCTGAGATGATAACGAGCCGTCGTGCCCATAGAGGCACCCTTTTGCCTTTTTAGTTTTTTAGGTTTTTGGATGTATGAACTCTTATTTATCTGGTTATTTATGATCCGCATTATTGCGATGGATAAAATAGGACGTGATTATTGTCCTGACCGAAGTGATGGGGCGGCAACCGCATGGTGCGAGTCCCTTCGCTGGAGAGCAACAAAATGCACTCGTACATGGATTGTTTCCACGACCGAAGAGTCGAGGATGGAGAACAAAACTAACAAGATGCCTGGTATGGATTATGCATAGCAAGGAGTAGGTCGCTTCATCGGAGAGTGACATGATCAGCCTACTCGGGTCGTCGAGTGTGGATTATGCTCGGCAAGGGTCCGAAGAGACTACTATCGGCCTAGGACTTAGGCTAAGACATCATTTAATGTTCAGGGATACTGAACCGGAGTATAGGAAATAACTCCGCTTCACCAGAGAGCGATAAGATCGGCTTACTCGGATGTTGAGTATGGATTGTGCTCGGCAAGGACCTGGAGAGGTCATGGATTTGGATATCAGCTTCGAACAGCTATGGATTTGGATATGAACCAGGAGCAGCCCCAGATTTGGATATGGACCTGGAGTGGTCCCGGATTTGGCTAACGACCCAGTGAGGTCGAGGGTTTGAATAAAATGATCCAGGGAGATCGTGGATTTGAAATGGATATGGATTTGGATAAAACTATCCAGAGAGATCATGGATTTGGATTGGCGATGGATTGGATTCTGTACTAGATAATATGGCTATCGATGGATTATGGACTTTGGATTTTGGATTTATAGAAATTCAAAACATGCCTTCCTATCACAAGGCATGTTTTGGGAGGAAAATGGTATACCACCTTTTACCCAAGCAGTATACCATCGGATCTGGCCAAATGGACTAAGTGATCATCAAGGCGAGAGGCCCGGGGAGATGGTTACAGGCTCGGAGATCGTCTATTCATAGGACTATAGACAATGGTCAAGCAGATTTGTATTGGATCCTTAATTTTTGTCTCAATTCAAGGTGCAATTGGTATGAAGTGACAATGAAGGCCTCAAGAGGCTACATTTCAGATTTCAAGTCGTTCGGAGTACGTATGCTCAAGTTACGGGCAAAAGAAGAGGGATATGATCGTATTCAGCTCAACAGTACAACTCAATGATGATCGCTCCATAACTCAACAACCACAAGATGGATTGAAGTGAAACTTTGGAAACAAGAAGAGGGGACCTTAGGAAGTTTACCCTAGGGATCGCATGGCATTTGGAGAGGTTTGAGGGATCGGCCCCTATCGCTCAATAGGGACCTCTTAAGGATCGGCTAAACCCAACTTTATAGCAAAAATCGATCAACATCTACACATCCAATTGACATGAAACTTGGAGCACAAGCTTACTACAATATGTGGAACACTCTATAGGGATCGCACATCAAATGGGATATTTGGATGGATCAGCCCATATACCTCCAAAGGAATCGGTTGAAATCAGAATACATGCAACACCACTTCACGGAAAATGCGATATCTCACAAACCGTAAGTCAAAATGATATGAAATTTAGAGGGCAAGTAGCTAACATCAAGGGGAACCCCCAAAGGGATCGCACCCCATTTGGACACCAAAATAAAGATCGAGACCGATCTCTATTGTGGGCCCCAATGGGCCTAAAAATTCTTGTGTGGCATCGTTATGGCCTGTAGGTTCTTCTGCCAAAATTTAAGCCCGATCCGTGCACGTCTTCCCCTATAAATACAGCAGGCATGACGTTAGAAAAAAGAATCTCCTTTTGCTTCTCTTTATCTTCAACCTAGGCTACACTATACCAATTTTATTCTTGGATTTTGGATTGTAACTGTAAACTACAGTATAACAAAAAAGGATTATTTTGGAGTGGACATAGGCCGGAGTTAGCCGAACCACTATAAATCTTGCCTCTCTTTATTTGGTTTCTATTTTAATTTTATTATTCTTCAATTTATATTCTCTACACTATATTATCCGACATCTGTGACTGGATATTGGGGCTTTCACATAACTAGGTGTTGGTGGCCATTTTTGACGCCAACAATATATCGTAGGACTATCCCATATCCTTTTATTTTGATTATAAAAGCCGCCATTTTCAAATCCAATGTCAAGGATTAAAAAACCAAAAAAAAATGTTTTATTGCGGGTACATTGTTAATAATCATAACTTGTTGTTTATGTGACGAACCGCCTCCTCGACACTCGAAAATCGACGCTAATACATCCTCAGTATTTAGGCCTGTCAACGGATACTTTCGGATGCGGGTAGTGCCATATCCACATCCGCATCCAAAATTATTTTCAGATATCGGATATCCGCATCCGCCGATACAGATGAATATCGGATAATTATCCTATCCGCTAACGACCGATAAATCAAGAAATATAAATAGAAAATTTTAGTTTAACATAAATTTTTTTCAACCCCACTAATTATAAAAGTTTTAAAAATAAACAAATATAATGATAATAAATAGTTTTGAGCAGTTAATATGCATTTAGTGCATATAGTATAAACTTCTAACTTAATAAAACCATAAATAAATATCTTTCACTGTACTAAAATACACATAATTTAAACTATAATCTGGAGAAAAGTACCGGACGAATAATTTTCAGATGCGAATGTCTTCATATCCGCATCCGCATGCGTTTTTCCGAATATCATATATTTATCCACTTTTCAGATGATGATGCATACTGATTTTAGATTTTTTGAGTATTCATTGATAGCCCTATCGGTATTCACGTGTCGTAAATCCAAGTGCCGGAGATGCAGATTATCATAGAGTAAAAGAAAATAAAGATAGAACGCACGAATATAATAACATATATTATTTCAATATATATATCTTTATAGTGGAAATTTAAATACATTTATCAGAGTCAATCTTATAAATCAGCCCGGACAGTTATAATTCTTTGTCCTTATAAATCCTGAATATAATTAGTAAACTAATGCAGCGGGAATGGAAATGGAGAACTATCCAGAGGAACATCTTCAACTCGGGACTTCAAGCTCCATCACAATGCTTCAAGCTAAACCTGACTGCTTGGCTGCTCGGAAAATAGGGCACCCAGAGTTTAAGGGAAAAGAAAAATAAACTTCGAGTCCATTATGAGACTGGTATGAAAAACTCAAAATACGGATATTTGAAAACAAAGGGTATCTGATTAGGCCACGCTGCACATAAACACGGAACGGGTTTCTACCTTATGATAACCAAAATCTTTGCTATGCAAAATCTGGTAATATTATTTTTAATGACATTCTTTTGAAAACACTTTTCAAGTAAATTTATATAATCTTTGCCGAAATTATTACATTGATTAAATTTCAGCATAATAGGTTCTACAATCAAATCAGAAGGCACTTATTGGAGAATGGATTTCCATACAATGGCAGGTAATAAACTACTGTCCATACAGTACATCTCTAAAGGGACGTATCGAGGATCAACACCTTTGAAACCTCTACACCTTTGAGACCTCTACACCTGGCAAGATCGGCCTACACGCAGACCCATCAGGTGGCGGATAAAACCGAATATGACATCACTCTGGTCGTTCCCGACCTATCTGAGAGCTCTCTTAGCATACACAACATACCAGATATATAGGGGATAATCTAGAAAGGTGATGACCATACCCTAATGGTTGCTAACCATATAGCCTTACGGCATGCCCTGTTTAAGCCATTTCCGGGTGATGAGGCCCGAGGTAACGATTACCTTTCACATAGCACATTCACTTAAGTGCCACATTGCCAATTCCATCACACACTATTAATTTCCACAAATGTACAACCTCTGAGCTCGTACGTCTCAGAGAAGGGCGTTAAGTATAGGAGAGTTACTTCCTACACCACCAAACAAATGTACATTTGAAAAAAAATCAATGTATGTGTATTTTAGAAATGCAATGTCAGACATTCGTCCATACAAGTTGTCTAAGAATATGACAAACTGAAGGAACTCTCCTACCACATCCTGTCAGGAATCATCCCTAGGATTAGCAACGAGTGGCCTTTGCATCGAAGATCAAATGAAGATACTACTGCCATATATATATATGACATGGCAAAATTTCCCCCGAGGGTCAGTGACAAGCAGCCCTTCATTCCATTTATTATCATTCCGTGTCTTCACTTCGAATACGTAAATTGGTTCGAAGTGGTTTTCGGATAAGAATCACTCAAATCCGATCATGGTTCCTTCTAACCAACTATCGATAAAAGATGTTAAGTTTAAGGCGATTATCATTTCATTTATTAAAATCTTATCAAATAAAATATCTCTCTTAGATATACAAATCTTTAAATCATATTTTTTCCAATATATACGGAATCATTAAACCTCTCTTTAACTTTGGATATATCAAATCAAAATCATTTCTCATAAACCACTTTGTAAGACCTTATTGAGTAAAAAGGGTCGATAGAAATTATACTAATTCTACTCGATATCAATTTCCGTATTCAACCTATACTATCCTTCGAATAACAGTGAAATCACCTTTTAAATTCACACGGATAGTATGGGTTCCCTCCTTGGAATTTAATACCAAGTATAAGAAGATTATTTCTATACAATCCAAGTTGTATGAAATTAAATTTGTAAATTTGAATCTTTTATACTTGCCTCGTTTCCGACATTTCGACCTTATCTATTACTCGCCCAAGAAAAAGGCCAGGTGATCTAAGGCACTATTTCTCCATAACATCTCCTTAATTTAAATACCTCACATCCGAATCTTATGAATAGAAAAATCTAGTCTAGTCATCGGCTTTTAGAGCCAAAATAAAATCACTTAATTATAACAGCTTTTCTTTAAATCATTTATTTAAACTCCTTTAAAACAAATTATAAACCCTCCAAATCATCTTTAAAATACTTAATTATTTATTTTAAAATATTTATAAAAGATTTGGGAAAGAATACTTAAGTTTAAAGCCATATTTAAGTTATTAAAAGTGCTGCAAAAAGTGCTGCGAATAGTGCTGCAAATAGTGCTTTTAAGACTTATTTGATAAAATGATTTTTCTGTCATTTAAAAATCCATTTTTATAACTCAAATCTCTTTTAAAATATTCATAAAATTTATTCCATATTTTTAAAGAATTAAAAATATCACATTTAAAGGATTTATCGCTTTGGTTTTTGTACCGCCAAACCGCGACTATTTTGAAAACTTGATTTGCTCATATTTCAAAATCTACTAAATGAAATCTTGGTCATTTTATTTTGTTTGGAAACAATGATTATAAGGGTTCGGAAAATTCTTATTACAAAAAATTCCAACTCCAAATCCATCGTGTAAATTGATTTAACTTTTTACGGCACGAAATCGCGGACTACCGTTAAGCGATGCACCTATTTTTGACTCAATTTTCATAACTTGTCCAAACTTCACCAAATTGGATTTTAGTGTTTATAAAACATTAATAAACCATTTTAAAGAGGTTTAACAATCTCATATATACCATTTCATTTATTAAAGGAAAGTGATTTCCTTTGTGATATTCGCCGTGTATTAAACGTGAATTGTTTACACATCCAAACAAATATATTATCATATCCAAACATGGTTCACAATCATCATAACCAAGCATAACCGAACATATATATCATCCAATATATCATAATATAAATAGAGTTTCTCACCTTCATTGGTTTCTAACTTTACGAAAACTTTTTATAGCTTCGCTACGATCGAATCAAAGCCTATGGCATCGAGCCATGGACCTTTGAATGGGCTCAGCCTTGCTTGCAAATGGAGATGGGCTTGGCCTTGGTGGTAGGAGTTGTAATGACCCACTTTTCCATATAGTTTAAGCTTATAATAAACCACACGTGTCCAACCCAAATTGAACGGAAAGGCGGATAGTTAGGGAAAAGAAAGAAGACAAGAAGAAACATAACAACACAGAATCTCACAGCGGAATGAATAATCTATAATATATAACAAATCTTTACACACAAAAAACAAACTGTAATATAAGTATATACATATGTCAATCAGAGTATACTAACCAATTTCAGCCCGGATAGTTATAACAACCTGTCCTTACAATTGCTGATAAGTACAACAATGAAAGCAACGGAAAAATAACCATGTATGTGAATATGTCTCTGGGCCTATCCTTCTAAAGCTCCAAACATCCAAGTAAACCTGGAAATATGCTCAGTCTGACCCGAGCATTATAGGAAAATAATGCCCGGGTCAGTCTAGTAAAACCAGTGTGAGAACTTAAATCACAAGGAATTTTATTTATTATAACTTTTTAAATCCTTTAAAATCAAAGATATCTCGTAAGACCACGCCGCACATAAACACGGAAGGGTTTTTACCCTGCGATAACCAAAATCTTTATATCAGAAAATCCAATGATATTATAATAATCTAGAGGTCAAAGTAAAATATGAAAATAGCTGAAATGCTTGCATCTCACGTTTCAACATAGTTGGGCACAATCAAAACCGTAGGGCGCTTATTCGAGAATGGATTTCATGATATGACAAGGCATCGGGGTACCACCTATCACGGTACGCGTCTAGAAAATGTACCGAGGACCTCGCCAGGATCCCCTACCAACACAAGACCGGCCTACCCCTGACTGGATAGTACCGAATATGTCATTACCCCGTTGCTTTGCAAGCCTTTTTATTGAGATCTCTTGCACAACCAATCCATAAATATGTAGATGTATCTGGAAAGGTCATGACACACCCTAATGGGAGCGACCCACTTAGCCTTGCAGCATCTCCCCTGATTTTAGTCATTCCCGGTTGACGAGGCTTGAGGCTACTCTTACCTTTTGAATACCAATTCCACTTGGAATGCTAACACTGCCTTCCAGACAGTAATGCAGTGCTAGCATTCATCCATACAAGTTGTCCAGGATAAGGACAAACCGAAGGCACTACTTCTACTACATCCATTTTGGAAGGACTAGTAGTAAGCAGCCTTTGCACTTCAATGCTCCATCTTCAATTCCATATTCTTCAAGATATCTTCAATTCGAAACACTTGAGTTGGATCGAAGTGGTTTTGGGATAAAATATCCGATCCCGGTCTCTTCGAAACAACTTACGATAATTCCGATAAACTCAACCCCGTTTCTTCCGGAAATAAACATACAAAGATAAGAGCGGAGTTCACCTTCTAACTGTCTGTCCATGGATTTCCTTATCATTCATCCTAGAAGAGCTAAATGAGGTTTATACATACAGTATAGCACCACCGACTGTAACTATATCATATAAATTCCCGTGTTTCTCCTATATATTTCCAAAGTTACGTTTTGGTCCAGATTTGATAGTCGGTTATTTAATAAACAACCAATCCAAACAAAGATTATATTTCCCATGGAAAGTCACTAAGCCTCTTAAATTAATCTTTCGTTAATTTAAAATCACATTTCAAATACTTGGAAATCACTTCCATATATTTATATCAACAGGATAAGTATATTCACAAACCACTATATTTTCGATACTTAGAAAATATAACTATATACATATCTCAATAGTATAAGTATATTCACAAACCATTTCACTTTTCAAAACTTGGAAACTTTTCCATATACTTATACAATGATATAAGTATATTCACCAAACACCTAGAAAGATTTTCTATTTTGAAATCATATTTAAATGATCAAACCCAAATGTCATTTAAAACGGAGAAACCCAAAACACCAATTCCTTTATAAAAACCTTCTTAATAAATCCCAAACCCCGTTTATAAAACCTCTTCCTTCTCTGTTCCTTAAAACTCATTTATAAATTCTTTTATAATTATCCAAAGCCATTTATAAAAATCTTTCCCTTTTTAATCCAACTCATTAATAGACTATTTAAGTCAATAAGGTCCTCTTAATAAACCATAAGTTATTTAAAATAGCTTTAAATAACAAATTACTATTTAAACATCCTTCTATTTCATTTTAATCAAATCTTATTTAAAATAATACTTTAGGATCCATTTAATAATATATTAAATTAATTTCAAACACTATTGTTGTTAATAAGTTAACTTCAAAACAATATTATATGATAATTAATTAACTTTAAAACATTATTAAAATAATAATTAATTAACTTTACTAATATTAATATGAAAATTAATTAACCTTTAAATATAATTAAATAACTTAAATCAATATAATTAATTAGTTTTAATTAAAAATTAAAGTATTGTTAAATCATTTTAAGTAATAAAATTAAAATATTTTAAGAACGATATTTAAAATAACTTTAAGAAATATTTTCAGGAATCATATTAATTAAATAATTAAATCTAAATCATTATTTAAACAATTATAAATTATTTTAATAATATTATTTTTAATTATAAGTTATTACCTTTTTAAATATTATTACTAAATAAAATTCTTAAATTAACCTTTAAATAAAAATTTAACATTTTAAATTTTGAGGAGGCTTAACAATCACCATGGTACTTAAACATGCTACCATATTATTCAATTAACTTTTCAAGTTAATAACAGATATTTACATAATCCACAACTATGTAAATAAATCCAACGCTTAACCATCATTAGTTAATATATCACTAATTCAAAGTGTCATATCATTTACGATATATAATCAAACGTCCAAAACTATAAAATAACAGAACGAGAATTTATCCTGCTAATTAATTTCCAAATTAATTTAATTAGTGGAACAGTGTTTTATTCCACTATACAGGTGTCCAATTACCATATTCGATCCAGTTTAACTCAACGGTAATTTATTTGGCCAAATAAACATCAATAATTAAAGTATATAATTTAAACGATGTTATTATTAAAATAACGTGATTTAAAATCAATCCATTTTTATATGTCATAAAATTATACTTGTCCAAAACTATCAATAAGTCATATGACAACATTATACTCGACAATACGAGTCCATTGCAAAAAGAATTGGGTTGATTGGGTTTAAAACGGTCGAGATGTTGCATTTCAAAGTTAATAGCTTTGTATATATATTTTAAACAATTTAAAAGAAATTTGTTCTCACCTTCAACCATGCGGCCCAAAAAGAACAGTACTCCTTCTTCCCCCCCTCCTCTTCTTCTTTTCATTTCCATTTACTATGTGGTGCAAGCGTTCACGTGCACCCTAAACCGAGCATCCATCACCCACCGCAAACCCATCAGCATGCTCGTCTTCCACTCCTTGACCGAACACACCCCTTCGCCATGCCCCAGCACCCCCAGAGCTCCGGCCGACTCGAAAAACTCCCACTCCAGGTGCAACACGACTAAAATTGATGCCGAACTTCCCAAATTTCACCGATCGAAGCTCCACACTGCTGCGAACCCAAGCCACACTCCACTTCTCAAATCGATGCCTGAAACACCAATAAACCCGAACCCTCGTTTGCCATCATCGACGATCATCATCATGGAATCGCGCCGAAACCTCCACAAAAATACTACGACTTCACACGACCTCAATGGTGCTAGTGGCGACGATCGATTCGACTTGGATTAGGAGAATTTATTTTTTTTAAATTTAAGAACATTTTATGCTCCTTACTATTAAATTGAGATATCTCACTCGTCTTTTAATGAAATCGAGTGAAACCAATTTCTAAAAATACTAGATGGGTAGACGGACAACTTTTATGTTAGAGGTCGGAGCTAAAACTCAGCGGTTTGGGCTTTATTGATTTTTGATTAATGAAAAATGTTTGGTTTTGGTTTGTTAAACATGAACGGAGAAAAAATGAAGAAGAAGGAAAAAAATCAAGCTCTCTGTACATATGCCTATGCATATATATATATATGCCTGATCAAGTTCATGAGTGGACAATGCGGCAAAATGGCTGCTGATGGAGGGAGACAATGATGGACAGTGGCGGTTGAGGAAACAAAATGGTTGTTGGGGGAAACAAAAGAAGTGCTGTGATTTGGAAAAATAAAACAGCGCACTGTATGTGTAGTTGTTTTCGGTACCCCGCCATGCCGTATCGCGTTCGATTATGAACTGCGATTGACAGAAAATAAATTACGATCGCGTATAACAATGTTATACGATCACAAAGCAAAATTAAAATAGACAAGTTATTAAATTATGTGAAGTCTCAAAATGCTAGTGTTTGCCGTAAAATACGTCAAACAGAAATTTACTATTTTGCCAAATTAAAATTTATGGAAAAAAAATAAATTTTAAATTAAAAATACGTCATTGGAAATCAAATCTCAGTGTGAAACAGATAATTTATCGAAATTTTAAATTCAAATCCGAATATTTAAATAAATTAGAAATACAAATTTGAAGGCTCAAAATACGGGTTGTTAAAGGAGGTGTGGTCATGAGTTTGGAAGGTGGAGAGGAGGTGTTTGACTTGGTTTTGGAGGTGGATTGACATGTTATATACATGTGTATATAATGTACTTTTTTTGCCATAACTTTGCAAATATTTTTTCAAGGCATGGAAGCCATTATAGAAGAGCTCTTAGAGCTTTAAGAAGAAGGCGGAAGAAGAAGTGAATGGATGAATGAAATGAGAGAGCTAAGGCCTTGTATTTATAGGCAAAAATGTGTGAAAAATATTTAAATGTGAATTTCCTTTTCTACCCTCAACCCACACCCCTCCTCTCCCATCATCATACACATTACTTCCCCCTCCCCCTATGCCTCCATCATTTCACTTCACTTTATGGCATGTGCATTGACTTTGCATAGCTTCAGGATGAAGTTTTCTAAAATATCTTAGATATTTTTATGATATATGTATATATAAATATATATACGTGTTATGTATATATAAATATATATATATGTGTTATGTATATATATATATATGGGTATATGTATATGTTAGTGTGTGTATGTGTGTGTTATATATGTGCACAAGACATATAAACAAGGTTGCAACAACTTTGAACAACTTTCATTCGCTAAACCGTTGAAAATAGGAAAACCGATTCCTGGTCACACTTTCACTTATTAATTAAATTACATATAAATATAAACAAAATTTGAAAACTAATTTATTATCATTTTTAACAAATTAAAATGATCACATTTGATTTATAAAATCATATAAATTAATATTAAATAATTGTTTAGAAAAAGTGCTGTTATATCGATAAAGCGATATCAATTTTCCTTATAATTTCAAACCAAATATATTTCTTTATAAAACTATTATAAATGATTTATTATAATTTCATAACTAATTAAAATGAATTATTATCATTTAAAAACAACTATCTGAATAATTATATAAATTATTAAATCATTAAATCTCAATTTAAATTCATAAATCAATTATTAAAAATGATGTCATTATTGATGATGACATAAATATATTTTATTTCCCAAAAATAAAATAAATAATTTTATTTCATATTCTTGTTTAAATGGATAAATAAATGTATGTATCCAGCTCCCTGCAAGACTTTTGATAATTATAGAGCTGTTTATTGATAAAACAATTTCCGACCATATTATCGATATCCTTCACAATTTATATTTTTGTAAATACCTTTCCAAAATAAGATTACCATCATTATTGTCCAAAACCTCATAATCTATGTTTTAAAAAGCTTATATTTAAATATTCACAAATAAATATAATTTATCAAATTGATAAATTTACGGGTCGTTACAGACTTCCCATCTTAAAAGAAGTTCGTCCTCGAAATTATAATGCAAAACCCAAAGGTGTTTAGCCAAAATATTTATTTTCAAACTTACACCCGTACGATGTAATAGAACATTCGTACATAATATTTGATTCGATCTACTATTCGAATCCACAACTTCACTTCCGAACTAGTATTGATCCCCCGATCCTCTAGTGCAGACTCCGATCAGGCTCTCTGATCAGAACTTTAGTTTTCCTTGCATAGCTCTCAACTATGATAGAAAACCTAAGTATCCAACCACAAACCCTTACCAATAAGCCTGTCAATGGGCAGGGTTCGGTCCGGGTGTTATAAAATCCGGACCCGAGTCCAATTACAATAATTAATACCCAAGCCCGGCCCGAACCCACAGGGTATTTCAACCCAATATCCAAGCCCGACCAGTCGGGCTTTTTAAGCCCACTAGGTAATAACTATATACCTAACTCAGAATATTTATGTTAAAACCATACTGCAACTTTGGTAAAATTTGTATACAAACAATGTTAATATATAAATTGGACGGTGATGTAGTCAAGCTCATAACAAAAGTATGCAAAAACATCTACATGTAAACAAACAAAATGGTAAATGAATAACACATGTACTCATGTTTTGATACGACGAAAAACAAATAGTCGGGTCGGGCCCTAACCGGGCCGGGTTTTGATAAAACCATATCCGACCCGAATCGGGCCTGAGTCGGGCTTGGGTAGTAAAAGGCGAAACCCGTACCCACATAAATAGGGTAGGTTCGGGCCGAGCTCGGGCCGAAACCCGTACCATTGACGGGCCTACTTACCAATGTTCGCCATTAGGAATCAAGTAATAAATCCTTTTTCGGACCAGTGTAAACATCTCAATGTTCCGTGCTTGAATCTTAGATCAAAAAAGTGTGACGAAATGATTTACGTACCTCATAAGTACTTATTAACCTTCCCAAAAATTTTATAAAAACATTTCAAAATCTTTTATTTCAAATATTTTTATAAAGATGCTTCTTTATATATAATTCCTTGAGAAAATTTATTCACCAAAAATTTCTATCTTCCTTCCAAAGAAACTATTCTAATTTTTAACACTTAGAAAATAACTCTATATACTTAAATCCATAAAAATCTCTGAGGAAAGCTTCATATTTTCCAAAACACATTTTATTGGGTCAAACGAATGTTGCGTAAAACATCATTACGCCAACCCAAAAACAACAGTATAGGGATCCGATTAATTATACTTAATATTAGTTCTCGATGTCGAACTCAAACTTTTTATTAGTTAACAAAGAAGCCGATCAAGTTGGGTTATCATTACCTCTCAGATCTTGAATGGACGACATTCTTAACTTAAAAATAGATATAAGTTACACACCACTAGTCCTGTGCAGTTAATGCCCCACTATTATCCCACTATAACCCTGCTATATCTCATAGCGGATTTCTACTGCTATGATTTTTCTATATAGCCCTAAATATAGCATTTCCGCTTTAAGCCCTGCGATTTCCGCTATATTTTCCCACTATATTCCGCTATTTCCGCTATATCTTCTTTAAAAGAAATGAATTGAAAAATAACATTTATACATTATAAAAATTATGAAATTAATTTATTAAATTGAATTTTTAATATATTT
Organism: Allium fistulosum; assembly: GCA_030737815.1. Taxonomy (NCBI): domain Eukaryota; kingdom Viridiplantae; phylum Streptophyta; class Magnoliopsida; order Asparagales; family Amaryllidaceae; genus Allium; species Allium fistulosum. The sequence continues at coordinate 868,673,943 of CM060904.1, read as the reverse complement.
TCAGAAATGAAAATACTCTAATATTTTACTAAATTCAATTATGTTATATAACAGTTGTACGTTTGTTTACAGTGTATTCGCATATGTATTAATTATAATTCAATTGAATGTTCATTTTTCATTTAATTACCATTTATATATTTGTAAAAACATTAAGTACGAGTTTTATATGCTATTTTAGAGTCATCCGCTATATCCCATTATATCCTCGCTGTATCCCCGCTATGACTTTTTGCACCTCCGTCGCATTGAATTTGCCGAGCGCTTTAACCGCACAGCCCTAATCTTTACATCAAATATAGGATATGAATAAATCCTGTATATTATATAAAACATATCCTTTCAGAAATCACTTACTATAACAACAGTCCATACCTTTCTCACTTTCTCGAAAACATTTGTTACAACAATAAATGTTGAAATCTATGTTTTCATCACTTAGTACATTTTAAATCACTTTTTAAAGTCATTAATCTTCATTTGAAAAATATCATTTTCAAAACATACCTTTAAAAGATTATTTTAACTTTTAAAACATGAATGTATTTTCTTTATAAAATCCATACTTAAATCTCAACATAAATCATTTCCATATTTATAAAACTATGTTTATAAATTTCCTTTCTATTTTATAAAACTTCTTCTTATAAAATCTCTTTATTTATAAAATTCCATTTATTACTCTACTCTTTTATAAATCTCATTTATTTATAAAATCCCATTTATAAATCCATTTACAAAATATCAACTACAAATCCTTCTTTAATATTTGTAAACACTATTTATAAATCTATTGCTTTATTTATAAAATATAACATTTATAAATTTTGATCTTAATATATATATATATATATCACTTTATATAAAACATTCGATTACTTTATATTAGATAGCTTTTCTCCAATTTCTTTAAACTTTGACAAAAAATATCAAAACACCAGTATTTATATTCTCAAAATCCCTTTTATAAAACATATCTTCCAAATTCATCTTTTACAAAATCATTTTATTTTCTTGTGAAACACACTTTTATACAACATGCTCATTTATTATCTTATAAATTCATTAAACTTAACCCAATATTATTATCAAACACTTTATAGTCAAACCTTGAAACTTAATTCATAAGGTCTTTGTATTTAAACTTTTAAATCAGACAATTAATCACTATATAAATAACAATATCATTTGAAAGATATTTCTTTATATTCAAGATATAATCCTAGGTAAAATTATTTCATTTACAAACCTTTCAAAACAAAAATCATTTACATATAGCATTAACAAATACGTGCTCTTATATAATACTCTCAACTCTTTCTAGAGCATCATTTACCCTATCTTTAATATGTTACTCATCCTAGGGTATTACTAACCCTATCCTTGATGAGACTTTACCCTATCAGGCTCAGGTGTTCGCTCAACCTAAGCTCTGATACTAAATGTAATGACTCGCCTACTTGCCATCGTAAATCGGCATTAATACATCCTCGATATCACATGCCACAAATCCAAGTGCCGAAGAGGCAGATTATCATGGAGTAAAAGAAAATAAAGACAGAACAGAATCTTACATGAATGGAATAACATATATTATTTTAATATATAGATATCTTTATAGTGGAAATTTAAATACATTTATCAGAGTCTATCTTATAAATCAGCCTAGACAGTTATAAATCTTGGTCCTTATAAATGTTAAATACAATCGGTAAACTAATGCAGTGGGAATGAAAATGGAGAACTATCTACAGGAACATCTTCAGCTCCGGACTTCAAGCTCCATCACAATGCTTCAAGCTAAACCTGACTACTTGGCTGCCCAAAAAATAGGGCACCTAGAGTTTAAGGGAAAAGAAAATTAAACTCCGGGTCAGTTATGGTACTGGTGTGAAAAACTCAAAATATGGATATTTGAAAACAAAGGATATCTCATAAGATCACGCTGCATATAAACATGCACGTTACTTCCCATAAACAAAATATCTAAATGTGCATTTTCTTTTTTACCCTCAACCCACACCCCTCCTCTCCCATCATCATACATGTTACTTCCCCCTCCCTATGTGCCTCCATCATTTCACTTCACTTCATGGCATGTGCATTGACTTTGCATAGCTTAAGGATGAAGTTTTCTAAAATATCTTAGATGTTTTTACCATATATGTATATATAAATGTATATGTGTTATGTATATATATAGGTATATGTATATGTTGGGGTGCGTATCTTTGTGTTATATATGTGCCGGAGACATATAAATAAGGTTGCAACAACTTTGAACAACTTCTGTTCGCTAAACCATTGAAAATCTAAAAACTGATTCCCGACATATTTTCACTTATTGATTATATTACATATAAATGCAAAAAAATTTGAAAACTAATTTCTTATCATTTTTAACAAATTAAAATGATCACATTTGATTTATAAAACCATATAAATTAATATTAGACAATTGTTTACAAAAAGTGATGTTATATCGATAAAGCGATATCAATTTCCCTTATAATTTCAAATCAAATATATCTCTTTATAAAACTATTATAAATGATTTATTATCACTTCATAACTAATTAAAATGAATTATTATCATTTAAAACCAATTATTTGAATAATTATAATTATTATTAAATCATTTTAAATTCATAAATCAATTATTAAATATGATACCATTATTGATGATGTCATAAAAACATTTTATTTTCCAAAAATAAAATAAATAATTTTATTTCATATTCTTGTTTGAATGGATAAAAGTATATGTATCCAGCTCCGTGCGCGACTTCTCATAATTGTAGAGCTGTTTATTGATAAAACGATTTCCGACCATTTTACTGATATTCTTTCAAAGTTTATATTTTTGTAATTACTTTTTCAAAATAAGATTACCATAATTATTGTTCAAACGTCATAATCTATGTTTTAAAAAGCTTATGTTTGAATATTCATAAATAAATATAATTTATCAAATTGACAAATTTATGGGTTGTTACAGTTTACTTATGGTTTAAGAAATATATAGTACTTTTTGAAGGAACCAGGCATGCCTACAATGGGTGAAATGGGTAAATTCAAATGAAATACCATATTTAGACCATAGTGGACTTATAAAGTCTAATGGATTTCACTAGATCTAATTTATTTATTCAATAAAATTGTATATTATTTAACATTATTTTATATTTATTTATAATTAATCACATTAATTAATTTTGAGTTAATGTATGTATTGAGTATACCATATACACTCATGACATAACAAGATAACATAATGACATATATCACACTTAAATATATTATAAGTGTGACCCTCCTATATATACATACATACATGTGTGTATATGTGTGTGTGTAGTTTAGTAAGGTGTTTGTGTTCTACATTTAGGTATGTAAAGGGTCAAATTGTTAATTAAGGAAATAACTTAATAGACCACAAATCATGTGTCAATAAATGTTCGAATCACGCTACGCAAGTTTCGAACTTGTGACCTCTCGCACCAAAGTCGAATCACTTAACCACTGGGACAATGGCGCTTGTCTATATTTATCACTTTTGGATATGAAAAAGGTTAGATTAGCATATAGGATGTAAATTGTAAATGAATGACATGATTAGGGAAGACACATAACCATAGCATAATGATTCAATTACATATAACATGGTATAATACATACATGAGTGGATATTGGGATGTATATCTATTATGCATATACTAAGTATGTGTGTCTATATATATAGCCTTGTTAAATTATTTAATACAAATAAAATATATAGTAATTTTAAATTTTGATTAAGTATCGAAATTTTGGCTTTATAAGTTTCTAATTATAAACACATTAATCTTTAATTTTTCCATGTGTAACCTATGATTTAAAGTTCCCATGTATATTTCAAATACTTACACAATTAACTTGGAATTTAAAATTTTATATACAAGGATGTTACATATAAGATCTTTCATATACAATTATCTGTTAAAGTTTTCATAATTGCTTTAAACTTCCATATGTTTGCATTAAATATCATTTAAATACAATGAATCTTTTACTTTAGTATCCTTTTAAAGTTCCCATATGTACGTATCAATTCTTTTTTAAATGTAATGTGCCAAATAATTATAATATATATTACCGATTTAAAGAAAATGTGGTAGCATTAAAAATTTACACACATATTCATACAAATTAACCATATATTATCATATTTGAAATATGTAAATATGTAAATAAATATTTGTAGAAGTTTTAAACAATATTGGATCAGCTTCAAGTATGTAAAACATAATACAAGGCCATTAATAGAATTTTTTTTAGTTTTAAATTTTATATATTGACTTATGAAAAAAATTCATGTTTGAAAATACTTACATACATATGGTTCAGCTTTTATTTTAAACAATTATACTTTAAGGTATTTGTTATCTGTCATTTGAATCCAGCGATTTTTTCGATGCATCTGGACTACTAAATGATGGAAACGTGGACGAAGAAGCTTGGAAGACATATAGAGTGCTAAGATTGCAATGTTCATGAAGTGAGAGCACGAATCATTCAAGTTATATGGCTCCGTACTCAACCATATGGGTCGGTACCAAATTATATGGAGTTAAAGAGGGATTTACTATATTAAAGCAAGAATCAAAGGTTGATGTTAGATCCATGTTGAAGTGACATGGGTTGTGACTGGCTCATATGGGTCGGTACCGACCCTGGTGATTCTTCAAATAACTTTGCATGCAAGATATTTGAATACTTGTACCTACTAAGAAAGTCATACTCAAAGTCACATCTATCGGCCAATATTGACCCATATGGGTCGGTACTGAACCATATTGATTGATGAAACTGACATGATTTGATCTATTCTTCATGTTGGTACTTCAGATCTAAAGATATTAACTTGTTCAAAATGGGTTTCATGACTTTGATGTTGGATTTCGTCTATAAGTGGTGAGCTATCATCAACAAGAAAATGAATTTTGATACTGAAACTGAATTGATGCCGTTTCTCATTGTCAACTAGTTTTGAGAACTATACTTGTTGTGAAAATGGTTGTAATTCCAAGGATAATCTAAAATAGAATTGACAGTGGGTGTAGGCTTGAGATTCCAGACAAACCACTTTAAAATAGAACCGATAATGGTTGTATTTGCAAGGATAATCTAAAACAGAATATTAGGCTTTGGTACACACACATACATATCTCCAACATAAGCAAGGCAAGTATATTTAAAATTTAATGTAAATCATATTTAATTTTATCAAGTGTGCACTATAAAACCATTATAATAATAATGCCTCAATTTAGTGCACTACTAGGTAATTAAATATACACTTGTAACTTATACCACTTCACATTTCAGTACTATATTAAATTAACTTTAAAAGTGAACAAACTGTAGTAGCTTACGAGATTCCACTACTCCTAATAATGTTCTCATACTTAATTCATAACTGATTTCCCATTAGAATATAAAGAAGAGTGTACATAGAGTACTAACACACAGACATCACATTCCATCTTATATTAGAAGCATGGCCAGTCCTAGTCATTTTGGGCCATGGAAAAAACTTAAGTTTGGACCCTTTCAAATAATTGTAGGTAATACCTTAAAACGATAATAACCATATATAAATAATACCAAACTGTGATGTTTTTTTTCTTCAAATGCTAATTAATTTATTCATTACATCCCCAAAAATATCAAACTTACCGCTTCTTAATCATTAAAGAGACAAATGGTAAATCCAATAATAACATCATTTAAAAAAAATTCTTAATGCATTTTTTGAAGCAAAATCATCGATTGTATTATCTTATTCAATATTTTCCAATATATCTTTTTCGATGCACAAAATTCCTAGCCCATACAACCAATCTTGAGACATAAAAAGTTTGCAAATATGATTTTAACAATTTCAATTTAGAAAAGCTTCTTTCGGCAGATGCCATAGTCACTGGGATAGTCAATAATATTCTATAAGCAATCATCGCATTAGGAAACATATCTATTTCTCTCACAAGCTCAATCATTCATGTTGAAGTCCATGGGTTGTCCATTTCATATGATTCCTTTGGCAACATTACTTGCAATACCTATAGTTCAAAACATTTTTTTTCCACTCACATCAGAAATTTCATCCTTCTTTAAAGCATTTTCAAGATTCACACAAGTAATTAGTTGTTATCCCGCCTTTTGGCAAGGCCGCGGACAGACGGGTTTAACTTAATCAACTACATGTTCGTCTGGCATTTACTATTCACGTTCGAATAGCATTCAAGAGTACTCGGCATGCACAGAGCGTTCGGCATCCAGGAGCGCTCGGCATTTAGAGGGATCATTCGGCATTGAACGAGTGCCCGGCATTTAGAGGGATCGTTCGGCATTGAACGAGTGCTCGGCATTTAGAGGGATCGTTTGGCACTTAGCGAGTGCTCGGCATTATAAGGATCGTTCGGCATAGAGGAATGTTCGACACTGGACGAGCGTTCGGCATAGAGAGATCGACGTTCGGCATTGGATGGAGTGTTCGGCATAAATCTTGTTCGGCATTGGGCGAGCGTTCGGCATAGAGAGTTCGTCGTTCGGCATTAGATGGAGCGCTCGGCATTAACCAACGTTCGGCATCTGGAGACGTTCGGCATTGGATGGATCGTTCGGCATCAAGGAGACGTTCGGCATTGGATGGATCGTCCGGCATCAAGAAGCGTTCGGCATTGAATGGATCGTTCGGCATCAAGGAGCGTTCGGCATTGGATGGGTCATTCGGCATACCTCACCTCGCTTGACATTGCACCTCGCACCTCCATATCTCGCACCTCCATACTCCGCACCTCTGTACCTCGCACCTCCCAACGTTCGGCATAAAGAGATCGTTCGGCATTCACGCCTTGTTCGGCATTCAGCGTTCGGCATCTATGGTTCGGCATATGGAGACCACTCCATTTGGGCTGAGGTACTCGGCTGCTAGGCCCACCAGGGAAGTCCGACCCATCTTTGTCTATAAATAGAGAGGCAGGGGCACAGTAAAAGGGGATCTTCTTTCTGCTCTCTTACTTTCTCTTTTCTAAGGCTAAGGCAACTCTGCCATTTTGTAACTGTAATCGATGATTACAGCAATAAAAAGCAAACTTCTGGAGTGGACGTAGGCCGGAGTTAGCCGAACCACTATAAAATCTGTTGTTCTTTACTGCTTTCATTTCAGTTTTAACTGTTCTTCACATTATTACTCTCTACATACATTCTATCTCTGAGCTGTGATTGGTATTTGGTGCTTTCATCTGGATTTTGGGGTTAGTGACCAATTTTGGCACTAACACTTTGGTGCTTCCACTGAGAAATTGAAACAATCAGGAATTTTGGAGTTAGGAACTTGGATCTTAGAAAGCAATGGCAAGACCACCAACGAAGAGGCAAGCAGTAGAAAGGAGCAATCAGGAAGGAAGTCAAGCGGCATCTTCTGGAGCTGGAGAGGGTCATACATCCATCTACATAACTCGGGATGAGATGTAAGTGATGATGAATTCTATGCAAGAGCAGATGATGAAACGGCAAGAGGAGATGATGCAGGCTCTTCTTAGGCAATTTGGACAACCAGGAACTGCAGGTGCTCAAGATCATGGAGCTGGACCAGAGGAACTCAACCAACGGACAGATGGAGTGAATCAGCAGGGGGCAGCTCCCAATCAACAAACAGTTAACAATCTAGATGGACCTAGACTCGGAGGCACGCCACCGGGAGTACGTGATGAAGAATATGTGCCAGAATTTCCTCGAGGACTTGGGGGGCAGTCTGGATTAGTTGGAAACACTAGATTGGCTGACATTATCAGGCGGACTATTCGCGGAGGTCTGACAAATAGGGATTCAGAGGGAGTTAACAAAAGTCCGTTTACCCGGAACATCAGGACAGCTAGGAATCCGTCCGATTTCACACTACCCACTCTAGAAGTATACAATGGGAAGACGGATCCCACCGACCACTTGATGAGGTACACTAGGCATATGGAAGTGCTGGGGGCAACGGAGGAGGTTATGGCCCGATGTTTCCCCCTGTACTTGACTGAAATTGCTGCTATGTGGTTCAGACAGCTGGAGGATGGATCCATTGGAACATGGACAGAACTGGTGGACAAGTTCTTAAGTCAATTTCGAGTTCACATAAAAAGGCCAAAGAACGTGATGACACTAACATCAGTCAAACAGGGGGCAGATGAATCGCTCAGGACATTCTTAACTCGATTTAATGCAGCAGTTGCTTCGGTGGATCGGCCAGATCCATCAATGGTTCTGATGGCTGCGGTATCAGGAGTTAGAGATAATTCGGAGTTCAAAGTATCGTTGGTACGGGACCCACCGTTGGATATTGGGGAATTCTTTCATGAAGCTGAAAGATTTCTTCGACAAGAGGATGCATGTTTGGACATGAGGTCACAGGAAGTAAACATGACTAAGGATGGAAGATTACTCGGCGAAAGCTCAGGTGGGGACAAGGATAAAGGGAAAAGGAAGCGCTGGGGAGAACCAAAGTTCTCCACTTACACAGGATTGAACGCAACGTTGGAGCGGATTTTCTTAGATACTCGAGATCGTCTTCCCTATCGAAGGCCATCAAGGAGGGAATCCACAGAACGTGAAAGGGCATCAGGAAGGCACTGTCTCTTTCATGACCTGGACGGGCATGATACTAACAGCTGCCGACATCTAAAGGATATAATCGAGGAGCATATAAGGAATGGTCAGTTGTGACAGTATGTCGGAACTCGGAATGCGGCGGTGGAACATGAACAGCCTCCGCCTACCTTGAACGACGAGGGCGCGAGGCCCAGGAATGGTGACCGATTGGTCATCAACTAATCTTGATGGTTTGGAATAAGTAACAAACTCCGGGCAAACGGTTAAATCACTTACTCATGTACGGGGTCGGAGATAACCCTCAGGCATGCTCTGAGATGATGGCTTACCGAAACGCCCGGGTTTGTGAAATCTGTTTTTCCTTTGACTTGGACATTTGCTTTTTCTGGTTTGGTTTTGGAGTTTGGTTTGAACTCCCTGTTTTTCTCGTTTTTCTGGTTTGAATTCTGGTTTGAATGTTTGGTTTTCGGATTGGATTTTGATTGGATTTTCTCTGGATTTTGGCTTAAAGGTCGTCGAGTATGGACTATGCTCGGCAAGGGTCCGGAGCGACCAGGATTCGGCTTAGGACTTAAGCCACGGCATTACTTGCGTCCGGGGACACTGGACCACGGTCGTCAAGTGTGGATTGCGCTTGGCAAGAACCCGGAGAGGTTAGCTCAATGCCCAGGGACACTGGGCCACGGTCGTCAGGTGTGGATTGCGCTTGGCAAGAACCCGTAGAGGTTATCTTAACGTCCAGGGACACTAGACCACGGTCATTAGGTGTGGCTTGCGCTTGGCAAGAGCCCGGAGAGGTTATGGATATGGATATCGACCCGAAAAGGTCCTAAAGTCCCCTATTGGTTATTGGATATGGATGAAACATGGACTTTGGATATTGGACTTGAGGCTATTCAAAACACACCTTTCAAAGCAAGGCATGTTTTGGGGGGCAAGTGTTAACCCGCCTTTTGGCAAGGCCGCGGACAGATGGGTTTAACTTAATCAACTACATGTTCGTCTGGCATTTACTATTCACGTTCGAATAGCATTCAAGAGTACTCGGCATGCACAGAGCGTTCGGCATCCAGGAGCGCTCGGCATTTAGAGGGATCGTTCGGCATTGAACGAGTGCCCGGCATTTAGAGGGATCGTTCGGCATTGAACGAGTGCTCGGCATTTAGAGGGATCGTTCGGCACTGAGCGAGTGCTCGGCATTAGAAGGATCGTTCGGCATAGAGGAATGTTCGACACTGGACGAGCGTTCGGCATAGAGAGATCGACGTTCGGCATTGGATGGAGTGTTCGGCATAAATCTTGTTCGGCACTGGGCGAGCGTTCGGCATAGAGAGTTCGTCGTTCGGCATTAGATGGAGCGCTCGGCATTAACCAACGTTCGGCATCTGGAGACGTTCGGCATTGGATGGATCGTTCGGCATCAAGGAGACGTTCGGCATTGGATGGATCGTCCGGCATCAAGAAGCGTTCGGCATTGAATGGATCGTTCGGCATCAAGGAGCGTTCGGCATTGGATGGGTCATTCGGCATACCTCACCTCGCTTGACATTGCACCTCGTACCTCCATATCTCGCACCTCCATACTCCGCACCTCTGTACCTCGCACCTCCCAACGTTCGGCATAAAGAGATCGTTCGGCATTCACGCCTTGTTCGGCATTCAGCGTTCGGCATCTATGGTTCGGCATATGGAGACCACTCCATTTGGGCTGAGGTACTCGGCTGCTAGGCCCACCAGGGAAGTCCGACCCATCTTTGTCTATAAATAGAGAGGCAGGGGCACAGTAAAAGGGGATCTTCTTTCTGCTCTCTTACTTTCTCTTTTCTAAGGCTAAGGCAACTCTGCCATTTTGTAACTGTAATCGATTATTACAGCAATAAAAAGCAAACTTCTGGAGTGGACGTAGGCCGGAGTTAGCCGAACCACTATAAAATCTGTTGTTCTTTACTGCTTTCATTTCAGTTTTAACTGTTCTTCACATCTACATACATTCTATCTCTGAGCTGTGATTGGTATTTGGTGCTTTCATCTGGATTTTGGGTTTAGTGACCAATTTTGGCACTAACATTAGTAATTCTCGATCATCCAATTTAATTAATTTTTGAGCATTAAATAAAAAACCAAATATAGACTCAAAGAGTTTCATTTGTTCAAATCTGGTCCTTAATTAGGAGAGAGCGATATCAACTATGCAAATAAAATAGTCAATCATAAATGATTCTTATGCGGATAATTGTTCTCTATCATTATCAAATGTTTCATCAGAATATTTTTTCTTTGAATTCGTCATTTTGTATGGCTCGATTTCCATATCTATAGTTCTTCAATTGCAAAATTAAATCCATTATCTCTATATTTTTCAAAAAAAGAAACAAGACCTTCCAACTATTTAACTGCAATATCACGACGCATATCGTCGGATTGTAACTTTTTACTTATTATGTTTATTTTGTTTAGAACATCATGCAAAATTAACAAAGATAATATAAATTCAAAACTTGGAAGCTCACATGTAGCTAAAGTTTGAGCATCTCTACTTAGTTTTTCATCTTCTGTAATTTCTACTAATTTGAATAAAGCTTCTCTAATTTCAAAAGGCTGTGATTTTATTGCTTTAGTACTTTCAATATGGCTCTCCCATCGTGTGTTTGATAATGATTTTAAAGCTAAACTCTTTATATGATCAAGTACAACATGCCACCATTTTGTTTAGTTAGAAAAAGATAAATATATAGATTGGCATGTTCCAAAATAATTATTTTGCTTTATGAGAACAATTTGTTATGTTACTTAATATCTATCATGGCATATAAAATGCTCTTGGATTTATTTCAAGCAATCTTGTTTGTACACCTTGATGTCACTCACTCATATTAGATCCATTATCGTACCCTTACCCCTTACATCATCAATGTTAAGTCCAAGATTTCTTACTGCAATTTGTAAATCATTGGAAAGAGCTAGTCCAGTCGTATCCACAACATTTATAAACTCTAAAAAAAATTCTTCTATTTTTATTGGAGAACATGACACATCAACACATCTTATTATCAAAGTAATTTGTTCTTTATGACTTGAATCAGGAGTGCAATGAGAATAATAGAAAAATATTTTGCATCCTTAATTTTGTTAATTATAGCATTTCTAACTTTGGATGCTAGAATTGCAATCAACTCATTTTGGATTTTATGACTAAGATAGTGGAGATGAACTTCTTTGTTTCTAATAAGTTGAAAATGATGTTGTATTACTGGATCAAACTCTAAAATCATTTTGATAAGACCCATAAAATTACTTTTAGCATCATCATCAATTGTTTCATTTGTACCATGAAAAGCCAAATTATTTTTTGCAAGACATATTACAATAGCAATAATTCGAACCATTACACTTTTCCAATGTATCATGCTATTCCTAGTTTGCATTTACAATTCTTTGTCTATAGTTTTGATTTTTCTTTAATCTAAGTCTTAGCATTTTCAACGATTTCAAGTTCTGAAGGTGCTCGATGCTACTTTCATGTTGTTCAGGTGTTTTGCTAAGATGTTTCCAATCTTTAATTTCATCACTTGTTGACTTTTTGATGGTTTAGGTTGAATAATTTACAACAAAAACAAAAAAACTCTATCTAAATCTTTTAAATACACTAATCATTCTCTATCATGAGTTACTCCATTTGGTATATTTTGAATATAATAATTTGGAGCAAATCTTCTAGAGCATTCATCTTTTGAAAAATTAATATTACTTTCCCGTTTAGGTCCATTTTCAATAAGTAAGTTTCTAAATTTTCCTTGAAGGTTATCCCAAATTCTAGAATCATAAATGTTTAAATTCAAATCATTTTCCAAAGGCTTAAATTATTGAAAATACCGTTGTTTTCTTGAACATTGTTAATATCATTATTATCCATTTCCTCAATTGTGTTTCCATTTTTTTCATTTACTTCTTCGTTTTCACCAGTCTTGTCCTCTTTCAACTCTTCGATGTCATTTTGTACCTCAAATAAAATTAATAATTCATCAACATTTTCATTTTCCACAATATTAGTTAGATGTTCGGATTTAACTAATGAATTTGATTGTTTGTTAAAAAATTTATTTAGCGAACCATGTAAGTTTTGAGTTATAAGTTCTTGTCTTTGACGCTTTTTCCTTTTTTGTACTAAACTAAGTTTTAACAATAACAAAAAATAATAATGAAAATTACAATCAAAACGATACAAACTGATTCATGAGCTGCAGTCCATTCACCAAACAATCATATCTCGCCATTCTTCTATCCAGGAAACAAACTTCAAAACTGAAACAGTGAAATAAATTAACAAATGAGATAAATGTGTTATTCCATGATAAAGTATTGAATAGTAATGCAATTATAATCTAATCAAACTTCAAATAAAAATAACTGCTCTTTTATTTAATTGTAATTTCCAGAAACAATATACTATTTCATTAATTGTTAATAGATAAATTTTCAGATTTAGAAACATGCCTTGCGATTGAATTCTGAAATCCAAAAGGAAAAAAAATCTGAATCTAATTTGAATCTAGAGGTGGAGTATAATTTCTGATATAACATCTCAGAGTTTGTAGATTATAAGACCGAGAAGGTTAGAAAAGGAAAAGAAATCTGAATTAAAAGGAGAAATTAAGATGGAGAAGAATGTTTTCTTTATTGAATATCCAAAATCCATGTTTGGAAATAGCGCTTTGATTGCTTTGGCTTCTTTGTTTTGCTTCAATATTTGTAGGTGAGTTGAGAGAGAAAAATAATTAGGGTATGTTCTACAGGGTTTCAGTATAAAATATACCCGCAATAAAAAAAAGTGCCTCCTTGGAAATTAGACCGTCAGCTACTGTCCAGCTTACCCAGTCTAAGGGCCAACATTGATCAGCAGCCTATCTTCCACTTTAAACTGTATTCTAAATCTCAGTCACTAAATCAATTATCCAAATGTCAAGTTGTCTACCTAATTATTTTCCACATGTAATCCATTGATATTTGTAATTGTTGGTAGGCATACTGGTGGACAAACTTTTATCACAAAATCTATGACTGCTGTAGGCTTACCAATGTGCAGACTTTTATCACAATATAATTATGAATGCTGAAAGCCACCTTAATGGGCAGATTTATATCATATCAATGAATATTGATAGTCACATTGATTGGTAGACTTCTATCATGGATATATCTATGAATGTTGATAGCCACGTCGATGGGCATACTTTTATTACTCATATCAAATAACCCCATGACAAAATTCACAAAGTAATAAATCTACACATAATTTTCTCTAAATTATACATCAAGAATGTTTACACATAATGCAGCGATAATCGACCATTTTAGCGTATTTAATGGGTCACATACAGCTTTCTTTACAAATAAAGTATATCTAATTATATGGATCTTAGATTTGTTAAATGTAAGGCCTATTTAAATATAGTTTTAAGGGATATAAGAAGGAAAAGATGTGTAAATAAATTGCCTTAACTATATAAAGACAAGATTAATCACTAATTAGCAAATTCGCTAAATAATAAATTAACCGGTGACAATCAAAACTGTTATCTTAGAAAACATCGTTTTTTTCATATATATTTTTCTACAAAGTACATAATTCAACCCAAACTACATAACAATCACAATTATATGTTAAAAAATATTTAGGGCTTAACTGTTTATAATTCAACCATGATTTGATCACTTTATTGAATTATGATACAAAAAGGTCATTACAGTATCGGATCCTTGGATTATTCACCTTTATTTTTTCTCAAATATGTCAAAAATAGATTATACAATTATTCTCTTAATCAATAATAAATTTATCCATTAACAAAAATCATATAATAACATTTTCTTCGAATTATGTCAGTATAATATTAAGGGATATACTTTGTTATATAGATTTCTCTTAATCAAATATAAATTAAGCTAAGTATTTTTCCAGTGTCAATTAATTTTAAAGCTTATTTACATTAAAAAATAGTTCAATTTAAATTAATAATTTTTTTCAATTTTCAATTTTTCTTGGCAAGGAAAGGTTTTGAAAATGGCAACTAATGATAAAAGACTTCCAATCTCACTTTGATTCGCAATTGTTCTCTGGATCCCGTTCTCCTTATTCAATTGGCTCAAATCTGCCTCAATATGGTCGCATTCTTCTTCCAAGTAGCTCAATTTGACTCTCAACTTCCGATTGGCATTTTGTAGTCATCCGATGGCGGGCCCATTCCTCGATCTAGGTGCAAGCGTGGCTTCCCGCCTTTGCCTAAGGTTTTGGCTATTGCCGGCTCTGATAACGTGGGCTCTGGTAGCTCCCCCGATGTCGTCTTGTTTCTCAACCTAGTAGCAACATCGCCATTCCTAATGCTTACACTCTTGCTCCTTCCACTCTAGTTTTGAAGGTACCTAATGTTAAATATGTTCGTACTTTTTTGATAAGGATAATTGTGTTGGTACTGAGGTTAACTCCAGTCCCAAAGTCATGTGTTAGTATTGTTATTGATAAGGCCAGGTCCGGCTAGTCTTGGTCATCTTTGTTTAAAAGTAAGCCTGGGAATGCTGGCTTTTACTCCCCCAAGTAATATGTTGTTCATTTTTCCGACAAACTTTTCCCTCCTCCGAAGGAAATTATTGATGCGGGAATCGCGTTTTGGAAAGACTACCTGATTGGCTTCTTTTTGGATGATGCTCCTCGCTTCTCTATTGTGAAAAAGCACGTTCTTGGTGTTTGGCGTCTAAAAGGTTCGGTCAATGTTAGGTGTGATAACTCATTGTATTTCCTTCAATTCTCATTCCCTTAAAAGAGATCTCGTATATTGGAATCCAATCCTATTATTATTGATGGAAAAGTGTTTATTATCACTTGGTAGTGTCCATCTGTTAGCCTTGCTCGTGAGCAAGTTTTCTCCATTCCTGTTTGGGGGCATATTTCAAAATTTCTTCAATCCCTAGAGGGGGTTAACTGGTTGGCATATCATATTGGTCAGCTGACTTGTTTTAACACTTTCACTTACTATAGGCAAATTCTACGTTATGCTAAAGCACTTATTGAGATCTTCCCCTCTAGGCAATTGCCATCTTGTATCCTTGTTTCCCTTGCCAAGGGTACGATGGTTTACATTAAGGTCACTTACCAATGGAAATAACCTATTCATGACCTTTGTCGCTCTTTTAGCCATGTTAACTCGACTTGTCCGCATTTCGCTGTTGACATAAATATCCTTCCCCTTAATATTCCACTCCTGAATCCTCCATCGAGACGTCGGAAGGTTAGGTTCCTCCTCGACCCCTATCTCTATATCATTCCCTTCCAGCCTTCCCTCCTCCTGGCTATCTGAGTTCTCCCCTACATGATCCAAATATCGATGCCCCCAAGCCAGCCCCATTCTGCCATGTGATTCCCCATTTACTATCCTTAAGAAGAAATTTATCAATGCTATCATTTCTGATCCTCCTAGTGATGAAGGCATTGCTCAGGAACTTTCTAAAAAATTAGCTGAAAATATGCAGTTGGTCTGGAACAATAAGGCTGTGACTTGGTCCTACAAGGATAGTGGTTTTTGCTTCCACTCAGATTGTAAGATTTTCTCAAAGTGGGTTTCACATGATGAGAAGGATGAGAGGGAAATCTTTTATAGGCTCATGGATGGCGAGCTTGTCTTCTGTAATGATGGTGAATTTGGTGCCAACAATGAAGCGATTCTCGCTACACCGGAATAGGACTGGAGATATATCTTTTTGCCAAGCAATCCCAGATATTGCCCCGAGCTCATTGGCCAGTTCCGTTGATGTGCGGGAATTTAGAGTTATTATCATCCAAGTTATTTGTGAGTGTTTGCTCTGATATTGTTGATTTTTAAATCTTTGCAATCTATTGTATTTGGGCCTATTCAATTATGTTGGGATTTTGATGATATTGTTGATATTTTCTATCTGGCTAAGCGTGTTGGCAGTTATTTTTTCGGGTGTGGGCTTTTGCCCGGGGCTTCTGTATCTTTTATCATATTATATATATGACTAGTACGACTGTATGATCCTCGGATCATACATCCTTTATATCAAAAAAGGAGATATAAAATTGGAGAATATATCACATAAAAATCTATTATAAATTTATACTCGATTATTTTAAATCAAGAAATATGGTATAACAATTTCCTTTTACTTTATCAATATAAACTTTGACCCTTATAGTCAATTATCCTTAAATTATAAATTAACACTATTTGAGTTTTATCTTGTAACATAGGTCATTAGTAACATCACTAGAAATTGTTAAATTACCATTTCATGGATATATTAAACCTAATATCATTTTTATATCATAATTTCTAACATCCAAAGTTAGGTAAGAAAAATATACCATAATGTTCTAAAATTTATAACGATTCTAATGACGTGAACCGTGCCTTAAACGGGCTAAGTATGTATGAGACGTAGTATTTATAAGATCTAAGGGCTAAACGATAATTTTTAAATTCACATATAACTAAAACTATGCCTTCCGCTGTAAATTGTAAATATCCAGGGACTTGAAATTTTTTTGCTTTACATCTTCTCGTTCGATCATTTCAGCTTCATCCACGATATCCATTTTCCCCACCTCGCTCTACTTTTATGCACCACAAAAATAAACATAACCACCAACCACTAATCTTCTAGCGACGATATGATCAAACCCATACCGAACACCTCAAGCTCGACGCCATCACAAGCTACCCAAAACTTGACCTTGCTTTCGCTTTATGTAAAATCCCTAAATATTTAACACCTAAAATTAGTATCAAATTACACAGAATTGAGCACTAATCTCAGAATTTAAAAACCATTGATCATTAGTTGAATAATTTAAAATAAATACTACTTTTAATACAGTTAATCTACCTCACATTGGAATCCAACAATGAGATATTCTCTCAACAATGTACAGTACATAAAGACCAATGTAACAAAAAAGTATCTACATTGAAGTATCTAATTAAGTCAATCATCATTAAATTACAAACAATTTGAATATGATACAAAGAAAATGTATTAAATAATCAGCCTTTAATCAGGCTTACTTTCTCTTTCCACCACGTTCACCTACAATGTATAAAAATACATGGACATATAAAAGAAAAGTGAAAAATGGGGTTGGCAAGTTTGGACTGTGTCATAACGCTACATACACCAACCCAACTTAAGGGATCCAATAGCTATCACATAGAGAATGACTGCCTATATAGCCTTTTGGGATCAAGCCGACATAGTTCAGTTTTCATACTTGGACGGCTGGACCTACTCTTCTTCTACAATCTTGAATGTAGTGCATGATAATATCTATCATTAACACATCAACCAAAGTGCAGTCTTATCTATCACAATGTGATAATACAAAATAGGTAATAACGCCTTAATAGGCATACACAAACCAAAGTCATCAAATCCATATGTCTACCAATGCTAATCATAGCATCAACTAACCACTAGTACCCAATTATACATGTGATTATACCAATCCATAAATAATAATCATAATATTCACACATTATGCAACAATAACAACTATATATGACACCAACAATCGCATATGCTATCAAATGGTAATTCTAAAAACCATATATGTAGCGTCCCACCTTTTCGACCATCGAAAATCAACATCGAATACATCCACGGTATTCAAATGTCAAATGTCCAGTCGTCGGAAAGGCTGATGGTTAGGGTAAAATAAAAGGAAAAGAACAAAGAACAGGGAAATTAGAATCTTACAGCGGAATCGACAACATATAATATAACAAATACAGTAAAAACTGTCACTCCAAAATACAGAGTACATCAGAGTTAAAAATAAATCTTATCAGTTAGACAGTTATAAAATCTTGACCTTACAATTGCTGATAGGTATACCATATAATACAGCAGAAGATAAAACACTACGATAGATGATCATCCAGCTCTTATCCAATAACTCCATATCACCAAAGCGAACCTAGGAAAAATTCGGTCTAACCCGAGCATTATAATAAAATAACACCCAAGTCAGTCTGGAAATCCAGTGTGAGAAAACTCAAGTAATATGATGAATATATAAAAATTCTGTGAGATCACGCCGCTGATGCGGAACGGGTTTTTACCTCACAAGAATAACATCCATGGATGAAGAAATAGGAAACAAACCAGAATAACAATCTAATCATGAAAGAATGGAAATAAACAACAGCAACAATCCAAATAAAAAGGGTGGGTACTTGTAAGAACAAATTCCATACTGAATGAATGACATAAATAATATCAAATTTTAGACTTAAAAGAATGCTCACAAATAATTGAACATAGAGAAGAGCGCAAGGCAGTTCTCCATGCAGTTAAGGAAATAATTCAAAGATTTGAATAACCACAAGGGAAAAGAGAAGTTTTTCCAACAATGATTAGGAGGGTGTGCCCTCTTACCAAAAGTATACCTCTAGAAATATACTTGAAAACTCTGATGGCTTTCGGAAAACTCCAAGCCTCGGAAACCTTCAAGCTAGACCCCGCCAACTGCTACCGAGTATCCAAGTATTTCACATCTCACTGCACAACACCGAATCCAATCTAGAGTGGATGTGAAAATACCCTAATGGGAGCAACCCACATAACTTGGCCCTCACTCGCTCTTTGGGTTTAGTCATTTCGACAAAGGATAATAAGGCTCAAATGAGCAACACATCGTCTTAGAGTGATAAAATATAAAGTAGAAAGTAGAAAGTAGAATCAAAGTTGATAACCGATAAATCAGCTATTGGGAATGATAAGATGGTTGTTTTCACTTGCGCTTGATTTTCAAGCACAATACTTTTAAAAGGGCAAATTATATTTTCTAAGTGTGTTAAAGCCAAGGTCAAAACAAATTTCAAAACATTGTTTATTATAAACTCACAACAATTTATACTTAGCTTTAACTGAAACAATTCTTTTTAAAAGATCTTCGTGATTATAAACTATTATTTATAAATTATAAAACAATATTTATTATCCCGAAAGATAATAAATAAATTAAATTACTTTTACGAATTAAAATAAATGTTAATCATCCTGAAGGATAATTTATAACATCCTTTTATAACTTTAAAAGCCACAATAATTTTCTCAAACAAAATAAAGGAAATTAAAAAAATCCCATTTATAAATTTAAACCAACATTAATTATCCCAAAAGAATTAATCACATTATTAATCTTTATAAATTAAAAAAATATTAATTATCCTGAAAGATATTTTAACAAATTTATAATCTCTTTTAAATAAACCAATCAAATATCTTTATTAAATAGTTAATTATCTCAAAAACACCTTTATTTAATCAGTAAATTAACTTGTAAACCTTATTAAATCAGTTCATTAACTTTAGTACACTAAATCAATTAATTGACTTTAAAACATTTTTATTAAATCAATTACTTAACTTTTAAAACACCATTAATTAAAAATATTAACTAAATTCAAATATCATTAATTTAAATGATAAATTAGAATCAAACATCATTAATTAAAACGATTAACTAAATTTGAAACATCATTAATTAAAATAATTAACTAAACTCAAATATCATTATTTAAAATGATTAATTCATTTAAATATCATTAATCAAAACGATTAATTAAATTTAACCATCTTTGGATAATATGATTTATTAACTTAAAATATTATCACTTAAATGATTACTTAAATTCAAATATCATTAATCAAATGATTAATAAATTTAAATATCTATTTTATGAAAATACAAGCTCAAGACAACACACATGAAGGATTTAGGAAATGATATTCAATAATTGACGTTATAGCGAAAATTGCTACAAAGGCACTAACAATTTAAATAGAATATCACAATTAATTTCAACTAAACATCACTAAGCAGAATAAAGAAATAAATAATTATTATTGGTGAGAAACCCCTTCGGGTCTCTCTACAAATATTCCATGCAAAACAATGGTTACAAACAATATATATAATTATATGGGATCACAGTAATTAAGCTAATATGCTATCTATTTTCCAAAATGGGATTTCAACCAAACAATCAATCAAACAATAATAACAATATCTAAACTATCAACCAAACATTCAACAATAAATTTATAGCATCACAGATATTATATAGCTAATTTAAAGGTGAGTAAACTCACCTTGATTTCAGTTATCGCTTTCGCGTTCTGATTCCGTCTAGCTTGAAATTTTGTAAGCTCCAATTCCTACTAACCCAACTCCAAAACATAGACGTCGTCATTACGAACCTAACGCGACTGACCGCGTTCAATTTGGACCTAGCACGGACAAGTTATTTAGTTTATAAGATTTAGAAATTAAATAATATAATTAACATTAATTACATCATTAACTTGCTAATTACAATGCTCGAACAACCAAGGTCGCGCTTGCTATAATTTGACGTCGCCGACTACCGTCGCGGCCGGCATCTGGCCACCACCGCTCACAATAGGCCATAGCCCCACCTCAGCCTCGACCATTTCCTCCCTCCATGACCTCCACCAACGCCGCTAGCTCACCAAAATTGCCAAAAATGACACCACATTCCATCCCAAATTCACATCGGCTCGCACCTCCGATCGTTGATCCACCACCAGCGCCGCACTCCCCAAGCCATGTCAAACCTTTCTCTTATTGGTCACTTTGCCTAAATCGGCTCCGATCGCCGTGAATGATGTGGGTCATTGGATGAAGACGGCTAGGATTAGGTTTTAGGGCAAATGAAAGAGGGATGGGGGTCCTTATATAGATTTTCTAACCGGCACTATTCACGTCCAAAAATTCACGACCTCCAATCGAGTTGTGCTCACTGGCGTTCCTAGTTAAATACCCTTATTCTGAACTCAATGGAACTATTTTCGAGATCTAATTCTATCGTATACAGAAGTTAGCTTTTTAAATAAAATTATAATATTTTAATTTTCTAAAAAATTGATCGTTATGCGTTTCGAGCTCGCACGATCACGCACTACATCTGGTCGTCACGAAACTCGTTGGCATACAACAATTTATTATTCCAGATCCAGTGGCATTAGTTTCCTTAAAATCCGAGACAGTGCACCGAAATGATAATTTAACACTATTTAAATATTGTTTTATATTTTCGATCCAAAATCGATATTTATCTGATCTATTTATTTGTAATTAAATTTACAAATTCAATTCACCAATATTATTTATTAATTAAAAGGGGTTAAATAAATACTTAAAATTCAATGATCAAAATTTTGGGTTGTTACAATATATACCATCACTAAGAAAATATCAACAAATAGTGATTGCCCATCCAAATACCAACAAATGGTAATTTTCGTCTCCCTAACAACATGTCCACAAACAATAAACACCAACTCGCACAAGCAGCAATCAACAATAAGTAGTATCACTTCATTCCCAATACAGTAAATCATTCTATTGTAATTTATAAATATTTCTTACGTAGATTATTACTATCCTCATAATAGTAGTAACAATTGAAGGAACCTGGTCCATTTCGCAGCGGGTGAAATGAGTAAATTTCAAAAAAAAATCATTAGTTGGTACTTAGCGGCCTATGAAATCTGATATCTAGTACTAGACCTAACCTAATTATTTAATAAAATCATATTATATCTGAATGTGTTGCTCTATTTAAGTAATCTAATTAATTAAATATATTTTATGTGAACGTATGATAGAAAGAAGGGATGGCAGCCAAGGATGAAGTAAGAAATATAAAGAGAAAATTAATAGAAATGAATGAAAGAATATTGTTTTATGAAGATAATAGAAATCTTTCACGTTCTCTTTTTAAAATTTCCATTATTAATTTCTAGTTAAATCTCACTTAAGTCAAGACCTTCTCTCTCCTATATTTATAACTTAATTAGTTAATCTACATTAATTAAGTATGATATGTGAATGAGAATTAACATATCTAATCTGTTTCTATATATAAATGATATAACGTCGACGTAAAATATGTAGTATTGGTGATGTGAACATGGTCAAATATATACATGTGTAGATATTGTGATTTATATACCATGTATATACTGAGCATTTTTATATCTGTTAGTTGCCATCTTAAAATTATTTGATATAAAGTACAAATATACATATTTTATTTTATAAATTTATATTTCATGAAATAGTAAGTATAATCTTATAAAATTACCATATATATAGCTTGACTACGTCACAACTTTCAAATTCAAACCGAAAATTAAAATATCTAGCTTTTGACTTGGTAAAAATATATCTACATGCTAGATATAGATCTAAGACATTAATTCAAAAATATAAATATCTTAAATTAGATTGTTATTATTATTATAAAATACATACAATAATATTAGATGTAATACATAGCTAAAATGATGTTATGATACCCATCGTGTGTGTATGTACGTATGTATATGTGTGCATGCATGAATGTTTCACATTTTGAACTCAAAAGTACAAAATTTAATTATATTATTATGAAATATGAATATGTATTATAAATAACATTTTGGCTAGAAATATTAATTTTTTTATTTAAATTGCCAAAATGCATGTTGATCTAATAAATATATAGGATAACTTAAAATATGGTATTGATATAAAACATGACATCAATCTATTTCGTGATTTAAGATGATTAAAAATCAATAAACGATTATTTAAAATATAATTTATATTATAAAATATTTATACATATATTTGAATATATATGGCCAAAATAAAAAAACATACAAACATATATTTCAATTTAAAACTATTTATTGAATTAAAATAGAACATTTAACAGACTAATTAAATTATTACAGTTAATCATAATTACTGTATTGATAATAACATATATAAAAATAGTGACAAACATGAATCAAAACATATAAATGTAAAATAAGGCTATACCTTATAGATCTGACCTATTAGTGACGCTTGGATTTGAAAATTCTCCTCAAATTGTAGAATCAAACATCTAATCTTTGTTAAGATGGACAAGCCACTTTATTTTATTTTATTTTGGGTTAAAAAACACTACAACGGAAAAAACTTTTTGCGGTGTTTTAGAAAAGTTGTAAAAACTTTTCGTAGCCTTACGAAGAAGGCTGTAACGACGTGTTATAATAAATTCATATCCTATAACAGCATTGTCATAAACTTTGCCAAAAGTTGTCCTATCGTAGCATTTTTTATTGCACTATGTTAGTACTTTTGCAGCCTTTTACTAATGTCATATTAAAACTAAAGTAGCCTTTCAAAAAAGCTAACTTTTCACAACTTTTGAAAAACACTGTTTAGCATGTTATAACAGGTTCAATTCTGCAATAGTAATTTATGAAACGATGCCCAAAGATATTTAACAACATATAGAAATGTTGTAAAAACTTCTACGGCATTTTGACATTTACCACGATAGAGTTTACATAACATTTATGAACATTAGAATATCTAAAATAAAACATTTGACCTCTATTCAAATGCAGATCATTCAACTCAAACAACACTAAAAAACATTTAACAGTCTATGCACATTATATATTAAACATAATCTAAGTTACACCAAATTTATATGTATACAATTAATGGTTGTATAAATTATTTTGTAGGAATTGTTTTAAATATTCATGATAGCACCATAAAAATTCTAAAAAATAAACTTGTCAAAGTAGCGAAATGTCATGATCGTAGAGTTTTCGCTCTTCAACGGTCCATGCCCTACCAAAAAAAACAATTGAAACATTAACACAAGTAGAAGCCAGCAAAACTAGTTTAAAATTCAAATTAGTAGTAATAGTAGTATTACTACTATTAATATTATTTATACTATTACTAATTTTTATGAATTTTTTACATTTTTATAAAATTGAGTTAATTTTTTATAAACTTGGTTAGTTTTTAAAAACTTAATTAACTTCAATTTAGTTCAATATTTATAAAAGTTAGTAAATTTTTAGAAACTTAACTTGGTTATATTTTTACAAAATATAGTTAATTTTTATGAACTTATTTAGTTTTTATATATTTGGTTAATTTAGTTAATTTTTATTAAACTAATTGATTGACTTAGTTAAATGTTGATAAAACTTAGTTAACTTTTATAAAACTCGGTTAACTTTTATAAAACTTAGTTAATTTATTTAATTTTTATGAAACTTAGTTAACTTGGTTTATTTTTATGAACTTAGTTAATATTTTTATAAATTTAGTTAATTTTATAAAACTTAGTTAACTTTGTTAATTTTTTTAAACCGAGCCAACTTAGAATCTTAGTTAATTTATTTACTTTTCATAGTCTTACTTAACTTGGTTAATTTTTATAAACTTATTTTTTATAAAACTTAGTTAACTTAGTTAATTTTTATAAAACTTGGTCAATTTTTAAAAATTTATTTATTTTTTATAATCTAACCAAGCATGTTGCCACTTAAGCGTGAACCACTTCATGATATGAATATACGAATCAGTGGTATGTTAACAATAATATTTGATAACAAATGGAAGGCTTAATCCTTACTCCAACCAACTAAGCTACTTGTTGAGTTTACCATGTTCATGTTGTGATACAACAATAAATACATGATGAATAAATAGTGGCTAATGTTGCCAGAAGCCTGAAAACTAGTCGTGATACAGATGATGTCATGAAAGCATTCAAAGGCATTTAACATTGGAGAGAAAGGTTAATTTCTTTTGCAGGTAGGTAAATATATTGTTGAAAGATTCGGTTTTAAAAGTCAATTATTAAAAATATTGAGAAGAGTAAAGGATACCCCTCTTAGTGAATAGTCCCACAGTATGGGGAACTATAAAGTGTTCCTATTTAAATATATAGGATTCGCAAGAAAAAGATGGACCCTTTGGGCATCCAATGTTTTCTCTTGCGTTGAGGAGGGAGACCATGCTGACCATAACACGCGCCATGCACCGACCTACTCGACTCGACCCGGGCCGGGCTAATGTGATGTAGAACTTTTTATTTTTGGCAGTATATTTTTAAACCGACTTTGACTTGGTAATAAGACCCAGTAAATTCAGATCCGGTAATTTCTCATGACTCAGCCCCGTTTTCTACTCAAATTGTTTTTCCTATATAAACCAAGCTATTTGATAGCATTTCCATTTTTAGTTTCAAAATCAAGTTCTCTTCTTCTTCTGCCTTAAAACTACTTTAGACTCAAGCAATATTTTTGGGTGCTATTGAATCAACGATCTTTGTGCAAGAGACTGTTGATACTGATATTGAGGACTGTTTTATCCTAGAGGTAGCGATGCATCAGAGATTGCCTTGCACAATTCCGGCAAACCGGCGAAACGTCTTACAGAGAGCGACCTAGTCCATGACTCAGCCACAAACACACTATTGATTCAGATCGAGGTATAACAATTTTAAGACGTTATGGCTTCGATCACCAACGACTCTGCTGGCTATGACGCGAACAAACCGTTCAAATTTGAAGGGCTTCATTTCAAACACTAGAGACAAAAAATGCAATTTTTATTGACTGTCAAATAGATGGCACATGTGCTGACACTAGAAAAACCAACCCTGTTTGAAGAAGCAACGGACAACCAGAAAAAGACTTTACAGGACTGGATAGACCATGACCACCTTTGCAAAAATTATGTTCTTAATGGTTTGAGCGACGATCTGTATGACTACTACAACTCAGTCAAGTCAACAAAGGAGATTTGGGATGCGACACAAAAGAAATATGATACCGAGAAAGATGGAGCGAAAAGGTATGCTGTCAGTCGCTATTTGAGTTTTCAGATGATGGACAATAAATCTGTGGAGGCGCAGTCGCACGAGCTTCAGAAAATTGCACATGAGATCATCTTCGAGGTATGGCTTTAGATGAACAGGCTGTGTTAATTGATAAATTGCCCCCTAATTGGAAAGACTAAAAATATTCTCAAGCACAAGACTAAGGAGTTTTCCTTAAAGAGTTTGATTACTCTTCTTCGTATTGAAGAAGAGGCCAGAAAATGGGACCAGAAAGAAGAGGTGCGTGTTGTATCTAGCAACAACATTAAGAAATCCACAAACAGGGGATTGAAACCAAATGCAAAAAATTTCAAAAATTAGAATCGCAAATTAAATCAGAACCGCAACAATCAAGCTCAGAACAAATAGCAAAATGACCCCCTAAAGAATGGTACTGAATAGTTGTTCTTATGTTACAACTATGTCAAACCAGGCCATATGGCACGAAAGTGTTGGAACATGTCAAATTCTGCACCGCGGGCTAACCTGACTGAAGAAGCGCTTGTGGCTATGCTTACTGAGATCAACCTAGTCGGTGGATCGGAAGGGTGGTGGGTAGACACTGGTGATTCTTGCCATGTCTAGTATGATCGTGAAATTTTTAAAACATATAATGCTGCTAATGACATAAAAGTGATGTTGAGAGATTCTCACACCACTATTGTTGCTGAAATTGGGACTGTGGAGTTAAAGTTTAACTCCGGAACTTGTTGCTGAAAGATATGATGCATACTCTAGAGATGAGGAAAAATTTAGTATCTAGTTTCTTATTAAATAAAGCTGGTTTTACTCAAACTATTAGATCTGATTAGTACACCATCACTAAAAATGGTGTTTTTGTTTGTAAATGATATGTTGTAGATGAGATGTTTAGGTTAAATGTTGATTTGAATAAAGTTAACAGTTCTGCTTATATGCTGTGATATTAATATTTGGCATGCTAAACTTTGTCATGTTAATAAGCATCTGATTCATAACAAAAGTAACTTAGGCTTAATCCCTATAGTATCCATAAATGATTCAGAAATATGTGAATATTGTAGCCAAGCTAAAATTACAAAGGCCCCATGTAAATCTGTATTTAGAGAGTCAGTAGATTTAATACACTTTGATATATGTGAACTAGATGGCACTCTAACTAGGGATGGCAAACGCTACTTTATTTCTTTTATTGATTATTGCTCTAATTTCACTTATATTTATCTCATGAAAAATAAAAGTGATGTGCTAGATATATTTAAGTTATTTGTAATTGAAATTGAAAACTGGTTTAATAAGAAGATTAAGAAATTCCGAAGTGATAGAGGAACAAAATATGAATCTAGCCTATTCATTGAATTTTATAATCAACACGGCATAATTCATGAGAGAACTGCACCCTATTCGCCTGAAATGAACGGTAAAGCTGAAAGAAAAAAATAGGACTCTTACCGAATTAGTTGTAGTTTTTTTATTAAATTCGGGTGCAGCATAAAATGGTGGGGGAAAGTTTGTTGACTTTTTGTTATGTTTTAAACAGAATTCCTAAATCTAAGAGCAAAATTTCACCTTTGGAGATTTTTAAAAATCATAAACCCAACTTGTCTTATTTTAAAATTTGGGATTGCTTAGCATATGTTTGTATTTCTGACCTCAAAAGAATTAAATTAGCAAGTCGTGCATATGAATATGTTTTCATTGGTTATTCCATTAACAGTAAAGCATATAGATTTTTTGATTTGAAGGCTCGAGTTATTATTGAGTCAAATGATGCTGATTTCTTCGAAAATAAATTTCCGTTTAAACTTAGGAATAATGGGGGCACATCTACCACTAATAATCCAATAATCAGAAATAATGAACATAATGCAGAAATAGAATTTGAACCTAGAAGAAGTAAAAGAGCTAGGATAGTTAAAGATTTTGATCCAGAATATTATGTTTATGCACTAGAAGAGGACCTTGCTAATCTAAAAGAAGCTCTGTCTTCTTTAGATTCAGACCTCTGGCAAGAAGCTATGAATGATGAAATGGAATCTCATGAGTCTAATAAAACTTGGCATCTTGTTGATTTACCTCCAGGTTGTAATACTACAGTGTAAGTGGGTACTTAAAAAGAAGTTGAAACCTGATTGTACAATTGATAAATATAAGGCTCGTGTTGTAGCTAAAGGATTTAGACAAAGAGAAAACATTGACTTTTTGATACTTTTTCACATGTTACAAGAATAACATCAATTCGAGTATTAATTTCTCTTATTTCACTTTATGATCTACTAATTCACCAAATGGATATAAAAACTGCTTTTTTGAATGGTGAATTAGAAGAAGAGATTTATATGGACCAACCCGAAGGTTTTGTTATACATGGTCAAGAGCATAAAGTTTCACTACGCCATAGATGGCCTATTGCAACGAAATTACAAGGTGTTGCTAGCTACAATGTAACGATAGTTATGCTGATTTTTGTCTATTGCAACATTCACTTCAATGTGTTAGCATAGATATCAGCAAAATGTTGCAATAGCTATAAATATATTCAAATTAAAAAAATTAATAAAATTTTACACCTCAGCGATCCACACCATCATTTAAAACAAAATCTCAACCATCAATCCACACCATCAATCCACACCTTAGCAATTTCCATTTCCCGCTTTACTTTTCTTTCTCGTTCCTCTCTGTGTGAAAATTAGGGCACGTGATTTTTCTTTCTCATTCCTCTCTGTGAAAACTAGGGCACGCGATTCCAGTTGCTTTGATGCTCTGATTGATCGAATCTAGTGTGAGAAACGTTCCTGGTAGCTTGCTCCTTCGTTCTCCTTGATTGATTGCTCGAATTGCTTTGACTTCGTCTTCGGGTGCGATGTGATATTATTTGGTATGTTTTCTGCCTTCTGGTTTACTTGATTATTCTCGATTTTGGTTACACTCGCACGCTTTTGCCGATAATGAATTGGGATTTATTTATAGTCTTTATTTCTTATAATCTCGAGTTTAATCTTTCTGTTGGGCTTTGAGAAATCTGGTATGTTGGATTGCGATGATGTATTGGTATATTGGATTTTGGTTCACTGGCTTGATTTTGCTTTGCCGATGATGAATCGCGATGTGATATTATTTGGTATGTTGGATTTTGGTTCACTGGCTTGTTTTTGATTTCTGATCTGAGCTTGTTAGCTCCTTTCTGCTGCATTTGTTAAACCAGAACTTGAACCTTTGTTAAACTTGTTCACATACCTTTGTACCTTGCTGCATTTGTTAAACCAGAACTTGAAGTATTTGTATTCTGCTGTCCTCTTGAAAACTGCTTCACTTGAAAACTTCTGCATTTTTGAAAATCAGAACTTTGAAAGTGATCTTTGGTTTTCTAAAACTGTTGACTAATCTGAATATTGAGTTTTGATTTCCACAATATATACAAACATATGTGTGTTGTGCTTTGTTGGTTTTGCTTGGTCTGGACTGAACTAGTACCATGCTAACCTTGTTCTTTAACATGAACTGATGCTCCAAGTCCTCTGTATATCATATTACTGCCTATGTTTCTCTTGTACATGCCTGATGCATTCATTGTTTTTGCTTGATGGGCTGCCTATGTGTACTGCTGTGTTTCTTGCATTGGCTTGTCTACATTTTGCTGAACCTGGTTCTTGTTTGTTTTGTTGGTTGCTTGGCCCTGAGTTGAATCCAGTCGATGACTCGGGTTTGACCTTGTGCCGTGTCCATTTTTTTGGCTTGTCTACATATCTGGCTGCACTTGAGTATGAACTTGCACTTGAGTAGTTACACTTGAGTAGTTTCTTGTACCAAGCCTTATGATGCATGTATGTTCATCCATGTACATGCATTTCTTGGTCATGTTATGTTGCTTGCTGTGTTGAGTACTACTTTGTGCACTTGGCTTCTCCTTTGTGCATTTTTGCTTGAACTATTGCTTGCTGTCTTCCATACTGTCTTGTATCCATGTGTTGCATTCATGTTTGGCTTATGCACTTGTGAATAGCTGACTTGTGCACTGTTTTGCTGCTGCACTGGTTGACTAGGCCCTGAGTTGAATCCAGTCGATGACTCGGGTTTGACCTTCTGCCATGTCCATTTTTGTGAGAATTTTCAATCGTCCATGAGATAAAAAATGGGAAACGGCCTTGTGATATATGCAGTGATACACTGTGTATATCACAGGTTGTCCGTGCAAATATTTGGTCCCTGTCAGAAAAAAATATGAAAAGAAACAACCTAAATACCTGAGGCAAATAATATAACAAAAATATTTTCATTTTCTGTTCGAGTTAAATATTATTTTCCAGATTACTGCTTTTGAATTATATGTGACAGGTATTGAAGACTGGATAGCTGGATACAAGCTTGAAGACAGAGTCAAATCAAATGTGCATGAGCTTGAAGATAGGTTTCAAAGAAGGCTTGATCTTCCGAAATCGGATGAATCGGGCGGTGCCCACTTGTTCGATCCCCGCGGGACTGTGGGGCCCCAGACCCCCGCCGACGCTGCGCCCGGACCCGCTACTCGGCTCGCCTTCGGCTCGGCACTCGGCTCGTCATATATTTGTCAGTGTTTGTATAAATTGAAACTGCATATGTAATGAGTAAACTGAGTGATGTAGTGAGGAATATCTGTATATGTGAATATCAGTGTTATATATCATTGAATTGTAAAATAGTGGAGTCAGGAATTTGTACTGTTTCAAATGTTGAAATAAAATATTTATTTAAATAAATTACTGTTTGAATATCAAATTCTGTGCAATAGCATTTTATTAAATAAATATTTATTTCTATTAAAAAATCAAATATGCTCTACATTGTGGGCCCCACAAATTCAGAAAGTTAATATCTATAGCAACATTTTGGAATGTTGCTACAGACACCTATGGATGTTGCTATAGACCCAAATAGGGTTCTATTGCAACAATATTTCTTATGTTGCCTTAGATAGTCAAAATGTTGCCTTTGAGGTCTACGGCAACGCGGCAAAATGCATCACCGAGAAAGTGTTGTCTTTGCCCTTTTTTAGCCTACAGCAACATTTTTTGACACTTCCTACATCACTTCTTGGGTGTTGCAGTATGCAATCTATGGCGTAGTGTTTGTAAATTAGATAAATCTCTATTTAGTCTTAAATAAGCAGTTAAACAATGACATGAAAATTTTGACAATCTAGTTATTTCACATAGTTTTTAAGTAAATGAAAGTGACAAGTGTATTTATTATATAGAGGAAATTGGTTTAAAGGAAAAACTTTATGCTAATTTTTAAATCTAGGACGGAACTTTTAAAATTTAGGCCCAAAGACAGTAGCGCGTTCTATTCAACCAACTTCAACCGTTTCCTCCATCGTCTAAAGCCTGCCATACCCGTCACCGCCCTAGCCCTAACCTACCGTAGTCGTCGCCGCCCTAGCCCTAACCTGCCGTAGCCGCCGCCATCCAAGCCGTCGTCGTCCAAGCCGCCGCCATCGTCGAAGCTCCCACCGTCCATTCCAAAATTGAAAAAAACCTAATTCGACATTCCAATCCAAACGTAAATTAGAAATTTCGTGAAAATTGAAGTCATGTGCTACTAAATCTAGAGGTAAGAAACAAATGGAGAAGCAGAACACAGAAGAAGAAGAAAGTCAAAAAGTTTTAATCACAAGTTGAATGATATTTAGATATAGCATTTCTACATTTGAAACACAATAGACTATGTTTAATATGCTAAATGATAGACTAATATAGCATTTATACTTTTAAAATATAGTACGATTATCTAACTATGCAAAATGATATTTGGATATAACATAAGTATATTTCAATTGAATAAGGATGAAAAAATATGCAAAATGAACTTGATTTAGCATAAGTATATTTAAAGTGAAGTAGTATGAATAGAATATACAAAATGAAATAAGTATTCCTAAGGAGAACTACCAAATGCAAAATGATAATTGCATATAGCATATGCATTTTTAATGTAACATTTTAATCACAAAGTTCACCACTATGTTTATGATATGCAAAATGATAGTTTAATATAGCATTTGAGTTATGAAGTCCACTATCATGTTTAAAATATGCAAAATGATAGTTTGATATAGCATTTTAGTTGTGAAGTCCAATACCAAAGTTACAATATGCAAAATTAGATTTAATGTATCATTTTAATTACAAAGCCCACTGACATGTTTAAGTTATACAAAATGATAGTTTAACATACTATTTCAGTTAATGAAGTCCAATATCATGTTTACAATATGCAAAATGATAGTTTAATGTAGCATTTCAATTACAAAGTACACAAGCATGTTTAGGATATGCAAAATGATAGTTTAATGTAGCATTATAGTTATGAAGTTCACTATCATGTGTACGTATGAATGCAAAAGATAACCGGATACCAGACCTAATCGGGTACCTATGGATGTAAAAGCTAACTGAATGCCAAGCCTAATCGAGTGTGAATCGATCTATACCCAGGATATATTGTTTAACCGAGCGTACCATCGAAGGCAAAAGCAAACCGAATGCCAAGCCTAATCGGGTACGTATGGATGCAAAAGCTAACCGGATGCTAAGCTTAATCGGGTAGTACGGATGCAAGAGCTAACCGGATGCCAAACCTAATCGGATATGTATTGATTCAAAGGCTAACCGGATGCCAAGCCTAATCGGATACGTATTGATTCAAAGGCTAACCGGATGTCAAGCCTAATCGGGTACATATTGATTCAAAGGCTAACCGGATGCCAAGCCTAATCGGATACATATGAAACCAATTTATACCCGAGATATATTGTTTAACCGAGCATACAAATGGATGCAAAAGCTAACCAGATTCCAAGCCTAATCGGGTGTATATGGAACCAATCTATACCCCAGATATAGTATTTAACCAAGCGTACCATCGAATGTAAAAGCTAACCGGATGCCAAGCCTAATCGGGTACGTTTGGATATAAAAACTAACCGGATATCAAACCTAATCGGGTACGTATGGATGTAAAAGCTAACCGGATGCCAAGCCTAATCCGGTATGTATGAAACCAATCATACTCGAGATATATTGTTTAACTAAGTGTACCATCGAGTGCAAAAGTTAATCGAATGCCTAGCCTAATCGAGTACATATGGAAGCAAAAGCTAACAGGATGTCAATCCTAATCGGGTATGTATGGATGCAAAAGTTAATCGGGTGTCAAACCTAATCGAGTATGTATGGATGCAAAAGCTAACTAGATGCCAATTCTAATCGGGTACATATGAAACCAATCTATCATTTGTATTTTTAAATTAGTGCATTACAATGTATCAAATTGAATGGAATGTGCCGAATGATAGTTAAAAATATCATTTGTATTTTTAAAGTGCATTACATTATATCGAATGTGTCGAATAATAAATAAAAATATCATTTTTATTTTTAGAGTGTATTAGAACGTATTGAATGTGGCGAATGATAGTTAAAATAGTTTAATGTGGCATTTTAGTTATGAAGTTCACTATCATGTTTAAAATATTCAAAATGATATTTTAATATAGCATATTAATTACCAAGTCCATTATCATGTTTATAATATGCAAATTTATAGTTTAATGTAACATTTTAGTTATGAAGTTCACTATCATATTTATGATATTAAAAAATAGTTTAGTGTAGCATTTTAATTACAAAGTCCACTAGTATGTTTAGAATATTTAAACTGATAGTTTAATATAGCACTTTAGTTATGAAGTACACTAGCATTTTATTTATGATATCTGTAACATTCAAAATAAAGCAACTCAATAAACAAGTAAACAAACAACTGATGCATTATGTTTTATACATATTTTATCATCTTGTGAAACATATAAGTAATTTTATCTTATCAAAATCACATCTTTTGCAGATTTTTAAAATAAAATTTACTTCAGCTCCTTGAAAATTAGGAACATTCAATCATGCTATTACAAATGCATAAACTATAACAACAACAATACATAATATAACGTTCAGTTATGCATTATACATGTTAGAATGATAAGTTCATATAGCATTTTTTTCTTAGTTCATTTCAACACATTTAATCGCCATCGTTACCTTTACCACCACCAGCAACCTTAACCTCCACTCCACTACCGCTCATCTGAAATCGGCCATAAAAGTCATGGCTCAAGTCACCGTAGACCTTCAAAGTAGTCGCCACCACCTACAGTCCATCGCCTTCGCCTGACGAACGAGCTCCGCCTTCGCATGAACGAGCTCCGCCTTCGCCTGCGGTTGCGCCGCCGTCGTTTGTTCTTGTGATGCAGCGCCGCCTATACTAGTGATTTGAGAACGAGATTTGAGAACAGTCATTTTTTTGTGAAGAATTTCCTTCAGGTTAAAGAATAAAACTTGCGTCCTTAAAACGTAAAAATAATTACCGCGTCCTTCATTCCAAAAAGAATGCTAAGTTTTTCCTTCAGCCGATTTTCCTGTACTATAAATCCCAGAATAACATTTGCACTATCATATGTTTATATGTGGATGATTTATTTATATTTGGTTCAAATATTCATGCTGTAAATCATGTTATGTCCATGCTATGTACCAATTTTGATATGAAAGATCTTAGTGAAGCGAGTGTAATTCTTGGTATTAAGATTACTAAGTCTGAAAAAGGAATTTCTTTGGATCAATCTCATTATATTGAGAAGATGTTAAAGAAATATAATTACTTTGAATGTAAACCTCCTAGTACACCATATAATCCAAGTGTAAAACTATTTAAGAACACCGGTAAAGGTGTAAGATAATTTAAATATGCGAGCAGCATCAGAAGCCTTCGGTATGCCATTGATTGTACTAGACCCGACATTGCCTATATTGTGAGATTATTGTGCAGGTTTCCTAGCAGACTAGTACAGAGCATCAGCATGCTATTGCAAGGGTCATGAGATACCGTAAAAGAACTATGAACATTGGATTACGCCATCAGAAGTTTCCCGCTGTCCCTGAAAGATATAGCGATGCAGATTGGAATACTTTATCAGACGATTCCAAAGCCACCAGTGAATATATTTTCAGTATTGCAGGAGGAGTTGTTTCTTGAAAATTTAAAAAACATACTATTTTGGCTTAATTTACTATGGAGTCAGAAATGATAGCACATGCTACTGCTAGTGAAGAAGCAGATTACTTAAGAAGAAATCTGCTAGTTGAGACCATCTATGAGAAAAACCGATACCAGTTGTGTTGATCCATTGCGATAGTACCGCGGCTATTGCAAAAGTTAAGAACTGTTATTACAACAGTAAGCGATGAAAAATTCGTCGTAAGCACAGTGCTGTAAGAGAGTATATCTCTTCAGGATCTGTAAGAGTGGATCATGTACGCATTGATGAGAGCGTATCCATTGACGAAAGGATTGGCCAAAGAGAAAGTCCTTTCTACATCTAAAAGAATGAGATTATTGCCCCTAGAATGAGAACTCAGCGAATGAGTAGTCACTCATAATAGTAACACAACCTAATGACTGAAGATCCCAAGAACTAGGTTCAGTGGGTAATAACAAGTTATGAAGTGACATTGATTGAACATGCTAGAAGCATGTAGTCCTAAAGCGATAGGAGGATGAGTTTAACTTCTAATAAAATCTCTACTCTATGTGGAGTGGAGTACCTAGTTGTAGGAATACTTTTGATAGATTCACATATGTGAATGTGGAAATATGGTCGTTTCCTTTGGAATTTTGGGCAAAATTCCTTAAGCGTTCACTAAACTAGGATAGACGTGCATGACCTTTAAAGCATGGACTATAGACCGCACTTTAGAAAGGTTGTGTGTGGTTTGATGTTGGAGATAGAGTTCAAGATTACGAGTCACTCTAGCATAATCTGGATCTTACTTTGCAAATGTTCAAATCGAAAGATACCTTTGTTTATGCATAATTTTATAAAATTAGAAATTGCTATAGAAAAATATTTTTAAAAATTCAAGTGGAGGACTGTTGAAAAATTTGATTTTAAAAATGAATTATTAAAATATTAAGAAGAGTATTCTATAGAATACCTCTCTTAGTAAATAGTCTCACATGGTGGGAAACTATAAAGTGTTCCTATTTAAATATAGAATTCACAAAAGAAATGATGGACCAAACACAGTGTTTTCCCTTGCATTGAGGAGAGATACCATGCTGACCATCACGCGCGCGCGTGCCGATCGACTCGACCCGAGCTAATGTGATGTATAACTTTTTATTTTTGGCAGTATACTTTTAAACCGAATTTGACTTTGTTAAACTCAGATCTGATATTTTCTCATGACTCGACCTCATTTTCTACTCATATTTTTCCCTATAGAAACGAAGCTATTTGACAGAATTTCTATTTTTTAGTTCAAAATCGAGTTCTCTTCTTCTTCTGTCTTAAAACTACTTTATCTTCTGCCTTAAAACTACTTTAGACCTAAGCAATATTTTTGAATGCTATTGAATGAGCGATGTTTATGCAAGAGATTGTTGATACTGATATTGAGGACTGTTTTATCCTGGAGGTGGCGCTGCATCAGAGACCGTCTTCAACAATTTCCACACCGCAGCGAAACGTTTTAAAGAGAGCGACCTAGTCCGCGACACAGCCACATACAGACTACAAATTCAAATCAAGGTACAATATGTATGAACATATCTGATTAAGAACACAAACTTTGAAATTTGGATTTCATATATATTGAAAAGTATGACATTACAAACTCTTAAATGTTTATGTAAATGCACATCAGAAGAATAAACCTGTGAACCCTTTCTGAATTTCTCTTCCTGTACTTCAGGTAACATATGTACTTCAGGTAACATATGTGGGGAACAAAGACCAGTTTCTTGTGGATCAAGTTCATTGAAACGGATGAAATAGTTGCGCGTATAAGAAGCAGTGAATTTAAACTATTTTTTCTTTTTTATTATAGAAAATAAATAAATAAACTTAAATAACAGTTCATGCACAAATTGAAACTCACCAATCAAGAAAACTGACATTTGCTTCCATTAGATAACCGTACATATAATTAAAATTATGCAAAGTCATGCAACTACGATTAAAAAAAAGTAGATGGTAAATATTGATGCTATTTCAAGGACTTAGTAAAGGCAGTCATTTCATTAATCACCTGTTAGAAAGTAAAACAAAAATTTGACTGTTTGTGTCAATAAGTGTATTTGCCAGGTGCCTCTTTTCTGCATCCACCATGGATATTTTTCCCCAGACCACCTGCATGCACTTTCAACATATTATACGTTGTTTTCCAATATCGATACTTGATGTGAATAACATGGACTGCAGCTATTTACTGGAAAGATTAGTACTGCAACTCAAGGTACAAGTTATTCTTGGACTAGTATAAAAACGTCGTAAGATTTTAGTATAGGTCTACTTCAAAATTTTCACCTAATTGTACACTCGTATTTTTTCACAATAGCATGATCACGATCATAACTTGGATGGGTGAAAGCTGTGAAAGTTAACTATAATTTAAACACTGCTTAATCGATTTTAATTCTAAGGTAGGATCTAAGAGATATTTTTTTTTATAACAAATTCAAAATGCCCCTCTATAAATATTACCAAATCAAATCTTAATATCACTTATAAATATGATTTAACAAATAAATAAAAAAAATTCACAAATTCAAAACTCCCCTCTATATAAATTACCAAATCAAGCAATATCACTTAAAAATATGATCTAACAAATAAATTTCTTTTAGAAATTCATTCTTCATTAATTAATTATAGAAATAAAAATTGAAACAAACAAAAAATCAAACCTCGCAACTTGGAAATAAAAACTAAAACTAACTACACTTAATTTCAACACAAAAATATGATTGAACGTACACAATTTGTTAAAAATAATTCACATGTGAAGCGCGTACTGTAACGCCTCTCTATTTTAATATCACTTAAAATAAGGATCTAACTTCTTTTACAAATTCCAAATTTTCCTCTACAAATATTATTAAATCTTAATATCATTTAAACATAAAATCTAACAAATAAGCCTCAACAAGTATTATTAAATCTTAGTGTCA
Source organism: Allium fistulosum (assembly GCA_030737815.1). NCBI lineage: Eukaryota > Viridiplantae > Streptophyta > Magnoliopsida > Asparagales > Amaryllidaceae > Allium > Allium fistulosum. Next base: position 868,635,514 of record CM060904.1, on the reverse strand, counting down.
CTTAAACAAAACATAAGATATAACAAGTAAACTTCCCTTTATAAATTCAAAACATCCATCTCAAATAAAAGATAAGTTGAGAATTTATTTTTATTATACTTTACTCATTACTATTCTCTTTACAATATCACTGTATTTATAATACAGGATCAAGACAATGGGCTAAAGACAGTTAGGCCCAAATACAGCAAAGTAAGAAGAAAGGCTGGTGCGGTATAGAACAAGCAGTTGCAGCCCAATACAAACAAAAGTATAACAGATGCAAGATAGGGTTTAGCTTTGTTACGCCCCCTCAAATAAAACTAGGGTTCCATCTTCCTTTCGTCTCTCATGGCGGCTGGAAAAACCCTGAGATCCTCTCTAAATCTATCGAAGTTTTTCGACGAAATAGCTTTTGTCAACACATCGACCCGTTGATAAAATGATGGAACATGTAGAATCTGTAGTTTCCCGCTACTAGTCTGTTCGCGAACGAAGTGAAGATCTACTTCCAGATGCTTCGTTCTCGAGTGTTGAGTGGGGTTAATAGACAGTGAAATAGCACTCAAGTTGTCGACCCAAATGGTTGGCTTTCGAGTTAGTCTGAATCCTAACTCCTGAAGTAAAGTCTCGGTCCAGATGATCTCTGCCGTGGTGCTGGCGATGGCCCTGTATTCAGCCTCAGTGCTCGATCTAGAGATGGTGGCTTGCTTCTTCGTGCACCACGAGATGGGATTGCTGCCGAGGTAAACACAGTATCCGGTGATGGATCTTCTATCATCGAGATCGTTGGCCCAATCAGAATCACTGTAAGCTTGCAAATTTAAGTTTTTGTTAGATATAAGCTTTAGTCCATGGTTGACAGTCCCTTTCAAGTATCGTAAAATACGCTTGATAGCACGTCAGTGCTCAATTGTTGGTGTTTGCATGTATTGGCAGACTTTATTAACACTGAAACAGATGTCTGGTCTTGTGATTGTTGCATATTGTAGTGCTCCTACAATGCTCCTGTACTGTTTGATGTTTTCAATGTATTCACCCTTATCCTTAGATAATTTGAGGTTACTTGTCATAGGAGTAGGGAGTGGCTTAGCTTTATCCATCTTTGATCTGACCAGTATGTCTGTTATGTATTGTTTCTGCGATAATGTGATGCTAGAATCTGTATTCCTTTGAATGTGTATGCCTAGAAAGTAACTTGCTTCACCCATGTCTTTTATAGCAAACTCTTTATCCAAGTGTTTAATGACTAGTTTGATCTCATCCTGACTGTCACCTGTGATGAGTATATCATCAACATAAACCAAGATGTAGATGCTGCTCTCACTTTTATTTCTCGTATAAAAAGAGCTGTCAGATTTAGTGGCAGTGAAACCCAATTTGACCAAAGTGCCTTTTAACTTATCATACCAGGCCCTTGAAGCTTGTTTTAAACCATAAATTGCTTTATGTAACTTGCATACTTGATTTGCACTTGATTCTGAGTTGTAACCTTCTGGCTGCTGCATATACACTTCCTCTACTAAGTCACCATTTAGAAAGGCATTGTGGACATCTAATTGCCTTATTTTCCAGTTTTTATGTAAAGCAACAGTTAGAATAATTCTAACTGTTGCTGGCTTGATGACTGGAGAGAAGGTCTCATTGAAATCAAATCCAAACTGTTGTGTATACCCTTTTGCCACAAGTCTAGCCTTGTACTTAGTGACCTTGCCATCAGCATCTCTTTTTATTTTGTATGTCCATTTGCTTCCTACAATATTTTTGTGCTTTGGTGGATCGACAAGTGTCCATGTTTTATTCTTGATTAGGGCATTGTACTCCTCATCCATGGCATTTTTCCATTTTCTGTCTTTAATGGCATATTCGTATGATGTTGGTTCCACCTCACTGAGTTGAATGTTTAATATTTTGGGTTTAAAAATCCCACTTTTTGGTCTGGTAACCATGGGATGCTGGACAATAGTTGGCTGTGGTATACTGTGATTCCCATCATTTTCAACAGAAATTTCAGTTGTTAAATCTCTATTGATATGGTCTTGCTGTGTGTTGGATTCTGGTTGTTCATCATGTTGGGAACTGCTTGTTGTTGTTTGCTCTGAATGGTCTTTAACTTCATTTCTTGCTAGCTCTCCATTTAATTGAATATCTGTGCTGAGCCATTCTGATAGGTCTGATATGTGACTAGTGTTTGCTTTATCAACATTAGCTTGCTGCATATATTTTTCCTTTTCTGCAAAAGGGAAAACATTTTCATTGAAAACAACATGTCTTGAAATATAAACTCTCCCCTTATGGTCTAGACACATGTACCCCTTCTGATTATGTGCATATCCTAAAAAAGTACATTGACTAGACCTTAGGCTTAATTTATGTTTATTGTATGGTCTAAGGCAGGGAAAACACAGGCACCCAAAAGTCCTCAAGTATTTATAGTCTGGTTTAATGCCAAATAATTTTTCAAAAGGACTTGTATGGTTCAACACTTTGGTTGGCATTCTATTAATGAGATACACTGCTGTGGCAAAGGCCTCTCTCCAGTATCTCATTGGTAGATTTGCCTGAGATAGAAGTGTTAGCCCAGTCTCCATAATGTGCCTATGTTTTCTCTCAACCAACCCATTCTGTTCTGATGTATGGGACATGTAGTCCTATGTACTATCCCTTTTGTGCTGAAAAACTCCTTTAAGGTTTGAAACTCTCCCCCACCATCAGTTTGTACAATTTTCACATTGCAGTTATGTTGTTTTTCAGCACAAGTGATAAAGTGTTTCATGGCACTACATGTATCAGATTTAGCCTTGAGAAAATATATCCATGTATACCTGCTATAAGCATCAACAAGAGAAAGATAATACCTGTCCCCCTTGGTCGAGTTGTGTGGAGATGGTCCCCACAAGTCGGCTGCCACAAGCTCAAGTGGTCTTTCATAAACAGTTTTAGAGTATTGAAAGGGTAGTTTATGACTCTTACCAATTTGACAGTGTGTGCATATTGGGGAATTTTGTAAGGGTAAGAAAGAAATTTTATTTTCATTCAACACTTGTTTTACAATGTCAAAGCTGGAATGTCCCAGTTTACAATGCCATGTATGAAAAACACTATTATACTTATCATCACTCATGCTAATATTATTGCACCAAGTATGATTATCACTAATACTCTTAGTTCTCATGTTGCTGAACTTGTACAGACCCTGTTCCAGTTTACCCTGTAATAATATGTCTTTACTCAGCATATCTTTAACAAGACAAAATTTGGGGTGAAACTCAAAATATACATGATTTTCCTTTGCAAATTGTGAGACACTAATTAGATTCTTTTTTATACTTGGCACTCTTAATAGATTATTAAGATAAAGTACTCTGGTACCTTGTATAGTGCCTGTCCCCACATGTGATATGTTTGCAGTTTCACCATTACCCATAGAAACTAAACTCTTACCAGTGTAGCTTTTGTTTCCCAAGTTGAGATTTTGTAGATTGTTGGTGATGTGATTCGTAGCCCCTGAATCTGGGAACCAATCCTCTGTGTTGATGTCATCAGTCTTGGCTGTGTCATCGGTTGAATTGTCTGAATTGTTTCTTGATTGCTGGTTGGTCTGTGCCATATTCACTGTTGGTTGCCTGTTTGTCTGTGCCTGTTGTGATGGATTGACATCCTCTCTGAATCTGAAGTAGCATTTATTTGCCATGTGACCAAATTTTTCGCAAATTTGGCATTTAACTCTGTTATTATTTGGAAATCTTCCTCTACCTCTGCCCCTTTGACTGTAACCTCCTCTTGTGTTTTGATTATTCTGGGCATTTCTCTGACCTTTGTTCTTTGTGGTTGAAACATAGTTTGCTGAGTAATCTTCTTGTATAAGTTTTCTTTGTTCTACTCTACCTTCATGTGCAAGGAGAGCAGAGTAGACGTAGTCGAGATCGGGTAGAGTTGGTTGTGTGGCAATAAATGTTACTAGAGATTCATATTCTTGGTCAAGGCCATTGGTGATAATCAGAATTTGCTCACTATTTGAAATATTGTGGCCAACAGCCTTTAACCTGTCACACAGATTCTTGATTTTGGCAAGGTACTCTCTCATGCTCATATCAGTCTTTCTTGTATTTTGTAGTTCTCTTCTGTAGTGCATAATCCTTGCAGCTGACTGAGAATTAAAAATTCTTTCAATGGATGACCATATTTCAAATGATGTGTAACATCCAACTAATTGAGATAATAAACTCTGACTGACTGAGGATAGGAGCCAAGAGGCCAGCAAGTTGTCTTGTTTTTGGTATAAAATGTAATCTGGATTGCTTGTTGCCTCACCTTTATCATCTACGATGTTCACTGGGGGAATCACTTTGGTTCCTTTAACATATTCTTGCAAGTCATATCCTCTTAAGGCAATTTCAACTTGATATTTCCATGTGATGTAATTGTCTTCATCTAATGGTGTGCTTATTGATTGATTTTTGGGTCTGATCAAAATGGATTCTGATTTTTGATTCTCCTTAGGTCTGTTGCTGTTGCTAGCAGAGGTAACATCCTCTTCTTCAAAGGCCATGATGTATCAGAGAATCAAGAATTCTGATTTCTTGATCAAGAAACTGATTTTGGTGTCCAAGAGGGTTCAAGAAGTGACAAATAGAAAGGTGTAGAGAGGTACACTGCTATATGTATTATTGTTCTATTGAAGAACAGTAATACATGTACAAGAACTGATGTTACCTTCAAAGAACTGATCGGAAAAGTGCAACCAGAGGTGGAGATGAAGATCTTGATTCTGATCTGCCTCTAGGAAGGCACTGAGAGAAGAAAAACTGGAGAATGTGTGCAACAGTGGTCTTGAGAAAGGTATACTCCCCTATGATGATAATGCTCTGAGGGGATCCCTATAGCAAATCAATATTTGGAGAAAGATCTGCCGTTAGGCAAAGAAAGCTCTGATACCATAAAAGATAAGTTGAGAATTTATTTTTATTATACTTTACTCATTACTATTCTCTTTACAATATCACTGTATTTATAATACAGGATCAAGACAATGGGCTAAAGACAGTTAGGCCCAAATACAGCAAAGTAAGAAGAAAGGCTGGTGCGGTATAGAACAAGCAATTGCAGCCCAATACAAACAAAAGTATAACAGATGCAAGATAGGGTTTAGCTTTGTTATCAAATACTATCAAATCTTAATATCACTTAAAAACAGGATCTAACAACTAAAATCATTTATTAATAATATAAATAAAAATTCAAACTTAAAAAAAATAGATGTTGCAACTTAAAAATAAAATTTAAACTAACAAATGATTTCAACACAAAAACATGGTTAAATATTTCTATAAATCATTTTCTCTTGAATGTGTTAAACATATACAATTTGCAAAAAAACAATCCACGTGTGAAATACGTCGGTGTCATCATCACGCGCGAAGCACGTACCGTAACGCCCGTATATATATACACAGTACACACACATGACCTTGAATGCCTTATTTCATCCTGAGATTGTTAAAATGTAATGAAAACTATAAAGAAAAAACTGTGTAAAAATGACCTGAATAAAGTAGCATGTTAGTCATATACATACACCCATATATATAAATATACTAAAAGGTGTTATTTTCATTCATTGCCAAGTGGCTTTGAGATACCAATATGCAATCTCGTGTTTAAAGATGCTGAATATGAAAACATCTTGTTTCCAATGAACCATTCTTCAATGGTCAAGGATTATGTGAATACCAGAACCATGACTAAAACCCTTATTTCTACCTTAGCAGTGTGTATACTTCAGTTTTCCAACAATCAGAAATTTTGACGAAAATAAAACATTCATTGAACCTCAAGTTTTCAGTATATAACTATGAATGTGATTCCCATTTACTCCAGAATTATACTATGCTTCCCATTTACTCTAAACTAATTTTGGACTTATGGCCCGATAACATCTCAACCAAAACATTCTTTGCAATGTGAACATTTTGTGATATATTCTTTGAGAAGTTTTGGGAAAATGACAAAATGTAACGTGTTTCCTTATATCAGTATATTATGGTAATAGCATAGCAAACTGACTGCACACTAGTAAATTCATCATCTTAAGAAAACTAAACTCAAACAGCATTACCAGAAAAAACATCTCCCACAACTTTTCGAACGGCAAAGATCCAAGAGTCAAGAACATAAATGTGATGTGACACTCCCGCACCAATGACCGAATTACCAAAAAGAGTTTCCTGTCTGATAGCTCAAATCAAATAGCTCGGAAGGAGCGGATCAGAGATTTGAGTAATTCACTTCGCAGATCATAAGTAAATGACAGGTGAAATATCCCAGTGGAACCGAAAATATATACACATTAAAATTTATAATACATCTATACTCGAATCAAAACACAACATCATCAGCCAGGTAGACTATATACAAAATTGCCCCATAACCATGACGTCCAACCACAACCATATGTCAACTATATACAACCGTGCCTACATACATACTAACATAACTCTACTTACTCAAGATGGGTCTCACGGGTGTTATCCGTCCGATCACTCTGACGGTCACGTCCTTGATGTTCAAGGTCCACACTATTCCAAACACCATCAATCTCGATTTCATAGGATATGACTTCAAAACATGAAAACAAGATCATGTAGAAAAAGAATTCTCAGTCTGACCCAAGAAGATGTCACAAAACAAAACCCCGAGTCAGACTAGAAACTAGCTGTGAGTATTATAGTAATATATATATATATATATATATATATAATTGTGTGGTGTTGGATTATTTATGTGATATACAAAGAAATAAATATGTCACACTACATAAGCTAATCTTGCCCATATCCCATCAAATCAAGTCATCTCAGTTTAAACACACATGTCATGACATTATTTTAAGTGACTCACAACTGCAACTCTAATCATCTAGAGTATCACATCCTATTCACATTTTAGAAGTTGCAATCGTTATTCAATAAATTTATCACTGCTCGAGTTATCCATATACGAGGTCTATAATCACCAGGGAATCCTACTCATTATGCACTCTTACTAGACTCTACATTGAGCCAATATCATGGCTTTTTTCATCCGTATATTCCTCGATCAAAAGTTGTGGGTGCCCCACGCGATCTATTAATTGCACAATCTTGACGAGGGACCAGGTCATCACGATTTAGGATACGACCCTGAATCTGTCGACTACGATGAATTCTAGCATATAGTAGTCTCCCTCATCTCGTTTGCTTCATAAGTTCAATTTATTTAAAATCATTTGTATTTAACCCTGCAAATTACCATTTATTCTCAAAATGGTATCGTGTCCTACTTTATATAACAAATGGATGTCATGTTCATGCATCATGCAACTTGCATTTTATAACATCACCCATAATAAAACAATTATAAAGTGCGATATAGAAAAATTCATGGAATATTGACATTCAGGACATGTTAAAGTTAATAACTTGCCGTCATGGATGAAATTTCAAATTCAAATACAATAAAACTAGCATAGCATCACAAAGTTATGCATAATTCAATATATATCCATATCATTCAAACCATATTTTATTTGAATTATTTTAAAATAGGATTTAATCTTTTATTTTATTTTAAATCCCAATATATTTTTAAATAATTCAAAATCAGTTTAAAAACATAATATTTATCTCAAAATAAGTTAAATGTGTTTTTTTTGAAATTTTCAGATCAATAAACTTAAATTTCATTTATTTTATTTGAATTGAAAATATTTGAATATTTAAAACTCTCCTCTCTTCTTTTAATTTACTTCTTTTTGTACATTAAATGTGTACAGTTTTCCTTGCCACATCATCTCTCTCCCCTTTTTCTTTTACCACTCAAATTGCATGTCCCTCGTTTACCTGTCCCCATGTGTCACATACATCACAGTCATTGATTTTTCATCATCAAATATTCGTATGATACGATGGATCTCACTGATTCATTATTTTGTTGTGATGAATGGCTGTGATTTCTTATTGCACGTGGGGATAGGTAAAAAGGGACAAAGGAATTGAACCGCCCCCCGCTTACCGCAATGCCATCACTTTCTCCCCTCTTTTACTTTTTTACTTCTTGTACAAGAATGCACACACGCATGCATCATAAACTCCATACCAAACTACACCACTCCCGATCACAACTTACCACCACGATACCACTCCCGATCACAACTTACCACCACGATCCTGCCTTTGGCCACACCTCCGGTCAACTTTGTAGTGAAATTTGTTTTAATTTGAGCGGAAGCGAATTATTTGATCAGGATCTAGTATTGTCTATTTAGATATCAATGGAATTTTTTTTTTAAAATCAATTATGCAGTCTCACAGAAACAATAGCAGAAATAGACACAGAAGATTTAACGTGGTTCGAATATGAATATCCTACCTCCACGGAGACTCAACTTTTTTTATTCCACTGAAGAAAAGAGTACAAAGGAAAGAGAAGAATAATGGTGGATGCTCTCACACACTCTCATTCATATGAAGATAAAATTCCTTTATTTAAATAGACTTGATTATGAAGGATTCCTTGGAGATTAAGAAAATCAATTTTCTGATTACCCAAATATTTTTTTAAATTGCATGATTTGATTTTAGTACAAATAGATGACGTAACATTGATTTCTATATCTTTCCTTTGATTGATTGATTCTCCATGCCTAATCATTTATTTCTTCATATAACAAATACATTGACTAATTAATTGATTGACTAATTAATTAGTTTCCTTTCAAAATATCCTTCCATGTACAAGCCAAATTAATTGATTGATTGAACCAATTAATCAATTTCTTTCATCCTCAACAAATATTTGAACAATCCAAATTTAACACTCCACCTTGATCCAAATATAACAATCTCTCTTCATCACCTTATCATCAAGCAATCAACATAGAAGTTGTTGGATCTAGCGCCCCATGGCTAGATTATCAAACTGATCAAGTTTGAGCAATGCTCAAACTTGTCCTTTGGAAGTGACTTTGTCATCATATCTGAAAGATTATCCAAAGTACTCACCTTCAACAATTGGATCTTGCTTCGTTCTTCCTCAAGCATAAGAAAGAAACCTCTAACATCAATGTGCTTCGTCCGTGAACTATAAGCTTGATTCTCTACAAGATGAATCGCACTCTGACTGTCTGAAAATAGCTCTACTGTCCGCTGCAACATTGAAAGATCGTCCAACAACTGAATTATAATCCTTCCTTTGTTGCTTCCACAATCGATATCAACTCTGCTTCGGTAGTCGACAAAGCTACGATAGATTGCAGCTTCGATCTCCATGAAATCGAGCCTATGGCAAGTGTAAAAACATAGTCCGACACTAACTTCTTAGCATCTCTATCCCCAGCATAATCAGAATCACAGCATCATCTAAGAAAGATGTCAACATCCATTCCACCATATAACAAGCCCACCGAAGAAGTGCCTCAAATATATCTAAGAATCCACTTCACTGCTTGCCAATGCCCTTTGCCTAGGTTAGACATATATCGACTCACAACACCCACTGCATGGGCCAAATTTGGTCTTGTGCACACCATCGCATACATAAGACTACCAACAGCACTAGAATAAGGTATATCGATCATATACCTTTTGTCTTCTTCCGATGAGGGAGATAAGTCTTTTGACAACTTAAAATGAGAGCCTAATGGAGTGTCAATCGGTTTGGCTTTCTCCATTCCAAATCGAGCGAGGACCTTCTCGATATACTGCGCCTGAGTGAGCCTTAACTCTCTCCGCTTCCTATCACTTCTTTATCTTCATATTCAAAATTCTTTGTGCCTTTCCCAAATCCTTCATGTCAAACTCTCTACTGAGCTCCGCTTTCAACTCCTTAATTCTGACCATACTCCGAGATGCAATCAGCATATCATCAAAACATATAACAACAAATAAATCATATCACCATCACATCTCCTGAAACAAACACACTGGTCTTTGAAACTTCTGGAGTATCCCTGTGAAAGCATAAACTTATCAAACCTCTTATACCATAGTCTAGGAGACTGCTTCAGTCCATATAGAGATTTGTTGAGTTTGCAAACATAATCTGGTCTGCTACTATCAATGAACCCTTCCGGCTGCTTTAAATAAATCTTCTCATCCAGATCAACATGCAAAAATGCAGTTTTGACATCTAGTTGCTCTAATTCCATATCATAATGAGCAACTAATGCCAAGAGAATACGAATAGAAGTATGCCTAACCATTGGAGCAAAGATATCATGATACTCTAACCCCTTCTTCTGAACATACCCATTTGCGACTAATTTTGCCTTGTATCTGAGATTACCATTTTCACCGTCTTTCACTCTATAGATCCACTTGCATCCAATAGCTCTCTTGTCGGTGGAAAGAGGCACCAAATCCCAAGTATGATTTCTCTGCAATGACTCAATCTCCTCCTCCATAGCAACTAACCAACTGGAACTGTTAATTGATGTGATAGCTTCTCTATAATCACATGGCTCATCATGGACAACATTCAAAACATATGTTGTCATATCATCGAAGTTAATGTCTTCGATGCTCAATCCAACAAACTCATCAAACCACTTAGGCTTTCTTCTTTGTCTGACAGGCCTAGGTTCTGAATGAGCTCCACCTTGAGTTTGATCCTCTGTACCAACATCGGTATTACCCTCATCAACCACGGTGTCATCGAAAACACCATCTGAACGTCTATGGAAAGAATCAACAGATGACTTTTTTTGCGTCGGGTATTCTTCACATGTCCTCTCATTGTCATCCGATGAGGAAGGCTCCACCTTCAACATAGTCTTCTCATCAAAAGTCACATGCCTGCTCATAAAGATCTTCTTACTAATAGGACACCACAGTCTATATCCTTTCACTCCTCTCCTATAACCTAGAAAGATACACTTGCGAGCTCTACGTTCCAGCTTCCCTTTACTCTCATGCACATAAGCTGGGCAACCAAACTCTCTGAGAAATGAATAGCTAACAGGCTCTCATTTCCATACTTCTTCAGGGATCTTCATATCTATGGCAGTAGAAGGTGTGTGGTTGATGAGGAAAGCTGTCATAGATAAAGCTTCAGTCCAAAATCTCTTCTTCAATTTAGCAGTCAGTCTAAGGCATCTTGTTCTCTCCAATAATGTCTGATTCATCCTTTCTGCAATTCCATTAGACTGGAGGTCGTCTGGTATAGTGTAATGTCTCTTAATGCCTTCAGACTCACAATAATCGATGAATTACTGTGATACAAATTCACCGCCATTATCTGAACGGAGAACTTTCAATTTCTTCCCTGACTGCTTCTCAACCATAAATTTCCACTTTCAAAACCTGGCAAAGGTTTCACTTTTTGACTGAAGAAAGTATACTCATACTTTACGAGAGAAATCATCTATAAATGAAACGAAATACCTGGCTCCACCTAAAGACTGACAAGGGAAGGGACCCCAAACATCTGAATGAACATACTTCAGGACAGCTTTTGCTTTATGCTCTCCTATACCAAAAGAAATCTTCGTCTGCTTTCCAAGAGCACACTCTTCAAAAAAACCAAGTTTTGAATGATGAACTCCATCAATCAATCCTCGTTTTCTCAACTCATCCATGCTGCGCTCACCGATGTGACTCATCCGTAAGTGCCATAATCTGGAAGAATCCGAATCAACAGATGTAACAGAAGCTGATTCACCAACTACAGTAGTTTCCTTTAATAGATAAAGATTTCCTGTCCTCACACCTCTCATAACAATCATGGAACCCTTCGATATCTTCATTTTCTCTCCTTCCACTACAATCTTCAAGTCAAGTCTACTCAATGCCCCAACAGAAATCAAGCTCCTCCTCAAATCAGGTACATGTCTAACATCGGTGATCGTACGAATAACACCGTCAAACATCCTAATCATCACGCTACCAACACCAACTATACGGCAAGAAGCATCATTACCCATCAGAACTTCTCCATCAATTTCACGTTAAGTGGAAAAGCAGTTTCTATCAAGTGTCATATGATAGGATGCGCCAGAATCAATCAACCATAAGTTGCTCTTCCCAGAAGAGCCAGAAGCTGTAAATACATCGGTGTCACTTTCTGTATCTGATTTCTCTGCTGTAAAAGCTGAGGCTTGCTTTGGATCTTTTCTTTTACCTTCAAGCTTGGGACATTGTGCTATGAAGTGCCATGGTTTCTTACAATAATGACAAGTCAACTTCTTAGGCCCCTAGACTGAGACCGCCAAGAATTTCGTCCTCCACCTTTCTTCGACCTGCTTTGGTCTCTACCTCTCTGAACAGATAAGCCTTCGGTATCACTATCCAAGCTAGTGCTCGCCAATCTACCTCTTAATACTTCATTATGAAGACCAACTTTTACATCAGACATGCTAATTTTACTGCGGTCATAAATCATGGAATTAACAAAAGCAATATACTCCTTAGGCAAGGAACATAAGAGGATCACAGCTTGAGCCTCATCAGTAATATCAACTTCCGCTGCCTTCAGGTTCATAATCAAAGTGGTCAAAGCATCTACATGCTCCATGAGATCAGCTTCAGGCTTCATCTTGAATGAATAGAGTTGTTGCTGAAGAATAATTCGATTAGTGAGAGACTTGTCTTGATATGCATTCGATAATGCATCACATAGTTCCTTCGCCGTCTTCTTCTGAGAGAATTCTCTAAGAATTTCATCTGAAAGACTCAACCGAATTGTTGTGAGAGCTTCATCTTCCATCTCTTCCAAATCAGCTGCATCAATACCTTTCAATTTCTCAGGCGCAGAAACAACCTTATAAGTCTTCTCCTTCTTTAATACAGCCTCCATCTTCATCTTCCAAGTACCAAAATCTCTCTTTCCATCAAAACGTGTTACTCCATAATTGACACCAGATCTACCAACAAACTTACTAGAAGTAGCCATTAATATCCAAACAGGAACAATAACACTAGCTTTGATACCAAACTGTAGTGAAATTTGTTTTAATTTGAACGGAAGCGAATTATTTGATCAGAACCTAGTATTGTCTATTTAGATATCAATGGAACTTTTTTTTAAAAATCAATTATGCAGTCTCACAGAAACAATAGCAGAAATAAGAGACACAGAAGATTTAATGTGGTTCGAATATGAATATCCTACGTCCACGAAGACCCAACAACTTCTTTTATTCCACTGAAGAAAAGAGTACAAAAGAGAGAAGAATAATAGTGGATGCTCACACACACTCATTCATATGAAGATGGAATTCCTTCATTTAAATAGACTTGATTATGAAGGATTGCTTGGAGATTAAGAAAATCAATTTCATGATTACCCAAATATCTTTTCAAATTGCATGATTTGATTTTAGTACAAATAGATGGTGTAATCTTGGTTTCCATATCTTTCCTTTGATTGATTCTCCATGCCTAATCATTTATTTCTTCATATAACAAATGCATTGACTAATTAATTGATTGACTAATTAATTAGTTTCCTTCCGAAATATCCTTCCATATACAAACCAAATTAATTGATTGAACCAATTAATCAATTTCTTTCCTCCTCAACAAATATTTGAATCATCCAAATTTAACAAACTTTGTTGGTACCTTGCTTCTGGCAATCTTCCCATATACGGTATGTTTATTTAAATGTATTTTTTCCTTGCTCCAACCCAATTTGGCTATGGCCCCCCGCCTCCTTAGGCCACCAACGACTAAACCGAGCATACCATTACACTCAGCTATGCAATACGATTATGTCATATCTTATGTTCCAACCCTAGCCCCCTCATTCACAATATGGACACAGATGTGCCGCAACTATTTTCAGTCATTTCTGAACACCATGGACTCTGACATCCAGGCATAAGCTAATCGATTTGTTCATTTCATTTCCCTCTATATTTTCTTTTTTTGTTGGTTGCATGCTCAAATTCGTTCTAGATTTTAAGTTATAAGAGACTGAAGTTTTGAAGGGAATGTCTATATATGTGGAAATATATTTATACCTAGTTGTTCATTTGCTCAAGTTCATGTGTACATAATATATTCATTTTGGCTACCGATTTTCTATTAAGCGTACCCATGTATGAATGAACGTTAAACAATATACATGTGTGTGTGATTAAGTAGTGTAATATATAATATTCAAGAACTTGCCGGCAGAAAGTAAAAACATATGGCATCAAAGATCAAGCCAAGGATGTTTTACTCACACACACAAAAAGAAGCGTTCAATGGCACCTCTATTTTGTAGCACCTATATAGCCCCTTGATTTCCACTAAACATTTCGATTTAAATAATAATACTCTCTCTCTCTTCCACGTCATACTATTATTTAAATCGTGATGGAGATCAAGAGGCTATGGGTATGCTACAAAATAGGAGTGTCACTGAACGCTCCTCATACATATGTACGTACATACATGCATGTATGCAATGTGTGTATCAAAGCATTGAAACAGCCACCAACTTCACTATACATTCAAACTAACAAACTTCACTATACATTCAAACTAACAGTTTAGCTTACTATAAATAGAAATAGGTTTATTATACTCACATCCTTATTTTTGTTTGATGAAGCTCTGAAGACCTAGCTTGAACAAGGAAGAAAAAGGTTACGTTGCTTGGTTTTGATTTAGCATGAAGAAGGAATCAGTGGAGGGTTAGGGTTTATATAGTAGTAGGTTTAGAGTAATTGGTTAAAATATAATGATGATTAAGATAAGTATAAAAAGTGTGGTCCAATAAAACTTTTTTCATTTCATTTTTATTTCTTTAAATAAATTTGTACCCTTAACTGCTTTATAACTCTAACCGCTTTTAAATCATCATTTTATATCCGCTTAAAACTCCACATGAGGCGTTTTATCCAAATTTAATTTTTACTCTTTCTAATTTCAACAATCATAAAATAATTGTTTTATTTTCAAAATAACTCCAAAATTTAACAAATACTATTTATTTTGTCAAAATAAATTTCTAAACAACTTTTGGATCTTAAAAATATAATTCAAAATTCAAATTCAAATTTTTAAATCATTACTCCTCAAATAAATTCCAAAATATATTTAATTATAATTAATCAAAAAGCAGGGTGTTACATGTGACCTTAGGTTTTTTTTGTAAGTACAGATGGCAATGAAAGAATGACCCTAATCACAACACTAGAAGCAAGCTCCTTATCAAAAAGCGCTCTTGCACTTATTGGTGGTAACCAAGCTTTGAAAAGGCTGCATAATCTCGAAGAAAAGAAGTAGCATGTTGATTACTGACCAAGGTGGATATGCATAAGCAGCAATCAGCGATATGGAATCCAATGCAACTAACACTAATATCCACACAGGTCTTGGTTGGCTTTTGTGTCCCATTGCCACTGGCATGGTTTTAGGAAGCTTCACTTATGTAAGGTTTAGAAATTATTAGCCAGAAATTTAAACTCATGAGACCGATTCTATAAATTAATTTTGTCTATATACAAATTAGCAGTTGATCTATAAAATATATAAATATTAACAATCAATAATGAAGCAAGAATATCTCAAATGTTTATTTTGGACAATAAACTCAAATATTATACATGGCAAGGGATGGGAACTTCAACAAAACAATTTCAGATTTAACAAAATTCAAGTTGAATCTAAATGTTATGTGCAGGTTGAACAACACTTGTCACTACAATGCATTCAATTTTATATCTAAAGTTTCTGCAGTAAATTTGTTACTACTTATTGTGCACAATGACTATTCTTCCACTTCAATTTGAATTAATTAAGCATCCTATTAAAGCATGAGCTCGCACTCATTATTGTTAGAGTTGCCAACCAGCCTGGAAAACCGAAATTGTAAGCTTACATCATTAGAGACCCACGTTGCAGTCTGCGGATCGATTTCAACTTTGGTTATTTTCATTCCTATGCTTTGTAAATTTATAGACCATGTTACATATGTTGATCATTAGATTTCAGCTTGAAGTATAGTTTTAAGTTTTCTATTTTACATGAAAGTTCATATATTTCATATCTATGTGTTAATTTACAGACCATAGCTTGAATTGGATTTCATAGAACAACCAAGCATTCACAGGTCATATCTTAAGTTAGATCTTACATTCGTACATTTAAGCCATAAACTATTAAGGTTAAGTTGAAGATAATAGCTTAAACGTAAGCATGCATTGTCTTGAATTTGAAAAGTAAACCTACGCTAAGGCTCAAATTTAAGCAATATTTTGATGGAAAATGACAAATGAAGTGGGAAAGCATAGCTTAGTTCTTCACTATTGGGTTCTAATATAGTTTCCAAGAATTTACAAAGCATAGCTTAAATCAAAAATAGATGCATGCACCAAATTATACCTTTTAAATTATTATCTATAACGGGCCATCATCGATTAGACCTCTCTGAAATTTTGACAGAAAAAATGATGTGTAGCAACAGAAATAAAATTAAGCGAGCTCTCTGAAATTTTGACAGAAAAAATGATGTGTAGCAACAGAAATAAAATTAAGCACGATTCACCAAATGGGGCAATTCACCAACGGGGATTCTAACAACATCATTTTTCTTTTACTTTTCTGATTTTGTTGGGATTATTTGAAGCTTCTCCAAAGCTTATAGAGTTTCTGTCACACTTTTGTAGAATATACAATCATATGCTTTCAAACCTTCATAAGAAATTATATGAACTACATCTATTTGTTTTACAGTTTTAGTTTTACAATTATAAAACAGGTACCTACTCTTCCTAGGCTTGTTTAACTAAATGCATAATACATTGCAATGAATAAGTCCATGCCACTGTAGTATAGACATCTCTTTCCGCAAATCACAAGAGATCTCATTCGTTCGATCGATGTTTTCTTTTTTGATTGTGATGGTTATTCTCTCTATATTATAATTCTTAATCAAATTCATAGCAACATTAGAACTTGATGTTCAAAACCTGGATTTTTTGTAAACTGTAGGGAATATTTGGAAGGAGGAAAAGCTCATTGAAGGAGTTAGAATAACTGTTTTGCAATCTCTTTAATCCATGGTGATTCTCAATTAATCTTTATATTTTATGAGATGACTTTCTCCTAACATTGTTGGATCTACGTAACTGAAAATTTCAAAATCAGTTGCACTGATATTGAATACGGTAGTCTTATTTTTTGTTTTATTATGTGTATTTAAGATGCATTGTTAAACTAAGATATAAAGTATTGATTAACTTTAATATTATTAGCAGGACTTGCATACTTTAAAGATGACCTTGGAGAAGCACATTCTGTATTGGCTCTAATGTGGATATCATGTATTGAAAATGACAGTTGTGTTTCTTTGATTTGGTTGTTATACACCCATATATAATTTCAAGCTTACATAATTTATTTTCTAGACTGGTAAGAGCTGTTTATTTGTATGAACTAAATATTAAATTTCTATAATTTGTAAATAATAAAAATGGTTTAATGCTCCAATGTTTCTTTTGATATCTAATACTAATATTCGTAGTTTGACATTTTAAGGCAACAAATAGTAATACATGATTTCTCTAATATTTCATTGCAACTAGCTGTGGATTTGAGTGATACTATATATTTGGGCTAAATTTATTAATCCTCCATTAATTTCTTTTCTCAACCCAACTGAAATTAAAACAACGTTTCTTAATTAGCACCTGCACATTTATACCATGACTACTGCGCACTTGGTATTAATGCTAGTGAACAAGTTCAAATTAGTACCGGGCACCCGCTGAATAAAATTTTGCATGTGGGCGCATTGCCTTCTAAAACCTAAATGCCAATATTGCATATCAAATTACATATGTATGCAAAACGTGAAAAGCATGGATGACAAATGAAGGAATCATGTAATACAAAAGATATACCTCACGAGGCTGCAATACAAGCTCATCCATGCTGCTGCACCAGCACCACTAGCTGCTTGATACGTACTAACAACCATTCATGCCGCCTTCATGGAAATATGATTAATACGATATCCAATAAGGTGGAATGCCAACATTAGTACAAAATCCAACAAGTGGAAACAAGCAACATATATAAGCATAGTGTTAAAGTGTTACTAAGCAACGACAATAAAAATTAATCAGGCTTCGGTGATTTAATATCAGCAAGCTTAATAGTATGAATTGCATTTGAAATTTACACAAACATTGTTTCATTAAATGACAGCTTCTTAGTTTTATTTAAAAGACACAATTATTAACACTTATCAACAGAGCAAGACACAAAATCCTTACATGTAATAATGTAAGCAACGAATCAAACAAGATTAACATATAAAGCATGCTTTTTAGTAGCAGTGTTCAACTAGAAACAAATAGACCCTTACAAGCAGCGGTGGTCTCGTCTGCAAGTAGCGGTGGTGTAGTCAGGGTTCCTATTTCTGATGGTGTTACAAGAAAAGTCCCTGTAGAAATAAGTATGTAAATTGTTAACTTGCGTATTTTAAAATTTCAAAATTTTCAGAATCAGAAAACGCAAACTAGCTTGCGCTTTTCTAATAGAAAGCGCAAGTTACCTTGCGCTTTTCAAAATTTTTAAAATTTTCAAAAAAAAATTCAAAATTAGAAAGCGCAAACTAGCTTGCGCTTTTTAGATTGAAAGTGCAAGTTAACTTGCGTTTTTCAAAATTTTCAAAATTAAAAAAAGTGCAAGTTATCTTGCATTTCCTGTCAGAAAAGTGTAAGACACTTTGCGTTTTTTTATTTTTGAAAAATAGAGATCAAATTTACATATTCATTTCTATAGGGACTTTTTGTATAACAACATCAAAACCAGCGACTCTTTTCTTGTTAAAATAAGCAAACAGCGTTCCTCTCTAAGTTTTTTTCCCAACTGCCTAAACGTGTATCTTTTAGGCCGTTAATCTCTTTTCCTCCTGTTTCCAAACAAATCCCTAATTTACCACAGCTGCAGAAAGAACAAAGAATGATAAAACCCTACCAATTTGGAATTCATATCCGATTTCACGTTTTTTTAATTAATCGGATTAACAAAAACATCGTCCCCGATGAAGACTTTTGCCTATTATCCGATATCGACGTCAAGAAATTTCAACCGTCTCCGTTGGATTAAGAACGTGATCAAAGGTTTCTAATACATCTCTTAAATTTGATTTCACATCAGGTAGCTCCTATTTTAAGTATAATGTTAGTTACAAATTTAATATTATTATTTTATTTGCATGTGAAATTATGGATTTGCCTCCATGAGTCCTAATTTAACTACATGGTTTAAATTTATAAAATTGAGCAGTACTGAATAGCTTAATTTCTCAACGATGGTAATGATTAATCTAATTAGTTGTTCCGATTCTGCTAATGTTCTTATTCTTCTCTCATGTTCAGCCCTATATGGATGCTCGCAGCCCAAGGGTCAGTAATTTAATGGTTGGCTGCTGAAATCGCCAATTTTAACCTAAACAACAACGAATTTTGACAATCAATAAGGTACTCTCCACTTCCTCTTTGAAAGATTATTGTATATTCATAATTTGGTTTGTGTATCAAATTACATATGTATGCAAAACGTGAAAAGCATGGATGACAAATGAAGGAATCATGTAATACAAAAGATATACCTCACGAGGCTGCAATACAAGCTCATCCATGCTGCTGCACCAGCACCACTAGCTGCTTGATACGTACTAACAACCATTCATGCCGCCTTCATGGAAATATGATTAATACGATATCCAATAAGGTGGAATGCCAACATTAGTACAAAATCCAACAAGTGGAAACAAGCAACATATATAAGCATAGTGTTAAAGTGTTACTAAGCAACGACAATAAAAATTAATCAGGCTTCGGTGATTTAATATCAGCAAGCTTAATAGTATGAATTGCATTTGAAATTTACACAAACATTGTTTCATTAAATGACAGCTTCTTAGTTTTATTTAAAAGACACAATTATTAACACTTATCAACAGAGCAAGACACAAAATCCTTACATGTAATAATGTAAGCAACGAATCAAACAAGATTAACATATAAAGCATGCTTTTTAGTAGCAGTGTTCAACTAGAAACAAATAGACCCTTACAAGCAGCGGTGGTCTCGTCTGCAAGTAGCGGTGGTGTAGTCAGGGTTCCTATTTCTGATGGTGTTACAAGAAAAGTCCCTGTAGAAATAAGTATGTAAATTGTTAACTTGCGCTTTTTAAAATTTCAAAATTTTCAGAATCAGAAAACGCAAACTAGCTTGCGCTTTTCTAATAGAAAGCGCAAGTTACCTTGCGCTTTTCAAAATTTTTAAAATTTTCAAAAAAAAATTCAAAATTAGAAAGCGCAAACTAGCTTGCGCTTTTTAGATTGAAAGTGCAAGTTAACTTGCGTTTTTCAAAATTTTCAAAATTAAAAAAAGTGCAAGTTATCTTGCATTTCCTGTCAGAAAAGTGTAAGACACTTTGCGTTTTTTTATTTTTGAAAAATAGAGATCAAATTTACATATTCATTTCTATAGGGACTTTTTGTATAACAACATCAAAACCAGCGACTCTTTTCTTGTTAAAATAAGCAAACAGCGTTCCTCTCTAAGTTTTTTTCCCAACTGCCTAAACGTGTATCTTTTAGGCCGTTAATCTCTTTTCCTCCTGTTTCCAAACAAATCCCTAATTTACCACAGCTGCAGAAAGAACAAAGAATGATAAAACCCTACCAATTTGGAATTCATATCCGATTTCACGTTTTTTTAATTAATCGGATTAACAAAAACATCGTCCCCGATGAAGACTTTTGCCTATTATCCGATATCGACGTCAAGAAATTTCAACCGTCTCCGTTGGATTAAGAACGTGATCAAAGGTTTCTAATACATCTCTTAAATTTGATTTCACATCAGGTAGCTCCTATTTTAAGTATAATGTTAGTTACAAATTTAATATTATTATTTTATTTGCATGTGAAATTATGGATTTGCCTCCATGAGTCCTAATTTAACTACATGGTTTAAATTTATAAAATTGAGCAGTACTGAATAGCTTAATTTCTCAACGATGGTAATGATTAATCTAATTAGTTGTTCCGATTCTGCTAATGTTCTTATTCTTCTCTCATGTTCAGCCCTATATGGATGCTCGCAGCCCAAGGGTCAGTAATTTAATGGTTGGCTGCTGAAATCGCCAATTTTAACCTAAACAACAACGAATTTTGACAATCAATAAGGTACTCTCCACTTCCTCTTTGAAAGATTATTGTATATTCATAATTTGGTTTGTGTATCAAATTACATATGTATGCAAAACGTGAAAAGCATGGATGACAAATGAAGGAATCATGTAATACAAAAGATATACCTCACGAGGCTGCAATACAAGCTCATCCATGCTGCTGCACCAGCACCACTAGCTGCTTGATACGTACTAACAACCATTCATGCCGCCTTCATGGAAATATGATTAATACGATATCCAATAAGGTGGAATGCCAACATTAGTACAAAATCCAACAAGTGGAAACAAGCAACATATATAAGCATAGTGTTAAAGTGTTACTAAGCAACGACAATAAAAATTAATCAGGCTTCGGTGATTTAATATCAGCAAGCTTAATAGTATGAATTGCATTTGAAATTTACACAAACATTGTTTCATTAAATGACAGCTTCTTAGTTTTATTTAAAAGACACAATTATTAACACTTATCAACAGAGCAAGACACAAAATCCTTACATGTAATAATGTAAGCAACGAATCAAACAAGATTAACATATAAAGCATGCTTTTTAGTAGCAGTGTTCAACTAGAAACAAATAGACCCTTACAAGCAGCGGTGGTCTCGTCTGCAAGTAGCGGTGGTGTAGTCAGGGTTAGAGGGTGGGGAAGCAGCGGGGTCAGACGAGAACACAGCAGCGGAGTCGAAGCAGGACGCAGCAGCAATTTGATGGGCGACATCGATTAATGGAGTCAGAGATGGAGGAAGGGGTGATAACGGAATTCGACCGGCAGTGATTTGATAGGGCGGCGGCAATTTGATGGGTGGAGGTGATTTTCAATGGAATGCGTGAATTAGGTTGGTGCGGAATGTTCTTATTCTTCTCTCATGTTCAGCCCTATATAGATGCTCGCAGCCCAAGGGTCTGTAATTTAATGGTTGGCTGCTGAAATCGCCAATTTTAACCTAAACAACAACGAATTTTGACAATCAATAAGGTACTCTCCATTTCCTCTTTGAAAGATTATTGTATATTCATAATTTGGTTTGTGTAATTTGATATATTTGGTACCCGTTTATGTCTACTACCTTCTTAAATCATTTATTCCATCCATATGCTTGACTGTGCTTTCAGTGCAGTGGAAATCGATATCATGCACTCTAAATGCTCGACTGATGGTTTGAATATACCGTGGTCTGATTATTTTTATTCCTGCTGACTTAAATTTAACTTACCCTAAATTCATAATTAGTGAAACATGTACCACTGGTATAGGCTAACTGATCCATGGTAACCACACGAAATTGGCAAAATAGGGTTATTTGCCATTGAAGAAAAAATAATCTTCATTTTCCATTTTGTTCCTATTCATTACTGTTTGGAAAAGAGATCTACCTTATGTGCTATTTTTTCTATCCCAACGAATAAAATTTTTTGTGTTATTTAAGAAAAAATCAACCGCTCTTAATTTTTTCCCTTTCTCATTACTGTTTGGAAAGGTCGTGTGCTTTATCTATTTTTTATAGAAAGATTCAAGTATTTGCAATCTCAATATATATTTTTTCTATTAGTTCTGTTGTCTAGAAAAGTGTGATATCTTACAGAAGTTACTATTTACTATTTGTATTTTCTTCTATGATGCGGGTAGAAAACCATTCAATACGTATGTTCTTTGCCTTGCCGGGTCATCCTTTTGACTTTCTGCTGAGGTAAAGGGACTGCACAATCCATTAATGCATAGTTGTACATGTCAGCTTTCGGTAAGCATACTACATAATAATTATGCAATGTTACCATAAACATATGTTTGTTTACCAAATTTACATTATGTACGGTAAATACCTATCTTAACAAACTTTTAAGTTTATCCTTTTCATTTCATTTTCAAATCGATGAAACAATATTGGTTTTCGCTGTAAGTTAACATCTTATAGTCTACCTTGTTAGACATGTTCATGCGTACTCATTGCATCCACAAAATTTTCCTATTTCACCCTTTTGTTAATAGTCCTTTACTCAAATTGTTGTTAACCAATCAGAAATTTGTCCTTAATATGTAAACCTTCTTATGAATGTTTACATTGATAGCAAATGCCGATTTAATGAAATACATACATATCCTTTCTAATAAATATATGATACATATATCTAATATGATGTAGACATATGATTAGATGGCTTGTTAAAGGATATTTAGTTTCCTTTATACTTGATAAAATAATATATACTTATATAGGCAGGAAACTGAGTACATATACTAATCCACTAAATTATGGATGATCATTCTTTACATAAAAAAAGAATGTTTGATAATGATGTTGGTGTATAACAGGTTACATGGATTTGAATAAAACATGATTCACATCTAATGCTACGAGTGTAATTTTTTAATAGATGAAGTTGAGTATCTTTTAGTTGAGGAAAAAAGCTATGATCTAACTAATTTTGATCATTTATTCTTAGTATCTTAAAACCGAAGAGAGATGCGAAGACTCACAAAGCAATTTAACCTTATTTATTATTTTGGATTATTGGACAATTAAGATGACTAAATGTTTGCCTTGACTCTTGATGTGCTTCTTACATGATGAATGGTGTGTTTTCAATATTTTTTGCACTGGTGAACATATATAACATTTATTTCCGAACAATGAAACCTATCAATAATAAATTCATTTATGGTATTTTAGCTCATATGCCTAACATGTTTATAATTATTTCACTACATGCTGTAATCATAGGGTATTAAGGCTGTACTTTTTTGGTTATACAATAGTATTGGTTGTTCCTTTATGTATATGCTATGCATTTATACCTTACATGTAGCATAAGTTTCAAGTAAACGTTGTCTCTAATAGACTTATTGACCTAGGCTTTATTTATCAACACTTTTCATTTCAAATAA
The DNA here is from genome assembly GCA_030737815.1 of Allium fistulosum. Lineage (NCBI taxonomy): Eukaryota > Viridiplantae > Streptophyta > Magnoliopsida > Asparagales > Amaryllidaceae > Allium > Allium fistulosum. The sequence continues at coordinate 868,611,464 of CM060904.1, read as the reverse complement.
TCAAGATTACAACGCATGCAATCAGAACAAAAGCTACTAATATTGAATTCAAGCACTACAATGTAGATAAAAGTTCTATGTCCAATCCAAAAATGCAGTTTATTAAAAGTTTGTGCAATTGTATTAATCCTGACATATGTAAGTCAACAAAAAAGTTGGGGTTGTCAAACCTAAGTTGAATGCTTCAATTGAAAACTTAATTATGATTTATACTACCGAATTGCCAAATTCTATGTCACAAATTATAACAGTTAATATAATATGTGAATAGGACATGTATTCAAGTATTTTACTTCATTAGATTGTGTAATTCTAACTAATTATTTGAGGAGAAAAATGTACTTATACTTGGACAACTGAATCATGCTTAGCTTAGAAGAAAATACATCGATACATAAGGTTCCTGCATCATATTGGCAAGATCTATTTACAATTGAATATCTGTTTCTTTGTAAGCCTTTTAATTCCAATTTATTGTCTGCGTTTTTAAAATTGTATGTAATTTAGCCCAACTATCTGTTTCATCGAACATCTACATGTTTCTGATATTGCAGATCAGGAGATGCATATGTAGAAGTTACCTTTCCTTCTTCCTGCATTCAGGCTGTTTAATAAAATGCAAAAAAAGGACGAGGTTTTCTGCCAATGTTTTGTTCGTGCTACGCACATAGGCAACTCCATGGGTAAGGTGTTAATTTATTACTAAATATGCAATGCTGTAAGTTCTATTTTTTATTTTGATATGCATCCAAATATACCTTTCCTATATTAAATTCAAAAAAAAAACACGTTGTTATCAATCTGTTTTTTGATGTATGAGAAGAGGATATGTGTGCATTTTGATAAGCGGGTCATTGTTACGGTCTGAATATGTTTAGTTTCATAATAGTCCCTTTCATATCAGAGTTTCTTTTGGGTTAGGTTGTCAATATTGGTTTTTTACGTAGAATTTTCCATTGATATCATTGTTCCTTTCGGGTATTAATTATGTTTATGATGCTAGGTTGTGGGCATAGAAACTTATTCCATGTGTATTTATTCAATCTTAGCATATATGTGGATTAATTAGCCAAACTCACATTAATACCTATAGAATGACTAAACTATGTCTGATTTAATTTTTGACTAAAATATGTGTGATTTGCTTACTGAATTAAAACATATACAAACTTATTACAGGGTGCAGCTTTAACCAACAACTTTTGACAGGAGGGTCAAATAGTGATGGAAGTCAAACATGACAGACTTGCATGGAAACACTAGGATAAGGTACCTAAATTTAGCATACAGTATTATTTCTTGATGATAGTACATTATTTCTGTTACAATATTTTTTATAAATTCCAAATTAATGATTGATTACTTTTTCTGTCTGCATTTGATGCATATTTTTCCTTGATAAGCTACTCTTTTACTGACTAAACCAAATTAGGTGTTACCATTATGTGTTACTACCAAGTATGCTTAAGGTAAATCATTAGTTACAACAACATGATAAATTACGGTGTTACTATGAATTCAAATTCCACACATAAGGATTCACTGATGCATCGTCTTCTTCAAATCCTCATCCGTTGGAAATGTATGAGATAATTCGCATGTTCACTATCTGACTAAAGTTTTCTGTTTAATTTTTTTTCTTCTGAATATACTTAGTTGATTAATAAATTTAAAAAACTATCATCTTACTATTTTCATTTAGTGTAGATTTTAACACAAAATTTGTGATTCCTTTACTACAACTTTCACCTTACTTTTCACAGATACTGAAATGAATAACTCTACCAAAAAACTGACATAAATCGAAGAATGTGCAAAAGATTCAAGGAAGAATTGTCCAAAAAAGAGGAAGTATTAGTGCTGAAGACTGTCAACCGCTATATCCCACCGCTGGTGCATACCAAGTTCTCCTATGTTTTGTCTTTAATGTTTATTTTTATGTTCAGCTATGTGTACTTAATTTTGATTTACTTCCAGCTGTTCATGTTGTAACAAAACTACGCATAGGCTGTTTTCTCTGTTTTTAATGTAAGTTTACTCAATGATGCACATCTGAATGATTCAATGTTTAAATATTAGCATTTTATTTTGGAATCAATTACATCCAGCTTTGTTTTTTTTTCCGTAAGCATGTATTATTCTAAAATTCTAATGTAAACGCTCATTTCATCTACATGACACCAATACTGCAAACATGTACTTACCGTGCTTCTTACGATATAGACTATCAAAACTGTTGTACAACGCACAAGATATTTGCTATTGAAATGGACTGTTTACCATATGACAAGTAGTTATTCAATATCAACTACCAATTTTCTATACAAGAAAAGAGTCTCAGGTCTCTGTTTTTAATGTTGTTATAGAAAAAGTCCATTTAAAAATGAATATGTAAATTTAGTCCATATTTTTCAAAAATAAAAAACGCAAAGTGTCTTGCACTTTTCTGATAGAAAATGCAAGATAATTGCACTTTTTTCATTTTGAATTTTTTTTCAAAATTTTCGAAATTTTTGAAAAACGCAAATTAACTTGCACTTTTTATCAAGAAAGCGCAAGCTAGTTTGCGCTTTCTAATTTTGAAATTTTTTTTTGAAAATTTTAAAAATTTTGAAATTTTTTTTTGAAAATTTTAAAAATTTTGAAATTTATGAAAAGACTTGCGCTTTTTATCAGAAAAGCGCAAGCTAGTTTGCGCTTTCTGATTTTGAAATTATTGAAATTTTAAAAAGCACAAGCTAACTTGTTTTTTCTAATTTAGAAAAAACAGGGACCTAATTTACATACTCATTTCTACATAGACTTTTCTTGTAACACCATCAGAAATAGGGACCGTTCATGCAAAGCCCCTTTTCTGTAATAGTTCAACTGGGTTCTACTTACAGTGGTGCACGCCAGTTAATTTCATGCTTATTAGCTTTTAATTTCTGTAAGTTACCAACTGAATACCTTTACATATGTTCTTTCTTCTCAATAACGACACAAAAAACTGAAATTTAAAACAAATATACTAAGTGTAGTTGGTTTACATTGGACTTATAGAGTTGGTGATAACAATACTAAAATTAACATAAAAAGTATAAACAAGATTTACACACCATTGCAACATTTTACAACAAATGTAGCTCTATAAACATATTTTCAACAAATACTCCATGCTCTCGGTGCAAGAACAACTAGGACCATTAATTGTAACGACCCCGGATTTTATATATATTTAAATTGATAATTAATTTAGTTTTTGAATAAAAATTGTGAAATTAATCGATAAATGAATGCGAGTTTCCCCGAATTTAAATTAATTCTGTATAAATCATTTAAAATTTAAATATTGTATATATATGTATATGTGTGAATATATATATATATATATATATTTGGGCATATATGAGTGAATTTGAAATTATATATATATATATTTGATTTGAATTTAAATCGTAAATAAATGGTTTAAAAATAAAAATACAAATTATATAGGATAAAGTAAAAAAATATAATAGTAACCCATTAGCTAAAATTTAACAACTAATTAAAATATGGAAATTATTTATATTACAGATTAATAAGACTAAGGGAAAAATATAAATATATAAGATATAAAAGTATAAAGTAAATACATAAGAAAAATTATAGAAAAATTATATATAGTAAACAAATTAGTTAAATCATAACAATATATTCAATATAGAAATTCATTTATATTACAAAATTATAAATTATAAAACAAAATAAAAAAAATACATAAATAAATTATAACAACATATTAAATATGGAAATACATTCAAAAATAATAAAAGAAAATTAAAATAAAATAGAATCTCACTTATATTACAAAGTGATAAAACACAAACAAAATGTACTTGCAAATTAAATAATAAAAATATATATACACTTACAAAAAGAAGAACATATTAAGTATAGCATTTCATTCATATTATAAAGCAAAGAAATATATATATTCAAGTATTCAAGACAGCAAATATATGTATATTCATGTACAAGCCAAATATAAGTATGAAGACAAAGCAAATAAAGTAAGTATGTAGGCTGAAGTAAACAAATCATTTAAATACAAAACAAGTAAACATATAAAAAGATATAAAGTACTTAGCATTAAATGCCATTTATTCAGATTTGCTTTCAGCCTCCAAAGAAAAAAAATCTCTGATTTATGTTGTACAAACAAAAAAATCAACCTGTACAAAATTATGTATCCTATAAACTTCATTTCTTTATACCTCCTCCTCATTTCAAATTTGTTTCATTCCAAACTGAGAGAAACTAAAGTAAACATCACTTAAAACATAAACAAACTTCAACTACAACAACACAAACTCAAATCAATGGAATCCAGAGATCAAAAGAAGCTTCAACTTGCAAGTTTCAGGCTTTGTTCTTTTTCTCTTGAAACACTGTGAGTAACTTCAAATTTCTTAAAACTTAAGTAGATCTGGTTGAATGATTGATTAGTATACTTGTGTGTATAATTTTAAATGCATTACTGTATCTATATATGACTGTGAATGTATATGAATTTATATATGCTGTGAATTTGTCTGCCTGTGCTTGTTTTCTTTTAAACTAAGATTTTGGTAAAAATACTTTACCACTTGATCTGATCTTAGTTAGGAATTTATGTTTAAACAAAAGTAGTTTGTTTAAGATGGATTTATGTTTAAAAATTATAATTAAGATAAAATAAAATCTGATGGTCTATGTATAACCATAAGAACAGTAATTGCTTAAGAAAAGTAAAATCTTAAACATCCTAAAACATCAATTCAGGTTTATAACTTGAATTCTTATATGAAATTATGATTTTTAAAACTAGAATCACAAATTCTAGTAGTAGATTGAGAGAGCATGTTGGGTTTGACCAGATTTTTGGGTTTTGAGGTTGTCTTTGGAACTCAGTAGATTGGGTGGTTGAATTTCTGTCTGAAGGAAGAAGGATGATCGAAGGTTGAAGGAAAAATAGCATAATGTCGATCAGAGGTTGGTGATGGCGTTGGGAGGTTGTTGATGTTTCTAAAACCTAGTTTGGTGGATGTCGGGAATTTCTTCAGCATTCATCCTCTGGTGGATCGAGTGTTACCATGCTTTGGGTGATGATAGATTGGACGTAGGCGAAGCTGTGGCTGGAGCCTCTGGGGTTCTGGTGATCGGAAATCATTAATGGGAAGTGAAATTTTAAAGGTAAATTTGAAATAAATGTTTTCAAACATATTTGTGAGTGATAAATGAAATCATTAATGGGAAGTGATTAGAGAATAGTTGATAAATGGAAGTGACTAATTACTTAATAAAAGTAATTAAGAGATAATTACTTAATGTGTATAATTAAGGAATAGTTAATCGATGCAAGTATTTAAGGATAATTATTTAATAAAAGTGATTAAAAGGTTGATTACTTAATGTAATTAAAAAGATGATGTCATTAAAGTAATTAAAAGGTAAATTACTTAAAGATTAATTAAGATTAATTAAAGGTAAATTAAAGTAAATTAATTTAATGATAAAGATTAATTGGTAATTAATGATTAGTTGTTATGAGATGATTACTTAATGGTAAGTAATTAAAGGTTTGATTTCGCAAAATAATTAATTAAGGGGTTATTTAATTATGTAATTGGTTTAAAGGTTAATTTAATTAATATGATTAATTAAGAATAATGTAATTAATTAAGGTGATTGATTAATTAATTTATACCAAATAATTTGTAATTAATTAATCGGGATTGATGATTAATTCATAAGCAATTGATTTAATTGGAAATTAATTGAATTAATTAGGATTAAACAATTAATTAATCCTGCTTATAAATGATTATGGAATGCTTGACCTTACTTATGAATAATTGTATTGTATGAGATGCCTTGAATTGATTATCCTATCTGACATGTGATATTTTGTTCTGTGGATTGAACTGTGTATAATCTATTCATTTATTTGTGATACATTTGTATATGATTTGTGATATGTGAATAAAAAGATAAGCGTTATATTTCATACCGCTTATCAATTATATTACTGTATTCTGATCTGTGATGATTGAATGATGTTGCACTACTGTGTAAAGCCCCTGGACCACACTTTTACACACACAAATATGGATTTCACGAGGAAATCAGTTAAGTCACAGATAAATTTAGATTTAATATTTTTGAAATTGAAATTTTAATTTCAATTGATTTTGGAAATGGATTTGGGTTAAATGTTAAAGCTTTTGAAAAGGAGTTTTTAAGATAAAAGTTATTTTGAATAACTTGGTAAAGTTTTCAATTTAAATAATTCAATTTGAATTTGAATAAGGAATTGAATTCCATGTTTGAGATTTATGATTTAAAAATGTTAAACAGGTTATAAATGTGTTACATGGGCTTGAACCATTTTAAAAGTATGGTTTTGAGAATTTGAATTTAACCCAAGGACTTTAACCCGTATAAATGAATCAGATTTCCGAAATGAAAACTATTTGTTTTCAAATAATAGAAGCTTTCATATAAGGAATGAATTTCCAATTTGTGTCAAAAGAATTTCAAGTTTGAAAGGAAAATAGTTTTCCGAATTATGAATAAATCTTTGTGAAAGATTGTTGAACTTTGTTATAAAAGATCGAAATGGAATTGTTTTGAAAGCTATCGATTAAATCTTTGATTTAAAGATTTAATGAGTTAATCCAATTGAAATGGAAATTGATTTGGAAAATCTATGAATGGATCTTTGTGAAACTGGGTGAACTTTGTGAATTGAATCTTTTTGTTTAAAAGGATTTAAAATGGTAATGTGTTTAAACCATTTGAAGAAAAGTTTTGGGTAATAAGTTGTGACTTAATTGAAATCCCAATATCCATATGTTTTTTTAAATATTGCGCTCATTATTCGGTTTAGCCGGGAGAGAACTTTATGTCATATAACCCATTCCGAATAGTGATACGTCATATATGGATAGCATTTGAAGACCGGTGTTGAAGACCGAGTGTTTGCTGGAACGATAGGATAACCTATCGATTGTCTCTGCACTGAGTGGCTCTGGTATAGAGATTTCCTAAGTGATGGGAAGTCCTTTCGGGATTGTGAATACCCGGATTGCAAGGGCTTCTTTGGAAGTGCCTTCGGTTCTGTTCGAACTCGGAACAGACTTGTATGGTTGTATGTCTGACACTACACTTTGAGATATAAAGCTGATTTCTTTCAAATACATTTCTGTTTGGTGGCGGAGAATTTATTCTCTTAGCTTAACGCCCTTCTCTGAGACGTACGAGCTCAGAGGTTATGTAGTTGAAGGTTATCAGTGATATACTCCCAAATTAGTAGCGTGGCATGCTGAGTGCTGCTGTGTGTTGATGATCATTCGTTGATCATTTGTGATCAAAGCATGGCTTTGTGAAAAAGCGTAGCTTTGTGGACGATACCTCATCGGACCTCACAAACCAGAAATGGTCGAAACAGGAAAGATGCGGCAAGGTTTCAGGGGTAGCTCCCCTAGGGTATGTCCATTCCTTCTGGAAAAAGGTGGTAGCATGGTATGGAGCCCAGATATTTACCTATGTGGTTTCTCCAATCTCATTTACTGTGTGATTGCTGCTTTGTGATCGAGGGCCCTCGGATAAAGGTCGCAAACGACCGGGGGTGGAATATCTCAGGTTTACTACCCGGGAAGGGGGTAACCGGCCTTGTGTTGGCAGAGAGCCAGGTGGTTCTCGGGGCGTCCCTCCAAAGGCGTTCCCATGTGGCATAGGAAGTTCCTTAGCCTGACCATTTGTTGGAAAATCCAAAGAAACAATACGAGCCCAGTACGGTTTTAGTTGTATAACCTGCTATGGAATGTGGCGGTAACCTGCTATTGAACATAGTAGCTATAGTAGGCATAGTTCGGAATGTCTATGCTGGCTAAGATTAATATTGTATTTTCGAAATGGTTTTCTACACTATGCACTAATAGTAATAATATCGAATGATTTTGCGTAGTAAGCATTTTTGACTATCATAAGGAGAAATCTCCTCCAATTCTGCGTTTGCATTGTGTGTGGTGGGAGGCCTTATGGTAGTTTCATTTTCCAAAAAGCATTGCGGATTCAATGTTTAAAATTCTTTTGTTGTTTGTTTTAAAGATAAACTGTTTTTGTTACTCACACCAGTCCCATGACTGGCCCAGAGTTTATTGTTCCCTTCCTAAACTCTGGGTGCCTACAATTTTCCACACGGGAAGTCTGGAGTTCGGTTTTTCAGATATTCAGGTTTAGTAGATTATCTGGAGCTAGTTCACTTCATTGGAGTGGATGACTGCACTTGCTTATCTTTGTGCATCGTGATGGTGGTTCGAGCTTGATGTTGGAGTTGTTGGAGTCATTCTCTTTTATAGATCATTTGGAGTGATCTCTTCCATTGTTGTTATTTCCACTGTAGCATTGTATCATATCTCTGATATTGCTATGTATTATTGATATCATTGTTGTATATCATTCTGGATATTGTATTCATTGGAGTTGTATATGATATCATTGATTTCTTTATTCCGCTGTGTTGTTATACTTACTATGTTATAAGCTCCGAGGAGCCAGATTCGGTGTTTGAATCTACGGCATTTGAGTACAAGTGAAGTACGGGTGCCGATTTTCGAAGGCCGAGTTCAGGATTCTTACAAGTGGTATCAGAGCTAAGGTTGAACTTTAGCTCAGGAGTATAACACATTAAGTAGCTCATTAGAGATAGGGTGAAGTATACCCTAGAATGAATATCCCTAAGATATCTGTCCGTATGCCTCAGTAAATTCTCTTACTATTCACTGATAGTAAGTGTGAGTGCAAGAAGAGGATGGGATAGGGGACAAGGGAATACGACTATAAATGGTCAATACCCCGTAACAACAAGGAAACAATCTTTTCTCTATTAATCTCTTTTGTTCGTCATCTTTTCTCAATTCTTCGATAGTTCCTAGTAGATCCAGGAAGAGATTTGATATATTAATATGGGACATAAACTCCAAATAAGCCAAAATTGTTGTATTGGATGAATTGGTTGCTTTGTTTGCTATGGTTGATAGGTATACTTAGTTTCTAAACTAAAAGTTTTGAAATTGTATCCATATATCTGTCTATTTTTGGGTCCGAATATGTTCTACGAATGGTTAGTTATCCCTTCGAACTAACCAATACCTCTCCATATATCGTGGATCTGGATAACCCGAGTATCGGGTGGAAAAATTAAACAGATTCGTTCTCGTATCTATTATTGATATTCTAATTTGGTAAGCCAAATGCAGAATAAATATTCAGTTGATTTGATGAAATATTATTCATCTATCTTTGTGTCTCCCTAGCAAATTTCGAGGATGAAATTTTTTTTAAGGGGGGAAGGTTGTAACGACCCCGGATTTTATATATATTTAAATTGATAATTAATTTAATTTTTGAATAAAAATTGTGAAATTAATCGATAAATGAATGTGAGTTTCCCCGAATTTAAATTAATTCTGTATAAATCATTTAAAATTTAAATATTGTATATATATGTATATGTGTGAATATATATATATTTGGGCATATATGAGTGAATTTGAAATTATATATATATATGATTTGAATTTAAATCGTAAATAAATGGTTTAAAAATAAAAATACAAATTATATAGGATAAAGTAAAAAATATAATAGTAACCCATTAGCTAAAATTTAACAACTAATTAAAATATGGAAATTATTTATATTACAGATTAATAAGACTAAGGGAAAAATATAAATATATAAGATATAAAAGTATAAAGTAAATACATAAGATAAATTATAGAAAAATTATATATAGTAAACAAATTAGTTAAACCATAACAATATATTCAATATAGAAATTCATTTATATTAAAAAATTATAAATTATAAAACAAAATAAAATAAATTATAACAACATATTAAATATGGAAATACATTCAAAAATAATAAAAGAAAATTAAAATAAAATAGAATCTCGCTTATATTACAAAGTGATAAAACACAAACAAAATGTACTTGCAAATTAAATAATAAAAATATATATACACTTACAAAAAGAAGAACATATTAAGTATAGGATTTCATTCATATTATAAAGCAAAGAAATATATATATATATTCAAGTATTCAAGACAGCAAATATATGTATATTCATGTACAAGCCAAATATAAGTATGAAGACAAAGCAAATAAAGTAAGTATGTAGGGTGAAGTATACAAATCATTTAAATACAAAACAAGTAAACATATAAAAGATATAAAGTACTTAGCATTAAATGACATCTATTCATATTTGCTTTCAGCCTCCAAAGAAAAAAATCTCTGATTTATGTTGTATAAACAAAAAAATTCAACCTGTACAAAATTATGTATCCTGTAAACTTCATTTCTTTATACCTCCTCCTCATTTCAAATTCGTTTCATTCCAAACTGAGAGAAACTAAAGTAAACATCACTTAAAACATAAACAAACTTCAACTACAACAACACAAACTCAAATCAATGGAATCCAGAGATCAAAAGAAGCTTCAGCTTGCAAGTTTCAGGCTTTGTTCTTTTTCTCTTGAAACACTGTGAGTAACTTCAAATTTCTTAAAACTTAAGTAGATCTGGTTGCATGATTGATTAGTATACTTGTGTGTATAATTTTAAATGCATTATTGTATCTATATTTGACTGTGAATGTATATGAATTTATATATGCTATGAATTTGTCTGCATGTGCTTGTTTTCTTTTAAACTAAGATTTTGGTAAAAATACTTTACCACTTGATCTGATCTTAGTTAGGAATTTATGTTTAAACAAAAGTAGTTTGTTTAAGATGGGTTTATGTTTAAAAATTATAATTAAGATAAAATAAAATCTGATGGTCTCTGTATAACCATAAGAACAGTAATTGCTTAAGAAAAGTAAAATCTTAAACATCCTAAAACATCAACTCAGGTTTATAACTTGAATTCTTATATGAAATTATGATTTTTAAAACTAGAATCACAAATTCTAGTAGTAGATTGAGATAGCATGTTGGGTTTGACCAGATTTTTGGGTTTTGAGGTTGTCTCTGGATCTCAGTAGATTGGGTGGTTGAATTTCTGTCTGAAGGAAGAAGGATGATCGAAGGTTGAAGGAAAAATAGCAGAATGTCGATCAGAGGTTGGTAATGGCGTTGGGAGGTTGTTGATGTTTCTAAAACCTAGTTTGGTGGATGTCGGGAATTGCTTCAGCATTCATCCTCTGGTGGATCGAGTGTTACCATGCTTTGGGTGATGATAGATTGGACGTAGGCGAAGCTGTGGCCAGAGCCTCTAGGGTTCTGGTGATCGGAAATCGAAGGGCGAGGTGATTTCCAAGGTATAGTCTAGTGGTTCCAGTTTGGGTTTGAATGCTGGATTTTGATTTCTAGGGGAATCATCAGTTCTGTTGATCGAGTTAGGTTGCATTGGTGATCGATGACTTGTTTAAGTCACCGTGGTTGATCGGAGATTGGTGGATGGCCGGGGCATGTGCATTGTGCACATTTTTGGTGATGTTGATTCGTTGGTTTGGGCAGAAGGTTGCACTCGAGTTTTACTCGAGTAAATGGGAGGTTGGCTCGAAGGATTTAGGTCTGTGACTCGAAGTAACTTAAGTTGGCCTCGGGTATACTTAGATCTGTTACAGGTTTTCTTAAACCTGTAAGTTAAATTTTAAAACTGTTTTTAAAATTTAAAACTGCATTTTTAAATAAAGTTTTAAAATCAAAGTTTAAGTATAATTTCAGTTCGGTTGAAACTTAGTTTGGGAAATAAGTTTTTAAATTAAAAAAAATTGTTTTAATAACTTAAAAGTTCTTAAGTATTTAAGTGGATTTAAAAGAACTGAATTTAAATGGATTTGAAATTTGTAAAGGAAAGTTTAAAACAAGTTAAATCAAAAACTTAAACCCGAACTTAAATCCAAATCTGAATTCCAGATTTTTAAATAAAATAAGTTTTATAAATTTAAATGTTTAAATAAGTTTAATGTTAGAGCATACTTTAAATATGTGGATTTAAAAGAAAACTTGATTTAAACTCTTTTCAATTTCTTTTATAACAAAGTATTATTTTAACATGTGAATTTAAAAAGTTTAATAATTAGTTTTAAACTTTATTAAAGATAAATTGGTATTCATTTTAAAGCTTGAAATTTAAAATGAAATTTTAAAGGTAAATTTGAAATAAATGTTTTCAAACATATTTGTGAGTGATAAATGAAATCGTTAATGGGAAGTGATTAGAGAATAGTTGATAAATGGAAGTGACTAATTGACGCAGCGGATAATTCAAAACGATCTTCAATCGATGTAAATAGCAATATGTGGATTGATGGATACTGAAATGCCCGAATTCGTTGATCCGAAGATGCCGAACTCTAGCTATCTCTGACTCGTTGATCCGAAGATACCGGGAAAGAGATCTACGATTCTTCGACGTTGATCTTGCGCACAAGATACCGTGAATCGGCTTCAACAAACGATGATCCGAGCGCACTCGAATGACGTAAGTGGAGATAGGAGATACACTCGACTACCAATTGAAATTGAAAGCAACAAGCTAACAAAAGAGAATTTTATTCAATATTCAACAACCTTTTACAAATGAGAGACTCGGCCTATTTATAGGCATTTTACAACTCACAAAAAAAAACAACAAAATTACAAGTATTAAGTCGGTTCCGAGTTAAGGCTTCCGACTCAACATTTACAACTTTACAAACCTTCAGCGACTTTAACAAACAGACCAAAACATTAAAGAAAAATACAAGTATTTAACTCGGCAACGACTTAATCTTCCTTTTCACGACTTAAGGTTAACTCGGCAACGATTTAATGGAAGCTATCTCGGTTCCGACTTATATAACTCGGCAACGTCTTCAACAAATCGCGACTTAAAATTGCAGTGATTTCCGTTACCTCAGCAACGACTTATGGAGCTTATCTCGGCAACGATCTCTGAGCTTATCTCGGCAACGACTTAATCAAGTGCCTGCGATTTATGGAAACTCAGAGGAAATGGAGTAAGGTCGGAGATACGATAACTCATGCGCGAGTTAGGGCAAGGTCGGAAATGGAGTAAGGTCGGCAATTGGGGAATAGGTCGGCAATTGGGGAATAGGTCGTCAATTGGAGTTAGGTCGGCAATTGGAGTGGGAGTTAGGTCGGCAATGGGAGTGGGAGTTAGGTCGGCAATGGGAGTGGGAGTTAGGTCGGCAATGGGAGTGGGAGTTAGGTCGGCAATTGGAGTGGGAGTTAGGTCGGAAGCTATTGAATTGGAGCTTAGGTATGTTGCTTCATCATCCTCCCCTTGTTGACAAAAATTCGACCTCGAATTTGTACTTCTCTCGTTTTCAACAAGCTCATATCCATGGTACGGAATCAAATGTTTTACGTTGAAAACGTCAGCAGTATGAATGTGATCTGGCAACTTTAACTGGTAAGCATTGTCGTTGATTTTCTTCAAGATTTCTACTGGTCCAATCTTGCGAGCTTTCAGCTTGTTGTAAGTTCCAACTGGAAAACGATCTTTCGTCAATACCGCGTAAACAAAATCACCCTTTTTGAAGACTACACTCCTTCGTTTCTTATCCGCCATTTGTTTGTACTTCTCATTTGTCTTTTCCAATCGTTCCTGAACGATTCTATGGCACTCCGTCAACCCTTCAACAAAATCAGCAGCTTTCTTAACTGTCTTCATTGATTGTGGTATTACCGTTAAATCCAAAGGTCCCTTCGGTAAGCTCGAATAAACAATCTGGAATGGACTGAACCCAGTACTTCGATTCACAGCATGATTATGGGCAAATTCTGCCTGACATAACTTCACATCCCAACTCTTTAGGTTATCTTGAACAAGACACCTCAACAAGTTTCCCAACGATCGATTAACCACCTCCGTTTGTCCATCAGTTTGCGGATGATAAGCACTACTAAACTTCAGCTTTGTTCCCACCATTTTCCACAAACTCAACCAAAAGTGACTCAGAAATCGAGTATCTCTATCTGACACAATAGATTCTGGCAATCCATGAAGTCGATAGATCTCCTTGAAAAACAACTGAGCAACATGAACAGCATCTGCCGTTTTCTTACAAGCAATAAAGTGTGCCATTTTCGAGAATCTGTCCACCACCACATATATGGAATCATTACCACGCTGCGTTCTCGGCAATCCCAACACAAAGTCCATACTCACATCAACCCATGGTTTATCTGGTACAGGTAATGGCATATATAAACCAGCATTAGTCGCAGTTCCTTTCGAAACCTGACAAATATGACAACGCTCCACAAACCTTTCCACCTCTTTCCTCATCGATGGCCAAAAGTAGGATTGTGAAATCAACTGTAAGGTACGGTCTCTCCCAACATGCCCTTCTTCGTGTAATTCCTTGATAATCTTCATTCTCAGACTACCCTCCGGTATGCACAATCGATTCCCTTTGAACAGAAAACCCTCTACCATCACGAAATCATCCGTCTCTCCCTCCTTGACTTTATCAACACATTTTGCAAAGTAAGGATCATCAGTAAATAATTCTGGCAATATTTCAAACCCCGTCACTTCAACCTTTAGTGTAGTCAACAAATGACTCCTCCTACTTAAAGCATCAGCCACACGATTTGTCACTCCTGACTTGTGTTTCACAACAAAAGTAAACTGTTGCAGATATACAATCCACGATGCATGTCTTGCTGAAATCTTGTCTTGCCCTTGTAAATGCTTCAATGCTTCATGATCAGTATACAGAACGAACTCCTTCTGAAATAGATAGTGTCTCCAGTGTTTAATAGATTGTACAACAGCATAAAACTCCACATCATATGTACTGTATCGCATCTTCGCTCCGGACAACTTCTCACTGAAATATGCAATAGGACGCCCCTTCTGACTCAACACCCCTCCAATCCCAACCTTGGATGCATCAGTATGTAGTTCAAACACCAACTGAAAATCAGGTAGCACTAGAATTGGTGCAGATGTCAGCAATTCCTTGATTTTTCCAAAAGCAATCCCTGCTTCCTCTGACCATGAAAACTGTTTGCCTTTCATACAATCTGTAACAGGCGCCATCACACTACTAAAGTGTGGGATAAACCTTCGATAAAATGAAGCCAACCCATGAAAACTATGAACTTCCGTTATCGTCTTGGGCTGCGGCCAGTTTCTGATCGCCTCAACTTTACTTTGGTCAACCTGTATTCCTTTCTCTGAAACAACATACCCCAAAAATAAAACACTATGCGTCATGAACACGCATTTCTTCGTTGCAGCATAAAATTGCTCTTGTCTCAGTACCATCAGCACTTCTCTAAGATGATTCAAATGTTCCTCTGGACTCCCACTGTAAATTAGAATATCATCGAAATACACCACCACGAATTTCCCAATGAACGGTCGAAAAATCTGATTCATCACCCTCATGAAAGTACTTGGTGCATTGGATAAACCAAATGGCATGACTAACCATTCGTATAGACCCTCCCTGGTTTTAAAAGCAGTCTTCCACTCATCTCCTGGTCTGATACGAATTTGATGATATCCGCTCTTCAAATCGATCTTAGAAAAGATAGTAGCTCCGCTTATCTGATCCAACAAGTCATCCAACCTCGGCATTGGAAATCTATATCTCACGGTAATCTTATTCAATGCTCGACTGTCAGTGCACATTCTCCATGTCCCATCCTTCTTGGGTACCAATAAAGCTGGTACAGCACAAGGACTCAGACTCTCCTGCACACGCCCCTGTTCAAGCAATTCCTCTACCTGCCTCCGCAATTCTTCATGTTCCTTCGGACTCATTCGATAATGTGGTCTGTGTGGCAACACAACACCTGGAACAAGATCTATCTGATGTTGTATATCTCTCAACGGTGGCAACTCCGTTGGTAACTCATCTGGAAATACATCGTCAAATTCTTTCAGAACTGGTTTAACTTCTTCTGGAATTTCAATCTCTTCACTGCTTTCTCGTCCAATCAACAAAAATACTTCCGGCTCTTCTTCAACTTCTTTAACAAACTCCTTCAAAGTCAATAGAGTTTTCAGCTCTTCGATTTCCTCCACTTTGTTTTCTTCCTGTCGGCGTTTCTTCGGAAGCAGAGTAATCTTTGTACCTTCGAACATGAAACTGTAACTGTTGGTCCGTCCATCATGTTGTACTGCTCTATCAAACTGCCATGGTCTTCCCAGCAACAAATGACAAACGTCCATATCTACGACGTCACACCAGATTTCATCTTTGTATTTCTGCCCAATTGAAAACTTCACACAAGCTCTACGTCCAACTTTCACTTCACCACCCTTCCTCAACCAAGCTAACTTGTACGGTTTAGGATGTTTCTCAGTTTTCAACTCCAACTTCTTCACTGCTTCTGTAGAGATAATATTATCGCAACTCCCAGCATCAATAACAAATTTACAAACTCTTCCCAGAATAGTGCATGTAGATTGAAAGATATTGTTCCTCAACCAACTACTTTCCTCCTCTTGCTTCGGTGTTAAACAACTTCTCCTCATCATCAATGCATACCCGTCATCTCCCGACAGTAAATCTTCCTCCTCAACTGGTAAAGAATTAGAGCATTCAGCTTCTTCATCCTCATCCTCAACCTCAGCAATCATTGCTCGCTTCTTTGGCTTTGGACACTCATTGCTTTTATGACCCAACTCTTGACAGTTGTAACATTTGAAACCGTTGTTAACCTTTGCCTTCTCAACCTCCTTCACCACTGGTCTACTGATAGGTTTAGACACATTAGAACTTCCACCAACACCCTTCACTTGATTATTGGAATTTGTAAACACACCCCCTCCTCGGCGTCCCTGCTTCTCCCAAGCCAACGCTTTCTGATGTGCTTCCGCCACAGATCTTGGATCGAACATATTAACCATATCCTGAATCTGCATTCTCAATCCCCCAATGAATCTAGATGTCAGTTGTTCTTCCGTTTCCATGATATCATTCCTTGCAATAAGCTGATAAAACTCATCTGCGTAATCATTAACAGTCTTTGTGCCCTGCCTCAAGTTCTGCAAACGTTGATACATCAGAGATTGATAATTGTAAGGTAAGAACGTTGCTTTCATCAATTTCTTCATCTTCTCCCAAGATTCAACTTTTGACTTCCCCATTCGTTCTCGTGTAAGTTTAGTTTGCTGCCACCATGCCAAAGCTCTACCCCTCAACCTTGTAGCAACCAACTTCACTCTACGACGTTCTGGAACTTCTTTGAAATCAAAAATTTCTTCAACATTAGCCATCCAATCCAAAAACTCTTCGGCTTGCATACCACCTTTGAATTCTGGAATTTCAGTTTTCATTCCCGATTCCCACTTGTAATCGTACTCCGATTGATTCCTTCCTCGTCCATGAACACTACCACCATCATACTCTTCTTCACCATCCGATGTATATCGATGTCGATCCTGACCACCAACATCTCTACCACCATCACGTCTTCCACCAACATTCCTACGATCCACATTCCTCCGATCTCGATCAGTCACATTTCTATCACGACCTCGATCATCAACATTTCTATCACAATCTCGATCCACGCTTCTATGATCACTATCGACACTTCTCTCTCGATTTGAATGTGGTGAAATCCTACTTCTTCCATGGCTCGATTCAGGTGAAACCCTTCTCTGATTTTGACTCATTTCCAACATCATCCTCTCTAATCGACCAATCCCTTCCGTAAGCTTCTCATCGAAATTCTCGTTGATTCGTTGCTCCATTTCGTCGGCCTCTTCTCTTCCGTACAAAGCATTGATATTGCGATGACGTTGAACTCGTCTTGGCGGCATGATTGAATACTTCACAAACACTTCAACAAATTCACACTTCAAGTTTCAAACACCTTTCGAACTTTGATCCAAGATGAAACGGATCGAAAACTTCCACTTTGTAGCAAATCGCGATGAACACGATGGACAAAGTTTCGGCCTCCAATGCAAATCCGTACTTCAATCTTCAAATCAATGCACGACCCAATTCTTCAAACTCTCGGCCGTGAATAATGAAACTTCAAATCTTCAAATGAATAGGCTCCAAGTCTCGATCTAACTATGATTGGTTAGAACAAGCTTTGATACCAAACTGACGCAGCGGATAATTCAAAACGATCTTCAATCGATGTAAATAGCAATATGTGGATTGATGGATACTGAAATGCCCGAATTCGTTGATCCGAAGATGCCGAACTCTAGCTATCTCTGACTCGTTGATCCGAAGATACCGGGAAAGAGATCTACGATTCTTCGACGTTGATCTTGCGCACAAGATACCGTGAATCGGCTTCAACAAACGATGATCCGAGCGCACTCGAATGACGTAAGTGGAGATAGGAGATACACTCGACTACCAATTGAAATTGAAAGCAACAAGCTAACAAAAGAGAATTTTATTCAATATTCAACAACCTTTTACAAATGAGAGACTCGGCCTATTTATAGGCATTTTACAACTCACAAAAAAAAACAACAAAATTACAAGTATTAAGTCGGTTCCGAGTTAAGGCTTCCGACTCAACATTTACAACTTTACAAACCTTCAGCGACTTTAACAAACAGACCAAAACATTAAAGAAAAATACAAATATTTAACTCGGCAATGACTTAATCTTCCTTTTCGCGACTTAAGGTTAACTCGGCAACGATTTAATGGAAGCTATCTCGGTTCCGACTTATATAACTCGGCAACGTCTTCAACAAATCGCGACTTAAAATTGCAGTGATTTCCGTTACCTCAGCAACGACTTATGGAGCTTATCTCGGCAACGATCTCTGAGCTTATCTCGGCAACGACTTAATCAAGTGCCTGCGATTTATGGAAACTCAGAGGAAATGGAGTAAGGTCGGAGATACGATAACTCATGCGCGAGTTAGGGCAAGGTCGGAAATGGAGTAAGGTCGGCAATTGGGGAATAGGTCGGCAATTGGGGAATAGGTCGTCAATTGGAGTTAGGTCGGCAATTGGAGTGGGAGTTAGGTCGGCAATGGGAGTGGGAGTTAGGTCGGCAATGGGAGTGGGAGTTAGGTCGGCAATTGGAGTGGGAGTTAGGTCGGAAGCTATTGAATTGGAGCTTAGGTATGTTGCTTCATCACTAATTACTTAATAAAAGTAATTAAGAGATAGTTACTTAATGTGTATAATTAAGGAATAGTTAATCGATGCAAGTATTTAAGGATAATTATTTAATAAAAGTGATTAAAAGGTTGATTACTTAATGTAATTAAAAAGATGATGTCATTAAAGTAATTAAAAGATAAATTACTTAAAGATTAATTAAGATTAATTAAAGGTAAATTAAAGTAAATTAATTTAATGATAAAGATTAATTGGTAATTAATGATTAGTTGTTATGAGATGATTACTTAATGGTAAGTAATTAAAGGTTTAATTTCGCAAAATAATTAATTAAGGGGTTATTTAATTATGTAATTGGTTTAAAGGTTAATTTAATTAATATGATTAATTAAGAATAATGCAATTAATTAAGGCGACTGATTAATTAATTTATACCAAATAATTTGTAATTAATTAATTAGGATTGGATGATTAATTCATAAGCAATTGATTTAATTGGAAATTAATTGAATTAATTAGGATTAAACAATTAATTAATCCTGCTTATAAATGATTATGGAATGCTTGACCTTACTTATGAATGATTGTATTGTATGAGATGCCTTGAATTAATTATCCTATCTGACCTGTGATATTTTGTTCTGTGGATTGAACTGTGTATAATCTATTCATTTATTTGTGATACATTTGTATATGATCTGTGATCTGTAAATAAAAGGATAAGCGTTATATTTCATACTGCTTATCAATTATATTTCTGTATTCGGATCTGTGATGATTGAATGATGTTGCACTACTGTGTAAACCCTCTGGACCACACTTTTACACACACAAATATGGATTTTATGAGGAAATCGGTTAAGTCACGGATAAATTTAGATTTAATATTTTTGAAATTGAAATTTTAATTTCAATTGATTTTGGAAATGGATTTGGGTTAAATGTTAAAGCTTTTGTAAAGGAGTTTTTAAGATAAAAGTTATTTTGAATAACTTGGTAAAGTTTTCAATTTAAATAATTCAATTTGAATTTGAATAAGGAATTGAATTCCATGTTTGAGATTTATGATTTAAAAATGTTAAACAGGTTATAAATGTGTTACATGGGCTTGAACCATTTTAAAAATATGGTTTTGAGAATTTGAATTTAACCCAAGGACTTTAACCCGTATAAATGAATCAGATTTCCGAAATGAAAACTATTTGTTTTCAAATAATAGAAGCTTTCATATAAGTAATGAATTTCCAATTTGTGTCAAAAGAATTTCAAGTTTGAAAGGAAAATAGTTTTCCGAATTATGAATAAATCTTTGTGAAAGATTGTTGAACTTTGTTATAAAAGATCGAAATGGAATTGTTTTGAAAGCTATCGATTAAAGATTTAATGAGTTAATCCAATTGAAATGGAAATTGATTTGGAAAATCTATGAATGGATCTTTGTGAAACTGGGTGAACTTTGTGAATTGAATCTTTTTGTTTAAAAGGATTTAAAATGGTAATGTGTTTAAACCATTTGAAGAAAAGTTTTGGGTAATAAGTTGTGACTTAATTGAAATTCCAATATCCATATGTTTTTTAAATATTGCGCTCATTATTCGGTTTAGCCGGGAGAGGAATTTATGTCATATAACCCATTCCGAATAGTGATACGTCGTATATGGATAGCATTTGAAGACCAGTGTTGAAGACCGGGTGTTTGCGAGAACGATAGGATAACCTATCGATTGTCTCTGCACTGAGTGGCTCCGATATAGATATTTCCTAAGTGATGGGAATTCCGATCGGGATTGTGAATACCCGGATTGCAAGGGCTTCTTTGGAAGTGCCTTCGGTTCTGTTCGAACCCGGAACAGACTTGTATGGTTGTATGTCTGACACTACACTTTGAGATATAAAGCTGATTTCTTTCAAATACATTTTTGTTTGGTGGCGGAGAATTTATTCACTTAGCTTAACACCCTTCTCTGAGACGTACGAGCTCATAGGTTATGTAGTTGAAGGTTATCTGTGATATACTCCCAAATTGGTAGTGTGGCATGCTGAGTGCTGCTGTGTGTTGATGATCATTCGTTGATCATTTGTGATCAAAGCATGGCTTTGTGAAAAAGCATAGCTTTGTGGACGAGACCTCATCGGACGTCACAAATCGGAAATGGTCGAAACAGGAAAGATGCGGCAAGGTTTCAGGGGTAGCTCTCCTAGGGTATGTCCATTCCTTCTGGAAAAAGGTGGTATCATGGTATGGAGCCCAGATATTTACCTATGTGGTTGCTCCAATCTCATTTACTGTGTGATTGTTGCTTTGTGATCGAGGGCCCTCGGATAAAGGTCGCAAACGACCGGGGGTGGAATATCTCAGGTTTACTACCCGGGAAGGGGGTAACCGACCTTGTGTTGGCAGAGAGCCAGGTGGTTCTCGGGGCGTCCCTCCAGAGGCGTTCCCATGTGGCATAGGAAGTTCCTTAGCCTGACCATTTTTTGGAAAATCCAAAGAAACAATACGAGCCCAGTACGGTTTTAGTTGTATAACCTGCTATGGAATGTGGCGGTAACCTGCTATTGAACATAGTAGCTATAGTAGGCATAGTTCGGAATGTCTATGCTGGCTAAGATTAATATTGTATTTTCGAAATGGTTTTCTACACTATGCACTAATAGTAATAATATCGAATGATTTTGCGTAGTAAGCATTTTTGACTATCATAAGGAGAAATCTCCTCCAATTCTGCGTTTGCATTGTGTGTGGCGGGAGGCCTTATGGTAGTTTCATTTTCCAAAAAGCATTGCGGATTCAATGTTTAAAATTCTTTTGTTGTTTGTTTTAAAGATAAACTGTTTTTGTTACTCACACCAGTCCCATGACTGGCCCAGAGTTTATTGTTCCCTTCCTAAACTCTGGGTGCCTACAATTTTCCACACGGGAAGTCTGGAGTTCGGTTTTTCAGATATTCAGGTTTAGTAGATTATCTGGAGCTAGTTCACTTCATTGGAGTGGATGACTGCACTTGCTTATCTTTGTGCATCGTGATGGTGGTTCGAGCTTGATGTTGGAGTTGTTGGAGTCATTCTCTTTTATAGATCATTTGGAGTGATCTCTTCCATTGTTGTTATTTCCACTGTAGCATTGTATCATATCTCTGATATTGCTATGTATTATTGATATCATTGTTGTATATCATTCTGGATATTGTATTCATTGGAGTTGTATATGATATCATTGATTTCTTTATTCCGCTGTGTTGTTATACTTACTGTGTTATAAGCTCCGAGGAGCCAGATTCGGCGTTTGAATCTACGGCATTTGAGTACAAGTGAAGTACGGGTGCCGATTTTCGAAGGCCGAGTTCAGGATTCTTACAAGTGGTATCAGAGCTAAGGTTGAACTTTAGCTCAGGAGTATAACACATTAAGTAGCTCATTAGAGATAGGGTGAAGTATACCCTAGAATGAATATCCCTAAGATATCTGTCCGTATGCCTCAGTAAATTCTCTTACTATTCACTGATAGTAAGTGTGAGTGCAAGAAGAGGATGGGATAGGGGACAAGGGAATACGACTATAAATGGTCAATACCCTGTAACAACAAGGAAACAATCTTTTCTCTATTAATCTCTTTTGTTCGTCATCTTTTCTCAATTCTTCGATAGTTCCTAGTAGATCCAGGAAGAGATTTGATATATTAATATGGGACATAAACTCCAAATAAGCCAAAATTGTTGTATTGGATGAATTGGTTGCTTTGTTTGCTATGGTTGATAGGTATACTTAGTTTCTAAACTAAAAGTTTTGAAATTGTATCCATATATCTGTCTATTTTTGGGTCCGAATATGTTCTACGAATGGTTAGTTATCCCTTCGAACTAACCAATACCTCTCCATATATCGTGGATCTGGATAACCCGAGTATCTGGATGATTTTATATTTGAATACCATAATCTATGCAACGAAAGGCTAGCAATGGGAAATAATGATGCCGTATGAATTACTACCAAAATAAGAAGCAATAATTCATCCATTAATAATAAATTTCCAAATAATTTTAACAGTACTGTAGTAACATAACTTTACAAAACTGTTACCAAGAAAATAGTATGACATCATGCCATTCTGATTATGAAAACTGTACAACACAAAATTCCAGTTTGGTCTTCTAGCCCATACGTGAACATTGACATAGTATCAATTTCGTTAAGAAATCTGGAAAATTTTGCAACATTTTTCAACTTATGATGCACCATTCCATGGCATATAACTCATAATGGTTTGTCTCTCTTATAAGAGGATGCAAAATTTTAATTTTATAGTTATTGTGGCCAATATGTTGGTGAGAGTTTGACCTACACTAATTTTACAACTTATTACAAGAGAGCTGGAATCTTACTACTTTCTAAAAAAAACTTTTTCCATAAGATTTTATTCAATTTTTAGGTAGCTTTTCCCCCTCTTAACTTTTCTGCACAGACAAAATAATGATAACTTATATATAAGTACACGGTTAATGGACGAAGAAGTATGTAATTTCTTACTATTGTAGTCATATCATTGCACATAATATTTCACGCTTTCATATTATTTTTCGCATTTAAGTTGAACTCAATTCCATACTGTAGGTTTCTTTTTCATTCATGTAATAGATTTCAGTTTGTTAAATCATAATTTGGATTTTTTGATATATTTTTTTCTTTATGGTCCAAGTGTTTTGTGAACTGTTTAATAATTTTAAAGCAAATATAATAATTATAAAAGGGAGAATTATCTGATAGTGATGGGCTACTTACAACACGCATATATAATATTTTATTTCTACGTACACCTCTATGATGGAATTAGTTTCCAAAATATTTATTTTTTAATTACCTATTTGATATTTGGAACTTCAAGTACATTTTACTCCCTCTTCTACACATTTCAAACAAGAAACGATTTTAGACAATGAAGGATAATTCATATTTTGCACATGGACTGCTTACAACACACGCAATATACAGTTGCGAATATAGTAAACACCGGTGAAGATGTAGTCAATACCCAAATCACCACTTTCATCAGTATACAAATATATCATCTCTTAGCATTATATCTAAAATATTTGAACATTAGTTATTGATTGTAAAGATAAGATTGCTTTGTTCTTTACTCTACCCAACTACATGAACCTAGCTACTAGCTAGCCAGACTTAAGACTGTATTCATAGTACTAGGGAAATCATTTGAAACATAACAAATTAACATCATAAAATATTTCTCATCATTAAGGACTGTTTTTGAGATATAATGTATAGGGAAATGAGTGAACTATTACAAACAAAGTACTTTTTTTTCTCTTCTAACCTAGTATGCTTACCTAAACAAGCTAAATGTGTTTAGACATAATACACAAAGGAAAAGGAGAGAAAGCAACTAGCTCCTTTTTGCAGTCCATTAAACTCTCACTCTGGAGCTAATACATATGGTAGTAGATTTCGATAAATCCAGATTAATAGCAACTATTATTTTCTCCCCAGTTCAAGTGATCAAAATTGATGTTGTCTTAACTGTGTCCACTTAATTCTCAACTCTTATTCATTTTTGACTGTAAATTAAGAATCAAATATAAAAATAGAAATTAGTCAACTAATGTCCTTGTGTCTAGGAAAGTGAGCATGTTTCCATTTTTTAGTTGTGTTAGAAAGTGATTATAGCAAATTGTTAACTTACCCATGTTCTAACTCAAATTGTCGCAATTATGATATTTCTGTTGAAATTATGATATTAAATCACATTTACTTTAAAGAGGGCTATGTATACTTCACTATGTAAGAGACGGGAGGTCGATCGGAGCATCGAGGAGAAAGTTATGGTTACTGCAAAAGGGTAGCGGTATGTTTTGTAAAAGCAGGAAAAAATTAATGACACACTTGCATACATTGTTCACAGATGCAAAAGGAAAGTAATCGTGTGTGCTTATTATTTTTTAATATGGAAATGCATAAATTAACGGATTGCGGTTGTATGAGTTGACAACGAAATAAAAGCATACGTGGGTTATGGAATAAAATATATGCAAAAGAATATGCATATTATTTCTTTCTCAAAATGCGTTGCTTTGGGAATATTTTTTCCACCTTTTCTAATTACAGAAATGTGTAAATTACTTGCTATGTTTGCACTATTTATTACCATTGTGACTTATCTCTATTACCTTCTTACCATATTTTGGTAATTTAATCGACGGCTCTCATGAATTCGCACTAGCTATATATTGAGGGTATACTTTATTGTAAACCCATATTGGCATCCAGAAAATTACGTTAGCCTCCATTCTTCATTGAAACAAAATTTAGCGAATCAATAAAGAGGGTGGTTGGGTGGAAGCTTGTGTGTTGCTCTCTTGATTTTTTTGTGTTTTAGATCTATCTTCAATTATTATTATTTTCATCCAATATTATCCCTTTGTACTTGTGTGATATAAGATTCTAAGATTGGCTTCCGCAACAATATTATCCTTTGTTAGGTTTTGCGCAACAAAAATCCCAGCAGATTGGTATCGAACCTCAGGTCATCGCAAAGTTTAGGATAATTTTCGATTTAAATAATTATTGAGATGTCGGATATGATTTCTTTTTCAAAAATGACTATTTGGGTGGAAAAAATTGGGGTATTTTGAAGCCTAGGATGGAAGATGTTTTGTACCTCAATGATCTTCATGATCTGATTGATGGAGATGGAAAGAAGCCCTTTGATGTAGAGGAGGAAAAATGGAAGAAGATGGATAAGAAGGCGACTACGTTAATTCGTCGGTATTTTCATGATTCGGTCTTCCATCATGTGGCTAGTTGTGAATCCGCGAAAACTTTGTGGGACAAGTAGGTATCTTTGTATGAGTTGAAGAGTGCTAAAAATAAGGCTTTTCTTGTTCGAAAGTTTGTTCAACTGAGATTAGGTAGAGAGAAGTCTGTTGTAGAGCATTTGAAATTTTTTTAAGATGTAATAAATTGATTGGCAAATATGAAGGTCAAATTTGATGATAAGTTACAGGCTCTTTTATTGATGAGTTCACTTTCAGAAAGTTGGAAAACTTTGGTTGTTTCATTGAGTAATTCCAATGCTAATGGAATTATCTCACTAGAATGTTCGAAGTAGTCTTTTGAATGAGGAGCTTAAAAGAAAAGGGTCATGTATGAAATTAGTTCAAGATGAGGCTATAGTGGTAAGTGGCTCGAAGAAGAATACAAGTTGGAAAAAGAAGAACGCTAATAGTAAAGGTGTTATCACTTGTCATTATTGTAATAAGAAAGGTCACACGCACAACAAGTGTTATGCTTATAAAAGAGATCAGAAAAAGGCTGTATATGGTGATAGTAATAGTGATACACGTGCAGGCTTAGCTGAAGATACCGAAAGTGATACTTCTTGTGATGTCTTTATAAGTGAAGAGAAGCAATGAAGATGAATTCAGGAGTCAGTTTTAACATTTGTAGAGATGTGAATTGTTTCTCTTCTTATGAGAAGAGTGTCGGCATGATTAGGACAACCATCAGAGAAGAGCTATCGATTTGTGGTATTAGATCTGTCTGGTTTCGTATGCATGATGGTGCGATTAGAGAAGTCTCTAGAGTGGGACATGTACCCACTTATTCACATAATCTCATTTCTCTTAGTTAGTTGGACCACCGTGGTTGCACTTATGAGAGTCAAAGTGGAGTTTTGAGGGTGAAGAAGGGTGGTCATATTATGATGAGAGGGGTATTAAATGATGGAAACCTTTATAGTTTGGTTGGTCATGTAGTCGACTATGGGAAGCGAGTGAATGTTGGAGAGCCTAGTCCATAGTCAAGTGGAGAGGTTAATGTGTTTACTACTTATGATGATCATGTTGAGTATCATACTTCAAATAGAGGTCCTTATGTGGATGATGCTCGAGGGATCGCTAGTGATCATGTAATGAGCTCAGATCGAGTGGTAGATGGGTGTCGAGTAGGAAAATCCACAAAGACAATATGGAGGTCTTTGTGGTATTACAAACGTATTTGTGACCAATTGGTGTGGTGCACCTCATGTCGAAAGATGCATTACTTATAGGCGATGGTATATGTTTGTAATTTGGTATGATTGAGATATATGGAGTTGTGATAGATCTAAAGATGACATAATTAATATGTTGGAGTATTAATGTGACTTTATATCAAGGTGGAGTGTTGAAATTATGATATTAAATCACATTTACTTTGAAGAGGGCTACGTGTACTTCACTATGGAAGAGACAGGAGGTCGATCAGAGCATCGAGGAGGAAGGTATGGTTACCGCAAAGGGGTAGCGGTATGTTGTGTAAAAGCAAGAAAAAATTAATGACACACTTGCATGCATTGTTCACAAATGTAAAAGGAAAGTAATCGTGTTTGCTCATTATTTTTTAATATGGAAATGCATAAATTAATGGATTGCGCTTGCATGAGATGACAAGAAAATAAAAGCATACGCGGGTTATGGAATAAAATATATACAAAAGGATATGCATATTATTTCTTTCCTAGAAAATGCGTTGCTTTGAGAATATTTTTTTCCATCTTTGCTAATACATGAATGTGTAAATTACTCGCTATGTTTGCACTATTTGTTACAATTGTGACTTGCTTTCATTATCTTTTTACCATATTTTGGTAATTTAATCGACGACTCTCATGAATTTGCACTGGCTATATACTGAGGGTAAACTTCCACTACTAGAAAAGACAATTATTCCGACAGCATCAAGCGACGGCTTCCGATGGCCAATTTTCGACGGGCCGTCGGCGGCCGTCGGAAGCCGTCGGAAAATCGTGAATTACAGGGCTCAGCCGAGCCTTCTTCTTCCTCATTTCCATACGAAATTTTTTAACCCAAAATTCCCAAATCTCTTCCCCAAGCTTCCAATCATCAATTTCGAGCTTTCGGATCCTTCCCGGCTGCGTAATCAATGTCTATTGCTCTCTAGCTCAAGTATAATCTCTTATTTTCGCCAAAAATCTAATTTTTACCCTAAATCCAGATTTGCTTAAGTTGTTAAATTAGGGCTAATTGGTGATTGAAATTGTTTCCAATAGTGTTATAATAGTTTCTAGCATTCCATGGTATTCCTATTTCATCTTTTATCGTGAAATTGTGAAAAACATGTATAATTTGTGGTTGTTCGTGTATATGTAAATCGTTGTGTATGCCTTGATTCTACGATTGTATATATGTGTAACGCTGCTATCATTGTATTGTGTTAGTTGGAATAAGATAAAATGAATGCACGAGTTAGGAATATTATATTGTGCACGTATTGACTTATGCAACCAAAAAAATGTGTCGAACGAGCCTTAAGTTGATGTAATACGTCGAATAAATGTGTTAAATTAAAATATATTTTTGTAAATGTGAACAGTTAGTAAAACAGTATTTTTTCGTAAAATGCGCACATCTAATTGACAAATGTCCCTTAGAGAGTTTTTGGCCCCGTCCGACGAATGTTGTACATGATCGTTGTATAAATAGTCATTTTTTTTGAAAAACGACCATTTATATTCATCTGGTACAATGTTTGTTGGATTTGTCCCTGTATTGGACAAGTTATGAACACAGTAAGCATTTACATTTTGTATACTACTTCGTCTCAAACGGTTCATAAAATTTCGGCCTAACTTTTCTTTTTGTTTCCTACGTACACGCATTGTGTACAATGTAGAGAACAAAAGGGAAATGCTGCCGAAATTTTGTTGAATCGTTTGAGACGAAGTAATATACGAAATGTAAATACTTACTGTGTTTGTAATGGGAAGTAGGATGCTTGACAATGGAAAAAAAAATACTTTTGTACAATTTTTTGTATCGATACGTTAAAAAATAAAATGTGCCATATTTGAAAATATTTTTAAATTTGTGAAGTAGTTCTTTAAATTCAAATATTATACGACCATGAAAATAATCTTTTTCGAATTTGTATTCTTGAAAATAAATATTAAAATTTGAACTTCTCATTTTCTCAAATAGGAAAAAAGGTTGATTATTTTGTTGATCGGAGGAGATGGATGTACCAAAGAAAAGGACTGAGGGAAAGAAGATTTTTATAATGGTATAAACGTATTTGTTGAATTCGCTTTAAGTAATAACGGAAACGATCCCGAAATTCGTTGTCCGTGTAGTAGGTGTAGACATTTGAAGTATTTGTTATCAGATATTGTGAAAGTTCATTTGTGCCAAAACGGTTTCGTACCCGAGTATTATGTTTGGGATCGGCATGGAGAAGTTGTAGCAAATACTTCTGTAGAGTCTGAAAGTGTCGTTAACGAAATAGTTACGATGACCCGTATAGAAAATACGGTCGAAGATGCAACACGATCAATGTTTCCTATGGTTGAAGTTGACGACGACGATGTAAATGTTGAAGAACCAAATATTGAAGCAAAAAAAATTATGATTTACTAGATGCTGCTAAGAAACCTATTTGGGATGGTTGTAAAAGCGGCACTCAGCTGTCAGTAGTCGCAGAATACATTGCGATGAAGTCAAAATACAACATCATTGAAGCTGGGTTTACGGCTGTTGTTCAAGCTGCAAAAAGTCATATGCCGCCCGATAATCTAATGTGTGAAAATCACTATGAAGTTAAAAAACTTATGTCGGCTTTTGGTTTACCTTATCAGAAAATAGATACATGTTTAAAAGGCTGCATGTTGTTTTGGAAAGAAGACGCAAACCTTAGAAATTGTAAAATTTGTAATCAGGAGAGATACAAACCAAGAAAAAAAGAAGGGGAAGGAAGTTCCGTACAAGCGTATGCATTACTTACCCATAACTACAAGGCTTCAAAGATTATATGCATCTTCTGTAACTGCATCTAATATGAGATGGCATAGTGTGAGAACGGAGGAAGAGGGTACGTTGACACATCCGGCCGATGGAGAAGCATGGAAGCATTTCGATAAAACGTATCCAAATTTTGCAGCGGAGAGTCGAAATGTTAGATTAGGATTATGTACGGACGGTTTTTCTCCATTTTCTCAATTTGGTTCTAAATATTCATCCTGGCCCATTATCATCACACCGTATAATTTACCTCCATGGATGTGTATGAAAACACAATATATGTTTCTTACTGTTGTCGTTTCTGGCCCCGACGATCCGACACAAGGAATCGATGTATATTTACAACCGTTGATTGAGGAGTTAAAAATATTGTGGAACGAAGGAGTAGAAACATACGATGTGTCCAAGAAGAATTTTTTTTGCATGTTTGCTTCTTTGTTGTGGACTATAAGTGATTTTCCTGCCTATGCAATGCTTTCAGGATGGAGTACTGCCGGTCGTCTAGCATGTCCATATTGCATGGATGAAACACGAGCGTTTTCTTTACCTCATGGTAAGAAAATTTCATGGTTTGACTGTCATCGATATTTTCTCCATGTAAATCATCCCTTCAGAGGAGACAAGAAAAACTTTTTAGCTAATAGAGTAGAAACCAGACAACCACCGACGATATGGTCAAGCGAAGACATATATGAACTTGTTAGGGACTATCCAAAGATATATGAAACTGTGGAGCAAACAGAAATTGAAGGCAAATCAGTTGTTCATAACTGGTGCAAACAAACTATTTTTTGGGAGTTGTCGTATTGGAAACATCTTTTGCTTCGTCATAATATAGATGTGATGCACAATGAGAAAAATGTATTTAATAATGTTTTTAACACTATTTTGAATGTGAAAGGAAAGACGAAGGATGATTTGAAATCAAGACGTGATATAGAAGAATTATGCAAACGTCCTGAGCTTCATATGAAACCAAATGACAGTAAAAAACCCAAAGTATGTTACAAATTAGATAATAATCAAGTTAAAGCTGTGTTAAAATGGGTGGAAGGGTTCAGATTTCCTGATGGGATATCATCAAATCTTCGTAGATGTGTTGACTTTAAAAATGGTAGATTGAGCAGAATGAAAAGTCACGACTGTCACATAATGATGGAAAATTTATTTCCTGTTATGTTCAAAGAACTACTGCCGTTAAAAGTTTGGAAGGTAGTAACGGAGCTTAGTATGTTTTACAAAGAGCTTTGTTCGACTGCTTTAAAAGTGCAACGTTTACGTAAACTTGAAGTGGAACCTATATTGCTTTGCAAATTAGAGAAAATATTTCCGCCAGGTTTTTTTAATGTAATGGAACATTTACCTGTTCATCTCCCATCTGAAGCACGACTTCGAGGTCCTGTCCAATATGGATGGATGTATCCATTTGAAAGGTATGTAATATGTTATCACGTAATTTAATTGCATTTGAAAGATGAAGTTAATATAAATTAATTTTGCATAGATATTTGAATCATCTGAAGAAAAAAGTGAGGCAAAAAGCACGAGTTGAAGGTTCGATATGTAAATCTTACATCGAAGAAGAAGCTTCGTTCTTTTTCTCTCACTATTTCAGTGACCATGTGAATATTTCATTTGAAAGTGTTCCTCGTAATGACGAAGGCGACGAACAAGAGTCCTCTCAAGCAATGTTATCTATTTTTAGACAACATGGTTGGCCTTCTGGAAAATGTGTAGAAATATGGCTAGACGATAGAGATCTTCATGTAGCACACACTTATATTCTTCTAAATTGTGCCGAGGTTGCACCGTTTGTTAGGTAATCTGAAATAATAATTTATGTTTTATTCTTTTCTATAATGCATGCGCGTGTATAACCTAATATAATAATTTATTTATATATACAGTGTTTATGAACGTGAACATCCGAACGGAGATCTCAGTAAAGAATTTTCCGGTTGGTTTCAAATTACGTTTATGAGCCAAGAAATTATGTTGTTGACGAAGGGTTGAAACATCTTACGATGGGACCAAAAAGAGTGGTCAAGACATATCCAATATATTTCGTCAATGGATATAAATTTAACACCAAAGAATACGGTGCTGAAAAATTAACAAATAATACTGGCCTATTTGTTAAAGGTAGTGACGATCCAGAAAATCACTTAAATGATTTTTATGGCGTTCTAACACAAATTTTGCAACTGACATATTTCTCACGACCCACGGAGGAGGTGTTTCTATTTAGATGCAATTGGTTTAGCAATGTTCCAGGTTCTGGAATTAATGTGCACAAGGATTATAATCTTATCGAAATAAAGTATACATCGCACTATCACAAGTATGATCCTTTTCTACTAGCCAAACAAGCATTGCAAGTTTATTACGCTCCTTATCCGTCTCTAAAAAGAGATAAATCAGATTGGTCTGCAGTTTTTAAAACAAAGGCCAGACACATTCGATGGGAAGAATATTCCGGACGAACAAGCTTATCAGGCAGATCTTGAGCAAAATAACGAAATAATAATTACAGATGATTATACAGATTTTGGTCCTTTGATCGATGAATCAAATGTTTTGGTAGAAGTGTTTGACAGTGCAGAGGAAAATATCATGGAAAAATGAGAGCGAATCTGAAAAAGAAGACGATGATGACTGATATAAATCTGAATCTGATTTTTTTGCAATCAATGTAACTATGTTGAATTCTTGATGTATTATGAAATTGATGTGACTATGAAACCAAATCTGTTTACCATTGTTTACATGTTTTATGTCATTTCCACTTGTCATTTATTTAGCAATTTTTATTAAAATTGCAATGAAATCTGCTTATCGTCGGAACAGTAGACCCATTATGAATCAGGTACAACACACTTCCATTTCTATTTCCATTTCAGTCATTAATTAAGCAATTTATACCGTTGATGTCATTTACATATGAAATATATTTCATTATAATGTTATTATTCTTTTATATAATGATGTGTATATATGTCACAGGTTTATCATAATGTCATATAGAGGTAGGAGCTCTTCCCGATCATCAGGAGGCGATTGCAGTGGCCCATCGCAAGATTCACAGCGACCAGTAGTTTTGTTAGTCCCTAGAGCAGAGAGGTAAGAATTAAATTGTATTCAGCATCTTATTTTTTTATGATATACGTACGTACTTATCTGTATCGTATTTAAAAACAGGGGGTTCGACCTACTTCCCTAGAAGGTTGTGCTGGATGTCTCTAGAGCTTCTTATCGCAGTCGGATGAGTACTTGCTGGCCGAAGTGGGATAACATCCCTCTCCACATCATAGAGTGTATATGGCAAGATGTCCTAGTATGTATATTTTTCTATTTTCCATTTTTAATTCGTTTTTGTCATTTTTCTATTGTTTATCGTTTACATTGTAATCTTTTTTTTTGCTTTTTATCGTGAAACACAGGCTGAGATAGACATCTAGACAGACGATATGCTGCTGGCACGAGGATACTGGATGAAGAAGATGCGCAAGAACTATATGGACTCGATATCTGAAATTAAGAAATCTGGTAAGAAACCACGGTGGATGGGGGAGAGCGTATAATAAGCATGGTTAGGATACTGGAAAACTGACGAGGCGAAGGCAAGTATACTAATTTTTTTTGAATTATTAATTTGACGTGATCGAAAAATAATGTATCAAATTTTGAATGTACAGGCAGAGTCGGATAGAAACTCTGCAAACAAAAATAAAAATCCCGTCACTCATCGCGGAGGGTCGAAGTCATTTCAGCAGTATCGGCAGGAGTTGGTAAATTTACTGAATGAAAATTGTAAATAGTTTATGCTACATAATTTTAAATGTATAATAATTGTATGTAAAAATCAACTTCAGGAAGCTGAGGCGCATGGTCCCGTGGGCTATATGGACGTGTTCACTCGTACGCATGCTATCGGGCATGTAAATCCGAACAGGACTGTTTCGTATTCATGACACGACGATAAATCCAACAGGAGCCATGTAAGCATATTTTATTTTATGCAGTATTATTAATTGTTCTGCTTGTTAAACTATAATAAAATAAGATATGATGTTATTAATTTGTTAATGCAGGAAAAGTTTATGGAGCAGCGCCAGAAACTCCTTGCTGATACGGATCGAGATCAGCTGACGACTGATGAGGAGGATGCTATTTTTGAGTCCGTTATGGATCCATCAGAGCATGGTAGACGATACGGATTTGGCAATGTGATAAATAATTTATTTTACTGCTAATTTGATATTTAAGTAATAATTAATTAAATCGTAAGGATTTATACAAGCATCTTGTACTCAAAACCCTATGCCTCTCCCAATAAATGTTTAATTTACTAGTTTTAAGTCATTTGACTTTCATTAGGACAGTTATTCCCGTAATGTCACTATGGCCCATCAATAGACCATATGATTGTGTGTTTAGAATTACAGTTAAAATTCGCAGTTTATATAGTAGAAGCATTTATAAAACACGACATTGAATATTAATACATAAGCTAAATTAGATTTAATAAGTTGCAATAATGGATTTATAAATAAATAAACTTGTATAATATCATAAACATAAGCATATAATGTCAGAAGTCATATTATTCAAGCTAAAGTAAATTTAAATAGGATTTATTTGTTTGATCTAAATTTAAATCTAAAAGCTAATTAAATAATTCAATTCTATGTTGGAATATATAATTTTATCTTAAAATACTTTAAATATGCTATTTGGACCTTTTCAAAATAATAAACTTGAATTTTATTCATTTTTCCATTATTTAAAAATATTTGAACCTTGAAAAATCCTCCATATTGAATTTGAATTCAAACCAACCAAATGACTTTATTACACCAGTAAAGCACAAGAAGGTAGAAGATATGAACGTTATGTTACTTACTAGCTTACTGTTAATTTATACATGAACTCAAAAATCTTAAAAATGAATACCAAATATTTTGGTTATGCAAAATAAGTAAGCAAATCAATATGATTTCAGAAGCCTACTACAAATTCATACATGGGTGACAATACTCGGTAAATGAAAACATAGGGTTTATAGAAAATTCAAACGGTTTATAATTAGTAATTTTGAAAACAAAATTGAAACCTTTTTGTTTATATTTTTCCATAAATTATTTAAATACTTAAGTTTCTTATATTTTTCTAGATATCCAATACATTGTCAGCCTCATTCAGTCTACACTTACATAAACATGCATAAACTAAATTAAATAACATTATCACACAGCTAATCATTCACATACCTGCACATACACTTACAGAGATCACACAGCTAAATTAAATATTTATTGCAGGCCAACAGTCAGAGACGTGGTCGGCAGACTAGAGCTCAGATCGATCTAACAGAGATCGAAGATTTGCGGGCTAGAGTGGCCCAGCTGGAGGAGCAGAACCGCCGACAGGCCATACAGACCACACAGTTGCTAGACCAGCATATCGCCGAGTATATGCAGTAGTATGGTGGCTGCTTCCCTTCCTCTGCTGGCTCTGGATCTGGAGGAGAGTGATTGATTGCTTGCTTTTTCAGGTATGTTTTTTTTAGTTTTGTATGATTTGATAGACGGTGGAGGTAGTTGTTGATTTTTGTATGATTATGTTTGATACACTTGGTTATGTGGTTGTATGATGATGTGGATGTTGATGATTTTGTGTTGTGTTATGTATGTATGACATGGTAGAACACTTGTTGTTGGAGTTGTTGTGAATGTTGGAATGGTTATGTATATTATGTATTTTATTTTGATGTAATTTGATGTATTTGTGTGTTTGATGAATTTTGTGTAGTTTGGGTTTTGATATTTGGTTGGAATATTGTATACTGGATTCTGCAGTATTGGTGTAATAGTGTTTGGATGGGAAATGTGGATGGAAGGCTATATTGCAGCAGGAATAAAAAAAAAATACAATAGATTTTCGACGGCTTTCAGGTAATAATTTTCCTACGGCTTCCGCCAGCCTATAGGCCATTTTTTTCAACGGTTTTCGACGGCTTCCGACAAGTGTCGGAATCCGTCGGAAGCCGTTGGAGGTCGTCGGAAAAATGTTCGGCGCCCTGTGTCGGAAGCTGTCGGAAATACTGCGCCCCGACGCCTTATTTTCCGACGGTTTTTTCCAACGGTTTCCGACGGCCGCCGACGGTTTTCAGCCGTCGAAAAATGCCTTTTCCTTTGTAGTGTTCATTGTAATCCATAGTAGCATCCAGAAAATTAAATTAGCCTCTCATTGTTTCTCCTCCAACAAATTTAGCCATAGAGATAAAGATTTTCTTTTTCAATTTAGTTATTGGTTCAATTTATATTTGGTTTGCTTTTATTTTGTTCGATTAATTGTAAACAAATTTTGATGACTCAATAAAGAGAATGATTGGATGGAATCTCTTGTGTATTGATTTTTGATTTTATGTCAGATTTATTTTCTATCCAAATTTATTTTTTTGTGACTTGGATGATAAAAGATTTATTGGGAAAAAGCTTCTGCAAAGTTTTCACTACAGTTGCTACATATATATAGTTGAAAATGATTTTTTAAACGTGAGTTTTTGTAAATAATGTTTTGTTGCACAAATACAGGCTCCATATTTTGTGTTGATTTTTTAAAAGGATTAAAATTCTTTTTTTTACAGAGAGTACAAGAGCAAAAATTCGTCAATAATAAGTGATGAAATTCAATATTGAACAGAGGGAGGGAAGGGGGTGTGGGTTGGGGGTTTGGGTGGGGAGGGGGAAGGGGGATGGTGTTGTAGATGTTATTGCTATTTCGTAAACTATTCTACATTCGAAAACTGTATCTATCCTTACTGAATGATTTATCCGCAAAAGTAGGTGAGAGTTTCCTATAATGGTTGATAAAGCTCTCATGTTTGCTATAAATTCTTAAATATAGAATATTTTCAAGATTTACGATTGTTTACTTCAAGTGAAATAGGTTGCTGGCGCAAAGGGTACCTACTTATTGACATATATCATGAATGTTTTTTATCCATCTGTTAAAGCTTGGTTTCCAATTATCAATGAACAAGCAAATTGAATCATTAAACTTGGCAGAGTAAAGAATTAGATGCTAGATGCTAGCATGTCCGTAATTATCCCTACTTAATTGAAAGCACATATTGTCAGGACGTAGACGAGCTGCTTAGCATATCAAACATGGTCAGTTTCCTACGCTTGAGCATTTTATATTAATCACCCTTTAGCTTCCAGTTTATACGGAGGAAAACTTACTTTCCACACGATCGGCTTTACTATATCTTTCTCAGGAGTTTACCGGCCCGCCAAGTTCTTCTGGGTTTTCAGAAGAAAAAAAAATATTATTCTCTGAAACGAGGAAGCAAATGTTCTAAATGGTTTTGGTAAAGTTGTGTGGATTGATCCAGATTTTTAGTCTCATCCAAGTAACTATGAAGTTAATAACATTGGCGAGTTTTTGGCATCTAGAAGATAACAAAAAAAAGTACACTGAATCAACTACTATCCTTTTTGATGTACTAAGCTAATTATCTTCTTACTTTCATTTACAAAACTTTGTTATATCCACTTAAATAATTATCTGTTTACAACAGCTAGAAATGTTTATCTTTCATCTGCACTCTACGTTTCCAGCCAAGTAGATTACATTAAATATTGACAATGCTGCTGCTGTGACATCTCAGACCTGATCGACTTATGCATAATCAAAGGGAAATAATTTGATCAATACGTATCATACTATACACGAAAACTACAATACATTATATTAAGCAAAGTATATGATCTTATATATATACATCTTCTTTCAATAGAATGATGACAACCAAAATATTAATATATAGAAAATAATTTCTTGAATGGTTCCGATTGCATTCTGGAAGTGAGATAGAAGAGGCATAGCGATCAAAGTGTGTATTGAACTCCTTCTACACAAAAATGCAAAATAAATTACAAATAATCATCAAACATTGATGAATAAATGAAAATTTAGATGCACAACTGTAGGCATTTCTTAATAGATGAGTAATAGGTCCGACAGTCCAATCACATGCAACTTTCAAGCAAATCTGAAACTCCTTAATGCAAATAAAAAACTCCCAACTATTAACTGAAAAATTTCCAGCACTTCCACTTCCAACGTTCATTCATTTCTAGTAACATGTACTTCTGATGCAAAAGAGGTGACAAGATATCTCAACCAGCAACACTAAAAAGAATGAAGAGAAAAGAAGCAAAAAGGAAGCCTGAGCAAGCACTTACAAACAATTCATGTTTCTCTCATTTATGTATGGTTATTTTATTTTAGAAGTTTGAACATGTGTCTGTATGCTTTATTTTGAAATATATATTAGACCTCTTGATGTAAATGTGTTCTACTCTACTTTATCTTCCAAAGTGGACAGCTATTTTTGACAGTTATAACAAAGCAGTCACCTTCAATGTCACCATGCGAAATATAATTAAATATATTTACACAAATATCTTCATACCATATAATTTATGTCATAACAAAAATATTCGAAGATGACAAAGGTGTAACACTGTAACCTCATTAGATATTCGAGTGCGAAGCACGGGTTCCATCATAGTAATTATAATTTATCAACTACAAATGATAGGTTAAAATACAACAGTACATAAAAATATAATCGAAATACAACAATACATAGAACTTTAACTGAAATACAATAGTAAAACAATACATAGATCAACTCGTGTTGCAGCAATTAAAGCGTTTCAAATTTCATAACGTGTTGCAACAATCTGTTGTGTATTTGATGAACTTGCACCACTATGGTTGAGTTGCCCATTTTCAACATAACTTCATGAAACTTCTTCATTAATTATTTCTTTAAAGTCAAGATCTGTATCGTTGAATTTTCTAATAAAAATATGGATAGCACTACTTGCAATTACAAACTGTGCTTATTTGATGAAACTATATGTCGGCATATCTCATAACATGTTGAATTTTTGTTTTCAAATACCAAATGTTCATTCCACAGCCAAGCTTGGACTATAATGATAACAACTGAAAATTTCAGTACACAATTTTAGAATATTCCGATTTTATTGAAAGTCTAGAACGCGGTAGCGTTCATTACGATAAGATGGTAAATAACCATTTCTAAGCTTGTATTCAGAATCTATAAGATAATACTTATCGAGTGGTGGATATGAAAATGTTTCAACTTCTTCAATAACATGATTTAACAATCTACTATCATGGGCAGAGCCTTCCCAACCAAACATTACGAAACTAAATGTTAAACCAAAATTAACAACAACAAGAATATTTTGTGTTGGAAACTTCTTTCTACCTATAAATATCGGTAATTATTCTATACTAACCCTCGCAGGAATATGTGTTTTGTCTATAGCTCCGATAGCATTTAAAAAAAAAGGATAGTAGCATGTATCATGCCTAATTTCATCAGAAATCTCATTGAAATCTACTTGTTTAATATTATCTTTGGCCAAAAGTAAGACACTGCGCAAAACCTTAGAAATACATAAACTAATGGTGTCAATGGATCGATCAAAATTTTCACCTACCAACCTTTGTGATGCTCCATGACTTATCGTGTATTCCAATAATTTCAAGAACATCAAATTTTTGAGTTGAAATTAAGT
This sequence comes from Allium fistulosum, assembly GCA_030737815.1. Lineage (NCBI taxonomy): Eukaryota > Viridiplantae > Streptophyta > Magnoliopsida > Asparagales > Amaryllidaceae > Allium > Allium fistulosum. The sequence goes on along the minus strand of CM060904.1, from coordinate 868,571,928 downwards.
CATGCATATTAACTACAATGTCACAAAGGCATCTTAAAGTACCACTTTTCACTCAGAAAAGATATTGACTTTTGTTTTCATGACCATTAAGAACATCATCAACACACATTCGATAAGTGTAAGAAGAAGTATGATGTGGAGTAGGCATTAACTGAGTATGTACCATCATTCCAACAATAGAAGTGAGATCCTAATCATACTCATCCGAGTCATCGAAAAAAGATCTATCGCCGCTATTAGTTAAATTATACGAGTTTTCCGAATCATTTTCTAAATTATCGTATGCAAAAATGTATATGGACATTACTGGAAATAATGTAAGGAAGATGAATGAGAATGTTTTCAAACGAGTATGAGATGTTGGAGTTTATATAAAGGATTTCTTTGATGTAAATTTTACGTTTGACTTAATATATATACGTCGGACGTAAAATTTACGTCCGGAAAATCCTCTCCATTTTGAAGCGGCCAACCTCTCATAGGGGAACCATCAACGTAATATTTACTTCTAACATATTTGCAAACGTTATCTGTTCCCAAGCTCTTGTCCATGAACACACCTGTAGAGGGACTATGGGGTGGCAGTGGTTTTCTATTGAAGTAAGGAATGTGTGGATGGAGGGAAATGAATTAGTGAGCAGTTTATTGTTTTAGGCAGTGGATAAACGAAGGGTGATACACACACCTCAACAACTTCTCTAACCCATTTATCATCTCACACATTCAATTACTCTATTCACCCACTCACATCTACCTTTTCATAACGAGACGATCGCCTTTTACCTTCGGTACCCAATATACTTACATAATGTGCTATGGAGGTATCCGACTGACGAAGAATGGTAACCAAGGATGTAAAGTAGAGAAAATCCAAACATAGAACCTGTAAAACATCTCACAGCGCACAAACAAAATATAACATAATAACATAGATGTAAAACAGTCGAGAGAGTTATATAATCAAATAAACCATAAATAAGAACATCAGAGTCCATCTAGTTCGCAACTATATAAAAACTAAAATAAAGAGTTCATACATCCTTAGTCTCCAAAATAAACTCTATAACCGTCCTTCAAAATACAAGTGTTGACATAGCTCTACAGTACTGCACAACGGATTATAAGCGATAGTACGCTCCAAAGTACATATATAGGAAGCCTCCTGCTCGTACTCTGTATGGCTCCATGCGCTTTCCAGACATGTTATCCCTAATTTACTCATTTAAGAGTATCCGAGATAATAAGAAGCAAAGCATGAAACTTTGAGGAAGACAACAGTCTAGTGTGAGCGATACATCATCTCAAAATACAATAAAAATCGTATATAGTAACTAGGGGCATAATGTAACGCCCCACCTTTATGCCCATAGTATCCAAGAATATTACAAGTAATATTGTCGAGTAATCACTACGCCATAGATTGCATACTGCAACACCAAAGAAGTGATGCAGGAAGTGCCAAAAAATATTGCTATAGGCTAAAAAAGGGCAAAGGCAACACTTTCTCGGTGATGCATTTTGCCGCGTTGCCGCAGACCTCAAAGGCAACATTTTGACTATCTAAGGCAACATAAGAAATATTGTTGCAATAGAACCCTATTTGGGTCTATGGCAACATCCATAGGTGTCTGTACCAACATTCCAAAATGTTGCTATAGATATTAACTTTCTGAATTTGTGGGGCCCACAATGTAGAGCATATTTGATTTTTTAATAGAAATAAATATTTATTTAATAAAATGCTATTGCATAGAATTTGATATTCAAACAGTAATTTATTTAAATAAATATTTTATTTCAACATTTAAAATAGTACAAATTCCTGACTCCACTATTTTACAATTCAATGATAAATAACACTGATATTCACATATACAGATATTCCTCACTACATTACTCAGTTCACTCATTACATATACAGTTTCAATTTATATAGACACCGACACTGACAAATATATGACGAGCCGAGCCGAAGGCGAGCCGAGAAGCGGGTCCGGGCGCAGCGCCGGCGGGGGTCCGGGGCACCGTAGTCCCGGCGGGGATCGAGCTTTCTTTGAAATGACGTAAAATGATGCACAAATGAAGACTGAGCTTAATTCCTATCCTCCATCTCCTCGCCTAAATCTTCTTGAATCCCCTACGGCCAAACACCAAAACTCTACTGCAAACTGTTTTCAATTTCCAATCACCACATTAGCTTCTCTCCGTAACCAATACACAGCAGCACTCTACCATTGTCAAACTCCAAACTCCGTCTACATCTCTCTGCCAACATTCAGGCATCACACTGCCAACTGAAACTCCTCTGCATCACCAACTTCCACCATCACTTCCATAACTTACCAAACCAACCAACCAACCTTCAACCAATACAACTACATCCAGATTCAATGGTGAACCAACCAACCAACCAACCAACCTTCTCTCACTCCCTGCAAATACTGCACTTCAGACCTACATTTCAAACGCACTCTATCACTTCCTTGTATGTTTCTTCCATATCGATAGCTTTGCACATTTCTTCTGACATATGCATCACTGAATATCTTCGCACTTCCTTGTACGTTTCCAGACCTATGCATTTATGACCTACACCACTGAATAGTTCCTGCCTGTTCATTCAGAGCTTGCATCCATTACCGTTTCCTTTTGGTCGCTGGACTCAAAGCTTGCATCAATGAAACTTGGTCCTTCCAGTCTTGCCAACACACAAGCTCGACTGTCTATGAATCTGCCTGTGTAGCTCACACAATCCTTTCACTCAACAATTGTTCAACTAGCAGTGAATAAATCGATTCGTGTCTTTGCAAATAATTCCTCAGCTCACATAGCCGCAAGCTGCAACAACAGCCAGATTCTGAAACATTAACAAGTTCCAAAGGAGCATTAGCACAAACATATGGGGGGCGTACTATCTTATTGAAATTACCAGTACCAAGTGAAGCAACCGCAATCATAGGGGAAAGTACGAAGAGATTAGCCTGGGATCTGCTCTGAACTTGCGATGGAAAGTACGAAGTGAACCAAAATCTCGAGGGCAACAGTTCGGGTTTTGGGAGAAATTAAGGCACTAGAAGGGTTTTCAGGTGAAGTAGTCTAAAGGAGAAAGGTAGAGGGGTTGGTGGCGAGCAAGTCTTCTGTTGGAGGTGAGAGCTGATGGCGACGACAGCGGTGGCAAAAGGGGTTTGAACGGAAAACTTTGTTTGGCTTCGGGTTTTGGTGTCGTGACGGGGCTCTGGTTGGAGCTAGATGGTCGCGATGGGTCAGGGGGTAGCTGGGGGTGAGGGTGACAATTTGGTGGCGGAGGCGAATGAGGAAGCAGAAGAAGAGGAGGGTGATAATTTGGTGGCGGAGGCGAATGGGAGGAGGCGAATTGGAATGAAAACCAAAAGGGGATCTACTCTGAACTAGGCGGGAAAACGAAAATTTGGGGCAAATTGCAGTGGTGATCCATTTTAACAACCAGATTAAATGTAGACCGTTGGATCGTATTCACGCGGATTGCTAATTTTATTAATTTTTAATTTGAATACATCTATAGCTACTGCAACATCTTGTTGATACCTATGCTAACACCTTGAAGCGAGTGTTGTAATAGACAAAAATCAGCATACCTATCGGTACATTATAGCTAGCAACACCATGTAATTTCGTTGCAGTAGGCCATCTATGGCGTAGTGAATATAGAGAATAAGGCTAGTTAGGAACGACCAACCGAAATATTGCTTTGGGCAATGTCAATACGTTGAATTGTGTGATTATATTTTTTTCTTTTCCTTATAAGAAGGGTTTGACGTATATAGTCCAGGTGCAAAACATTAATACAGTGACTTAATATAATTCAGAACAATATATCACATAATAGTACAACACAGGACCAAACATCGCAATGGAAATATAATACATCAAATATCTCTCCAAAGTGTAAGCTACAAAAGGGAAAAGCTAGACTTACATATACATCCATTTACATAAATAGACTATGACAGGTTAAAAGAATATACATGACGACTAATGTCAATACAACAACCAAATATACCACAAGTACAAAATAAGACTAGCATCTCTAAAGGAAACTCTATCAAATATATAATACTGCATATATCTACTCTAGCTAGCCCACATCCAAAGTCACCGAGTCCATGTAGTTGTCAAGTCTCTGTCTAACCCGAGTATTATAAAAATAATAAACGGGTCAGTCTATCTTTAAATATCCAAAAGGTGAGATCATAATAATAAGCATGCATAACCATGAAAGATATAGAAATCTGTATAGTGTGTTACACTAAACATCATAAGGTCTCACTATGAGCTCATTCATTACCAAACTTGCATAAAACACAAGGCATAATAATAACTACATAATATGCCACATGCAAATAAAAGACATCAATACCAAATCACCATGTCACCAAATCCTCTCACGTCCAGCAATCATCTCAAATGTGGTGATAAGGAAACTAACTTCGAAACCGTAAGAACGCAAAAGTCTGCATAAAAGCAAGTCAAACTCTAGAAAATATAAGGCTGCTTGAAAGCAAGTCAAAACCCAAAAGACTAGCATAAAAGCAAGTCACAATTCTTAAAATTATAAAGACAAGCATATCGCAAGTCATAGCAAAAGCAAGCACTTCGCAAGCTATAGTGATAGACATGCACTTCGCGCGCTAACACCAAAGACAAGAAAATCTCATGAAATATTTAGTGAAACACAAATCTAATAGAATCCAGAAATCAACAATAGAAATCTAGAAATCACAAGGGGAAAGACACATGTTATCCGGGTTTTTGACCCAACAGAATTTAAAGGAAGTCAGAGCAGCTACGTCGAGTTAGAGCAACTCAAGAGCCAACCAAAGGGACTAGAAGTATCAAACAAGAAAGGTTAGAGAAAAAGAAGGCAAAAATATGCTAAGGTGATGGATCGCCAGCAATCCATCTCCAATGGGTCGCTAGCAATCCATAAGTATCGCTCGTATATCCTACAGTCCTCTTACACCATGATCCAATAGATATTGTAGAATGATTGCTAAGTTTGATGGAATTCCAAGCTAGCTAGATCGAGAAGTGAGCATTCGTCTGATTCAATAAGCAGTTCAATGCAACCAGTGTATGAATCATCATCAAAACAAGGCGACTAGCTACAAAATTACATGGAGACCACCTATATAAGACAAGAAGTGCAACCCAAAAGAAGGGGTCAAAAAATCCCTAAGTATATGGATCGCCAGCGATCCATACCCTATGGATTGCTAGCGATCCATAGGATCATGTTAGTTTGCTATGAAATTTTCCGAAAGGATGAAAGAGAAGTATCCAAAGTAATTGGATCGTTAGCAATCCAGAACCTATGGATCGCTAGCGATCCATCAACTATGGATCGTTAGTGATCCATCAAGTTAGCTCGGTTCGTTATGAAACTCTCTGAACTTCTTCCTGGCATCATATGGAGGCTTTAGCAAAAGCGGCCTAGCCTAACATTTCTTCAACCCCTATAAATACAATTCTACCTGCAACATAAACAAGATCTTTTGGACTAGCTACTGAAACTTTGCATAAACAATTCTTCACTCTTCTCCTACACAACAGTCATCTAAAGGGTTCATTGTGATTCTCCAATAAACTCTAACACCGGTGACTTGATCTAACTCACAAGATTCAATCGCATTGTGATCAGATTCAACTTGTAATTGTAGTCAGTCAGTAATAAAAGTTATAAAGTGGACGTATGCTTCGTTAACAGCCGAACCACTGTAAAAATCTCTTGTTCATTTACTTTCTCTGCGATTTGCTATCGCTTTTTCTATTTTATTTGCCTTAATAAACAAGGCTGGTGCTATCATACTCAATCCCGGGTGTTGATCCATTTTTTTGTTTAACATTTTGGTGTTTTTACTAAGAATCCAACCAAGGCAAAGATCTAGCTATCTACTTTGGATCAGATAGTTTCAGAAGTTAGATCCTTAATCTCTGTTCGAAAGATCTGCTACTGAGAATTAATAGTTCCAGGAAGAAAGAGAATGCCTTTCGAAAGATCCATAGGATCTACCATTGCTGGAGAAGAAACAAACCCCCAGCCAATTGAAGTCAACATTCCCAACAATCCACAGTTAGGAGCTAATTCCAGTGATCAGATTCAGGATCCTCCATTCAGCGTGAAGTTGTCACTAGAGACGAATTGAATAAGATGGTGGACGAAATCAATGAGAAAATGGAAAACGGCCAAAGAGCTCTAATGGAACAACTGAATGCCCTATTGACTTTACAGACTCATGCTGCTCCAAGAAGTATGACAGAGCCCGTGGCTGCCATGGAACAAGAAAATTCTTCCGTTTCTAACCTAAATAGAAGAAACGGGAAGTAGCCGCAGAAAAGAGTAATAGTGGAACTGTAGGAATCATATAGAAGGAACACAAGCACTCTACCAACTGCGAGGCAACCAACTACGAACTTAAATCTAGGGGCGAAGACCCCATAGGAGGATATAGTCATGGACCTCTCCGATTCAGAAGATGGTGAGCAACTTGACCAAGGCAAGTTTGAAGGAAATATCAATGCATTTGATAACACCAAGGGAATCCAAACTGCCCCAATCAGACTAACTGCAAGCCAATGGAATCCCGAGGGAGTGGCTCTCCCAAAGACAGGATAGCCTAGGCTTCAGCCCACTCATCGAGATGCAAAGCCAAACACTCGGTCTAGTTACTAACAACTGACCCCCGGATTATCGGACATCCGTGGCGTATATCGCGAGCATGGTCAAGCGACTGATGGATGAGAGCAAGAATTGAAGGAATGATGAATGGAGATCCGCTCCAAGTCAAACTCCTTTCACTGATGAGATTTTGAATGAGCGGTATTTCAAAAAGTTCACTATGCCAACTATTCCATCTTATGACGGAACATTATACCCGAAATCCCACCTATATAAGTACAGTTGGTACATGGATGGAGCGAATGCTTCGGATGCCGTTCGGTGTAGATGTTTCTCATTTTTCTGAAGGGAATTGCTTTTATGTGGTTCACTAGGTTTCCACCGATATCCATCTCCACATTCGATCAACTAGCAACAAGATTCCTTGATCAATTCAGACTTCACACGGTACAATCGAAAGACATGATGTACTTATCTGGCATATTCTAATGGCAGAATGAATCCCTGAATTCCTTCATGAACCAATTCAACACTGTAGTAACTGAAGTAAGCAACCCAAATGAAGATATGGTTTTCATGGCTTTGGTACGCGCCACCCATCCCGACACTGAATTTGGAAAGTGGACCAAAATGAAACAACCCACTACTAGAAAGGATTTCAACCGAAAGGTGAGCCAGTACTTAAGACTGGAAGAGGCACAAGAACTAGAAAGGAAATATATAACTTGCAACCGGCCAATGTTAGACAGAGTGGTGTGGCGGAGAACCAATATATAAACACCTCTGGGACCACTGAAGGAAACGTCGGAAAGATGGAATTCAGAAAAGCAAAAATTAAAATTCCAACAAGCGGAACGGAAGTTGTAAGCGGCTTAAAGGCTTCAGGCCCGAAGATTACACCCCACTCAATGATACTCCATAAAACATCTATCTCGCAACACAGGGGACAAAGGAGTACAAGAAACCTCCTAAAAAGGAAGCAACTGAATAGCAAAAGCGTTTCAGAAAGTACTGTCGCTTCCACGAAACGCATGGCCACAACACGAATGAGTGTTGTCACCTAAAAAACTTGATTGAGGAGGTGATCCGGGAAAACAAGCTTCAGCAATACGTGAGAAAATCACAAAATCCTGACCAACCCACGGCTCCCCAAGCTCCTAGAGATCGAGGGAACCAAGCTGGAACCAGCGAAGAGGGATCTAAACGAACTGGCCAGAGACTCATCATTGGAACAATATCTGGAGGACCCCATCCCGCACAGAAGAGTAAGGGAGAAATGGAGCACTGTGCGAGCTCATTAAGGCACACTCCGAAAGATGCATGCCTTGCTATCGAAGACGGAACCACCGCTAAGCAGTAGAGAACTCTAAATGATGACATAGTATTCAGAAATTGAGACACTAAAGGAGTAGAAGCTCCAACTCTCGATCCCATGGTTGTGATAGTAGGAATTGGATAAGCCGTGGTCCGATGGGTATTGGTAGACAATGGAAGTTCTGTGAATATCCTTTTCAAACGCACCTTTGATCATATGAAGATTAGCATGAAAGACATATCCACCTGCCAAACCAAAATTCAAGGATTCACCGACGAACCCAAACAACCTGTCGGAACAATTGATTTACCTGTAGAACTTGGGAAAGGCGACCAAAGTCACCCTCATCCAAACTTTCATGATTGTAGATGAAACTTCCGCATACAATGCCTTCTTGGGATGGCCCACATTGGTGGATTTCAGAATTGCTTTAGCCCAGTGGTGCCTTACCATGAAATTCCCAACGGGGAACGGACTTGGGGTGATCAAAGGAGACCAAAGTGCCGCCAAAGAATGTTATATCGCAGAACTGTGTGAATCTAAAAGAAAGGAAAAGGGGAAGAATATGGGGTGAACTCTCCACATTCATGAACCTGCCGAATAGCAACTACAGAGCCGCCTCTGGCTTGGGGACCATAGCTGATTCGACAAGGCTTTGGACCCTAGAAAGAAGAGTTCAGGGGAGGATCGAGCAGCACTAGCAGTATTGATGGTGTTTGTCCCAGTTGACATGGATGACCCAACGCAGGTCTTGAAAATTGGATCACACCTTGGAAATAAAATGCGATTGGAACTCACTAAATTTCTTCGTGCCAACTTTGATGTGTTTGCTTGGACACATTTTGATATGTATGGGGTATCACTGGAAATTGCATGCCACACACTCAACATTGATCCCAGGTATACACCGGTAAAATAGAAGAGGCACGACCTGAGTCCCGAACGGTCCAAGGCGTTGAGAGAAGAAGTAGACAAGCTGATGGCTAATGGTTTTATCCATGATGCGACCTACCCGAATGGGTATCTAACCCGGTTTTGGTCAATAAGTCCAATGGGAAATGGCGAACTTGTATCGACTATTCGGACTTAAACAAAGCCTGCCCGAAAGACAGCTTTCCTCTACCCATAATTGACCAGTTTGTGGACGAGACGGCTGTACATGAACTACTAACATTTATGGATGCATACTCGTGATACAACCAGATCCTAATGTACAAATTTGATCAGGAAAACACCAGCTTCATCACCGATCTAGGATTATACTGCTACATGGTAATGCCGTTCGGTTTAAAGAATGCTGGGGCAACCTACCTAAGTTAGTAAATGCCATGTTCAAGTGTCAGATCGGAAAAACCATGGAAGTCTATGTGGATGACATGTTGGTTAAATCGTGAATAGTTTCCAATCACTTGGATAATCTCACTAAAATGTTTGAAATACTTTGAAAATATGGGATAAAGCTCAATCCACTCAAATGTCAATTTAGGGTAGCCTCTGGACAGTTCTTGGGATTCATAGTAAGCACCAGAGGCATCGAAGCAAATCCAGAGCAAATTACTACCCTACGAGAAGTCGAAGCCTCAAAGAACAAGGAGTTACAAAGCTTGAATGGGAAAGTCGCGGCGCTAAGCCAGTTCATCTCAAAAGCCACCGACAAATGTATACTGTTCTTTGATGCACTAAAGAAAGGAAAGAAGAACTCCGAATGGAATGAGGCTTGTCAAATCGTGTTTGAAGAGTTGCTTCGACATATGGAAACCCCGCTAATCCTATCAAAGCTAGTAGACGGAGAGGACTTGTTCATCTACTTAGCAGTCTCACCTCACGCATTAAGTGCTGCTCTTATATGTGAAGAAACTAGGATCCAACATACTACATTCATAAACGGTTCACTGGAGCTAAGAAAAATTATTTGAAATTGGAAAAGCTAGCATATTGTCTCTTGATCGCATCCAGGAAGTTACGACCATATTTCCAGGCACACCCGATCAAAGTATTGACTGACCAACCCATAAAGCAAGTATTGTACCGTACCGAGACTTCCGGGTGGCTCATCAAATGGAATATTGAATTGAGTCAATATGAAATCACATACCATCTTAGAAGGGCAATCAACGGGCAAGCGATTGGCAGATTTCATTGCCGGATTTACCATACGGGATGATGAAGAAATTACTCCGGAAGTGGAAACACACGATGGAAGCTCTTCGTCGATGGCACATCTAATAACTTCTGCTCGGGGGCAGGGGTAGTGCTTGAGGGTCCCGAAGGATGAGTCGTTTGCTATGCCGTATGATTAGAATTCCCAACGACAAATAATGAAGCAGAATATGAGGCATTGATAGTTGGGCTAAAAATTGTGAAGGAGTTAAGGATAAAATCCATACACATCTATAGCGACTCTAAGTTAGTTGTCTGTCAGGTGAAAGGCGAATACTAGGCTCGAGGGGAGAACCTTGCCCCATATCTATCTAAAGTGCAAGAGTTGCTAAACAACATCGAACATTACACCATAACTCACATCCCGAGGGAGCAGAACATGAAGGCTGACTACTTAGCTTAATTGACCAGTTCCAAAGAAGCTCAATTGTTGGGACTAATCCCGGTTGAAACCCTGACCACTCCAAGCATAAGCGAAATGGATGTCAACTGGATTTTTGAGACCACCATTGAACCAGAAATGTGGATGACACCAATCAAAGACTACTTGCTTACAGGAGCTCTTCCCATAGATAGGAATCAGCGAAAGAAGCTTCTCCTACATGCACCAAAGTTCATAATGCAGGATAGGATACTCTGCTGAAGGAGATTCTCTACCCCCTTGCTCAGATGTGTGACCAACAACGAAGCTCGAAGGATCCTAAGGGAAATTCACGAAGGAGATTGCAGAGACTATGCCGGGAGGCAAACCTGTAACAACTCGCATATTTTACGATTTTATATTTAAATATTTTATTTAAATGTAGAATCGTTAATCAGATTAAAGTCCGAAAAGCTACTTTTTGTAAACAGTCGAATTGGGACTCAAGACCACTTCCATTGAGTCCAAAACAACATTTGCGACTTTTTTGAGTATAAACATCGATATATTTGAAGTAAGTTGAATTTTTCTATTTTCTATTGGGCTTGGGGTTTGGGTTTCACCCCAACTCACTGTATAACCTAGTTCAGCCCTCTCCTCTCCTCTTCACTTCATTTCTATTTTTCTTAAACACCCAAGCACAACTGAAAATGGGGAGAGGAATGAGAAATTAGAAACTTCAAGCCCTAGTTTTCAATTGCAAAACCAAATTCTTGCTCCAAATTCAAAGAGAAGCTAAGGTAAGCCTCCTCTTCATCTTCTCCAACTCATTCTCTCTTTAATTTCAGAAATTTCCTAAACCTAACTTAGGAAATGTTCTTCTTTTGAGCTTAGATTCAAGCTTCTAGAGTTGAAGTTGAAGAGTAGTTGATCTTCTTTTGCTTTCAAGCTTCTCCTTCATCGTTTTTGGATTTAAAGGTGAGTTCTTTAACTCACATCTATGCCAATAGTTATCTTTGTTGTTAGGTAAGAATTCCTAACACTTGTGCATATTCATTTGCTTTTTGATTTGAATTAATTTGGTAAACATTTCAATTTTTGGTGTTTTGGAGTCAAAACTTTAAAAATCTTAGCTTTGATGTTTGATCATGCTTTTGGTGATGTATCGAAGAGCCTATAGGGCTGGGTTGTCGATGGGCGTAAACCCCTAGCGCCCATTGCTCGTCCGATCGCAATTTGGAAGAGTTTGTTCTTCATTTGGATAGGCTGGAAAACATTCCCAGTGCCAGTCAGTCGACTGGCCCTCTACAGTCAGTCGACTGGCTGTAGAATTCGAGCATGTCTGGGACTGTCTGCAGAAACAAAGAGTCTCTGTTTTCTACAGTCTGTCGACTGGCCCTCTGCAGTCAGTCGACTGACTGTAGGAAATGAAACTTTCTGGTTTCTGGTTCAGTCGACTGGCCCTCTACAGTCAGTCGACTGACCTGCTTGTTTTTGCCTATTTTGCCTATTTTGCTTGATATTCCAATTTTTATCGATCCGTGATTATCCGATTTATTATTATCATTTATTATTGACTTTGATGACTTCTTTTTCGGGATTTTGAGAATATCCATTTTGATGGATTCGGCATCGATTTCTTCGGATTTAATTCACATCTTCGAATGTAGATTTTTGTGATTGATTGTTTCTACAATCATTTTGTGATTTGTCACTTCTAAATACAAAGGTTTCTATACTAGTAGTAAATATTCAAACTCTTTTACAAAGATGATTTCAACTCTATTTTTAATACAAAGCTCTTTTATAAAACCGTTTTCTAATCTATTAGTATATACAAACCTTTACCCTCGTATGAGGAAATCTAATTAAACGGCTTAGCAAAACAAGTGGTATGAAACGCTTGCGTTTACTTCGTTGGTTAATTTTGGACTTGTTCGATTGAAACTCTTGTGATAATTTTCGAGTGGGAATCTACAATTTGTTCGTAAATATTTAAGTTAAGCTAGTGGTTATGGGACATGAAGCTAAACTCATATATTTACTAGCTTAGTGTAATCGACACTTTTACTGATCGATGATGATCATTTTGTGATTTAGACTAGATATGTGCGATGTCTATTTGTTTGTTTGGGGATTCACAATCCCCGTTTGTGGAACTTCGGTTCAATTTGGCGGGGTAGCGACCCGTGGTCTTCGGGCCGTTTGTGGAGCTTCGGCTCAAAATTTATGGTTAGCGACCATGGAGTAGCGTTCCGTTTGTGATACACGTGCTGGTGAGTTTTTATGCTCCCGTTTGTGATAGGCCTCCTCCTTTTGATTTCTGGATTTCTATTTGATGATTTCTAGAATTTGTGTTTCACCAACTTTTGCGATTGGCATTAATATGCTTGTCAATATTTGTAGTTTGGTGAATAAAATAAAGAATATGATATTCTTTTTGGTGTTTTGAGATTCCTGAGATATTGTATGATTTTTTTGTTGTTTAAATCATATTTATCCTGGTATGACATTATTGTTATCATACGTTCTTTTTATATCTCTGCTTATATCTCATTTCTTTAATGATAATTATAGCTAGACTGATCCGTTTATTATATTCTTATTAAATAATACTCGGGTCAGACCGAGATGTTACAGGTGCTTCTGCTTGACTCCTTATCTGGGATCATCTTCTGACTTTTGTCTAACTACACAGTTTTGTAGTTTTAGTTATTATACATTAGAGATATAGACTCCTTGATGTATAATTATTCTTTTGTCTTGCACTTGTATCTATTCTTTTGTGATATTGTGGATCTTATTTGACCACTACTCTGATGTACACTTTTATGTGTTATATTCATATCTGTTTCTGCCTTTGAGATATGAACATCTGTGACTGATTTATGTTATTTTTATTTCTATACTTGTTTCCGAGGTCCACTTAGCCACTGTGTGGTAGCTTTGAGTTTGCATCGGTATGTCGGATTTCCTCTTGAAACGAAATGCATGTTATACTATCTGACATATCGGTACTCGCACAAGGCAATTGCACAGATGGTCGCTCCTCAACAGCCTTATTCTTCGCGCTAGTTGACGGCATTACTCCGTAGTGTCCTTGGCCAACGTGAGTATAGAGGTGGGGCGTCACAGCTTGGTATCAGAGCCAAACTTCGGAACAATATAGAATAATCTAGCAAGGATCATTGTCCTAAGTCTTTCTTAGGAATCATGCCATAGGATTTAATTTGAGTCTTCGTACCGTTCTATCATATTTCTTTTTATGATGCATTGTTTTATCAATCAAGTTTGTTTGATATTCATTCTGAGATTAACCTTTTTTCTCTTTTCTTTCTTTCTTAAAGAAGAGAAATGGTTAGACCTGGCCGCCCCAGCGCCGGTCAATCTAGTGCTACTCCCCAGGATGGAGTATTCATGTCTGCTCAGCAACTTCTAGACCTTGTGAGAAATGCTCAAGCTGCCGGACCTATTCCGGAGCCTACTCATCCTAAATCTGGGTTTGCACGCTTGTGTAGTGACTACACCAATTTGGGTGGAAAGCCATTCAAAGGTTCCGAGAGCGTTATAGAAGTCCAAGCTTGGCTTCGAACATGCGACCGTATCTTTTCTCGCATGAATCTTATTGATCTCCATCGAGTCCAAGTGGCTTCTAGTATGCTCCAAGAAAGAGCATTAGACTGGTACGAGCTTTTGATCTCCGAAATTATTGAAGCGGACCTTACTTGGGAGCAATTCCGGGAAAGGTTCGAATTAAAATTTGTGCCGGAAGTTGAAAAAGTATCTCTAGCTCGATGCTTCATTGACCTTGTTCAAGGCGAATCTTCCATGACCGACTATGTCGCATCTTTTGAATCTCTCTCTAAATATGGGATTGAATACATTAATACCCCATTGAAGAAAAATCAGAGATTTGTGTATGGCTTGAACAAGAGCCTCAAAAAGCCATTACTTCTGAAATTAGAAGTTTCTTTTGATCAACTTGTTGATATTGCTCTTCGACTCGAAGAGGCTGATAAAGATAGTGATGCTGAGGTCAAACAAAACATCAACAAGAAGAGACCTTTTAAATTCAAGCCTAATCCCAACAAAAAGGGAAAGCAAGCAACATCGGTAGCAAATACTCCTACATTTCGTCGTGGAGAATGTTACAATTGTGGTTCTAAGGACCACTATGCAAACAAGTGCCCGAAGTCTCTTTCTTGCCGCTATTGCAAGAGTTCGGGTCATACTTTATCTTCATGTCCCAAACTTCAAGGCAAGAAGGAGAGCAAGCTAAATGTTGTACAAGCCCCTGCTAACACTTCTCGTGGTCAAGGTATTTTTCATTCTATCCTTGATGGCATTATTATATTTCGTGATCTTCCTATTCGAGTTCATTTTGATACGGGTGCATCTCACTCTTTTATATCAAAAGAACTTGTTGATGCTTTGTCTTTGAATGTTATTGGCTTGATGACTTCTTTGAGAATTGCGAACCCGGTTGGTGGATCCGCAACACTCAGTTTACTTTGTAAAGATGTCGAAATTATTTTATATGATTACTCTTTCCATGCCGATTTGCATGTCATGCGTTATTTAGGTTTCAGAATGATTTTGGGGATGGATTGGCTTAACCGATATGAAGCCCATATCCTATGTCCTGAACGGACTATATATCTTCGGCATCCACAATCTGTTAAGTCGATTTCTCTAGTTCTGAAAGATTTAGATTCCAATTCGAAAGCATCTTTGTATTCTCTAAATCCTCATGATGACGTTAATGATGATGAGGAAGATGTCATTTCTCTCATTCACATTGTTCGTGAATTTCCCGACATATTTGAGCCCGTTCTAGGATTACCACCTAAGCAAGCAATTGAGTTCGGAATTAATCTAATCCCTGGAGCTCTGCCTATTACTCGTCCTCCTTATCGTATGTCCAATAAAGAAAATGAGGAGATGCGCAAACAATTATCCGAATTGGAAGCGAAGCAATTTATTCAATCTAGTTCCTCTCCATGGGGAGCTTCGGCCATTTTTGTGAAGAGATATGATGGTACACTTAGGCTTTGCATTGACTACCGCAAACTTAATGATCTCACCATCAAGAATAAATATCCCTTACCGCGGATTGATGATTTATTCGATCAGCTTAGTGGTGCTAAAGTCTTTTCACAGTTAGACTTAGCAACCGGTTTTCATCAGCTCCGTATTGCAGAGGATAGCATTCCTTTGACATCGTTCTGTACTCATTATGGATCTTATGAATGGCTTGTTATGCCATTTGGTTTGACGAACGCTCCAGCTTATTTCGTCGACCTTATGAATCGAGTTTTTAAAGACTTCCTCGATCGATTTGTTCTCATCTTTATAGATGACATTCTTATTTATTCTAAAACTGAGGAAGAGCATGAAAATCATCTTCGGATTGTGTTGGAAACTCTTAGGAGCAATCAATTGAAAGCAAAATTTTCTAAATGCCACTTTTGGCAATCTCGTGTGAAATTTTTGGGGCATATTATTTCTGAATCCGGAATTTCCGTGGATCCTTCAAAGATTGAAGCGATTCAAAATTGGAAGAGATCGGAGAGTGTGACGGAAATTCGTAGTTTTCTCGGATTGGCGGGCTATTACCGTCGGTTCATAAAAGACTTTTCTAAAATTTCCGTACCTCTTACTAATTTGACAAAGAAGGGAGTTAAGTACAATTGGTCAGGCAAATGTGAAGCTACTTTTCAAAAACTAAAAGAACTCCTTTCCGATGCTCCTATTCTTGTGATTCCTGATGGGAACCAAGATTTTATTGTTTATACCGATGCTAGTCGTGTTGGTTTGGGAGCCGTTCTTATGCAAAGGGAACGTGTTATCGCTTATGCATCTAGGCAATTAAAGCCTGCCAGACTAGATATGCCACTCATGATTTGGAGCTCGCGGCTATTGTTTTCGCCCTTAGAATTTGGCGTCATTATCTTTTGGGGGAGAAATTTGTTCTCTACACCGATCATAAATCTTTGAAGTATTTATTTTCTCAAAAGGAACTTAATTTGCGACAACAACGTTGGCTCGAGTTTCTTGCATCTTATGATCTTGATATTCTTTATACTCCCGGAAAAGGAAATCTTGTTGTCGATGCCCTTAGTCGTAAGCAACAAGCGGTTGTTTCTATGATGATAGCTTAGTGGAATGATCTCGAGACTTTGTCCACTTGTGAGATTCGAGATCGTGAATCCGATTTATGTTCATCTCTTGTTTTGTGTAGCCTTAAGGCTCATCCTTCTATTTTAGACCGCATTCTTGAAGCTCAAAAGCATGATCCCGAATTGGTTCTTCTTAGCCAAAGTTGTAGGGATAAAATTGATATTGAAGGTTTGAAAAACTATGATATTGATGCTCGAGGCGGTATTCGAAAATTTGGTAGAATTATTGTGCCAAATATTATTGGTCTTCGTAAAGACATTTTAGAAGATTCTCATCATTCTAAATTTACCATTCATCCCGAAAGTAGTAAAATGTACGCGGATATGAAGCGACTTTATTATCGGGATGGAATGAAATCTGATATTGCTAACTTTGTTAAGCATTGCATGACTTGCCAACTTGTTAAGGCCGAGCATCAAAGGCCCGGTGGGTTATTGCAACCGTTGGAAATTCCATTATGGAAGTGGGATCAAATTTCCATGGACTTCATTGACGGTCTTCTCCATTCTCGTTCGGGCCATGATAGCCTATGGGTGATAGTAGATAGACTTACAAAATCCGCCCATTTTATTCTCGTTCGGTCCAATCGGACCGTACCTATTTTGGCTAAACTTTTTGTCAAAGAAATTGTTAAATTGCATGGAGTTCCTACTTCTATTGTTAGCGATCGTGATCCATTGTTTACTAGTGGATTTTGGAAAGGTCTTCAAAAAGCTTTGGGAACAAAGCTTAATTTTAGCACCGCTTATCATCCTCAGTCCGATGGACAAACCGAGCGTGTGAATCAAACTCTTGAAGATCTTCTTCGTGCATGTGTTCTTGATTTTGGTGGAAGTTGGGAAGATCATATATCTCTTGTAGAATTTTCCTATAATAATAGCTTCCAATCTAGTATTGGTATGGCACCTTTCGAGGCACTTTACGGAAGGCCATGCCGATTTCCTTCTTGTTGGCTTGAGGCCGGTGAGAAGCAGGTTTTAGGTCCAGATTTTATTTGGGATGCCACAGAAAAGATTGATCTTATTCGTCATAGGATGAAAGAAGCTCAAAATAGACAAAAATCCAATGCCGATAATCGAAGAAGGAAATTAGAATTTTCTGTGGGAGATTTTGTGTTTATCCGTGTTTCACCTATGAAGGGTGTTGTGCGTTTCTGTCGATTGGGAAAATTAGCACCTCGATATATTGGCCCATTTCCCATCACCGAACGCATTGGTTCCATGACTTATCGCCTTTTGTTACCGGTTCAATTTTCTGCTATTCATGACGTATTCCACATCTCTCAACTACGGAAATGCCTTCGAAATTCCGATTCTATTCTTGAGCCCGGTGTTATTGAAGAAATTGAAGTTTCGCCTAATTTGACTTATGAGCAACATCCTATTTGTATCATTGATTCAGAGGTTAAACGCCTTCGAAATAAAGATGTTCCTCTTGTAAAAGTTCAGTGGTCCTCAAATCCTAAGGATTTCTCTTGGGAATCCAGAGAATTCATCGAGCGAACACATATAGACTTGCTCTCTCGTGCTCCTTAAAGTGAACTTTTTGTTTCAAATTTCTTCCTTTTGTGTTGAAATGCTTTTATAGTTGCTACTTCTTCTTTATTTCTTAAAGATTGCGAGGACGTAATTTCTTTAAGGAGGTGAGTCTGTAACAACCCACATATTTTACGATTGTATATTTAAATATTTTATTTAAATGTAGAATCGTTAATCGGATTAAAGTCCGAAATGCTAGTTTTTGTAAATAGTCGAATTGGGACTCGAGACCACTTCCATTGAGTCCAAAACGGCATTTGCGACTTTTTTGAGTATAAACATCGATATATTTGGCGTAAGTTGAATTTTGCTATTTTCTATTGGGCTTTTGGTTTGGGTTTCACCCCAACTCACTCTATAACCTAGTTCATCCCCCTCCTCTCCTCTTCACTTCATTTCTATTTTTCTTAAACACCAAAGCACAACTGAAAATGGGGAGAGGAATGAGAAATTAGAAACTTCAAGCCCTAGTTTTCAATTGCAAAACCAAATTCTTCTCCAAATTCTTGCTCCAAATTCAAAGAGAAGCTAAGGTAAGCCTCCTCTTCATCTTCTCTAACTCATTCTCTCTTTAATTTCAGAAACTTCCTAAACCTAACTTAGGAAATGTTCTTCTTTTGAGCTTAGATTCAAGCTTCTAGAGTTGAAGTTGAAGAGTAGTTGATCTTCTTTTGCTTTCAAGCTTCTCCTTCATCGTTTTTGGATTTAAAGGTGAGTTCTTTAACTCACATCTATGCCAATAGCTATCTTTGTTGTTAGGTATGAATTCCTAACACTTGTGCATATTCATTTGCTTTTTGATTTGAATTGATTTGGCGAACATTTCAATTTTTGGTGTTTTGGAGTCAAAACTTTAAAAATCTTAGCTTTGATATTTGATCATGCTTTTGGTGGTGTATCGAAGAGCCTATAGGGCTGGGTTGTCGATTGGCGTAAAACCCTAGCGCCCATTGCTCGTCCGATCGCAATTTGGAAGAGTTTGTTCTTCATTTGGATAGGCTGGAAAACATTCCCAGTGCCAGTCAGTCGACTGGCCCTCTGCAGTCAGTCGACTGGCTGTAGAATCCGAGCATGTCTGGGACTGTCTGCAGAAACAGAGAGTCTCTGTTTTCTGCAGTCAGTCGACTGACCCTCTGCAGTCAGTCGACTAACTGCAGAAAATGAAACTTTCTGGTTTCTGGTTCAGTCGACTGGCCCTCTGCAGTCAGTCGACTGACCTGCTTGTTTTTGCCTATTTTGCTTGAGATTCCTATTTTTATCGATCCGTGATTATCTGATTTATTGTTATCATTTATTATTGACTTTGATGACTTCTTTTTCGGGATTTTGAGAATATCCATTTTGATGGATTCGGTATCGATTTCTTCGGATTTAATTCACATCTTCGAATGTAGATTTTTGTGATTGATTGTTTCTACAATCATTTTGTGATTTGTCACTTCTAAATACAAAGGTTTCTATACTAGTAGTAAATATTCAAACTCTTTTACAAAGATGATTTCAACTATATTTTTAATACAAAGCTCTTTTATAAAACCGTTTTCTAATCTATTAGTATATACAAACCTTTACCTCACTCGTATGAGGAAATCTAATTAAACGGCTTAGCAAAACAAGTGGTATGAAACGCTTGCGTTTACTTCGTCGGTTAATTTTGGACTTGTTCGATTGAAACTCCTGTGACAATTTTCGAGTGGGAATCTACAATTTGTTCGTAAATATTTAAGTTAAGCTAGTGGTTATGGGACATGAAGCTAAACTCATATATTTACTAGCTTAGTATAATCGACACTTTTATTGATCGATGATGATCATTTTGTGATTTAGACTAGCGATGTGCGATGTCTATTTGTTTATTTGGGGATTTACAATCCTCGTTTGTGGAACTTCGGTTCAATTTGGCGGGGTAGCGACCCTTGGTCTTCAGGCCATTTGTGGAGCTTCGGCTCAAAATTTATGGTTAGCGACCATGGAATAGCGTTCCGTTTGTGATACACATGTTGGTGAGTTTTTATGCTCCTGTTTATGATAGGCCTCCCCCTTTTGATTTCTGGATTTCTATTTGATGATTTCTAGAATTTGTGTTTCACCAACTTTTGCGATTGGCATTAATATGCTTGTCAATATTTGTAGTTTGGTGAATAAAATAAAGAATATGATATTCTTTTTGGTGTTTTGAGATTCCTGAGATATTGTATGATTTTGTTGTTGTTTAAATCATATTTATCCTGGTATGACATTATTGTTATCATACGTTCTTTTTATATCTCTGCTTATATCTCATTTCTTTAATGATAATTATAGCTAGACTGATCCGTTTATTATTTTCTTATTAAATAATACTCGGGTCAGACCGAGATGTTATAGGTGCTTCTGCTTGACTCCTTATCTGGGATCATCTTCTGACTTTTGTCTAACTACACAGTTTTGTAGTTTTTGTTATTATACATTAGAGATATAGACTCCTTGATGTATAATTATTCTTTTGTCTTGCACTTGTATCTATTCTTTTGTGATATTGTGGATCTTATTTGACCACTACTCTGATGTACACTTTTATGTGTTATATTCATATCTATTTCTGCCTTTGAGATATGAACATCTGTGACTGATTTATGTTATTTTTATTTCTATACTTGTTTCCGAGGTCCACTTAGCCACTGTGTGGTAGCTTTGAGTTTGCATCGGTATGTCGGATTTCCTCTTGAAACGAAATGCATGTTATACTATCTGACATATCGGTACTCGCACAAGGCAATTGCACAGATGGTCGCTCCTCAACAGCCTTATTCTTCACGCTAGTTGATGGCATTACTCCGTAGTGTCCTTGGCCAGCGTGAGTATAGAGGTGGGGCGTCACAAAACCCTTGCAATGAAAATTCTCCGCTACAGGTATTTCTGGCCAACAGTGAACCGCGATGCACCAGATTACGCCAGACGATGTGACCGATGCCAAAGATTCGGCTAGATCAAAAGAACTCTCTCAAGAGAGCTAACATAGATGGTCAGCCCATGGCCGTTCGCAATATGGGGAACTAATCTAATTGGCATATTACCAATAACTAAAGGAGGGGCTAAATATGCTATAGTTGCCGCTGACTATTTCACCAAATGGACCGAAGCGGAACCGCTAGCCACTATTACCATAAAGAAAGTCATTAACTTTTTTACTAAAAACATTATTTGCAGGTTTGGTGTGCCATAGAAAATCATCACTGATAACGGGACCCAATTCGAAAGCGCTGATTTCAAAGACTTTTGCAAACGCTTCCGAATCGAGAAGAGCTTTTCCGCGATAGCTCATCCGCAAGCAAATGGGCAAGTGGAAGCAAAAAATAAGATCATCAAGTCCTCCATCAAAAATGGCTAAATAAAGCTAAAGGGAATTAGGTTGATGAACTTCCACTCGCATTATGGGCTTATAGAACAACACACAAAGCAACAACCGGGCATACCCCGTTCACCTTGGCACATGATTCAGAAGCAATGATCCCCATCGATCTAGAAATCCCCTCTGATTGAAGGCATAATTTCAATCAGAGGGAAAACGAGCAACTCCTGCTTGAGTCACTTGATATGATCGACGTTAAGAGGGAAGAAGCCAAGTTAAGGACCGATGCTCACCAAAAAAGGGTCGCATGGTACTTCAACTCCAAAGTTCACAACCGAACCTTCGAAGTGGGAGACGTCGTCCTCAAATGAGTCTATTCCGTACCGAGAACCTTTGGACCAAACTAGGAAGGGTCGTATGTGATCAGTCAAAAGCTAGTGGATGGAACATTCAAACTGACAACCGTTGAAAGAATCCAAATTCCCCGAGCATGGAACAGCGAATCGCTACGTTTTACTTTATTTGAAACTATCTTATATACTTCTTATTTGCAGCAAATAAGTCATCCCGGAATACTGGAGGCATTGTAAATAGGCAAAACTTGCCCAATTTTTCTTAAAAAAATTTCTTTTCTTTCTGAACCAATAAAACTGTGCTCATAAAAGTAACCTGCTGAGTAAATGGAGTCAAATCGGTTCAAAATCATCCAATCGCTACTTGAGATAGTAGAACCATGCTTAAGTATGCCTCACTTACCCTCCGGGTCGACGGAAGCAAATTGACTTAAACCATTGAATCAGCGAAACTCGATCCTCGCCTTCTAAGAACCGTTGTTGCTCCAACGACGTCGGGAAGACCCAAATCGAAGCCGTGCATCCCGTAA
Source organism: Allium fistulosum (assembly GCA_030737815.1). NCBI lineage: Eukaryota > Viridiplantae > Streptophyta > Magnoliopsida > Asparagales > Amaryllidaceae > Allium > Allium fistulosum. Next base: position 868,549,505 of record CM060904.1, on the reverse strand, counting down.
GCCATGCGTCACACCTTGGATTGTGGAATCACATCCAGGCAAGCACAACCTTAAAAAGCCTTGACTCCCATAAGTCGCGCATTACTTTTTTAGCCGTGGAATCACGCTCTCGAAGCATGAACTCCTCACATTGTCCAAAGATTGGTAACGCCGAGAAGTTCTAAACCGTTTTGGATCGACAGGTCATATCAATCCCAAAAGCCGCACATCCCATAAGCTGCACACACTCCCAAAAGCCACACATTTCATAAGCCGCGCACATTCTTAAGTATCGGTATTGTCCCGATGATGCCGAGAAACTCATCTATGGTGGGACTAACAAGAATCAATCCACTCCCACTATCAGGAGTAATGGGTATGACCAACAATATTTTTGGAATCGAGGCATCCAAATCACAAGTTCCCGAAGGTAGGATGTAACATCCCGTCTTTTTATACGCTTTAAGCAGACACGCATGCCAACTTAAACCATACATAAGGGCGGTTTGTTATTGGGGTGAATAAGAAAAAGCAGAAAAAGAAAAAAAATAAAATAGAATCTTGCAGCGGAATGACCAAATATAATAATTAAATAATAGTTCATGAAGCTGTTTACAAAACATTTGATTATACTTATACAATACAGAATCAGAGTTACACATATCAGAGATAAACAAATAATGCAGCGGAACAGTATCAATGTAGTGGAATAAATATAGTAAATAATAGTAGTACAAGTCTTCATCTTCGTTCTCCAGAAATAAGGTCTTCAAATCCTGAAATGCTCAGGCTGACCCGAGCGAATTGAAAAGACAAAACACTCGAGTCAGAACTAGAAGATCTTATGTGAGTTAAATCATCGGTAGATAAATATGACTGTAAACGGCGTCGGAGATGTTTACGGGGTTTGACATCTCCTATCCAGTATCTAACGTGAGTGCAGTAACTTAAGAGATGTTCGGGATTCACATCTTCTAAGGATCCTTTAAACTATCTACTATGTAGTACAACACGCTATTATAATATGTCTATAGTAATATAAACTATTAAAATAGCTTTAAGGCGTTACATTTTCCCCCTTAACACATTTTTATTTCCCATAGTCTATACAGTACCGTAATCCACCCGTAAACTGGGTGACATCAGAGGGCACTCCATAGGTATGGTACAAACCAAACTCGTAGAAGGCGCGCTAGGGTAGGTGACATGGCACAACTAGGCAATGCCAGGGTAGATATACCAATTACGCATCCGGACTGTTGGTAATGCATAGCCGCAACTACCGCCCAACTCGAAACACACTCCCGAGTAAAAATCGAAGGGTGGCCACCAAAAAAATCGCAAGTCAGAATATAGTATCGATGGAATGTGTCCGATCAGAGGAGCTACCTCATTGGCCCGGAATCGCTCCTGTTTTAGCCACCTTATGCTAACTCACGGGAGTTAGGTCCACGTAAATATACCTTTAGGATCGTCACCACCATCCTACTTCATTCTGGAATCTCCACCGCGTACACAGTTGTCAAAGTGGTTTTCAGTATTGGCAGAGAGTATGACAACATCTGATCCCGGTCTCTTAACAACCAATCGCTTATTACACACTGGATGGTTCTTTTACATTTCTAAAATCGTTTCATAATTGATATCAAAATATCATATTCAATTCAAACCATATCACTTTCGAAATCATTACTTACTTTCGAAATCATATTCACCTTTGAAATCATATCGCATTTGAAATCATAGTTCGATAATTTTATTTCCTTTCAAAAGTCATATTCACAATTTATACCATATTATCGTATTCTCAAAACCATAATATTTTCGAAGTCATATTCACTTTAAAAATCGAGAATTTGAATATAAACCCATCTATTTTACTTAGTTTGGAATTTGAAAGAAAGTAGTTTAAATAGTTATAAATAGTTAAAATACTCCAAAATAGTTTAATTCTAGGTAAAGCACCTTTAAATTAATATAGGATAGTTAAATAGATTAAATTTAGATTAAATATAATGAAAATAGATTAAATAGCTTAAAATAGATTAATTAGATTTAAAATAAATTATATTGGTTTAATTAGTTTAAAATAAATTAAATTGGTTTAAAATAGTCAAATAATTTATATAGTTAATATTAGTTAAATAATTTAATAAATTTGAAAATCTTAATAATTATAAATATATTTTAAAACAGTTTATATTAAAATATGAGTTTGGAATTTATATCAGTTTAAACTACTCATTTCATTTCAACATATTTGGACCATTTCAAATTTCCAAATCGACAAACCAAATTTCAATAAACTATCGAATTTCATATCGTTTAAATCCATGTTCAAAATATCAATACGGATTACTCCAATTTCAACATATTTCAAAGTTATTTCCAAACAAATCCAATAACTCAATTTCGATAGAATTTCATTTATACATAAAAGTTTAACTTTAAACTTCCAATTTACTTTCTTAAAGAAATTCCTTTTTAAACCAATTCGCATTTCAATAAAAACTTGATTTTCAATAATACTTCAATTTTCATAAATCAAATTTTATTTCAAAACATCAATTGATTAAATTCAAAAATTTAAGGATTTTTAAATCATTTAATTTAACCAATCCGGTGTCCGTATATAATTTTCTACCCTAAGGTCAAGTGATACGGATATTTATCATTTCAATCCGCAATCTAAATTTTTACGGTTATATATCATTTCAAACCGCAATCCCGAATTAAATAAAAATCCATAACGAACTTGCTGTTTATAACGGTATAAAATACAACATCCATTCAACCAACATCAACAATCAACATCCATCACAATCATCATCCAAATCAATCAATAAATATCAATATAGAACTGATAATCAATAACGGGTATTAAACTGGCAATTTATATTCAATAATAAACTAAAGAACGATTTTATTCAAATAAATTCAAATTAATTGGGATGACGATTTAAAATATACCAAACAACAATAAATAAATTTCTAATCGCATCAAAAATTAATTTAACAAACATAAGAAATTTTAGAAGTTGTGAGTGGGTTAAAACACTCACCTTTGAATCTAAATCAAATTTAAATTCAATTTAAGCCCAAAATTCAAACGATCTCTGAATTCATCCAAACCAGCATCAAAATATCAGGAATTTCAATACGATCCCGGCAGATCAAACCGCGCATGAATTGGACCTCGTATGGAAAAGTTATGATCATTAAACGATTGAATTAGGAATTTAAATAGATAAAATACAAATAAAAAAAAACAAACCAATCAAAATCTGCCACGTCCCCCTCCTACATCTCCCTCTCACGTGCGCTACTCAGATGTTCAAACCCGCTTCAACGTTCGGCAGCTCACCGTTGACCATCCTTTGACCGCGATTTCCTCTTGCCTCCGGCCACTGTAGCGACGCCGATAATCACCATCGCCACACCCTCACCAAGCCGCACCCAACGGTGCCCCCCACGGCCACCACGTCGCCGAAAAAAGCACGGTCGCCGCCTCCTTCGTGAAACCCTAATGAATTTTAGGGGCCAATCCGACCGTCGATTCGACGCAAGACCCATACAGATGCACTCCACTCGCTGCTCTGTACCAAGCCGTATCAACGAATCGTCGATCCGTTGCAGTTGATCAACGCGCGATGAACGGCCGTGGTCTGTTCTACAACTTCTGGACAGACAGAAGTTCAAATTGAAAAATGAATTTCAAATTTGAGATGCGCTCGTCGAGAGCTTCAGATCGATATATAATTTGATATATATTGAGGAGTTTAAATTTTGAAGTTGAAATTGAATTGAAATTGAAATTGGGGAATTTAGGTTTTCAGCCATTGAGAAAGAGGAGCAACAGAAATTTCTGTACGTACAGAAATGAGGAATAAGAAGTGGCTAGGGTTTATAACGAGGTATTTATAAGCATAGCTGAATAGAAAAGAATGGATTAGATTAGATTGAACGATATCGACCCGAAAAGCCCGTTTCGTTCCCGAAACGAAAATGGGTCAACCCATATATCAAAATAAATGTTTTTGATAATTTTAAAATCGATGGAACAGGTTTTAAGTCCTTATTCCATCATATGAAGAAGTTATGTTAAAATCAGCTTATTTCAAATTGGTTTCAATTTAATTGATTTCAAGGCGTTTCGAGCCCGTACGATCAAATGACAAGTCTGATCATTACAAAACTTGAAACCCTACCATAATTTACTGTTACGGATCCGATGAAACTGGTTTCGTCGAAATCCGAGTCAGTGGCCAAAATGGCTATTTTCACATTAATTAAATAAATTAATAATTAATTTAATCAAATCACTTTTTCAGTTTAAATTTTAATTATTTACAACTGCTATCATTTTTTTCTTTTCTTAATCACTTACAATAATTTAAACAAATTTAGATGTCAATTTAAAGTTGATTAATCCATCAATTTCAGTGTTTAATTTCAATTTCATTAAATTCAGAAATTATAAATTAAATTTTCAATAATTCCATTTAATTGACCTTTTTATCCTATTATTCAATCCATTATTATCAAATGGATGAAATTAACATTGGTTCATGATCTATTACACTAATATTCTCAAATTTCATCTTAATATCCATTAACGTAATATTTGAATACTTAATTTCATTTAATTGCAATTAATCCAATTATTACAGTTTTAAATTCCGATAAATTGATAAATCTTTATTTCCATTCTTTTAATTCAACAAATTTTCATAATATGAATAAAATTAACATTATTTCTGGATATTAATTTAATTTACATTAACATAATATTAAATTATAATTATTGAAATTTATTTCCAATTTAAATTAACAGGCTAAATAGATAGGTAACATACAATAATTATTACCGTTAACTTTTAGTCACCTTAATACACTTTTATTACTTACACATCAATGTTACCATTTATTTTCATAATACTAATTTCATTCAATTTCCATTAACCATCTATTATTTCCTTGGTTAATCCAATATTTCATTTATTCACTTATATTCAATTTATAACCAAGTATAGCATTTTTATTATTTCAATTAATTGGAATTTCATTAAATTTATCAAAAATTTACTTTTAATTAACATTGTTACATTTTATTTTAGTATTCATTTCATTATTTCATTACAACTTTTTATTTCTTCCAATATTAAATATTTTTTTTTATTAAATTAACCAATTTTAATTATCGAAAATTTTCGGGTCATTATAGGAACCGTAAAACAAGTCCGATTACAAACATCCAAAAAAAGTCACTCAGATTAACTGGTCATTTGTCAAGTGTTTGGAGTAACCAGCCCCGTGAACTAGGGGCATACACATAAAAATACTCAAAAATGAAAAAACCAAGTACTTCACAGTTCTGTTACTCCAAAAAAAGAATTTCGGTGGTAATTACAGGATTAGATAAAATAAAATAGCAGTAAATAAAGTTGGCATAAGAGCATGAAACGCAGATAAGTAAATAGAAAAAGTTATAACCAAAATGTTAACATTATATTACTTATAGCATTTTTTATACAAAGTCAAAAATGTGGGGGCCGTACCCACAAAATGTCGGCCAACAAAAAGGAAAATACAGGTGTTACAACAACCAAAGTAGTAAGTGCAGACTCTGCACTTGAATAAAAATACGTATCAAACAAAAAAAAATGTCCCAAAATCTAACTCCACCGTTGCTCGAGGCTATCAATGCCTCATTCCACCGCTCCCCTTCCCACCTTTAGTCAGGAGTTTTTTCTTCTACTCATAATCCCTGCCAAGAGTAGTATCGCTGCCAGAAACATCTACATTCTCCTCGGCACCGGCATCTCCTTCCTGCACTTCGACATTCTCGGAAGACTCTCCTTAGCCTTGCGCTTCTAGGATTTGCGGGATCTTCTCGAAGATTTTATCTGTTCAACTTTCTCCTTCTTAACGAGAACCATTTGTTCTTCAAATTTATGCAGCTGGCCAGTCTGGTCCTCCTGTTCTCAAGCTTCAGCTGCCGTGAAGTCGTCCTCCAAAGATATAGAAGGGTCTTCTAGACCATGCAATGCAGCAATCTTCTCGGATTCCGGCCCTGGCTACAAGCCAGATGCAGGCGCAGCAATCAGAGCGGTTACGGAGATAGGCATCGAAGTGGTTGAATAGCGGCAATCCTAGGCATCGAGGAAACCAGCGGGTCAGTAGGTAAAGAAGATGGACCTATAAGATCAAAAATGAAAGCATTAAGTTCATCTTGTTCTTGTGGCGTGAGCAGAAAATTCTCAAACTCGGGAGAAACAAGAAGGTTACCTGCATCAGAGGAATGGCCGAGAGTGTCAATCTCGTATTCCCCGTCTTCTCCTTCTTTTGATGGCTACACGATCTTCGAAGATGTTCCTGGGCCACCTGAAGTTTCAGAGACAACTACCGGAGGAATAGACGACAAAGTAGCATCGGTAGAACTCAGCAACTGATCGCGAGGCTATCTTGATGATCCGATAGGCCTAGAAATGAAAGGCTCCAGCAACATTTTGGCAGTTGCAGTCATATCAGGATGGGAAGCCTCCTGTTCCTTCTCAGTTCGAAGGACCTCTCGACCCTCTATCAGTGCTTTCTTCATTTCCTCATTAAGGTAGGCATCCTCCAACTCTTGCTCAGTATATAAATCCCCGTTTTCTCGGAAATGGGCCAGGATTTCTTCCCAAACCACGACAAGAGTACATGGAAATTTGGGGCCCAAATAATGGAGAATCTCGTGATGCAGCAAGGAATTAACATAGAAATTTAAGATGGTATCGTCCATCTTCTCCATCTTTTTTTCAAAAAGTGTTTTGCAACTCCAAGTATCCGCTGTTATGGCGGCCTTCTCAATTTCAACTCAAGTCTACTCGGAGCTAAGCTGCGCAACTCTTTCTTGGAGCGAATCAATAGCTGGGCTTGATCGGAAATGGCCTTGTCACGGGATTCCACAATTCCCGCGTATTCAGCAATTGTCTTGTTATGTCCTTCAATAACTTTTCCATGATCAGCAATAGTCTTCTTTTGGGCTTCAATAATCATGTCACGGGCTTTGAGCTCCTCTTTCAGCTTAACTTCGTTAGTGTGGGCCTTCTTAATTTCTTCTTGAAATACGATCTCTATTTTTGCATGGGCCTCTTTCAGCTCCTTTAGCAAGCTGGCGCTGTTCTAACTCTCCCAGAGTGCAACGTCCCTCTCTTGTATTAGTCGCTCAATTATGGCATCATGTTCCGCCAATGCTCTCTCGAAATTGTCTTTCTCCGATTCAAAGGAGAGGATCTCTTGGTAATTATTGCGGTTCATGTCGACCAGCTGTTTGCATAACTTTTCCCATCCCTTAGCTTGATCTAAATCACTAAATCGCCTGAAGGTGGGGGCATATAGGAATATTTACGGACTGGGTGAAGGTCGTGGTCAAACTTAACTCCCTTTACAAACTACCCGGAGAGCGCAGCTTCGAGTTTAGTGAGACCGGACGGAAGAATGTAAGCCGCCCTCATGTGAGGATGCGAGGAACCAGAAGCGGGCACCACGTGATTCGATGGGGTTGAGATGAAAACGGAGCCAGAGTAGAAGAAACCGAAACTTCAAAACCGACAAAAATTTGGGGCCGGGGCAAAAGACTGATGCTCAGAGGGATGAGAACCTCGATCAACCTTCGGCTTCTTGGGCGGTTCCTCTCGATCGTCAGGGGTTTTTCTCTTCTCATAACCACTCTTATGCATTTGACCCCATTCTCTATCATCCCGACACGAGATTCGGCTTTTGAGTCTTTCCACCTTCTCCACTCTTCCTCGGTTTCATAGGGCTGATGGAGGTTTGAAGATCTTCTTGACCAACATTGTGAATCAGTGAATTGTTCAAGATCATCGTAAAATCAATGGCCTCTCATGGTACCTGATATGAAGAATAAATAAAGAGCTTTAGCAACAAGAAATAGGCCTAAATAATGCATGTGTAAGTAAATGTGACCCTGGTGAAATGCGTAATGTGTCTTAGGTGGCCTAAAAGGACATCACAAACTGGATCGAGACACCACCGTGGTAGAAATCGGGCTGACTCTAGACACAATATGACCAAGGCGAGGAGACGGTCGCTCGAATTCAAAATCTTTCCCCATAAGTTCATCGATATCCACGTTAAAATTGCTCAAATCCCCAAAGTCCACGCCGGTATCTTTAATCGGGGAACCCTAACACGGCTCAGCTGTTGGGGGAGCATCTTTATTGCGAATCTCTCGAGGAGGCGAATTCGGGAGAATGTGACTCATTTCGGAGTCTCATCACACGATTCAGAGTCTCTGTCGCCGGAGCTTGCATCGAAATCATCATCACTCGAGGGGGAATCATAGCTACGGCTGCCCTCAACTTCACCTTCCTCTTTTTCTATTGCCACTTCAGCCTTGCCCTAACACTTCTTGAATTCTTCTTCCCCTTCCTACGGAATCGGGGGCGTTTTGGCTGGACAGCTGGCTTCAGTCGTGACACCCCTTCCTTCATGAGTTTCTTCGATTGACTCGCCAAACGGGCCTTCTTTTTTTGAGAAACCACCTTCTTCAAAGCCATGTGATAAAGAAGTGGAGTGTGTTCGTGTGCCAACCGGGGTTTTTCGACCCTCAAAAATCGGAACTAATACATCCACTGTATTGTGTGCCGAGCAATCGAATGCCAAAAAACTCGATTGTTAGAGAAAAAGAAAGAAGGGAGAAGATAAGAAGAAAACTAAACAACACAGAATCTCACAGCGGAACGAATAATCTATAATATACATCAATCTTTACACAAAACAAACTGTAATGTATGTATATTCAAAACATCAATAAGAGTATACTAAGTTATTTCAGCCTGGACAGTTACAACAGCTTGTCCTTACAATTGCTGATAAATACAACAACGAATATAGCAGAAAAATAACCATCTATGTGAATACATCTCTGGTCCTCCAACTCGCCTCCTGAAGCTCCCAAGCATCCAAACTAATCTGTAATGTGCTCGGTCTGACCCGAGCATTATAATAAAATAACGCCCGAGTCAGTTCGGAAAACCAGCATGAGAAAACACACTCAACTGGATTTAAAGTTATAAGAAAAATCTTTGAAATCAAAAGTATCTCGTAAGACCACGCCCCACATAAACACGGACGGGTTTTTACCTTACGATAACCAAAACCATTTTCTATAGAAAATCTATTTATATTATAATAATGTCTAGGGTCAAAGTAAAATATGAATATAGTTGAAATGCTTGCATCTCACATTTCAGCATAGTTGGGCACAACTAAGTCCGTACGGCGCTTATTGGAGAATGGATTCCATACAATGACTGGGCTTCTAGGGTACCGCCCGTCATGGTGCATCTCTAGATAAAATAACACCGAGGTCGAACTTATCGACCCCTGCCAACACAAGACCGGCCTACCCTTTACTGGATAGTACCGAATAAGATCACCCATTGGTTCAAATCGGCAATTGTACCGAAGCATACATAAATTAATAGTAGGGACTCTAGATAGGGATGACCTTACCCTCATGGGAGTGACCCACCTAGCCTTGCTGCATCTCTCCTATTTTAGTTATTACCGGTTGATGAGGCTTGAGGCTACATTTTACCTTTTTATATAGTACTTCCCACTTGGAATGCTAATACTGCCTTCCAGGCGACAATGCAATACCAGCATTCATCATACAAGTCCGTTCAGGGACTGAACGAAATACTCGAGAGCTCCATCTCTAATTCCATCATCTTCAAGATGTATTCACTTCGAAACGCTTAAGTTGGATCGAAGTGGGTTTCAGATAACATATCCGATCCCGATCTCTTAGAAACAACTTTTCGATAATTCCCGGTAAACTTAACCCCGATTCTTTAGGAAATAAACAATTGGAGATCATCCCCTAACCGTCGGTGGAAGGATTTCCTTATCATTGTCCTAGGAGAACGAAACGAGATTTATATGCACGGTACTGCATTGTCGGAGATGACCGTGCCATATAACTCACGTATTTCTCCTAGAAGTTATGTTTGGGTCCAAATTCGATAGTAGGTTATTTAACTATCGAATAACAATCATTCAATCACGGATTTAATTCCATAGGGAAAACCAACATTGGTTAAGCATATAAGCAATCGCTAGCCTCGTTTTATAAATCTTTCATAAATAAAAGCATTTGTAAATTTCTTGTATAAGAGTACTTTTACATAGATATATCCACCAATTCCTATATTTTCAATACTTAGAAAATAGGGGCAGTTTGGCATAGGTCCCTAATAAGTTTCAAAATACACAAAAACCCCATTAAAAAAAGTTTATTAATTAGGTCCATAGAATTAAGCTAGTGAATAATGGCATACACTTATGCAATTATTCAGTGAATAATTGCAGACATTTATGCAATTATATCAAAAAATTGCAGACATTTCCACAATTATGCACTGAAAAATTACGGATATTTCCGCAATTTTTTCAAAAATTTGTGGAAAATTCCGCAATTATTCACCAAAAAAATTGCAGAAATTTCCACAATTATTCACCGAAAAAATTGCATAAATTTATGCAACTTTTGGATATAATTGCATAAATGTCCGCGATTATTCAGTGAATAATTGCATAACTATATGAAATTACTTAGTAACTTAATTCTAGGGACCTAATTTACATACTTTTTTTTACTGGAGTTTTTGTGTATTTTGAAACTTATTAGAGACCTAAGCCTAATATTCACTAGAAAATATCCATATACTTATCTCAACGGTATAAGTATATTTACATAATGAGAAAATTTCCATTTTTATTCGATCCAAAAATCATTCATAAACTCCTTCTAATTCTCTAAAACAATTTATAAACAATTTTATAAAAATTCTGGAACCATTTATAAAACTTCTTTTATACATTTCAATCAATTATAAATCCTCTTTGTACACTTCTAAAACTCATTTATAAATCCTTTATAGTCTCTAAACCATTTATAAACTTCTTTTATAAATCTATAAACTCGTTCCTTAAGTCCATTTATAAATATTAATCATTTATAAAACTCATTATAAAACTCTTCACCTTGTAAATAATCTTCCTTATGTCTCCAAACCATTTTATAAGCTCTTTTATAAAATCCAAGTCTTTCAACTCTATTCATGGGTTTTGGAAACATTTACACACAATTAAAAGTCTTTACTTCAAAACAGTTTCATACAAAATAATTATTTAAAATAATATTATAAATAAATAAATAATAATTATCTATCGTAAAACATCCTAAAATAATTATTAATCATTCCTAAAAGTAATAATAATAATTCTTTATTTTTATTATAAATAATTTATTATTTTCAGAATCTTATTAATGAACCCTTATTATTAATTTCAAACCATAATTATTCTTGAAATAATTAACCTTTCAAATTATTAACATTTTGATAAATGCTTTAAAACAACATTAACTATAAACAAATAAATTTAAAATGGTTCTAGTATAATTAAATAACCTTAAAATAATATTACTATAATTAAGCCACTTTAAAACAATATTAATTTAATTAAACAACTTTAAAACAATATTAATATAATTAAACAACTTTAAAACAATATTAATATAATTAAACAACTTTAAAACAATATTAATTTAATTAAATAACTTTAAAATAATATTAATTTGATTAAATAACCTTAAAACAATATTAATATAATTAAATAGATAATCCTTAAAACAAAATATTTTTGAGACCCAATTTCCGATTTTAAAAAATCGTTTCTTGTATCAAAAACCAATTCCAACTTAAACGACAATTTATAGTATTTTTAAAATACTAATTTGAGGCCAATAGCCATCCAACACTTAACCAATATCGATATTGATTTTCTATCACTACTGTGTTTTATTTTCAAACATATAACGATGTTATAACCACGGTGTCCACAATCTTGTTCATTATTCAATAGTCCATATAAAAGAAATATCATTGAAACAATTCAATAATAGTAAGGAATCCCATTGGATCTCTTCAACCTGTTTCCCCCTACATCACAAACGTTATATAATCATAAAATATAAATCAACCATTTCGAGGCGGGATTCATATTCTAAGGTTCATCCGCTCTTACATGGGAACGTAATAGGGTCTCATCCGCTCCAATAGGCGGGAATATATCCAAACCAATAAATATATATAGTAATTCATCCAAACAATCATTCAATAATTTTTATCAACTATATATCATACAGTTATCCAAAAAGGTGAGTTTCCTCATTTCAGGCAAGAATCACACCCTTGGATTGTTTTAGGTGATTTTAATTGCTCCCACTTAACTTCTCATAAGTCAGGTGGTATCCCTCTCATCGTAAAAGATATTACTCCTCTTAATGATTCAATTCATAATTCATCCTTGCTTGAAATCCTTTCTGTTAGAGCTCTTTTCACTTGGTCGAAAAAGAGCAGACATGTAGTTAGAACATTTACTAAATTCGACCATGCTTTCTCCAACTATTCAACTCTTTCCCTCTGGCCAAATTACCATGTTAACATCCTTATGCCCATTCTTCCTGACCATTGTCCCATCATTTTTGACTTTGGGCAGAGTGACATTAACAAACAAATCAAATTTTAAATTTTTGATTCCTGGACTAATGAAACTGATTTTCTGCAGATGGTTCAAAAGGGATGGGACATAAATATTTTGGCAAACCAATGTTGTGGCTTCAAGTACAAATACTGAAAAACACAAAGAATATCCTCAGAAGTTGGGCTGCTGCCAGATTTGGCCAGGGGTCTAAACTTTCTTCCAGCATCAGAGATCATCTTGACAAGGTTCAAACTCAAATCATGAATGGAGCTCCAGACCCAGCTCTTAGTTCAGTGGAAAGCAACCTCTCCAGTCAACTTGCTGAAGCACTTACATCAGAATTAAATATGATTGAACAAAAGTCCAGAGAAAGGTGGTTCAACGAAGGAGATAGGAATTCCAAATTCTTCCATGCTTCCTTAAGAATTAAACAGTCTAGATCAACCATTTCTCGGATTGATGGTAAGAATAATTGCTCTCAAACTACTCCGGATGGTATTGACACTGCATTCCTCAATTACTACATCTTCCTGCTTGGCAACCAAGATTCCTCTCCATTCAAAGATGCCTTGCTTGCCTCTCTCTCAATGCCTCAACTTAACTCCACCCATCATGTTATCCTCGACTCTCCTAATTCTGATGAAGAGATTAAGAATATTGTTTTCAGTATGATGAAGGAAGCTTATGGTGGACCTGATGGCTTCAGTGCAAGGTTCTTCACACATTTCTGGCACATTATTCATAAGGATGTGTTACTTGCTATTCACAATTTTTTTCTAAAGGCAAACTTCTTAAGTCCATAAACTCCACTAATATTGTTTTGATCCCTAAAGTGCCTTCTCCTAATCACATCTCACAGTTTAGAACAATATCTTGTTGCAACATCATTTATAAAGTTATCTCTAAAATCCTTGCCTTGAGACTTCAGTTAGTTTTAGCATCAGTCATTTCCTCAAAACAATCTACATTTTTACCTAACAGAAACATTCTTGATAATGTGATGTTAACTCACGAACTTCTTAATACTTACTCCTCTTCCAACTCCTCCCCTAGAGCTATGCTCAAGATTTACCTAATGAAAGCCTTTGACTCTGTTAGATGGCCTGCTCTGATCGCTATAATGAAAGCTATGAATTTTCCCGATCCATTCATTGCCCTTATTTTTGAATGCATATCCACTGTTTCATACTCCTTGCTCATCAATTCTCTTATAGTGGGCTATTTTAAAGGTGTTAGAGGACTTCGACAGGGAGATCCCTTATCTCCTTACCTGTTCATTATCGTCATGGAATCTTTTACGCAGGAATTAAATTATAGAGTTACATTAAATCAGTTTGCCCTTCATCCTAAGTGTAGAAACCCTCTCATCACTTCATTGGAATTCGCGGATGACCTTATCATTTTTTACTAAACCAAGCATTTCTTCCCTTCATTCTATCATGTTATCCTTGAAGAACTTTGCATTATTCTCTGGCCTTCACATTAACCCTTCTAAATCTCACATTCTTCTTGCTGGGCTCAATGCCACTTCTGTACATCAGTGCTTAGAAGTTACAAAAATGCAGCCACTTCAAAATGATATGTCTTATCTTGGCGTTCCTCTTGCTTCTAAAATAATCTCCACCTCGAAATGTTCCCCCTTGTTTGAGAAGATTACATCCACCCTTAACATATGGCAAAATAGATTCCTTAGTTATGTGGGAAGACTGATAATGATTAATTCTATCATTTTCTCAATGAATGGTTACTGGGGCAGGACTTTCCTCTATCCCGCTAAGCTTATTGGAATGATTCATAGAGCAATAAAAAACTTCCTTTGGACTGGCAACATGCTCTCTAAGAAACTTGCTCCTATTTCTTTTGCCAAGCTGGAAAAGCACAAAGAATATGGTGGATTACAAATAAAGAACCTAACATTACGGAACATGTAACGACCCGTAAATTTTAATAATTTTATTTGTTTTAATAATATATTTAATTGAATTTTGTGAAATTTTAAATAATAAACTTTTGAAATATAAATTTGATATTTGGAATACTTCTATTTTAACATAACAACTGGTAAATTTTCATCAAAAAATATGGAAGGTTATTTTCTTGTGAAATTCTATTTCACTTTAAATCAGTTAATATTTGATAATAATAAAATATTTTCCAAACATAAATATTTTTATACAATAAATTTGTAAATCATCTTCTGAGTGATACGTCATCTTCCGTTTCATCAAATTTGGACTGTTATTGCTCCGTCGATCTTATTTTCGGCAAAATAGCAGCATTTTCGGTACCGATTATCAACTTTTGATCGGATGATCGTACCACTGATATCTGTATCCCGTTTTGACCATCTCGTCGTGCTGATCTCTACGGTATATTCATTTGTGCCATTTGGAGTCCGATATACGACGAAATCGGTGAAACGATCAGTCGTAGAGGTTCCGCGTTTCGGGCCTTTTCGCTTTCTGAAGTCTATTCGTTATCCACTAGGTTAAACCCAACGGCCATTAACTTTTAATTTTCCCCAAAAAATTAATATTGACTTTTGGTTATCCAACCGATGTTCAATATCTGATGGTTCATTTTGATTTGTCTGTTCGTTGCTATTCCTTCTTCTCTAGTTCCACCGAGCATCCGTGTACGTCTCTTTCTTCGCTTCCCCTCTCTCTCCTCTCTGTTCAATTTTCCTCCTCAACCGAACAAAACCACATGGCCATGCAAGCTGCTCTTTTTCTTTCTTCTAACCCATGCATGTAGCCTCCGCACCTCGTCAACCTCCCATCGCCTCTCGCTGACACGACATCCGCCACCAACAACGGCAGCACCGATCGTCCTATGCACTGCCCTGCGAACTCCCTCCCTGGCCTTGCGTCAGCCATCACCATCTCCCCTGCTTGTCTCCCTTTCTCGCACGCAATCCACCAAGACCAGAAACCCACTAGCCTACCTCTTCTCCACTTCGAAGTCATCACCACCCATGCAGCCGAGACCACGTCGAGTTTTCTCCCTCGGTTCGACGCATAGCATCCGCGTCCTCTGGCCTTCACCATGGCAGCCTCTCTTCGTATGTGTAGTTTTGTTCAAGATATATATGCATATATATTGGCCTATATATATACAGTTATAGTCTTGAGTCTGCATATTTTGGTGTCCCTGTTATATATGTAATATGAACTATATAAAGTGTACAAGTATATTTTTATACTGGCTGTACAAAATTCTAAGTATATATATATGAGTTTATAAATAAAAATTATTGTTTTACTGTTAGTTTACTTATATATATACAATCGGTAGTTGCATATGTAAGTTATACCCATAAGTATTTATAGTTTTTGCATATATGCTACAGGTTGTTTAAAAAAAAGGTACTAGTTTGTATTTACATAAGTCAATTTTTGAAGATACAACAAGCTTATAGGTCTGTGTCTATTTTATGTTATACATATATAGCTATGTGTTGGATTGTATACTATTATATGTTAGTTATATTTGTTATCTAAGGTGAGTTTGAGGTTTGCTGTTGCTTTATGTATATGTATGTAGCTTTCTTTGAATAGTTGCAGTTTGAAAAAAAAATGTAAGTTGCAAGTGGTATTTACTGTTTGTTGCAAAAAGTTAATATAAGTTCTAGTCTGTTGGTTTCAAAGATTATATTGTACAAGTTGTTTTAGTTATATAGGATTTTATTAATAGTTACAAAGTTGATTAAATTTTAAAAGTTATACAGTTTTATTTTATATTTACACAGTTGTTACAGTATTTATATGTATATATATTTTCTGATTTGTGAAAGTTGCAGTAAAGCATATACATTAGTATACATAGTATATAATAGTCTGTTTATGGTTTTAGTATAAAGGTTATGTTATAAAGTTTTAGAGTTCATACAGTTTATATTATGGTACATTAGATTATTAGTTTATTAGTTTCTGCATGTTGGGCTTTTAATATAAAAATTTATAAAACTTTATTTTATATATATAAGCTGCTGTGTATACACTAGTAGTTGTTTTGGTTCCTTAAATATATGTGTTACATGTGAAATATATGTCATTCTAAATATTAATAATAATAACAGTTATATATATATATTTCCATTTTATATCGAGCTAATTTGATTCATTCTCATCGATTTGTATTTATCAGCTTTGCTCTTCTAATTCGTGCCAATTTTGCTTTGCTTAACTCAATTTCAATGTCCGTATCAGTGTGCGTATCCTTGTCATCTTCGATACTCTCTAGCCTCGAAAGGTGAGCAATCACTCACGATTAATATTCTTATATTTATTAAATTTGATTTCAATTGAAACGACAATTGAAATATGCTGCTGTTAGTTATTTACATTGCTATATATGCTATTATCTGTATCTGTTCACTTGTGACATCTGACCCTATTATCTGTTATTTACATTGATGATATATGCCTGTTATATTATTATCATATCTGTTATCACTCTGCAAGTTCCCTGTTAGTATAGAATTCCCTATGGGTTGAAATGATACATACCCGAACGATCTGTAGAATATGAGAAAATCGTTATGGGTTGAAATGATAAACCCAAGCGATTTTCAATTGAATTGAATTTGGGATTGCGGGTTGAAAAGATATATACTCGTATATATTTAAATTGCGGATTGAAATGATAAATATCCGTATCACTTGACCATAGGATAGAAAATTATATACAGACACCGTTGGTCTATATATATAAATATTTTGAAAATGATTTCTATGATTTTGGAAAGGAGTATATGATTTATTAAATATTGATTTCTAAAATATTATATATAAATGTATTTTATAAAGTTTAAAAATTTAGATTTTCTAAAATTATATGTTTTGAAAATTGTATAATTATAAGTTAATTTTTGTAATTATAAATTTTAAGAATTTATTTATAATTTTTCTATATATAAATAGATTAATATTTAATATTATTTAAGTACTTATTTGAAGTTTATATTTTCAAATATAGAGTTTATAATGATTTTTATAAATTCAAGTTGGAAAGAGGAATAGAAATTGGGTTGAAATTATATTTATTTAAGAACTATACTTAAATAAGTTTGATTTGAAATTTTTAAAGATATGATTTTATAACTTGGATTTGATTAAAAGTGACTTAAATGAATATTTCAAATTTACATAATTTGAGATGGGATATTTTGTTTATTTAAATTGTAAATTTAAGTTTTATTTAAATAACATTAAAATGATTAAATATTTCAAAACTAAATAATAGTGAAGTGAATTTGATATATATATGAAATTTTCGAATTTAGTCTTGAAATTTTGAATATTTAAAGCTTTGAAATATATTGAAACTGAAATGACTTATTTTATGGTTCAAATATGTATTTGAAATTGATAATTTGAAATGGTTTATTGTGAAACTGAATCGAATTGAAATTGAGGATTTGCGATTTGATTAAATCTGAATTTCTTGAAATTGAGTTGATTTGAATCGATTTGTGAAATTGAGGAAGCTATTTTATTTTATAAAGTATTTTTAAACTATATTTAAAAATATTTATATTTTACTTTCTAAATTATTTTAATATAAACTATTTTTATAGGGGCATTTCACCAAAAGGACAAACTTTGCAGTCCAATTAGTTTCTAAGACACACATTCAAAGAAATTACTTTCAAGGCCAAAGTCAGCAGAATAATTACTTTCAAGGACAAAGTTAGCAGTCCAATTACTTTCAAGGACATAATTTCATAATTTTTTAGGCCCTAGAAACTAATTATTTTACGTTTTGTCCTTGAAAATAATTATTTCAGTTGGGTGTCCTAGAAACTAATTCCACTTGCTAAAGAGTCCCTTGTAGCTAATTTCCATATTTTTTTATATGTATCATTTTCAATATAAATTATTTTATTATAAACTATTTTAACTTATAACTATTTTATATAAATTATTTTTATTTTATAAACTATTTTATTATATACACTAATTTTAATATCTAAACTGTTTAAGAGGAAAGTGTTATGGATTCCAAAATGTTATGATTTCAAGCTATGATTTCAAAGTGTTATGAATTTCAAGGTTTTGATTTCCAAAGTGTTTTGATTTTAAAAGACTTATGATTTCGAAAGCGATATAACTTTGGAAAGTGATATGATTTTGGAAATGGATTTATTTGAAGTAAAAATGATATCATATGATATGGTTTGAATATTTCAAATTTACATAAATTGAGATGGGATATTTTGTTTATTTAAATTGTAAATTTAAGTTTTATTTAAATAATATTGAAATGATTAAGTAAATATTTCAAAACTAAATAATAGCGAAGTGAATTTGATATATATATGAAATTTTCGAATTTAGTTTTGAAATGTTGAATATTTAAAGCTTTGAAATATATTGAAATTGAAATGACTTATTTTATGGTTTAAATATGTATTTGAAATCGATAATTTGAAATGGTTTATTGAGAAACTGAATCGAATTGAAATTGAGGATTTGCGATTTGATTAAATATGAATTTCTTGAAATTGAGTTGATTTGAATCGATTTGTGAAATTGAGGAAGCTATTTTATTTTATAAAGTATTTTTAAACTATATCTAAAACTATTTATATTTTACTTTATAAATTATTTTAATATAAACTATTTTTATATGTATCATTTTCAATATAAATTATTTTATTATAAACTGTTTTAACTTATAACTATTTTATATAAACTATTTTTATTTTATAAACTATTTTATTATATACACTAATTTTAATATCTAAACTGTTTAAGAGGAAAGTGTTATGGATTCCAAAATGTTATGATTTCAAGCTATGATTTCAAAGTGTTATGAATTTCAAGGTTTTGATTTCCAAAGTGTTTTGATTTTAAAAGACTTATGATTTCAAAAGCGATATAACTTTGGAAAGTGATATGATTTTGGAAATGGATTTATTTGAAGTGAAAATGATATCGTTTGATATGGTTTTAAATGGAAATGATATTTTGGTTTTGAAGTATAAACTATTTTTAAATGACCACGGTGCTATAATAACGATTGGTTGTTAAAGAGACCGGGATTGGATATGGGCATACTCTCTGTCGATACCGAAAACCACTTTAACAACTGTGTACATGGTGGAGATTCCAGAATGAAGTAGGATGGTGGCGACGATCCTATATGAGGTATATACGTGGACCCGACTCCCGTGAGTTGGCATAAGGTGGCTAAAACAAGAGCAATTGACGGGCTAATGAGGTAGCTCCTCTGATCGGACACACTCCATCGTATGCCATTCTATTACTTTGTGATTGATTTGGTGCGCCCTTTCGGATTTTCGGGAGTGTGGCTCGAGGTGGGCGATTGCTGCGGCTCTGCGTTACCACCGGCCCGGAAGTGTAATTGGTATACCTACCCTAGCATTGCCTAGTTGTGCCGTGTCACCTACCCTAGCGTGCTTTACTACGAGTTTGATTTGTGTCGTACCTATGGAGTATCCTTTGGTAGCCCCAGTTTACGGGGTATTACGGTACTGTATAGACTATTGGCACTATAAAATGTGTTAAGGGGAATATGGGTAACGCCTTAACGCTATTTTAATAGTTTATTTTACTTTAGACATATTATAATAGCATATATTACTACATAGTAGATAGTTTAACAGATCCTTAAAGGATGGTTATCCCAAACATCCTTTGAGTTACTTATATTTTAGTTGATATTTCACTTGAGTTGGATTTATTGATATAAGAATGTTAATCCTGACTCGAGTGTTTTGTGTTTTGCTTTACGCACGGGTCAAACTGAGTGGCTCAGTGTTCAAGACTCAACTTTTGAGTTGGAGCTTTGCTTGGAGATCCAGCTATATCGATTCTTCTTCCAGTTATTCAGTTGATTCCAGTGATGTATTCAGATTTTGTATTTTGACTATTGTATTGAGACACCTATGTATTCGTGACTTCTGTTGTATCTTGTTTAACTCTGCTATATATATAGTAGCTTCATGAACTACTATTCTTTTGTTTCCGCTGCATTATTGTTATATTACTCTGTGTCTGTGATTCTGTGATTATTTATTTACTGTATATGCTGAGTTTTTCCAAATTTAAATTAACAATATGATATTTTGAGCAATTCAAATCCGACATGTATGGATGCGAATGGTTGAAAATTTCAAGATATTACAGAACTTTTCTGCTTTCTCCAAGCTTTTTAATGGATTCATCAACAACTCTTCATCTGTGTGGGTTTCATGGGCTAGAAGGTATAACCTTAAAAATGATGATTTCTGGCTTACTCGGCCAAGACTTGCTTCCAGTTGGATATGGAAGGCCATTCTGAAAATAAGACATGCTCTACTTCCTCATGCTACTATGACTGTGGCCCATGATAGCACTACTGCATTCTGGAAAGTCCGATGGATTGATAAGGAGGTCATTCTTTATCATAAACTTGACTATGAGGATATAATGCAAACTGGTATTCCATTACAAGCAAAAGTGGTTGATTACATTAGAAATGGTCATATTTTTCTTCCTACCTCCTCTAATAGAAGGGTTTCTGACTTATGGAAACTTTAGTCTCATCATAGTTATGCATGATGAATCTGACAATTATGTGTAGGGTAATAGCAGCCTACCTCACTCTCCTTGTATCATATATAGAGCTCTGAATGACAATGCTTCTGCTTAGAAATTTGCATGGTTTAAGAGGATTTGGAACTCTTCCACCTCTGAAAAATATAACTTCTTCTAGAGGGTTTTAAGGAATTCCAATCGCACTAATGCAATCTATATCTTAAGGGTATTATGGTTGATACCACTTGTGTATTCTGCAGATCTTATCCTGAGGACAATCTACACTTGTTCTTCAGATGTCCTTATGTCTTGTTCCTGTGGAGAACTCTCAAGTCTAAATGTGGTTTTCTACAGCCTTACAAGGATAGAAACAGGGAATGGAAGAGCATATACTAAGAAACATCTAGGAAGAATGCGAGATCTTATGAGTTACTGCTAATTTTTAAAGTGTTTGCAGATAGCATATGGAAGGAAAGAAATAATCGTGCCTTCAATGGCATAAGTCAGACATATTGGTTCACTACCACCTCATTATCAATCGTATCCATAAAGCTTTGATCATGCCTCGGTATCTTTTTCCTAAGTAGTTCAAGTTAAAGTGGCCTCATGCCTAACTAGCTTCTGCCTCTTTCTTTTTGTTTTTATTTTCCTTTCTTTGTTTCTCTCAGTTTATCTCTTATTATCTGCTTGTATTTCTGTTTTATAAGCTCTTAATAAAATGATAGGGGTCCATTCAACCCCGTTGGCTTTGCCAAAAAAGGTGAGTTTAACTTATCGAAATTTTCTGTTGTCGCCGAGGCGTTCCGGTTTGGAACTAAAACCGAACGACGTCCGATTTTAGCTCAAATTTCAATAGTCTCCAAATTCATCCAAACCAGTTCCATTGCGAAGTTTTTATCATCATAAGCGCAACACAAAAGGTTTCGTCTCGATCGAACCTCGTATGAGAGAGTTATTAAAATTTTAAGCCGTCGATATTTAAATTAAAAATAATATAAATAAACTAAGTACAACATCAACTAAATTACACTTATGCCATCTTCTTTCCCAATCCCTCTGTTCTTCCTCCCTGTACATGCACCATGTACCCATGTGCACGCCCCCACTGACATGACCAACAGCTCAACGAAACGGAACGCTGTCTTCACCAATCGATCACTCTCCTCGTGCACGACCTATCCCCCCCATCGCCATGACGTTCGCATGCCTCCTCCACCAACCGACCTGACCCATTTTCTCCACTGCCCTAAAACATCAGACTTCCTAAATGACCACCAAGCTTCTCCAAACTTCGGCCACAACAGCTCCATACGACGAGTAATGTGATGCCACCAACATCGACGCGTAACTCCTCCCTAATCAACGGTAATCCCTAACCCTAGCTCTAAACCTCCACGCAACTTCGCTGTTGACCCACCAACCCAAGGCCGAACATCTCCAAATGCACACCCAATCAAAGATCTCCTCGAAATGGGATTTTTAAAACTTGTTTCATGATTTTTATATTTTTATTTGATTGGATTTTGATTTTTGAAAATCAATTCAAGGCAAAAGCTCTGGTATTTGGTTTACAGGCAGCATTTTATAGGAGAAAAGGGTATAGCCTTGTTGTACATAAGGGTATGGCTAATGGTATGGCAGCAAAGAGTAAATATGTACATATGTATATATTATTTTAATTTTAAAATATTCAACAAAACACACTCAGAAATTTCAAAATCCAAATGAGGCGTGTCGCCTGGAGTTCTATATGTTATACCCCTATTTCGAACGTAATGGAACTTGTTTTGAGATCTAATTCGATCGTATGCAGAAGATAGCTTTTTAAACCAAATTATTATATTAAATTTCCAATATTAAATTCTACGCGTTTCGGTCTCGCATGACCAAACGATTCATCTGATCGCCATGAAATTTGACGGTGTATTATATTTCATTATTACGGATCCAATGAAACTAGATTCATCGAAATCCGAGGCAGTGCCCCGAAAGGCTATTTTTATATGTTAATTTAAAATGAGTTATTTTCAAAATCAGTTAAATCACTTTTGAATCCAATTTAAGTGTTTTATTATCTTCATTCTTATTAATAGAAATTAAATAAACTTTTAAATCATTTTTATCCAAATAAAAATCCAAGATTCAATTATTTAAACAATTTCAATTATTAAATTCAACAATTAAATTATCCAATAAATCGCTATATTTGAAATTCGAGTTATTTAACCTAAAAATTAAATTTTCAATATTTAAAATTAATTAAATACTCCAATTTCAAATGACAAAAATTATGGGTCATTAAAGTTCGTATTTAGGAATGGGAAGGAGATGGGACTTCAACAACTACGGCGGATCTCCCAGGGTGCAACAACCCATATCATAGCAAATTATGACACGCCGCACCTCTAGGCACCCCGAAAATCGGACACGACTAGAAGCACGAGTGGTCGCGTGAAATAAAAACCCATAACATAGCACAAAGACTAAGGCAATAACATAAAATGATTAAAATATTACAGCGGAAGAAAACTTTCACTAATTATAAATTAATAGCAAAACAGCTTCATTAAAAATAACATTATCCCAAATTTATTTCTGAAACCAAAAGTACCAAGTAGTCTCCACTAAAACATAATACATAACAAAGTTTACAATATAGGTCCCCACATATAGAGTAAAGTACGGAAAAGAGAAACGAAGTACATGAAACAAAAGAAACTAAAGTTGAAGATAACAACTGCTCTAATGACCCTCCAAGCTGCAAAGAGCTGCAACCTAGACCTGCCCTCCTGTGATTTGGTGAATGAGAAACAAGATGAAGTAGAAAGAATAAAACAGTTTAATTCCAAGTCTTCCTCGGATATTTCAGAGGGTGAATAATATAATGCAGTGAATCCTTCTTAGATACAGTTCCTAAGAAGTCAAAGTCCATGGTCACTCTAGGGAAGTCAACCATGCAGTAATACTAAACGTCAATCGACCTGTCGGACCTACTGTCCTTACCTATCCACGTGTTACAGCGTAAAAGTCGTGCTCTTCACCCGTGCATTGTGACTAATGTCTCTTACGTCTGACCGACGCTGACTCAAACAACCTCGCAGGACCCCGAAGTTGCGCTCAGGCTCTGCCAAACTAGACTCCTATCCTCCTGTCTCCTCAGTCACCAACATGGACTTGTCTCTATCCAAAGTGTCGGTCCTCCGAAGGAGCGCCTGTAGCTGGGTCGACTGCGCAAAATCCTCCAATGAATTGCCTAAAGAAGCCTATGTCGGAGCATACTTGTCTTATTCCGTCCGCGTCGATCTGTCTGAAGAAGCCTATGATTGTTGGTGCTATCTATCCTACGTACTAGCAACCTATAAAAGGTAACAAACATCCTTGCGAACCTACTTGCCCGCTCCTAGTACGTACAACCAAAACTATATTTCGGTCTTAACTGCATGAAACACCTATCCAGACCTTTACAATGTCTACCTACCAAATCGCTTTCAGATTAATTAATTTTACCGTTACAGTTTACATATTGTTTGTTCCCATTAATCTGATTTAGGCCATTTTTACATCCGATTTGGTTATTTCATAATTTCCCTTTTTCTTACATAAATGGTGTTTCAATTTCATGTCCGTTCAGTCCGTATGGTTTGTCTGTAATTTTTATACCATTTTGTTACAGATTTACACTAGTCTTTAGAGTCCATTTAATTTTTTTTCCACCCTAATTTACGTTCTCCTTTTAGAGATTTAATCTATATAATTTTTTTATCTAATAGCCACAAACCATTTAACTACAAAAAATTCCACTTTTACATTTTTAGGCCACATATGAAACAAACAATTATGCCAATTAGACTTCCCAATTTTGTTCCAAAACCATATTCAAAATTGTAACAACCCTGAGATTGCAATTACCGAATAATAAATTATTATTATGCTTTTTCCTGATAGATCTTTAGACATTTGTAATTTCGTTATAAGTATTTACCGAATATGTCGAACCACTTGAAAAATATATATAGATACCATCCTTTCGACGTATTCAGTAGATAGTTATAGCTTGATTACAAATGGTCGCTTCCACTATACTCTATTCTCCGCTTTAACAGACAGTATTACTCCCGTAATACTCTTTGTTACAGTGGGTCTCAGAGTGGGGCGTTACAGTTTGGTTGTGAGCTTGCTATTGGTTAGTAAACTGTTTAGTGCGAACGTGGGGTATGGGACTCATGGTTAACTCTTTACGGGTTCCTCTCCAAGAAGTTTGTGACACATTAGCCTCTGGGTGGCCAGTACTGGACCTCTGGATCACCACGCCTCTGGGCAACCATCTCTGGACACCTGCTCTTTGGAGCAGTTTATTTTTCGGCATGCGCCTCTGGGCCTTTATCCTTCTGGGAAGGATCTTGTCGTCTCGCGCGTTCCGCATCTGTGCGAGTGATCGATCACAACTCTACAGTACTTGGCAATAACGACTCCGGTCAGTGCACGTGCTATACTTGTATTATCTGATGATTTTTTTATATTCATTCGAGTACCGCCATTCGGTGTTGGTTCTATGGAACCATACGATGTAAGTGCGATTACCTTGTGGATTCACAGTGTCTCTGGACACTGCTTTTCAGTGTTTGATTTCATTGACTTTTCAGTATATCCCCATTGCTCTTTGGAGCATCGATCTTTGCTTGGGCATTGATTACAGACTCTGGTCACTCTTGGGATTATTGCCTATGGGCAACTTTATATAGCTTTGGCTACGCCGATGATATGAGGTGATTTTATTTATTCATCACTTTGGTGCTGATATTCTCTTTGGAGATTTTTACAGTTGATTGATGATTAGGGACCGTCATTATATTCATGTGGTCCAAAATACTCTTCTCTTAGGAAAAGTACTGTTTTATTTATGTACCACATTATTATATATCTCAGTTATTACTGATTGTTTAGCTAGCCTGACCCGAGCCGGGTCAGACCGAGTTGTTTCAGGTTAGGTCTCTGGACTTAGCTTCTGTGCTTCCGCTTGGACATTATCTGCTATGCTGATAGATAGCGCTTTTATTTGTCCACTATTCCGCTACTCTGTTATTATTCAGACTTTGATATGTACATATTTTTGACCCACATGTGTGGGCAGTGACTTTGTACCCACTTATAGTATTTGGATCTGTATTGACGATGTATTGTTCTGGGATTTTATATCTGTTATGTGATTCTGTTCTATGATGTTTTATCATTTATTATTATTATGCTTTGTCCTGATAGATCTTTAGCCATTTGTAATTTTGTTATAAGTATTTACCGAATATGTCGAACCACTTGAAAAAAATATATAGATACCATCCTTTCGACGTATTCAGTAGATAGTTATAGCTTGATTACAAATGGTCGCTTCCACTATACTCTATTCTCCGCTTTAACAGACAGTATTACTCCCGTAATACTCTTTGTTACAGTGGGTCTCAGAGTGGGGCATTACAGTTTGGTATCAGAGCCTGGTTTCAGGAATAAGCATAATAAACACAGAAAAGATACACTTAGTACAATACATTTCAATTAGATCCGAATTAAATCAAATCCCTTCCTTAGGTTTATTGATAGATAAGTTAGGAATATGTTTAGGAATCATTTATATTCCGTAGTATTCCTTAATTAATTATCTATGATTGAATCATGTCTTTATTCTCTCTCGATTCACGAGATGAGGATTTGAACTTATCTCGTATTCCTGTTGTTCGGGATTTCCCCGACGTATTCGAGCCAGTATTCGGACTGCCGCCAAAGCAAGCTATTGAGTTCCGCATCGACCTCATTCCAGGCTCTCATCCAGTTGGGCGTTGTCCTACGAAAATGTCTACTAAGGAGAATGAGGAACTCAGGAAGCAGTTAGTTGAGCTTGAAGCGAAGCAGTTCATCCGATCCAGTTCTTCGCCATGGGGTGCTAATGTGGTCTTCGTTAAGAAGGCTGATGGCTCTCTTAGGCTTTGCATTGACTATCGCAAGCTCAATGAGCTGACCATCAGAAATCGCTACCCACTTCCTCGGATAGACGACATGTTTGACCAATTGAGCAGTGCGAAGGTCTTCTCTCAGCTTGACCTTGCCACCGGATTCCATCAGCTACGAGTCGCCGAAGACAGCATTCCTCTTACAACATTTCGCACTCGTTATGGTTCTTTTGAGTGGTTGGTCATGCCGTTCGGCTTGACGAACGCTCCAGCTTTCTTTGTCGATCTTATGAATCGAGTATTCCGGGAATACATCGATAGATTCGTTCTGGTTTTCATCGACGATATTCTTATTTATTCTAGATCCGAGGCAGAGCATGCTCATCATTTGCGGATCATCTTGGATACTCTTCGTCAGCATCAGCTTAAGGCCAAGCTCTCCAAGTGCCATTTTTGGGAGAGCAAGGTCAAGTTCTTGGGCCATATTGTATCATCTGAGGGTATTTCTGTCGATCCTGCCAAGATCGAAGCTATTCAGAATTGGAAGCAGCCCGAGAACGTTCATGATATTCGCAGCTTCCTTGGTCTGGCGGGTTATTACCGTCGATTTATCAAGGATTTCTCTCGTGTTGCACTTCCCCTCACGACTCTGACTCGTAAGGGTGTTCGCTTTATTTGGTCTGATAAGTGTGAAGCTTCCTTTCAGCGACTGAAGGAACTTCTCACCCATGCTCCTATTCTTGTGGTTCCTGAGAGTAACCAGGATCTTGTTGTTTACACCGACGCTTGTGGTAGCGACCTCGGTGCTGTGC
The DNA here is from genome assembly GCA_030737815.1 of Allium fistulosum. Classification (NCBI taxonomy): domain Eukaryota; kingdom Viridiplantae; phylum Streptophyta; class Magnoliopsida; order Asparagales; family Amaryllidaceae; genus Allium; species Allium fistulosum. The sequence continues at coordinate 868,521,674 of CM060904.1, read as the reverse complement.
TTATGCAGAAGGATCGGGTAGTTGCTTACGCTTCTAGGCAGCTACGTCTGAATGAGGTTCGCTATCCTACTCATGATCTTGAGTTAGTTGCTATCGTCTTTGCCTTGAAGACGTGGCGTCATTATCTATTGGGCGAACGTTTCATTCTCTACACCGATCACAAGTCGCTGAAGTATCTTTTCAGCCAGAGAGATCTCAACATGAGGCAGCAGCGATGGCTTGAGTTTCTCGCCTCATATGACTTAGACTTTCAGTAGACCCCTGGCAAGGGTAATCGTGTGGCTGATGCACTCAGTCGCAAACACTCGGCAGTAGTTTCTATGATGATAGCCGAGTGGGATATTCTTGAGACTCTTTCTATGTGTGATATTCGAGATCGAGCTCCGTCTTCTGATTCTCAGATCTTGTTATTCAGCTTGGAAGCTCGACCTATTCTATTGGATCGCATTGCCCATGCTCAGCGGCAGGATCCAGAATTGTTGCGATATATTCATCTCCTTGAGTCGGGATCCAGTGATGAGACATTGTTGGATTATTCTATTGATTCTCATCGGTGTCTTCTCAGGAAGAACCGTATTTTGGTACCATCTGATTTATCACTTAGGCATGACATTCTGGACGAGTGTCATCGCACTAAGTACACCATCCATCCCGGTTCGAGCAAAATGTATGCCGATATGTGTCGGGTATATTATTGGGAAGGCATGAAGAGTGATGTTGCAAGTTATATAAGCCATTGCATGACTTGTCAACAGATCAAAGCTGAGCACCAGCGTCCATCCGGTCTTCTTCAGCCGCTAGGGATTCCATTGTGGAAATGGGATCAGATATCCATGGATTTTATTGACGGTCTGCCTAGATCGAGGTCAGGCCATACTTCTATTTGGATCATCGTCGATCGCTTGACCAAATCAGCTCATTTCATTCCTATTAAGTCCACTCGGACTGCTCCTCAGCTTGCCAAGTTATATGTGAAGGAAGTCGTTCGACTTCATGGCATTCCTAGCTCTATCGTCTGTGATCGAGACACTATCTTTACTAGTCACTTCTGGAAGTGCCTACAGTCAGCTTTGGGCTCAAAGCTGAATCTCTCGACTGCTTATCACCCTCAGACCGATGGTCAGACGGAGAGGGTGAATCGTGTTTTGGAGGATCTTTTGCGCTGTTGTATTCTGGATTTCGGAGGTAGTTGGGAGGATCACTTACCGCTTGTAGAGTTCTCCTACAACAACAGCTTTCAGTCTAGTATCGGCATGGCACCTTTCGAGGCTCTCTATGGAAGGCCATGTCGCTCTCCTGCTTGTTGGTTAGAATCTGGCGAGAAGCTCCTTCTTGGTCCAGATTCAGTTCGGGAATCTTCTGAGAAGATTATTCTTATCCGTCAGAGAATGAAAGAGGCACAGGACCGCCAGAAATCCTACGTAGACAACCGTAGGAAGCCTCTTGAGTTCTCCATTGGTGATCATGTCTTTATTCGGATATCTCCCATGAAGGGGGTTGTGCGTTTCAGCTCGACAGGAAAGTTGGCTCCTCGCTATGTCGGACCATTTCCTATTACGGAACGCATCGGCCCCGTTGCTTATCGTGTGGCTCTACCTGCTCATTTCTCTGGAATACATGATGTGTTCCATGTTTCTCAACTTCGCAAGTGTGTGCGCGACCCTGATTCTATTATCGAGCCTCATATCGTGCCCGATTTGGAGATCTCGCCCGATCTATCTATAGAGCAGCAACCTCTTCGTGTGCTTGATTCAGAGATCAGACGTCTTCGAAACAAAGAGGTTCCGCTTGTGAAGATTCAATGGTCGTCTAACCCTAAGGACTGCACTTGGGAGACCAGAGAATTTATCGAGCGTACTTATCCTGGTTTTCTTCCATCTTCCGGCACGGGTGAGCATCTATATTTTATCCTCCGTATTCCTTTGTGGATTAGATGTTATAGACGACTTCTATATTTAAGGAAATTGCGGGGACGCAATTTTCTTAAGGGAGGGAGTCTGTAACAACCCTGAGATTGCAATTACCGAATAATAAATTAAAATTATGATTTTAAGTTGAAAAGGGAGTTAAATAAAATTTTGGGAATTTAAATTCGCAATTGGTTTGCAAATTAAAGTATTTTGGGTTTAAAATGGGGAAATTAATATTTTTGGAATTTAATATTTAAAAGGGGAATTTTTAAATGTGATAATGGGTTTAATTGGCTAATGAGACAATTATATGGTTTTGATTAAAACTAGGTTGCCACTTAGGATTTTGTTCACATGATAACCTTAGAAATTAAACTAAGTCCTAATGGGTTTTAAAACCTCCTAACATGACCCATTAGCCTACCCACTTCTATATAATATCTCATACCCCTTACATAAACCCTAACCCTCCTCTTCATAATTCCTAAACCTAGATCTAAACATAACTAATGGACTCCCTTTGGTAGAAGACCCATCTCCTTCTCTACATATCTAAACTAGTTTGATCTTAACAAAAGGTAATGCAATCTCTCATATTCTCTAATCTTTCTTAATCCTTATTTACCTCTACCATCTTGTGTAATCTTTGTATTGTTTTTTTTTATTTTGGGTCCTTGAAGTCTCTTGATCTTTTGCTTGGGGTTAAGGATTTTGGCTTGCTTGATATTGTGCATACAAACCATTTGATCATTTGCTTCTTTGAGGTAATTACTATTTATTAGTGATTATTGCTAGTTATAATATTAGTGAAATTTGATGTCAAAAACTTGAAAAAAACACCCCAAATCACCAAAAACCAGCAATTTGTGCTGGCTGGAATGTTTCAGCCTGAAAACAGGCTGAAACAGGGTTCTGGGTGCACCAGGGCAGGCCTGGGCTGCACCCAGGCTGCTGCCCGAGCGCAGCAGGCTAGCCCTATTGGGCTAGCCGGTTGCAGGCCAGCCCAGGCGGGCTGGCGTGTCCCCCTTCCACCCAGCCCAGGCGGGCTGGGGCTCCCCTTCCACCCAGCCCAAGCGGGCTGGGCTCCCCCTTGCATCCCCAGCCCAGGCGGGCTGGGGCTTCCCCTTACATCCCAGCCCAGCCGGGCTGGGCTCCCCTTTACATCCCCAGCCCAGGCGGGCTGGGGGCTCCCCTTACCTCCCCAGCCCAGGCGGGCTGGGGGCTTCCCACCACATCCCAGCCCAGGCGGGCTGGGTCTGCTCCCAACTCCCCAGCCCAGGCGGGCTGGGCCTGCTCCCCCTCCCCAGACCAGGCGGGCTGGGGGCCTGCCTCCCCCTCCCCAGCCCAGGCGGGCTGGGGGCCTGCTTCCACCTCCCCAGCCCAGGCGGGCTGGGCCTGCTCCCACCTCCCCAGCCCAGGTGGGCTGGGGGCCTGCTCCCACCTCCCCAGCCCAGGCGGGCTGGGGGTTTGCTCCCACTTTCTCAGTCCAGACGGGCTGGGCTTGCCTGTTTCCAGATTTTTATCTCCACTTCACGATGCCGCCACAGTCGCATCCGAAGTCGGAATTCAACGTTTTTGGTCTCGTTGGAAAGGTGGAGTTTCGAACTCCAACTCTGGAAAATTTGGGCAACATCGGAGTTAGTTTGGTACTTCGAATTTCGTGTCGAAGTTGAACTCTGGTCGTTGTTGGTAAATAGTGTGAATCTTTTTTGGGTTCAACTTTGAGATGTCACTGCCACTTCGTCTCAACTCGGAATCCAGAAATTCTTTTTGCATCTTAAAGTACGGATGTTATACTACATGCCTGCAAATTTTCATGACATTTGGACACAGTTTGCTGGTCCAAATAAATTGTCGAACTTGAGTTGGCAGCTGTTTTTTTTTGAATGTTTACAAACATTTAGAATATTTTTCAGTGATTTTCTGGTTTTATTGATTTCTTTGAGATTTGTCTCTAGATTTTGTACACGGGTTTTATGAATTATTTTCAAAAGGTTTTTCACTCCTAAATGGCTTTCGAAATTATTATATAATATTATTTTTAATTATTAAATTAATTACTCCATAATAGGAGAGTTTTCAAAAGCCGTTTTAAAGTGATTTCAAAATCAATTATAAATCCGTTTCGCACCATTATTTTCTATAATAAAAACCTCATACTCACTTTTTAGCACGTCGAGCGAAGTGGAAAGGTGCTTAAACGGTTAGGAAATCTCCGGCCTATGAAACCGTGTGTATTTTCTTTCCGGTTAATCCCCGACCTATTCGATTGATCGTTTTGACCTTTGGGTCTAGTTTACCGATGATACGAGGTGGACTTTTTATGGTTTGGAGTGTGAGCTTGCTATTGGTTAGTAAACTGTTTAGTGCGAACGTGGGGTATGGGACTCATTGTTAACACTTAACGGGTTCCTCTCCAAGAAGTTTGTGACACATTAGCCTCTGGGCGGCCAGTACTGGACCTCTGGGTCACCACGCCTCTGGGCAACCGTCCCTGGACACCTGCACTTTGGAGCAGTTTATTTTTCGGCATGCGCCTCTGGGCCTTTATCCTTCTGGGAAGGATCTTGCCATCTCGCGCGTTCCGCATATGTGCGAGTGATCGATCACAACTCTACAGTACTTGGCAATAACGACTTCGGTCGGTGCACGTGCTATACTTGTATTATCTGATGATTTTTTTATATTCATTCGAGTACCGCCATTCGGTGTTGGTTTTATGGAACCATACGATGTAAATGCGATTACCTTGTGGATTCAGTGTCTCTGGACACTGCTTTTCAGTGTTTGATTTCATTGACTTTTCAGTATATCCCCATTGCTCTTTGGAGCATCGATCTTTGCTTGGGCATTGATTACAGACTCTGGTCACTCTTGGGATTATTGCCTATGGGCAACTTTATATAGCTTTGGCTACGCCGATGATATGAGGCGATTTTATTTATTCATCACTTTGGTGCTGATATTCTCTTTGGAGATTTTTACTGTTGATTGATGATTAGGGACCGTCATTATATTCATGTGGTCCAAAATACTCTTCTCTTAGGAAAAGTACTGTTTTATTTATGTACCGCATTATTATATATCTCAGTTATTACTGATTGTTTAGCTAGCCTGACCCGAGCCGGGTCAGACCGAGTTGTTTCAGGTTAGGTCTCTGGACTTAGCTTCTGTGCTTCTGCTTGGACATTATCTGCTATGCTGATAGATAGCGCTTTTATTTTTCCACTATTCCGCTACTCTGTTATTATTCAGACTTTGATATGTACATATTTTTGACCCACATGTGTGGGCAGTGGCTTTGTACCCACTTATAGTATTTGGATCTGTATTGACGATGTATTGTTCTGGGATTTTATATCTGTTATGTGAATCTGTTCTGTGATGTTTTATCATTTATTATTATTATGCTTTGTCCTGATAGATCTTTAGCCATTTGTAATTTCGTTATAAGTATTTATCGAATATGTCGAACCACTTGAAAAAAATATATAGATACCATCCTTTCGACGTATTCAGTAGATAGTTATAGCTTGATTACAAATGGTCGCTTCCACTATACTCTATTCTCCGCTTTAACAGACAGTATTACTCCCGTAATACTCTTTGTTACAGTGGGTCTCAGAGTGGGGCGTTAAAAAAAATGTAATTATATCAATCAAAACTACAATTTTATTCAAGTAGCATATTCTGAATTTATTCAACTAACCCATTCTAACATAAGAAATTGAATAACAATTCTAATTTAATTTAATTAAACCAATCTTATTTACGCCATGAAACGTGAATAACAATTTGTTTGTTCCAAATTTCAACCCAAACATGAATTAGAATTGAGAAGTGGTAGAACGAGAAGATATAGTAGTTTACCTAAATTTCAACCTTATTTATGCCATAAAACGTGAATAAACAATTTATATGTCCCATATTTTAAACCAAACATGAATTAGATTTGTAACGTCACGGATTTTCGCGTTCGAAAATCGACATCGATACTTTACATCGTACTCGAATGCTGTAGATTCGACCGTTCAAATCCGAGTCGCCGGAGCTTATAACACAATTAAGTAAATAACACAGCGAAAAAATGAATAATACATTGATGTACAATATCTGATACAACAGAGTGATACAATGAATATCAATATACATCAGAGATATGATACAATAAATAGCAGCGGAAAAGAAAACGATAACATCAGCAGCGGATAATCTCCATCTTCAAAACGCCAATCCAGAAATAGCTTGAACTCCCAATAACGAGGCACAAGGATAAGCAAGTGCAGTCCATATCCAAAGACTGAACTAGCTCCAGAAAATCTACTAAATCTGACTGTCTGAAAAACCAAACTCTAGACTGCCCGTGTAGGAAAATTTTGAGCATCCAGAGTTTAGAAAAGAACAATAAACTCCGGATCAGTCATGGGACTGGTGTGAGCAACAAAAACAGTTTATCTTTTAAAACAATCAACAAAAGATTTTAAAGTCAATTCGCAATGCTTTTTGAAAATGTAACTACCATAAGACCTCCCACCACACACACAATGCAAACGCAGACTTGGAGGAGATTTCTTCTTATGTTAGTCAAAGATGCTTACTACGCAAAATCAAATCAAATCGCTTTTGATATTATTATTAGTGCATACTGGAAAACATTTCGAAAGTAGAATATAAATCTTAGCCAGCATAGGTACCATTATATTATGCCTGCTATAGCTGCCTCATGAGGAGACAGGTTATACAATTTAAATTGTAAAGGCTCGTATTGTTTCTTTGGATTTTTCCAACAAATGGTCAGGCTAAGGAACTTCCTATTCCACGAAAGAAACGCCTCTGGCGGGACGCTCCGAGAACCAAACCGTTCTCTGCCAAACAAGGCCGGCTACCCCCTTTCCCAAGGGATATACAAAACCTCAGATATGCCACCCCCGGTCCTTTGGGACCTTTATCCGAGTGCTCGGTATCCAACATCACACATAATAAATAAAGTGTGTCCACATGAGTAAGTATCTGGGCTCCATACCATGATACTACCCTTTTCCAGAAGGAATGGTCATACCCTAGGGAAGCTACCCCTGAAACCTTGCCGCACAATTCCTGTTTCGACCATTACCGGGTTGTGAGGCTCGACGAAGTCTCGTCCACAAAGCTACGCTTTTTCAAAAAGCCACGCTTTAGGTCAACAGATGATCAACCAATGATAACAAAGATAAATGATCAAAAAAATGATCATATCACAAATGATCAAACACTGATCATCACACAGCAACACTCAACATGTCACATTACCAAATTGGGAATATATCGCTGATAAATTTCAACTACATAACCTCTGAGCTCGTACGTCTCAGAGAAGGGTGTTAAGCTAAGAGAATAAATTCTCCACCACCAACAGAAATGTATTTGAAAGAAATCGGCTTTATATCTCAAAGTGTAATGTCAGACATGTAACCATACAAGTCTGTTCCGGGTTCGAACAGAACCGAAGGCACTTCTTACGAAGCCCTTGCAATTCCGGGTATTCACAATCCCGATCGGATTTCCCATCACTTAGGGGATCTCTATACCAGGAGCTACCTAGTGCAAAGATAATCGACGAGTTATCTTTTCGTTCTCGTGAATATCCGGTCTTCATCACCGGTCTTCAATTGCTATCCATATACGACGTATCACTATTCAGAATGAGTTATATGACACGAAGGTCTTTTCCCGGCTAACCCGAATAGTGAGCGTAATATTCAAAAACAAATGGATAATGGGATTTCAATTAAGTCACAATTTAAACCCAAATTTTCTTTTCAAATGGTTTAACAAATTACCATTTTAATATTTTAAACAAAAAGATTCAATTCACAAAGTTCACCCAGTTTCACAACAATCCATTCATAGATTTCAAAACAATTTCCGTTTCAATTGGATTAACTCGTTAAATCTTTAAATCAGAGATTTAACTTATAGCTTTCAAAACAATTCCATTTCAAATGGTTTAAACAAATCATCATTTTAAATCTGTTAAAAATAAACAGATTTAATTCATAGTTTTCAAAAAGAATTCATTCATAACTTGAAAAAAAACCATTTTTCAATTCAATCTTGAAATTCCTTAAATTAAACTGGAATTTCATTTCTTATATGAAAGCTTTTATCTTTTGAAAACAAATAGTTTTCATTTCAGAAATTTGATTCATACGAGTTAAAATCTTTGGGTTAAATTCAAATTCCCAAAATGTTACTTTTAAAATGGTTTAAATTCATACAAACACATTTATATCATCTTTAATCTCTGGTTTCAAATCATAGGATTCAATTTCAAACTTGAATTCAAATTTAAATCAAATTATTTAAATTTTTATAACTCGATTAAGTTACTCAAAATAACTTTTATCTTTGAAATCCCATTTCAAAAGCTTTTCACTTTAAACCCCAAATTTCCAATTTCAAAATCAATTGAAATTAAAATTTCAATTTCAAAAATATTTAAATTTAAATCATCTGTGACTTAACCGATTTCCACGTGAAATCCATATTGGTGTGTGTAGGTGTAGTCCAGGGGTTTCACACAGTAGTGCAACATCATTCAATCATCACAGATCAAAATACAGGATATAGTTGATAAGCGATATGAACTATAACGCTTATCGTTCGTCCACAGATCACAGATATATAAAGGTCACAGATAATAAATTACAGGTCACAACACAAATCAGGATATATCACAAAGCATCACAGATCAGAAATATCAAACAATTCAATTCAAGGCATCTCATACCAGCATTTATAAGCAGTCCAATCAATTAAAAATAGGATTTATTAATAGTTCAAATCTTAATTAATTCAATTTAATTTCTAATTAAATCAATTATTTATGAATTAATTATCAAATCCTGATTAATTTATCACAAATCGTTTGATATAAAATAAATAATCAATCACTTAATTAATTAAATTACTCTTAATTAATCATATTAATTAAATCAACCTTTTAAACCAATTACATAATTAATTAACTTCAATTAATCAAAATATCCAACCTTAATTTCAATAAGTAATTAATCCTTAAGATCATTTCTTAATCACTTTCATTAATTAATTAACCTATAATAAATAAATTCTTTTCAAATTAATTACTTTAATTAATAATTTAAACCTTTAATTACTTATTTAATTAGTCCAAGTTATTAATTTATTAAATGATTAAATTATCCATTTATTAATTACTAATTACTTAATTAATCAATTTTTCATTCTTAATTAAACTACTTGATTAATTAACTACAAAACTTTAATGTTAAATTAATTTAATACTTAACTTAATTTTTTTTCTTTCTATAATACTGCAGTTTAAAGGAAACCACTCGGTTCTTTTCAAGTTTTACTCGAGTATCACTTCGAGCTTCTCTCCAACTTTCCCGAGTCCCCCCTGTCTTTCTCCTCGTACGCTTCTTCTTCTATATTTTTTTTATTATCTTAAGTTTTTAAACCCAATAACTACTCCCAGGCTCGCGAGTTTCAACCCGAAGCAAACAATTCTTATACTCGAGTAACAACTCGATGACCACCACGTTACTGACATCATCATCCCCACGCCGTGCACGTGCACGTGCACGGCCGGCCGATGCCGCTCTGGCGAACTACGCCACCACCAACAAGTCACAAACCGATGCGACTCTCGATCACCATTGACAGTTTGACCCAACAAACCCCAAGTCGAAAATCGAGTTCCAGTTCGAAACTCGAACTTACACCTTCATCCAAAACTGCCTCGACACGACCATCCAGACCACCGGAACCACCGCGCCTTCATCCACGCCTCCTCCTACGTCTCACGTACACTCCCTCCAAACCTAGCCACGCTCGATTCATCAGGGGTGACGAAATCCCCTTGTTCCCAGACCACTGCGAAACTCGAGTTAAACCCTAATTACGCCTCGTCCCCTCAATTTATACAATGAAAAAAATATTCAGCAATTTTCCCTTTACTATCAACTACCAAACTTGCTTCAAGCAAGATCTCAGAGTTCGAAACGGGTTGGATTATCAGAAATTGATCAAAATGCAAATTTTGTTCGATTATGAACTGTACTTGGAACACTTCATTAAAAATCAACATATTAATTTCAAAAATCCTATCTTTAATTGTTTATCCAAGTTATGAAATCAAACCAATAAATTAAAATACTTGAAAATATTCATATGATTTATTTTTACTATAAATTTGAGTTTACAGGGTCAAGTGGTTTCACTTTCAAGCAAGAAAATCCTGGATCATGGTTTAAATTTAAACAAACGTAATTTGTTTAAAATGCTAAGTTTGAAATGCTTTTGTATGGAGAAGTATAAAATGTTTTCTACTTGTCTTTGTTTAGGACCCTGAAAATATTGAAGAACCTCACAAAACAAAACTTCCAGTAATAAGCACACATCACATAACAACTTATTTTCAACATAGAACAACCATAAGATTTCCATGAACCAATTTCAAGATTTATATTTCAAAGATGGTATGTTTACTCACCTATTTTCAGAGAAAAATAAACAGAGCTTCATGTATTCACAGTCATATACACACAACATTTTTATATATGCAGACATGCAATGATATTCATACTGTCATATTGCATTCATTAAGATATTCAACCATCACACAAATCAAACAATCATCATACTATCAAAATATATCAATAGAATTAGGCTTTTAAAGGAAGAGTTGCTCACCTTGAAAAATGGCAGAGAAGAACAGAGGGGAAAGAACAGAGAACTACTTTGAATTTGCTATTTCCAGATTGCAGTTGAAAACAGGTTGAAGTTTTTAATTTCTTTGCAATATTCTTTCACAGGCTTCAGATTTCCAGGTTGATGCTTGTTTGATTACTTGATTAACTTCTGGTTGAATTTGTTTGAGTTGTTTTAAATTTTCTTTTTCAATTCTGCAGTTTGGCTTGCTTTTGTTTTTCTCAGTTTTGAAGAATGAAACTGGAATGATAATTTTGATGTGTACATGAAGTTAAAGTATAGAGTGTGTTGATATTTTCATTTGTACTGGTGATGTATAGTTTGTACAATAGCATGGGTGAGATGCTTGCATTCCTTTTTTCTCGGCTGATATGATATGTTATGGTGGCTGAAGATATTGGCATTTATTGCCATGGTACAAATACACACTTATCTAATTCGTTTTGTACATTGATATATATGTTTGCTATTTTCTTTTGTTTGCTGGTTTCTTTTCGGCTGAGAAGATGTTAGTTAGTACAAATGTTTCCTTTTAAGTTTACATACAATTCTATTTTGTATGTATTTTATTTATTTTGGTTTCACACTTGAATGTATTTGGGTAGCTTGGTTTCAAGTTTGATTTATGTTCATATCTTTGCTTCATTTTTTTATCTTTTCTTTAATTTGCCTGGCAGCTTTCATCTGTTTTTAGGTCTACATATTTACTTGTTTGTTATACTTATATGCTTTGTACTTATATTTTCATTTGTTTGCCTAGTTTGTTTTTATTTTGTCTTCTTTTACTTGCCTTAATTTGTTTAACAAGCTTAGTTATATCACTTTGTATTTTGTCTACATTTTACTCATATTTAAATGTATTTTATTCCCTTTAAATCTTATTACCTTGTACTAGTATGATTTCTTGCCTGCAAATATATTTCTAAAGATTATACAACTCTAGAATTTTTACTTAAGTTTTACTCTAAAGGTTGTTAGAAATTTAGCTAACGGGTTACTTTTATATTTTTAAACCATTTATTTACAATTTAAATTCAAGAATTAAATAAATTATCAATTTAAATTAAATCAAAAATCTGGGGTCGTTACAAGATTTGAGAAGTGAAAGAAGAAGAAGAAGAAGTTGCACTAATTTACATCTATTCTCAATTAATAACAGAAATTAATTCATATTAACGTGCTAGAAAAGAACTGAAATTCAACTACTTTATTTTTTTATAACATATTAATTCCCACTCACCTGACACTTGAGCTTGTATAAATTTGAAAAAGCTTTGCTTTAATCTTTCTCCCTTTGATTCTTCTAAATTCCCCAAATTGCTTGAATATATATAGATAATTTAATTTGGTAGAGATTTGTTTATTTAGTAGAGAAAAGGAGGAGGAATAATACACACTAATTTTACTGTAGAATTATGGCGACGCCTGAATAAGAGATTAGGTTTAGGTTAGATGGTTTATTTATATATTGTTTGAGTGAATATAATCCATTAGATTATTTTAGATTTAATCTGGTTCTTTCATACACTTAATGGTTATCCATTATAGCCCATACACATCACTCAACCAATAAAATTTAGCCATCTCATCCTATTACATCACTGGAGCAAATGGGAGGCCGCCACATGTCAGAAACAACGCCGAAATACGTAGGAAAAATTGCTGGAAACGAACCAGCTAAAAAAACATCGCTCTAGATTTTGGGCGACAATGGGACTTGATCCCTGGTCACTAAGGAAATCAACATGCGCCTTTACCACTGTACCAAATGCGCTTTTATTTTCTTTTTAATTATATTTCTCGTAAAATATCAGGGTGTTACATTCTCCCCCCTTAAAGAATTTCATCCCCGAAATCTCCAAAGACGAAAGAACGTAATTACAACCAGCATCCAAGAACTACATCCATCCACTCAACCATCATCCATTTCTACCATTGTCCTTATTTTTAACTAATTCAATTTATGATTTATGCAAAGTGAAATGCATATGAACTTACCTAATGCGAAAAGGTAGTCGGTCTACTGATTCAGTTTACCTCCTGTAATGCAAGTATGCTTATTCCATGCAACCAAATGTATGCAATCACCTTAGTATAATTGATAATTCTATATGTATGTTTCAATCATTCACCCAAATGCACCATCCATATGCAACATCCATTTGCACACACACACACACACATATATAACCATGTGCAAATGCAATAGATAACAGGCACGCATATGCAGGTGTGTGTACCTAGTTGGCTGATTATCCTAATAAATATCTATCTAGTGCATGCAATGCATCCATTTGCAAACATTGGCATTCACTTGCAATAATTTTCATCCATCAAACATAACAGGCCCTAATGACATGTTTACAACCAAGTTACCATCCATAGGTTTCACCTAAAGATCAAAGGTAGGATATTTGAAGTGTACCTTCAAATAGAAAAGGATAAGAAGTTCGAATTCTCTCCTCAGATTCCCATGTGCACTCCTTGGGGTCTTCTCCCTACCAAACCTTCAGTAGACGAACTTCCTTATTGCGCAATCTCTTGACGCCGTGTTCCAATATATGGGTGGGTGTACGACACATAAGTGATTCACGCTCTACCTCCACTTCCCTTAGCTGATCGGGTTCTACTACTACTGCGAAATCATGTAGACACTTCTTCAGATGCGAAACATGAAAAATATCGTGAACTCCTGCCAACTTATTTGGAAAATCAATTGTGTATGCCACTTTTCCAATCCGTGCGGTAATAGGGAAGGGTCCTAAAAATGTCGGTGCCAACTTACCCACCAAGCCAAATCTCATAACGTTTCTCAAAGGTGAAACCTTGACAAAAACCATAACTCGAACCTTAAAATCCAAATCTGAACGTCTTTTGTCGGCATATGAATTTTGTCTATCTTGTGCAGTCTTCAACCTCTTGCGAATCAAATCCACCTTTTTGGAAGTTTCCCTCACCAAGTCTAGTCCAAGCAAGATCCCATCGGTGGTATCCCACCAACAGGCTGGTGATCTACATGGTCTGCCATAGAGGGCCTCGAACGGTGCCATCCCAATGCTTGCTTGATAACTAATATTATACGCAAACTCCACCAAAGGTAGATGGTCTTCACAAGAGCCTCTGAAGTCAATGATGCACAATCTGAGCAAATCTCCAAAACCCTATTTACCCTCTCAGTCTGTCCATCTATTTGAGGGTGATATGCCGTGCTCAGATTCAATTCCGTTCCCAAGGCTTGCTGAAGACTCCTCCAAAACTCGTTGGTGAATAATGGATCTCTGTCGCTTCACAATACTAGCGGGAACTCCATGAAGCCTAACTATCTCCCTTACATAAAGAGTCTCCAAAGAAGCTGCCGTCCTATTACTCTTAACGGGTATAAAATGAGCGCTCTTCGTCAGTCTATCCACAATGACCCAAATGCTCGTGTTCCCTCTCCGTGACCTTGGTAATCCATCCACAAAGTCCATAGAGACGCTCTCCCATCTTTACTACTAATAATGAGAATTCCTTGAATAGGAATTCAACCGTGTCTTTTTGAAATACCAGAAATACCCCTCATTATAATTATGGAAATCGTTCACTCTATCTTTATCTTTACTACTAATAAAGAGAATTCATTGAATATATTTACTCAGTGTCTTTTTGAAATTCCAAATATACCCTTTTACATCTTTACTACTAATAATGAGAATTCGTTGAATAGGAATTCAACCGTGTCTTTTTGAAATACCAGAAATACCCCTCATTATAATTTTGGAAATCGTTCACTCTATCTTTATCTTTACTACTAATAAAGAGAATTCATTGAAAAGATTTACTCAGTGTCTTTTTGAAATTCCAAATATACCCTTTTACATCTTATAGAGAAATAGTATTCAAACATGGGAATATAGCCTGTTATTTTCTAAGTACAACTGTCAGTCCCCATGTAGAACTACAGTGTACGTTCACAAGATGAAGTATCCGAGTGTTTCATATTGTCCGTAATTAAGGTGGGAGTTAATCGGTCGAAGTCTCGCTGGATTCCGAGTTAGTATGAAGAAAATATTGCAGTCTGAACAAAAAAAATAGCGGCTTCTGCACTAGGCGGAGTTCAAATATGGGGATGTGGTATCCTGTTATTTTCTAAGTACAACTGTCAGTGCCCATGGAGAACTACAGTGTGCCTTCACAAGATGAAGTATCCGAGTGTTACATATTGTCTGTAATTTAGGTGGGAGTTAATTGGTCGAAGTCTCACCGGATTCTGAATTAGCATGAAGAAGTTATTGCAGTTTGAACAAAAAAATAGCGGCTTCTGCACTAGGCGGAGTTCAAATATGGGGATGTGGTAGCCTGTTATTTTCTAAGTACAACTGTCAGTCCCCATGGAGAACTACATTGTACGTTCACAAGATGAAGTATCCGAGTGTTTCATATTGTCCGTAATTTAGGTGGGAGTTAATCGGTCGAATTCTCGCCGGATTACGAGTTAGTATGAAGAAAAAATTGTAGTCTGAACAAAAAAAATAGCGGCTTCTGCACTAGGCGGAGTTCAAATATGGGGATGTGGTATCCTGTTATTTTCTAAGTACAACTGTCAGTGCCCATGGAGAACTACAGTGTGCGTCCACAAGATGAAGTATCTGAGTGTTTCATATTGTCCGTAATTTAGGTGGGAGTTAATTGGTCGAAGTCTCGCCGGATTCCGAGTTAGTATGAAGAAAATATTGCAGTCTGAACAAAAAAAATAGCGGCTTCTGCACTAGGCGGAGTTCAAATATGAGGATATGTTAGCCTGTTATTTTCTAAGTACAACTGTCAGTCCCCATGGAGAACTACAGTGTGCGTTTAGAAGATTAAGTATCCAAGTGTTCCATATTGTCCGTAATTTAGGTGGGAGTTAATTGGTCGAAGTCTCACCGGATTCTGAATTAGTATAAAGAAGTTATTGCAGTTTGAATAAAAAAAATAGCGGCTTCTACACTAGGCGGAGTTCAAATATGGGGATATGGTAGCCTATTATTTTCTAAGTACAACTGTCAGTCCCCATGGAGAACTACATTGTACGTTCACAAGATGAAGTATCCGAGTATTTCATATTGTCCGTAATTTAGGTGGGAGTTAATCGGTCGAATTCTCGCCGGATTACGAGTTAGTATGAAGAAAATATTGCAGTCTGAACAAAAAAAATAGCGGCTTCTGCACTAGGCGGAGTTCAAATATGGGGATGTGGTATCCTGTTATTTTCTAAGTACAACTGTCAGTGCCCATGGAGAACTACAGTGTGCGTCCACAAGATGAAGTATCCGAGTGTTTCATATTGTCCGTAATTTAGGTGGGAGTTAATCGGTCGAAGTCTCGCCGGATTCCGAGTTAGTATGAAGAAAATATTGCAGTCTGAACAAAAAAAATAGCGGCTTCTACACTAGGCGGAGTTCAAATATGAGGATGTGTTAGCCTGTTATTTTCTAAGTACAACTGTCAGTCCCCATGGAGAACTACAGTGTGCGTTTAGAAGATTAAGTATCCAAGTGTTCCATATTTTCCGTAATTTAGGTGGGAGTTAATCTGTCGAAGTCTCGCCGGATTCTAAGTTAGTATGAAGAAAATATAGCAGTCTGAATAAAAAAAATAGCGGCTTCTGCACTAGACGGAGTTCAAATATGAGGATGTTGTGCCATGTTATTTTCTAAGTAAACTGTCAGTCCCCTTGGAGAACTACACTGTGCATTCACAAGATGAAGTATCCGAGTGTACCATATTGTCCATAATTTAGGTAGGAATTCATTGGTCGAAGTTTTGCCTGATTCCGAGTTAGCATGAAGAAGTTATTGCAGTCAGAACAAAAAAATAGCGGTTTCTGCCTAGACGACGTTCAAATGTGGGGATGCTACTATCAAATCTACTTCCACAGGTACAAATAAAAATGCATGCACGTTGTGGTTAAATGCAGGCCCACCTGGGCGTGCATATGTACTCGTTTCCATAATGGAATATCCAATGGTTGCAACACTCCTTCGGGCTTCTTCTGTTCCGCCGTTACCCTTTGGCAAGTGATGCACTTCGAGACATACTCCGCCACCCTCTTCTTCATTCCAGGCCAATAGAATACACCCTTCATATCCCGGTACATCTTATCACCACCGAGGTGCACTGTCATCCTAGAATGATGTGACTCAGCCAACACCGCATCTACTAAATCCTCACTATGGGGAACACAAAATCTACCATCCCTTCTAAGCCATCCCCTAGTGTCCATGGTATAGCGCCTAAGATGTGGTGATGATTCTCCTCTACCAAGCTTATCTAAATGTCCTTTAACTCTTCGTCCTCACCTTGCCTTGCTTCAATCTACTCCATCAAAGTAGGCTGGACGTCGAGGGCTGCTAACAATCCCAGAGCTAAATCCGATGGAGGTCTAAAATCAAAGGTAGTAATGTACTCGAAATGCTTCCATTCCAAAAACAGAGGACTTAAAACAACTTTGTGTCTACTCAACGCATCTGCCACTACATTACCCTTGCTAGGGGTATAGGAAATTTGAAAGTCATAAGAGGCTAAAAACTCCATCCATCTTTACTGTCTCAAATTCAAGTCTTTCTGAGAGAATAGATACTTCAAAGACTTATGATCCGTGAAAAGCTCAAATCTTTCTCCTAAGAGATAGTGCCTCCAAGACTTGAGAGCAAAAACTATAGCTGCCAACTCAAGATCATGCATCAGGTAGTTCTTCTCATGAATTTTCAACTGTATACTCGCATAGCACACTACCCTACCCTCTTGAATCAGTACCGCCCCTAGCCACGTACCACAAGCATCCGTATAAACTGAAAAAGGCTTAGTTCCATCTAGTAATACCAATATGGGCGCGGTAGTCAAAGCTTCCTTCAATCGACCAAAGGCATCCTCACACTTGGCATCCCAAACAAAAGCTCAGTTCTTCTTGGTAAGGCGGGTAAGTGGAGATGATATCCTAGCGAAGTCCTTAATGAACTTCCTATAGTAGCCCATAAGACCAAGGAAACACCTTATGTCTGTGGCATTCTTAGGGGTCTGCCAATCCTGTACTGCTGCCACTTTCGCCGGATCTACCGCAAGTCCATCCTTTGAAACAATGTGTCCCAAAAAGCGAACCTCATCCCTCCAAAAGTGGCACTTGAAGAACTTCACCTTCAACTTATGTGCTCGCAGGGTCCTAAGCACTTCTTCCAAGTGAACAGTATGCTCCTCCTTGCTTCGCGAATAAACCAAAACGTCGTCGACGAACACCACCACAAACTTGTTCAATGATTCGCAAAATACTCGACTCATCAGATTCACAAAATATGCCGGAGCATTGGTTAGCCTAAATGGCACGACTAGCCACTCAAATAACCCATCCGGAGTACTAAACACAGTCTTCTCGATGCTATCTTCTGCCACACGCAACTGATGAAATCCCATGGCCAAATTGAGCTGCGAAAATAGCTTGGCTCCTACTAGCTGGTCGAAGAGATCGTCCATACGGGGAAGAGGATAACGATTCTTCTTCGTCAGCTTATTAAGCTCCTTATAATCCATGCAAAGTCTGAGAGAGCCATCCACCTTAGTGGCAAAGACGACAGGTACGCCCCACTCAAAAATGCTCCTACAAATGAAGCCCTTCTCCAAAAGCTCTCCAATCTTCTTGCTCAACTCATGACGTTCCTTAGGAGCCATATGCCTTACCGGTAAAGCAACCGGTTTGGCGTTATCGATAAGATAAATCTTGAACTCGATCTCTCTATGAGGTGGAAGGCCAGCAACCTCCTCGAACAAACAACGGGTATCGAACTCAAACTATCGAGCGATAAGTCAAGAGAATAAAGGTAGCTCAACATGATCGATCCTCTAGGATCACAAGATACCTCCAAGGTACGTCCACTACAAGCGCCTAACCTCACTACCCTCTTATCGCAATCAAGAACAACACCATATATGGATAGCCAATCCATACCAAGAATCAACCCAAACCCAAAAAAGCCCAATACAAAGGCACTACGGTCAAACTCAACACCTAAAATAAACAATTTCAAATCTCGACATAACATGGACAAATAGGCTGATCCTCCTACGGGATTTGATACTACTACTGGGTCGGTCACTAAGCAAGCATCAAGACCAAGACTCTCTAAAAGAGTACTAGATATAAAAGAGTGAGAAGCTCTAGAATCAAATAGGGTACGAACAGGAAAATCAGAGGTAGATAACACACTTTCAATGATCATCTTCTTTCCCTTGTCCACAACCGGATGAGTACTAGAGGAAGGAGCTGCCTCTAAAGCATTAGCCTGAGCAGGTTGTGAAGGTGTCTGTGAACTGTCCTTGGACTTCGACGGATAGTCCTTCTTCATATGCCCCACTTGATCGCAAAGATAGCACCTCAGTCTCGGTCGCTCTCCTGCCCCTCTATATTCCTTAGCAAGATGACCTGGTTTCCCACAAGTATTGCACTTCCAATCCTTCCTTGGAACTTTCCTTTTTCCACCTGACCCTCCTCCTCCTCTTCTCTTTCCTTTCCACTGCTTCTTCCTATCACTCTTCTGCACCACATCTCCTTTCTTCTCAGTATCAGCAAGTAAAGCCATCTCTACCAATCCGTCAAAAGTGGCTCCCATCAGAATGTGGCTCACCACCAAACTCTGCAGTGGCTGACTCAAACCCTTAGCGAACTTCAGCGCCTTCTTGTGAGGAGTATTGATCAGGTCTAGTCCAAATCTGGCAAGCTCATTGAATTGATTAACATATTCCTTAATTGTCATATCCCCTTGCTTGAGCTGTATAAATTTCTCTAGCTGCACTCCCTCTTCAGCCTGCGATAAGAATTTTCTCTCGAACCTAGTACGAAAATCCGCCCAAGTCAAATTATCAGCCTAAGCCTCCATAATCTCCCACCAACAAAGAGCCTCTCCCTGCAACTGCCATGAAGCTAACTGCCTCCGAGCCAAGTCCTCCAATCCCATAAGTCCAAATATCCGCTCACAACTACGGATCCAAGCTCTCGCCTCAGTATATGACTCGATGCCAAGAAACGGCTTGCCTCCTAAGCTGGTGTAGTCCTTGCATAACTTGGGAAAATCGGGAATGCCTGGTGGACGGGCTGGAGCCCCTTCCAACGGAGCAACATCCCTAGCTGGTGGCTCTGCTCGTGCAGTAGCCTGCAAATAACGTCTGAACCAAGCAGGCATATTAAGGCCTGGAACTTCGGGGATATCTTGTGGTTCAGACATTTCTATCTATGGATATTAAAAAGATGCGATTAGGTACTCCATAAATAGTTCAATAGATAGGGAGGAAGAGATATGAAGGACCCATTTCTAAAACTACTTTTTTTTCCAAAATATATACATATACTTTTAAAAGTATTATTTGGAATACCCTTTAAAAATTATTCAAAAAACTTTATATTTTTAAAATATTTTTAGGATTACCGAAACCTTAGCTACGATACCAACTATGACACCCCGCACCTCTAGGTACTCCAAAAATCGGACATGACTAGAAGCACAGGTGGTCAGGTGAAATAAAAATCCATAACATAGCACAGAGACTAAGGCAACAACATAAAATGATTAAAATATTACAACAGAAGAAAACATTCACAAATTATAAATTAATAGCAAAACAGCTTCATTAAAAACAACATTATCCCAAATTTGTTTATGAAATCAAAAGTACCAAGTAGTCTCCACTAAAACATAAAACATAACAAAGTTCACAATATAGGTCCCCATATACAGAGTAAAGTATGGAAAAGAGAAGAGAAGTACATGAAACAAAAGAAACAAAAGCCGAAGATAACAACTACTCCAATGACCCTCCAAGCTACAAAGAACTGCAACTTAGACCTGCCCTCCTGTGATTTAGGAAAAATAGAAAAAATAGGAATGGGTCAGACATAAAGTCTGGTGAATGAAAATAAGATGAAGCAGAAAGAATAAAACAGTTTAATTCCAGGTCTTCCCCAGATATCGTAGAGGGTGAATAATATATGCAGTGAATCCTTCTTAGATATAGTTCCTAAGAAGCCAAAGTCCATGGTCACTCTAGGGAAGTCAACCATGCAGTAATACTAAATGTCAATTGGCTTGTCGGACCTGCTGTCCTTACCTATCCACGTGCTACAGTGCGAAAGTCATGCTCTTCACCCATGCACTGTGACTAAATGCCTCTTACGTCTGACCGGCGTCGACTCAAACAACCTCGCAGGACCCCGAAGTTGCGCTCAGGCTCCGCCAAACTGGACTCCTATCCTCCTGTCTCTTCGGTCACCAATGTGGACTTGCCCCTATCCAAAGTGTCGGTCCTCCGAAAGAGCTCCTGTAGCTGGGTCGGCTACGCAAAATCCTCCAACGATCTGCCTAAAGAAGCTTACGTCGAGCACACTTGTCATGTTCCATCCGCGTCGATCTGCCAGAAGAAGCCTGCGATTGCGAATGCTATCTATCCTACGTACTAGCAACCTATCAAAGGTAACAAACATCCTTGCGAACCTACTTGCCCGCTCCTAGTACGTACAACCAAAACTATATTTCGGTCTTAACTGCATGAAACACCTAAACGGACCTTTACAAGGTCTGCCTACCAAATCGCTTCCAGATTAATTAATTTTACCGTTACGGTTTACATATTGTTTATTTCCATTAATCTGCTTTAGGCCATTTTTACATTCGATTTGGTTATTTCACAGTTTCCATTTTTTTTACATAAATGGTGTTTCAATTTCACGTCCGTTCAGTCCGTATGGTTTGTTTGTAATTTTTATACCATTTTGTTACAGATTTACACTAGCCTTTAGGGTCCATTTAATTAATTTTTTTCCATCCTAATTTACGTTCTTCTTTTAGAGATTTAATTTGTATAAAACTTTTATCTAATAGCCACAAACCATTTAATTACACAAAATTCCACTTTTACATTTTTAGGCCACATATGAAACAAAAAACTATGCCAATTAGACTTCCCAATTTTGTTCCAAAACCATATTCAAAATTATGTAATTATATCAATCAAAACCACAATTTTTTTCAAGTAGCATATTCTGAATTTATTCAACTAACCCGTTCTAACATTAGAAATTGAATAACAATTCTAATTTAATTTAATTAAACTAATCTTATTTACGCCATGAAACGTGAATAACAATTTGTTTGTTCCAAATTTCAACCCAAACATGAATTAGAATTGAGAAGTGGTAGAAGGAGAAGATACAGTAGTTTACATAAATTTCAATCTTATTTATGCCATAAAACGTGAATAGACAATGTATATGTATCATATTTTAAACCAAACATGAATTAGATTTGAGAAGTGAAAGAAGAAGAAGAAGTTGCACTAATTTACATCTATTCTCAATTAATAACAGAAATTAATTCATATTAACGTGCCGGAAAAGAACTAAAATTGAACTACTTTATTTTTCTATTTCATATTAAATCCCACTCACCTAGCACTTGAGCTTGTATAAATTTGAAAAAGTTTTGTTTTAATCTTTCTCCCTTTGATTCTTCTAAATTCCCTGAATTGCTTGAATATACATAGATAATTTAATTTGGTAGAGATTTGTTTATTTATTAGAGAAAAGGAGGAAGAATAATACACACTAATTTTACTGTAGAATTATGGCAACAGCTGAATTAGAGATTAGGTTTAGGTTAGATGGTTTATTTATAGATTGTTTGAGTGAATATAATCCATTAGATTATTTTAGATTAAATCTGGTTCTTTCATACACTTAATGGTTATCCATTCTAGCCCATACACATCACTCAACCAATAAAATTTAGCCATCTCATTCTATTACATCACTGGAGCGAATTGGAAGCCGCCACATGTCAGAAACAACGCTGAAATACGTAGGAAAAATCGCTGAAAACGAACCATCTAAAAAACATCGCTCCAGATTTTGGGCGACAACGGGACTTGATCCCTGGTCACTAAGGAAGTCAACATGCGCCTTTACCACTGTACCAAATGCGATTTTAATTTCTTTTTAATTATATTTCCTGTAAAATATCGGTTTGTTATACAAATTCTCATCCGTTAGAAAAAATTTAACCGGTCTCTCCTTGGCATCTACGACCTTCAGAATGTAGAAAATCTGATCGAGTGATGGTTCTTTATTCGGCCTCGGAATAACTGCAAGAAGTATTTGATTTATTAGAAATTCCATTGCGACACATTGAAACTCAATAAGTAAAAGAGAGAACCTTTCCCCCCTCGTCCAAAGGTGGTTAAATCCTTCGGGACACCTAACAAAGAAATACCGAGTCTTGAATTGAGACAAATTGCTTTGAAGCTGCAGCACAATCTTGTGGTTCCTTTAGGCCTCGATGACGATAAGGGTTGGTACTTGTCTCTCTTCTTAAATGAGAGAAAATATCTTAACTCATCGAAACTCGAGGCACGATTAAATGTCTGCATAAACAGGATGTGAAGGCAAGTCAAGATTGCATATCCATTAGGATGAATTTGGAATGGAACAATTCCCAAGTTCAAAAGAGTTTCTTTTAAGAAGTTATTGAAGCGGGGCACTGCTCTATTTAAGTACATATACTGGTGGCAAGCGGTGTATCCCGAATGTGGCATATGGGCAAACTCATTCTTCTCCGGAAGACGCACATCGTCCTCCAGAATGCTATGTTGTATGCAAATGTTATGTTAAAACATTAGCAGAGATTACGAAGGAAGCTCTCTTCGGAGGATTATGTAGAAATCTGAAATTCGGAGAAGTCCGGTCTACAACCTGGCCAACCAGAACCAGTTGACCATATTCAGTTCGCGGAACTGAAGAGGAGGGCGCAATAGATGACGATTCGGCTTCTGAAAGTGCTGGACTTCCTCCACTGGACATAGACGAGGAGACGGATGCTTCATTCTATACAACAGAACTTGCATCTAACGTGGTTAGGTAATTCTATCTTTAACTAAAAATTCCCCTACAACACTTGAATTCCAAAGGAATGTCCGTCTACACTGACACATCGGATTTCAAGTATAGACTGGGGCATGTGTAGTGTGTTATCTAGATGGGGTGGGCTCCGTGTCTTGGACACTACAAACGCTCTATCCTGTATAGATAGTTCACTCACAGTGAAGAATGAAAAGAGCTTCTCGTATCATTTATTGAATTTATTTTCTTTACACTTACCCGTTATTGACCAATGATCGATAACGGATCCGTTGTTCGAAGTGACGTGGGAAGCTCTTCCCATTTCAAGTACAGCGAGTATGCCATAACAGAACCAATCCGAACTCTCTGGAAGGTGATAACAACATAAGCTGCACGCGAGACGCTACCCTAAGTTGTTATTCCTCTCCGGAAGGACTAAAACCAATTCGTGAGACGTCATGTTGTATCAACAATGTAACTTAGTACAAGTCAATTCTGATTCTATGGATGAAGATAGCAAAACATGTCAAGTGCCAGGGTAAAGCCCAAGTATCGTTCCGTGAAGAACTCAAGACTCGATTTACTATCTTCTTCCACAAAATTGCAATCAACTCGAATTCTCCGCAACAATCATCACCAATACAACCCCGTTATCGAATTGCTAAAATAATACCAAAATCTACATTACCCACCCATAATCAAGAATCAAAAAGAGGACATGAATGAACTTGGAATGTTGGCGGCATATGGTAAGAACGGTCGGTGGCGACCCAAAGGGGAAGGTCAGTGGTGATTCAGAGAGGTGGAGCAACAAGTATGCGTGGCTAGGTTAAGGAGGCGACGAAGTCAAGGATGGTCGAAGGCGAGGAGCCCTGGTGGCAAAGAACGACGACAGTGGTGGCAAAGGAGGAGTTAGGTTTTACAATTTCTAGATCGGGTCGCCGGGAAGAAGAGTCGAATCATGAATGAAAGCTTAAATGGATAAGGTCGGCTCGAATGGATAAAGTAGGACATTGCAAAAAGAAAAATTCGCTAGGTCTATGGATCGCTAGCACATTGGACTATGGATCGCTAGCGAACCATGCAATTGCGACTAAATTTTTCCCAATTCACTAAGCTCGATCTAACTGTCTTTTGCAAGCCACTTGAAAGTTATCGGATTGAAATTGATTCGTTGTTATAAGCAATGACGATTCCCGTTAGAATTCAACAGACGGCTGAATGACCAGAATCGAATTTGCATAATGGCCTCAATACGATCACTTGAACATCACCAAGTGGGAATTCAAATCCAATACTTCCAGAGCATGCCTTGTTTCCAACAAAGGCATACTCTGGAGGGCAAATGTTATCCGTGTTTTTGACCCAACTGAATTCAAAGGAAGTCAGAACATTTACGTCGACTTAGTGCAACTCAAGAGCCAACCAAAAGGACTAGAAGAATCAACCAAGAAGGGTTAGAGAAAAAGAAGGAAAAAGTATGCTAAGGTGATGGATTGCCAGCGATCCATCTCCAATGGGTCGCTAACGATCCATAAGGATCGCTCTTA
Source organism: Allium fistulosum (assembly GCA_030737815.1). Classification (NCBI taxonomy): domain Eukaryota; kingdom Viridiplantae; phylum Streptophyta; class Magnoliopsida; order Asparagales; family Amaryllidaceae; genus Allium; species Allium fistulosum. The sequence continues at coordinate 868,496,586 of CM060904.1, read as the reverse complement.
GATCCTCCAATCCTCTTGCACCATGATCCAATAGGTATTGTAGAAATGATTGCTAAATTTGATGGAATTCCTAGCTGGATAGATCGAGAAGTGAGCATTCATCTGATTTAATAAGCAGTTCAATGCAACTAGTGTAATAATCATCATCAAAATAAGGCGACTAGCTACTGAATTACATGGAGACCACATCCATAAGAAAAGGAGTGCAATCCATAAGAAGGAGTCAAAAAACCCCTAAGTATATAGATCGCCAGCGATCCATACCCTATGGATCGCCAACAATCCATAGCATCATGTTAGTTTGCTATGAAATTTTCCGAAAGGATGAAGGAGAAATATCCAAAGTAATTGGATCGTTAGCAATCCAGAACCTATGGATTGCTAGCGACCCATCAACTATGGATCGCTAGCGATCCATCAACTATGGAGGTTAGCTCGAGTTGTCATGAAACTCTCTGAACTTCTTTATGGCATCATGTGGAGGCTTCTGGCAAAAAGTGGCCAAGCCCAATAGTTCTTCAACCCCTATAAATAAAATCCTACCTGCAACATAAACAAGATCTTCTGGACTGCTGCAGAAACTCTGCAAAAACTATTCTTCACCCTTCTCCTCCCACACAACAGTCATCTAAAGGGTTCGCTGTGATTCTCTAGTAAACTCTAACATCGGCGACTTGATCTAACTCACAATATTCAATCGCATTGTAATCAGATTCGACTTGTAATTGCAGTTAGTCAATAATAAAGTTATAAAGTGTAAGTAGGCTTCGTTAATAGTCGAACCACTATAAATATCTCTTATTCATTTACTTTCTCTACGATTTACTATCGCTTTTCCTATTTTATTTGCCTTGATAAACAAGGCTGGTGCTTTCATACTCAATTCAGGGTGTTGATCCATTTTTTGGGTTAACAACATCTAAAATACTCCAAGATTGGTGAACATATGAATTCACTTGACACGTGTGTAAACTCCAAGATAGACATGAATGCCTATAGAACTCGAAGATGAGCATGAAATCCTATATTAAATCCAAAATAGACATGAAAATCTATAAAACTCCAAGATAGGCATCAGAGCTTATAAAACTCCAAGATAGGTATGAAAAGCTACAAAACTTCAAGATAGACATGAAAGTCTATACAACTCCCAGGACAAGTCTAAAACTCACCAGAATAAGTGTCATATATTCCCGAATAGTAACTACTCAAGTAAAAACCGTGTGTCTCGTACCAAACGAGTTTACTTGAATATTTACTATAAGTTAGTAAACTCCACTCGATAAGTATAATATACTCTCAATTGGTAGATAAATGATATCGTCCAATGTCCCATAATCACATTGCGATACTTAAATATTTACTAAAAGATTGTAAATCCCACTCGAATAAAATTCAATTAAACGAGTCCAAGAATTAATCGATAAAGTAATACAAATGTTCCATACCACTTGTATTGATAAATCATTTAATTAGATTTCTCATTCAAGTTAAGGCAGAAAGCAATAATCTTAAAAGTCACACAAGAAGTGCAAAAATAGCATATAAATAGCCAAAGGCTAAGCACAATAAAAGCCAATAAAAGTTTACAGTTTTGAAAGCAAATAATATGAATTTACCATATAGGAAATGATTTATAAAATACTTTATGTATATACTTATTTTCAAACTTCTCATTTTAAAATACATAAACTCCTTTTTTATCCAACTAATATATATTTTCATCACTTGATAAAATGAACTATAAATTCGAATAAATATCAAAACGTATCTATATACAGAGTTGCCTCAAAATCCCATTAAAAGATATTTAGTTCTAAAACTATATTCCAAAAGCCTCATAAATAAAATATAAATCAACATATTTCAAAACCATATTGATATACAAATAATTGTTTAGAAATAACATAGGTTTATATTTCAAAACCATACTTTATAAACTATTTCTACTAACTATACTTAATATATATACTTATTATAATCATTTATAAAAGGGAATTTGAATTGATATGGAAATAAGTTCGAAATCAATAAATTATAGTCAACTTTCTTTTGTAAATTATTTTTATTTAAACCATATATTTAGATATTATAGATATACATATATTATAAAACTCTAAGTCCTTGAACCAAAATGAATCATCAAATTGAAGAATCAAACTCAGAAAATCAACAGCCGAAATAAGAACAGAAATCAACAAAACAAAGCAACACAAAAAACAGGGCAAAGCAACAGATCGGAGGAAAAAGAAGGCACTTGGATCTCACGTTCCAGGTGATGACCAGTCAACCAGTCAACCAGTCGTGTTCCACCGGTCGACCAGTGGGGACCTGGACCGTGAGCTCCAAGTTACTTCCTTCCCCACCGACGATCAACAATAATTCTGGCATATTTCCTTTACATTATGGCATCTTATACTTGTTATATAGGCTCTGAAACACACATGCAATCATCAAGTATTCACTTAGCCATCAAAACATAGAATAGTGGAAGAAAACTGAGATGCAGTAAGTGGGTTGTGACAGAGAATGAAATACAGGTTTTCCACTACAGAAACTTAATTCACCATTTCAATTTCTCAACTATTTATATAAAATCCATAAGCATGTTATTAGATAATCAGAGATAGATAGTGTGAGGATTAACTCACCTTGAATTCCCCATTAGATTTGCCAAACACTTTCATTTTCAACAAACTCTAGAAAATTTCCTCAATCACAAAAAGAACAACCAAAAATCAAACACTATAAACTGAAATTGAATAACTTGAAACTAGAATAAGGCTTGAGAACCTTACCTTGATTATACTGGATTTTCTAGCAATTGATTTATATTTTCATTTGTTGAATTTGATCTCATTTTGGAAGAGGAAGTAAACCCAGGTTTCTAATTTCTGTTTCTAATTACTGAACTGAGAATGTATATACAGTACATAGAAAAGAAAAGTTATATCTATGATAAATTTGTAAATAGGCTTAATCTAATAAGAAAATTTTTAATTCCTTTTTGGATTAAAAGAACGATTTCTCTTTATTATTTAATAAAGCCCAACTTCACATTTTAAAGTTTTTAAAACCTTTACAATCCATGAATTTGAGAACAAAACCCAATACAATAAAACTCTACCATGTATACTTTTATTTAGATCTTATTTTAAATACTGATTGTATTTTTTAAATTGAGCATAAATGTAAATAAAATCTCAATAATAATTGTACAATGATTTCTAACACTTTCTAATTTCACAATGATTTAACCATTCTAACAGATTATCTTTTATGAAGGAATACAAATTCCAGATTAATGATTTAAATTTTCCAATTTAAATCTTTATTTATTTTATTTAAATGACTCAAAAATCAGGGTTGTTACACATACTATGAAGAACCATACATGGCATGTCCCTACATCCAAAGTGTTAGCAAATAAACATAGTATATGCTAAACTGCTATCACAAGAGGAAAATACAAGGTATAAGGGTATTGATGTGCACGTAAATGTGCATATATTTACATCCATATTTAATCTATTTTTATTTAAATGAATGTCATAATTGAGTATTTTTACATGTTTAAAACCAAACACTACAACAAATTGGACATTTAATAGCGTTTCAAAAACGCTATAATAGGTTTTAACAGCGTTTTTAACTACGCTGCATAACGACATGCCATTATAGGTTAGAAACTTATCATAGCATTAGATCAAACGCTGTAAAATGTATTTTTTAATAGCGTTTCCCTGGTGTCATTAATGTTGTTTATAGCGTTTTATACTGATGAGCTAAAACCTTTCTTAGCATTCGGTTAATGCTATCAATGTTATTTTACAGCAGTAAACTCTTACTATGATAATTATTTACAGCGTTTTCATGTGTTGCCATGAATGTTCTTTTAGACTTTGCAGAAACGCTGTTGAAACTCTTTTATAACATTGCTGAAACGCTGTTGAAAATTATCACAACAAATTTTAGAATGCTATTGATATAGTTTACATAGCACTTTGGAAACACTATCGTTTAGGATTTCTGCATTTCCCCTACACAGGTTCCATTTCTATACACATCGGTCCCAATTTATATACCAACATAGTTAAAATCAACATGCACATTTCATAATCAACATATTATGTCAATCACACATCAAAATACGTAATATTCTTACATTAATACATATATAGTACGTCCACAATATTTCATAAACAATATAGAACAAGTAGCAGCTAGTGACCAATTGTAGTAATACATACAAACGTACAAACCAAAATGTAGTTCTATCAGCAAAATAACTTTGAATCCATGACCTTTGTGGTACTTTTTTCCATCAAAGACATCTATCGACCTGTAAAGTAAAAATTAAAAAAGTATCAAAATTTGAATACATGAAATGTAGTCAATAATTACAGGAAACTAAATTAGAATACAATATCTTCAAAAGTAGTAATACATGAAATTAGAATACATGAAAGAACAACATGCATACTGTAGTTGAGTTCAACCCAGTTTAAGTTATAGCAGAAACTAACAGGTCACCAGAGTATACATGCAAAAAACATAAGAACTTTCTGTGAAATGATGGAGACTGTAATTAGCTAGAAGGAAAGAAATATTTTGAAGTGCAAAATGAATTTGTAAGAAGCATACGGTAGTTGAGTTCAACCCAGTTTATATTATAGCAGAAACAAATTTCAAGACAAATCTTCATGCAAGTGATAGTCATATTGACCAACGCAGCACTAATAGCATTATTACTCATGTGCCAAGGGAACTGACATGATTCCCATATTATGTAGATAGAATATCATCCACACAAATGTGTTAAAAATTTCTACATTTAAATTTGGTTAAAAATTTGTAAAACTTAGTTAAATCTTATAAATGATTTAATTCTTATAAACTGTGCATTTTCAATTGTACATGCACATTTTTAAAGTGTGCATGTACAAATTTTGACATATGAAAACAAATTCTATTTAACTAATATAAAATATAAAACTACATTTGTAGACAAAGAAACTGAAATTACAAAAGAATGTGAAACAAGAATGGCCACATACCACTAGGTTGTAGATGCTGCCTACAAAGAAATTAACAAAGATGAGATCGGTATAATATTCAGATTACAATATAATAATTATATAACTATCTTATTCAAATGAAATATAATAATTGAATCATAAAGTTTGTCTATGATGAAAGAAGCACAAACATAAAAGGATTTTTCCTATAATAATTGGCACCTGTTTACTTTTTCCTGTCGTGATATAGATATATTCGATAAAGGCATATTTGTATATACTTCAATATTTCTCAGCTTTATGTTTTTTAATCATTTTACCACTTATACAAGTTTTCCAAGCCAATACAATATTTTCCCCAAATTTATTCTTTACCCAAAATAATTTCCAAGCCAATACAATATTTTTATAAAACATGGTTAACTTTGTTAATTTCTATTTATTTGACTAATATTTATAAAACTTATTTAACATAGTTAAATTGTTATAAAACTTTGTTAATTTTCTTAAACTTAGATAATTTCTATAAAATTGGGTTACTTTTTAATAAAACTTACCTATGCTGTATAAAACTTAATTAGCTTAGTTAATTCCTGTAAATTTAGTTACCTCGGTACATTTTTATAACACTTGGTTAACCTTTATAAAAGTTAGTTAATTTTATAAAACTTAGTTAACTTAGTTTAATTTTTACAAAATTGGTTAAGTTCTATAAATTTGGTTAGTTTTTATAAATCAAGTTAAATTTTACTAAACTTAGTTAACTTAACTTAGATAATTTTTATAAAACTTAGATAACTTAACTTATTTAATTTTATAAACTTGGTATGATGATAGCATCACCCACCACCAAGCATACCATTTTTCTTTTAAAGAAGTGGAGTATTTATGGTAAGCAAATTAGCTCAGTTACATAGCTGCAGCTGCTCAAACCGTAGAGCGCAGAGCTGCAACAGGCAAGACTTCCTGTAGTAACCAATTTTTTTATAACAGCCCAAATGCAGTACAGTGGATACTATAGATCTGTTCAGTGCACATTATTTTATATATCAGCAGTATATATGGAATTGTACGATGAAAACTTGGTTAATGAAAGCAATATGCATTTCATGAATATATTTCTCAGTTTATGAAGGCTGAAAAATACACAAGAACATATGAAACATTTTAAAGCCAGAGCGCTTGATTTGCTGATTTCATATTCATAACTGGTTGCGTTGAACACTACATTAAATTCTGTCCCACTACTCCCGTCCATTTTATACAAATGGTTAGCCAAAGGGGTGAAGTTGAAATGCTCAGTTTAGAACTACTTGTTTGCACTAAGCTCATTTCAGAAATGAGTATCATTATATTTTCAAGATTAAGAGATGATGGATGCAAAGAAACTATGTGACTATGGAGTTCATGAAGATGCAGTGATAGAAATGTTAGCTAAACGGAGGATATTATGAGATTTCTTGTGAAGAATATACCTATTGAAGTGAATCCGTATAGTGTTAAGGCAATGAAGAGAGTGTTGCAGAATTTGAATGAGCAACTACATATTGATCTGCCACAGCTGGAGAGCTATGTATTCCTTTACAAGTAGAACCGATGCATGATGATTATACACCAAGGTCTTATGGTGTTCAGCCAGATGACATGATAGGGATGTCTGAGGGAAGTATTGAGTCCTGCAAGAAGAAGTATGTGCCTGAGTAATCACGTATCTTAGTTTTCCTATTAGATGAATGACGTGCTAATGTTTGATTAGTGTGAAATCTTGTAGAATTTCATGAAGTCACTGACTGTAGAGTTGGTAATCAATATGTACTTTACTATATTTCCTATTGTCTTCACGAATTGATTTCTCTTTCAGCTAAAATATCCAAAGTTGGTTTTATTTATTTATTTGTCATCATTATACAATCCAATCAATATGAAGTCAACGATCGTATCGATTATTTACCTTTAATAGAACTAAATGTCATTTGTCATCATAAAATATTTTATTAGATCACAATAAAGATCAATTCAAAATTAGTACAAGAAACTGAAAAAATTACTCACCAGCGCTTATTTTCTCTGCTTCTCTTGTCAAATTACTCACCAGAGCTTCACTATACCTCCTGTATACATCAATTTACTTATTAAAGCAAATACCATATGGGATGCTTTCAAACATAGATAACTTGTAGCGCTAATTATATTATGTTTATTTAAAGCAAAATAGGTTCTTATATTCTAATTCACATAGGCATATTGATGTCGAAAAGAGGGGGACAAAAGGCTAATGTTGAAATCATTCGAGTAAATATATTCGGACTCCATCTGTCAAAGAATTACAACTCTGATAAGATTATATATGTTGTCACGTTTTCTTTTCTTCTCACTTAAACAATAATCTTAGCTTTCTCGTTCTTATCCAATAAAAAATAAAAATTGAAAATGAATGGTTCAAGGATAAACTTTAAAAGACATGTATCTGTCTCTAACATAGATTCAGCTATTTCAAGAGTATGTTTTACACCGTTATATGGCTCGAATTCTACAGCTTATTCTCAATAATTTAGATAATCAAGATTTTACTGAATATTAACAATATAAAACAAATCGATCAAAATTTAAAAACCCAATTTATATGGAAAAAATATATAATTATAAACATAAAATAGACAGAAACATATATTAGGGAGAGAAGCAGAATTAGAATTTTGTATAACCAAGACCTCCAGGCACAACCCAAAGCTAGAAGCCATAACACTTGAGATACATGGTTATTAGCCACTCAGTTATTTTAAAACACTGCACACCATGACATGAAAAATTCAAAGCATATGTTTGGAAATTCACATTAACAATTAGATTAAAGTATACCGAACATTAACAAAATAAATATGATAGAAATCCATTATATAACATAGTAAGTCTTACAAGACTACAAGCATAAAAGAAACAATGACAATAGTAATAGTAATAGAGAGGAAGTTGATACGATACTGCATAGTTTTTGGGTTGCTCTTAAAAAGTGTATCAATTTAGACTTCTACACAAATTCTTTAAAAACAAATATTGATTGCGAGTATGGTTGATCTGAATTTATTCGCAAAAGGTAGCACAGTTTGTTTTTTCAGTTTTGCAAAACATATAATAGTTTTGCATATACAAGTGTACATTGGATAGAAGCATGGTTGATATGTATACTTTGAAAAGTTCATACGTATGCATGCATTGTGCTACTCACTTGAAAATGTGAAAGTTGAAGCCATCACTTGAAAATGTGAAAGTTGAAGCCAATTCAAACTACCAATTTGTAGCAACTCCTCAAGTTTGCATGTTCTCCTCAAGATAGACTGGGAAATGAAGATAGGAAAATGAAGAAAGCTTCAGCTTCTCCAAAACAAAAGCCGCACAAAAAAAAGCCACACAAACATATCAACTACTTATCCATGTTCATAAAATGGTAGAAAAACCTGACGGATCAACTTACCTCTTCTACTATCCGCTCTCCCATAATATCTACCCCATCCAATGTTAGTTTATGCATGTTGCATTCGTAGCCTAAAACCATAATATAGAGAATAATGTAATCAAATACAATTGATTTCTTATCGAGTCACAAACAACATATAGTTTAGACTATACATTAAAGAAATGAATGGATGATGATATTTTGTATAGACTGCATGTTGTTAGATATATGTCAGACAGAGGTAGCAATAAATATCTTAATATAGTTAAATTTGATCATCCAGATGTATGAATTATTACAATCGACATTATTTTGAGTAATCGTTGAAGGTTATTGGCTGCAATTAACATTTTAGAAGAAGGTATATGAATCTAACACAATATAATTGAGCTCAAATATTTAAATCCAAAAAAATAAAAATAAATAAAAAGGTAAATAAATTTACGTAAATGGCAGCTGGTGCTTTGACCGTGATAGCTCCAAAAATAATCATTTGTCAATGATCGGAAGATGTATTATGATATCAAGCTATATCTCATTAATAAATCAAAGGCAAAGAATAGTTTTTCTTTTTCCTTTATTTATAATCTAAATGAAACCAAAACAATCATTATATTTCTCTTAAGATCTATGCAAAATATGGTTAAGTTGTCTATGCATCACAACATAGTAAGATTATGTAATTTCTTACCAAAAACCAGGAGTACCAGGATTCCTTGATTTAACACAATTGATATTACGTAACATCGAAAAATTCATAACAGTTGCATAGCAGTATCAGGATTAGTCTCTAAAGCCCCTTTTTTAAGTTGAGAATTAAAAAAATAATCCGATGCTTGCTTTTTATCAAGAACCTAAAAAGGCAGAAGAAATAGTCTTAAAAGAAACATATATATATATATATATATATATATATATATATATATATATATATATGAGAAGCGCGTTAAGATAACTGAAGTTTCTTTTTCTTAGATTTTACGGCAAACTACGTGGGCGGTGAAAGGTTTGAGATGGACATTGGTACCATTGATTTCTACTCAGGTTAACTTCTGCCTATCCTATTTATTTTTACTGTTAAGAAATATCAGACATGCATACAAACTTAAACTTAAAATCTAAGAAATATTAAACATCATAAAACTTAGTTAATTCATATAGACTTATCAATTTTGGTAGATGATTTTTTTTGTATAAGGGGAGAGATTTGATTGAAAATGCACTTTCAATAAATGATATGCTTCGCTTTCGTCATGTAATATTCTTGAACTTGGTGAAGCACCACAACTCGAATTACAATAATTTTGCATCAATATTCAATAAGCACTTTAAATTTTTGGAAAGTGCACAAGTAATTAAATGCAATTCTATAAACCATGATAAATTTATGATCTTATAGTGCAATGTTGCAGAGGACTTCTGAAAGTATATAATCCTTAAAATAATTCATTTATACATCAATATTAAATGTTTAATTCATTTCCTAAAACACACACATATACATGTATGTATGTCTGTATAATCAAATCATAAATATGTGTGTATTTATGTATGTATGTGTGTAGGCATACAATGCTAAATAAACCGATGCAACATTGCAGTATTTTGTATAAAATATGTAAGTTTGAAAATATTGTTAGTTGTAATCAATATTCAATTCTATGTCAATTTTTCATAAATTGCATAAATATTTGCATTAACAGAACTAAGATATATTTGAGAATACTGTTTTGGTTATTTTTTGATAGAGAAAACGTGGAGAAATTTTGATTTCAAAGTACAACAACTACTTTCACTGTTATCCCCCCTATAGCCTAATGCATTTGGCTGTTAACGTTCAATATTTATGGGCACATGAGCACATTAAACACACGGAACTAAAAGTTTGCAGTAATGGTTTGAAAGCAATGTACACTTTGGTTGGAAAATAATGAACACGGTTAAATCAACCGTATCACAGTAAATATGATAGTGGATGTGTGTACTATACCCAAAATTTAACATGGGATACAAAACGTTAGGTTGGAAATTTTAAACATGCATACAAACTTAAACTTAAAATCAAAGAAATATTAAACATCATAAAACTTAGTTAATTTATATAAGTTTAGTTATCTTAGTTATTTTTTTATAAAACTTAAAATAATTTAATTAATTTACAAATACTACCATACCAAAATACAATAAAATTATACACAGTTTTACCGACCTGTCAATTATACACAGTTTTACCGACCTATCAATTTCACATCAGCCTGAAACGCATAAAAAGAGAGAAAATAATGAAACTGTGAGGACATAAAAAGTAGTTCTCAAATATTGCATAAAATGATATGGAGAGCTAGAAAGTTTAATGTAAAACTATATTTTGGTAGTAAACATTATTAGAAAAATAAATTAAATTGGATATAAAATTAAAAGTTTGATGGGTGAAATCTTGAAAGTATCATGCGAAGAGCTTAATACAAAATGAGTTGGCATTAGTTTGTTGTGCAAAAGGACTATAATTTTCTTGGTCGGATTATAAATCACAATATACAAAGACCAAAACAAAAGATAACAGAGATGCTAATTTCATAAATCCAAAAAAAGATTTTATTGTTTTTAATGTAACATATTAAAATTTAGAAAACTAGTTGGTGTTTCAGATCCACATGAAAAGTGATGATAGCCCGAAAATTACACCCCTTAGCTATATATAAACCTAACCTAAATTTCATGACATGCACTTTCATACTACCTTAGCTATTGTTGACCAAATGATCTCCACACATGTGGTGGTGATGATGAACCATAAAAAGGTAGCTCGCAACTCTCATAAATCGACAGTCAACCACTGTTTGTTGCTGCTTGGTATGTAGGTATAACCAAGAAGATAACACCTCACATTTTTAAAGAAGAGGAACATGTGAACTTTAAGTAGCAATGCTCCTGAATTAGCTAAGCAAATAATACTCAAATTAATTAGCAATGATCCCGTTGTCGAAAAAAATATACTTGTAAAAAGGTATCGGTCAGGAAACATCAAGTTACAGAGGGTTTCTCATCACAACTTGTACAATCTGCATCATGTAAGCAAATACTATGCCAACTATATTCATCATTTTTCTTGAGAACGTCCATCAATTTAAAAATATCTTTCAAAACAATGCATAAAAAACACAAACTATGTGAGCCTAATCACCCACCTAAGCTATAAATTTGATAGAAAGGAGTAGATGGCAAGAAACATGACATGTGAAACTATATGAACTATTATAAAAATAAAATTGCAGCCAAAAATAATTACGACATTGGTCGGCCTAAATTTTCTACCATGCTCTTCTTCATGTTTGTAAATGCATATTATGTTGGAATTCAATAATACTCACTTTTAATCTAAAGCATTTATGTACCAGTCCAATTAAACCCCTATCTTGAGAAAAATGATCACAAATTTAGAAAAAGCTTACCAATGTGCAAGGAAACGCTGGCTTCTAACAGATAATGGTGGTAGAGCATGTAAATCAACGCGGATGTGACATTCATTTTTGCCCCTTGGTATGTTATAGCTCCATCTAATATGATGGTCGCTTTTGGCCCAGTTTCCTTATAATCTTGTTACACGTTATTCATTAAATTAAATGCATTGCAAATCAAGAGCGTTTTTAAGTAGAATTATTTTCTTTCAAATAGAAAAAATAAATTGAGTTTAAATAAGGAAAATATAAACTCTTTAGTCCTGATAAATAAGCCAGAGAATAAAACTCTAACTTCATTTAATGTGTGATATTCAAGTACAATGCATAGATTGATAAAGAATGGATTTCTTATACTCCTTTTCAATCCACCATCTAATTAAAATGAAATCGGAAAATAAGAAAATTCAGTGTTGGCCTATGATACAGATTATGCTTGCAATTTTACGATTTTGGATATTAATTTCCTAATGAAAAAAATAATTTGTTCATACAATTTACATACCAACAGCAAATTTATAATGTGAATGGGGGTAAGAATGTACAATCTTCACCAAATCTCATTCAATTTACATACCAACAGCAAGGTAGTATCCAAGATTTCCTCCTATCTACTATATTATGGAAAAACATATGAATATAATAAGATGATAAAAAGGCCTAATTGATGTTTACAGAAAATCAATATTGATGAACCTTACAACAAATCAGCCAAATTAAAGTTCAATCAAGCTAAAAATGAATTTGGATTAAGGGAACAATTCACGTTAAGAAAAAAGCAACCACACAGTTTAAATCTTCTTAATAAGCAATCAGCTAGGGTTACTTTAGAAGACTCACCTATGTGTGATGTTGTGAAGCGCTAGGCTGACTGATGAGGTGCTCGAGGGGAGGCATGCTCAGGTGATGGTAAAAGCTGATAGTGGGCTGCGGTTTTATGTTGAAGATCTTTCTTGCGTGGGTTCGAGAATGAGAGTGGGGTCATGTGACCTCACCAACCCTACTGTGTCTACACCTATGGAGGAAAGAGAAGGCAGAGGTGAAACCTTAGGTCAGAAAGGGGTAAAAGATGGAGATGTTAGAGACAAAGGGATGAAGTAACTTTTCGATTTTCAAGGTTTGATGATTGTGGCCAGAAATTGAACGGTGGGAGAGAATGAAATAAATTAGAAAAAGAGCGGCCGCTGAAATAATTCATCGTCCCACCTATTCTATAGCGTGCACGTATTAATTTTTTTTTCTTTAAACCGACTAACGACTGCATGAACGTTCCAATGTTGTATTCTAATGCAATTAGTGATAAACTTTCTTGTAGTGACATTTTCTTTTTAATTATAGGAATTGATGGAAATATGAAGGTATTCTCATGAAAATATTCATGCACAAGGATGGAACAAAGGAATGAAGATGGAAATAATTCAAACCATGCATAATGGAGGACCCCACTTATCCACTTACCTTAATCTACAATTAGAAGCTAATGGACAAGTTAGTGGAGGTTAAAGTTTCATGCATACTTGATGATGGATTAATTAGAGACTAATGATTACTTGGTGGCCACACTTCCTAAAGGGTATTTTGGGAAGCCCCCTAAAAATTAGATTAGGGTATTTTGAATGTATAAATAGCCCTCTTATGTGCATGTAAATGATCTTCTTCTCTTTTAATTACTTAGGAAATTAGAATGCAAGTTGTAGCTTCAAATCAAATATGAAATAAAAATGGCTTCCTAAGCCTCTTGTTCTTTTACTTCTTCCTTGTTCTTACTTTATTTTCTTGTTCATTTTTATTTACATGCTCTTTCATTTCATGCTCATAGCTTAGTTTTACTTTTATGCAACTAGTTTAGTTTCTCTTTTATTCTAATTAGCTCTTACCTTCTTTGCTTTTTTTTTAATGTTGAAATTTACATGTGTTAATATGATAACACAAATGAGTAGCTAAACCCCTTCAATTTAAGGATAATGAAGCTCTCTAATATTATATAAATTCAACATTTCTTGTGATTTATGGTCTCTTTATGCTTCATGAGAAGTAAATGTTGATGTAAGTTTATACAAATGAATTTGATAGCCTATGTTGTATTTGCAAATAGGCTATTCTTATTCAAACATAAAAAAAATTTACATCATCATTTTACTAATTGATTTTTGATTATGAAATTAAGGTAGAAACAAAATTTGATGATCTATGTTACTAAATACAATAGTAAATAGATCATACTTAAAATAGCTTTTGCTTTAACTTCATTTTCATGAGAATTGATAAGTGGTATTATGTGTTGTATTATAGTTTGATGGTTTAAGTTATGTTAATCAATAACATAAATAAACCATACTTATTATAAATACATCATTAATTCCACTTAACATCAAAAATAGAGATCATAGATTATTTGTTTGTTGATTTACAAAAATATGAGAGTGGATTTGTTAATGCTGAAAATTGAACGCTAACACCCCGGTATGTGTAAAGAAAAAGTGAAAGCACCACCCGTTGGTACGGGAACTAGAAATAAGCAGAAAATAGCAGAAAAGTAAAGAGACAGCAGTTTTATAGTGGTTCGGCTCGGAATTAAGCCTACGTCCACTTATCTTCTTTATTAATGATTCGGTTACAACTCTTTACAATACACTTTGATTACAACACACTTTAGACGAGTAGCTAGAACTTTGATGTAAGAGAGCTCTTTGAATCCATGTCGGATGTGTTAGATCTTCTCTTGAAATTCGTTGAAGCGTCTTCGGTGTTTGGAGTGCTTGAAGTGTTGGATGAGTCGAGAAAACAGCAGAGTATAGGCGTTCCAGAAATGAGCCAAAAGTCCCATTCAAGTTGGAGCTAGTGCTGTATTTATAGGAGAATTCTGGACAGGTGATAGGTCGTGAACGACCTAAGATAAGTCGTAGGTCGCCAGCGACCTAAGAAGCACGGGCTACGACTTAATAGTTTTGCACTAGATCATCTCAACATAGCGACAAGTCATAGGTCGTAAACGGTTTAAGGTAGGTTATGAGCGACCTAGGAAAAGCGGCAACTTAACTGTGTTGAGTTGTCTGGTGGAGCGACTTAAGTTGACGCGACCTATAACTTAGCTCGTTAAGTCATTAGGTCGCTAGGTCCATTAGGTCGCTAGGTCGCTTGACAGTTCCATCTTTAGGTCGCTAAGATTTTCTGTGATGTTAGGTCATTAGAGCTTTAGGTCATTAGGTCGTTCCCTCCTTTAGGTCGTTAACCTCTTTTCGAAGTTAGGTCGCTAGGTCATTAACTCTAGTAGGTCGTTAGGTCGTTTTATCCTTTAGGTCGCTTCAAAAAGAGGAGTTAACACTTGCCCCTCGAAGTACAGGCCTATGTCATAGGTTGTGTGCTTCGATCTAACTCTGCTAGGTTGTGAGCGACCTAAAACATGTGCTAACTCGCGTGCCTATTCGCCTTCTTCTCTTTGCCCCATATAAACTGTTAGGTCGCTGCTTCTTCCTTACCTTACTACTCCGATTTCCAGCTCTGCCATTGACGAATCTTCGAGCTTCCAAGGGCGAATTCAACCTGTTTAGTTGTCAATTCATCTTTACCAACATATTACGTAAGTGAATTCAATCTTTATCCAACCATAATCGCCGCCACATTGTGAATCCCCATGCTCTGTCCCCAGTCCAACTCCGTACGTTGCGTTTCTCTTTCGAATCGTGTTGTGATCGATTTCCGATCGCCATTAGTTATGTTGTGGCTGTGATTCACGAAAGAACAGCAATGAGTTGGATCTATGATAGATCAGAGATGTTTTGAACTGGTTTTCGGGTGATTTGGTAGTATGAAGGGATAATGGATTTTACGAAGAGGATGATATCGGGTTATCGGGCTTGCGAATTATTGAGTGAAGAGGAGCTGATGGGTTAAGGAGAGTTAGACAATTCTTGGCTTAGGATCTTCAAACGACTTATGACTTAGGAGTTTTGGACGCGAATTGCACGACCTAACTCACTAGCGACCTAACTTGCTTGCGATCTAACTTGCTGGAACGACGTAAAGCTTAAAGCAAAATGACTTAACAAATTAACGACCTAAATTTCTTGCGAGTTAACTTTTTTGCGGCATAGGTTTTAGGTCGCGGCCGAGCTAGGACTTGGACGAATTTACATCACCTTGACCTGAAGCTTTAAACTCTTTGACTTGCACAGTGCGACTTAAGGAGAACTCGATCTATGCTAGGTCGCTGAACGACCTAAGAGATGAACAAAATTGGAACACTTGTACAATTTGAAAGAGCTTGCTTGAACTGTTTGAACTTGAACTTTGCTGAACTTCTTTACAGATTATACTAACTTTTTAAGCTAACAACCTGTTAAATACAACATTTGCAGAAAACTAGGGCGAATATACTGCCATTGATTGCCCACCTCGAATGACAGATTAGTCGATAAAGAATAACCAACTTAAATGAACTATGTGAATGAAATGTTGTGAATCAACAAATTCAAGTGAAGTATTAAAGCAAAGCTAAAATAATCAGCTAAAGCTGATTTGTTTGCATCAACACTGTACTTGGACTTAAAATATCAAGCCCTGAAATTCTATAATCGACACATGTCAACTAATTTGATTCCAGTTATATTTGCTTGTCATTTTACTAGTTTTGCACAACACTTCACACTTTTAGGAAACGTGCACCTTCATATTTGAATATCCAGTTCCTTGTGTAGAATGACTTCTCAACAAGAAGAAACAGGACAAGCTGGGGAGTTTTTTCCAATTGCTAACCCGTTGATTGATCCTTCGGAAAGAACTTCGACCACCTTGAACTAAAGAGTCTTCAATCAGTTATGCATTCAGTTTGGCATTGCTGAAGCAGATGCCCAGCTTCCAGGGATAAACGATACTGCTGATAGGCCACCTCACGGCTTTATTGCAGTTAATCGTCAGATGTGCTTAAGTAGAGCTATTCCTCCTTTTAATGATTTTCTTCGACAGCTTCTTCTTCGATTGACTATCTCTCCTTTCCAGCTACACCCCAATGGTTATGCCATCTTGATGGGGTTGTGCGTGCTGTTCAGGAGGACGCTCGATCGTTTTCCATGTTTTGAAGAGATCTGCTACTTGTGCACATTCGCAAAGAATAAAGACCATCCTTCTATCATACTTGTGAGGGGCGCAAGAAACCGTAAATTGATTCTAGACTTGCCCGAGAGTGCACACGGGTTTTTAAGTCAATTTTTCTTCGTTCGCTGCGCCCCGGGATTCTATGCCGTCTGGAGAGTTGGAAGTAAGATTGCCTTTCTCCGTTCACTTCATTTTCTGAACTTCTTGAAACTCAAATTGTCAAATGCTTAACTTCATTCTTTACTTTTCGCAGCACTTCCTCCTCCGCTCAGGGATCCCAGTCACAAGCCAACCTTCGAAACTTTAAGTGCTGTGGCTGCTGAAGAGAGAAGCACAAAATTTTTGCTGAAAGATGAATTTTTGCACCAGTTCGGACTTCTACACCCTTCTCGAAATACTCAGCTTCATGATGCCCCTGGTTCTCAAGCAGAGACATCAGATGTCCCAGTTTCTGCAGAAGAAATTGCATCGAAAGAACCTGCTGTAGAGGCTGCATTGGTGAAGTGTTCTACTCCTGTTGACGTTGCGGGGTCATCTGGCCGACTTACACTTTCCCCGGTTATCGAAGAGGAGGGGTTTCCTCAACACACTGGGAAGACTGATGATGAAGGAGTTGAAAAAGATGACATTTTTGCTGGACTGGGCGATCTTGTGGTGACTTCACAGGAGCTCTTTAAAGATGATATTACCACTGCTAAAGTTATTTCTCTAGCAACTGGGGCGACATCCGCCTTGCAACAAACTCCGTCAACCCAAGAGATACTGCTGGCTGCAAAAACCGACATTACTCCCAAGCCGAAGAGTGGTTTGTAGTTCGACGCGCATAGTCTACACGCCACACACACTTAGAAATTTTTTTTCGATTACATGCACTTGGCTTCTTTACTTCGAAGATTTTTAAGACTTGTCTCTTTTTCATTTTCAGATTCTCCAATGGGGCGAAGCGATTCATACTATAATGACTTCCGGCGCTATGGAGGGCGCGACACTTATGATCACAGGCGCTATCTCCCTGCCCGCAGGGAAACTAATGAAGAAAGAGCTGTTAGGAAGGCTCAAGAAAGGCGGGATTATGAGGAGCGATACAAGAGAAGGGATGAACGATATGACTCTTCTCAAAGAGATGATGATTCCCATAAACGAAAATCTCATGATGTTAAAGGGAAGAGTCATGCCACTGAAGATCTAAACAAGCGGGCCAAGCTTAGTGACGCGTCTGCAATTTTTGAAAAGCATGCTGCTTCTATTTCTATAGACATCCCCTCCGATTCTCCTGCTCTCGAGAAGACCGATATTTAGACAATTATTAACAGGTCTCAGTATCAAGTCAAGGATGCTCCACCTACACTCCAAAGCCGATTCCCAAATTGGTGCTTGAAAGGAGTGCGCTTTGACTTGGATTTGGTTCCTATTGATAAGCAGGCTATGCTAAGGAATCTTGACGCTGTTAAGCTTGACATCGAGAGAATGTCTGGATGGCAGAAGCTGGTTGAGGAGCTTCAAAGGGTTAATCGTATGAATCTCGAAGCCATGTTAACTATGGAGAATGATCATTCTAAATGGAAGAAAGTTCTAAACCAGCATGATGCAGAAATGCAGAGCATCGTTGATGATAATGAGAGACTCGAGGCTAAAGTCAAGAAACTTGAAGACGATCTTGCCGCCTCTTCCACCTCTTTTACTCAAAAGGAAGAGGTACTTCAAAAGCAAGTACGGGATGCTCATGCCAGTCAACGAGACGCTGAGGCCAGATATGAGGCACAAGAGAAAATTGTCGAGAGTTACCACACCGATGTTGCTCGGTTGCGAGAAAAAACCAGCTCCCAGGACATGGAAATTGAAATGTTAAAAGCTCAACTTCTTAAAGTTGAAAAAGAGCATGATTAAGCAGTTGCCGGCATAGTTGCAGCTGAAGAATCTCATGAAGAAACAAAAGCCAATGTCAGCTCTACTTTATTTGATTTTTACTTGCACAGCGTCCTGGGTCGTTGTAGTCTCTCATTTTTGGGCCCGAAATATGAGATTACTTTGGCTGAAGTGTGGGAGGCCGCAATTGATATGCTCGGAGGTGCTGGCTATGCTGAAGCAGACCTTGAGGCATACTATTTTGATGATGAAACTCGTGCCGCTCTAGCCAGAGTGAAGGAGCAACTTGCTAAAGTGCGAACCGGATCGATAGAAGAGGAGAATCCAGGGAAGGAAGCACCTTTAACTGCCCCTGTCCATACTTCGATTTCGGCCGACGTTGATATCATAGGCTCCAGTTCCCATTCTCCGCCTCCTGCTAAAGCCAAAACCGAAATTTCAACTGCACAGGGCGGAGACGAAGGCGAAGAAAGAGCCGAAGCACAAGCTTATGAGATTGACATTATAAAGCCAACTTCTCCAGGTAACTTCAATGTTGAACCAGGTCAAGCGGACTACTTGTTTGCTTCAACTGAGTTTGATGAATTTCTCGATTGTTACTTAAGTCTCGATGAGCCACTGTCTCCTCTCTTTACGAGGAATACTGATTTTGACTTTTCTTCTTCTGTAGCGGAAATGCCAAGTGCTGCACAAACTTCCACTCCTCCAGCTGCTGTTCCTCCATCTTCTCAAGTTACTCCTCCTTCTGCATCTCAACCGGGGTCGCAGGTAGAAAAAATAGAAGCTCTTCAAGACCTGGACGATCCGGCTGCTTCGCAAGAACAAAAGGTGGAAGAACTTAAGGAGGACGAGAAGACCCCGGAGCAACCTTATGATGATGAGACAAAGCTCTCTGCATTGATTTCTCCGGGAAGTGAGTCTTCTTCAAAAAAGAAGGGGAAACGCGCGGTTTCCAAGAAGAAGAAGAAAAGTGCTTCTGCTGGTGAAGAGAAAGTGGAAGAAGATCCAGCTACACCTCCCTCTCCTTCTTCCCCGACCCGTCCATGCCGGATTCAGAAATTAATCATCAAGCCGGGCAAGAGCTCTAAAGGTGGCGGGAAGAAGGAGTAATGGGCTTGACTTTACGCTTCTTGTTTTTCTTTTTTGCTTTTTGCATGTATTGACCGAAGATTGTGCGGGTACCGGCCCCCGCTTGTTGAAACCTGCACATGTACAAAAATTTCATAGTATGGAATAAAACGATTCTTTTTACTTGTACAATTTCTTGTCAGTATATGTGTGAAAGCATTTATTCCTTGTTTTTGCACAAGTTTCCTTATTTACTTTATATGATATTGCAGTGAGCTTGTGGCATGATGTTTGAGCGTTGTTTTTATTAATATAGCTATATGCCCCCATACCACGGCTCATTGCAATATTCTGAAGAGACTTGTACTCTTATTTTTTAGAGAATAATTCTTTCGTTTTGAGGAAATATTATTCTGCTTTAATAGAGTACGCTTTGTATCAGATAAGTTTTCTTCCTTTTCTTTTCTTTTCAGAAAGAGTTAACACACTTCAACTTTCAGAGATGGCCACTTATATTATCTGAGAAGTGGATTTCTCTTCGTAGTGAAGCGGGCTTCTGAAGAGAACTTTTTATTTTTTGGACATGCCTCTTTAGAGGGCTTTGTTTAGCATTTTACTGCCGAGGGTAGGAATGTGCCTCCGAAGAGGGCTTTTTTGCTGTGCCACGGGAGAGGGCTTTTCTATTGTGCCTCGGGAGAGGGCTCCTCCGAAGAGTTATGCCTCTGAAGAGGGCTTGTGCCTCCGAAGCAGTTTTTTGCTTACGAAGAGGTCATTGTTTGTGTGCCTCTGAAGAGGGCTTGTGCCTCCGAAGCAGTTTCCTGCTTACGAAGAGGTCTTTATTTGTGTGCCTTTGAAGAGGGCTTGCGCCTCCGAAGCAGTTTCTTGCCTACGAAGAGGTCATTTGTTTGAGTGCCTCCGAAGAGGGCTTGCGCCTCCGAAGCAGTTTTTTGCTTACGAAGAGGAGCGTTTGGACTCTGAGGAGTAGCATTTGGACTCCGAGGAGTAGCATTTGGACTCCGAAGAGTAGCAGTTGGACTCCGAAGAGTAGCAGTTGGACTCCGAAGAGTAGCACGTGAACTCGGAGGAGTAGCATTTGGACTCTGAGGAGTAGCATTTGGACTCCGAAGAGTAGTAGTTGGACTCCGAAGAGTAGCACGTGAACTCGGAGGAGTAGCATTTTGACTCCGAAGAGTAGCAGTTGGACTCCGAAGAGTAGCACGTGAACTCGGAGGAGTAGCATTTGGACTCTAAGGAGTAGCATTGTTGCTTGTGTCCTTCCACCATCTGCTTCTTAGCGATTCCTCGTTATCACTTCAAATACATGTCCCATTCTTTTGCAAGTTGTTTGCTTTTTGCCAGAGAAGTGTACTTTATCGTTGAGTGAATCCACGGGGCAGATGCAAGCTACTTTATCGGATGTTCGTTTGCACAAACGATCGCGATTGGTTAGCAAGGGTCTGGAACCTTCTCGTCAAGAAGGTGCCCGCTTTGGTGGAATCACTAACTGTTTGTGAATAGCACTTCTTTTGTAGGAGTTGAATTTTTGGAACTTTTGTGGCTTGGCATTTGTTTGCTGAGTGATATGTAGGAATCGCTTGGCTTCGTGATGTGTTGGATAGGTAAGCTTTGCTTTGATAGCCTGCAATATTAAATCGACATTTTAGCAATATTTTTAACATATTTGCATATCGAAATGAGACCAGCATCTTATAGTATTAAAGGACACAAGACTTATACTTCTTTATTATTGATTCTCACTGATTTCTCAATGGTTTACAATACAAGAGTTATACATCCAACATCATTTTACAAATTTAAGCAATGCTTTTTAAGTAAAATATGGATGCAGTCATTGCTATTCCAGAATCTCGGGATTGAACTTCCATTTCGGCTGGATTCACTGTTTTGGATCCATATGCCAGACAGAATGAAAGGTGCCCAGTTGTAGTTTTGTGGGTAGTTAGCAGCACTCTGATTAACTTCTGTCTGCTGGGTGAGGACCCCCTGTGACAACATTAATAACAAGCCTCTCAGATTCCTATGGTGCAGCCTTGTCATCTGAGCCGGATTGATGAGTAGGAAGTCGTTGCCCCTGAGTGGATGAGGTTGGGTCGACTCTATTTTTCTTCACATACTATTGCAGCTTATTCTGTTTCAGCAACTCTTCAATCACATTCTTTAATTGGCGACATTGGTTAGTGTCATGGCCAGGTTGATTGTGAAATCGACAGAATTTCCCATTATGTATTGCACCTCTCTTCATCTCAGGTGGTTTGGGATACTCGACAACATCCTTCGTTGCGAAGAAGATGTTTTTCGGTGTATCAGTTAAGGGAGTAAAATCTGAAGGATTAAAGCGGCGAGGTTTCTTCTCATTCCCCTGCTTCCTTCCTCCGTCATTTTCCCTTTTCTGGTTTCCAGATTCTCTTTTGTTAGAAGCAATATCGTTATTCTTGATTTCGGCAACAACTACTTTCGCTGGCGCAGAAAGGCTTTCTAAGCGCATGAATTCGTCGGCCTTTTTATAAAACTTCTCAAGTGAATTCGGTTCCTTCATTTTTAACCATCTTCCAAATTCACTTGATTTGTTGATGGCTCGCATCAAGTAAGTCAGGATCATACGGGGTTCTACATTATCCACTTCGGCCAAGGCTGGACAGAAACGGTTCAAGAAAGATCTAATAGATTCTCCGGGAACTTGTTCAAGGCTGGACAGTGACATTATATCCTTAGCCTTTGAAGCATACAACCTGAACTGATCTTTGAATTTTTGAGTTAAGTCGGAGAATTGATCTACGGACCGAACTGGTAGCTTTGTGAACCAAAGTAGAGCCACTCCTTCCAAGTACACTGGAAAGTATCGGCATTTAATCCCATCTGATGCTCTTGCACTGGTCATATGCCAGTTGTACTTATATAGGAAATGATTAGGGTCACTTGTCCCCCTATAGGCCGGGATAGTAGGAGGTACAAATTTCCTTGGAAATTCTGCTTTCAGGATCCTTTCAGTAAATGGAGTTTTGCTTGGAGCAAATCCCCAATCATTCTCATTTTCTTCCCTCTGCATGCTCTCTTTCATGATTCGGCGAACCATCCCTGATAGGTACTCCTCATCGTTCAAAGGCATTGCCGGGTAGACGTCAGCTCTCCTTTCGGAAGTTTGCCTAGGCAAATGTTCGCGAAAAGTTGGCTGCGGCCTTGAACCTTCAGCTTGGAAAGGTGGCATTTCGGCGGTGCCAGTTGCTCTTTGAGGAATACCTTTCTCTTGAGAATTATGAGCATCTTCGGCAAAGGTTGTTTCGTTGTTTTCTGGTTATTGATTTGCCCCAAGTAGAGCGTTTAATCTGTCCATCATCAAAGAATTTTGAGTTTCAATTTGTTGGTATAATTCCGACACTACATCGTCTAATTCAGCCCTTGTGACTCCAACGGTAGGAGTTGCCTGGTTTGCTGTTGGGGAAGCGGAGGTCCCCTCATGAGCATTTCCGGATCTGGTAGATCTACTCTTTCTTCCAGGATCCATGATTTCGGATAAACTTCTGGTTTTCAAGGAGATTCTTTCAACAAATCTTTGCGAAGCAATGGTGAAAATATTCCTGAGTTGGGTTCTCAGTGAAAGCACCAAAAATGTTAACGCTGAAAATTGAACGCTAACACCCCGGTGTGTGTAAAGAAAAAGTGAAAGCACCACCCGTTGGTACGGGAACTAGAAATAAGCAGAAAATAGCAGAAAAGTAAAGAGACAGTAGTTTTATAGTGGTTCAGCTCGGAATTAAGCCTACGTCCACTTTATCTTCTTTATTAATGATTCGGTTACAACTCTTTACAATACACTTTGATTACAACACACTTTAGACGAGTACCTAGAACTTTGATGTAAGAGAGCTCTTTGAATCCATGTCGGATGTGTTAGATCTTCTCTTGAAATTCGTTGAAGCGTCTTCGGTGTTTGGAGTGCTTGAAGTGTTGGATGAGTCGAGAAAACAGCAGAGTATAGGCGTTCCAGAAATGAGCCAAAAGTCCCCTTCAAGTTGGAGCTAGTGCTGTATTTGTTAGCACCAAAATTGGTCACTAACCTCGTAGAGAAAGATTATGTAGAGAAATAAGTGATGAAGGTAAATTAAACAGAGAAGACAATGCTAATTTAAATGCAGAAAGTAAGAACACCAAATTTATAGTGGTTCAGCGTAATTGCCTACGTCCACTTTGAGATTAAACTTTATTGATCTTCTTAATGATTGATTACAAATACAATTCGTAGATCAAATGCTTGAATGAAGTTGTTAAGTAGAGAAGATGCGTTTGAAAAATGGCAGAGTCTCCCCAGTGTTCTCCCCAAAAGATCCCTCTTCACTGTGACCCTGCCCCTCTATTTATAGACAAAGATGGGCTGGACTTCCCAGGTGGGCTCGGTAGCCGAACACTCTAGCCCAAGTATAGTGGTCGCTGCATGCCGAACCAGGTATGCCGAACACCATGATGCCGAACCATCCTTTCTATGCCGAATGGTATGTTTGATGTGTGGGAAGTGCAGAATGGTTGTCAGTCGAAGCCGAACGTGCCTCTGTCCGAAGCTCTTGACCGAACAATGCTCTCTGGCCGAACGATGCATTCTGGCCGAATGATACTGTCATGTTGAGTAGTCATGTACACCGAACGTCTTCTGGATGCCGAGTACTCCTGTCGCCGAGTTCTACTAGATGTCGAGCACTACGCCGAGTACTCCTGTTGCCGAGTTCCGCTGGGTGCCGAGTACTACCTGATGCCGAGTACTATCTGATGCCGAGTACTACCTGATGCCGAGTACTATCTGATGCCGAGTACTACCTGATGCCGAGTACTAACTGATGCCGAGTACTACCTGATGCCGAGTACTACCTGATGCCAAGTACTATCTGATGCCGAGTGCTACCTGATGCCGAGTACTAGTTGCCTGGTCAAATCTCCAGGAAACACTTGCCCCCCAAAGTGTATTACGTGACTGAATCGTGATACGCTTTGAATTGCGTATCCCCCGTACTTCGCTTCGAATCTAGGTTAACTCTCCTTGGAGACGCTTTCTTGAGAATATCAGTGGTGGAGGTGCATGACGAGCGTGGTATAGATGCCGAACGAAGCAGTCGAAACCGAACGCTCCTCATGCCGAACGACTTTGTATTCCGATGCCGAACACTGTGGCTTTGACCGGTTCCACCGGATATAGCCTTTTCGACTTCTCCTTCTGTCCTATAAAAGTCGATACCTTCTTCCTCCTTCTCTTTTCACGCTCACTTCTCCTATCTTGTTTTCGAGAAACTCGCCTCTTAACAACCTTCAAAGACTTAACAACTCTTCCTAACCTATTCGGCACTAATCAAAACCGCGGCCTCAACTCCAAATTTCTCCAAGTCGTGCTCTACTAACTAGGTAACAATCCCTCTAACTAAATCCACAAAGCGGTTTCAACATGAAGCTCGAGTTCGTAAATTGATAGGTGTTGCGTGGATTTTTAGGGCCAGATGATGTGGAGGAAGGTAGGAGTTGGTTAGAATGCCGAACAGGATGGTTCGGTGCGACTCACCGAATGATTCGTCCTCGTGGTTCGGTGTGGATGGAGGAATAAAAGGGGGAATGAGGTCGCTGTAGAGGACGGTGTGTCGAGCGTTGGCGCTCGGCGTAACCTTGGCTCGGCACGATTCGTCATATGCCGGGTAGTGCAATGGAAAGATGTGGAGGGAGTATGAGCCAAATAGGATGTCGAATGTTGTCCCGGCCGAACAAGATTTCAGCCGAATGACGCCTTTCCAAACAGTCACAAATGCCGAATCACCATGGGTGCCGAACAGCATAAATGCTGAACAACATAAATGCCTAACAATATAAATGCCGAACAATATAAATGCCGATCAATACAAACGCCGAACAACACAGATGCCGAACCACATGAATGCCGAACGTTTGTGAATGCTGAAACCTGTTTTGGCTGGACAAAACTTAACCGAACATGCCGAACGATACCTTTAGCCGAGCAGGAACTAGGCCGAACACTTATTAACCTTGCCTATTAATATAGCAAAACAAGGACCAGGACCTAAGAATACTATCACATGAAACTGACCCGGATCATTAACTCCCTAGCTTTAGTAGACATAAATCTGAACTTAGATTAACATTCGTTTTCTGAATTTGAAACTGTAGTCACCACAAGGCAGGCTTTTTGAGACGGTCAACGATGACGGTCTTCGAAGGCGACGATTCGAAGCTCATTTTTATATCTTTGAAATCTCTAGATTCTTATTGCTTGTACACGATTGCTTGCACTAGTTCACACATCAAGTGGGGGGAAAATTCGTGTTGTTAATTCTAATGTTCAACGTTTTTTAAGTATAGTTTTCTCAGGCACTTAGCCAGATTCATTATTTATTGGGGATGTCAAGAAAGTCTAGCTCCGCCACTATATCCGACAGGCCTGGGCCGTCATCAAGGCAAGAAGCCGCTGATACTTCTAATCCGTTGACTTCCCCTACTCATAACTTAACACCCGATGCCCTGGAGGCAACAATTCTACTAGACAATCCGATCGATTCACAAGCTTTGAAGATCAATGAAGCCGCACTCCGACGGATATGTTCCATCCACGGGATTCCTTTCGCCGATGTGTTAGTCCCTTCGCGACACGATCATCCTCACCTGCCCCCAGTCGGATATACCACTTGCAACAAATTCATGTGTTGGATGGGCAGCGTGCCTCCGTTTAACTTGTTCCTTCGGGATGTGTTGCAGTACATCGACATTGCCCCGTCGTAGCTGCACCCGAACGGTCACGCGTTTCTACATGGGACTTACCTACTCTTCATGGCTGTCTTCTCCAGACCTCCAACTTCTGGCGATATCAGATACATCTATATGATCAAGAAGCGGAAAGACAACCCTTCCTTCATGTTCCTCGAGCCATAGCACAAATGCCAGATCTTGACAGGGGCATGTAGTAAACTCGCCCTATACAAACAGGAATGGTTCTACGTGCGTTGCCCTCCTGGTTTTGCGAGGAGATGGGTTGAAGGCAGTAAGTCTCTTCGCTAAGTCATCATTCGCGATCAATCGGAGTCATGCATTTTCTAACTCCTCGTTTCATCTTTTTTAGGTATCAACCCGCGTCTGGAGGGCCGAGGATATTCTGAGGCCGTTGAGGCCATTAGAGCTCTTCCTGCCGAGGAACGAGACATTCGGACCATCATTTCAAACGAGTCATTGTCGTGGTTTGGCTTGCTTGCCCCTGGTCGCCGGATTAGCCTTCCGGAGGGCGTCTCTATTCCCAAGCCAGCATCCGGTAAAGGGAAAAAACAGGCCGGATCGTCATCACGCCGCACTCCCGATGCGCACGAAGAAGGCGAGCACAAAGAGGATGAAGCTCCTGAGACCCAAGGCGAGAATGTGGGCCCCGCTTGGAATCCGGCGGTCGAAGTTCATGATATTGAAACGTCATCCTCCCCTTCGAAGGGAAAGAAGAGGTTAAAATATAATATTCGGAAGGAGAAAGTTGGCGGCACTTCTAAAGATATGCCTATCCCGCCAGAGAAAGAGGCTTCCTCACAGCACCTGGAGAGTTCTCTAAGGGGTTTGTCGAATCTTTCCATCCCCGACGATATACTTAATTACGGGTTTGACGATCCTGAAGCCCTCAAGTTTTCTTCGCCCGCTAGAGGCAATGCGGGAGTTCAACTCCCAGTCCAGGGAGACAATACTCCGATTAGTAAAGACAAAAGAACTGGTCTGTCGGGGGAACACTAGGACACACACGCACATACGCATTCCATCATACACTTCAAGTTTTTTCTTGTTTCCCAGATCTTTCTTAACTCGTTGTTATCTCTATTCTTTGTAGGTGACATGGGGCGCTCTCACGGATTCGATCGCCTCCATGGCTCTTCCATATTTCATCATTCCGGACGGGATTCAGGTTCGGGCAGACGCAGGGACAGAGACGATTATGAAGATAGAGACAACCGTCCCCGCGATTCGTCTCATCGTAAGAAGGCATATTCCCAATCTTCTCAGTTCCGTGATCCTCTTCCTCCAACTGAACCGGATAGAGAGAAGTCTTTACAGAAGGGGTCCCAACCCGATGCTCCTCGAGAACAACACTCTGGTTCGTCGAGTACGAGGCAAATTCGGAAGCAACGAAAAAGAGCAGAACTTCCAAGGCCTCCTACCCCTACTCCCGCGGTTGACCCAACTGTAGCGGAAAAGATGGTCGATCTTAAGGCCAAGTTTCCAAAAATTTGCTTCGATGGTCTGAAGTTCCTCCCGGCTATTCACCATATCCCTGGGCACGTGAAGCAGAGTGCCATTGCCTGTAATAACGACGTCTATGTTCAACATGACGCGTTTGTACACTTGGTTGAAAAGATCTCAGAGGTGTCCGTTGAGCGTCAATATGAGATTGATCGCCTGAAATTGGAGGCTGGCTGCGACAAGAACATCATCAAGC
Source organism: Allium fistulosum (assembly GCA_030737815.1). Taxonomy (NCBI): domain Eukaryota; kingdom Viridiplantae; phylum Streptophyta; class Magnoliopsida; order Asparagales; family Amaryllidaceae; genus Allium; species Allium fistulosum. Next base: position 868,468,158 of record CM060904.1, on the reverse strand, counting down.
ATTAAGACGAAGAGCTTGCTTCGTATAAGTCGAAGCTGGAAGCCGCTGAACAAAGCGCAAAAGATACTGCTGAGGCAGTTACTCGTTTAGAGATGGCTCACAAGAAGGAACTTGATGAAGCAGTCCAGCACAGCGGTGCCCTTGCCCTAGAAAAAGATTCCGTTCAAAAAGAAAGAGACGCGCTCGCTGTACAAGTCAGAGAGCTGAAAGAATTACTCTCTAAGGAGAAGGAGGACAAAGTAGCTGCTCAAGAAGAATCCCAACGATATTGTGATGAAATCGTTGCTACTCGGTTCTTGAAACGAAGCTCGATGGCGAACTCGCTGGGGTTGAAAAAATGAAGGACGAAGCCCGTGAGGAGGGCAAAAGAAAAGCTGCGGAGGAGATTGACTCTCGCCTCGAGGCGGCCGCAGAAGCCGGCAGGGAAGAGGTCAAATGCATGTTTGACCCGTTGATTGCTGAGTATGGAGCCCGCGTCCTTATGCATCGTGACTTAACATTCTTGGGCGACGGCTATCTCGAATCCCTAGCTGAGGCCTGGGAAACCTTAGTAAAGATCAGGAAAATCGAGTCGGGCTCTGAAGAGGTCGATGAGGATGCCTTGGTGAAGGAGTTTCTTAGGGGGAATGAGCCAGCGGATCTATCCGCAGCTTTGGCGCTTTATAGCAAAGGCTCTCCCCTTCCAAAAAAGAAAAGTGATGAAGCTGGCCCATCTGGGGCTGAGACTACGGCTCCTCATATTGCTGCTCCTCCCGCTGCTCAACCGGCCGGTCGGTCGACACTTGATCCATTCGAGCAGCATGCCGGTTATGATCCTGAAGATCCCGGGCTCGGCGCTCATGTGCTATCCCCTATACTGGAGGGTGAAACCCCGCGCGCAACCGATAGCCAACCGGAACCTGGTAGGAAACTCTTCTTCTCTAGAAGTTGAAAGATCTGTCATTTTCCAGTAGTGGTTATTCGTTTTAATGTTTATTCTTTATGTTTTCATGCAGGCTGCTCTGACCCCGAGCCAACTCCGAGGAGCGATGACGCCAAGGAGGAGGCAGAGAAAACAAGCGACGTTGTTCACGCGGGAGTAATTCCTGGTCCCGATGCTCAAGTGATCGGGGCGCTAGATGATGATAAGCTTGACATTTCATCTCCTGCCGAAGGGAGTGATGAAATCGAAATCACTGGCGCCTCTGAGCATACTTCAAAGATGAGCATGAAGGACCGCCTCGCCGAGGAGGAGAAGAAAAAGGTCGAGGTCAAAGTTGAACCTGAAATACTGGAACTTACCGACCCGCGGAACAGACCTTTGAAAATCATTCTCCCGGGCAGGTCCAAACCACTGGATGTTCCATCTCCTACTCCTGACTCCGCTTCTTTAGCAAGCAAGAAATCCAAGAAAAAGCGTGAAGGAGAGGATTCGTCGAAAAAAACAAAGGAAGACAAGAAGAAGAAACCGAAAAAATAATCGATACACTCGTTCAACGAGCTTCTTGCTTAAGTCTTGTAGTTTGTATAGATAGGTTCTTAACTCTGAGTTTTGTAGGAGTAACTGTGTAACCCCATTTTGAACTATTGAATGAAGTTTAGTTTCTTTTTTGTTTGAATGATTCTCTTGCTTTTCTTTGGTTTGCTGACTAACTGTAGTCATAACTCAAGTTCTTATGAGTTGCATTATCTCCCAGTCCATTCTCGTGTTGTTCAAACATTTCCAGACGTGGCATACTTCTCGTTCCACATTTCTCGAGTACTTGGACTTTTTTCTAAATCTGCGCTCTGGGGATTTAGAGTAAGTTGATCCACGTTCAGGGGATTTGGAGGTTCGCATCGTTTATACTCTAGTCCGCACTCTGGGGACTTAGAGTACCCCGATCCGCGCTCTGGGGATTCGGAGATTTGAAATTCGTTTATACTCTAGTCTGCGCTCCGGGGACTTAGAGTACTTCGATCCGCGCTCTGGGGATTCAGAGATTTGAAATCGTTTATACTCTAGTCCGCGCTCTGGGGACTTAGAGTACTCCGATCCGCGCTCTGGGGATTCGGAGATTTGAAATCGTTTATACTCTAGTCCGCGCTCTGGGGACTTAGAGTACTCCGATCCAAGCTCTGGGGATTCGGAGATTTGAAATCGTTTATACTCTAGTCCGCACTCTGGGGACTTAGAGCACTCCGATCCGCGCTCTGGGGATTTAGAGATTTGAAATCGTTTATACTCTAGTCCGCGCTCTGGGGACTTAGAGTACTCCGATCCGCGCTCTGGGGATTCAGAGATTTGAAATCGTTTATACTCTAGTCCGCGCTCTGGGGACTTAGAGTACTCCGATCCGCGCTCTGGGGATTCAGAGATTTGAAATCGTTTATACTCTAGTCCGCGCTCTGGGGACTTAGAGTACCCCGATCCGCGCTATGGGGATTCGGAGATTTGAAATTCGTTTATACGAGTTCGTGCATTGTACAGGATAATGTAGTTCTAGTAACTCATCACTCGACTATGAGATATAGAAACATTAGTAATTCGTGGAAAATAGGGCTTCAAGCCTTTATTAATGAAAAACAACTAAACTGCTTGATTACATAGTTAAAAAGAAACTAAGTTACGACTGAACGAAAACATACAGGAAATAACAGTGCCTAAAACAAGAAAGAAAACATGCTAAATGTAATAGTGCCGCAGATGTTCACTGTTCCATGCTCGGGGGAGTGTCGTGCCATCAACGGTCGCTAGCTTGAATGTTCCCTCTCCAAGCTTCCGTTTAATGACGTACGGACCTTCCCAGCTGGGATTCATACGTGATGGTACCGGGAAAACTCGTTTCAAAACGAGATCACCCACATCAAAAGTCCTTGGGCGGACTCTGTCGTCGTAGTAACGCTTGACTCGGTGTCTATGCGCTGCCACCCTTAATTCGGCCTCTTCTCGTTTTTCATCGATGCAGTCCAGTGATTCCAACAAGAGGTCCTTATTCGTCTTGGGATCGTAATATGTCACTCGATGCGATGGAACTTCAAGTTCCACGAGTATAACGGCTTCTGAGCCGTATGCCAATGCGAATGGAGTGTGGCCGGTCGCGGACTTGTGGGTAGTTCTATAAGCCCACAATGCTGTCGGGAGCTCATCTACCCACTTGCCTCCGACTTTCTCCAAACGCTTCTTCAGTATTGACTTGATTATTTTGTTAACGGCCTCGACTTGTCCGTTAGCTTTTGGGTGTGCAACGGCGGCGAACTTCTTCTCGATGCCATACTTTAAACAGAACTCTTTGAACTCTCTACTTTCAAATTGCGTCCCGTTGTCCGTAATGATGGTGCGAGGAAGGCCAAAGCGGCATATGATGTTTCGTACAATGAAGTTAATGACCTTCTTAAAGGTGATGGTGGCCAAGGGTTCTGCCTCAGCCCATTTTGTGAAATAGTCGACTGCAACTATCGCGTATTTCGCACCACCTTTGGACATAGGCAAAGAGCCGATTATGTCGATTCCCCAGATTGCACATGGCCAGGGACAAACCATTTGTGTGAGTTCCGTTGATGGAGTCCTCGGGATCTTCGCATATCTTTGACACTTGTCACATTTTCTTGCGTAGTCTGCAGCGTCCCGATTTACGGTCGGCCAGTAATATCCATAGCGGAGGATCTTCTTTGCTAGCGTTTGCCCCCCAGTATGGTCGCCACATTCCCCTTCGTGAACCTCCCTTAAGACCCGCTTTGTCTCGTCATGAGCGATGCACCGTAATAATGGGACTGAGAATTCTTTCCGATACATTAATCCATCCTGCATCACGTATCGCGCGGCCTTTCGAAGGACCTGCCGTCTTTCGCTCCTTTTTCCTGGTAAAGTCCCGGTCGTTAGGTACAGTTTGAGTGGGGTTATCCACGATTCCTTCTCGATTTCCGTTTCCAACACACGATCGACTTTCATCTCGTTTATGCTCGGGGCATGCAAGGCTTCAACGGGATACAATCCCATTTGTTGCGCATCGCCGGTACTCGCAAACTTAGCCAACAAGTCGGCTTCTTCGTTCTGTTCGCGCGGGACATGCGAAATGTCATAACGCTCAAGATTCGAGAGTAGTTCTTGGACCCGAACAAGGTACGGAGCAAGCTTCTGTCCCTTTGCTTGGTAATCTCCCCGCACTTGGTAAACCACCAACTGTGAGTCACAAAAGATTTCAACTGATTTGATCCCGAGTTCTCCGATGTGCTTCAAGCCAGCAATCAGTGCTTCATATTCTGCTTCGTTATTTGTAGCTGGGAAATCGAGCTTCAAAGCATAACAGATTGATCGGTTTTCCGGAGTTATAAGAACTACTCCCACGCCGGAGCAACGGTCGTTTGATGCCCCATCAGTGTATAATTTCCACCGAACGGGGGGAATGACGTCGTAATTATCTGGTTCTATGGGTATGGTAAACTCAGCGATGAAATCTGCTAATGCTTGCCCTTGTATGGCCCTCCGTGGCAAGTAGGCGATATCGAATTGGCTCAACTCGATGTTCCATTTTAGCAATCTTCCGGAAGTTTCTGGCCGTTGGAGTACCTGCCGCAGGGGTTGATCGGTATAAACACTGATTGAGTGTGCTTGAAAATAAGGGCGTAGCTTTCGTGATGTAATCACCAAGCAATAGGCCAATTTCTCGATTCTAGGGTAATTTCTTTCTGCCCCCGTTAAACGCTTGCTAACGTAGTACACCGGCTTTTGGATTCGGTCCTCCTCGCGAATCAGAGCCGCACTTATTGCATGTGGGGATACAGCCAAGTATATATACAGCATCTCATGGTCTACTGGTTTTGATAGCACTGGTGGACTCTCCAGGTGCCTCACCAGATCCCGGAATGCTTCCTCACAGTCGGATGTCCACTCGAAGTTCCTTTTTCCTTTCTTTATTATATCAAAGAAAGGGATGCATTTGTCCGTGGCCTTGGATATGAATCGACTCAGCGCAGCTACTTTTCCATTCAAGCTCTGTACCTGTTTTATAGTCCTAGGCACTTGCACATCTCGAATAGCTTGGATCTTTTCTGGGTTAGCTTCAATTCCCCTTGCGTTGACTATGAATCCCAAAAACTTCCTCGACGCAACGCCGAAGGAACACTTCAGAGGGTTGATCTTCATCCCATAATATCTGAGTATGTCAAACATTTCAGCCAAGTCTCGAATGTGGTCGTTTGACTGTCGTGACTTCACGAGCATGTCATCCACATAGGCTTCCATCGTTCTACCAAGCTGGTCTTTGAACATTCGATTCACCAAACGCTGATAAGTCGCTCCTGCGTTTTTCAGTCCGAAGGGCATTACTACATAGCAATATAGCCCGACATCTGTGACGAAGCTGGTGTGTTCTTGGTCCGGAATATGCATCGGGATTTGATTGTAACCCGAATATGCGTCCATGAACGATAACAGCTCGTGTCTGGCAGTGGAGTCGACCAACTGATCAATCCTAGGCAACGGGAAACTGTCCTTGGGGCACGCTTTGTTTAAATCGGAATAGTCTACGCAAGTTCTCCATTTCCCATTTGCCTTTTTCACCAGTACAGGGTTCGATACCCATTCAGGGTAGAGGGCGTCGCGGACGAACCCATTGGTTTTGAGTTTGTCCACCTCCTCTCTGAGAGCATCAGACCTCTCTGGGTCCATCCCTCTCCTTTTCTGTTTAACTGGGACGTATTTCGGGTCTATGTTCAACATATGACTCGTAATGGCAGGGGAAATCCCACACATATCAGAATGCGTCCAGGCAAAAACATCAAGATTCGCCCGGAGGAAATCACTAAGGTCTTCAGTCATTGCGGGGCCGAGTTGTGATCCAATCTTCAGTATTCGCGATGGGTCGTCTCGGCTGACTGAAATGTCAATTGTTAATTCGGCCGGTGCTGCCTTTTCTCCTCTGGGTTTCCCGTCGTCGTCTCTCGGATCTATGTCTTTGTAGATCCAAGAATTATGCTCGAGCCAAGGCTCGGGCACTACTTGTCAATTATCCGTATTAAGGATGCGGACTGGATTGTCCGCACCCTTTCCCTTCTCCCTCCGGTGGGCCTCTCGGAGCTCAGCCACATAACAGGCACGACCAGCCGCTTGGTCGCCATGAACAACACCTACTCCTTTGTCAGTTGGGAACTTCAAAGTTAAACACCACGAGGCTAACGCTGCCCTAAACTCAGCCAGGGCCGGTCGGCCCAAGAAAACATTATATGGAGAATCCACATCCAAGACTATGAAGGGTAGGATTCGCACCCTCCGACGTTCGCCTTGTCCTTGTTCAACTGGTAACTCAACATAGCCCACTGCATCGGTCGCTGTGCCATTAAAGCCGTGTATGCGAGTTTTGGATGGTTTCAAGTCCTTTGTTTCCATTTTCATCTGGTCATAAGCCTTCTTGAAGATGATGTTGACAGAACTTCCACAATCAATCAAAATTCTTTTCACATATGCTGGTCCGATCATTGCAGATATGACCATCGGGTCGACGGTTGGAGCCTCCACTTGGTCAGCATCTCTGTTTCTGAACACTATGTCATCTGTCATTACGCGCTGTTGCTTAGCAGGGGTCCCATCCTCCGTGTTCGAACAACATTCTAAATCTACATGCTTCAGGGCACTAGCATACCGCTCCATCTCCTGCCAATTCTTATCCGCGGGGTGAGGCCCACCGATGATCGTGTTTATGACTAGCCTACCCACAGTCCGGGTAGGTTCATCGGGATGATGCGGAGGAGGAGCACGACCTGGGTTGGATGTTCCTTGCCCTCCTTCCTGAGGATCCTTCACAAATTCCTGTAGCTTTTTTTGCCTGATCAACTTCTCTATTGCGTCGTGTAGGTGTCTGCATTCTTCCGTATTGTGCCCATAAGTCTCATGGAAGCGGCAATATTTTCCAGTCCGTTTCTGTTCCTCGGTTGACTCTTTTGGACGTGGCTTTCTGTATTAAAAGGTATTGCAGGTTGAGAGGTAAATATTCTCGAGAGACGCATTCAGTGGGGTATACTCGTTGTAGCTTGGAATTCTCGACTTCCACTTCCCCGCCTCTCTCTTATTTCCTTGATTTCTTCCTCCGGACTCCTTAGGCTGCCCAGACTTGTTCTGGACATTGACTTGAACCTTTCCTGTGTTGTCTCCGGACTGCTTCACAACAATGTTGCTTTTCACGGACTCTTGGACAGGTCCTAGTGCCTTATCTCTCCTTACCCACCTAGCTTCCTCTCTTCTTATGAACTGATGTGCCTTTGAGTAAAAGCGTTCTAGTGTGATCGGAGGTTTCCCTGCCAACCAGTCTCCAAATTCAGACTCCGGATCCACACCTCTCATTACAGCCATTAGAATTGCATGATCATTGGGATTACTGACTTCAGTTGCCGCAACATGGAATCTTTGTAAATATTCCTTCAATGACTCCTCGGGACTTTGGATTACACTTGATAGAGACATTACGTCCTTTGGACGAGTAGTGTGTATCCTGAACTGCTCAATAAACTTCTTTGCCAACTCCTCGAAATTGGATACAGACCGCGGAGGAAGTCGGGTAAACCACATAGTAGCGATCCCAGATAGAGTAATTGGAAAGCATCTACACTTGGTGGCATCATTTGCTCTAGCTGAATCCATCATCCATTCGTACCTCATGACATGCTATCTGGGGTCAGTCTTTCCCTCGTACGCAGGGATAGTTGGCATACTAAACTTTCTGGGGTACGCCGCCTGTAACACAACATCTGTGAACGGAGTGTGACTCCTTGATACTCCCCAATCGTCATTCGACAAGCCCTGATTTTCTTTCAACAATTGCCTGACCATGGCTGTCAGGTCTGGTGTCTGTATGGAAGGTGGGAGGTTAGAGTCCGTTCTACGTGACTGTCCATGTTGATGCCTCCTCTCCTGGCGATCTGCCAATCGTGCGTCTTGAGGTTCGACATCATTAGCGTTTTGATGGTCTGGGCCTCCAGCCTCCACCTATACTCCAGTTCCTAAGTTTCCAGCTCCAACTTGGTCGCGGTTACCAGCTGTTTGAGCAGCAGCACCCGTCCGTGCAGCTTCAGTCTTACGGCGTCTGCGCCTGGGAGGTTCATCAGAAGAAGTTGAGCTGTCGGATGAGGAATAGGGAGCGGGATTGCACCCAGCATTCTGTTGCTGCTGTTGAGTGAGTTGTGCCATCAGGTTGGCGTTAGCTTGCATCTGCTCTCCTAGTTGTCTCCTGCTTTCCCTGAGTTCTCTCATCAAGTCGTTGAACTCTATTCTGGTGACAACTGGAGTTTGGTCCTGGGTGGCAATTCCTACACCCGGAATCATTGGTTGATTGCTAGGTCCTGCTTGTTGTACGCTAGCAGTTTCATGGGCATCTGTATTATGAGAAGCTGACCTGGTACGTGGTCTCGCCATTGTAGAGTTATTGGTTGGAACTCTGAGTAGAATCAACGGATGTCCTATCAATGAGTCGGATCTTCATTGGGGGATTTGCTCAATCCAGTAGCTTCAAAGCAGATCCTTGAGGTCTGAGAATTCAATTCTCAGTGAAAGCACCAAAGTGTTAGCACCAAAATTGGTCACTAACCTCATAGAGAAAGATTATGTAGAGAAATAAGTGATGAAGGTAAATTAAACAGAGAAGACAATGCTAATTTAAATGCAGAAAGTAAGAACACCAAATTTATAGTGGTTCAGCGTAATTGCCTACGTCCACTTTGAGATTAAACTTTATTGATCTTCTTAATGATTGATTACAAATACAATTCGTAGATCAAATGCTTGAATGAAGTTGTTAAGTAGAGAAGATGAGTCTGAAAAATGGCAGAGTCTCCCTAGTGTTCTCCCCAAAAGATCCCTCTTCACTGTGACCCTGCCCCTCTATTTATAGACAAAGATGGGCTGGACTTCCCAGGTGGGCTCGGTAGCCGAACACTCTAGCCCAAGTATAGTGGTCGCTGCATGCCGAACCAGGTATGTCGAACACCATGATGCCGAACCATCCTTTCTATGCCGAACGGTATGTTTGATGTGTGGGAAGTGCAGAATGGTTATCAGTCGAAGCCGAATGTGCCTCTGTCCGAAGCTCTTGACCGAACAATGCTCTCTGGCCGAACGATGCATTCTGGCCGAACGATTCCTTTGGCCGAACGATACTGTCATGTTGAGTAGTCATGTACACCGAACGTTTTCTGGATGCCGAGTACTCCTGTCGCCGAGTTCTACTGGATGTCGAGCACTACGCCGAGTACTCCTGTTGCCGAGTTCCGCTAGGTGCCGAGTACTACCTGATGCCGAGTACTATCTGATGCCGAGTACTACCTGATGCCGAGTACTATCTGATGCCGAGTGCTACCTGATGCCGAGTACTAACTGATGCCGAGTACTAGTTGCCTGGTCAAATCTCCAGGAAACAGTATTTATAGGAGAATTCTGGACAGGTGATAGGTCGTGAACGACCTAAGATAAGTCATAGTTCGCCAACGACCTAAGAAGCACGGGCTACGACTTAATAGTTTTGCACTGGATCATCTCAACATAGCGACAAGTCTTAGGTCGTAAACGGTTTAAGGTAGGTTATGAGCGACCTAGGAAAAGCGGCAACTTAACTGTGTTGAGTTGTCTGGTGGAGCGACTTAAGTTGACGTGACCTATAACTTAGCTCGTTAAGTCATTAGGTCGCTAGGTCCATTAGGTCGCTAGGTCGCTTGACAGTTCCATCTTTAGGTCGCTAAGATTTTCTGTGATGTTAGGTCGTTAGAGCTTTAGGTCGTTAGGTCGTTCCCTTATTTAGGTCGTTAACCTCTTTTCGAAGTTAGGTCGCTAGGTCGTTAACTCAAGTAGGTCGTTAGGTCGTTTTATCCTTTAGGTCGCTTATGTTTTAGATCGCTTCAAAAAGAGGAGTTAACACGATTTGCCTCTAAATTGTTTTCTAATCTCATATTTTACATCACTTTTATTCTAGCATTTTGTTTTACATTTTTAGCTAATCACAATCTCAAGTTTGGTTTAATTTGATTGAATAGTAAATTTTAAAATCTATATAATTCCCTGTAGATCGACCCGTATTCGCCACGGACTAGCATTGTACGCTGTGCACTTACGGTAAATTTTTATTTAAAAATTTTCGGCTATTTTCTAAACCGATAGAAAATTAGTCGTCGAACTAGTTTTTGGTGCCGTTGCCGGGGAATTTGATTTGATTTTAATTTTCTATTCTTCGAATTATTTTTGTTTGATTTTTATTGTGTATTTGTTTTGTGTGTTGACTTGCATTTAAAAAAAATTGTAATGTGTTTGTGTGATTTTTGTTTTCATTTGATTTGATGCTTGTTGCTTTTCTTTTTTCATTTTCATTTATATATATATATAAAACACACAATTAAAAAAAGGTTTATTTCGTTTTCATTCTCATTTACAATTTCTATTCCGATTTACATTTTTATTTGCATGGCATTACATTTTCGTTGAGTTACTGTTCACTGTTCCTCAAACTGCCTATTCAAATCACTCCTCTACATAAAACAACCAGCCATCATCACTATTCCATAACTTCTACAACATCACTTCCCAGTCATGCCTCTACCCTGCCATCTTGCATAGTGTAATTCAAACTCCTGCCTACATTTCTGCGATACAACATAAACCTATCCAACAAACCCCAACACTTCCCTACTGCTACATCACATTACTGCTTACATTCCTTCTGCCATCAATTCACAGTCATCCATCAACCCTTCAACTGACTGTACTCAACCATTCACCACTGCTACTCGACCATATCACTTCTTTGCTGCAAGAACCCTCCCAAACAACTACTTGCCATTTCCTTCAAATATCCAAGCACACATACAACTGCGCATCTCATACTTGTCACAACAGTGTCACTTACCTCTACAACTTAACTTTCTGCAATCTTCACCTATTCCATTAACAATCTATCAGCTGCCACACACAGTTCTCAACTGCTTCACAAACTACTACTCCCCACTTACATCCAGTATATAGTCAAAACAACCATACAATCACTGGCCACCTGAACACCACTTCATTACCTCCTACCAACCTGAACACCACAGCAGTTCACTACAACACTGCATAACTACAGTTCCACTTCACTACACCATACCCACTGTTGAACACACCATAATTCACAAAACTGCACAACCCGCAAACAACAGTTGCTGTGCACAAGCCTTTACCAGCAGCAGATAGCAGCCCCAGTGTAACGACCTGGAATTTCCGATCCTGAAAATTCCAGATAGTTAGAAAAAGAAGAAAGAGATAGAAGAAGAAGAAACATAAACACAACACAGATTCTCGCATTCGCAGCGGATTAAAATATAATATCAAATAATACCAGTTTACAAAGAATATTGTATCTGTCAATTATATTTTAATACATCAAAGTTACACACACACACACCATCACTGGACATATACAAATCAACATATCTCATATAAACAGAAATATATCACAGCGGAAACACTCCATACGTTCCTGCCATCCAGCTCGTCTCCTGAGCTCCAGAACATCCTTACCTGAAAATCTGTAATACTCGATCTGACCCGAGCATTACATTAAAGTAACACCCGAGTCAGGCTAGAAACCAGCGTGAGTAAACACATATAACATGGAATCCTAATGCATAAACTTATTTGAAACCCAGGGTAACTCGTACTTCACTACAAGTACATTACTTGTTATGCTAATCACTTATTTCACAAATCAACCTCTAAGTACCCTTACTTAGTTTACAATGGTCCAGTTTACTTAAATTATTCCATTCCAGCCTATTGATTTCACATATCAAATCTATACAGAATTATTGTAGATTTCAAATCGAAGTGGTTTCGGGTATTTTCTAATACTCGACCCCGGTCTCTTCGAATCCAATATTATCTTAACCCAAATTATACAAATGAATACAATTCAATTTTAAATACAGGATGTTACCTTTACATAATAATTCATCATCAGTATTTACACACATTATCATAGTTTACCAAACACATCATATCACATAGCATCACAATCACATATCAGGGGTATTAATTAATCTAAAACCTACAATATCATTCAATCATTCATAAGCAAGATTAATTAGTCGCACCATTTCTAATTAATTTTAAAAAAAAATTAAATTAATTACTTTAATCACTTTTAATACTGCTTACTTCACATTAATTAATTACAACCCATTAATTAATCACTCCTTAATTATCCTCTTTAATTACATTAAGTAATTAGCCTTTAATTAATTACACCAATTAATTAACCTTCACCCATTCACATCAAATTACATTTATCCTTAATTAATTCCAAGCTGTAACGCCCCACCCCGAGACCCACCTTAGTAAAGAGAATTAATGTGTAATTCCGTCTACTAAAGCGGAGAATAGGGCTGGTTAAGGGCGACCACCTATAATTTTGTCTTAAACATCTACTGAATACGTCGATAATTGCAATATAATTTTTTTTCTATCTCAAGTGGATCGAAATTCCCAGTAAATGCTTAATCCAAAACTATAGATGGCTAACGGATCTATCAGAACAAAATACAATAACTAAATGTAAATCACATCACAGAACAGTAATCAACATCATATATATACATATACACTGATACATGTTTAGTATGATGCTTCCTTTATGATAGGGTTTTATATTTCCTTGAATGATCCTTGGGATGTGCCAATGAGATGAGACACATCCATATACGTTTTATTCTATATATGAAGGATATGTACCTTTGATGTATTGTTATATTGATGACCACTTCTAAGAAGATAGGTCAATCATTTGAAGTCATTATCAATATTATTTTATACCGCCGATGATATGAGGCGAAAGCGACATTTACTGAGTCTTATCTTTGAAACTTTTCTCGTTGATATTTCATTTGCTTAAGTGTCTGTTATTCCGCTTAAGTATGACTTTATCATCATTATCTCTTCTACTTGCCAAGAAGAGATGTTGTCCTTTCTTATGATGTTGAAACCCTGTTTAAGGCATGGCATCCTTTAAGAAAAAGGATACCATAGCTTTCACCTACTTATCCTTATCGATTATTCTGTTTAACTGATGATTTTAGCTAGCCTGACCCTTAATGAGTTCTTATGATAGATTTCTATGTTCGATTTCACCTTTTTATGATGTGTTATTTGAATATGGCCTTGAGTATGATATAGGCTACATTCATATTATTCTATATGGTGATTTCGATTATGATTTCCTTTAACTCTTAATGAGTTCTTATGATAGATTATGATGATTTGATGTTTCTTTATGAAGTTATTATATGGTTCTCATCCCTTATCCACTTTACTTAGAGATGTCCTTAAGAGAAACCATATGCATGTTACTTATTGAATTCCTTTGAAATAGATAGATAAATCCCCGATGTCCACTGTCTTATAAATGATATGATGAATAACATGTCATTCCGTTGGCAACAACGGAGTTATTCTCACCCCTTTCGCTTATTACTGAGATTCTTACTACTAATAAGTTCTAGCCTGCCTGACCCGTGTGTTTTTCACTCGGGTCAGACCGAGTTGTTTCAGGTTTCATCTATTGGACTTAACTTGAAGTTGGTGTTGGGAATTAGCTTATCTATCGCTTGAGTAGTTGATTTCTTACGCATACTCTGATGTATTTATATTTGATTCAATATATGTGGTGTGGTCGAGTACCACATTTATTGTATTCATATTGTATTGTACTAAACATGTATCAGTGTATACGTATATATATGAGGTTGATTACTGTTCTGTGATGTCCTTTACATTTAGTTATTGTATTTTGTTCTGATAGATCCGTTAGCCACCTATAGTTTTGGATTAAGCATTTACTGGGTATGTCGATCAATTGAGATAGAAAAAAAAATCATATTGCATTTATCGACGTATTCAGTAGATGTTTAAGACAAAGTTATAGATGGTCGCCCTTAACCAGCCCTATTCTCCGCTTTAGTAGACGGAATTACTTAGTAATTCTCTTTACTAAAGTGGGTCTCGGGGTGGGGCGTTACATTCTCAAATTAATTATCCTATAATCACTTACATTAATTAATTTATCCTTTAATTAATCACACTCATTAATTAACTAACCCTTAATTAATTTCCTAAATTAATCTATCCTTTAATTAATTATACTAAGTAATTAATCCTTAATTACTTCCATTTAGTAATTTCCCTTTAATTATTTTCATCAAGTAATTATCCCATTGGTTAATTATCCTCAATTAATTAACCTCTGATCATTAATTAATTTAACCCTTAATTAATAATTAAATTAATTAACCCTTAACATATTAATCCTTTAATTACTTATATTAACCCTTAATTATTAATTATCTTATCATTCATTTCAATATATCAACTTAACCTTAAATTAATTACTTTAAGTAATTTATCTATTAAATTACTTCCATTAAGAAACTATCCATTTCTTACTCATTCAACAAACAAATTGAATTCTAAAACTTTTGCCTTTTAGTTAAAATTCGGTAAAATGTTTATTCTTCAAATTTAAAAAAAAACTTGTTAACTTTAAACGTGAAATCAACCAACAAGCTTGACTCCATTCCAAACCTGAGACTTTGGAAACAACTATTTTTATTTAAAACTTTTACTTCTTTTGCTTTTAAAACTAGTATAAAATTTATTTGGGAAACTAACTTAACCAGCCCACCAACCCGAGCATAAACTTCAAATACTAGGAGCAAAACTCGAGCACAACTTCACATGTTCCCGAGCAAAACTTCAACATGCTCCCTCTTTTCCCTTTTCTTCTCCTCCTTCTCAATATAACAGCCACAACCAAAGACATAAAAATACACCGTGCAATGTGCACGTGTACAAGTCGTAGGAGACCCTCCGTCCTACTTCGTTGATGCTCTCAAGTCGCCGTTGTTTCCCTCGATCCATCAAGCTATCCATAAAACTCGAAATCCAAACAAATCGAAAATGAGGAATTCGAACGAACCCAGTAACAAAATCGATCATCCAAAAGTCAACCGCAACACCACCTTGCTCCGTTTCTCGCCACCAGAAACCACCCAGAGACACGTTGTTGTCCCCTCCATCGATTTCCCCCGGACCGCACACTCGAATTCTCACCACGACGATGTTAGGACCCGAGGACCAATCACGTCAAAAACTGGTTTCCAAACCCTATTCCTCCCTCTATCGATCACTCCGATGATCGGAAAAATCATCATTGATTTTTCCTAAGTTACCCACCTCTGCAACTCCCTTCTAGCCGAAAATCGACCTTCACCATTGATTGGTTCGCCAGGATTTGGTGAAAATAAGATTTCCGTTCAACTAACAATTTTCCACTCGATACTTCACTAAACCTTTCGAATTTACATTTAAAAATCGTCATTTTCTATGGCAAATCCGTTCATATAAGTAAAAGTCGAAATTTCCATGATTGAGTTTTGTCAATTTTAAAGTTTCCACTGTAAAAACGAGGCTCTCTTCCCAAATACTTCATACTAGATCTCGAGACAATTTTTAGATTAAACTTCATCGGGAAACAAACAGTTTTCTTCTTGAAATCGTGGCTTAAAACAAAACACATAAAGAGATATTGATTTTTAAAAGATTGATGTTTAACGGTTTTCAAATAAACATAACACGGTGACTTCTTTTCTTGTGTTACAGAAGTTAAACCCATGTTTACCCTTCTTCACATACATATATATATATATATATATATATATATATTCAATCATCTCTAAACAAACATACAAAACATACTACCCATCAAAATTTTCAAGAATTATCACATACAGTCACATATCAAAACAGATTAAGTTTTAAAAATAGAAGTTTACTCACCTTTTAAACTTGAACAGAGAACAAAGGACACAGAGCCTATTATTCTGATTTGCAACTTGATTGTTTTATTATTTTCTGGTATGCTAAGTTTTGTGAACGAACTGGAATAAGAAAGATATATGTAGAAAAGAGTTTACAGGAAATAGATATTTCTGGTACAAAATTTAGTCATAGATTTTTTTTTAATATCTTGTGGAGGCTGAAATGATAGCATTTAAATGCAAGTGTCCTTACATGTTCACATACTTATCCATTGATTTTGTATGTACAGAGATATTTTCTTGCCTTGCATACACATGTATTTTACATAGTTTATATATTACTAGAATAATCTTAAGTGTTCACTTTATGTTTTTATATAACCATATAATTTACCTTACATATTTATTTCTAACATAACTCCTTATTTTTATTTTAAGCTTAACTATCAAACCTTAAATTTTTTTAATCATATATTTTGTTATACTTATATTTAGTATTGACAAGATTGATTTTATTTCAAGCATTATTATCTAGATTACATTCATATATATATATTTAGATCAAAAGTTAATATAGTAGAATTTTACTTTAATTTAATGTGAATAAGATAGATTTTATTTTAAATATTTTGAAAGACTTTATTTTAATTTTTAAATCATAGTTTTCTTCCAAAATACACACATATATATAAATAAATGGTACATGTTCCAAAAGTCTTATTTGTTTTTAAAATGATAAGTTGTATTTTAATTAATCAGATTAGTTGCTAATTAAAATAATTTTGCTAAAATCCCGGGCTGTCACAGGATTTGTCATATCCAGAGATTTATAATCCAATATCTAATATAGTTTTTAAACCGGTCCATATATGTTATAACTTAAGTCTGTATATAGTGTTTAAACCAATTTATATATATATCCAGATACTTTAAATCAGAAATTTGTTTGTTTTGACTAATTAATATTTATATTTCAATAATGATCAGTTAATCTCCCAATCACAGCCGTCGGAAAACTCGGGTCGTCACATTCCTCCCCCCTTTAGAACTTTTCGTCCTCGAAAAGGAACGAAGCGATAATTTTAATTTACTGTGTATTTTAGTTAAATTATTATTTAAACATTTTTAACTCTTTTTACTCTTTTATTTTAAATTTTTAAAGCACTTTAAAATCTATATAATATTACCAAAATAGCTTTTATATAAAAATACTTTTTATAACTCGATGTTTTAACAAGTCCATCCTTGTTCTTATAGAAATTCGGTCATACGTTGATCAGGCGTAGGACTGAAAATCTATTAGTACTTAGCATACCCATTTCAACACCTAGTGAAAATACTTGAAAAATAATTTTATTGAAAATATCAAAAACATTTTTGAAAATAGAGGAAATATCTATGGTGAGAATGCTCTGGAAATCATCACCCCCATCCATGGTCGCAGTTAACCCGATGGTTACATTGCCGTCCCGGCAAAATCCATAGATAACTGTAGGCCTCCGCGCCCCTCGATTACACCATGGAACCCGCTACAGATCGCAGTTATACCCGGGCTTTACGTTGCTATCACATCAAAAACCCATATAACTGTAGGCATCAGCGCCCTCGAATTTCGCTGCCAAAAGAATGAAACTCCTCCACTTGACCATAGATCGCAGTCTACCGATGTAACGTTGCCGTCCCGGCAAAATCAAGTGTAGACTGTTGGCACTCATCCTCCACACGATTTTTGCTATGGTCCACATAATAGATCGCAGCGACATCGAGTTACACTGTCGTCACAGCATAACCCAAATGCCCCTGTAGGCATCAGCGCCCTCGACTTTCGCTACCCAATAATCCTCAGGAATTAGTTTGTCTGGACTCCTCACAGGATCAATTTTAGAGCCTCCCCCTCTTTGAGGCTCAAGGCAGTACCACTCTGTGGCACTCCTGAGAAGTTCATTCAAGGGAGCAATTTTTTCCCCAAAGCCACTTCCAAAACACTTTATACTATACACATATAGTATTTTCCAAATCATACACCTAGTATGAATTTCATATAAATCTCCTTTCTCAAAATCGATTATCCCAAAATCGATAATTCACAAACTAGACTTTCCAAATTCCAAATTTGATTTTCCTTAAAAATTCAACAGCCTTTTTAGAAATCCATAGGTTCCCAAAACCTTTTTTCCAAAATCATTTTCACAAAATCCTTTATATATACATATATATATATATATATATAATAACCTTGGGAAATTTTTGAATCACTTCATACTTGTATAAATTTCCTTTTAAACTTAAAATACTTTCAAAACCCTTTTTCTCCCGTCAATAGATTCAACAAGGGGAGTCTACCATATATAACAAGATATATAACTTTGTTTACCCCAAATCAAATATTCAAATTTGATTACTCTTTTATAAAGTTATTAACCACATTACTTTTCTTCATAAAGTGAATCTTTAATCATAGAAATTTCCAATTTCCATTTTACCTCATCATATATTCCACAAAATATACTTTTCATTTCAAAGACCATTTACAGTTCTTATCCATAAATTTCAATGCCAATTTCATTCAAACCCGTACAATGTACACATACCATTCATACGCTATATCAATCTGATCGCTCACTCGATCACACAATTTCACTTTCGAACTAGTATTGTCCACCCGACTTCCTAGTGCGGACTCAGATTTGGTTTCTTGATCAGAAACCGTTATTCTCCTTGCATAGTCACAACTATGATAGAGAATATCCAGAACCAATCAAAATTCCATATCCAGGTTCGCCGTCGAAAATCGAGCGAAATATCCCATCTCGGATTGATAATACTATCTCGAAATTCTATGCTCGAATCTGGATCAAATCACTATGCGAATAGAATAATATATGTACATCCTACGTATTTATCTTCATTGATTATCAGTTAAATCAATTCCCTTTCTATTCATCCTCACTTTGATTTTATTCACTTATTCACATTTGCCTTAATTCCCATTTGGATTATCACTTCAATTCTTATCACAGTTGGGTATTTAATCAATAACAGTTTGGACTCTAATCAGCTTAAATTTAGAAAATAGCTTGAAATTTTTTAAAATAAATAAGTAGTTGAAAAATAATTATTAACTGTAAAAGGCTGTAAAATAGTTAAGTAATTGTAAAATAGTTGAAAAATAGTAATTATTTATAAAACAATTAAAAAACAGTAATTAGTTTATAAATCAGTTGTAAAATTGTTAAATTGTTCCAAAAGTAATTGTAAAACAAGTTTAAGATAGTTTTAGGTTTAAAAGAAAAGTTGTATAGCAAATAGTTTGGAAAAATAGATTTATATTAAAACAATTTATTTTGAAAATAATCCAAAGTCAAACTGTTCCACTACCCAATCTTTATCCCCATCAATTCAGTTTTTAATTTTCCACTTTCATTTAAATTGACTCAATTCCAATTTAGATAACTTCAATTTCCATTGAAATTGATTTGATCTCAATTCAAGTTGAATTAACCTCAATTCTTTCCAAATTTAAATCAAATTCCACTTGAATTTGAAACCATTTAACTTCGATAAACCAATTCAAATTTTCTATTTGAATTTTAAACTCATCCATCTTAAATCACAATTCCCATTAATTCAAATCAAATTCAGTTTGAACTAATTCAATTTAAATCTCAATTTTAAACCATCTCGAATTATATAAATTCGAGTTAATTTTTTTAAATGTTGATTTAATCCCTTAAATCAAATTAACCCTTATTTTTAAACCAACCATCTAAATCTTTAAACAATTAATTTTGAGTTCAAATTTCAAAACTCCATTTAAAATTTTCTTCATAATAATAGATATATCCAATTTATTCCCCAATTTCAATTTTGAAACCAATGCTTAACAATTTAAATTTCCAAGTTCTTTTTGAACATTTAAATCTTAAATTCAAAGTAGTTTCATCTCCTTAATTTCGAATTTTAATTTCCCTTTTTATCTAAATAATGGATATATCACCACAATCCATTTCTTCATTCATTTAAACAAATCCAATTCACAATCTAAAGATTATTAATAACAATAGGATAATATTATCCAAATTAATTTAAAACATCCATCCATTTTCAATTTCCAGATCTCAATCCCATTTTGAGATCACACAAACTCCTAATTCAAATTAACCATTTAACTTCCCAAGTTAAATCCCAATTTCATTTTGAAATTTCCAATTCAGGTTGCTTGTTGACTTATTTAACTTTCCCAAAGTTAAATTCAATTTACTTAATCCAGCCAACCTAACCCAATTTGAATTCCCATTTCAAATTTTAAACTTCACATTAATAATCTTATAAGTTCAAAAACTTATCACCTTGGGTATCACATCTCATTCCAAATTTAAAACTCAACATTTAGAGTTTATTTCAAACCATCTTTGTTATTATGTATATTCCTCATATATACATATTATTTCCCTTTACACTCTAAGTTATCCTTAAATTTTAAATCAGCTTTGGTTTTAGTTCAAAACAGTTTTCTTTAATGCTTTCAAACAACTCTTATTTTAAATTAAGATCACATTCAAAATATTCTGAATAATACTCTATATTATTTCTATTAACATTTGAAACAATTTCAAAACTTTTCAATTTACATCCTTTATAATTTACAAGTTATTCACATCTAATGGTTACTTCCTTAAAACATTTATTTTCTTATTGGAATACAATCATCCTATTTAAACTCAATAACCATTTATTTTCTGGTTTGAAACCATTTTAATTCAACTTATTTGTATAGTTCATTTTATCCAATCCCTATTTGGATATGTATATATATACATATATTCCTTAATTTCTTATTTTATAACCAATTATTGCTATATATATAATATAAGCATTTATAAAAATCTTTCATTAAAACCATTTTTAAAATCTTTATATAAGAAAATAACAAGTACGCTCGCATATATATATATATACTCAACTCATCCTAGGGTACTGCTGACCCTATCCTTATGAGTACACCCACCAGAGCCAAGGTTCTCGCTTAACCTTTCTGCTCTGATACCAAATGTAACGACCCAGAATTCCCGATCCTGAAATTCCAGATAGTTAGAAAAAGAAGAAAGAGATAGAAGAAGAAGAAACAGAAACACAACACAGATTCTCGCATTCGCAGCGGATTAAAATATAATATCAAATAATACCAATTTACAAAGAATATTGTATCTGTCATTTATATTTTAATACATCAAAGTTACTGTAACGACCACGACTTTCTCTCCACAGAAAGTCGCATCGTTAATAAGAAAGAAAGGGGTGAGAAAAAAGAAAAGAAGAGAAGAAAGAAAGAAACAACAACAACGATCTCACAGCGGAACGAATAAATTATATTAATAACATAAACTATTACATAGTATACAACACTTATCAGAGTTACACAACATATACATCACATACTAGTCAGTTATAAACATCTGTCTAGACATTACAACTCAAATACAAGACAAGACACTATCACAGATATCAACACAGCGGAATACTATATCTACGAACGCCGAAGCCTCCTGCTCCATTGCTCCTCCAGAATATTCGTCAAAGCTAAACCTGAATCCCTTGGCTACTCGTAAAAATTTGAGTACCCAAGAGTTTATAAAACAGAAATAAACACTTGGGTCAGACATGGGTCTGGTGTGAGTAAACGGTTAGATTGCTTAACTTTGAAAACTTTTGAAAACAAAAGTATCACGTAAGACTCCCCACAAATAAACATGGGTAAGTTTTTACCTTACGCTAACTAAAACGTTTGATAGGAAATCTGATTGTATTATAATAGGGTCTAGGGTTTCCAAGTAAAATACAGAAATAGCTGAAATGCTTACATCTCACATTCCAACATAGTTGGGCACAACTAATACGTACGGCACTTATTGGAGTTTGGATTCCATACAATGGCAGGGCTACTGGGGTACCGCCCGTCACAGTACGTGGCCTAGATCACCGTACCGAGGAGTACGCCCGCTCCCCTGCAACACAAAGCCGGAACCATCCCTTACTGGATAATCCCGAACAAGACAATCCCGTAGTTGGCGCGACCAACCACACACTAAGCCGACTAAAAGAAAAGGGACCTCTAGACAGGGATCTATCTTGCTCTCAGTGGGTGCTACCCACGAAACCTTGCTGCACCTCCCCTGTTTTAGCCATTCCCGGTTGATGAGGCTTGAGGTTACGATTACCTTTAATCAGAACATATCACTTAGAATGCTCATCGTCCGCCTGACGATGTGCTGAAAGCATTCAATCCATACAAGTTCGTTCCGGGTTCGAACGAAACCGAAGGCATTATCTCGTTACACTCGTTTTGGAATCACCCTCAGAGTTAACGACAATAACCCTTGCACTCTGAATCTTCATCTTCACTTCACGACCTATCGTTAATTTGGATCGATGTGGTATTCGGATATCCAAATCTGGAAACCCGATCCCGGTCTCATCGAATCCAAATCGCCATCTTTTAGGTCCAAGTTGTTTAAAGGTTTAAACAATTTAATTCAATTCAATACTTGAATTTACACAGCATTTAACACAGATAAATATCACACATTTATCACAGATATATCCAATATCATATCACAGAATATCATAGCATATCATTTAATAGATATCAACCAAATCAGATATCTGCTTTAGTTTCAAAGTTATACTAAATCAGATATTCTACACAAACAATCATCCATAAGCAAACAATTAATAAACTATATTATAATTAATTTAATTAACTTAAATTAAATTAATTACTTAAGAATTAATTTCTAACTTTGCTTAAACAATCATTAATTAATTACAAACCTTTAATTAATTAATTACTCATTAAATATTAATCATCCTTGATTAATTATTCATTAATTACATAAAGTAATTATCCTTTAATTAATTTTATAAATTAATTATTCTTATTTATTAACAGTAATTAACCTTTAATTACTTTCACAAATTGATTTATTTAATGACCCTTAATTAATTACTTCCATTAATTAATTAATTATAATTAATTACATTGACCCTTAATTAATTACATTAATTAATTAAACCTTAATTAATCACTCCCATTAATCCACCTTAATTAATTATAACAGTAATTATTATCCTATAATTATTTACTCTAATTAATTAACTCTTTAATTAATTATATTAATCTTTTAATTAATTACACCAAGTAATAAATCCTTAATTACCTCTCATAAGTAATTATTCTTTTAATTAATTACATCTTGTAATTATACACTAATTACTTACAGTAATTACACTTATAAATTTCATTAAGTATGTATACTTAATCATCAAGTGATTATCTTTAATTAATTTACGAATTAATTAACTTAAATCAATCACAGTCATTTCATTAATTACCCTTGAGTAATTCATCCCTTAATTTATTCTTAAACAATTTAATTAATCTTTAATTACAGATTAATTATTCTTTTAATTATTAATTAATAAACCTTAATTATTAATTAATAAAACTTAATAACAAGTTAATTAATCCTTAATTATCAGTTAATTAATCCTTAATTAATCTTTGCAAATTAATTATCTCTTAATTATTAGTTGATAAAACTTAATTATAAACTTAATTAAGTATTCCTTAATTACAAATTAATCAACCTCTAATTTCTTAATTAATTTATTACTAATTACAACTTAATTACTTAATTAATTAATCACTAATTATTAATTAATTATCTTATTAATAATTCTTAATACAGAATAATTAACTCCTTAATTAATTAATACTTATCCTTAACCATTAATTAATTAGTTTCTTAATCAATAATTAATATAATTAATAACACTTTGATTAATTCATTAAATTATTAAAATCTTAATTACCGATTAATAATTTAAATAAATGGTGAATCATTTATCTTAACTATCTTCTTAATTATCATTTCAAACTTACTTAAATTTTAAAATAACTCTAAACTTATTTAATAAAATTTTTAAATTAAATAAAGTTCCAAAACTTCTTAAACAATGCTTAAGAAAACAATTATTATTTAAAAAGAAATTTTATAAAAGAAAATTTAAACTAAATTTACTTAAATTTCAAACACCTTATTTTAAAAACTTTAAAACTTGATTTCTTTTACAAAGCTTTTGCTTTATAATAGATTAGAAATCCCCTCAGTCCAAACCCGAGTCAAAAACAAAAATACCCGAGCCAACACACGAGAAATCTCGTTCTCACCTGCTTCGAGATCTACACGAGAAAAATGGAGGAAACCCCCGAGTCCAATGCTTCTTCTCCAAATCCACGGACCATCTTCCTTCCAAACGTGCACACGTGCACGTGCACGGTCGAACGTCTCACCTCCGACCAACTTCCCGACTCTCGACATGTCGTCGACAACCCCACCGATCACCCCGACCACCTAGAATCCTAAAAACGTCATCAAATCAAAATCGAACAATTTCGATCGAACACTGGAACCAACATGCTCGAACAACCCATCAGCGCCGATGATCTCGGCCACGACCATCCACGCCTTCACCACTCAAGCTTCACCTCGGTCTCCAGCTTCGATTCCCCTACCTGCGATCGTACCTAGATCGACCACGGCGATGCAGCAACCACGAGAACCCGACCATCCCAAACTTAACCTTAAACCCTACAATGATGTCGTCAAGCCACCCTGATGATCGTAAAATCACACGATCATTTTTCCTAGAAACCCCGACCCACCAGAAAGCTTCCCCTTCAATCATGAGGCCAATAATGTCACCGACCATCAGAGTTTCCCCAAAACGTGGATTCCGTTCATCCCGAATTTCTCTTTCGAATCTAAGTTAAAAAAATTTGATTTAACTTTTAAAAATCACGTTTTCCAATGGAGATTACGACTATATAGGTGAATCCAAAAATTATTATACTTGGGTTTTTACCTGATTATAAATTTTTACTGTCTTTTCTTTATTTCCAGAAGAATACAAGTTTATTTCCTTGAAAATAATTTTTAACCATAGCTTATGACTAAAAAAACTAAATTTGTTTAAATTCCTAAGCCTAACAGAGATTAGAGTGAGAGGAATTGGAATTTTAATCTAAGTTTTAAACTCTAAAACTAAGAACAGGGATGATCACTTATGTCCAGACATACTCATAGTGTCTTCATTCATATAAACATGTATTTAAGATTTGAAACAATCATGCATACACATTTTCAAACAATCATACTTAAAGATCAACCACAATATCAAAAACACATAAGTAGATAAGTGAGTTTGCTCACATTAAATAACAGAGAAGTATGTATTTATACATACTGATTTAGTACATGCATTTTATTTATTCAAGCATGCATTCACAGATAAAATCATATGCAAACCATATTACTATAAACATTCATCACATCATTTAATTTTATTCTCAGATCTAAAAAAACTGTTTTAAAAAATAAAGGTTTACTCACTTGAAAACAGGAGATGAACAGAGCACAGATTATTGACCCTTGAATCTTTGAAACAGAATTGTCCATGCTTTAAAAACTTGAATGTTGCTTTAAAAATGCTATTGCTCCTTAACCCTACATGCATGCTGATGTTTTACATTTGCATTTGTTCCCAGGTTCTACATGCAGGTAGC
The DNA here is from genome assembly GCA_030737815.1 of Allium fistulosum. Classification (NCBI taxonomy): domain Eukaryota; kingdom Viridiplantae; phylum Streptophyta; class Magnoliopsida; order Asparagales; family Amaryllidaceae; genus Allium; species Allium fistulosum. The sequence goes on along the minus strand of CM060904.1, from coordinate 868,442,753 downwards.
CTAATTTCCAGACTTTAGAAAAATGCAGGCAGACAGATTTTTGAAGATGATGCAGACTAGCTTTAGAATGATTCCAGAATTTCTTCCAGACTAAAGAACATGCAGGCTGAACTTTGTTTGAGGAATAATTACTGATTTAGATTAGAGGAAAAGTTGAGAAGTGGTATTGATTTTCAGGCTTTTGTTATTGGATTGAGGTATTAGATTTCAGGTTTGAGAGGAGTTGATTTGGAAAAGAGAATTACAGGATTTGAATTAGAGAGAAAATCTGATTTCTCTTGGCTTTGAAAAAGAATGAAGATTAGAAAGAATGAATTGAAGAAATGCAAATGTTTTATATAAGTAAATTTATGATTTTATAAAAATAAAAGAAAAAGAAAATAAAAATAAAAAGACACTTGTCACTAGAGTTTACCATTTATTTACACATGTTAAGACAAGGCTTTAGATAAAGACACATGTCCTTTAAGTAATTTTTACATACTTATATTTATTTTTAAATGTAAATAAAATGCCTTTTCTTATTATTTAAATACTTATCTATATATATATAAATCACTTTTTAAACAAACAAACTAATTATATTTATAAATAAAAGTTATACAAATATTCTAAATCCAAATAAATTTAAATATTTATTCTTTTGAATTTCAAAACTTTAAATTCAAATTCAAATCAAATTAAATTCTAAGATTCAATTTAAAAATTAAGTTATATATATATACACTTATATAACTACTTATCAATTTAAAAATATAACAATTCCACAGTCTTTTAAAATCCATTCATATTTATAAAAATAATACATTATACTTATTATTTGAAAATAACATATTTGATACTTATTTAATTAGATTATTAAATTAAATTCAAATTTTATTATCAAAGATCATCAATATCAATTTAATTATTTAACAGATTATTAAATTGATATTGTTAAAATTTCCGGGATATTACATTCCTCCCCCCTTAAAATAATTTCGTCCCCGAAATTTAAACAAAGGTAATTTAATAATCTTATTAAAGATTTAAATTTAAAACATAAGCATATACTATCATCCATATGCTAACAACCATAGCAACCAAATCATCCAATCAAACAATTTAACTATCTAGACTAAATTCTAGATAAAATTCCTCGAGTTTCCCCAAGTATATATATATACCGGGATACTCGCTCTACAAACAATCTAAACAATCAATACTACTAAACTATAAAGCTCCTACTCATCTATATCTACAGAACTAAACAGAATATTAGACTACAGACGAGTCTGACTCAACTACCAAACTTCCCAAAACTGCAGATTCTAAAACCAGAGATAGATCAAATACGTACTTCCTCAGAGATACGTAAAACACAATGAATTCCAATTATCCAAACTGACAATTCAATTCAGAAGTCCAAATACTTATCCAAATCAGAACACAGAAGAGATCCAAAACACAACTCTACTTCACAACTATCAGTAGATTCCAAACTTACTTCTCCCATCTAGAGATACACTCCAAATTGTTTTCGCTGCACCACTCTGATCTGAAGTAGAACACAAGCACAGACTGGACAACTCACTCCAGAAATAAGGTTTACTGATCCATAAAGAAAACTCAGATATTCCAGCAAAACTTGAGCTGCTTCACCAAACTCTATCTCTAGGAAAACATCCTTCAACTAGACTGAACCACTGGTATCACTCATGGAATCCAGTCGATAAGAAAACTCAACCTTCAGATGCGGACAACTCCTGACTTCCCTGAAGACATCCAGAAAAATTCTGACAACCCAAGAGAACACTCAGACAATCGCAAGTCACTTTTGCGATCAACCCATCCTAATTCCAAACAGACTGTTCTCTCTTTACCAATCAGAACAGCTTACACTTATTTATCCAATTTATCGAAGAAATGGATCCACTCTGCTGCTTCTGAACTTCACTTCCAGAAAAACTGCTCATCCAGAAAACTTCCTGCCATCACAGAATACTCCGAGCTGCACTGCTGACACTGATGCTCTTATCCAAAGCTCTTCGAGAAACTCGGACTCCAAACCAAAGCAGAAACTCCATGCTGAACTCAGCCACAACATCGAAGCATACACACTTCCTTAATCTTGTTCCAAAGAAAACATCTTCAGGAACATCCATCGTCACTGTATCTCATCATACAGCTACTATTACCTGAGGTATCAAGATACCATCACACACTTCTGCACATCCGACAGATCCAACTCTACTCATCCACACTTCAAAGATAAACTCCAAACCATTACAGTTTCCTTCGGAGATCGATGAAATCCTTCACCACAGCAAAGCTTACTCGAGACAGTATTAGGTCTACAGTCTCGACAGATACACTTCCAACCTCAACATTCAAACTCCAACTATTGGTAATTGTGTTACACACACTACCACCTTATCTACCTTTATAACTTATATTGGAAAACCCGAACAGGTAACCCAATAAATAGGTAGAAATACATAAATATATATATTTAAAATGATATATTTTTTTTTATATAGAAATTATTTCTGGGTAAAATTATTTCATCTACCTCTTTAAAACAATATTGTGTCCGTTGGCCTGGTTCAAGTGTTTAGAGATCCCTATCAATAACGTTAGCTACTCGTATTGACCAGAATCCATATACCACTCAACCGATCAATTAACACAATATAAAACCATTTTATATAACTAACAAATACGCGCTCTCGAATATATATACACTCAGACTCAAACAGGTTGCTACAGATCTTGTCTCTAATGAACAATCCTTCCGAACCTAGGTATTCACTCAACCTAGTGTTCTGATATTCACTTAATCAATAGCTTAGGTATTCGCTCAACCTATGCTCCGATACCACTGTAACGACCACGACTTTCTCTCCACAGAAAGTCGCATCGTTAATAAGAAAGAAAGGGGTGAGAAAAAAGAAAAGAAGAGAAGAAAGAAAGAAACAACAACAACGATCTCACAGCGGAACGAATAAATTATATTAATAACATAAACTATTACATAGTATACAACACTTATCAGAGTTACACAACATATACATCACATACTAGTCAGTTATAAACATCTGTCTAGACATTACAACTCAAATACAAGACAAGACACTATCACAGATATCAACACAGCGGAATACTATATCTACGAACGCCGAAGCCTCCTGCTCCATTGCTCCTCCAGAATATTCGTCAAAGCTAAACCTGAATCCCTTGGCTACTCGTAAAAATTTGAGTACCCAAGAGTTTATAAAACAGAAATAAACACTTGGGTCAGACATGGGTCTGGTGTGAGTAAATGGTTAGATTGCTTAACTTTGAAAACTTTTGAAAACAAAAGTATCACGTAAGACTCCTCACAAATAAACATGGGTAAGTTTTTACCTTACGCTAACTAAAACGTTTGATAGGAAATCTGATTGTATTATAATAGGGTCTAGGGTTTCCAAGTAAAATACAGAAATAGCTGAAATGCTTACATCTCACATTCCAACATAGTTGGGCACAACTAATACGTACGGCACTTATTGGAGTTTGGATTCCATACAATGGCAGGGCTACTGGGGTACCGCCCGTCACAGTACGTGGCCTAGATCACCGTACCGAGGAGTACGCCCGCTCCCCTGCAACACAAAGCCGGAACCATCCCTTACTGGATAATCCCGAACAAGACAATCCCGTAGTTGGCGCGACCAACCACACACTAAGCCGACTAAAAGAAAAGGGACCTCTAGACAGGGATCTATCTTGCTCTCAGTGGGTGCTACCCACGAAAGCTTGCTGCACCTCCCCTGTTTTAGCCATTCCCGGTTGATGAGGCTTGAGGTTACGATTACCTTTAATCAGAACATATCACTTAGAATGCTCATCGTCCGCCTGACGATGTGCTGAAAGCATTCAATCCATACAAGTTCGTTCCGGGTTCGAACGAAACCGAAGGCATTATCTCGTTACACTCGTTTTGGAATCACCCTCAGAGTTAACGACAATAACCCTTGCACTCTGAATCTTCATCTTCACTTCACGACCTATCGTTAATTTGGATCGATGTGGTATTCGGATATCCAAATCTGGAAACCCGATCCCGGTCTCATCGAATCCAAATCGCCATCTTTTAGGTCCAAGTTGTTTAAAGGTTTAAACAATTTAATTCAATTCAATACTTGAATTTACACAGCATTTAACACAGATAAATATCACACATTTATCACAGATATATCCAATATCATATCACAGAATATCATAGCATATCATTTAATAGATATCAACCAAATCAGATATCTGCTTTAGTTTCAAAGTTATACTAAATCAGATATTCTACACAAACAATCATCCATAAGCAAACAATTAATAAACTATATTATAATTAATTTAATTAACTTAAATTAAATTAATTACTTAAGAATTAATTTCTAACTTTGCTTAAACAATCATTAATTAATTACAAACCTTTAATTAATTAATTACTCATTAAATATTAATCATCCTTGATTAATTATTCATTAATTACATAAAGTAATTATCCTTTAATTAATTTTATAAATTAATTATTCTTATTTATTAACAGTAATTAACCTTTAATTACTTTCACAAATTGATTTATTTAATGACCCTTAATTAATTACTTCCATTAATTAATTAATTATAATTAATTACATTGACCCTTAATTAATTACATTAATTAATTAAACCTTAATTAATCACTCCCATTAATCCACCTTAATTAATTATAACAGTAATTATTATCCTATAATTATTTACTCTAATTAATTAACTCTTTAATTAATTATATTAATCTTTTAATTAATTACACCAAGTAATAAATCCTTAATTACCTCTCATAAGTAATTATTCTTTTAATTAATTACATCTTGTAATTATACACTAATTACTTACAGTAATTACACTTATAAATTTCATTAAGTATGTATACTTAATCATCAAGTGATTATCTTTAATTAATTTACGAATTAATTAACTTAAATCAATCACAGTCATTTCATTAATTACCCTTGAGTAATTCATCCCTTAATTTATTCTTAAACAATTTAATTAATCTTTAATTACAGATTAATTATTCTTTTAATTATTAATTAATAAACCTTAATTATTAATTAATAAAACTTAATAACAAGTTAATTAATCCTTAATTATCAGTTAATTAATCCTTAATTAATATTTGCAAATTAATTATCTCTTAATTATTAGTTGATAAAACTTAATTATAAACTTAATTAAGTATTCCTTAATTACAAATTAATCAACCTCTAATTTCTTAATTAATTTATTACTAATTACAACTTAATTACTTAATTAATTAATCACTAATTATTAATTAATTATCTTATTAATAATTCTTAATACAGAATAATTAACTCCTTAATTAATTAATACTTATCCTTAACCATTAATTAATTAGTTTCTTAATCAATAATTAATATAATTAATAACACTTTGACTAATTCATTAAATTATTAAAATCTTAATTACCGATTAATAATTTAAATAAATGGTGAATCATTTATCTTAACTATCTTCTTAATTATCATTTCAAACTTACTTAAATTTTAAAATAACTCTAAACTTATTTAATAAAATTTTTAAATTAAATAAAGTTCCAAAACTTCTTAAACAATGCTTAAGAAAACAATTATTATTTAAAAAGAAATTTTATAAAAGAAAATTTAAACTAAATTTACTTAAATTTCAAACACCTTATTTTAAAAACTTTAAAACTTGATTTCTTTTACAAAGCTTTTGCTTTATAATAGATTAGAAATCCCCTCAGTCCAAACCCGAGTCAAAAACAAAAATACCCGAGCCAACACACGAGAAATCTCGTTCTCACCTGCTTCGAGATCTACACGAGAAAAATGGAGGAAACCCCCGAGTCCAATGCTTCTTCTCCAAATCCACGGACCATCTTCCTTCCAAACGTGCACACGTGCACGTGCACGGTCGAACGTCTCACCTCCGACCAACTTCCCGACTCTCGACATGTCGTCGACAACCCCACCGATCACCCCAACCACCCAGAATCCTGAAAACGTCATCAAATCAAAATCGAACAATTTCGATCGAACACTGGAACCAACATGCTCGAACAACCCATCAGCGCCGATGATCTCGGCCACGACCATCCACGCCTTCACCACTCAAGCTTCACCTCGGTCTCCAGCTTCGATTCCCCTACCTGCGATCGTACCTAGATCGACCACGGCGATGCAGCAACCACGAGAACCCGACCATCCCAAACTTAACCTTAAACCCTACAATGATGTCGTCAAGCCACCCTGATGATCGTAAAATCACACGATCATTTTTCCTAGAAACCCCGACCCACCAGAAAGCTTCCCCTTCAATCATGAGGCCAATAATGTCACCGACCATCAGAGTTTCCCCAAAACGTGGATTCCGTTCATCCCGAATTTCTCTTTCGAATCTAAGTTAAAAAAATTTGATTTAACTTTTAAAAATCACGTTTTCCAATGGAGATTACGACTATATAGGTGAATCCAAAAATTATTATACTTGGGTTTTTACCTGATTATAAATTTTTACTGTCTTTTCTTTATTTCCAGAAGAATACAAGTTTATTTCCTTGAAAATAATTTTTAACCATAGCTTATGACTAAAAAAACTAAATTTGTTTAAATTCCTAAGCCTAACAGAGATTAGAGTGAGAGGAATTGGAATTTTAATCTAAGTTTTAAACTCTAAAACTAAGAACAGGGATGATCACTTATGTCCAGACATACTCATAGTGTCTTCATTCATATAAACATGTATTTAAGATTTGAAACAATCATGCATACACATTTTCAAACAATCATACTTAAAGATCAACCACAATATCAAAAACACATAAGTAGATAAGTGAGTTTGCTCACATTAAATAACAGAGAAGTATGTATTTATACATACTGATTTAGTACATGCATTTTATTTATTCAAGCATGCATTCACAGATAAAATCATATGCAAACCATATTACTATAAACATTCATCACATCATTTAATTTTATTCTCAGATCTAAAAAAACTGTTTTAAAAAATAAAGGTTTACTCACTTGAAAACAGGAGATGAACAGAGCACAGATTATTGACCCTTGAATCTTTGAAACAGAATTGTCCATGCTTTAAAAACTTGAATGTTGCTTTAAAAATGCTATTGCTCCTTAACCCTACATGCATGCTGATGTTTTACATTTGCATTTGTTCCCAGGTTCTACATGCAGGTAGCCTAATTTCCAGACTTTAGAAAAATGCAGGCAGACAGATTTTTGAAGATGATGCAGACTAGCTTTAGAATGATTCCAGAATTTCTTCCAGACTAAAGAACATGCAGGCTGAACTTTGTTTGAGGAATAATTACTGATTTAGATTAGAGGAAAAGTTGAGAAGTGGTATTGATTTTCAGGCTTTTGTTATTGGATTGAGGTATTAGATTTCAGGTTTGAGAGGAGTTGATTTGGAAAAGAGAATTACAGGATTTGAATTAGAGAGAAAATCTGATTTCTCTTGGCTTTGAAAAAGAATGAAGATTAGAAAGAATGAATTGAAGAAATGCAAATGTTTTATATAAGTAAATTTATGATTTTATAAAAATAAAAGAAAAAGAAAATAAAAATAAAAAGACACTTGTCACTAGAGTTTACCATTTATTTACACATGTTAAGACAAGGCTTTAGATAAAGACACATGTCCTTTAAGTAATTTTTACATACTTATATTTATTTTTAAATGTAAATAAAATGCCTTTTCTTATTATTTAAATACTTATCTATATATATATAAATCACTTTTTAAACAAACAAACTAATTATATTTATAAATAAAAGTTATACAAATATTCTAAATCCAAATAAATTTAAATATTTATTCTTTTGAATTTCAAAACTTTAAATTCAAATTCAAATCAAATTAAATTCTAAGATTCAATTTAAAAATTAAGTTATATATATATACACACTTATATAACTACTTATCAATTTAAAAATATAACAATTCCACAGTCTTTTAAAATCCATTCATATTTATAAAAATAATACATTATACTTATTATTTGAAAATAACATATTTGATACTTATTTAATTAGATTATTAAATTAAATTCAAATTTTATTATCAAAGATCATCAATATCAATTTAATTATTTAACAGATTATTAAATTGATATTGTTAAAATTTCCGGGATATTACAGTTACACACATACACCATCACTGGACATATACAAATCAACATATCTCAGATAAACAGAAATATATCACAGCGGAAACACTCCATACGTTCCTGCCATCCAGCTCGTCTCCTGAGCTCCAGAACGTCCTTACCTAAAAATCTGTAATACTCGGTCTGACCCGAGCATTACATTAAAGTAACAACCGAGTCAGGCTAGAAACCAGCGTGAGTGAACACATATAACATGGAATCCTAATGCATAAACTTATTTGAAACCCAGGGTAACTCGTACTTCACTACAAGTACATTACTTGTTATGCTAATCACTTATTTCACAAATCAACCTCTAAGTACCCTTACTTAGTTTACAATGGTCCAGTTTACTTAAATTATTCCATTCAAGCCTATTGATTTCACATATCAAATCTATACAGAATTATTGTAGATTTCAAATCGAAGTGGTTTCGGGTATTTTCTAATACCCGACCCCGGTCTCTTCGAATCCAATATTATCTTAACTCAAATTATACAAATGAATACAATTCAAATTTTAAATATAGGATGTTACCTTTACATAATAATTCATCATCAGTAGATACACACATTATCATAGTTTTCCAAACACATCATACCACATAGCATCACAATCACATATCAGGGGTATTAATTAATCTAAAACCTACAATATCATTCAATCATTCATAAGCAAGATTAATTAGTCGCACCATTTCTAATTAATTTTTAAAAAAAATAAATTAATTACTTTAATCACTTTTAATACTACTTACTTAACATTAATTAATTACAACCCATTAATTAATCACTCCTTAATTATCCACTTTAATTACATTAAGTAATTAGCCTTTAATTAATTACACCAATTAATTAACCTTCACCCATTCACATCAAATTACATTTATCCTTAATTAATTTCTCAAATTAATTATCCTATAATCACTTACATTGATTAATTTATCCTTTAATTAATCACACTCATTAATTAACTAACCCTAAATTAATTTCCTAAATTAATCTATCCTTAATTACTTCCATTTGGTAATTTCCCTTTAATTACTTTCATCAAGTAATTATCCCATTGGTTAATTATCCTCAATTAATTAACCTCTGATCATTAATTAATTTAACCTTTAATTAATAATTAAATTAATTAACCCTTAACATATTAATCCTCTAATTACTTATATTAACCCTTAATTATTAATTATCTTATCATTTATTTCAATATATTAACTTAACCTTAAATTAATTACTTTAAGTAATTTATCTATTAAATTACTTCCATTAAGAAACTATCCATTTCTTACTCATTCAACAAACAAATTGAATTCTAAAACTTTTGTCTTTTAGTTAAAATTCGGTAAAATGTTTATTCTTCAAATTTTAAAAAAAACTTGTTAACTTTAAACCTGAAATCAACCAACAAGCTTGAGCCAATTCCAAACCTGAGACTTTGGGAACAACTATTTTTATTTAAAACCTTTACTTCTTTTGCTTTTAAAAAAATTTATTTGGGAAACTAACTTAACCAGCCCACCAACCCGAGCCTAAACTTCAAATACTAGGAGCAAAACTCGAGCACAACTTCACATGTTCCCGAGCAAAACTTCAACCTGCTCCCTCTTTTCCCTTTTCTTCTCCTCCTTCTCAATATAACAGCCACAACCAAAGACATAAAAGATACACCGTGCAACGTGCACGTGTACAAGTCGTATGAGACTCTTCGTTGTACTTCGTCGATGCTCTCAAGTCGCCGTTGTTTCCCTCGATCCATCAAGCTACCCATAAAACTCGAAATCTAAACAAATCGAAAACGAGGAATTCGAACGAACCCAGTAACAAAATTGATCATCCAAAAGTCAACCGCAACACCACCTCGCTTCATTTCTCGCCACCAGAAACCACCTAGAGACACGTCGTTGTCCCCTCCATCGATTTCCCCCGGACCACACACTCGAATTCTCACCACGACGCTGTTAGGACCCGAGGACCAACCACGTCAAAAATTGGCTTCCAAACCCTATTCCTCCCTCTATCAATCACTCCGATGATCGGAAAAATCATCATTGATTTTTCCCAAGTTACCCACCTCTACAACTCCCTTCTAGCCGAAAATCGACCTTCACCATTGATTGGTTCACCAGGATTTGGTGAAAACAAGATTTCCGTTCAACTAACAATTTTCCACTCAATACTTCACTAAACCTTTCGAATTTACATTTAAAAATCGTCATTTTCAATGGCAAATCCGTTCATATAAGTAAAAGTCGAAATTTCCATGATTGAGTTTTGTCAATTTTAAAGTTTCCACTGTAAAAGCGAGGCTCTCTTCCCAAATACTTCATACTAGATCTTGAGACGATTTTTAGATTAAACTTCATCAGGAAACAAACAGTTTTCTTCTTGAAATCGTGGCTTAAAACAAAACACATAAAGAGATATTGATTTTTAAAAGATTGATGTTTAACAGTTTTCAAATAAACATAACACATTGACTTCTTTTCTTGTGTTACAGAAGTTAAACCCATGTTTACCCTTATTCACATACATATATATATATTCAATCATCTCTAAACAAACATACAAAACATACTACCCATCAAAATTTTCAAGAATTATCACTTACAATCACATATCAAAACAAATTAAGTTTTAAAAATAGAAGTTTACTCACCTTTTAAACTTGAACAGAGAACAAAGGACACAGAGCCTATTATTCTGATTTGCAACTTGATTGTTTTATTATTTTCTGGTATGCTATGTTTTGTGAACGAACTGGAATAAGAAAGATATATGTAGAAAAGAGTTTACAGGAAATAGATATTTCTGGTACAAAATTTAGTCAGATATTTTTTTTATATCTTGCGGAGGCTGAAATGATAGCATTTAAATGCAAGTGTCCTTACATGTTCACATACTTATCCATTGATTTTGTATGTACAGAGATATTTTCTTGCCTTGCATACACATGTATTTTCCATAGTTTATATATTACTAGAATAATCTTAAGTGTTCACTTTATGTTTTTATATAACCATATAATTTACCTTACATATTTATTTCTAACATAACTCCTTATTTTTATTTTAAGCTTAACTATCAAACCTTAAATTTTTTTAATCATATATTTTGTTATACTTATATTTAGTATTGACAAGATTGATTTTATTTCAAGCATTATTATCTAGATTACATTTATATATATATATTTTTAGATCAAAAGTTAATAAGGTAGAATTTTACTTTAATTTAATGTGAATAAGATAGATTTTATTTTAAATATTTTGAAAGACTTTATTTTAATTTTTAAATCATAGTTTTCTTCCAAAATACACATATATATATATAAATAAATGGTACATGTTCCAAAAGTCTTATTTGTTTTAAAATGATAAGTTGTATTTTAATTAGTCAGATTAGTTGCTAATTAAAATAATATTGCTAAAATCTCGGGCCGTCACAGGATTTGTCATATCCAGAGATTTATAATCCAATATCTAATATAGTTTTTAAACCGGTCCATATATGTTATAACTTAAGTTTGTATATAGTGTTTAAACCAATTTATATATATATATATATATATATATCCAGATACTTAAATCAGAAATTTGTTTGTTTTGACTAATTAATATTTATATTTCAATAATGATCAGTTAATCTCCCAATCACAGTCGTCAGAAAACTCGGGTCGTCACACCCTCCTACTACCTCTGATCAACACCCCCTAACCAACCACTGTCAGTTTCAACCACACTCAGTTCACTCATCACAAAAACCCCTCAAAATTGGCACTGCTTGCATTTCATTATCATAATACTTCCAGTATCACTGCTATTAGACATTATAATACCAACCACTGCACTGTTTCTCTACCACCATTATCCAACAGCTACACCTCCTCGATCCACTGCGTACATCTAAACTGACCACCATCATCAATCACCTGCCAGCAAGCCCTCCTCCCCCTGAAAAGTACACAACAAATTCCATTACCCTTTGCCAACCCTAGCAGCAACAAAACACTGCCCTACTTCACCTCATACTATCTACATCACCGCGACCTGCAAAATCATACTCGACTTCAACCGCGATCCCATCACTCAATTCGCCAATCAACCACCCGACAATCCATACAACCAAGCACCTACCACCGAGCTACCAACAGCAACCATCTCCACCTCCAACGCAACCCAAATTCATAATCGAAACCCAAATTGAACCCTGCAATCGCCAATAACCCAACAGCCAAAATCGCCTAAATCGGAATCGCAAACCAACCGCGCCCCTCAATCATCAATGATGAGTTCTAATCGCGACATCCTGCACTAGAATTGCAAGCGAGCATTTTTCCTTCTTCCTTTTTATTTAAGCCCACATTTGATTTTTTTTTTCTGAAAGGTCGCGTTTTTTTGTTGTTGTTGAATCAATAGAAAAGAAGAGAAGGGTATAGATAGTTGCTTTGAGCAGTTCCTACTCGGGCTTGTGGGCCGAGTGCATTGAAAAGTTCTTTTAGATTAAGCCTTCTTCTTCTTTTAAAAAAAAAGAAAAAAACACTTTAGTTCAATTCTTCTCTTAAAAAAAAAGGTTTTGCTTTGGTGAATTTGTGAAATTCTTGTTTATTTGGGCCGGGCTAGTCTTGTTAGTTTTAGTGAATTTAGTTTTGAATTTCATTTAAAGAAAAAATATATATATATTTTTTTGTTTTTAATTTCATAAAAAAAGAGTAGCTTTCTTTTAGTTTTATTTTGTTTTATCTTTTCTTAAAAAAAAATTATAACAAGTGTCAATTGTTTTGTTTTCTTTTGTTTTGTGGTGTTTCCATTTTTTTTGTTTTGTTTCTTTATCTAAATTAGAAAAAAAACATAAAAAAAAACTTGTATATATTGTTTTTAAATTCAGGTCGCCCAAGCAGATTTGAAGAGTTGCTTGCTTTGCTTTGCTTACCCAAAAATAAATTGCTTACTTATAAAAAAAATTTGCTGCTTAAAATAATAAATTGCTAATGATTCTGCACGCTCTGGTATCGTGCCCTCATCCCTTATCTTTTTTGCTTTGCATTGTTGGTTGCTTGCATTTGCATTGATATATGATGTGTTGAATACCGTATGCGATGACATTGATATAATTTTCCCTAGTTAGTGCTATGGTAGCACTGGTTCCTTTTTAGTATTTTTGAAATGCTATTAGGTGGAGATTTTGATTTTTAAATGGTTTTCAAAATTAAATATGTTTATAAATTATTTTTGAGTTATTTAAAAACGGAATTTATTTTATATAAAAGATATGATTTTTGTATTTTTAATGAATAGTTTTACGAAATATTTTAATAGAGATTTTCTAGACTATATTATATAGTTTTTTTGAAATATTAAATATTAAGTCGATTTTAAAATCAATGAATGTTTTAAAAGGAGATAGAAATATCTTTATATAAATATTATTTAACTAGTTATTTTAAAGTAATATAATTATATATATTAAGAACGGATTTAAAAAGTGATATTTTAAAATAGGTAAAGATTTTTAAAATGAAATGATAAATTTTATAAAACGATGTTTTATAAAATTTAAGGGGAATATTATCATTTGGAAAATTAGAGAGATAAACCACATTTATGGATTTATAAAAATGTAGGAAATGATTGTTTTAGAAAAGTGACTGTTTCTATTTTTGGGAAAAATAGAAAGTGGAAATAAACTTGGGAATGTTGATTGGTGTTTTATAAAACAGAAATGAGAATTTTAAATGTTGTTTTATAAATATGAAAATGGATTGGTAATCGATATTTATAAATGGATTTGGATAATAAATGGGATTTACAAAGAAATAGATTTATAAACGGGAATTTATAAATAAAGAGATTTTATAAAAAGGAAGTGGTTAAATGGAAAAGAATTTATAAATTAGTTTTATAAATTTGGAAATGATTTATATTAAGAATTAAACATGGATTTTCTAAAGGAAACCATATTCACCATTTTAAAGTGAATAATCTTTGAAAGAAATGGTTTTGAAAGCAATATTTTTAAAATGGAGCTAAATGATTTTAAACGATTTTTAAAATGTGTTAAGTGACGGAAATATAGATTTGAACATTTATTGTTGTAATAGATGTTTTTGTGAAAGGTAATGAAAGCATAGACTATAACACTATTGTTATAGTAGATGATTCCAAAAGGAAAGGTTTGTATAGTATACAGGATTTATGTATATATTCTATATTTGGTGTTAATATTCGAAATGGGTAACTTCTATCTATTTTGAAGTTAAGAATGTTGTTCAGTCAAGGTCTGAGAGGTAATGATACCCCAACTTGATTGGCTTCATTATTAACTAATAAACAGTTGAAGTTCGATATTGAAGATTGATATCCAGTATAGTTAGTTGTATCTCTGTACTAGTGCTTTGGGTTGTCGTAACGATGTTTTACGCAAAATTCATTTTAACCCAATAAAGTGTGTTTTGGGAGATAAAGAGTTTTCTCCAAAAGAGGGTAAATACACTTATTTTAATTTAAGTATACCGAGATAATTTCTAAGTGTATAAAATGAGATAGTTTGTGAATATACTTGTACCGTTGAGATAAGTATATGGAAATGTTTTCCAAATATCGTAAGTGATAAAGTGATTAGAGAATATATCTTAGTAAAGATATTTTGTGATAGATATTGGGAAAGTGATAACTAATATAAAATTAATTAAAGAGGCTCAGTGTTGCTTGGTGTTTAACCAGTAGTATTTCCATTTGGAAATAAATCTTTGGATGAATGTTTGTTCCTTTGATAGTTAAATAACCGACTACCAAAGTATTGGCCAATTTTAAATTATTGTTGTTTGTTCGAAGAGACAGGGATCGGGTTTATTATCCGAAACCACTTCGAATTGGCATAAGCGTTGCGAATTGGAATATGTTGAAGATAGCCAAAGACAGAGTTGAATGCAAGGGCTATTTCTCTATTTTTCTAAGGAGGGATTCCACGTAATGGATGAAATAGAGAATAGTGCCTTCGGCTTCGTTCAGTCCCATAACGAACTTGTATGGATGAATGCTAGTGTTAGCATTCCAAGTGGGATTGCTATCCAAAAAGGTAAAACGTAGCCGCAAGCCTCATCAATCAGGAAATGACTAAAACAGGGCATGCAACAGGGCTAAGTGAGTCGCTCCTATTAGGGTATGTCATCATCTTTCTAGATTAAACTATTATTATGGATTGGTATGTGCATGAGAGATCTCGATTAAGGTCGGAAAACCGGGATGATGACATATTCGGTACTACTAGTCAAGTGGTAGGCCGGTTCTGTGTGGTAGGGTACAAGATGTTCTTGTCAGACCCGAGTGCATTTTTCTAGAGATGTGCCCATCGAAGGTAGTTCCTTACCTGGTCATAGTATGGAATCCATTCTCCAATACGTGCCTTTACGGTTTTGATTGTAGAATCTAGTATGCTGGAATTTAATTAATGTAACAATTTTAGCTATTTTAATAAGTATTTGTACTTAGAAATTATTAATAGTATCACTGAATTTTCTGTAAAAGTGTTTTGGTTATCGTAAGGTAAAAACCCGTCTGTGTTTATGTGCGGCGTGGTCTTACGAGATACCTTTGATTTCAAAGGAGTTTTAAAAGTAATAATTAAGTTGTTTGAGTGTGTTTTTCTCACACTGGTTTTCCAGACTGACTCAGGTGTTATTTTATTATAATGCTCGGGTCAGACCGAGTATTACAGATTCAGGTCAGGATGCTATGGAGCTCAGGAGACGAGCTAGAGGATTTCAGGCGTATCATACGTACTTGTTATTTTTCCGCTGTGTGTGTTAAACTGTATATTCAGTACTTGTGAGGACCAGTTATTATAACTGTCCAAATTGCTATGATAACTGTTGTACTATGATGATTGTATGTATATTAGCAGTTACAGTTTCTTTTTGTATATAGATATGTATTTATCTATTATATATTGTTCCACTATGATTTGTGAGATTCTATGTGTTGTTTCTGTTCTTCTATCTCTTCTTCTTCTTTCTTCTCACCCTCTCTCTTTTTTCCCATTACCTTCCGTCATTCTGTGCTTTTTAGGTCGAACATGTGTGGTTTATTATCGATTCAAAGGGTACGGATTTGCGGGTCATCACACTTGGTATCAGAGCTTAGGTTGAGCGAACACCTAGGCTTTGGTGTGGGGTTTACTCATTAGAGATAGGGTTAGTAATACTCTAGAATGACTTTGAACGTGTATATATGAGCGTGTATTTGTTAGCGATATAAAATGTTTTATATTGTGTTGGTTGATTTGTTGAGTGGCTTATGAATTCTGGTCGGCACAGTCCGTACAACTGTATCGATATGGGTTTCTTAACACTTGAATAGAGCGATTTGACACAGTATTATTTTAGAATGGGGTAAAGGAAATAATTTAACTTAGATGATATTTTATATATATAAGAACAGTTTTTCAGAAATTTTTATAGTTATATATAGTGTGTTTGGTTGTTAGGAATGATAATATTGATTATTATCATAATTGGTTGTTGTGCCTTAATAAAAGATGTTTATTGTAAAATAAACAGTGATAAACAATTGTAAAATGAATTTATAAATGTGATTTATAAATGAAAATGGATTTAAACTGCGAATTTTGGAATCTAAATCCCGAAGTTTTGAAATGTTTTCAAAGTGTTGTGAAAAATAATAGTAGTATTATTTTGGAAGTATTTTTGGAATAAAAATATTTTAAAGGATTTTGAAGGGAATAAAAGCATTGAATCACTCCAATCGCTAGAAAATAATTCTGATGATGATCGCGACATCATCAGTGTTCATTTTCGAGTTTCTAAGTAATGGATTGCTACCATAGTGATTTGCTATTGGAGTTTTGCTTTCGATAACAAGTTTTGTTTAAAAAATTCAAAAGTATGATTTAATTTAAAAATGTGTTATGAATATATGTATATATATATGATTTCCAACTGATTTGAATAGAACCGGGTGGTTAAATTTTGAAATCTTATCGAAGTGTTTGGGAAATATGAAAAAAATAAGTTTTGAACTTATAAATTTGAGAAATGATATAGATAAGAAAAGGAAATATGAAATTGAGATAAGAGATTAAATTTAACTTAAGAAAGGTTAAATGAAAGTGATTGTGAGAGTGGAATAAATTAGTGAAGAGAAGTAATTAAATGAATTGAATTGAATTAATAAAGTGAATTAGTGAATGGAATATGGTTCAGAATGTTGTTTGATAACAATTGAATGTGAATTTAAGTTGTGAAGTGAAAATAAACATAAGAGTGTTGTAAAATGTTTATAATAACTTAAGTAAACTTAATGGAATGGTTCCTAAGTAATAAATGAGGTGACAAAGGAATGTGAATTAATCAAATGAATTGAATAGAATGAAAGTCATTGAATGCAGATTAATTGAATGTGAATAATGCTAAGGAATGAGATCATGAATATGAATGTGAACCAATGAATGCGAATTAATTAAATGAAAATTAATTTGGCGTAAATGAATGGGATATGAATGTGTTGGATGTAAGTAAAATGGAAGTTAATGTAATGAATCGAATATAAAGAATTGAATGTGAATAAGTTGAAAGTGGATCAACTGAATGTAAATTAGAAATGAAAGTGTATAAAGTAAATGTAAACATTTGAAATTTGGAAGAAAAATGATATGGTTGTGATATTAGTCTATATATATAGAGGTATTACCTTATATATACATGTTCTCATTCATTGTTGAGTGTTTAGTAGGTGTGGATGATGTTTTATTCGCATTTGGAGCTCGCCTTTGTGCTATATTGATTGCATTTGCTTGCGAATAAAAATCAGAGGTATACATCTCGGATTACATATCGTATTTTTATACTTTTTCCGTACGGGATGCCTCATCGTTGGTGAGATGTATATTATATATGTTTTGTAAATTTTTCCGATTGAGCCGCGCAAAGGAGACGTTGGCGAAATTTTCCATAAATTAAGGCGTTAGGAAATTTTTAATAACTAAAAATTTGATTTTTAATTTTAACTTAAAATGATATTAGTGGATTTTGGAATGGTATTAGTTGGCCTCTAATAATGAGGTTAAATAATTTGGGAATGTGATAAAGTTGTAATTATTCGAGTTCGAATAGTAAAAGGTTTAAAGGAAATTGGTAATTCGTTTCAAGTAAAATTGTTTCTAAAAAGTTAAGGGAATTGTGGCATTTTTCTTACCTTGACAATTTCAGGGATGAAATTCTTTTAAGGGGGGAAGAATGTAACGACCCGGAATTTTGTTCGTTGATTTTGAAATATCTAATTGATTTAAATATTAAAAATATTGGTTTAACAAGTTTAATAACTCAATAATCCAAATATAGTGATTTTATTAAAGGCAATAGTTGGAATTCAATTATAGTGATTATTTAAAATATTTGAATTTGTGAATTTAGGTTTGAATAGCATTTTAAATAATTGAATTTTAAGTTGAATATCTATTTAAGATTTAATAGTTTTATTTAACTCTTTTTAGATAAAGTAACAATAATGGTGGATTCTATTATCAATTCAATTGCAGTATTAATACCTTGAATAAATAATCAGGAAATATATTTTTATTTCTTCTACTTGGTTTATGTTAACATATTTTAATTTATATTATTTGTTTTTTCCATAATTTTTAATTTGGAAAATATTTAAAATTCCTATTCGACGTTTTATCGTTTTTGTGATTTTACCGAATGCGATAACTGGTGTATATTATTATTGCTTTGGGGTCGCATCGTTGTTTTGAGCGTGACTGTATATTTTGTTTTGACATTCGAGATCCGTATGTGAACGGAAAGCGGTGCAGCGAAACGCTGGATATTTCAAATTATAATATAAGTCAACTTGAAACAATAGTACCACCAGCACATAACATCATTTCATGCTTCACTTTCTCCTCTCTCCTCTGTTCTTATGTTGTTCATCTCAGTAAACAAAAAAAAGAAAAAAGAAAATGAAAATACACCTTCAAAAAGAAAATTGAGATAAGGGATTTCGTAGGTTGAGATTTTCATGCTAGTATTAGATTGTTTGGGTGCGGCTTCATGTACAGGTGCTCGACAGTTCTTGGATTAGAAACTAGGGTTGGGCTTTATTTATGATTTAAGTGACGAGAGTTGGATTGGTTGATGAATTTGCATTCATGGGATCGGCCATCACCTACGACCTAGCTGTGAAAGTGTCCGATGGTGGTTTGGGTGCCGCATGGTTTAGGATTGTTGCGGTCGACATGGCCTAGTCACGGTTCATGGTAGGGTGTCGAGCAGGACGTCATAGTGTGGAACGCGGAGCTATTGGGTACTGTAGGCGAATGGAGTTGTCGGTTGTTGAATTTGTTTATTGTGGAGTGAGAGAGAGGGAGGGAAAGAAGACGGAATGGGTGGAGTTATGGATTAGAATAAGCGGGATGTTGAATTGTGGAAGAGAGATTACAAAAGTAATTAAGGGTAATTTAATTATAAGTGTGTAATTAGTTAAAAAATTATTATTGTAAATCAAGATCTTATATAATGTGTAACTCTCTCATACGAGGTCCGATCGAGACGAAACTTCTCTCCTTTGATTCATAACGACGAGTACTACGCTATGAATTTGGAATGGAGTGATTTGAAGCTTCTAGAAATTTTAGCTAAATTCGAATGTCGTTCGAATTTAGTCAGAACCAGAACGCAGAAGCGACAACAAAAATCAATGTGAGTAAAACTCACTCTCTCTGGCCACTTATATTTTTATATAAGTGGAAATAATTTTATTTAAATTGTTTGTTGCCTGTGATTGCTTGTTTGGTTCATTACTGTATTATTAGTAGTTGGATATATATTCCCGCATATTGGAGCAGATGAGACCCTATTACGTTCCCGTGAATGAGCGGATGACCCTTTGTATACAATCCCACCTCGAAGCGGTTGATTTTATTTTATGATTATATACCGCATGTGATTTATGGTGCAGGAGGATAGGTGTGACGCCCCACCTCTATGCTCACAAGAACAAAGAGTATTAAAAGAAACACTGTCTGTTATTACGAAGAATAAGGCTGGATAGGAGCGGCCATCTGTAGTTAGGACTTACACTAGTATTGATTATGTCAATAGGAGTGGTATATATTCTTTCATCTCTTAATCTTTGTCTATTTACTCCCATCGACATATTCAATTCTAGTATAAAACGAACTACGATGGTTCATAATAGTTTAGGACAACATATATAATAATAACACAGATAAGCTAAATGCGGAACACAGCTAATATAAAATCTCATATATATATAACTGAAGGCAATTACAATACATGTGATACAATACATATGATACAACTACAACTGTCGATACTGGAAGTTACATATACAAGTACATTATTATAAATAATATACATGAATACATATCATCCTATACTATGACAACGACTACTCCAAAAGATATGAAGAGACTTCATAGCTCAAGCAGCAACCCAAAGCAAGATATCAACAACCTGAAATAACTCGGTCTGACCCGAGTATTAAATTCAAAATAAAATAATACACGGGTCAGTCTAATTCAAACTCAGTTATTAATGCATAGAAGCAATAATAATTAAATAATCAAATAGACGACAGTCATAAAAATCTCGTATATCTAACCCTTTAACAAGGAAATCGGATAACGGTAGATATAACACTAAACAGTGTTAAACAACAAATCAACAAATTCAAATTATCAACAAAGATAATTAAAAAGGTTATCAATGAAGATAACAAGAAAACCACAGAATTGCCTAAACAGCAATTAACAACAAAATCCAACTATTCAATAAATAATTAGAAACTCATAATCTAATTATCAAATAGATAATTAGACAACAACAAAATGATCCAGTCAAACCAAATCAAAATACAATTTCAAATATTGAATTGAACACAAAACAATTCAAACAATTGAATTATCAATTAAAAATGTCAATTCTGTGTGGCTGCAGTACACGCATGCGTGCACTGCCTCGCCACTACAGCATATGAAATCATCACAACACCAAATGCTAACAGCAAATCGAAACTGCAGAGGTCAAGTCACGACTATCATGACTCAACACAACTACAAACACAATAAAACTGCAGCCACCACATGAATACAAGGGCAAAACTGCATACAAAATGAAACTGCAGCCAAAGGAATGGCATCAAGTGAAACAAGAGCAATTACAACAAAGAGCAAGGCTCAGTGGAGAATCAAAAGGCACCAAACCACAAACAAAATGCAAAGGTCAAGTCACTGCCCCTGACTCAACTCGAATGCAGAGCACAAAGGCTCGAATGACCAAGTGCACAAAGGTAGTTGTACAAACTACATAAAGGAACCAGACCACAAAAGCAATCAAAGTGGTCAGGCAATCTAAATTGCAAAGCAATGCTCAATGCACAGCATAAATATGAATCAAGCTCATAAATGCAAACTGCCTCAAATGTGAATCAGAAGCAGGTATACCAAAAATCCAAACAATACAAGTGCAGACTATACAAAAGTGAAGCAACTCGAAACTGCAATTACCAAACTACGCAGTGAAGACATGTACATGAACACTTGCAACAGAATGTGGCACTTGTAACCAAACAATCGAAGAACAGACACAACATTTCACAAATACAACAAGATGTACCAGACTCGAGTGAATCAAGTGCAACAAGATAATAGTGACACAACCAAGGCATCTATACACAACTCAATGCATCACAGAGCAAAGCAAAGTGATCGGACCGAATGCCATCAAGTGAACATATACATATACATACATACATACATATATATATATATATATATGCAGTCAGTTCAATGTCCAACCGAGTCTAACCAAAAAGTGAACCACAATATCACAATCAAGTGCAGTGAAGACCAACAACAACATGAACCAGACTCATAACTCAAGTGAACCAAACATACCACCATCAAGTGACCAAGGCTACAATGTGCACAGTGAATGGACAGGTGCAACACTGAACAAAAGATCAGAGGAAGCAGTAATGCTTGGTGAAGTACACAGATGAACCAGAAACAACTACAACACAAAGTGAAACTGTGCATATACACGAACCAGTGCCAACAGACCAGAGTGCAAGCAGTACTACTGCAATTCGAACAAGAAAAAAATGAAACTACAATGAACAACATCAAAGATCGAACACAATTCACAACCAAAGACTGTACATTCCGGTCTGGACAACGTGGATGCACGATCACACTGAATACAACTCAGATGGAAACATACATATGAATTGCAACTGTGAAACAGGACAGTGCAATCAAGAATGAACACAAATGGACAGAGGGACTAATATGCCAGAGAAAAGAAGATCACATTTGAACATAGCTTCAAAAGTGAAGACTACCATACTATGGCCGAAACAAGATAAACAGACAAATTCCAACAATCGTAGTTCAACAGTTTCAAACCAAAATAACAGCCGAAGTCAACACTGAAAGCAATTGCAAAGTCAAGCAGATTCTCATCTAAAATATTTTCACAAAATCAACATAATCAACTCCAGTGCCAAAGTCAATAGAATCGAAACCGTGGTGGTCACGAACAAAATCAATATTGTCAAACCAAAATCGAAACAGTGATGACCACAAAAAAAACGACAGTTCAAAATCAACATCGAAGCTAACAAGAAATGAACTGTTCAAAGTCAGAATCGATCAAGCCATGGTTATCACGAAATGAATCAAAGCCATGACCATCAAGCAGCGAAAATATATACGATTATGAACAAGTCGTAAATCATCTCAAACATCTATACGAAAATCAAAATCAAGTGCCAAAGAATTCAACACCTATGCTAGCCAAGCAATCAAGCAACGAAATTCACAACTAAACGAGATCGAATTAAAGATGTGAGTGATAAATCACTCACCTTATCATCGAAGAGCACTAACGGCCAAAGATCGAGCAGTTCGGAGCTGAAGCCGTGGAAATTGAGGAAACGAGCGAAGCCAAAAACCCTAGCAGCCATTGTTTTCCGCTTGCTTAGTTAGGGCTTGCGAAAAAAAATGAACGAAGGGAGGAACGGTATTCGCTTTAGATAATTACCATAGCCCTAAGCAAAAGAAACGTGGGCCAACATTTATTTTAAGCCCGCATACTCTTAACAATTTTTCAAAGAATTTCAACTCGATTAAAAATTCCAATAGCAATTAACAACCAATTTAATCGTCATTTGACGATAATTAATTATTACAAAACCCCGGGTTGTTACAACAGGTTGCAGGGATCGACTGAATTCCTCAAATTGTTGATTTATTTTTCATATCTAGTGATATACGATGTGTTGAATGCCATATATTAGGACATTGATATAATTTTTCCTAGTTAGTGCTATGGCAGCACCGTGTCTCTTTTTAGTATTTTGGAAATGCTATTAGGTGGAAATTTTAATTTTTAAATGGTTTCAAAATTAAATATGTTTATAAATTATTTTTGAGTTATTTAGAGAAGGAATTTATTTTATATAAAAGGTATGATTTGGGTATTTAATGAATAGTTTTACGAAATATTTTAATAGAGATTTTCTAGAATATATTATATAGTTTTTTTTTAAATATTAAATATTAAGTCGATTTTAAAATCAATGAATGTTTTAAAAGGAGTTAGAAATATCTTTATATAAATATTATTTAACTAGTTATTTTAAAGTAATATAATTATGTATATTAAGTACAGATTTAAAAAGTGATATTTTAAAATAGGTAAAGATTTTTAAAATGAAATGATAAATTTTATAAACGATGTTTTATAAAATTTAAGGGGAATATTATCATTTGGAAAATTAGAGAGATAAACCACATTTATGGATTTATAAAAATGTAGGAAATGATTATTTTAGAAAAGTGGTTGTTTCTATTTTTGGGAAAAATAAAAAGTGGAAATAAACTTGGGAATGTTGAATTGTGTTTTATAAAACAGAAATGAGAATTTTAAACGCTTTTTTATAAATATGAAAATGGATTGGTAATCGATATTTATAAATGGATTTAGATAATAAATGGGATTTACAAAGAAATGGATTTATAAACGGGAATTTATAAATAAAGAGATTTTATAAAAAGGAAGTGATTAAATGGAAAAGAATTTATAATTATTTTTATAAATTTGGCAATGATTTATATTAAGAATTAAACATGGATTTTCTAAAGGAAACCATATTCACCATTTTAAAGTGAATAATATTTGAAAGAAATGGTTTTGAAAGCGATGTTTTCAAAATGGAGCTAAATGATTTTAAAAGCGATTTTTAAAATGTGTTAAGTGACGGAAACATAGATTTCAACATTTATTGTTGTAATAGATGTTTTCGTGAAAGGTAAGGAAGGCACAGACTATAAACTATTGTTATAGTAGATGATACCAAAAGGAAAGGTTGTATAGTATACAAGATTTATGTATATATTCTATATTTGGTGTTAATATTCGAGATGGGTAACTTCTATCAATTTTGAAGTTAAGAATGTTGTTCAGTCAAGGTCTGCGAGGTAATGATACCCCAACTTGATTGGCTTCATTATTAACTAATAAATAGTTGAAGTTTGATATCGAAGATTGATATCCAGTATAGTTAGTTGAATCCCTGTACTAGTGTTTTGGGTTGTCGTAACGATGTTTTACGCAACATTCGTTTTAACCCAATAATGTGTGTTTTGGGAGATAAAGAGTTTTCTCCAAATGAGGGTAAATATACTCATTTTAATTTAAGTATACTGAGATAATTTCTAAGTGTAGAAAATGAGATGGTTTGTGAATATACTTATACCGTTGAGATAAGTATATGGAAATGTTTTCCAAATATCGTAAGTGATAAAGTGATTAGAGAATATATCTTAATAAAGATATTTTGTGATAAATATTGGGAAAGTGATTTAATTAATATAAGATTAATTAAAGAGGCTCAGTGTTGCTTGGTGCTTAACCAGTAGTTTTTCCATTGGGAAATAAATCTTTGGATGAATGTTTGTTCCTTTGATAGTTAAATAACCGACTATCAAAGTATTGGCCAATTTTAAACTATGGTTGTTAGTTAGAAGAGAACGGGATCGAGTTTATTATCCGAAACCACTTCGAATTGACATAAGCGTTGCGAATTGGAATATGTTGAAGATAGCCAAAGACAGAGTTAAATGCAAGGGCTATTTGTCTATTTTCCTAGGGAGGGATTCCCCGTAATGGATGAAATAGAGAATAGTGCCTTCGGTTTTGTTTAGTCCCAGAACGAACTTGTATGGATGAATGTTAGCATTGCATTGATGCCTGGAGGGTAGTGTTAGCATTCTAAGTGGGATCGCTATTCAAAAAAGTAAAACGTAGCCTCAAGCCTTATCAACCGGGAAATGACTAAAACAGGGCATGTAGCAGGGCTAAGTGGGTCGCTTCCATTAGGTATGTCATCATCTTTCTAGATTACTCTATTATTATGGATTGGTATATGCATGAGAGATCTATATTAAGGTCGGAAGACCGGGATGATGACATATTCAGTACTACTAGTCAAGTGGTAGGCCGGTTCTGTGTGGCAGGGTATAAGATGTTCTTGTCAGACCCGGGTGCATTTTTCTAGAGATGTACCCATCGGAGGTAGTTTCTTACCTGGTCATAGTATGGAATCCATACGTGCCTTTACGGTTTTGATGGTAGAACCAAGTATGCTGGAATTTAATTAATGTAACAATTTCGGCTATTTTAATAAGTATTTGTACTTAGACATTATTAATAGTATCACTGAATTTTCTATAAAAGTGTTTTTGTTATCGTAAGGTAAAAACCCGTCCGTGTTTATGTGCGGCGTGGTCTTACGAGATACCTTTGATTTCAAAGGAGTTTTAAAAGTAATAATTAAGCTGTTTGAGTGTCTTTTTCTCATGCTGATTTTCTAGACTGACTTGGGTGTTATTTTATTATAATGCTCGGGTCAGATCGAGTATTACAGATTCAGGTCAGGATGCTATGGAGCTCAAGAGACGAGCTAGAGGATTTCAGGCATATCACACGTACTTAGTTATTTTTCCGCTGTGTGTGTTAAACTGTATATTTAGTACTTGTGAGGACCAATTATTATAACTATCCAGATTGCTATGATGACTGTTGTACTCTGATGATTGTATGTATATTAACAGTTATAGTTTCTTTTTGTATAAAGATATGTGTTTATTTATTATATATTATTCCGCTACGATTTGTGAGATTCTATGTGTTGTTTCTGTTCTTCTATCTCTTCTTCTTCTTTCTTTCTTCTCACCCTCTCTCTTCTTTCCCATGACCTTCCATCATTCTATGCTTTTTGGGTTGGACATGTGTGGTTTATTGTCGATTCAAAAGGTACGGATTTGCGGGTCGTCACACTCCAAAATACCAGTCATTTGCCTCATCTCCACGTCTGTCACCCACTCCCGTTTTGCCGCCTCCTTATGCCGGGCCGACAACTGAGATTCAAATAGCCAAGCCCCACTTCCAGCCGCTCCACCTCGTCAGCTTGTCACACAAGCTCCTCTTCTTGTTTATGTAAAACTATATATATGTGAGAGTCTATACATGTTCATATCTGTTGCATATATATGTTTGTCGGCAGAAAAGCTATAGGTTGTATATATATATTTGTTCCTTCAATATTTATAAAAACAAATGTGTATATATATATCACACATATGTATATATATTTGTTTTCATCGAATTATCGAGCTAAATCTGCTTTTGGTGCTTGTCGCAGATCTTTGTCGTGTTGTGTTCGTATCCGTGTGTGTATCTGTGTCCACTGCTTCTCATTCCGTGT
Organism: Allium fistulosum; assembly: GCA_030737815.1. NCBI lineage: Eukaryota > Viridiplantae > Streptophyta > Magnoliopsida > Asparagales > Amaryllidaceae > Allium > Allium fistulosum. Next base: position 868,415,726 of record CM060904.1, on the reverse strand, counting down.
TCTCTAGCCTCGAAAGGTGAGCGATCACTCACGATTAACATTAATATGCTAGTAAATTTATATTCACATGAAATGACGATTTAAATATGTTGTTAAATTTAAATTGTTAGTATTTAATTGTTAAATATGATATGTTATTATTTGCATTAGTTCACCGATGTTAATTGACAATATTGACACCAATAACCTGTTAGTATGTATATATTTTATTTAAATGGTTAATTATGATCATATTTGCCATTGATATGCTATGTCATTTTATATTATTATGTTATTGCTATCACACTGCAAGTTTCCTGTTAGTTTAGAAATTCCCTATGGGTTGAAATGATACATACTCAAACGATCTTATAGATTAGGGAAAATCGTTATGAGTTGAAATGATAAATCCAAGGGATTTTTATAATTTTTTTTGAAATTTTAGGATTACGGGTTGAAATGATATATACCCGTAAATATTAAATTATTGTGGATTGAAATGATAAATATCTGTATCACTTGACCATAGGGTAGAGAATTATATACGGACACCGTTGATATATTTTTAAATGATTTCTAAAATTTTGAGAAAAGGAAAATATATGTGTTTGGATTTTAAAATAAAATATAGAAAATTTATTTTAATATATGTGAAAATTTGTAATTTGTTATTTTATTTAAATGTTGTAACGACCCGTAAATTTTAACGATTTTTATAACGTAATTAACTAAATTTTTTCATGAAAATAAATAATAAAATTTTATGATGAAAATTTGATATTTGGTATGCGTCTATTTAAACATAGCAAATGACAGATTTTCATCAGAGAAGATGGAAGTTAGTTCTGTTGTGTAATTTTCAGTTTCAATTTAAATCAGTTAATATTTGATGAAATTAAAATATTTTCGAAACCTGAATACTTTTATATAATAAAAATGTAAATCATTTTCTGAATGAGATGTCATAATTCGTTTCGCCGGCGAATTAGCAGCAGTTTGGCAGTGAGTATCGACTTTTGATAGGATGATTATATCACTCATATCTGTATATCATTCTGTTCGTCTCGTCGTGCTGATCTCTGCAATGTATTCATTTCTGTATTTTGGTGTCCGGTACGCGGTGAAATCGATGAAATGATTTGTCGTATCGGTTTCGTATTTGGACTTTTCGGTTTCCTATGCCCTTTCATCTATCTACCGTGCCAATCAATAGCCATCTGCTTTATTTATTTTTAGAATTCAATACTCTGACTTTCAATATTCCCTTATTTCAATATAATAGGTGATGATTCGTTTTTCTCTAGTTCATTTCTTTATTTTTGGTTCTTCCTCTCCCTTTCTTTGTTCGTCCCTTTGCTTTCGAGAAGAAAAAAAAATACAAATAGAATAAAATATGTTCGTATGATTGCCTAAAGCTTCACCTTCTTCATCGATCTGCTTGCTCGTTACTGCCTGCTCGACTTTCTTCCATGCAAGACTCCCACTCGCCTCCTCCATTCTGTTGCCAACCATCCACCCTCCCAGATCACCCGCCTCCATTTCCCCTGCCTAGCACCTTCTTCCCGCCTCTCATAACACAGCCTCTTCCCCCTTCGTGCCTACCACACCCAATATTGTAGATCTGTCTCCTCACTTACACGCCTATAGCCGAATCCATGAAGAAGAAAAAAAGCATATACAGTTTGGCATGATTATTGTTTGAGCCTGCTCTGTCCTTCTTTTCACGTACGCACCCTCTCATCCGCCCTCCTCTTCGATTGCCTATGACAACCTCAACCATTGCCATGTTTCCTTCCATCCACCGCAACACATCAGCTTGGCCAGTGACCACCCTCTAGCACTGCACACATAAACCCCATGCAAAGCAACATCCCATGCCCTTCGCCTATAGCCACGCCTCTTCAAAATAAAAAAAATAAAAAAAATGAATATAGTTGCGTGAAAACTGCTTGCTACCTCGACCCGTGACTCCACCCCCTCTACTTCCTCCACCCAACATCCCCATGTGCAGCACTTCCAACCGCCATACACAACTCCTACCACCTTCCTCTCCTCAAACTCCTCCTTTGTATATATATAAAAATATATGTGAAAAGCTTATATAATTGTTTTGTGAAGCTTTCATCTCCAACCTATTACTTGTAATCTTCTTTGAGCCGAGACCTGACAGCCCCCTATAGCAGCAGCTTCCACCAAGCCTTGTGCCGTGAGCACCCTTCATCGTCTGTCCTCTTTTATTTTATAAGAGTATTATATATATGTTTAAAGTGTATATATATATATATAATATGTTCATTTATTTAAATTTATATTTATATTTTGAAATGGATTTTTATAATAAATTTCAAACATATAGAGATTTTCTGTTCAAAAATGTATTTGAATAATTTTTGGAAGATATAAGTGAGTTTTATGAATGTTGATTTTAAGATATGTATATGTGAAAATATTATTTTAATATGTGTTATTTTAAAATATATTTATAAAGATTTCTTTTGATATTGGTTTTAAAGATATAATATAAGATTTTATTTTAAATATGTATTTTTAGTTAAACATTGACTTTAAGAAAGATAATAATAATAATATAATATATATTTTGTTTCCATTTATACCAAGCTAGTTTTGATTTTGAATTCATCAATTCGGGTCCGTTGTGCTTTGCTTTGGAATTTGTGTTTGGATTCGTCGCATCTTGTTTTCGTTGTTTCTTTAGCCTCGAAAGGTGAGCAATCACTCACGATTAACATTCTTATATTTAGAAATATAATTCACATGAAATGACGATTGAAATATGCTGTTAAATTTGAATTGTTAAGTTATTTAATTGCTAAATATGATATGCCATTATCTATAACCGTTTACCTATGACATATGACATATGACAACATAACATGTTGTAACGACTCAGAATTTTGACTACTTGAAATTGGAATATTTAATGGATTTTAAATATTTAAAAGTTAACTTTGAACTTGAATTTCAAATAAAATGATTTATTGGATAATTTAATAATTGGAATTAGTTAAATAATTGAACCTTGAGTTCTAAGCTTGATAAAAGTAATTTAAAGGCTTATTAAATTTATGTTAATAAGAATGAAGGTAATAGAGCTTTTATATTGAATTTAAAAGTGATTTGTTCAATTTTAAAAATAAATAAATTGACGAGTAAAAATAGCCTTCCGAGGCAGTCTCGAAATTCGACTAAACTAGATCCATTGGATCCGTAATAGTGTATTATTATTGGATTTCAAATTTCGTAGCATTTGGAGTTATCGTTTGGTCGTAAGGGATATAAGTGCGTTGAAATTTATATCGAAAATTCAATATAATAATTGGGTCCAAAAAGCTATCTTCTCCATACGATCGAATTAGGACTCAAAACCTTTTCCATTGCGTTCGAAATAGGGGTATAACATTATAAACGCCTAGCGGCATGCCTCGATAGGGGTTCGAGATTTTAAGCTACGTAATCAGGACGGTTTGAAAAAAAAATTATATGTGACTTGACCTTTTTATTCACATCAGCCCACACAAACTTATTCTCAGCCATCCCACCTATCTATTATGTACCACCTTCTCCTTGCAAGCATGTTTTCTCCTCCTTTAAAATGCACAGCCGAGTTACATAGATGAAAAAAAGAAAAAAAAAGCAAAACAAATATAAAGAGTTTCCCTTAAAAACACTTATTATACTTTTTGATTTCCTTTGACTACACAATTCCCATTCCAGTATTCCCCTAATTTGATTTCAACGAGATTAATTTTTATGCTTCCTTCCAAAAAAAATAATTAGAACGAGGCCTCTGTTAAAAATCGGTTCGACTTCAGGGGAGGCTTGCAATTTCGTGGAGGTGGGAATCTTTGGCAGTCGCGTTCATGGTGGTCATGATTGGGAAGGATGTGCGCTCGTGTACATGCACACGTAGGAGGAAGGAGGTGTGGTTTTCGTCTTCGCGGTGATGGAGAGGGTCGCGTGAACAGTGCAGATCGAAGGTGGGGGGGTTTGCTGTGTCGTGTTTTGCCTAAGGGTTTCGGGTGTGAAGTTCTTGGCGTCATGGGGTTGAGATGGGAAATTGGGACACGTTGGTGATCTTAGAAGCGGGGTTCGTTGAAGGATGGAGCGGTGACGTGCACGAGATGTGGGTTTCAGTCGTTTAAAAAAAGGGAGAATGGGGAAGAAGAAGGGCAGGGGCGAGTCGACTTGTTCTTTTGTTGGGCCTTGTGGGCCGAGCGTGTGTTAAGGTGGTATTGGTTTAATTTAATAATAAGTTTATGAGTTTATCTATATTGACCATTTTTCTCAAAAATATTGTATTTGCTTCATATGATATCAGAGTTGAACAAAACGAGTTGCCTTAGGATCGTATCGTCGAGTACTACGAAACGAAATCAACTTGGTTGAGTCTGGAGCTTTTGGTTTTTTAAGATAAATTCGAACACGTTCGAACTCAATCGGAACCAGAACGCGAAAGCGACAATAGAAATCAAAGTGAGTAAATCTCACTTATTTGGACGATTGGCATTAATTTTAAATAGTTAAAATTAATTATTGGTTGATTGGATGATTTGATAATTATATTATCAGTTTGGATGTTATAATATATATAGTAGTATATATTAGTTGTTGGATTAATTTTCCCGCCTATTGGAGCGGATGAGACCCTATGGGCCCCGCATAATAGCGGATGACCCTATATTACGCGATATCCCACCTCAAAGCGGGATTGGTATGTTTATGTTGTATTAACATCTGTGGATGCAGGGAAATAGGTTGGAGGGATCCAACCGGATTCCTAAAAAATGTTGAATTAAATTTCATATATATTGATATATGATCTGTTTGAATAGTCTCTGGTAGATTATAGTGTGATTTGAATTTATTGGATGCTATGGTAGCACTGGACTAGATTTTGGTATTTTAAAATACCATAAATATATATATTGAATTTGAAAAGAAATTAAAAAGGGATTTTAGAAGTGAAATATTTATATAGAATTTTGGATTGGTTAAAGAAAAATTTAGTTGGAAAAATAAAGGGGTTGATTTTTAATTGTACTTAACTTTTTCGTGATATTGAAAATAGAGATTTTGGAAATATATAAATATATATATAAAGGATTTTAAATAAAAATTCCTAAGTGATACTGGTTTAAATATAAAAGGGTTTTAAAATCAAGATTTTAAATAGACTTGGAAAATAGAAGTGAATTTGGAAATAAATGTTAAATTTGGTATACTGGACCTTGAATGTGATTTTCTAAATTACGAAATAGAAGAAGAATCGAGATTTGGTTGATTTTGGAATATAGTTTGGTTATTTAAGGAGTTAATTTATAAATGGGATTTAATTTAAGAAATTGATTTATAAATGGAAATTAATTTAGAAATCAATTTATGATGGATTTAAGTGAAGTGAAACCGTTGTAAACAGAATATGAGACTATAGGATTTATAAACAAGGTTTTATAAAGTAGAGTGAATAATTATCACTTGATAAATTGAAGTTATAAATTCATGGTGAGAATTTATAGTGGGGTGGGCAAAACGGTTTAAAAGAAAACGATAGATTTTTCTTTTGAAAATGTAAAAAGGGGATTTAGACGTTAATCAAATTGGTGATAAATCGAGAGGGATTTATAAATATTAGATTGGTTATATTGGAATTGAAAAATATATTTTATCGAGAGTTAAGTTTGTTTTAAAATAGGATTTTAAATTATTAAACTAGGTAATTTAAAAGTGTTTAAAAATATTCCAGAAAGTAAGTTATTTAAATATTTTTAAATTGTCAAAATGAATTATAAGTTTTATAAATAAGTCTTGTAAATCTTTAACGACCCGGAATTTTGGATATTTGAAATTAGAATATTTAATTGATTTTAAATATTTAAAAGTTAATTTGTATCTTGAATTTTCAAATATCGCTATTTATTGGACAATTTAATTATTGAATTAAATAATTGGAAATTGGTTAAAATAGTGAATCTTGGTTTTTAAGCTTGTTAAAAATAATTTAAAGGCTTATAAAATTTATATTGATAATACTGAAGATAATAAAATTTTTAAAATTGAATTTAATAGTGATTTGTTTGGTTTTGAAAATATATCGTTTAAATTGATATTTAAAAATAGCCTTCCGAGGCATAGTCTCGGAATTCGACGAAGCCAATCCCATTGGATCCGTAATAGTGTATTATTACCGGATTTCACATTTCGTAGTGTTTGGAGTTGTCATGTGATCGTACGGTATGTAAACACATTAAAATTTATATCGAAAATTCAATAAAATAATTGGGTCCAAAAAGATATCTTCTCCATACGATCGAATTAGGACTTGAAACCTTTTCCATTGCGTTCGGAATAGGGGTATAACATTATGAACGCCTAGCCGCACGCCTCGATAGGAGGTCAAAATTTTAAGCTACGGATTCGAGATGATTTAAATTTAAATATATATATATATATATTATTCTGATTGACATATATATTCACATCAGATCTTTTTGCTTTCTCTTCCATCACCGTAGCAAATTAATTTTAGCACGTTAACATCCCATCATGTTCCCTCTTCCTTTTCTTCTTAAACCGCTCATGCTTTCCCTCTTCAGTTAAGTTTCCTCCTTTCTTTTTATCAACCAGCCGAAATCATTTTCATTCAAACGAAAGAAGAAGAAATAAATATATTGTCGTGTTCACTTCTTCTCAACTCTAAACCGAATCGTGCATCCATTCCTTCCAAATTCAAACCCAAATCGAATTATTCGATTATAAAAAATATAATCATCGCGTGCGATCGGGTCACATTGACCAGCGCGAAGCGATGTAGGGCGAGGAAGGTGAGCCGAGTGCGGTGAGGCTGGTAAAGATGTTTGGTTCGCTTCCTTAGGGTTTGCGTAATGGGACTTGGCGACGAATAGCAGCGTTCAAGAGAGTATATCGATGGCTCGCGGCGTGAGGGTTGTCAAAGTCGATGGTGGTTGTGGTGGCGTACGAGGAGAGGAGGGGCGTTCGAGTAGGGATAGTGCAGCGACTTTCGACTTCGCGTTGGCCTAGAGGGTTTCGGAAGGAGTTGAGGATGATGGCAGATGCTGGGCGGCAGTGAGGTATATATCGTTTTTTCTTATTATTAATTTAATTGAATAAATAAATAAATATTTATGTAACGACCCGTATTTTTACGGATCGAAAAGTTTGTCAAAATCTGGAATTTTAGCATTTTTGAGCCATTTCAGATTTTAGGCAAAAATATGGCTAAGTCCTAAGTCGTTCACGACTTAGTATAAGTCGTAAGTCATATACGACTTAGGGGATTGGAGATACCTAGGTGGATGGCGAGTTAAGGCAGTTAGGTCGGCAACGACTTAGAGCGTAGAGAAGTTAGGTCGGTTGGACGAGTTAGCGAGTTGAACGACTTATGGTTGTAGGCGACTTAAGGATAGAGGTGAGTTAAGTTGTTACCGAGTTAAGGGATCAGCGAGTTAGCGAGTTAAGGTGGTAAGTCGTGGACGACCTAGTATGTTTGTCTTTACGGTCATATTTGTTTAAATCCTAGGTCGTAAACGACCTAAGAGATAAGTCGTGACCGACTTATAGTGGCTAGCGACTTAGGAGATAGGCAGCCTTATAGTTAAGTAGTAGCCTATGTGTTAAGTCGCAGATGACTTAGGTGTTTGTTGTTAAGTCATAGAGTAGCTGAAATCTTTAAGTCGTATCCTCTTAAGTGTTAGGTCGTAACACTGTTAAGTCGTAGGATGGGTTATCTCGTTAAGTCGTCTGACCAGTTAAGTCGTAACCTAGCTAAGTCGTGAGGTTGATGAGTTGTAGAGCTGTTAAGTCGCTAAGGCGTATCCCGGTTAAGTCGCGCGTATGTGTTAACTCGCGCAAGTGGTTGAGTCGTTAAGTCGTATAGACGTAGGTGTTAAGTCGCAACCGACTTAGAGGTTAGCTGCTAAGTCTTAAGTCGAAAGATCACTAAGTCGTAGTCTGTTAGGTTGAAGGCTTTGTTAAGTCAAAGGTTATAAGTCGGAGACGACTTATAGAGGCGGACGAGTTACGACTTAAGGAATTTTCTGCTATAAATAGGAAGGGTTTTTCTCACTTTTTGGGATCCGGATTTTGAAGCGACGAAGTGTTGCCATTTTGAGAGCTCGACTTCTACACTTCTTCATTTCTTTTCTCCACTCTAATCTAGTGCTTCCATCCATCCAAGTTGAAGATCAAATTGAAGATTCAAGAGCATAGATGGAAGATCTTCATCTTTTCAAGAGAGATTTCTTCATTTGAAGCGGATTCGTGATAGATCAAGCTTGATCCCTCGCTGTCCAGATCTGAAGCGTGTTGATTTGAGGTTGTTTAGGTGATTTGGTGAGTGGTGATTATCTCTCACACGGATCCAAAGGAGTAGATCAGATTGTTGGCTTGATTTGGTGTTAAAATAGTGATTTCTATGCATTTTTGTAAACCTAAGTGTAGATTCATGTAGATCCATTGTTCATGATGATTCGACAACCATTTTTGTATATGATTAACCTATGCAAGTTCATTCATCAAGTTGTAGAGATAATTCTCATGTTTTCATGCTTGTTAGACTTTCAACTCCTTAATTACGAAATTGCCATTATTGTTATAATTGTTCATTTTGCTTATATTTGAATGCTTGGTTACTTGGATTGATGTTTGACATGATTGATTGCTGTGAATTAGATGATTGTTGATTGGTTTTAGACAAGGTGGTCGAAGATGATTCAAAAGCTAAGGGAAAGGCTCTTGAATTGGGAAAGCTGCTCGTGGCATATGTAGCGGAATGATGAAGCTCTTATGCATAGATTTGATGATGTGATGTTGAGATGAGGCTTTGCGAGGATGTGATGAAGCGAGGCAATCATGTGATGAAGACTTGGTCTAATCCAAACGAGATCATTCCAAGCATGTTGATAACTCGGTGATATGATTCGAGTTGAGGATAATGAATGGATATGAGAATAGTCATCGAGGAGGATGACTAGGAGGCTTGGATAGCATCGTTGTTGAAGGTTCTAGCATGCTCTAAGCAAGAGTACGTTTGGGCAGATTCGATAGTCCCAACGGCCAACTGTTGATGGTCGAGTACTTTGGGCAGATTCGATAGTCCTAGGCACGGGCTGCGACGACGTGCGGGAGTTATGTCTAGAACCGGGGTTTCCATTAGCCCTTGACGGACGGCTGAAAGAATGTGCCGGTCATTCAATTAACGGTGATATCGAAGCAATGATAACAGTGATAGCCAGAGTCATGGATGTTTGGTTGTATCGTCATTCGGACTCAAGAGCGGTATTTTATGGGTGCTTATCTGATTTAGGCCTTGGTACTTGGAAAACATCGCCCTTGACTCGAATGATTATTACTTTACTTTAAGTTGTATGCTCTACTATGTTGCTTCTGCTTAGTGTGTGTCTGGGGGCTATCATTGTAGAAAGAGGTGGAGTGGGAGGGTTGTATTCCTATTCCTTTTTCCTTTGTATTCTTTTGGTATGTTGTTAGTTAATTTACTGCTCACTAAGACTGTTGTCTGACTCAAGGCTTTATGTTTTAATTCTTATTGCCTTGGGCTGTTCGTCCATTTTTGGGACGGGCAGACTAGGTAGCAGGTGACATGTGCTGTTCTCTTCTCGCGATGCTGATATCGAAGACGAGCTGGAGGGTTGCATATTATCTTCTTATTATATGTACTGGATGTTCCGCTACTTTGTATTCTCTAAGTGTTATGTAGTGAGGCTTGATGTATTGGCTATTTGGATGCTTGTATTCAACTATTATGGAGTTTTATATGATGACATTTTGTTCTGTAAAGCTTCACTATACATATGTTCTATTGTATTTTGTCCTTGCGCTGTGAGTAATACGATAGATTCTGTTGTTTTTAATCTACCCTGACAATCGTCCATGGTCGCCTGGCACACTTTACAGCGCACTATCACTAGATTCGGTGCAGGGGTCATGGGCGGTCGTCACATTTGGTATCAGAGCATTGGTTAATCGATTTTACCCAACGCTCACTGACGTAACTACGTACGAGAGACGTAATTGTATTTTGATGGATGAATACTATATATAATATAGTAGCTTAGTAGAGTTGAGTCCTTTATGCAGTTGTTTCTCTAGATGTTCTAATCATTCCTTTTTATAGATATTGAGAATGAGTCGAAGAGGGAGACCAGCTGCTAGGGAAGGCCGTGCTACTGAGGGGACTGCTGATTATGCAGCTATGTTCGAAGCTATGATGACTTCGATCATGAGAAGGATACCAGTTCTGGGGGCAGCAGTAGATGTTGGAGTTCAAGTCCAAACTCCGAAACCAGTGGATTTTGCTAAGTTGTGCAAGGATTATACTGCTCTTGGGGGAAAGGTTTTCTTGGGAACAGAATCAACTATCGAAGTCCAGAGATGGATAGATGCTTGTAGAAGGATCTTTGGTGATTTAGGAATTGATGATGCAACTAAGAGGAAGTTGGCATCAAGACAGCTTCAAGGGAGAGCCTCTGATTGGTGGAACTCTATTACCATCAATACTGCGGAGGAAGAGATTACTTGGGAGCAATTCCAAGTTAGGTTTGAAGCTAAGTTCATTTCTACAGCTCAGAAGTCTGTTCTATTCAAGAAGTTTGTGGAGCTCAAGCAGGGAGGTAGACCAGTTCTTGAGTATGTTTCTGAGTTTGAAGCTTTGTCCAAGTATGCCCGGTCATATATCGAATCTGCATACCAGAAGAATGAGAAGTTTGTGACAGGCTTGGACAGTTATCTTGGGAGACAGTTGGTGGATCATTTGGACGATTCATTTGAGAAGCTTGTGGAGAAAGCTCTTAGACATGAGAGTCTGTTTCCTAAGGAAGGATCTGTTGTTGCTGTGACCAGGGAAGAGTCTAAACCCCAGCAGGGTGGAAACAAGAAGAGGAAGCAGCAGCAGCAGAAGGGTAAGGATGGCCAGAAGAAGCCGAAAGGCGAGGTGACTTGCTACAATTGTCAGCAGAAGGGCCATTTCTCGAAGGATTGTAAGAATCCGAAGGTGCCGATGAAGTGTCACAACTGTGATAAGCCGGGGCATTTCAGGAAGAATTGTCCAGAACCGAGGAGGGACAAGCAAATTGTGCAAGCTTATGCTTTGGGAGCTGTTCCGTCGTCTTCAAAAGCTCCTACCGCTGAAGAGAAGGGAAAGAGTGTGGTGGTTCAAGGTACTCTTTTCCTATGTGGTGTTCCAGTTAGAGTTTTGTTTGATACTGGAGCGTCGCATTCGTTTGTTTGTAATGAACTCGTAGGCCGGTTAGATTTGAAGTCGAATATTGTTGATAGGCCATTGGTTGTGACTAATCCAGTTGGTGGTTCGTCTTGTTTGTGTATGTTATGCCGTGGTCTAGTTGTGTCGAGTCATGGTTGCTCTTTTGTTTGTGATTGCTTTGTTCTGAACTTTGCGGGGTTCGGAATTATTTTGGGTATGGACTGGCTTAGGAAGTATGCGGCAAAGGTTGATTGCGAGAGGTTGGAAGTGACAGTCGAGAATGTGGAGGGGCGAAAGGTTGTAATACGATGTAAGCATGAGGAAGGCGTCTTCATGAGCTTCATGTATTCGTTGGTTGTTCCACGGGATGGACTGTCATCGGTGCCAATCGCTAATGGATTCGAGGATGTCTTTGACGAAGTCAAAGGGTTGCCGCCGCATAGATTGATCGAGTTTCGTATAGATCTAGTTGAAGGAGCCAGACCTGTTGTGATGCCTCTTAGGCGGATGGCGCCTAGGGAACAGCAGGAGTTGAGGGTGCAAGTTGATGATCTTTTGCAGAAAGGATTCATTCGGCGTAGTGTGTCCGAGTGGGGTGCACCAGTTGTGTTTGCAACCAAGGCAGATGGGTCGTTGAGATTGTGTGTGGATTATCGTGAGCTGAATAAGGTGACAAAGAAGAACAAGTATCCATTGCCGAGAATAGATGACTTGTTTGATCAGCTTCACGAAGCTAAGGTGTTTTCTCAGATGGATTTGGCAACGGGATTTCACCAGTTGAGAGTGGCTAAGGATAGTGTGCCGAAGACTGCTTTTAGGACACTATCCGGTTTCTTTGAGTGGCTGGTAATGCCGTTTGGATTGACTAACGCGCCAGCATATTTTGTGGATCTTATGAATAGAGTGTTCAGAGATCAGTTGAACAAGTTCGTACTTGTGTTCGTGGATGATATTCTGATTTATTCCAGAACGGAGGAAGAGCACAAGACGCACTTGCATATTGTTTTGGAAATCTTGCGGAAACATCAGCTGAAGGCTAAGTTTTCGAAGTGTCACTTCTGGAAGAGCGAAGTGAGGTTCTTAGGCCATGTTATTTCTGGAAATGGAATAGCGGTTGATCCCGCTAAGGTGGCAGCAATCCAGGATTGGGTTAGACCTAAGAATGCATCCGATGTGAGAAGTTTTCTTGGATTAGCAGGATATTATCGACGGTTTATCAAAGACTTCTCCAAGGTAGCTGCACCGTTAACAGGATTGACGAAGAAGAACCAAGTGTTCAGTTGGGATGCTAAGTGTGAGCAAGCTTTCGGAATCCTGAAAGAGAGATTGACAAGTGCTCCTGTTTTGACTATTCCGAGTGGGAATGATGAGATGGTGGTTTACACCGATGCATGTGGTACTGGACTTGGAGCGGTGCTAATGCAGAGGGATAAAGTTGTTGCGTATGCCAGTCGACAACTGAAGCCGCATGAAAGGAATTACCCGACTCATGATTTGGAGTTAGCGGCAATTGTTTTTGCTCTGAAGATGTGGAGACATTATCTATTGGGAGTTCGATTTGAGTTGTTTACGGATCATAAGTCGTTGAAGTACCTTTTCTCCCAAAAGGATTTGAATCTTCGGCAGCAACGTTGGCTAGAGTTTTTGGCATCATATGAGTTTGGTATAGCTTATACTCCGGGAAAAGGTAACGCAGTGGCAGATGCGTTAAGTCGAAGACATGCAGGATTGGGAGCCATGTTTTCAGAATGGAAGAGTCTCGAGTATTTATCTGGATTTGACTTCAGGCCTAGATGCGGATTGGAACCTGAGATGTTGGCAAACTTATCGATAAGACCTTCTCTTGTGGAAAGGATTGGCGAGAGCCAAAAGCGAGACGATAAGCTTGTCAAGATTATCCGTGAATTGGAGTCTGGATTGGATCCAGGAAATGATAAAGGATTCGAGGTCGATCGAGAGGGTTGGCTTCGGAAGCAAGGACGACTAGTTGTTCCCGATATAGATGAATTGAGGAGTGAAGTTCTGAAGGAAAGTCACCACTCAAAGTTGACAATTCATCCGGGTGGAAATAAGATGTATCGGGATATGAAGAGAACCTACTACTGGGAAGGTATGAAGAAGGATGTTGGAAATTTTATTTCCAAGTGTATGAACTGCCAGTTGGTAAAAGCCGAACAGAAGAAGCCAAGTGGATTGCTTCAGCCATTAGAAGTTCCTACATGGAAGTGGGAGCAAGTATCGATGGATTTTATTGATGGGCTACCTAGAAGCAGAACGGGAAATGAAGGGATTTGGGTCATTGTAGATCGTTTGACTAAGAGTGCACGATTCATTCCTGTTCGATCGACTAGGACCGCATCAAAGTTGGCTGAGTTGTATGTTAAGTGGATAGTTCGATTCCATGGTATTCCGAAGAGTATAGTGAGCGATCGAGACCCATTGTTCACTAGTGGATTTTGGAAGAGCTTCCAAGAAGTTTTGGGAACCGAGTTGTGTTTGAGTACAGCTTATCACCCTCAAACAGATGGTCAGACCGAGAGAGTCAACCGAGTTTTGGAAGATCTTCTTATAGCATGTGTTTTGGATTTCGGAGGATCATGGGAAGATTACCTTCATTTGCTGGAGTTTGCGTACAACAACAGTTACCAGACAAGCATTGGTATGGCACCGTATGAGGCATTGTATGGAAGACCGTGTAACTCTCCGACATGTTGGTTGGAAACTGGAGAAAAGCTGATGCTTGGGCCAAAGATGATTCGACAGACTTCAGATTGTATAGAGATCATTCAGCAACGAATGAAGGCAGCCCAAGACCGTCAGAAAAGTTATGCCGATAAGCGTCGAAAGGATTTGGAATTCGACGTTGGTGATATGGTTTTTATGAAGACTTCTCCACTGAAGAATGTTATTCGATTCGGGAAGAAAGGAAAATTGACTCTGAGATTTGTTGGACCATTCCCGATCATCGAGCGAATTGGAAAGCTCGCCTATAGATTGGAGTTACCAGAGAAGATGTCGGGTGTGCACAATGTTTTTCACGTATCATATCTACGGAAGTATGTGCACGACTCGAATACAGTGGTTTCTGCTGATAGCTGTGAAGATTTCGAAGTTGGTCCAGTCGATAGAAGACCTCGTAAGCCGCTTCGCGTTGTTGAAACCGACACGAAACAGCTTAGGAGGAAGGTAGTTAAGTTGCTCAAGATACAATGGAGTGATGATGATAACGACTGTACGTGGGAGGTGGAAGAGAGGATGAAGGCAGCTCATCCTGAACTCTTCAAGGTATGACCCTAAGGTGTCGTGTCATCTCACGATATTGTAACTTGTTCTAGTGTTAGAATTCTGTACGCTAAGCTAGAATTGGGTGCATGGTTTGTTGATTGTTATGGATGATAGGCGTACAGAATAGTCTTTGATTGCTTTGTTTGCTTGGAATTTCGGGGGCGAAATTCCTAAGGGGGAGAGAATGTAACGACCCGTATTTTTACGGATCGAAAAGTTTGTCAAAATCTGGAATTTTAGCATTTTTGAGCCATTTCAGATTTTAGGCAAAAATATGGCTAAGTCCTAAGTCGTTCACGACTTAGTATAAGTCGTAAGTCGTATACGACTTAGGGGATTGGAGATACCTAGGTGGATGGCGAGTTAAGGCAGTTAGGTCGGCAACGACTTAGAGCATAGAGAAGTTAGGTCGGTTGGACGAGTTAGCGAGTTGACCGACTTATGGTTGTAGGCGACTTAAGGATAGAGGTGAGTTAAGTTGTTACCGAGTTAAGGGATCAGCGAGTTAGCGAGTTAAGGTGGTAAGTCGTGGACGACCTAGTATGTTTGTCTTTACGGTCATATTTGTTTAAATCCTAGGTCGTAAACGACCTAAGAGATAAGTCGTGACCGACTTATAGAGGCTAGCGACTTAGGAGATAGGCAGCCTTATAGTTAAGTAGTAGCCTATGTGTTAAGTCGCAGATGACTTAGGTGTTTGTTGTTAAGTCATAGAGTAGCTGAAATCTTTAAGTCGTATCCTCTTAAGTGTTAGGTCGTAACACTGTTAAGTCGTAGGATGGGTTATCTCGTTAAGTCGTCTGACCAGTTAAGTCGTAACCTAGCTAAGTCGTGAGGTTGATGAGTTGTAGAGCTGTTAAGTCGCTAAGGCGTATCCCGGTTAAGTCGCGCGTATGTGTTAACTCGCGCAAGTGGTTGAGTCGTTAAGTCGTATAGACGTAGGTGTTAAGTCGCAACCGACTTAGAGGTTAGCTGCTAAGTCTTAAGTCGAAAGATCACTAAGTCGTAGTCTGTTAGGTTGAAGGCTTTGTTAAGTCGAAGGTTATAAGTCGGAGACGACTTATAGAGGCGGACGAGTTACGACTTAAGGAATTTTCTGCTATAAATAGGAAGGGATTTCTCACTTTTTGGGATCCGGATTTTGAAGCGACGAAGTGCTGCCATTTTGAGAGCTCGACTTCTACACTTCTTCATTTCTTTTCTCCACTCTAATCTAGTGCTTCCATCCATCCAAGTTGAAGATCAAATTGAAGATTCAAGAGCATAGATTGAAGATCTTCATCTTTTCAAGAGAGATTTCTTCGTTTGAAGCGGATTCGTGATAGATCAAGCTTGATCCCTCGCTGTCCAGATCTGAAGCGTGTTGATTTGAGGTTGTTTAGGTGATTTGGTGAGTGGTGATTATCTCTCACACGGATCCAAAGGAGTAGATCGGATTGTTGGCTTGATTTGGTGTTAAAATAGTGATTTCTATGCATTTTTGTAAACCTAAGTGTAGATTCATGTAGATCCATTGTTCATGATGATTCGACAACCATTTTTGTATATGATTAACCTATGCAAGTTCATTCATCAAGTTGTAGAGATAATTCTCATGTTTTCATGCTTGTTAGACTTTCAACTCCTTAATTACGAAATTGCCATTATTGTTATAATTGTTCATTTTGCTTATATTTGAATGCTTGGTTACTTGGATTGATGTTTGACATGATTGATTGCTGTGAATTAGATGATTGTTGATTGGTTTTAGACAAGGTGGTCGAAGATGATTCAAAAGCTAAGGGAAAGGCTCTTGAATTGGGAAAGCTGCTCGTGGCATATGTAGCGGAATGATGAAGCTCTTATGCATAGATTTGATGATGTGATGTTGAGATGAGGCTTTGCGAGGATGTGATGAAGCGAGGCAATCATGTGATGAAGACTTGGTCTAATCCAGACGGGATCATTCCAAGCATGTTGATAACTCGGTGATATGATTCGAGTTGAGGATAATGAATGGATATGAGAATAGTCATCGAGGAGGATGACTAGGAGGCTTGGATAGCATCGTTGTTGAAGGTTCTAGCTTGCTCTAAGCAAGAGTACGTTTGGGCAGATTCGATAGTCCCAACGGCCAACTGTTGATGGTCGAGTACTCTGGGCAGATTCGATAGTCCTAGGCACGGGCTGCGACGACGTGCGGGAGTTATGTCTAGAACCGGGGTTTCCATTAGCCCTTGACGGACGGCTGAAAGAATGTGTCGGTCATTCAATTAACGGTGATACCGAAGCAATGATAACAGTGATAGCCAGAGTCATGGATGTTTGGTTGTATCGTCATTCGGACTCAAGAGCGGTATTTTCTGGGTGCTTATCTGATTTAGGCCTTGGTACTTGGAAAACATCGCCCTTGACTCGAATGATTATTACTTTACTTTAAGTTGTATGCTCTACTATGTTGCTTCTGCTTAGTGTGTGTCTGGGGGCTATCACTGTAGAAAGAGGTGGAGTGGGAGGGTTGTATTCCTATTCCTTTTTCCTTTGTATTCTTTTGGTATGTTGTTAGTTAATTTACTGCTCACTAAGACTGTTGTCTGACTCAAGGCTTTATGTTTTAATTCTTATTGCCTTAGGCTGTTCGTCCATTTTTGGGACGGGCAGACTAGGTAGCAGGTGACAGGTGCTGTTCTCTTCTCGCGATGCTGATATAGAAGACGAGTTGGAGGGTTGCATATTATCTTTTTATTATATGTACTGGATGTTCCGCTGCTTTGTATTCTCTGAGTGTTATGTAGTGAGGCTTGATGTATTGGCTATTTGGATGCTTGTATTCAACTATTATGGAGTTTTATATGATGACATTTTGTTCTGTAAAGCTTCACTATACATATGTTCTATTGTATTTTGTCCTTGCGTTGTGAGTAATACGATAGATTCTGTTGTTTTTAATCTACCCTGACAATCGTCCATGGTCGCCTGGCACACTTTACAGCGCACTATCACTAGATTCGGTGCAGGGGTCATGGGCGGTCGTCACAATTTATATACATAGAGAAAGGAAAACGAAGGAATTTTGAAATCAGATTTTTATTTTTACAAATATATATATGTTAAAGAAGAAAATTTTTTATAGTAAAGAAAAATTACTATTTTTGTTATTAAAAAAAAAGAAAAAATATATAAATATAAATATATCTATATAAAAATATACATACATATTTTCACTTACTAGTTTATTTTAAAAATAATGGATTATGATGATTAACTTGTTTAATTAACTTATTCAATTATTTTAGTTACTAAAAATTATTTATCATAGGGAAATTAGTTTAAATTAATTATTAGTTAATTAAATTTATTAAAAGAGATAATTGGTTGTTCGATTATTTAAAATGTTAATAAACCATATAATGTTTATACAAGATCTAAAATCGTGGGTAGACAAGTCGGGTTTGGATCGGATTGCAAATTAAAAATCAAAGGTGAGAATCTCTCACTCATTTGGATTACCGTTTAAATTTAAATGCTTAAATTTAAATTATTGGATGTTGATTGGATTGATAGATCTATAATTATATGTTGGATGATTACATATATATAATAGTATACATATTGGAGTGATTGATATCCCCGCATTATATAGCGGATGAGACCCTATACACCCCGCACAATAGCGGATGACCCTATATACCACAATATTCCCCTCGAAGTGGGATTGGTAATTTTATGTTGTGCTAACATCTATGGATGTAGGGAAAACAGGTTGGAGGGATCCAACTGGATTCCTCGAAAATGTTGAATTTATTTTCATTTCAGTGATATATGAAATGTTGAATAATCTATGATAGAATATGTTGGAAAAATTAATTTATTGGATGCTATGATATTGCTGGATATATTTTGGCATTTTAAA
Source organism: Allium fistulosum (assembly GCA_030737815.1). Lineage (NCBI taxonomy): Eukaryota > Viridiplantae > Streptophyta > Magnoliopsida > Asparagales > Amaryllidaceae > Allium > Allium fistulosum. The sequence continues at coordinate 868,397,313 of CM060904.1, read as the reverse complement.
AATATAAATATTGAATTTTTTAAAGGGAAATAAAAAGGGAAATTTTAAAGTAGGAGATTTATAGTAAAGTTGGATAAATTTAAAAGTAATGAATTTGGAAAAAATGAATAGTTTGATTTTAAATTTTGTACTTGATAATTTCTAAATATGGAAAGATAAAGAATTTGGAAAAAAATTGAATAAAAGGATTTAATAATGGGACTTAAGCGATTTGTTTAAGTATAAAAGTATTTATTTTTAAATCCGAGGTTTAAAATGGATTTGAGAAAAATAAAGAGGAAATTTGAAAGAAAAAATATAAAATATGAAATTAATGTTTCGGATTTAAATAAGATTTTAAATCATAATAAAGGAGTGAATCTGGAATTAATGGATTTTGGAATAAATTTGGGTAAATCAAGAAATAAATTACAAATTGGAATTAATTCAGGAAATCTATTTGAAAATTGATCAAGTGTTTGAAACGGTGATTAAAGGGAAAATGGGACCGTGGAATTTATAAACAAAGTTTTATTTATAAAGTGAAGTAATTATCAGTGGATAATTTGGAATTATAAATTCATGGTGGAAATTTATAAAGAGATGAGTAAGTCGTTTTAAAAATAAAGGGTAGTTTTATTTTTAAAAGTGTGGAAAAGAAAATTTACGGGATTTGGACGTAAATTGAACTGGAGATAAATCGAGAGGGATTTATAAATGGTTAAACTGGTTATATTAAAGTGGAAAATGTGTTTTTCTGAGAAGTTAAGTTATTTCAAAAAGGAAAGATTTTAAGTTTTTAATTAGAAAATTGAAAAGTGTTCAAAGAATGTTTTTTTTGGAAATTTATTATTTAATTGTTTTAAAATGGTTAGAGTAAATATTAATTAAGTTAATTATAATAGTTAATTATTTTTAAAGGTTAAATTAGTATTATGATTTAAAGGATAATTATTTGATATGTATACTTTATATAATAGTTTATTTTAAAAGGTAGTTTTTGGCTAAAGTTTTACTTGGAGAATTATTATAGAATTTCATAAGTATTATTTTGAATAAAGAATTTAAGTAGCTTTATTTTAAATATTTTAAGTGTATATTTTTGGATAAAGTGATTTAATTTATTTAAAATCTAATTTAAATAAAAGACTTGGTGTTTTCCAGTGGGAATGAAATATTTGGTTGAATTGATTGTTTATTTGATAGTTAAATAACCGACTATCCAATCTGGACCCAAATATAACTTTGGAAGTATCTAGGAGAAGTACGTGAATTATATGGTACAGTTACCGTTCGTGGTGCTATACTGTACGTATAAACTCGTTTGTTCTTCTAGGACGTTTATAAGGAAATCCGTCCACTAACGGAGGTGATCTCCAATCTTATTTTCGTTTGTTTATTTCTTAAAAACCGGGGTTGAGTTTACCGGGAATAGCGAACGTTGTTTCGATGTGATCGGGATTGGATTTGCTTCATTACATCATGATAGGGGGTTCTCGCTTCGTGTTTGGTGGCGAGCAGGAGACTCTTACCCCTACATGTCCCTGAGTGGTTGGTTGCAGTTGAGAGGCTGGCTGTAAAAGCAAATTCGAGGTACTAGTGTATGCCACGGCGGAAAGTGGCCACTATCGAGGATGGTTGAAAAGCCTACCGGGCCGTTACACTTGGTATCAAAGCTGAAGGTTAAGCGAGAACCTTGGCTCTGGTGGGAATTACTCATTAGAGATAGGGTCAGTAGCACCCTAGAATGAGTTTGAGCGTATTAATAGATATGAGCGCGTATTTGTTAGTGAATATAAAAAATTGTTTTATATTGTGCTGATTGGTTTATGGATTCTGGTCAATACGAGTAATTAACGTTATTGATACTGATCTCAAAACACTTGAATAGAACAATTCGACATAGTATTGTTTTAAAATGGGGTAAATGAAATAATTTTGCCCAAAATTATTTTCGTATATAAAAGGAATAATTTTCGTAAATTATTATAGTATATGGGTGCTTGGCTGTTAGGAAATGATAATATGAAATTATTATCATTGTGTTGTGGAAAGTGAGTAAGAAATTGATATTATAACCAAAGGTTAAGAAATTAATTAATATAACGGAATGAATTTGTAAATATAGAATTATAAATGTGATTTATAATTTGAAAATAAATTAAAGCCCAGAGGGATATTTAAATATAAATTTAATAGGATTTGGAATTTTGAAATTTGGTGATTTGAATCCCATGGGTTTTGAAAATGTTTTTCGAAGTTGGAAAATAATGGTGATATTATTTGGGAAATATATTTGAACTAGAAATATTTAAAAATGTTTTAAAAGAAGTAAGGGCACTGAACTCACTTCGGTCGCTGGGAAATAATTCTGATAATGATCGCGACATCATCGGTGTTCATTTTTGAGTTTCCAAAGGAGGAATTGCTACCTGAATATTTGGAAGTGGAATTTGTTTGCAAAATTGGTTTTGGAATGAAAAAGGGATAATTTGATATACAAATGAATTATGTATATGTAGTTGATTCAAAAAGGATTTTGAAATACTTAAGAAATTGTTTAAACTTTGGAAGTTATTTAAAAATGTTTAGGGAATATAAATGAGTTTGGGAACTTATAAAATTTGAAATTTGTTAGAATAAAATTTAACTTAAGAAGAGTTAAATTAAAGTAAGTGTGAAAACGAAATAAGTTAGAAAAGTAAACCAATTAAATGAAGTGAATTAAAGAAAATTGGTTGATAGAATATTAGTAAGTTGATAACTTAAGAAATTTTGAAATCTGATTTTGCGGAGTGAGATTTAACTTGGATTAAGTTAAATAAAAGTGAATTTTGAGGGAATAAGCCTAAGTGGGCTAAATGAATGGTTATTGAAATAAAAATTTATTAAGATGGAAATAAAATTATGGAGGAACAAATTAATTTAATTTGTAAGTAAATGGTATTGAAATTGAATATTGGAATGATATTTAATTTAAATTGTGTTAAATAAAGTAAACTGAAAAAAAATAAAAGTTTGGAAACAAAGTTTGATGGAGATTTGAAGTAAATTAGTGAATGGGACTAATTAAAGAAATTGGTTGATTAAATATGGTTTTAGGTAGGGTTGGCAAAATTAAATATGTAAGATTTAGAAGATAAATTGAGTTAAATAGAATTGAAATTAAACCTGAATGAAACTGGATATAAAAGCTTAAATGGGGAAAGTGAAAATAAATGTAAGGAGTTGTATAATAAATTTAAGAAATGAATGGTGAAAATCATAAGAAAAATTAGTATAAAGTAAATGTACTAGGAAACCAGGGAATGCGAAGTTTAAATGAGTGTGATAATTGTGAATAATTAAATGGGAAGGAAGTAAATGCGAATAAAAAGAAATTGATATAGTTAATAATCAATTGGAAATTTATACGTAGGATGTACGTATATTATTTTATTCGCATAGCAATTTGATCTAGATTCGAGCACAGAATTTCGAGATAGTTATATTGATCCGAGTTAGGATTTTTTACTCGATTTTCGACGGCGAACCCTGGATATGGATTTTTGATTGATTCTGGAAATTCTCTGTCATAGTATACGGCTATGCAAGGAGAATGACGGTTTCTGATCGAGGAACCAGATCGGAGTCCGCACTAGGGAGTCAAGTGAACGATACTAGTTCAGAAGTGAAATTGTGCGATCGAGTGAGCGATCAGAGTTGATATTGCGTACGGATGGTATACGTACATCGTATGTGCATAATTAAAGCAAACATTGAAAATTTTGAGAAGGAATAAATATAATGTTTTTGGAATCAAATGATTGGATATCATTGGTAAATAAGGTGCAGGTAATTAAAACAAACAGGAAATTTGATGTTTTCGATTTCAGAATATAAATTTGATTGCCCGACAAAAAGCTATGTGTTTAAATTCTGTATGAAAATTGATGGTTTTCTGATCTAGTCACTTGGCTTTTGTTTTCTTTTGAAAATTTGGGGCCGTAGAGGCAATTTTGTAGTCTTTCCGTTCTAGCCGCGCAAAGGAGACGCTGGTGAAATTTTTTGAAAATTTAGAGAGTTAGAAAAATTTTAAGAAAATTTTGATAGTTTGAAATTTGGTTTTAAAATTATAATTGGAATTATGGAGGGAGTTATACTATTTGAAATCTATGGATCAGTTTAGGAAAGTTAGTAAGAGTGATAGTGTGGCTCCAATAAAAAAAATTGTTTTCGGAAGTTGTTGAAACTGTGTGGTTTTGGGAGAATAGTTAACGGATTGTGGACCATTCTTCTTAACTAGCAATTTCGAGGATGAAATTCTTATAAGGGGGGAGGAATGTAACGACCCGGAATTTTGGGTATTTGAATTGGAATATTTAATTGATTTTAAATATTTAAAAGTTAATTTTTATCTTGAATTTTCAAATATCTCTATTTATTGGACAACTTAATTATTGAATTAAATAATTGGAAATTGGTTAAAATAGTGAATCTTGGTTTTTAAGCTTGTTAAAAATAATTTAAAGGTTTATAAAATTTATATTGATAATATTGAAGATAATAAAAGTTTTAAAATTGAATTTAATAGTGATTTGTTCAGTTTTTAAAATATATCATTTAAATTGATATTAAAAAATAGCCTTCCAAGGCACAGTTTCGGAATTCGACGAAGCCAGTCCCATTGGACCCGTAATAGTGTACTAATATCGGATTTCAAATTTCGTAGTGTTTGGAGTTGTCGTGCGATCGTACGGTATGTAAATGCACTGAAATTTATATCAAAAATTCAATAAAATAATTAGGTCCAAAAATCTATCTTCTCCATATGATCGAATTAGGACTCGAAACCTTTTCCATTGCGTTCGGAATAGGGGTATGACATTATGAACGCCTAGTGGCACGCCTTGATAGGAGGTCAAAATTTTAAGCTACGGATTCGAGATGATTTAAATATATATATATATATATATATATATATATATATATATATATATATATATATATATATATATAATTCTGATTGACATATATATTCGCATCAGATCTTTTTGCTTTCTCTTCCATCACTATAGCAAATTAATTTTAACATGTTAACATCCCATCGTGTTCCCTCTTCTTTTTCTTTTTAAACCACTCACGCTTTCCCTCTTCAATTACGTTTCCTCCTTTCTTTTTATCAACCAGCCGAAATCATTTTCGTTCAAACGAAAGAAGAAGAAATAAATATATTGTTGTGTTCACTTCTTCCCAACTCTAAACCGAATCTCACTCATTTGGATGATTGGCATTAATTTTAAACAGTTCAAATAAATTATTGGTTGATTGGATGATTTGATAATTATTATCAGTTTGGATGTTATAATATATATAGTAGTATATATTAGTAGTTGGATTGATTTTCTCGCCTATTGGAGCGGATGAGGTCATATGCACCCCGCATAATAGCGGATGACCCTATATTACCACGATATCCCACCTCGATGTGGGATTGGTATTTTTATGTTGTATTAACATCTGTGAATGCAGGGAAACAGGGTGGCGGGATCCAACCGGATTCCTCAAAAACGTTGAATTAAATTTCATATATATTGATATATGCTCTATTTGAATAGTCTGTGTTAGATTATAGTGTGATTTGAATTTATTGGATGCTACGGTAGCACTGGACTAGATTTTGGTATTTTGAAATACCATAAATATATATATTGAATTTGAAAAGAAATTATAAAGGGATTTTAGAAGTGAAATATTTATATAGAATTTTGGATTGGTTAAAGAGAAATTTAGTTAGAAAAATAAAGGGGTTGATTTTTAAATTGTACTTAACTTTTTCGTGATATTGAAAATAGAGATTTTGGATATATATATATATATATATATATATATATATATATATATATATGAAAGGATTTTAAATAAAAATTTCTAAGTGATACTGGTTTAAAAATAAAAGGGTTTTGAAATCAACAATTTAAATTGACTTGGAAAATAGAAGTGAATTTGGAAATAAATGTAAAATTGGTTATACTGGATCTTGAATGAGATTTTCTAAATTACGAAATAAAAGAAGAATCGAGATTTGGTTGATTTTGAAATATAGTTTGGTTATTTAAGGAGTTAATTTATAAATGGAATTCAATTTAAGAAATTGATTTATAATTGGAAATTAATTAGAAATCAATTTATAATGGATTTAAGTGAAGTGAAATCGTTGTAAACGGAAGATGAGACTATGGGATTTATAAACAAGGTTTTATAAAGTAGAGTGAATAATTATCACTTGATAAATTGAAGTTATAAATTCACGGTGAGAATTTATAGTGGAGTGGGCAAAATGGTTTAAAAGAAAACGATAGATTTTTCTTTTGAAAATGTAAATAGGGGACTTGCGAAATTGGGACGTTAATCAAATTGGTGATAAATCGAGAGGGATTTATAAATATTAGATTGGCTATATTGGAATTGAAAAATATATTTTGTCCAGAGTTAAGTTTGTTTTAAAAGAGAATTTTAAATTATTAAACTTGGTAATTTTAAAGCGTTTAAAAATATTCCAGAAAGTTAGTTGTTTAAATATTTTTAAATTGTCAAAATGAATTATAAGTTTTATAAATAAGTCTTGTAAATCGATTAGAATTTTATTAATAAATCAAAATTAATTATTGTTTCAAAGTTATGTAATTATTGTTTCAAAGTATATTTCAAAGTTATGTGATTATGTGAATAATTTCAAATTTAATATAATTGAAGCTGGATATTTTATTTTTATTAAATTTGTAATTTGAGATTTTAATTAAAAGTTATTTAGAATGATTAAGTGGATAATTTCAAATTTAAATAAAATTAAAGTTGAATTTTGGAATGTACCAAATTGAGTTATTGTAGATTGATTGAATATTTGAACTTTGAAACCTATTAAATTGGAAGTGGTTTAGATTTGTAGCTCAACCTGGATTTGAAATCGATCTAAATTAAAATGGTTTAATAAGAATTTGAATTGAAACCTTTAACCCTTTTAATTGAAATTGTTGAACTGAGAATTGATTTAAATTGAATTTTTGGAACTAAAGTTGATTTGAATTGATTTGTGAAATTGGAGGAAACAATTCTAATTTGAACTATTTTGATATAAACTATTTTAGTATATAAACTCTTTTTAATATATAAAGTATTTTAATTTATAACTTATTTTTTAATATATAAACTATTTTAATTTATAACTTATTTTTAAATATATAAACTATTTTTAATTTATAACTATTTCAGTATATAAACTATTTTCAATATTTAAACTGTTTAAGTTGGAATTTTTATGATTTAGATTTAATGGATTTAAACGCGAATATTTTGATATGATGGTTTAACCTATTTTGTGGTTAAGACTTTGGAAATAAATATGATTTTAAAGTGAATACTGATTTCGAAAGTGAATATGATTTCGAAAATGATATTGATTTCGAAATGAATATGATATTTTGATATGAAGTATAAACTGTTTGAAATGATTATAAAAGTGATTTTATAAATGACCATGGTGTGAAATAAGCGTTTGGTTGTTAAAGAGACCGGGATCAGATATTGTCATACTCTTTGCTAATACCGAAAACCACTTTAACAACTGTGTACGTGGTGGAGATTCCAGAATGAAGTAGGATGATTTGGCGACGATTCTATATGAAGTATTAGTGCAGCCCCGACTCCCGCGAGTTAGCTTGATGTGGCTAAAACAGAAGCCACGCTGGGCTAAGTGAGGTCGCTCCTCCTATCGGGCACATTTCTTCGATACCATTCTATTACTTTGTGATTTGATTGGGTGCACCTTTGATTTGGGAGTGTGTCTCGAGGTGGGCGGTAGTAGCTGCTATGCGTTACCACTAGTCCGGATCCGCAAAACGGTTGTATCCTACCCTGGGCATTGTCTCGCATGCCTTGTCACATGCCTTATCGCGCCCATTACGAGTTTGGTTTATGTCGTACCTATGGAGTGCTCCCTGATAGCCCACCTATTGGTGGAGTTTACAGTACCGTATAGACTACGACATTATATAAAATGTGTTAATGGGGATATGGGTAACGCCTTAATGCTATTTTAATAGTTTGCTTTACTATAGACATTATCTATGTAGTGTATTGTACTATGTATGTAGATAGTTTAACGGATCCTTAAAGGATGGAATCCCAACATCCTTTAAGTTATTTGTATTTCACTTGACATTTCACTTGAGTTGATTTACTAGTATAAGAATGTTAATCCCGACTCGAGTGTTTTGTGTTTTGCTTTATGCTCGGGTCAGGCTGAGTGTTAAAGCCTTCGAGACTCACCTTTGGAGCTTGGAGCTTCGCTTGGAGATCTATCTTCTATCCCTTCTGTTTCAGTTACTTCAGCTATTTCCAGTTTTCTATGTTCGGATTTGTCATTTGTATTTGTATTTGAGAATTCTATGTATCTGAATTTCAGTTGTATCTTGTTTAGACTCTGATGTTTACATAGTAGCTTCATGAACTACTATTTATTTATTCCGCTGCTTATTGTTACATTACTCTATGTCTGTGATTCTATGATTGATTTTATTTACTGTATATGCTAAGTTTTGCCAAATGTAAATTAACAATCTGTTGTTTTGAGCAATTCAAGTCTGACATGAGTGGATGATTGTTGATTTGAATGGTTCGAAATGCTAGGTCGTTACAAATATTATGAAAAATGATTAAGTGAATATTTTAAAATTTAAATAAAATTAAAGTTGAATTTTGGAATATAAATGAAATTTATCAAAGTGAATTATTGTAAATTGTTTGAATATTTGGACTCGAAATCTATTAAAGTGGAAGTGGTTTAAATTTGTAGTTAAAACCTGGATTTGAAATCGATATAAATTAAAATGGTTTTAATAAGAATTTGAATTGAACTCTTAATTTAAATTGTTAGACTAAGGTTGATTTAAATTGAATTTTGGACTAAAGTTGATTTGAATTGATTTGTGAAATTGGAAGAAAAAAAGTTCTAATTTGAAACCATTTTAGATATAAAACTCTTGTAAATATATAAATTATTTTAATATATATTATTTTAAGTTTATAAACAATTTTAAATATATATATATTAATATATAACTATTTTTAATATATAAACTATTTTTAATATGTAAACTATTTTAAATATAACTTATTTTTTTAATATATAAACTATTTTAAATATAACTTATTTTTAATATATAAACTATTTTAAATATAACATTTTTAAATATATAAACTATTTTTAATTTATAACTATTTCAGTACATATAAATTATTTTCAATATTTAAACTGTTTAAGTTGGAACCGTTATAATTTAGATTTAATGGATTTTAATGTGAATACTTGGATATGATGGTTTAACCTATTTTGTGGTTATGATTATGGAAATGAATTTGATTTAAAGTGAATAATGATTTCGAAATTGAATATGATTTGAAAGTGATATGATTTTGAAAGTGAATATGATTTCGAAAGCGATATGATTTTGAAATGAATATGATATTTTGATATGAAGTATGAACTGTTTAAAATGAAAATGACCACGGTGTGAAATAAGCGTTTGGTTGGTAAAGAGACCGGATCAGATATTGTCATACTCTGTATCAATACCGAAAACTAATTTAACAATTGTGCACATGGTGGAGAATCCAGTACGAAGTAGGATGGTTTGGCGAACGATTCTATATGAGGTATTAATGCAGCCCTGACTCCCGCGAGTCAGCTTGATGTGACTAAAACAGGAGCCAAGCCGGGCCAATTGAGGTTGCACCTCCGATCGAGCATGCTTCTTCGATACCATTCTATTACTTTGTGATTTGATTGGGTGCACCTTTGATTTTGGGAGTGTGTCTCGAGATGGGCGGTAGTAGTTGCTATGTGTTACCACCGGTCTGGATCCGCAAAACGGTAGTATCCTACCCTGGGCATTGCTTCGTGTGCCTTGTCACATGCCTTATCGCGCCTTCTACGAGTTTGGTTTGTACCGTACCTATGGAGTGCTCCCTGAGTATACCACCAGTTTCGTGGAGCTTACAGTATCTGTATAGACTACGGGAATATATAAAATGTGTTAAGGGGGATATAGGTAACGCCTTAACGCTATTTTAATAGTTTACTTTACTATAGACATTATATATGTAGCATATTTTACTATGTATGTAGATAGTTTAACGGATCCTTAGAGGATGGGAATCCCAAACAACCTTTAAGTTATTTTGCATTTCACTTGACATTTCACTTGAGTTGATTTACTGGTATAAGAATGTTAATCCTGACTCGAGTGTTTTGTGTTTTGCATTATGCTCGGGTCAAACTGAGTGTCACAGCATTTGACTCACCTCTGGAGCTCTAAGATTTGCTTGGAGTCATCTATTCAGCTTTTAAGTTATTTTAGTATTTCCAGTTGTTTATGATTCAGACTTTCCAGTTGATTTTGTATTTGAGACTACTTTGTATTTGAGATTTTCTGTTGTATTTGCTTTCAAACTCTGATGTTTATATTGTAGCTTCATGAACTACTATTTATCTATTCTGCTGCTTATTTTATATTACTCTGTGTCTGTGATTGATTTATTTACCGTATATGCTAAGTTTTGCCAATTATAAATTAACAATCTGTTGTTTTAAGTGATTCAAGTCTGACATGAGTGGATGATTGTCGATTTGAATGGTTCGAAATAGCCGGTCGTTACATCATCCATGAGAAAATCATAGTATCTCTCCAGTGCATGAGATTCCTTATTAGACCTTCTATTCAGTTACATATTTTCAAATACGAGTAAAATTGGTTCTCCCACTGGCAGCCTCAGTGTTAATTTCTTGGATCTCATCCAAGTCTACAACCTTGCTATTAATTTCTATTGATAGAAATTCCTTTTCCAAAAAGACAACATGTCAAGAAATAATGACCTTTTTATTCCTCGGTATTGTATATATCCTATCAAGTTTTTGGGATATCCTATAAATTTACACAGCACTGATCTTACTTAAGTTTATTCGGATCAACGTTATTAATGTAAGCTAGACAATCCTATACCTTTAAATACTTGGGTTGGGTTTCTTCCCATACTACATCTCATATGGTATTTTAGGCACAGATTTAGTGGGCAACATGTTCAACATATGCATTGTGGTTTCCTGCACGTATTCTTAATATGACATAGGTAACTCAACCTTACTTATCATGAAACGAACCATATCTAATAGGGTTTGATTCCTTCGCTCTGACACGCCATTGTGTTGTAGAGTATAAGGTGGAGTAATCTGAGAGATAATCCCATTATCTTTTAAGCATCGTTCAAATTCCTATCCAATTTACTCACCTCGTCAATCGGATCGATGAATCTTAATCTTATTGTTCATTTGGTTTTCTACCCCATTCTTATATTCGATAAATTTCTCATGGACAACAATTTGTTCTTCATAAGATACATGTATCCTAGTCTCGAGAAATCGTTAGTGAAGGTTAAAAAGTGAGAACTATTTGGCATTGGGCCACAAACTGCGCATAAGACCCAAGAGTTCATTAGCTCTTTCGTTGCACCCACTAATGGGGTGCTTGGTCATCTTTCCTTTGAGACACGACTGACACTGTTAATGACTCACACGTGTTAAATGATTCAAAACCAAGTGATTGGAGAAAACCTTTGGTTTTTAAATTGTGTAGTCGTGTCTCACTTATATGACCTAGCTAAATGCCAAAGATATTTATATTGTTATTTGAAGAATTACTTACAAAACATAAATAATTTGTATTCATCACATAAATGCCATGTTTTAAAATACCATCACAGACTTTGTTACCATCTGAAATAATGTTCATAATATTATCGACGTAGTGAAAAACATAGCCAGTCTCAGACAATCTAGACATAGAAAATTCTGTAAATACAGCCTTTAACAAACTAGCAATTATTTATTATGAACACAAATCCACTCAGCAAGCTAGCAATAATGCCCCTCATTTATTTATAGTTGTAGGTAGACTGAAATCTCTCATCCATGTTCTTGCCTACATTTTCCACGTCATGAAGGAGTTGCTCTCAAGAGATCGTGACCAGGTCATTCATATTCAGGGATCACCATCTATCTATGACCATGGATCAGTACTGACCCAAGAGTTTGCTATATGGATCTTCGATAAATTACTGTTGATGTTTGGTTGGTCAGTGTCTTCATCTTTAATTTCTTGATCGCATTGTTACGGGCTTGAACTTGAGTGAATTCCTTGGTTCGGAGATTGGGCAGAAGCCCTTGACTTATCCATCAATCATTTGGGTCGTTATAGGCTAATGAACCTTATACATGGCATATGATAAATTATAATTGCTCTATCTTGATGTAGCATGAAGCATATGGCAATTTCGAGGAAGCTTTAGCGATGAGTACCGAACCATGATCATGGCCGACACCGAGCCATGACTTTACTCAAGTTTTGGGTCTCTGAGTTTCATGTTTGTTGTGGATGGAGTATAGTCTATAGTTGAAGGTTCTTGGCTAATCTATGGACATTTTCTCTTGGTTTCACTTGATATCTGAGCTTGGTAGTTATTGTCCTGGATTTTTGCTTAGGTAAACACACGTCTGACCAATTGACTCATTCGAATATGGCTTGGTCAAAAGGCTGGATAACATTAATAATTTAAAAAGGTTTGATTTTCTCAAAATGTTTTGAGAAATTAAACTGAATAAATTATTAATTTTTTAAATATTTAGTTAAAATTTTTAATTGAATTATTAGTTAATTATTTAATATGTTTAGGTAACTGATATATGTATAATTATAAAGGTTATAGTTACATATTCTTCTTAAATAATTTATTATGAATAAAGTCAAATTTCTAAAATTTTAAAATAAAGTTTAGTTAGATTATTTTATTAATTAAGAATTAAAATTTATTAAACATTATTTAATTAATAAGAAACATAAAAATATTATATGTGTTAATTAAATTATAATAGTTATAAATAAACTGAATTACATAACTATATGTATAAATTAAATTCGAGTGGAACTAAAATAAAAATAAATGGATTTTTAGAATAAATACATTTGTTTGGTACATATAACATGATTTTAAATGTGTCCAACACTTGAATCACGATGGTATTTCATGAGAAATATATTATTTAGTAAATTAATATCACTCGCAGTATAAAAAAGATTATAAATCTTTGATTTAGTTGCCCCATATCATTTATATTTTGATAGATTACTTGCTTCTTATGTGTAGTATTATTAATATATTGCCTAAACGAGGTAAGATACATGCATGTGTTTTCTGAGCAAACTCAATGTATGTGCATTATACTTAGGCCGTCGAGAAATGATAGGTAACAGTGGATATTCTCTATTGATTTATTGAGCGAACTTAAGGTCAAGATTGAGATTAGAGCGAAGAGGGTGGTTAGGAGTTGTATATTATACAACCGATAAAGAGTTATCCATTACTTGTGGACCTATGGCTTGTTAAGCAAACTCAAGGTCAAAATCCCAAGGAAAGCGATTCCTAACACTGACTAGAGAAATCAAATTATTTCTATATCTCTCTTAGGGTTCCGAAGAAAATAAAAATCTAGCGGGGCTTTATAAGAAAAATAAAATGATTGCACTTAACCTTTCTAAAATTGTAAGAACACATGTAATAAAATTTAAAGTTATCTACTTCAATAAATTTATGCAACTAGTTTAATGGATCAAATTGTATATCAATTGAAATATACTAATGAACTGAATTAATATTGACAAAGTAATATAAAAAATTCTTAACAATGAATCCTTTGGCATGTTGTCCCTTCAAGACTCATGCAACAGTCGAAGTAACAACTACTAAATATATTCCTACCTTGGTCACTTAAGTGTTTATTTCTCGATATTGTATATGATCTACTGAATTTTGAAATCTAAAGTAATACAAGAATACAGATTTTAGATCCATATTAGATCACATACAAAGTTTGTATGGTAAATAGTCGCTTTCATAATAATATGAAATCTCAATGAAATTATTTCATTCAAAAAGAGCAGTTAAAATAATGTCAAATCACGTGTTCAATACAATTGATACAATGAGAACTTGTAGTATTGAAAATAACTCTGGACCAAGGACTAAAAGACGGACCTAGGAATTTGACCATTGAAATGTCAGTTGTGACGACCCGCCTTCTCGAACCTCAAAATCGACACCAATACATTCACAGTATTCATGCGCTGAGTATCCAAGTGCCAAAAAGTTAGATTTTTAGGGTGAAAGAAAAGAAAAGAAAAAAAAATCTCACACCATGAAAAGTAATATATAATATCCAAATGATCTTCACAAAAGAAAACTATATATAACAACAATCAAAGCAAATTAACCTATCATCAGCCTGGACAGTTATAACCACCTTGTCCTTACAAATGCCGACGACGGATACAAAACAAGTAATGCAATGGAAAATAAAATATGTGAATAGGTCTTGGAGGCATCCATCTCGTTTACTGAAGCTCCAAAGCGTCCATAGCTAAATCTGAAAATATACTCGGGTCTGACCTGAGCATTATAAGAAAATAACACCCAATAGTAAACCAGCATGGGAAACTCAAATCAAAAGGATTTTTATATTTATAAAACCCTTCAAAAATTAAGGTATCTCGTAAGGCCACGCTACAAATAAATATGATCAGGTTTTTACCTTACGATAACCAAACCATTTCTATTAGAAAATCCAATGATGTTATAATAATGTCTAGGGTTTATAATAAATATATAATGTAGCTGAAATACTTGCATCTCACATTCCAGGATATTTATTATACCAGTAATTTCGTATGGGATGTATTGGAGAATGGATTCCATCAATGACTAGGCTATTGGGGTACCGCTGTCATAGTACACCCCTAGATAAGATGTACCGAGGGCCACACATGGAGCCCTACATGGTAAGGCCAACCTAGCCCTTACTAGATAGTACCGAATATGTCATCACCTTTATTGTCCCACACAAACCTTTTACATGGCCATAGCATACAAAATACGTAAATACTGATCTAGATACAAGTGATGACCATATCCTAATGGTAACGAACCACAAAGCTTTGCAGCATATCCCATGTTTTAGTCATTACCCGGTGTGAGGCTTGAGGCCATGTTTTATCATTTTTGCAAATCCCACTTGGAATGCTAACACTGCCCACCATGCAACAATGCAATGCCAGCATTCATCCATACAAGTTGTTCAGGATTGAACAAACCAAAGGCACTAGTTCTACTACATCCCTTTTTGGAATCACCATCAGAATTAGTAGCAAGTAGCCCTTACACTTTGAAGAACTCCCTCTTTGATTCCATCATCTTCAAGATGTCCCCAATTCGAACGCTTATGTCATTCCGAAGTGGTTTTTGGATAACTCATGCTTATCCGATCTCGATCTCTTCGAACCAACAATCAATAATTTCAAAACTAGGCCAAATTTGATAGTCGGTTATTTAACTATCAAATATGCAAACAATCCAATCAGAGATATAATTTCATATGGAAATCAAGCATGATTAAGCACATAAGCAACCACTAAGCCTGTTTAATTAATCCATTTCATTAATTAAAAATCATTTTGTAAATATTTGTATTAAAATAACTTTACAAAAGATATACGTATGCACACTACTCATTCACTATTCATTTATAATCTTTCAAGGCTTGGAAAACTATCCATATACTTATCTCATCGGTATAAGTATATTCATAAAATACAATACTTTCAATACTTAGAAAATGTAACCATATATGTATCTCAATGGTATAAGGATGTTCACAAAACATTTATGAATGATTTCATGTTTCAAAATGCATACTTAAATGGACCAAAAATAAATGTCACTTAAAAACAATGTTTATTATAAACCCAAACCACTTTCCTTTTGGTGTAAGTAAATGAATCATATGGAAATTAGACCAAATATACTTACAACCACTTTTCGATTTCAAACCCTCGATTAACAATGAAATCAGACAAGTTAGAAAACTATCTTTGACTTGGCATACATTCTTAATCCTCACAGATAAAGACAAGTTTCTCTATCTCGGAATTTTGTGTTAAGTATGAAAAGAATGATTTCCATATTGCCATAATTTTCAAAATGATTATTTATAGAATCAAATCTCATACACTTGCCAAGTTTCTGACATTTCGACTTACTCTATCCCTCGTCCAGAAATGAAGCCAGGTAAGTCAGGGCACTGATTGCTCCTAGGCTTGCCTTAGTTAAAACACTCTGATTCTAGATCTCATGGATAGAGGATCAATCTACTCAACGGTGTTTTGTGCCAAGTATAGGACTACTAAATTTTCATAAGTAACCAAATTTGTATACAGAAATAATACTTCATATACTTAAAATCAATGTTCGATTTGAAGCCTAAACTATCCTTTGATTAACAATGGAGCCGTTCAAGTTGGGGTATTATTACTTCTTAGAACCTGACTCGACAACATTCGTATCTTTCTAGATAGGTAGAAGTTTCCATTTTTATAAAGTACCACTTCCTTTATTATATCAAATAATCTTTTAAATCACTTATATAAATTTCAAACCTCTTTTAAAACACTGTAAAACAAAGTTTTAAAACTTTCATTCAAATCATAACTTAAAGCCATCACCTTTAAAAGAGAATTTGACTTTGAAAAGTAATAGATTTTTTTATATAAACCACTTATTTAAATATCCCAAAATAAATCCTTTAAATCTCAAAATCTTATTTAAACATTCTAGTTTTCAAAGTACATTTTTTAAATATTTAAATTATAATTTAAAACCCTTATACAAAACATCTCTAAAAGATCATCATCCAAAACCAAATTTGATTTAAAAGATAAGGTTTTCCTTATATAAAATTTAAATCTCTTACTTAAATAACTCAAATAAATTCTTTAAAAATATATTTAAAACTTAAAAATCCTTCTTAAATACTTATGCAACTTTTATGAAACAATTTTAAAATGAATTTACAAAATATGTAAAAAGATAACCTTTTATACTTTATTAAAATCATAGATTTCCAAAGTCATCCATAATGACTATTGCAATATGGACCGTAACTTTTAAAACTTTGTTTTGTAAATCAAATAGTCTTTTAAACTCCATTTCTTAAAATTAAGAAACCAAGTGTTTTCCAAAAAGGAAATCAAAACCATAAGAAATAACTTTTCAAATAACGGAAAGAGGCTTAGCGACTACTCTAGCACATCATTAAGTGTTATAAATTACTTCTGCATCAAAAAGAAGTCAACTTCCAAGTCATATCAAAATTCACATGCAATCGCTGGGCTACCAAGCTTTTGACATTCAAACATTTCAAATACACATGTATAAATGAAATGCAAATCAAAGGTGGCGAGGAATCCCACTAGTTCCCTTTAAAAAAAATCAAATTTTCGAAGTGCCTTCATCATGACCTATTCGCTATGATGCACCTCAACATCCTTTGCATTAGACCCCTACAAAGAATGGTTATTTATTCCATCTGCCTCCAAGCGGGAATTAATCCAACAGACAGTTATAAATATTACATCCAATATAATTATATACAACATATTCAAGTTAATTAATTATATACAACATATAGTTCCAATTAAATGCCATTCAAAGTGAATTTAACTCACTTTTACTTCGATGAAGATGTTAATACTTCCTACCACAGCCAAGAAAGCACACAAACCTTCCTACCACTTAACTAAAACAACCCCAAAACCACCCTTTAACCCCCTAAGCTCATGTCCATGACCCAAATCCCCCCACCTTTGCCAATGACCATGATAGAAAATGGGCTTGGGTGCCTTAAGTCTTCTACTTTTGGCTTTCGAGATGTTTTTTGTGACATACTAAGGGACTTATTTAAGTCAGAGAGGAGTTGGAGTTGTTTTGAAGTACAAAAGTAAAGAAAGAAGAGAGAAGAGAGAAAAGAAGAGGCCATTTTTTCTTTCAAAACTTCTGAAATAAAGTAATGAATCAAAAGAACATTAAGGAGGACTTTAAGTTTTCAAAAGACTTCGAATGCCCCTCCTTAAATTTTTTCACCACCCTCCCTTGATTCCCTCCACATTTCAACCCATACTTTGGTCCTTAAATCATGCCTAAAAATATGGGTCAATATTTTCCCTTTATCACACTTACTTTATTTAATCTTTTGTTATGAAAAGAGATGATTTACATTGTTGTTAATGCGTATATATATGTTACTATT
The DNA here is from genome assembly GCA_030737815.1 of Allium fistulosum. Taxonomy (NCBI): domain Eukaryota; kingdom Viridiplantae; phylum Streptophyta; class Magnoliopsida; order Asparagales; family Amaryllidaceae; genus Allium; species Allium fistulosum. Next base: position 868,379,108 of record CM060904.1, on the reverse strand, counting down.
CAAGTTTCAAATGTTTACACAACTTTTATTGAATAATAAGTTGATTTTTAATAAAGCTTTTTCGGTCACATTTTTCAATATTACTTCAAACTATTAATTTTTGTAAACAAAATTCAAAATGAATTTTCTATCATTTGTAATTAGTTATAAGAGGGTTATTTATTGTTAAAAACCTAATTGAATATTTAAAATTAGTTAAATATTCACAAATCAAAGCGCTGAAATTCCAGGTTATTACATCCTTTCCCCTTAAAAGAATACGATCTCGAAATTTCATCTTAATCAAATAAAGAAGGAAACAAGCCAACACAAAATCTTAACCTTATTTACTTAAGTCCGTACGATGTGCATGAATCATCCGTATGCAAAATCAAGCCAGATTACTTGCTCGGATACAAAAATTTCTCATCCAAACTAGTATAGATCACTTAACTTCTCTATTGCAGAACTCTGATCCGGTTCCTTGATATGATACTTATGTTTTCCTTACATAGTCCTAAACTATTTAGAAACTCTCACATCATCCCAAAAATCTTCTCAAGTACTTGCCATCGAGAAATCGAGTGAAAGTCCTAGTTCGGACTGGTGTATATCACCTAGAAATCCTATGCTCGAACTCTGGATCAAGAACTTTCATGCGACTAGAACGATCCAAGTACAACCCATGATTTTTATCCCTTTGGGATAGCTTAATAATTATACTACTCCAATTCTTTTTACTTTCCAAAGTTATTTATGAAAACATTTCATAAAATATAACTTACGTTTAAACTTGTATAATACGCTACTATAATCTGAGAGTATATACAACTGTCTGATTTGATCTTTTACCTTTAAATTTAGATGTAAGCCCAAAATAAATGTGAGTTTTAAAGCCGAGTCGACCTCTTCGATCTCTTCACTATCTGGTCTGGTAAGTAGCTAAAAAGAGTAGGATGCTGGTATTCAACTCAGTCTAAGAGTCTACTTTTAGACACCCTTAAGGTAAAGACGTTTATTAGTCGGTCCATTAACATCAAATAGTTTTAACAAAATATCTATTACTACTTGCTTTTAGGTTCGTTCGGATTAGAACTCATTTCAAACGTACAATGATGAAGGGAATAATTTATTGAGTGCATTACAACATTCACCAAAGCAAACATCTGATTGTCACTTAGAAGATTATTCAGATTATCACAAAACTAATCGAGACTCATTCCACGAACTATCCAAAGAAAATGTATCTTACTTAAAATTCTCTTTGAAATATTTATACTTATAAATACTTTAAAGTGGTACTATTATTGATTTTTCCAAAAATCATTCAAAATCCTTTTCAAAGACACCAGGATTTAAATTCTAAAAAATCCTCTATTTTATAAGGTACAGCTTATAAACCAAATTTATGGATAGTTACTTTTATATAACTTCTTTTGTTATAGTAACCCTTTAAAACAACATTACTACCAAGCACCGTATAGTCAAACTATGAAATTTAATTGACAAGGTGTTTGTAATTAATTTAACCAAAATAATAAATGCTCATAAACTAGTTGAGCATAAATAGTCAATTAACAAACAATAGTCAATGCTCCTAACTAGATGAGCATGACCAATCAAACAATAAACGATAATAATTGAAAAAACACATCATAAATAACTATATCAATTTTTTTCAAAAATTATCCTTTTATATATAAAAATATAATCCTAGGTAAAATTATTTCATTTGTCAATTTCAAAACAGTACTCTGTCGGTTTGCCTTGTCCAAGTGCTTAGAAACCCTATCGATACAATTGTACCTTCTACATCGACCAGAATTCATAAACCACTCAACAGACCAATTAACACAATGTAAAACATTTTTATAGCACTAACAAATAGTGCTTTCATATATATATATATATATATACACACATATAATTAAACTTATTCTAGGGTGTCACTTACTCTATCTCTAATGAGTTTACCCCACCAAAGCCTAGTTGTTCGCTTAACCTAACCTTTGATACTATGTATGAGACCTGCCTTTTTGACCTACAATAGTCAACACTAATATATCTATAGTTTTCACATGCTAAGTATTTAAGTGCCAAAAAGATAGATTTGTGCGATGAAAGAAAAGACAGAACAGACTCTCACATCATGATGAGTAATATATAATATCCAAATGATCTTTATAAAAGAAAACCATATGGATACAATAATCAAAGCAAACTAACCTATCATTGTCCTGGACAGTTATAACACCCTGTCCTTACAAATGCTGATGAATACAAAACAAGTGATGCAGTGGAAAATAAAATATGTGAATAGGTCTTGGAGGCATCCAGCTCGTCTCCTGAAGCTCCAAAGCATCCATAGCTAAATCTAGAAATATACTCGGGTTTGACCTGAGCATTATAAGAAAATAACATCCAGATTAGTCTGGTAAACCAGCATGAGAAACTTTAGTCATATGAATTTTTATATTTATAAAACCCTTCAAAATAAAGGTATCTCGTAAGACCACGCTGCAAATAAATGCGGATGGGTTTTTACCTTACGATAACTAAACCATTCTACTAGAAAATCGAGTGATAGTATAACAATGTCTAGGGTTTAAAATAAATATATAACATAGCTGAATGTACAACTAAATCCGTAAAACACATATTGGAGAATGGATTCCATCAATGATAAGGCTATCGGGTACCACCTATCATAGTACACCACTAGATAAAATATACCAAGGGCTACACATGGACCCACTCCATGGCAAGGCCGGCCTGCCCTTGTTGGATAGTACCGGATATGTCATTACCCCGGTTGTCCCAGACAAACCACTTCTGTGGCCACAACATACAAAATTCATAAATATGGATCTAGATATGAGTGATGACCATATCCTAATGGTAGCGAACCACATAGCCTTGCGGCATATCCCATGTTTTAGTCATTACCGGGTGTGAGGATTGAGGCTACGTTTTACCTTTTTAGCAAATTCCACTTGAAATGCTAACATTGCCCTTTAGGCAATAATGCAATGCCAACATTCATATATACAAGTTGTTCAGGAAATGAACAAATCGAAGGCACTACTTCTACTACATCCTTTTTAGAATCACCCTCAGGATCTGTAACAAGTTGCCCTTGCACTTCAAAGAACTCCATCTACATTTCATCATTTTTAAGGTGTCCCCAGTTCGAATGCTTAAGTTGGTTTGAAGTGTTTTTCGAATAACTCTATTAGAACCGCAATTTTTGATGTTTTGATTGTGATAATTATATAAGTAAATATATATGAAATAACCAAGTTTGCAAGAGAAGATGATCAAAAACATATGAAGACCAGATTCCAGATTATTGCTACAACATACTGTTAAGTATAGAGTCTGAGTCTAAAAGTAGATAAATGTTAAAATCTCTCCGAAGTGGTATACACATACACATAAAACAAAAGAATTGGCAAATAAAAGGAAGTGCACAAAAACATTGCATTCAGCCGGCTGAACGATCCCACTCAGCCGTCTGAATGCGTTCAACCGTCTGAATGCTATACATGCACAAAAAATAAGAACATTCAACTGGCTGACTTACAATATTCAGACGGCTGAGTTGTATCTATTTTGCACTAATTTCTTATTGTTTTAAATTTTACTCGATTCAGCTGGCTGGAATATTTAATTCAGACGGCTGAAGCTTCATAACGGCTAGTTTTTGAAAAGGTGCTTCTTTTCAATGAATAGTAACAACACTTGATTCAGAATATTACTTCTATATCTCGGTTGCTCTTCATGAACGTATACAACATTTTAGTTTCTATAAATAGCAAAGAAATTCAACATCTATGATATTAATTTTCTATTTTTCTTAATTATATCCATTCTTTCTATTTACACTCAAAGACTTTCTACGCACAAGAACTCTATTGATCACTTATATATTCAAGTTTATTCTTGTTTAGTCAAATAAACTTCCTTTCTTCATGAAATACACGTTATACCACAAAGGAGAAGATTATAGGAGGGGTGTACTCTAAAGACTTATCCGTGTTATTCAAAGAGCATAATCAGTTAGATATTTCTTTATTATTGAAGTCCTGTTAAGTTGCTCAAGTGGTTAAAAGTCCTACTTTGTTGCTTAAGCGGTTGAAGTCCTGTTCAGTTGCTCAGACAGTGTAATACCTATTCCTCCATGTTAAGAAAGGGTTGATAGTTGAATTCCAGAAGGAGTCTGGGACTGGACGTAACAGGAAAGTTCGAACCAGTATAAAATTCCTAGTGTCATTTACTTTACTACTTTACTTTTTATTTACATTATATACAAGTAGATAGATTGTTTAGTATTCCATATTATACGATCCATAGTCATTTTCATTTGGTATCAGAGCAAGGTCATCATATAACCATAACATAGTTATTTAATATTCAAATAATATGGAAAATAACACTAGCACAAGTTTTATTGAAGGTCAATCCACTTGACCACCACTGTTTAATGGATTAAACTAAAATTATTGGTCAACTAGAATGAGAATTTATATGCAAGCAAATGGATATGATACTTGGAATATCACTCTGAATAAATACACTTTACCTACTACACCATATGCACAATAGTCTAACACTCAAAAGTTAGACGCTACCGCTAATGCTAAACCCATGAATATGTTGTTTTGTTCATTAGACAAAAATGAGTTTAATAGAGTTAGTATGTGTAATTTGGCATATGAAATTTGGCATAGAGTTAAAGTTACACATGAAGGTACCAACGAATTTAAACAAAGCAAGATTTCTATGCTTAAGAACTAGTTCCAAAACTTTAGAATGAAGCAAGATGAAACTATAAATGAAATGTATTCTAGATTTCGAGATATATATCATTCGCTTTTGGCATTAGGAGAAAAATATATAGATTTTGATATCGTTTCAAAAATCATCAACTCTTTAACAGATGAATGGGAATGAATAGTCTTAGCAATTGAAGAAGCTAATGACATTTCAACCATAAAACCAGAAGAGTTGATAGGAAATCTAATGTCATATGAAGTAAATTTACAGGCAAAAATAGCTCAGGCATAAGACAAAAGGACAATAACATTCCAGGCCGGAAAGGAAGAATCAGATTCAGATGAAGATGATATGGCGTTTATAGCTAAAAATTTCAAAAAGTTTTTGAAATTTAGAAAGAGCAATAAATTTGGAAATAACAAGAACACCGACAAACCATCAGCTTCAAATCTCGAATGCTATGAATGTCACAAAAAGGGTCATATAAAGAAGGACTATCTTGATCGTAAGAAAGACAAGTACAAAAATAAAAGAGACAAATATAAGAAAAAGCACGCATTTTCTGTTACATGGGATAATTCATAATCGTCTTCCTCATCAGACAGTGATAGTGATAGTGATAGTGACACAGAACAAGCCAATGTATGCTTTATGGCTACAAGCGATGATGTAAGTGATCTTTCTTTTGATGATTTAGTAGATATAAACTCAGAACTACTAGATACACTAAGGAATATCAAAAGAAAATATAAAGATACACTTGGAAAGTTAAATAGAACTGAAATTGAAGTAGATATGTTAAAAGATGAGTAGAAAATTTTAGAATAAGAACTTATAATCACTCAAGAATCTTGTTCTAATACAACCTCTCAGCTTACGATGCTAAGTAGAGAAATAGAAACTGAAAAAGAAAAGAATGATATCCTTTTATTTAAGAATCACAAACTAAAATCTACTGTTAAAATATTAGAATTAGATATCTCTAGTCTTAAAACAAAATTAGAGAATATTACTAACAACGTTTCTAATTTTAATAAAGGAAGAGAAAATCTTTCTAGAATTATAGAAAATTCACAGGCTACTTCAAATAAAAAGGGATTGGAATATAATAGAATGACAAAAACTATTCCTAAATATAATAGTTCTTTATATACAAACTTTAAAAAGAAAGATAATACTTTTGTAAAACTTGTTTTAAAAGGCTTTAATCATCCAAAAGCTATTAGGATTTGGGTTGCAAAGACAAATAATTATTTGATTAGAAATAAGTGTATAAAGACTTTTATTGCTACAGTTCATAAAAATGAAAATTTTACTTATAAAGGGAATTCTAAACCCTCTTGGGTTTGGCTTCCTAAGATCTAACTCTTAGGACCCTAACAAAAAGTGGGTGCAAACATCATTTCTATATTTTTTTGCAGGTACCAATTAAGAAGAGAGGAAAGTGGATACTTGATAGTGGTTGCTTAAAGCACATGACAGGAAACAAAGACACGCTTACTAACATTATCTACTCAGATGGAGGATCTGTCACATTTGGATATAATTCCAAAGGATATATCATCGGCAAAGGCGATGTGAACAATGACGGTACATCTAACTTACCTCTTATTACAAGTGTTTTACTAGTTAAAAAATTAAAACATAATTTGCTTAGTATAAGCCAACTATGCGATAAAGGTTTTTTAATATATCTTTTTCGGAAAATAAATGTATTATATTCGATCAAAATAAGGATCTTATCTTTGAAGGAACTAGAGAACGTAATATATACATCTTAAATATGAAAGTTAATCATAACACAATTATGTGTGTAATAGCCAAAAAAATGATCCTTCGTTATGGCACAAGAGATTTTGTCATATAAACTTCAAAGCAATAAACAAATTATCTAAAAATAATTTATTAAAAGGTTTACCAAAGATGAATTTTAATGTAAACAACATTTGTGATGCTTGTCAGTTAGGAAAATTAACTAAATCATCTTTTAAATCAAAGAAACTTATACTACATTACAACCACTTAAGTTATTATATTTATATCTTTTTGGACCAACCCAAGTTCAATCTATAAATCATAATAAATATGTTTTTGTAATTGTAGATGATTTTTCGAGATATACTTGGACAATATTTCTGAAAAATAAAAGTGATACTTTTGAAAGTTGTAAAAACTTTGCTAAGAGAATTCAAAATATTAAAAATATAAAAATTATAGACATTAGAAGCGATCATGGAGGTGAATTCAATAATGATATTTTTGAAAAATATTGTAATAAGAAAGTAATTTTCACAAATTTTCATTTCCTGGAACTCCACAACAAAACGGAGCCGTAGAAAGAAAAAACAGAACACTTTAAGAATGTGCCAGAACCTTATTAAATGGAAGCACTCTACCTAAACATTTTTGGGGAAAAGCTGTAGCAACTACTTGTTATGTTTTAAATCGAGTCTCCATTAGACCATTAACGAAACATACTCCATATGAACTTTTTAATGGAAGAAAACCTAATATATCATATTTTAAAATTTTCGGTTCAAAATGTTTTCTAGTAAATACAAAAGATCAACTTGGTAAATTCGATCCAAAATCCGATGAAGGAATATTCATTGGATACTCAAAACGAAGCAAGGCATATAGAATTTATAATAAAAGAACTAAAGTAATCGAAGGAATGCTTCATGTGTCATTCGATGTAAATTTCAAACTTAATAATAAAAATGAAGATGAAGATATAATTTCAAAATCAAATATCACAGAGGATGATAACATTGAAAATAATACTGAATTGAAAACAACTTACCTAATGAAAAGGAGATTCGATCTCCACCGAGATTACTAAGAAATCGCCCAATTGAAAATATTATTGGAGAAATAAATTCTAATGTAAGAACAAGAAATCAATTAAATCAAATGGGTCATGTAGTTTTCCTATCGAACATTGAACCTAAAAATGCTAAAGAAGCCTCAACTGGTGGTTACTGGATTATAGATATGCAAGAAGAGTTAAATGAATTTGAATGAAACGAAGTTTGGGAATTATTCCTAGACCTAGTAATCAAACTGTCATCGGTACTAAGTGGGTTTACAACAATAAAGCCGATGAGCAAGGGAATATTATTTGTAACAAAGCTAAATTAGTCACTCAAGGATACAATCAAGAAGAAGGAATAGACTATGAAGAAACGTTTGCTCCTGTAGCCCGACTAGAAGCAATGTGTATGTTATTAGCTTTCGCATGTTTTCATAACTTTAAATTATATCAAATGGATATAAAAAGTGCTTTTTTAAATGGATTTATTAAAGAAAATGTGTACGTAGAACAACCACCTCTATTTACACATGAAAAATTTCCAGACCATGTCTATAAATTAAAGAAAGCCTTATACGGTTTAAAATAAGCACCTCGTGCTTGGTATGATCGTCTTAAAAGCTATCTTATAAATTCTGGTTTTAAAATTGGAAAAGTAGTTCAGACTCTTTTTATAAAACAAGATAAAAAGAATATTTTAATAATACAAGTTTATGTAGATGGCATCATTTTTGGTTCGACGAATGAAAAATTATGTCAAGAATTTTCGAATATTATGACAAGAGAATTTGAAATGTCTCATATGAGAGAACTTTCATATTTTCTTACAAATCAAACAATTAAACAATGGAATTTTTATTAATCAAGAAAAATTGTAATAATCTAATAAATCATTTTGGTATGGAAAATACTTCTGCTAAACCGACACCTTTGAGTACTACGATACATCTCGATCGGGATGAAAATGGAAAAAGTATTGACCAAAAACTATATTGAAGTATGATTGGATCATTACTTTACTTAACTGCTAGTCGACCTGATATAATGATGAGTGTATGCTTATGTGCACGATTTTAAGCAAATCCCAAAGAATCACATTTGCGAGCAGTGAAACGAATTTTGCGCTACTTAAGCAAAACTAAAGACTACGGCCTCTTTTACCCAAAAGAATGTCCTTTTGAGTTAGTATCATATAGTGATGCTGATTTTGAAGGATGTCGAACTGATCGAAAGAGTACAAGTGGTACTTGTCACTTAATTGGACAATCTTTAGTATCATGGTTTAGTAAGAAACAAAATTGTGTTTCACTTTCGACGTGTGAAGCAGAATACATTTCTGCTGCCTTGGCATGTGCTCAAATAATATATATGCAGCAAACTTCAAGATTTTGATATAAATTTATCTAAATCAAGAATTTATTGTGATAATACCAGCGCTATAAATTTATCGAAAAATCCAATAAACCACTTAAGAACTAAACATATTGACATTCGACACCATTTTCTACGTAACAACATAGAAAAAGGTACTATCTCTCTTGAATTTATATCATCAAAAAATCAAGTTGCAGACATATATACTAAACCTTGAAATGAAAATATTTTTCTAAAATTAAGACGTGAACTCGGAATTATGTCATTAGATGATTTATAAGTTGATAATAAAGTATATATGAATAAAAGATTATAAAATGAATAAAAATATAATATTAAAATTGAACGAAAATCGGAGCTGATGGCACTCAAACTATGCACTCATGGGAGATAGGCATGTGATTTTCCAATGTTGTATTTTATTATTTGCATTAGGATCTCTCCTCCTTTCTAATTTATATATGATGACAATCATTTTATATTTTATTTACCTTAGACTATTTATAACATAGAGATAAATTAAAATTAAAGATTGGCTCATGTTTAAAGAATAATGTTAACCAGGAAAGTCAAATTAGAAATAGCTAATGAAATTAATATATATACACACACACACACATAAAGAAAATTTCCTTTAAAAAAACAAACAAACATCCACTTCAATTTTTTATAAGATGTCGTCTCAAGAAAATTCTAACTACTCGTCGGTTGTATTCAACACTCCAACTTCGGATTCATCTAACAAATCTACTCCAGTGTATGTTCCAGTAAAATTTACTCCATCTCCAAATCACCATACCGGATATACACCAAATAGCAAAAGAATGAAAAGAAACTTATCATTTGGATCACCTTCCACGAAGGAGAAAATCGATGATAATCATCACTGCTAGTGTGAAACTTTAAGTATACAACGTGAGACGTATTATGAGCTCACGTATCTCCAAATTCTATGGAACTACCCCTAAACAAGGTGTGCACAATCCATCTCCTCAACGACCTCACGTATCTCTAAATTCTTAGGATCAAGGTGCTTCTATTCAACGTAATACTTGGTCTCCAATTAATCCATTAAGAGATGACACCAAAGTTGAACTAAGCTCGTTCGAAATTTCTTCTTCAGACGAATCCAAGACCTTTGAAAAATAAAGTTATTTTTTTCCCAAAATTATGTTCATAATATTGTTATTGTAATTTGCATATATAATAAGTTTATTGAAATAAAAAATTTATTTTTAATATGAGAAAAAAGCTCCCAAACAAATACATGTATGGCATACATTGTTAACCAAAAATGGAAATTACTGAAAATAGGCTAAATTATAAAAATTCAATAGAATCTACCGGCTGAATATTCAAATATTTCAAATTTTTACCCAGAATTCAGCCGGTTGTATCCTTACTTTTAGCCGACTGAATCATACCAATTTTTAGCTATTTCCTTGCGGGTTTGTGTTCAGCCAACTGCCCAGAGCATTTCAGCTGGTTGTCTAAAAAAATTTCTATTATTTAAAATAGAATAGCACGTTTTTCAAAGCATAAATCCAACCTAAACCAATACTTATTATCAACTACACATTCATTCACCCTCTACTATCTATTCACTCTTCAGAACTAAAAAAACCATAAATCCACCAAATCAAAATTCCAATTTCTCTTCTCTTTCAAAACAAAAATGCCACCTAGATTGAAACGAATAAGAGAATCATCTGCTGGTCTATCTCAGAGCCAAATTAGATCATGGCTCCACAACGATATGGCTATCAATAGATTCAATAGCATAAAGAATTCCAAGCTTTTTGAAGGAGCTTTCATGAAGTTTCCGGATTTCAATGGATATGCCATTAGAGAAGTGGCGATAGAACATGGTTTCAATTCTCTTATTGGGTATGATGCTAATAATGTTAAGATTTATCCTCTCTTGATCAAGCTTTTTTATGTTAATATGAATCTAGAACATCATAATCCTTAAAACAAAGACGATTTCATTTGGACTTTGGTCTGTGGCGTTAAAATTTACTTACTTTTACAAAGATTAGGGCATATTTTAAGATGTCCATCTGAAGGTTTAGACATTGAAATAGTTGACGTAAATATGTATGAACGTGACAAAGTGTCACATAAATTTTTGTCCGATGATTTAACCGAACAAAAATAAAGTGCCTTACGTCCTAAGGTAAGAATTATTCATCGCGCACTCATACGTTCTCTTCAACCACGAACCGAAAGCTATGAAAAGGTTTATAAACGTGACTTCCAAGCTCTATATGCTATTTATTCCTCTCAGCAAGTTAAATGGGGCAAGATTATATTGGATAAATTTCTTAGTGTCAATCATAGGAGAAGCTATAAAACCATTCATTATGGAGTTTATATAATACAGATACTAAAAATTTTTGGAGTTCCTTTGCCCGATTCCGATTTCACGACAATAGGTGAGCTTAACTCCAAAACCCTTAGTCTTATAGGTCTTCTCAAGCATCCCGAGAGTCAACAAATTATTAGTTTTCAAGAATGGGTCGCCAATCGCTATCAAGGTATTCTGCAACCTCGAGAAACAAATATTGCCTCGTCTTCTCAACAACCTCAACAACAACAAGAAGATGATGAAATTCATGAATTAAATATTGATGTGCCTCCTAAACAAGCTCTTGTCATATTATCCCGAAATCAAAGCAAACTCAATCGTCATTTAGCTAATGTTGAGAAAAATATTTCTAAGACAAACAAGAAGCTAAACTCCATAAAAGGTTTTTTGAATAAAATTTGGGAAAAAATATCTTGCTTCGGATCCACTTCGACGGGTATTCTTGAAAATCCAACACCGTTTACTTGGACATCCACGGAGGAAGAAGATGAAGAAAAAGAAGGCAGCGGAGATTGATTTGGTATGTTTCTCATATTTATCTAAACTTAACTCTATTTTATATGACTACTTTGCTTTAAGCACAAATTTATGTACTATTCATTATGCTCCTAGGATGATTTTATTCGTGAAAATATTTTATGTTTATTTTGTGTGGTTAGGAAATGTTTCTATCTTGTTTTCTAACATGACCTTTTGAACTTTCTGATGTTTATGTGTTTGTGATGTTTTCTGAAGTAAATATTATCATGTTTTTATGTGAAAAGTCTATATATGTTTATATGCAATGCTTATGTGTGTTTATGAGAAATATCTACTTATTTATGGTATTTCTCCTATCAACTAGTTGTTTTTTCCTTTTTATTGATGACAAATGGGGAGAAAATGATTGATAGCGGGACTACCCAGTCAGGCAGAGAAAAATTAATCTCTATATTTAAAACTTACATAGTTGTCAACATCAAGAAGGGGGAGAATGTTAGAACCTCGAGTTTTGATGTTTTGATTGTGACAACTATATAAGTAAATATATATGAATTAACCAAGTTTGCAGGAGATAATCAAAAACATATGAAGACCAGATTCCAGATTGTTGCTACAACATACTATTAAGTATAGAGTCTGAGTCTAAAAGTAGATAAATGTTAAAATCTCTCCGAAGTGGTATACACATACAAAAAAAAAGAATTGGCAAATCAAAGGAAGTGCATAAAAACATTGCATTCAGCCGGCTGAACGATCCCACTCAGCCATCTGAATGCTGTACATGCATAAAAAAAGAACATTCAGCCGGCTGATTTACAATATTCAGATGGCTGAATTGTATCTATTTTGCACTAATTTCTTGCTATTTCAAATGTTACTCGATTCAACTGGTTGGAATATTTAATTCAGACGGCTGAAGCTTCATAACGGCTAGTTTTTGAAAAGGTGCTTCTTTTTAGTGAATAGCAACAACTCTTGATTCAGAAGATTACTTCTATATCTCTTCATGGTTGCTCTTTATGAACTTATATAACCTTTTAATTTCTATAAATAGCAAAGAAATTCAACATCTATGATATCAATTTTTTATTTTCTTAATTCTATCCATTCTTGCTATTTGCACTCAAAGACTTTCTATGCACAAGAACTCTATTGATCACTTATACATTCAATTTTATTCTTATTTAATGAAATAAACTTCCTTTCTTGATGAAATACATGATATACAACAAAGGAGAAGATTATAGGAAGGGTGTACTCTAAAGATTTATCTGTGCTATTCAAAGAGCACGATCAGTTGGATATTTCTTTATTATTGAAGTCCTGTTCTTTTGCTCAAGCGGTTGAAAGTCCTACTCTGTTGGTTAGACCGCTGTAGTCCTGTTCGGTTGCTCGGGTGGTGTAATACCTATTCCTCCGGGTTAAGAGAGGTTGATAGTTGAATTCCAGAAGAAGTTTGGGACTGGATGTAGAACAGGAAAGTTCGAACCAGTATAAAAATTCCTGGTGTAATTTACTTTACTGCTTTACTTTTTATTTACATTCTATACATAACAACCCACCTTTTTGGATGATTTAAATCGACAATAAACCACACATGTCAACTCAAACCATTCAAAAGGGAGGATTGTCAATGAGGTAAATAAGAAAATAAGAGAAAAGAAGGAAAAACAAAACACAGAATCTCACAGCGGAATGACAACATATAATAATCAAATAAACAGTTCATGAAGCAGTTTTACAAATACATTTGATTACACTTTTACAATACAATCAGAGTTATACATACAGTAGGTATAATAGGATAGTGCAGCGGAACAACATGATGCAGCGGAATAAATATAATAAATAGTAGACAAATCTCCGTCTTCATCCTCCAAAATCAAGTCTTCAACACTGAAAAACTCAAGCTGACCCGAGCGTAATGAAAAGACAAAACACTTGAGTCATAACTAAAAGATCTTATGTAAGTTAAATCAAAAATAAGTCAATATGAGTGTAATGGCGTCAAAGATGTTTACGCGATTTTATATCTCCTATCCAGTGAATAATGTGCGGCAATAACTTAAGAGATGTTTCGGGATTTTCCATCTCATAAGGATCTGTTAAACTATCTATATGTAGTAAAATATGCTATACATATGTAGTGTCTATCAGTAAAGTAAAGTATTAAAATAGCGTTAAGGCGTTACCCATATCCCCCTTAACACATTTTTATATAAGCATCGTAGTCTATATAGTACTGTAAGCCCCACCGTAAACTGGTGGGATACTCAGGGAGCAATTCATAGGTACGACACAAACCAAAGTCATAGTGGGCTCGATCATAATAAATATGACAAGGCACTCGAGGCAATGCCCAGGGTAGGATTCTACCATTTTGCACTCCCGGACTGGTGGTAACGCATAGCAGCTACTATCGCCCACCTCTAAACACACTCCCATAGTCAAATCGAGGGTGGCCACCAATCAATCACAAAGTAACAGATATGGTATCGAAGAAGCATGCTCAATAGGGGGAGCGACCCCACTTGGCTCGGTATAGCTCCTGATTTAGTCATTTTAATTTTGACTCGAAAGTCAAGGCTATCTGTCATCGTTCTCTTACTTCATTCCGGTAGCATTCGCCAAACGATCCTACTTCATTCTGGATTCTCCACCACGTGCACAGTTGTTAAAGTGGTTTCAGTTTTGGCAGAGAATATCGACCCCGGTCTCTTTAACAACCAAACGCTTATTTCACACCGTGGTCATTTTATAAAACATTTTTAACAATAAATCTAGAAACAGTTTATACCTTCATATCAAGATATCCATATACTTATTCCAAAAGTATAAATATATTCATAAATACCGAGGAAGATTTCTTTTAATCAATTTCGAAAATAATTTATAAATCTCTCTTAAACCATTTATAAACTATTTATATGCTTTAAAACCATTTATAAAGCTATTTATAAATTTCAAAACAGTATACAACTCTTCCCCTTTTCATAAACTTCTACGCAAATTCCTTTAAAACGCTTCCATATCCCTTTATACAAGTTCTTTTATAAAACCCTTTATAAAATCCTTTAAAATCTTTATAACTCCTTTATAAACCATTATGAAATCCTTTATAAAAATCTTTATAACTCCTTTATAAACCATTATAAAATCCTTTATATCAAATTTAATTACAGATATTCTCTACTTAACTTCTTAAATTATATTTATTAAAGTTATTATATAAAAGTCTATATTTATAATATTAAATTAAATCTATATTTATTATATTAAATTAAATTTAAATAAATCTCTTCAAACTATATAATATTTTATTAAATTAAAATTTTAAACTATTTAAATTATATATTTAAAGCTAAGTAAAATTGTAAGTTAAAAACTTAAAATTACATTTAAAACCATATTTTAACTTATAATTTGAAACTTTAAAACACATAAAATAAATTATTTTCCAAGTATAAATTTTAAATAAAATCATTAAATTAAATTTAAAAATCAAATTTAAAAATCAAACATACTTTACCACTTAGAAAATAATTTAAAACCGACCAACGGTGTCCGTATATAATTTTCTACCCTATGGTCAAGTGATTGGGTATGTATAATTTCAGCCAAAAATAGTTAAATTTCTGGGTATATACCATTTCAACTCGTATCCCGAATCAAAAATTTCCAATCAATAAAATTACTCGGGTATGTATCATTTCAACCTATAACGATTTCCCTAATCTATAAGATCATTCCGGTATGTACCATTTCAACCCATAGTGATTTTCCTAACAACAAACTAAGGGAAATTGCAGTGTGATAACAACATATATAATAAATAACATCCAATCATCCAAAATGTCAACAAATAAACATCCATCACAATCAACATCCAAATCAGTCAATAAATCACAACAATTAACTGGTTATCGTTATAAGGCATTTAACTAACAATTTAAATTAAATATTAATTTAAATGCTAATTTAATTTAATAAAAATTCAAATTATTTTAAATGTCAATTTAAATTACCAACAGCAATCAATAAAATTCTTATCACATCATAAATTTAATTCAACTAACATAAGAAGGTTTTGTATTTGTGAGTGAGTAAAATCACTCACCTTTGATTTCTAGTCGATTTAAAATCCAAATAAAGCCCAAAATTTGAACATTCTCAAAATGTAGCCAACCAATTCTATGTTGTTTGGAATTTCAATACGATCACAACGGAAGAAACCGCGCGCCAATTGGAGCTCGTATCAAAAAGTTATGCGCGTTAGAACATTTGGAATTTAAATTAAAATAAAAATAAAACAAGGGCATTATTGTAATTAACGCTACCATGCTCGAACCCTAGATCGCATGGTGAACCCACTCAAACTTCTTCAGCCGCCACCTTTGACCCACGTTCGCCAATGCCCCAGGCCAGCGTGCCAAGATCCGATGCCATCGCCGTCTCCCTCAACTCCGGCCGCACCATCCACGCCCATGCGGCACGCCGCGAAGTCCCCCATCAACTCCACGCCGCCGCCCCTATTTCGTCATTTTCTGGTGAACTATGACGCTTCCAGACCCAAGTAACCATACAGATGAACTCGCCTTGATGACCTCTACACACTGCAACTGCCCGATCGATGAATAGTCGAAGATCTACCTCTAAACGAAACCATGGCCTATGGACGGCCGAAACTTCTTCATCGATTTCTGGTCAAACGATGCATCAAATCAAAAAACAAATTGCAGAGAGAGATTACGTTCGTTGAGAGCTTTCCAACGATATATAATTTGCTATGGTTTGGATAGTTTGGATTTCTGGAGTTTGATTTGGAATTTCAATTAGGGTTTGAGTTGTCTGCTATTGGTAAGGAGGAGATGAGAAAGAAATGTACATACAGAAAATAGAAAATAAAAGGCTGTTAGGGTTTAAAACAGCCTATATATAGGCAAAGATGGATAAGAACGAATGGACGGATCGAATTGGGTCGAAACGATAACAACGACCCGAAAAGCCCGTTTCGTCCTCGAACGAAAATAGATCATCCATTATATCCAACTATATGTTTTCGATATTTTTAAATTCAATGGAACTAGTTTCAAACCCTAATTCCATTGTATACAGAAGTTAGCTTTTAAAATCAGATTATATTCATTTAAATTCCATTAACTGATTTCTACGTGTTTCAAGCTCGCACGGCCAAACGACAAGTCCGATTGCTACGAAACTTGAAATCCTACAATAATTCACTATTACGGATCTAATAAAACTGATTTCATTGAAATCCGAGACAATGGCCAAAATTGCTATTTTTACTAGTTAATTATAATATAAAATTCCCAATTTCTAATTATTCACTTTTATATCCAAGTTTAAATGTTGACAATCTTCATTCATATTCCAGTAAAATTTAAATCAACTTCTGATATCATTTTCATTCATATTAAATTCAAAATTCAGTTATTTAAATATTTGCAATATTAAATTTAAACAATTTAGTTATCAATTAAATTTCATTAATAATCATTGAATTTCAGATTATTTTAGTTATCAGTAATTATTTCCATCTAAATAATTCAACACTTATGATCCAATTCTAACTATTGAATATAACACATTTAATACATAAAAATTTATTTAATATAAATAATTCCTAAATTTCTGAAATTGTTTATTTCAAGATTTTATTCAAGTTCATATTCAATAACTACAATAATAAATCATTAAATTTTTATTCCTAACCAATTTTATTCATTAATCACATTAAATTTAATAATTTACAATAGTTAAAAATACGGGTCGTTACACTCTCCCATACTCAAAACTTTTCGTCCTCGAAAAGGGTTTAAGTACGGAATTTAACATTCGATATATTTTATTCAAATAATCCTTATAAACATTCAAAATCTTATTTACAAAATTTTTACTATGCTTATATTATGCCACTCCAATATAGGTTTACAGAAATTACAACTTACTTATAAAAACAAGCACAAATGCACAACATACAACAATCATATGCAATCAAAATAGTAATAACAATGGTTTACAATAAATCATTCAACCATTAATATTTATTCTATTAGATCATAACTATATCAATTTACATTATCTAATATCCACATTTAATTGATACACTTCATTTCTTATTAACATCCAACTTTTACTATCATTTGATTGGTTTGCTTCAAACTTATTCACATCTATTTCATTCACATTCAATTTATTCAATTCAATTTGTGAAATTCCAATTGTTTCACATTTTGTTTAATCTATTTTATATAAATCCATTTATGAATCATTTTATAAAAATTATTCCATTTCATTCAATCTTATTTTAAGTTAAATTTTATTTCATTACACTTAGTATACTTTATTTGATACCAATCTCGTTTATAAACCATTTAAGTCTATTGCAACCATTTTATAAAATGCACTTCATATTTATTTTTCATAACTTAAGTTCATATTAATCCTTCGATTCACTTCACTGGTTCATTTTATAAATTCAAGTTCATATTAATAAATTTTACTTCAACAAATTTTATTTTTATAAAATGGCTCACTTCATTAGTTTATTATTAATTTTACTTAAGCAAACTTTTTTTTATAGCTCAAATTCATATTAATAATTTCCTTTTTATCACAATCAATTCATTCAACTTCTCTTAAGTTAATTTTCATCTTTTAATTCATTTCATTAACTTATTTCATATTCAATTAGTTATCCTTCAATTTTATTTAAACTCATTCTATTTGCATTTAATTTATTCACATCCAATTTAAATTAAATTAAATTACTCACATTAATTTTCTTACACTAATTTATTCTCATTCAATTTCTTTCACAATTCAAATTGCATTTCATCTTATAATTCAAGTTCGTATTCATTTCATTAATTAATTTATAGCTTAAGTGGAATTAATTCACTTTACTAATTTATCTAGCTTCATTCAAATCCAATTCAATTAATTTAATGTCAAGTTAAATTTCATTTCATTTTAATCCATTACTAGATTTATTCAACATTATCTAAGTTAAACTTTTTTCCTTACATTCACATTCAACAAATTTAAAATTTGTTATTAGCTCAATATTTCTCAAATTTATAAGTTATACAAATTTATTTATGTAACAACCCGAGATTTTATAACAATTAACTATCGTCAATGTGACGCTTAGATTGTTTGTTTAATTCAGCTGGAGTTTTAATTGATTGCGTTTCTTTGAAAAAGTTGTAAAGCAGTTCGGGCTTTAAAATTTATAGAAGCCCATATTTTAGTTTAGAGCTGCCTTATCCAAGGAGATAAAACATCCCTCCCTCCTTCAATTCGAATACCCGACCCACTTCATTTTCTCGTTCCATAACCCTAAGCAAACGTTCGAAAGAAATTTGAATGGCGGCCACGAGAATCGTCTTTATTCGTTCGTTCAGAAGCTAGGGCTTCGGTCGATTTGGCGTTCGTCTTTTGTCGAATCGAGGGATTACATCGTCTGGTACGCTGCTCCTCGACTAATCGAGTCGCCTCCGCTTCGATCGCTAAAGATTTAGCTTCACTGCCTCGTCGAAAATGGTGAGTGCTCCACTCACATTTAATTCCTTCTCGTGTTATTAGTGTTCGATACCTATGAGCTTGGTTCGTATTTGATTGTTGATTTCGTCATTGGTTTTGTCGACTATTCGACTATGTGGGAAGTTGCTGTTTTCTGATTTGTTTACCTTCTGCGTCTTGATGAGTTGCCATGATAAACTTCGATTTCTATAAAATTGATTGAATTTGTTTTGTGCTTCAATTTGTTCCTTACCTGACTTTGGCTGGTGATAGGTTGGCTTCGGCATTTAAAAATACTCGGCTCTGATGATTTTCAAATGTGAGTGTGGCAATATTATTTTGTTCGAACTGGTTTATATGGTTTACTGTATCTGGTAGTATTTCCATACCAGTTTGATTTTAGTTGCTATTCTATGGCTCCTGCAACCTTCGAACTGCAGTTAGTCTTCGACTATAAACTTGACCTTTGTGATATTGACTTTGTTCGACTTTTGCCTGTTGTTTTCTGACCATTTTCACAGCTGCATATTTACCTGTTTACTCAAGACCGTATATGTGCATACATACATATGTATGTGTGTATGCATATATTCTTGGACTCGCATTGTTGTAGTTTGATTCTCCTTGGCTAATTAGTTAGTTGCACTTCTGTAAGCTTGAGTTTGGTTCTTGGTTCACTTGTAGTTCTTTGGTGCTTGCTTGTATTCATTCTTGCAGTTGCTTGGTACATCTTTGTCAAACATAGTTTCTTGACTTGTAGTTAATTCCTTCTGGCTTGAGTCACTGTCCAGTTGATTCACTAATGCACTTTGATCATGGGTTCGATCACTTGCTATGTCTTGTTCCTCTGGTTCTTGTATCACTTTGGTATTGGTGCATTATAGTTGCATCACTGTATGTAGAGGTATGCCCTGACCATTTACTTGGTTTTGTTTCTGTAGCATAGTCTGGGGTTGTAGTACTTGTGGTCTTGCATTTGGTTTAGGGTTGCATTCATGTCTGCTTTGTATCATTCTTGAAGTCTTCGCTTTACTGTATGCACCACTAGTCTTTCATTTGACCTGTTTCATTTAGTCGTACTGCCCTATGTTGTCACTTGATCTTGCTGTGACATTGTGACTTCTTGTTCATCCTCCATTAAGAAGTATTGTTGCATCTTAGATGTATCTTGGTCTTATGAACTTGAATTAGTAGTCTACAACTCTGGCTTTTTGTCTGAACTATGTGTAGTCAATTGCTTTGTATAACTTGAACATGAGTTGGATTTTGCTTTGAGCATGCTACCGGGTTGATATGCACTATGCCCTGTACATGATTTTGCATTGTGAATCTCAGCAGTGTTTGTGTCATCCTGCTGTTTTGAAGTGTGAAGCCTTTGTTAGTTCTTTGCGTTGTTCAATTCGTACTTGTGGCCTCTGTGCTTGGTTGTTCCACTGTTGGCATAGCCTTGTATTTGGTTATTCGTGTTGCCTTGCTAAGTTGCCTCGTCACAAGTGCACTGTCCAGTTTCAGGTTGTGACATTGTTTGCTTCGACATGTCTTGGTTCTTTAACAATTCTGAGTTGTTTCTTTTTGCTGTGCCTCCCTTATGCTGTTGACAGGTGCATCGTCTTTGTCTCTGTACCTGTTTGCAACTGCAAATTCATTACTTAAAATTCAGCAGTTTGCAATTGAGTTGTAGTCTCGAATTTAAGTGCCTGTACATCCCTGATCAGGCTTTGTACAGGTGCCCTTGACTTGTGCATATGCGATTGTCTTTGTCTCATATCTGATGTTAAGTCCTTGCCTTTGTGGTCTGCACTTGCTTACCACTACTTGTTGCCCTTGTGATCTAGTTTATTTTCACATGTGTTGATCCGGCTTCGTTGGGTTTAACCTTGTGATCATTTATGACTTTCGCTGAGTTTTTGTGTATTCCGTGCGATAGTGGCGAGGCAGTACACGCGTGCGTGTACTGCAGCCCTATCAGATTGACAGTTTTAAAATTGATGTTCGATTTGTCGAATTGTTTCGTTGGTTAATTTCAAATGGTTTGGAATTGTATTCTGATTTGGATTGCTGATTTGTTGTTTAACACTGTTTAGTGTTATATCTGCCGTTATCTGATTCTTTTATCGAGGAGTCGGATATACGAGATTTCTGAGACTGTCACCTATTTGATGTTTGATTAATATTGCTTATGTGCATTAATAACTGAGTTTGAATTAGACTGACCTGGGTATTATTTTCTTTTGAATGTAATACTCGGGTCAGACCCGAGTTATTTCAGGTTGTAGATTTTCTTCTTTGAGTTGCTGTTCAGGATATGAAGACTTTTCACATCTTCTGAAGTCGTAAGTGTCATTTTGAAGTAGTAGTGTCATTGTATAGAACGATATGTATTCATGTATATTAGTCGATAATGTACTTGTATATATAACTTCTAGAGTCGACAGTTGTAGTTGTATCATATGTATTGTGTCAACTATGTATTAACTGACATCAGTTATATATATATATGAGACTTTTGTTTTTATCTGTGTTCCGCATTTATATTATCTGTGTTATTGTTATATCTAATGTCCTAAACTATTATGAACTATCGTAGTTTGTTTTATACTGATAATTGGGTGTGTCGATGGGAGTAAATAAATGATAGATGAAAAATAAAAAGTATATACCACTCCTATCGAGATAACCAATACTAGTGTAAGGTCAACTACGGATGGTCGCTCCTATCCAGCCTTATTCTTCGTAATAATAGACAGTATTTCTTTTAATACTCTTTGTTATTATGAGCATAGAGGTGGGGCGTCACAGTTGGTATCAGAGCTTGGGGTTTATGGACATAATATAAAACATAACTTGGATGGAACATATGTTGCAACTATTGGTCGATGTTTTATTTGTGCTTGAGTCAAAACTAAAGTTTTGAAATTTGGATGAAATTTTAAATAACTTTATTTAAAAATAATAGTGAAATTGTGTTCTGATGATTTGATTGATTTGTGTTCTGTTTATCAGAGTGCGCAGCGGAAACAGTGAAACTGTCTTCGCTGAGTACAACTGATAATCTTTTTGATTTAAAAATCAAAATACGAAATTGATATGAATTTCATTTGTTGTTTACATAACTGTAATTATTTTGTTTCTTTGAGAACTTCGAATCCGAATTGAGGATTCGAAGAAATTGCAGATATGTAATTTTTGTTGAAATTTCCGCTGGCTTTCTTTTGGTACTAATCATCTATTGATTAGATTTTTGCTGTTTTAAAATTATCTTCATTGAAGATACATTTGAATGATTCTTTGTTCATTTTGTAGTACGTGCAAAAATTTAAATTTGCACATTATTGCATTTATTTTACGTTGAACCGATGCTTGGTTATGAAACGTATTTTTGTTGCCGTTATTTTTATAACGGAATTTCTACACCAATGCTATATTTTGAAGCACGGTGTTTTGTGGCATTTTGATGAATGAAAATTCTCTGATATTACATTTTGATGTAAATGGTTTTAATGTGATTTTGACGTTTTAAAACTACTGTCGTTTTGGCTTCAGTAACCGTCAAATTTTTTAAAAAAAAGTGGATTTTCTAGCGGATATTCCGCACTGCTGATTTTGTGACCCGTTTTACGGTATTTTGAGAAGTACAATTTCCTTATCGAAATTGTTACTAATATTGCTGCTTTAATCACGTGATTGGAAAATCGTTTTGAAATGAAAATTGTTTTATAAAATTTTAGCAGTTTGCGTTTTCAAAGGAATGAGAAAGCGACTTAAACGATTCAGCAAAATCAAGGATTATGACCCCTTTCTTTTACTGATTCGCTTAATTCCGGACTTGTCCGTTTGAGAATGTGAAATGTAATTTTACAAAATACACAATTTTGCACTTTCAAGGAAACGATGAAGAGAATCAAACGATTTAGTAAAACACGTGGTATGGGACATGTGCGTTTGCTATTTCGGTTAATTCCGGACTCGTTAATTGAAACATTTTGATGTTTTCGTGTGCTTACGAGCCACTATGAGGACCTTCGGGTCATTTGTTGGGCTTTCGGGCCACTCTGCGGACCTTCGGGTCAAATACCAGTACTAGACCTTCGGGTCACTCTGCGGACCTCCGGGTCAATCTGATGGGCACCAAAATTATGTTGAGTACTTGGTAGGCTTCGGCCACTCTGAGATGCACGTGCGGCGAATTAAAAACTCGCCATCTGATGGGATCGATCCAAGCTTTTATGTTGATTTTCTAGTCTTCTTAATTGATTTCTAGATATTTGTTGTTTCCAATTATCTGCAGGTAATTGGATATTTGTTGATATGAGTTCTGATTATCGTTTTTGATAATCAGATATTTGTTGTTTCTAATTATCGCTTGTGATAATTAGATATTTGTTGATATGAGTTCTGATTATCGTTTTTGATAATCAGATATTTGTTGTTTCTAATTATCGCTTGTGATAATTAGATATTTGTTGATATGAGTTCTAATTATCGTTTTTGATAATCAGATATTTGTTGTTTCTAATTATCGCTTGTGATAATTAGATATTTCTTGATATGAGTTCTGATTATCGCTTTTGATAATCAGATATTTGTTGTTTCTAATTATCGCTTGTGATAATTAGATATTTGTTGATATGAGTTCTGATTATCATTTTTGATAATCAGATATTTGTTGTTTCTAATTATCGCTTGTGATAATTAGATATTTGTTGATATGAGTTCTGATTATCGTTTTTGATAATCAGATATTTGTTGTTTCTAATTATCGCTTGTGATAATTAGATATTTGTTGATATGAGTTCTGATTATCGTTTTTGATAATCAGATATTTGTTGTTTCTAATTATCGCTTGTGATAATTAGATATTTGTTGATATGAGTTCTGATTATCGTTTTTGATAATCAGATATTTGTTGTTTTTAATTATCGCTTGAGATAATTAAATATTTGTTGATTTGAGATTTAATTATCGCTGTTAGATAATTAAATATTTGTTGATTTGAGATTTAATTATCGCTTTAGATAATTAAATATTTGTTGATTTGAAATTTAATTATCGCTTTAGATAATTAAATATTTGCCGATTTGAGATTTAATTATCGCTTTAGATAATTAAATATTTGTTGATTTGAGATTTAATTATCGCTTTAGATAATTAAATATTTGCTGATTTGAGATTTAATTATCGCTTTAGATAATTAAATATTTGTTGATTTGAGATTTAATTATCGTCTTAGATAATTAAATATTTGCTGATTTGAGATTTAATTATCGCTTTAGATAATTAAATATTTGTTGATTTGAGATTTAATTATCGTCTTTGATAATTAAATATTTGCTGAATTTGAAATTTGATTATCGTTAGTGATAATCGAATATATGTTGATTTGAGAAATTTGATTATCGCTTTTGATAATTGAATATTTATTTTCTGACTATCGTTTGAGATAATCAGATATTTGATTTATCTTCTGATTATCGTTTGAGATAAGTAAATATTTGAGATTTGAGCTTCGTCTTTTTCTCTGGAGATTCAGGTGAGTAATTTGATTTACTCACATTCAAGTCGTGCTCTGTAGGGGATTTCTGCTCTGTTTTCCTTCTCTTTTAGTTGCTGGAACTCGATTGTTCTTGCTTTTGTTAGTCGTCTGATTTTGATCCCTGATTCCCACGATGTTGATTCTTTTGATTTGAAGCAGTCGAACCTTTTTGATTTCACATCTAGTATTTCCCCTGCTGACATTTGCTTTGCTTATGCACTCGTCATTACCTTGCTCTTTTGGTTGTTACCTTTTGTCCGTTTATTCCTTATAATTGCGAGGACGCAATTCCTTTAAGGAGGGGAGTCTGTAACAACCCGAGATTTTATAACAATTAACTATCGTCAATGTGACGCTTAGATTGTTTGTTTAATTCAGCTGGAGTTTTAATTGATTGCGTTTCTTTGAAAAAGTTGTAAAGCAGTTCGGGCTTTAAAATTTATAGAAGCCCATATTTTAGTTTAGAGCTGCCTTATCCAAGGAGATAAAACATCCCTCCCTCCTTCAATTCGAATACCCGACCCACTTCATTTTCTCGTTCCATAACCCTAAGCAAACGTTCGAAAGAAATTTGAATGGCGGCCACGAGAATCGTCTTTATTCGTTCGTTCAGAAGCTAGGGCTTCGGTCGATTTGGCGTTCGTCTTTTGTCGAATCGAGGGATTACATCGTCTGGTACGCTGCTCCTCGACTAATAGAGTCGCCTCCGCTTCGATCGCTAAAGATTTAGCTTCACTGCCTCGTCGAAAGTGGTGAGTGCTCCACTCACATTTAATTCCTTCTCGTGTTATTAGTGTTCGATACCTATGAGCTTGGTTCATATTTGATTGTTGATTTCGTCATTGGTTTTGTCGACTATTCGACTATGTGGGAAGTTGCTGTTTTCTGATTTGTTTACCTTCTGCGTCTTGATGAGTTGCCATGATAAACTTCGATTTCTATAAAATTGATTGAATTTGTTTTGTGCTTCAATTTGTTCCTTACCTGACTTTGGCTGGTGATAGGTTGGCTTCGGCATTTAAAAATACTCGGCTCTGATGATTTTCAAATGTGAGTGTGGCAATATTATTTTGTTCGAACTGGTTTATATGGTTTACTGTATCTGGTAGTATTTCCATACCAGTTTGATTTTAGTTGCTATTCTATGGCTCCTGCAACCTTCGAACTGCAGTTAGTCTTCGACTATAAACTTGACCTTTGTGATATTGACTTTGTTCGACTTTTGCCTGTTGTTTTCTGACCATTTTCACAGCTGCATATTTACCTGTTTACTCAAGACCGTATATGTGCATACATACATATGTATGTGTGTATGCATATATTCTTGGACTCGCATTGTTGTAGTTTGATTCTCCTTGGCTAATTGGTTAGTTGCACTTCTGTAAGCTTGAGTTTGGTTCTTGGTTCACTTGTAGTTCTTTGGTGCTTGCTTGTATTCATTCTTGCAGTTGCTTGGTACATCTTTGTCAAACATAGTTTCTTGACTTGTAGTTAATTCCTTCTGGCTTGAGTCACTGTCCAGTTGATTCACTAATGCACTTTGATCATGGGTTCGATCACTTGCTATGTCTTGTTCCTCTGGTTCTTGTATCACTTTGGTATTGGTGCATTATAGTTGCATCACTGTATGTAGAGGTATGCCCTGACCATTTACTTGGTTTTGTTTCTGTAGCATAGTCTGGGGTTGTAGTACTTGTGGTCTTGCATTTGGTTTAGGGATGCATTCATGTCTGCTTTGTATCATTCTTGAAGTCTTCGCTTTACTGTATGCACCACTAGTCTTTCATTTGACCTGTTTCATTTAGTCGTACTGCCCTATGTTGTCACTTGATCTTGCTGTGACATTGTGACTTCTTGTTCATCCTCCATTAAGAAGTATTGTTGCATCTTAGATGTATCTTGGTCTTATGAACTTGAATTAGTAGTCTACAACTCTGGCTTTTTGTCTGAACTGTGTGTAGTCAATTGCTTTGTATAACTTGAACATGAGTTGGATTTTGCTTTGAGCATGCTACCGGGTTGATATGCACTATGCCCTGTACATGATTTTGCATTGTGAATCTCAGCAGTGTTTGTGGCATCCTGCTGTTTTGAAGTGTGAAGCCTTTGTTAGTTCTTTGCGTTGTTCAATTCGTACTTGTGGCCTCTGTGCTTGGTTGTTCCACTGTTGGCATAGCCTTGTATTTGGTTATTCGTGTTGCCTTGCTAAGTTGCCTCGTCACAAGTGCACTGTCCAGTTTCAGGTTGTGACATTGTTTGCTTCGACATGTCTTGGTTCTTTAACAATTCTGAGTTGTTTCTTTTTGCTGTGCCTCCCTTATGCTGTTGACAGGTGCATCGTCTTTGTCTCTGTACCTGTTTGCAACTGCAAATTCATTACTTAAAATTCAGCAGTTTGCAATTGAGTTGTAGTCTCGAATTTAAGTGCCTGTACATCCCTGATCAGGCTTTGTACAGGTGCCCTTGACTTGTGCATATGCGATTGTCTTTGTCTCATATCTGATGTTAAGTCCTTGCCTTTGTGGTCTGCACTTGCTTACCACTACTTGTTGCCCTTGTGATCTAGTTTATTTTCACATGTGTTGATCCGGCTTCGTTGGGTTTAACCTTGTGATCATTTATGACTTTCGCTGAGTTTTTGTGTATTCCGTGCGATAGTGGCGAGGCAGTACACGCGTGCGTGTACTGCAGCCCTATCAGATTGACAGTTTTAAAATTGATGTTCGATTTGTCGAATTGTTTCGTTGGTTAATTTCAAATGGTTTGGAATTGTATTCTGATTTGGATTGCTGATTTGTTGTTTAACACTGTTTAGTGTTATATCTGCCGTTATCTGATTCTTTTATCGAGGAGTCGGATATACGAGATTTCTGAGACTATCACCTATTTGATGTTTGATTAATATTGCTTATGTGCATTAATAACTGAGTTTGAATTAGACTGACCTGGGTATTATTTTCTTTTGAATGTAATACTCGGGTCAGACCCGAGTTATTTCAGGTTGTAGATTTTCTTCTTTGAGTTGTTGTTCAGGATATGAAGACTTTTCACATCTTCTGAAGTCGTCAGTGTCATTTTGAAGTAGTAGTGTCATTGTATAGAACGATATGTATTCATGTATATTAGTCGATAATGTACTTGTATATATAACTTCTAGAGTCGACAGTTGTAGTTGTATCATATGTATTGTGTCAACTATGTATTAACTGACATCAGTTATATATATATATATATATGTGACTTTTGTTTTTATCTGTGTTCCGCATTTATATTATCTGTGTTATTGTTATATCTAATGTCCTAAACTATTATGAACTATCGTAGTTTGTTTTATACTGATAATTGGGTGTGTCGATGGGAGTAAATAAATGATAGATGAAAAATAAAAAGTATATACCACTCCTATCGAGATAACCAATACTAGTGTAAGGTCAACTACGGATGGTCGCTCCTATCCAGCCTTATTCTTCGTAATAATAGACAGTATTTCTTTTAATACTCTTTGTTATTATGAGCATAGAGGTGGGGCGTCACAATTTACTTAAAATTTCATTCCATTATTTTATCTAATTCATTTCAATACAATTCACTTTTATTTAAACTTTCTTGAGATAAACTTCATTTTATTTCATTCATTTCACTAACTCGATCTATGTAGCATTTCTTAGGTTGATTCTTTTTTTTCATATCTCAAATTTGAATCTTCTTTTGTTTGCTTAACCAAAAATATTCAACAGTTTAAAATTTAATTTTTCTTTCCTGTTCAAGTCTATAAGTTATAAAGTTATTTTTATTTATACTATTCTCAATTATAAGTTCAAAACTATTTTCATATATTCATCAAAATCATACTTAGAATATTTCCTCACAATAAAAAAAAATTTAATAAAAAATAAATTCCTTTTGGTAGCAATTCTCACTCGGAAACTCGAAAATGAATACTAGCGATGCCGTAGTCATCCCCAGAATTATTTTTCAACGACCAAAGCGAGTTCAATGCTTTTATTTCTTTCAAAAATCTCTTTAAAAATATATTCTAGTCAAAACACTTGCAAATAATATTATTATTCATTTTGAAGGCTTTGAAAACAATTTTGAAAGCAACAGGTTTTAAATTCAAAAATTCTCAACTTTTAAATCCTTCTTTTTTATAAGCTACATTATAAATATACTTATACAAATTTCATTACCTTATTATCAAAACCTTTCATTAATTTACAAATTTTTTATTGTAAATAATTCTTGTTATAATTATATTTCAATTAAATTTATTTATCGAACGCTTCGTGAAATAAAATTCACAAAGTATTCGTTTTATTTTAATGCAACCAATAATCGATGATAACTAAATATTATCATCTCTTAACAAACAATATTCATTAAAAATCATTATTTGTATATATAAAATTAATCTAGGTAAAATTATTTCATTAACCTGATTTTAAAACAATAGTATGTCGACTTGCCTCGTTTAACATGGCGTCCCATGCACTGACCAGAATTCATAAACAACTCAACGGATAAGTAAACACAATATAAAACATTTTATAATACTAACAAGTATGCTCTCTCATACACACACAGAGAGACTCATTCTAGGGGATTACTACCCTATCTGTAATGAGTCAAACCCCACAAAGCTAAGGTTATCACTAAACCAAAGCTCTAATACCAACTGTAATGAACCACCTTTTTGGATGATTTAAATAGACAATAAACCACACATGTCAACTCAAACCATCCAAAAGGGAGGATTGTTAATGGGGTAAATAAGAAAATATGAGAAAAGAAGGAAAAACAAAACACAGAATCTCACAACGGAATGAAAAAATATAATAATCAAATAAATAGTTCATGAAGCTGTTTTACAAATACATTTGATTACACTTTTAAAATACAATAAGAGTTATACATACAACATGTATAATAGGATAATGCAGTGGAACAACATGATGCAGTTGAATAAATATAATAAATAGTAGACTAATCTTCGTCTTCATCCTCCAAAGTCAAGTCTTCAACACTGAAAAACTCAGGCTGACCCATGCGTAATAAAAAGACAAAACACTCGAAACGGAACTAAAAGACCTTATGTAAGTTAAATCGACAATAAGTAAATATGAGTGTAATGGCTTCAGAGATGTTTATGGGATTTTACATCTCCTATCAATGTATAACGTGCGTGCAATAACTTAAGAGATGTTTCGGGATTTTCCATCTCCTAAGGATCCGTTAAACTATCTATATGTAGTAAAATACGCTATACATATGTAGTGTCTATCAGTAAAGTAAAGTACTAAAATAGCGTTAAGGCGTTGCCCATATCCCCCTTAACACATTTTTATATAAGCATCGTAGTCTATACAGTACTGTAAGCCCCACCGTAAACTGGTGGGATACTCAGGGAGCAATTCATAGGTACGACACAAACCAAAGTCGTAGTAGGCTCGATCATAATAAATATGAAAAGGCACGCGAGGCAATGCCCAGGGTAGGATTCTACCATTTTGCACTCCCGGACTTATGGTAACGCATATGAGCTACTATCGCCCACCTCTAGACACACTCCCATAGTCAAATCGAGGGTGGCCACCAATCAATCACAAAGTAACAGATATGGTATCGAAGAAGCATGCTCAATAGGGGGAGCGACCCCACTTGGCCCAGTATAGCTCCTGATTTAGTCATTTTAATTTTGACTCGAAAGTCAAGGCTATCTGTCATCGTTCTCTTACTTCATTCCGGTAGCATTCGCCAAATGATCCTACTTCATTCTGGATTCTCCACCACGTGCACAGTTATTAAAGTGGTTTCGGTATTGGCAGAGAGTATGACAATATCTGACCCCTGTCTCTTTAACAACCAAACGCTTATTTCACACCGTGGTCATTTTATAAAACATTTTTAATAATAAATCCAGAAACAGTTTATACCTTCATATCAAGATATCCATATACTTATTCCAAAAGTATAAAGGGATAGTTTGGCACAAGTCCCTAATAAGTTTCAAAATACACAAAAACCCCAGTAAAAAAAGTTTGTAAATTAGGTCTATAGAATTAAGTTACCGAATATTGGCATACACTGATGCAATTATTCAATGAATAATTGCAGACATTTATGCAATTATATCAAAAAATTGTAGATATTTCCACAATTATTCACCAAAAAATTGAGGAAATTTCCGCAATTTTTTCAAAAATTTGCGGAAATCTCCGCAATTCCGCAATTATTCACCAAAAAATTGCGGAAAATTCCGCAATTATTCACCAAAAAACTGCGGAAATTTCCGCAATTATTCACCGAAAAAGTTGCATAAATTTATGCAACTTTTGGATATAATTGCATAAATGTCTGCAATTATTCAGTGAATAATTGCATAACTCTATGCAATTACTTAGTAACTTAATTCTAGGGACCTAATTTACATACTTTTTTTTACTGGGATTTTTGTGTATTTTGAAACTTATTAGGGACCTGAGCCTAATATTCACAAGTATAAATATATTCATAAATACCGAGAAAGATTTCTTTCAACCAATTTCGAAAATAATTTATTAATCTCTCTTAAACCATTTATAAAGCTATTTATAAATTCCAAAACAGTTTACAACTCTTCCCCTTTTCATAAACTTCTACTCAAATTCTTTTAAAACGCTTCCAAATCACTTTATATGAGTTCTTTTATAAAACCCTTTATAAAATCCTTTAAAATCTTTATAACTCCTTTATAAACCATTATGAAATCCTTTATAAAAATCTTTTAAAATCTTTATAACTCCTTTATAGACCATTATAAAATCCTTTATATCAGATTTAATTACAGATTATTCTCTACTTAACTTCTTAAATTTTATTTATTAAAGTTATTATATAAAATCTATATTTATTATATTAAATTAAAACTACATTTATTATATTAAATTAAATTTAAATAAATCTCTTAAAACTATATTAAATATTTTATTAAATTAAAATTTTAAACTATTTAAATTATATATTTAAAGCTAAGTAAAATTATAAGTTAAAAACTTAAAATTACATTTAAAACCATATTTTAACTTATAATTTGAAACTTTAAAACATATAAAATAAATTATTTTCCAAGTATAAATTTTAAATAAAATCATTAAATTAAATTTAAAAATCAAATTTAAAAATCAAACATACTTTACCACTTAGAAAATAATTTACAACCGACCAACTGTGTCCGTATATAATTTTCTACCTTATGGTCAATTGATTGGGTATGTATCATTTCAACCCAAAATAGCGAAATTTCTGGGTATATATCATTTCAACCCGTATCCCGAATCAAAAATTTCCAATCAATAAAATTGCTCAGGTATGTATCATTTCAACCCATAACGATTTTCCTAATCTATAAGATCATATGGGTATGTATCATTTCAACCCATAGTGATTTTCCTAACAACAAACTAAGGGAACTTGCAGTGTGATAACAACATATATAATAAACATAACATCCAGTCATCCAAAATGTCAACAAATAAACATCCAAATCAGTTAATAAATCACAACAATTAACTGGTTATCATTATCAGGTATTTAACTAATAATTTAAATTCAATATCAATTTAAATGGCAATTTAATTCAATAAAAATTCAAATTAAATTTGAATATTAATTTAAATTACCAACAACAATAAATAAATTTCTTATCACATCATAAATTTAATTCAACTAACATAAGAAGGTTTGGTATTTGTGAGTGGGTTAAATCACTCACCTTTGATTTCTAGTCGATTTAAAATCCAAATAAAGCCCAAAATTTGAACAGTCACAGAATGCAACCAAACCAATTCCATGTTGTTCGGAATTTCGATACGATCGCAACGGAAGAAATTGCACGTCAATTGGAGCTCGTATCAAAAAGTTATGCACCTTAGAACATTTGGAATTAAAATTAAAATTAAAATAAAACAAGGGTATTATTGTTATTAATGCTACCATGCTTGAACCCTAGATCGCATGTTGAACCCACTCAAATGTCTTCAGCCACTACCTTTGACCTATGTTCGCCAACGCCCTAGGCCACCGTGCCAAGATCCGATGCTATCGCCGCCTCCCTCACCTCCGGCCGCACCATCCAAGCCACGCGACATGCCACGATGCCCCCATCAACTCCACGCCGCGACCCCTATTTCACCATATTCTGGTGAACTATGGCGCTTCTAGACCCAAGTAACTGTACAGATGAACTCCCTTTAACGACCTCTACACACTATGACTACCCGATCGATGAATAGTCGAAGATCCACCGCTAAACGAAACCATGGCCTATGGACGACCGAAACTTCTTCATCATCGTTTTTCTGGTTAAACGATGCATTAAAATCGAAAAATGAATTGCAAAGAGAGATTATGTTTGTCGAGAGCTTTCCAACGATATATAATTTGCTATGGTTTGGATAGTTTGGATTTCTGGAGTTTGATTTGGAATTTGAATTAGGGTTTGGGTTGTCTGCCATTGGTAAGGAGGAGATGAGAAAGAAATGTACGTACAGACAATAGAAAATAAAAGGCTGCTAGAGTTTATAACAGCCTATATATAGGTAGAGATGGATAAAAGCGAATGGACAGATCGAATTGGGTTGAAACGATAACAACCACCCGAAAAGCCCGTTTCTTTCCCGAACGAAAATAGGTCATCCAATATATCGAACTATATGTTTTCGATATTTTTAAATTCAATGGAACTAGTTTCAAACCCTAATTCCATTGTATACAAAAGTTAGCTTTTAAAATCAGATTATATTCATTTAAATTCCATTAATTGATTTCTACGCGTTTCAAGCTCGCATAGCCAAACGGCAAGTCCGATCACTATGAAACTTGAAATCCTAAAATAATTCACTATTATGGATCCGATGAAACTGGTTTCGTCGAAATCCGAGACAGTGGCCTAAATGGCTATTTTTACTAGTTAATTATAATCTAAAATTCCCAATTTCTAATTATTCACTTTTAAATCTAATTTTAAATGTTGGCAATCTTCATTCATATAAAATTTAAATCAACTTTCGATATCATTTTCATTCATATTAAATTCAGAATTCAATTATTTACATAATTGCAATATGAAATTTAAACAATTTAGTTATCAATTAAATTTCATTAATAATCATTGAATTTCAGATGAATTTTAGTTATCAATAATTATTTCCATCTAAATAATTCAACACTTATGATCCAATTCTAACTATTGATTATAACACATTCAATACATACAAATTTATTTGAATATAAATAATTCTTAAATTTCTAAAATTATTTATTTCAAAATTTTATTCAAGTTCATATTCAAAAACTACAATAATAAATCATTAAATTTTTATTCCTAACCAATTTTATTCAATAATCACATTAAATTTAATAATTTAAAATAGTTAAAAATACGGGTCGTTACACTATACAAGTAGATAGATTGTTTAATATTCCATATTATACGATCCATTATCATTTTCAAACTCATGCTAATTCGATCCTGATCTCTCCGAAGTAATAATCGATACTTTCAATTGGCAAAGATTTGATAGTTGGTATTTAACTATCAAATAAGAAAACAATCCAATCAGAGATTTAATTTCATATGGAAACCAAGCATGATTAAGCACATAAGCAACCACTAAGCCTCTTTAATTAGTACTTTTCATTAATTAAAAATCAATTTGTATATACTTATATTAAAATACATTTACAAAAGATATACATATAAATACTACTCATTCACTGTTCATTTATACTCTTTTAAGGCTTGGAAAAATATCCATATACTTATTTCATTGCTATAAATAATTCAAAAAACACTGCAATTTCAATACTTAGAAAATGTAACCATATACTTATCTCAACGGTATAAGTATATTCATAAACATTTATGAAAGATTTCATATTTCAAAAGCATACTTAAATGGGCTAAAAATAAACGTCATTTAAAAATAATTTCTATTATAAACCCAAACCACTTTCCTTTTGGTGTAAGTAAATATATCATATGGAAATTAGACGACATATACTTACCACCACTTTTCGATTTCGAACTTGAATCATCCCTCGATTAACAATGGAGTTAGACAAGTTAGAAAACTATTCTTATCTTGACATACATTCTTAATTATCATAGACAGAGACAATTTTTCCTACCTTAAAATTTGGTGTTAAGTATGAAAAGAATGCTTTCCATACCACCATAATTTTCAAATGATTATTTATAGAAATCAGATCTCCTACGCTTGTCGTATTTTTGAAAGTTTGACTTACTCTATCCCTTGCCCAAAAATGAAGCTAGATAAGTCAGGACACCAATTGTTCCTAGCTTTGTCTTAGTTAAAAGACTCTGATTCTAGATCTCACAGATAGAAGATCAATCTACTCATCGGTGTTTTGTGCCAAGTATAGGACTACTAAATTTCCATAAGTAACCAAATTCATATACGAAAATAATACTTCATATACTTAAAATCAAAATTTGATTTCAAACCTAAACTATCCTTTGGTTAACAATGGAGCCGTTCAAGTTGGGGTATTATTACATCTTAGACCCTAACTCGACAACGTTGTTATCTTTTTGGATAGGTAGAAGTTTCCATTTTTATAAAGTACCACTTTCTTTATTATATCAAATACTCTTTTAAATCACTTATTTAAATTGCAAATGTCTTTTAAAACACTTTAAAATAAAGTTTTAAAAATTCCACTCAAATCATAACTTAAAGCCCTCACCTTTAAAAGAGAATTCAACTTTAAAAAGTAATTAGATTTCCTTTATACAAACCACTTGTTTAAGTATCCCAAAATAAATCGTTTAAATCTCAAATCGCTTTAAAACATTCTACTTTTTAATAATACTTAAATTATAATTTAAAACTCTTATACAAAATCTCTTAAAGACCATCATCCAAAACCAAATTTGATTTAAAAGATAAGGTTTTCCTTATATAAATTTTAAATATCTTACATAAATAATTCAAAAACATTCTTTAAAAATTATTTTAAAACTTCAAACTCCTTCTTAAATACTTATACAACTTTTCTAAAACACTTTTAAAAGGAATTTATAAAATATCTAAAGTAGATAACCTTTTATACTTTACTAAAATCATAGATTTTCAAAGTGCATCCATAGCGACTATCGCTATATGGACCGTAACTTTTAAAACTTTGTTTTGTAAATCAAATAGCCTTTTAAACTCCTTTTCTTGAAATTAAAATTTGAAACCAAGTGTTTTCCAAAATATTCTAAACCATAAGAAATAACTTTTCAAATAACGGAAAGAGCCTTAGCGACACTCTAGCACATCATCAAGGGCCATAAATTACTTCTACATAAAAAAGAAGACAACTTCCAAGTCATATCACAATTTACACATGCCATGGTCATGCTAACATGCTTCCAACATATAAACATTTCAAATACACATATATAAATGAAATGCAAATCAACGGTGGCAAGGAATCCCGTTGGATCCCTCTAAAAAATTCAAATTCTTCGAAGTGCCTTCGTCGTGACCTATTCATTACAAAGCACTTCGGCTTCCTTTTCTTTAGTCCCCTGCAAAGAATGGTTGTTTATGCCATCCACCTTCATGCAGGAATCAATCTGACAAACAATTATAAATATTACATCTAATATAATTATACATAACATATTCAAGTTAATTAATTATATACAACATATATTTCTAACTAAATGCCATTCAAAGTGAGTTTAACTCATTTTTATTTCGATGAAGGCGTTACTACTTCCTATCGAAACCAAACAAACACAAAAACCTTCCTACTATTTAACCAAAATAACTGCAAAACCATCCCCTAACCTCCCTAAGCTCATGTCCATGACCCAAACCCCCCACCTTTGTGCACGACCATGAAAGAAAATGGGCTTGGGTGCTTCAAGTCTTCTACTATTGACTTGCTAGATGTTTTTGTTATTATGTACTAAGAGACATATTTGAGAGGAGTTGGATTTGTTTTGAAATAGAAAAGTGGAGAAAAAAGAGAGAAGAGGGCATTTTTGAGTTTTTCTTTCAAAACTTTTGAAATAAGTAATGAATAAAAAGTATAGTAAGAGGGAAAGCTTTAACTTTGCAAAAGACTTCAAATGCCCCTACTTGAATTTTTCCACTACCCTCCCTTGATTCTCTCCACATTTCAAGCCAGGTTTAGCTCCTTAAATCATGCCTTAAAACAAGGCTCAATGTTTTCCCTTAATCATACTTACTTTATATAATCTTTAATTATGAAAAGAGATGCTTTACATTGTTGTTAATGTGTATATATTCTACTATTCAAGTTCTAAAATGTTACATTACTTTTATTGAATAAAAAATTGATTTTTAATAAAATATTTTTCAGTCACATTTTCAATATTACTTCAAACTATTTATTATTGTAAACAAAATTCAAAAATGAATTTTGTATCATTAATTATCAATTATAAGAGAGTTATTTGATTATTAAAAACCGTTCATTGAATATTTAAAATTAAATATTCATAAATCAAAGAGATAAAATTCCAAGTCGTTACATCCTTCTTGATCAATTTTGTAACACCCTACATTTTTAACGATCGAATATTTAAATGATTAAATTAAATATTTAGTCATTAAGTAATGGAACACCTCTTGTACTCGACTTTTACTAATGAGCAAATAGAGACTCGATACCCTCAAAGTTGAGTTTGCTTTTTCGACGCCTGTAAAATGAGTATAAACTTGACTATGTTTGGAGTCGATGGTTTTCAAGGATGAATAGTGCTGAATGAAGAGAAGGTAGCTTGCCTTAACTTAGCTTATATGTAGCTAAGCTCTTCACCATTTTCATTTCATTCTCATTTTACGTTTCATTTCATCCATCTCCTCTAATTATTTTCCTAATCTCCTCTTAATCCACTTCTAATCCTTGAGCCATAAACCTATCAAATAAATTTTCTAAAGTCAAATAAAAATCACAATAATTCCTTTCTTCCAATTCTCTACATAACCCATAAAGGAATTGGCTTGATTTGGAGTCTTGGTGTTAATTTTGAAATTTAAAGAAAGCTGAAGTTGGATTTTTGGTGATTAGAGCTTGGTTTA
The DNA here is from genome assembly GCA_030737815.1 of Allium fistulosum. NCBI lineage: Eukaryota > Viridiplantae > Streptophyta > Magnoliopsida > Asparagales > Amaryllidaceae > Allium > Allium fistulosum. Next base: position 868,341,138 of record CM060904.1, on the reverse strand, counting down.
TGGAAAAGCAAGGTGAGTAGGATGATTCTCCTTACTAATTTTTATGCTGTACTTTTCATTTTCGTTTATTGATGATTATATGGTTATATGGAGTAATTTGGAGGTTTTTTGAGTGGATTTGGGCTTATGTTTGTGTTATAAACGTAATTATATTAACTCATTATTTGTTTAAGACCTTAATAATTATTTTTCAAAATAGATAGGAACCTAAGAATTTGATTTTTAGGTTAGTTTAATGATTACATGTAATGTTGTAATAGATTAGAGACTAATTACATGTGATAATTAAGTGCATGTCATTAGCTAATAATAATGGAACTATTTATAATGGTTTTGGAAAAGTTAGCAAGCTATTAAGTGAGTTTTGAAATCCACACTTATTACTAAAGTGATTAGAGGGTTAATAAAGCCTAATTAGCACTTATGAATATTATTCCAAAATAAAGAAATGATCTTTATTAACGAATAGTTTACTTATAAATATTATTTAAGGGAAAGAATGATTTTTACAAGCAAAAGAGGTATTTTATAAAATGGTATAAATTAAGCTTAATTGGTATTTATAAAACGATTATATGATTTTATAAATGAAGTATAGATTTTATAAAACAGAAATGAGATTTTATAAAATAGTAATATGATGTATACTTAATTTCCATAAGGCAATTAAGTATTTAAAGGCTTATAATTGATTTATAAGCTAATGATATTAGACCTTTGTAGAAAATATTTAGTAAATAAAAGTAAGACTTGATTAAGTAATAAATGAATTACTTATTTAAAGGTACGTGTATATATATGAGTATGGGCAAGTATACGTATACGTGTAGTTGAAGATATATAACAATCAAAATGTTGTTTGTATTGTAATTATATTTTTTGTATGTTTGCTTGTTTATATATGTATGAAATTGTTTGATTATATTGATATATTAAAGGATAAAAGTTTGTTTCGGGCATTTCACAGGGCTGTAGCAACTATCGTGTACACTAAGTTGCACGAGAATCCTCACCGGGCCGAGTAATAGCTCCGATGAAGTCTGAAATATGACTTGTTTTGAGCAGTGTGTTTGTGCGCGTGTGTGTAAATGTGCACGAATGAGTATGCTAACACATGTTGGCATCACATAAGGCTAAATGGCCGAATGAGTGTGTTTTGGCATTGTTAGAGGAAGCCCGGTCACTATAATCGCCTGTTGAACTCTACAGGTGCAAAGAGTGGGTTTTATGTCAAAACCGATTTTTGAACAGTTAAGGAACCACTTTCAAATCGTTAACCAATGAACTCTGAAAAGGGTTTGATGGGATTGAGGCAAGCTTAGGAGGCTCCTACCTTCCCTAGGTTCACTACATGGAAACCGACAATTTTAGTGGATTCAGGGTCAAATTCAGTCGACTAAATATGTGCTGAAAACTTTCCTGAAGGGGAAAACCCAAAATAGAAGACTGTGGAATTGGATTTAGTCGACTGAATGACACCACCCATCGACTGAATGCCTGGCCTGGGAATGACTTTAGGTGATTTTTTTTCCTCATTTGATTATGGTTCTTTGTGGGGTCTTGGGATGACTTCGGAGCGGCTCTGGGCTACTCAGGGAGGCAGAACGTAAGGCAAAGCTCAAGATTCAAATGCGAATGTTAAGTGATTTCTTTGGAATTAATAACGATCGGGCATGGGGTTGGTATGGCGATTGATCACAAGATCATGTCCGACGAGTGTGTATGATCGAATGAAGTGAATCTGTACCTTCAAGAGTTGACCTAGGGGTTCATATAGTTTGATAAATTGTATCGGTCTTATATTAGTGACTATACATAGCTTTGATCTTTTATTAGTGATCATACATCGTATTGGCCTTATATTAGTGGTCATGCATATTATTGACCTTTCAATAGAGACCATCCTATAGATGGACGATAGTAAGATATCAGTCTTTGTTTGTGATAGGCGTATTTGATTACGTGACGTTATATTTCGATATATATATATATATAAAAGGTATCAGTGTTTCTTTGTGGTCTCGATAGCGTATTATATGGGGCATGCCCAACGTTCTCTTTTGTATAGAAATTATGTGAATTTATTAAGAAATCCTTGATAGCCGAGGAGGAGATGATGATGATCATCTATGGGTGGACCATATATCCCTTATGCTTGATGGGGTATAGTGAGAACATATGTGTTCATTCAATCAGTATGCAACTTGGGGTCTATGGTATGATTTGGTACTAACTCTATTTACTTTGGACCCTCAATGGGAATCATTGGATTGCAGTGAGATCTATATAGGTCTCAGATATCTATAGTAGGCCATATATCACTTACGCTCGATATAGGGTGCAGTTACGCGAGTTCGATCACACTGGATAGGGCTAGGGGTCTATGGTATAAGTAGATACCGACTCTATTTATTATGAACCCTAGAAGGATCATTTTATCATGGTTAATGTCCACTTTAGACTTCACTCATCAACAATGATGTGTGTCGATTTACACACACTATTCATCGTGTATCTTTATGATTGTGCGTGCTATATTAGTTTATTAAGAACATTATTGTGTATTCTAGGATATGCTTATATTATGATATTTATATTGTCTCACCATCTCTATATTATATTGCCTTATCAATATATATATAATATTACATATCAGTCACATTATATTAGTTGTGCCGAATCGTTGATTATAGGAGCAGAGCAGGTTATGGTATGATTTCTATCATATGGATAGATTTACTTTACTTGTTTATGGACTGTCCAAATTACCCCTGAGGCACGTTTGTGGAGAGGGCCGGCTATGATTTAGTTGTCTCCTATTTATTTATATATAGTTTTGATATACAGTATTTTGATATAGTTCCCCTCGCACTAGGCTTTAAGTTTGATCAGTGTTTTTTCTTTGTCTGTTTATATAATGACAAATCTAAAGTACTCGATTTAGTAGTATGGATGTCAGGTGCTTTTAGGAATACACTATCAGGATGTGCAGCTAAAGCACTTTGGAGGCATGGCATCGATTTTGGCTATGTATACTTAATATTTTTAGTATTACATGGGAGATCCATTATTTGTATATGAGACCATTGTATCATATACTTATTTAAAACTCCCTTTTTTAGAGTTGATGTATTCTGACTTTTCTGTTTTAATATTCATTTATAAGTTGCTTCCACTAATGTGGTCTCTTATATATTATCATCCTATTCTTTTCATGTATATTCAGTATATTATATGTTGTCATTCCATTATGGGAGCCTATCGATGTCTTTGTTTAGTGTTTTGTTCTAATTTTACCCTAATAATATATCCTTTAGGTATTCGTCGAAGGGCGGGTTATTACAATTGGTATCAAAGCATAAGCTCAACATTCAGACCACGTAGACTAGTTTTAGTTAATCAACTTGGTAAAAGGTGATACTTAAAGAAAGCGTACTTCTATTTTTCTGCTATATTATATTGTATACACGGCTTGTCTTCTACACCTGATTTGTTCCTATCACTAGTTGCTAAGGTATCTTTTTCAAAATATCAGTATGAGCAGATGGAGTGCAGGCAGTTTGAGATGCCTAATTAGTTTAGAGACCATTTAGCTACTGCAAAAGATGTTCCGCAACATGTGAACGTTTCTAGCAGATGCGGTTGGCGTCAGAAGTGGTGTGGCTCTTGGAGCACCAGTATTTTTAGCTTCACTTACTTTAGACTCTTCGAAACAGTGAAGGAATTTCCTTAGCCTTGGTGGGAAGCCATATCTGAATCTTGAGATTGTTACCATGACATGGTCATGGACACATGCATGAGAGGTCTTCCATCGATATAGATCTGAAGAATGTTCTCGTAAGGAAGATTATTTCAAAGCATTTGGGGAATTCACGGATAGGATCCAGTGTTTGTGTGGCTGATGAGCATGCCTATGAATTGGAATTACCTCAGACGTTGCTTTGGTTCTCAGTTCTTCTTTGAGATCGAGAAGGGCCTGTTGCTTGAGCATCCCATCCATCTTGAGTTGGGCATCTTATCGCTGAAGAAGTGTTGACTAATTCAACCTCTTGTTTTTGGGGTTTGAGATGGTCGGTACTCCGTTGTTGTGGGAAATGAGATTGCCTTGGGTCTTAAGCATCAATTGGGGATTCACTGCTTTGTCTTATCCCTGTTAGGAACCACTTTTGAAAGTCTTGTTGGGATGGTTCTCCTTTGTGAGAAGGCCATGAGATACCGTTTGAGGTAGCGAAAGTGGAAAGCAACCGAAGCTCTAACTGAAGCATAAAGACCATGATTCAAGGAAGATCGAGCTTACATGAAAAGGAAAGCTGACCTAATATGTCACTCTAGTAACATATGAGGGCATTTTGCTATGAAATGTCATCCAACTAAAGCGAAGTGTAAGTCCTTCAGTTATGATTGGCTTGATCACTTGAAGAAGGACTGTCCTACATTTTCAAAGAGTGCATAAGTGATGATAACTTGTACCTTATAGGCATTACTGTGTCCTAGTAGGCCCACGACTCAAGAGAAACATAAGGAGCTTATGTGGTGAGGTATGTTCTATCTTTTGGAACACAGTTCTGTTGCTTCCGACACTTTGGTGGTATATTTTATCTGTTGCTAGTTACTTGGTAGATAGGATAAACTTGACACCTTTCATAATAGGTAAATTCTTCGGTAAAGATAAACCTTGTATGAATCACCTTAGCTGTAAAACTGAGGTGAGGAGATTGAGAGTACTACCGTTCGAACTTGATGCATGAGCTATCATGTTGAGTGGGGTTGGTTGATGAAGTGTAACTTGGATTTAGATCCAGGTAGAGTTCGGTGGATGCCAATAATGAGCAATGACCAAGAGGATGACTTATAGGTGTTTGCCTAGGGTCATTCGTGTTAAAATTATTTTCCTTTGTGTTAGTAAACCTCAAGTGATGGGAGTAATCCCATGTGCCGAAAGGGACATTTTCTAATGATCGGTCCATTCATGTGCTGGTTTTTAATCTATAGTTTGAGCATAAAGTTTCTAGGTGATTTGCACCAGTTAGGAAATGGTTATTTACATGATTCTAATAGGCGAGCACTTGAGTTGAATTCCTAAGATGATTGAGAGATTTCAGAAGCCTGGCCCTAGTTGTGCGAGGAGATTTCAGTAGTTGGATCAAGAACCGGATCGGAGTTCACTTGGAAGGAGTTAGTTGGTCAACCCTGATTTATCAAAGAAATATTGCGAGCAAATAAAGGGTTGGAACATGCATCGTGTCATTTTGGGATGATCTTTAGTTATTAATTTTTTTAGTGTAGTATATTTATTGTTGCGTGGGATAGTTTGGGGATGGATTTCTCGACTAGTTTTGTGGCGATTCAGATAATCTCCTAAGTGAGAGATGATACTTGCCTAGGCGAGCGTCATAGTGCACTTAGCATATTATTCAACATTATGCGATCGAGGTGAGTTTGAACCCGGGTAAACCTAGAAAATTATATATCTTTGTTTAATAATGATTTAAGTAGTAAAAAAAAATTCTCTTTGAGAATGAGTTATGTTCAGAAGAAAAGGGAAATTGAGGCATTGGTTGCTGGATTTATTCGAGAGTTTAGAGACATCCTGCATATCGTATAGGTTTTCCTTTTCATAGTGGGAGGTGTAATAGTCTTTCGCATATTATATTTACGAAAAGGGTTACACAACTTAAGCGTTTATTCCTTTCGAATGACAAATGGACTTATTTGAGTTTATGATTGACATGCATGTTTAACTCTTGAAATTGGTTATCGTGCCTACGGTATAGACTCCTTTTGAATATTTCATTGCTTTGTATGATTACCGTTGCTTGTTGATTTGTTATTGTTGTTTGCTATGGATTGATCGTTGCTTGGTGCTTGCCATTGCTTGTTATTATTTATTGTTTATTATTGCTTGTTGCTTGCTATTGTTGCTACTATTTATGTTTGCTTGTTACTGTTTGACGTTGTTTGTTGTTATTTGATTTTGTTGTTGGCTGATTTCAGTTGTTGTTGATTTTGTTTCTTGCTAGCATGCTTAATAATTTGTATGCTAGTTGTTGTTGATTTTGTTTCTTGCTTGCTTGCTTAATAATTTGTATGCTAGTTATTGTTGTTTATTATTATTTGCTATTATTTGATGGTTGCTTGTTATTTATTGATGTTGATTGTTATTGATTGATTGTTGCTTGTCTTATGTGTTTTATTGCTTGTATGGTAGTTATAATTTCATAATTTAAAATATAATTCAGAGAGTGATAGCGATGGCTATCTGGAATAGATTGCATATCATCCACGCCCACTATAGGGTCAAGATGGGATCTATACGAGTCCACTGGCTTTTGATGTGACTCGGTGTCCATGTTATATTTTGATACCGACTCACTTGAGCTTACTCTCTAATTGATTGTCATGCATGACTATAGTAGTATCGGTTACTACACTAAGATTATACATGATTGAATTCTATGTTAGTGCAATCCTCTTTGTATAGTACAATTAGGTACTTGAGAGCCAATATATAATTATTTAATTGCTTATTTACTTTGATTGGAATTTAAATGGTTAGATGCTTTCTTAAGAGTGGTATGAATTTTTAGGAAGCATGGAATAATGTAGGTTATCGCGTATTCCCTTTTTGTGTGATGCATTCTAATTTGGGAGTTTCCGTAATGATGATAGTTAAGGGAAAGTATTGTTGGAATTTACCAAAACTGAGATTTGGGAAGTTTGATCAGTCTTGTTACTTCCTCGTACTCATACAAATATCGGGGATTAAATTCTTTTAAAGAGAGGAGAATGTAACAACTTGCAATTTTAATGAATGGATATGTAAATAGTTGATTTAAATATTTAATCGTTAAGTAATGAAACTTCTCTTGTACTTAACTTTTACAGACGAGCGAATTGGGACTCAATACACCCATAGTTGAGTTTGCTTTTTCAATGTGAGAAAAATGAGTATAAACTTGACTATGTTTGAAGTCAGATGATTTTCAAGGATGAATAGTGCCAGATGAAGAGAATTGGGCTAAGCCCATTACCTTACCCTAACTTAGCTTATATGTTGCTAAGCTCTTCATTATTTTCATTTCATTTCACATTTCAATTCACCCATTTCCTCTAATTATTTTCCTAATCTCCTCTTAATACACTTCTAATCCCTAAGCCCTAAACCTATTAAATAAAACTTCTAAAATCAAATAAAAATCACCACAATTCCCCTCTTTTAGTTATTTACAAAATCCCACAAAGGAATTGGCTTGATTCGGATTCTTAGTGTTCATTTTGAATTTGAATGAAAGCTATATTTGGTTTTTTGGTGATTAGAGCTTAGTTTAGGGGAAAGCAAGGTGAGTGGGATGATTCTCCTTACTAATTTATATATCATACTTTATATTTTCGTTTATTGATGATTATAGAGTTATGTGGAGTAATTTGGAGGGTTTGGGTTGATTTGGACTTATGTTTGTGTTATAAGCATACTTATATGAACTCATTATTTGTTTAAGATCTTAATAACTATTTTTGAAAATAGTTAGTAACCTAAGAATTTGATTTTTAGGTTAATTGAATGATCATATATGATGTTGTGATATATTAGAGACTAATTACATGTGATAATTAAGTACATGTCATTAGTTAGTAATAATGAAACTAATTCAAATGGTTTTGAAGAAGTCAATGAGCTAACTAAGTGAGTTTTGAATTCTACACTTGTTATTAAAGTGATTAGAGGATTAACGAAGCTTTATTAGCACTTGTGAGTATTATTTAAAAATAAAGAAATGATCTTTAATAATGAATAGTTTACTTGTAAATATTATTTATGGGAAAGAATGATTTAATTAGGCAAAAGAGGTATTTTATAAAATAGTATAAATAAAGATTAATTAGTATTTATAAATGGTTATATGATTTTGTAACTGAATTATTGATTTTATAAAATAGAAATGAGATTTTATAAAACAGTAATATAATGTATACTTAATTTAACGAGGCAATTAAGTATTTAACGGCTTAAAATTGATTTATAAGCTAATGATATATTTTATAAAATAGATGTAAGATTTTATAATATAGGATGAAACCATTTTCCACCTTTATTGAAAAGATTTAGTAAATAAAAGTAAGATTTGATTAAGTAATAAATGAATTACTTATTTAAATATACGTGTATGTATATGAGTATGGGCAAGTATACGTATACGTGTATTTCAAGATATATAACAATCCAAATGATGAGTGTATTCTTATAATTGTTGTATGCATGTTTGTTTATATATGTATGAAATTGTTTGATTATATAGATATATTAAGGGATATAAGTTCATTGTGGGCATTTCACGTGGCCATAGCGACGATCGTGTGCGCTAAGTTGCATGAGAATCCACCGGGCAGAATAATATCTCCAGTGAAGTCCGAAATGTAACTTGTGTTGAGAAGTGTGTTTGTGCATGCATGTGTAAGTGTGCATGAATGATTATGCTAGCACGTGTGGGCATCGCATAAGGCCGGTCAGATTAATGTGTTTTAGCGTTGTTAAAGGAAGTCAGGTCGCTATAATCGCCCCTTGAACTCTACACGTGCGAAGAGTGAAATTCATGTCGAAATTGATTTCCAAACACTTAAGAACCACTTCTGAAACTCAAATAATGAACTTCGAAATGGGTCTGATTGGTTCGACGTAAGCTTGGGTAGCAAGGCGGCTCATTGGGCGAAGCACCGTAGGAAACGCCATGCGAATCGACGACCGTTTGGGAGGCTCCTACATTCCCTAGGTTCATTTCCTAGAAACTGACAATTTCAATCGACCAAGGGTCAAATTAAGTCAACTAAATAAATGTTAAAAACATTTATGAGGGAGAAAACCCAAAACAGAAGACTGTGGGAATTGGGTTCAGTCGACTGGGCTCAGTTGACTGAATGACACCCCCAATCGATTGGACGCCTAGGCAGGGAATGGCTTTGGGGAATATTTTTTCCCCATTCGATTGTGGTTCTTCCTGGGGTCTTAACATGACTTCAAAGAGGATTTAGGCTAATCGAGGAGGCAGAATGCAAAGAAAAGCTCGAGATTGGCAGGTGAATATTAAGTGATCCCTTTGGAATCAAATCAGGCATGAGGTCGGTACGGCAATTGGTCACAAGATCACGTCCAACGAGCATGTATGATCGAACGGAGTGAATCCGTACCTTCGAGGGTTGACTCCAGGGTATGTATAGTTTGATAAATTGTGTTGGTATTATATTGGTAACCGTACATAGCATTGATCTAATATTAGTGATCATACATTGTATTGGCCTTATATTAGTGGCCATGCATATTATCGGTCTTTTATAAGAGACCATCTGTATAGATGGATAATGACGAGAAATCAATCTTCATTTATGTTAAGCGTATTTAATTACGTGACATTATATTTCGATATATATATCTTGGTGTTCCTTTGTGGTCTCGATAGCGTATCATAGAGGACACCTCCGTCATTCTCTATTGTAGAGACGTTATGTGAATTTATTAAGAAATCCTTGATGGCCGAAGGGGAGATAATGACGATCATCTATGGGTGGACCATATATTACTTTTGCTCGATATGGGTACGGTGAGGTCCACCTAGGTTTTAGATATCTAGAGTAGGTCATATATCACTTATGCTCGATATGGGGTACGATGAGATCTACATACGAGTTCCTTCAATTAGGATACGATTTGGGGTCTATGGTACAATTAGGTATTGATTCTATTTATTTTGAACTCTCAGTGGAATCATTGAATTGTAGTCAGATCTATATATGCTTCAGGTATCTAGAGTAGGTCATATATCACTTATGCTCGATATGGGGTACTGTGAGATCTACACGAGTTCAATCACACTATATTTGGGTTGGGGTCTATGGTACAATTTGATATTGACTGTATTTATTATGGACCCTACAAAGAGGTCATTGAATCACAGTTAATGTCCAGTTTGCATGTCACTCATCGGCAATGATGAGTACTTATTTACACCCATCATTCATCATGTATCTTTTTGATTGTGCATCCTATATTAGTTGATTGATAACATTGTTGTGTATTCTAGGATATGCTTATATTGTGATATTTATATTGTCTCTGTGTTTGTATATTATATTACCTTATCAATAAATACTATTACGTATAGGTCATATTATATTATTTGTGCTGACTTGTTGATTATGGGAGAAGAGAAGGTTATGGTATGATTTCCTATCGTTTGGATAAGTTTACTTTACTTGTTTACGGACAGTCCGGATTACCCTTAAGCCACATATGTAGAGAGGGTAGGTTGTGATTTAGTTTTCTCCTATTTGTTTGTATATAGTTTTGATATACATTATTTTGAGATAGTTCCCCTCATACCAGGCTTTGAGTTTGACCCGCAATTTGTCTTTGTTTATTTATGTCGTGACATGTAACGACCCGACATTTTGGACCATTCGTGTCCATTATAAGTGTATAGGAAGACACTCTTGCCGGAGTTGAATTGCTCAAAATACCACGTTGTTAATTTAAATTTGGCAAAACTGAACATATACAGTAAATAAATAAAATCACAGATCACAGACACAGAGTAATAAGTGCAGCGGAAATAAAAGAGATAGTAGTTCATGAAGCTACTATATGAATATATAAAATACATCAGAGTTTACAACAGAAGAGTAATACGATACATCAGATACAAATCAGAATACATCACTGGAATCATCGAATACTGAAAGCAGAATAGATGGCTGGATCTTCAAGCAAAGCTCCAACTTCAAAGGTGAGTCTCGAAAACTGAACCACTCAGTCTGACCCGAGCGTAAAGCAAAAACACAAGACACTCGAGTCAGGATTAACATTCTTATATTAATAAATCCAACTCAAGTGGAATAGCAATTGAAATACAAGTAACTCAAAGGATGTTTGGAATAACCATCCTTTAAGGATCCGTTAAACTATCTACTATGTAGTAATGTACGCTAAGTAGATAATGTCTATCAGTAATATAAAGATATCAAAATAGCGTTAAGTCATGGCCCATTCCACCCTTAACACATTTTTATTCCCAAAAGCATATACAAGACCGTAGTTTCCCTAAAACCGGAAGTCACCAGAGGGCAATCCATATACTAAAGGTACAAACCAAAATCGTAGTGGTCGCGTATAAATGGAATACAAGTATGACAAGGCACATGAGGCAATACCCAAGGTAGTGATACTACCGTTCGCCTGATCCGGACTGGTGAGAACGCAACGCCGCAGCGCCCGCAACACCGTGAAACAACACTTCCAAAATCAAGGGTGCACCAATCGACAACAAGTATAAGTAGTTCGAAGAAGTGTGTCCACTTGAGGTAGCTAATCATCCATTGGCCCGGCACAGCTCCTGTTTTAGTCATTTCCAATTTGACACAAGTGTCAAGGCTATCCATTATCGTTCTCTTTCTTCAGTCAACACGTACATCATTCCAACCACTTCATTCTGGATCATCACTCCACGTATAGTTATTAAAGTGGTTTTCGGTTTAGATAGAGAGTATATCCATAACCGAATTCCGGTCTCTTTAATAACTTCCGTAATTATTTCACCGATTGGTCGTTTATTTATTTCAAAACCAAATCAATTACAATTTCAAATAGAATTCGTAAATCAACATTCATTTGTCTATCAAAACAGTTTCCATACTTTACGTTTCAAAACTTCCAAATTACCATTTCAAAATCTTAAAATTCAATTTCAACCTTTATTTAAAACAATTCAAATATTGATTCAAATTCGTATATAAGTTTCATCCCGAAATCATTTAAATCAATTTATTTTAACATTCAAATCAATTTAAACTCATTTATCGATTTCATTTAATATTCGTTAAGTAAATTTGTCATTCAAAACAATTTCTATTAAATTTCCAATTCATTAAATCAATTTCTTAAGTTCAACTTCATTTTATCAAATCTTCAAATTGAATTAATTTAAATTCATCAAATCAAATTCTTTAAATTTCAAGTCTTACATTAATTTCAATAAATCACATTTTATTTCTTGTTAAAGAAATTCAATCTCACTTATTTACTTACTTAAATAATTTTCCAAAACTTAATTAATAAAGAACTCAATTTCAATTATTTACGAAGTAAAAATCACTTATTCAAAAGTTCAATTTTACTTATTAAAGAATTTAATTCAATTTAATCATTAAATAATTCAACCTTATTTAATTTTAAATAATTCAAAACTTAATTATTAAATAATTTCAAAGTTTAATAATTTCAAACTTAATTATAATTTCAAACTTAATTCAATCATTTCAAAGTTTAATAATTTCAATACTTAATTATAATTTCAAACTTAATTCAATCATTTCTCAAAGTTTAGTAATTTCAAACTTAATTATAATTTCAAACTTAATTCAATCATTTCTCAAATTAAACAATATTCTTTCATCAATTACATTGTTAATATTTTGTTTCAGATTATTAAATATTAACATTTTCTTCAAAAAAATTCAAATTTCAACTTCATTTCAAAACCATATTATTTATTCAAATAAAATCTTCATTTTATTTTAAATCAAATTATTGACCAATCGGGTTTTATTTAATTTTCTATCCTAGGTCAAAGTTCAATTTGGGTATTTATCATTTCAACCCGATTCCAATTCAATTAAAATCGAAGCATAGTAAAGGGAACTTGCAGTGTGATAACTGGGATGGTGTCAAAGTAAATAAACAAGCAATAACAACAACCAATAACAATCCAATAATCAATTTAAATAATCCCGAAATAATCGTATTAATTCGCATTGTTATTTTTACGAATTAATATAATTATTCCTAGAATCTACACTATCATTTCATGTAGATTAAAGATTATTACATTTCGGTTTTCACTTGTCATTCAATTTCAATTTCATACATCATCAATTTAACAACATACATTCAGTGGTTCAATATGTAATTAAACAAATCCTACGTGTCAATAAATTCAACAGTTAAAGGGGTCATATTATACAATGTCATTAAATCAAATTTAACATTTAACTATCCTATATCAAGTTCAATTGCATATTATTTATCATTTTAACATTAACAATTTAACGTCCAATATAAACATCAACAATAAATAATTTAACAGCCAAACTGTATTATCATCGCATAAATAATTAACAGATAATGGTGTCAAATGTCACAGGTGAACTGATACAGGCAATAGCATATATAACAGTGTAATTAACTAACAGCAGTATATTTCAATTGTCGTTTCAATTGAAATCAAATTTAATAAATAAAAGAAGTTAATCGTGAGTGAGTGCTCACCTTTCGAGGCTAGAGAAAGAACAGAATGAGATGAGTTGCGAGTCCAAACACGAATCCCAAATCAAAGCTAGATTGGCATGAATTTGGACGGACAAAGCTGATAGATCGGAATTGACGAAATCAAATTAAAATCGATCGATGATGACAAGTGGTATAAGCAAACTTCATATATATATATAACTACTTGAATTTCTAACAGATTGTACATATGCAGGATCTATATTCAAACCAACTTATATAAACTATGGCCGAAAGTACTTCCATAAGAAAAATCATTTGTTTGAACTGTTTGTTTATAAACCAAACTATACCTACCTTTAAAATATATAATATAATATGTATTCCTAGTGCAGTACCTAGCATAAACAACACTCATGACTTAAATATCATCATCTAACATATCTAAATATCCTACTGACACAACTTATAAACTGTCCCCTAATACATGTATACGCAAGCCAACCTATACTATATATAAACAATGCCTAATCTATCCCATACATAAAATTTTAACATACCATATAAATATAGTTCAGCTCACATGTTCTATACGAAACCAGGTTTAATATATTAACATAGATTTGTAAATATTCAAAACATACTATACTGACTGTTACAAAAAAAAATCTTAAGAAAACTTGCTATATAATATATATATATACTAATATAAGCTGCAGCTATAAAGAAAAATCAAAACATATTATACTTAGACAATAAACAACCTATAACAGGATATATATTATCATGTTTCGAAATCTATAAACTAACATTTACACTGTCACATAATATATAACTGATACATCATTTTATAGATATATATATATATACCTTTATATACTAATGTACATATATATAGTAGTATACTTATATAAAATAATATAACATATATATACAGAGCTTATATAATGTTTACCACTTTCAAAAAGATAGCTTCGGTCGAAAGCAAAGCAGAGGGAGGTGTGAAGAGGCTGACGAGGTGGTAGTTTTCGGTGGAGGAAATGGTTGCTATGGAGGCGGACGCAGGTGTTGATGGCATGGGAAAGTGGGCGTGGCACGAAGGCTACGGCAGATGGGAGGCGTGGAAATGAAGGCTAGCGGAGGAAGGGAAGTAGTCGAGTGCGGTTGTGGCAAACAAGGAGGAAGAAAGGAAGAGATTAAGTGTCGGAGGTGAGCACGGCAAAACGCGGCTGCTGCTGTGCCATGCGCGCGGTGATGGTGGAGGGAAGGAAGGCGGGGCGTGGAGGCTTTGGGTTTTTGTCGATGGCTAAGGTAGAAGTATGGGCGGAGGTCGGTGAAGGCAGCGCAATGGAGATGGTCACGTGGGAGAAGGCGCAAGCGGCTGCAGCCGAGTGATGGTTGTTTGGCGCCAGGAAGGTGAGTCGAAGATAGCGGCGGAGGTGGTGCTCTTAGCGGCTTCAGTGGGCGAAGGTGAAAACATGAAAGGGTAGGGGAGAGATCTTGTGTGTGCTTTGAGGACGTGGTGGTGGATACTTTAATCTCTCTCTCAGATCCAAAATGGAAAGGAAATATATTGGGCATAGCAAAGTTTCAATGAAAAAGATAAAGCAAAGCTACAGAAAATGTTATGTATATATTTTCCTCTAATAGCACGAACTGAAACAATCAATATTGAGCCTAGAGTAAATGTTGAAACTAGGGATTTTGAAAGTCATTCGTTGATTTCCAAAAATATAATAAAAGCTAAAGCTGTTTCAGTTCCACTGATGGGTAATTGAATTGTCACTTGGTTTCCAAGAGGCTAAATAGCAAACTATCGCGGTTAACCCAATTTGATTTCGCGGTGTACTGAAATTCGAAAACAGAAAGGAATATACTATTGGAATCAGCATGATGAGATGATAAAAATGGTATACGGATAACAGTGGTACGATTGAATTATAAGAATTCGAATTTTCTACTACGGAAAAATGCAAGAAAAATGCTGAAAAATAAGATCGACGGAGCCAAAGATGTCCGAATTTGGAAAAACGACAAACTGACATCTTGGTCAGAAGATGGTTTAGAATTTTTCTATGTAAAAATATTTTGGTTTTGAAAACATTTTATTTTCATCGCTTTTAACTGATTGAATTGAAGTGAATTTACGCGCGAAATAAACTTTCATATTTCCGGACGAAAATTTACCAGTTGCTATGTTTAACTAGACGTATTCCAAATATTAAATTTTTATTTCAAAATTTTATCGTTTAAAATTTCACAAAATTTCAACTAATTACGTTATTAAAACAGTTGAAATTTACGGGTCGTTACATGACAACTCTCGGATACTCGATTAAGTAGTTTGGAAGTCAGGTGCTGTTGGGGATATGCTATCAGGATGTGTAGTTGGAGCACTTTGGAGGCATGACATCGATTTTGGATATGTATACTACATGAGACCGTTGTATCAGATACTTATTCAGAACTCTGTGTTTTGGGGAGTTGATATATTCTAATTTTTCTATATTGATATTTATTTATCAGTTGCTTCCGCTAGTACAGTCTCTGATATATTGTCATCATGTTCTATTCATGTATATTTAGTATATTATATGTTGTCATTCCATTGTGAGATCCTATCGATGTCTTGGTTTAGTGTTTTGTTCTAATTTTACCCTGATAATCTGTCCTTTGGTTATTCCTCGAAGAGCGGGTTGTTACAAGTTTACTTAAGTGCAACCCATATGATACCCTTAAAATGTTAAGAATGTCCAAACATACATTTGTAAAGTATCTAGTGCAGCCATATAGTAAGAGTTTCCTTTTGAATGGTTCGACCCATTGGAAAGAAAAGCGAATGTTTAAGAGTGGATATATCACAGCCACAACTACGATGAAGAGAGTGAATGGTCACCTCTGCTTCATGAAGAAACATCGAAAACAGGAATTCTACAATTATTTTGGAATTGCAGACTAAGCCATATTTTGAGAAATAGTTCTTTGATCATATGATTATGAACCATGTGATACTCGTGAATTATATCTCAAAAGATTAAGGGCAAAGCATCCATTCAATAGGAGTGACAAAAGAGTTATTAAAAATTGATACATATGGATGTATTAAGTTTGATGTCTAATTATACCAAAACGTATTATGACACCACCCTTCACCACCGGTGCCTAATATACTTGTAAAGTGCACTGCTGTAGTGCCCGGTCGATATAGGACGATTGTCAATGGGAGAAAAGAAATATAATATCACAAAGCTATCATATATCTCACACCACAACAAGTAAAATATAATAATAACATCACTGCTATAAGCAGTCAAGACAACAATAACTAAAATGAACCACAATGTAAAAGTGCATATGTTCACGAAGTTATTCAATATAGTAATAAAGAGTATACTGGTGGAAATAAACTCGAATAAATGGTCTCAATAGAAAATCAAACACTGCCCAGGCTATATAGTGTTGCAAAGTGGAATAGGCAATAGTATATCCATATATAATAGGAGAAAGTTCTATCCAGCTGGTCCTTTGCACAGCCATCGTGTATCATCAACACTTGTTACTAGTCTTCTCATTTTAGAGTACCTAAGATAAAAAGAAGCAAAGCATAAAGCCTCAAGTCAGACAACAGTCTAGTATGAGTGATAATTGGATCTCAAAATACTATACAAGTCGATATAGTAATAAACAAGTGTATACAAACCATACCTGACCTGTCCCTGCAACCAAAGAGTTAACACATAATGAAAATAATATGCTACTCTATAACATCATAAAGGTGTACCACAACCTAAGTACAATGATGGGGTCCAAGTATCCCTATCCACAATACCTATCTTAAGGGACATCCCAAGGGTGACAGATTATGGAAGAAAACAACTAAAATAGACACAACATCCATCAAACAATCTTCACTATCACTTAATATGCCCTAGTTATATGATAACTTGTATGACTATTCCTTTGTTATGGATTAATGGATAATTCCTAATTTTTAGTGTACTTGCCTTTAGCCCGAAGCTGATACTAGACCCATTCCACCGGTCCATGGTATACGGATTGCAACGCCCCACCTCTATACCCATACTAACAACGAATATTGCTAATAAGGAGAATAAGGCTGAACAAGAGTGACCAACCGTGAATATTCCTTTAGTTCAACACCGACATGTTTTACTTTACCTCATGAATCATATATGACGTGTATAGTATCGACACAAAATAATAAATACGTTGGCCAATAAGAACGAACCAATATATAATGTATCACAGAGAACACAGAATCGCGGAACCCAATAGAATATATAATATAAACATGAAGATACATACATAACTGAGTCTACAAAATAGAAATACTGGACTCACATAATACAAATATAGATATAGACCATCAAATGTCTCAAAAAAAACTTGACATAAAAAGTCGTCAGCTCATACAAAGAATACAACATGCACAAAGGTCTAGGACCTAAACGATATATATATTTCTATAATTATATCTATCTCCATAAGCTAGCTCGTCATCCACGGTCAATGAGTCCCAGTACCTGAAATGTCTCGGCCTGACCCGAGTATTAATAAATAATAAACTGGTCAGACTATCTCTAACTCGATAGATGTGAGATTATACGTGTAACGTAAGTAAATTTCAACAATATAGTCATAATTATATAATATGCCATATCCAAATAATAAATGGCAATATCAAAATAAATCACCATGTCATAAAATATATCATGCTTATTACAAGCAATCATCTCAAATTTGGTGAATAAAAGCATCTCGCAAATCAGGATCACGAACTAGCATGAAAGCAAGTTAAAACCATAAGATAAGCACGAAAGCAAGTCAAAACTATACGATAAGCATTAAAGCAAGTCGAAATCAAAAAACAAGCATGAAAGCTAGTCAAAACCAAAAGACAAGTATAAAAGCAAGTCATAAATAAAAATCTCATAAAATGAATCATAAATCAAATGACTAGCATGGAAGCAAGTCATCTATAAGACAAGCATAAAGCACGCCGAACCAAAAGATGAGCATGAGGCATGCCAAACCGAAAGATGAGCACAAGGCTACGCCGACCATAATACCAGTGCGAAGGCTACACTAAAATAAAATATGAGCATAAAGGCCATGCTAACCAAAGGACAAGCATGAATGCTATGCCAAACCGAAAGACGAGCCCGAAGGCTACGACAACTATAAGATGAGTTTGAAAGCCATGTCGACCAGAAGATGAACCCGAAAGCTACGCCGAAGTGATCATTGCTAATCATAAGTGTTAAATGCTTTCAATTAGTAATCAAAAGAATATCGCTCCATGTCCCATAACCACTTGCGATACTTGGATATTTACTAAAAGGTCGTTGGTTCCACAAGTGTTCCACACAACTTGTACTACTAAACTGTTTAATTAGATTCTTATCTGATAGAAGTAATATTTTATATATAGAAATTACTTCTTTTGAAAACATTTAAAAACATATCTAAGGACTATACTAGATATATTTGCAAGATGCTACTATTTAAATATAGCCTTTACAATTAGAGATTTATATATATATAATTTTCTTCACTTTTAAATATTATCATCTTTAAAATTCTATAATAATCCTTTCTATCAAATTATTTATAAGTATAATTGTATTTCCATAATTTAAAACTTTGGATTTGAGATAATATCATAAGCATAATTTTTTACAAATTATAAAAATGATTTTGTGACAATATACTTTATATAATAGAATTTCAAAAATTTATTATTTACACCTACCTTTATATACATACATACATACATACATACATACATATATATATGTGTGTGTGTGTGTGTGCATGTTATACAATATATATATAGATATATACTATCATTAATAATTTCATAGAGTTGAAACTCGATGAGGTCACAAGATGAAAGAACCAAAGAATCAAAGAAAATCTGAAATCAAAAATTAAACCACAAATCAAAAATCAGTAAAAACAATTGCCTATGGCAGCTCCGGGAGCTATGATCGATCAACTAGTAGTCCACGATCGGTGGACCGGTTCGATTGCCTGGAGCCTGAAAACTCAAGGCATCGACTCAGGTGATACTTCGTCAATTCTGGCACTAAAAGATGATTTTTCTGAAGCTTGGATCTATTACCAAACAAGTACACAACATATATTCTTCAACCAAACACCTATTTGCTAAGAATCAATTTATTGTAAATATTTTTGACAGGGTTAGTGATCATATTACTACAGCCATTGCTCAAACAGACAGTATAACACTGAACAGCCATCAAACAAACAATTCAATCCACAAAACAGCTGCATGCAACTTAAATTAGGGATAGCGGTGAGGATTACTCACCTTTCTTCTTCAATTTAGCAAATAAGACACTAACTTCAACTCAATTCTTCAAACCAACAAACCCCAATTAAAACTCAAACAAAATAGGCAAAGAACCCAATTCAATTCTAATGAGAAGCAACTAGGTTTGAGATCATTACCTGAGATTATTAGCCTTGCAAGATATTTAATTTGATATAATTTGAAGAATTTGCAAATCTAGTTTCTAGGGTTTTAAAGACAAAAGGAGTTTCTAAATTCCGAGGTTTTCTCTTTTCTGTAGATAACGAACGTACAAAATATTTACTAAGGAGAAAATCATCTTAGATAATTAGTTTAGGCTTACAACCCAATAAAAAAGAGAAAATAATTCATTTTAATTTATTTCTAAATGCGCTTTACTAAAATATTAATTCTAAATGCCCAAGAACAACACCAAATATTATAACAAAATAAAATCACTCAACCACCTTTTCAATCAAAGGACACTTATCATTTTTACCATATCTCTCTAAAGAAGCTTTTATATTTAAAATGAAAGATTAAATCAACTTAATGTTTATATTTATTATAATTAGATTTATCCAAACTTTAGAACATTAATTCTATCTTAATTTCAATTTTATAAAAATCGATAAATTATTATTTTACAAAAGTTCTATCATCTTTTCTAGAAGAACACAAAATCTGAATTTCTTACCAATTTCCAAAAGAAAAGAATTAAAAATCAAAATTCCATTTTAAAATTTAGTTTAAAATTATTCAATTCTTTATTTTTTTGGTATTATCTCAAACCAGGGTTGTTACACAGATCCATTTAACTTATTCAGGGTAGCCAAACAAAGTACCCATGAGTGCACGCACAATACTCCTACTTTCGAGTACACCAGAAAACACTTTGAGTACCAACGATCCCTTAGCATGCATATTTGAGCACTTTCCTTGCTTTATCCTATTTCCATTATCTTTAAGGAACCATTCCACGTTCCTTCTTTCCATGATAGAACCATTCGACATTCTATCCACGGGTCACCCTTCCTAGAACCCGCCCTTTGTAGACAATTATTCTCACGACTCCTTTCAACATCGAGCCACCATCATCAGAGCCTAACTCCATTCACCATCATGTTACCATCATCGAAGTCCTAATGCTATAGTCTTTCATAATGCTACTACATTGCCATCAAACCCCAAGCGAACAAACAAACACCTTCAGCATGACCTGCAGAGCCAACACTTCCCCTCTTGGAAGTTCCATCACTCACGGCCCCCAAAATTCATGTCGATATCGATCAAAAGTGATCGGTACTAATATGATCCCCTTCATCCATACTTAGCCAAAATTTAGCTAAGTATTTTCAACCCTGATCTCTTCTTCTCAACAGGGCTAGAACTCCATGCTTCATTCCCCAAGCACCCTAAGTTCGAAGCTTCAACTAGATGCCAGAAAATCTACTCAGTACCGATTATAAGTGATCGGTACCACCTACTACACTTAGCCGATTTTCCAACTTTGAGTTCCTGGACTGATTCCCACCTTCAAACTGAAATCTTCCCTAAAGTTTTGTAGCATAAATCTTCAAGCCTTGCCTTCTCACCAAATAGATCTACAAAGGGTACACTCGGCAATCATCTCATTACCGACTTGAATCCCACGATCCAAACTTCATGCAACTTGAACCTTGGGCTCCTCCCTTGCTCTAGAACCCCTAATCCAAGTTTCATCCATTTTCAACCATTTTTTCCTTCGATTTGTCCAATTCGATGATCTCTTTTTCTAGCTAACTAAAGCACTAGCAAACCATATCAAAACACAACATACAAAACTGAAATATCATCCATAGGCATCCATACATACATGCAATTCATCAAAACACGATTACAATATAAATTCTAGTCTAGATCTATATTTGACACTGGTATGTCAATATGATCAAAACGGGTTGCAAAAACATTTAAAAACCACTTTAATTTTTTTTTAGTTTTGAATATAAGCATGTATAAAGATGTGATTAAAGTTAGGAAACATTTTAAAGATCAAAATCATGTTTAAACATCTATTTTAACTATATGAGCAGACATAGGACAGTGAAGGGTTAAGAACCACTCACCAAATACCCAAAATACCGACTTTTCTCCCTAGATCCAAGATGAACAACAAAGAAACACGAATATACAAGCACCAAAGTGATAGATCCACAATCTTCTTTGCTAATTACCCTTCTAATGATGATTTGGTTAAGATTCGTAAGGAAAATGGAAGCTTTTTGATGAAATTAGGGCTAATGGAGGTTTGATCAAATTTGGGAGGAAGAATAATGATTTGGGGGCCGTTGCTTCAGCCACTATTGGCACAAATTTCATATTGAGCCCTAGGTTTAGCCCCTAAACCTCTCTAATTACCCATAAATCCGTCCAGGAGCAAACAGAATTTAAAATGGCTATATCTCTTAAATGGTAAGTCTGTTTTTCTATTATGACCACTACATGGAAAGAGAAACCATAAGCCCGATCTAATGGAAGTGGTTTTAGGCCCTAATTGAATCCCTATCAAAAGTTATAGGTCTTATAAAAATTTTGTGTCCAAAATGTTCAATAAAAATTCTAAAGATAGAAAATGTTCCCAGTAGTCATTCCTCATGTTTTAGAGTCATGTGACCTCATATGAATTTATGAATTAAATAATAATATTTTACGATCCTCCGATATGTAAAATATGGGTTGTTAAACTCTTCTCTCTTTAGGAATTTCTCCCTCGAAATATCCAAAGAAATCAAAGAATAATTAACAATAGTTACCCTGCATATGTCTAATAATTATATGCAACCATCAAACATCTCAAACAAGTAGTCATGCAATCAATGGTATATATAAGCTTATCCTGGCATGGGAGATACTAAAATTTCCTATATGATATTGAATATTGAAAGTACGTAAATATGTTAAATGGTCAGCCTTACCATGCAAATAGCTCCAGATATGCAGCATCATGTTCTCCTCGGTTTCCTATGAAATCACCTTCATTTTTTCCCCATTGAACCTTCATCAATTCCATCGTCTTCCTCCTAAGCTATTTCATATCGCATCCGACAATAGGAAGAAGCCAACGCGGTCTCGAAGCTTCTGGTTCAATCTCGATATCATCAAGTTGATTCGGTGCAACTATCACGCCCGAGTCAAGCATAAACTTCCGCAGATGAGAGACATGGAAGACATTATGCATGCCTACCATATTCTGAGGTAAGTCGGCCTATATGCTAGGTTCCCAATCCTCTCTACTATCGAAAAAGGACCAACAAATCTCAGTGCCAACTTCCCCTTAATACCAAATCGAATAACATTCTTTAATGGATAAATCTTCACGAACACCATATCACTGATGGAAAATTCCAAATCTCTACGTCTCCTGTCGGTGTAGCTTTTCTGCCTATCCTGAGCATATTTCATTCATTATCGAATGATCTCAATATTCTCCAATGTCTCCCTAATCATATCGGCCCAATTATCATTTTCTCGCCCACTTCCCACCAATATGAAGGAGCATTGCATGGTTGGCCATATAGTGCTTCGTACGGTGCTATACCGATACTAGACTGATAACTATTATTGTATGCTAATTCCACCAAATGTAAATGATCGTCCCACAAGCCTCCAAAATCGAGTGTTCAAGCTCGCAAGAGATCTTCCAATATACACTTTACTCTCTTATTCTGCCTATTAGTTTGCGGGTGATAAGATGTACTGAGATGAAGCTTAGTCCCTAATGCCTGTTGTAAGCTCTTTCAAAATCCACTATTGAATAAAGGCCTCAGTCACCCACAACGCCCTTTAGCACACCATGAGATCGCACCGCCCATTTCGCATACAACTCGACCAATTCAAATGTTGTTCTCTAGACTTGACGGGTATGGATCGGGCACTCTTTGTCAATCTAACGACTATGACCCTAATGCAATCCTACTCTCCTTTGATCCTCGATAATTCGTCAAGGAAATCCATCAAATTTTTTTCCTACTTCTACTTGGAAACTTCAAGTGGTTGCATCAACCCACTTGCCTTCTTCTGCTATGCCTTCACTAACGGACAATTGCTATACTTTGAGATAAATGTCCCGACATCCTTCTTAATCCTTTCCCAATAATATGCTGGCTTCGTATCATAGTACATCTTATTATCGGCTGGATGAATAGTAAATGTAGAGTGTTGGCACTCTCGTAGCACCTCATCTCGCAATCCATCTACATCGGGAACAAGTAATATTCCATCATTATGGAGCCAACCATTTCGATTGGGTCCATACTACTTCATCTCCTCAGACTCTAACCCTTCTTCAATTTCCACCATGATCTCTACTAGTCTAGCATCTCGCCTATGACTAGTACCGATCCGCTGAATCAAGGTAGGTCTGCCAACAACTCTCGATCTTACTCATAAAGAGGTCTGAATTCATAGCCAGCAATATACTTTAAATACTTCCACTATAGGAACATCGCTCCCAAATTAGCATGACTTTTACTTAATGCATCGACGGCTGCATTTCTCTTATCAGGCATGTAGGAAATTTCAAAGTCATAAGAGGCTAACGATATCAACCATGGCTGTTGGCAAATGTTGAGATCCTTTTGGGAGAAAAGGTACTTCAACGACTTATGATCAGTGAATAGCTCAAACCTCTCTCCTAATAGATAACGCCTACAAATATTCAAAGCAAACCACCGCCACCAACTCCAAATCGTGAGTCGGATACTTCTTCTCATGCAGTTTCAGCTATCGACTAATGTAAGCGATAACTTTTCCCCTCTGCATCAACACTGCACCTAGTCTAGTACTACATGCGTTTGTGTATACTATCAATTCCACATTCCCACTCGGAATAATCAATACTGGTGCACTCATTAACATCTCCTTCAGACTCATGAATGCATGCTCACACTTCGTGTCCCAAACAAATGTCTGATTCTTCTTCATCCAATTGGTGAACGGCGCTGCTACCTTCGAGAAGTCCTTGATGAAATGTCTATAACATCCCGCTAATCCTAGGCATTAGTAGCGTTCTTGAGTTGGTTCCAATCTTGAACCGTTGCCACCATGGTAGGATCTACTATAATGCCCTGTTCAAAGATAAAATGACCCAAGGATCTCACTTCCCTCCTTCAGAAGTGCCACCTTAAAAACTTCGCTTTCAACCTATGCTCCATCAACGCATCGAGCACGATCCTCAAGTGCATCTTATATTCCTCCTCCATCCTAGAATAGACCAGAATATCATCCATCAACACAAGTAAGAACTTCTTCAACTGACCCTAAAGACATGGTTCATGAGATCAACAAAGTATGTCAGAGCATTGGATAGCCCGAACGACATAACCAACCACTCATAGAAACCATACAACATATGAAACGCATTGATCGATACACTCTTCTTCGCTATTCTCAACTGGTGAAATCCCATCGCTAAATCCAATTGAGAGAATACCCTCGCACAAATGGAGTTGATCGAACAAGTCATCAATACACGCTAGTCAATACTTGTTCTTTCTCGTCACCTTATTCAACTCAAAGTAATCAACACACAACCTCAAAGAGCCATCCGCCTGAGTGGTGAATACCACAGGTACTCCCCACTCAGATATGCTCTTACGAATGAATCCGCACTTCAACAGATCATTCACTTACACCACCAATTCCTTCTACACTCTGGGTGCCATACGTCTCAAAGGCGTAACTGTTAGCCTGGCATTCTTTACTGAGTCTTTATGGAACTCAATCTCTCGATGTGGCAGTAATCCACTCACCTCCTCGAAAATGTTTGTATACCCTTTAACAATAAGCATTGATGACAACTCTTCCTATGGAACATTGGGTGAATATAGAAAGCTAACCATAACCCCTTCGTTTGGTAGGGAGCTAATCACTACCATCTGCCCCTCTACAATCCCAATTGTCACCAAAATCTTCTCGTAATCCACCACTACCACATACTTCCTCAACAAGTCCGTCCCCAAGATAATCCCAAAGCCAATGAATTCAAAAAAAGCAATCGAACACAAAAGAGCATCCATGACTCGATAAGACCAAACCACGACAAACCATACACATGATAGTGCAGCCTCTAACCGGGTTCATCATAATCAAAGGTCGGACAACAATTTTAGGTTTTAATCCCAATCTACCTACCAGGTCACTAGATATAAAGGAATGCAAAGTTCTGGTATTGAACAAAACATGTATGGAAACGCTGTAAATAAAAAGCATATCTTGAATAGTGATACTCTTCCTCTTCTCCTTCATCGAGGGAACACTCAACGAAGTTAGAACGGCATCCAAAGCATATCACTTCACAACTTGCTTTTGCTGTGCTGGTTCTGGGCAATTCTTTTGCATATGTCCGAACTTACCACCATTGTGGCACTCTTCTTTCCTCTGATTTGTAGTATCTATCAAGTGACCCTTATCTCCACAACCATAACAAACAGGATCCCACTTAGCCTTCTTCCAAGCATTATTTCTCTTGCCTCCACGGCCTTATTGTGTTTTTGATTCTTCCGTAACCACAACAGTTAATTTGGACTTGGAGTATAAACTCTCCCGGCGAAGGGCTTACTCGACAAGTCTTTCAAATGGCTCATCAATGTGGCATACTAACTTTTCCCCCAAGTAGTCATCCCATATTTTGACAAGGCATCAAACTCAACAACATACCCAAAGATAGAAATGTCTCCCTACTTCAAATCAGCAAACTTCCTGAATAGCATCGACTTCTTACCAACCAGAATGAACTCCTCCTCGAATTGGGTTTTGAACTGGTCCTAAGTATACCGATCATCGGGTGTAGCAACTCTAATAAACATTCCACAAGTTCTTGGCTCTCCCCTGATGTTGTCGGGAAGCCAACCTCCTCTTCATTGCATCATCCAATTGAAGGTCATCAAGAATCCTTTCACATGTGTTCAACAATTCTGCACTTCTATAACCGATTCCATTCCTTGTAATGGTTTGCCATCAAGACTGGAAAAATCATTACTTAGTTTAGCAAAATCAAATCGTGTGCTTGCACTTGAGCACCACCACCAACTACAACATTTGGAGTAGCCGCTTGGGCATTTTGCAGCATGTTCGCCATCATCATATTGAACATCACCTGCAAGTCAACATTTATTTTTTGCCGGCTCATTCTTGATCTGTAACAAGAATGGTCGGTCTCTCATAAGAAAACTGCATCCATAGTACTCATGTATTCATACGACTTATATACTATATACTACTATATAGTTTTGAAAACCAAAATACATAACAAGTATGCTCTCTCTCTTACGCGTGTGTGTAAACACGGATTCTTGATCCAGTCTAAGGTGATAAATCCTTTCCTATCTCTACTGGACCACCGTATCAAATTAGGTTAATCGTGTAACCGTAGCTCTAATACCAAATATGACGACTATCCTACACCAGAGACAAACAATATACATGTATAGTGTGCTACTGCGGTGCCCGGCCGATGTAGGATGATTATAAAGGGCAGAAAAGATATAAAACATCACAGAACATGTCGTATATCTCACAACACATTGAGTAAAATATAATAATAACATCATTGATATAAAACGAGCGAGATAGTACTAACTAAAATGAACCACAATGTCAAAGTGCATAGGTTCACAAAGTTATACAACATAACAATAGAGTTTATATAAGTGGAAATAAACTCAAACAAACCGCCTCAATAGAGAAGTACACTACACCAAATTGATGATTTTGCATTTGTAAATTTCTAACACTTACAAATGTTACAAACTACTAACAGTTAATAAGTGTTAGAATAGCTAAAAAAGCATTGGTAAAAATAAATAATTTTCTATATAAACTTTACAACACATTACTTATGATATATAACACAAATAAGTGTTACAATGATTGGTAAATTTGTAAATAATTCATGACCAAGTGCACTTGTTTGTAATTTAACGTACGTTTCATTTCCCACACTTATCCATTACCATTCTCATTTTTGGCCGCAATTTTTTTTATTTCCAATATAGGTTTCTCCTTCTCTGCTACCCTTTATCGTAGTTACCCTCATTTCAATTGCTGCTCGAATCGAAGTTGAGCCTAAACCCTAGTTACCCTCATTTCAACCATGGCCAAGCCGTACTACCAAATCAAGTCCGAACAACCATGGCCATGCCTCATTTGCGTTTAAAGAAGGCGGTGGATTCGGGTTTGAGCAAATTCATGGATTAATGGTGGCCGGTCAGTTATAAGGAGGTGATTCCAGAGGTTGTGGGTTCGTTGATTATTGGATTTTTGATTTGGGGCTGGTCGCGATTTTTTTTTGCTTCGAGATTAGGGATTTTCTATCATCGACAACAGACTGATGTGGAAGAGTGGATGTTGTCAGTGCGATCAGGTGCGGTGATGGGTGTGGGGTTTGTCAATGGTGGTTAGTAGTTCGGTGTGAGTTTTGTTAGGTTTTAGGGAGTTTTGGGAGGAGCTGTTTCCCGGGGGAGTGTTGTAGTCATGATGTTAGCAGTGTATGGGCACAGTGGGTGGTGATGATAGCTTCAGTGGTTGTCTGCTGGACAGTGGATGATATGCAACTTTGATGAAGGAAGTCGTAGACTATGGTGGAGCTGATGGTGATGGTATATGAAGTTGCTGGGATGGCAATGAGTTAAGAGAAGTCTTGTAGTGGGTTGTAATGATTGTCGGCACAGTTGAAGTTAGTGTGGTCGGTATGGTTATATCAATGGTGGAGCAAGTCTTGACTGCAGTTTGTTGGTAGGTTGTTTGAATTGTTGCTTTTGCAGTTTCAAATTTTGGAGATGCAGTGGCAGTTGCTGCAGGTTGCACTGATCTGGGGTGTTTGAGGTTGTGGAGGCTTGTTTGCTGGTGGAGTATGTCTGGTGACGCGACTGTGTTTGGCGTAGTGGATTGTTGGTGATGTTGCAGTAGTGTGATGGAAGGCAGTGATGGTGAGTTTGGGATTGTTGAAGTTTAACTGTAGTAATGGTCGATTGATGTAAGTGTGGGATGTATGTTAGTGGAAGATCATGTCGGCACAAATGGATGTATGTTAGCAGAGAAACAAAGCAGAAAATGGAGTGAAAAAGAGAACAAGTTCTTTGAGATCATGTTGGCACAAATTGATTTTCAAAGACCTGATATATGGGAAAGAGTTGCAGATATGTTACCAGGGAAGTCAGTGAATGATGTAATATCTCATTATAAAGAACTAGAAGATGATGTGAATCATATTGAAGCTGGATTGATACAGGTGCCTGAATACAGTTCTTCATCCTTCTTTATCACATCCAGTGGAGTTCATCGATCTTATAATCGTGTAAAAGGCAAGAAAGGTACAAGAATGGGAGTTCCTTGGACCCAACTGGAGCACAGGTATTTTTCCTTTTTTGTACCACTTTTTTAAAAAAAGGGAAGTTTATGACATAATTCTATGATATATGGAAAACTGCATGGTTATAGAACATATTCATAAGACATATGCAGTACTGGTATGTTGCATGTTCAACTAATTAATGGTTGCTTTCAGTATTCATTAACTATGCAACTACGTAAAAGATTTGGGTTTGACATAGGATTTTTGTGATGTATTTACTACAGACTATTCTTAGTGGGTCTAGAAAAGCATGGAAAAGGAGACTGGAAAAACATATCGAAAAATTTCATGACAACAAGAACGCCAGTTCATGTGGCTAGTCATGCATAGAAGTATTTCAATAGGCTCAACTCGGAAAGTAAAGACAAAAAACGAGCGAGCATTCATGACATTACAATTGGTAACCTGTCAGAAGTATTTATACAGCAAGGCAGTGCTGGTGTGTATTCATCTGGAATGGAATTTGAGTATCAAAATCTGTATATAGGAGGAGGTATTCATCAAATGAAGCTTATTTAGATACTTAAATTTGGTGCTGTGCATGTTTGATTTAGTTAAGGATTGTTATAGGAACTCATGCAAATATTGACAAAACTCGGCTAATGCAAGCTTTCATTTTGTTAAAAATAACAAAGTCTATATTTTATTCACCTGAATGGGCAATGTGCCTTAGGTCTTCAATCCAATCAACAAAACAACGTATCGCATACATTTATGGAGCTTTGCTAACTTTTGATTTTATGTTGGTTTAAATGATATTCTTTTATCATGTACTACTTTGATATTGATGAAAGTAATCTTCAATTTATAATAGGGTAAGTAGTTTCTTTAGAATTACATTGGTTTCTCGGTGGTAATTACTCCCTAAATATTGAATTGGTATAAACGCATAATATTGATTACCTTTGTGGATTCAACTCATTTCAATGTTTTGTTCCATACTAGTATAAGTTCATGCACTTTGCGCACCCCCTTATCAAATTTGTGCTTTTCTTGACTTCTCTTGCAATGCAAAACACACTATCAAATATTTATCCATTCCCTTCATTTGCATATGACAATCTTCACACGTCATCTGATAACATAAATTTAATGACACCACAAAATCTGATTGTAAATACATCTTGCAGATTAAATGGTATTGTTGATTGTGGGGATCGACACAAACACATTTATGAAAGGGCTATGGTTCTTGTGGAGCAAGTTAGAGTGAGCGAGGGAAGTCCACTTATTACATGCCTTTTAGAAGGTCCTGGTGGTAGGTACGGTTTCCAAATATATATCTATACCACCATATCCAATATATTGTAACAATTATTCGTTATGGCTAATGACTTTCCTTTGCATCAGTGGTAAGCGTGCTATGGCAGCATCGATTGGAATAGATAGTGGTTTCCCTTATGTCAAAATTGTAAGTTCCTTCAAAGGAGCTTTGTATGCTATTGTTATACTTTAATGTATTACCTATTATTGATTAAAATTTTCATTAATATAGATCTCAGCTGAAGCAATGATTGGATTAAGTGAAAGTATTAAATGTGCAAAAATTGTCAACGTTAGTCCATTGTGATTGTTATGAACTGTATTTTTGTTTCTATTTTTTGGGGTATTTTCGAAATCTCTTGATCTCATCTAATTGAAATTCCAGTCATTGATTGACAAGGTTAGTCACTGTAATGTCTGGTTTTGTTGAATAAATACGGCACTTTATATCGTTTCTTGTATTATTTTACAAGTTATTACTTCTCTTAAAACTTTTCTTTCATATCAATGCTGTTGTAGGTGTTTGAAGATGCTTATAGATCCCCATTGAGCATTATAATTCTTGATGACATCGAAAGTTGGACACTTGATTTCATAGCTTTGATTATAGTTCTGGACTCGTATCTATCACAAAACTTGAAGCCTTTGTCTACCAGTACTATGTGCATGTGTTCTTATGCGATGACTGTACTTTTGTTTCATATTGGCATACCAATATGAATTTCACTTCAGGTTAATAGAGTATATTGCAATTGGGCCTCGCTTTTCTAATTCGATTTCACAGACATTGTTGGTTCTCTTGTAACGTCAACCTCCAGAGGTACATTTAAACTAATGTTTTAATCACTTTTTATAGGATGTTGCATACACAATAGTCAAAACTCAGATAATATATTATTATATGCATTTTATCGATTGGTTCCTTGTCCTGAAGTATATGAGTGTATTTCGACGTGTTTATGTCACTGGTCGTACTATGAAAATATAGATAAGCTCATAATAGCACTCTTTTTATGCTGGGGAAGAACTTGCTTGTACTTGGTACAACAAGTGAAGTTGATTTTCTAGAGTCTATTGGCATTTGTAACGCCTTTTCCGTTACCTATCATGTTCCTACATTGGACAAGGAAGATGCCAGAAAGGTAAACGGTTTATGAACGTGGTAACACCTACACCTGAAATTGTAAGTAACTATCGGCACTATTATTTATAGTTAAATCACACCTTTTTCTTGTTCTAAAAGTGGCTAGTCAGAGATGGATATATGTGATTTACACCACAGGCAAGAAACCTAAATTTTGACAAAGAAAGAGAGAAATTAGTTCACTCGATGCACTGATTTTTATGTCCTGCTAATCATGTTATGCTTGTAAACAAGAGTAATTAGGATTTGGGAACTACGTAGTAGGATTCCTCACTGGCATCCAGGTCTCCATATATGAAATTGAATAGTTGACTGAGTTACTAGAAATTGTTTTCAAAAGGGTGCTCATTTTTTTCCCCTTCATTAATCAAATTTTAGTTATGTGCTATTTATCATGAAGAAACTTCCTGCAGGTATTGCAATCGCTTAGTGTGTTTCAGCCTGGGGATATTGATTCAGCTGTTGAAGCATTACATAATGTAAGTATACTCTTTGTTCTTTATATTATCACATTGTATAATTCAGCTGTTGTTTCGGTTCCACTTAAATTTATAATCATTTTTCTCCAAATAAAAGCATCCCTTCATTTCCTGAATTTTTGAATGATTACACTCTTTGTCATCGATCATGTAAATCATATCTTTTACAGCTATGGTTGCCTATCAGTTGAGACTACAAAAATCATGAATAAACCTTGGCTAGCAAGGAGATATGAATTATTTGATAGAGCAATCTAGTATTTTATATTAATATTTATTGTGTGTATTCATTTTATATGGATATGTGGTTCCCAAGACTGTTGGTAAACTCGCACCTACTTCATCATTTTAAATAAATACCTATAGTTGATTTTTCATTACACATTTATTTCAACTTGATGTTCATAAATCGATCTAATATTACCATTTTACAATGGTGCACATTTGACATTTGACTTTTTTTGTCATTTTTTTGTAGTAGTTATCATGACCATAATTCATCCTACATATAATTATTATTTGATGATTGATTTTTCTAACTTGTTCAATATTCTTTTTGATCATTCACTTGATAATCAGCTATTTTTCAACCTATTTACTTTGTCTCTATATATCATAACAGTTGCATATCTTTTTACAATGCAGAAAATTTTAGAGCTCTGTGCACAGGTATATACCACAATGTATAATTACTTTGATTTTTGAGCACATATTTTTAAAAAGAGATCAAAGTTAATTCCTCAATGCAGGCGATAAAGGCAAGGGTAAAAGCGGTAAACAACTTCATTACAAAGGGACTCCATTTCATAGAATAATTTCCGGTTTCATGATACAAGGCGGTGATATTACTCATAAGGATGGTAGGGGTGGTGAATCAATATACGGTGACACCTTTCCTGATGAAAATTTTACCATAAAGCATTCACATGCAGGTTTTAATTAAATTCTGTTACGCTTTTATTTTATTAAGGTATGCTAGTTCTGTTTGGTTGAACTTTGTGTGGATATTCCAAATTCATTCAGCCATTAGTGATTATCAGTTTGTCCCGTGAACATAACTCATCTGCTAAAATAGAAGTTTACAGCTAATAAAATCAGAATATGTTAACCAAGAATGTAAGGAACATGATTCATTTCAACCACATGTCAATGCACCAGAGTATATACTTGCACGTTGCATTTTATGCTGCAAACGATGTAGATTTTTGCACTGAGAAATTTGTAACATTTATTGTATACTGAAATATGTATCATTTTTTGTTTGACATCAAGTTTATCAAAATTTCCTCTTGAATTTGTTTAGCGGAGAAATTTGTCAAATTTAATAATATGTTTCAAGATGAAGTTCAATTGTGGAAGTTGCTTTTTTTTAAACCCACCTTTTACATAAATTCCTTTTTTATGAATATTTTGTATTGGTTAATTGATGAAAATCAAATAAAATAACTGTTAACATGCTTAGCATGGTTTCTAATGAGTCTGCAAAACAATTATTTTGGTCTTACTATAAAATAGTTCATATTAGTTTTCACTATGTTGTTATTATGCCCAAAGCGACAGTTTTATGCCAATACTTCAAAAAATTCCTTGATGTAGACCTTTTATCAAAACCATCCGAGCTTATATCCTTCTATTAATTATGATTGTTTCTATGGTACACATCAAATTGTTACATTCATTATATTTGCCCTCTTTTTCAATAATTGTACAAGTCTCATCTCAGTTGTTCCGGAACTTAATATGATAGAGCACGGTTATCTCTTAAATTGATATATTAAAAATTGCTTATTATATGCATTAGCATCACTAAATTTATAGGCTGGACCGTAGCTTCAAATGATTTTGACTAATATTTTATTTTAAATTTTTTTAAATTTTTTATTACAATAGTCTAACCTATAGTCAATACAAGTCTCAGTCTTTAACCTTTTGATTTTGAAGGTATAAGTTTTTATCGAGTGTTTATATTAAATGCGGGAACTTGAAGAAGGATGCCTTGGATTGTTGTATAGGATGTTGAAGAATATTCAAAACCATTAGAGTTTGGAGTGGATGATCGGGAATGGTTAGGTTAACCGTAAGTTAAACTTTAAGTGTATTTGAAAAAAAAAATTGAAGCTTATGTTGTAATAATATCTGAATATATGACATTATGGTATTTTAGATATGTAAATAATTGTTTATGATATATTATACTACATTTGTAGAGCGTTTATACTTTGCGTTGAATATGTATGATGAATTATTTGTGATATGGAAACCATTATTTGCAGAGTGTTTATATTTAAACTTTGCGTTTAAGTTTTGGTGTATATATATATGTGTGTGTGTGCTACTAAATAATCATTTTTCAACACTTATAAGTGTTACCCTATATTTCTGCACCAACACTTATAAGCGTTACTGTATATTTCGTTACTAACACTTATAAGCGTTACCCTGTATTTTTGTACCAACACTTATAAGTGTTGCCGTATATTTCGTTACTAACACTTATAAGCGTTACCTTATATTTTTGTACCAACACTTATAAGTGTTGCCGTATATTTCGTTACCAACACTTATAAGCGTTACTGTATATTTAGATACCAACACTTATAAGTGTTAGTAATACGTATGTTTGTAACACTTATAAGTGTTACAAATTTGGCCGCTGCATTCCTCACTGTCCATTAGTAACACTTAAAATGTGTTACTGAAATTATTTGTGATACTTATAAATGTTAGAATTTGCCTGTTTTGGTGTAGTGGTAAATACTTCCCAGGCTCATCAGTGTTGCACCATGGAATAAGGTATAGTATATCCATATATAATACGAGAAAGATCCATCTAGCTCATCCTCTACATAGCCACCGCGTATCGCCTAGAACTACTATCTAGTCTACTTATTTAAAAGTACCCAAGATAATAAGAAGCAAAGCATAAAACCTTGAATCAGACAACATTCTAGTATGAGTGATAAATGAATCTCAAAATACTATAGAAGTCGGTACAGTATGGAACAAGGGTATACAAATGAGTGATAAATGAATCTCAAAATACTATAAAAGTCGATATAGAATGGAACAAGGGTATACGAACCATACTTGACTTGTCCCTACAACCAAAGCGTTAGCACATAATGAACATAATATGCTACTCTACAACATCATAAAGGTGTGCTGGAACCTAAGTACAATGATGGGTGTCCAAGTATCCCCATCCAGAATAACTATCTCAAGCGACGTCCCTAGAGAGATAGATTATGAGAGAAAACAACCAAAATAAACATAGCATCCTTTAAACAATCCTCACTATCACTCAATATGCCTTGGATTATGATAACTCGTATGACCATTCCTCTGCCAGGGAATAATGGATAAACCCTAGTTTTCAGTGTACTCAATTTCAGCCCAAAGCTGATACTAGACCCATTACACTAGTCTAGGTAATCAGATCCATTCAACCTATCTGGTTTGCCAAACAGAGTACCCTTGAGTGCACTCACATTACCACTGCTTTCGAGTACATCAAAAAACACTTCGCGTATCAATGATCCCTTAGCACGCATATCCAAATCCTTTTCTTGCTCCATCATATTTCCATTACCTTCAACGAACCATTCCACATTACTTGTTTCCATGATAGAACCATGCAACATTCTAACCACAGGTCGCCCTTTCTAGAACCCACCCTTTATGGACAATTATTCCCATGAATCCTTTCAACATTGAGCTGCCATTATCAGAACCTAGCTCCATTCACCATCGAGTTTCCATCATCAAAGTCCCAAAGCTATGATCCTTCATTGTGCTACTATATCGACATCGAACCTTAAGCAAACAAACAAACACCTTCAACGTGGCCTGTAGAACCAACACTTCCTCTTCTAGAAGTTTCGTTACACACAGCCCTCAAAATTCATGTCGATGCCGGTATGATTCCATTCATCCATACTTAGTCAAAATTTGGCTAAGTATTTTCCACCCCGATCTCTTCTTCTCGATAGGCATAGAACTCCATGCTTCATTCCCCAAGCAAACCCAAGCTCCAAGCATCAACCAGATATTGGAAAATATACTCAATACCGATCAAAAGTGATCGGTGCCGACCACTACAGTTAGCCAATTTTTCAACATCGACTTTCTGGACCTCTTCCAACCTTCAACCTGAAGTCTTCCCGAAGTTTTGGAGTCTAAGTCCCCAAGCCTTGCCTTCTCGTCGAATAGATCTACAAACACTCCACTCAGCAATCATCTCATCACCGTCTTGAATCCCTCCCAAATTTCATGCAATTTGAACCTTAGGCTCCTCCCTTACTCCAGAGCCCTTCATCCAAGTTTCATCCAATTCCGACCAATTTTTTCTTCGATTTGCCCAGTTCGATGATCTCTTTTCCTAACTACCTAAAGCACTAGCAAACCATATCAAAGCACAACATACAAAATTGAAATATCATGCATAGGCAATCATACACACATGCAATTCATCAAAACATGATTATCATACAAATTCTAGTCTAGATCTATTTTTTACACTAGTGTGTCAATGTGATCAAATGGGGTTGAAAAACTATTTAAAACCCACTTTAAATCTTTTTAATTTGGGACATAAACATGTATAAAGATGTGATTAAAGTTAAAAATGTTTTTAAGACCAAAATTATGTTAAAACATATATTTTAACTATATGAGCATGCATAGGATATTGAGGGGTCAAGAATCACTCACCAAACACCAGAAATACCAACTTTTATCCTTAGATCTGAGATGAACAAAAAAGAAACATGAATCTCCAAGCACCAAAGTGATAGATCTATAATTTCCTTTGCTAATTACCCTTCCAATGATGACTTGGCTAAGATAGTAAGGGAAATGGAAGCTTTTGATGAAATTAGGGCTAACAGAGGTTTTGATCTAATTTAGGAAGAAGAGAAATGACTTAAGGCATGTTGCTTCGGCCACTATTGGTATAAATTCCAAGTTGGACCTTGGCCTTAGCCCCTAAACCTCTTTAATTACCCAGAAATCTGTCCAGCAGCAAACAGAATTTAAAATGGTCATATCTCCTAAAGTATCAAAAGGTATAGGCCTTAAAAGAATTTTGGATCTAAAATGTTTGATAAAAATTCTAAAGATTGAAAATGTCCGTAATTGTCATTTCCCAAAATTTTAGGATCATAAAACCTCATACGAATTAAATAAAAATATTTTACGATCCTCCGATATGTAAAATATGGATTGTTACACGTATCCACTTACTTTTGTTAAATCCATCGATAAATTATCACAAACATAAGCTAGGCATGTTGATGGATGCAAACGGATGTGGATATAGCTATATCGGTATCCATATCCAAAAATTAAAATTCACATCCTCATTCGCATCCGCATCTTATATTTCTAGATATCTCAAAATTCACATCTGTATCTATATCCGTTGATTTTTAGCGGATATCCAAAATATCTGGAAAACCTACATCTAAAAGTTGATTTTTGTTTTTATATTATAATTTTAATTTAAAAACATCACAATTTATGAGGTTTACAAATAACAACATAATAAAAATATAATAAACTACAATACTTTAATTTTTCAAGTAGAAGAAAATCCACAAAATATTTAATGAGTTATGACCACATGTATAATTAGTTAGTTCATACATTATTACAATTTAAAGAACGTAGAAAAAATAAAAAACAAACAATCAACTTTTTTGTTCTTTCTTTCGAATCATAAGATCTTCTCCAACCTCTAGAGTTCATGTAAAAAAAATGTGAATGACGTCAAATCAAATGTAAATAACATCATAAACTTTATGTTTAAGCAAATACCACCAATGATACATAATTAATTAGTTTATATGTATTAGCTCCAATAGTTGTTAACATAAATTGATTTTTGTACCTAAAAACTATAACTACTGAAACTAAAACAACTTAATATTTCATAAAATGATGTTCAACATCATATAATAATTAAGTAGCAATTGATGTTCAACAACATATCTCATAAAATTATGTTCAACATCATATCTTATAAACTGATTTGCCTTAAAATGATGTTTAATTACTGGTTTATGAGATTGAAACAACTGTACTAAGAATAATTAACTAACTTACGTCATTTCCAGCAATTAAACCAATCAATAATTTAAACATCAATTAACCTACTTAAATCATTGACTTAAATAGCAATTAATTTACTTAAATCGCTAATTTAAACAATGGTTAACTAACAACAATTAATTCAATTCAAGGTTCAATAACAGTTAAATCGTTATAAGCTCTGCGAGTGCAAGATCCAAACATTCTATGGGGGAGAAAAAGGCTGCAAGTCGCGAGAGGAGGGAGAGGCTGTGTGGTCTATGTAATACCCCTATATCTTAATAATAATTAATATCAAATTTTAAATTACTAATTAATTAATTTAAATATTGGAGGGGCAAAGTGGTCCTTTTTCCAACTTTGGAATTTGACGATGGGACTTATGCCATTGCAACCACATATCTTTTTGATCAACACGGTATATAAGTTTGTTAAGTTTGGAGGTCGTGTAAAGGAGATATGTGTGAATTAATAACTAAGTGAACTTGGCTTCAACAACAACAACAACAATAATAGAGAAACAATATTTTGGCATATATGTCTACATACATGGAATGTATATGTTAACATATCAACTATATGTCAACATATAATGATGACATGTCGACATATCAACGACGGTTTCAATTTTAATTTAAAAATAAAAGTTTTTTTTAAATGGTTGAATAGATTTTAAACCAAATTTAACACTATAAAAGCACAATTTTGGACTAGAAAAATTAATCTATATTTTCTCTTTTCATTACCGTATTCCCCTTTTCATTTCACAACTTTAAAATGGTACAACTCTCTCTATTTTCAATGAATTTTGGCAATCTACCCATCAAAACAATTGTGGAGATGATTACAACGATCCGATATTAGTTTGGTGGCGGAATTTGGAGAAACATAAGTGAAGCAGTCCGAACAACGAAGGATTTCAGGAGATGGCCTTCATTTTTGAGTAAGTGGATCTTTTCTACGATTATATAATGCAACTAGACTATTTTAATATTAGGGTCAGGTTAGAGACAGTCATGATTTTATAACAAGTTTAATGAACGAATTTGGTAATTAATGGAGTCATTAAAGTTAACAATAGATAAACTAAAAAATAAATGGAGTTGTATAAAACCATATAAATTCTAAAGAAATATATATATGGAAATAATGATATAATGATTCATTATAAAGGATAACGAGGGTATAAATAAAATAAATGAAGTTAATTTTGAAATGAAGGCTAGTTGGGCTAGGTTGAACCTAGACCGAATCGGGCCAAGTGCGATTGGAGGCGTTTGCGGAATCGTGGCTTCATGCAATGATGTTGGTTATTTCAAAGGAGGCAATACAGTATGATATTGATGTGGCGAAGCATAAAAATATCGTTGAATATAACTATGCTCGATGTGTGTGACATTGGATGTTTGGTTTGTTTTCGATGATTGGATACCATGTTGGCTTAGTATGATCTGGTAATGGATATTGGAAACATTTAGTGCGCTACTGGTTTGTCTATGGATTATGTATGAGGCATAGATGGTGTGAGAAATAGTTATTCTATGAAAATGGTTATTCCTATAGTTTTCGAAAAGGAAATAGTTGTTTTGGAGAAATGGTAGTTCCCTAACATTGGAGTTACTAATTCAGGAAATATTTCCTTCGGGGAAATGATTGTTCCCTTAATAATAACATATTATTTTCTTCAGGAAACTAGTGTTCCCCCAATAATGTGGATAATAATTGCCTTATTAGGAGAGAGAGAGAGTGTGCGTGTGTGTATTTTTATAAAATGTAAGGTGAGACATAATTTGACCTTAATCGAGTAGTCAATCTAGGTTTAGTGTTTATATTACTCTTCAAGTGCAAGTAGGCAGGTTAAGGTAGTGTATATGGGTTAAGAGACACTAACAATGTTTTACCAATCATTTTGTAGTACATGTGAGATAGACTTGTTTCACTCGCTTAGACTTATGTCTGACCCATTCCTATTTTTATTTTTATCCATATCACTAGTTGATGGATCCTGGTGACATAGAGGACATGTGATAAAGATGTTATATTGTAATATTATATATTATGAATATAACATATGACTATTATATCCTTGTGTGTTGTGGATTGGGATTTATTATAAAGATTTAACTATGTATTTAGATCTGTGTTGAATATAAGATGTTTTATATTATATGTTGTTTCCTTCCACTATAAGTTCAGAAAGTTCATAGTTAGAATCCGTTTTCTTTTCTTGTTATCATACCACAACGACTTATCATTTTTAGTCTTTGATTTTTAACGTCGGTTCAGGAGTTAAAACCAAGGGTTGAAAAGATGGGTTGTTTACATTTGATATGAGAGAAAAACTTTCCTTAATTTAAGTACTAGGACATATCGAGAGAGCGTATTTGTTTTTTTATGAATGTGGATATATCTAATATAATATATGAGTCAGGTATAAGTGTATACCTTGTTTACTGTTCCAGTCCTATTTACTATCTACTGGGGAGTTCATAATGAACCCTATTTATAAATAGCTAAGAATGAGCACCTTGATGGAAACTAGAATAGAGAACAATGCTAATAGGTTGAAACCGTAGCTAGGAACTGCACTAGAGTGGATGCTATGGATATTCCTGGTATGAACATTCCCGCTTGGTTTCGTCGATATATGCAAGTGACAAAACCAATCTAGTGTTAACCCGATAGAACCTATAGCTACAACTAATGAGGGGTTAAAATCCAGACACCACCTAATGTGAATTTCCTAAAGTTGTGTAGGGAACCGTTGTTGGAATGGAACACTATGCAGCTATGTGGGCTTGGCTAAGCACATATAAGAAAGTCTTTTACCTTTTTGGTCTAAGTCATGTTAGAGAAGACAACTACCTTCCTAAAACCTCTAGGGAGAAGCAATGAATTGATGGGAAATTGTTGCTGCTGAAAATTATAAGGAAAATAATTATACAGGCAGATTTTAAGAGAAAGTTTGAAACAAAGTTTTTCTCCGGAGTGGAGAAATGACTATTATTGGAGAAATTCATTCACCTAAAGTAGGATGACATGATTATAGGTGAGTATGTGAACCAGTCTAATGAGTTAGCTAGGTTCAAATTTGAATGGTCAATACCTCTGGCAAGAAGGTGATGAAGTTTGCGAAAGGATTAAACTCACCACTTAAGGAGTTAGTACTGAACTAGATATTATATGGAGATACATTTGAAGCACTAGTAGAGCCAGCATTGTTGAATTTAATTAATGGGGAGAGAGCTAAGGAACAACCAAATAAATAGATAAACCAACAACAAGAGAAGCGCAAAATTGAGGGTGGATGTTGTTGTCCAAGCAAGTGTCATCGTACTTTATATGTTTTCGGACAACAGTTATAGGCTAGTGATACTTGATTGATAGTTAATATTTCAAGTATATGATTTGGATTGGATGTGACATTAGTTTGATAATGTATTCTCTACACTAGGACATCACATCCTTTTTTGGTTGTTATTGGATATGTTTTGGATTATGGTGTTACTATGACTGATGAGTATGTAAAAATGCTTAGACATAGATGGATACCAAGATTATATGAGTTTATAATATCATTGATAGAATGAAGTAATTAGAATTGCATGGATAGATATGATTTGGAGAATAAAGGATTGAGTTGAGTTATGACTTCCATTGTAAAAGACATTCCAAATTAGATTGGTGGTGAGAAATATATGAAAAGTATTTCTGGCTGGTGTAGATAAAGGATTTGGAGCTAATCAAATTGACCTGATTGGGAAATTGAAGAAAGGATATTCTGGATTGAATGGAAACTAAGGTAGAAATAATAAAGTACCACCGATTGGTGTAGATTCAAGTGTTCCATGATAATTGAAGAAATTTATTGGCAAGATCAAGGAAAAATATATTATAGTTTGCATGCATAAAGGATGCAGAGGTGATTTTATGGAATTTGGAGGTTCGAATATGAATTTAGGTGAGAAGTATATAGATTCTTTTCAATCATCCCTCAGATTGAGAAGAATCAATCTACTCAAGGAAACTCTTTTGGAGTGGCGACTTAAAGGTGCATAGTTTATATTGCATCCGAGGTATATGTGAATGATGTGTTATATAGTAGATTCTTTTTACACTATCACCGTCTTATGTTAGCAGTTTTCTTAGGTTAGAATCCTACTTAGATTTAGGATTTTGATAGCTATGGTTAAATTGGTTGAATAGAATATGATTTCTCATGTTTGAATGCTTGCTTTTTTGTATCTTGTAGAACTTAGGATGAATGTTTATATAGTTGAGGAGATGATACTTTAAGTATCAAACCTATAGGATGGTTGGAGAAGTGATATCATAAGCATAACTATACCACTTAAGTTAGATTGGAAATTGTGATGGAAGATATGCTATGTTCATCAAGTTAAGACGTTGATCATTTTAGGTGAAAGAGGGAATAATCTAGTGGTTCAAGTTTTTAAGGTTTGTTTGTATAAGATACCATCCACTTTTGAGCTGCCTTACCTTCGCAATCCAAAAGATGAATTGAGGAAACCGATAGAGTTAGGGTTATAACCTAGGGGCAATTATGTAATTTGTTACATATATCTAACTTGATAACCAACCTTGTCTAAATAAATGGTGTTTTCTTTCATCAA
Source organism: Allium fistulosum (assembly GCA_030737815.1). Lineage (NCBI taxonomy): Eukaryota > Viridiplantae > Streptophyta > Magnoliopsida > Asparagales > Amaryllidaceae > Allium > Allium fistulosum. The sequence continues at coordinate 868,298,530 of CM060904.1, read as the reverse complement.
AAAAACAAAAAAATTATATACTTGATATGATGTGTTATATTAATTAATTAATAATTAATTTAATTAAAAGTATATTCAATAGAAAAATCCCTAAATGGTATGTTTTGTGATAGTAGTTACAAAATGTTATAACCGTGAGTAATTTATGATAATGAAAATAAATATACCATTTTAAATATTCCTAGTCAAGATGTATTGAGAATGGATATTGATACATCCGTCGAGACTAGAGTACGCAACACTTTCCAAATGTTAAGTAGTGCATTACTCATGGTTGTTGGTGTAACACTCCGTAATTTTAATGATCGAATATTTAAATGATTAATTTAAATATTTAATTGTTAAGCGACGAAACATCTCTTATACTCAATTTTTACAAGCGAGCGAATTAGGACTCGATACACCCATAGTTGAGTTTGCTTTTTTGATGCGAGTAAAATAAGTATGAACTTGTCTATGTTTGAAATCGATAATTTTCGGAGATGAATAGTGATTTTAGGAAAGAGATGAACTTGGGCTGTCCATTTACCTAGCCAATATCAAGCTAGCCTCTTCATATTTTCATTCTCATTTTCATTTCCACAATCAATCTTCTTCCTCTCCTCAAATGGCTTTTCTAATTACCACTTAATCACCTCCTTAATCCCCAAACCACAAACCTATTAAATAAATTTGCAAAAATCAAATAAAATTACCATAATTCCTCTCTTCCAATTCTCTACGAAACCCACGAATGAATTGGTTTGAATCGGAGTATTCGTAGAGATCTCGAATTTGAAGAGAGCAAAATAATGGGTTTTGGGGATTTTGAACTTGGTTTGGAGAATAAGAGGTGTGTGGGATAATTCTCCTATTTAATTTAAGTATTTTACTTCATTAATTTGTTTATGAATGATTATGAAGTAATATAGAATGATTTGGAGATTTCTATGATATGGATTAAGCTTATTATTATGTAGTAACCATGATTATATTTGCTAATTAATTGTTTGAACCCTTAATAACCGTGTTTGGAAAAGTTAGTAACCTTAAAAGTTGATTTTAGGTAAATTGAAAGATTATATGTGTCGTTGCGATGAATTAGAGACTAATCACATGATATATTTAAATGCATCTATTAGTTAGTAAGAATAAAACTAACTTAAGTGGTTTTATAAAATGTTAGTAAGCCAATTAAGAATGTTTTTGGCTCTAAACTTATGTATGAAGTGATTATAGGTCCAATGAGCCTTAATTAGTATTTATAAAATGAGTTCATTATTTTATAAATGAAGTGTATATTTTATAAAATAAATATGATATTTTATAAAATAGAAATATGATGAGCACTTGATTTTTAATGAAGTGATTAAACATCTTAAAGGCTAGAAAGTGATTTATAAGTTAGTATGATATTTGACAAAATGGTATGGGATTTCCAAAAATTGTTTAAAGTGATATTTTACGTTTATTGAAAAGATTAGTGAGTAAAAGCAATAATTGATCTAGTAATTGTTGAATGGCTGGTGTAAATATATGTGTATGTATACATGCACAAGCGGGTTGTTGGGTGTGTTTCGACCGGCTCCTTCCCTACCACCGAATCAACTCTCTGGACCGGCTCCATCCCATGCCCACCGAACCAGCCTCCACCGAACCACTCACGAACCAGCCTCCACCGAACCACTCAACAACCAACCACTGCCGAACCACTCACCACCGGACCAAGCAACGCCCTCACCCTCGAACCAACCTTCACCGAATCGGCCACACCGAACCAATTCCCTCTTCACTCATCACCAGACCAAGTGTTACCGGACCAAGACTACAACCCAACCATCACCGGACCAAAGCATACCGGACCAACTCTGCCAGGCCAAATTGCATCAGCCCAGGCCCACCAGCAGCTATATACATCCAAGACCCCTGCTCCTAGCCTCACTCTATAAATAGAGGGGCAGGGGTACAACAATGGGGGACAAGTTTGAGAGCCCAAGCACGGAGAGAACTTTCAAACAACTTTCAGATACCTGTATCAAAGCTTTGTACTTGTAATCTGAACTAGAAAGGGGAAATAATATATAAAGTGGACGTAGGCACATTCTGGCTGAACCACTATAAATATGCGTGTCTTTTACAGTTTAGTCCCTGCTTTTCATATATTTGCGTAAATCACCCAAATCATAAAGAACAACATAAAATCCATTAAATCATACGACTTGGAGGTGTTTGTCCATTTTTTGTGCAAACATTTTTGGTGCTTTCACTGAGAACTAGAAGCTCGAAGCTTCAGCTTCTTCCACTTAACCTTCTTCGTAGCAGCATCGTTCATTGCTTGGAAAACATGCCTCCCAAGCAGAAGAAAGATGTTAACAAAGGAAAAAACATCGCAACCAGCAGTCTTCCAGATCCAGTGGTCACAGATCAAGTAAATCGTCCCCCTCCAGTAGCAGTACCAAATGAGTCAGGCAAATCCGACCACCCCTGCCGTAGAACAGCCGGCAGCAATTACTAGGGCAGATCTAGACAGGGTTGTGGCTGAAGTGACTAACCGCTTCACGTCCCAGCAGGAAGCCTTGGTGGACCATCTCATGTCACGCTTAAGGGATGCTGAAGAGTCCAACCGCAACACTGAATCATGGGGTGAGTCCCAGTCTGGAGGATCTCAAAGACAACAAAGATCTTCCTTCTTCGAAGGAGCTAACGACAGAAGCGGCCATGGTAGGAGCCGAGATCGAGCACAGTCCGAAGTTAGGCCTGAGGAAACGCTTGGAACCGAACCCAACGGGGGAGGTACCGGGCGGAGGTCAACTGTAGCTGAGCCGGTTGTACTGCCTAACCACGGAAACGCCAATGAACGGGGCCGAGCTAGAATCCAGCCCGAAGTTGGACCCGAGGAAGTGCTTAGATCAGAACCCAATAGGGGAAGATCAAGGCAAGGGCCAGTTGTAGCTGATCCTAGCATGCTCCCAAAAGACCAAAGACAGCCACTGGAAAATATCAGGAATGATAGACGATACCATCCCTACAGGTCATCTGGACGGAATCAATCCCACAGAACAGAACCAAACTCGTTTCTATCTGCTCCAAATTCTGATGAAAGGATGGCACGCTTGTTCAGAGAGTGCGTCCAACGGGATCAAAGAGATCGAGGGATAGGCGCTAGGGTAACCAGCCCTTTCGCCCGCAATATCGAAATTGCTATCACCCCCCGAGAATGGAAAATGCCAACAATGGAACCTTACAAAGGAACCTCCGACCCCGTTATACACTTACAGAGATACACACAACATATGCTCATGAGTGGAGCAACAGAGGGAGTACTGTGCAAATGCTTTCCACTATTCTTAGCAGATCTAGCTACCTCCTGGTTCTGCCATTTACCCCAGGGATCCATCAGCTCTTAGGAAATGTTGAAAGAAAAGTTTATCAGCCAGTTCCGCATTCATGTGGAACAACCCAAGGACGCTTATTCCTTATCCAGTATCAAACAGAAACCTGGAGAGAAACTGTAGCAATACCTAACCCGATTCAATGCCGCAGCGGCCGCAGTCCAAGATGCCGATGAGAAGCTTATCCTAATGGCCCTTTGTAGTGGTGTGCATCCGGATACTAAATTTGCTAGAAGGTTGACAAAAGAAAAACCAGCTACTTTACCCGATTTCTTCCATGAAGCCGGGAAATATATGAGGCTTGAAGATGCCACCACTGAGGGGCAGTCAGGGCAACAAAATAAGGCAGCTCACGGCAACACGCCCGCTGCAGCGAAGGACGTTCGAAGAAATGATTCTAGAGACAACGCTGGGGGCAAGAAGGGAGAAAAGCGCCTATATAGGCCAGGACCAAGGTTCGACACTTAAACTCCTTTGAACGAAACCATTGAAAACATCTTCCTTGCCACCCAGGACGAAGTTAGATACAAACGCCCACCATACAAGAAGGAATCAGATAACGCGCAGAAGTCTGAAAAGTTCTGCCGCTTCCACGAATCTCATGGGCATGATACCAATGAATGCCATCATCTCCGGGACTTGATTGAAGAACACATCAGAAGGAAAAGACTGGAACGCTATGTAAGAGGTCAGAAAAGGACTCCAGCTCCTGCCAATGAGAACCCAAGGCTACCCTCACCAGAGATAGGCAGAGGAAATCGCAACACTAGCGGCTCTAGTCAAGAGAAAATAGTGGTCCATACCATCTCGGGAGGACCGCACATCGCCGAAAGAAGCTGGGCAGAGATGGAAAGATATGGAAAGTCGCTTAGAAACAATGAAGACTGTGTCAATTCTGTTATAGAAGAGCGCCACCCGAAGCGGAAAGAGAGTGATGACATCACATTCGGTAGGCGTGACCTAGAGGGAAGGCAATATCCCCACATGGATCCCATGGTTATCTCTGCTCGGCTCGGTCCATCCGAAGTTTTCCGAATTCTAGTAGACACTGGAAGCTCAGTAAATATCCTATTCAAACATGCATTCGACAAAATGAAACTATCAATGAAGGATGTATCTCCCTGCAATAAACCACTACACGGTTTCACTGGAGATGCGAAGATGCCTCTCGGGCAACTGGACCTCTTTGTTGAAATTGGAAGCCATCCCCGCTCCGCTGTACGGAAACAGACGTTTGTGCTAATAGAAAGCCACTCGGCCTACAACGCCTTCTTAGGAAGGCCAACCTTGTCTGACTTCCAAATTTTCCTAGCCCCATGGTGCCTAAAGATGAAATTTCCAACGGACAATGGAGTAGGGGAAGTAGAAGGAGACCAGGACGTTGCTCGAGACTGCTATGTGACTGAACTCCGCAACAACCACAGGAAGGATAAAGGGAAAAGTGTAGAGGTTGCCCTCTGCACAAAAAGTTTGGAAGCATAGCAACTAAAGAAAGCCCCTCCTCTTCGATATACCAGCGACCCTTTAAATGAATTAGACCCCAGGGACAAAGAGGAGGAGGCCACCGCCGAGCCTGCGGAGGCTATGGAATTTGTATCTGTAGACAAGCATGACTCGAGTAGACTATTGAAAATCGGGTCCCAACTAAAAGCTGAGTTGAAGGAGCAACTCATTGACTTTCTCCGCCACAACTTGGATGTATTCGCATGGTCACATGCTGACATGACCGGAATCTCCCCTGACATAGCATGCCACGTACTAAACATTGATCCTACCAAGGCGCCCGTAAAACAAAGAAAGAGAAGTATGGGGGCAGAACGATCAGCAACCCTCGATGAAGAAGTAAAGAATCTACTTGCCAATGACTTCATACGAGAAGCCATCTACCCAGAGTGGATCGCCAACCCGATACTGGTAAAGAAAGCTAATGGGAAGTGGCGAACATGCATTGATTTCTCCAACTTAAATGACGCCTGCCCAAAGGATTGCTTCCCACTTCCCCAAATCAATCAACATGTAGACAGCACAGCCGGGCACGAACTCTTATCCTTTATGGACGCATACTCAGGATATAACCAAATTCCTATGCATGCTCCCGATCAAGACCACACTAGTTTCATCACTGACCGGGGTTTGTACTGCTATAAGGTAATGCCTTTCGGACTTAAAAACGCAGGAGCCACCTACCAGCGCCTCGCCAACAAGATGTTTGCAGGGCTAATAGGACAAACTATGGAAGTGTATGTGTATGACATGCTGGTAAAGTCAAGGAAAGCCGACGATCATGTAAGCCACTTGGACGAGATGTTTCAAGTACTTCGCCAGTATGGAATGAAACTTAATCCTCTAAAATGCTCCTTCAGAGTATCATCGGGAATGTTCTTGGGATTCATCGTCCATGCCAGAGGGATTGAAGCAAACCCTGAACAAGTCCGAGCTCTAAAAGATATCAAAATACCTTCCACTCGAAAGGAAATGCAAAGCCTGAACGGGAAAGTGGCCGCCCTAAGCCGATTCATCTCCAAAGCAACGGACAAGTGCGTCCCCTTCTTCGAAGCTCTAAAGAAAGACAAAGGAAAGTTCGAATGGACTGACGAATGCTTAACCGCTTTCCTTAACTTAATCGAACACCTCCAGAAACCACCGGTACTCTCGACTCCAAGCGAAGGCAAAGAATTATACTTATACCTTGCTGTGTCATCTCACGCCCTAAGCGCTGCTTTGGTAAGAGAAGACAACCGCACGCAGCGGCCAGTATACTTTGTAAGTAAGAGGTTTACGGGGGCAGAAGTCAGATATCCTAAACTTGAGAAGCTAGCATACTGTTTACTAATCACGTCACGGAAACTGCGTCACTACTTCCAGTCCCATTCCATCAAAGTTCTGACCGATTAACCACTGAGGCAGGTACTCCATCGTCCCGACACTTCCGGGCGACTACTTAAATGGTGCATTGAACTGAGTCAGTATGATATCACCTATCACCCTCGCACCGCCATTAAGGGACAAGCCATGGCCGATTTCATTGCAGAATTCACCACCAACGAAGGTTAGGAGCAATCGGAAATAGCAGAAGACATTAAGTGGAATCTCTTCGTGGATGGGGTGTCAAACGACCAAGGCTCGGGGGCAGGTGTGGTAATAGTCACCCCTAGGGGAAATAAGCTGCACTATGCTATAAGGTTGGAGTTCGCTGCCACCAACAACGATGAAGAGTATGAAGCAGTGATAGTTGGATTAGAACTTGCCTTAGAAATCAGAGCCAATTCTTTGTGTCTTCATAGCGATTCTCAACTTATTGTTAATCAAATATTAGGAGAATTCCAGGCTCGAGAAGAACGACTCATAGCATATTTAAAGAAGACCAAGTTACTTCTCAGTCGATTGGACCACTACTTAGTCAAACACATCCCTAGGGAAGAGAACCGAGAGGCCGATGAATTGGCGAAGCAAGCAAGCGTGAGAGACGGCGCTATTTCCCGAGCAGTAGCCATCTCAAAGCAACTAACCCCAAGTTTTGAGCAAGTAAATCTGATAGATGCAACCGAAGAAGCAACTTGGATGACTCCCATCCGAGACTACTTACAAAGTGGCACACTGCCCAACAGGCGTAACGAAGTCAAGAAAATCTTGAGGAAAGCTTCCCGCTACACAATACAAGAAGACACCCTCTATCGGCGCGGATTCTCTAACCCCTTATTAAGGTGTGTCGCTGGAAGGGAAGCCAAGGAAATCTTATCCAACATTCATTAAGGAAGCCGCGGAGATCACACCGGAGGGCAAACTTTAGCAAAAAAGATACTCCGATATGGATATTTCTGGCCCACCTTAAGCAAGGACGCCTCAGATTTCGTCAGAAAATGTGACAGATGCCAGAAGTTTGCTAGGATTCCGCGGCTACCAACAACTAAGATTACTCAAATGACCAGCCCTTGGCCCTTTGCAGTATTGGGAATTGACTTAATCGGCGAACTACCAATGGGCCGAGGCGGGGCCAAATATGCTATAGTGGCAGTCGACTATTTCACCAAATGGGTGGAAGCAGAACCCCTGAATAAAGTATCTTCAGCAAAAGTTATTAACTTCTTGATCAAAAATGTTCTGTGCAGGTACGGAGTCCCATTCAAAATCATATCAGACAATGGACTTCAGTTTGATAGCGAGGAATTCGCCAACTGGTGCCAAGAGCACGGAATCCACAAAAGCTTCTCATCCGTAGCGTATCCCCAGGCAAACGGACAAGTCGAAGCCGTCAACAAAATTCTGAAAACTCTAATAAAAAAGAAGCTCGAAAAGTCAAAGGGCGCTTGGGTGGATGAACTCCCTACGGCACTGTGGGCCTATCGCACATCTTTCAGAACATCAACAGGGCATACTCCTTTCTCTTTGGCATACGGATCGGAGGCTATGCTCCCAGTTGAAACCATCGTGCCTTCCCACCGTAGGATCCACTATAACCCAGAAGAGAACGAAGAACTCCTTCACATGTCTTTGGATCTAATTGAGGAGAGAAGAAATGATGCAGCCCTCAAAGCTGCAGCCCACAAGCAAAAAGTGGCAGCACAATACAACTCCAAAGTCAAGCATCGTACCCTACAAGAAGGGGATCTTGTCCTCAAGCGAATCTTCCCTCGCCCCAGAGCACTAGATCTAATCTGGGATGGACCATATGTAATTCATAAAGATCTCCACAATGGAGCTTATATTTTGTCAACAGTGGACGGAGAGGTGTTCCAGAGGGCATGGAACATCCAACACCTCCGTCGATACTTTTCTTAACTTGTACTGCCCATATGAAGTGAATTAACAAAGAGAATCAGTGGACGTAGGCATTTTCGTGCCGAACCACTTTAAAAAAAACCTTGTCTCTTTTTTAACTTGTTCCTTCATATCTTGGCTGCTTGTTAACTTTATCCTTTTATGTTGAACAAAATCCTGTGCATATAGCATTTCCATTCAAGGCACTCCACAGCGCAACTTCACCTGGACAAGACCTAATAGGTACTATGCAAATCTATGCCCTCGCCAATGAGACACTTTTGCTCCGGCATCCCTCTGTTGCGGGTTAACTCATTGCTCGCGACGGCCCTTAAAGCCAACTGTAATGAGCCGATTATAAGCCACCGAGAAGGCCGACTATAGCCGAGGCAGCTCATTACGGCGTTCGGCTCACCGGCAACTGTGAACCGACTATAAGCCCCAACGTAAGGTGTGGCCAGCCAGGGGTAGTTCACGGTTGACGATCAGCACCCACGCTAGCCGGCCACAGTAAATCGAATAATACCCACGATTACGGGCCATAATGGCCCGGGTAGTTACTGTGCGCGATCTCGGCTCCGATGTGTCTTAAGTACGGCTGTGGTAAAAAAGAATTAACTCCCCGCGGAGGCGTAAGATGGGTGACAAATGTCTCCAAGACCCACAGCTAGGGAAAGTGACTACAAAGCCCGTTTGCCATGAACTTAAGCACATCGAAGGCCTTCCATGATTGGAAGTTTTACTATTTCACATATTTCAATTTTATTTAAGAAACTTTTCCCCTATCCTCTGTAACAATCCCTGAAGTACAGGACACAGAACAAGAGACATTCGCTAATGGAAGCGGATACTCACTGCAAGATACTGGACCACATTCCATACTCGGTCACACAAGACATTCAAAGCTGCCATCTACAAGCAAGATATAAAGGGCGGTATTTCCTTCTTTCATGTGTAAACACGTGACTATAATTTATTCACACTTCACGCTAACATTGCAAGTCATAAAATTATGTTTTAAACAAGAACCTGACATCAAACACAATTTAATTACAAGAATATGCATAGCTTTATTTCTCATACAACATGTCAAAATAGCGAAAACATTCAAAAAAGACAGAATCAGCTTAAGTTAAAGAATTACACGTCAAGAATAGCGTTGTTTATTACAAGTAGCATAATTACAACCTAAGAGTTACGTTACTGTTTTGAAACTAACATATACAACAATGTCAGGTCTACAAAACGATATCCAGGTCTAATCAAGGAGCCGGCTGCGTCGGAGTCTTATCCTTGTCCTGTTGCCCACCTGTCCGGTCAGAGAAAGAATTCATTAGTGATAAGCGGCCAAGTTAACGGAAAGACTAGAAAGGAAGACTTACCAACATCTTCTCCTTGGTCATCTTGATCATCATCCTCTACTTGCACACCTGCCTCCTCAGCTGCAAGCAACCGCATGCCCTCCTTCACCGCCACCTTCTCCTCCTTGGTAAACTAGGCGGTAACCACATCCATCCTGAAGGCCACACCACCCTCCTTATCCGCCTCAGCCTTGGCCTCCTCTAGAGCCCTGAGATAGATCCTAGCCATAACCCGGGGGTAATCATCCATCCAGGACAAGTTACCCTGCTTCCAAGTACAGAAGTACATATCTTGGAGCATCCCATCCATCATCCCCTCGTTCTCTTCAAACTCCCTCATTCGGACCTCATAAGCTCTTGAGGACCATACCCGTCCACTAGCGATCTCGGGATGGGCCCATGTCGTTCTGGATTCGGCTGAACTGGGGGCACGACGGGAGATTCTCTTTTGTCCGTAGATTTCTTCTTTTCTGATCAGGTTTCCACTTTGTGAGATATTATCTGCAGCACGAAAAAGCACATTGTTAGAACAAGGGATATAGAGGGTCAAACGAACAAGTGTATATTGTCTAGAGTTCCACTTATAAACACGTAAAGTCATTCGGCAGCGCAAGTCATTAGGCAGTTCAAAGTCATTCGGCAGCGCAAGTCATTAGGCAGTTCAAAGTCATTCGGCAGTGCAAGTCATTCGGCAGTGCAAGTCATTCGGCAGTGCAAAGTGCAAGGTCACAAAGTCATTCGGCAATTCAAAGTCATTCGGTAGTTCCAAAAACATTAAAATCATAATCATCCAGCAGTTACCCGGTTCGGTAGACAGAAAGTTTTCAGCAGTATAATTGATTCGGCAAAAAGAAAAATCTGGTTCGGCTATATCGATTTGGTAAGGAATATCAAAGGTGCATAGCCCCTACTTATAGGTGGATATGGGATACCGGACCAATTGATTCGGCACTCAGGGACCGAATGGAGATGACCAAAAAGACAAAGCACGCCATATACAGGCATATGTCCTACTTTGGGGGGGCAAGTGTTGGGTGTGTTTCGACCGGCTCCTTCCCTACCACCGAATCAACTCTCTGGACCGGCTCCATCCCTACCACCGAATCAACTCCATCCCATGCCCACCGAACCAGCCTCCACCGAACCACTCACGAACCAGCCTCCACCGAACCACTCACGAACCAGCCTCCACCGAACCACTCAACAACCAACCACTGCCGAACCACTAACCACCGGACCAAGCAACGCCCTCACCCCCGAACCAACCTTCACCGAATCAGCCACACCGAACCAATTCCCTCTTCACTCATCAATGGACCAAGTGTTACCGGACCAAGACTACAACCCAACCATCACCGGACCAAAGCATACCGGACCAACTCTGCCAGGCCAAATTGCATCAGCCCAGGCCCACCAGCAGCTATATACATCCAAGACCCCTGCTCCCAGCCTCACTCTATAAATAGAGGGGCAGGGGTACAACAATGGGGGACAAGTTTGAGAGCCCAAGCACGGAGAGAACTTTCAAACAACTTTCAGATACCTGTATCAAAGCTTTGTACTTGTAATCTGAACTAGAAAGGGGAAATAATATATAAAGTGGACGTAGGCACATTCTGGCTGAACCACTATAAATCTGCGTGTCTTTTACAGTTTAGTCCCTGCTTTTCATATATTTGCATAAATCACCCAAATCATAAAGAACAACATTAAATCCATTAAATCATACGACTTGGAGGTGTTTGTCCATTTTTTGTGCAAACACGGGTATATGTATATGTGTATTTGAAGTTATATAACAATCAAAACAATGTGTGTATTGTAGTTAGAATTATTGTATGATTGTTTTTTTATATAGATATGCGATTGTTAGATTATATAAACATACTATTGATTACAAGTTTGTTGCGGGCATTTCACGTAGCTATAGCGACTATCGTATGCGCTAAGTTGCATGACAGTATACCGGGCCTAGCAATCATCTCGATGAAATCCAAAATAAGATTTTTGTTTGGTTATGTGTTGCATGAGCATGCACTGATGAGTGTATCAACACATGCGGCATAAGGCAGAAGGCCAAACGTGTCGTTTTGGCGTGTTGGAGGAAGCCGGGTTGCTATAATCGCCCGTGGAACTTCACTCGTGTAGAGAATGGATTTTGGTATCGAAACTGGTTTTTGATTACTTATGAAATTCACTTACAAACTATCAACAAATGAACCTTGGTAGATATCCGATGGGATGGAGGTAGGCTCTAGTACCAAGGCGACTCATCGGGCGAAGCTTCGGAGGAAACGACATGTGAATCGGCATCCGTTCGGGGAATCCACTCCCTGCCTAGGCTCATTGCTTGAAATCTATCAGTTCGGTCGATTTACATGGTTCATTCAGTCAACTAGTAGGGATGAAAAAAGTCAGTCTCGGCCCTAGTTCAGTCGACCGAATGGCCCTACAATCGATTGACCTGCTATGTATTGTGCAAACTTCAAAACGCAATAACTTTCGCATACGGAGTTGGATTGGCGTGATGTTTAGACCATTATTCACCATTTTTTGAGGGCTACAACTTGTGAAATTTTGGTAGGTCTTAGAGTACTTTGATTTCGAGGTCTACGTGGGACCCATACCAGCACGTATTCCAAACCCGTAAATTTTAAGGTAGACCGGGAGGGTACACCGAAAGAGTATTATGTCTTCGATGTCATGCATTCTATTTGGAATGGGATTTGGGTTAGTATGAAGTTTTGTTAGAGCTGTCCAATGGGTTTTAGGCCTTGGAAATTGGAGTTGTGCGTGGCGATTCCATACGTTATATACGAAGTGAGTCCGTACTGTAAGATTTCGACCTTGGAGTAATATACGATTTGCTAGGTGTTGACTTATTATGACACACGAAGGGTATGGACTTATGTGACCTACCCAGGGTATGGACTTATGTGACCTACTGAGATATCGACCTTGTTGTGGTGTACCTAGAGTGTTGTTGATGGCCATGACACATTCGACATGGTTGTTTAAGACCGTGAATCAATTTATCTTGTTATGATCGCTTAGATATTTTGGGTCCTACATTCGTAATCTTACAAACGTTTAATCTTAGTAGTAGTGACCATACGCGTTGTGGCGTACCTATTTGGTCTTAGCAGTAGTAACCATACACGTTGTGACGTACGTATTTAGCCTTAGAGTAGTGACCATATGCTTTATGGCGCACCTATTTGGTCTTAGCAATAGTGACCATATGTATTGTGGCGTACCTATTCGGTCTTAGCAGTAGTGACCATATGCATTGGAGTGTATCTTATCGACCTTATCAGTAGTGATTATTGTTTTGGGATTACGATTTTATGGTATATTTGTACTATATTATTAGTAGTTTTGGGCATGTGTAGTGCAATGGAAGATATTGTGCTAACTTATTGTTAAAGGAGAAGAGCATGTTATGGTATGATCCTCTACTTTTGAGATGAATTTACTATACTTGTTTATACGTTGTCCGAATTTCCCCTAAGCCACGTTGGAGAGGGTCGGCTTTGATTTAGTAGTTCCTGTTTATTTGTATATAGTTTTAATGTATAGTATTTTGAGATAGTTCCCCTCACACCAGACTTATGTCTGACCTGTGTTTTTTCTTTGTCTGCTTATGTCATGACAACTCTTGGGTACTTGATTGAGTAGTTCGGGAGTCAAGTGCTTTTGGGGATACACTAGCAGAGTGCGTGGCTGGAGCATTTTGGTAACATGGCATCGATGTTTAAAGATATATATACTTATTATTTTATTTATACATGACAAGCTTGCTATTTGTATATGAGACGGTTGTATCAGATATTCATTCAAAACTCCATGCTTTTGGGAGTTGATGTATTCTGATTGTCTGTACTGATATTTATTTGTAATTTTCATCCGCTAGTGCAGTCTCTTATATATTGTTATTCTATTCAGATCATGTATATTCAGTATATTATATGTTGTCATTCTGTTATCAGATCTTATCAATGTCTTGGTTTAGTGTTTTGTTCTAATTCTACCTCGAAGATCTATCTTTTATGATTATTCAAAGGTCGTGCGATGATGTAAGGCGTTGATTTTTAGGTATTACGAAGGGCGAGTTGTTACAGTTGGTATCAGAGCCCAGGCTCAACACCCGGACCAAGTAGACCAGTTTGAGTTAATCAATCTAGTCGAAGGAGATACGTTGAGAGAGTGTACTTGTATTTTTCTACTTTATAATATTGTATACACCGCTTGTCTTGTGAACTTAAATTTATTCTACCGCTAGTTGGTAAGGTATTTTCATCAAGCTATCTGTATAAGCAAACGAAATACAAGAGCGACTGTGGATAGGCCGTTTGAGATCCCTGATTAGTTCAAATACTATTTAGCTACTGCGAAAGATGTTTCGTCGCCCATGAACATTTCTAGTTGATTGCGGTTAGAGCCAGAATTGGTCTGGCCTTTTGGGCAAAGGTATTTTTAGTTCCACTAGCTTAAGACTCTTCAAAGTAGTGCCAAAATTTCCTTAGCCTTGAAGAGGAGCCATATCTAGGTCCTAAGACTGTTGCTGAGACACGATCTTGAACACATGCATAAGAAGGCTTCCATTGATATAAGTCTAGGGAATATTCTCGTAAGTGAGATTGTTTCTTGACATTTGAGGAAGGGAGACTTTAGCCGAGTAGGATGCAGTGTTTGTGTGGCTGATAAGCAGATCTAAGATTCAGAATTTATTCTAGCATCACTTTATGTTCTCAATTCATTTCTTAGATCGAGAAGAGCGTGTGGCTTGAGTATTCCATACATCCTGAGCAGGATGGCTTATCAGTAAAGGAATGTTGACTGGTTCAACCTTTTGTTTTCGGGGTTTGAGGTGGTCGGTACTCCGTTGTTGTGGACAACAAGATTTTCCTTGGGTATTAAGCATTGGTTGGAGGTTCATTACTTAGACTTATCCCTATTAGGGTTCACTTTTGAATATCTCGTTGGGATGGTTCTCCTTCGCTGGAATGCTCATGAGATATCGTTTAGGTAATGAAAGTGGAAAGTGACCAATACTCCAACTAAGGCAAAAAGACCATGTTACAAGGAAGGTCGAGCTTCTTCGAAAAAGAAAAGCAGACCTAATATGTCACTCCTATGGTATATGGGGGGCACTTCGCTATGAAATGTCATCCAGCAAAAGAGAAGCGTAAGTACTTCATTTGCGATTGGCTTGACCACTTGAAGAAGGATTATCCTACATTTTCGAAGGGTGTTTAAGTGATGATGACTTTTCTCAGGCATTACCGGGTCCTAGCGGGCTTACGGCTTAGGAAAATCGGAAAGAGCATATATAGTAAGATATGCTCTATTTTTGGGAAATCACTTTTGTTCCATCCGACACTTGAGCAGTATATTTTATCTGTTGCTAGTTACTCGGTAGATAAGCTAAACTCGACACCTTTCATAGTTGGTGAAACCTTCGGTAGAGATAAATCTTGTATGTGTCACCTTAGTTGCAAAGGCGAGGTAAAACGATCGAAGTGTTACCATTCGAACTTGATGCACGAGCTTTCAAGTTGAGTGGGTTCGGTCGATGAAGTGTGACTTGGATTTATATCTAGGTATGGTTCGATGGATGCTCGGTAATGAACAGAGACCGAGCGGATGACTTATGGGCATTTTCTTAGAGTCGTTTGAGTTATAATTATTTTCCTTTGTGTCAGTAAACCTCAGGTGATGGGAGTAATCCAATGTGCCGAAAGTGATATTTTCTAAAGATTGGTGCACTCACGAACTAGTTCTTAACCTATAGTTCGAGTGTAAATTTTCTAGGTGATTTGCACCAGTTAGGATAGGATTTTTCATTTGATTCTGATAGACAAGCACTTGAGTTGGATTTTTGAGATGAATAGGAGATTTTCGAAGCACGACCTTAGTCGTGCAAGGAAATTTCTATAGTCGGATCAAGGAACTGAATTAGAGTTCACAAGGATGGAGTCAGATGGTTGAACCTAATTTAACAAAGAAATCTTACAAGCTAACGAGGGTTGGAATGGGTATCGTGTCATTCGGAATGGTCTTTGGAAGTTATAAAATTTTAGTGTAGTATATTATTACGTGGGATAGTTCGGGGAAGGATTTCTTGACTAGTTTTGTGGTGATTCGGATAATCTTCTAAGTGACGAGATGATGCTTGCCTAGGCGAGCGTCATATTGCAACTAGTATATTATCCTTATTAACATTGTGCGGTCGAGGTGGATTTGAACTCAAGCAAACCCAGGCAATTGTAATTCTTCATTTAATAATGATTTAATTAGTATAGTTTTCTCCTTTTGGGAATGAGTTTTATTCGGAATAAAAGGAAAGTAGAGGCATTACTTGCTGGATTTATTCAAGAGTTTAGAGACTCGATGAGCCTGCATATCACATAGCTTTTCCTTTTTATAGGCGAGAGGTGTAATAGTCATTCGTGTGTTATATTCACAAAAGGGGTCGCATCACTTAGGCGTTTATTTCTCTTGAATGTCGAACTGACTCATTGGAGTTTATAGTTCAACATGCACATTTGACTTTTGATGGTTACCGAGCATGTTGGTGTAGAATCTTTTAAATATTTCATTGTTTGTATTCTTGTTTTTTTGCTTGTTATTGCTTGTTATTTTTTTATCACTTATCGCTTATTGTTGTTGCTGCTGCTGGTGTTAGCTTGCTATTGTTTGCTACTTGCTATTGTTTGTTGTTTGCTATTGTTTTGTATGCTTGCTTGTTCTATTATTGTTACTGTTGTTGCTACTGTTTGGCCTTGTTTATTATTACTATTGGTTGACTTTGATGTTGGATGATTTTATTATTGTTGGTTGCTTGATTTCATGTTTAATGATTTGGAATCAATAACGATTGGGCATGGGGTATCCATAGTTCGGTAAATCGTATCGGTCTTGTATCAGTAAGCGTATACAATATTGATCTTATATCAGTGATCGTACATTGTATTAGCCTTATATTGGTGGCCTTGTAGATCATGGGCCTTATATTAGTAGCCATGCCTAATATTGAATCGAAATCGAGATGGATGTTTGAGTACATTAGTGTACTGGCCCTGTTTATCTGGAATTGTTGGATCATGATAAGTGTCCCCTATTGACTCCATCCTCAATAATGAGGGTATCGATTTGTATTCCTTTGCTATCTAGAATACATCGCCTGTCACCCATGCCCACTATGGGGTGAGATGTGATCAATACGAGTCCACTGCCTTTTGATGTGAGTTGGAGTTAGTGGTATATTTTGATACCGACTCCTTGTAATGACCTGTATTTTTGATAATTAAAACTATTAAATTAAATAAGATTTTATGTTGGTTATAGTCTTCATATCACATGCTATGTTTTACTTTGCACATATATAAGGTTAATATATTACATATTTATTAATGTACATATATTAGTAGTTTTGTTTCACAACTCCTGTTTAGTTATTCTTAGCAGCTACAAGTGTTTGGTATCGGATTAGTGAGTTTCTACAGATATTGAAGACTAGTATTTTTGCTTTTTTAAGTATTTTTTGTACTTTATTTTGGACCTTAGTTGTATAGGCTTTGGGGGTTTTATCTTTTTTATTTTTATTTGTATGGGGGTTATTGGTACCTGTGAGGCTTGTTGGCAGCTCCTCAATAGTGTAGAATAAAATTAGATGAGTGCTCTCCTCCTTGTGAGGATCACTCATTTTCTCAAAAAAAATATTATGAGAAATTAAAATTTATGATTTATTAATGAGAAAAAATAATTAGAATATGATTTAATAATGTTTTTTGAATGTTATTGACAGCTATTTTAATGTAATTTCAATTAATTGAGATAATTATAAAGTTAATTTGGTTAAAATTGTAAATAAGGAATAAATTAAATGTTGGATTTAATGTTGAAATTATCTGTTATTAATTGAAATAGGTTTATTATAGAATATGAAATAAATTAATTAGTACATAAATTTATTAGCTTTTGTTTGTAAATAATAGACTTAGAAATGTGTTTGAATTACTAATGTGTAATAATTGTTTTAATTATTATTTTATTATTTAATCCGTTTGAAATTAATTTGGAAATCGACAAAATTAATATAATTGAAATATTGCAATTAATACGGTAAAAGACGTTAACTGTTGAGTGATGAGAATAGTAAGATGGAAACTTATGTTAAATTAATTCAATAGGTAATAGTGATTTAATATAAGAATTTAAAATCTAAATAAAAGATTTTGTTTGGAATTAAATTATAATGAATGGATTTATTACAGTTGTAACTGAATGCTGAAATTAATGTAATATTTAAATCTTGGATTTAATATGGAAAATTGTATTTAATCTAGAATTTTAAAAGTGATTAAATTTATTTTAAAATAATAATTTATTTAATTAACGTGAAAATTAGACTTTTCGGGCACTGTCTATGATTTCGACGAAACCAGTTTCATCGGATCCATAATGGTGAATTATTGTAGGATTTCAAGTTTCGTAGCGATCAGACTTATCGTTTGATCGTGCGAGCTCGAAACGCATAGAAATCAATTAATGGAATTTAAATGAATATATTTTTATTTTGAAAGCTAACTTCTATATACAATGGAATTAAGGTTTGAAACTAGTTCCATTGAGTTTAAAATATCAAAAACCTATATTTCGATATATTGGATGACCTATTTTCGTTTCGAGAACGAAACGGGCTCTTTGGGTTGTTGTTATCGTTTCGACCCAATTCGATCTGTCCAATCGTTCTTATCCATCTCTGTCTATATAAATAGATATTTTATGAAACCCTAGCAGCTTTTATTTCTGATTTCTGTACGTACTTTATTCTCATCGGTTCCTTCTCCAATGGCTGTCTTTCCAAAACCCTGATTTCAATTTCAAATCAAACTCAGAAATTCAAACTCCACAAAACCTATTGAATTATATATCATTGGAAAGCTCTCGACGAACGTAACCTACATCTACAGTTCTTTTTTGCAATCGAATCACGGTTTGGCCAAAAATCGTTGAAGAAGCCTCGGCCGTCCATATTAGGGTTTGCTTTTCGATGGAGGATCGTTGACCAATCGACGATCGAAGGTGGCTGCAAGGTAGAGGATGATTAGCAGCGTCCATCCATGGCCATTGTTCGTCTCAATGATCGCCAGATTCAACATAAATCGTGGCTATAGATGTATGGGGACGGAGCAGGAAGAGGGGACTGGAGGGTCACGCGCGGCTATGTCTAAGGCGGCATGAGGAGGGGGTGATGGCGACGTGCGTGGATCTAGGTGCAGGCGCTTCTAGGCGGCGTGATAGCTTGGTGATCGAGGCGGCTGTAGGGTTGTGCTGTAGCATGTCGAGGTCGCGTGATGTAGGTTAAGAGGTAAACGATATTACGTATTTGCCCTTCCTATATTTTAATTTAAATTTTGGATTTTAAACGTTCTAACTATCATAAGTTTTTCATACAGACTCGGATTTGAACGTGGTTTCTTCTATTAGGATCGTATCGAAATTCCAAACAATCTGAAATTAGTTTGGTTGATTTTGGAGACTGTTCAAATTTTGGGCTTTTATTGGATTTTAAATCGAGTACAGATCAAAGGTGTGTGATTTAACCCACTCACAAATACTAAACCTTCTTATGTTAGGTGAATTAAGTTTATGATGCAATAAGAAATTTACTGAATACTGTTTGGTAATTTAAATTGTCATTTAAATTTAATTTGAATTTATATTGAATTAAATTGTCATTTAAATTAATATTGAATTTAAATTGTTAGTTAAATACCTGATAATGATAACCAGTTAATTGTTGTGATTTATTAGCTGATTTGGATGTTGATTGTGATGGATGTTTATTTGTTGACATTTTGGACGATTGGATGTTTATATCCCTGTTATCACTATGGGTTGAAACGATACATGCTTGAATGATCTTATAGATTATGAAAAATGGTTATGGGTTGAAATGATACATATCCGAGCGATTTTATTGATTTGGAAATTATTGATTTGGGATACGGGTTGAAATGATATATACCCGGAAAATTTAACTATTTTGGGTTGAAATGATACATACCCTATCACTTAACCATAGGGTAGAAAATTATATATAGACAACGTTGGTCGGCTTTAAATTATTTTCTAAATGGTTTAGTATGTTTGAGATAAATTTGATTTTTAAATTTAATTTAATGATATTATTTAAAAAAATTATATTTGGAAAATAATTTATTTTATATGTTTTAAAGTTTCAAATTATAAATTAATATATGGTTTAAAAAGTAAATTTAAGATTTTTACTTATAATTTTATTTAGTATTAAAAATATATTTTAAATAGTTTAAAGTTTAATTTAATAAAATATTTAATATAGTTTTAATATATTTATTAAATTTAATTTAATATAATAAATATAGTTTTGATTTAAGATAATAAAAATAAACTTTTATAATAACTTTAATAGATAAAAGATTTTTGTAAAAGATTTTAGAATTTTGTAAAAGGTATTGTAAGGAATTTATAAAAGTTTTCTAAGGGATTTTATAATGGATTTTATAAAGGATTTTTATAATGGTTTTATAAAGGAGTTATAAAGATTTTATAAAGGAACTTGTATAAAGGGATTTGGAAGCGTTTTAAAGGAATTTTCGTAGAGGTTTATGAAAAGGAGAAGAGTTGTAAACTGTTTTAGAATTTATAAATAGCTTTATAAATTGTTCTAAAGCATATAAATAGTTTATAAATGGTCTAAGAGAGATTTATAAATTATTTTCGAAATTGATTGAAAGGATTCTTCCTCGGCATTTATGAATATATTTATACTTTTGGAATAAGTATATGGCTATCTTGATATGAAGGTATAAACTATTTTCTGGATTTATTATTTAAAATGTTTCATAAAATGACCACGGTGTGAAATAAGCATTTGGTTGTTAAAGAGACCGGGGTCGGATATTGTCGTACTCTCTGCCAATTCCGAAACTACTTTAACAACTGTGCACGTGGTGGAGAATCCAGAACAAAGTAGGATGGTTTGGCGAACGCTACTGGTATGAGGTAAGAACGCAGCTCTGACCTTCGAGTCAGCTTGATATGACTAAAACAGGAGCTATCCCGGGCCAAGTGAGGTCGCTCCTCCTATCGAACATGCTTCTTCGATACCATATCTGTTACTTTGTGATTGATTGGTAGCCACCCTCGATTTGATTATGGGAGTGTCTCGAGGTGAGCGGTAGTAGCTGCTATGCGTTACCACCAGTCCGGGCATGTAAAACGGTAGAATCCTACCCTGGGCATTGCCTCGCGTGCCTTGTCATATGCCTTATCGAGCCCACTATGATTTTGGTTTCTGTCGTACCTATGGAGTGCTCCCTGATAGCCCACCAGTTTACGGTGGAGTTTACAGTACTGTATAGACTACGATGCCTATAAAATGTGTTAAGGAGGATATGGGTAACGCCTTAACACTATTTTAATACTTTACTTTACTGATAGACACTACATATATATAGCGTATTTTACTATATATAGATAGTTTAACGGATCCTTTGGAGATGGAAAATCCCAAAACATCTCTTAAGTTATTGCACGCACGTTATACACTGGATAGGAGATGTGAAATCCCATAAACATCTCTGAAGCCATTACACTCATATTTACTTATTATTGAATTAACTTACGTAAGATCTTTTAGTTCTGACTCGAGTGTTTTGTCTTTTCATTACGCTCGGGTCAACCTGAGCTTTTCAGTGTTTGAAGACTTTAATTCTGGAGGACAAAGACGAAGTTTTGTATATAATATTATTAGTAATTTACCACTGCATCATTATTTGGTATGATGTGATTGTACTTTGATTATGTTGTAAAAAATTGTGTAATCAAATGTATATTATAAAACAGCTTCATGAACTGTTTATTTGATTGCTATACTTTGTCATTCTGCTATGAGATTCCGTGTTTTGTTTTTTCCTTCTTTTCTCTTATTTTCTTATTTACCCCATTGACAATCCTCCCTTTTGAATGGTTTGAGTTATATATGTGTGGTTTATTGTCGATTTAAACCTTTCAAAAAGGTGGGTCGTTACACTCCTTGAGCTTACTCCAATTGGTTATCGTGTATGACTATAGTAGTACCCATTATTACACCGAGGTTATACATTTTTGAATTCTGTGTTAGTCCATAATCTTTTTTGTATAATACAATTAGGTACTTAAGAGCTGATATATAGCTATTTAAATGCTTATTTCCTTAAATTGGCATTTAAATAATAAGAAGCTTTCTTAAGAGAGGAATGAATTTTTCAAAAATGTGGGATGACGTAGGTCATCGCATATTTCATAGTGTGTGATGCATTCTAATTTGTGAGTTCCGTAGTGCAGATAGCACAAGGGAAGGCACTGTTGGAATTTTCCAAACCTGAGATTTGGGAAGTTTGGTCAGTCCTGTTACTTTCTCGTGCTCATGCGAATTTTGGGGATGAAATTCTTTTAAGGAAGGGAGAATGTAACACCCCATAATTTTAACGATCAAATATTTAAACAATTAATTTAAATATTTAATCATTAAGCGTCGGAACGCCACTTATACTCGATTTTTACAAACGAGCGAATTAGGACTCAATACACCCGTGGTTGAGTTCATTTTTTCGATGTGAGTAAAATGAGTATAAACTTGTCTAAGTTTGAAGTAGATAATTTTCAAAGATAAATAGTGATTTTGGAAAAAGAGATGAATTTGGGCTAACTCCATTTACCTAGACTATGTGAAGCTAACCCCTTCATATTTTCATTCTCACTTTCATTTCCACATTAACTCTTCTTCCTCTCCTCTAATGGCTTCTCTAATTACGCCTTAATTTCCTCTTAATCCCCAAACCAGAAACCCATTAAATAATATTCTAAAATCAAATAAAAATCATCATAATTCATCTCTTCCAATTCTCTACAAAACCCGTGAAGGAATTGGCTTGAATTAGGGTATTGGTAGAGATCTTGAATTTAAAGAGAGTAAAATGAAGGGTTTTGGTGATTTTGACCTTGGTTTGGAGAAGAAGAGGAGAGTGGGATGATTCTTCTATTTAATTTAAGTGTTTTACTTCATTAGTTTATTTATGAATTATTATGAAGTAATATAGAATGATTTGGAGATTTCTATGACATGGATTATGCTTATGTTCATGTTGTAACCATGACTATATTTGCTAATTAATTGTTTGAACCCTTAATCACCATGTTTGGGAAAGTTAGTAACTTTAAAAGTTGATTTTGGGTAAATTGAAGGATTATATGTGTTGTTGTGATGAATTAGAGATTAATCACATGATATATTTTAGTGTATCCTATTAGTTAGTAAGAATAAAACTAATTTAAGTGGTTTTATAAAATTTTAGTAAGCCAATTAATAATGTTTTGGGCTCTAAACTTATGTATGAAGCGATTGGAGGCCCAAGGAGCCTTAATTATTATTTATAAAATCAGTTTATGATTTTGTAAATGAAGTGTATATTTTATAAATAAATATGTGATTTTATAAAATAGAAATATGATGAATTCTTGATTTTTAATGAAGTGATTAAGTATCTTAAATGCTAGAAAGTGATTTATAAGTTAGTATGATATTTTATAAAATGGTATGGGATTTCCTAAAATGGTTTAAAGTGACATTTTAATTTTATTGAAAAGATTAGTAAGTAAAAGCAATAATTGATCTAGTAATAGTTGAATAGCTAGTGTAAATATACGTGTGTGTGTGTGTATACGTGCACGAGCGGGTATATGTATACGTGTATTTAAATTTATATAACAATCAAAACAATGTGTGTATCGTAGCTAGAATTATTGTGTGATTGTTTGTTTATATAGATATGCAATTGTTTGATTATATAAACGTGCTATTGATTACAAGTTCGTTACGGGCATTTCACATAGCCGTAACGACTATCGCATGCGCTAAGTTGCATAAGAGTATACCGGGCCGAGCAATCATCTTGGTGAAATCCGAAATGAGATTTGTGTTTTTTTATGCATTGCGTGAGCATGCACGAATGTGTGTATCGACACATGTATAGGCTACGCACAAGATGAGAAGGTCGGGCATGTTGTTTTGGCGTATTAGAGGAAGTCGGGTCGCTATAATCGCCCATAGAATTCTACTCGTGCAAGTGGATTTTGGTATCGAAACCGATTTCGATTACTTATGGAATTCACTTCCAAAAAGTCAACAAATGAACCTTGGTAGATGTCCGATGGGATGGAAGCTGGCTCTAGTAGCAGGCGATTCATCGGGTGAAGCTTCGGAGGAACGGTGTGCGAATCGACATCCGTTCGGGGAGTCTACTCCCTGCCCAGACTCACTACTTGGAACCTGTCAGTTCAGTCAACTGACCTGGTCCATTCATTCGATTGGTCAAGATGAAAAAATTCAATCTCGGCCCTGGTTCAGTCGACTGAATGGCCCTTCAATCGGCTGACCTGCTCTATTTTGTGGAAACTTCAAAACGCGATAACTTTCGCATACAGAGTCGGATTGAGGTAAGGTTTAGACCATTGTTCACCATTTTTCAAGGGCTACTATCTGTGAAATTTTGGTAGGTTTTGGTATACTTTGTGCGGGGCTCACGGGGGATCCACCCCGACACGTATTCTAGAACCGTAGATTTTGAGGCAGACCGGAAGGGTATACCAGGAGAGTATTATGATATTGAGGTCAAGAATTCCATATGGAATGGCATTTTGGTTGGTACGGGGTTTTGTTAGAGTTGTTCGATGGATTTTTAGGTCGTGACGATTGGTGTCGTGCATGGTGATTCCATACATTATATACGGAGTGGGTCCGTACTCTAAGATTTCGACCTTAGAGTAATATATGATTTGTTTGGTGTTGACTTGTTGTGACACACCAAGGTTATGGACTAATGTGACCTACCCAGATATCGACTTTGTTGTGGTGTACCTAGAGTGTTGTTGATGGTCATGACACACTCGACATGGTCTTTTAAGACCGTGAATAGCTTTATCTTGTTGTGATCGCTAGGACGTTTTGGGTCCTACATTTACAATCTTACGAACATTTAGTATTAGCAGTATTGACCATACGCGTTGTGGTGTACCTATTTGGTCTTAGTAGTAGTTACCATATGCGTTATGGCATACCTATTCGGTATTAAAAAGTAGTGACCATACATGTTGGAGCGTATCTTATCAATCTAGGCAGTAGTGACCGTTGTTTTGGGATCACGGTTTGATCATGGTATATTTGTACTATATTATTAGTAGTTTTGGGCTAGTGCAATGCAATGGAAGATATTGTGCTAACTTGTTGTTATAGAAGAAAAGTAGGTTATGGTATGATCCCCTACTTTTGATATGGATTTACTATACTTGTATATAGGCAATTCGAATTTCCCTTGAGCCACGTTTGTGGAGAGGGTCGGCTGTGATTTTATAGTTCCTGTTTATTTGTATGTAGTTTTAATATACAGTATTTTGAGATAGTTTCCCTCACACCAGACTTCTGTCTGACCCGCATTTTGTCTTTGTCTGCTTATGTCATGACAACTCTCGGGTACTCGATTGAGTAGTTCGGGAGTCAGGTGCTTTAAGGGATACGCTAGCAGAGTGCGTAGGTAGAGCATTTTGTTGGCGTGGCATCAATGTTTAAAGATGTATATATATACTTATTATTTTATTTGTACACGACATGCCTGTTATTTGTATATGAGACTGTTGTATCAGGTATTCATTTGGAACTCCGTGCTTTTGGGAGTTGATATATTCTGATTTTATGTACTGATATTTATTTGTAATTTGCTTCCACTAGTGGTCTCTTATATATTGTTATTCTATTCTGATCATGTATATTCAATATATTATATGTTTTCATTCTATTATGAGATCTTATCGATGTCTTGGTTTAGTATTTTTTTCTAATTCGACCCCGAAGATCTATCTTTTATGATTATTTAAAAGTCATACGATGATGTAAGACATCGATTTTTGGGTATTACGAATGGCGGGTTGTTACGGTTGGAGGCATCTAGGGGTTAGATATTGATAGTTATTGGATAAATATGGAATGACTCACTCAATAGTTTTCTATTGGGTAATATAACTAAGGTCAAACATAAATTCTATATGACAAAATTATACAGTTCTCTTAACTTGAGAATACTGTTGATCTTTAATGTGGAATCTCTTCTTTGATTATAGTTAAATCGTGGCACGACATCCATCGAATGACTATAGTTGGGTCGAATGGAAGCATTGGAAGTGAAGCACTATTTAAGAGAGGATTCATCTCCTCGGTTACATGAGTTTAGTATCACGGTCAACTGAAGTCAGCTCAAAGTCAAAGTCTTTAGCCATAGCATTTTAGTTATTAATTTTTATTATTATTAAACCAAGGACTTTGTGTTTGGAATATAGAGTTGAATATGGATGATAATGGAATTTTGATCATTACCAAATTCCATGTGTCCAAAGTGATATAGTTTTGACGAGGAGAATTGGTGTAAATAATAGTCACAACCGGGAAATGCTTAACAAAGTAAAATTGGGTTTTAAAGAAACCAAGTGTTAAATTTGGCCAAAATGTCATACCACCAGCTAAGTGACATATGGACATTAATATTCGAATAGTTTGATATTAATTGCTGACCAAATTTACACCTAACAGGTCACATAACTAAAACCTACGTTATATTAAGCGCTAGGCGAGGCGAGGCGATATAAGTCTCGCTTCGCTTAATGTCGCTTAAGCATCGCCTAAGCGCTGCTCAATTTTTTAACGTACATTATTTGTATCAATATAAATTTATGTAAAGAGGTTATATTAAGTGCACTATCTGTGTATGCACAAATATATCACATATCAGTTAAGTTTAATTTTGAAGTTTACTTATAAATTCATAGGTTGCAAAAGTTTAATTTGATTTTCGCTGTTCATTAATTGTAAGCATACTCAAGTTAATTACAAATAGTGCACATTTGTCTAATAAATATAATCACATCTTATTGCAAAGAACTACTCACCATCCAATGTCCCATATGATGGAAAATGAGGAAATTTTGTTAAGGAATGTGGCTTTTTTGCTATGACTTGAATTATTTTTAATTTAAATAATAATATATATATATATATATATATATATATATGCTTAGTAGTGCTTAATTGTCTCTTAAATTTAAGAAAAGCGTGGATAAGTGCCAACTAAGTGTGCATAAGCGCTTATAGCTCAATTCAATTGCTTTTTCAAAAAATTAAGCATTGTACATGCATTTAGCACTTAAGCACGCTTTTCATAACATATATCGAAATAATGAGTATTCCTTTGACCAAACAAATTAATTAATTTCTAATTATTATAAATTAATTCATTAATATTTATGAAATATTAATTATAAAATTTTAATTTGATTTGATGAACAAAAATTATTAAATATGTTTATAAAAGTTATAAATATATTAATCGATATACGATATCGATACGCGTTTAAATAAGATTTAAATGCAATATAATCTGTTCAGACTTTAAATGGGTTTGATGCCCATATTGGGGTTGATATGTTTAGCCATGATGAAACATGGGGGCGGCCATATGATGGCTAAAAGAGCTAGAGTTTGAATGGATAAGAGGAAAGAAATGGTAAGAGAGAAATGTGGATCTTGATCCCAAAATATCTCTCCATTCCTACCTCTATAAAATCATCTCAACCCACTCTCATTTTAATGATTTTTGAGCCTCCATCTACATCCTCTTTGACCGAGGATAATCCACTCTCATCCCTCTATTTCTAAACACAAATCAAAGCAAAACTAACTCTATTCGATAGCCGATGATCATCGGATCAGGGACTAGCATTCTACTGGATTAGAAATAAGTTCAAGGAATAGATCCCATTATTTCACCGTGTTCTAATAGGCTTTGGAGATAAGGTAATATCCGATCTATAATTACAATTTTATCTCTAAATAGTTGATATATTATCTACTACTTTGTTAGTTAGGGTACGATTCTAGCATATCGATATATCGTCACAACTTGATTGGTTGTATGATTATATATATATATGTGTGTGTGTGTGCGCGCGCGCGCGCGTGTGTGTATGTATGTATGTTTATAAAAAAATAATGACGCACTCCTATAATCAATGCTCACGTCAAAAATAAATAAAAAACGATTTTTTATTTTTCAATTAATTTAATATTTATTATTTAAATTATGTAAACATTATAATTTAAATACAATATCTTATGTCATACAAAATAAGATTTTATAATTTTATATATTTAGTTTCATATCAAAATATATTTGGCATAAATAAAATAATTTTTGTATGTCTATTATTATTTATGTTATTAAATTAATTAACTACATAAACTAATTATATTAATATATATATAAATTATATAAAATATGTTTTATAGTTTATAAAATTAAATTAGTGCATGACTTGCTTTTGGCAACAATATAAAAAAGTTTATATATAATTTAAATATTTAAATAATAGCCGTAAATTAAAACTAAATTTTAAAATTGATTTTAAAATATAATATATTTATAATATTTAAATGTTAAGTTTTACTCCGATTTTTACTGGAAAATTTAAATTTCAAATTAAATTTTGAAAATTAATTTTTTATTAATTTATATTAATTTTACATGGAAATTAATATATATAAACACACACATATATATAAATTTAAGAAAAAACCAAATTTTGTCATGAGCATTATAATAGGTGTACCTTATTTATATACTTTATATACATACATATATATATGTATATATTATTTAAGTATATTTTTATATTTTATGATTAAACTATCTACAATATATATATATATATTAATATGTATGTATGTATGTATGTATGTATGTTTAATAATAATAAAAAAATTGATTTAAATTTCGAACTTTTAGTGAAATAAATAATTAAAATATTAGTATTATTTATGTAGTTATAAATATATACATTTAGATAATTATATATATATAATAAACTCCAACTCCATATATGTACACACATTTATAAATAATTTTCAAAATAAAATATAGATACACACACACATATATTTATATTTGTAATATTTAGATTATATAAATAAAAAATATTTACATAAAACAATGATTTTAGTTAAAGGAAATTTAAAAATGTTTTATATAAATTAGATTCATAGGCCCAATAAAATAAATAATATTATTTTTTAAAATTTACCCATTTCTTCCACCACGGGCGTACCTAGTTTCAACAATGGTATCAAAGCTCCTATGCGGCTAAAGTAGTCTTGTTAAGGCTAACTAGGTAGGCTTACAACCTAGATAGTAGGGTGTTTAGAATTGTAGTGTCAAAGGATTTAGGTTTGAGTAATTAAATACTCTGCTCTACCTGATTATCGACCTAGCCCGAACAGATATATGAGCCAAAGGTTGTTCCCTAATAGTGAAGGCCCAATTTGAATTGGGCATTAGCCTAATTTTTAAAAATGTTTGAAAATTAAAAATTTAGGATTTTAAATTTAAAAGTTAAATTTAAAATAAGATATACATATATTATAAAAGTTATAATATGGTAAAAAAATTTGAAATGTTCGAAAAAATATGAATTAATTTCGAAACATTAAATTTATTAATAAGATTAATAAAATATGTACATTAATTAAATAAGTTAATTAATGTAAAATGTATACATGTATTATATAATTTCATATATGTTATGATATTTGAAAATGTTTAAGATATCATAAGTATACATGTTTGTATATAAAATAATTTTTCAAAATTAATATGTTTTAATTAAAATTGTTTAATTAAATAAATTAATCAAAAGGTTAATGAATTAAATAACACACACACACATATATGTATGTATGTATGTATGTATGTATGTATGTATGTATGTGTTACACTATAAAGGTTATAGTATATAATAAATATTTCATATAAATGTTATATTATATAAAATTAATTAAAATGTTAATTAATTAAAATTAATTATATAAGATTTAATTATTATAATATTATACATATGACTATTATATAAGTAACATGAAATATAAAAGTTATAAAATAATAGAACTTATATAGTATGAATGTATAAGTGAAAGGTAACACATCAAAGAAACCCAAATAGACTTAAGGAGTAAGTACATATGTAAATGTACATATACCATGATTTTCGATGTTTCCAACACCTTGATGATGATGGTATTTCAAAAGAAATATGTTATTCCATAAGTTGATATCACTCAATATAATATATGAAAGATTATGAATCTTCAATATAATGTTATCCTCTACTATATATACATACATATATATATATTAATAAATTACTTGCATACTCTTTAATTGTTAAGCAAACTCAAGCTAGGGATGTTATGTGTAGTATTATTAATATATTGAATAGACGAGGTAAGATAACTATATGTATTTGTTGAGCAAACTCAAGGTACAAATATTATACTTAGGCCATCACAATATGGTAGGTACGAGTGGATAATGTCATTTCGATTGTTGAGCAAACTCAAGGTCAAAGTGAAATTAATACAGGCACCATAGGTTAGGAGTTGTATATGATATAGCCGATAAGGAGTTATCGATCATCCGTGGAGCTATCACTTGTTGAGAAAACACAAGGTCCGGATTCCAAGACGGACGAGTCCTAACACCCACTAGTGAAGTTAAAGGATTTCTATGTTTTGACTTAGGGTTTTGTGAAACATAAAAGACTAAGGGAGCCTTATTAGAAAAATGAAAATATAACATTTAACCTTTCTATTGTTGTAAGAACGTATGCTATATAATGTTATAATAATCTACATTGATAAATTTGTGCATTTAATATGATTGATAAAACGTTTATTAATTAAGATATTCAAATGAACTGAATTGAAGATTGACAAATAGAAATATAACATATACTTGCTAATAAATGCTTATTGTATGTTAATGTTTCAACACACATTCAAGAGCCTAATTCTACAACTACCAAATACATATTTAGTTGCTTACGTGTTTATTTGGCCGAGACCGCATATTATATTCTATGAGTTCTGAAATCAAAAGCAATAAAATACTATGGATATTTGATCTATATATAATCACATAAATGTTATATGCTGAACGGTCACGGTTTAAATTAAAATATTTGATGAAACTAATTCATCTAAAATAAGCAAATAAACCATAGTGCGAGATCGAGTATTCAATTTGATTGATTACAATAAAAGACCATATTGTTTTAAATGTAACACAAGACTAAAACTATAATATAGATCTAAGAACTCGATCGATGAAATGTCAGTTTGATCAGTTTACGTAAGGTGCATCATATTTGATATCCTTAGATGTTAAGGATAACCAAATGCATTTTTGTAAAGAGTTCGTTATGATATTATTGTAAGGGATTTATTTTGAATTGTTCGACCATTTAAAAAGAATAAAAAATGTACAAGATTAGATGTGATTTAAGGTACAGTTGGGATGAAGAGAGTGGATGGTCACTTCTGCTTCATAAAGAAACTTCGGAAATGAGAATTGTAAAGGGTTTCTTTGAGTTCAAGATATTTGCTCAAAGAACTCTCCATTGTAAACTAGCTGTAGTATTTGAAAAAAATGATCTATATTAAGTGAATGATGGACCTTTGTATTCAGTACATTATTATAGTAATAGTGGAAATAGTGGGAGAGTGCCATGTAACACTTGTTGATTGCATCAAGTTATGAAAATTGTTTTCGTAAAACGTAATGCACATTATTTATGAAATAATGACTATTTTTCGACATCGATTGTAAAAATAAACATATTATATTTTATTATGAATATTATGAATCTTCATTATGAAATAAAACTATAATGTAGTATTTTTTTCATAACAAATGTGATGCATTTGAAAATACTAAAGTATCTAAAATTATTTACAATTACTTTAGAAGTACAGACTAAGCCGTATTTTTGAGAAATAAATTTTATTATATTATAATGAATCATATGATGCTGGTTAATTATATCTCAAACAATTAAGGGTTGAGCACCAATTTAGTGGGAGCATCAAAAGAGTTGATGAACTCTTCAGATTGATTAATATATATAACACCCCATAAAATCAACCATAAATAAATTGAGTAAATTAAATTAAATAAGGTAGGGTTGAAAATGAAAATTTTAAAAAGTTGGAATTTGATCACGAAAGTTATTCCATTGCGCTCGAGGCGAAATTCAGTTTCTATATATAACATGCTGAAACGAAGCTTAAACGAAGAAGTTATGAGTGTTTGAAGTTTTCAGATTTAAATTAATTTAGTTTGAATTTAAATTCAAAAGAGTATTTAAATTTAGGGTTTGAATTTCAAAAACTAATTGTAGGTTTACTTGGGGGGTAGGTAAATGTTAAGTTAAACAATTAACGTTAAAAGTTAATTGGGGAATAAAATAAATGACCAATGGAAATAAAGCGGCGCACCTCCAAATGAATGGAGAGGTCGACACCTTCGACCTAAGCGGTCGACCTCACGGTCGACCAATCAAGGGAGCAGTCAACCCTTATTCAGGGTGATGTCTAGATTTTTCTGCATTTAAATGCTCCAGGTTTATCCGCTTTTCACCTAACTTCATCTTACGTTCTAGTGCATTTCAACTCCTATAAATAGGACCCTGTCCTCTTCACTCTTTATTCATAAATATTTGGGAAATACCTTGAGCCTTTGACATTTTTCTCTTTAGTTAGATTTGGAAATTCAATTAGGAGTTCTAGTAAGGATTCTAATCTTTTTCTAATTATTTTTTTAATCTATTCATTTCTCCTCTAACCTCTCTAAATCTAAAAAAATTATATATATACATATCCCTCGCTGTGTGTATTTATATCAAAAGAAGGAGATTTGGAAAAGAGTTGCTTTGGTGTTGCAAATCCATACAAGAAAAGCCAAAGATAATCTATGAGTGAAAACCTTAATTTTATTTCAATAATTGATTAGTATATATCTATGGATTTGAATATGCCTTAGGGATTTTTGGTATTGTGAAAATAAAACAGATAAAATCCTTCAAAATTCCTTTTTATTTTGAAATGTCAATTCTAGAAAGGGGTCTCAGTTATTTATATTAATTTGATGGATTTATATTATTTCTGCAATTTTTGAAACTGCATAGTCTATTCCACTTCTCCTCCTTTTTTGATTCAATTTATAAGTTTTCAATAATGAAATAAGGGTGTAGTGCACGAATCCTATTCGTTGTTTACACCACTTATTACACACAAAATTCCTTCCTTTATTTCTTTGTAAAAGAGGAGTTGAATAGAATACGAAGTTAGAATTACAATTCCTATTGTTTAGGATATTCCACTGAATTGATGTAATAAATTGGATTTTTATTTCTATTTACCAATCTATTTATTACATTTTTGAATATAAATATTTTATCCTCATACGGATGTTACAATGCCTTGTTATGGATATTGAAATCTTGGAAATCTGAAGGGAAAGGACTTGTATTAATATTATGGTTAAAGGAATTGACATTTAACGCTAGTTTAGGGCGTATGAACCGCACACTTAGAAGTTATTAGGCGCGAATATATATTTATTTCTATTAGCGTAATAAGTGTATAATTATAGCGTATAATTTCATAGTTAATTAGGTAATAATTGTCATTAATTCCACCTTTGGAAGGTAACTAAAATTCTAAGGCGTAATTAGGAAGATTCCTTGTAAGGCCTTAATAATAAAATGGTGAGCTGAGTATTATATAAATAGATAGTATTTAAATTATAGCTAAGTCAAAAGACACACATAAGTTTTCCCAGCTAATCTGGCTACCAGTGTGTGACTTTGGGGCTGATGTGAGACATCTCCTATGATAAATATTTGTGGTGACACAAGGTTAGTCCCAAATTCTATAGGGTAAATTTGCCCAGCTAATCTGGCTACCAGTTCCTACAAATAGTCGGACTAATGTGAGACGTCATTATGAGTATGGGTTATAATACGAAGGGCCTTCTTGGGGTCTTAAGGTATTAAGTGGTTGTTTTAGGGCCCGCCTCTTTTCCTAAATATTGTATTAGATGGCCGAGGGTCTATTTACTAGGCACGATGGGTGGTATCTTAATAGAGATCCGCTTCGGGATAAGGTATTAAGTGGATTGAGGGTCTGTCGTTTCATAAAGAAGTATTAAGTGGCTCGAGAGATTCCATGCGATGTACGCTAGATAGTTACCACTGAAGGGTCCATCTTGGGAATAGGTATTAAATGATGGGGTCTACCTCAATTGAGGTCTTAAATAGCCAAAGTCCGCCTATTTTCCAATAAAAGGTATTAAGTGGCTTGGGTACTATCTCTTGCATTGTTAGATATTTATTACGTGGGATTTAGGAACCTGCTTCGGGAATGGAAGGTATTAAGTGGTTGATTGTGGACCTGGTCCTTTCCTTATAAGATGTATTAAATGGTTTTATGTACGCCAGACATATTCTTATTTTAAAATATACCGCCCAAGTACTAAAATGGTAAGACTCGAGGTTTTTATTCACTAGACATTTGTTGTTTTGATTCCCTCCTCATTACAACACAGGTTAAGGTCGGAGTGATGACGATGACGGTGCTCAAGGTGGAGTGGCTTAAGCTTGTGGCGGTTATTATTATCTTTTATGATGTTCTATGTTGTACCTATGTATTTTGGATAAATGATGTAACAGATTTTACTTGACAATTTGATGATGTTTTGTATTATGACATTTCAAATGGTTCTGAAATAAATGGGTACAATTTGCTATTATATCTTATTCCATCTATTGTGAGTTCTGAAAGAATGGTAGTTGCTCTGTGCTGTAACTTCTTTTTCCAACCAATAGCTAGCCTTAGAATGGATCTAAGTTTCGATCTGGATCAAAATTTAGGCCTGTTCCGAAGTAGGTTGTTACATTTGGTATTAGAGCTTAGGTTACCCGATCAATAAGGAAACTATATATCTGAATGGCTTATTTGTTATTTTTGAAAAGGTTTTCAAAAAGGATTTTCAAAAAATCTTACTATATATACACCCCTATTTCCTTAAACATACGCACACACACTAAGCAACCCTTTTTCTTTCAACATATAATACTATCTTAGAAAATCATCACTAAAGATTCAACCTAGAGATAGTTAATATGGCTGATAATCAATCTTCTTTCGGAGCTGGGATTCCTGCCTACGGAAGACCTCACATTCATGAAATGCCCGAATAGTTTAAATAATATCTTAGGATTGTTGAGCAATTTCCTATTCTTCCAGCTGCACCGGTGACACATGCTGCCCTGCTTGCCGATGCAGCACCCCATCCTATTGACTTTCCTAAATTATGTTAGGACTTTATTAATATGGGAGGGAAGATATATGTTGGAACCGAGGGATATCTGAAAACTAAAGCATGGGTTATTGACTCTGAGAAAACATTTAGAGCGCTTGGATGGGAAGATCGGCTAAAGAGGAGGATGGCCGCTTAGCAACTCAAAGAAGAAGCCTTATGTAACAACCCGCTATCTTCAACCATTCGCATCCGCACATGTCGGACTTGAATTTCTCAAAATACCGCATTGTTAATTTATATTTGGCAAAACTCAGAATATACAGTAAATAAATAATCACAGATCACAGACACAGAGTAAGAAGTGCAGCGGAAGTAAAAGAAATAGTAGTTCATGAAGCTACTATGTAAATATATCAGAGTTAAATAAGATACAACAGAAGAAATAAAGTACAACAAAAGTCTCAATATGATAACCAAGTACAAGCTGAATAGAACAACAGAACTGAGATAGATAAAACTAGGTAAGAAGATAATCTCCAGCGATTCCAATCTCCAGAAAGTGGAATCCAAATCTGTGAATACTCAGGCTGACCCGAGCGTTAATAAAAATAAAAACACTCGAGTCAGGACATACATACTTATACAATGTAAACCAACTCAAGTGAACTGTAGTAAAAGTACAAGTAACTTAAAGAATGCTTGGGATCGCCCATTCTTTAAGGATCCGTTAAACTATCTACTATGTAGTAATATTTGCTATTATAATAATGTCTAATCATAAAATAAACATACTTTAAAATAGCATTAAGGAGTGACCCAATATTCCCCTTAACACGAATAATGCCAATAGTCTATACAGTACCTGCATACCTCGAAAGGCTATGAGAAGATACTCCATAGGTACGACACAAATAGAAACTCGTAGTAAAGCTCGATATGGTAGGTGACACGACACACAAGGCAATGCCAGGGTAGATATACCAATTACGCACACGGACTGATGGAAACGCATAGCAGCCACTACCGCTCCACCTCGAACAACACTCCCAAATCAAGGGGTGCACCCAAACAATCACAAAGTAATAGAATGGTATCGAAGAAGTGCGTCCGATAAGAGGTGCTACCTCACTAGTCCGAGATCGCTCCTATTTTAGCCACCTTATGCCAACTCACGGGAGTTGGGTCCACGTATATACCTTAGGATCGTCGCCACCATCCTACTTCATTCTGGAAACTCCACCGCGTACACAGTTGTTAAAGTAGTTTTCGGTATCGACAGAGAGTATGTCCATATCCGATCCCGGTCTCTTTAACAACCAATCGTTATTATAACCCGTGGTTATAATTTTAAAATAATATTTTATACTTCAAAATAAAATATCATTTCAAATCCAAATCTTTATCAAAATAAAGATTAAATCAATTCCAAACCATTTCAATATATTTAAAATATCATATCATTTCAAAACTTCATTTCAAATCATTTCAATATATCAAAATATCGTATCTTTCCAAAACTTCATTATCAAATCATCATTTGAGTTCAAATCCAAATATTCAACTTTAAATACCCTTTTAAATTCAAAGATATCATTCATTTATTATCATTTCAAGTCACCTTTTAAATAGTTTATATTTCAATCAAAATAATTCATCTAAACCATTTAAAAGTGTAATTATTATACTTTTAAATCAAGTATTCAATTTCCAAAGTTTAAACTATTCTGAGTTCATTTACTAAGTTAAAAACCATAAACATTGAAAATTTCAGCCTTTCACGGCATTCAGAAAAAGTTGTTATAAGTTATACTTGAAAACATTTTAATTCAGCAAAGATAGCATTCTAAAACTGCTGTTAAATCTCAGCTTAGTTGAAATTTAGTTTAAAACAGCAAAGACGGCATTTCCAGAAATGCTGTAATAGCTCAAGTTTCAAATGAAGGTTTTTATTAATTTCAACAAAGACAGCAGACCACTACAGCAATTACAGAACTGCTGTAATAGGCCTTTATCAACTTTTTAGCCTTTTAATTTACTTCAGCAACTACAGCATTACAGAACTGCTGTAATAGCCTCTTATTTATTTAAGTTTTAGTTCATTTACAGAAATCATAACATTTCTGAATGCTATAAAAAGTAATTTCCAGATTTTAGTGTATTCCAGCAAATAATAACCTTCAATATTAAACCTTTTAAACATTATAAAAATCATATTTTTACATTCAAAAATGTTCATTAAAATTACTCTTTTAGTTATGATTTTTATAAGAAACATTTACAGTAAAATCCAAATTTCCAATAATTTTACTTAACAAATCCAAATGTACAATTTTCTTTTCTTCACATTTTTTTACAAATAAACTTAACACTTATATTTTATTTCCATTTCACAAATTAAACTAAATTTTCAATTTTATTTAATTAACTTAAACCTTTAATAAAAACCAAATTCACATTTCCAAGTCAAGTTATATTTTAAAATTACACTTTTAAGCATTCATTTATTTAACTATTTTAATACATAGAAAACTCAATAACACTTTATTAAATCGTTTAAATTCAAATTCAAATCAAATTATCATATTTACCATTTTCCAAATATAATTAAATTTCCATTTTATTTATATAACTTAAATATCATTTTAAAACCAAAATTCCAAATTTCCAAACTTAAGTTATATTTCAAAAATTCACTTTTACCATTCATTTAAATTACATTTTTGACTTCTAGAAAAATCCAAATTTCTTTATTTAAAACATTAAAAATCCAATTTAAATCAAATTTTCATAATTTTACACTTTTAAAAATATTTAAAATATTCAAAATACTTTATAAAAATAACCACGGGCATGTATATAGTTTTATAACCTAGGTCAAGTGATACAGATATGTATCATTTCAATCTGCAGTTTAAAAAGCAAAAATCCGGGTTCTATCAT
The DNA here is from genome assembly GCA_030737815.1 of Allium fistulosum. Classification (NCBI taxonomy): domain Eukaryota; kingdom Viridiplantae; phylum Streptophyta; class Magnoliopsida; order Asparagales; family Amaryllidaceae; genus Allium; species Allium fistulosum. Next base: position 868,260,811 of record CM060904.1, on the reverse strand, counting down.
TTCAAACCCGCAATCCCAAGTTAAAATAAAATAAATAAAAACCGTTCAGGCCTATCATTTCAGCCCATAACGATTTTTCCCTATTCTAAAGTCCGTTCGGGTATGTATCATTTCAACCCATAGTGAATCTAATCTATAGGGAACTTGCAGTGTGATAAACAGGTATAAATGAACAGTTTAACAATAAATAACAGTAATAGATAATATGACAGGTAAAATAACAGGTTTAACATCATATAATAAATAATCATAGGCAGTTATAACATCATATATAATATTCTACACATTCAATTGTTGTCAATTCACATTTGCATAAGTATAAATGTCAGGTGAGATTTACTCACCTTTTTACGCTGGAGTTAGCGATCAAAACACACAGAATAGATTCCAGAAAGCATGACAAGCACGATATAGCACGACTTTTGATTTGAATGAATAGAGAGCCTTGATATTTATCTTGTAAACAATAACCAAAACAAGACAATATACACATAAATATTCGACACAAAACAATGCTGAAACAGTGAAGATAAGAAGCAACAAAGGAATAGATTACTTGACCATGCTTTAACCATTCAAATGCTTGGCCTAGGAGATTCTTGGGCTCAGCCATGATCAGATCTAGACCTGAAATGCTCGGCTAAGGTGGTTTACATGCATGTTAAGCTCGGCCATAGAGGAAGATGGCAAGGCAAAACAAGTGGAAGGTGAAGGCAAGCAAGTGGAAGGGTTTGGGTCAAGGAATGGAAGGTTTTGGTGCACCTATGCTCGACCTATGGTGCTAACATGGCTCGGCCATGTTCATTTCAGGTCAGGTCAGAGGTGGAGCTGATGGTTATAGGTCATGGAAGCAAGTGGTGGTGGTGTTAGAGGTGGTGGCCAAGGCTAAACATGAAGGTGATGGTGGAAATGGCTTGGCTAGGCATTGTTTTGGAGTATTGCAATGTTTTTGTGGTGGAAGCTCATTTAGATGGTCACGGCCAGATCTGGTCAAAGGATAGGGGTGGTTTGCTGTGTATGATGAGGAGAAGGAGATGGTGGTGGTGGTCGGTGAAGATGATGGTGGTTGCGGCCGAGCAAAGCTAGAGAGAAGAGGAGGCAAAATCAATGGAAAAGAAGAAGAAAAAGAGAAAAATGGAAGCCATTACTTACATATTTTTTCAGAAATGAGGAATGCCGTGAATGGTGAAGTGTTAGGAAGTTTTTCATGTGATTTAGCAAAGAGAAATGTACGGCTATGCTAGAAAATGAAAGGCCAAGGTAAGTGAAAAGACAAGGATAATGAAAAGTCACAAGGAAAATGAAAGGTTTTGACTCTTTGTATTTCTATTTCTTTAAATCAAAATAAAGAAAATAAATTTCAGTGAATAAAAATAAAAAGCTGAACAAAATAAAGTGAAAAAGAAAATAAATAAACAATTTAAGTAAAAATAGAAAATAATTAAGAAAATAGCTAATATATTGAAACTAGCATTTAAAAATATAAACAATGTACAATAAACATTTGAAAATTATAACAACACTTTTAAAAATAAAAAATATATATATAACATGTCATATTACACATATATTCAAATTTAGAACAAGATATGACAACCAAAAATATTATTTATATAAATTAAAAATAAACAATTTTGTTAAATACAGCAAATTACACACAATATTTAAAAGGGCATAACTTTCACATTATAAATCAAATTTCAACGAAACAAAAAGCAATATTCTTGAAATTTTATTTACTTTCATAATAAATGATAAAATTCAAAATTTTAAACTTTAAATTTTTAAATTAAAAGTCAAAGTTTGACCATAATGACCAAAATTCACATTTCTGGAAAATACTCTATTTATTCTTGTTTGGAATTATAATTCACATAAAAATCAAAATTAATATTTAAAATAACAAAATTTTCCATTTTAATAAATAAAATAAAGTTTTTAAATCAGGAAATTCAATTTAAAATAATTACAAAATACAGGGTTGTTACACTTAGATTGGTGGAACTCGGTTACTGAGGAAAACGCCGGAAGGATTTCCTCGTAGGAGGAAATTAAAAATATATTTGAGATAAGGTTTATGTCTAAGGCATAAGTGAGTCTATAACTGGAGAAATTCATTCAGCTTATGTAACGACCCGTATTTTTACGGATCGAAAAGTTCGTCAAAATCTGGAATTTTAGCATTTTCAAGTCATTTCAGATTTTTAGGCAGATTTGTCTAAGTCCTAGGTCGTGAACGACCTAAGAGCTAAGTCGTGACCGAGTTAAGGAATTCGGCGAGTTAGTGTTAGGTCGTGGGTTAGTTGGAGCGACCTATAGAATTATGCAACCTAGGATTTAGTTAAGTGTTAGGTCGGCAGGGCGAGTTAACGACCTAAAGAACTGACCGACTTAAGGATATGGCGACTCAAGGGTAGGCAGACCTAGTGGAGTAAGCGACCTAGTGGTTACTGGGTTAGTGTGGTTAGGTCGGCAACGACTTAGAGCGTATAGAAGTTAGGTCGGTTGGACGAGTTAGCGGGTTGACCGACTTATGATTGTAGACGACTTAAGGTTAGAGTTAGGTCGTAGTGACCGAGTTAAGGGATAGGTCGCTATGTGTTAGGTCGTCTGGTAGCTTGGTTGGTTAGGTCGTGAGCGACCTAACGGTTAAGTTGTTACCAAGTTAAGTCGACTGGGTGGGTTAGCGACCTAAGGAGTTAACGTGTTGGCGACCTTAAGAGTTAGCCTATGTGTTAAGTCGTAGACGACTTAGGGGTTGAGTCGTAACCCAGTTGTTTGTTAAGTCGTAGAAGCACAGATCTGTTAAGTCGTATCTTCTGCCAAGTTATAAGTCGTGACTAGTGGTAAGTCGCTAGAGGCGCATGAGCTTAAGTCGTAGACGACTTAAGGGAGTAAGTCTTAAGTCGTAGGGGATTTGGGTTTTGTTGAGTCGTAGGCGCGCATGCTATAAGTCGTGACCGACTTAGGAGATAGCAGTTGTTAGGTCGCAGATGCTTCTGGTTAAGTCGTAGGATGGCAAAGCTGTAAGTCGTAGGTCGTATGGGGTATAAGTCGGAGACGACTTAGGAGATAGCCGAGTTACGACTTAGTGAAATTTCAGCTATAAATAGGAAGGGTTTTTCTCACTTTTTGGGATCCGGATTTTGAAGCGACGAAGTGCTGCCATTTTGAGAGCTCGACTTCTACACTTCTTCACTTCTTTTCTCCACTCTAATCTAGTGCTTCCATCCATCCAAATCGAAGATCAAGATTGAAGATTCAAGAGCTTAGATTGAAGATCTTCATCTTTTCAAGAGAGATTTCTTCGCTTGAAGCGGATTCGTGATAGATCAAGCTTGATCCTTCGCTGTCCAGATCTGAAGCGTGTTGATTTGTGTTTGTTTAGGTGATTTGGTGAGTGGTGATTATCTCTCACACGGATCCAAAGGAGTATATCGGATTGTTGGCTCGTTTTGGTGTTAAAATAGTGATTTCCATGCATTTTCTTCATCCTAAGTGTAGATCCATATAGATCCATTATTCATGATGATGTTACATCCATTTTATCATATGTTAACCTATGCAAGTTCATTCATCAAGTTTGTAGGGATATAATTTTCATGCTTATTGGACTTTCAACTCTTTAATTACGAAAATGCCATTATTGTGATAATTGTCTACTTAGATCTTATTTGAATGCTTGATTGTTTGGATTAATGTTTGATTTGATTGATTGTTATGAATTAGATGATTGATGGTTTGATTTAGACCGAAGACGATTCAAAAGCTAAGGGAAAGGCTCTTGAATTGGGAAAGCTGCTCGTGGCATATGTAGCGGGATGATGAAGCTCTTATGCATAGATTTGATGATGTGATGTTGAGATGAGGCTTCGCAAGGATGTGATGAAGCGAGGCAATCATGTGATGAAGACTTGGTCTAATCCAGACGGGATCATTCCAAGCATGTTGATAACTCGGTGATATGATTCGAGTTGAGGATAATGAACGGATATGAGAATAGTCGTCGAGGAGGATGACTAGGAGGTTTGGATAGCATCATTGTTGAAGGTTCTAGCATGCTCTAAGCAAGAGTACGTTTGGGCAGATTCGATAGTCCCAACGACTAACTGTTGATGGTCGAGTACTCTGGGCAGATTCGATAGTCCTAGGCACGGGTTGCGACGACGTGCGGGAGTTATGTCTAGAACCGGGGTTTCCATTAGCCCTTGACGGACGGCTGAAAGAATGTGCCGGTCATTCAATTAACGGTGATATCGAAGCAATGATAACAGTGATAGCCAGAGTCATGGATGTTTGGTTGTATCGTCATTCGGACTCAAGAGCGGTATTTTCTGGGTGCTTATCTGATTTAGGCCTTGGTACTTGGAAAACATCGCCCTTGACTCGAGTGATAGTAGCTTTACTTTAAATTGTATGCTCTGCTATGTTTGCTTCTGCTTAGTGTGTGTCTGGGGGCTATCACTGTAGAATGAGGTTGGAGTGGGAGGGTTGTATTCCTATTCCTTTTCCTTTATGCTCTTTTGGTATGTTGTTAGTTAATTTACTGCTCACTAAGACTGTTGTCTGACTCAAGGCTTTATGTTTTAAATTCTTATTGCCTTGGGCTGTTCGTCCATTTTGGGACGGGCAGACTAGGTAGCAGGTGACAGGTGTTGTTCTCTTCTCACGATGCTGATATCGAAGACGAGATGGAGGGATGCATATTATCTTCTTATTATATGTACTGGATATTCCGCTGTTTTTTTTGTATTCTCTGAGAGATATGTAGTGAGGCTTGATGTATTGACTATTTGGATGCTTGTATTCAACTATTATGGAGTTTTATATGATGTCATTTTGTTCTGTGAAGCTTCACTATACATATGTTCTATTGTATTTTGTCCATGCGCTGTGAGTAATACGATAGATTCTGTTGTTTTATTTTACCCTGACAATCGTCCATGGTCGCCTGGCACACTTTACAGCGCACTATCTCTAGATTCGGTGCAGGGGTCATGGGCGGTCGTCACATTTGGTATCAGAGCATTGGTTAATCGATTTTACCCAACGCTCGCCGTCGTAACTACGTATGAGAGACGTAATTGTATTTTGATGGATGAATACTATATATAATATAGTAGTTTAGTTGAGGTTGAGTCCTTTAGGCAGTTGTTTCTCTAGATGTTCTAATCATTCCTTTTTATAGATATTGAGAATGAGTCGAAGAGGGAGACCAGCTGCTAGGGAAGGCCATGCTACTGAAGAGACTGCTGATTATGCAGCCATGTTCGAAGCTATGATGACTTCGATCATGAGAAGGATACCAGTTCCGGGGGCGGCAGTTGATGTTGGAGTTCAGGTTCAGACTCCGAAACCAGTGGATTTTTCTAAGTTGTGCAAGGACTATACTGCTCTTGGAGGGAAGGTTTTCTTGGGAACAGAATCAACTATTGAGGTCCAGAGGTGGATGGATGCTTGTAGAAGGATCTTTGGTGATTTGGGAATTGAGGATGCAACTAAGAGGAAGTTGGCATCGAGACAGCTTCAAGGGAGAGCTTCTGATTGGTGGAATTCTATTACCATCACTACTCCGGAGGAAGAGATTACTTGGGAGCAATTCTAAGTCAGATTTGAAGCTAAGTTCATTTCTACAGCTCAGAAGTCTGTTCTGTTCAAGAAGTTTGTGGAGCTCAAGCAAGGTGGAAGATCTGTTCTTGAGTATGTTTCTTAGTTTGAAGCTTTGTCCAAGTATGCCCGGTCGTACATTGAGTCTGCTTATCAGAAGAATGAGAAGTTTGTGACAGGCTTGGACAGTTATCTTGGGAGACATTTGGTGGATCATTTGGACGATTCATTTGAGAAGCTTGTGGAGAAAGCTCTTAGGCATGAGAGTCTGTTTCCTAAGGAAGGATCTGTTGTTGCTGTGACCAGGGAAGAGTCTAAACCCCAGCAGGGTGGAAACAAGAAGAGGAAGCAGCAGCAGCAGCAGAAGGGTAAGGATGGCCAGAAGAAGCCGAAAGGCGAGGTGACTTGCTACAATTGTCAGCAGAAGGGCCATTTCTCGAAGGATTGTAAGAATCCGAAGGCACAGATGAAGTGTCACAACCGTGACAAGCCAGGGCACATCAGGAAGAATTGTCCAGAACTGAGGAAGGACAAGCAGATTGTGCAAGTTTATGCTTTGGGAGCTGTTCCGTCGTCTTCGAAAGCTCCTACTGCTGAAGAGAAGGGAAAGAGTGTGGTTGTTCAAGGTACTCTTTTCCTATGTGGTGTTCCGGTTAGAGTTCTGTTTGATACTAGAGCATCGCATTCGTTTGTTTGTAATGAACTCGTAGACCGGTTAGGTTTGGAACCGGATATTGTTGATAGGCCATTGGTTGTGACTAATCCAGTTGGGGGTTCGTCTTGTTTGTGTATGTTATGCCGTGGTCTAGTTGTGTCGAGTCATGGTTGCTCTTTTGTTTGTGATTGTTTTGTTCTGAACTTTGCGAGGTTCGGAATTATTTTGGGTATGGACTGGCTTAGGAAGTATGCGGCTAAGGTTGATTGTGAGAGGCTGGAGGTGACGGTCGAGAATGTGGAGGGGCGAAAGATTGTGATACGATGTAAGCATGAGGAAGGCGTCTTCATGAGCTTCATGTATTCGCTAGTTGTTCCACGGGATGGACTGTCTTTAGTGCCAATCGCAAATGGATTTGAGGATGTCTTTGACGAAGTCAAAGGGTTACCGCCGCATAGAGAGATCGAGTTTCGTATAGATCTAGTTGAAGGAGCCAGACCTGTTGTGATGCCTCTTAGGCGGATGGCGCCTAGGGAACAGCAGGAGTTGAGGGTGCAAGTTGATGACCTACAGAAAGGATTCATTCGGCGTAGTGTGTCTGAGTGGGGTGCACTAGTTGTGTTTGCAACCAAGGCAGATGGGTCGTTGAGATTGTGCGTCGATTATCGTGAGCTGAATAAGGTGACTAAGAAGAACAAGTATCCATTGCCGAGAATAGATGACTTGTTTGATCAGCTTCACGAAGCTAAGGTGTTTTCTCAGATGGATTTGGCAACAGGATTTCACCAGTTGAGAGTGGCTAAGGATAGTGTGCCGAAGACTGCTTTTCGGACACCATCTGGTTTCTTTGAGTGGCTGGTAATGCCGTTTGGACTGACTAACGCGCCAGCATATTTCGTGGATCTGATGAATAGAGTGTTTAGAGATCAGTTGAACAAGTTCGTACTTGTGTTCGTGGATGATATTCTGATTTATTCCAGAACTGAAGAAGAGCACAAGACGCACTTGCGTATTGTTTTGGAAATCTTGCGGAAACATCAGCTGAAGGCTAAGTTTTCGAAGTGTCACTTCTGGAAGAATGAAGTGAGGTTCTTAGGCCATGTGATTTCTGGAAATGGGATAACGGTTGATCCCGCTAAGGTGGCAGCAATCCAGGATTGGGTTAGACCTAAGAATGCATCTGATGTGAGAAGTTTTCTTGGATTAGCAGGATATTATCGATGGTTTATCAAAGACTTCTCCAAGATAGCTGCACCGTTAACAGGATTGACGAAGAAGAACCAAGTGTTCAGTTGGGAGGCTAAGTGTGAGCAAGCTTTCGGAATCCTGAAAGAGCGATTGACAAGTGCTCCTATTTTGACTATTCCGAGTGGGAATGATGAGATGGTGGTTTACACCGACGCATGTGGTACTGGACTTGGAGCAGTGCTGATGCAGAGGGATAAAGTTGTTGCGTATGCAAGTCGATAACTGAAGCCGGATGAAAGGAATTACCCGACTCATGATTTGGAGTTAGCGGCGATTGTATTTGCTCTGAAGATGTGGAGACATTATCTGTTGGGAGTTCGATTCGAGTTGTTTACGGATCACAAGTCGTTGAAGTATCTTTTCTCCCAAAAGGATTTGAATCTTCGGCAGCAACGTTGGCTAGAGTTTTTGGCATCATATGATTTTGGTATAGCTTATACTCCGGGAAAAGGGAACGCAGTGGCAGATGCGTTAAGTCGAAGACATGCAGGATTGGGAGCCATGTTTTCAGAATGGAAAAGTCTCGAGTATTTAGCTGGATTTGACTTCAGGCCTAGATGTGAATTGGAACCTGAGATGTTGGCAAACTTATCGATAAGACCTTCTCTAGTGGAAAGGATTGGCGAGAGCCAAAAGCGAGACGATAAGCTTGTCAGGATTATCCGTGATTTGGAATCTGGATTGGATCCAGAAAAGGATAAAGGATTCGAGGTCGATCGAGAGGGTTGGCTTCGGAAGCAAGGACGACTAGTTGTTCCCGATATAGATGAATTGAGGAGTGAAGTTCTGAAGGAAAGTCATCACTCGAAGTTGACAATTCATCCAGGTGGAAATAAGATGTATCGGGATATGAAGAGAACCTACTACTGGGAAGGCATGAAGAAGGATGTTGGAAATTTCATTTCCAAGTGTATGAACTGCCAGTTGGTAAAGGCTGAACAGAAGAAGCCAAGTGGATTGCTTCAGCCCTTAGAAGTTCCTACATGGAAGTGGGAACAAGTGTCGATGGATTTTATCGATGGATTGCCTAGAACCAGAACGGGAAATGAAGGGATTTGGGTCATTGTGGATCGTCTGACTAAGAGTGCACGATTCATTCCTGTTCGATCGACTAGGACTGCATCAAAGTTGGCTGAGTTGTATGTTAAGTGGATAGTTCGATTCCATGGTATTCCAAAGAGTATAGTGAGCGATCGAGATCCATTGTTCACTAGTGGATTTTGGAAGAGCTTCCAGGAAGTTTTGGGAACCGAGTTGTGTTTGAGTACAGCTTATCACCCTCAAACAGATGGTCAGACCGAGAGAGTCAACCGAGTTTTGGAAGATCTCCTCAGAGCTTGTGTTTTGGATTTCGGAGGATCATGGGAAGATCACCTTCATTTGGTGGAGTTTGCATACAACAACAGTTACCAGTCAAGCATTGGTATGGCACCGTATGAGGCATTGTATGGAAGGCCGTGTAACTCTCCGACATGTTGGTTGGAAACTGGAGAAAAGCTGATACTTGGGCCAGAGATGATTCGGCAGACTTCAGATTGTATAGAGATCATTCGGCAACGAATGAAGGCAGCCCAAGACCGTCAGAAGAGTTATGCTGATAAGCGTCGAAAGGATTTGGAATTTGACGTAGGAGATATGGTTTTTGTGAAGATTTCCCCACTGAAGAATGTTATTCGATTCGGGAAGAAAGGAAAATTGACTTCGAGATTTGTTGGACCATTCCCGATTATCGAGCGAATTAGAAAGCTCGCTTACAGATTGGAGTTACTAGAGAAGATGTCGAGTGTGCAGAATGTTTTTCATGTATCATATCTACGGAAGTATGTGCACGACTCGAGTACGGTGGTTTCTGCTGATAGCTGTGAAGACTTAGAAGTTGATCCAGTCTATAGAAGACCTCGTAAGCCGCTTCGTGTTGTTGAAACTGACACGAAACAGCTTAGGAGGAAGGTGGTTAAGTTGCTCAAGATACAATGGAGTGATGATGATAACGACTGTACGTGGGAGGTGGAAGAGAGGATGAAGGCAGCTCATCCTGAACTCTTCGAGGTATGGCCCTAAGGTGTCGTGTCATCTCGCGATATTGTAACTTGTTCTAAGTCTTAGAATTCTGTACGCTAAGTTAGAATTGGATGCATGGTTTGTTGATTGCTATGGATGGTAGGCGTACAGAATAGTCTTTGATTGCTTTGTTTGCTTGGAATTTCGGGACGAAATTCCTAAGGGGGAGAGAATGTAACGACCCGTATTTTTACGGATCGAAAAGTTCGTCAAAATCTGGAATTTTAGCATTTTCAAGTCATTTCAGATTTTTAGGCAGATTTGTCTAAGTCCTAGGTCGTGAACGACCTAAGAGCTAAGTCGTGACCGAGTTAAGGAATTCGGCGAGTTAGTGTTAGGTCGTGGGTTAGTTGGAGCGACCTATAGAATTATGCAACCTAGGATTTAGTTAAGTGTTAGGTCGGCAGGGCGAGTTAACGACCTAAAGAACTGACCGACTTAAGGATATGGCGACTCAAGGGTAGGCAGACCTAGTGGAGTAAGCGACCTAGTGGTTACTGGGTTAGTGTGGTTAGGTCGGCAACGACTTAGAGCGTATAGAAGTTAGGTCGGTTGGACGAGTTAGCGGGTTGACCGACTTATGATTGTAGACGACTTAAGGTTAGAGTTAGGTCGTAGTGACCGAGTTAAGGGATAGGTCGCTATGTGTTAGGTCGTCTGGTAGCTTGGTTGGTTAGGTCGTGAGCGACCTAAGGGTTAAGTTGTTACCAAGTTAAGTCGACTGGGTGGGTTAGCGACCTAAGGAGTTAACATGTTGGCGACCTTAAGAGTTAGCCTATGTGTTAAGTCGTAGACGACTTAGGGGTTGAGTCGTAACCCAGTTGTTTGTTAAGTCGTAGAAGCACAGATCTGTTAAGTCGTATCTTCTGCCAAGTTATAAGTCGTGACTAGTGGCAAGTCGCTAGAGGCACATGAGCTTAAGTCGTAGACGACTTAAGGGAGTAAGTCTTAAGTCGTAGGGGATTTGGGTTTTGTTGAGTCGTAGGCGCGCATGCTATAAGTCGTGACCGACTTAGGAGATAGCAGTTGTTAGGTCGCAGATGCTTCTGGTTAAGTCGTAGGATGGCAAAGCTGTAAGTCGTAAGTCGTATGGGGTATAAGTCGGAGACGACTTAGGAGATAGCCGAGTTACGACTTAGTGAAATTTCAGCTATAAATAGGAAGGGTTTTTCTCACTTTTTGGGATTCGGATTTTGAAGCGACGAAGTGCTGCCATTTTGAGAGCTCGACTTCTACACTTCTTCACTTCTTTTCTCCACTCTAATCTAGTGCTTCCATCCATCCAAATCGAAGATCAAGATTGAAGATTCAAGAGCTTAGATTGAAGATCTTCATCTTTTCAAGAGAGATTTCTTCGCTTGAAGCGGATTCGTGATAGATCAAGCTTGATCCTTCGCTGTCCAGATCTGAAGCGTGTTGATTTGTGTTTGTTTAGATGATTTGGTGAGTGGTGATTATCTCTCACACGGATCCAAAGGAGTATATCGGATTGTTGGCTCGTTTTGGTGTTAAAATAGTGATTTCCATGCATTTTCTTCATCCTAAGTGTAGATCCATATAGATCCATTGTTCATGATGATGTTACATCCATTTTATCATATGTTAACCTATGCAAGTTCATTCATCAAGTTTGTAGGGATATAATTTTCATGCTTATTGGACTTTCAACTCTTTAATTACGAAAATGCCATTATTGTGATAATTGTCTACTTAGATCTTATTTGAATGCTTGATTGTTTGGATTAATGTTTGATTTGATTGATTGTTATGAATTAGATGATTGATGGTTTGATTTAGACCGAAGACGATTCAAAAGCTAAGGGAAAGGCTCTTGAATTGGGAAAGCTGCTCGTGGCATATGTAGCGGGATGATGAAGCTCTTATGCATAGATTTGATGATGTGATGTTGAGATGAGGCTTCGCGAGGATGTGATGAAGCGAGGCAATCATGTGATGAAGACTTGGTCTAATCCAGACGGGATCATTCCAAGCATGTTGATAACTCGGTGATATGATTCGAGTTGAGGATAATGAACGGATATGAGAATAGTCGTCGAGGAGGATGACTAGGAGGTTTGGATAGCATCGTTGTTGAAGGTTCTAGCATGCTCTAAGCAAGAGTATGTTTGGGCAGATTCGATAGTCCCAACGACTAACTGTTGATGGTCGAGTACTCTGGGCAGATTCGATAGTCCTAGGCACGGGTTGCGACGACGTGCGGGAGTTATGTCTAGAACCTGGGTTTCCATTAGCCCTTGACGGACGGCTGAAAGAATGTGCCGGTCATTCAATTAACGGTGATATCGAAGCAATGATAACAGTGATAACCAGAGTCATGGATGTTTGGTTGTATCGTCATTCGGACTCAAGAGCGGTATTTTCTGGGTGCTTATCTGATTTAGGCCTTGGTACTTGGAAAACATCGCCCTTGACTCGAGTGATAGTAGCTTTACTTTAAATTGTATGCTCTGCTATGTTTGCTTCTGCTTAGTGTGTGTCTGGGGGCTATCACTGTAGAATGAGGTTGGAGTGGGAGGGTTGTATTCCTATTCCTTTTCCTTTATGCTCTTTTGGTATGTTGTTAGTTAATTTACTGCTCACTAAGACTGTTGTCTGACTCAAGGCTTTATGTTTTAAATTCTTATTGCCTTGGGCTGTTCGTCCATTTTGGGACGGGCAGACTAGGTAGCAGGTGACAGGTGCTGTTCTCTTCTCACGATGCTGATATCGAAGACGAGATGGAGGGTTGCATATTATCTTCTTATTATATGTACTGGATATTCCGCTGTTTTTTTGTATTCTCTGAGAGATATGTAGTGAGGCTTGATGTATTGACTATTTGGATGCTTGTATTCAACTATTATGGAGTTTTATATGATGTCATTTTGTTCTGTGAAGCTTCACTATACATATGTTCTATTGTATTTTGTCCATGCGCTGTGAGTAATACGATAGATTCTGTTGTTTTATTTTACCCTAACAATCGTCCGTGGTCGCCTGGCACACTTTACAGCGCACTATCTCTAGATTCGGTGCAGGGGTCATGGGCGGTCGTCACAGCTTAGGTAAGAAGACTCCACTCTAAAGGAGTATGTAGCTAAGTTCATAGAGTTATCTAAATTTAGGATGAGCTTGATAGATACACCTATAAAAAGGCCATGAAGTTTGTAAAGGGCCTAAAATCCCCACTGAAAGAAATGTTTTGACCCAAGTACCCATTGGTGCCACGTATGAGATGTTAGTGGAGATGGCAATGCTACACATGGCCAATGTGGACGATAAGGAGGCAGAAAATGAGAAGGCTACACCTACCCAAAAGCAAGGAGGTTCAAGAAGGGAAGCTTTTGGGCTAACAAGAAGTCGAAGAGGAAGATTAAGAAGGATGCTAAGGTGTGCAAGCGATCCTTGAAGAAAGGCCATGAGGCAAAAGATTGTAGGGTTAGTCTAGTGAAGGAAGCTTTTAAAGGGAAGTGCTTTAATTGCCATGAGGAAGGGCACCTCAAGAATCAATGCCCTAAATTGGCAAAGGAAGGATCAACCAGACAAGCTTATGCTATTAAAGCCATCCCCATCGCAAGTAGACCACCGAAAAATCAAGGGAATGCAGTATTAAAAGGTATAACTCTTATTTTAGGGGTTATAATTCGAACCCTATTTGATTCAAGGGCATCGCATTCCTTTATAGCTAGTAATGTAGTAAACTTCTTAAACCTTCAAACCCAGATTTTTCACCAGCCCAATAGTGATCTCTAATCCTATTGGGGGATCGACACATCTCTTTTTTATTTGCAAAGACCTAATGTTGGACATATGCGATGTTGATTTCATATGTAATGCATATGTTCTAAATTTTGAGGGGTATGGACTTATCTTAGGTATGGATTGGTTATCAATGGAACAATTCTTGATTGTGATAAGATGGTTATATGATTAAGAAGTTGTGGAGGCCGTGACCTAGAAATTCTTTATACACCCCAAGATTTAGTTGAGTTAAGCCATCTATACTCACTAAATCTATCTATTGGAGTGCTATCATCCGTACCCGTAGTTTGTAAATTTCCTGATAACTTTGAGGAAGTCTTGGGTTTCCCACCCCAAAGGGAGATCGAGTTCCGAATAGATTTGGAGAAGGATGCAAGGCCAGTCGCCTTGTCTTTAATACAAATGGACCCCAAAGAAAGAAGAGAATTGGATAAGCAAATCTTCGAGCTATTAAAGAAAGGATTCATCTATCGGAGTACTTCGAAGTGGGGAGCTCCTGTTGTTTTCACCACTAAGGCAGACAGTTCATTGAGACTTTGCGTCGACTACAAAAAATTAAACAAGTTGACAAGGAAGAATAGGAACCCTTTACCTAGGATAGACAACTTGTTCGATCAGCTTGAAGGAGCTAAAGTATTTTCTCAACTAGACTTAGCAACTGGGTTTCATTAGTTGAGGATTGCAGAAGAAAGCAAGTCGAAGACTGCATTTCGTACACATAATGGACTTTATATGTGTGAAGTGATGCCTTTTGGATTGACCAATGCCCCAGCATACTTTGTGGATTCAATTAGTAGGGTATTTAGGAAACAATTCAATAAATTCATTATTGTGTTTGTAGATGATATTTTGGTTTTCTCCAAGGGCAAAGAGGAGCATGAGGACCACCTAAGAGAGGTACTAGGAACCTTAAGAAGGCACCTGCTTAAGGACAAATTTTCTAAATGCCACTTTTGAAAAAAAGAAGTTAGATTCCTTGAGCATATTGTTTCTGAGCAAGGACTGGTAGTAGACCCCACTAAAGTGGAAACTATTCAAGGATGGAAGACTCCTAGAAATGCATCGGAGGTTAGAAGTTTTCTCAAATTGGCAGGCTACTATAGGAAGTTCATCAAAAACTTTGCAAGAATAGCAGCCTCCTTAACACATTTGACTAAGAAGAACCTAGTCTTTTCTTAGGACGATAGATGCAGTAAGGCATTTGAGAAGCTTAAGGGGTTATTGATTAATGTACCTGTGCTCATATTTTTGATGGAATCAAACCATTTACAGTTTTCCCAGATGCTTGTGGCACATGGTTAGGAGCAGTTCTTATGCAGGAAGGAAAAGTAGTTGCTTATGTTAGTAGGCAACTGAAGGATCATGGGAAAAGATATCCAGTTCATGACTTGGAGTTTGCAGTTATCATCTTTGCCTTGAAGATGTGGAGGCATTATCTCTTGGGAGAAAGGTTTGAGTTATTCACTGACCATAAATCACTCAAATACCTGCTTTTCCAAAAATGTTTGAATCTTAAGCAGCGGAGATGGATGGAATATATAGCATCGTTCGGTATTAGTATTCAATACGCCCTTGAAAAGGGAACGTAGTCCCCGAGCCCTTAGTCTGAGGCATGCTACCCTAGGTGCTTTATATGAATGGAAACAGTTGGAGTTCCTCTCAAATTTTAACTTTCAACCGCAAGAAAAACCCATCCAAGGGTTTTTAACAGTTATGGAGATTAGGCCAGCTTTGATAGACCATATATGGCTTGAGCAAGTAAAGGATGAGAAGTTAGTAGATATTTTAGAGAAGTTGAGAAAGGGAGAGCATTTTCCCCATGCTAGTAGGTGTGCAGCTGATGAGAGGGGACGCTTAAGAAGAGATGGACGTCTTTGTGTCCTAATGGTTGATAGTTTGTTGAAAGAGGTACTTATGGAATGTTACCACTCAAAGATGACCATTTACTCCGGAGGAGATAAGATGTATAAGGATATGAAGAGGATTTTCTTTTGGCCCGAAATGAAGAAGAGCATAGCTGAGTTTGTTTGCTAAGCGCTTGACATGTCAAAGAGTAAAAGCTAAGTAAGGGAAGCCTAGAGGATTACTATTACCATTGGAAATTCTGACTTGGAAGTGGGAGCATATTTCGATGGATTTTATGGAAGGATTACCTAGAAGTCAAAGGGGTAATGAAGTTATTTGGGTTGTTGTAGATAGAATCACTAAGAGTGCCCATTTTATTTTGATTAGGAACAATAAAACTGCCACTTCTCTCACGCAAATCTACATCAAGGAGGTAGATCGATTACATGGAATTCCAGTGAGCATAGTTAGTGATAGGGATCCCTTGTTCACTAGTGAGTCTTGAAGGAGCCTACAAGCAGCTTTAAGAACTTCTTTGAACCTTAGCACTGCATATCACCCACAAACTGATGGTCAAACGAAAAGGGTAAATAGGATTGGAAGACTTATTGAGGGCTTATGTTTTGGATTTCGAAGGACACTGGGAGCAACATCTACCCTTAATTGAGTTCACGTATAAAGTAGCTATTAAGCGATAATTGATACGGTCCCTTTTGAAGCACTTTATGGGAGGCCGTGCAAATCACCAAATTGTTGGTGGGAAACCACCGACAAAATAATGATTTGATCTGTGATACTAATGAAAAAGTAGAGTTGATTAGGCAACGAATGAAGGCAACGCAAGACCGTTAGAAATCTTATGAAGATAAAAGAAGGAAATAGCTAGAGTTTGAGGTTGGACATATGGCATTTGTCAAAGTCCCCCTCTTAGAAAAGTGGTTAGGTTTGGCAACTCTGGAAAATTGGCACCTAGATTTATTGGCCCATTCAGAGTTTTGGAAAGAATAGAAAATTTTTAATTATCGCATGGAGCTTCCTGACAAATTGGTAGGAGTCCACAATGTTTGCCACATTTATCACCTTAGAAAATGCCTTCATGAGACTTATATTAGAGTTTAGCCTGATCGGTTTGGGGAATTAGAGATGGAGCCAACGGTGCCCCGTGCCACTGCACGCATTGTGGAGCACGGAACTAGGAGACTGTGCTACAAAATAATTAGGCTAGTCCGAGTACAATGGAAAGACAACACGATAGAAAGCACATGGAAAACCATGGGGAAGATGAAGATCACTTATCCAGAGCTTTTCACTGGTAAATTTTATCTATAAAATTAGGATTTTGGTTGCATCGTGGTTGTTAGATTGGATGGTAAGAGATGCTTATCACACTTTTTCACAATCACTTTACACTCATGTAGAAATTTTTGCATGTCTAGGGTATTTGCATACATACTTTCATGACACAAATACACACTCACGCTAGGATTGAGCTCATTATAGTATGTTTGCAGTACATAATAACAGTGCACTTTGTTTAAGTAGATGGTTGTATAGATAACTTGGTTGTGTAACATAGATGTTAGTATGTGTTACGCTATTCGCCCCTTGAAAGATTTCGAGATGAAATCCTTTTTAGGAGGGAAGAATGTAACACCCCGTAAAGTCAACTATAAATAAATCGAGTAAATTGAATAAGGTAGGGTTGAAAATGAAAATTTTATAAAAGTTGAAATTTGAACATGAAAGTTATTTTGCTGCGTTCGTGGCGAAATTTTAATCTATTTTCATATATAATATGATAAAAACAGAGCTCAAATAAAGAAGTTATGAGAGTTTGGAGTTTTTTTATTTAAATTAATTTAGTTTGAATTCAAATTCAAATGAGTATTTAAATTTAGGTTTTGAATATCAAAAATTAACTATAGGTTTACTTGGGGGCTTGGTAAATGTTAAGTTGAACAATTAACGTTAAAAGTTAACTGCGGAATAAAATAAACGAGCAATTGAAACAAATCAAAGCACCCTAAATGGGTGGGAGCTCGATACCTCCGACCTAAGCGGTCGACTGGTCAAGGGGCATGGTCGACCCCTATTCAGGATAGCGGCTATGGTTTTTCCACATTTAAATGCTCCAGAGTTATCCGTTTTTCACCTAACTTCATCCTACGGTTCTGATGCATTTCAACTCCTATAAATAGGACCATATCCTCTCTACTTTTTATTCATAAATATTTGGAAATACCTTGAACCTCTACCATTTTCTTTATTTAGTTAGATTCAGAAATTCAATTTTGAACTCAAGTAAGATTCTAATCCTTTCTAATTATTGTTTTAATCTATTCACTGCTCCTTCAACCTCTCTAAATCTAATAAAATTATATATATACCTATCCTTCCTTGTGTGTGTGTGTATCAAAAGAAGGAGATCCGGAAAAGAGTTGCTTTGGCGTTGCAAATCCATACAAGAAAAGCTAAGGATAATTTGTGAGTGGAAACTTTAGTATTTTATTTCAGAATTGATTAGTATATGTCTATGGATTTGAATATGCCTTAGGGATTTTGGGATTGTGAAAACAAAATAGATAAAATCCACCAAAATTCCTTCTTATTTTGAAATGTCAATTCTAGATGGGGATTCTCAATTATTTATGTTAATTTGATGGGATTTATATTGTTTCTGTAATTTTTGATAATTTCATAGTCTATTCCACTTCTCCTCCTTCTTTGATTCAAATTGTGAGCTTTCAATAACGAAATAAAGGTGTAGAGCATGAATCTTATTTGTAGTTTACACCACTTATTCCATACAAAATTCCTTCATTTATTTCTTTGTAAAAGAGGAGTTGAATAGAATATAAAGTCAGAATTGCAATTTCTATTGTTTAGAATATTCCATTGAATTGATATAATAAATTGGGTTTCTATTTCTATTTACAAGTCTATTTATTATAGTCTTGGATGTGAATATTTAATCCTTGTTATGGACATTAGAATCCCTTGTTATGGATATTGAAATCTTGGAAATCTGAAGGGAATTTGTATTAGTATTATGGTTAAAGGAATTAACATTTAACGCTAGTTTGTGGCGTATGAACTGCACGTTTAGAAGTTATTAGGTGTGAATATATATTTATTTCTATTAGCGTAATAAACGTTTAATTATAGCATATAATTGCGTAGTTAATTAGGTAATAATTATCATAATTCCCCCTTAGGAAGGTAATTAATATTTTAAGGCATAATAAGGAAGATTCCTTGTAAGGCCTTAATTATAAAACGGTGAGATGAGTACTATATATATGGAAAGTATTTAAATTATGGCTAAGTTATAGGGATGTGAGGTCAGCCAAAAAACACACAGAAGTCAGCCCAGCTAATCTGGCTAACAGTAGTGTGACTTTTGGGCTGATGTAAGACATCTCCTATGATAAATATTTGTGGTGATGCGAGGTTAGTCCGAAATTCTGTAAGGTAAATCTGTCTAGCTAATCTGGCTACCACTTCCTACGAATAGTCGGACTAATGTGAGACGTCATTACGAGTATAGGTCATAATACGAAGGGCCTGCTTTGGGGCCTTGAGGTATTAAGTGGTTGTTTGAGAGCCCACCTCTTTTCCCCAAATAAAGTATTAAATTGCAAAGGGGCTAGTTGTTAGGCGCTATAGGTGGTATCTCGACAGGGGTCTACTTCGGGATAAGGTACTAAGTGACTGATTGATGGTCTGTCTTTCCATAAAGAAGTATTAAGTAGCTTGAGAGATTTCATGAGATGTCAACTAGATAGTTACCATTGAGGGGTCCGCCTTGGGAATATGTATTAAATGATGGAGTCTACCTCAATTGAGGTCTTAAATGACCAAAGTCTGCCTATTTTCCAATAAAAGGTATTAAGTGGCTTGGGTATTATCTCTCGCATTGTTAGATATTTATGATGTGGAATTCTGGTTATGGGATTTAGAAACCTGCTTCAGGAATGGAAGGTATTAAGTGGTTGATTGTGGACTCGCGTCCTTTCCTTATAAGAAGTATTAAATAGTTTTATGTACGCAAGACATATTCTTATTTTAAAATATACTGCCCAAGTAATGAAATGGTAAAACTCGAGGTTTTTATTCACCAGACATTTGTTGTTTAGACTCCCTTCTCATTACAACACAGGTTTAGGATGGAGTAGTGATGGTGATGATGCTAAAGATGGAGTATCTTAAGCATGTAGCAGTTATTATCTTTTATGATGTTCTATGTTGTGCCCATGTATTTTGGATAAATGATGTAAAGGATTTTTCTTGACACTTTAATGATGTTTTGTATTATGACATTTCAAATGGTTTTGAAATAAATGGGTACAATTTGCTATTATATTTTATTACATCCGTTGTGAGTTCTGAAAGAATAGTTGTTGCTCTATACTGTTGCTTCTTTTTCCAACCAATAGCCAGCCTTAGAATGGATCTAAGTTTCGATGGGCCTTTTTTGGGTCGAAATTTAGGCATGTTCTGAGGTAGGTTGTTACAATATAGATGTAACGCCCCACCTCTATACCCATATTACCCAATAATATTACAAAGTAATATTGTCAAATAATATGAAGAATAAAGCTAGATAGGAGCGACCATCCGTGTTTATTCCCTTGGGCTAACATCGTTACATTTTTACCTTTTTGTCTGAACAATATATATGAACAACCTTGGCATAAAGCAATAGACTTGTTAGCTTAAAATAGAACCAAAATAATATAATATACAATACAGAACACATAATCAGATAATACAGCGGAAAATATAATACAGACCAAAAAAATACATAGTGAGTCAACAAAGTAGGATATTAGACCCATATAATATACATATAAACCATAACAAGTTCCCAAAATTATATATGACATCAAAAGTCAATATCTCATACAAAGTATTTAACATGCATAAATATCTAATATCCTAATGTTATAAATTACATATATAAGTCTATCTTCATAGCTAGCCCAACATCCATGGTCATAGAGTCTCAATACCTAAAATGTCTCAATCTGACGAGACATTATAAGAAATAACACCCGGATCAGGTTATCTCTAAATATCAAAGCCTAAGATCTCAATAATAAAGATACCCAATCAGATATCAATAAGAATGGTATATGTCAACTAATATATAGCATACAAAGGATCTCATCAAACAAATATATCACAAAATATTCACCATGTCACAATATCATCTCATGCTCCACACTGACAATCATCTCAAAATACGGTGAACAACAAATCTAGTTAATAACAAAAGTTAGCATGAAAGCTATTATCCCCTAGAGATAGATAGCATTGCGTAAAAGTGAGTCACATATCTAAACAAAACACAATATCGCATGAAAGCGAATCAACTCACAAAGAAATATAAGGCTGCTTAAAAGCTAGTCAAAGCTCAAAATATAAGACTGCATAACAGTGAATCGAAATCAAAAGATTGCACTAAAGAGACTTAAAAACCATAGATTGCATGAAAGCGAGTAGAAATCCAAAGACTGCATGAAAGCGAGTCACAGATCAAAGACAAGCATGAAAGCTAGTCTTAAATAAAATAAGTATATTATTCATCAAATTACCATGTCATTAAAACCAATAAATTGCTTATCAAAAGCAATATTAAAATATGGTAATATGAATCTCACAAAGCATATCATAAATCAAAGAACACGCCTAAAAACGTGCTATCATAAGACAAGCCTATACCCGCCAGTTTCTCATGAAAGCGTGAGGTACAGTCCCCTCCTAGACACAGGTACAGTTCCCTCCTGGCCAGAGGTACGGTTCCCTCTTGGACATCGAGCCTAGTGTCACCATAACTCAAGGCGTACATTAAAGTGCATCGAAAATAAGTCAACATGCAATGACTACATGAAAGCACGTCGGTGAACAAGCCTGAAAGCGAATTACCACATCCTGAATGTGATCGATTTTGATCTAAAGTGTTATGTATTTTCTAATATTAATATTAGAGTAATGCATGTGCCCCATAACCATAGGGTGTTGCTAAAACATTTACTATTAGTTAGTAAATTTCACTACCCAAATACTATATGCAAACAAGTTGTATAACTAAACAATGAAGTGATAGTTAATGTTCCATAACCACTTATTATTAGTAAATTGTTTAAGAATATTTCTTATTTCATAGAAAAAGAAGTAATTAGCTTGAAAGCTAATTTACATGAAAATTTGATCAAATAAGCAATTATTAAAAGAAATAATTCTTTGCTTGGATTTCATAAAATGCTCAACTTATTTTAAAACCCAGGATTTAAATATGATTTTATATAAGATTAAAAGGATTTTTAAAAGCCATAATATATTTTATATATTAATTTTGCAAATTTTCCTTCTTAAATATTTATTTATACTATACTTATAAAATCATATTTATATACTGATAATTTATTTCATAAAATCAGAGTGTTAAATGAAATAAAATACATATACATAAAGATTAAACTCCAAAACAATCTAACAAAACAAGAATAAAAACATAAAAAAACCTAGAGAAATTACCTAAAAACACACACGCGAAGTTAGCTTTTCGGAATATCTAAAATTACCGAAATCTGACTAGAAATGAAAAGGATTTGGCC
Organism: Allium fistulosum; assembly: GCA_030737815.1. Classification (NCBI taxonomy): domain Eukaryota; kingdom Viridiplantae; phylum Streptophyta; class Magnoliopsida; order Asparagales; family Amaryllidaceae; genus Allium; species Allium fistulosum. The sequence continues at coordinate 868,239,013 of CM060904.1, read as the reverse complement.
AAATTACTAATGGTGTTTAGCTTAGGAAATGTAAATTTTAGAAGAGCAAGATAGAGAGTTTGCAATAGGTTTTTGATCGACTTATGCTAAAAATTTTAAAAAGTTTTCAACATGAAAGTTGTCACATACGAAGTTAGCTTTTAGAAACATTTAAAGTTATCGAAATCCAAATAGAAATAAAAAAGATATGGCTTTGTGTAAATTTTAGAGGAGCAGGTTAGAGAGTTTGCAACAAGTTTTTGATCGACCTATGCTCAAAAATTTTAAAATTGTTCAACATTAAAGTTGTTACACACAAATTTAGCTTTCCAGAACATCTAAAATTACCAAAATCCGACCATAAATGAAAAGGATATGGTCAAATTACTAACAATGTTTAGCTAAGAAAATGTAAATTTTAGAGGAGCACGACATAGAGTTTGCAATAGGCTTTAGATCCACCTATGCTCAAATTTTTTTAAAGTGTTCTAGATGAAAGTTGTCACACATGAAATCAGCTTTCCGAACATCTAAAATTATTATAAGCCGACCAGAAATGAAAAAATATGGGCAAATTACTAACACATGCATACAAAGATATATTGTGTTTGTGACAAAAACTATACTTTTATCCTAGGTTTTTAATTTAACTTCGCAAACATCTATTTTTACTATTAATCCATATTAAAAACTGAAATACAACCAAATTAAAACAAGAATTGTGAAAGGATTTTCTTACCTTGTTTCCTTAGCTAGAGCAACACAAATCACTACCGCCTGCGCTCTTCTCAAATTAGTAAAACCCTAAAATAGAAATTACAAAAAACACCCTAAAAATAAAAAACTTAACCAAAAACTGAAATTGAGGGTTCTAAAAGCTTGAATTAGAGAAGAAGAAGTTACCTTGATTTGATCGGAATTTATTCTAATTAATTTTAGAGATTATATCTAGACTTTTAAAGACACTTAGAACTTCTTTCTCATTTGTTGTTTGCTGGTTTGTGAATAAATCAACGTGCAGAATGATTGAGAAGAGATGTTCTCTTTTACTTCATTTGCAAATGGGCTTGGTTTTAGATAAGACCCAATAAGAAAATAATCAAATTTTTTTTTTAGATAAACAAGGCCATATTCTCTTTTAATTATTTCCAAAAGCCCTTCTTCATATTTTTAAAGTTTTAAAACCTTAACAAAAATGAATTTGAAAATAAAATTCAACGTAACAAAAATTCTAAAATGCACATTTTATTTGTTTATTTTAGAAACCATTTTAAACACTAATTAAATTTTATATTTATCATATTTGAAATAAAATCCTAATAATAATTTAAAAGTGGTTTGTATACTTAGAAAATTCTTTTATCGATTACAAAAGCCTCAACAACATAAAGTCTACATTTTCCACCAAAGTAAGTCTACTTAAGAAGATAAAAATAAAATTTCCTATTTTACATTCATTTAGAATTAATCATTCTAAAACAAAATTATCTTCCTCTTATCAACAGCAAAATCTTCAAATTACCTTATTTTAATAAATAAAATTTTAAATTCCCATTACTATTCTCATAATAATTATTACGAAATTCTAATCAAGATAATTAATAAATCGGGTTGTTGCCATAGATGTATGTAATTATAAGTCTATTAATATCAAAACGGTTCCACGTAATTCATCATATTAACCGATGAGTTATCATAGGCATAAATACATGTATTTGATACACATGTATAAGTCTATGATAAGCTCATTGAATATAAAACGAAAGTAAATAATATAACATGCAACATAAATAATTCGATTTAATCAAATGGATGAATATAGTTGAAAGAGTTTGATATATACCTAATATGAATAAAGATTCAGTCTCAAAGGTCACTCCTCCATATAGTACATAATGATGTACTAATAAGGAGTAATCAAACTTTGCTAGACAAAGCCCGATTAATAACGAGTGAAGTTGAGTTAATCTCTTTTTATAAAGTGTGTACTTAAAAGTAGTACATAATATTAAAATTAATATCATCCAAAGAATAGTTTACAAAACCATACAAGATAAGGGTTTATAAGAAACCCTTGCATACCCTAGGCCAAGGAGTTAGCAAGTTGTACGAGTCGAAAGACTTCACGTAATAATTATATGTAAAGAATTATGTATTGAATCGTCCCAAGAGAATTTGGGGGACAATAGTCATTAAATGACTAATTTATGTTACGAACATAAATATATAATAAACTAAAGAAAAATCAGTTTTATGTAATGTAATTCACAAAGTATTCATGAATGCCTGTTCCATTGCATTGAGAAATAACTTTTGTTTCAAGAAATACTAACTTTGCAGCAAAGGAATTTCTTTGAGAAATTATTGGTAAAAAATAAATTTGGATACGACCCAATGATAAAACTGATTACAAGGATGAAATAAATTTGACCGAACCTAAATGAACTCAAATACATTATAACATCTAATGAATATTCTCGTACATTAAAGAGAAACTATGAGGTTCTTGTCAATGTCAAGAATAAATAACCCTCTATTGTTTAATTAAACTATTAAGAGTATTGACTCTATGATATGGTATGATGCGCAAATCTAAAACTAATTCCAAGTACATTATCATAATATGATTTTAATAGTTGTATCTGAAAGGATATGATATATCGGTGGCAAATGTGTCTTTAAAAGAAGAAAAAAATGCAGTTGGAAAATAATGAGCCATATTTATAAGAATAATATCGTGAATTTCTATTGGTGAAATTAAAGTAATATATTCACCATTCGATGTGGGTTTAACTCACAAAATTATCGCATGGTATAACTTTAAACTTTTGGTATGTGTGTGTTGAAACAGAAAATTATAAATAATGATTTAGAGTAAACTATTTACACATAATAACTAAAGTGTCTCGAAGTTAGTGGAAGCGGAATTGAGTTTGTGAGTTTTTAATATGATCCAAGAACAGATACGAAAGTGTCATTTAACAAGCATCAAAACTGAATAAATGTTTTGATAAAAATATCAAATATTTTGATCATCAATCAAAATGCAGAGAAAGCGTGTGTTCATAAGAAAGAACGTTAAAAGGTGCATAAATAATTCTAAACCATAATTAAACAACACACTGCTAATTGTTAACGATGTACTTGTGTTATAATCATCCTTAGTTGTTCTAATACTCGACACTGGATTTGTCGAAGATGTCTTTTATAGTAAGAATAAAAGATATTAGGAATGTCCCAAACGATATGCAAGGATACCTTATTAAAATGTTTAATACGGAACATGTAAGATGGATTCCTCATGCATTAGCAATAGGAATTATTATATATATTATGTTGTCTACGATATCATGATTTTTTTTATTTATTAGATACATAAACCAAATATCAAATCCAAATTGATATCAATAAATGGTTGTTTGAGGTGTTCTCGTGTATTTATGAAATACTAGAGAATTGTTTATAGAAATAACTAAGTCTTTATGAATGAGTGTTCACACTCACACTTTCATAAGTGATATTGAGTATTATATGCCAATAATAAATTCAAGTTAAGAATCTTTAATGTTCCAATGAAAGACTATGACCGATTCAATGAAAAAGGCTAAGTACATCGTCTTGAATAGTGCCCCAGTAAAAACAATGTAACAAATTTATAATCGAGCTGAGGGTGATTCCAAATGTTGAGAATCTCATAACATTGTTATATGATAACAATGTCATGATATAGTTCCTAACATAATTAGAGCTCACTAGAAGTCGAGAGACATACTCTGAATTGTTCCATATGATAAAAGTAGTTTATTAGTGTCGGAGAGAGTTGATTGACATAATAGGCAATTGAAACATAATAGCATACTTGCTGTAACGACCCTAGATTTTAATTAAATTTAAATTGATAATTAATTAATTTTTGAATAAAATTTTGCAAAATTAATTGGTAAATTGATCAAATTTAGAAAATACACCTATGTAATTCCTTTGATATGTATTTATTTTCAATCCATTGTCTTTTAAATAATATGTATAAATACAAACAAAAATAATATTAATAAATATTTATATGTAGAAAAGAAAAATAATAATATGTGATGAAAATTTGATGTTGATAATTAAACTTTGAATAGAAAATAAAATTTTAAAATGTATGTTGTAATAAAATACATTTAAGTATGATTTAAAATTAAGTGTGTATAAAACAAGTAGACATATCATCTCAGTAATCAAAACATTTAGGTATGCGACATGTAAATAAAGATGCAAGTATGTAGGCTGTAAACAAAAATGGAAAAGTAGGACAAAAATAATTAATGCAAAGTATATCTTCAGCCGAGACAAGCAAGTAAAGGCATGTATAAACAAATCAAATTCAATATAGAAATGCATAAGAAAAGGGTCAAAGTACTTAACAATAAATGCAACATACCTTATGCATTTAATACAAACATCTCAGCCTATACTAAAGTGAAACTATCAGCCTACAAACCTATTTTTAATACCCTGTACAAACATGTAATACCAGATAACACACTCTATACATTTAAACCCTATATATCAACCTTCTTTATCATCAGTTCGTCCATTTTCAAAACTGAGGGTAGCATCATCTACAACTTTAACAATACAAAGATTCAAGATTTAGTTTTAATGTGAAACAAACAACCTGGAACTCCATGCAAATAAGACTCCACTCAGTGTAGACCAGATTTCAGTGTTGAAATATTCAAGTTTCAAACTTCAACTTGATCAAGTTTTGAATCTGGAATATCAAAGCTCGGACCAAATCAAAACAACATGCTCTGTTCTTCTTTGTTCTTTCAAGAAACAAGTGAGTAAACATTAGTTATCTGTTGCTTGACAAATTGTTGTGATGATAACATGAAGTATTTTGAATATGCCTGTCTGATTTGTTTGTACCCCTCTGTTTTCTTTCTTCTGATTTCAAAGATTTTAAAACAAACAAACAATTCAAACTCTCAATTTAATCACGGTGAAACTATGATGTTCAAGTTTAGTTTTAAACATCATCTAGTTTTTAAAAACAAGTTCTAGTATTTTAAGTTTAGAAAATTACTGGAAACAAGAAAATATAGTCGAAATCTTAAATGTGTGATAGATTCGAACATTTTAAAATATTAATTCGATTGTGTAACTTGAATCAACAGTAAAAGATAAGATTTTTAAAACTTAAATGGTGATTTTTAGTGATGTAATTTATGAGCAGTTTATAAATGAACTGGAAATACATTTTTATTGATTTCTGGTGACCAAAGAATTTTTAGATGTCAAAAATTTGTGTGAAGCTTGCTTGATCCTCATGGATCCCAGGAAAAATGTTAAATAAATTTTCTATTGCAAGATTTGAGGGGACAAGGGGGATGTAGGGTTTAGTACGTGGTTTTGACGAGGTCTGGAAACGAGATGAGTTCATCACCGACGATCGACCGAGTTGCGTGGGCTTTGGGGAAATGGTGGCTGGAAGTGTGACGCGTTCGTAGCCGGAGTTGGAGCATCTCCGGTGGTCAGAGAAGTGGGAACGAGGCATTTGGGTGAACGAAGTTTTTCGTTCCAGGCATTGGAAGTTCGAAGTTTGTTTTGGTGCTTCTGGTGGCGCTTCAGGCGGTGGAACTTGGCGAGGGGGTCGAGTGTGATTTGCGTGGGTAAGCAGGGATCGGAATCGATGGTCGGAGTCGACGTGCACGTACACGTGCACGTTGGTTTGTCTGGTCTGTGTTGTTAATTTGGGGAAGAAGAAGTAGTTGAAGGGTTACTCGGGAATAATGTCGGGAAGAATGGGTTTATGCTCGAGTAGTTGCGAGAGTTAAAAGTTTACCAGGTTTTAAAACTTTAAATTTAAACTGAACAAAGAAAAGAAAAAAAGAGAAAAAAGAATGAAGAAATGCTCGGGTTTTGATTCAGGTATGTACCGGGATAAACCCGAAGTAAGTGATATATAGCAGTTTTAAATTTAATAAAAGTAAGGTTTAAAATTTTAGTGAATCTAGTTTAACTATTTCTTAAATAAAATTCTTATAAAATAAATGTCTTTATATTTGATTTAAGAAAGGTGGTTAGTTTTGTTAACTTAAGTATATCAGGTTGAATTTTTAAATTAATCTTAAACTTAATTTTAAGTATAATTAAGTAGATGATTTAAAGATAAAGTGTTTAAATTTATTGTGATAATTAAGTAATTAGTAAAATCAATGGTTTCCCTTAAAGTTAATCAAGGCGATTAATTTATTTTTGGTAATTAAATAAAAGTTAATTAACTAAAGGTTAATTAATTTTAAAGTTAAGAATTAATTAATTAAGGGTAATTAATTAAGATGGATAATTAAGGATTATTTAATTAAAGGATAATTAACCAAGGGATAATTTATTAATTAAGGGTTAATTATGTGATTGACTTAAGGATGATTTATTTATGGTAATTAATTAAGAATAATTAATTAAATGGTAATTAATTAATGTGATTAATTAATTTATGTGATTAATTAAAGGTAAATTTGTTAAGATAACTAATTAAAGAATTAATCAATAATTAAAGATTAATTGATTTATTATTAAAGGTTAATTAATTAAAATGGGTTATAATTAATTAATGATTAATTAACCAAGATTTGTAGTTTATCCATAAGTAATTAATCTGGTATAAATTAATTATAATCAGATATTAATTGATTCTACTTATGGATGTTTGGGTTCTATTGGATGATTTGATTGTTTGATATCCCTGATTTGTGATGCTTTGTGATACATCCTGATTTATGTTGTGATCTGTAATTTACTTATCTGTGATATATATCTGTGATCTGTGAATGAACGATAAGCGTGATAGTTAATACCGCTTATCAACTATATTTCTGTATTATGATATGTGATGATTGTATGATGTTGCACTACTGTGTAAAACCCCTAGACCACACTGTTACACACACAAATATGGATTTCACGAGGAAATCGGTTAAGTCACAGATAATTTAAATTTGATGTTTTTGAAATTGAAATTTTAATTTCAATTGATTTTGAAATTGGAAATTTGGGTTTAAAGTGAAAAGCTTTTGAAATGGAATTTCAAAGATAAAACTTATTTTCGAGTAACTTGATTAAGTTTTGAAATTTAAATAATTGGATTTAAATTTGAATTCAAGTTTGAAATTGAATCCTATGATTTGAAACTAGGGATTAAAGATGCTGTATAAGTTATATATTGGTTAAACCATTTTAAAGGTTTTGATTTGGGAATGTGAATTTAATTCAAGGGTTTTAATTCGTGTAAATATAACTGGATTTTTCCAAAACGAAAACTACTTGTTTTCAAATAATAATAGCTTTCATTTTAAGAAAGGATTTCTAAATTGTGTTGAAAGGTTTCAAGTTTGAAATAAAATTGAAATGTTTTGAAAACTATGAAATGAGTCTTTGATTCAAAGACCGAATGAGTTAATCCAACTTGAAATAAAATTGTTTTGAAAGGCTATGAATGAATCTTTGGAAACGAGTTTAGAAAGCTATAAGTTAAATCTTGACTTAAAGATTTAACGAGTTAATTCAATTGAAATAGAAATTGTTTTGAAATCCATAAATGGATCTTTGTGAATGGGGTTAACTTTGTGAATTGAATCTTTTTGTTTAAAAGATTGGAAATGGTAATTTGTTTTAACCATTCAAATGAAAAGTTTTGGGTTTTAAGCTGTGATTTAACTGAGACCCCAGTATCCATATGATTTTAATTACGCTCGTTATTCGGGTTAGCTGGGAAAAGACATTTGCGTCATATAACCCATTCCGAATAATGATACGATGTATATGGATAGCATTTGAAGACCGGTGGTGAAGACCGGATACTTTCGAAAACGAAAGGATTACCATCGATTGTCTCTGCATCGGCTGATCCCCGATATAGAGATTTTAGCACCCTTTGTGATGGGAAGTCCAGACGTGATTAGAAATTATCCGGATTTGCAAGGGCTTCTTCGGAAGTGCCTTCGGTTCTTTTCGAACCCGGAACAGACTTGTATGGTTACATGTCTGACATTACATTTTGAGATATAAAGTAGATTTTTTCAAATACATTTCTGTTTGGTGGTGGAGAATTTCTTCTCTTAGCTTAACACCCTTCTCTGAGACATACAAGCTCAGAGGTTATGTAGTTGAAGGTTATTAGCGATATACTCCCAATTTGGTAATGTGACATGCTGAGTGTTGCTGTGTGATGATCATTGTTTGATCATTTGTGATACGATCATTTGTTTGATCATTTATCTTTGTGATCATTACTTTGATCATCTGTTGACCCAAAGCATGGCTTTGTGAAAAGCGTAGCTTTGTGGACGAGACTTCGTCGAACCTCACACCCTGGAATGGTCGAAACAGGAAAGATGCATCAAGGTTATTGGGGGTAGCGCCCCTTAGGGTATGTACATCTCCTTCTGGATAGAAGTGGTATCATGGTATGGAGCCCAGATACTTAACTTATGTGGATATCGCAAACATATTTATATCTTACTTTGTGATTGTTGCTGGGGCCCCGGTTAAAGGTTGGTTACAACCGGGAGATGGCATACTCGTGTCAGTAGTTACCTAGTTAGGGGTAACCCGGCCTTGTGTTGGTAGAGATCCGGTTAGGTTCTCGGGTCGTCCCTCCAGAGGCGTACCCATGTGGCCCAGGAAGTTCCTTAGCCTGACCATTGTTGGAAATCCAATTCCCAATACGAAACCCTGTACGGTTTTAGTTGTAGAACCTGCCATTTACTTATGGTGGCGCCCCACTGTTTAGATGGTAGCTATAGTAGGCATAGTGTGAAATGCCTATGCTGGCTAAGATTAATATTATACTTTCAAAAAATTTTCCACTATGCACTAATAATAATAACCAATGATTTTGCGTAGTAAGCATCTTTGACTATCATAAGGAGAAATCTCCTTCGATTCTGCGTTTGCATTGTGTGTGTGTGCGGGAGGCCTTATGGTAGTTTCATTTTCCAAAAGCATTGCGGATTCAATGTTTAAAATTCTCTTGCTATTTGTTTTTAAAGATAAACTGTTTTTGTTGCTCACACCAGTCCCATGACTGATCCGGAGTTTATTGTTTCTTTCCTAAACTCTGGGTGCTCAAAAATTTTCTACACGGGCAGTTTAGAGTTGGGTTTTTCAGATAGTCAAAGTTAGTAGATTTTCTGGAGCTAGTTCAGTCTTTGGATATGGACTACACTTGCTTATCTTGCTGCATCGTTATTGGGAGTTCAAGCTATTTTTGGATTGGTGTTTTGGAGATGGAGATTTTCCGCTGCTGGTGTTATCTATTTTCTTTCCGCTGCTATTTGTTGTATCATATCTCTGATGTATATTGATATTCATTTTATCATTCTGTTGTATCAGTGTTGTATATCAATGTATTTCTCATTTCTTTCGTTGTGTTGTTATACTTAATTGTGTTATAAGCTCCGGCGACTCGGATTTGAACGGTCGAATCTATGGCATTCGAGTACGATGTAAAGTATGGATGTCGATTTTCGAACGCGAAAAATCTATATCGTTACATTTGGTATCAGAGCTAAGGTTGAACTTTAGCTCAGGAGTATAACACGTTAAGTAACTCATTAGAGATAGGGTGAAGTATCCCTAGAATGAGTGTATCCCTAAGATATCCGTTTAAACGTCTCAGTAAATTATCTTACTATCCACTGATAGTGAGTATGAGTGCAAGAAGAGGACGAGATAGGGGACATGGGAGTACGACTATAAATTGTAACGACCCTATATTTTAATTTAATTTAAATTGATAATTAAATGAATTTTTGAATAAAAATTTGTAAAATTAAGTATAAAATGGATTAATTGATCTCGAGTTTCCCCGAGTCTTGAATAAATTCTGTATACATCATTTCAATTTAAAAATATAGTAAATATTGTACATATATGTGAATATATATGTATACGTGATATATGAGAAAATTTGAAGTTAATATATATATATATATATATTGAATTCGAGTTTAAATCTAAGTTTAACTGGTTTAATAATAATAAATGATAATAATAGATATTAAGTTATAAATAGAATCGAAAATATATAAGATAAATTATATAGTATAAAAATAGAAATTATTTATATTTCAAGGCTAAAATTTTAAAGACAAAGAAAAATAAAAATAAAATCTAAACAACAAATTAAAACTCTAGAAATTCCTCTATATTACGAAATAAATAAATTTTATAGGTTTATTCAATATAAAGTAAATATATATCTTAGCAAATCAATACAAAATAAAATATATTCAATTAATTATAAAGACAAGTATGTAGGCTGCAAAAGGAACACATTCGAACATTAACAAATGACAATAACAACTTTATATTTGTACATGAAAGAAAAAGCAACCTGGCAAAGGAAACAAGCTAACAAAAAGCACAAGTATAAAACAAAAAAAACAAAAAAAATACCAGCCAAAGTCAGGTATGGCATAAGTGTAGAATGTACTCATGCATTTAATGCAAGTATACAAGCCATGCCTATTTTACTAAAGTATAATACTATCACCTGTACAGAGCATTATAATATTACCTATTGTATTGTACAAACAATATAAAATAACCTGTACAAAATGTTATCAACCTGTAAACCTTTTGTTATATACATCACTTTCTTCATCTCAGTTGCTCATTCGAAACTGAGTAAAAATCTGAAGCAATAACATCTAAAATATAAAACAACAATACAACTTCAACAACAATCAACAACAAACATAGATTAAGGCAAGAAGGAGTTGCAGAAAATTCAAAACTGTTTGCAACAAGCAAGCTCTGTTCAGCCTCAAAACAGTGAGCAAACTTTCTACTTTGAATCTGTATGGTTGTATGTGAGTAACATCACATTTTAAAAAGCTTTGGATTGATTTTAGTTGTATGATGAGTTTTGGAATATATGCGTATTAGTTTGAAATATAAATGTTTGATGAATTTTATATAAATATATATATATATATATAGATATGTGAAAAGGTGTATATGTTTATCTCCTGTAACCTCTCTGTTATCAGTCTTTTTTTTAGCTTGAGATTCATTCAAAAATCATTATCTCATCACCTAATCTAAGTTAGGATATAAGATTTAAACAAAATCTATTTGATTTGTTAGTAGTCAAAGTTTAGAAAATTGTTTAAGTTAAAACAAATGGTATTGCCTCTAGAAATGGAAAAAAATAACAGAGTAATGTCGAAATAAGTCAAAATTTTTTTATCATAATTCGCGAATTCAGGGATGTAATCTGAATTAGTGTGGTATAACATGATTTTTAAAACAAAATTTTTAATTTTTCGATCAAAGGTTTGAGAGCAGTTCGGGTATGTGGGAATTTCTTTGTTGGAGTGATCTTTGATGATCCTCGGGTTGGTAGAGTTTGGGATCTTGTCTGGTGATGGAGGGATGAGTGTAGATGCTCGGAAAAATATGCCGGTGGTGGGAAGTTAATCAGGGAGGAGGCGGTGAGGTTTTAATTTTTTTTAACCTAATTTAAGTAGGCTCCAGAATTTTTATCACCGCGATGCATCTACTGGATCGAGCGCCACCAGATTCAGGGGGATGGATGTTGAGGTGTTGACGAGGTCATGGACGAAGGCATTGGTGCTCCGGTGGACGGCGACGTGGATTGGAAGGAGTTCCAGGCGAGGGTGTTTGTGTTGAGTAGTTCGAATTTTTCGATTTTTGATTTTGGATTGGGTTTGAAAACTGGGTGTTTGGAATGGTAAGAGGAGATCACCAGCGACTTGACGACGGCGATCGCCGGTGCCAGAGCTTCGTTGATCCATGGTGCACGTGCACGCGTGAGTTCTCATGTATCTGAGTTGATCAAGTGTGGGGAAGGAGAAGATGGACTCGAAGCTTTACTCAAGATTTGAGGGGGTAGGGCTCGAAGCAGGAGCGATGTAGCTCGGGTATAGTTTTGTTCCAGGTTTCTCTAACCTGTTCTGTTTTTGAAAATTTTAAATTTAATTTCAAAATATAAAACAAAGTTTAAGCTAAGTTTTAAAAACAAAGTGTAATAATGAATTCAAGTTAGTTTTGAAACTTTGAAAATAAATCAAGTTTTAAATTTAAATTGGTTAACTAATTGAAAGTATATTTCAAGGAGTTTAAAAGTAAGTTTAAAGGTGAATATTGTTTTTAAATGTGTTTTAAACTTTGTTAAAGTTAAAATTTATATTCATTTTTAAGTCTTAAATTTAAAGTGAAATTGGAAAGTAAATGTGATAAGTATAATTACTTAATAAAATTTATGAAGCATAATTATTTAGTGATGTAATTAAGGGTAATTACTGAAAAATAATTACTTAATTAAAAGTAATTCATAAATAGTTAAAGTTGATTAAGTGATTAAGAATAATCACTTGTTTCAATCAATTAGCGATAATTTATTAAATAGGGAATTAAATAATTAAAGATTAATTCTTTTAAATAATTAAAGGTTAATGAATTATAATTAAAGGTTAATTAATTATTGATGGTTAATTAATAAATGATTAAAGAATAATTAATCAAAATGATCTATAATTTATTAATGTTAATTAACCAGGATTAGTAATTTTCGTAAGTAATTAAAACTGATTTGGATTACTCAAACAATTAACTGATCTTACTTATAGATGTTTGATATTTTATTACATGCTATGTGATGGATTGATATATTAGTTATGTGATGCGATGCTATGTTATGTGCTAAGCTGTTATATCTGTGATGTATATATTGTTATATGAATATGAAACCCTTTGACCCGTAAAACGGCACTTGAATTTCGATGCGACAGGGAGTCGGATTCTAGTTGGTTATCCGAAACCCACATCGAATTGTAATAGTTAATCTTTGTGACCGATAAATTTATTTTATCTATGAATCTGTGAATGAAGATAAGCGTTATCAATTATACCGCTTATCGATATATCTGTGATGATTAATGTTGCACTATTGTGTGTAAAACCCCTGGACTACACCATACACACATAAATATGGATTTCACGTGGAAATCGGTTAAGTCACAGATAATTTAAATTTGATGTTTTTGAAATTGAAATTTTAATTTCAATTGACTTTGAAATTAGAAATTTGGGTTTAAATGTGAAAAGCTTTTGAAATGGAGTTTCAAAGATAAGAGTTATTTTGGAATAATTTGATAAAGTTTTGAAGTTTAAATAATTTGATTTAAACTTAAATTCAAGATTTGAAATTGAATTCTATGATTTGAAACTAAGGATTAAAGATGTTATACCCGTTATATAAGGGTTAAACTAATTTAAAAGTATTGATTTTGGAATGTGAATATAATTCAAGGGCTTTAACTCGTGCAAATATAATGGGATTTTTCTGAAACTAAAACTATTTGTTTTCAAATAATAACAGCTTTCATATGAGAAGTGAACTTCCAATTTGGGTTGAAAGGTTTCAAATTTAAAATGAAATTGAAATGTTTTGAAAGGCTATGAATGAATTCTTTTTGAAAACTATGAATTGAATCTGTTTATTTTTAACAGATTTAAAATGGTAATTTGTTTAAACCATTCGAAATGAAATTGTTTTGAAAGCTATAAGTTAAATCTTGATTTAAAGATTTAACGAGTTAATCCAATTAAATTGGAAATTGTTTTGAAATCTATGAATGTATCTTTGTGAATGGGGTTAACTTTGTGAAATAAATCTTTTTGTTTAAAGATTTGAAAATGGTAATTTGTTTTAACCATTCGAACGAAAGGTTTTGGGCTTTAAGCTGTGATTTAACCGAGACCCCAGTATCCATATGATTTTTAATTGCGCTCGTTATTCGGGTTAGCCGGGAAAAGACATTTGTGTCATATAACCCATTCCGAATAGTGATACGTCGTATATGGATAGCATTTGAAGACCGGTGGTGAAGACCGGATATTTTCGAAAATGAAAGGACAACTCGTCGAATGTCTCTGCATCGACTGGCCCCAATATAGAGATTTTATCACCCTTTGTGATGGGAAGTCTGGACGGGATTGTGAATACCCGGAATTGCAAGGGCTTCCTAAGAAGTGCCTTCGGTTCTGTTTGAACCCGGAACAGACTTGTATGGTTACATGTCTGACATTACACTTTGAGATATAAAGCCGATTTCTTTCAAATACATTTCTGTTGGTGGCAGAGAATTTATTCTCTTAGCTTAACACCCTTCTCTGAGACGTACGAGCTCATAGGTTATGTAGTTGAAGGTTATCAGCGATATACTCCCAATTTGGTAATGTGACATGCTGAGTGTTGCTGTGTAATGATCATTGTTTGATCATTTGCGATATGATCATTTGTTTGATCATTTATGTTTATGATCATTACTTTGATCATTTGTTTGACCCGAAGCATGGCTTTGTGACAAAGCGTAGCTTTGTGGACGAGACTTCGTTGGACCACACACCCCGGAATGGTCAAAACAGGAAAGATGCGGCAAGGTTATTAGGGGGTAGCGCCCCTTTAGTGTATGTCATTCCTTCTGGATAGAGGTGGTATCATGGTATGGAGCCCAGATACTTAACCTATGTTGTTGCTGCATTATTATTCTTATGTGGTTGTTGGAATCGAGGATCCTCGGGAAGATCGGTTACGATCGGGGGATGACATATTCGTGTCAGTAGTTACCCAGTTAGGGGTAACCCGGCCTTGTGTTGGCAGAGATATAACCGTAATGTTAGGTTAGGTTCTCGGGACGTCATTCCAGAGGAGTTTCCATGTGGCAATGGGAAGTTCCTTGGCCTGACCATTTGTTGGAAATCCAAAGAAACAATACGAGCCCTATACGGTTTTAGTTGTAGAACTTGCCATCTAATATGGTAGCTATAGTAGGCATAATATAATGGTACCTATGCTGGCTAAGATTGATATTCTAGTTTCGAAATGTTTTCTACACTATGCACTAATAATAATATCAAAAATGATTTGATTTTGCGTAGTAAGCATCTTTGACTATCATAAGAAGCAATCTCCTCCAAGTCTGCATTTGCATTGTGTGTGTGGCGGGAGGTCTTATGGTAGTTTCATTTTCCAAAAGCATTGCGAATTGACTTTAAAATTCTCTGCTATTTGTTTTAAAGATAAACTGTTTTTGTTGCTCACACCAGTCCCATGACTGATCCGGAGTTTATTGTTTCTTTCCTAAACTTTGGATGCTCAAAATTTTTCTACACGAGCAGTCTAGAGTTTGGTTTTTCAAATAGTCAGATTAGTAGATTTTCTAGAGCTAGTTCAGTCTTTGGATCGGACTGCACTTGCTTATCTTTGTGCATTGTTATTGAGAGTTCAAGCTATTTCTGGATTAGTGCTTTGAAGATGGAGATTATCCGCTGCTGATGTTATCGTTTTCTTTTCCGCTGCTATTTGTTGTATCATATCTCTGATGTATATTGATATTCATTGTATCACTCTGTTGTATCAGATATTGTATATCAATGTATTATTCTTTTTCTTCCGCTGTGTTATTTACTTAATGTTGTTATAAGCTCCGGCGACTCGGATTTGAACGGTCGAATCTACGGCATTCGAGTACGATGTAGAGTATGGATGTTGATTTTCGAGCGGGCAAAATCCGTATCGTCACATTTGGTATCAGAGCTAAGGTTGAACTTTAGCTCAGGAGTATAACACGTTAAGTAGCTCATTAGAGATAGAGTGAAGTAAACTCTAGAATGAGTATATCCCTAAGATATCCGCCTGAATGTCTCAGTAAATTCTCTTGATATCCACTGATAGTGAATATGAGTGCAAGAAGAGGACGAGATAGTGGACAAGGGAATACGACTATAAATGGTCAATACCCTACGACAGTGGAAACAATCTTTCTCTATCAATATTCTTTAATTTGTTTCCAAATTCTTTTGATTGCTTCGTGGCAGCTCCAGAAGAAGTTTCGGTATGATGGTGGCCTTACGAATCGTTGTAGAAGATTCTTACTTCGTATTTCATCGATTTCTTGTCAGTTTTTTATTTAAACTTTAATGAATATGAATTGGAAATTATAATTTGAGGTAAATTGATTAATAGAATATGAGGATATAATTTGAATTGTATCAATAAAACGATATCGTTTGAAACCAAATTTTGAAATTCTATTGTAATTTCTGTGAATACCAAAGTCTGAAGAGGGACAAATTGGTATGTATTCTGAGATATTCCGACTTGAATTTGGAATCCGTATCTTGTGTTTGAGGAGTTATAGGAGATCGAATCTGTCTATCTCTGTGTTGTTTTTCGTGCCTGCGAATTTCGAGGACGAAATTCTTTTAAGGGGGGAAGTTTGTAACGACCCTAGATTTTAATTTAATTTAAATTGATAATGAAATGAATTTTTGAATAAAAATTTGTAAAATTAAGTATAAAATGGATTAATTGATCTCGAGTTTCCCCGAGTCTTGAATAAATTTTGTATACATCATTTCAATTTAAAAATATAGTAAATATTGTACATATATGTGAATATATATGTATACGTGATATATGAGAAAATTTGAAGTTAATATATATATATATATATATTGAATTCGAGTTTAAATCTAAGTTTAACTGGTTTAATAATAATAAATGATAATAATAGATATTAAGTTATAAATAGAATAGAAAATATATAAGATAAATTATATAGTATAAAAATAGAAATTATTTATATTTCAAGGCTAAAATTTTAAAAACAAAGAAAAATAAAAATAAAATCTAAACAACAAATTAGAACTCTAGAAATTCCTCTATATTAAGAAATAAATAAATTTTATAGGTTTATTCAATATAAAGTAAATATATATCTTAGCAAATCAATACAAAATAAAATATATTCAATTAATTATAAAGACAAGTATGTAGGCTGCAAAAGGAACACATTCGAACATTAACAAATGACAATAACAACTTTATATTTGTACATGAAAGAAAAAGCAACCTGGCAAAGGAAACAAGCTAACAAAAAGCACAAGTATAAAACAAAAAAAACAAAAAAAAATACCAGCCGAAGTCAGGTATGGCATAAGTGTAGAATGTACTCATGCATTTAATGCAAGTATACCAGCCATGCCTATTTTACTAAAGTATAATACTATCACCTGTACATAGCATTATAATATTACCTATTGTATTGTACAAACAATATAAAATAACCTGTACAAAATGTTATCAACCTGTAAACCTTTTGTTATATACATCACTTTCTTCATCTCAGTTGCTCATTCGAAACTGTGTAAAAATCTGAAGCAATAACATCTAAAATATAAAACAACAATACAACTTGAACAACAATCAACAACAAACAGAGATTAAGGCAAGAAGGAGTTGCAGAAAATTCAAAACTGTTTGCAACAAGCAAGCTCTGTTCAGCCTCAAAACAGTGAGCAAACTTTCTACTTTGAATCTGTATGGTTGTATGTGAGTAACATCACATTTTAAAAAGCTTTGGATTGATTTTAGTTGTATGATGAGTTTTGGAATATATGCGTATTGGTATGAAATATAAATGTTTGATGAATTTTATATAAATATATATATATATATATAGATATGTGAAAAGGTGTATATGTTTATCTCTTGTAACCTCTCTGTTATCAGTTTTTTTTTAGCTTGAGATTCATTCAAAAATCATTGTCTCATCACCTAATCTAAGTTAGGATATAAGATTTAAACAAAATCTGTTTGATTTGTTAGTAGTCAAAGTTTAGAAAATTGTTTAAGTTAAAACAAATGGTATTGCCTCTGGAAATGGAAAAAAATAACAGAGTAATGTCGAAATAAGTCAAAAATTTTTTATCATAATTCGCGAATTCAGGGATGTAATCTGAATTAGTGTGGTATAACATGATTTTTAAAACAAAATTTTTAATTTTTCGATCAAAGGTTTGAGAGCAATTTGGGTATGTGGGAATTTCTTTGTTGGAGTGATCTCTGATGATCCTCGGGTTGGTAGAGTTTGGGATCTCGTCTAGTGATGGAGGGATGAGTGTAGATGCTCGGAAAAATATGGCGGTGGTGGGAAGTTAATCAGGGAGGAGGCGGCGAGGTTTCAAATTTTTTTAACCTAATTTAAGTAGGCTCCAGAATTTTTATCACCGCGATGCATCTACTGGATCGAGCGCCACCAGATTCAGGGGGATGGATGTTGAGGTGTTGACGAGGTCATGGACGAAGGCATTGGTGCTCCGGTGGACGGCGACGTGGATTGGAAGGAGTTCCAGGCGAAGGTGTTTGTGTTGAGTAGTTCGAATTTTTCGATTTTTGATTTTGGATCGGGTTTGAAAACTGGGTGTTTGGAATGGTAAGAGGAGATCACCAGCGACTTGACGACGGCGATCGCCGGTGCCAGAGCTTCGTTGATCCATGGTGCACGTGCACGCGTGAGTTCTCATGTATCTGAGTTGATCAAGTGTGGGGAAGGAGAAGATGGACTCGAAGCTTTACTCAAGATTTGAGGGGGTAGGGCTCGAAGCAGGAGCGATGTAGCTCGGGTATAGTTTTGTTCCAGGTTTCTCTAACCTGTTCTGTTTTTGAAAATTTTAAATTTAATTTCAAAATATAAAACAAAGTTTAAGCTAAGTTTTAAAAACAAAGTGTAATAATGAATTCAAGTTAGTTTTGAAACTTTGAAAATAAATCAAGTTTTAAATTTAAATTGGTTAACTAATTGAAAGTATATTTCAAGGAGTTTAAAAGTAAGTTTAAAGGTGAATATTGTTTTTAAATGTGTTTTAAACTTTGTTAAAGTTAAAATTTATATTCATTTTTAAGTCTTAAATTTAAAGTGAAATTGGAAAGTAAATGTGATAAGTATAATTACTTAATAAAATTTATGAAGCATAATTATTTAGTGATGTAATTAAGGGTAATTACTTAAAAATAATTACTTAATTAAAAGTAATTCATAAATAGTTAAAGTTGATTAAGTGATTAAGAATAATCACTTGTTTCAATCAATTAGGGATAATTTATTAAATAGGGAATTAAATAATTAAAGATTAATTCTTTTAAATAATTAAAGGTTAATGAATTATAATTAAAGGTTAATTAATTATTGATGGTTAATTAATAAATGATTAAAGAATAATTAATCAAAATGATCTGTAATTTATTAATGTTAATTAACCAGGATTAGTAATTTTTGTAAGTAATTAAAACTGATTTGGATTACTCAAACAATTAACTGATCTTACTTATAGATGTTTGATATTTTATTACATGCTATGTGATGGATTGATATATTAGTTATGTGATGCGATGCTATGTTATGTGCTAAGCTGTTATATCTGTGATGTATATATTGTTATATGAATATGGAAACCCTTTGACCCATAAAACGGCACTTGAATTTCGATGCGACAGGGAGTCGGATTCCAGTTGGTTATCCGAAACCCACATCGAATTGTAATAGTTAATCTTTGTGACCGATAAATTTATTTTATCTATGAATCTGTGAATGAAGATAAGCGTTATCGATTATACCGCTTATCGATATATCTGTGATGATTAATGTTGCACTATTGTGTGTAAAACCCCTGGACTACACCATACACACACAAATATGGATTTCACGTGGAAATCGGTTAAGTCACAGATAATTTAAATTTGATGATTTTGAAATTGAAATTTTAATTTCAATTGACTTTGAATTAGAAATTTGGGTTTAAATGTGAAAAGCTTTTGAAATGGAGTTTCAAAGATAAGACTTATTTTGGAATAATTTGATAAAGTTTTGAAGTTTAAATAATTTGATTTAAACTTAAATTCAAGATTTGAAATTGAATTCTATGATTTGAAACTAGGGATTAAAGATGTTATACCCGTTATATAAGGGTTAAACTAATTTAAAAGTATTGATTTTGGAATGTGAATATAATTCAAGGGCTTTAACTCGTGCAAATATAATGGGATTTTTCTGAAACGAAAACTATTTGTTTTCAAATAATAACAGCTTTCATATGAGAAGTGAACTTCCAATTTGGGTTGAAAAGTTTCAAATTTAAAATGAAATTGAAATGTTTTGAAAGGCTATGAATGAATTCTTTTTGAAAACTATGAATTGAATCTGTTTATTTTTAACAGATTTAAAATGGTAATTTGTTTAAACCATTCGAAATGAAATTATTTTGAAAGCTATAAGTTAAATCTTGATTTAAAGATTTAACGAGTTAATCCAATTAAACTGGAAATTGTTTTGAAATCTATGAATGTATCTTTGTGAATGGGGTTAACTTTGTGAAATAAATCTTTTTGTTTAAAGATTTGAAAATGGTAATTTTTTTAACCATTCGAACGAAAGGTTTTGGGCTTTAAGCTGTGATTTAACTGAGACCCCAATATCCATATGATTTTTAATTGCGCTCGTTATTCGGGTTAGCCGGGAAAATACATTTGTGTCATATAACCCATTCTGAATAGTGATACGTCGTATATGGATAGCATTTGAAGACCGGTGGTGAAGACCAGATATTTTCGAAAACGAAAGGACAACTCGTCGAATGTCTCTGCATTGACTGGCCCCGATATAGAGATTTTATCACCCTTTGTGATGGGAAGTCCGGACGGGATTGTGAATACCTGGAATTGCAAGGGCTTCGTAAGAAGTGCCTTCGGTTCTGTTCGAACCCGGAACAGACTTGTATGGTTACATGTCTGACATTACACTTTGAGATATAAAGCAGATTTCTTTCAAATACATTTCTGTTGGTGGCGGAGAATTTATTCTCTTAGCTTAACACCCTTCTCTGAGACGTACGAGCTCAGAGGTTATGTAGTTGAAGGTTATCAGCGATATACTCCCAATTTGGTAATGTGACATGATGAGTGTTGCTGTGTAATGATCATTGTTTGATCATTTGCGATATGATCATTTGTTTGATCATTTATCTTTATGAGCATTACTTTGATCATTTGTTTGACCCGAAGCATGGCTTTGTCACAAAGCGTAGCTTTGTGGACGAGACTTCGTCGGACCTCACACCCCGGAATGGTCAAAACAGGAAAGATATGGCAAGGTTATTAGGGGGTAGCGCCCCTTTAGTGTATGTCATTCCTTCTGGATAGAGGTGGTATCATGGTATGGAGCCCAGATACTTAACCTATGTTGTTGCTGCATTATTATTCTTATGTGGTTGTTGGAATCGAGGATCCTCGGGAAGATCGGTTATGATCGGGGGATGACATATTCGTGTCAGTAGTTACCCAGTTAGGGGTAACCCGGCCTTGTGTTGGCAGAGATCTAACCGTAATGTTAGGTTAGGTTCTCGGGACGTCATTCCAGAGGCGTTTCCATGTGGCAATAGGAAGTTCCTTGGCCTGACCATTTGTTGGAAATCCAAAGAAACAATACGAGCCATGTACGGTTTTAGTTGTAGAACCTGCCATCTAATATGGTAGCTATAGTAGGCATAATATAATGGTACCTATGCTGGCTAAGATTGATATTCTAGTTTCGAAATGTTTTCTACACTATGCACTGATAATAATATCAAAAATGATTTGATTTTGCGTAGTAAGCATCTTTGACTATCATAAGAAGCAATCTCTTCCAAGTCTGCGTTTGCATTGTGTGTGTGGCGGGATGTAACGACCCTAGATTTTAATTTATTTAAATTAATAATTAAATGAATTTTTGAATTAAATGGGTTAATTAAATAAATTTTTGATAAAAATTTGTAAATTGAATTAGGAAAATTGGAGCGAGTTTCCCCGATTCAAATACAAGTGAATTTGAGGATAATAAATATATAGATATATATATTTGACTTGAGTTTAAATTGTAGAGTTTAAATGATAAAGTAAGCGAGTTTCCCTGGATCGTAATTTAAAATTTTTTTAAATCATTTAATTTGAAATATTGTTTATTCATATATATATATATAAGTATATGTGATTTAAGAGTAAAATTTATAATATATATATATATAACAATAAATGAGTTATAATATAGAGATAAATATATAACAACAAAATAATAAAATCTAACAATATAATAATAAAAGAACCTCATTTAAATTTCAAAGTATATGACCAAACAAAATACACTACAAGTATAACTATAAATGAAGATTTCACAAGTTCAAACCATGTAATCAAAACAGGTGAATAAAGAACATTAAGTAAAATATTTAACAAGTTTAACAAATTAGTACCATACCAGAAACAAGAAAGGGAAGAAATTTTTATTAAGTATTAAAGTACACCCTAACAAAATTATCTCAGCCGAACAAGCATTGTTAGTAAACAAAGTTTTGAATAGATAAATAAAGTAATGCAGCCACCATACCCTATCACTTCAGCCCTACCTGTGTACAAACATACTATCACCTGTACACTTCTTTTTATATATCAATATCAGCCTTCCTTATTTCATCTGTTCGTTCCTCAAAAACCAAAGAAAATCTGAAATGATGTTATCTGTAAACAAAGCAAATCATCATCAACAAATAGGAAGATCAAAACTGCATTTTCTTTTCAAAGCAAAAGTGCTCTGTTTCATCCTCTGGAAACACATGTGAGCAAATTATTCTTTTATTAATATGCATGTGATGAATGATATTAGAAGATCGTGTTGCTTAATATATGGATAAGAATGCATGTATATATATATATATATGTGAGTATGTTACTTTGTGTATGCCTGTATCTTGTCACTGTTATTGTTTTCTTTTAGACCAGGTTTGCAAATCAATCCCAAATCTTTCGATCTAAGCAGAAATTGGGTTCAAGACTTAAATAAAATTTGATTGTTTTATCATTAGCTTTAATTTAAATATTTATTCAAGTTGAAACAGCTTGGTGATATCTCTGGAAACCAAGTTGCTGAGCAAAGCTTTGAACAAGTGAAAATTCGAACATTTTAATTTAGAAATCCAGGAATATAAATTGAAACCTTATCCCAAAATACGATTTTTAGAAGTAAAATTACAAATTTTAGAGTTAGCATTTGAGAGCAGTTCGAATTGAACTGGAAATGGAGTTTTGGGTCACCTTTGGCGATCCCGACGATCTGAGAAGCCGGGGTTGCATCTGGTTGTAGAGGAGTGATCAGAGGTTTTGGAAAAAATGTCAGGAAGGTGATCGAGGCACGGTGGCGACGGTGGGAAGTCGAGATTGATTTTAAACCTAATTTTGTCATAAATCAGAGATTTGGTTCGTACGTATTCCCTAGTGGATTGAGTGCAACGAAACTCGAGAAGATGGACGCAGGGAGGTAGGCGAAGGATTGGCCGGAGTTTCGAACGTTCTGATGATCTTGATGTCGAGGACGATGGGTTTTTCTGATTTGGGTTTTGGGTTCTAGTTCGATCGAGGAGCTCGATTTCGAAATCGAACTGACTTTGGATTTTGGGTAGTGGGGATCAAGGGAGGAGATGGTTCGTGACTTGTTGGTGGTCGCGATGTTCGCCTGAGAACCGCCGCGCCACTGTGCACGTGCACACGTTTGAATGCGTGTCAGGGCGTTTAATTTGGAGAAGAAGAATGTCTCGGGGAAACTTCGTGACGAACCCGAAGACGTGCTCGTGAAAGAAGGGGGGTGGTCTCGGGGTAGAACGCGGGTACTCGAACTGGACGACAGTATTTAAGTTTAAATACTTAAAACTAAAATAAAGAAACTAGAGAGGAATAGAAGAAGGGGAAACTCGGGGAAAATATGTTAACGGCTCGGGTTCCACTCGAGTAAAAGGGGTTTTTTTTAGGTTCGTTTTAATGCTAAAATTTTTTAACAGTATTAAAATATAAACAGTTTTTACAAGTAAAATGGTTTTGACTTAAATCAATGTTTATTCAAGTTGAAATTTATTAAAGGTTTGAAAGTAAAATTACTCTTGAGTTTAAAATATTTCAATACATATAACCTTTATTTTAAAAGTTTATTTTAAATAAACTTACTAATGTAATTAAACGGTTAATTAGGGAAGTAAAATGTGTTTTTAAAGGATAAATAATTATTAATGGTTAGTTAATAAATGATTTAAAGGATAATTAATTATATTGGTTTGTAATTAATTAATGATTAATTAACCCGGATTAGAAATTCATAAGTAATTAATCTAGTTTGAATAAATCAGATAATTAACTGACCTTACTTGTGAATATTTGAATTTGATTGGATGATTGAATTGTTTGATATCCCTGATTCGTGATATTTTGTGATACCTCCTGATTTATGTTGTGATCTGTAATTTACTTATCTGTGATGTATATATTGTTATGTGAATATGAAACCCTTGACCCGTAAAACGACATTTGAATTTCGATGCGACAGGGAGTCGGATTCCAGTTGGTTATCCGAAACCCACATCGAATTGTAATAGTGAATCTTTATGACCGATAAATTTATTTTATCTATGAATCTGTGAATGAAGATAAGCGTTATCGATTTTACCGCTTATCGATATATCTGTGATAATTGATGTTGCACTATTGTGTGTGAAACCCCTGGACTACACCTTTACACACACAAATATGGATTTCACGTGGAAATCGGTTAAGTAACAGATAATGTAAATTTGATGTTTTTGAAATTGAAATTTTAATTTCAATTGATTTTGAAATTAGAAATTCAGGTTTAAAGTGAAAAGCTTTTGAAATGGAATTTCAAAGATAAAACTTATTTTCGAATAACTTGATTAAGTTTTGAAATTTAAATAATTTGATTTAAATTTGAATTCAAGTTTGAAATTAAATCTATGATTTTGAAACTAGGGATAAAAAATGATATAAATGTGTTTATATGAATTTAAACCATTTTAAAAGAACAATTTTGGGAATTTGGATTTAACCCAAAGATTTTAACTCGTATGAATGAATCAGATTTCCAAAATGAAAACTGTTTGTTTTCAAAAGATAAAAGCTTTCAGATAAGAAATGAAATTTCAATTTAGTTAAAGGAATTTCAAGTTTGAATTGAAAAATGTTTTTCCAAGTTATGAATGAATTCTCTTTTTGAAAGCTATGAATTAAATCTGTTTATTTTTAACAGATTCAAAATGATGTTTTGTTTAAACCATTTGAAATGGAATTGTTTTGAAAGCTATTAGTTAAATCTTTGTTTTAAAGATTTAACGAATTAATTAAACTGAAATGGAAATCGATTTGGAAAATCTGTGAATGAATCTTTGTGAAATTAAGTGAACTTTGTGAATTGAATCTTTTTGTTTAAAAGATTAAAATGGTAATTTGTTTAAACCATTTGAAGAAAGATTTTGGGTAATAAGTTGTGACTTAATTGAATTCCCAATATCCATATATTTTTAAATATTGCGCTCACTATTCGGGTTAGCCGGGAAAAGACATTTGTGTCATATAACCCATTCCGAATAGTGATACGTCGTATATGGATGGCATTTGAAGACCGGTGTTGAAGACCGGATATTTTCGAAAATGAAAGGACAACCTGTCGAATGTCTCTGCACTGAGTTGCTCCGGTATAGAGATTTATATCACTCTTTTTGTGACGGGAAGTCCGGACGTGATTGGAAATTACCCGGAATTGCAAGGACTTCGTAAGAAGTGCCTTCGGTTCTGTTCGATCCCGGAACAGACTTGTATGGTTACATGTCTGACATTACACTTTGAGATATAAAGCCGATTTCTTTCAAATACATTTCTGTTGGTGGCGGAGAATTTATTCTCTTAGCTTAACACCCTTCTCTGAGACATACGAGCTCAGAGGTTATGTAGTTGAAATGTATCAGCGATATATCCCAATTTGGTAATGTGGCATGCTGAGTGTTGCTGTGTGATGATCAGTGTTTGATCATTTGTGATATGATCATTTGTTTGATCTTATATCTTTGTGATCATAGGTTGATCATTTGTTTGACCCGAAGCATGGCTTTGTGACAAAGCGTAGCTTTGTGGACGAGACTTCGTCGAGCCTCACACCCCGGAAATGGTCAAAACAGGAAAGATGCGGCAAGGTTCTAGGGAGTAGCGCCCCTTAGTGTATGTCATTCTTTCTGGATAGAGGTGGTATCATGGTATGGAGCCCAGATACTTAACTTATGTTGATACCGCTTATTATGTGGTTTGTTGGAATCGAGGATCCTCGGGAAGATCGGTTACAATCGGGGGATGGCATACGCGTGTCAGTAGTTACCTATTTTTGCAGAGGTAACCCGGCCTTGTGTTGGCAGAGATCTAACCGTAATGTTAGGTTATTTCTCGGAACGTCATTCCAGAGGCGTTCTGTTCGTGGAATAGGAAGTTCCTTAGCCTGACCATTTGTTGGAAATCCAAAGAAACAATACGTGACTTGTACGGTTTTAGTTGTATTACCTGCCATGGATTATGGTGGTAACCTGCTATTGAACATGGTAGCTATAGTAGGCATACGATACTGGTCGTATGTTGGCTAAGATTTATATTCTACTTTCGAAATGTTTTCTACACTATGCACTAATAATAATATCAAAAATGATTTGATTTTGCGTAGTAAGCATCTTTGACTATCATAAGAAGAAATCTCCTCCAATTCTGCGTTTGCATTGTGTGTGTGGCGGGAGGTCTTATGGTAGTTTCATATTCCAAAAGCATTGCGAATTTACTTTAAAATTCTCTACTATTTGTTTTTAAAGATAAACTGTTTTTGTTGCTCACACCAGTCCCATGACTGATCCGGAGTTTATTGTTTCTTTCCTAAACTCTGGGTGCTCAAATTTTTCTACACGAGCAGTCTAGAGTTGGGTTTTTCAGATAGTCGGGATTTGTAGATTTTCTGGAGCTAGTTCAGTCTTTGGATATGGACTGCACTTGCTTATCTTTGTGCATCGTTATTGAGAGTTCCAGCTATTTCTGGATTGGCATTCTGAAGATGAAGATTATCCGCTGCTGATGTTATCTATTTTCTTTTCCGCTGCTATTTGTTGTATCATATCTCTGATGTATATTGATATTCATTGTATCACTCTGTTGTATCAGATATTGTATATCAATATATTATTCTTTTATTCCGCTGTGTTATTTACTTAACTGTGGTTATAAGCTCCGGCGACTCGGATTTGAACGGTCGAATCTGCGGCATTCGAGTACGATGTAAAGTATGGATGTCGATTTTCGAGCGCTAAAAATCCGTATCGTTACATTTGGTATCAGAGCTAAGGTTGAACTTTAGCTCAGGAGTATAACAAGTTAAGTAGCTCATTAGAGATAGAGTGAAGTAACTCTAGAATGAGTATATCCCTAAGATATCAGTCTGAATGTCTCAGTAAATTCTCTTGCTATCCACTGATAGTGAGTATGAGTACAAGAAGAGGACGAGATAGGGGACAGGGAAATACGACTATAAATGGTCAATACCCTGCGACAGTGGAAACAAACTTTCTTATCAATTTTCTTTGATTCGATTCCAAATTGTTTTGATTTCTTCGTACCAGCTACAAGAAGAAGTTTCGGTGCGATGATGGCCTTACGTATCGTTGTAGAAAATCCTTACTTCGTATTTCATCGATTTCTTATCAGCTTTTTGATTTAAACCTTAATGAATATAAATTGGAAATTTTGAATTGAGTTAAATTGATTAATAGAATATGAGGATAAAATTGAATTAAATCGATAAAACGATTTCGTTTGAAACCCAATTTTGAAATTCTATTGAAATTTCTTGTGAATACCAAAGTCCGAAGAGGGACAAATTGGTTGTATTCTGAGATATTCTGACTTGAGTTTGGAATCAATATCTAGTGTTTGAGAAATTATAGGAGTTCGAATCTGTCTATCTTTGTCTTTGTTTCGTGCCTGCGAATTTCGGGGACGAAATTCTTTTAAGGAGGGAAGTTTGTAACGACCCTAGATTTTAATTTATTTAAATTAATAATTAAATGAATTTTTGAATTAAATGGGTTAATTAAATAAATTTTTGATAAAAATTTGTAAATTGAATTAGGAAAATTGGAGCGAGTTTCCCCGATTCAAATACAAGTGAATTTGAGGATAATAAATATATAGATATATATATTTGACTTGAGTTTAAATTGTAGAGTTTAAATGATAAAGTAAGCGAGTTTCCCTGGATCATAATTTAAAAAATTGTTAAATCATTTAATTTGAAATATTGTTTATTCATATATATATATATATATGTATATGTGATTTAAGAGTAAAATTTATAATATATATATATAACAATAAATGAGTTATAATATAGAGATAAATATATAACAACAAAATAATAAAATCTAACAATATAATAATAAAAGAACCTCATTTAAATTTCAAAGTATATGACCAAACAAAATACACTACAAGTATAACTATAAATGAAGATTTCACAAGTTCAAACCATGTAATCAAAACAGATGAAAAAAGAACATTAAGTAAAATATTTAACAAGTTTAACAAATTAGTACCATACTAGAAACAAGAAAGGGAAGAAATTTTTATTAAGTATTAAAGTACACCCTAACAAAATTATCTCAGCCGAACAAGCATTGTTAGTAAACAAAGTTTTGAATAGATAAATAAAGTAATGCAGCCACCATACCCTATCACTTCAGCCTTACCTGTGTACAAACATACTATCACCTGTACACTTCTTTTTATATATCAATATCAGCCTTCCTTATTTCATCTGTTCGTTCCTCAAAAACCAAAGAAAATCTGAAATGATGTTATCTGTAAACAAAGCAAATCATCATCAACAAATAGGAAGATCAAAACTGCATTTTCTTTTCAAAGCAAAAGTGCTCTGTTTCATCCTCTGGAAACACATGTGAGCAAATTATTCTTTTATTGATATGCATGTGATGAATGATATTAGAAGATCGTGTTGCTTAATATATGGATAAGAATGCATGTATATATATATATATATATATGTGAGTATGTTACTTTGTGTATGCCTGTATCTTGTCATTGTTATTGTTTTCTTTTAGACCAGGTTTGCAAATCAATCCCAAATCTTTCGATCTAAGCAGAAATTGGGTTCAAGACTTAAATAAAATTTGATTGTTTTATCATTAGCTTTAATTTAAATATTTATTCAAGTTGAAACAGCTTGGTGATATCTCTGGAAACCAAGTTGCTGAGCAAAGCTTTGAACAAGTGAAAATTCGAACATTTTAATTTAGAAATCCAGGAATATAAATTGAAACCTTATCCCAAAATACGATTTTTAGAAGTAAAATTACAAATTTTAGAGTTAGCATTTGAGAGCAGTTCGAATTGAACTGGAAATGGAGTTTTGGGTCACCTTTGGCGATCCCGACGATCTGAGAAGCCGGGGTTGCATCTGGTTGTAGAGGAGTGATCAGAGGTTTTGGCAAAAATGTCAGGAAGGTGATCGAGGCACGGTGGCGACGGTGGGAAGTCGAGATTGATTTTAAACCTAATTTTGTCATAACTCAGAGATTTGGTTCGTACGTATTCCCTAGTGGATCGAGTGCAACGAAACTCGAGAAGATGGACGCAGGGAGGTAGGCGAAGGATTGGCCGGAGTTTCGAACGTTCTGATGATCTTGATGTCGAGGACGATGGGTTTTTCTGATTTGGGTTTTGGGTTCTAGTTCGATCGAGGAGCTCGATTTCGAAATCGAACTGACTTTGGATTTTGGGTAGTGGGGATCGAGGGAGGAGATGGTTCGTGACTTGCTGGTGGTCGCGATGTTCGCCTGAGAACCGCCGCGCCACTGTGCACGTGCACACGTTTGAATGCGTGTCAGGGCGTTTAATTTGGAGAAGAAGAATGTCTCGGGGAAACTTCGTGACGAACCCGAAGACGTGCTCGTGAAAGAAGGGGGGTGGTCTCGGGGTAGAACGCGGGTACTCGAACTGGACGACAGTATTTAAGTTTAAATACTTAAAACTAAAATAAAGAAACTGGAGAGGAATAGAAGAAGGGGAAACTCGGGGAAAATATGTTAACGGCTCGGGTTCCACTCGAGTAAAAGGGGTTTTTTAGGTTCGTTTTAATGCTAAAATTTTTTAACAGTATTAAAATATAAACAGTTTTTACAAGTAAAATGGTTTTGACTTAAATCAATGTTTATTCAAGTTGAAATTTATTAAAGGTTTGAAATTAAAATTACTCTTGAGTTTAAAATATTTCAATACATATAACCTTTATTTTAAAAGTTTATTTTAAATAAACTTACTAATGTAATTAAACGGTTAATTAGGGAAGTAAAATGTGTTTTTAAAGGATAAATAATTATTAATGGTTAGTTAATAAATGATTTAAAGGATAATTAATTATATTGGTTTGTAATTAATTAATGATTAATTAACCCGGATTAGAAATTCATAAGTAATTAATCTAGTTTGAATAAATCAGATAATTAACTGACCTTACTTGTGAATATTTGAATTTGATTGGATGATTGAATTGTTTGATATCCCTGATTCATGATATTTTGTGATACCTCCTGATTTATGTTGTGATCTGTAATTTACTTATCTGTGATGTATATATTGTTATGTGAATATGAAACCCTTGACCCGTAAAACGACATTTGAATTTCGATGCGACAGGGAGTCGGATTCCAGTTGGTTATCCGAAACCCACATCGAATTGTAATAGTGAATCTTTATGACCGATAAATTTATTTTATCTATGAATCTGTGAATGAAGATAAGCGTTATCGATTTTACCGCTTATCGATATATCTGTGATAATTGATGTTGCACTATTGTGTGTGAAACCCCTGGACTACACCTTTACACACACAAATATGGATTTCACGTGGAAATCGGTTAAGTAACAGATAATGTAAATTTGATGTTTTTGAAATTGAAATTTTAATTTCAATTGATTTTGAAATTAGAAATTCAGGTTTAAAGTGAAAAGCTTTTGAAATGGAATTTCAAAGATAAAACTTATTTTCGAATAACTTGATTAAGTTTTGAAATTTAAATAATTTGATTTAAATTTGAATTCAAGTTTGAAATTAAATCTATGATTTTGAAACTAGGGATAAAAAATGATATAAATGTGTTTATATGAATTTAAACCATTTTAAAAGAACAATTTTGGGAATTTGGATTTAACCCAAAGATTTTAACTCGTATGAATGAATCAGATTTCCAAAATGAAAACTGTTTGTTTTCAAAAGATAAAAGCTTTCAGATAAGAAATGAAATTTCAATTTAGTTAAAGGAATTTCAAGTTTGAATTGAAAAATGTTTTTCCAAGTTATGAATGAATTCTCTTTTTGAAAGCTATGAATTAAATCTGTTTATTTTTAACAGATTCAAAATGATGTTTTGTTTAAACCATTTGAAATGGAATTGTTTTGAAAGCTATTAGTTAAATCTTTGTTTTAAAGATTTAACGAATTAATTAAACTGAAATGGAAATCGATTTGGAAAATCTGTGAATGAATCTTTGTGAAATTAAGTGAACTTTGTGAATTGAATCTTTTTGTTTAAAAGATTAAAATGGTAATTTGTTTAAACCATTTGAAGAAAGATTTTGGGTAATAAGTTGTGACTTAATTGAATTCCCAATATCCATATATTTTTAAATATTGCGCTCACTATTCGGGTTAGCCGGGAAAAGACATTTGTGTCATATAACCCATTCCGAATAGTGATACGTCGTATATGGATGGCATTTGAAGACCGGTGTTGAAGACCGGATATTTTCGAAAATGAAAGGACAACCTGTCGAATGTCTCTGCACTGAGTTGCTCCGGTATAGAGATTTATATCACTCTTTTTGTGACGGGAAGTCCGGACGTGATTGGAAATTACCCGGAATTGCAAGGACTTCGTAAGAAGTGCCTTCGGTTCTGTTCGATCCCGGAACAGACTTGTATGGTTACATGTCTGACATTACACTTTGAGATATAAAGCCGATTTCTTTCAAATACATTTCTGTTGGTGGCGGAGAATTTATTCTCTTAGCTTAACACCCTTCTCTGAGACATACGAGCTCAGAGGTTATGTAGTTGAAATGTATCAGCGATATATCCCAATTTGGTAATGTGGCATGCTGAGTGTTGCTGTGTGATGATCAGTGTTTGATCATTTGTGATATGATCATTTGTTTGATCTTATATCTTTGTGATCATAGGTTGATCATTTGTTTGACCCGAAGCATGGCTTTGTGACAAAGCGTAGCTTTGTGGACGAGACTTCGTCGAGCCTCACACCCCGGAAATGGTCAAAACAGGAAAGATGCGGCAAGGTTCTAGGGAGTAGCGCCCCTTAGTGTATGTCATTCTTTCTGGATAGAGGTGGTATCATGGTATGGAGCCCAGATACTTAACTTATGTTGATACCGCTTATTATGTGGTTTGTTGGAATCGAGGATCCTCGGGAAGATCGGTTACAATCGGGGGATGGCATACGCGTGTCAGTAGTTACCTATTTTTGCAGAGGTAACCCGGCCTTGTGTTGGCAGAGATCTAACCGTAATGTTAGGTTATTTCTCGGAACGTCATTCCAGAGGCGTTCTGTTCGTGGAATAGGAAGTTCCTTAGCCTGACCATTTGTTGGAAATCCAAAGAAACAATACGTGACTTGTACGGTTTTAGTTGTATTACCTGCCATGGATTATGGTGGTAACCTGCTATTGAACATGGTAGCTATAGTAGGCATACGATACTGGTCGTATGTTGGCTAAGATTTATATTCTACTTTCGAAATGTTTTCTACACTATGCACTAATAATAATATCAAAAATGATTTGATTTTGCGTAGTAAGCATCTTTGACTATCATAAGAAGAAATCTCCTCCAATTCTGCGTTTGCATTGTGTGTGTGGCGGGAGGTCTTATGGTAGTTTCATTTTCCAAAAGCATTGCGAATTTACTTTAAAATTCTCTACTATTTGTTTTTAAAGATAAACTGTTTTTGTTGCTCACACCAGTCCCATGACTGATCCGGAGTTTATTGTTTCTTTCCTAAACTCTGGGTGCTCAAATTTTTCTACACGAGCAGTCTAGAGTTGGGTTTTTCAGATAGTCGGGATTTGTAGATTTTCTGGAGCTAGTTCAGTCTTTGGATATGGACTGCACTTGCTTATCTTTGTGCATCGTTATTGAGAGTTCCAGCTATTTCTGGATTGGCATTCTGAAGATGAAGATTATCCGCTGCTGATGTTATCTATTTTCTTTTCCGCTGCTATTTGTTGTATCATATCTCTGATGTATATTGATATTCATTGTATCACTCTGTTGTATCAGATATTGTATATCAATATATTATTCTTTTATTCCGCTGTGTTATTTACTTAACTGTGGTTATAAGCTCCGGCGACTCGGATTTGAACGGTCGAATCTGCGGCATTCGAGTACGATGTAAAGTATGGATGTCGATTTTCGAGCGCTAAAAATCCGTATCGTTACATTTGGTATCAGAGCTAAGGTTGAACTTTAGCTCAGGAGTATAACAAGTTAAGTAGCTCATTAGAGATAGAGTGAAGTAACTCTAGAATGAGTATATCCCTAAGATATCAGTCTGAATGTCTCAGTAAATTCTCTTGCTATCCACTGATAGTGAGTATGAGTACAAGAAGAGGACGAGATAGGGGACAGGGAAATACGACTATAAATGGTCAATACCCTGCGACAGTGGAAACAAACTTTCTTATCAATTTTCTTTGATTCGATTCCAAATTGTTTTGATTTCTTCGTACCAGCTACAAGAAGAAGTTTCGGTGCGATGATGGCCTTACGTATCGTTGTAGAAAATCCTTACTTCGTATTTCATCGATTTCTTATCAGCTTTTCGATTTAAACCTTAATGAATATAAATTGGAAATTTTGAATTGAGTTAAATTGATTAATAGAATATGAGGATAAAATTGAATTAAATCGATAAAACGATTTCGTTTGAAACCCAATTTTGAAATTCTATTGAAATTTCTTGTGAATACCAAAGTCCGAAGAGGGACAAATTGGTATGTATTCTGAGATATTCTGACTTGAGTTTGGAATCAATATCTAGTGTTTGAGAAATTATAGGAGTTCGAATCTGTCTATCTTTGTCTTTGTTTCGTGCCTGCGAATTTCGGGGACGAAATTCTTTTAAGGAGGGAAGTTTGTAACGACCCTAGATTTTAATTTATTTAAATTAATAATTAAATGAATTTTTGAATTAAATGGGTTAATTAAATAAATTTTTGATAAAAATTTGTAAATTGAATTAGGAAAATTGGAGCGAGTTTCCCCGATTCAAATACAAGTGAATTTGAGGATAATAAATATATAGATATATATATTTGACTTGAGTTTAAATTGTAGAGTTTAAATGATAAAGTAAGCGAGTTTCCCTGGATCATAATTTAAAAAATTGTTAAATCATTTAATTTGAAATATTGTTTATTCATATATATATATATATATGTATATGTGATTTAAGAGTAAAATTTATAATATATATATATAACAATAAATGAGTTATAATATAGAGATAAATATATAACAACAAAATAATAAAATCTAACAATATAATAATAAATGAACCTCATTTAAATTTCAAAGTATATGACCAAACAAAATACACTACAAGTATAACTATAAATGAAGATTTCACAAGTTCAAACCATGTAATCAAAACAGATGAAAAAAGAACATTAAGTAAAATATTTAACAAGTTTAACAAATTAGTACCATACTAGAAACAAGAAAGGGAAGAAATTTTTATTAAGTATTAAAGTACACCCTAACAAAATTATCTCAGCCGAACAAGCATTGTTAGTAAACAAAGTTTTGAATAGATAAATAAAGTAATGCAGCCACCATACCCTATCACTTCAGCCCTACCTGTGTACAAACATACTATCACCTGTACACTTCTTTTTATATATCAATATCAGCCTTCCTTATTTCATCTGTTCGTTCCTCAAAAACCAAAGAAAATATGAAATGATGTTATCTGTAAACAAAGCAAATCATCATCAACAAATAGGAAGATCAAAACTGCATTTTCTTTTCAAAGCAAAAGTGCTCTGTTTCATCCTCTGGAAACACATGTGAGCAAATTATTCTTTTATTGATATGCATGTGATGAATGATATTAGAAGATCGTGTTGCTTAATATATGGATAAGAATGCATGTATATATATATATATATATATATATATATATATATGTGAGTATGTTACTTTGTGTATGCCTGTATCTTGTCATTGTTATTGTTTTCTTTTAGACCAGGTTTGCAAATCAATCCCAAATCTTTCGATCTAAGCAGAAATTGGGTTCAAGACTTAAATAAAATTTGATTGTTTTATCATTAGCTTTAATTTAAATATTTATTCAAGTTGAAACAGCTTGGTGATATCTCTGGAAACCAAGTTGCTGAGCAAAGTTTTGAACAAGTGAAAATTCGAACATTTTAATTTAGAAATCCAGGAATATAAATTGAAACCTTATCCCAAAATACGATTTTTAGAAGTAAAATTACAAATTTTAGAGTTAGCATTTGAGAGCAGTTCGAATTGAACTGGAAATGGAGTTTTGGGTCACCTTTGGCGATCCCGACGATCTGAGAAGCCGGGGTTGCATCTGGTTGTAGAGGAGTGATCAGAGGTTTTGGCAAAAATGTCAGGAAGGTGATCGAGGCACGGTGGCGACGGTGGGAAGTCGAGATTGATTTTAAACCTAATTTTGTCATAACTCAGAGATTTGGTTCGTACGTATTCCCTAGTGGATCGAGTGCAACGAAACTCGAGAAGATGGACGCAGGGAGGTAGGCGAAGGATTGGCCGGAGTTTCGAACGTTCTGATGATCTTGATGTCGAGGACGATGGGTTTTTCTGATTTGGGTTTTGGGTTCTAGTTCGATCGAGGAGCTCGATTTCGAAATCGAACTGACTTTGGATTTTGGTTAGTGGGGATCGAGGGAGGAGATGGTTCGTGACTTGCTGGTGGTCGCGATGTTCGCCTGGAACTGCCGCGCCACTGTGCACGTGCACACGTTTGAATGCGTGTCAGGGCGTTTAATTTGGAGAAGAAGAATGTCTCGGGGAAACTTCGTGACGAACCCGAAGACGTGCTCGTGAAAGAAGGGGGGTGGTCTCGGGGTAGAACGCGGGTACTCGAACTGGACGACAGTATTTAAGTTTAAATACTTAAAACTAAAATAAAGAAACTGGAGAGGAATAGAAGAAGGGGAAACTCGGGGAAAATATGTTAACGGCTCGGGTTCCACTCGAGTAAAAGGGGTTTTTTAGGTTCGTTTTAATGCTAAAATTTTTTAACAGTATTAAAATATAAACAGTTTTTACAAGTAAAATGGTTTTGACTTAAATCAATGTTTATTCAAGTTGAAATTTATTAAAGGTTTGAAATTAAAATTACTCTTGAGTTTAAAATATTTCAATACATATAACCTTTATTTTAAAAGTTTATTTTAAATAAACTTACTAATGTAATTAAACGGTTAATTAGGGAAGTAAAATGTGTTTTTAAAGGATAAATAATTATTAATGGTTAGTTAATAAATGATTTAAAGGATAATTAATTATATTGGTTTGTAATTAATTAATGATTAATTAACCCGGATTAGAAATTCATAAGTAATTAATCTAGTTTGAATAAATCAGATAATTAACTGACCTTACTTGTGAATATTTGAATTTGATTGGATGATTGAATTGTTTGATATCCCTGATTCATGATATTTTGTGATACCTCCTGATTTATGTTGTGATCTGTAATTTACTTATCTGTGATGTATATATTGTTATGTGAATATGAAACCCTTGACCCGTAAAACGACATTTGAATTTCGATGCGACAGGGAGTCGGATTCCAGTTGGTTATCCGAAACCCACATCGAATTGTAATAGTGAATCTTTATGACCAATAAATTTATTTTATCTATGAATCTGTGAATGAAGATAAGCGTTATCGATTTTACCGCTTATCGATATATCTGTGATAATTGATGTTGCACTATTGTGTGTGAAACCCCTGGACTACACCTTTACACACACAAATATGGATTTCACGTGGAAATCGGTTAAGTCAAAGATAATGTAAATTTGATGTTTTTGAAATTGAAATTTTAATTTCAATTGATTTTGAAATTAGAAATTCAGGTTTAAAGTGAAAAGCTTTTGAAATGGAATTTCAAAGATAAAACTTATTTTCGAATAACTTGATTAAGTTTTGAAATTTAAATAATTTGATTTAAATTTGAATTCAAGTTTGAAATTAAATCTATGATTTTGAAACTAGGGATAAAAAATGATATAAATGTGTTTATATGAATTTAAACCATTTTAAAAGAACAATTTTGGGAATTTGGATTTAACCCAAAGATTTTAACTCGTATGAATGAATCAGATTTCCAAAATGAAAACTGTTTGTTTTCAAAAGATAAAAGCTTTCAGATAAGAAATGAAATTTCAATTTAGTTAAAGGAATTTCAAGTTTGAATTGAAAAATGTTTTTCCAAGTTATGAATGAATTCTCTTTTTGAAAGCTATGAATTAAATCTGTTTATTTTTAACAGATTCAAAATGATGTTTTGTTTAAACCATTTGAAATGGAATTGTTTTGAAAGCTATTAGTTAAATCTTTGTTTTAAAGATTTAACGAATTAATTAAACTGAAATGGAAATCGATTTGGAAAATCTGTGAATGAATCTTTGTGAAATTAAGTGAACTTTGTGAATTGAATCTTTTTGTTTAAAAGATTAAAATGGTAATTTGTTTAAACCATTTGAAGAAAGATTTTGGGTAATAAGTTGTGACTTAATTGAATTCCCAATATCCATATATTTTTAAATATTGCGCTCACTATTCGGGTTAGTCGGGAAAAGACATTTGTGTCATATAACCCCTTCCGAATAGTGATACGTCGTATATGGATGGCATTTGAAGACCGGTGTTGAAGACCGGATATTTTCGAAAATGAAAGGACAACCTGTCGAATGTCTCTGCACTGAGTTGCTCCGGTATAGAGATTTATATCACTCTTTTTGTGATGGGAAGTCCGGACGTGATTGGAAATTACCCGGAATTGCAAGGACTTCGTAAGAAGTGCCTTCGGTTCTGTTCGATCCCGGAACAGACTTGTATGGTTACATGTCTGACATTACACTTTGAGATATAAAGCCGATTTCTTTCAAATACATTTCTGTTGGTGGCGGAGAATTTATTCTCTTAGCTTAACACCCTTCTCTGAGACATACGAGCTCAGAGGTTATGTAGTTGAAATGTATCAGCGATATATCCCAATTTGGTAATGTGGCATGCTGAGTGTTGCTGTGTGATGATCAGTGTTTGATCATTTGTGATATGATCATTTGTTTGATCTTATATCTTTGTGATCATAGGTTGATCATTTGTTTGACCCGAAGCATGGCTTTGTGACAAAGCGTAGCTTTGTGGACGAGACTTCGTCGAGCCTCACACCCCGGAAATGGTCAAAACAGGAAAGATGCGGCAAGGTTCTAGGGAGTAGCGCCCCTTAGTGTATGTCATTCTTTCTGGATAGAGGTGGTATCATGGTATGGAGCCCAGATACTTAACTTATGTTGATACCGCTTATTATGTGGTTTGTTGGAATCGAGGATCCTCGGGAAGATCGGTTACGATCGGGGGATGGCATACGCGTGTCAGTAGTTACCTATTTTTGCAGAGGTAACCCGGCCTTATGTTGGCAGAGATCTAACCGTAATGTTAGGTTATTTCTCGGAACGTCATTCCAGAGGCGTTCTGTTCGTGGAATAGGAAGTTCCTTAGCCTGACCATTTGTTGGAAATCCAAAGAAACAATACGTGACTTGTACGGTTTTAGTTGTATTACCTGCCATGGAGTATGGCGGTAACCTGCTATTGAACATGGTAGCTATAGTAGGCATACGATACTGGTCGTATGTTGGCTAAGATTTATATTCTACTTTCGAAATGTTTTCTACACTATGCACTAATAATAATATCAAAAATGATTTGATTTTGCGTAGTAAGCATCTTTGACTATCATAAGAAGAAATCTCCTCCAATTCTGCGTTTGCATTGTGTGTGTGGCGGGAGGTCTTATGGTAGTTTCATTTTCCAAAAGCATTGCGAATTTACTTTAAAATTCTCTACTATTTGTTTTTAAAGATAAACTGTTTTTGTTGCTCACACCAGTCCCATGACTGATCCGGAGTTTATTGTTTCTTTCCTAAACTCTGGGTGCTCAAATTTTTCTACACGAGCAGTCTAGAGTTGGGTTTTTCAGATAGTCGGGATTTGTAGATTTTCTGGAGCTAGTTCAGTCTTTGGATATGGACTGCACTTGCTTATCTTTGTGCATCGTTATTGAGAGTTCCAGCTATTTCTGGATTGGCATTCTGAAGATGAAGATTATCCGCTGCTGATGTTATCTATTTTCTTTTCCGCTGCTATTTGTTGTATCATATCTCTGATGTATATTGATATTCATTGTATCACTCTGTTGTATCAGATATTGTATATCAATATATTATTCTTTTATTCCGCTGTGTTATTTACTTAACTGTGGTTATAAGCTCCGGCGACTCGGATTTGAACGGTCGAATCTGTGGCATTCGAGTACGATGTAAAGTATGGATGTCGATTTTCGAGCGCTAAAAATCTGTATCGTTACATTTGGTATCAGAGCTAAGGTTGAACTTTAGCTTAGGAGTATAACAAGTTAAGTAGCTCATTAGAGATAGAGTGTAGTAACTCTAGAATGAGTATATCCCTAAGATATCAGTCTGAATGTCTCAGTAAATTCTCTTGCTATCCACTGATAGTGAGTATGAGTACAAGAAGAGGACGAGATAGGGGACAGGGAAATACGACTATAAATGGTCAATACCCTGCGACAGTGGAAACAAACTTTCTTATCAATTTTCTTTGATTCGATTCCAAATTGTTTTGATTTCTTCGTACCAGCTACAAGAAGAAGTTTCGGTGCGATGATGGCCTTACGTATCGTTGTAGAAAATCCTTACTTCGTATTTCATCGATTTCTTATCAGCTTTTCGATTTAAACCTTAATGAATATAAATTGGAAATTTTGAATTGAGTTAAATTGATTAATAGAATATGAGGATAAAATTGAATTAAATCGATAAAACGATTTCGTTTGAAACCCAATTTTGAAATTCTATTGAAATTTCTTGTGAATACCAAAGTCTGAAGAGGGACAAATTGGTATGTATTCTGAGATATTCTGACTTGAGTTTGGAATCAATATCTAGTGTTGGAGAAATTATAGGAGCTCGAATCTGTCTATCTTTGTCTTTGTTTCGTGCCTGCGAATTTCGGGGACGAAATTCTTTTAAGGAGAGAAGTTTGTAACGACCCTAGATTTTAATTTATTTAAATTAATAATTAAATGAATTTTTGAATTAAATGGGTTAATTAAATAAATTTTTGATAAAAATTTGTAAATTGAATTAGGAAAATTGGAGCGAGTTTCCCCGATTCAAATACAAGTGAATTTGAGGATAATAAATATATAGATATATATATTTGACTTGAGTTTAAATTGTAGAGTTTAAATGATAAAGTAAGCGAGTTTCCCTGGATCATAATTTAAAAAATTGTTAAATCATTTAATTTGAAATATTGTTTATTCATATATATATATATATGTATATGTGATTTAAGAGTAAAATTTATAATATATATATATAACAATAAATGAGTTATAATATAGAGATAAATATATAACAACAAAATAATAAAATCTAACAATATAATAATAAAAGAACCTCATTTAAATTTCAAAGTATATGACCAAACAAAATACACTACAAGTATAACTATAAATGAAGATTTCACAAGTTCAAACCTTGTAATCAAAACAGGTGAATAAAGAACATTAAGTAAAATATTTAACAAGTTTAACAAATTAGTACCATACCAGAAACAAGAAAGGGAAGAAATTTTTATTAAGTATTAAAGTACACCCTAACAAAATTATCTCAGCCGAACAAGCATTGTTAGTAAACAAAGTTTTGAATAGATAAATAAAGTAATGCAGCCACCATACCCTATCACTTCAGCCCTACTTGTGTACAAACATACTATCACCTGTACACTTCTTTTTATATATCAATATCAGCCTTCCTTATTTCATCTGTTCGTTCCTCAAAAACCAAAGAAAATCTGAAATGATGTTATCTGTAAACAAAGCAAATCATCATCAACAAATAGGAAGATCAAAACTGCATTTTCTTTTCAAAGCAAAAGTGCTCTGTTTCATCCTCTGGAAACACATGTGAGCAAATTATTCTTTTATTAATATGCATGTGATGAATGATATTAGAAGATCGTGTTGCTTAATATATGGATAATAATGCATGTATATATATATATATGTGAGTATGTTACTTTGTGTATGCCTGTATCTTGTCACTGTTATTATTTTCTTTTAGACCAGGTTTGCAAATCAATCCCAAATCTTTCGATCTAAGCAGAAATTGGGTTCAAGACTTAAATAAAATTTGATTGTTTTATCATTAGCTTTAATTTAAATATTTATTCAAGTTGAAACAACTTGGTGATATCTCTGGAAACCAAGTTGCTGAGCAAAGCTTTGAACAAGTGAAAATTCGAACATTTTAATTTAGAAATCCAGGAATATAAATTGAAACCTTATCCCAAAATACGATTTTTAGAAGTAAAATTACAAATTTTAGAGTTAGCATTTGAGAGCAGTTCGAATTGAACTGGAAATGGAGTTTTGGGTCACCTTTGGCGATCCCGACGATCTGAGAAGCCGGGGTTGCATCTGGTTGTAGAGGAGTGATCAGAGGTTTTGGCAAAAATGTCAAGAAGGTGATCGAGGCACGGTGGCGACGGTGGGAAGTCGAGATTGATTTTAAACCTAATTTTGTCATAACTCAGAGATTTGGTTCGTACGTATTCCCTAGTGGATCGAGTGCAACGAAACTCGAGAAGATGGACGCAGGGAGGTAGGCGAAGGATTGGCCGGAGTTTCGAACGTTCTGATGATCTTGATGTCGAGGACGATGGGTTTTTCTGATTTGGGTTTTGGGTTCTAGTTCGATCGAGGAGCTCGATTTCGAAATCGAACTGACTTTGGATTTTGGGTAGTGGGGATCGAGGGAGGAGATGGTTCGTGACTTGCTGGTGGTCGCGATGTTCGCCTGAGAACCGCCGCGCCACTGTGCACGTGCACACGTTTGAATGCGTGTCAGGGCGTTTAATTTGGAGAAGAAGAATGTCTCGGGGAAACTTCGTGACGAACCCGAAGACGTGCTCGTGAAAGAAGGGGGGTGGTCTCGGGGTAGAACGCGGGTACTCGAACTGGACGACAGTATTTAAGTTTAAATACTTAAAACTAAAATAAAGAAACTGGAGAGGAATAGAAGAAGGGGAAACTCGGGGAAAATGTGTTAACGGCTCGGGTTCCACTCGAGTAAAAGGGTTTTTTTTAGGTTCGTTTTAATGCTAAAATTTTTTAACAGTATTAAAATATAAACAGTTTTTACAAGTAAAATGGTTTTGACTTAAATCAATGTTTATTCAAGTTGAAATTTATTAAAGGTTTGAAAGTAAAATTACTCTTGAGTTTAAAATATTTCAATACATATAACCTTTATTTTAAAAGTTTATTTTAAATAAACTTACTAATGTAATTAAACGGTTAATTAGGGAAGTAAAATGTGTTTTTAAAGGATAAATAATTATTAATGGTTAGTTAATAAATGATTTAAAGGATAATTAATTATATTGGTTTGTAATTAATTAATGATTAATTAACCCGGATTAGAAATTCATAAGTAATTAATCTAGTTTGAATAAATCAGATAATTAACTGACCTTACTTGTGAATATTTGAATTTGATTGGATGATTGAATTGTTTGATATCCCTGATTCGTGATATTTTGTGATACCTCCTGATTTATGTTGTGATCTGTAATTTACTTATCTGTGATGTATATATTGTTATGTGAATATGAAACCCTTGACCCGTAAAACGACATTTGAATTTCGATGCGACAGGGAGTCGGATTCTAGTTGGTTATCCGAAACCCACATCGAATTGTAATAGTGAATCTTTATGACCAATAAATTTATTTTATCTATGAATCTGTGAATGAAGATAAGCGTTATCGATTTTACCGCTTATCGATATATCTGTGATAATTGATGTTGCACTATTGTGTGTGAAACCCCTGGACTACACCTTTACACACACAAATATGGATTTCACGTGGAAATCGGTTAAGTAACAGATAATGTAAATTTGATGTTTTTGAAATTGAAATTTTAATTTCAATTGATTTTGAAATTAGAAATTCAGGTTTAAAGTGAAAAGCTTTTGAAATGGAATTTCAAAGATAAAACTTATTTTCGAATAACTTGATTAAGTTTTGAAATTTAAATAATTTGATTTAAATTTGAATTCAAGTTTGAAATTAAATCTATGATTTTGAAACTAGGGATAAAAAATGATATAAATGTGTTTATATGAATTTAAACCATTTTAAAAGAACAATTTTGGGAATTTGGATTTAACCCAAAGATTTTAACTCGTATGAATGAATCAGATTTCCAAAATGAAAACTGTTTGTTTTCAAAAGATAAAAGCTTTCAGATAAGAAATGAAATTTCAATTTAGTTAAAGGAATTTCAAGTTTGAATTGAAAAATGTTTTTCCAAGTTATGAATGAATTCTCTTTTTGAAAGCTATGAATTAAATCTGTTTATTTTTAACAGATTCAAAATGATGTTTTGTTTAAACCATTTGAAATGGAATTGTTTTGAAAGCTATTAGTTAAATCTTTGTTTTAAAGATTTAACGAATTAATTAAACTGAAATGGAAATCGATTTGGAAAATCTGTGAATGAATCTTTGTGAAATTAAGTGAACTTTGTGAATTGAATCTTTTTGTTTAAAAGATTAAAATGGTAATTTGTTTAAACCATTTGAAGAAAGATTTTGGGTAATAAGTTGTGACTTAATTGAATTCCCAATATCCATATATTTTTAAATATTGCGCTCACTATTCGGGTTAGCCGGGAAAAGACATTTGTGTCATATAACCCATTCCGAATAGTGATACGTCGTATATGGATGGCATTTGAAGACCGGTGTTGAAGACCGGATATTTTCGAAAATGAAAGGACAACCTGTCGAATGTCTCTGCACTGAGTTGCTCCGGTATAGAGATTTATATCACTCTTTTTGTGACGGGAAGTCCGGACGTGATTGGAAATTACCCGGAATTGCAAGGACTTCGTAAGAAGTGCCTTCGGTTCTGTTCGATCCCGGAACAGACTTGTATGGTTACATGTCTGACATTACACTTTGAGATATAAAGCCGATTTCTTTCAAATACATTTCTGTTGGTGGCGGAGAATTTATTCTCTTAGCTTAACACCCTTCTCTGAGACATACGAGCTCAGAGGTTATGTAGTTGAAATGTATCAGCGATATATCCCAATTTGGTAATGTGGCATGCTGAGTGTTGCTGTGTGATGATCAGTGTTTGATCATTTGTGATATGATCATTTGTTTGATCTTATATCTTTGTGATCATAGGTTGATCATTTGTTTGACCCGAAGCATGGCTTTGTGACAAAGCGTAGCTTTGTGGACGAGACTTCGTCGAGCCTCACACCCCGGAAATGGTCAAAACAGGAAAGATGCGGCAAGGTTCTAGGGAGTAGCGCCCCTTAGTGTATGTCATTCTTTCTGGATAGAGGTGGTATCATGGTATGGAGCCCAGATACTTAACTTATGTTGATACCGCTTATTATGTGGTTTGTTGGAATCGAGGATCCTCGGGAAGATCGGTTACAATCGGGGGATGGCATACGCGTGTCAGTAGTTACCTATTTTTGCAGAGGTAACCCGGCCTTGTGTTGGCAGAGATCTAACCGTAATGTTAGGTTATTTCTCGGA
This sequence comes from Allium fistulosum, assembly GCA_030737815.1. Classification (NCBI taxonomy): domain Eukaryota; kingdom Viridiplantae; phylum Streptophyta; class Magnoliopsida; order Asparagales; family Amaryllidaceae; genus Allium; species Allium fistulosum. The sequence goes on along the minus strand of CM060904.1, from coordinate 868,194,245 downwards.
ACGTCATTCCAGAGGCGTTCTGTTCGTGGAATAGGAAGTTCCTTAGCCTGACCATTTGTTGGAAATCCAAAGAAACAATACGTGACTTGTACGGTTTTAGTTGTATTACCTGCCATGGAATATGGTGGTAACCTGCTATTGAACATGGTAGCTATAGTAGGCATACGATACTGGTCGTATGTTGGCTAAGATTTATATTCTACTTTCGAAATGTTTTCTACACTATGCACTAATAATAATATCAAAAATGATTTGATTTTGCGTAGTAAGCATCTTTGACTATCATAAGAAGAAATCTCCTCCAATTCTGCGTTTGCATTGTGTGTGTGGCGGGAGGTCTTATGGTAGTTTCATTTTCCAAAAGCATTGCGAATTTACTTTAAAATTCTCTACTATTTGTTTTTAAAGATAAACTGTTTTTGTTGCTCACACCAGTCCCATGACTGATCCGGAGTTTATTGTTTCTTTCCTAAACTCTGGGTGCTCAAATTTTTCTACACGAGCAGTCTAGAGTTGGGTTTTTCAGATAGTCGGGATTTGTAGATTTTCTGGAGCTAGTTCAGTCTTTGGATATGGACTGCACTTGCTTATCTTTGTGCATCGTTATTGAGAGTTCCAGCTATTTCTGGATTGGCATTCTGAAGATGAAGATTATCCGCTGCTGATGTTATCTATTTTCTTTTCCGCTGCTATTTGTTGTATCATATCTCTGATGTATATTGATATTCATTGTATCACTCTGTTGTATCAGATATTGTATATCAATATATTATTCTTTTATTCCGCTGTGTTATTTACTTAACTGTGGTTATAAGCTCCGGCGACTCGGATTTGAACGGTCGAATCTGCGGCATTCGAGTACGATGTAAAGTATGGATGTCGATTTTCGAGCGCTAAAAATCCATATCGTTACACGGGAGGTCTTATGGTAGTTTCATTTTCCAAAAGCATTGCGAATTGACTTTAAAATTCTCTGCTATTTGTTTTAAAGATAAACTGTTTTTGTTGCTCACACCAGTCCCATGACTGATTCGGAGTTTATTGTTTCTTTCCTAAACTCTGGATGCTCAAAATTTTTCTACACGAGCAGTCTAGAGTTTGGTTTTTCAGATAGTCAGATTAGTAGATTTTCTAGAGCTAGTTCAGTCTTTGGATCGGACTGCACTTGCTTATCTTTGTGCATCGTTATTGAGAGTTCAAGCTATTTCTGGATTAGTGCTTTGAAGATGGAGATTATCTGCTGCTGATGTTATCGTTTTCTTTTCCGCTGCTATTTGTTGTATCATATCTCTGATGTATATTGATATTCATTGTATCACTCTGTTGTATCAAATATTGTATCAAATATTGTATATCAATGTATTATTCTTTTTCTTCCGCTGTGTTATTTACTTAATGTTGTTATAAGCTCCGGCGACTCGGATTTGAACGGTCGAATTTACGGCATTCGAGTACGATGTAGAGTATGGATGTTGATTTTCGAGCGGGCAAAATCCGTATCGTCACATTATCATATCCCTAAGATATCCGTTTAAACGTCTCAGTAAATTCTCTTACTATCCACTGATAGTGAGTATGAGTGCAAGAAGAGGACGAGATAGGGGACATGGGAGTATGACTATAAATGGTCAATACCCTGCAACAGTGGAAACAACTTTCTTATCAATCTCCTTTGATTCGTTTCCAAAATTCTATTGATTGCTTTGTATCAGCTACAAGAAGAAGTTTCAGTATGATGATGGCTCTACGAATCGTTGTAGAAAATTCTTACTTCGTATCTCATCGGTTTCTTATCAGTTTTTGATTTAAACCTTAATGAATATGAATTGGAAATTTGGAATTAAAATTTAAATAAAAATTGAAATTTTAAATTGAGTTAAATTGATTAATAGAATATGAATGATAAATTGAATTGTATCGATAAAACGATTTCGTTTAAAACCAAATTTGAAATTCTATTATAATTTCTCGGGTTGATCGAAGTCCGAAGAGGGACAAGTTATGTATACTTTGGAATATTCCGATTTGAGTTTGGAATCCATATCTTGTGTTTGAGGAATTATAGGAGATCGAATCTATCTATCTTTGTGTATCTATCTGTGTTATTTTTTGTGCCTGTAAATTTCGAGGACGAAATTCTTTTAAGGCGGGAAGTCTGTAACGACCCTAGATTTTAATTAAATTTAAATTGATAATTAATTAATTTTTGAATAAAATTTTGCAAAATTAATTGGTAAATTGATCAAATTTAGAAAATACACCTATGTAATTCCTTTGATATGTATTTATTTTCAATCCATTGTCTTTTAAATAATATGTATAAATACAAACAAAAATAATATTAATAAATATTTATATGTAGAAAAGAAAAATAATAATATGTGATGAAAATTTGATGTTGATAATTAAACTTTGAATAGAAAATAAAAATTTTAAATGTATGTTGTAATAAAATACATTTAAGTATGATTTAAAATTAAGTGTGTATAAAACAAGTAGACATATCATCTCAGTAATCAAAACATTTAGGTATGCGGCCTGTAAATAAAGATGCAAGTATGTAGGCTGTAAACAAAAATGGAAAAGTAGGACAAAAATAATTAATGCAAAGTATATCTTCAGCCGAGACAAGCAAGTAAAGGCATGTATAAACAAATCAAATTCAATATAGAAATGCATAAGAAAAGGGTCAAAGTACTTAACAATAAATGCAGCATACCTTATGCATTTAATACAAACATCTCAGCCCATACTGAAGTGAAACTATCAGCCTACAAACCTATTTTTAATACCCTGTACAAACATGTAATACCAGATAACACACTCTATACATTTAAACCCTATATATCAACCTTCTTTATCATCAGTTCGTCCATTTTCAAAACTGAGGGTAGCATCATCTACAACTTTAACAATACAAAGATTCAAGATTTAGTTTAAATGTGAAACAAACAACCTGGAACTCCATGCAAATAAGACTCAACTTAGTGTAGACCAGATTTCAGTGTTGAAATATTCAAGTTTCAAACTTCAACCTGATCAAGTTTTGAATCTGGAAAATCAAAGCTCGAACCAAATCAAAACAACATGCTTTGTTCTTCTTTGTTCTTTCAGGAAACAAGTGAGTAAACATTAGTTATCTGTTGCTTGACAAATTGCTGTGATGATAACATGAAGTATTTTGAATATGCCTGTCTGATTTGTTTGTACCCCTCTGTTTTCTTTCTTCTGATTTCAAAGATTTTAAAACAAACAAAACAATTCAAACTCTCAATTTAATCACGGTGAAACTATGATGTTCAATCAAGCTAGTTTAGTTTTAAACATCATCTAGTTTTTAAAAACAAGTTCTAGTATTTTAAGTTTAGAAAATTACTGGAAACAAGAAAATATAGTCGAAATCTTAAATGTGTGATAAATTCGAACATTTTAAAATATTAATTCGATTGTGTAACTTGAATCAACAGTAAAAGATAAGATTTTTAAAACTTAAATGGTGATTTTTAGTGATGTAATTTATGAGCAGTTTATAAATGAACTGGAAATACATTTTTATCGATTTCTGGTGACCAAAGAATTTTTAGATGTCAAAATTTTGTGTGAAGCTTGCTTGATCCTCATGGATCACAGGAAAAATGTTAAATAAATTTTCTATTGCAAGATTTGAGGGGACAAGGGGGATGTAGGGTTTAGTACGTGGTTTTGACGAGGTCTGGAAACGAGGTGAGTTCATCACCAATGATCGACCGAGTCGCGTGGGCTTTGGGGAAATGGTGGCTGGAAGTGTGACGCGTTCGTAGCTGGAGTTGGAGCATCTCCGGTGGTCAAAGAAGTGGGAACAAGGCATTTGGGTGAACGAAGTTTTTCGTTCCAGGCATTGGAAGTTCGAAGTTTGTTTTGGTGCTTCTGGTGGCGCTTCAGGCGGTGGAACTTGGCGAGGGGGTCGAGTGTGATTTGCGTGGGTAAGCGGGGATCGGAATCGATGGTCGGAGTCGACGTGCACGTACACGTGCACGCTGGTTTGTCTGGTTTGTGTTGTTAATTTGGGGAAGAAGAAGTAGTTGAAGGGTTACTCGGGAATAATGTCGGGAAGAATGGGTTTTGGCTCGAGTAGTTGCGAGAGTTAAAAGTTTACCAGGTTTTAAAACTTTAAATTTAAACTGAACAAAGAAAAGAAATAAAGAAAAAAAAGAATGAAGAAATGCTTCGGTTTTGATTCAGGTATGTACCGGGATAAACCCAAAGTAAGTGATATATAGCAGTTTTAAATTTAATAAAAGTAAGGTTTAAAATCTTAGTGAATCTAGTTTAACTATTTCTTAAATCAAATTCTTATAAAATAAATTTCTTTATATTTGATTTAAGAAAGGTGGTAGGTTTTGTTAACTTAATTATATCAGGTTGAATTTTTAAATTAATCTTAAACTTAATTTTAAGTATAATTATGTAGATGATTTAAAGATAAAGTGTTTAAATTTATTGTGATAATTAAGTAATTAGTAAAATCAATGGTTTCCCTTAAAGTTAATCAAGGCGATTAATTTATTTTTGGTAATTAAATAAAAGTTAATTAACTAAAGGTTAATTAATTTTAAAGTTAAGAATTAATTAATTAAGGGTAATTAATTAAGATGGATAATTAAGGATTATTTAATTAAAGGATAATTAACCAAGGGATAATTTATTAATTAAGGGTTAATTATGTGATTGACTTAAGGATGATTTATTTATGGTAATTAATTAAGAATAATTAATTAAATGGTAATTAATTAATGTGATTAAATAATTTATGTGATTAATTAAAGGTAAATTTGTTAAGATAACTAATTAAAGAATTAATTAATAATTAAAGGTTAATTGATTTATTATTAAAGGTTAATTAATTAAAATGGGTTATAATTAATTAATGATTAATTAAACCAAGATTTGTAGTTTATCCATAAGTAATTAATCTGGTATAAATTAACTATAATCAGATATTAATTGATTCTACTTATGGATGTTTGGGTTCTATTGGATGATTTGATTGTTTGATATCCCAGATTTGTGATGCTTTGTGATACATCCTGATTTATGTTGTGATCTGTAATTTACTTATCTGTGATATATATCTGTGATCTGTGAATGAATGATAAGCGTGATAGTTAATACCGCTTATCAACTATATTTCAGTATTCTAATCTGTGATGATTGTATGATGTTGCACTACTGTGTAAAACCCCTAGACCACAATGTTACACACACAAATATGGATTTCACGAGGAAATCGGTTAAGTCACAGATAATTTAAATTTGATGTTTTTTAAATTGAAATTTTAATTTCAATTGATTTTGAAATTGGAAATTTGGGTTTAAAGTGAAAAGCTTTTGAAATGGAATTTCAAAGATAAAACTTATTTTCGAATAACTTGATTAAGTTTTGAAATTTAAATAATTGGATTTAAATTTGAATTCAAGTTTGAAATTGAATCCTATGATTTGAAACTAGGGATTAAAGATGCTGTACAAGTTATATATTGGTTAAACCATTTTAACGGTTTTGATTTGGGAATGTGAATTTAATTCAAGGGTTTTAACTCGTGTAAATATAACTGGATTTTTCCAAAACGAAAACTACTTGTTTTCAAATAATAATAGCTTTCATTTTAAGAAAGGATTTCTAAATTCTCTTAGCTTAACACCCTTCTCTGAGACGTACGAGCTCAGAGGTTATGTAGTTGAAGGTTATCAGTTGATATACTCCCAATTTGGTAATGTGACATGCTGAGTGTTGCTGTGTGATGATCATTGTTTGATCATTTGTGATATGATCATTTGTTTGATCATTTATCTTTGTGATCATTACTTTGATCATCTGTTGACCCAAAGCATGGCTTTGTGAAAAGCGTAGCTTTGTGGATGAGACTTCGTCGAACCTCACACCCCGGAATGGTCGAAACAGGAAAGATGCAGCAAGGTTATTGGGGGTAGCGCCCCTTAGGGTATGTACTTCTCCTTCTGGATAGAAGTGGTAGCATGGTATGGAGCCCAGATACTTAACTTATGTGGATATCGCAAACATATTTATATCTTACTTTGTGATTGTTGCTGGGGCCCCGGTTAAAGGTTGGTTACAACCGGGAGATGGCATACTCGTGTCAGTAGTTACCTAGTTAGGGGTAACCCGGCCTTGTGTTGGCAGAGATCCGGTTAGGTTCTCGGGTCGTCCCTCCAGAGGCGTACCCATGTGGCCCAGGAAGTTCCTTAGCCTGACCATTGTTGGAAATCCAATTCCCAATACGAAACCCTGTACAGTTTTAGTTGTAGAACCTGCCATTTACTTATGGTGGCGCCCCACTGTTTAGATGGTAGCTATAGTAGGCATAGTGTGAAATGCCTATGCTGGCTAAGATTAATATTATGCTTTCAAAAAAATTTCCACTATGCACTAATAATAATAACCAATGATTTTGCGTAGTAAGCATCTTTGACTATCATAAGGAGAAATCTCCTTCGATTCTACGTTTGCATTGTGTGTGTGTGCGGGAGGCCTTATGGTAGTTTCATTTTCCAAAAGCATTGCGGATTCAATGTTTAAAATTCTCTTGCTATTTGTTTTTAAAGATAAACTGTTTTTGTTGCTCACACCAGTCCCATGACTGATCCGGAGTTTATTGTTTCTTTCCAAAACTCTGGGTGCTCAAAAATTTTCTTCACGGGCAGTCTAGAGTTGGGTTTTTCAGATAGTCAAGGTTAGTAGATTTTCTGGAGCTAGTTCAGTCTTTGGATATGGACTGCACTTGCTTATCTTGGTGCATCGTTATTGGGAGTTCAAGCTATTTTTGGATTGGTGTTTTGGAGATGGAGATTATCCGGTGCTGGTGTTAGCTATTTTCTTTCCGCTGCTATTTGTTGTATCATATCTCTGATGTATATTGATATTCATTTTATCATTCTGTTGTATCAGATATTGTATCAGTGTTGTATATCAATGTATTATTCATTTCTTTCGCTGTGTTGTTATACTTAATTATGTTATAAGCTCTAGCGACTCAGATTTGAACGGTCGAATTTATGGCATTCGAGTACGATGTAAAGTATGGATGTCGATTTTCGAACGCGAAAAATCCGTATCGTTACACTTGCTCACTGAGGGACTAAGCAATATTGGTTTTGAGGAAATTAACCGACTGGAGAAGTTGGAATAAGATTCCATAATTGACCCAATGTGAAAATGGGTCATGGATAAAGTTAGGGATATGCTCTGGGGGCAATTATGCAATTTGTTACATATATCTAACTCGATAACCAATTATTTTCAAATAAAAGGCGTTTTCTTTCTATTATATACTTGATATAATTTGTTGTATTAATTAGTTAATTTAATTAAAAGATATTTAATAGAAAATCCTTAAATGGTTTGTTTTTTGGTAGTAGTTATAAAATGTTGTAACCATGAGTAATTTATCACAATGAAATAAATGTACCATTTTAAATATTCCTAGTCAAGATGTATCAAGACTGGATATCGATACATCCGTTGAGACTAGAGTACACAATGCTCTCCAAATGTTGTGTAGTATATTATTCATGGCTGTTGAGGGCACCAAGGGGTTATGTACATATAGTTATTGGATAACTATGGAATGACTCACTCGATAGTTTTCTATTGGTTAATATAACTAAGGTCAAACAAAAAATATCAATGTGAAAAAATTACACAGTTCTCTTAACTTGAGAATATTGTTGACCTTCAATGTGGAAGTTTCGCTTTGATTATACTTAAAACGTGGCACATCGTCCATCAAACAACTATAGTTGGGTCGGGTGGAAGCCTTGGAAGTGAATAACAATTCAAGAGAGGATATGTCTCCTCAGTTATATGAGGTTAGTACCACTGAAACCTGAAGTCAACTAAAAGTCAAAGTCTTTGGCCAGAGCATTTCAGTTAATAATAATTGTTATTATTGAACCAAGGACTTTGTGTTTGGAATATAGAATTGAATATGGATGATATTGGAATTTGACCATTGCTAAATTCCATAAGTCCAAAGTGATATAGGTTTGATGAAGAGAATTGGTATAAATAATAGTCATAAATGGGTAATTCTTAACAAAGTAAAATTGGATTTTATCAAAACCAAGTAAGCGATAAATTTGGCCAAAATGACACACCACCTACTAAGTGATGTATGAAAATTAATATTCAAATAGTTTGACATTAATTGTTGATCGAATTTACACCTAACGGGTCATACGACAAAAACAATTAACATTTCTTTGACTAAAAGATTTAGTTAATTTGTAATTGTTATAAATTAAGTAAATCAATTAATATTTATGAAATATTAGTTATAAAATTTATTTTGATTTGATGAACAAATATTATTAAATATGTTTATAGTAGTTATAAATATATTAATCGATACACGATATCGATACGCGTTTAAATAAGATTTAAATACATGGATTTGAAGCCTATATGGGAGCCGATATGTTCAGCAATGACGAAGCATGAGGGCAGCCATATGATGGCTAAAAGTGCTAGAGTTTGAATGGACAAGAGGAAAGAAATGGTAAGAGAGAAATGTGGATCTTGATCCTAAAATATCTCTCCATTCTCAACTCTATAAAATCATCTCGACCCACTGTCATTTTGATGATTTTGAGCCTCCATCTACATCCTCTCTGGCCAAAAATAATCCATTCCAAACACAAATCAAAGTAAAACTAACTTAATTCGATAGTTGGTGGTCATCGGTTCAGGGGCTAACACTCTGCTGGATTGGAAATAAGTTTAAGGAATAGATCTCATCGTTTCAAGGTATTCTAATAGGCTTTGGAAATAAGATAATATCTTATCTACAATTACAATTTAATAAACAATTGGTATATTATGTGACAACCCTGATTTAATTATTGCTTAAACAAAATAAATAAAGATTTAAAGTGGATATTTAAATGATAAATTTGATTTCTCAGAGTATTAAAGTTAGAGAAATTAGAATATTAGTGTTTTATTTAAATAATAATTTGAATTAGAATTTGGAATGAGAAAAAGGTGTATTTTATTTGAAAAGCAACATGTGGGATTAAATGATGTAAGTTCCTTGTTTTAAAACATGTTAGAGATTGAGTTAGAATTTTCTCTATATTGTATAAATTTATTCTGAATAAAATTAAGTTAGTTGTGTTCAAACAATAAAGGAGTTATAATTAACCTTTTATTGTAAATAAAAATATTGTTTTGTTTTAGATATTAAAAAGGAGGTTTAATAATTGTTTAAATTTTGGTTCTTTCTTTTTAATTGAAAATAAGTGATTGAAATACATTGTAGTACTTATGTATAAATTTTTGGAGATAACATTAATTTAGAATATAGTTTTAAAAGTGATATAATAAGTGAAATTGGTTTATTTCTTTCTTATTGGGGTTTTATTACAATCCAAAGCCCAATAGTAGTGTCACTAAAAAGAAAACTCCTCCTAGTAGTTTACTGCACGTTCATTTCCTCAATTGTAGTAAACTGAGAAACCCTTTTCCACTTGCTCTCAAACCTAGCCTCTTCTAAATGATCAAGCTTTAATTCAAATAAAATTAGAGAAAATCTGAGAAATTCTAGGTAAGGGTTTTTTAAACCCAATTCTATATCCTAGCCTAATTGATTTCAGTTTACAGTATTTGTAATTAGCTTCTCTTTTCTATTTTGGTTGAACAAATTCTAGGGTTTTTTAGGTGAAGCAAAAGTCAAGCTACTATTGTGATTTACTACCTAATGCTAGGAAGTGAGTTGAGTTGAACTCACAACTATCTCTATATCATTTGCATGCTTATGCGGTTGAATAAAAATTGATGTTTTAATAGACAAATTGAGTTGAGTTGCTGTATGAAGTTATCTAGTTTGTTGAAAACCAAAATCCATGTAGAATTAGAATACAATAATGAGATCATTGATGTTGTGATGCTTTGTGTAACTGCTTTGGTTGCATGCAAGTCTGAAATTGCATACATATGACCGTGGTGCGAAACGCCATCACCCAAACGTCGATCAGAGGGGTTTCTGGAGCTAGAACAACTCCAGATTTGGTTCCCACTGGTGCACCAGTGGTGCACACCGATGAGCCGGTGGGCAGTAGCCTGGGGCTGTTTTAGCTCCAGGAAAACTCCTTCAATTCACCCGTTCGATTGTTCTTTGTTTGCCTTTTTACTTTGCTTGAATCTAACTTTGATGATCTTGTTGGCATGGAAGTCTTTCTCTATGATTGTTGACAAACACATAATTTAATTACACCAGTTTGCAAAGCTATTTATAAAGGAAATTCTTTTTGAAAATAAATTTATATATATATATATATAGAAAATATGTGTATTTAGGACATGAATGTCTTTATCAAATATATTATATATATACACACTTCCAAATTTTAAAGCGGATCGTGATGAAGTTTTCTATAAATATAAATATGAGTTAAATCAAATTTTCTACTATATATATGAATACTCTAAACTTTAAAAAGTGATTGTAAAGAAAAGTTTATAATTTTAAATACAAATTTATTCGTGCTTTCTAATTATATAATATTAGTCTTTTTAAATAAGTATTTCATGTGGGTTTCAAAACAAAGCTATTTTATTATAATAACACACTATCTCATTTGGATGAGAAATTGAATTAAACAGTCTAGTAAAACAAGTGGTATGGAATGTATGCTTTTATATCACCGGTTAATTCATGGACTTGTTCAAATGAATATTTACTTGCACAAGTAGAATTTACTAACTTTTAGTAATCATTTGAGGGTCGTCAAGTGGTTATGGGACATTAGGCTACACTCTTATGATTACTAATTGAAAGTGGATAACACTTATTTGTCGAGTTTTTATACTCTCGTCCTTGGGCGATCCTTTTAGGAGGATTAAATAGGTTTTTAGACCCATCTTGTGATACTCGTTTCTAGCGAGTTATAAATTGCGAAGTGCAACCTCTTGTGTTAGCGCAAGAAGTGCGTGTCTATTGTGACGACTGGCAAAGTGCATGTCTATTGCTTGCACATATGATTGAGAATTTAGATGCTCTTATTATGGTGATTTCTATGACATTAGTGTGTTAATGAGAATAAACTTAAATATAAATTATGAATCATTAAATGAAGTATTATTATGTTTGTGAAGTACAATTTATGGATATTTATCCTTGTCATTTATGCAAGGTTATTATTATAAGTATCTCACCTTTTGTGATAATTAAAGATGGTTTGACCTGGATGTTATTTTAATGCTGTGGTCAAACCGAGACTTGCCAAGTATAGGGACTCGGCGACCTTAAATGTGAGCTAGCTTAAGAAGTCTATATTGATGTTGTTTACATTTTCGATGTACCATTCCAGTCCAGCTTATATGCTTGATCTATGTTTGTATATGTGGTATACTTTTGTAGTCATGTGAATTGAGATCCGCCAGTGTTTATTTATGTATATGTATATAAATGCGAGTCTAGTATTTCCTTTTGTAGACTCATACTTTAGAGAAGATATTTATGTATATTATTTCCATTGTGATGTTCGATTCTATGTTGTATAATATATTATGTATTATTCTGAATCAGATTAAACTATTGTATTATCGTTTTGCACCTGGATCGGGTATGTCGAATTACCACTTGTAAGAAAAGAAAAATATCATCACATCATTCGACGTATTCGATAATCGGCCAAAGCAATTTTACAGATGGTCGTTCCTAACCAGCCCTTTCTCTGCACTAACAGATAGTATTACCCGGTAAAACCCTTTGTTAGTGTGGGTCTTGAGGTGGGGCATTATATATTATCTAGGGGATTTTCACTTCAAGGGCTTATTTGTGCAGGTAATAAGTTTTAAGGACACTATTTCTAAAAAATTAGTTTTAAGGACATTTTACAGGAAAAAGATAAAAGAATTTATCATTTTCAGTTATACAGAAATAATGATAAAAAGATTTATCATTTTCCTGTATAACTTAAAAAGATAAATGAATTTATCATTATCCTGTAAATTGTCCTTAAAACTAATTATTTAGAAGTGTTGTCCTTAAAACTTATTACCTTGAAAATAGAAGCCCTTCAACATAATTTCCACTATTATATCTATTACTTTGTTAGTTAGGGGACGATTCTAGCATATCGATATGTCATCACATCTATATTGGTTGTATGATTTTATATATATATATATATATATATATATATATATATATATATAGTTATGACACACTCCTACCATTAATTATCTCGGCACAAACAAATAAAAAATGATTTTTTATTATTTAATTAATTTAATATTCATTATCTAAATTATGTAAACATTAGAATTTAAATACAATATCTTATGCCATTCTAGATATGATTTTATAATTTTATATATTTAGCTTCATACTCAAAATATATTTGATATAAATAAAATAATTTTTTATGTTTATTATTATTTAAAATATTATTCAAATTAATTAATTACATAAACTAATTATAGTAATATATATATAATATGTTTATATTTTATAAAATTAAATCAGTGCGTGACTTGCTTTCGGTAGCAAGATAAAAAAAAGTTTTTTTATATTATTTAAATATTTAAATAATAGCCAAAAATTAAAATTGAATTTTAAAATTGATTTTAATTTATAATATATACATATATGCATACAATATTTAAATGATTTATAGATTTTTTGAAGGAAGCTAAATTCTGAGAAACCCTAACAATGGAAGATGACTCCTCTCCTAGCTGCCACCCTCCCGCTCACCCAGATCTACCGCCTTCAGACCCTCGTTTCTCCAGTAAAGACCTTATAGCCCCCCTCTAGACATTGATGATGATGGATTTACCCTAGTCAAGTCAAAACAATGGCGTAAACTATCAAAGCTTACTCATCTTGCAACCCACCCCAAGCCTGCTAACCACAACCCCTCACCATCTACTATCCCTCCACCCTCTGCTAATGATCATTCTAGAGCTGATTTTCCACCTTTGCCTTATGGTGCACCACCCCTTGCTAGTCGCAACTGGGCAGATATTCTCAAAGGTAATCAGACACATGTTAATGTCCCGTTGAAATTTTTTAGCCCTAGAGAATTCAACTCCATGCATTATGCCAAGATGACTACAGAGATTGTAAACAAAGCAAGGAATCAATGGAATAATGTGATTGTTATTTACGCTGTTGGTTCTAAACAGCATTTTTCGATTTCAAGGCTTATATTCATAGGGTATGGAAACTGTCAAAGAATTTCACCATCTATTCCAAAGAATATGGATTTTATGTCATAAACTTCGACTCTAAAGAAGATTGTGATATAATATTAGAGGTTGGTCTATGCTTCTATGATAGAAAACTCATAATGATGAAACATTGGGCTTCAAATATGCAATTAAACAAAGACTTACAACACTAAATCCCTATTAGGATATGCCTGCATGGTCTTCCCCTAGGCTATGGTCCGTAGAAGGAATAAGTCGTATCGCCTCCATTTTGGGTACTACAATCAAACTAGATAAATTTACAGGAATTATTAAAATTTCCAACACATGGGTCATGGTTAAAGTATCTAATTCCTTCAATTACCCTAAACAAATTTCTATTCTTAACGAATTTGACCAACTCCTAATGCAATACGTAGTATATGAATGGAAATCGACCAAATGACAGAACTGTTAGAGTTATGATCATTCAGAAAACGTATGCCATTTCAATAAAGTTTGGATCCTCGTTAAAAACAATAGTGTTAACTCAGTAAACGTTGGAATGGAGGTTGACAGATCAGATGTAATGGACATTGTCACAGTTCAAGTGAAATGTACAAGGATATACATAACGATGTCCATAATGCTACTCCTAATACACTAGACAATATTGATTTAGACAATAACCCACATAACACAGAATACCCCTACAATGACACATCTCAAATGGAGTTTTATGATCTGGACAATTCCAACCAAGCTGCAACTGAAAAGGAACTGCCTTCTGATAGCTCTAAATAAATCCCTCAAGGAACTAAAAACTATACCACCAGATCGAAAGCAGCTAGAGAAGCTATAACTGATGAATCTCTCTTTGAATTTACAATCTCTACTCCCCAAGATGTAGTCAAGAACCTAGCCCGGCATAACCTAGTTTCACAAATTAAGGAGAAAGGTAAAAAAGTAAAGAAAACTAAGGAAACAGGGGCTGCTACTGCCCTTGAAAACAATAATGAACTTTCTCCTTCCCAACGATGCAGTTCCTCATTTGGAAAATAAGGGGTCTAAGCCCCAGCAAAACAACTATACTTGGTGCAAATGCTGAATAATAGCTGTCATTCTTTCATTGGACTAATTGAAAACAAATTATCATCAGAAAATATTAATAGGTTAACCTACAAACTGGGGCCTAAATGGAAATATTCTAATAACAATGATGATCAAAAAGGAAGAATTCTTATAATTTGGGATTCTACCATTTGGTCGTCTATTATTTTACATTCTTACTGCCAATTTATCTTCTACATCTTGCATAATGCAACTGGACTGAGTTTAGTTTGTACGGTAGTTTATGGTTCCAATTCAGTAGGTCAAAGAGTGGCACTATGGAATTATATCAATGAACAATCTAAACAAATCAAGCTTCTATGGATATTATTGGGAGATTTCAACTCTATGCTTTCCTCTCATGAAAGGTTAGATAATGGCATTCAAAATTCTTTGGGATATTTTGATTTAATGAACTGTATTTACAACTCTAAGTTGATTGAAGCTGAATTTACAAGTAATATTTTACTTGGAGAAGTGGCACTAATATTTCTATTCATAGTATTGACATAGTGTTTATCAATAGGCTTTGGGAAGACAAATTCCTAGAATTTGGTATTCATTTTGGGGATCATGCATTGAGTGATCACTCTCCTATCCTTATCAAGTTCTCGAATAACTCTCGTTGTAACTCAAGGACCCTGTTTAGATTTAATAATGCTTGGTGTCTTTATTCAGATTATAATGAAATAGTGAAGCAGGCCCTAAATGTTAATGTAATAGGAAATCCACTCTACATTCTGATTTGCTGACTTAAAGCAGTAAATCAATCTCTTAAATTTTGGCAAAAATCTAAAGAAAATAGTTAGCAGTTATGTGTGAGAATCAATAGTGAAGCCAAGTAGATATACAGCCAATTGATTCAAAATCCACAAGACAATGTATCATGCAATACGGGCAAAAAACCGAGCACTTATCTAATTACTAAAGAAAACTGCAGTGGAAAATTCGTAAAGAATGAAAATCAATTGGCTAACTCAAGGTGATAGGACTTCAAAAAAAATTCATAATAAAATGGCCAGTCCAATAAATAGTAATAGAAGCAAATTTTTTCTGGATGAAAATGGTAACTTGAAATCAGCATCAGAACAAATTACTCAAGAAGCTATCTCTTTTTTTTCATGCATGTTCAATACTACTAATGTTAGCTATCAATTTTTAGATATAGTTTGTAAGAAAATTCTAATAGAGAATGCAAGGGATGAGCTAGAAAAACCATTTCTACTTGAGGAAAGCCATGTTTCATATTGAGGATAATAGCACTCCTGGGCCGAATGGTCTAAATGCTAAATTTTTCAAGCATCGCTAGGAGATACTGAATGATATGTGGCATGCTATACTTGGTATTCAGTCTTTATGTAAAATTATTAAAGAAATTAATCACACTTTCATTTTCCTGATTTCTAAGAAACCAGACCCAACTACTATCTCAGATTATAGACCAATTTCACTTTGCAATGTTACATATAAGATATTAGCTAATTTATTATGTAACAGAATGAAAGGTTATTTGAATGACTTAATCTCCATGAACCAAAATGCATTTATTCCTAGTAGATCAATCATAGAAAACTCCTTATTAGCATATGAGATGGTCAGATCATTTAATAGCACATAAAGCATATGACAAGATTAACTCGAGGATTTGTTCGTCACATGCTGATTAATATGGGGTTTTCTTAGAAATTTTCTAATTTAATTTATGAATGCATCTATACTCCTACCTTTTCTGTGTTAATTAATGTTGCACTTTATGGATATTTTGAAACCAATAGAGGGTTGAGAAAGGGGATCCTCTTTCTCTTTGTTTCCCATTGCCATGGAATATCTCTTTATCCTTCTTAAAATTGAACATTTACAAGGTAACTTAGTGCCAATGCATAAAAATGAGCTAAGTATAAATCATCTGCTTTATGCTGATGATATTCTAATCATGTCAAAAGTTACTGTTGAAAACGCACACATTATAAAGAAAGTTGTGTTGCTATTATAATCAAACATAGGGCTTTCAATTAATGAACAGAAGTCTAGCTTAATTTTCAGCAAGAGAGCTAAAAACAAAACTGCCATTATTGAAATCATTAAAGTGAATACTGGGTGCCTGCCTATCTTTTACCTTGGTATTCCTTTATCTCATAATAAAATCAAAGGTAGAGATTATGGGCCTCTAATAGACAAAATAATAAGAAATTAACCACTAGACTATAAGGCAGTTAAACATCAATGGTAGAATAGAATTAGTCAAGGCTGTTATATACCCATTGATTAACTATTGGATGTAGTTCTATCAATTCCCTATTGAATTTTGGCAACACTATACGGAGAATTGAAGAGGTCGAAAATAGTTTTATAACGGTGACAACGATTCGCAAATCGGAGCTCGGAGGAAGATATGGTGAAATAATTAGTGAGTGATGGGGCCAGCATTAGGCGACAGACGTCTGTCATAAAGTGACAGACGTCTGTGAATACAGGTTTTGAAACCCGAGAATGTGGACAGACGTCTGTCACTTTATGATAGACATTTGTGGTATCAGGGAATGTTTTCCCGAGGTATATTACAGACGTCTGTCGCTGTCGCATAGTGACAGACGTCTGTCGCATAGTGACAAACGTCTATGATGTTTTTCAGCCTATTTTCAGCCCGGGTTTTGGTGTGAAGATTTGTGATAACCTGAGAGGTAATTTTGGAATTTCTCTCAGGTTTTCTACTCTCTTATAGAAGCTATTTTCAAGATTCAAAGACGGAACAACTGAAAGGAGATTAAGGGTTCAATCAAGGGTTTTAGCCTCCACTAATTAGGGTTTATCTAAACCTAATTTTCTTCAATTTCTCTTCTCCACAAATCAATTCTATTAGAATTTTGATCATTGTAATCAATCTCTTGTACTCTTCTCATTGGTATTAATAAAGGCTCTCTCTCAAAGCGGATGTACACTAATAAGACGTTAGTGGAACCACTATAAATCAGTGTGTGATTTATTTTATCGTTATTACTTTGATTATTTATTGCTTGTTTGGAGATTGTGATTGGTTTTGGATTGGATTAAGTTATTTTTTAGTTGTTTTTACACTTCTTACCATGATCTCGTTTTTCCACTGTGCTTTGGGGTTTTGATTTGAGTAGTCTCGAGTTAGAATTTTCCCATAACATTTGGTATCAGAGCTTTGATGTTGGTAGGTGGTTATAGAAATGCTAGAATTAGATAATACCTCAGGTAGTTCCTTAATGGTTAATCCAAGCTGTGTAGCCACTTGTGTACGTGGATAGTATGCGGCTTCGGGATCACAATTGGTTATAGACAAGTGGAATGACGATAATGATTTTGAAAAGTGGCAATGGAAGATGAAAGTGGTTCTAAGGAGGAATTGAGTGCATCAGGTAGTGTTTGACACACATTTGTTGCCGGCGGACATCTCGAATGTTGAGAGAGAGGAAATGGAAGACGGGGCATTCAGTACACTTCAACTTGCTATGGGGGAGAATTTTATCTCTGAAATTAGTGGTGAGACTGACGCTAAGGGTATTTGGGACAAGTTGGAAGAGTTGTATATGAAGAAGTTACTAACTAATCGTTTGATCCTACTACGAACATTCTTCACCTATAAGATGAAGGAAGGTACTTCGCTAAAAGCACACTTGAATACCTTTGATGATTTGCTAATGAAGATGAAGGAGGTAGATTTGAAGATTGAGGAAGAGCAAAAGGCGATGATATTATTGTGTTCGTTGTTGCACTGTTATATGGGTTTCTCAAATAGTTTGACCTATAGCCGGGATACATTGACTCTAGATGATGTCAAAATAGGTCTTCTTAGCGAGAAGTTGCGGGATCAAATGAAGGAGTTGGGTGATGGAAGTAGTGGTGCTAGTAGTGGTCACGGTTTATTTGTGGAGAGAGAGAGAGAGAGATATGTGAAGAAGGAGAACCGTGGGCATTCTAAATCAAGGAACCCCGGTTGGAGAGGAAAGTCGAAGGAAAGAAAGGGCAAGTGCTATATTTGTAACAAGCCCGGTCGTTGAAAGAATGAGTGTCCGAACAAGGAGAAGGCAAAGAAGAAGTAGCATCTTCATCGGTTGCGGTGGAGAGTGGTGTTGGTGAGGGAGAGGTAGATGTATTGACGGCAATAGCATCAGATGTTTCGGGTACCGAATGGGTGCTCGATTTGGGAGCGTCTTATTATATGGCCCCGAATAGGAATTGTTTTTCTTCTTATGTCGACAAAGAAGGAAATTCGATTGTTATGCATAATGGTGCTATTTGTAAGTCGAAAGGCATTGGTTCCGTGCAAATTCGAATGTTTGACAGAGTGGTTCATACTCTCACAAATGTACGCTATCTTTCGGGACTTCGGAAGTCTCTTATCTCTTTGGGGCAGCTGGATTCTTTAGGTTGTAAGATCACTATTAAGAGTGATAGTTTGCGGGTTTCGAAGGGTGCACTTGTGGTGATAAAGGGTGCTAGGACTCATGGTGTTTATTTGTTTGAAGGAGTGACTATAGAATGTGAAACTTTTGTGGGAGTTGATAGTTCTTGTGGCTTGGATGTGACTAGGTTGTGGCATTTGAGGTTAGATCATGTCTCGGAGAGGATTTTGGATATTCTTCGAAAGAAGGAGATGATCAATGGAGAGAGTTTCAACAAACCAGAGTTTTGCAAGGAATGTGTCATGGGGAAGCAAACTAAAGTATCATTCGGTGAAGGAAAACATGATTTGAGAAGGGTTCTTAAGTATGTTCACATGAATGTTTGGGGACCAGCACCGGTAGCCTCTTTGGGGGAGGGAGCTCGCTATTATATTTCTTTTATTGATGACTTCTCTCGAAAGGTATGGGTATATGTAATGAAGGCCAAGTCGGAGGCATTTGCAAAGTTCAAAGCATGGAAAGCTCTTGTTGAGAATGAGAGTGGCAATTCTTTGAAGGTTCTAAGGTCCGACAATGGCAGAGAGTATGTTTTCGGAGAATTCTTGGAGTTTTGCAAGCATCATGGTATTTGGAGGTATTTTACTACACCAGGAGATCCGCAGTCGAATGGTGTTGTGGAGAGGATGAACCGTACTCTACTTGAGAAAGCTCGATGCTTGAGATTGACATTGGGTTTGTCTAAGGGATTTTGGGCCGAATCTTTGTCAACCGCGGTGCATATTATTAATCGAATTATGTGCTCGACTATTGGTAACAAAATTCCGGAGGAAGTGTGGAAGGGAAAGAGCATTGACTTGAGTTATCTTTACATGTTTGGTAGTCCGGTTTATGTGCATGATCTGGGAAATGATAAGCTTTAGCCTAGAGCTTTTAAGGGGATTTTGCTTGGCTATACGGACGGAATAAAAGGCTATCGGATATGGAATTTGAAAACGAAGAAGGTTGTGAATTCTCGTCATGTTACTTTTGATGAGTCGGCTTTGTTCAAGGAGAATGAGAGCTCATCAGATGTTCCTGATTTAGTTCATTATGAATCAAAGGAGAAGGAAGTTATTCCCACATTTTGTCCAAGAAGTAGAGAGAGTAGAGTAGTTGGATATGCTTGTGAGGAGGAAGCGGTTGATGTTACATCACATAGTCCACATGGTGCCTCTAGTAGTGTTGGTGATGTACATGATTCTAGAGAGGATTCGGTTTAAGGTGGAGCCGAAAGGAGTTTGGGTAATGGTATTGCAAGTCGAGTGGGTTGTCGTGCTATAAGGCCACCCGATAGATATGGTGATTGAAACTATCTTAGCTTTTGTGATAATTTGGACTATGCTCTTCATGTAGTCCAAGATGAGCCGATGGACCTTGATGACGTCATGGAGTCGAGTGATAGCTCGAAGTGGATTTGTGCGATGAAGGAAGAGATGCAATCACTATTAAAGAATAAAACTTGGGATTTGGTTCCACTTCCTAAAGGACACCGTGTTATTAGGTGCGAATGGATATACCAGGTGAAGGATGATGGGAGATACAAAGCTAGACTAGTGGCTAAGGGGTTTGCACAAAGGAAGGGAAAGGAGTATGATGAGTTATTCGCACCGGTTGTGCACCATACTTCTATCCATATATTACTTGCTATATTTGCTATTCACGACTTGGAGTTGGAGCAACTTGATGTGAAAACTGTCTTCTTGCATGGTGACTTGGATGAAGACATCTACATGGAGCAACCGGAAGGTTTTGTTGTGGATGGTAAGTCAAATTTGGTTTGCAAGTTAAAGAAATCACTATATGGTTTAAAGCAATCACCTAGACAATGATACAAGGGATTTGATCATTTTATGCTTGAAAATGGTTTTGATAGAAGCATCAAGGATGCTTGTATATATTTCAAGAAGTTGAAAAATGTTTGTTGGGTGTATTTACTCTTGTATGTGAACGACATGCTCATTGCTTCTAAGGATAAGAATGAAATCAACAAGTTAAACTAAGTTTAAAATCGGAATTCGAAATGAAGGATCTTGGAGAAGCAAGAAGGATATTGGGCATGGAAATAGAAAGGGATCAAAAGTGTTTTGAGTTGAAATTGACTCAAAAGGAGTACATAGAGAAAGTGCTTTGCCGGTTTAGCATGGAGAATGCAAAGGCTTCAAATACACCTTTACCTTTGAATATGAAACTTTCGAGTAATGGATCACCTATCTTAGAGAAAGACAAGGCTTATATGGAAAAGGTGCCATATGCTAGTGTGGTTGGAAGTCTAATGTATGTTATGGTGTGTACAAGGCCTGATATTGCAAATGCCGTCGGGATGGTTAGTCGGTATATGGCTAATCTGGGGGAATCGCATTGGGAAACGGTGAAGCTTATATTGAGATACTTTAGAGGTACATCATATCATGGTCTTGATTTTGGTGGTAGTATGGGGTTGAATTGCAAGTTGGTTGGTTATTATGATCTGGACTACGCCAATGATAAGGATCTAAGAAAATCAACTTCCGGATATGTCTTCACACTTGGTGGTATGGCCATAAGTTGGAGATCAAGATTGCAGACCGTAGTTGCTTTGTCCACT
The DNA here is from genome assembly GCA_030737815.1 of Allium fistulosum. Classification (NCBI taxonomy): domain Eukaryota; kingdom Viridiplantae; phylum Streptophyta; class Magnoliopsida; order Asparagales; family Amaryllidaceae; genus Allium; species Allium fistulosum. Next base: position 868,172,950 of record CM060904.1, on the reverse strand, counting down.
ACGGAGGCGGAGTTGATAGCCGCGATGGAGGTGGCAAAGGAGGCACTTTACTTGAGGCGATTTTTGTGTAACTTGGGATACAAGCATGGTAGTGTCGATGTTCGATGTGATAGCCAGAGTGCTATTCACTTGGCAGAGAATTTGTCGTTTAGCTCACGGACTAAGCATATTGAAGTGAGAGGGTCATTTTTAGTAGCCATGGATGAAGATAAGCAAGTATATCTTCGGAAAGTGCACACAAAGGATAACGCGGCAGATATGTTCACTAAGGCATTGCCAGTTGGGAAGTTTGAGCATTGCTCAAACTTAATTCCTTTGTTGAAGTGCCAGGTGCTATGGGGTGGCACGGTTGAGAGAGGAGCTTGGTTATGGATGAGGAAGAGTATCGATGAGAGATTGTGATTCTATCTTCTTGGTGAGTGTTAGTTTACACTCCTTAGCACTTTAGTTTTTGGTGTGACAGTTTAGGATTTGGATGTTTTCAACACTTCGTTAACGGGCGGGGGCTTTGTCTAAGCTCATTGATGGAGTGCAATGGACGGTAGCTTTGTCGGAGCTCACTGGGAAAGTGTTCATGTTTGGTTGAAGGTAAAAGTGGTGATAGTTGGTGCTATCGGTTGTTGATGATGGTATGGTACCACTGGAGTTGGAGATGGATATAGTGTCGAGGTGGAGCATTGAATTTTGGCGACACTATATGGAGCATTGAAGAGGTCGAAAGTAGCTTTATAACAGTGGAAACTGTTCGCAAATCGGAGCTCGGAGAAGAAAGATATGGTGAAATAAGTGAGTGTTGTGGCCAGCAACAGGCGACAGACGTCTGTCATAAAGTGACAGACGTCTGTGACTACAGGGTTTGGAACCCGAGAATGTGTACAGACGTCCGTAACTTTATAATAGACGTCTTTGGTGTCTGGGAATGTTTCCCGAGGTATATGACAGACGTCTGTGACGTTATTCAGCCTATTTTCAGCCCGGGTTTTGGTGTGTAGATTTTTGATATTCGAAGGGGCAATTCTAGAATTTTTCCTAGGTTTTCTACTCTCCTATACAAGCTATTTTCAGGATTCAGAGATGGAATAACTGAAAGGAGATTAAGGATTTAATCAAGGATTTTAGCCTCCACTAATTAGGGTTTATCTAAACCTAATATTCTTCAATTTCTCTTCGCCAAAAATTGATTATATTAGAATTTTGATCATTATAATCAATCTCATGTACTCTTCTCATTGGTATTAATAAAGGCTCTCTCTCAAGTGGGTGTACACTAACAAGACGTTAGTGGAACCACTATAAATCAGTGTGTGATTTATTTTATCGTTATTTCTTTGATTATCTATTGCTTGTTTGGAGATTGTGATTGATTTTGGATTGGATTGAGATATTGATTGGTTGTTTTACACTTCTTACCACGATCTCGGTTTTCCACTGTGCTTTGGGGTTTTGATTTGAGTAGTTTCAAGTTAGAATTTCCCACAACATTCTCAATTGCTACTATTAATAGATTAAATTCCATTTTTGCTAATTTGATCTAGAAGTCTAAGTCATATAGAATATAATGGGATGCTGCTTGTAAAACCAAATCTGAAGGTGGTATAGGTATCAGAAGGTTAGATGATATTACCAAGACTACAACAGTCAAATTGGTTTGGAAATTTTTACAAAGAGATAGTCTTTGGGCTAATTGGATGTACAACAAATATTGTGCAAATGAAAACTTTTGGATCATCCAACAGGAGAACAAGGCATCTAATACTTGGAAAATGATGCTAAAAGCAAAATAATGGTGTAAAGGGACGATTGATAGGAAAACTATCAACGGTGAAAGTACCGGTTTATGGTTTGACCCATGGGTTAACGGTGCATAACTTATTGGTCAATTTGGTTGGTAGTACTTAGCATTGGTTGGAGGCCCCAACAATCAAGTCTCTCAGCTCATAACAGATAACAATTGGAGAGGAAATCTGAATTTTTTACCTTCACCCATTGCCCAAAATATTCAAAACATCAAAATTCATCACAGTAGAGATAGTGATTTCTAGTCTTGGCTACCTAATGCTAATGGGTGCTTTGATTTTAAATCAGCTTGGAATCAAATCAGAACTAAATCAACAGAATTCAATTGGTGTAAAATTTGGAATAACTATTATGCCTCTAAGATGTCTCTTTGTGCCCTTATGGAAAGGTTAAACAAGCTTAATACCAAAGATAATGTATGCAGATGGAATAGCGACATGGATCTAGAATGCAACCTATGCACTAGACATAGATCATATTTTTTCAACTGCGGTTACTCCAAACAAACATGGAAGGATATAAGTCGTAAATTAGGCATCCAGCATACTATCAGCTTTAACCTTAATCAAATTTTAGGTACGTTGACTATTATTCAGGGATCGCAGGCATACAAACACTTACTAAGCATAGCAATCATGAGTACCATCTGGAATATTTGGTGTGAAAGAAACTCATGAATTTTCAAATGAATACAAATGCCAAACCATCTCAAATCTACACTTATCATTCAACATTGCAAAGACCTCATAAGACAAATTAACATTAAAAAAGAAGAAATAAATGGTAAGGAAATTATCTTTGTGGAGTTCGGCATTAAGTTCACACCGAATCTGTAATATGCTAGTTGTTTCTCTTCGCTGCTATCGACCATGTTGATCTCCTCTACGTCTCTCTATCCAGATAATAGCGTTTTGTGTTGGCCCTAACCTAGTTACTGCTAGATCACCATGAATTTCTCATTTCTCTGGGTCACCTTTTGAGTTGTAAAGTAGAAGATGCTTTAATGAACAGCTGTCTACTTCTCTCGAGACATTCCCACTTCTATCTAGTCTTGTACCGGTTTAGCTTATCAACCTTTGTTTTATTTTTTAATTTTGTGTACTTTTTCTCTTGTTTGCTGTTTGATGTGTTGTGTTGGTCTTGTTTAGGAGATGCATTTGGTATGAATGGTTTAGAGATTTCTCTTTTACTTCTCCTCCACTTATTTGATACTGCGGTCTCCTAAGTGCGTTGTATTTTGAGTCTATTTTTAAGTTAATATGTAGAAATAATATGTACTCTTTTCCATTACAAGGCATACATCTAGGTTAAGGGGGTTGTAAGGTTTTGCTGAGGCATATTATGAAAGTATACGAAATCTATATATAATAGAGTACCTTTTTCAAAAAATAAATTTAAATGTTAATTTTTTACATAGATTTGTACTAAAAATTTTAAATTTACTTTCGAAAAATTATTTTTCACTAATTTATTTTAATTTCCATATGGAAATTAATTTTGTATATAAATTTAAAAAAAACCAAATTTTGTCATTTATTTATACACTTTACATGTATACATATATATATTTCATTTAAGTATATTTCTATAATTTATTAGTAAAATATTTACAAGATATATGTATGTATGTATGCATGTGTGTGCGTTTAATAAAAAAATTGATTTTGATTTCAAATTTCCTATAAAATAAATAAATATAATTTTAATATAATTAATTTTAAATATACGCATGTACATAATTATATATACATACATATATATTGTAAATTCCACACACACATTCAAATAATTTTCAAAATGAAATATAGATTTATATATAGTTGCAATATTTAGAATACATAAATAATATATATATATATATCTGTGTGTGTATATATAGACATACATTTGGATGACATATCCGTATACTAGATGAACTAACATATCTGTTGTGGTGTAAATCCCAACACTTATATACGGGCATGTTATATCTTGCACCGATTGCTATGTGACATACGCACACACACAGAGATATATGTGTATACGATACGCATTTATATGCAATATAATATTAATGATATAACATAAAACTATATTATAATTTTAAATAAAATAATGATTTTATTTAAAAAGAAATTAAGAAGTGTTCTATATAAATTAGACTTCATAGGCCCAATAAAGATCCAATATGGTTAATTTTTTTGAAATTCACCCTTTTCTTCCGCTGTGGCTACCCTAGTTCCAACATAAATCACTAAAAAATGATTTGATGTTGTGTATACGCGTTTAGGGGTGGTATGAGACACTGCATTTTAGTTTAAGGCAGATTTGTACTAAGGTACCTGTCATTGTGCATTATGGGATCTTTATCCGAGTTGGTAGCATGGATTGTAGAAGTTGTAGATGTGCATATACATTTGAGAGTGATATTTCAAAATGAGTTTATGCCAGTAGCAAAATTTGTTAGACTAAGTTGGGAATAACGATTTGGGTAGGAGTACTTGAAAAGTGGAGGAATAGATCTGCCTTTTCATTTCAACTCCTTCTGGAACATTTTCCTATTTTTAGGTTCGTTAGTATAGTTAGGATTTAGGCTTGGATGAATATTTGCTATTGATTTATTTATGTCTTGCTTAGGTTACTTAAATTGCTTAGATAGTTGACTTGGGCGATTGTTTTATTCATGCCGTAGATTGTATTATATCCTTGATGTGTTTTATATGCTCCGATTATTCTGATTTACTGATGTATATATTCACCATATGTTATGCAGAAATGATTGTTTGTTGCATATGTATAGAATTCACATATTCACTCTAGGATGCTTACATACATGCCTTATACGTTATATCATCTTATTCATATAAGAGGGCCCATCGGTAGATATTTGCGTCTATATAATATCATTTGCATACAAATTCTGATGTTATGCTATTGGTTGCATTCATAAAGTACATAAGTACTACTATGAGATTGTTGTTTCCTTAATAATACCTTATTATTTGTTCTTGGAAATTAGTGTTCCCTTGGTAAAGTGTATATTGATGACCTTATTTGATGTGTGAGAGAGAGAGTGTGAGTGCACGCGCATGTGTGTGTGTGTGTGTGTATTTCCATGTAGTGTAAGATAATACATTATATGACCTTAATCGAGTTAGAAACAAACTTTATATTACTCCTAAGGGGCAAGTAGGCTAGTTAAAGTAGGTTCATAAGGGTTAGGATACACTAACGATGTTTTATTGGTCTTTTTGTAGTATATATAAGATAGACTTGCTTCACTCACTCAAACGAATGTCTGACCCACTCTATTTTCCTTTTATTAATATTACTAGTTTAATAGACGCCGGTGACATGGAGGACATGGTGACAAAGATCATGTATTGTAATATTATATGTGTTGTAAATATAACCTATAACTAGTATATCCCTATGTGTCATGGATTTTGATTTATTATACGGATCTAACTATATATTTGGATCTATGTTGAATATAGGATGTTTTGTATTATATGTTATTTCCTTCCACTACGAGTTTAGAAAGTTCATAGTTAGAAACTATTTTGTTTTCTTGTTATCATATCATAATGACTTGTCCTTGTCAACCTTTGAGATGTCAATGTCGGTTTGGGTGTTAAATTCGAGGGTCGAAAAAGGCAGGTTGTTACGGTTCTCTTCGAGCGGAAGGATTTGTGATGTTGCATTGCAAAAGGAGGAAATATCTGCATGGGTCATAACCAAGAGGAGGGATAGGTTGCGAAGTTTGATTCCATTGAGTTAGGATTTGAGTGTGATTGAGGAAATAGAAAGGTGAAAGTGAAATTGTGAAAATGGAGGTGGTTGAATAATTTAGGCCTAGTAAATAAGTTTTTTAAATGTAAGGATGCTATAAATCATAGGATTGTTTTATATGGGATCCAGTGGAAGAATAAAAAAACAACTTTAAAAATAATGTTGAAATGGGTAAGCAATTTTTTTTATATTATAATTTCATTAAAAATGATAATAAAATATAAAAATAGTAATTAATTTTGGGACGGATGGATATTTTTCGGATACAGATACACTAAAATCTACATCCACATCTGAGAATATTTTCGGATGTGGATATCCATATCCGCTTTTCAAATATCAAATAATATCCACATTTACGAATATGAATCCACATGCATTTTGGAATTTTCGGGAATCCATTGACAGGCTTAACATGAACATGTGTATTTGATACATGGGTAGTATATCTATGGTAAGTTTATATAATATAAAATTGAAATAGAAAACATAATGTACAAAGGATATAAAACAATTTGATTTGATCGAATAGGCGAGTATATTGGCAAGGAGTTCCAAAAGTACCAAAAATGAGATTCAGTCTTAAAAGTCACTCCTCTCTATGATTATTAATGATGTATCGATAAGGAGTAACTGAAATTTGTTGGATGAAGTATGACCGATGATGAGTGATGCTGAGATTACTTCTTTCTGTGTGGTTATGTACTTAAGAGTAATGTTACACCCATATTTTTCTAACATTGTCAAAGGGAAATTAATATAAACATAAGGCCAAAAGAACTGCTCCCATAATAAGAGGCAAAGTACGGAGAGAAAGCAAGAATAAAATCCAAATAGTAATGTGCCAAAACCTCAAGGCCGAAGCAAGACTTGGAAACCATACCCTTCAACCCAGCATAGTTTAAACATGAAGTAATGTGCCTAAAACCTAAGATAGCCACAATAGTGCAAGGTTAATCTTAGAACTCTAACTCTCAAGGGGTGTAACTAAGGCACAACCTTCAAATTGCACAATTCCCAAATACCAAATATGAAGGTTGTATAGCGATCCTAAAAGTAAGCCTTCAAAGAGCCAAAGCTGCGGCCCGATCTTTGAATAACACTGAATTATGGAGATTATGCTATAACCCCCAGGAAAAAACAACACTAATAATATAGGATTGTGGCGCAGCCACTAAAGCAATTATACACTAATCGGATTGCACCACAATCTTAAACTAACATCTAAATTGGCAGGCCTATGCCACAATCTTGTATCAATATAAAAAAACTATAAGAACGTGCCGCCATCCTGATTTGACACCGAGTGACAAAATTGCACCGCAATTTTATGTTAACATTGAAGTGAAAAAGGTGCCCAACCACCATGGAATAACAAAACGATGCTATAATCATAAAACAAATTGACCATAAACATTAGAACCCAAGGGGCGAGGCAATGGAGTAAGACTGCTTTATGACCAAAAGCCAAAGCTTATTCCTCAAAGACAAGTTGGGAGGTCCTAACTTCACACTCGAGTTCATTAAAACCTAACTTAGAGACATAGGCGAAGGTGCAATCCTCCATTAATTGAACGAATCAGGGTGGATTCAGGCGAGACGATCACCCCTCGTAATAGAGGTGTAGTTCCTCTTACCGAGTCATACCGCACAACCCCATATGTCCCCAATGCTATGCTCTATAAATATCAAGTGGTGCAGTACAACTTTGGAAGGGTCGATGGTATTCGAGTGTCATATGACATTAGTACCTCGAGCATAAAAGAGGCACAACACCCAATAAACTAAAGAAAAGCCTTGAAGTGTTGACAATGATGCAGTTCTTCTCAAAACAGAAGGCAGTTTCCATGCACTTGTATAGTCCACAAGCCAGTTGCTTTATAGATTTAGAAAGTCATTGTCTATTCAAATTTGGATTTTCCTGCTTCAATTTCACTTCCCTCCAAAATTTAGAATTTTACCGCTCAAATTACAATTTCCTACCAAGGACCACGTCAGCAATCCGTGCATATCAAATAAGCAAAGTGGATGGTCGACACGTGGCACAATCCAGAAGTAGAAATCGAGAGGGTGGAAAAATGATGTTGGTAATCCACGTGAATCTCTATGTACTATAAATGCATAAGGCACTGTAGCAGAAAAAAGGGGAGAATTTTACTTTACTCTTTTTGGACACACAAAATGAAAATCTATACTCTCTACCATTTTTGTTTGTGCTAAAAATCAAGAAATAAGAAAGTAACATTTTATTTATGGATATAGGATTATTTAACATTAGAACCAAATAAATCCTCGGTATCCTTTTATTATTTTCAGTACTTTACTTAATTGTTTTATTTTGTCAGCACTCGTATCGAGATAACGAATTGATTCCTGACACTTCAAATGTTTCCCCCTCATAATTGTGTAAGGGTTAAAGCAACATAATTACTCCTCTTACGGCAAGATTAATATTACTTAATTTTTTTGATTCATAATCATGAAAGCGTTTAGCACTGTGATTACTTCATAAAAATACTTGAGTTTTTTAAGATGAAAACTCTCATTGATATTTATGGTGCTAGAAAGAGGGTGAATTTCCGTCTCTATTAAAAAACTTATCCACACTTTCTTCAAGTCCCATTCCAATACTATGAATCATACAAATTCCACTACTCCCCTTTCCAAGAACACCTTCATCATACCTTAAAAATGTCTAGAAAACCACTCCTCACCTCCATAACCAAACCCAAGCTAGGTCTGCGACATAGTTTGAGAGCGTTTCTGCTCCCTATACTGAGAAGAAAAGGGGGATACCATCAGCCGACGAAGCGATAGAGGGAATTAAACTTCACAACAAAAACTCGCCTCATTCATACTCCTGGATAGATATACAAGATGACCAGGGCTGAGCTGGCCTATACTGTCCTGAACAAAGGGAAAAGAGCAGAGCAGAATAGGGGCAGAGCATATCGCCGCTTCCATAGGGCAAATGGTCATCACACAAACAACTGCTGACACTTGAGAAATAAAATAGAGAGGCTGATTCAGAAAGGATATTTAGGTAGCTTCCAAAAGGAAAACAATGGAGAAAGGACTAGGAACCTCACTCGAGACCCAAATGGGAATCTAGCCAGAAACACCTCTAACTTTATAGTCTCAATTCATGGAGGATCACACCTTGTAGGAAAAAGTAAGAAAGCATAAGAGCGGTATGTACAAGAAGCCAAAGTAGTGCAGAGGACCATTTTCCATGTAAAACAAAAGCTGACATGGTACATAGTCTTTACGGTAGCTGATGTCACTGGAGTTGTCTTCCCAAATCAGGATCCACTAATTATCAAAATGCAGACCTCAAACTACATCATGAAGAAAGTTTTTGTGGATTTTGATAGTTCTATTAATGTCATCTTCAGATCTTCGTTCAACCAAATGAAACTTCCAAATGGAGATATTAAAGTCAAGCCCTGAGCAGATCTGCAACTTCAACAAAATCACGACCACCCCTGTTGGAGCAGCTCGCTTACTTATCACCGCTGGAACTGCACCCCTTCATAAATCATTCTACATGGGCTTCTTGATCATTCATCAACCATCACTATACAAAGCATTCCTAGAAAGAGCCGCTCTGATTGACATGGGGGCAACTATTTCTCAAGAGGATTTGCTTATAAAGTTCCACACCCCAACTGGGATATAGTTGATAAGAGGAGAACAATTGTTAGCTAGGGAATTATATAATGTAAACCTTAATTCTAGTAAAATAATTACTCAAAACTGCTCTGTAGTCTCTTCTAAAAACTGTGATGATAGTAATGAAAAGGAAATTGGGCTAGTTCCTAGAACTTCATCGGTACAAAGTACCCAAACTAATGCTAAAATAGATCATTCTGCAACCACAACATCACTAAGGAAGAGAAAGAGGGAGTATATGCATATGATTGGCACTAATGAATATAACTCAATCTATGCATAGTATTTTTCTGAAGAAGCTCAAAAGCATATTTCCTCCACTGTCTCTCAACCCTAAGAGAAAGAGGAAAGTGAAATAAACCATGGCTAGGGGTAACAATGAGAGAATTGAAGTCAGTAGATGATCTTGAAGATTCATAAATAGATCCCAAAGACTTCACTAGGTCCTCAAAATAGGAAAAACCTCAACGCAGAAGCCAAAATCACATTGATAGACTTTTTAAAGAAATCAACGGATGTTTTTGCTTGGTCACATTGAGACATAGTAGGGATAGATCCAGCTATTATCCATCATGGACTCAATATCGATCCTAATGCTCATCCAATCAGGCAAAAGCATAGAACTCTAGACTAGGAAAGGTATAATACTCTATATGAAGAAGTCATAACATTAAAGGCAAATGGATTCATCAAGGAACTATACTACCCAAAGTGGATCGCCAAGCATGTTCTTGTAAAGAAGCCCAATGGGATGGAACTTGCATAGACTATACCGACCAAAACAAGGCCTGCACAAAGGATAGCTTCCCTTACTTAGACTTGGCCAATTAGTGGGCGTAACTAGTTGACATGAACTGCTCTCATTCATGGATGCATACTTTGATTACAATTGAACTATATCAGGAGCATACTAGTTTCCTTATAAACAAAGGCTTGTGCTATTACAAAGTGATGTCGTTCGAACTCAAAAACGAGGGAGCAACCTATTAGAGGTCAGTTAACATGTTATTTTCTAATTAGTTTGGCCAAATCTTCAGAGTATATGTCGACGACATGCTAGTCAAGTCAGAAGCGACATCAAGTCATGTACAGGACTTGGAATAAATGTTTTGCAGTCTAGAGGTAGTATAATATGAAGTTGAATCCCTTGAATGCACTTTTGCTACTCGGTCAGGGAAGTTCCTGGGATACATAATGAGCGCTCGCGGTATTAAAGTAAACCCAGAGAAGAATGAGGCCATAAAGAATACGGGGTCTCAAAGAAACCACAAGATATCATGAGCTTAAACGGTAAAGTAGCTGCTCTAAGCAGGTCTATTTCCAAGGTAATTGACAAGTGCATACCGTTCTTCGACCAAGTAAAGAAAGGATGAAGTTTCGAGTGGAATGAGGAATGCAAAATTGCATTTCAAAATCTGAAGGACCATCTGGTCAACACTCCAATCCTATCAAAACTACGACAGGTGAGGACTTGTATGTGTATTTAGTTGTAATTGGTAAAGCTGTTTGTGGTGCGGTAGTTCAAGAGGATGAACGGACCAAGAGGCCTATCTACTTCACAAGCAAATGTCTATCAGGGACAAAACTTAATTATTCATTCATTGAAAAATTTGCATACAACCTACTTCTCACAGCAAGGAAACTATGGCCTTACTTTTAAGCATATCCTATTAAAGTCCTCACAAACAAACCACAAAGGCAAATACTATTGAAACTAGAGACATTGGGTCGCTTACTACCTGCTAAAATAGGGGATGGAGCTCAACCAGTATGACATCTCTTATTATCCAAGAAAAGCAATCAAAGGTCAAGCACTAACAGATTTCATCGTGGAATGTACACAACCTACCGAGCCCAACCTGGTGCTGAAGCGCCCGCTCTATAATTTTGGAAACTATTTGTGGATGGAACATGAAAAAACAAGGGGTGCGAATTGGATATATGTTGATTACTCTAGATGAGCAGAAACTATATGGAGCAGTGTAGCTTGGATTCAAAGCTACCAATAATGTGGCGGAATATGAGGCTTTCCACATAGGCTTAAGGATGGCTCAGGAATGAAGGTGACCCATAAATTCATAGTGATTCCCAATAACTATGAACCAAGTGCAAGGTAATTACAAAGGAAAGAACCCATTCTAGCTAAATACATGGAACTTTCTAAAAATTTATTTAAGCAGTTCGAACGGTTTGACATAGAGCAAATTCCATGTGAGAACAACTCTCATGCTAATTCATTAGCCAAACTCGCTAGTACAAAGGTAGCAAATGAAGTGAAAGCTATTCCAATAGGGCATTAAGCTGAACCAAGCTTCATTGAAGCTAATCAAATACCGGTCCTAATTAGGACCCAACAACCACGATCCGAGAAGCTCAGGACTAGGAAACAAAGGAAAATTAAGAGCAGTCCCCTACCGTGCCTACACCTCAATGGATAGAAGAAAACTCATGGATGACCCCTATCAAACAATTCTTAATAAATGGAGTCTTACCTCCAAATAAAAACGAAGCCCAAAAAATAAGACGTCAAGCTCCATAATACTCTTTCTTTGACGGCATATTATACAAGAGAGGGTACTCTACCCTTTATCTTAGAAGCATTTCCAAAGAAGTGGGAATACGTATGATAAGCGAAGTACATGAAGGGCAGTGTGGAGATCATTTTGATGGGGCTAAATCAACAAAGAAGGTAGTGATGCACTACTAGCCCACAACACTTTATGATGCAAAGGAATACATGAAAAGATGTGAAGATGTCAAAGATTTGCGAGTATCCCAAGGCAACCTTCCCATGAGCTCTACTATTAGCCAACTGATGGTTGTTCGACATATGAGGCATAGATCTGATAGCTCCACTTCCCATGTCAAAGGGAGGGGCAAAGTATGATGTAGTGGTAATAGACTATATCACCAAATGGGTAGAAAAAAACCTCTTGCTATGCGAAGAAGATAGTCACTTTTGTGGTAAGGAACATAATCACTGGATTCAAAATCTTTCATAAAATAATTTCAGATAATGGGACCCAATTTAAGAGCAAGGAGTTTGTAGAGCTCTATAAAAGGAATGGAATAATAAAAAGTTTCTCCTCAGCCCTACATCGGTAGGAAAATGGGCAGGTCGAAGCAGTAAACAAAATAATCAAGAAGTTGCTTAAGAAGAGATTGGAAAAGGCTAAAGGAAAGTGGGTAAAGGATTTGTCTTTTTTACTATGGGCTTACAGAACCTCATCCAAATCCCCAACCAACCGTACACCATTCTCCTTAACCAACGGCTATGAAACCATGCTCCCCATTGAAACAAAGCTCCCATCATACAAAAAGATATCATATGTGGCAGAGTAGAACAACGAATTAAGGAAAGCTGCCCTCGACCTTATTCAAGAGAAAAGAGATGAAGCGACATCCGATCTGTCGCATACTGACAAAGGATGGTAAAAATCTACAATGCCAGGACCAAGGAAAGCAACTTCTGCAAAGGAGACCTAGTACTATAAAGAGTAATGGCCAACACCGAAAACCTAGTGGATGGGCCTCTGGGTCCAAATTGGGAAGGTCCTTTGGTTATAGTAGAAGTCTTAGCTAATGGGTCATACTGGCTATCAAAACCCAATGAAAATCTGGTTCCAAGGACATGGTGTTCAGAGCACTTCAGGCCTTATTTTGTATAATCAGTGTTACCTATATAACAAATATTGTATTATTATGAACGATAGTAATACAATGAACAGGACGTAGGGATATTGGACAGCCGAAACAAGTATAAAAAATCTCTCTGTTTTAATTTCACCAACATAGCTAATAAAATTAGGTTGTATTATACACAACTCGACTTCTCAGCTAAACAATTACACTGGATGTAAGGATATTACATGGTCTGAACTAATACAAAAAACCATGCATATGAATTAAAAGGTTGTAAAATACGTGAACTGACTTCACAGTCAAAATATAATCCATCCCTAAATAACCGGGTTGACTGTGACAAGCACACAAACAAAAACAGTCCACCCCAGATAGTAAGGTAGACCGTGCCAAGCGCACAATAAGGCATGAACGTTAAAGACCAAGGTCAGAAAGCATGAATTGCGCAAAGAAATCAATTACGGCTGGCAAGAAAAGGAAATGCATGAAATGCGGTGCAACCTACGGTTTGGGTACGATTCCAGAAAATACAAAATGCTTGCCATGTAAATATTAAAAGTTGAGATCTACTAATATTTATTGAAGCTTACTCAAATCTGCATGGTTCTTCACACTTGTACACACATCACGGGTGAGAAATAAAATAATTATCATGCGAAATTACATCAAAACTAAACACGAAAATACAGCTTATAATAAAACAAACTACCCAATGGTTCTAACCCATCCTCAGACGAATCGTTGATTATGATTCTTTCACAACGACGATATTTGCGGTTACCTGATGAAGGACGTTGACTAGAACCGCTCTTTGCTTGAGAAGTCGAAGCCCACAGTGGAGGCAAAGGAACGACACTAGGCTTCGATACAACCCCGGTGGTCAAAGCGTAATAGGATCATGTTCTTCACTTGTTTGCTTAGCCACCTGGAGAGACAACTCTTCAACTTTTTCATTTAATAACTTGATCTTATCTTCACATAAGGTATATACCTTCGATGTCTTTCAATAAACCCTCAAGTTCAGTAATTTGGATCAAAACAGACTTGAGCTTCTCTTCCAATTTGGCTATCTCTGAACTTTGATTAGTAGAGTTAGAATTAAAAGCAAACAAGTCCAAATGAAAAAAATTAAAAGAAAGTGAGATCAAGCAAAAACTCATAAGGAAGTTACATTATTCTACAAAAGAAATTCAATTTACATAGTACCCTTATGAGCATTTGCACAACCAAGAGGAACGTTTCCTACAACATAATTTTACAAAAGTAATCCTAAGTTATAAGATCCTAAAATGCTACCCCTATTGTAAAACACCTAATCTAAGGCATGCTTGCCAGAGGCGGGTCTATTCTGATGCGAAAGGTCTTCCTTAGATCATAATTGGCACCTGCTCAGAGGTCCGCTAAATCCTCCATAGTCACCTCAGAACCCTCATTGTTATAAAGGAAGTTCAGGTCAAGCATAGGGTAGAAATAGGAAAAAACATATACCGCTCATTGCAAAGTAATCTGGCCCATCTTGCTTTTAACCTTCTCCCTTCTAAGTTTCTCGGCAAGATCAGTAATCTAATCCTGCACAAGCACATTAACAAGTGCTACTACAATGTTGGGGGCTGCTAGAGTTTTTTGCAGTAGATCTTCAAACTCATAAATCTTAGGCACAACATTCTCCCTCATCTCTTCTAGCGTATTTATCAATTTAACTCTCATCCTTTTCGAATCCTTAGAAAAACTGCCAAAATACTTAAAAGCATTAGCTCTCCCCCCCTTGCTCTATGTACGGGGAAGCCCCTATGGCCTTGGTCACTCTGACTATTACTTATAATAAGCTTCAATTTTCTTAAGGTTACTTTGGAAGTGTAATTCCAATTTCCTCCTCTATGCATCCACCAACGAAGCATCCAAACCTGCGGAGGAGTAGGTGTTGAACCCAGGCTAGGCCCCTTTGCCACCTTACCTTCTTTGGCACCTTCCTTCTCTTCATATCGTTGGACAACCTGAAGAGACATATTTCCTATAGTTTTCTTCAAATCTTTAACCTCCGCTTCATAAACTATCCCCCAAAGCGCCTCGCCTTTCTTCAATAAAAGTTGTAGTTCAGCCACCTTTAAATTTGCGACCTTAAGTTCGGCAAGCAATTTGACATTATGTTGGTACTGACGCTCAAGGGCATCCTCATCTTCCTTAAGCTTGGAAAGGACATTCCTCAAATATATGTCAAGCCCTTCGTTAGTGAGTGTTAAATAGACATGGAGTGTGGACTATCGGGTGGGAAGGAGTCGCTTTCGAAACTATATTGTCATTGACGCAGTACAAAATCACTAAGGGCTTCTTTTTCTTTAACTATATGGTCGATTTTGGAAAGCAATCCTTGGGTTTCCTTTTTAAGTTGCATGAACGACTCATTTAACTCCATTTCACGCTTACGAATCACCACCGCTTTAAGATTAAGACAATCTACGGTCTTGGTTAGGAGTTTGTCCATGCTCTCCTTTAGAAGTTTAGTAAATATTACTTTCTTAAAAGACTATAAAGGACAAAGGACCAAAAATAATACAATCATTCGTAGCAATAAGCAATAAGTGAATTAAAGAGACTAACTACAATAAAATTGAAAACAAAAATATATTTTTATTACATAAGAAACGATGAGGTATTTTAAAAGAGTTCAAGTAATTACATAAGCATGAGAAGTTAAGGTGACCTCAGTCTCCTTAGACCCTATATCCTCACCATCTTGTTCTAAAGAAGTAGAAGGAGAAGCTTTCTCCCTAGCCAGCTCCTTAACCCACTCAACCCGGCAACAAGAAAGAGCATCTCCGATTTTTTTAGCGTCCATCAGGAAAATAAGTTCAACCTTGGCAGAAGTGTCTTCCAATTGATCAGCATAAATTGACGCTTGGCCATGGCGTACAATTTATAAAGCTCCTGATAGGTGATGTGCGAAAGCTTGTCCTTAGATTACTCCAAGCCCTTCTCTTTCTCCCCCAATTTATGACCATTCAACCCCAAGGCCTCTTCCTCTTCCTTCATTGCCTCTCTGCCTTTCCTGTTCTCTCCCATTGAGCCTTAAGTTCTTCTTGAAGTTTGCCTTTTTTTAGAGGCTACTGTAGCAAAGTTTGCTTCCAATTTAGCAATGCGGGCAGTGGATAAGACCTGGACGTTTTCTTCCCACTTCCGATCCTAGTCCACCAAGGCACTCGCCTATTATATAAAAAATAATAATAAAATAAAAAATGGTAAGGTGGATCCCCATTGAGTAAAAAAGAGAAGAATGAGATACATACATAGGCCAAAGGCCTTCGAAGCTCAGTAGCAAGCTTGGAGAATGGGAGTGCAGGAAATGGAGGAGTGATGGGATAGGAATGTGGTGTGGAGGCAGTGTGGGTAGGATGTCCAAAATGATGTGCCCCACCCTCTCAACAAGATCGGTAATAATGCTCTCAAGCAAAGGCAAGTAGCAAATGTTTGGGTCGTAGAAAGATTGGAAAGGCATGACGGGAAGTGCCCTTGAGGAAGGAGGAAGAGGAGGCTTGGTAGGTGAAATGACCCTCCTATTTACACACTAATTTTATTGGTGATTTTTTTTTTCTTTTAGAGATGATATATAGATATATCATCTATTACAAATATATTTCCCAGGGTCATTTTTCTTTCTCTAATAAACAAAAATATATCCAGGATCTTTCACAATATAAAAATATTGTTTTAATTCTAAATCATTTTTAACATACATATATGAAGATATCTATGTTATATTCTACTTGAAATCAGAGCATGATAGTAAGTAGAAATCCTTTTTAAATTTGCAAAAATGTGATAAATTCCCTTTTTAATTAAAACTTAATGTATCCTGATTTTTGACTATAGTGTCCACTGGGAATATGTACCTTAGACTGTTATTATAATTAAGAAATAACCAAGCAATAATCAGTGGAAAGCAAGCTTATAATATAGATGATTGTCTTAAAGTCTGAATATTATCAAACTCAGGTTAAAAGAAAGTGGATCCTAAGTGAACACAAGCAACATCTAGGCGTAATGGAAACGCGCCTAACTTATTCATGCAAGGTCACTAGTTCGAGTACTATGCTGGTCGGTTCAAACACAATTTTTGGTTTTTCTTTTTATTTCCTCCTGTATGGCTGAAATCTGATACCTACCTCTAAATATACTCAATTTTTACTCATAATCTATCATACAAAACAATGTTTCTTGCTTCATTATTTTTGAAATCCTTTCCTACAACTGTTCTAGAGTTTATATTTATATTTTTGCCCAATATCAACATGTACACAGATATACATGTACATGTCAGTGTTTTTGTTCATTTTCCAGAAACTGAGCTCAAATGTTCCCTTGCTTCATTGATTTGAAGTGAAACATTTGGCCTGACCTATGGCCTAACCATGTGGTTACTCTGGTCATTCTTTTGTTTGCATTTTTACAACCCAGATTATACACAAAACATTGATACCTTTCCTCTCCAAAAGCATGTATATATATATATCATTCTTCCTAATCATACTTTTCTTTTTAAAAATACATCTTCAGGGTATAAACACTTTTTCTTGCATCTGGACTTATGTCAATATCATAAATTGAAGATATAGCAGTTTAATTCTTTTCTGGGTTTTCCCAATATTATTTTCTGTATATCTATATTTTTTTTTTAAAAGAACTCAGGATTAACTGAAATCATCATAAAATGATTATGCTTATAAAATCCAGGTTTTTCCTCTAAATCAAAACAACTTTAGCAAATAGGTTTTCAAATCAGTTTAACATCAATATCCTTAGTACATAACAACTCAGAAATAACCAGAAACAATATAGCACATGTCTCTTACAAGTTCTTCCTACTTAATACATTTAGATAGCCATTCAATCAGGGAATACATGCATAAATTAACACAGTTTAGCTTTTATTTCTAATTATCTTAGCATCCTCTATTCCATATCTTTTTAATCTTGCTTACTTAGCTCCATCACAACCTGCAAAAGCATTAGTGGCTGCCTCATTATAAATGAGACACCCCCATGTGCCATGAGCAATAAGGGTTAGATCTATGATTTGGTGTGAGCATTTCTAACATATCCATGATATTAAGCTAAGGATACAGCATAAATATACTTTGCATACTTGACAGGTATTATCATGTACAATACATAAGAGCAAACATATGCAATAAAACAACTTTTATCTGGAACTACTAGGTTGCCTTTTCTTTTTCTTATAAATTCCTGGCCTCATATGCTATAAGGAATCAAAGGGACACATTGCCATGAACTAATTAACATTATGGCACAAAGATCTCAGGACTTAAACAAGCCATGTGCCAACTTGTCTACTTCAAATAGGACAAGCATTCCAGCAGCCTTCTTGGCACAAAATCCTTAGTTATATCACTAAGTGTATTTATGTTCATTCTATCAATGATAGCTAGGTGCACATACCACCTGTACTTATGAAGCATACTAGTTACCTTGCAGACATAATATTGCAAGCAAGTTAGAGGTTACTTTCTAGAGGTATAACACCCCAGTCATTCCATCTCACATTATTTAGCATAAAAACACCCTATTCAAGCATATACCAGAATGTTTGCAACTGAGAATAAATGCATGGCTCTATTGAGTTTATTTTTGATTTTGCAAGCAACTATATTTAGCCAGATTTTTAATCTTGTTTAAACATAGTTTTTAGGCTTGTAAATTTCTGTTTAGTTTAGGGCTCAGCACTTATAGAGAAAGACTCCATTGCACCCTTAACCAATTATTTCAAGCCTCAGCACCATACCAATGTATATGCAGCTCATAGTTTTCTTTTTCTTTTCATTCTTTGTCTTAAGCCATTATTCAAACTAGTTACAAATACTCTGTTATATGTTCCTTAAGGTTATAATATACAGAGATGAAAATAGAACAACAAAGTTATACATCCAGCATAGCAGATCATATTTCATCAAACAATCATGAAACCATCAGTAGCCAACATAGTTTATAAATTAAAACATGCAAAATATAACATATAAAAGCTTGGCTGCCTAATCCCAGGTCTTAATGCCATGTATATGAGTGAGGATACTCACCTAAATGCTTACACAAGCTTAAACCAGAAAACCCCTCAAATCTTTAGCCTTATCTTCCTCTTCTTCCTTAGGTTAATTAATTAGTGAGAGAGCAGTTTTCTGATTGGGCTCTTGGTTTAAATAAGGGTTCTGTCTAGGGTTTTGGGTGATGCAAAATCCCTATTTTAGCCCAGACCAGAATCATGCATTTGGCATTGCATATTCCTTCCCTCCTAACCCTTAATGTCCCGGCCAATATTTTAAAACAAGACTAAATTGTGCCTATTTTCCTTTATTTTCAGAAAGTGATAACTTTAAGTATTTTTATTATATTTACCTCAAACATGATAATGGTGTGACTTTCTATTTTCTGCCTATGCACATTTGCTTTCTTGCACTTTGGTTCTTACTGTTTTAGTGATTCCTTTATAAATTTTCTGCTCAAATAATATCTGGATATATATATATACATTTATACAACTATGGGTGTTAATTTAATTTTAACCATTTATTTGCAGAAAACATGTGCATACTTATGTGCATTTCTACACCTATTTAAAATTTCACTTATTCATTATAAATCAATGTTTTCTTCTGTCTAAATTTTTCAGACAAGTCATGCATATGCGTGTATATATAAATATATATATATACACATCCTCAGGAATTTTAATATTCATGCCTAGGCCTATATTTCCTTTATTTAAAACATTTTATCTAAATGTTTTCCTCCCTTGTTTTATTATTTAGGAATTCTGGATTTTCTCTTAGTGCTATAACTAGTGTGCACGTGCACACATGCACACAACCTTGCACCACTGAAAATCCCACCTATATAATAATTCTGATTTTCCCCCAGAATTTTAATCATTTATTTAAAAGAATTTTCCTCAAAATCTTGGGGTATTACAATCACCCCTTCTTTTAGGAATTGTGCCCTCACAATTTACAACATAATCTTTGAGTACTCCTACTTTCTTAGGGAAATTATTCAAATATGCATGAGCAATTCAAATAGTCACTGTCTATCATACATATCAAACTTTCTTAGTAATCTAAGAATTTACCTTTTAAATTTGCAAAGAGCCTAGGGTAATCCATCCTGATTTTATCCTCTAGCTCCCAAGTACAATCACTAGGATCTATACTCCATTGAATCTTTACAAGCTTCAATGTCTTGTTTCTTAATTTCTTTTCTTCCCTTGCCACAATTCCCACTGGCTCTTTCTCATAGATTAAATCTGGATTAATCTGAACTTCAGTAGGCTTTTCTAAGATTTCCTCCTTGTCATGTACCCATCTCCTTAGTTGTGACACATGAAACACATTGTGCATTGCACTCATCTTCTCTGGAAGCTCCAGCTTATAGGCTAGTGAGCCTATCCTTTCCAAAATCTTGTATGGTCCAACATATCTGGGTCTGAGTTTCCCCTGCTTGCCAAATCTCAAGACTTTCTTCATTGGTGAAACCTTAATGAAGACATAATCACCTACTTTGAATTCCACTGACTTCCTCTTTGCATCAGCATACTTCTTTTGCCTATCTTGAGCTACTGCCATCCTCTTTCTCACCAGTCCTATTTTCTCTGTGATGTCTTTGACATATTCTGGCCCTAGGATAGCTTTCTCTCCTGCCTCAGCCCAACACATAGGTGATAGACATGGCTTCCCATATAGGGCTTCAAAGGGTGCCATTCCAATTGTACTTTGGTGGCTATTATTGTATGTGAACTCAGCCAAATGGAGGTGGTCCTCCCAATTTCCTCCAAAGTCTAACACACATGCTCTAAGCAAATCCTCTAAAATCTTGTTTACCACTTCTGTTTGCCCATCTGATTGGGGGTGATAAGCAGTGCTTAGGCACAATTCACTCCCCATAGCTTCTTGGAAGCTCTTCCAGAATCTTGAAGTGAAGATTGTATCCCTATCACTCACTATAGTTTTAGGAACACCATGCAGTTTTACCACTTTTCTCATAAAAGTTTGGGCTAACCTAGGTGCATTTCTGTCTGCTTTCACTGGTATGAAGTGGGCTACTTTAGTCAGCCTATCTACAATCACCCAAATACTTGTATTTCCCCTCTTGGATCTAGGAAGACCATCTATGAAATCCATAGATATGTCTTCCCACTTCCACTGCGGTATGCTAAGTGGCTGCAATAACCCTGAAGGTCTTTGGGTCTCAGCTTTTATTTGTTGACAAACCATGCACTTAGCAACATATCTGGCTACATCAGACTTCATTCCCTTCCACCAATAGTCCCTTTTTAAGTTTTGGTACATTTTGGTGCTGCCTGGATGTATGGAATATTTGCTCCTATGGTACTCATTAAGGATTTCTTCTTTCAATTCTATGATGTTTGGGACACATATCCTTCCCTTGTACCTTAAGTATCCTTTTACATCTATGTGATAATCCTTCACTTCCTCCTTCTTTAATAGGAGAGACTTCTTTTCTGCTAAGTCTTGATCTTCTTCTTGCATTTTTGCCACCTTCAAGGCCAAATTTGATTGTAAAGTAATTAAACTTAACCTTCCTTTACTCTTTTCTTCCTCAATCATCTCCATACTTACCCCACTGTTCTCATCTATTTCCAAATCAGTGAGCATGGTCAAGTCTCTAAACTCCTCCATCATCAACATGGCCATTTTTGCATGCTGCCTACTCAATGCATCTGCCACTTTATTAGCCTTGCCTGGTGTATAAAGTATATCTAAGTCATAAGCAGCAAGAAATTCAACCCATCTGTGTTGTCTCATATTTAAATCTTTCTGTGAAAAGAGATACTTTAAGGCCTTGTGATCAGTGTATAAAATGAACTTTGCACCTAATAAGTAATGCCTCCAAAGCTTCAAGGCATAAACTACTGCTGCCAACTCAAGATCATGAGTTGCATATCTAGTTTCATGGGGTTTTAGTTGTCTAGATGCATAGGCTATGACCTGATCTTGCTGCATCAACACAGCCCCTAGCCCTGACCCACATGCATCTGTATATACAACTAATCCCTCATTGCCTTCTGGTACTCTCAACACTGGTGATTTTACCAAAGCCTCCTTGATCTGGGTGAAAGCTTGTTCACACTTATCAGTCCATATAAACTTTTGGTTCTTCCTAGTCAGGTTAGTGAGTGGCATTGCTATTTTAGAAAATCCTTGTATGAACCTCCTATAGTATCCTGCCATCCCCATGAATGACCTTACTTCACTAACATTGTTAGGCTTCTTCCATGCTTGGATTGCTACTATCTTATTGGGGTTTACAGAAATTCCTCTAGCAGAGACAATATGTCCAAGAAAGTGTACTTCCTCTTGCCAGAACACACACTTAGAGAACTTTGCTTTCAAATCTTTTTCTCTTAATCTAGATAAGACCAAATGTAAGTGGTTCTCATGTTCCTCTATTGTTTTAGAGTAGATTAGAATATCATCTATAAAAATCAGAACAAACTTGTCTAAGTAATCTCTGAATATCCTATTCATTAGGTCTACAAAGTAAGAAGGGGCATTTGTTAGCCCAAATGGCATAACCAGAAACTCATACAAACCATATCTTGTGTTGAATGCTGTATATTTAATACTTGATTCCTCAACCTTCATCTGATGAAACCCAGATGCCAAGTCTAGCCTAGAAAACACTTTAGCTCCACTGAGTTGATCAAAGAGATCATCTATCCTGGGTAATGGGTATTTGTTTTTGATGGTTACTTTGTTCAATTCTCTGTAATCTATACACATTCTTAAAGTACCATCATGCTTTTTAACAGGAGCACCCCAGCATGAATTACTTGGCCTTATAAACCCCTTGGCTTCTAATTCTTCCAGCTGGTTCTTTAGCTCCTTTAATTCACTTGGCCCCATCCTGGTAGGCTTTTTGATAACTGGGCTAGCCCCAGGCATAAGGTTAATCTGGAATTCAACAGGTCTATGGTGTGAGACACCTTTTACTTCCCCAAATACATCCAAGTATTCTTTAACTATGGGGATTTCATTAATAGCTATTTCCTTGGGATTATTTTCTAATTCAATTAAATGATTTAGACTGTTTTCTTTGATAGGTTCACATAGAATTGTAACCCTTTGGCCTTTAGTATTTTGTAGTGAAATGGTGGATGCATCTAGGTCAATTATGGCTTTGAATTGTCTTAGCCAATCTGCCCCTAATATAACTCCTATATTTGGGAAATTTAGAACATACAAATTGGAAACAAATGTGTTTCCTCCTATGTTCAAATTCACATCCACACAGATCATATCTAATACACTAGAACTTCCTAAAGGGCTTTGTATTAACAGAGGTATTTCAGCCAAAATGCAGTTCATTTTCAACCTTTTAACTATTTCATGGGAAATGAGTGAGTGGGTTGCCCCGGTATCATATATTACAGCTAAAGGTATGGTACAAATAAATAGTGTACCTTCCACTTGACCATGGTTTTCAGCATTAGCCTCAATTATGGCCTTGCCCCTACCTTCCAGGTTTGCCACTTTCCCTTGTTGCTTGTATTCTGGGCAATTTCTTTTCATATGCCCTTCCTTCCCACATAGATAGCATTTGAAAGCTCCCCCCTTAAGCTCTGGGCATCTTGGCTTAATATGGCCTTCTTTCCCACAATGGTTGCAAACTATTTTTCTTCTGGCTTCATTGGGCTTTGCATCTACTGCCTTCTTACCATCTGCCTCTCCCTTCTTCTTATCATAAGGGTGGTACTTCCCTTTGTTCTTCTTGTTACTATTGTTTTTGAAGTTCCTGAACTTATCTCTTTCCTTGTCATGCTGCTCAATCTTCAGAGCCAAATCTATCACTTGATCAAAAGTTCTGTCAGCATAAGGTAGTATAGCCCTGCTAAGTCCTGGGTTCAATCCCTTGATGTATCTATCATTTTTGGATGCTTCATCAGCCACTAACATTGCCCCATAGGTAGACAATCCCTCAAACTTCTGGGTGTATTCTGTGACATTCATAGTCCCCTGTCTAAGTTTGATGAACTCCTCAAGTAAAGTGGTTTTTGCTGAGGCTGGAACAAACCTTGCCTCTAACATCTCCTTAAATTGATTCCAATTAATATCATTTTCATTCCGGCCAGCTATGATCACCTCCCACAAACTCAAAGCTGCACCTTTTAATTGCCTTGAGGCCACTTGCCTCTTCCTTTGGTCATCTAGTTGCATATCAGTGAAGATCCTCTCTAATGTCCTCAGCCATGCTTGAATCTCCATTACACTTTCAGTTCCTTCAAAGCTCTTGCCTCCCAAGTTGGTATAAATCTTCACTAACTTGGAGAGCTCCTCATGTGGGTTCTCAGGTCTGTGCCCAATTCCATCTCTCAAAACTCTCACAAATTCCTGCATGTCAAGCATTTGTGGTGTGCTAGATCCTCCTTGATGATGAGACCCTCTTCCTACCATATTTCTAAAAGTATATGTATTTCATCTTATTAGTTTATAACACTTAGCTTTCATTTTTAAATTGATTGTATCTTTCCTATTTAATCATTGTGTATGCCACATGCACACACATACATACATTCAGGGAATACTTATAAGCAGTCAAATATACAAACAAACCTAGTATAAACATAAGCATACAAACATTTGCTATGTTAATTAAAACATAGCTCTGATACCAAATGAAATGACCCTCCTATTTACACACTAATTTTATTGGTGATTTTTTTTTTCTTTTAGAGATGATATATAGATATATCATCTATTACAAATATATTTCCCAGGGTCATTTTTCTTTCTCTAATAAACAAAAATATATCCAGGATCTTTCACAATATAAAAATATTGTTTTAATTCTAAATCATTTTTAACATACATATATGAAGATATCTATGTTATATTCTACTTGAAATCAGAGCATGATAGTAAGTAGAAATCCTTTTTAAATTTGCAAAAATGTGATAAATTCCCTTTTTAATTAAAACTTAATGTATCCTGATTTTTGACTATAGTGTCCACTGGGAATATGTACCTTAGACTGTTATTATAATTAAGAAATAACCAAGCAATAATCAGTGGAAAGCAAGCTTATAATATAGATGATTGTCTTAAAGTCTGAATATTATCAAACTCAGGTTAAAAGAAAGTGGATCCTAAGTGAACACAAGCAACATCTAGGCGTAATGGAAACACGCCTAACTTATTCATGCAAGGTCACTAGTTCGAGTACTATGCTGGTCGGTTCAAACACAATTTTTTGTTTTTCTTTTTATTTCCTCCTGTATGGCTGAAATCTGATACCTACCTCTAAATATACTCAATTTTTACTCATAATCTATCATACAAAACAATGTTTCTTGCTTCATTATTTTTGAAATCCTTTCCTACAACTGTTCTAGAGTTTATATTTATATTTTTGCCCAATATCAACATGTACACAGATATACATGTACATGTCAGTGTTTTTGTTCATTTTCCAGAAACTGAGCTCAAATGTTCCCTTGCTTCATTGATTTGAAGTGAAACATTTGGCCTGACCTATGGCCTAACCATGTGGTTACTCTGGTCATTCTTTTGTTTGCATTTTTACAACCCAGATTATACACAAAACATTGATACCTTTCCTCTCCAAAAGCATGTATATATATCATTCTTCCTAATCATACTTTTCTTTTTAAAAATACATCTTCAGGGTATAAACACTTTTTCTTGCATCTGGACTTATGTCAATATCATAAATTGAAGATATAGCAGTTTAATTCTTTTCTGGGTTTTCCCAATATTATTTTCTGTATATCTATATTCTTTTTTTTTAAAAGAACTCAGGATTAATTGAAATCATCATAAAATGATTATGCTTATAAAATCCAGGTTTTTCCTCTAAATCAAAACAACTTTAGCAAATAGGTTTTCAAATCAGTTTAACATCAATATCCTTAGTACATAACAACTCAGAAATAACCAGAAACAATATAGCACATGTCTCTTACAAGTTCTTCCTACTTAATACATTTAGATAGCCATTCAATCAGGGAATACATGCATAAATTAACACAGTTTAGCTTTTATTTCTAATTATCTTAGCATCCTCTATTCCATATCTTTTTAATCTTGCTTACTTAGCTCCATCACAACCTGCAAAAGCATTAGTGGCTGCCTCATTATAAATGAGACACCCCCATGTGCCATGAGCAATAAGGGTCAGATCTATGATTTGGTGTGAGCATTTCTAACATATCCATGATATTAAGCTAAGGATACAGCATAAATATACTTTGCATACTTGACAGGTATTATCATGTACAATACATAAGAGCAAACATATGCAATAAAACAACTTTTATCTGGAACTACTAGGTTGCCTTTTCTTTTTCTTATAAATTCCTGGCCTCATCTGCTATAAGGAATCAAAGGGACACATTGCCATGAACTAATTAACATTATGGCACAAAGATCTCAGGACTTAAACAAGCCATGTGCCAACTTGTCTACTTCAAATAGGACAAGCATTCCAGCAGCCTTCTTGGCACAAAATCCTTAGTTATATCACTAAGTGTATTTATGTTCATTCTATCAATGATAGCTAGGTGCACATACCACCTGTACTTATGAAGCATACTAGTTACCTTGCAGACATAATATTGCAAGCAAGTTAGAGGTTACTTTCTAGAGGTATAACACCCCAGTCATTCCATCTCACATTATTTAGCATAAAAACACCCTATTCAAGCATATACCAGAATGTTTGCAACTGAGAATAAATGCATGGCTCTATTGAGTTTATTTTTGATTTTGCAAGCAACTATATTTAGCCAGATTTTTAATCTTGTTTAAACATAGTTTTTAGGCTTGTAAATTTCTGTTTAGTTTAGGGCTCAGCACTTATAGAGAAAGACTCCATTGCACCCTTAACCAATTATTTCAAGCCTCAGCACCATACCAATGTATATGCAGCTCATAGTTTTCTTTTTCTTTTCATTCTTTGTCTTAAGCCATTATTCAAACTAGTTACAAATACTCTGTTATATGTTCCTTAAGGTTATAATATACAGAGATGAAAATAGAACAACAAAGTTATACATCCAGCATAGCAGATCATATTTCATCAAACAATCATGAAACCATCAGTAGCCAACATAGTTTATAAATTAAAACATGCAAAATATAACATATAAAAGCTTGGCTGCCTAATCCCAGGTCTTAATGCCATGTATATGAGTGAGGATACTCACCTAAATGCTTACACAAGCTTAAACCAGAAAACCCCTCAAATCTTTAGCCTTATCTTCCTCTTCTTCCTTAGGTTAATTAATTAGTGAGAGAGCAGTTTTCTGATTGGGCTCTTGGTTTAAATAAGGGTTCTGTCTAGGGTTTTGGGTGATGCAAAATCCCTATTTTAGCCCAGACCAGAATCATGCATTTGGCATTGCATATTCCTTCCCTCCTAACCCTTAATGTCCCGGCCAATATTTTAAAACAAGACTAAATTGTGCCTATTTTCCTTTATTTTCAGAAAGTGATAACTTTAAGTATTTTTATTATATTTACCTCAAACATGATAATGGTGTGACTTTCTATTTTCTGCCTATGCACATTTGCTTTCTTGCACTTTGGTTCTTACTGTTTTAGTGATTCCTTTATAAATTTTCTGCTCAAATAATATCTGGATATATATATACATTTATACAACTATGGGTGTTAATTTAATTTTAACCATTTATTTGCAGAAAACATGTGCATACTTATGTGCATTTCTACACCTATTTAAAATTTCACTTATTCATTATAAATCAATGTTTTCTTCTGTCTAAATTTTTCAGACAAGTCATGCATATGCGTGTATATATAAATATATATATATACACATCCTCAGGAATTTTAATATTCATGCCTAGGCCTATATTTCCTTTATTTAAAACATTTTATCTAAATGTTTTCCTCCCTTGTTTTATTATTTAGGAATTCTGGATTTTCTCTTAGTGCTATAACTAGTGTGCACGTGCACACATGCACACAACCTTGCACCACTAAAAATCCCACCTATATAATAATTCTGATTTTCCCCCAGAATTTTAATCATTTATTTAAAAGAATTTTCCTCAAAATCTTGGGGTATTACAGTAGGCTTCTTGAGTGGTTGGTCAAAATCATCACCTTCATCAGCCTTCCTCTTTTCCTTCATCTTGTTTCCTAACACCAACTTCAGAGGCATAGTATCATCAAGGAACGCATCAGCAAGGTCACCAGCCATTTCGCGTATACATGAGAAAAATGTAAAAGGTGAGTAAATGTTCTTGCAAGAATTAAGGACAAGAATTAAAAATTTCTTTATTCATTTTGCCAAGTTAATTATACCCCTAGGTTCATCCGAAACAAAGGGAAACTTCAAAATGGAATAAGAGAGGTTATGGTTAGTGTGTAGGAAATTGTACTTTTATAAGAGCAATTCGGTAAAAAATAATTTCATTTTTCTCTCATCTTTACCTAAACCTAAGATGTGGTTCCTATGACATTCATATGAACTAGCAGCTTGATCTAGAAAAATACGGCGATTAGGATGCAGTTGGAAGGAAGAAAGGAAGTTATCGAGATTCGAAATGAAAAATTATTGGTCTGCCCATTTTGGGTCTTACGGGGAACAAATGCGAGACCCGATTTTTTCACTTGGGCGTAATAGAACCCAGAATCACCCCTTGGAAGGGCTCTTATGGAAATCAAATAAAAATTGGAGTTCTTCACATGAAGAAGGTGCACACTTCTCAACATAAAGAATTAGTAGCAACTATAAGGGAATAAGAAAGGGGACACAGTTAGATGGAAATGAAACCAATGACAATTAGCCATTCATGCAGAATTTGATTGGGAGGAAGATAAAGTCAACACTGGATGTGCTCAGAAGTAATGGAAATAAAACCATTGGGAGGAGTATGGATACAATCATGAGACTTTGAAACTCTGGCCACATAGCCTTTGAACCCGAAATGGCCTAGAATGCTCTTTATTTCCCTTAGTCTGGTTAACTTAGATGACAAAGATAAAGGAGAGGAGGAAGTAGATGTTATATTGGAAATAATGGGTTGATTATCGACTTCTATTAAAATACAAGAAAACAAAAACCACAAAAGAAAGAAAATCCATACTTTAGTTCGTAAAAAGAGCGATTCTTGGAAGAGACGAGGTAAGCAACTAAGGATTTTTTTTTCTTTTTTTGAAAGCATGTAAAAGAATAAAGAAGAAGAAGAGGAAAATATATACTTACCTTGATTTGAATCCCAACCACATACATCAACTGATTAATGACAAGAAAAATTAGCACAAGAATGAATACTGATTTTCTTAGGGTTCGAAAAGACTAAAAGTTTAGCTTTTAAGAAGATACGCCAGCAAGGGAGTGGCATGTTACTTAAACATTAAATGAAAAACGGCTACAGAGACTTTTTCACGTTTGAAAAGAATAAAGAGAAAAGCTAGAAGCGAAAGGTCGTAGGAAAAATATGAAAATAAAGACAAGTCCACACCAATCTACGATTGTTGCAGACTTGGAGGGCAAGTGTTACACCCATATTTTCCTAACGTTGTCAAAAGAGAATTTATACGGACACTGAGCCAAAAGAACTGCTCCCATAATAAGATGCAATGTACGAAGAGAAACATAGAATAAATTTCAGATAGTACTGTGCCAAAACCTCAAGATGGAAGCAAGATTTGGAAACCACACTCTTCAACCCAGTATAGTTTAAACATAAAGTGTTGCACCTAAAACCGAAGATAGATACAACGGTGCAAGGACAGGCTTATAACTCTACCTCTCAAGGGGTGGAACTATGGCACAACCTTCAAGTTGCACAACTCTCAAATACCAAATACGAATATTGTACAGCGATCCCAAAAGTAAGCCTTCATGAGCCAAAGCTATGGCATAATCTCTGAATAGCAATAAAGCGTGGAAATTATGCTACAGCCCCTAAGCTAAAACAACACTAACAATATAGAACTACGGCGCATCCACTAAAGAAACTATATGCTAATGGGGTTGCGCCACAATCTTAAACTAACATCTAAAGTGGCAGGTCTATGCCGCAACATAAAAAACCATAAGAATGCACTGCCATCCCAATTTAACACTGAAGTAGTAGAACTGCAACGCAATTTCATGTCAACGTGAAGTGATAAAGGTGTACGGCCATCTCAAAATGACAGAATGATGCCATAATCTTCAAAGAAATTGACCATAAACATTAGAACCCAAAAGACGAAGCAATGGAGTAAGACTGCTTCATTACCAAAAGCCAAACCTTATACCTCAAAGACAAGTCCGGAGGTCCCAACTTCACCCTCGAGTTCATTATAGCCCAACGTAGAGACAAAAGCGAAGGTGCAGTCCTCCATTTAATGAAAGGATCAAGGTAGATTCAAGCAAGACGATCGCCCCACATGATAGAAGTGTAATTCCTCTTACCCAGTCATACCGCACAACCCCAGAAGTCCCTAATGTTATGCTATCTAAATATCAGGCAGTGTAGTACAACTTTGGAAGGGTTAATAAAGTTCGAGTGTCATTTGACATCTGTACATTAAGCATAAAGGATCCACAACTCCCAGTAAACTAAAGTGAAGCCTTTAAGTGCTGACAATGGTGCAGTTCTTTCCAAAACAGGAGGCAGTTACTCATTATGGCTACATCCATGAACATGTACAGTCCACAAGCAAGTTGCATTATAGAATTAGAAAGTCATTGTCTATTCAAATTTTGATTTTCCCGCTTAAATTTAACTTCCCACCTAAGTTTAGAATTCAACCGCTCAAAACACAATTTCCCGCCAAGTACCACGTCGACAATCCATGCATATCAAATAAGCGAAGTGGATGGCCGACACGTGGCACAATCCAAAGGAATAAATCGAGAGGGTGGAAGAATGATGTTGGCAATCCACATAAATATTTATATAGTATAAATGAATAGGGCACTGTAGCAGAAAGAGAGGGAGAATTTTACTTTACTCTTTTTGGGCACACAAAACGAAAACTTGTACTCTCTCCCACATTTAGTTGTACTAAGAATCAAGAGAGAAGAAAGTGGCATTTTGTCTGTGGACGTAGGATTCTTTAACATCTGAACCACGTAAATCCTCTATGTGCTTTTATTATTTTCAGCACTTTACTTTGCTATTTTTATTTTGTCAACACTCATATTGAGATAACAAATCGATTCTTGACATATCAAATATTTCCCCGTTATAATTATGTAAGCATTAAAGTGACATAATTACTCCTCTTAAAGACAAGATTAATATTACTTAATTATGTTGATTCATAATCATGAAAGCATTCAGCATTGTGATTACTTCATAAAGACACTTGAGTGTTTCCAAGACAAAAAATCTCATTAACAGATAAGTACATAAGTCAAATTTAGGTTCATCTACATACATCAAATTTATAGTTGGGTCTGAGTTGAAGCTTTGGAAGTGAAGCACTACTTAATATAGAATTTGCAATCCTAATTGTATGCGGTTAGCTTCACAGTCAACCATAGTCAACTCAAGTCAAAATATCTAGTTAGAGTAGAGGTTAATAATAAATGTTATCACTGAACCAAGGAATTTATTTATGGAATGATCAAGGTGAATGTGGATAATATTAGAGTTTTGATTAGCAAATTACATACATCATAATGTGATATAGTGTTGGTGAAGAGAACATGTGTAAATCATTGTCACCATTGGTACTACTTAAGATAATATAATATATATATTTTTTACTAAAAAGGTCCGTGAACGATGAATTCGACCAAACTATCATTCCACTAACTAAAGTGACAGGTGAACTATAATATTTAAATTATTCAATTAGTAATTTATAATTAAAGTGTTATAAAATAATTTAATTAATTAATATTTTGTAAATATTAACTATTAATTTATTTGATGTTTTGGGTATTTTTAGTAATTATTTGGTGGGTATATAAAAGTTATACATAAACATATCAATATACGAAGTCAATAATTATTTAAATGGGTTTTAAATATAGATAATTACTTAATTGCTTTTGGTCCATGTAAGGCTATGTCATGGCTGACCATACATAAAAGGGAGAGAGGATTGGCTTGATTGAAAATTTAGAGAGGGAGTTTTAAAGAGAGAATGGAAGAGGTTTTTATTCTCTCCTTAAAACAAATAATCTCATTTATTTCTTCCTTTAATTTTCATTTCCACTTTCTTACTTCATCCATCGTTGCCACTCCTCTCTTTATTATGGCTGATATTCTTTTTCCATTTTACCCAAATTAAATCAAATAAAATGAAACGAGGTGGTCCAAAGATTAGATGATGATTCAAGCAATCTTGGAGACGTGTAACGACCCAGAATTTCTATCAGTTGAAATTCGGATATTTAATTGATTTTAAATATTCATAGTTAATTTTATAAGTCAAATAACTTATATTTTGAATATAAGTATTTATTTGGATAATTAAATTGTTAATTTAATATTTGAAATTGCAGAAATAATTTGATTTTGAATTATATGTGAATGAAAATGATTTATAAAGTTGAATTAAATTCTATTTGAGTTAGAATGATGTTAGAAAACTTTTAAAATTGAATTAAAAGTTAATTTATAGAAATTGAATATTTTAATATTTAATTAACGTATAAAAATAGTCATTTTTCATACAGTCTCGGATTTCGACGAAACCAGTTTCATTGGATCCGTAATGTTATATTATTGTAGGATTTCAAATTTCATGTCAATCGGATTTACGGTTTGTCTGTGGCAAACTGAAACGCATAGAAATTCGTTTAAGTAAATTTTAGATTTAAATAAGTCGATTCGAAAACCTATCTTTCAAATATGATAGAATTGGCTCCCGATATATATTCCATTGTGTTCGGAATAGAGGTAAAACATTATAAACGCCAGACGGCACGCTTCGATTGGAGTTCGGAAAATTTTCGGATGAATAGTGCGCGTACATTTTCTATTTAAGGCCACATTTTTCTCCATTTTGCCAAAACCCTAATCTAACTAGGGCAAGCCGCCACTTTACATTTCAATGGCCAGCGATCTCCGATCTTTCTCCTCTATTATCTTCCAATCCATAAATCTATATGAGAAACTCTCAACCAACAAATTGTAGAGCACGTCAAGATCTTCAAGATCAACGGCCACGATGAAGCAAGGGTTTGAAAATAAATAAAATTTATAAATAATTATATATATAAATTCGTATAATGTTTAAAACATCATAACTTCTTCATACGAGGTCCGTTTTTGATGAAACAAATTGCGTTGGGTCCGTATTGACGAGCACTACATTTTAGAGCTGGTTTGGAGTTGATTGGAGCTAGTATAAATTTTGGGTAAAATTAAACGCCTGTTTAATTTTATTCGGAATAAAACACTGCAGCTGCTATTGGAACCAAAGTAAGTACAAATCACTCTTTCTGGCTCACTGATATTTTTATATAAGTGAGAATAAATTTATTTTATGCTGATTGATGATTGTTTGGATGATATATGATATATTATATTTATATTGATTGGTATTTGGATATATTCATGCCTATTAAAGCAGATGAGACCCTATACGTTCCCGTGTATGAGCAGATGACCTTTTGTACGCGCGTCTTCCTCGAAGTGGACTTTGTACATATTTTCTAATATGTATATTTGTTGCAAGTGACAGGTTGGAGGGATCCAATTGGATCCCTCACCAGTATTGGTTTTATTTACATATATTGTTATATATGTTGTTATCATATGATATATGATGTTTGGATGCCGTGATTGATGTATTTAGTGTTGTTGCAGCATTGGGCCTATTTTTGGTAATTTAAAAATGTTAAAGTGTTGATTTCCAATTTAAAAGGATTTTCAAGTGATTTTGAAAATAGATGTTTTGTTGATTTTTTGAATTGTTAAGGAAATGGATATATTTTAGATAAATAAATGTTATAATTTTTATGTTATAATATTATGGTTTTGTGAAATGTATCAAAATGTGATTTTTGAAATGCGAAGTTGATTATTTTGTAAAATTTAGTTAAATTGATAATTTTGACTTATTGTAAATGGTTTATATATATAAGATTTATAAAATTGATATTGTATAAATAAAAATGATGGAATTATAATGGAGTTTTATAATTGTTAAAATGAAGTTATAATTGAATTTTATAAGTAAATAAGATTTATTGATTTATAAAATTTATGAAGTTATAAAATGAATGAT
The DNA here is from genome assembly GCA_030737815.1 of Allium fistulosum. Lineage (NCBI taxonomy): Eukaryota > Viridiplantae > Streptophyta > Magnoliopsida > Asparagales > Amaryllidaceae > Allium > Allium fistulosum. The sequence goes on along the minus strand of CM060904.1, from coordinate 868,138,817 downwards.
TTTGTAAATAAGAGAATTATAAGTGAATTAACTTATAATTGGATTTTGGTATATAAATGATACAAATAAGATTTGTTAAATAAGAAAATTTATAAATGGAAGTTTTTATAAAATAGAAATGTGATTTATAAACATTGTTTTATAAATCCGAAATCAAATGAATTTGGTTAAAGGAATATATTCACGATTTTGGATAGTGGATTATCCTTTAAATTAAATGTGTAATAATAATGAATTTGGTTAGAGAATTATATTCACGATTTTGGACAGTGAATAATCTTTTAAATTGAATAGATGTTTTGGAAAGTGATCTGTTAAATGGAGTTAAATGATTTAAAATGTTTCAAAATGTGTTAAGTATCGAATACATAGATTTCAGCATTCATTGTTGAAATAGATGTTTTCGAGAAGTAAGGAAATGATGGACTATAGCACTATTGTTATGGTAAATGATTTTTGAAAAGAGATGTTTTTGTATAGTATATGGGATTTATATATCTATCTAATTACTGAATCCCTATACTAGTGATTTTGGGTTGTCGTAACGATGTTTTACACAATATTCGTTTTGACCCAAATAAATACGTTTGAAAGAATGTTTTCCCTAAAGAATAGAATATATACTTAATCCTGATTTAAGTATATGTAATATTTTCCAAGTGTTGAAAATAAAGAGGATTGTGAATTTACTTATTATTAAATAAGTATATGAAAATGTTTTCCAATATTGAAAAGTTGAAATGGTTTTGGGGATATATCTTTTTAAAGATAATTTGAAGTGAATATTTGGCAAGTGATTTAATTAATAAAAGATTAATTAAAAGGGCCTAGTGATTGCTTATGGTGTTAAATATTTGTTTGTTGCTTTGATAGTTAAATAACCGACTATCAAATTTGGCCATTTTAGTCCTCGACTTGATGTGGGAACTATTTAGTTGTACACTTAGTACGTAGCCATCTGTGTAGGCTTGACTATCGTTTATGTTGAGGATGTTGATTCGTGTAGTGCGGAGTATTACTCCAATCTATCGAGCTTCCTTCTTGGCCGAAGGATAGCAAGTTGAAAGTTGGAAACGTGATAAGTCTATGAGACTTAGTTTCTGTATAAGGTTGAGAAACACTTTTGTGTTGTTGGTGCGAAGAGACCGGGATCAGATTTATCTGAAAACCACTTCGGACCAACATTTATACGACGATTGTGTAGGTTGGCCGATGATATTGATGTTTAGGATTTTCATAGCGGAGGACTGCTTGTTGATCGTTTGGGGTTAAAATCCCAATATACATCCAGTAGCAGTAGTCTCTTCGTTATGAAATATCCATTGCAAGGGCTGTCGCTACTAATCCTAGAGATTTCCCGACAGGATGTGGTAGGAAAGTACCTTCGGTTTGTCCTATTCCTGGACAACTTGTATGGATGTTTATCTGACATTGCATTTCTAAGATTACGTACATTGGTTTTTACAAACGTATATCAGTTGGTGGCGAAGAAGGCAACTTCTCTTAGCTTAACACCCTCCTTGAGACGTACGAGCTCAAGGGTTGTATTTTTGTGGAAGGCAATTAGTAGTCAACGGAAATGGCGAATGTGGCATTCAAAGTGATATGTGATTTGTGAAAGGTAATCGTTACCTCTTTGGCCTCATCAACCAGAAATGACCGAAACAGGGTTAGATGCGGCAAGGCTAAGTGGGTCATTCCCATCAGGATATGATCATCCTCTTCTAGATATATCTTTACACGCTATGACGTCGTGTATCTGATTATTGTGGTTTGTATGCTATGAGGGCCCTCGGAAAAGGTCGGTAACGACACGGAGGATGATATATTCGGTACTACCTAGTTACAGAGGTAGGTCGGTCTTGTGTTGGTAGAGGTACCCATGTGTGGTCCTCGGTACATTCCTCTAGAGATGTACCCTTCGGAAGGTAGTCCCTTCACCTGGTCATTTGTATGGAAATCCAAACTTCGCTACGTGCCTGCCATTTTGATTGTATTACCCATTTTGGGCTATATGCTGGAATTTAATCAATGTAACAATTTCGACTATAATTAATATTATTTGTATACTAGGCACTAGTATAATATCAGATGATTTGATATGGAATATTTTAGTTATCGTAAGGTAAAAACATGTCCGTGTTTATGTGTAGGCGTGTCTTACGAGATACTTTGTTTTGAAAAGGAAAGTTTTGGTAATCTAATAAATTCAGTTGAGTGTGTTTCTCATGCTAGTTTACTAGACTGATCCGGGCGTTCTTCCCTTTCAATGCTCGGGTCAGACCGAGTATATTTATAGGTTCAGATTTGGTGATTTTGGAGCTTCAGCGGGAGAGCTGGAGATCTTCATTTTCGTATACACGTATCTGTTTTGATTATCCGCTTTGCGCATTGTTGTTGTATATTATTAGCAATTGTAAGGACAAGTTATTATAACTGTCCAGGCTGATGATTGCTGATTGATTGTTGAACTCTGATTGATGTATGTATATACAGTTTCTGTTTTGTAAAAATCATTGATATGATATTATATGTTTTCCGCTACGATGTGAGATTCTGTATTGTACTGTTTGGTTCTATCTTCTCTCTTTATTCTCTTCTCTTCTTCTCTCTTCTTTTCTTTCTCATGACTTTCCGTCAGTCTGTGCTTTCTGGGTCGGACATATGTGGATTATTGTCGATTCAAAGGGTACGGATTTGCGGTTCGTCACAAGACGATTTTCAAATTAATGTGCTACAAAGGGAAAGACTTTCTCCGGTTCAATTCAATAATGTTTTATTCATGCATGATGTTTAACCCTGACCCAAATTTGCATATATGCATATTGTATTGCCAATTATTGGATTTGACTCAGAAACTATTTGTGTATTGTCATTTAAACATAAAACCAATTTTATACTTGATTTTAGATTTGTGTATTGTCAATGTTCATTAGATTTAAAACTATTTGTTGATTTACATTTGATTTTACTATAATAAAATTAACATACAATTTTCATAATTTAACTATAATTATGGTTTTGATAAAATAATTGAATTATATATATATATGTGTGTGTGTGTGTGTGTGTGTGTGTGTGTGTATCTTATGTTATTTAATTAGTAAAACAGTGTTAAGTTAAATCTTTCAGTTAAGTTAATTTTAATTTCTAAATAATATATTTAATATTTTATTGGTTTAATCAAATGGATGTATTTGAAATCTAAATTTAAATTTACAATACATACATACATATATATATGGAATGTTTTAGTTAATTAATCATGTTGTTGAAGCAATATATTAATTATGACAATGCTTTAAATAATCTTGTTTACATACATATTTATGTGATATTTCATATCTAAACAAGTATAGAATCATTTTACATGTAGAAATTAGATATGGTATTTGTTGGGTGTTAGTAAAAGAGGAAGGTGAATGTCACCTTTTTCTCTTTCCTCTTCAGATCTTGATTTGATTAGATCCAGATCTAATATTATTTTATAAATCTTCTCTTAAACACTATGCCTTCACCTATTTTGGAGATATTTGTTTTTATTATAATGATTTCTTTTCCAATACACATACACACATAAATAGCAATATAGATATCACATATATGTATAAATATATGTCTAAACTATACATAGATGGTACTATAAATATCTCAATATATGAATATTATAGTATTTAAACATACATATATATCTAGTCGTTTATATTCTCGATATTCGTATGAAATTGTCTTAGGCATATGTAAGTATAATATATATGTATATAAAATATATATAAATCAAAATATCCATATGTATATACAAGTATACACGTGTTTATACTTCGTTGTACTATCTTGTCATGTTGTTGAATATATACATGATATATTCAAATAAACATTTAATTATGAATAATTAATAAATATAAAATAAATTTAAATAGATATGATTTTATCGAAAAAATTTATTGGATCCAATGCTTGTAAATAGACTGCGTAGGCCCATTAAGGTCCAAATAGAAAATTTCTTTTCAAATTTACCTAGTTTACCCACTGCCAACACGGGCCGGACCCAACAGTTAATACCCCTTTATAATGGCCTGGATGAACTCCTCCACTGATGTTACCATGGTTGAAGCTCGACGAGAATGACACCAGTAGATAGTTGGTATTATGCTATGTATTATACCTTCTGGTGCCATTTTCAATTGTTTAAAGTATGGAGAGATATATGAAGACGAAGCTTTGTTGGTGAAGGGGTGTCTTTTGAATTTATGATCTATATTTTGGAATTAATATGTCCATGAAATAAGAAGATTAAAATGGGTTTATGTATGAATGTATTTTTTTTCTCCAATATGAGATGGTCCTCAAATAAAGGCTTCACGTGGGAAGACCGTCTTACACCACCAGCACCCAAAATAACTAAATAGTGTACTGTTGTCGTGCCTGGATGATGTAGGACGACTGTCAAGGGTTGAAAGAAAAAGATAAGCCAGTTACAGCCTATATCTCATAGCGCATCGAATAAGTATAATATACATCACAGGTATAAAACAGGAGAGACAATAATAACTAAGTGAACCAAATATTAGAGCACAAATCCACAGAGTTATACAACATTGTAAAAAAGTTTATACAGAATGAAAATAAACTCAAATAACTGTCTCCTGATAATAATAATAAGTAAACACTATCAAGGATCCATAGTATTCCTCAGAGGAATAAGCATGAATCCATATGTAATGTGAGAAGCTCCATCATGCTCGTCCTTTGCACTGCACTATGTCTCACTTAGACTTGCTATCTACTCTACTCATTTAAGAGCACCCAAGATAATAAGAAGCAAAGCATAAAACCTAGGGTCAGACAACAGTCTGGTGTAAGCAGTAAATGAATCTCAAAATACTATACAAGTCGATATTGTAAGGAACAAAAGTATATGAATCATACGTGACCTATCCTGCAACCAAAGAGCCAGCACATAACAAACATAATATGCTACTCTACGAATATCATAAAGGTATACATCAGACTAAGTACGATGACGGGTGCCCAAGTATCCATATCCCCAATATCTATCTCCAACGACATCCTTAGAGTGATTAATTACGGAAGAAAACAGTCAATGTAATCGTAGCATCGATTAAATAATCCTCACTATCACTCAGTGTGACCCGGATATATGATAAATCATATGACCTTTCCCATGCCAGGAATTAATGGAAATCCCAGTTTTCAGTGTACTCATCTTAGCTCGAAGCTGATACTAGACTCTTTCCCCTAATCCGAGGCATACGAATCCTTTCAAATGATCTGAATAGCCTTTCAAAGTACCCATGGATGCACTTATAATACCCTTGATGTAACACCCCTAATTTTATTCTAACATTATTCAAGGTATTTAATTGGATAGATTAAATAGAATAATGTAAATGGTTTAAGGAGAATGATATTTGTAAATTTATAAGGTTGAGCCATTACTAATGAACCAAGTAAGATTGTTTAAAACTTAATCTAAAAAAATAATATATTAGAGGGGCAATATAGGAATCGATCTACCTCTTATCCCTTAAACTCTCTCCCCCTCATCTCATTCACATTTTACTTACTTAAAAACAATCAAAAAGAAAGGATATAGAGGTTGGTCATTAAACAAGAAGATTAGAAAAGGAAAGTAGAGCTTATCAAAGGAAAGACTTAAGGATTCAAGAGCTATATTAAATCTCAACTCCAACAATTAATCTAAGGTGAATAAAACATGAACCATCTGTATTTTTGTTCTTGAATTCGGCTATGGATAGTATTTAAACTATTTTGATTTTTTGCCAACATATGGTTTTCTAATCATTGTTTGAATAGAATAGCGATTTATGGGATTTTTATGGAATTGTTTAAATAGCTTTTAAGGGTAAAACCTAAGTTTTTAGTCTCCAATCGATTTGGTTTTTGGATATTTGATGTAGAAGATTAATTTAGAGATGAGTTTTTAATTTCATAGTTTTCCAAATATAAATAAATATTCTACAAATTTCCTAGGGAGGAAATGATGTTTATTCAGGTTTTAATTATTTAAAATAATTAAACAGCAATTTTTGACCCAAAATTTGGTTATAGTGAGGAATAAACTATTTTCATATTTCTGTGATTTCTGGGGATTTTTTTCAAATGATTATGAATTACTATGAATTTAATATGCTAGAAAAGCATTTAAATTATTAATTAATTAAAGCTATTAATTAATTAAGTTGAAAAAAATGTTTTGGAAATGTAAAACTGATGTGCGGCAGTTTTTCTAAAAAAATTGTTAAATTATAGTTTATCCAATAAAAATTGGATAAAAGTTAAGATTAGGTGAAAAGTAATTGTTTTTTGTAGTAATAAACCAGTTTTCATGATAGTTATGACAGTGTCGTGCCACTTGTATCGTCTCCAGCCTAAGACAACATTGCATCCATGAGTGTCAACGTCGATGTGGAGGAAGGCTTATGATAACTACTTAGGTAGTTATGGAATGATTCCATCCTGGTCGTTGGGGACCTTGTTAGCAACCCAATATACTCGGCATCTCCATATCGTGATTTATCTAAGTGTTTAAAGTTTTACATGCCACATTATAGATGCCACTAATATTCAACAGAGTTTTTAAATGATGCTGCTTGTTTTAACATCGACCTTATATAGATATTCGTGGCATAGTAGCCGAAGTATGATAAGTATAATATTTTACAATGACGCTGCTAGTTTGATGTCACTATTCATCAATGTCGTCAAGGTTTTATATTGCATTGTGCCAGCAACGATGTCGCCCTGCATCAATGCCATATTTCTTCTTTTTAACGCTGTCGAGGCTAAGTTTTGTGTAAATTAAAACTATATTTGAAAGAAGCGACATAGCCAACGTTTAAGAGGGTCGACAACCTTATAGTTTTGGCAATTAGCCATACGATTTACAAATATCAAAAGCTTTGTTTTAAAAAGTGGATAACCTATATCATATATATGTCGACAACCTTGTTTTCGACATAGTGTTTTACACTTAAAAGGATTTAAGTTTTTGTTTTCGACATTGGGTAGAGATTACCATTGTTGTTAACATCAAGAATATTCTCCAATGTCCTAATTTATGACAGCGCGCCATATAGTTATTTATTTTGACTTCAATCATTGGAGGTACCAATGTGTTTCTTTTATTAAGTTCGACATAGATCATTTAGGGATACCAATACATATTATTTTGAGATGTTATAAGTTTACGGAATATACAACCTGATTGGGAGCACCAATAGACATAGGTTGAACATGTGGGTTAAACATGAATTAAAATTGTTGAGTAAAGGTTTCATAGTCGTCCCTGAAAAACTATGGGATGTAAGATGGATAGTCCACATCATGCCGGAGATGGATAGTCTCTATAAGGTTAATGAAGGTTTTATAGTTAACCTAGGAAAACTATGGGATGTGTGATGAATTGTCCACATCATAATAAATAAATGGAAAATGTATGATGGATAATCCACATAATTTAAATAGCTAAACTATGTGTGATGGGTAGTACATATGGTAAGGGATGGGTAATCCAAGTAATAATTACATATGAGATAGATAATTCATATAATTTTGTTAATGAAACCATGTGTGATGGGTTGTCTACATGGGAGGGGATAGATAATCCATAAAAACGTTCATATATGAGACGAGTGGTCCATATGTATATATAAGACGGGTAGTCAGAATAAATTGAGATGGATAGTCATTTGAAATTAGATGGATAGTCAAGTGAACTAGGATGGATAATCCATTATATGATTTTAGGGATTAGGTAAGGGTGTGGGCAACACTAGAGATACAGGTTATTCAGACTTACCTAAGTTGTGTGATTGTGAAGGCTATTTACTATGTTCAAACCATTGTGGATGTAGAAGCACAATATATGGTTAATATGTCTTAGTTAAGGTACTAGTTAGGGGAAACCCCGTTCCACTCAGCGGCGTGGTCTCACTAGATATCTATATGGTTCGAGATGTTAGGTTATTATTCACATCAGACTGTTGTCTGGCTTGAAGTTTTTGTTTTCCCCTTAAACTCTCGGGTGCTCATTTGAGTAGGTCGAGAGTAAGGGATTTTAGGTTTCAGTTAGATGAATAAGCTTCGGGAGACATGTAGGGATCAATCAAGCAATTGTAGGAGTTTATGTTTATTCGTTGTGTTGTTTTGGATGTAATTGGCAAGTTGTGTAATGCCATGTATTTTACTCTGACCAACCAAGGGGCATCTTCATATGTCGTGTTATCCGGGTTTTTAACCCAACAGAACCTAAAGGAAGTCGGAATAACTTGGTAGAGTTAGAATAGCTTAAGAGCCAACCAAAAACACTAGAGCATCTAACCAAAAGGAATCAGATGAAAAAAAAGCGAAAATGCGCAAAGGCAGTGGATCGCTAGCGATCTATCATCTATGGATTGCCAGCAATCCATGGTCTTGGCTCGAAGATTCTTTAGTTCACTTGCGTCATGGTCCAATGAGTAGTCAAAGACAAAGCTCAGAAATACACTAAGTACATGGACCGCTAGCGATCCATGCACTATGGATCGCTAGCGATCCATACCATTTCGCCAGGTCGCCGTGGACTTCAAAGCAGAGGGTGAGGGGAAGCATCTTAAGTCATTGGGTTGCCATGAGCCAAAATCTATGGATTGCTAGTGATCCATCAAGTTAGCTCGGTTTGTGATGAAATTTGCAGTGTGACTTCCTACGGTCATTGGCAAGCATCTGACAAGAAGTCTAGCCTAGTAGCTCTCCAACCTCTATAAATACTCACCTATCTGCAATATAAAAGGATCCTCTGGACTGGCTACTGAAACTCTGCATAAACTATTCTTCACTCTTCTCTTCCCTCCTCATAACAGTCATACAGGGGGTTTACTGTGATTCTCCAGTAAACTCCTGCATTGGGGACTTAGTCAAACTCAGGATATTCAACAACTTTGTAATCCAATTCACCTTGTAACATCAATCAGTCCATAATAAAAGTTATAAAGTGGACGTAGGCTTCATTAACAACCGAACCACTATAAAAATCTTCTTGTCTTCGTACTATTTCTGCTTTTTCAGCATTTATTCTTTGTATTATTGCTCTGTAAGAACAGGGCTGGTGCTTTCACGCTCAATCCAGGGTGTTGATCCATTTTTTGGGTTAGCATGTCCCTCTTGGATTAGTTTGTAATAATTATAATTTCTTTGAACCTGGGTTTGCGAATGGGATTATGTAATGAATATGAAATATCATTTGTGAAATGAAATGTGAAAATTTGTTATAAAATTGTGTTTGAATTTTTTTCATATTTATGTGTTTGGTGTTATCAAAATGATTAACATAGCCACATTTTATCACCGAAAATTAATACTATGGATGATTGTAGCAGCTGTAGCGTTTAGTTTCGAGCCTCAAAATGGGGGATATTACACCAGCTTTCGAATACATTAGAAAACACTTCGAGAATCAATAATCCCTTAGCATGCATATCCATGTCTTTTTCTTGCCCTACCTAGTTTCCATTATCCTCAAGGAACCATTCCACATTCCTTCTTTTCCATAATAGAACCATTCCATATTCTATCTATGGGTCACCCTTCCTAGAACCCACCCTTTGTGGATAACCATTCTCACGACTGCTCTCAACATCGAGCCACCGTCATTAGAACCTAACTCCATTCACCATCGAGTTGCCATCACCGAAACCTCAAAGCTATCATTAAGCTATTACATCGCCACCAAACCCCAAGCGAACAAACAACACCATCACCATGATCCGTTGAGCCTAAGCTTCCCCTTCTGAAAATTTCACCCTAATCCCTCAAAACCAGACCTCTCGATACCGACTAGACCTATCGATGTCGAGTGGTATACTTAGCCAAATTTTAGCTAAGTTTCTTCCATCTCTTCCAATGCTCCATCTTCTAAGTGCTTGGACCCCGGTCACTCCTTATAAAATCTCTTGGCATCAACTCCAGAACTCCCAGTACTAACTCCAAAAGCTCATGGTGCTTGGTCCAATACTTAGCCAATCCTTGGTATTTGACTTCCACTCATCACTCCTAGCCCTTACTTGAAGAACCAACCTTCCACCAAGTAGTTTCCAATTAACAAAAAGCTCTCGTTACCGAGTCTTATATTTTGCTCCAAACTTGGTGCGACTTGAACTATGCGCTATGCCCATACTTCAGAGTCCCTCCTCCAAGTTTCATCTGATTTGGAATTGGTTTGCATTTGTTTTGCCCATATCGGCCGCCTCTTTTCCTAACTACACTAAAATACTAATAGATCATATCAAACCAATTCATACAAGCATACATTTCAACAAATATCATCCAAAACAATAATTTAACTTAGAAATCATACTAAAAATGCTAACTTTAATTATATTAACATGTATAAGATAGCGAGATCAAGTAGTCACTCACAAAATACCCTAAATTACCCCTTTTAGATCCAAGCCCGAATTGGACAGCAAGCAACCCAAACCCTAAGGTGCCAAAATGATGAGTTGATGATCCTCTATGCTATTTACCCCTATAATGATCAATTTAAGCTAGTTTAAGTAGAAATGGTGAAGTTTTTATGTGAAAAGATGAATAATGGAGGTTAGGGAAATGTTTTTGTGAAGTGAAAAAGTGATTCACTTCATCTTCTACACTCCCCTTAGCTCCAAAATCCAAAATGGGCTAATGGGTTTGGGTTTAAGCCCGTTTAATTATTCCAATATCTGCTCGAAGGCCTTTAAAACTTAAAACAATAATATCTCTCAAACATTATGTCTGTTTTCCTATTTGACCACTCTATGGAAAGAGAAACCATCATTCTAAAGTAATGGATGTGGTTTTAGACTCTAAATCAACTCTTATCGAAAGTTATAAGACTTATAAAATTTTCAAGGTCAAAATGGTCATATAAAAGTTTCATAAAATTCGTAGATGTGGAAAATGTCCCGAAGAGTCATTTCCAATGTTATAGAGTCATACAACCTCATATGAATTAAATAATAATATTTTATGATTCTTCGATAGTAAAACACGGGTCATTACACCCTCCCCTTTTAGAAATTTCTCTCCGAAATCCCTAAAAAACAAAGATAATCATCCATAGTTACCCCGCATGCCTACAAATCATATGTAACCATCAAACATATCAAGCAAGCAACCATGCAATCAACAATATAGATAAAACCTAAGTGAAAGTAAATATGATAAACAATAGATCTTACCATGCAAAGAGCTTCGAATATGCAGCCCTCATGCTCTCATCTATTTCGCATGTGCAATCGCCTTCACTTTCACCCCACTGAACCTTCACAAATTTCACTGTCTTCCTTCTAAGCCGTTACATATCACGTTCGACAATACGAACCCGCCTATGAGATATCGCAGCTTTTGGTTCAATCTCGATATCATCAAACTAATTCGGTGCAATAGTCATGCTTGGGTCATTCACAAACTTCCTATGGTAAGAGACGTGGAAGACATTATGCACACCTGTCATCTTCTGAGGTAAGCCGACCCTATATGCTAGGTTCCCAATCCTTTCTACTATCGGAAAAGGACCATTAAATATCGACGTCAACTTCCCCTTATTGCCGAATCGAATGACATTTCTCAAAGGTGAAATCTTCATAAATATCATAATGCTAACAGAGAACTCCAAATCTCTACGTCTCCTATCGGCGTAACTCTTCTACCTATCCTTGGCATCCTTCATCCTCTGGCGAATAATCTCAATTTTCTTAGAGGTCTCTCTAATTATCTCTGGCCCAAATATTTGTTTCTCATCTGCTTCCCACCAAGTTGAAGGAGCATTACACGGTCATCCATACAATACTTCATACGGTGCCATACCGATAATAAACTGATAACGGTTGTTTTATGCGAACTCTACTAAATGTAGATGATCATCCCACAGGCCCTAAAGTAAGAGTTCCTCCAATATACGATTCACCCTTTTGGTCTGCCCATCGGTTTGTGGGTGATAAACTATACTGAGATGCTGCTCTGTCCCCAACGCCTGTTGTAAGCTCTTTCAAAACCCACCAGTGAACAGTGGGTCTCTGTCGTTCACAATGCTCTTTGGCACACTGTGGAATCACACTATCCACTTCACGTACAACTCGGCCAATTCTAATGCCATTCTGCTAGACTTAACGGGTATGAATCGAGCACTCTTCGTCAATCTATCACTATGGCCCAGATGCTATCGTACCCTCTTCTAGTCTCGGCAATTCATTGACGAAATCCATCGACACTTGTTCCCTCTTCCACTCAGGAACCTCAAGTTATTGCATCGACCTACTTAGTTTCTTCTGCTCTGCCTTAACCAGCTGCGGTTCATGCACTTCGAAATGAATGTCCCAACATCTTTCTTCATCCCTTCTTAATAATATGCATGGTTCATATCATGGTACATCTTATTACCACTGGGATGTATAGTCAATCTAGAGTAATGGCACTCTCTCAGTGCCTTATCCCTCAATCAATCTACATTGGGTACAAACAATCTTCCATCCTTATGGAGCTAACCATCACGGTCACGTTCGTACTATTTCATCTCATCACACTCCTTCCTCTATCTTCTTTATGGTCTTTGCTAGTCTAGCGTCTCACTTTTGACTTGTACTAAACCTCTCGATCAAAGTAGATCTGATGGTCAAACCTATCAACATCTCTGGCTCTAACTCGCAATGAGATCTGAAGTCATAACCAGCAATATACTCCAACAGCTTCCACTCCATATACATCAGTCTCAAACTGGCATGTCTTCTACTCAATGCATCGATGATCACATTTCCTTTATCGGGCATATAGGAAATGCCAAAGTTGTAGGAGGCTAAGAATTCCAACCATCACTGCCGACAAAGGTCGGGATCCTTCTAGGAGAATAGGTACTTCAAGGATTTATAGTCCGCGAATAGCTCAAACATTTCTCCTAATAAGTAGTGCCTCCAAATCTTCAAAGAAAACACTATCGCCCCCAACTCCATATCAGAAGTCAAATACTTCCTCTCGTGCGGCTTCAGCTGTCGACTAGCACAGGCAACAACTTTCCCCTTCTGCACCAATACCACATCTAATCCAGTACAACATGAGTCTGTGTATACTACTAGCTCCACATTCCCGCTTGGAATGGTCAATATTGGTGCATACATCAAACTCTCCTTCAGAGTTACAAACACATGCTCATGCTTTGCATCCCAAATAAAAGATTGTTTCTTTCATCAAACCGGTCAACAATGCTACTACTTTCCAGAAGTCCTTGATTAAATGTCTATAATATCCTACCAATCCTAGGAAACTCCTTACATCTGTAGCATTCTTGGGCTGGCTCTAACCCAAAACTGTTGTCGCCTTGGTAGGATCTACTGCGATGCGCTGCTCGGAGATGATATGACCCAAGAATCTCACTTACCTTCTTCGAAAGTAACATTTCGAAAACTTTGCTTTAAACTTGTGCCTCCTTAACACTTCAAGCACAATCCTTATGTGTGTCTCATGTTCCTCCTCTGTCCTAGAATAGAACAGAATATCATCCATGAATACAAGTAGAACTTGTTTAGCTAATCCCTAAAGACGCGGTTCATAAGATCAACAAAGTATGTCGGAGCACTAGTTAGCCCGAATGGCATAACCAACCACTTATAGAAACCAAAATATGTGCAAAACACTGTGATTGGCACACTCTTCTTTGCTACTCTCAACTAGTGAAACCCCATCGCCAAATCCAATTGGGAGAACACCTTCGCATAATGTAGTTGATCGGGAAAGTCGTCAATACATAGAAGTGGATACTTGTTCTTCTTCGTCACCTTATTCAGCTCATGGTAATCTACACACAACCTCATAGAGTCATCCACCTTAGTGGCGAATACTACAAGTGTGCCCCACTTAGACAAGCTCCTATGAATGAACCCTCTTGTAACAACTCGATTTTTAAGTAATAATTAATTGAAGTTAATAATAGAAATTTATTAAATTAAATTGGAATTTGGAAATTTGTTTAATAAATTGGTTTTGAAATTATTTAATACAAGTATTTAAATTATGAAAAAAAGATATTTAGAAACTTAAATAAGTTGAAAATGTAGGAAGTAAATGTTATAAAAGTAATGTAATTGAAATATAACATTGGTTTGGAAAAGGAGTGATTTTGAAATGTGATTTGTGTTTGTTTAAATTGAATAGAATATAGTTTTATATATAAAAAAAAGCAATATATATTCTTATTTGTATTCCCCAAAGCTTTTTTTTAATAACCCAAATCCATTTCCAGAAATCTCCATTTCGAGACTAATCCTTTACCAGTTAAAGAGCTGCATACGTGATGAACCATTTTTCATCTTCCCGAGTAAGCTGAACAACAAAACCCTCCTCTGTTAACTAAATTACCTAAATTCAACAAATTTGAATATGTGGAATTTCATACTTATATGCATCTATGGTAAGAGGAGAGTCGAGTTTTGTTGTGGTGATCGATTATCGTGTGCGTGCATTCATTAAATGAGAGAGAAAGAAGTAAAACAGTGTGCATAGTTGGGTGTTTTCACTTACAATTCTATGTCTACACCTTTGATTTTGCGTATATATATATGAATGAATTGAAATGAAGTTGATTATATATGGTTGTATACGTTAAACTTACGATGAATCAATCAAAAGATTCATAGCCTGGAGCGTACTTGCTCCAAGTGGTTTACGATCGGTGGACCGGTCATTGATGACCGGTGCATCGATGGAACTACTCGTGTATGTAGTTTTCTCTCTGTGTGTGTACCAGTGCATGTATATGTCTGTGTTTCCAGTTGTGTGTATGTGTATAGTGCTCTGTCTGTGTGTTATTTATGTGTAAGTTGTTATGTTTATATAGTTATAGCTGTGTTCATTTGTGAGTGACAATGTTTATGTTTGAATGCGTTGTGTTTGTGTGTGTGGGTGATTGTGTTTATGTGTGCAGATTTGTTGTGTGCGCGTGTTTATGTGTGTTTGTGTATCGGTGTGTGTATGCAATTGTGTGTGTGTGTGTCTGCATATTTTTGTGTTTCAAGTCTTGCTACGGTACATGTTTTGGTACATGACCTTGTATTGTTGTGTATCATCCATATTTTTGGTCTTGTTATATTGATTAGTTTGTTGTTACAAAACTTCTCTTACATTATGTCATGCTCAACCTTGTTGTGTTGAGAGAGATGAATATTTATCTACTATATCTTCACTTCTTATATAAACGTGTGCATTCTTATATATGTGCAAGCATCAGTAGTTTAAAATTAAAAAATATATATTTATATTTAAAATAAGCTAAATCAAATATACCTAAACTCGAATATATACTTATGAGATTATATATATATATATATATCAATGTAAATATAAGTTTGATAAATCAAAAATCTGAATTTAATTGTATTATTTAAATGGTCTTTAATAATCATTTTATAGAAGTGTGGACACACACACACATATATATATATATATGTAGTTCAAGTTAAATATATTTATTTAATTATGAATAAACTAAATTAATTTGAATATTCAAAATTTATTTAAAATAGTATATAATCATAGCAAATTATGAAATAATCCCTATATTTAATATTTAGTTTTACAAAAGCTATGTTTTGAATTTAAATTGAATGAATTGAATTCCTAATGTTATTAGTGAAAGTTTAACTGTTGATTATTTATATAAAATATTGGGAAACTATTTACTTATTGTAAATATAAAAGAATATAAATTTGTGTTAATCCTAGAGCATATATTTATTGTTCATTTTTAAATATTTATTTTCTTATATAAGATAAAATGTTGTGAATTATTATTTTAGGCATCGATTTAAATGTTTTATATTTATACTTATTCATATAATACGTTTTCATTATTTCCTGATTATTCTTTTATTGGTACATTGAATTAAATTAAATGAATGATTCACCATTGATATGGATTTGATTGGTGTTTTAATGTGAAACGGTGATGACATCCTTGCTATGATTTTGAGTTATAATTTTGTGTGACGAGGAATCAGAATAAACGGAGTTATAATACCATTTGGTATGGGACTTTCAGTAATATTTCTTTGGTTATTCTTTGGACTCGTTACACAGAATATTTGAGGGATGAGTGTAGTTTATAAGCAGTGAATAAACGTTTGAGTATCACGCAGTAGTATGGGATGCTATTGTGATATTTATTCGATTATACATTATAAGTAGATGACACTCATGTAACAGGGATAGAGTGGATAGTGTGAGGTGATACACATAGTGATATATGGCTCTGTGCCTATATTTAGTGAGTATGGCTCTGTGCCTAATGATAATCAAGACTTCGTGTCTATATGCATTGGTTCTATATGCCACTATTATGATGTACTCCTATTATGGTTGTTAGAGAGGACCAGAAGGCTAGAATGCACCCTAGTGGCTCGATCTTGGGGTCGCTCCTTAGATCTATGACACACACACACGGATATATATATATAGCATGGTGCTTTTAGCTTAGTGCTTCCGCTTTATGCGTTTGCCCCTGTATCACCTACCTCATCAGTCTATTACCTATAAGGGCATATGTAGTGTCATGACTTAAGAGTTCTCGCGTTGACGAGTACACCGATGGATACGTGTCATGATGATGTAAGGTAACTAAAGACTGTAAAGAATTAGTGTCTCTGGAGCTTGCTTATTGCTATCAATCTCCATTCTGGTACTGACGGAGTAATAGATTGGCATATACGATTAATACACCTCACTTGAGTATATAGATGGGTTTGAGGACCCATAGATTGTTATATATATATTATACTTGGGATTTTGTGTTTTTCGTAAAGTCATATCTCGTCATGATATTTTATGATGGTATAGATATGAGAAGATGAGATCATACCAGTGATATATGTCCAGAGTATAGTGGATTCTCGATATATTGATAGGCAGCCTATCATATCCTATTTTACATGTATTAATTCTTCGTATTATCGAGATTGAGAGATATATTTGGGAAATGCTTCGTGCTAGCTTGATTATAATTGGTGATATCTCAATTATTGATATTTCTAGATTTGAGGATGATTTTGGATATGTATGATTCACCTATTTATATTTATTCTGGGATTTTTGATTTGATGTGTTTCTATATAGGTGATTACATCTTTCGATATCATTGCTGATTTGTTGATATAGATTTGAGTTATTTTGGTAATGTGATGTTTTGATGATTATTTATAGTATTATACATATATTTTATGCATACATTGATATATTTATATGTATTCTTTGACATATTGTCTGATGATTTGATTATTTATGTTAGATTTATCATATAGTTATCCCTTGTTTATACTATGTTACCCAAATTATATATTCTTGATTAGACATAGTCTGACCTTGTGTTATTTATGTAATACTCGGATAAGTCCAAGACATTTTAGGTATAGTGATGACATGACCAACATGTATTTTATTGGGCTTAGAGGGGTCTTTTGTTAGGATTGCTATATGACATGTGTTAACCCAAAAAATGGATCACCACCCTGGTTTGAGTGTGAAAGTACCAGCCCTGTTCTCACAGAGCAATAATATAGATAATAGATATAGAAGAAAGCAGTAAAAGAGAGAAGACAAGAAGATTTTTATAGTGGTTCGGCTGTTAACGAAGCCTACGTCCACTTTATAATTTCTATTATAGACTGATTGCTATTACAAGAAGTGTTTGATTACAAAGCTCTTGATTGTCCTTAGCTAGATTGAATCTCCAAGGTTAGAATCCACTGGAGAATCACATCGAACCCCTTTGGAGATTATTGTGAGGGAGGTGAAGAGTGAAGAAAGCTTCCAGCAGAGTTTGAGCCACTAGTCCGGAGAAGATCCTCCTTATGTTGTAGATAGGATGGTATTTATAAAGATCGAAGAGCTATCGGGCCGAGCCTGTTCGCCAATTGCTTGCAGATGGACATAGAAGGAATTAGTAAAGCTTAGCTCACAACCCGAGCCAAAAGCATGGATCGCTAGCGATCCATGGTCTATGGATCGCTAACTATCCATAGTATTAGCTCGGGCGCGAGCTAACTAATTAGCCTCATTTTCTGCTTTAGTCTGTTCGGGGTCGCACTCATCCCATGTTCACGTATGGATCGTTGGCGATCCATACACTTAGCATGTTTTTAGATTTTGGATTTTAAGCTTTCTTCGTTGTCTTGTGTCCACCATGTTCGTATAGTCTCGTTGCACGTCGCTTTGTTTTGATGACGATTTACTTTCTAGTTGTATTTAGCCACTGATTGGACTGGACGGATGCTTGTATCTTGGTTTATCTAACTCGGAATCTTGTCAAACTCAATCACTACTCCAGTAATATGGATTGGATCACGATGCAAGAGAATCGGTTGAACATTGGACTATTCCTATGGATTGCTAGCGATCCATGTCCTTAGTGGGTTTTTTCGTTCTCTTTTCTTGCCTCTCTTTGGCTTGTTACTTTAGTCCTTTTGGTTGAGTTCTGAGCCATTACGACTCCATCAAGTTGTTCCATCTTCTCTTGGATCCAACTGGGTTAAAAACCCAAATAACATTTGCCCCCCAGAGTACGTCTTCGTTGGAAACAAGGCGTGCTCTGGAAGTTATCGTTTTTAGTCTGTGCTTGTTGAATTCCAAGTAATCGTGTTAGAGTTTTGGGAATATGAAGCAGATTATGCTGCTGCTTACTTAGTTTTTGTCTCGACTGCTACTGCTAGTCATAACGGATCAAAATTTTCTCCATAGCTTCTCGGTATATCTTCAAATAGCAGGTAAATGTCGTAGTGCAAGTTTGAGGTCGTAGACGTGCAATCCTATGGATCGCTGGGGATCCATAGCTGATGGACCGCTAGTGACCCGAACACTTAGGATTTTTTTTGTGTTTTTGCTTTCTATTTAAGCAGTCGAGCCGATTCATCCCAGCATTCGAGCCGAGCCATTTCTTCTTCCTACGATCCAAGTACTTAACCGCGATTCGACTCAAACTTCCTCCTGCGATCTGATCTAGGTCTTCATTGATTCGATCCATCATTTCCAAAGATTCGACCTTGTCTAAATCCTCCGTCGTGCTTCCTTCTTTGTTGCCAACACCAGAGCATCGTCACCGCCTTCTCAGGTTGCCTCCGACCAAAACCCTAGTTTTGCCTATGCTTTGGATGGCCGTCGACCTATCCTTAGATTGTCGCCGACCTATTATTGGCTCACCGATCCTAAGTCTTCGACCGAATATGTGTCTAGAGTTTAATCTAAAGTGGGTTCGCTAATTAGGATGTTCGTTTAATGATTTGATGGCGAGGTTGCATCCGTGATGTTTGTCGTGAGGAGTCCGAGTCGATTGCGTCTTAATAGAGGAAGATAGTAAATCGAGTCTTCTGTTCCCCCCGGAACGACATTCGGGCCTTGCCCCGGTGCTGGACATGTTTTGCTGTCTTCGTCCATTGAGCCAAAATTGACTTGTGCCAAGTCCCATAGCTGATATTGCATGACACATTGTGAATGGTCCTGGCTCTTCCGGAGAATTTGGACTTATCTTATCTTTCTTGCTTTTTCACGTTGCTCGGTGTCCCTGTACTAAAAATAATTTTCTATGTCGCTTCGGACAACGGATCCGTTATCGATCGTTGATCGGTAACGAGTAAGCGTAGAGGAAGTAAACAAAAGGAAATGAAATGGGAAGTCCTTTTCTTTTTCCGCTGCGAGTGAACTATCTACACGGGATAGAGCGTTTTTAGTGTTTCGGACACCGAGGTCACCCCTATAGACAGCACACTGCACTTGCCCCGGTACATACTTGAAATCCGATGTGACGACACGAATCAATGTCTCTCCGGAATTCAAGCGTTGTAGGGTAAACTATTAGTTTAGAATAAAATTACCCGACTATTTTGGATGCGAGTTCTGTTTTTTAGAATGAAGTATTCAACTTCGTGCCGTAAGTCAAGCGCAGGAAGCCCGGCACTTTCGGAAGCCGAGTTATCATCCGACGCCCTTTCTCCTTCCACCTCACGGGCTGAATATGGTCAGTTGGCCCCAGTAGGTCCGGTTTTGGACCGAACTCCCCCTAATTTTAGAGTTCTTCTCAACCCACCAAAGTGAGCTTCTTCTGTGGTTTCCGCTAAGGTCCTGCACAATATCTGCATGCAACATGGCATACCAAAGGAAGATGTACGCCTTCTAGAGAAGAACGAGTTTGCTCAAATGCCTCCTCTACGATATACCGCTTGTCATCGGTATATGTATCTGAATGGCGTTGTGCGCCCCTTTTAAAGACTTTCTACGTGAGACTCTCTCAAATTTAGGCATTGCTCCGTTCTAGATTCATCCCAACGGTTACGCCGTCCTAATTTGTTTGCACGTCCTTTTCGTGCAAACATTCAATTGGGCTCTGAGCTTTGACGAGTTGCGATACTTTCTTTCATTCAAGAGGAGAGATGAGTGTTCCTCGGTCGTAATCGAAGCTCAAAGGAATCGAAAAACCGTATTGCGACTGCAGAGCAATCTATCCCAGTTCAAGACCCAGTATTTCTTCGTCAGGTGCTCCGAGGGGTTTAACCATCTATAGACAATGGAGGGTAAGTTCCTTTCCCTACTTATTGAGTTCCGACATGTCGCTACGGGGCTTCTAACAAGTCAAATATTTCTTGCAGTTATCCCAAGGCCGAATAGGGACTTGTCTCTCGATGAAGTTTTTCGAACCCTAAAGGCTATCGATGCTGAGGAAAGATCCATTAAAGTCTTGCTAACTGACGAAAACTTACTCCGGTATAGATTATTGCATCCGGGGAGATCCGCCGTTCCAGTTGAAATCACCTCTCCTTCTTGATCCAGGGTTCGCATGTGATCCACTTCCTCTTCTCATGGTTCCGAAGAAGGCGCTTCTCAAGAGAGAGAGGGCTTGTCCGGAGAATCAGCCGAAGAGGCTCGCGATGGAAGAGAAGTTACTACGACCGGAGTTAGTTCCCGACCAGAATGCCTTCGATTCCGAAAGAAGGAGAAGAGGAGTTCAAACAGAGGAAAGGCAAAGCCACGATGGACTTAGAAAAAAAGGAGGGGGAAACTGGGAGCAGTAGCGATGAGTCCACTTCTAGCGGTTATTTCTATGCAGAATCTGATGATGGGGATTCTGAATCGTGCGACGAGACTCCAGGGATGAGTCCCGTTATTCCGAGCTCGCCTCCTCCAGACACGAGTGGTAAAGACGATGCCTTAGAAACCGGAAGATGTCGGGATTCTCCGAGTAAAGATGCTGGCGCGGACTTTGGCGATTTGAGTGATGTTTAGTCGATTTTGACATGCTCATGGGGGAGGATTTCAAATTTGAGGAGGTGCTCCCTCGTTCGGGCCACGTTGCACCCGAAGTTTGCCCGATTCCTTCCGCGGCACATGCCCGATCCAGTTTGTGATGTCATTTTAGGCTCTCCTCCCAAACACATCACATGCTTCACTTGGGTTATACTCACTTGTACACACACATGTTTATTTTCCGTTTCTAAAACCTTTTATTTATGCTTCGTGTCAGGTATGATGAGAGGACGCAGCCTTTACGATGATTTTGAAGAATTTATCGACTCCCAGTGCTGGTCCAAGCGTTCTTCCGACCGTCACCAGCCCCGTGAGATGGAGGGAGAGTATAGAAGAAGAAAAGATCTTGAGGTCGAAAATCATCGCCGAGACGAGAGAGAGCAGAGCCGAATATACAAAGGCAGGTATGAAAAGAGGAAGACTTTCGACGAGAGAGAGGAGCCGTCGAAGAGGTCTAAATTCGATCGTAGTTCCCATTCTTTGGAACAACAAGCTTTCGTTCCGACGCTTTCTTCAACGGGTCAGGAAATCCCCATTCCGCCTTCAACTTACATTCTGTCGTCTTCTGTTGCTCTTTCCCCCGGTACTTCACGCCCCCATTGGAGACCCGCCTATATTCTTCCATCTGGTCCTCCCAGGCTTGAGGCGACGCTCCCCGGGTGGTTCTTAAGGGGGGTTAAGTTTGATTGCGATCTCCATCCAGTTCGTAGAGATTTGTATATGCCATATCTTCAGGCTATCCAGAATGATTTAGAACAAGCCGAAGGGTGGGAGAAATTATGTAAACAACTGGCAGATACGAACCACAAAAACTATCAGGAAATCCTCTCTTTTGAATCAAAGAAGGATGATTTTGAGAGGGCATTGACAGAACGCGATGCCAGGATCCAACAGCTGGAGGAGGAGAAAGAAGCGGCACTTTGAGAAAGCCAAAAGAATGCCGACTTGCTGAAGGAATTAAAAGAGACCCACGAGAGAATTAAGATCGTCTATAGGGATGAAATTAAGAAGGCCCATGCAGAAGAGGCCAAATTGAAAAAGGAGGTGGCTGCTTGCAGCGCGACAATTGAGGCCCAAAAGAAAACCATCTCCGATCATGATCTTATCATAGAGGGGCATAACAAGACCATCTCCGACCAAGCTAAGACAATCGCCGGGCTATAGGTTCAAGTTGCACGGCTTAGCGCCGATAAGTCTCGTGTTGAAATCGAAAAGGCCACCGTTACGGCGGATTATTTGGATCTTCTGAATGCTTTTGAAAGAAAGATGGAGAAGATGGATGAGACCATCTTGAATACTTATGTCAACTCTCTGCTGCATCAGGGGAGCCTCAACTACTTAGGCCCTAAATTTCTACGCACTCTTGATGTGGTCTGGGAGGAAATCTTGACTCGCTTTTGTGATAGCAGTGACGTTTATACCGAGCAAGAGTTAGAAAATGCCTACCTCAATGAAGAATCAAAGAAGGTGTTGCTGGAGGGCCAAGAGATTTTGTGGATTGAAAGGGAGAAAGAATCTGCCGATGCCGCCATGACTGCGGCTGCCGAAGCGCTTACGGAGCCTTTCATTTCTTGTGCCGGCGAGCC
Source organism: Allium fistulosum (assembly GCA_030737815.1). Taxonomy (NCBI): domain Eukaryota; kingdom Viridiplantae; phylum Streptophyta; class Magnoliopsida; order Asparagales; family Amaryllidaceae; genus Allium; species Allium fistulosum. The sequence goes on along the minus strand of CM060904.1, from coordinate 868,115,898 downwards.
ATCGGGGCAGCCGTGCAATTTGTCAACAAGTTCTAGGCTTGAGGCTTCCCATCGGGTTGTCGAGCCATCGAAGGATGGTGAAGGCGGTGAGTATGAAGTTGACATTCTAGAGCATTCCTCCGGTGTAGGTAATCTTCTTGTTTCCTCTGAGTTTGGGAGCTTTCAACTTACGCCGCAAGAGGAGGAAAAATCTAATGCTTTTATTTTTGATCTTATAGGTCCATCCTCCCTGTCTGCCGATCTTCCTATTTCTTCGGTGCTTGGTCCTGCTGCTATCTCCACTGCTTTTGTGCTTGTTTCCATACCTACCCCGGTCACCGTGTCCGTGTCTGGCTCGCAGCCGGGGCCGGAGTCCGAGAAGATTGCCACACTTCATGGCTTGGATGACCATTCCGTATCTTTGGAAGGTGACATAACGGCAGCGAAAGTACGGGAGCAGGAAGTTCAAACTGAGTAACCACGCAGATCTCAGGAACAACTGGTTTCCATTAAAAAGGAGAAGGTTGAAGCAGTCAAGGCCTCCAAGAGCTCCAGCACGTCACGAAAGCGTAAAACAAAGGGTGAATCTTCTGAGAAGGTTACAGAGCAGGAATATGACACTAGCGCTGAGGATATTGTTGACATTACTGCCAGCGACACCACTCCTATGGCGAAGTAGAAACTCCGAACAAAAGGCAGAAATAGGAGTGGTGGAAAGAAGTATTGAGAAGCTTGGGTGGTGACTGATCTGATTTTGATTCATTTTGAGTAGTTTTGTTCAAGTGCAGAGTCTGCACTTAGTGTTTTTGTTATGGTGTCTATATTTTTCTTTAGTTGGCCGACGTTGTGCGACTACGGCCCCCACGTTTTGACCTTGTATAAAAGAAAGTTATAAGTAATACATTGTTGATATTTTGACTGTACTCTTACTTATCTGTTCATATGTGTTCTGTGCACTTATGCTTGCTTTGTTTACACTTAACTAGTCATGTGATTACTGCGAAAGTTCTTTGTTTGGAGTAACAGAACTTGTGAAATTACTGTTTTAATGTATTTTTATTTAAGTGTCGGTGTATGCCTCCAGTTCACAGTGTTGTTTACTTCAAACAATTGACAAATGATTGGTAACTTATGGTTTACATAGTTTGCATGTTAAAACTTGAAATTTGACTTAGTCGCAACTTGATTTTTCTTCTTTCATAAGTTCTTTAACTTTAGCATGTAGTCCAAGTTTTTTGCACATTGTATGAGTTAACTATAGGCAGTTACACATTGTCAATGTTAAATGTTATAGTTAGTCATTAAGTGTCAGCAGTAGAAAATTTTCCGCTGGTTTGTAGCACTCTAATTTTATTAGAGTCGCGCCCATTGCTTCCAACAATAGGAGTGGATTGATTCTTGTTATTCCTGTATGGGTAAGTTTTCCGGTATTGCCGGGGCAATTCTGGGACTCGAAAATGCGCACGGGTTTATAGGATAAGCAGATTTTAGGATCGATATGACCCGTCAATCCGGAACGGTTCTGATGCTCCTCGGTGTTGCCTATCTTCGGGCAATGTGAGGAGTTTAGGTTTTAGGAGTGTGACTTCACGGCTATGAGAGTTAATGCATGACTTATGAAATGCGCGGCTTTTGGGACTGATACGACCCGTCGGTCCGGAACGGTTTTAGTACTCCTCGATGTTGCCTGTATTTAGGCAACGTGTGGAGTTTATGTTGAAAAGTTGGTGCGCGGCTTATAGGGTGCGTGGCTTCTCGTACTCCTCGGTGTTGCCTATCTTCGGGCAACATGAGGAGTGTAATTTTTAAAAGTTAGTGTGCGGCTTATGTGATACGCAGCTTTTCGTACTCATCGATGTTGCCTATCTACGGACAACGTGAGGAGTTTAAGTTTTAAAAGTTAGTGCGCGGCTTATGGAATGCGCGGCTTCACCTACTCCTTGGTATTGCCTATCTTCGGGCAACGTGAGGAGTTCATGTTTGGGCCTTCTCGATGTTGTCAGGGCAACACCGGTTCTTAGAAGGCGGAGATCGGGTTCCGCCGATCCAACGGTTTGAGTCAATTTGCTTCCGTCGACCCGACGGGTAGTTATTATGAACACAGTTTTATTGGTTCAAAAAGGAAATCAATTTTATTAAGGAAAGCATGGCAGATTTTGCCTATTTACAATGCCCCCGGCATCCCAGGATGGATTATTTGTTGAAAAATAGTAAGTACATAAGTTAGTTTTCAAACGAAGTAACGGTGGAGCGATTCGCTATTCCATGCCCTGAGAATTTGGATTCCGTCGACGGTTGCTAGTTTGAAGTTTCATCCCTTAGCTTTTAATGGATGACATATGGCCTTTCCTAATTCATTCTAAAGGCCCCGGGAATGGGGTAGACTCGCTTGAGCATGAGATCTCCCACTTCGAAGGTTTGGTTATGAACTCTGGAGTTGAAGTATCGTGCAACCCTTTTTTGGTGGCCAGCGGTTCTCAACTCGGCTTATTCCCTTCTTTCGTCAATCATATCCAACGATTTGAGTAAAAGCTGCTCGTTTTGCTTTTGATTAAATTTTTGCCTTTGATGCAAGGGGACTTCTAATTCAACAGGAATCATTGCTTCTGAGCCATATGCAAGAGCGAACGGAGTGTGGCCGGTTGCCGCTTTGTAGGTAGTTCTGTAAGCCCATAGTGCGAGTGGAAGTTCATCAACCCAGTTTCCTTTTGCTTTAGTTAGTCGCTTTTTGATAGTGGACTTGATGATCTTGTTTATTGCTTCCACTTGCCCGTTTGCTTGTGGGTGAGCTACCACGGAGAAGCTCTTCTCAATTTGGAAGCGTTTGCAGAAGTCTTTAAACTCGGTGCTTTCTAATTGAGTTCCATTGTCAGTGCTGATTTTCTGTGGCACACAAAACTTGCAAATAATGTTTTTAGTAAGAAATTTAATGACTTTCTTTGTGGTTATTGTGGCCAGTGGTTCTGCTTCAACCCATTTCGTGAAATAATCAATGGCAACTATAACATATTTGGCCCTTCCTTTTGCTATTGGCAAGACGATGATTAAATAGATTCCCCATATTGCAAATGGCCGCGGACTGACCATCTACGTTAGCTCTGTTGAAGGAGTTCTTTTAATTTTGCTAAATTTTTGGTAGCGATCATATCTTCTGGCGTAGTCTGCAGCGTCGCGGTTTATTGTTGGCCAAAAGTATCCATACCGAAGGACTTTCTTCGCAAGAGTCTGCCCCCCAGTGTGGTCTCCGCATTCGCCTTCGTGCACTTCCATTAGGATTTGTCGGGCTTCGTCATCAGACACACATCTAAGAAGAGGGGTTGAGAATCCCCTTCGATAGAGTATTCCGTCTTGTATCATGAATCACGGTGCCCTTTGGAGAAGCCTTTTCCGTTGATTCCGGTCAGTCGGAAGGATCCCTGCAAGTAAATAGTCCTTTATCGGTATCATCCACGTCTCTGGTTCGACAGTGATCTCGAGGATCCAGTCAATGTCCATTTTGTCTATGCTTGCGGTGGTTAGAGTTTCAACTGGGACTAGCCCCAATGACTGAGCTTCTCCGTAGCTTGCCAGTTTGGCCAAACAGTCCGCCTTGGTGTTTTGCTCCCATGGAATGTGAGTTATGGTGGAATGTTCGATGTCGCTTAGCAGCTCTTGCACTTTAGACAGGTACGGGGCAAGATTCTCCCCTCGAGCTTGGTATTCCCCTTTTACTTGGCAGATGACTAGCTGGGAGTCGGATGTGAACAGATTTTATCTTGAGCTCCTTCACAACTTTTAGTCCTGCTATCAACGCTTCGTATTTTGCTTCGTTAATTGTAGCAGGGAATTCCAAGCGCAAAGCATAGCAAATGGCTCGTCCTTCGGGGGTTCCAAGCACTACTCCTGCCCCCGAACAGAGGTTGTTAGATGCGTCATCGACATAGAGTCTCTATTGCTTGTCCACTTCCAGTTGTGTTTCTTCCTCGTTATCCCGTATAGTAAATTCGATGATGAAGTCTGCTTACGCTTGCCCATTGATGGCTTTTCTTGGGTGGTATGTGATATCATATTGACTCGATTCTATATTCCATTTGAGAAGTCTTCCGGAAGTTTTAGGCTAATACAACACTTGCTTCAAGGGCTGATCAGTCAATACTTTGATTGGATAAGCCTGAAAGTATGGTCGTAACTTCCTAGATGCGATCAAGAGGCAATACGCTAGTTTTTCCAGTTTCAGGTAATTTTTCTCGGCTCCGGTGAACCACTTGCTAATGAAATACACGGGTCACTGGATTTTCGCTTCCTCACTCACAAGAGATGCGCTCAATGCATGAGGCGAGATCGCTAAGTAAATGAACAGGTCTTCTCCATCTACAGGCTTTGATAGGATTAGCGGGGCTTCCATGTGCCGCAGCAATTCTTCGAATGTTGTTTGATAAGCTTCACTCCATTCGAAGTTCTTTTTTTCTTTCTTCAATGCATCAAAGAATGGTATACACTTATTGGTAGCTTTCGAGATAAATCGACTTAGTGCTGCGACCTTTCCCTTCAGGCTTTGTGGTTCCTTCTTATTTTTCAGAGCTTGGACTTCTCGTAGTGCCGTTATTTGTTCTGAATTTGATTCAATGCCTCTGGCACTTACAATGAATCCTAAGAATTTCCCAAAGGCTACTCCAAAGTGACATTTAAGTGGATTGAGTTTCATTCCGTACTTTCGAAGTATTTCGAACATTTCAGCTAGATTATCCAGGTGGTTGGCAGCTGCTCGTGATTTGATCAACATGTCGTCTACGTAAACCTCCATAGAGTTCCCGATTTGGCGCTTGAACATAGTATTTACCAACCTTTAATAAGTTGCCCCGGCATTCTTCAAACCGAATGGCATTACCCTGTAGCAGTATAGGCCTAGGTCGTTGATGAAACTAGTGTTTTCTTGATCAGGTTCATGCATCAGGATTTGGTTGTACCCGGAGTATGCATCCATGAATGATAGCAGCTCGTGTCCTGCCGTTCTACCAACAAGCTGGTCTATTCTGGGGAGAGGGAAGCTATCTTTCGGGAAAGCTTTGTTTAAGTTCGAGTAGTCGATACAAGTTCACCACTTCCTACCGGACTTTTTGACTAAGACCGGGTTAGATACCCACTCAGGATAAGCTGCATCACGGATAAAACCATTGGCCATTAACTTGTCCACCTCTTCCCTTAACGCCTTGGACCGTTCAGGGCCTAGGCTGCGCCTCTTTTGCTTTACTGGTGTGAAGTTGGGGTCAAAGTTGAGCGCATGGCATGTGATTTCTGGTGACACCCCACACATATCGGAGTGTGTCCATGCATACACATCCAAGTTGGCGTGAAGAAATTTAGTAAGTTCCAACCGCATCTTGTTTCCAAGGTGCGGTCCAATTTTCAAGACTTTAGTCCATATCGACCGGGACAGACACCCCACACATAGTTTGGACCATTCAGGACCTAGGCTGCGCCTCTTTTGCTTTACTGGTGTGAAGTTGGGGTCAAAGTTGAGCGCATGGCGTGTGATTTCCGGTGACACCCCACACATATCGGAGTGCGTCCATGCATACACATCCAAGTTGGCATGAAGAAATTTAGTAAGTTCCCACCGCATCTTGTTTCCAAGGTGCGACCCAATTTTCAAGACTTTAGTTTAGTCGTCCATATCGACCGGGACAGACACCGTCAATTCTGCCGGTGCTGGCCGTTCCTCCCCTGAACTCTTCTTTCTAGGGTCCAAAGCCTTGTCGAATCGGCTATGATCCCCAAGCCAGGGACGACTCTGTAGTTGCTATTCAGAAGATTCACGGATGTGGAGAGTTCTCCCTACATCCTTCCCTTTTTCCCTTCTTCTGGATTCACGTAACTCCGCAATGTAACATTCTTTGGCGGCGCACTGATCTCCTTTCACCACTCTGATTCCATTTGCAGTAGGGAACTTCATGGTTAGACACCATTGGGCCAGAGCTATTCTGAAATCTGCTAGAGCGGGCCGTCCCAAGAAGGTGTTATAGACGGACATTTCATCCACGATTATGAAAATCTGAATGAGGGTGGCCCTTCGATCACCCTCTCCAAGTTCCACCGGCAGGTCGATTGTTCCCACAGGTTTCTTGGGTTTGCTAGTGAGCCCTTGGATCTTCGTTTGGCATGCAGACAGGCTTTTCATGCTGATCTTCATTTGATCAAAAGTACATTTAAAAAGTATATTAACAGAGCTGCCACTATCGACCAACACTCGTCGAACAACGGTGGGACCGATTCCAACCGTTACCACCATTGGATCGAGAGTCGGGGCTTGATCCTTTCGTTGTCCCGATTTCGGAACACTATGTCATCACTCAATACTTTCTGCAGCTTGGCTAGAGTTTCATCTTCTACTGCGAGACATGATTCCTTTGGAGCATGCTTCAACGAACTTGCATACCGCTCCATCTCCCCCCAGCTTCTTTGTGTGGGGTGTGGTCCCCCAGATATTGTTCCAATAATAAGTCTTTGGTCAGTTCGTTTGGACCGTTCTTCACTAGTTCCGGCTTGATTCCTTCGTTCTCTAGGAGGCTAAGGAGCAGTGGGTTAATCAGGGTTCTATGACTTTCTCATGTACTGCTGGAGTTTGTTTTGCCGGATCAATTCTTCAATGAGATTCTTCAGATGGTGGCATTCGTTTGTGTTATGACCATGAGTCTCGTGAAAGCGATAGAACTTTCCTGAGCATTTTTGCTGCTCAGTTGCTTCCTTCCTATGGGGTTTTTTGTATTCCTCAGTCCCTTGTGTTGCGAGATAAATATTTTTCGAAGTTTCGTTTAGAGGGGTATAGTCTTCGGGCCTAAACCCTTTAAGCCTTTTATTGTTTCCATTACCATTTCTTTTATTGGAGTTTTGATTTTTTTCTCTTTTGATTTCCATCTTTCTCTATGACTCCTTCAGCAGTTCCAAAAGCGTGTGCATTTTGATTCATTACTACATCACTCCATCTGATGTTCATCGGTTGCACACTAGTAGACTTCCTTTCTAGCTCCTACGCTTCCTCCAATCTTAAGTATTGACTTGCTTTACGATTGAAGTATTTCCTTGTGGTAGGTTGCTTCATCTTAATCCACTTTCCGAATTCAGTCTCCGGGTGAATGGCATGGACTAACGCCATAAAAATCATGTCCTCATTGGGGTTGCTTACTTCCGTCACTGCGGTATTGAACTGGTTCATGAAAGATTTCAGCGATTCGTTGCGTCCCTAGAATAGTCAGGATAGGGACATAACATCTTTTGGTTGTGCGGTATGGAGCCTAAACTGATCGAGGATCTTGTTGGTAATTGGTCAAAAGTAGAGATAGATCTCGGTGGAAGCCTAGCGAACCACATAGACGCAATTCCTTCCAGAAAGATAGGAAAACACCTACACCGAACAGCTTTAGAGGCATTAGCTCCATCCATGTACCAACTGTACTTGTACAAATGGGGTTTTGGATCCTTTGTCCCGTCGTAGGACGGAATGGTTGACATTGTGAATTTTTTCAGATACTTATCATTTAAGATTTCATCAGTAAAGTGGGTCCGACTTGGTGCAGATCCCCATTCATCATCTCTCCTATTTTGCTCCAGTTCATTAATCGTTTGACCATGTCTACTATGTATGCCTCTGATGTCTGGTAATCCCAGGGGCGACAGTCAGTCACTACACCAAGTGTTTGGCTTTGCAAACAATCTTGGCGAGTGGGTTGAAGCCTAGGCTCTCCTATCTTTGGGAGAATCACTCCCGCGGGATTCCGTTGGCTTGCAATTAGCCTGATTGGGGCTGCTTGGACGTTCCTAGCATCATCGATTGCGTTGACATTCTCTTCCAAGTGGTTGTCTTGTTCTCCATCTTCTGAGTCGGAGAGGTCCATAGCTATATCTTCTTGCAGGATCTTTGCCCCTTGATTCAAGTTCAGAATTGGTTGCCTTGGGCGAGCGGGGTACTCGTGTTTCCTTCCACGTTGTGTCCCATGGTTCCTGTTGTCACCCTTTTTCATGGTTGTTTTCCGTTTCTTCTGTTTAGACCAGAAACGGAAGAATTTTCCTGTTCTATAGCAGCCGCGGGTTCAGGCATAGTTTTTGGAGCAGAATTTAACTGTAAGGTTAAAAGAGCATTAAGCTTCTCCATCAGAGCCTTCTGGCTACTTTCCATTCTTTGGTTGATCTTCTTAACCATCTTATTCAACTCATCCCTAGTAACGACTTCGTGCTGAATGGAGGATGCTGGCGCCTGACTTTCTAAGTTAGCGCCATTTACTTTGGTATGTTGAGGATTAACATCTTCTCCAGCTATCACTGCCCCTACGGACCTTCCAGAGGTAGTTCTCCTTCTTCCAGGAGCCATTGATCCCAAGCGGTAGATCTTTCAGGAAAAGATTGAGGATCTTACTTCTTGACCTATGCGATCCAAAGTAGATAGCTAGATCTGAACCTTGAGTTGGGTTCTCAGTGAAAGCACCAAAATGTTAACCTAAAAAATGGATCAACACCCTGGTTTGAGTGCGAAAGCACCAGCCCTATTCTCACAGAGCAATAATATTTATAATAGATATAGAAAAAAGCAGTAAGAGAGAGAAGACAAGAAGATTTTTATAGTGGTTCGGCTATTAATGAAGCCTTCGTCCACTTTATAATTTCTATTATAGACTCATTGTTGTTACAATAAGTGTTTGATTACAAAGCTCTTGATTGTCCCTAGCTAGATTGAATCTCCAAGGTTGGAATCCACTGGAGAATCACAGTGAACCCCTTTGGAGATTGTTGTGAGGGAAGTGAAGAGTAAAGAAAGCTTCCAGCAGAGTTTCAGCCACCGGTCCGGAGAAGATCCTCTTTATGTTGCAGATAGGATGGTATTTATAGAGATTGGAGAGCTATCGGGCCGAGCCTGTTCGCCAATTGCTTGCAGATGGACACAGAGGGAATCAGTAAAGCTTAGATCGCGACCCAATCCAAAAGCATGAATACTAGACCCTTTCCCCTGGTCTAGGGTACATGGATCCTTTCAACATATCTAGGGTAACCTTTCAAAGTACCCACGAGTGCACTCATAATACTCCTACATTCGAGTACATCAAAAACACTTCGAGTAACAATGATCCCTTAGCATGCATATCAGAGCCCTTTCCTTGCCCCGCCCAGTTTCCATTATCCTCAAGGAACCATTCCACGTTCCTTCTTTTTCATGATAGAACCATTCCACGTTCTATCTATGGGCCACCCTTCCTAGAACCAGCCCTTTGTGGACGACTATTCTGACGATTCCTTCTAACATCGTGCTGTCGTCATCGAAACCTAACTCCATTCACCGTCGAGTTGCCATTACCAAAATATCATAGCTATCATCATGCTACAACATTGCCATCAAACCCCAAGCGAACAAACGAACACCATCGGCATCACTTGTAGAGCCTAAGCTTCCCATTTTGGAAGTTTCACCTCAATCCCACAAAACTAGACCTTTCGGTACCGACTAGACCTATCAGTGTCGAGTGGTATACTTAGCCAAATTCTGGCTAAGTTTCTTCCTTCTCTTCCAACACTCCATCTTCTATGTGTTTGGACCCCGACTATTCCTCATAAAAGCTCTCGGCATCAACTCCAGAACTCCCATACTAAATCCAAAAGCTCTCGGTACTTGGTCTAAACTTAGCTAATCCTTGGTATTTTACTTCTGCTCATCACTTCTTGCCATTACTTGAAGAACCAACCTTCCATTGAGTAGTTTCCAATAAAAAAAAAGCTCTCAGTATCGAGCAGAAGCTCTCGGTATCGAGTCATCTACTTTGCTCCAAACTTGGTGCGACTTAAACCATGAGCTCCCTTTTTTTGCCCAAATCAACCACCTCTTTTCCAAACTACACTAAAATACTAACAAACCATATCAAACCAATTCATCTAAGCATACATTTCAATAAATATCATCTAAAATAATAATTTGACTTAGAAATTATGTTAAAAATGCTAACTTTAATCATATTAACATGTATAAGATAGTGAAATCAAGTAATCACTCACCAAATTCCTTAAATTACCACTTTTAGATCTAAACCCGAGTTGGACAGCAAGCAACCTAAACCCTAAGGTACCAAAATGATGAGTTGATGATCCTCTATGCCAGTTACCCCTCTAATGGTTAGTTTAAGCTAGTTTAAGTAGAAAAGGTGAAGTTTTAGGTGAAAAGATGAGTAATGGAGGTTAAGGAAATGTTTTTGCAAAGTAAAAAGGTGATTCACTTCAGCCCCTACACTCCCATTAGCTCCAAAATCCGTAATGGCCTAATAAGCTTGTGTTTAAACCTGTTTAATTATTCCAATATCTGCTCGGAGGCCCTTAAAACTTAAAACAACAATATCTTGAAAGGGACGCGGAAGATGATCTTAAGGCTATTTAACACTAGAGGGGGGGTGAATAGTGTTTTAAGAATTTCTTTAAAACTTCTTTGATTTAAATTGATCTAACTAACTTAATGCAAATTCACAATCACAGATCAAATCACAGAATCACAAACAGATGCAAATATAAATAAAAAGCAAGTAAAGGAAAGAACACACCAGGAATTTTATACTGGTTCGGTGTTACCCTACATCCAGTCCCGCACAACTCGTACGGCTTTCTATTCAATAATAATCTAGATTACAATCCCTCGATTCCAAGGCAACGAGGTACACCCTCCAGATTCTCAGGTCTCTGGGTAGAACCACTTGATTCACAGGACACAAGTTCACCCGATCGATTTCCAAGGACACGATCACACCTTTATAACCCTAAACAAGTTTCTTTGAGTACAAATGTATCTATAACTCTGATAAGCACTGAGATTCTTTGAAGAGAGTGGCAGAGAATCAAACTAGAGATATTCTGGTTTGATTCACTTAAGATTTCGGCAGAATATGGATAGGATGATTAGAAAATAAGATAAGAGAGTAAAGAGGAGAGAAAATAAAGAAAGTAGTTACTGGAAAACGTCCATAACAGTCTCTATTTATAGAGAATGAATGGATGTGTCCATTCAAAGAGATTTAAACGAATAGACACTTCTTTTGAAAACAACCTTTGCTATAACGGGAAGCATGTCGACATGACGAGTAACTATGATGTCGACATGGTCTATTAAAAATGATGATTTGCTTTTCTTTGAAAATGATGATTTAAAACATATGCAACTTTATTCAAATGGACTCTATGTATTTGTATAAGGTATTTAGAAGTAGAAATACTTATGAATATATATATGTATATATACTAAAATATATTTAAAATCAAGGTAAATAAACTAAAGTAAATATAATATTAAAATAGATTTTGAGGCTAAAATATCAAGGACAATTTTGAAATCAAAATATAACAAAATGATAAATATGATTTTGAGGCTAAAACATTTTTGGAAATACGAACGAAGGTTTTTCTTTTGAAAAGGAATATTTGAAAATCATTTTATGAAACAAGAGATAATTTTGAAAATCATTTTGAATCAAAATTAGTGGATAACAAAATAGGGCTACTATCCGTTCCACTAGATATTTCGTGAGTTCCATCTCACTGGGGTTCCATCCCTTTAACAAGAACGAAGTGGATTCCATTCCACGAGTAAATTGGATAAAAAAGAATGATAGTGCTTTCAAGGAGTTTTAACAAATATCTAACCTAACTATATTATTTGTCTTGAACTCTTGAATATCTTGAATCTCATGAGTCTTCAATCTTGAACTCTTGATCTTTGTCTTCTTTACTGTACAGTCTTTTTTTGTTGATACCTGCATATAGATTTCCTGCACATATATATTTTATAACACTTCTATAGTTGTTGTCATCAAAACCATTATCCTATAGACTAACATATCTTTCAAATGTTAAGTCTGTTTTCCAATTATGACCATTATACGAAAAGAGAAACCATCATTCGGAAGCAATGGAAGTGGGTTCGGACCCTAAATCAACTTCTATCGAAAGTTATAGGTCTTATAAGATTTTCAAGGTCAAAACGGTCACATATAAATTTAATAAAAATCATAGATGTAGAAAATGTCCCCAAGAGTCATTTTCTAAAGTTATATAATCATACGACCTCATACGAATTAAATAATAATATTTTACGATCATCTGATACATACAAATAGGTCGTTACATCACGTGTATAAATAGCAGTATAAGTTTTGCATTTTGGTCCCTTATTATTTTCTTTTTGTACAAAATACCTTAATGTGTGTCTAAGCCATACTGTCAAAACAAAGCCAAATGTTACCCATCTAATCATGTTTAAAGGCGCATGTATGATATATCTATGAAAAGAATGAGAGAATAGTGTTTACGTAAGCTTATATTTATATATGGACTATCGGATCCGTTCAATGTACATTGTGTCCACTTTTGTACTTCCGTTTGTTAATAGAAAATTACATGTTTGCTTGGCTCAGTGTACCGACAATATTTCTACAAACTTTATTTCAATTTATCGTCATTCAATATTTCACCAAACGGTTGTAAATGTCGAATGGAAAATTATCATTATTTAATAAATAAGAATATCGATAAAATCTATTAGAATATGGTAAAAAGACGAGTTGTTACAACAAGGCTTCTGAGAACTCGTTAATGAATCCTCTATAATAACCCGATATTTTAAGGAAACTTCTTATCTCAAATGCACTCACTAGTCTCCTTCAATCTTGCACTACCGCGACATTAACTAGATTAGTTGAAATTCCCTGTGTGGACATTACATGAACAAAGAAATCTAATCTCACATTGCTAAAAATGACATTTGATAAATTTTTCTTTATGTTTATGCACCAACACTTCTAACACCATGCTCAAATACATTTTTTGCTCTTTCTCATTCTTGGAATAAACGAAGGTATCATCAATAAAAATAAACACAAACTTGTTAAGTTGATCTTTGAATACCCTATTCATCATAATAATATAAGCAATAACGATGTTTAATCGGAATGTTAAAACTAATCAGTCATGGAGACTTATTTGACATGGAATATAGTAAGAGGTATGCTTTCTTCAGGCACCCTTAATCAATGAAACCTAATGCCAGATCTAATAGAATGAAGACCCCAAACTGTCAGTTGATCGATATAAATCTCAACTCTAAAGAGAGGATACTTCTTCTTGGTCATCATCATATTGAGTTCTAAAACATCAATTTAAAACCTCATACCACTTGAGTTGGTGGTACTTGACTCTTGACTCAATCTTCTTGTTTTGACCATCCTTTTAACTAGGCTTACTATTTGCTTATGTACTCTATACTGAAAGATTTTTTGGACTCATTCCATATTATATGACTACGCTTTGGTTTTTCCTTTATTCATACAAAATAGTGAGTTCACCCACATTATTTAGATAATCACTCTAACTGAGTTTATTTCTATTCAAAACACAAATTACCAAATACATCTTTTAGGTGACAACATGTCACCGCCCATGCATATGTCATTTGTCATTCTTTTACCATTCGCTTATTCATTATTTTTACCAGTCGATTCAAACGATGATTAACAATCGATTAAATATTGAACGATAAATAATACAAATGTTAGTACTAATAGGAAGGCCGAATAAATTAAACTATTTTAGGCGATTTGAATCAAGGTCCTAAAAATTGTTAGGTGATGCCAAAAGGTATGTTTGAATTACAGATTAATCGTTTATGCATAATTAATCAGAGCAAGTCCTTTTTGATAACTTATGTATTTTGAATAAAACTTTTACATTTGGTTTAGTATTAACTAATCTAGATTGAAAAATTCGGACTTTGGATGGGCTTAATGTCGGCAAAAGAGACAAGATCTTCTAAAACTAACACATAAAAGTTTAAACGCGATATCGAGTCTCAAATAATGCCTACATGCTATTTTAGATTTTACACAATAGTAGTCTTGGTTAGATGGACCTAGACGGATGGTTAGGTGGTAACTTCGCTTAGCGATTAGGTGAAGCTTAGTCGAGGATTAAAAGGATTTTTGCAAGAGAGACTAAGGATGCGTTTTTTGTTTAGTGAAATAGGAATTTGAAAAGGAATATTTTTAAAGGGGTAAGTTACTGAAAAGGAAATGTGTTTTTGTGTTAGGAAAGATGTATGAGAAAGAGATTTGCGAAAGAGGTGTTGGAAAGGATATTGGAAATGGTGGGGGAAATATAAGTGAAAACGCTTAGGATGTCAACTTATCATTTTCACGCACTCTAAAACATATATATTCCATATTTCATATAGTACCGCAATATAAGTGAAAACGCTTAGGATGTCAACTTGTCTTTTTTTCACGCACCCTAAAACATATATATTTTATATTCCATATAGCACCCTAAAACATACCTATTCCATATTCCATTATATGTTTTGTTATAAATGAACAAATAAAAATCACTAGCGTTTGAGTAGTACCAGACTCAACATCAATAAAATCATCCCAGATTTCAAATATATGCCCGTTATATTCCTACCGTTATCACTTCCCTCTTCTTCCAAACTTTACGCAATAATTTTGTTACATTCAATCAAGTAAATTTCCCACTTGCAATGGAAAGTGATCAGAAAACTGGAGTCGGAATTCAGCAAATCGACGAAATTTACGAGTTTTGCGCGCCTCGATTCTTCGATTTTACTACGGAAGAAACTGAAGATCAAATTAAGGCAGCTGAGCTTTGGTTCGAGATCTCTGATAGCTATGCTCCATCTCGTATGCATTTATTTTCTATTTAGTTGTTGTTTCCAATTTGGAATTATCTAGTTTCAGGTGCTGTGCTATAATTTTTTCCAGCTTTTATGCCCAAAATCAGAGAGGGGAGGTCAGTTCAAATTACCAGTCTTTGCGATTTTGAAAATGTGGGGAAAACCCAAACGGTAAATGTTTGAATTTTTAACTGTGTGGGTGGTTGAAAACATGAAATTTGATATCCACATTTATATTATAATACTTGATTGTAAACTAATTTAAAAGCAGGAATCACTGCAAGTAGATGACGATAAAATTCATGATTCAATTACTGAAGAAGAAAAACACAGGTTAGTTAAAAGTTCAGACTAAATCTAATAAATATGTTTTCTTTTCACACATATTTATGTTGTTACATTGACTTAGGAATATCAAAGATTTGATTGCTGTTTATGAGGTCAAATTGGATCAGGAAAAGGAAACGAAAGAAAAGAAGAAATCTTTTGAATTTGTGAGTATACTTTCATTATACTTTCTGCGAAGATTTTTGTTTGTTTATTTGCTTAAACAATATCATTTCTTTATATGTGTAGGCTCCTGAAACCAAATCTTCTTCTGATAAAATTCCCATACAAGAAAAAAACAGGTTCCTTTACATTGCCTTATTTTTACATCAGAAATCATGCTTGTAATTCGTAATGACGTATAAGTCTCTACATTTGCCTTTTGTATTTGCTTCCCTCAGTCCATCAGTTGATGTGGATGCATCAAGTAAAGAATCCTTTATCGTTGCTGCAGAGAAAGGTATAAAATAAACTTTTACATTTTTTCAGAACAAAATTGCAACTTATGCATTAATGAGATATATGACTATGTGTTAACACAGTTGATTAGCTGTGTTATAACGCCTATTTTGACTTATACTCATCTGCTCTCAAATTGGAATTTAGGAAGCAGAGGTTTATAACAGTAGAAAACTGTCATATAGCACAGCTACTAATCCATTGTGTTATAACACAGATTCCTTTTTCTTTATATAAATTCATAAGCCTTTTAAATTTTTATGTCAACATGAATTTAGTCGCTATGAATTCCCAAACTTGCACACCTAAAGCTGAGAAAGTTCCAGTTAAACTTGATACAGTACACGGTAGCTCAAGGAAACAAACAGCGAAAAAGATAGCTAGTATTATTAGAAAAACTTCTTCAGGAAAAGCAGAAAGTAAACCACCATTAATCACTAAACCGAAGAGTGTAATCAAGTAAGTTATCTTAAAGCTTTAATGTTTTCTTTTTAAATGAGTTAAAAAAAATCAACAATAATACTTGTTTTTGTTTGTTTATACAGGTGTCCTTTGTCTACTAACATCATCCAAGAAAATCAAGCCATTAAGAGGCAAAAACTTGATAATCGAAAGTCTAGAAAGGTCTGTTTATTAATATTGTTGTTGTTGTCGTCGTTGTCGTTGTTTACATTTCATTTCATATATACACACACCAACCCCATGGGGTTTACCGGGTTTTTGAGCAGCATAAGCTGATTAGAGATCACATGTTCAAGCCTCCCAACCAGCAGTTGCCACTACTCAACCTTTATATATGCACATATACATATACGCACACGCCATTTTCCTGATGATTGTGCAATACTTTCATTGCAAGCAGATATTCGATGTTAAAAACCGAACTTTGCCTCATAAGTCAAAGCCAGAACCTTACATATCAACCGCAGAGATTGTAAAGAAATTCCAGTCAAGTACCAGGGACATAGAACTCCCACAAAAGAAATCAGCATCCCATGTATGAATCTTTATGTCTCTCTTTTACTTCTATACGATTGAGAAAGAAAAAAAAAAGGAGCCATGACTTTAAGCAATCTTTATTTCTTAACTTGTATATAAAATTATTCTGAATATTCTTTTACAGGAGAGCACAGCTTCTGTGCTAATTACTAAAAATAAATTAATCTTTATGTTTGTTTTACCTTATATGTCTATACTACAGAGAATTAATCTTTATATTTGCCCTACCTTATTCCATAATGATATGTATGAACAGGAACATACAATTCATTTATGCTTCTTTGTATTTTTATCAAAACTTTTATACTGTCATACAAAATTGAAAAACGAATACAAAACACCAAGAATTCTTAAAAAAGAAAGAAAAAAAAAAGAATGTAACTATTATTTATTTTACAGGAAAGTGTGGCTTCCATAATACAAAAAAGACCTAAACTTAAACTGACAAGGCCTAAAGAACCTGACTTTGTGACAAGTCAGCGCACTCGTGTAGTCAAAGTTAAGAGCTCTGTGGAGCTGGAAGAAGAAATGCTTGCAAAGATACCTAAGTTTAAAGCTCGACCCTTAAACAAAAAGGTTTGCTTCATACATTTAATCATAAATTCCATAATTATTTAATATCGGAATACTATATTTATGACAATAACCAACTAGTCAAGCGTAAGGCTTTTGCAATGTGATCAAAGGCCCTTAGCCTCGATACCCTGGGGCATGAAATACCTTTTGTTAATAGAAAAAACTGTTTTTGTGCGTTTATTCCAATACACTGATACCCTAGAACATGAAATACCTTTTTTATTATTATAGAAAAACTGTTTTTTATGTAATTATGTGTGTGTTCCAATGCACAGATATGTATGTATATACATATCTATATATCATTCATCAGTTCCATAAATACTGGGAAAAGCATTACATTTATAAGTTTATACGAATTTTGCTAGATCCTTGAAGCACCTACGCTTTCGTGTGTACCTAGAAGTGCTCCTAAACCAATTGAATTTAAGGTAATTATTCCGAGATGGTGGAAATCAAAATTTTCTTCTTTGGATGCTCATTTTGATTTTTTTCCCCTTCTTCCAAAAATGAATAAATATATTTCTTTCAATTTTGAACAGGAGTTTCATCTTAGAACAATGGATAGGGCAAACCTACATATGGAATCATCATCTGTATCTTCTTCTACTGACTTGTCATCACAGGTAAAAACAATAGATTTTGTTACTAACTATTGTAAGCACATAGATTGTAAGCATAGATTGTAAGCACTTCATCATTTGATTATTCAATTTTAATCTCTATGGCACAGAATCATAACAAGCAAGTAAGACTAACTGAACCTCAACCTCCTCGACTACAAACTACATTAAGGGCAAGGCCCATAAAGTAAGATCTGGATTTTTTTTGTTATTGGTAGAAACATATTCCAATGTTACTTAATTATAGCAACATGATACCAAAAAAATATTGATGTGGCAGACTTAAAAGCTCTCAAGAATTAGAGTTGGAAGAACTTGAAAAAGTTCCCAAATTTAAAGCCAGGCCACTGAACAAGAAGGTTATTATTTGATACTAATATCATCAAAGCTAAAATATATTTATAGAAACTATTTATTGGATTTATGGTATTTTATATTTCAGATTTTTGACCAAAAAGAGAAGATTCAAAATTCAAAGCCCCATATAACAGTTCCTTGTAAATTCCATTTTGCAACTGACGATAGGTTGGGTCCCCCATTAGCAGTTGCAGATATGTTCGATAAGGTAATTTTTGATATTGTTGTGAACTAAACGAATGCTAAATTAGTGATGTTATATTAAAATTTCATCATAATGCAGCTTTCACTACACTCTGAATCATCTTCTTATTCACGCCATGAGCAAAATGACAATCTAAGAGTAACCAATTCCAATCCATTCCATCTTCATACAGAGGTATATGCATATATAGTTGAGGAGAAGGACTCTGCAACTCTTTTTTTTTTATCTTAACTGCACGTTAATTAGGATTAAACTAAGTTGCCCCCATTGCTGTGCTATACAAGTGTAGAATCATCGTTCTCATTATAGTAATCGCTGCTTCTCTCTTTCTTTGTTTTTAACTGCATTAAAATTCAGATTTGGCAAATTTAACCTGAGGTTTTATATATATATATATAAAACGACCTAAAGTGCAGCGACTAATTAACGTGCAGATTTGTATTATAGATGAATTTCTTATAATTTCTACTAATTTTGTATGCATTTTTTTAGGAGCGTGGAGTCGAGAAAGAAAAACAATTCGAAAATCAAATTCTCAAAAAGCAATTGGAAGAGGAGAGTGTTCGAATTCCGAAGGCCAATCCTTATCCTTACACAACAGATTATCCTGTGGTAAAATACCTTAAATATGCAATCTAGTAAAAACATTTCATTAATTTCTTCAGTTTATGTTTAGAACGAGAATTTTTACTCTTTTTTATATATGTACATTTAAGATGCCTCCAAAGCCTGAACCAAAAAAATGCACAAAACCAGAAGCATTCCAGTTGGAAAGTCTGAGAAGACATGAAGTGGAGTTACAGAAGAAAATGGAAGAGAAGGAAAAAATGGAGAAAGAAGAGGAACAAAAGAGATTGTTTAAAGCACAACCCATGATGAAATAGTAAGTCACCGTAATATAATTTTTTTTCTTAATTTTTGTTTTCAATTTTGAATTAAAAGGAGAGATTATTACTAATATATTTTGTTTTTACGCAAGCAGTGATCAATTTCCAATTAAGAAAAAAGAGAGAAAACCCCTCACTGATGTTCAAGAGTTTAAACTCCATGTGAATCAGAGAGCAGTAGAAAGATCAGAGTTTGACAAGAAGGTAATAAAGAAATAGCACACATACAAACGGCACACACAATTTTTTATCTTACTAGTACAAATCAGGAAGTTGTACCACTGGTACATATTTGTATCATGATTTTATAAGTTACACAATACTATGATTCTTTTTACATTAGTGTGCGCTATTAATTTGTTGCCTGCTATTTAAGAAACAGATAAAAGAGAAGGAAACAATCTACAAGAGAATGAGGGATGAAAACGAGTCTGCTAAATTGGTAAGAAATACTTAATCACAATAAGTTTTATTTATCATTTTTATTTAATATGCACCAACAACATGCAGATTGAAGAAGAAAAGGAACTAAAGCAAATGAGAAGAGAACTTGTTCCTCATGCTAGGCCTTTGCCAAAGTTCAGCAATCCATTTCTTCCACAAAAGTGATTTTCTTTTTATCTAACAAAAAAATTCTAGTTCAATTAATTATTATAGAATAATGAACCCGGTGTCATGAACACAGATTTTTCTGTGTTTTTGTGTTATACAAAAACGATAAATGTACTGCAAATTTATGCGGGGCACATCAAAGCCGCAAATCAAGTAAAACCCCCTGATATCCACCGTATTATCCAGATCCGTATGCCTTTTTGTCAGCAGTTTCGGTCATTGTAGCAGTGTTCATACAAAAAAGATCATAGACCCCTACTGGAGTTGGTCACTGTTTTAGTTTACTTTTCTGAGAAATCTTCGTTATTGACACTGGTTCTTTTACCTATAATAATTAGTTTTGATTTATTTAAATAAATCTAATTGTGTTGCTGATCTTTTGTAGATCGACGAAAAATCCGACAAAACCTCAGTCACCGATATTACATGTGGGGCAAAGAGGAGAGACACGAAAACATGCATATTTGAGATGATTTTTTTGTGACATATGTTCAAGAGTACTTGAATCAGTCAATTGTATTTCTCTTGTGCATCCAAATGTATCTGTATATGCATCGATTTTTCTTTCTGTTCTGAATTGCTTACTATATTTTTTTGATTCTTCAGTGAAATTTGTTTTATTTTTTATATTTCAGTTCTTTTATGGCTAGTATGTAAAAATTTATTTATTTATTTTTATTTTCACTTATTTTTTTGTTTAATAAAGAAATCGCAGTTGATGCCCAGCCAACTAAGGCTTCTCCAACCTAACCACTTTGCTAACTATGTTCTGTGTTTGTGTATGGAGCTGTCAGAATTGATAACGCTTTAATGGTTATGGATACATTTTAGCTGGTCTTGGCACTTAACTGAGAGTGTCTATGAAGATACGGATAAATTTTTACCTTTGAATCTTACATTTGATTTGTCTGAGCATTCTATCTTTTTATGTGTCATGGCCCTTCTTTTGCCGTTATTTGTAGCTCTCTAATACACGCCATTTGATTTAACAAATTAATGGTTAGATTTATTCGCTGTAATACTTTAGCAATATCCTATTTTTTACAACACCATCGATTCGTCCATTAATTTGTGAAATAATCCAATGGTAGACATAAGCCAACGATTTTTCAAACAACTATAGAAATTGTATGTGTTCTTTTCTCGTTCTACTTTCTTTTCCTATTTTAATTTATTATTCTTTGTTCTATGTCCTCAACCTTAGTTAATCTACGTTAACTTCCTCTAAAAAGAAAGCTAGCAATTACATGTTGATTTGTTAGCGGCGCAATCTGTACGAAGTGTTTAGCAAAAAAAAGAGGAAAATAACACCCCCCCCCCCTTCAAACACGCACACGAAAGTATATTTTGACACAAGCAGCTTTCAGAATCTAACTACAGGTGCAACAGCGAAGATCATGTCTCGGTTTGACCTCATATGCAAATGATTCAAGTACTTGAAGGCAAGCTTGGAATGACAATGGATAGAACTTCAAGAACTTTGGAGTCCAAGTACACTTGAGAAAAGAGATCGGTATTGACAACAATTCATGTCAGTAACAAGTTCTTTTGATGAGCAATGATGAGCTTTGGTGCTTTGGTCAAGTAATAAATGGTTGGAGAGTGATCGTCCAGGGGTCGATTTCTGAAGGAAATAGGTGAATGACGCATAAAAGCTATGTAGAAAAGGACAAACACTAGACATGTCAGAACATCTCGGTAACGGCTTGATTTCCAAGGCAAAATTGTTCGTGGTTTGCACTAAGCAAATCATGTGAGTACCGACATGATTTTATTATAGATGAGCTTCGTCTTTCCTCCTACTTTCTCGGATCTGGAGTTTTACCTGGTTTTCAGCGATCTGGCGACTCTGGTGGGCAATTCACTTATAAATAGCAAAGCCTAGAGCAACTTTTAGAGAACTTTTGGCCATTCCCGTCTTCACTCTTGATCTCTACTTGGACATTGTCTCCTAAGAGCTTACCCTTTGTTGTTCTAAATGAATTTGAACCGTAAAACTCTTGTACTTATGACAATCAACTCTATAATAAGATTAAAGTGGACGTAGGCCATATAATTTGTCAAATCATTATAAAAATTCATGTGTTCTTACTATTTTCTTGTTATTTCTTACTGGATCTACTCGTTTTCGTATATTTTAGGGATATTGTGCCACTTTTTGGCCCAATGTTTTTGTTTCTTTCACCGAGAATAGTATAGCTTCTCATGTATAGAACTAGATGTTTATTGTGGATTAGAACGTCTATAGGTTTACAATGCCTTCAACGCCATCGCAAATCAGAACGACTGACCCCAAACAACATCCATTCAAGTATGAACAGCACACAGATGGTGCTTGGGCGATAAATGCAGTTTGATGTAGGTATTTTCCATCTTTCTAGATGGGGTTGCGTCGATGTGGTTCACTCTGCTCCCGCCGAAGTCCCTTTTGACTTTTGATGAATTAGCCAAGAAGTTTTTAGAGTTATTCAAGCACCACACTGCTCGGCCTAAGGATGTGATATCCTTGTTAGGAATTTCTCGAGGACTTGAAGAGTCGTTGAAAGGCTTTTTGAACATATCTAATATTGCAGTCATGGAGGTAAAAAATCCAAATGAAGATATGGTGTTGATGGTTTTAGTCTAAGTTACCCCCGGATATAGATTTTAGAAAATGGCCGATGATGAAACAACCAACTACTATGGAGAAGTTCCATCAAAAGACTAACCAGTTTTTACGCTTTGAAGAGGCAAATCTAGTTTTTGGAAAGGCTGGTAGTGGGCAGCTAAGAGAAGTTATTCAAAGTAATGTGGCTATTAAACAGATCAATGAGAGTGTTGGTAATGTAGTCGTGAATATTGGAAAGTCTAATAACTAGAAAATGAGGAATCAGGGTGCTGGAGGCAGGCGAAATGATGCCAAAAAGCATTTGAGGATTATGATGCTAGAGGATTATATGCCTTTAAATGATATGCTTGAAAATATCTACCTTTCCATGCAAGGGATGGAGAAATATAGAAAGCCGCCTCGAAGGGAGGCAATAAAAAGCTAAGAGATTCTCTGGAAAATATTACAAATTCCACGAGACCCATGGACACAATACAAATGAGTGTCGCCACTTGAAGGATATCATTGAGAGTTGATCCGCAAAAAGAAATTGCAATAATATGTCAGAGAGCCGTAGGATGGCGGATAGTGTTAGACCTCAAGGGTCGAACACCCAAGGGAACCAGCTTGGACCTAGTAGAGCGGGGCCCAGGCGACCTGATGGAAGAATTGTAATTAACACAATAATTGAAGGACCTCATCTAGCGGAGAAAAGATCAAATGAGATGGAGTGACATGCGAAATATTTGGAGCATGTACTATAGGAGAGTTGCTTTGCCATTAAGGATGTAGCTCTGGCTAAGCATCAAAGGTTGATGACTGATGATATAGTCTTTCGTAACAGGGATTTTGATGATATTGATGCACCAACCTTTGATCCCATGGCGATAACGGTCGTTATAGGCCCAGCCACCGTGCATCGCATCTTAGTGGAAAGCTCGATGAATATCTATTCAAAAGGACTTTTGACTAGATGAAAATCAATCCCAAGGACATCAAACTTGTAAATTCAAGATTCAAGGACTTATCGGAGAGGAAAAGGAGCACATCAGGACTATTGACATATCCATAGAGTGGGGAGAATGAGACTGCAAGATCATGCAGGTTTAGAAGTTTGTAATTGTTGATGAATTCTCAGCATATAAAACCTTTTTTAGGCCGACTGGACATAGCTAGTTTAAGAATAGCACTAGCTCCTTGGTGCTTGATGATGAAGTTTCCCATGGAGTGGGATGGGATCAATTTAAGGCGACTAGAGCGCTGTTCGAGAATGTTACGTTGCTGAGCTCAGAGAGGTAAAGTGATGGGAGAAAGGGAATGGTGTGAGGGAAGCTATCTGCATCAAGAACATGGACGCGTAACAACCAATGCCCAAGCTATGGCTCGGGAAGCATAGTAAGTTCTTTAAGCCTATGAATCCCAAGAAGTAGTTAGAGGAATGCGGGTAGCATCAGTTGAGCTAACGACGACTGTTCTGATCGATACGGATGATCCTACTCGTGTCCTTAAGGTCGGATCTCAGTTTAGCGCCAAATTAATGAAGGAGTTGGTTTGTTTTCTCCGAGCAAACCTAGATGTGTTTGCTAGGACGCATTCAGATACGTGCGGGATATTGTTGGAGATAGCGTGCTACGCACTGAACATGGATCCAAAATATCCCTTTGTAAAACATAAAAGACACGGTCTAGGTCCAAAACGATCTGCTGCGTTGAAGGAAGAAGCGGATAAGCTGAAAAAACAACTTTATCCATAATGCTTTATACCTTGAATGAGTATGAACCCCTTGTTGGCTAAGAAAGCAAATGGAAAGTGGCCGACATGCGTTGATTACTCAGACCTGAATAAAGTATACCCAAAGGACACCTTACCCTTGCCCCGAATTGACCAGTTGGTAGATGGGACCATCAGATGCGAGTTACTTTCTTTCATGGATGCTTACTCCAGCTATAACCAGATAACAATGCATGTTCCATATAAAGAGCACATGACTTTATAATAGATTTGGGATTGTAATGCTACTGAGTAATGTCGTTCGGTTTGATGAACGCCGGAGCTACCTATAGAAATTGGTGAATTCAATGTTCAAGGACCAGATCAGACAGACAATGAAATTATATGTGGATGATATGCTCGTGAAGTCATGTTTATCAATAAACCACATGCAATATCTTTCGAAAATGTTTAATGTGCTGCGGAAGTACGGGCTGAAATTAAATCCATTGAAGTGTTCCTTTGGAGTTGCATCGGAATTTTTTTTAAGGATTTCTCATGAATTCAAGGGGCATTGAGGATAATCTAGAGCATATTAATGCCTTGAAACATGTGACTGCCCCAAGCACAATGAGGGGTGTAGAGCTTGAATGGAAAGGTTGCTGCACTTAGTCTGTTCATCTCAAAGGTAGTTGATAAATGTATACTGTTCTTCGACACCCTCAAAAAGATGAAAGGAAAGTTTGTCTGGATAAAGGAATGCAAGGACACTTTCAAAGAATCGCTAAAGCATATGGAAAGGCCACTAGTCCTATCCATGCTTTTGGACAGAAAGGATTTGTTTATCTATTTGGTGGCATCTGCTCATGCACTAAGTGCACTATTGGTACATGAGGAGGCAAAAATGCAAAGGCTAGTATACTACATTAACAAAAGATTTATCTGGGCTGGAAAGAACTACCCAAAGCTAGAAAAGCTTTCTTATTGCTTGTTGATTGTTTCGAGGATGTTGCGACCATACTTGCTGGCTCACCCGATAAATGTGCCAACGGATCGGTCCTTAAAGAAAGTACTACACCAACTGAGACTTCATGAAGGTTATTGAAATGGAACATCGAGCTTAGATAGTATCATATCACTTACTATCTAAGAAGGGTGATAAGAGGAAAAGCATTGGTAGATTTCATCGTTGAATTTACCATCTGAGATAGAGAAGAGACATATGATATAGTCCCACTTTCCTAATGGAAATTATATGTAGGAGCTTCCAACGAATGCAACTCTAGGGCAGGAGTGGTACTCATAACCCTAGAAGGATGGCTGATTAGCTATGCATGAAAGCTAGAGTTCCCCGTGATAAAAAAACGAGGTTGTGTATGAAGCGGTGATAGTGGTAGTTAGGATAGAGAAAGGGCTAGGGGTAAGGATGCCACACAAATTCAGTGACTCCCAATTGGTGGTCTGCCAGGTAAAAAAGGAATTCCAGGCTAAGGGTGCGAGACTTTCCCCTTACCTAACAAAGGCATTGAAAATGTCGAATCACATAGAGCATTACACGATTATGTACATCACTAGGGAGGAAAACACAAAGGCCGATTCACTGGATGGATTGGCCAGCTTGGGGATGCACAGTTGGTGGGATTAGTTCCAATTGAGGTTTTATCGGCTCCAAGCATCAACCGGATATATGTCGACTAGATCATGGAGCCTGAGGAGCAAAAGGAGTCATGGATGACTTCTTTCAAGGACTATTTTCTAAAGGAAACTCTCTCGAAAGGAAGGAACGAACAAAAACTCCTTTTTAAAGTGATGTAATTCATAATGTAAGAAGGAGTGTTGTACAGTAGAGGTTTCTCAACCCCTGCTTTTGTGTGTAACTAAGGATGATGCTAGGAGAATCCTTATGGAAATCCATAAGGGTAGCTATGGTGGTAACATAGTGGGGCAGACATTAGCGATGAAGATACTTCGCTATTGATACTTTTGGCCAACAATAAATCACGATGCTGTTGATTACACCAGACGGTGCGACCAATGCTAGAAATTTGCAAAAATTCTAAGAGCCTCATCCACAAAACTTATGCAAGAGGTTACCTATGGCCATTTGCAGTTTAGGGAATTGATATAATCATTGTGCTACCAATGTCGAAGGTGGAGTTAAGTATGCTATTTTTGTAGTGGATTGCTTCACGAAGTTGGCTGAAGTGGAACTGCTTTTCATGATCACAACGAGGAAAATGATAGCTTCATGATGAAGAATATTATTTGTAGATTCGAACTTCCCTAGAAAATTATAACTAACAGTGGAACTCAATTCGAGAGTATTGAGTTCAAGGATTTTTGTAACTGATACAAAATTGAGATAAGCTTTTTGGCATTAGAACACCCATAGGTGAATGCAGAAGAGGAGGCAGTGAACAAAATCATCGAGTCCATCTTGGAGAAATGATTAACTAAAGCCAAAGGCAATTGGGTCGACATGCTTCCACTTGCATTATGTGCTTATAGGACGACCCATAAGTCCACAACTGGGTATACTCCATTCATATTGGCCTATGGAGCCGAGGCTATAATTTCGATAGAACTGTAAATCCCTTCTCACCAAAAAAGGTATCATGATCCCAAGGTGAACAAGAAACTCATGCTTGAGTCCTTCGACTTGGTTGATGAAAAATGAAAAGAGACTGAATTGAGGGTAGCCGCTCATAAGAAAAGATAACATGACATTTCAATACCAAAGTCCGGACAGTACCTTTGAAGTTGCCGACCTAGTTTTGAAATGGGTCATTCCGGTATGTAGGCACTTGGTCCGAATTGGGAAGGTCCATATGTGATTGAACAAAACCTTGGAGATGAAATAATCAAGCTGGCCACAATTGATGGAATCTTGATTCCATGGGAATGGAATAGCGACCTTTTGTGATGCTATTTCACTTAGATTTATTCACTTTATTTCCTACTAATAAGCCATTCTAGTGAACTGAGGGCAATGTAATAAGGCACGACTTTCAACTTCTTTTATTTATGAATAATGTTAGCTTCTTAAACCAATGGAACATGTTATTGTAAGAAAAATCTTATGCTACGTGATTAGTAGTGCAATCAGATACCCGAATATAGGTACCAACCAACTCCTTTGATCTAGGATCAAGACAAAGAAGTATAATCATAAGGGTCACTTGGATAATTCTCCATTATCGCTTCCATCTTTACTAACGCCCAAAGATAGGCAAAGTCAATGAGGGATTCCTGAAGTCAAGCACTTGAAGCATCGGTTCTCGAAGATAGAGCTAGTGTATAACCAAGGCTTTCACGACCACGCTTGCAGCCCGATAGGATATGCTCGATCGAGGATAAGTGAGGACGATCGATGAGTGTTCTCGATCAACACCCGGAGATGGGTGAGATCGAGAGTAGAAGCCCTGAGATAGGCACCCGAAACACTGATTCTCGAAGAAAGGAATCAGTGAATAATTGTAATTTCCATTACTACATTTGCGGCTCGGCAGGACATGCCTAGCTGAGGATAAAACAATAATGATTGAGGAGATATTCCAATCAATTCTCGGAGATTTGCAAGATCGAACATTGATGCTTAGAGATAAACATCTGAACTATTGATCCCTAACGATAGGGATCAATGAGTGGTTGGACTATGTATGATATATGGAATGAGAAGACATGCCTTGCCGATGACAAGTGTTGAAAATCAATAATTGAATTCAATCAACGCCGAGGATAGGTGAGACTAATATATAGTGTTTAGAGATAGACACTTGAAATGTTGTCTCCCAAAAATAGGAAACCACAAGAAGTCAAACAAGTCTTTGACTATGAATTTCTACATGGCTAGGCAGAGCTCGACAGAGATTGAACAAGGTTTTCCATAGAGATGTCTAAATGAATAACCTATTTTATTTGTCCAAAATGGAAATAATTTGGTAATGGAAAACAGTGCTATTCAATGGAATATAACTAAGCAATCACATAAATTTACTTATATGTACATAGCTACATCAAGTAATAGAATTGCATAGACACAGACATGTATATACAAATAACTAACAGACAGTTGTATATAGGCACGTAAAGTAAAAGTACAGTAATGTAAATACGAATAAAGGTTGTATATAAAACAATAATCTTTATTTACAGTAATTTTCCATAAAAGTGTTACATAGGTCAGTCCTGCAAAAAATCAGCCTATATGCAAAAAGAAACAAAATACATAAAAAGGAAGACCAAATGAAACTGTCTTCGAAATACATCAAGAGGCAATGAAGTTGCCTTCATAAAAGTCATAAAGGAAGCCTACTTTTTCTTCCCTCGCTTGCTTCTACCCTTAGGATCATCCTTCACCCGGCACTTCTTTGATTCCTTCCTACCCTTAGATTTTTCCTATTTGGGCTTCGCCCTCCCCGGGAGTGGTGCCTTCCGAGTGAGTGGTGTCTCCCTTGGTTGTAATAACAGTAGGATCTTTAGGTTTATCTACGGGGGCATCAGAGGACTTGGAGGATCTGCCAAGGCCACTACCTTTCAGAGGCTTGATTTTGATTAATGGAATTTTTGAAGTAGGGTTTGTTGATTCTGAGCCAGTAGGTATCTCAGTTCCTGGCTCCTTTTTGATTTTGATCTTGCTGAAGTCAAGCTTCAATATTTTCGCTACGAAGATCGAATTGGTTAGGCCTGTAGCACTGGTTATTATAATATCTTCCCCTAAGGACTCTGAGGTGTCATCTAATACCTCCAGGGCCTTGATCTTCTGTGAATTAGGACCAGGGATGGAACTGGAGCGATTAGTCCCATGGTGATAGAGGTTGACTTGGTGGAAATGGCAATAGGACCTAAACCCTGAGGAATTGGTGGCGGAGGAGGAGGAAGCAACGGGTGACCTGTAAGTTCACAAACAGTAAAGGTTAATGATGACTTTGAGTGTGAAATAAAGCTTCTTGAATATCAAAGAGGTGAAGAAAAATACTTTGCTGGTTAGAGTTTCTTTGACGAGGGATGTATTGACTTTACCCTCTTTTATTGTTGATTGCATTGGTTGAAAAATAGGAACAAGAATATAAG
Organism: Allium fistulosum; assembly: GCA_030737815.1. Lineage (NCBI taxonomy): Eukaryota > Viridiplantae > Streptophyta > Magnoliopsida > Asparagales > Amaryllidaceae > Allium > Allium fistulosum. The sequence goes on along the minus strand of CM060904.1, from coordinate 868,086,821 downwards.
GCTCGGTAGTAGCCATGGAAGCAAAAGCAGGAGTTGTAGTATGGGTGGCCTCATAGCTAGCTCCTATGGAAATTGGAGTCTTCGCTGTAGTCTCTTTGGAATGGGGAATTGATGGTTCAGCTTGATCCAATAAGCAGGATCAACGGGAGTCTCAACAGGTGACTTTCTTACAGCCGCATCCTCCTCGGCCATGATTTCCTTCCCCTTCCCCAAGGCTATAATGTCATCCATGTCTAAAAACTTGGCTTACAATTGCTCTTTAATGAGGCATTTGCCAGATACAGCAGCATAATGCATGATTTCCTCCTAAGCGTTTGTCAAAGTGACATGATAGCTATTTTCCAACCATTTCAGATTCTTATCTTCAATGACATTTGAAAAGAATTACCCAAGGGTGGAACTCATTTCTTCTTTGTCCTTAGCCGCTTGATCCTTAATTTTTTTATTTTAGCTGCAGCCTCGCTAAGGTCAAATTGAGCCTTTATTTTTGCTTCAGTCTCGGCCTTCGAACTGGCCTTGAGTTTTTCAGCTTTAGCCTAAAGTATTTGAAGTTCCAAACTCTTGGCTAGAAGCACCATGTCTTTCTCTTTAATTGATATATCCTTAGCATTGACCTGGTTTATATGTTGATCATTCTCACGGTGTGCCTTCCGAAGCTGGTCATTTACTACGGTGATGCCTTGAATGTGTGCATGAGACATCTCCTGAATTAGTGCCTTAGAGTTTTCAGTTGATGTATGAGATTCATTTCTTTGTTTAATATCCTCTATTTTAAGGCTCGAAACTAAGTGCTACGAATGTTGCAGTCATCCATGGTATTAATTTCCGGTGACAAAATGTGGCTATGATAATCATATCAATAATCAAATGTACTTGAATATGAAAATTTTCAAACACAATTTAATAACAAGATTTCACATTTCATTTCACAAGTAAGATTTCACATTCATTATATAATCTCATTCGATCCCACGTTCAAAGAAAATATAATCATTACAAAATACTTTAAGAGTGACATATGAAGATGCCCTCTTAGTTGATTAGAGTTTACTACTACATGATAGTTATAGTTTTTGTCACTACATCATTTCAAACAAGATGAACTACATGAATGATTAAATAAAACTCCTAATTTAGCTAGCTTGCCTCCTGCACGTCTCCGAAAGCTGATTCATCTAACCGAAGACCTGAAATCCCATACTCCCAACCGACTCAAATGAGTATCCGAGAGTTTAAGGAGGAAAAAAAACTTCAGGTCAAACAAATAGTATGATGTGAATAATAACCTACCATCTTGAACCATATAGATATCTAGTGAGACCATACCACTGTGTGGAATGGATTTTCCCCTCACTAGTGTCTTAATCAACATATCAACCATATATTATGCTCCTACATCCACAATGGTTAAAACATAATAACATAATCATATGTAAGTATGCAATAGGGTAAGTCTGACTCATCTATCAATTTAGGGTTATATCAACCCTAAGTTCACCCATTTTCACAAAACCGACTATCTGTCTCAATTCATAGTTTCCTAAGGTCACTATGAACCTATTAGATTTCATGAACTGACCAATAACCTATCAAAATTATTAGGGACTACCAGTCTTGAATCATAGTTTTCTTGGGATCACTAAGAACCTATTGGTTTCTACCAATAACGATTTCCAATCATAGTTTTCATGGGATCACTATGAACCTATTCGAATTCTCCAATAACATCTCTCAAATCATAGTTTTCATGGGATGACTATGAACCTATTGAATTCTTCCAGTACCATACTTCCAAATCATAGTTTTCATGGGATGACTATGAACCTATTGGATTCTTCCAATACCGTACTTCCAAATTATAGTTTTCGTGGGATCGCTAGGAACCAATTGGATATCTCCAATAACATTATTCAAACCATAGTTTTCATGGGATGATTATGAACCTATTGGACCCTTCCAATACCATATCTCAAATCATAATCTTTTGATCAATTCTAGGCATCCTAATACTTCTGATCTACCCGATCTCCTGGATTCATTTTTACTTACTCGGAAGTTAATTCTATGGGTCAACCTAACTGGTTATTCTGCCCTTAAATATCCCAAAATGTAGTTGGGTCATGATAATGTAAGTATGACAATAATAATTATGCAAAATAACTGATCAAATAATTACAAGAATATATAGCATCCATCATTCGAATATGTTTGATCAATTGGCATCTTATAATTATTTAACCTTAAAGTAATAACTTCCTTTGGTAATTTCATGTTAAAACTTGGGCTAACAATAATTTATTCCTTGAAAACATTATTATCATATATGATTAATCCCCTTAATTCACATTTAAAACGAGGAAAATATATCCCATTACTTTACCAATTTCTCATGCCAATTTACAATCCATTTTAATACTGCCATGTATACTTTCATATTAATATGAGGACGTCGCACCTCTTCATTATAGGGCTTAACACTATAAATTAGAATATGTTCATCATTGAAAACTTACGGCATTAACATGGCTATCATGGGATGTCGCATCCTTTCATATCAAAGCTTTTAAAAATAATTTTAATTTTATAAAAATATAAGGCTATATTGCCAAAATCAATATTATCATAACATAGAAATTTCTAGGTTGCTGAACCTATACATCAAACATATAAAAGCCGGCATTGATGACACGAGGCATCAATATTATAAAACCATTAATATCAGATGCTTTAAAAAGTAAGGTAGACATTGATGATTTTGGACATTAATGCCGTAAAACAGTTGACATTGAATTCACAAAACTGGGCTACTATGCTGCTAAAATAATAATGCCAAAATTAATAATAGGCGGCATCATTGCTATTCTATATACTAGCAGCATCACCGTCTAAAGTAATTAATGTTGTAACTAATACTGCGGCATTGCTGCCTTAAGCTATGGTGTCAAATAGGAAGAATGCGGCATTGTTTAAAACCGTGGTGAAAACTTGCGGCATCAATATCGTATGTTATAGATTTTAAGACAATGAAACAAGAGAGGTTGGCATAGTTTTAGTATGATACGAGATTACCTATGTCGACATTGATTCAATGTCGTAGGCCTTATAATATAAGACTTTAAACTGAACATATTCATTCCATACCAACTTAGTTGATATCATATGCATCCGTTCACGTTAGTGTCACTGGGGTTCTGCATAAACATTAGCAACATGGAAATATCGAAATTATCAGTGTTTTAAAGACCTTACCCAACCTAGGTCCGATCGCGGTTAACCTTGAACCCTAAAGCATTATGGTCCCCAAAATGAAATAACACTGCGCGTGCGTGGACCTACGGTTTAATCTTATAACCTTGAAAAAACCTTTTGAGCCCTACCCGTAAAAATGACGGTTCTCAAAAATTCAATAATACGGACTGAGTTTTCACTTTCTTATCTTCATAATTTTCTTACCTAATTCTTTTACTTCCAAACCCTAGATTTTAAATCGATAGTAGCAGCAACTAAAACTATCAACGTCACTGCTGATTTTCGGGATCTAATAGGTATCAAGCCTTCTAGTTTTATCATTGTGTAAAATATGATTCTCTGTTTCTAGATCTTCACTTTGTTATTACTATTGTTAGCAATTTGTATTAATTTGTTGTTAGTGTTTATCTGTTTAGTTATAAAACTTATAAAAATGCGATTTTGTTATTAGTGTTTATCTGTCCAGGTCCAACTAGATTTGCGACGAATTTTTTTGCTTTACAAAGTATTTTGAGACACAAAGATGAACTTATGGTATGGTAGCAAGTCAAGATTGGAAAGCATCCTTATATGCAAGAGATTTAAAGGGTAAAAATTTTGCTAGTCATGTTTTTGATCCGGCTATTGGAAAGAGTGTTCTGTGATTGTTAGTATCACCGAGTCTCTTGTATGTGTTCTTAGACTTTGTTGATAGTGATGAATGTCATGCAATGGGTTATTTATACGTTGATATACACAATGCAAGAGAAGATATGATACAAAGATTCTTTAGGAACAAAAGAATAATACAATCATTTTTCGATCTTGTTGATAGTCGTTGGGGTAGGCAATTGCATAAAAGTCTACACTGTGTCAGTTTTTGATTCAATCTAGAGTTTCAATATAATATCGACTTGATAGAGAAGCATACCTTTTATCATGCCGCTATTTTAGATCTTATTGAGAAATATTCATATGGCAATCCAGATTTGATTAGAGATCTTACAAAAGAAATTAAATTTTATAAGAATGCAGAGGGTGATTTTGGTAGGACCTCAGCTATTCACAATCGTTCAAATATGCTTCCCGGTAAACACTTAAACTTCAACTATTCTAAATTATTATACCATGTTAATAATATTTAATATGATCTAAATCTAGACGAGTGGTGGTTGATATATGGAACAAACAAACTAAATTCGAAGAAGTTGGCAATTCGAGTGCTGAGCCAAACTTGTAGCTCCTCCAGATGTAAGAGGAATTGGAGTGTTTTAGAACACATTCATTCAAAGAAAAAGAAATCATTTAGACCATCAAAGGTTGAATGATTTAGTTTTCGTGCATTATAATCTTTGACTCGGATAGAAGTATGCTACAATTTTCATAAACTCTTAGTTATCTTATTTCATAAACTTAAGGAAAATATTGACTTATTATGTTGTTTCTTTAGGCATTAATTAAAGGGATGAAACTATGACCCCATTAATTTTAAAGAGTTTGACAAATATGACATATGGGTCAATGATGAAGAACCTCATTTGTTGGCGATTGAGGAGATTGATGCTTTGTATTATGAAGGAGGTAATATCTTGTTTATGTTACGAGCACTCAAAATTTTGATACACATTAGTGTTAGAAATATCTGATAATTGATGGATATATGTTTTATATCTTGTAAATGTCAACTGGAATGCTAACACACAATATGATAGTATTGGTTTAAATGTGTCAGATGATTTAGAGGTCTATATTGCTAATAATAATACTATTGTAACAAGTGACATTGATGTAGTTGACAGTGAAGCAGGTTTACAAGAAGCTAACAATGGAGTAGAAATGTTTAATTTTAATCCATTACTGTCTTATACATCATTGTTACAAGAGGCTAAAAATGCTAGAGCTAGTACTAGGCTATTGCAATGGATGATGAACATTTGATGTTAGCTTACTATCATTATTTTCTAGTTGGAAATGGAAACATTAAGCATTGCTTTTATGTTAGTGTAGTAGATATGGATGAGTTCCCTGGTTGCAGTAACTAATATAGTTAATATTGTCATGGTTCTGCTCTTTTGTGGAACTGGTACTGCCCTTTTGTTGTGTGTATCATGAATAATATTCATATTATGGTTTGTGCTCTTTTATGATCCTTCCTACTGACAATACACTACTACCACTACATATTTAAGATCTAAATGAGGCAATTTGATACTGCTTCATATCATTAATAATATGATTTGGTACTATGTATATTATATGATTTGGTGCCATACATATTTATATGATTTAGTGTATTTTTTTATTTATGAAATGATTTATTTAATTAAAAAAAAGAAAGGGCATAGTTTCAATGGTTCGACCTTCGAAACCTTGGACAATGAGCGATCACGGTTCGACTTGTGGTTCGGTATCCAAAACTATGGTAATTACTATAAAAAATATTTTATTTCTATTAAAAGCAATTACTTTTCACTAACTCTTAACCCTTGTCAACTTTCTATTGGTTAAAAACAATCTTTATCAAAAAAAATTTAGAAAAACTGCCACAACCTATGTACCTCTTCAAAAATTCATTTTGCACCCCTTAATCAATAGTAATTATCTAATAATAATTGTAAGCATTTCTAGCTTATTAAATCTATAATAAATCATAATCACATGGAAAACATCTCCAAAATTCACAAAAATCAAAATTAACATATTCTTTAACATATACAAATTTCGAGACCAAAATCTTTATTTAATTATTTTTAATAATTAAAACCAAAATAAATTCTCTTTCTTTCTTAAGATATTCATAAAATATTCCTATTAATTTGGAAAATTATGAAATTAAGCATCCATCTCCAAAATTATGTTTTACATAATATACTCAAAAATCAAATCGTATGGAGAAACAAACTAAGGTTTTGACCATAAACCTATTATAATAATTTTATAAAAATTCCAATAATCCTTTAACACCCTATAAAATTTAATAAGAAATTTATAATTGAAATAAGGTTAAAAATGGAAACTCTATCAATATCAAAATTTGGTCACAAGAGTTGCACCATTGCATCTATGGTGGTTTTCTAATTATTCATATATAATATGCTGAAAACGGAGTGCGTAGAAGAAGTTACGGATGTTTGAAGTATTTGGATTTAGAATAATTTAAAATGAATTTAATAATTAAAATTTGAATTTGGAGGAAATCTCAAAGGTTTTAAATTTGAATTGGAATGTTCACTTAAGATATAAGTAATGTTAAAAGGAAAAATAATTAAGCGTTGAATTGATTAGAGTTAAAATGGGTAACGAATCAAACAAAAACGGAAGAAAAGAAATCGACACTGGCAATTTAAGGCCGATCAACCACCTTTATGGGGCTACTTAACTACCAGCGGTCGACCGCCCCTATATGAGCGGTCGCCGGTCAGGTCATTTCAGCTCATATTTGAGCTGCCCAAAGGGCCCGAATTTGTTTAAATTGAATCAGATAATTATCGTTTCTTCCTACCTCTATAAGTAGACCTGGAGACCCCCCTTCTCCATACAAAACTTTGTAACTATGTAGTGACTATGTTAAAATCTATTCTCCTAGGGTTTCAAAAAACAGTAAACTACAAGTGAGTAATTCTAAATCCTAATTCCTATTCCAAATTCAATCTCCAATCTTTCTTCTCTCTATCTTCTTAATTCTAAAATCTAATCTGGAAATATACAAACCTATTTGTATTTATTAAAAGGGAGAGAGATCTATTGGAGGTTTAGAAGCTGTTTATTTCAAATCTAAGCCTAGAACAAAGGGATTTTCTATGAGTGGAATTCCATTTTTCCTATTCTAGAATTTATGTTGTACTTATTCAGATCTGATATACGCCTTGGGGAATTCTAGAAATGCAAAATTCTAAATAATAAAACCCTAGAATTTCCCTAAGTAAGTATCAATCTTAGTATATGTTGGAATTTAAATTGTTTTGGTATTAGTATATTAGAATCATGTAAATTGTTAGAATCAGAAATCTATAGTTAATTTAACCTATCCTGTTTCTTTTTAATAGAAGTGGTAAAGGGATTCAAAAGACAATGAATTAAAAATGGTGTGCAAATGACAAATTTAATTGTTGTAATTTGCATCACCTATTTCTACCACTTAAAAGAAATTCCTTTTTCACTTCAAAACATGTACACAAAGGTTAGATTGAATATAGATAATTCTAATTTATGATGACATGTTCCATAAGAAAAATAGATTCTAATGTAATAATATAAACAATTGTAAATGTCCATGTTGGTACAAATCTGTTTATTTGGCTATGTTGGTAGCACTTTATATGGAATGGTATATTTGTATGAGATTAATATTACAAAATGCCTTGTTAGCGAATTGTTAGCGAATTGTCCAAAACATAGATTAGATCTGAAATTCCACATGTAAATATAATGTATATGTATAATATAACGTATTGGTTATAGCATATTGAATATTGCATATTATCGTTATTAGAATAATTAAGTAATATTACTTTATTGTTTGGTAGTTAGAGTACATTATGGAATTAATCCCTAATTAGAGGTGTAATAAATGGATACCTTATATGGCCTCAATTAGTGTTTGCGTAGAATTATATATGTATATAGTGAATATACATATAAGTTATGACTAAGTTATAGGGATGCGAGGTTAGTCCAAAGCTACATTGAAGTTTGCCCAGTTAAATCTGGCTACCAACGGTGTGGCTTTCTGGACTAATGTGGGACATCGCCTATAATAAATAACTCCAGTGGATGAGAAGTTAGTCCCAATTCTGTAGGGTAAACCTGTTTAGTAAATCTGGCTACTAGTTCCTACGAATAGTCAGACTAATGTAAGACGTCACAAGTGAGTTATGGGTCATAAATTGCATTTGGATACGGTAGGTGCAATCCTTAGGAGAGTCTACTTCTAGTTTGAGGTATTAAGTGGCTATGGTAGGGTCTGCCTCTTTGTTTGATGAAGTATTAAGTGACCTAATAGGATTTCTTACGATGTTATAGGGAAGAGCCATGTAGGGACCAACGTTGGAGTTAGATCTTAACTGACGGGGATCTTCCTATTTATAGGTATTAAATGGTTATTGTCTGCCTAAGCTCCATTAAAAAGGTATTAAGTGGTTTGGGGTATTTCCTTTTTACATTGTATGCGCTAGTTATGAAAAGGGTATAGTCAGGTTGGAAGGGCCATTGGGCCTACAGTTGACTTTGGTCTAGTCAGAGTGGAAAAGCCTTGGAGCCTACAGTTGACTTTTGCATAGTTGGGCTGGAAGGGCCTTAGGGCCTATAGTTAACTTTGTTCGTCTATAATAATTTTAATACGAAAGACATATTACATTTCCGGACATTGCTGCCTAGATTTCTATAATGCTAAAACTTGAAATTTCTTTCATCGAAATTTGTTGTTCTGACTAACTCCTCATTTCAACAGATAGGTTAGGGGCATAGGGTATTGTTAAGGAAACAAGAGGTGGGGAAAGTTGATGGATGTGGCAGTTGTCTTTCGTTATTATCTATTTTATGTTATTCTCATGTACCTAGACATCTGAGACTATGTTACTGCTATTTATGTTTTTAATTGAGATTTATGTACTGGAATGACTATGTTGAGATATTTTGGGATTTTATGAAAATGTTCTGTGTTTTTGAAATGGCTTTTGTTTATGGGTACATGTTTAACTATTACATTTTATCCATCCGCTGTGAGATTCTAAACGTTAGATAGATAGCTCTATGTACTGTGTAGTGTTTTAATTTCTCACCACCCAACAGCCTATCTTAGAATGGCTCTAAGCCTCGATGGGCTTTTCCGGGTTAGGGTTTAGGTCTATTCCAGGGTGGGTTCACATTTGGTATCAGAGAATAGGTTTCCCGATCAAAAGGGGAAATAAGTTGCGTATGAGAGCATATTTGTTATATTTGAAAATGTTTTCATATGTTTTCCAAAAGTCCCTATATATGTATATATATGCCTTTAAAGAACGTATACGACCACACTAGGAAAATTTTATTTTCAACTATTAGTACTATCTTAGGAAAATGTCACTAAACAAGTTTTAAAACCTACAAGTAGTTAAAATGGCTGAGAATTCTGATGCTAGGAACTCGTCTCCCCAAGAGATGCTTAACATTCGTGGCATGCCTGAGTGGTTCAAACAGTATTTGAGGCATGCGGGAGAGGTTCCACTTCCACGGCAAGCTACCTCCACAACACCACCCGCAGATGCAACACCTAGGACTTTGGATTTTCTCAAATTATGCAAGAACTTCCAAAATATGGGCGGACGCGCATATAATGGAACTAAGGATTTTCTGGAAACCAAAGCAGGGATGGTTGACTGTGGCCGCATATTTAGGGAGCTTGGGTAGGAGGATAGGGTCAAGAGAAGGATTGCTGCTTAGCATGTAAAGAAGGAAACCTTAGATTGGCAGACTGTTATTATGGAAGAAATTGACGAGACGAAATCACTTGGGATGGCTTTAGGACTTGCTTTGAGTCAAGATTAATGTCTAGTACAGAAGATAGTATGTAGTTGGAAAAGTTCATTCAGCTAAAATGAAGGAATTCTACCGTGAAGAAGTACATCAACAAATTTATTGAGTTGGCAAAGTTTGGGATGGGATTGATAGACAACCCAATGAAGAAAGTTATGAAATTTGTGAAAGGTCCGAGTTCCCCATTGAGGGAGTTGCTTTTGGCCTAGATTCCAATGGGTGCTACCTATGAAGTTATTACCGAGATAGCCTTGTTACAGAATTCTGGTGGTGAGGAGAGAGGGAAGGAGAAAGAGAAGGTTGAGCCAGCATCTAAGCAAGAAGGAGCTAATAAAGGATTTTGGGCAAACAAGAAAGCTAAGGCTAAGCTGAAGAAGGTAGAGATAGTTTGTCGAAGGTGCTAGAAAAAGGGACACATTGCTAAAGATTGCAAGGTTAGCTTGATGAGAGAGGAATTCAAGGGAAAGTGCATTAATTGCTTTGAGGAGGGGCACTATCAAAATAAGTGTCCAAAACTTGCTAAAGGGGGTCAGAGTGCGTTGGATTATGCTATAGAGGCGGTTTCTATTCAAGTAGGCCACCTCCAAAGAATAAAGGATTGGCAGCCTTGGAAGGCACACTTATTATTTCTGAAAGATTAGTTAGATCCTTGAATTTGAAAACCCAAGTGGTCACTAACCTTGTAACAATCCAAAATTCTGGTTATATGATTTTAAATGTTTAATTAATGTGACATCCCGGGATTTTTGGTAGTATTATTTTAACAAATATTTAATTAAATTAATTAAAATATTACTTATTATGTTAAACATATATATATATATATCAATGTATATATGGGAAGGTTTGGGAAAAATAACTATGATTTGAAATATAAAATAAAAATCTAGCTTATTAACAATAATGTTTTAAAAGATAAAATATAGTCTTATCAATATTTAAACAATTTATATGGTTGGAATAAAATGAACCTTATCAATTTAAAACTTGAAGTGTAAAATAAATCTATAAACACTGGGAACTATGAAGTTAACATGAATATTAAATATTAAATAATAGATAAGTGAATTAATTTGGGTGGTTAACTTTTAAAAGAAATAAAACAAAAAAATTTTTAGTTATGTACATATAAAAATAAACAATTAGGAATTTCGGAAAAATCAAATTGGAATACAAGCAAGTAATAAAATGAGACAAGATAATAACCTAATCATAAATATGCTCATAATTCAAGTGTACATAATATAAAGCCAAAAAAGATATTAGCTTCCAAAACAAGACAAACAAAATTAATGTAGCACAACTTAAATCCTTTCAGCCTACAAATTGAAGAGAAGAAATCTCTGGTTAACAAAATAAACAAATTATTTCAAGTACAAAAAAAAAATCTTTTGCATCAATATCTTATAACCCTGTTCACTTCAGCCTGGGCAATAAATCCTTTTTATATATATACACTGCCTAGTACCTCCATATGTCCAGTCTAGTCCACAAATATAAAACAAAATCATCTCAGAAATTTATCTGGATGCTTCAACCCGAAGCAATGAAGATTAAGTTTCCAAATCAAAAAGTTCTCAAACACAATCACAATTCAAAGATAAAGCAAGAAAAGGCAAGGGAGATAAATGTGCAAGGCTAGACTAAACAAAAGAAACTATAAATATCTATGTACTAATACATAAAGATAAGTATGTAGGCTTGGGAAATAAGTCAATGATAATTAATGTAATATCATTTCAGCCTGCAAGTTGAAAAAAAATTCTGGCCAAGTATAAACAAATATTTTTAGTACATAAAATCTTGTACCTGTATGCTTCAGCCTGTACAACTTTCTTTTTATATACATCACCTCTTCTTCATCTCGGAAAGGAAAAAATAGAGCTGAGATGAAATCATCAAAGCAAAAATTAAAAGCAATTGCAGTTTTCAAAACAAAACAAATTTCAGTAACTTCACTTCTGTTTTGAATACAAGATCCTCTCAACAACAAAAGATTTCAAATCAAAGAAGCAAAAGCAATTCAGGTTTTAAAGTTTTCAAAAGCTTTTGCAAAGGTGCTCTGTTCTTTATCATTTGTTTACAGGTGAGTAATCTACTACTCTGGTTAAATGCTTAAATCTGTTTAAAATTTATGCTAGTGAGTAAACTTTTATTCTAAAAACAGTTTCAAATACGAGATTTAACTTTGATGCATTTAGTGAATCTTGAAGTAATATAGTATAAAATGTTGCACATGTATGTTTGGATTTGAATGCATGTGGATATATGAAATGTCTGTATGAAGGATTGGTCTCTGTTGTTTATACAGGGTTGAAATAAGCCTTTAAAAATCTTCATCTTCTCATGTATTCGATTTTAGACTGTGATTCCTAAAAGGAAAATGTGAATAATAATGTCATATTAATTATAAAAATGGACTCAGGAATTCAAATTAAGGTTTTGTCTCAAATTTTTATAATTACAGTGAATATCAAAAACATGGGTTAAAATTTATCGAGCTAAATTTGATCTTTGAATATATAATCTGATTCATAAAGTAAAATGATGAATTATGATGGGAATATCATGATTTTTAATAGTGTAATGGCTGAGAAAATAAAAAAATTCTAATTTTGGTCAATCACCAATTTCCGACGATCTATGTCGTACTGGAGTTTGGGTTTGGTTTCGAGGATAGCTGGAAGGTTGACAATCACTGGAAAATTGGTCGGTGATTTTATAATTTGATGATGAGGCCAGGGGAGGATGATTTAGGGTTTTAATGTAATTTTTGGTCGTGTCCAATGGCGAGGCGATCTCGACGTCATGGTCGCATCGTACACAATCGCAAGTATTGGGATAGCTGCATAGGTCAATGTCGAGGCTAAGGTCGGAGGGACGTGGATTCCAGTCGACGTGATCGACGGCGGCAGGGGGGTTTTGTGGATCTCGCTGGTTCCAGTTTTTCGATCGATGATCGAAATTTTGTTTTGCTATCGGATTTTGGGTTCTGGGTGATCGTGTGGTTCGTCGTGGTCGTCGACAGTTGGGTAAAGGCCGGAGGGATGGTCGGCGTCGCATAGTTCGCCGTGCATCGTGCACGCTTGCACGATGTATCAGATGAGTGAGAAGTTGGCAGGAAGCTGTTTTTCCTCGGGTTTAATATCGTGTTGTTTGCGAGTGGACTCGAAGTGATGAGGGACTAGTGATGTCTCGTGTGTTACTCGGGTAATCTGGAGATAGGCTCGGGTTTCTTTTTCTCTTGTTAAATTTGGTTTTGACCAGATTAAAATGGGTAAAGCAGATAGATTTTACTTAAACAATTATATTACTGGGTTTTAATATAAAGTATGAACAAGTATTTAAAGAATGAATATGAATATGTTCAAACATTAGAAAGGTACAAGTGTAAAAGCAAAATAAACAAGATTTCCAAATTAAAATATATATATACTTATGTTTAATTTAAAACTTAATTAATAATGTAATTAAGTAATAATTAAGAAGACGAGGTGATTATCATTAAGTAAACTTAAGGACGTATGTAATTTGTAAGTTAATGATTTTTAATTCCAAAGTTTGTAAAATGATAATTAAGGAAGTAATTAAGATAATGGTTCATCTTTTATTAAATTAAGGGTTGAGTAATTAAAGATTAATTAACTAATTCATTGATTAATAATTAAGGATTAATTGATTAAGGAAAGTTATTAAAGTTAATTAATTAAGGAAAATTAAGGGATAGATAATTAAAGGTTAATTAATCAATGAATTTTAATTAAGGTTGGTTAATTAATGTAATTAATTAAGTAAGGATAACCGAGTGATATAAGTAATTAAGGGAAGGATAATGAAAGTATTTTAAGTTGGTTAATTTATTAATGTTAATTAAGCTGGGATGAGTAATAAATCCATAAGTAATTAATTTAATTAGTTAAATTAAATTAATGGAAGTATGTGATTAATTGATCTGGATTATGGGTAATTGAATTGAATTGAATGATTTGATTTATAACTAGTTTGATAACTTGTAATGTATTGTGATATGATATGATGGATTGAACTGTGATATTATGAGTTATCTATCGATAATTGATTTGCTGTGAGAACATGTATTTAAAGTTGAATTGTATCCACTTAAACAATTGAGATTAAGATGATATTGAATTGAAGAGTCCGGGGTCGGGTATCAGCAGATACCCGAAACCACTTTGTTTTGTAATGTAAGTTCTTTCTAAATTTGGATTTAGAAGCAAACAGGCTGGAATGAAATAAGTTAAGAATCATGGATATTTAAACTGAGTAGTGATTCTTAGATATTGTTTGGAATAAGTGATTGACTTAAATAGGTTGAGAACTCGTAGAAGGTACGAGTTACCCTGCTTTGCAAATAAGTTTCATAACTTAGTATTTCAAGTTATATGGGTTTACTCACGCTGGTTTCCAGCCTGACCCAGGTGTTACTTTGATGTAATGCTCGGGTCAGACCGAGTATTACAAAATTTCAGGTAAGGACGTTCTGGAGCTCAGGAGACGAGCTGGATGGCGGGAACGTATGGAGTATTTCCGTTGTATTATATTGTTGTATATCCAAGACATGATGATTGTGTATATCCAGTGTCTGTAAATATGTGTAACTCTGATGTATTAAAATATAACCGACAGATATAGTATTCTTTTGTAAACTATTATGGTCTAATATTATATTTTGATCCGCTGCGAATGTGAGAATCTGTGTTTTATTTTCTGTTTCTTCTTCTATCTCTTTCTTTTTCCCTAACTATCTGGAATTTTCGGGATCGAAAATTCCGGGTCGTTACAATTAATTTTAAATATTGAAATAATTGGATTTTAGAATGTTATAATTCAAATACAAGGTATGTTTAAGATATTTGAATTGTGAATTAAATGTTAATTAAATGGATTTAATAATTTTATTTAACTTCTTTTAATTACTAAATAATATTGGTGGATTTAATTTGTAAATTTATTTACAAATGTAAATAGATTGGATAAATATCGATAATTAAATATTTAAATCTATGAAATTGTCGTTTCGGGGGCATAGTCTCGGATTTGGATAAACCCAGTTTCATTGGTACTATAATAGTGAATTATATTACGCCATTAAATTTCATGGCGATCAGACGATTCATTTGGTCGTGTAAGTTCGAAACGCGTTGAAATTAATATCGGAAATTTAATATTATAACTGGGTCTAAAATTCTATCTTCTGCATACGATCGAATTAGGTCTCAAAACAAGTTCCATCACGTTAGGAATAGGAGTATAACATATAAAACGTCGGGCGACATGCCTCGTTTGGAGTTCTGGATTTTCGGGTATGTTTTGTTGAATATTTTTAAAATTAAAATAATATATATACGTATTTTTTTTAAACTCCATACCTTATCAATTCACCCCATACCTTCACTGTTCTAGCCATACCCCCTACATACAACAAGACCGTACCCTTCTCTCTATAAAAACTTGCCTGTAACAAAAAACATTGGTTTTCCCCTTTGAATTCAAACTTTAAAAATCTAAAACCCAATATCTACTCAATGGTAAATCATGAAAAAAAATATTTGAATTCGGGTGGCCATGAGCTTCCATTCTATACCTAAATTTGTAGCTTGCACCACTATTTTGGGGGATCGACTTTTAGGGGCATCGGCCAAGGTTAAAGATTTTAGGGATTTTGGGCATCGATTCATCGAGGGGAGCTTTAATTTGGGTTCAGCATGTCGAAGGGCTTTGGAGGCACGATTTTTGGAGCGTGTGGTGCCTTAGGGAGAGGCATGACCTATACGGTCGACGTGGCCATGGGGAATGTCGTGTTTTGATTGGTGGCTTCGGGGTGGATGTTATGGTATGCATCTTGAAGCTCATCGTTCATGGAGTTGTTCGGCGAAGTCGGATTTGAAATACATTGAGAGATGGTGGAGCTTGAATGTGCGTGTACATTCGGCCATGGGGGAGTATCACTATGCATGTTCGTGTATATTGGGGAGAAGAAGAAGATGAAATGGAGGGTAAACTTGTAAATATATATAAGATGTTTAATTATAAAATTTAAATTTTATCGATAACTTATAAAATTCATATCTCACTCATACGAGGTTGGATTCGAATGCCATTTTTTGCGCTGGACTCGTATCATCAAGATCTTCGCGATGGAGTTAGTTTGATTAGATTTCGAGCAAGTAAAAATTTAGGCTAAAATTGGATGACCGTTCGGTTTTAGTCCAAAAATTAGGACGTCTCGGTGAAAACAAAAATCAATTAGAGTTTAACTCATATTTAATTTTATTATATCATATCAATGATGTTATAAATGTTTATAGATTGTTTGGATATTAGTTAAATTGTTTGATTGCTTGATTGGTTGAATTTCCGTTTGGAAAATGGATGACATATTAAATTAATCATTATAAACCCATATGATTATATATATATATTATCCATAACCATTGTTTCGCAGGGAAAATCTATAGAGAGACCCAAGTGTGTTTCTTGCCAATAATTATTTATTTACATCCTTATGCTGATATATTGATGGTTAATTAAAATAAATCTTGATATTCTATTTAAATTGTTAATGCCGTTATAGCAATTTCGTTATACCGTCATTTATTCAATTTCATTCCCAAAACCTTGTCGAACTTGAGCCGCTAAAAAGAATATTGAAAATTCATCAATCATTTGGATTAATGATAATTTAGAATAATTAATCATTTTAACTAATGATTTTTAGATTAATC
The DNA here is from genome assembly GCA_030737815.1 of Allium fistulosum. Classification (NCBI taxonomy): domain Eukaryota; kingdom Viridiplantae; phylum Streptophyta; class Magnoliopsida; order Asparagales; family Amaryllidaceae; genus Allium; species Allium fistulosum. Next base: position 868,070,334 of record CM060904.1, on the reverse strand, counting down.
AACCAATTTAATAAATGATGATTAAAATTGGTTTACCTTTAGATTTAATTTATCATTTTTGCTAATGATGCTTTATACTTAATGAATCGTTTTAACTAATGATTGTTTGAGTTTAATTAATTCTTTTAATTAAGGATAATGGAGTTTAATTAATTTATTGAACTTAATTAATTATTTTAAATAATGATAATTGAAATTAATAATCATTTTACTTTATGCTATTTAAAAGTAATTAGTCATTTTAAATAATGATATTTGAATTTAGTTAATCATTTTAATTAATTGTTTGTTTTAAATTCAATTAATTGTTTTAACTAAGTATATTTGGAATTTAGTTATTCAATTTAATGATGATGTTTTATAATTGAATAAATCATTTTAACAAATGATATTTTAATTAATCGTTTTAGCTAATGGAGTTTGAATTTAATTAATCCAATTAATTTATGATTATTTGAACTTAATTAATTGTTTAATTAATGAAATTTAAGATTACTTATCATTTTAATAAATGATGTTTGAGATGACTTATTTGTTTTAGCTAATGATTATTTGAATTTAATAAATCGTTGTGATTAATGATTTTTAAAGTTAATTAATTGATTTAATAAAAGCAATTTAAGTAAATTAACTAATATAATAAAATTTCTTTAATCAACTGATTTAAAGTCAATAAACTGATTTATAAAGATTTTAAAGTTAATTTACCAATGTTATAAAAATGTTTGGAAATAATTATCTATATTATTAAAGATAATGGATTTGTTTATTTAAAAGAGATTTTAAATGTGATTAATTATCTTTCGGGATAGTTAATATCGTTTTAAAGTTATAAAAAGGAATTGGAACTCGATTATTGGGATGTTAAGTTGGATAATCTTCTGGATGTTCGATCTGATGTTGGTTTAGGCCTTCGGGGTCGCGCACTTGGAAAAATCATTCTCTTAAATTTTAGCAATCAGCAACTAATTCTAAAACTGTTTTACCAATATGGAAATCAAGCACAAGTTCAGTTTTAAATGTTAAGATTCGATTTCGGTTATGAAAAATAGTTTCGTAATCAATATCGCTTATATGGAAAGGATCTAGTCATACATTTAACATTAAACGTTGAGGCTTGGACTCATTTCTATCTCAAGATTAATAATGTCGTCAAGGCGATGCCTAGAGGTAACACTACCTCAACATGCCTAGCTTCATTTTCAATCGAGGGATAGCACTTATGTGGAATCAACGAGTAGTGATAAATATATGAAATTTAATTTCCATATACGATCATTTTAATCATCCCCGATAGTTGATTTATTAATTATCGGGTTCAGCTTTCTTCATGGTGTATCGTCACCTTAAAAACGATTTACTGATCTTTGAGCTTTATTATCCTTTGCCTATAATGACTAAACCAAAATTTCGAAAGGACATCCACTATGTGGGGTATCCCTCATCAAAAAGGTATTTCACATCTCATCTAGATTTTCGTGTACCGCCACGTGAAAAATTGTTTGAGTTTTAGATGTGAAATATTCGGATTCTCGGTAAAGTTTGGTAGGGTCCGGCTGGAACATTTTCGAGAAGTGCACACAACATGTGGCCGAGCTCAGGAGTATATTACTAGAGGTATACTTTAGGGGGGTGCACCTTCCTTGTCATTTGTTGGAAAATTTCCTTTCCTTATTTGATTCGAAAACCTCGAATCTGTTTTAGATTTAAATTGCCATGAGTAGAGCCAACTCCTCATCACGACATTTAAGTATTGATTTAGTCCATTCTATCAAGTTGGACTGTTACCTTATTCAGTCCATTCTATCAAGTTTGGATTGTTACCATATTTATTTCATTCTATCAAGTTGGACTGTTTTCCTTGTTCTATCCATTCTGTCCAGTTTGGATTTTACTCGGTTTATTTCCATTCTTTCAAGTCTGGTTTAATATTATTTATTTAATTCTTTCAAGTCTGGTTTAATATTATTTATTTCCATTCTTTCAAGTCTGGTTTAATATTATTCATGTTCATTCATATTTGGATTTTTTCCTGATATTTATTTCAGCTCTTGCCTGTATGGATGTTATTCTTGTGAGGTGGAAACCCGTTCCGCGTTAGCGGCGTGGTCACATAGAACTTTATACATTTCCCATTATTTGAGTTATCTCACACTGGTATTTCCAAACTGATCTGGGTGTTATATATTATAATGCTCGGGTCGGACCGAGTATTTTCCCAGGTTGTCTTTGAGGTTTTGGAGATCGTGGGGGGGAGCCGAAGATTCACCTATCATAGTATTTTAAGTTTCCACTGTATTATATATTATACCTATCGGCATTTGTAAGTTCGAGATTTTATAACTGTCCAGCTAACAAAGTTTGTTTCTAACTCTGATATACTCTGTATGTTTGGAGTGACAGTTTTTACTGTCCTTGTTATATTATATGTTGTCAATTCCGCTGTGAGATTTTGTTTTTCTCTGTTCTATGTTCTTTTTTTATTTACCCTAACAATCTGCCCTTTTGTCGATTGGATGCGCGACATTGGAACACAGTGGTAGTGTTTGGTGTCGACTTTCAATGGTCAAAAAGGTGGGTCGTTACAAAGTGGTATCAGAGCGTGAGGTTAAGCGAGAACCTTGAATTCGGTAGGGTTTGGCTCATTAGAGATAGGGTAAGCGACACCCTAGAAAGAGTTTGAGAGTATTATATATATGAGAGTGTATTTGTTAATGTTATAAAAACATATTATGTTAATTGGTCTATTGAGTTTTTATCAATTCTGGTCGAGACGTGGGATGCCACAGTAGCGATAGGGGTTTCTAAACACTTAACCAAGGCCAACGAACATGGTATTGAAATTTTGAAATTTTTTGGAAAATTAAATATTTTGCCTAGGATTATATTTTACATATATAAAGGAATTATTTTCAAAACTCAATATAGTTATATAGTGTGTTGGTTTACATGTGATAATATTTATTTATTATCATCATTGTTTGTTCGGTTAAGCTTAATTTAAATTAGAAGCATTAACTGTTGCTTATTAGTTGTTAAAATTGTGCTCGGTTTATTTAGGAGCATTTATGGCCTTGAATTAAAACAAACCCTTTATGAATTAATTTTCACAATTTGACTATAAAGTGTTCGGAGAATATAATTAAGTTAAAAACTCACCATTTAATAATAGTGAGTTAATGATTGAACTTTAATAAAAAGTTGTAAATACAGTCTAAATGGTTAGATAAAACGTTTAGATAATAAACATTTGAGAAAATTTGATTATAATAAAGAAGAATTATTATAATATGAAATGATTTTTATATAAAGGAAATTATATAAAAAATTAATTTGTAAAACTTGTTTTAAAAAGGATTTTTGAATCTAAATCCTGGAATTTTTGGAAAATAACTTCAAAAAGGTTTTTTAGAAATGAAATAGTAGTATTTTTGAAAGTAATTGAAAATGAAATTATTTTGGGAAGTAAAATTTTAATGGAATGCATTTTCTTTGGGATAATTAGGAGGAAATCGTTTCGATTAGCTTTATGGTAATCTGAATAATCTTCTAAGTGACGATCAGATGTTTGCTTTGGCGAACGTTGGGGAGTACTTAGTAAATTATTCTCTTTATCATTGTGCGATCAAAATGAGTGTGAATCCGACAAACCCAAAGTGAGTTTTAATAAATAAATTGTTTAAAGTTATTATATATAAAAACATATGTGGTATGCTTTCAAAGATAAGTTTGAAATTAGAACTGGGTATTCACTTTTTAAGTTCCCTAAAAGGGAATTGGTTTCAAAAAAAAGCACTTCTAATAAGAGATTTTTTTTTATAAATAAGATTTTTCCCTTAGATAAGATATGGGATAAGTTAACAAGGGTTTAAATGGGTTGAACTAAATAAGTAGGTTTTGATAAACATTGTTTTATTAAACCATATAATTTCTTAAAAAGATCTTAGTAGTGTAAACTATTTGTTGATTGGGTCAACCCATAAATATTATGCGTTTTAACACTCTAAGTTAAAACGGTTAATAGGTCGACTCGGTTTTTTGAAATCCGTAATTTGATTTGATTTCCATCAAGATCCTTGAAAAAGTGAAATAAAATTTGTATGAACTCTTAGGATATAGAAGAGTATTATATAAGTAAATAAAGTGGAATAAGTTACTATTTGATATTTTATAAAGAACTGACTTTATAAAATATTTTAAAACTTGGGTGAGAAATTATGAAATAATTCATAAATAATTTTAGTATTGAATAAAATACTAAGTGAAATAGAAAATTTTAATATAATTAAGAAACTAATAAAATTAAGAGTATAACTGTCCATTTTGTCCGAGCGAGTTTAGATAATCTTCTAAGCAATAACCAAATGCTAATGAGAAAAACGGTACGCTTAGATAATTATATATATTTTTGGATAATCAAGAAGATTTTGGGAAAGGAATGATACTTATCCACTCTAGTTGATGTTTTTGGAGGAACCGGAATACCACTGGACGCTCCATATTGTTTTGATTCTAGAGTTTCACTATAATTTATTAGGAGGAATCCCCTCCTTGCCATTTAGATTTTTCTCGTCTGAGAAATTTGAAAATAAATTTTTGAATAAAAAATCCTAGGTATTTAGATCTAAAATTATCATTTGAAATAATTGAATGCATATCATCTATTACAGAATATTCTTTGTACTTTGTTGCATATGATTGAGATATGGTTGTTGGTTACATGTAGATTTATATCTGACTAGTTTTTGCAGGTGGAGTTACATCACATTGCTTTTGTCAACCAAATTTTCATTTAGATTATGTAAGTACAAGTATGCAAGTGATTGCTATTTGATTCTTACGACCTGCATTTGCATAGAGATAATAAATTACCTGCCAAAATATAAATCAAACGCAAAAAGGTACAAAATAAATTTAGAAAATTTAAATTGGTTGGTGATTTTTATACCCTAGATATGGAAAGCCACTTGGCTTTTGTTTTCTTTGATTGGTTTGGAGCCCATAGAGGCGGTTTTTAGTTGTTCCGATCGAGCCACGCAAAGGAGACGTTGGCGAAATTTTCTAAAAATTTAAGAGTTAGAAAATTATTAAGAATTTTGGAAAATTTTTGATAACTAAATATTTGACTTTCAAGTTAGATCTTGGATTGAGTGTAAGGAAATTAATTGGTATAGGTGAATGAATTTAAAAGATTTGAAAATTTTAGAATCTATTCCAGCTAATTTGTTTTGAAAAGATAATAAGTTTAGAAACTCATTTTAAATTGATAGTTTTAAATTTAAGGGTCTAGAAACAATTTTTTCCTTAGGAATTTAGGGAACGAAATTCATTTAAGGGGGGAAGAATGTAACAACCCAAAATTCTGGTTATTTGATTTTTAATGTCTAATTAATTTTAAATATTGAAATAATTGGATTTTGGAATTTTATAATTCAAATACAAGGCATGTTTAAGATATTTGAATTATGAATTAAATGTTGATTAAGTGGATTTAATAATTTTATTTAACTCCTTTTAATTAATAAATAATATTGGTGAATTTAATTTTTAAATTTATTTACAAATGTAAATAGACCAGATAAATATCGATAATTAAATATTTATGTCTGTAAAATTTTCATTATGAGGCATAGTTTCGGATTTCGACGAAACCAGATTCATTGAAACCATAATAGTGAATTATATTACGCCATCAAATTTCATGACGATCAGACGAATCGTTTGGTCGTGCGAGTTTGAAACGCGTTGAAATTAATATCGAAATTTTAATATTATAACTAGGTTTAAGAACCTATCTTCTGCATACGATCAAATTAAGTCTCGAAACAAGTTCCATTGCGTTCGGAATAAGGGTATAACATATAGAACACCAGGCGGCATGCCTCATTTGGAGTTCAGGATTTTCGGGTATGTTTTGTTGAATATTTTAAAATTAAAATAATATATATACATATTTTTTTCTCAACTCCATACCCTATCAATTCACCCCATACCTTCACTGTTCTTGCCATACCCCCTACATACAATAAGACCATACCCTTCACTCTATAAAAAATTGCCTGTAACTAAAAACATTGGTTTTCCTCTTTGAATTCAAACTTTAAAATCTAAAACCCAATATCTACTCAATGGTAAATCATGCAAAAAAAATACTTGGATTTGTGTGGCCGTGAGCTTCCATTCCATACCTAAATGTGTAGCTTGCACCACTGTTTTGGGTGATCGACTTAGGGGCAGCGGCTAGGGTTGAGGATTTTAGGCAACGGTTCGTTGAGGGGAGCTTTGTTTTGGGTTCAGCATGTCGAAGGGTTTCGGAGGCACCATTTTAGAGCGTGCGACACCTTGGGAGGGGGCACGACCTATATGGTCGACGTGGCCATAGGGAATGTCACATTTTGATTGGTGGCTCCGGGGTGGATGTCGTGGTGTGCATCTTGAAGCTCGTCGTTCTTGGAGTTGTTCGGCGAGGTCGGATTTGAAAATCATTGAGAGATGGTGGAGCTTATGAGTGCCTGTACATTCGGGCATGGGGGAGTATCACTGTGCATGTTCATGTATATTAGGGGGAAGAAGATGAGATGGAGGGTAAACTTGTAAATATATATAAGTTGTTTAATTATAAAATTTATCGTTAACTTATAAAATTCATATCTCACTCAAACGAGGTCAGATTCGAACGTCATTTTTTTCGCTGGACTCGTGTTGTCGAGATCTTTGCGGTGGAGTTAGTTTGGTTGGATTTGGAGCAAGTGAAAATTTAGGGTAAAATCGGACGACCGTTCGGTTTTAGTCCAAAAATCGGGGCGTCTCGGCGAAAGCAAAAATCAATGTGAGTTTAACTCATATTTAATTTTATTATATCATATCAATGATGTTATAAACATTTATTGATTGTTTAGATGTTAATTAAATTATTCGATTGCTTGTTTGGTTGAATTTTCGTTTGGAAAATGGATGACATATTTAATTGATCGTTATAAACCCATATGATTATATATATATACATATATATATACATATATATATACATATATATATACATATATATATACATATTATACCTAACCATTGTTTTGCAAGGAAAATCTGTAGAGAGACCCAAAGGGGTTTGTAACGACCTGCTAATTTATCAATTTGATAAATTATATTTATTTTTAAAATATTTGAATATAACTTTTAAAAACGTAGATTATGATGTTTTGAACAATAAATTATAATGGTATTACGTATTTACAAAAATATTTCCTTTGGAAATATATCGATAAAATGGCAAAAAACCGTTTTATCGATAAAAAGCCCTATAATCGTAAAATGTCGCACACGGAGCTGGATATATACACTTATTTTTATAATTGAACAAGAATATGAAATAAAAATTAATTTATTAATATTTGGAAAACTAAAAGTATGTATGACATCCTCAATGATGCCCTTATATATAAATATTGATTTATGATTTTAAATTGAGATTTAATAATTTAATAATTATTATATTTATTCAATTAATTGTTTTTAAATGATAATAATTCATTTTAAATAGTTATAAGGTGATAATAAATTATTTATAATAGTTTTATAAAGATGTATAATCAGTTTGAAATTATGAAGAAAATCAATATCGGTTTATCGGTATAAATGCACTTTTTGTAAATAATTGTTAATATAAATTTATATGGTTTTATAAATAAAATGAGATCATTTTAATTAATTAAAAATGCTTAGAAATTTATTTTCAAATTTTGTTTACATATATATGTAATTTAAATTATAAGTGAAAATATGATCGGGAATCGGTTTCCCGATTTCCAACGGTTTAACGAACGAAAGTCATTTCAAGTCGTTGCAACATTGTAAATGACACTAACACATATTTATATGCATGTATACATATCACATACTCACATGTACATACATATAACATACACAAATATATATACACATTTAGGAAAATATATTTTCTAAAAACTTCACCCTTAAGCAAACTAAAGTCAAATCTACATGCATAAGGACATGAATGGATGGCTTGGAAGTGATTTGAGGTGATGGAGCACATGGAGGAAGTGGGTAACGTGTGAAACTTGTTAGAAAAGGAGGGGATGGATGCACATGGTGATGGTGATGGATAATGATGATGTTTTCCTCAAACACTACATCTCAAACACTACATCTCAAACACTACATCTCAAAATTTTCGGGACTTAGATTCAAACTTCCTAATTTAGATTCATTTTAATAAGACATATTTATAAGTCACATCTATAACTTATGCTTATAATTTAACTTCCTTAAACATTTCACCATGTTTCATCGTTGTTTATTCTGTAATAAACATCCTTTATTAAGACACAACAACAAATTTATGATAATAATTAATATTATCATATCTAGAAACCAAACACATCATATATTCTATAATAATTTCCTGAAAAATACAATCAGGGTAAACTTATTTTAAACACTTTGAAAAAAACTTTTGAAATTTCCGAAATTTTAGATTCTGGTTTGAGTCTACTTAAACTTCTGGTTTTTAGCTTAACTCATTTACATAATTTATTCTTATCCAAATTTCTATTTGGTTATATACATATTACCACTTAAATCTTATAATCTTATTTGATTTTAATAATTACAACTAATCTCCTTGATATACTAAAATAATCTACAAAAATTATTTCTTTTATATCAAAATATAACCTTATAAAAGTTATTTTAAAATCGTTTTTTTAAATCGTTATATATGAAAATAACAAGTACGCCCTCATATATACTACACTCAACTCAATCTAGGGTACTACTGACCCTATCTCTAATGAGTAAATCCCCACCAGAGCCAAGGTTCTCGCTTAACCTTCTACTTGGATACCACGTGTAACGACCGGGCGATTTTCGACCCTCGAAAATCGACACTAATACGTCCACTGTATAAAGTGCCGAGAAATCAAGTGCCGGAAATACCAGGCGGTTAGGGTTAAGAAGAAAACGAGATAGAAGAAGAAACAGAAAAACAATATATAATCTCACAATCGCAGCGGAACAAAATATAATATACAATAACAGCATTTTATACAAGGAAAGCTGTAACTGCTAATATACATACAGGTTATCAGAGTACAATCATCAACAAATAAATCTGGACAGTTATAATAACTTGTCCCTAAATGCTGAAAATACAGCCCACAACAACGGAATATAGTCAAATACGTATGATACGTCTCTGCTATCCAGCTTGTCTCCTGAGCTCCAAAGTGAAGGTGACTACTATGCCGTATAGCTAATACTGTATGGCTAGATATCACATAGGATCGTGTAATATGGAATTTATTATAATCTAAATGCGAAAACAGATAATAATAGTAAAGTAAATAAGAATAAGCACACCAGGAGTTTTTATACTGGTTCGAACTTCCCGTTCTACGTCCAGTCACAGACTTCCCTCTGGAATTTCTCACAATAACCCCTCACTTAACTCGGAGGAATAGGTATACAACACCTGAGCAACCGATCAGGATTTTTCCGCCTCTAACAACCGAAAAAGGACTTTACCCGCCTGAACAACCGAACAGGACTTCAACAGTTTCAATAAAATTGCTTTGACACTTTGTGTTCTTGATAACACTGATTTGTCTTTGATAGTACAACCTTCCTATAATCTTTTCCTCAAGTATATATGTGTGTGTAAAGATTTAGAAAGGAGAATATTGCTTTGAATCGAAGAATAAGTTAATTGATTCAGAGATTCAAGCAATATATGTAAGTTGTGATTGCTTTTTAGAATGCAGAGATAGTAGAGAGTATGATCAGAAAATAAAGTGAAATTCGGTGATTTGTGAAGTGAATCTTATGTGTTTATATAGTGGATAAACAGCTGCAACCATTCACGAAGAGTTATGACCAAAGGAAGCATACACAACTCTTCAAATTGGATCATATCTCTTGGCAAATGGAAGTGTTTGTTTAGAAAAATAGCTGTTGCAAAAGTTCAGTCGACTTACCCAAAATGATCAGTCTACTGAATATTCAAAGGTAGTAAAAACAGAGTGTATCTATGCAACTGAAACAGGCTCAGTCGACTGGTCGTTTTTGGTCAGTCGACTGACTTTGAAAATATAAATGTGTATACATATGTGCACAAGTTCAATAGGCTGTTTATAGATATTCAGTCGACTGGTCGATTTTGTTCAGTCGACTGAATTCTGTTGATAATCAAAAATCAACATAGCTCATTTGGTTAGAGCACTTGCCTTCTAAACTAGTGACCCGGGTTCTAGCCCCGCTCCATTCATATTTTGAAAACTTGATTTTGATTAAAATATGCATGCAAGTTTATTTGAATGTGAATGATGATTCTTGAGGAAAGATTTTAACAAAGCACTAAACTAGACTCTATATACATATATGAACCATACTTTGAGTCGTTGAGTCCGGATGTTGTCGTAGTCGTAGATTCGTGAATTGTTGTCTTGTCAGCAATCAAAACCTATGATCCAACATTCTCCCCCGTTTTGATGATGACAACTCCATTTGCTACGGACGAATCTTCGACAAGCTTTGTTGACTTATCTCTCCCCTGAATATATTACTGTAATTGTGCTATAGATTTATCCCCCTGAATCTATGCTATATATTCCTGTAAATAATTAATCTTTTCTCTCCCTTAATCTGTGCTTGCATCGTTTATTCCTGCAAATAATGTTAGAGCAATATCTTTCTCCCCCTTTGTCATCGACAAAAAGGAGAGTTTATATGATGACATAAATTATATTCCACATAAGTGTTAACATAGAACAATATAAAACAAAATAACTGCTACTTATAATATAAGGTATCCAAAAAATAATTAACATTTAAAGCATGCGATACCCAAGGTTCTTATAATTTCCTAATTTTTAGGAAACCATACACATTTGGGTGTGGTTGAACCTTTATAAATATAATTTTTTATTATTAACTACCATATCAAAATAATCATCAATGTATTTTTCTCTATTTTTCCAATTAATAGGAACCCAAATATTTAGATAATTTTTATTCATATTTCTCGTCAATGATTTTGTACATCTAGAGAAATTATAAACATTATTGGTCATAACAGTATTTGAATTTCTATAAAAATTGGATTTAGACTTTACTCGAAATTTAGTACTAGCACTAATATTTTTACTATACATGAAAGCGTGTCTAGTGCTATTTCGACGATTAGTTTTATTATATCCTAAACCACTTTTATCATATAAAGGTCTAGAACTAGATAAAATCATGTTTAAATCATTTTGACCTTTATTAAATTTTGTGACTTCAGTGTTAAGTTTATCAAATTTAGCCTTGAAGTCAAAATTATTATTTTCAAAAGAAATATTACTGTTTTTCAAAATATCAATTTGCTTGTTTAATTCAGAATTCTCTTTTTTTATCATACAGTTCTCATTTTCGAGATGAAAATTTTGAGATTCTGAATTATCTAAAGATGATTGTAACAAACCATTTTGTCTTTTCAAATCCGTAATTTCTTTTGAAAAAATTTCCTTTTCTTTTTCAAATATAGTATTTTTATTTTGCAAAACATTGATCTCCTCCAAAAGATCATTGTTTTTATCTTCTAATTGCTCATTTTCTTTTTGTAGGAAATCTTTTTGTGAAACAAGTTCTTCTACGGTATTTTCAAAACATTTAGTTTGTTTTATGAAAAATTTATTTTCCTCTTTTAAACTGGAAATTTCTTGCTCACAATCTTTTAACTTAGCTAAAGCAATTCTATTAACTTTATTCAAGGTTTTACAATCTTTTAATAGTTCATCATGTGCTAACAAAAGATCTTTATATAAAGAATCTAAGCATAGCGATTATGATCTGAGTTTAGCCATGAAGCATTTGCTTGTTTGCTCCATTGATTCTTCTTTACTGTTCTTCCTCTTCCTATTGCCTTGACTAGATCTCTTTATAGCTATTTATTCTAGGATGTTGTTACGATCTTTAGAATCCCAAGCTCTAATACCAAATGAAGGTGACTACTATGCCGTATAGCTAATACTGTGTGGCTAGATATCACTTAGGATCGTGTAATATGGAATGTATTATAATCTAAATGCGGAAATAGATAAGAATAGTAAAGTAAATAAGAATAAGCACACCAGGAGTTTTTATACTGGTTCGAACATCCCGTTCTACGTCCAGTCCCAGACTTCCCTCTAGAATTTCTCACAATAACCCCTCACTTAACCCGGAGGAATAGGTATACAACACCTGAGCAACCGATCAGGATTTTTCCCGCCTCTAACAACCGAAAGAGGACTTTACCCACTTGAAAAACCGAACAGGACTTCAACAATTTCAATAAAATTGCTTTGGCAGTTTGTGTTCTTGATAACACTGATTTGTCTTTGATAGTACAACCTTCCTATAATCTTTTCCTCAAGTATATATGTGTGTAAAGATTTAGAAAGGAGAATATTGCTTTGAATCAAAGAATAAGTTAATTGATTCAGAGATTCAAGCAATATATGTAAGTTGTGATTGCTTTTTAGAATGCAGAGATAGTAGAGAGTATGATCAGAAAACAAAGTGAAATTCAGTGATTTGTGAAGTGAATCTTATGTGTTTATATAGTGGATAAACAGCTGCAACCATTCATGAAGAGTTTTGACCAAAGGAAGCAGGCACAACTCTTCAAATTGGATCATATCTCTTGGTAAATGGAAGTGTCTGTTCAGAAAAAATAGCTATTGGAAAAGTTCAGTCGACTAACCCAAAACGATCAGTCTACTGAATATTCAAAGGTAGTAAAAACAGAGCGTATCTGTGCAACTAAAATAGGTTCAGTCGACTGGTCGTTTTTGGTCAGTCGACTGACTTTGAAAATATAAATGTGTATACATATGTGCACAAGTTCAATAGCCTGTTTATAGATATTCAGTCGACTGGTCGATTTTGTTCAGTCAACTGAATTCTGTTGATAATAAAAAATCAACATAGCTCATTTGGTTAGAGCACTTGCCTTCTAAACTAGTGACCCGGGTTCGAGCTCCGTTCCATGCATTTTTTGAAAACTTTATTTTGATTAAATATGCATGCAAGTTTATTTGAATGTGAATGATGATTCTTGAGGAAAGATTTTAACAAAGCACTAAACTAGACTCTATATACATATATGAACCATACTTTGAGTCATTGAGTCCGGATGTTGTCGTAGTCGTAGATTCATGAATTGTTGTCTTGTCAGCAATCAAAACCTATGATCCAACACAAAGCATCCTAACTTGAAATTCTATAATACTCGGTCTGACCCAAGCATTACAATAAAGTAACACCCGAGTTAGGCTGGAAACCAGCATGAGTAAAACCCACTTAATTTGAAATACTTAAATTATGAGAATCTTTTGAAACAAGGCAACCCGTACAACACGACGAGTTATCATCTATTTTTAACCCAAACATTTTCAGAAATCCATTGATATAAAATAGTGTCCAAATACAATACTGATTTAAAATAGTTAAATTCGTGAAATTAATCTGATTCCAGCCTATTAAACTCTATAATCTAACCCGTAAAGGTTCATAGTGATTTTTCAAATCGAAGTGGTCCCGGATAACACTGATATCCGATTCCTGTCTCACCGAATTCAAGTAATAAATTTAAAAAGTAAATTTGTTTAAAATAAACAATATATTATTTAGGGTGACAATTCTCAAATATGGGAATTTATTACAGATTTTTATTCAAATAACCTGTATCATCATTTTAATCTACTATTTAACTCGTCTGACCACTTAATGGCTCAAACAAGAATAATAAATATCCAATAAAATTAAACCAAGACATAGATCGTTAACTCATTTAACGATCAATAACAAATATCAAAACAGTTCACATATCAGGATTTAATTAACCTTATTTAACCGAGTCCATTTATGTTTTAATCCAAATTGATTAAAAATTAAAGAAATTATAGATCAATTTATCAATAGTTAATAAAATTAAACAACCAAATTTATACTAATTTTATTAGTTAACATAAGATTAAACAAATTAAGAATTTAATAAATTACTCACTTTGATTATTATAGATAACTTAATATTTATATTACCAAAATAAATTAAGCCTAAAACATTTGGAAGTAGGATTATAACGCAAAGGACTTCCTGTTGATTTAGCAAGAGAATTAGAGTTAAAAGAAAAATATAAGTCCTATTTTTTCTCTTTTTCTCTTTTTTTCCCTTTCCTTTTCCTTTCATTTTCTATTTCCCTTGTTAATTTTCTTTTATCTTTTCCTTTTTCAATATTTTTTTCTAAGACATGGACCCGACCCATCGGCCCAAACAAAAACAAACAACATGCCCTCTTCCCTTACCTTTCTTGTCTTCCCAAACGTGCACACAACATTGACTCGACCCACGCGTGTAAGTGCACACGCCTTCCGACCACCATCCACTACCGCTGACCAACTTCTCAGGTCGCCTCCGACCCCGCAATCCCATTGGCCTACACAAACTTCACCGACAACCTTTAGTTCGAAATATCGAATTCAAACCCAGACCAGTAATGAAACCGACCTCCTATCTCCACCTCATCCGGTCATCTCCGACCACTTGGCAACGCCAAAACTCACCAGCATCATCGCCACCATCCCCTCATCCTTTTCCCCCCATACCGCAGCCTCCTTTCTCCTCCTCGTCGCCGCCATCGCCACATAACCGACCACGACCCAACCTCGACCTACAAACCCTATATCGACTCCGCCCGACCACCACGCCACATTATAAAACCCAACGCCATTTTTCCACGCTACCCCTCCTCCTCGCTACCTTCTAGCAAAACGCCGATCCCCACCGTTGATTGCCTTGCCGTAATTTGACCCAAGACCAAAAAACGATCATCTCCTATTATCTCATCATATACGCAATGAATAATCGTGAAACCACCTTCAAAAATCATCTTTTCGAATGCCGATCAAGGTTATATAAGCAAAAGAGTAAAACAATATATTCGAATTTTTTTCAAATTGAGTTAACTTACTGTAAACTATACTTTTATTCCTTTACACTTGATAATATTAAATAAAACAAATTTTAAAATAAGGGGCAGTTCACTAGAAGGACAAACTTTGCAGTCCAATTAATTTCTAGGACACGCATCTGAAATAATTACTTTCAAGGCCAAAGTCAGCAGAATAATTACTTACAGGGACAAAGTCAGCTGTCCAATTACTTTCAAGGACATAATTTCATAGGTTTTTAGGCCCTAGAAACTAATTATTTTGCGTATTGTCCTTAAAAGTAATAATTTTAGTTGTGTGTCCTAGAAATTAATTTCACTTGCTAAAGAGACCCTTGTGGCTAATTCAGTATAGTCAAAAACAAACATCTTTCCTTTTAACATCATAACCTAAATCTAATTAGGTTGAGAGGTAGGAACTTTTGAAGTTAGGCATGACATTAAAATATACAGAGCAGAGGTAAAAATATGTTGTACGGACTCTAGTTATAACCCTCAATATACATCCATATATATGTACATATATATGTATTCCTGTGCAAAACATACTTATCAAACAAACTGCTACTTCCATATCCAAGCATATACATAGATTACAGTGTAAAAGAAATTTTAGTTTTACTCACAGTTTTGAACAGAGATGAACTACTACTTGCTTAATCTTCCATCTAGCTTCAACTTTACTGTCTTGATTCTTGTTTAGTTTTGTTTCTTATTTTTATGAGTGAACCAAGATGTATATATGAAAGCAACAAGTCGGTGATATGTATGTATATATATAGAAGAAAGATGGAAGTGTACATAGTGGAGTATAGAGGGTGGCTATACATAGGGTGGCTGTAGATTTTGTTTACAGGCTTTTACATTATTTATTTATTTTATTATCTTAATTTGATTTCATATGAAAAGTTTGATTTTTTCCTTGATTTGATTTATTTTGTTGATAAGATCTTTTATGTGCTTGATTTAATGTTGTGTGTGACTTGATTTTGAATTTTGTTATGATGATGTCTCCTTGCATGTACATATACATATACTTCATATGTATATATGTAGGTAAATTTGTTTTTACCAAATGTAAATGCATTTATTTACTAACACCTATATATGCTAAACTTGAACACTATATTTACATACAAGTATAAATAGCCATTCACAATGTATGTATTATTTATTTTATTTATATATACATGTATATTTATTCTTACACATTTTTATATACCTTTAAGTACACACAAGTTTTATATACATTTTCATTTTTACTATTTAATATAAGCATATATACATATATCCATAAGTTTGAATTTTTCATTATGAGATTTTATATGCTCATGTGTGTGTGTGTATTTTCACATACTATATTTTTATAAATATGTGTATATACCTACTTATTCACTATTTTACCTAACATATATATATATACACATATACTTATGTATTTTTAATTATCATATATATACGCACTTATGTACTTATATATATTTATATTTAACATCATAAAACTTGTATATGTTTTTTATATATATATAAATATTTGGAGATTCCCTATATATATATATATATTATTTATCATATCCAGAGATTTTATAATCCAATATTTAATATAGTTTTTAATCAATTTATAGATACAAATATTTTAACTATCAAAAAAATTCATCCGTTTGACTTATAAAAATCAACATTTAAAAATTTAAAAATCAGTTAATTACCCCGATACCCAGTGGCTAAAAATTCTGGTCGTTATAGTATTGAAATTTTTGAAAATTTAAGAAAATTTATTATTTTTCGTAGGATTATATTTTATATATATAAAGGAATAATTTTCAAAACTTTATATAGTTATAAAGTGAATTGGTTTAAATATGATAATATTTATTTATTATTAATATTATTTGTTCGGTTATGCTTAATTTGAATTAGAAGCATTGACCGTTGCTTGTTAATTGTTGAATTGTGCTCGGTTTATCTAGGAGCATTTATAGTTTTGATTTAAAATAAACCCTTTGTGAATTGATTTTCACAATTTGACTATAAAGGTGTTCGGAGAAAATGTTAGCTTGAAAATTCATCTTTTAATAATGGTGGGTTAAGAATTAAACTTTATTAAAAGTTGTTAATATAATTTAACTAGTGGGATAAGATACTTAGAGAATAAATATTCAAGATAATTGTATTATAATAAAGAAAGATTATTATAATATGAAATGATTTTTATATAAAGAAAGTTTTATATAAATTTAGTTTGTAAAATATGTTTAAAAAGGATTTTTGAATCTAAATCTCGAAATTTTTGAAAATAATTTCGAAAGAATTTCGAAGACTGAAATAGAAGTATTTTAGGATATAATTGAAAGTGAAAATATTTGGAAAGCAAAATTTAAAATGGAATGCATTTTTCTTTAGGATAATTAGGAGGAAATCAGTTCGATTAACTTTGTGGTAATCTGAATAATCTTCTAAGTGACAATCAGATGTTTGCTTAGGCGAACGTTGTGGAGTACTTAGTAAATTATTCTCTTTATAATTGTGCGATCGAAATGAGTTCAAAATCCGAATAAACCCAAAGTGATTTTTAATAAATAAATTGTTTGAAGTTATTATATATAAATGTATGTAGCATGCTTTCAAAGATATGTTTTGAAATTAGAACCGAGTATCTAATTTTTAGGTTCCCTTAAACGGGAATTGTTTTTCAAAACAAAAAGTATTAGTAATAAGAGGTTGTTTTGATAAATAAGATTTTTCCCTTAGGGAAGACATGGGATAATTTAACACAGGTTTAAATTGGGTCAAATTAAGAAAAAGGATTTTGATAAACATTGTTTTTATTAAAACCATATAGTTGTTTAAAGACATCTAGGTACTGTAAACTATTTGTAGATTGAGTCAACCATATAAATACTCGTTTTAACACTCTAAGTTAAAAAGGTTAATAGGTTGACTCGGTTTTAAGAAAACATAAATTGATTTGATCTCCATCTAGATCTTTGAAAAAGTAAAATGAAACTTGTATGTACTCTTAGAATAGAGAAGAGTATTATACAAGTAAATAAAGGGGAATAAGTTATTATTTGATTTTTTATAAAGAAATGACTTTATAAAGTATTTTTAAAACTTGGGAAAGAAAACGACCTGCCTTTTTGGATGGTTTAAATCGACACACATGCCAACTCAAACCATTCAAAGGGGCAGATTGCTATGGGGTAAATAAGAAAAAGCAGAGAAAGAAAGGAAACAAGTACAGAATCTCACAGTGGAATGACAAAATATAATAATCAAATAAGCAGTTCATGAAGCTGTTTTACAAATAACATTTGATTAAACTTTTACACTACAGATCAGAGTTACATACAATAGGAATAAATAAATAAATGCAGCGGAATAACATGATGCAGCGGTATGGATATAATAAATAGTAATAGTACAAATCTTCGTCTTCGTCCTCCAGAAAGCAGTCTTCGATACACTGAAAGGCTCAGACTGACCTGAGTGAATTGAAAAGACAAAACACTCGAGTCAGAACAAAAAGATCTTACGTAAGTTAAATCAACAATAAATAAATATGAGTGTGACGGCGTCGGAGATGTTTACCGGGTTTGACATCTCGTATCCAGTGTCAACGTGAGTGCAATAACTTAAGAGATGTTCGGGATTAACATCACTTAAGGATTCGTTAAACTATCTAATACATAGTACAACACGCTATTATAATAGTGTCTACAGTAAAGTAAAGTATTAAAATAGCGTAAAGGCGTTACCTATATCCCTATTAACACGTTTTATATATTTCCATAGTCTATACAGTACCGTACGCTCCTCCGTGAGGTTTACCCAAAGGGCACTCCATAGGTATGGTACAAAACAAACTCGTAGAAGGCATGATAGGGCATGTGAACACGACACTCGAGGCAATGCCAGGGTAGATATACCGTTTGTGGATCCGGACTGGTGGTAATGCATAGCAGCTACTACTGCCCACCTCAGAACACACTCTCATAATCAAAATCAAGGGGTGGCCACCAAATCATCACAAAGTCATAATATGGTATTGAAGAAGCATGTCCGATAGGAGGAATGACCTCACTTGGCCCGACGTGGCTCCTGTTTTAGTCACATCTAAGCTAACTCACGGAAGTCAGGGTCACGTAAATACCTCATACAGAATCGTCCGCCAAACCATCCTACTTCATGTCTGGAATCTCCACCACATACATAGTTATTAAAGTGGTTTTCGATATTGGCAGAGAGTATGATAATATCTGATCCCGGTCTCTTTAATAACCAAACGCTTATTTCACAACGGATGGTTCTTTTACATTTCAAAAGTCAATTCATAATTAATACCAAAATATCATATTCGATTTCAAACCATGTCACTTTCGAAATCATATTCACTTCCAAAACCATATTCACTTTCCAAAATCATATTCACTTTCAAAATCATCTTCACTTTTGAAAATGTCGATAAGATAGGTTAATCAAATCCTCATTCCAAAATCACCATATTTATCAAATATGTCTTTTCACAAAAAGGTATCAATTTCAAATCCCAACTTAGGTTATATCATCATCAAGGATTTAAATATAAATACTTCAACTTTTCATGGTCTGAAATTTTAGAAAATATTTTAGATAGTCATAAATAGTTTTAATAGGTTTTTAAAAAAATGGTTTAAATAGTTAAAATACTCTAAAATAGTTTAAATGATTTAAAATAGATTAAAATAGTTAAAATAGTTTAATTAGACTTAAACTATATTAAATTAGGTTTAAGATGATTTAAATAGATTAAATAAATTTAAATTATATTAAATAGATTTAAAATAGATTAAATAAATTCAAAATAGATTAGATAGATTTGAATTATATTAAATAGATTTAAAATAGATTAAATACATTTAAAATAGATTAAATAGATTTGAATTATATTAAATAGATTTAAAATAGATTAAATACATTTAATTATTTTGAAATAGGTAAAATAGATTAATTGGATTAAATAGGTTATAATAGATTAAAATAAATTAAAATAGTTTAAATTGATTAAAATAGTTTAAATTAGGTTAAATATATTTTTAAGTTATATTCAACATTTTCAATAACTCAATTTCGATAAAATTCATTTATATTTGACAATTCAACTTTGAAATTCCAATTTAAATCCTTTGAACAATTCATTAAATCAATTCCAATTTCAACATTAACGCTTGGATTTTCGAACATAATTCAGTTTATAGAAATCACTTTCTATTTCAAAATACCAGTTAACTGAATTCAAGATTTAAAGATCATTTAATTTAACCAATTCGATGTCCGTATTTTCTACCCTATGGTCAAGTGATACGGATATTTATCATTTTAACCCGCAATTTAAAATTTTACGAGTATATATCATTTCAACTCGCAATCCCGAATTAAAATAAAATCCATAAAATCGCTCGAGTCTATCATTTCAACCCATAACGATTTTTCCTAATCTATAGATCGTTCGGGTATGTACCATTTCAACCCATAGGGAACTTGCAGTGTTATAACAATATAAAAATATAACATCCAGTCATCCAATATCAACAATCAAACGTCCATCACAATCATCATCCAAATCAATCAATAAACATCAATAGATAACTGATTATCAATAACAGGTATTAAATTGACAATTAAATTCAATATTAAATTAAACAACGATTTAATGCAATAAAAGTCAAATTTAACTAGAATGACGATTCAAATATACCAAACATCAACCAATCAATTTCAAATCACATCATAAATTCAATTTAACTAGCATAAGATGATTTAGTAATTGTGAGTGGGTTAAAACACTCACCTTTGATTTCAAATCGATTTGAAATCCAAAATAAGGCCCAAAATTCAATAGTCTCAGAATTCATCCAAACCAGCTTCAAAATATTCGTAATTTCGATACAATCCCAACGAAACAAACCGCGCCCAAATCCGAGTCTGTATGCAAAAGATATTAAGTTTTGAAGTTAAACGATTGAAAATAAAATAAAATAACATAAAACCACTCACACGACGACACGTCACCACGAGACAACATGTCTTCACCATGCAAAACCCTATCCGCCTTGTGCTCGATCGTGAAACCCTACAGCCACCCCCATAAAACGACCAACACCGCTAACTCCAGCCATCTTTAGGTTGATCAGAGCCTGCCATCGTCTCCAGCGTGTTGAGCCGCCCCTCCCCTGGCCGAGCGCGACCATCCGGTGTCGCCTGGTGGTGGCCGCCGCCACCGCCTTCTATCCAATTTCCAGGCCAACGAGAACCTCCGACATGAGTGAACATCAGATCCTGACTTGCTCGACGAGCTCTACCACCCCATGTCCTCTGATCGTCGCCAGGACGTAGATCCACTGTTAAAAGCCCGAACCCTACAATAGACGGCTGAGGTTCATCCTCAATTTCTGGCCAAACAATGAACCCAATTGGAAAACAAATTGCAGATTTGGGTTACGCTCGTCGAGAGCTTCGATCAGTATATAATATGATAAGTTTGGAGGAGTTTGATTTTTCGATTTGATTTTGATTTGCAATTGAATTTGGAATTGGAAAATAGGTTTTGGTTTGTCTGCCATTGGAAAGAGGAGATGAGAAGGAAATGTACGTATAGAATAATGGAATAAGAAACAACAACTAGGGTTTATAAAAATCCTATATATAGGCAGATCTGAATATAGAAAGAGTGGACCAGATTGATTTGGATTGGAACGATAAACGACCCGAAAAGCCCGTTTCGTTACCGAAACGAAAATGGTCATCCCATATATCAAAATAGATGTTTTCAATATTTTAAACTCAATGGAATGGGTTTCAAGTCCTAATTCCATCGTATGAAGAAGTTAGCTTTAAAATCAGCTTGTTTCAAATTGATTTCAATTAAATTGATTTATGCGTGTTTCAAGCCCGTACGATCAAATGACAAGTCCGATTGCTACGAAACTTGAAACCTTACAATAATTCACCGTTACAGATCCGATGAAACTAGTTTCGTTGAAATCCAAGACAGTGGCCAAAATGGCTATTTTCACGTTAATTAAATAAATTATTATTAAATTGGTTAAATCACTTTTTTTAATTTCAAATTTAATAACCAACAATTTTCATCAGTTTTGATTACTTGGACATTTACAATAATTTAAGACAAATTTACACATCAATTCAGTGTTAAATATTACACTAATTACAGTGTTCAATTTCAACCGTAATTAAATCCAATTAATATAATTTAATTCCAATAAATTGATTTAATTTGGTTTCAGTCTTTTATTCAATCAATCATTCCCTATGTATATATTTAACCTTGGTTTATACTTTATTGCATTAATATTCTCAAATTTCATCTTTTACCATATTAGTTGCGATATTTCAATTATATCGAATTTTTGTAAATTTCCACACAATTTATAATTAAAGTCTCAATAATTAATTTATCTTGGTTTCATTCTTTTCATTAAATAAATTATTGTCTTATGAATGTAATTAACATTTCTGTACATTTTATTACATTCCCATTTACAGTTATCGTCTTAACTCATAATAATGTAATAATTAATTACATTCAATTTCAATTGATTTCAGATTTAATTCAACAAATTAAGTAAATTGGTAACAAATGACAATCTTTACCTTTTCTTAATTTAATCACAATTATAAGTTTGTTGTCTACACACAACTGTTATAACTACTAACACAACACAAATTTATCCAATTTCAATTTATTACATATTATTTCATCAGTTAATATAACATTTAAATTATCAATTACTCTTTTAGTCCAATCATCAATTAATAAATACCTTATTACAAATAAATTTACAATCTATAACCAATTATAACTTTTAATCATTTTAGTTAATTGGAATTACATTTAAAATAGTTATCAATTAACTTAAATCAATACTATTACATTCCATCCCAGTTATATTATTATTATTGAATCTTAGATTTTTAATTTTTCACAACATTAAATTCCAAAACTTGTTTAATTTAACAAATTTAATTATCGAAAATTATGGGTTGTTACAAAGAATTTATGAAATAATTCATAAATAATTTTAGTATTGAATAAAATACTAAGTGAAAATATAAGTAAATTAGAAATTTTTTAATATAATTAAGAAACTAATAAAATATAGAGTATAACTTTCCATTTTGTCTGTGTGAGTTTGGATAATATTCTAAGCAATAACCAAAGGCTAATGAGCAAAATGGAACGCTTAGATAATTATCTATATTTTTGGACGATCCATAAAGTTTTGAACCTAAGTTATAAAAAATTTGTTAGTCATTTGACATTTTGAAACAATGTTAAGTGATAAGTTTTCCCTTATGGAATTTGATTGACTTTTAGTGTTAGTTTATTCCTTCATAGAATTTGATTGATTGAGTTGAATTGAGTGGTTGTGTGATTTCATATACCATTGTCTATAAAGTTTAAAATATATAGATAAAGGATTTTGAATTGTTGTTATTAGGACCTAAATCCCGGTGATTTTGAAAAAGGTGGTTTTTGAAGATTTTAGGAAAGGAATAATTTTTGTTCACTCTAGTTGATGTTTTTTTGGAGGAGCCAGAACACCACTGGATGCTCCATGTTGTTTTGAGTCCAGAGTTTCACCATAATTTATTTGGAGGAATTCCCTCCTTGTCATTTTGATTTTTTTTATCTTTTATTTTTCTTGTCTATGAAATTTGAATATAGATTTTTGAATTGAAAACCCAGGTATTTAGATCTAAAATTGTCATTTGAAAATTTTAGATGCATAACATCTATTACAGAATATTCTCTATATTTTGTTGCATATGATTGAGATATGTATTGTTGATTGCATTTAGATTTATATCAGACTAGTTGTTGCATGTAGAGTTACATCACATTGCTTTTGTCGGCCTAATTTTCTTTTAGATTATGTAAGTACATGTATGCAAGAGATTTCTATTTGATTCTTGTGCACCTGCATTTGCATAGAAGATAATAAATTACTCGCTAAAATATAAATCAAATGCAAAAGGTACGTAATAAATTAAGAAAATTTAAATTGGTTGATGATTTTATACCCTAGATATGGGAGGCCACTTGGCTTTTGTTTTCTTTGATTGGTTTTAAGCCCGTAGAGGCCATTTGTAGTTGTATTGATCGAATAGCGCAAAGGAGACGCTGGCGAAATTTTCCAAAAATTTAAGAGCTAGAAATTTTTTGAGAATTTTGGGAAATGTTTGATAACTAAAATTTTATTTTTAAATTGTATCTTGGAATAAATGAATCGAAGAGAATTAGTTGGAATAGGAGGGTGAATTTAAAAGCTTTGGAAATGTTAGAATTTATTCCAGCTAATTGGTTTTGAAAAGTTGATAAGTTTAATAACTCGTTTTAATTAATAATTTTAAACTTAAGGGTTTGGAAACATTTTCTTCCTTACGAATTCCGGGGAAGAAATTCATTTGGGGGGGGGGGAATGTGACAACCCAAAATTCTGGTTATTTGATTTTAAATGTTTAATTAATCTTAAATAATTGTATTTTAGAATTTTATATAACTTATAATTCAAATATATGGAATAATTAAATATTTGAATTGTGAACTAAATGTTAATTAAATGGATTTAATAATTTTATTTAACTCCTTAAGTGATAAATAATGTTGGTGAATTCAATTTGTAAATTTTTTTACAAATATAAATAGATCAGATGAATATCGATAATTAAATATTTAAATCTGTGAAATTAGCCTTACGGGGCACTGACTCGGATTTCGACGAAACTAGTTTCATTTAATCTGTAATAGTGAATTATATTACATCGTCAAATTTCATGGCGATCAGAGGAATCGTTTGGTCGTACGAGTCTGTAACGCGTTGAAATTAATTTCGGAAATTTAATATAATAATTGGGTTTAAAAAGCTATCTTCTGCATACGATCGAATTAGGGCTCGAGACTAGTTCCATTATGTTCGGAATAGGGGTATAAAATATATAATGCCAGCCAGCACGTCTCGTTTGGATTTTGAGATTTTTGGGTTTATTTTGTTGAATATTTTAAAATTTATATATATATGTATGTATGTATGTATGTATGTATATCCACTTTGCTTTAGCCCTACCCTAACACTCCAACTCATACCCCTACATGCAGCCCATACCTCAACATTCTCCCTTGTGCATATAAACAAACTAACAGAGAAATAATTTGGCTCATTTTCAAATTTTTTTATAAAAAAAGCATAAATAAAAAGAAAGCAAACACAGCCTCCTCATCCAGTGAACCATGTCGAATGGAGCCTCTAGGGGCATTTTCTGGTGATGGCCTCAACTAGAGGAATGCTCGGCTAGGAGAGTAGGACTTGATGGACGGTTGGATTGAGGTGGATCAAAGCAAGATGGCGGCATTTCGCGATCAACGGCGAGGCAGATTTTGGGTTCGGCGGTGAAATTCAGGCGATGGTAGCGGCCGTGGTTGGTGGCGTTGTGACGGCATAGGCGAGGGCGTGCTTTGAGGAAGAAGCGGCGGTGGCTGGAGTTTCGAGGCGATGACATTGATCGAATTTTTGTCGCGATCGTGAGTTTTTCTGGGCGTGTGCAAACGAATTTGAGAAGGGAGATGGGTTATTATTGTAATTAAGGTTATGTTGATAATTAATTAATTTAACTAGTTAATTAATTCGTCAAACGTTCATTAACTCGTAACTTGTTCATATGAGGTTTAATTTGAATGTCATTTTTTGCATTGGACTCGTATCATCAAGATCTACATAATGGAGTTGGTTTGGTTCAATTTGGAGCTTGTTGGAATTTATGCTAAAATCGGACTACTTTTCGGTTTTAGTCCAAATCAGGATGCTTCGGCGAAAACGAAAATCATATCTATGATGTTAAAAAACGTTTGTTGATTGCTTGGATGTTAATTAAATTGTTTGATTGATTTGTTTGGTTGAATTTTCATTTGGAAAATGGATGACATATTAATTTGATCGTTATAAACCCAAATGACTATCTATATATTATCCATAACCATTGTTTTGCAAGGAAAATCTATAGAGAGACCCTCAGGGGTTTCTTGCTAATAAATTATTTATTTACATCCATATGCTATTATATTGATGGTTAATTAAAATAAATCCTGATATTTCATTTAAATTGTTAAGTGTTGTTATAGTGATTTCGCTATATCGTCATTTATTCAATTTCATTCCCAAAACCCTGTCGTTTGAGCTTGAGTTTGTGATTTCGCTAAAAAGAATATTGAAAATTCATTGATCATTTTTTATTAATAATAATTTAAAATAATTAATCATTTTAACTAATTATTTTGAAACTAATTAACCAATTTAATTAATGATGTTTTAAGATTGGTTTATCTTTATATTTAATTAATCACTTTTGCTAATGATGTTTTATACTTAATTAATCATTTTACCTAATGATTTTGAAATTAATTAACCAATTTAATTAATGGTGTTTTAAGATTGGTTTATCTTTAGATTTAATTAATTATTTTTGCTAATGGTGTTTTATACTTAGTTAATCGATTTAACTAACGATTATTTGAGTTTAACTAAAATTTTTAATTAATGATAATGGAGTTTAATTAAATTATTGAACTTAATTAATTATTTCAATTAATGATAATTTAAATTAATAATCATTTTAGTTAATGATATTTAAAGTAATAAATCATTTTAAATAATGATATTTGAATTTAGTTAACCATTTTAATTAATTATGTTTTATAATTAAATAAATCGTTTTAACAAATGTTGTTTTAATTAATCATTTTAGCTAATGATGTTTGAATTTAATTAATCCAATTAATTTATGATTACTTTAAATTTAATTAATTATTTTAATTAATGGAATTTAAATTTACTTATCATTTTAATAAATGATTTTTGAGATGACTTATTCATTTTTAATTAATGATTATTTAAATTTAATTAATCTTTGTAATTAATGATATTTAAAGTTAATTAATCGATTTAATAAAAGTGATTAAAGTAAATTAACTAATATAATAAAATTACTTTGATCAACTGATTTAAAGTTAATAACCTGATTTAATAAGGATTTTAAAGTTAATTTACCAAAGTTATAAAAGTGTTTGGAAATAATTATCTATTTTAATAAAGATAATGGATTTGTTTATTCAAAAGAGATTTTAAATGTGATTAATTATCTTTCTGGAAAATTAATATTGTTTAAAAGTTATAAAAAGGAATTAGAACTCGATTATTGGGATGTTAAGTTGGATAACCTTCTGCGTGTTCGGTCTAATGTTAGTTTAGGCCTTCGGGGTCGCGCACTTGGAAAAATTAATCTCTTAATGTTTTAACAACCAGGAACTAATTCTAAAAGTGTTTTACCAATGTGAAAATATGGAAATCAAGTACAAGTTCAGTTCATTTTTAAAAAGAAAAACTTTAATTCGTTTATGGAAGTGAATTATTTTCGTAAAGCGAATTACTTATATGGAAACGATTTATTTGTATAATTAGCACCGAACATCGAAGAAGTAAACTTGTCACTATTTCAAAAGTTAAGAATAATTGTTGGACATGACTTTGAGGTAACACTACCTGACTTGTCTAGTATTATTGTTAACCAAGAAAAAGTACATGTTTGAATTCAATGAGGGTGATAACTATACAAGACTTGCTTTCTATATACGATCGTTTTATATCCTCAATAGTTGGTATCTCAGCTATCAGTTACTTCAGCTACTTTATTAATGTCAGACGATTTATTGCTCCATTGAGCTTTGTTATCCTTTGTCGGAAATGACTAAATCCAAAGTGCTAAGGGGCGTCCAACTATGTAGGGTTGCTCCTATCAAAAGGGTATTTCACATCTCATCTAGATTTTTGTGTACCGTCACGTGAAAAATGGTTTGGGTTTAGATGTGAAATATTCGAATTTTCCGGAAGGTTTGGCGTGGTCCAGCTTGTACTTTCCCCGAGGAGGTCACCGCGTATATGACCTTCTCAAGAGTATATTACTAGAGGTATATTTAAGGGGGGCCGCACTTTACTTGTCATTTGTTGGAAAATTTCATTTCCTTATTTGATTAGAAAACCCTGAATCTGTTTTAGCTTTAAATTGCCACGAGTAGAGCCAACTCCTCATCACGGCATTTAAATATTGATTTAGTCCATTCTATTAAGTTGGACTGTTACCTTATCCCGTCCATTCTATCAAGTTGGATGGTTACCTTATTTAATCCATTCTATCAAGTTGGACTATTTTTCCTGTTCTATCCATTCTCTCTAGTTTGGATTTTACTCGGTTTATTTCCATTCTTTCAAGTATGGTTTTAATATTAATTATGCCTATTTCTATTTGCATTTGTTTCTTGATATTTATTTGTGCTCTTGCCTGTATGGCTGTTATTCTTGTGAGGTGAAAACCCGTTCCACTTTAGCGGCGTGGTCTCATAGAACCTTATATGTTCCCCATTATTTAAGTTATCTCACGCTGATATTTCTAGACTAATCTGGGTGTTATTTATTATAATGCTCGAGTCAGACTGATTATTTTTCCTAGGATGTCTTTGAAGTTTTGGTGATCGTGGAGGGGAGTTGAATATTCACATGTCGTAGTATTTTATTTTCCGCTGTATTATATAGTATACGTATCGGTATTTGTAAGGTCAGGATTTTATAACTGTCCAGCTGATAAGGTTTGTTTTTAACTCTGATATACTCTGTATGTTTGGAGTAATAGTTTATATTGTCTTTGTTATATTATATGTTGTCGATTCCGCTGTGAGATTCTATCTTTCTCTGTTCCTGTTCTTTTCTTTTTATTTACCCTAACAATCTGCCCTTTTGTCGATTGGATGCGCGACATTTGAACACAGTGGTAGTGTTCGGTGTCGACTTTCGATGGTCAAAAAGGTGGATCATTACATTTAATGCACCAATCGGTAGTCCAAAAAGTCAGGTATATCGAACTATATATCAATTTCTTAAACCATGTATCAATGGATATATAATATTTCCTATGCACCTTCCACAGCCCCCTAATCGGACATAACGAAATTGTATATAAATGCTTAAACTATGCATCAATATATATGTGTGTGTGTGTGTGTCTATAATATATTCCATGCACCTTTCGGTAGCCCCAAGTTGGGCATACCGGAACTATATATAAACGCTTAAACCACATACCAATACGTACACAGAGAGAGAGAGAATTCATGCACCATATGGCTGCCCTAAGTTGGACATAATGAAACTACATATAAACGCTTAAACATGTATGAAAATATATATAATAATCACATAACTATACACAGGTGTGTATAATAACTAGTCCAACTATATGGAACCAATACACATGTATCATGCACTTATATATACACGTACGTAATCAACAACCAAAGTAACAAATCCATCATCTTAGTATCAACAACAATCCACACATATAATCATATAAAACAATTCAACCAATCGGCAATAGAGAAAGAAGCACATATGTCCAATCCATGTAATCGACATCTACCTTGGATCCCAAATAACTAGCGTACGTCAAGTTGATCCATACCAAACCCAAATATTTATATATATGCAATATATATATATCATTTTATATCATCATGATCATATAATATAATATAGGCGTATATGGGGATTTTTACTCACATGTAACATACAAGGAATATTCCCGCTTACTTTATCTGTATTTTTCAATTACGCAAACCCCGATAAAAGATATGATGTTTCATTGAAAACCTTGATACGATCGCAATGGCAAATACCACGCCTTAATTTGCCTCTTATGCAAAATATACAAATTTTATAAGAATGTAAATTAGTTAATTAATTAACTTAACTTAATTAATAAATAATTAAGTTAATTATTATCCTTAGTCACCTTCCATTTCAAATTCTTGCTTGAAAAAATGGACAAACTTAACGTCGCCACCGTTCGAGCAAACAGTTGCCTCTAACCATCGCCAATCTCTTTCCCTTACCGCCATGAGTTCAACGGTACCAATCACGACCCATGCAATCACCCATAATTTCCCTCCCTAAACCCATGACCAAATCTTGACCGCTCCCTTTTACTACAACAAAATGACCCTATTACAAATGTGTTTTTCCAACGGTCACAAAATGCCATTGTAATAGATACCTATTACAATCCTATTTTTTTGTCAGTTGTAATAGATGCCAATTTTCAACAACTCTTTTTGTGCTAGTTGTAGTAGATACCTATTAAAACCTTTTTCTTTTACTAGTTGTAATAGATGCCTAATACAACTTTTTTCTTTTGCTAGTTGTAATAGATACCAATTTTCAACAACTCTGGTAACGACTCGCAAATTTATCGCATTGATAAACTATTTTTTTATTCAAAATATTCAAATACAATATTTTTTAACACAAGTTATGATGTTTTGAACCATAACTAATAATGGTAAAATGTTTTAAAGGTGTATTAACAAATATGGATATTTTGGGGTTTTTCATCAGAAAAACGACAAAAATCAGTTTTCGGGAAAATTGAGATTTTCTCAATATCAAAGTGAACGAAACTGGATGCATACACTTATTTATCTTTTTCAGTAAGAATATGAAATAAAAATTATTTATTTTATTTTTGAAAATTAAATACATTTATGATCATCAGGGATATCATCACTTTTATATATTTTCTGGAATTTTAAATTAAGTATAAATAATCAAATAATTGTTTTAAAATGATAGTAATTCATTTTAATAAATTATATATAATGTTAATAAATGATTTATAACAGTTTTATAAAGATATATACTTGTTTTAAAAATATAAAAAATTTCATAATGTTTCGTCGATACGATAGCGCTTTTTGTAAACACTTGCTTAATATTATTTATATGTTTTTATAATTCAAATATGATCAATTTAATTTAGTACTAATGATAAGAAATTAGTTTTCAAATTTTGTTTACATTTATATGTAATTTAATTAATAAGTGAAATGTGACCGGGAATCGACTTTCCAATTTTTAACGGTTTGAAGAACGGAAGTTGTTCAAAGTGATCACAACGTTGTTTATATGTGTTGTACACATATATGACATGCAAATATATACACTAACATATATATATATATATACACACACACACATATAACATATATACATATCACAAAATATCTACGATATTTAAACAAAGTCAAAAGCAAAATACACATTAAAACCTCACATTCTTACACACTTACACACCATCATCTCAAGCACATGGAGTGAAGGACAAGGGGGTGTGGCCGAGCTTGTAGAGGGGTTGGGCAAAGGGGTAAGAAGGTAATTTTGCATTTAGATATTTTTACACTTTTTTCCTATAAATACATGCCTCCTTCTCTCATAATTTTCACACCTTCCTCCTCTTTATTTCTTAAGTTCTTCATCTTCTTATTCCTCTTCATTAATGGCTTCCATGCCTTCATAAAATATTCCATAGTCATAGCAAAGCTCTGCCGAGAAATAGATTTTCATATCGCAAAATATATCACCATAATTTGAAATCAAAGTGAGCAATCATCTCCTCTTATCCTCCTATACTCACAGCCATCCCTCCTTCTCCACTCAAGGGTAAGCATCCACCCTCTCTTGTATAGGTCATACACTTTCAAGGGTCGTAGGGTTGATTTCATAAGCTTCGGTGCAGTGATAGCGGAGCTATAGTCAATTTTAGTAAATCTAGAAACCAATGAAGGTGAGAATTACTTCGCTAATTTATTATAAATTATATGATGATATGATATATTTGCTATGATTGTTTTCTATATTTGATCATCATGTTTTGGATTTGATAATATGTTTGTTGGGTTGTGGAAATAATTCACGTTAAATACACATCAAATTTACACAAAGGAAATCACTTTCTTATATGAATCATGAAAGTGTTACGGAATAGTTAAACCTCTTTAAAACATGAATAAAATGGTTTTAAATGGTTTATAAACATTAAAACTCATTTTAGTAAGGTTTGGAAAAGATTTGGAAAAGATTTGAAAATGGAGTCAAAATAAGCACGTCGCCTAACGGCGGTTCGCGATTTCGAACCATAAAGTTAAATCAATGTGTAGAATAGAATATAGCTCGAAATTATTCGAAAGAAGAATTTTCCGAACTCTTATGACTATAGTTTTCAAATGAAGAACGAAAATCAAGATTCCATTTAATAAAATTTGAGTTATATCCAAATCAAGTTTTTAAAAACATCGCGGTTTGGTGGTTTTAAGAACCAAAATAGTAAATGCTTTAAAATTGATTTTTTTAAAATCTTTAAAATATGAAATAAATTTCATAAATATGTTAAAATGTTTTAAAAGGGATTTGTGTTAAAAAATAGAATTATATGAAATGAAACTAGTGTTTTGGACAAAGAAGTTTTAAAAACACAATTCGCAGCAGTTTTTGCAGCGGTTTCGGTAAGTTTTGCCAATTATGGTATTAACGTAATTATTCTTTCACAATCTTTTTAGTAATCTTTTCAAATGAATAAATAAGTGTTTTGAAGATGATTTGGAAGTTTTATAGTTATTTTAAAGGAGCTTTAAATAAACGGTTAAAGGAAAATTGTTTCAAACAATATTTGGAATTCTATTAAGTAAATGAAAATCATCTCTAAAAGGTCATATAAAAGAGTTTAGAGTTGATCAAATAACTTGACCGCCTTATGGGTGATCGAGAGATAGTCTCTAGACCCAATCTTGGATAATTATTGTCACTTGATCGCCTTATGGGTGATCAAGAGATAGTCTCTAGACCCGATCTTGGATAACTATTGTCTACGTTACGCTCTAGCTATATGGACTGACCCAACGGTGGGGATGGTAAATTTGATTTACTCGGATCATATTTTCCTAAGATAAAAAGAGATTTGGAGATTTCCAAAAGTTAAAAAAGATTTTAGAATAATAAGATTTTGGTGATATATGAAATGTATTGGTTAAACCCTATATTAAACTTCGAGGATGGAATTCATACTATCCGTGAGAATTTAAATTGTGATTTCACCATTATTCGACGAATAGCATAGGTTGAATACGGAAAATAGTATTGAGTATAATTAATCTAAAATCTATGAATCCTTTTTACTCGGTACTAATTGGTTTGGATATATAGTATACGATGTCTTAAATAACATTGTTTTTAACCTATAAAAAGATATGTTTTGGATATAAGTAATCTACATTGAGATTGAAATTATAACTATAATAGAATATGGAAATGTTTTCCTATGTAATTAAAGAGAAATGATTTGGTATTTCCAAAGATAAAAAGGTGGTTTTAATTAACCAAAGGATTTGAAAAAAAGAGGTTTGGTGATTCCGTATATACTAAAAAAGGAATGGTTTAAAGATGTATATCTCTAGAAGATATTTAATCTGGATAAAAGATATTGATAAATTAAATCACCCACATACTTAACATCTTTTATCGGTAAATTGGTTCGGAGGAACTAGGGTCGGATTGGGTGATTCCTATCCCAAAATCACTTCGAACCAATATACATTCAAAAGTGAAAATATGTTAAAGATAATGATTTTGAAGACAGAGATATTCATAATGTTGGGCTGCTTGCCACTAGTCTCTGGGGTAATTCCCTTATCATATATATGGTGATAGTGACTCCTTCAATTTGAAATCTTTGATACAAGGATTGCTCGCTACAAATCATAGGGATAATTCCCAAATAGGATGTAGTAGGAGAAGTGCCTTTCGTTTGTCCTTTTCCTAGAAAACTTGTATGGACGAATGTTTAACATTGCATTTCTAAGACCACATATATTAATCTTTACAAACGTACATCTATTGGTGGTGTAGGAGGCAACCTTTTCTATCTTAACATTCTTCTCTAAGACGTACGAGTTCAGAGGATGTACTTTTATGAAAATTAATAGTGTGTTGTTGGAAATAGAAATGTGGCATTTAAAGTAAGATTTTTTCTGTGAAAGGTAAAACAATACCTCACGCCTCACACATTAGTAATGGCAAAAACAAGGTAGATGCGGTAGGGCTAAGTGGGTCGTACCCATTAGGATACGTTCATCACCTTTCTCGATTACCCTCTATATATCGGATTTGTTGTGTATGTTATGAGACGTCTCGGATAGGTCATGAACGACCGGGGTGATGTCATATTCGGTACCATCTATGGTAAAGGTAGGCCGTATCTATGTTGGTAGAGGTTGGAGCCTATAGTGCATCCCTTTAGAGATGTACTATCGGAAGGTAGTCTCTTACCTTGTCATTGTATGGAATCGATTCTCCAATACGAGCCTTTACGGTTTTAATTGTAAACCTAGTATATTGGAATTTAATAAATGTAACAATTTTGTCTAAGATTATATACATTTATTTGAAAAGTTTTTTCAAACCAAGGTCATTAGAAATAATGTCAAATGATTTTGATAAAAATGATTTAGTTATCATAAAGTAAAAACCCGTCCGTATTTATGTACGGTGTGGTCTTATGAGATACTCTTTTTTTCAAAGGTTTTGTTTGGCATCCAAGTTGATCTATAACACTATCATATATATTTATGATTTGCGTTTCTCACACTGGTTTGCCAGACTGATCAGGGTATTTTTAATACTTAGGTCAGATCCGAGTAATTTCAAGATTAGCTGAAGATGCTTGGAGTTTCCAGTGGAGAGCTAGAGATCTTCATCAATGTATCGACGTAGTTTACTTTTCTGCTGTGTTAGTTGTTTTTCAGCATTTGTAAGGACATGTATTTATACCTGTCCAAGCTGAGCTTAGGATAGACTCTGATGTATGTATGTAAAATTTTCACTGTAAAGATTATATATTAAAATAATATAAGATATTCCATTCGTGTAAGATTCTATCTGTCTTTATTTTCTTTTTACCCTTGACGGTCCGTCCTTTCGTTCAATTTGAGTTGGACATGTGTGGTTTATTGTCAAGTTAAAATATATGGAAAAGTGGGATGTTACAATTCTTTTTTTCAGTTGTAATAGATGCCTATTACAACCTTTTCTTTTGTCAGTTGTAATTGATGTTAATTTTCAACAATTTTTCTTGTGCTAGTTATAATAGATACATATTACAACCTTTATAGTTTACCTGTTGCAATAAATAATTAATAAGTCCTAATTAATAATTATAATTAAATAATAATAAATAACGATTAATTGAAAAGTTAACAATTAAATAAATAATTCCAAATAATAATTAAAAATTAATATATAATTATTAATAACTACTATTACATAATAATAATAATAATAAATTTGAAATATTAAATAATTCCTATTGATAATTAATAATTAATAATTAATTAATCACTAATTAATAGTTAATTAAGTAATAATTAATTAATTAATCATTAATTAATAGTTAATTAAGTAATAATTAAGTAATAATAATTGATTAATAATAATAATTAATATATAGTTATTAAATAATAAACAAATAATAATTAATTAATAAATTAGCAATCAATAAATAAATTATAATTAATAAATAATTACTATTAAATAATTAATAATTAATAATCAACATTTAATAATTGATATTAAATATGTAATAGTTAATATTTACTATTAATAATTAATTAACTATACATAAAAATTAACATTTAATAATTAATATTCAGTTACAATTAAGAAGTAACAAGTAATAATTAATAAATAATAAATAAGAAGTAATAATTAGTAATTAATAATTAATATTAAATAATTAATAGTTAATAATTATTCCAAATATTTAATAATTAATAAGTGATGTTTAAGAATCATGAAATGATATTTAATCTTTAATATTTAATATTTAATAATTATATTTAATATTTAATTTTTAAAAAATTTAAAATTTTGAAATTTTGAAAATAAATTTAGAATTATTCATAAATTTTGATAACAATTTTTTGAAATATTCCTAAAATTCAAAAATAAAAATTTATAATAATGTTTGTTAGTGCTCTCATTTTTGTTAGGAATTAAGGGTTAGTTTCCCTCCTTTTTGCTTTCTCCAAAATTTTCATTTTTGCACTTACCCTTAACCTTAAATTTCAATTTCTCACTAGCAAAATCAAATTCGTACCAACTCAAATTTGCAAAATCAAATTAAATATAAAACCAAATTTGCCAAATCAAATTCATACCAAATCAAACATCATCGCCCAAATTCCAACTCCATTGTCGCACCGCTCCAATTCCGCCGCTTGCGGCGAGGCTACCACTCCAATGCGACCACTGCCTCAAACGCCTGCACCGCACACAACCGTGACCATTATCTCAATCGCCCATGACTGCCCCAGCTCCGTCTCGAGTCCACCGCAATTCCATAGTGCTGCAATTCATCCAGGTAATTTAATTGCTACAGTTGGAAATTGTTCATTGTATTATGGAGGAGAAAGGAGGCTTTGATGAGGGGGTTATCATGTCTAGAGAATAGTTCAATCCCCTATCCATGTCGTACATATCTGCATTGGATCTACTTCTAGTTTGAGGAGGAGAGGTGTTTGGATATTTTTATCTTTTGCTATTTTGGTGGTTTTGATTGGTGTTTTGTTTAGGAAGAGGGTGTTTGCTTGCTTGTTTTGCTAGGTAGAAGGTGTAGAAATGAAATGGTGCTCAGAAGATAACATGTTGTACTCATGCTGTTGTGATGTACCTTCTGAAGAGGAGGGGGTTAATGATTGATGCGTTTGCATTGAAAGGTTGTTTTCCATGTGCATGTTGAGGACAGAGCATGCATCTAGATATTAAGGATAATCTGACAATTTGTTAAGGGGTTGAGGAGGGGAAATGAGTGATATAGGCTGATCAGGGAGGGAAGATGAGTGATTTGAATTATGTGGTGAAGTCAAGTGTTGTTTTCCATGGAATGGAGAGCTATGTTTAAGTTAATGTGGGGATCGAAATTCATGAGATGATTGCAGTTGGACCAGTTGTGACGCATGGCTATGGTTCGTTTATGCATGTGACTTGTGATGTGCTGGTACAAAATGAATTATTCAAATTGATAAATTTTGATACATTGGAATCGAATGAAAAGGAGTTGCTTAATATTAATTGCTTTTGTGGATCAGGGGACTGTTGCTTTGATGAACTTGAAAGGGCGGAAGCTAGTGGATCAGCAGCTTTATTTGATGATGGTTTAAAACATGGCGAGGAGATGAAAGAATTGATGTATCAAACTGGAATGCTTTTCAGATGTTTTTCTACAGTTCTTTTCCTAGCATAATGAGACTTACAACATATAGACAGAAGTAAGATTACTCATTCCTTGATTTATGTTTTTTTGTTTATGTAAATCTTCTTGCCTAACAAACAAAGAGCTCAAATAGAATAGAATCAATAATTTGCTGTGGTTTTTGATAGGATTCTTAGCGAGTTTTAAAAGTTTAAATTCATTCATATGGGGCATGTACCAAGTTTTATAGATTTTCTTGGAACTTTCCTTTTGTAAGCCTTTTACTGATTAATATTTTCTGTGCTTTGATTTCATATAAAATTGATGCCTTTTTTCCCTATGAATCACACATTTCAAACTATGGTCTGTGACAAATTTGACACCTCCAAAATTTTATCCAATGTTGTACACTTTGTATCAAATCTATAGGCTCCTACTGACAACTATGAAAATAATCATATTGAATCTACATGATACTACTGTGAAGTATGGAAATGATCATATTAAATTTAAAGGTTAGTATTGACAAGGATGAAAATGGGCTTCATTTTAGAGACTGATTCTATATATTGAAACATCAATAGCTTACATTTTACAATGGACACACGATTGGAAAGGAAACATTATAAATTTGGTATAATGACCCAGAATTTTAGTCATTTGAATTCAGATATATTTAATTGAATTTAAATACTGAAAATTTAATTGTGTAAGTTAAATAACTTGAATTTCAAATATAGTGATTTATAGGGTAATTAAATTGCTGGATTTAATATTTGGAATTGGTTAAATAGTTAAATCCTAAAGTTAATGTGAATAAAAATGATTTCGAAAGTTGATTTAAATTCTATTTAAATAAGAATGGAGATAGTAAACTTTTAATTTAGAATTCGAAAGTAATTAATTTGGTTTTTATAATAATTCATTTTAATTAACGTGTAAAAATAGTCTTTCGGGGCACTGTCTTGGATTTTGACGAAACTAGTGTCATTAGATCCGTAATAGTGAGTTATTGTATGCCAACGATTTTCAAGGCGATTGGACTTATCGTTTAATTGTGCGAAATCGAAACGCGTATAAATTAATTTCAGGAATTAATATAATAATTGGGTTTGAAAAGCTATCTTCTGCATATGACCGAATTATGTCTCGAGACTAGATCTATTGTATTCGAAATAGGGGTATTACACATAGAACGACAAGCGACATGCCTCATTTGGAGTTTGAGATTTTCGAACGTTAAAGCTTGATTTTTGTAAATTAAATCAAGTTAATATATATAATAACCTATATCCTACCACTGTTCAACCCATACCCTTGCCCATGTTTACCCCATACCCCGTTTTCCTTATATATTTAGCGTGAAACCAAAGAGAATGGCTCGTTAAAAATTTTCAAATCCCCCTCCTCTTATCAAATGGTCGTGACCAATCAGCCCCACCACAGGCCGTATTGGCTCTCAACATCAACAAGGAAAATGTAGAGGTCGTCTAAATAAAGCAAATCAACGGTGGGATCGTCAAAATTCGCACGGTGGTTACTGCATTTTGGATGCGTACGCGGTGGTATTTAGGTTGATTTTGTGGTGATGACGGTGATTAAGGGAGCGGTATTGCTCGTTGGAGGCACGGCGAGGTCGGCGCACACTTAGGTGAATTCTTGGCGGCGGCAGGCACGACGATCGGCGGCAGTGAATGTTTGAAGTCGCGTGTATGTAGGTTCGTGTGAATTCCTAGAACGAGAGTTCAGAGGGAAGGGTAATTAGTTTAAAAATGTTATTAACTAAAAGTTAATTATCATTTAATTATTTCAAACGTTAATTAATTCACAAATTTTCCATACGAGTTCCAAATAAAACGCGATAAGTTGCATTGCAATCATATCAGTGAATACTATGATATGGAGTTGAATTGGATAGATTTGAAGACTGTAGGAATCTGAATTTAAATTGAACGCTATTCAATTTTAATTCAAACAGGAGTGTTTTGGCGACTACGAAAATCAATGTGAGTTAACCTCACTTTTTGGTTAACCAGATATATTATATAGTTGATAAAAATTATTTATTGATGTGTGAATATTTTATTGTTGATTGTTATTGACTATTGGGATGATTTAATATTTTATTTGTTGGTTTGAATGTATTAACGTCTTGGAGCGGATGAGACCCTATTACGTTCTAAGAGCAGACGACCCTTTGTATATGATTCCGCCTCGAAGCGGTTGATTTATATTATTGATTATGTACTGTGTATGATGCAAGGGGACAGAATGGAGGGATCCAACTGGATTCCTTACACTGTTGATTTCACTTTTCGTATATATTGTGATATATGACTTGTTGGATGCCATATTTGATGACATGGATATGATTTTTCTTATTTAGTGCTTTAGTAGCACTGGGCCTTATTTTTGGTATTTTAAAATACTATAAAATAATGATTATATTTAAAAAGGGAAGTCAAAGTGATTTTGGAAATTATATATGTTTTAATAAATTTTCTTGAATTAATTAAAGAGGAATTTATTTTAAAATAAAAAGTATGATTTTTAGAGATTATAAATTAGTAGTTTTTTCTAAAATATTTTACATAGAGATTTTTGAACTGTATGATAAAAAATTTAAAAATCTCAAAAATAAGTCCCCCTTTTATAATAAAGGGACATGGTTTTAAAAAGATGACAGTTTGATACTAATATTTATTAACCATTTTATATAAAGTGATATGTATGTGTATATATATACACATATATTATGATCTATTTATAAATATGGAATTTATTAATGTGATAATTTATAAAAGTGATATTTTACAAATGAAATGAAAATTTGTCAAGTCGTATTTTTGTTAATAAAAGCATGGATTTATAAACGGTGTTTATAAATTAAGGGAAACTTTATCATTGGAAAATTGGAAAATAAATAACAAATTATGGATTTACAAATAAGATGTGGAATGTGGTTTAAAAAAATAGTTAATTCTATTTGGAAATTGAAAGTGAGGATAGATTTAGAGATGTTAAACGGATTGTAATTGATGTTTCAAATGGGATTTTTATAAATAAGCGAGATTTATAAAGAGATAGAGTTATAAATGGGTTTTTATAAATAAAGAGATTTTATAAAAAAGGAAGTTTATAAAATAGAAGCAGATTATAAAATATAGTTTTATAAATATGGAAATGATTATGTTGAAATGTAAATATGGATTTTGATCAAGGAAGTATATTTATGTTTTAAAGGTTGTTTATTTATATTAATATTGTTTTAAAGTTGTTTATCAATATTTTAATATTTTAAAAGTTAATTATTTAAATTATTAATGTAGTTTGAAATTAATCATAATTATTTATCAATAAAGTCTTGGAAATTAATTATTATTGTTTTTAATAATGTTGAAGATAAATTATTATTGTTTATTTATGGATGTTTTGAAATTTATTAATTATTATTTTAAGATGTTTTGAAGTTAATATTTACTTATTTATAATGTTTATTAGTATATAATAGCGTTTTAAAGTAAATGATATGAATTTGTTATAATTATTTTCGAGATTTATATATAGAGTTTTATAGACATATGTGGGTTTTATAAGAGGATTCCTATAACATGGTTTAGAAAACTTAATGGAAGATTAGTTAAAGGGTAAAAGAGCTTTATAAATGGTTTTAGATATTTATAAAGATAATTTTAGAAATGGGTTTGTGGATTTATAAAAGTAGTTTATAAATGGTTTTATGGATTTATGAAGGGTTTATAAATGATTTTAGAAATGTTAAAAGGTGAGTTTATAAATGATTTCAGAGACAAATGAATGGGGTTATAAATGAGTCTTAGAGATTTATAAATGAATTTATAAATCTATTCTAGAATTGTGTAAAAAGGAAATCTTTCTCTGTTTGTGAATATACTTATACCGTTGAGTAAGTATATGGATATTTTCAAAATATAAAAAAAGGGATTTGTGGATGAATATTTGTAAAAGTATTTGGGTACAAATATTTACAAAGTGCTTTGAGTTAATGAAAAGATTTGTTAAAAGAGGCTAGTGGTTGCTTATGTACTAAACCAATAATGTTTTTCCCTATGGAATTAAATCCCTGATTTGAATGTTGTTTATTCGACAGTTAAATGACTGACTATCAAATTTGGACCCAAAAAGTAACTTTGGAAATATCTACAAGAAACACGTGAGCGCGGTCATCTCCGATAATGTTGTACTGTGTGTATAAATCTCGTTTCGTTCTCCTATGATAATGATAAGAAAATCTATCCACTAACAGTTAGAAGGTGATCTCTGCTCTTATCTTTAACCGTTTATTTCCCAAAGAACTGAGGTTGAGTTTACAGGAAACTATCGAATGTTGTTTCGAAGAGACCAGGATCAGATATGATATCCAAAAACCACTTCGATCCAACTCAAGCGTTCGAAGTGAGGACATCTTGAAGATGATGAAATTGAAGATGGAGCTCTCAAGCGTTTCGTTCAATCCTAGAACGAACTTGTACGGATGAATTCGGGCATTGCATTGTTGCCTGGAGGGCAGTGTTAGCATTCAAAGTGGGAAGTACTATATAAAGATAAAACGTAGCCTCGAGCCTCGTCAATTAGGAAATGACAAAAGTCGAGCATGCAGCAGAGCCAAGTGGGT
This sequence comes from Allium fistulosum, assembly GCA_030737815.1. Taxonomy (NCBI): domain Eukaryota; kingdom Viridiplantae; phylum Streptophyta; class Magnoliopsida; order Asparagales; family Amaryllidaceae; genus Allium; species Allium fistulosum. The sequence goes on along the minus strand of CM060904.1, from coordinate 868,028,511 downwards.
CGCTCCCATCAGGGTATGGTCATTCCAAATCTAGATCGATTACCACCTATTCATGTATGCTTCGAGGTCCATTAATGAAAGGGATGATCATATTCGGTACTACTAGTCAAGTGGTAGGCCAGTCCTATGTGGTAGCTGTACAAGATGTTCTTGTCAGACCTTGGCACATTTTATATAAAGATGTACAACCGAAAGGTAGTTCCTTACCTTGTATTCAATCCATTCTCCAATATGAGCTTTACAGACTTAGTTGTGCTCAACTATGCTGAAACGTGATATGCAAGCATTTCGGCTATTTTATATATTTACTTTAAATCCCTAGACATTATTATAATATCACCAGATTTTCTACTGAAAATGTTTTGGTTATCGTAGGATAAAAAATTGTCCTTGTTTATGTGCGGCGTGGTGTTATGAAAAACCTTTATTTTGAAAAGAGTTTAATAACTTTAAAATCCAACTGAGTGTGTTTTCTCACGCTGGTTTTTCAGACTAACTTGTGTGTTATTGTTAGCACCAAAATTGGTCACTAACATCCTTGAATAGAGTTATGTAGAGAGATTAATGAAGAAAGTAAATTAAAACAGAGAAATAACGCAATTGAGTGCATAAAGAACAACAGAAATGAGAACACCGGATTTATAGTGGTTCGGTGTAATTGCCTACGTCCACTTTGAATAGAATCTTTATTACTTTTCCAATCACTTGAATACAGATACAATCCGTAAACAAACCACTTGAATACAAGTTTGAATCAAAAAGAGGAGATTATAAAAAATGGCAGAGTCCCCCTGGAGTTCTCGAAAAAAGATCCCTTTAACTAGACCCATGCCCCTCTATTTATAGATGAAGATAGGTTGGATCCCCTGTTCAGGCCCATGACTAAGATAGCTCGGCCCATGGCTGGTAGGTGAAGTAGACCGAACCAGGCATCATGATCCTTCTTGACCGACCCGCATATCGCCGACCCGGGGTTTCCTTATGAATGACTTGAAGCAAACTCTCAATCGACTCGGAGCAGCTAACAGTTTGGCTCGAAGTGAAGAAGTTCCAATCGCATCATCTTTTTTGTAGACTCGACAACCTGCTAACTCCCCTGAGGTGTTTTGACCCCCGATCTTCCTGAACCACTATGACCGAGCCCAAATTGCCGACCCACATAACCCAAAGCACACGACCTAATATCTCCAAGGCCGAACCACTATAAGTCGAACCACTATGACCGACCCCATCTACACCGAACCACTAGGGCTGATCCCATCTACACCGAACCACTAGGGCCGATCCACCTGATATAACCCCTTCGAGGCCGAACCACTATCAGCTGAACCACTATAACCGACCCCATCTACACCGAACCACTAGGGCCGATCCCATCTACACCGAACCACTAGGACCAATCCACCCGATATAACCCCTCCGAGGCCGAACCACTTAGGCCGGCCCATCACGACCGAACCAGCCTGACCGATCCACGTATGTCCCTGATCCAACAAGGCCGATCCCATCACTACCGATCCATATATGATCTTGTCCCAATACCAAGCCATGCAAACATGTCGAACCATACATTTATGCCAACCACTTAACTTATATCGATCCTTTATATTCCCAATCCTTTCTTATCTTAAGTCCCATCTAGGTCCAACCATAGCCTTCATAATTATCGCCTTGTAGCTGGGTTAAGTAGCCGGGTAACAGTTATCTTATTATAACGCTCGGGTAAGACCGAGCATATTTACAGATTGCTTTGGATGAATTGGAGCTCAAGATACAAGTTGGCAGTCTTCAAGTCGTATTCACGTATATATTCATTTTCCATTGTTTCATTGGTGTAATCATCAACATTTGTGAGGACAGGTTGTTATAACTGTCTAGGCTGTTGATTGTGATTTGTTGTACTCTGATTGATGCATGTATATAACAGTTTCTCTTTTGCAAAGATCATTGATATTATATTGTATGTTGTTTAGCTACGATTGTGAGACTGCGTTGTTTAAGTTTCTTTTTCTCTTCTTCCTCTCTTCTTCTTTCTTCTTTCTTCCCCATAACTATTCGTCCTTCCAAATATGGGTTGGACATGTGTGGTTTATTGTCAGCTTGAATTGTGCCGATTGGCGGGTCGTTACAGTTGGTATCAGAGTGCAAGGTTACATGAGAACCTTGGCTTTGGTGGGGCAAATCATTAAGAGATGAGGTAATGGAAGCCTTATTATAAGTTTGAGTGTGTGTATATATGTATGCGCGTGTATTTTTTAGTGATTATAAAAATGTTTTATGTTGTGTTAATTTATCTGTTGAGTGGCACATGAATTTTGGTCGGTACGTGGCACGCTACGATATTGATACGAGTTTCTAAATACTTCAACAAGGCAAACTGACGCAGTATTGTTTTGAGAATTGGTAAATGAAATAATTTTACTTAAATTATATTTTATACATAAAGGAATAATTTATCAGAAATTATATAGTACATATGGTATGCTTGGTTGTTAGTGAATGATAATATTTGATTATTATCATTTGTTATTTGTTATTCTAATAAAAGCTGTGATTATCGTAATCTAAACAAAGATAAACATTTGTAAATTGATTTATATAAATAAATTTAAAAGTAAAATAATCAATATTTGTGAAATGATATTACATAAGAAGTGAGATTATATAAGTATGATATATAAATGTGATTTTTAAATGGAAAGGAAATGAAATTGTATAGGTATATTTATAAATATAATTTTAAATGAAAAGGATTTAAAAGCTGAGAAATTGAGAATTTAAAACCTGTTGATTTTGAAAATTATTTTTCAAAGGTTTTGGAATAATAATAATAGTATTATTTTGAAAATATTTTGGTTAGAATATTGTAAAATGTGATTTAAAGAAATAGAAAGCACTGAACTCACTTCAGTCTCTGGAAAATAATTCTGATGAAGACTACAGCATCGTCGACGTTCATTTTCGAGTTTCTAAGTGGTGGATTGCTACCATTGAAGTTATGTTTTGGAAAAACAAGTTTTGATTTTAAAATCCAAAATATGATTTGATAAATATATGAAAATAAGTTTCTAAACTTATAATTTGAAATGATATAGATAAGAAAGAAAAATTTGGAGTTGAGATATGAAATTAAAATTTAACTTAAGTAAAGTTAAATAAATTGAGTTAAGGAAATGAATTGAATAAACCTCACTCTAGTGTTGTTTGATAGAATTGAATATGAACTTACGTGTGAAGTAATAATAAACATGAGTTGTATAGTGTGAAATGTTGTAATAAACTTAAGTAATTATTGTATGACATGGTTCATAAACGAATTTATTATGCAATGAAATGTTGTAGACATAAATTGAATTAAAAGTGAATATAAGCAAAGTGAATGAAAATAAAGTGAATGTTAATAATTGAATGTAAATGAAATTCAATGTAAATCAATTGAATGAGAATAAATTAAATGTAGATTAGCTGAATGTAAATAAATTGAAAACGAATCAATTGAATGTTAATAAGAAATGAAAGTGTATAAATATAATGTTGACGTTTAAAAATGCAAATTGATATGCTGATAAATAAATTGGATGGATATTAATTGTTCGATGGTTTCTCTTGTTACATTTCTACATTTGCATATGGTTATTATATTAGTACATACTATATATTGATATTACTTTCTATATACATGTTCCCATTGGTTGTTGAGTGATTAATAGGTTGAGATGGTGTATGCTTCGCACTTGGAGGTTGCTTTCGCATTTATATTGGTGGTATATGCTGGCTGATACTAATAAAAGGTACACATCTCGGATTACATATAGTATTTTTATATTTTTCCTTACGGGATGCCTCATCCTTGAAGATGAGATGTATATTTATGATTATATATTATAAAATTTTCCGATCAAGCCGCGAAAAGTAGAATTTAAAAGATTTAGAATTTTGGAATTTTTTTTTTGATAACTAAAGTTTGATTTGAGTTATAACTTAGAATGAATGAATGGTAGGAAATTAGTTGGTGTAAGTGGGTGAATTTAAAAGACTTGGAAATTTTAGAATCTATTCCAGCTAATTGATTTTGAAAAGTTAATGGGTTTGGGGCATTATTCTTAACTTGGAATGAATGAACGATATGGAGTTGGATTTGATAGATTTAGAGATCGCAGGAATTTGAATTAAAATTGAACGCCTATTCAATTTTAATTCTAACCAGAGCATTTTGGCGACTACTAAAATCAAGGTGAGTTCATCACACTTTTTAGTTAACCAAAAGTATTTTATAGTCAATAAAATGTATTTATTAGATGTCTGAATATTTTATTGTTGATTGTTATTGACTGTTGGGATGATTTACTATTTTATTTGTTGGTTTGGATATATTCCCGCCCCTGGAGCGGATGAGACCCTTTATGTTCCCATGTAAAAGCGAACGACACTTTGTATACGATTCTGCCTCGAAGCGGTTGATTTATATTATTGATTATATATTGTGTGTGATGCAGGTGGACGGGTTGGAGGGATCAACTTGGATTCCTCACACTGCTGGATTTACTTTTCGTATATATTGTGATACATGACTTGTTGAATGCCATATTTGATGACATGGATATAGTTTTGCTTATTTAGTGATTTAGTAGCACTGGGCCTTATTTTTGGTATTTTAAAATACTATAAAATAATGATTTGATTTAAAAAGGGATTTCAAAGTGATTTTGGAAATTATATTTGTTTTAATAATTTTTCTTGAAATAATTAAAAAAGGAATTTATTTTAAAATAAAAGGTATGATTTTTAGAGACTAGAAATTTATTTATTTTTTAAATATTTTATATAGAGATTTTTGAACCGTATGATAAAGATTTTTAAAATCTCAAAAATAAGTCCGCCTTTTATATAAAGGGATATGGTTTTAAAAAAAAGATAGAAATATTTCGATATTAATATTTATTAACCATTTTATATAAAGTAATATGTATGTATATATATACATATATTAAGATCTAGTTATAAATGTGGATCCTATTAATGTGATAATTTATAAAAATGATATTTTACAAATGAAGTGAAAATTTATAAAATTGTATTTTTGTAATAAAAGATGGATTTATAAACGGTGTTTATAAATTAAGGGAAACTTTATCATTGGATAAACTGGGAAATAAATCACAAATTGTGGATTTACAAATAAGATGTGGAATGTGGTTTAGAAAAATAGTTAATTCTATTTGGAAGTTGAAAGTGAGGATCGATTTGGAGATGTGAAATGGATTGTAGTTGATATTTAAAATGGGATTTTAATAAATAAGTGAGATTTATAAAGAGATAGAGTTATAAATGGGTTTTTATAAATAAAGAAATTTTATAAAAAGGAAGTTTGCAAAATAAAAGGAGATTTATAAAATATAGTTCTATAAATATGGAAATGATTATGTTGAAAGTAAGTATGGATTTTGATCAAGGAAGTATATTTATGTTTTAAAGGTTGTTTAATTTATTTATATTAATTTTGTTTTAAAGTTGTTTATCAATATTTTAATATTTTGAAAAGTTAATTATTTAAATTATTAAGATGGTTTGAAATTAATCATAATTATTTATCAATAAATTTTTAGAAATTAATTATTATTATTTTTAATAATGCTGAAGATAAATTATTATTGTTTATTTAAAGGTGTTTTAAAATTTATTAATTATTAATTAAAGATGTTTTGAAGTTAATATTTACTTATTTATAATGTTTTTTAGTACATAATAGTGTTTTAAGTAAATGATATGAATTTATTTATAATTATTTTCGAGATTTATAGATAGAGTTTTATAGACAGATGTGGGTTTTATAAGAGGAATCCTATAACATGGTTCAGAAAACTTATAGGAAGATTAGTTAAAGGGTAAAAGAGATTTATAAATGGTTTTAGATATTTATAAAAACAATTTTAGAAATGGTTTGTGGATTTATAAAAGTAGTTAATAAATTGTTTTAAGGATTTATTAAGGGTTTATAAATGATTTTAGAAATGTTAAAAAGAGAATTTATAAATGAATTTGGAAATAAATGAATGGGGTTACAAATGGGTTTTAGAGATTTATAAAAGAACTTATAAATCTATTCTAGAATTGTGTAAAAATAAAATCTTTCTCTGTTTATGAATATACTTATACCATTGAGATAAATATATGGATATTTTCAAAATATCAAAAAAATAAGGGTTTTTGGAAGAATCTTTGTAAAAGTATTTGGGTACAAATATTTACAAAGTGCGTTGAGTTAATGAAAAGATATATTAAAAGAGGTTAGTGGTTTCTTATATGCTTAACCAATGTTGGTTTTCCCTGTGGAATTAAATATTTTATTTGAATGGTGTTTATTCGATTGTTAAATAACCGACTATCCAATTTGAACCCAAGACGTAACTTTGAAATATTTAGGAGAAACACATTAGCACAGTCATCTCCGATGATGTTGTAATGTGTGTATAAATCTCGTTTCGTTCTCCTAGGACAATGATAAGGAAATCCATCCACTAACGGTTAGGAGGTGATCTCCACTCTTATCTTTGACTGTTTATTTCCTAAAGAACCGGGGTTGAGTTTACCAAAAACTATCGAATGTTGTTTCGAAGAGACCGGGATCGGATATGTTATCCGAAATCCACTTCAATCCAACTCAAGTGTTTGAAGTGAGGACATCTTGAAGATGATGGAATTGAAGATGGAGCTTTCAAGCGTTTCGTTCAGTCCTAGCTCGAACTTGTATGGATGAATGCTGGCATTGCATTGTTGCCTAGAGGGCAGTGCTAGCATTCCAAGTGGGAAGTGCTACATAAAGGTAAAACGTAGTCTTGAGCCTCATCGACAAGGAAATGACAAAAATCGGACATGCAACAGGGCTAAGTAGGTCGCTCCCATCAGGTTATGGTCATTCCAAATCTTGATTACCAACTATTTATGCATGCTTTGAGGCCCACTAATGAATGGGGTGATTATATTCGGTACTACTAGTCAAGTGGTTGGCTAGTCCTGTATGGTCGGGGTACAAGATGTTCTTGTCAGACCTTGGTACATTTTATCTAGAGATGTACCATCAGAAGGTAGTTCTTTACCTTGTCATAGCATGGAATCCATTCTCCAATACGAGCTTTACGGACTTAGTTGTGCTCAACTATGCTGAAACGTGAGATGCAAGCATTTTAGCTATTTTATATATTTACTTTAAATCCCTAGACATTATTATAATATTAGAGGATTTTCTATAGAAAATGTTTTAGTTATCGTAGGGTAAAAACACATCGGTGTTTATGTGCGGCGTGGTCTTATGAGATACCTTTATTTTGAAAAGAATTTGATAACTTTAAAAAGCCAACCGGGTGTATTTTCTCACGCTGGTTTTCCAGACTACTCGGGTGTTATTTTGTTATAATGCTCGTGCCAAACCAAGCATATTTACAGATTGCTTTGGATGCATTGGGGCTAAGGAGATGAGTTGGAGTCTTCAAGTTGTATTCACATATATGTTCATTTTCCACTATTTTGTTGTTAAAATCATTAGCATTTGTGAGGATAGGTTGTTATAACAGTCCAGGCTGATGATTTTGATTTTAGTCGAATGTTTGTCTGGTGGGTCGATTAAAAGTCTGGTGGGACTTTATTTAGACTGGTGGGTCTATTATAGTACTCGGCAGGCTTCGACCGTTTGTTAAAAAGCATGCGACGGTGATATGGATCCATTTTTATTATATATTTTGGTGATTTTTAAATGTTTTCACCTTCTATTTGGTGTTGGTGTTATACATAGCCTTAGTGCTATACTATGATTTTATATACAAGGTGATTACATTTATGGTGTTTTGAACTTTTATACGAGTTCTATATGGTGTTTTGGTGATTTCCATCTTGGTGTTTATTGGTTAAGATTTTCTATAGCTTAACCTAAACAAGTAAGCGAAATTGGTGTTGATGAAAATAGATGTTGTTATTTATTACATGAGATTTATTTATTTTGAACTCTTAACTGAGTTCCATGAGTTATGAGATTTCTGTGGTTTTCTTCTGAGATTTTATATGATTTTATCAGAATTTATATTACAAGTAACCTTCTAAGAAGGAAACATCAGTATTAAGCAGGTGTCATTCATGAGCTAATCCTTGTGATAATTCAATGTTTTCTATCATTGGAATCTGAGTAAATCTGAGTTTATATCATTCCTTTTGATTAAAGGAATGTTTCCTTATGAGAAATTATATCTCATTTATCATCTACTAATAAGTTTATTTAAGCTAGACTGACCCGTGTATTTTTATATACTCGGGTCAGACCGAGTTATTTCAAGTTAGTCATCTGTTGTTGATTACTACTTAGCTGCTTCCGCATTGGATTATCTACTAGTGGTCTTCTATATAGTTTTGCGGTCTTTCTGTAAACTCTGATTTGAACTTATTCATTTTGGCTCGATGTATTTTATTGTGGTTTATGTACCACTTCTGTTGTATCACTATATAGTGTACAATGATGTATCTGTGTATGTGTATATATATGTTTGACTGCTGTTCTGTGATCTATTATATTTATTGTTGTTATATTTTGTTCTGATAGATCCGTTAGCCACCGTAGTTTTGTATTAAACATTTATTGGGTATGTCGATCCACTTGAGAAAGATAAAAAGAAAAAAAAAATAGAGCACCCAATCGACGTATTCAATAGGTGTTTAAGACAAAGCTTACGGATGGTCACTCCTAAACAGCCCTATTCTCTGCACTAGCAGACAGTATTACCCAGTAATACTCTTTGTTAGTGTGGGTCTCGGGGTGGGGCGTTATAACTTTTTTGTACTCTGATCGATGTATGTATATTATAGTTTCTCCTTTATAAAGATCATTGATATTATATTATATATTATTCCGCTGCGATTGTGAGACTCTATATTGCTTCAATTTCTTTTTTTCTTCTTCTTCTCTTCTTCTTTCTTCTTTCTTCCCCATAACTATCCGTCCTTCCATTCAATTTAGGTTGGACACGTATGGTTTATTGTCGGCTTGAATTGTGCAGATTAACGGGTCGTTACATTTGTTGTCTAGTTAGAATTTCAGGCTCTATACTAAGAAAATTTTATGCTTCAAATATTAACAACATTTAACTGAAAAAGTTGGGATACGATCTTGTTTAAGCAAGTCCAAATTATAAAATGCTCGACATTTCTAACTTTTTATCATGTACTCCTTATTTTTAAGACGAAGGAGCATCAATGTTTGATGTCATATTTCAAAAATTAAAAGGCATTGAGGCAGTGTCTGAGTTTCGGCACAACAATTTTAGTATAAATAGCTCGGACACATTTCTGACTATAAGAAGAATAACCACAAAAGGCGGTGGTTCTGTCTAAATGATCTTAACTTATTAGATACATTGGATGTAGGGTTTGCATCGTTGAGTTTGGACGTGTGAGAGGAATGGTGCTATGGTTAATGCTTATGTCATTGAGTTTGTAATCGGTGTATGTTGATTTTAGTTTGTAGTCTTGATGAGAAATGTTGTTGATATATATTTGTAACCATTTTTGTCATAATATTTCTTTATGCTTGAATTTATAGATATTGTAATATTATTTGAATTTTGGGAATATTTAAAAAAAAATTGGAATAGTGTTATGTTTGAATAGATGGATACTACGTACTTGAATTAATGAATTTTATATATTTGAATTTTATGAAATTATGATCTTATAATAATTGAAATTGTAAAACATTTGTAAAAAACCCAATTGCAACTGGCAAAAACAATTGTAAAAGACTTTATTGCAAATGCCAAAAATAGTTGTAAAAGACTTTATTGCAACGGGCAAATACAGTTGCAAAATGAACCAACTCTATTGCAACATCACATATTAAGACTGACGGCTTCAAGTTATAATAGGCCTATTACAATTGGCATTGCCAGTTACGAAATGGATATTTTGTTGTAGTGCCTAATGCCATAGCAATCTTCGGCCATTGCCACCTACACCATCGTCGCCCCTATGTTAAGTCGAGACCGACCGTGCTTATTTCCCCCTTTTGGTGCTCCTTCACCTGACTCGATTTTGTGCCGCCATCGACTTTGTGTCGTCATCGACTCCCTCCCCAAGGCTCATGCCACTGATACTCCAAAGGATGGTTTGAGATTAAGCTGAGTATTATTTGATGCTTCTTCTCCTTTGGTTCTTTTTCCTCCTCCTTATCATGCCTAGATTCTTTCGTATTATGGAAGGGAAGAAGATTAGGGCAGGGCCCGGCTTTTTCTGGGCCATGGAAACAAGTAAAATTAGGACCCCATCATATAACTTTCAACTTATTATATAACTTTGAAAAATATATACACATAGTTTGAATAAATGATAAGTAATTTGATAAAGTTGTACTGCAATATTAATCAAATAACTCTAATTCTTTTTGAAAAATAGTTTATGAATATAAGCCAAAGGCTATTAAATCGTAAAATGCAAATCACATATGTTACCTTAGGGAAAAATTATCTTTCAACTTTGAAATGTTGATGTTGATAAATTACCTTGGTTTACTAATTCCAAATCTCAGCCTTTAAATAACAATATGAATCAGAAATAAAACATAAGAAGAAAACTAGTTTTCATGTAACCATTTAATGGTAATTAGCTCATCCTTTGTACGGTAGTCCTACTAGAATAATGGAAGAAAAAATGTTGTTTATTAAAAACCATGAAAAGTCATTGTATAATATTAATGGAATATTGAAACAATAAAGTCGCTTTTGATAAACAAAAAGTCTTATGAATTGACGGTGGGGGGACAAAATTTATGGAACTAGTTGAACTCTGAGTAATTATTTTGTTGGCTTAAATTTACATATTTATGGATTTAATTTAGTTTTCACTTAAATTGACTTTCATGTAAAGTGATATACATTACTCTATGTTGGGCTCCCTTGGAAATTGGGCCTTAGGTCATCCCTTGGTCCGCCCAGCCCTTTTGGCGGCTCTGATGAAGATATATGCTGAGTGGAGGAGAAGATGCTATGAAAATGGTATCTTAATTTATTCAAATAATTATTTAATTTCAATCGTGTTTCGAGCTCATATGACTTGTATGTGCATTTTATCATGACGATTATTCGACATCCCTCTTCGCCTCATTTTTCACTTCGTGATGGTATATAATATGGCATCATTTGCGATAAAATCTCATGATTTTACTTTTACATCTTTCAAAATCGTATTGGTCATCAGATCGTTCGATTCCATAAGTTCTTTGATCACGTAACTCATATTTTTTTTCTCTTTCTAAAAAAATGAATTGCCAGCCTGAATTCCACCGGGATTGACAGTACACGTATATCCATACACTACGTACTACCGATAAATCCTTAAAGTGACGTAACATCAAACATGTCAATGTTTATACTCAAAACTCTCTTAAACGAATATTTTGGACTCAACAGAAGAGGTCTCGAATTTTAATTCGTTCATCTTCAAAAGTTAGCTTTTTGGATATTCGATTTGAATTAACCAATATTTAGATTAATTACTAAACCTCTAAAAGTTTAAAAATATAGGTTTTGACAATATATATATACATATGTGTGTGCATATAGCACTTAGTATTTACTTATAATATGATGCTCTATACATACACATAAAATAACTAAATTTAGTTAATTAATTAAATTTACATATAAATTAGATTATGGTAAATTTATCCTTCCTAAAATCCCAAATAAATATTAAATAAGATATAATATTTAAACAATTTTTTTCACAATAAAACATAAAAAACCTAGTGCTATTTTTAATAAAAGGACTTTTTATTTAAAGTTCATCTTATCTCACTATGTGATGCATCTGATTCGACGACTTTTTAATTTTCATTATTTCTGTACAACATAAAAATATTGAAACTTTTTGAAAAGTAATCACATATTTCACTTGTATATATGCTATCAAATTAAAAGTACTAATAAAAGCACCGTAGTTCATAAGAGGGGGAAGCGTAATATTGTATTAACTGTTGTCATTATTTCATTTGGTTTGTATATGGAAACAAATGGTTTAGATCGTAGATGGTTCAATTGAAAACCATTCAGTTGATGTACGTATTATTTGTTTTGAGCTAACTTTTAGACTTTGCAATTTACTAACAGAAAATCAATAAAATTAAAAAAGGCTTTAAAAATAGAATATCAATTCAAAATAAATATCTCTAAAATATCCTTTATTTTTGAACAAAAATAAAACTTGAACGCAACAATTGAAATGAGAATAATTTAATTTCTTGGTTAAATCCTTTCATTGACAATGACATCATATGGTTGTCTTTTAGTATGCTATGAAATGTAGTATATGTCTTGTTACATTATAGTGTGTACACATCATGACCATGTTTGAGTCTTGCATATTCTTCTTTCCAACGCAATCTTTTACCATATGACCATTGCTTTCGAGTTAATGTAGTTCATAATCTGTAACATGAATAACTAAAATTCTCTACTTAAAATTTTTTCAACCATGTATGTATGAAAAGATGAAATCGTCTTTTTACGAATAATCAATGGATGTAATAAAATAAAGGGGAGAATAAGAGAAAATAGATAAGAAGAGAAAAAAAGAGGAAGTGGAAGTGGGAATGAGAGAGGAATTAAATATAATGTAATTACACGTCAAGAGGTTTATTTATCTTATATATAAAGCATATAGATATACTTGGTCAAAGTCGTCAAAATGAAACCTTTTTCGAGTTCTCAAAAATAGCCTTCTGTTATCCTGCCTTTTGGCAAGGCCGTGACACCAAGGAATTGACTAGTAACCAATGACGGTCCGTCCTAGAGACCAGTCATACACAGGCTCACAACAGATGTCGACGAATTTTGTCCGAGTCCGGATCGAGCCAAAATTGGTAGGACATGACAAGCTAAGCCATGACAGTCAACGTTCCAAATCTCAAGTCAATCCGAGTTCGTATGCTCAAGTTATGAACGATACAAAATTGGATGAAAACCAATCACCGGTCGACTCGCTCCCTTCGACTCGCTTCGCATCCCTCAGAAGTGCTTCCTTCGACTCGCTTCGCATCCCTCAGAAGTGACTCCTTCGACTCGCTTCGCATCCACCATCCTCGTCACCAGGATCACCTCCACCACCGAGAAAACCAAAATGAACGAACAATGTTCAATTCAAGATTCCGGCCACCCTATTTAACTGGAGTCCACCAAACTTCGGCCACACATAGTTCTCATCCCTACGAACATTTCATCTTCACAAACCATCGCCCCTAGGTCCACCAAACCGCCGGAATCACCCTAAACCCAAAACACGATCATCTCAACTTCGCTGCTGCTACGCCCCAAACCACCAAGATCCGACCGTACACTATACTCAACTCGACGTCCTTAATATAGGGAAGACGGAGTGAATATTGTAGGGAATGGATGGGGTATGGCCTTAATATATATTGTTTTATTTAAAATATCAAGCTTTAAACGTCCGAAATTTTCAAACTCCTATCGAGACGTGCCGCTTGGTATTCTATATGTAATACCCCTATTCCGAACACAATGGAACTAATCTCGAGGCCTAATTCGACCATAAAGAGATGATAGCTTTTCAAACCCATTATATTATATGAATTCTAAAATTAATTTCTAAAGAGTTTTGAGCTCGCATGACCAAACGATTCGTTCAATCGCTACGAAATTCGATGGCGTACAATAACTCATTATTACAGATCCAATGAAACTAGTTTCATCCAAATTCGAGATACTGCCCCGGAAGGCTATTTTCACATGTCAATTATTATTAAAAACCAAATTAATCGCTTTTAAATTCAGATTTAACAGTTTACTATCTTCATTCTGATTTAAATAGAATTTAATCAACTTCCGAAATCATTTTTATTCACATTAAATTCAGGATTTAATTATTTAAACAATTCCAAATATTAAATTCAGTAATTTAATTATCAAATAAATCGCTATATTTGAAATTCAAGTTATTTAACATATAAAATTACTTTTCAATATTTTTAAATCAGTTAAATATTCCAAATTCAAAGGACTGAAATTCTGGGTCTTTACACTCTTCCCTCTATAAAAGAATTTCGTCCTCGAAATTAGCAAGTAAGAAAAATGTCCCAAACCTATTAACATTACAAAAACAATTAGTTGAAATAGATTATAAAACTTCCTAATTCTATAACTTTTCAAAAATCAATTTGTTGAAACCTTGTTATCACATTTTCTAAATCTTTAACTTCATTCATAGATTTAAACGATACCATTCCAAGTTATAACTCAAAATCCAATTTTTAGTTATAAAAATTTTCCAAAAAATTTCAAAATTTTTCCAACTACTTAATTTATGGAAAATTTCGCTAGTGTCCCCTTTGTGCGACTAGATCGGAACAACTATAAATTGCCACTATGTGCAACAACCTTGTATTTCATTACCTGATTAATAAATGGTTAATTAATTTTAAATGGTAATTTGGGAATTTAATTGAGGAATTAAATCTGTATTCGGGTGATTAATTTGAAAATACTAATAAAATGTATGAATTTATTTATATCAATTCAATGGACAACCAAATAGAGTAAATAATAGTGGATTGAATGAAATTGTACAATTATCGAATTACATATATATATTGTAAAATGTAGCGAAAAGTAGTTTAAATTAAATTAAAACTTATAACAAGCAAATGAGAGGAATAACTTGAAAAGGAAAGTAAAACATTTTTAATTAAATTTTCGTAGGCCTAGCTAATACGAACCCAAACCCATTCTAATACTCTTTATCTCCTAAACTGCTTATTTTTCTCTTCATGATAATAAATTCTGAAATACGTTCCCTTCCTTAGAAAAAAACAAAAACCCTAGCTAATCTATGAATGGGAGCACGTGTGAGGCGAGGCAGATGCGACGTCGAGGCCGAGGTGAACAAGGAGGGAGAGCGCGACTTGGAGGCACGTGATAATTTTGGTGAGCGGTGAATCGATGGCTACAGAGGCAATTGTTGGCAACGCTTGGTGATCCAGCACGGGCGCAAGCCGAGATGGAAGCTCGATACTCGAGCATGGAAGCGCAGCAGAGGAGTTAGATGCGGTGGTTGGAGTTTGAAGCGAGCTCGCTGGGTCAGGGAGATGATGGCATTCAGGTGCATGATGAAGAGCTAGGGTTTGGTGGCGATCTCAATCTCGTTGGTGATTGCTTCAATGAGTTAAATTACTTACACAACTCTCTCTTAAAACCAAGAATGCTTATTTGTGATGTTGAATCTCTCTATGATTGCTATGAATGAATCGGCTATTGTGATATATGGTTAATCAATTTAAAACCTAAACTCAGTTTATGATTAACCTAGCTTCAAAATTTTGAATGTTAAAACACCATTGCTTGTTCAATCCCATTGCATGCTTGTCCAATGTTTTGTAACCATTCAACGAGGAGAACCTGGAAACAAAAATTGCCTCCACGAAAATACCCTCTTAGCTGCTAATTGTGTGCTATTTCGTACTCTTCTTATTCGTAGCAGTTATGATATTTAGTGAGTTGTTTATATGCATGTTCTATAGTGCATGCCTTACCCTATCTTGATTGATGCATTTAATTATTTGAGGCATGCTTTCATATGATAATTATAGCTTCTATTTTAGCTTCATATTTTTAGTCAATTGGTAAATAATATCATTTATTTCTTGATTTATGTGTTTTGGTATGTTAAGTTAGGCTTCACTTTGTGTGGCTATGCTTGTTTATGGCTATTGTCTATTTTATGGAGTTTTATATACATATGAATATCTATTATATATATATATATATATATTATTTATATATTTAGATGGTTGGAACAAAGTAATTTTATTAAAGTTATTTAATATGATATCAATTTCAAATTAAATTTCTAAATCAATGCAATTTTTTTATAAAGGATTTTGATAAATAACTATATGTATGTATGATACTTAATAAACTACTTTGAAAATCTAGTGAACAGTCTTATTAAAGAGCAACATCCTTTCTATAATACATTTTGTTAAAACTTGGATTTCAATCTAGTTTAAGAATAAATATACTTATGCTAGTATAGGTTTAAGTTCAACAATAATATATTTATGGACTTTCAAATAGAAGAAATTTTGTATATATAAATTTCTTTGACATAGTACAAGTAACATTTAACAGCCTACTTTTCCTAAGTGCATAAAGGGCGAACTGTCTGTGATTTGTTTTTATATGCTATAGCCTTATTATTTAAAGTATATGCTTTTGAATACAATAATAACCTGGTATATAATAGATTTAAAATGGAGAATTGTACACACTTTTGGCAAGTTGGACTTGAATTATTTGTATGCTTTCAATACTTGCGTGAGTTATGTTGTTGCATTATAATGATTTAGTGGCTATTATTTTATATACGTCACATATATCAAATGGGTTAGGAAATATTATTTTATAAAATAAATATTTTTAAAAACCATTTGAATTAATGGAAGAATTTAGTAAATGATAAATCAAATAAATATTTTGAGAGCCTTAGTTCTATAATGTAGGGAGTACTAATAATCGACTTAGTGTTATCAATTGGTTAAAATGCTTTTTAATAATGCTTTGTCGAATATTGTACAACTCATTGAATAGAATGTTTGAGTGGAATTTACTAACCCATTAGTGAATCCATGAATTTCACCGGGTAGTACGGGATGCCTTGGTTAAATTCTTATGATCGTATTTGGAAAAGTACTTAACACTTTAGAGTTGTTTTCTCTTCGGGTGTGCGACGAGTGGTTGCGAGATCCGGAAGAGAATATAATTCAGGTTTTCCGGTGGTATCTGTAATAAGTGATATTTACTAGATTTTAGTAAATACTTGGATTTCACTATATGGTATGGGACGTATTGGTTAAATTCTAGTGATTACTGAAAGTGATAGCATTTAGCACTTTTGAGTTTACTCTCTTTTGGTGTGCGGCAAGCGGCTGCTAGATCCTTAAGAAGTTTATTCCTGGATTTCTATTCGAACATAATAAATTAATAATAGTAAATAAATGTAGAGTTATCGAGTCATGGTTTTTATGATCACCTTGATCAGTATGGACTATCCTTGAGATCATTCTATGATTCTGTATTCCTGGTCTGAGTACGATCCTTGGTATCAGATTGGTTCGAGTGATACCAATTTGTTTGTTTGTTTGCCATGGGTTTTGAGTACAATCATTGCAATTGTTTTGGACGATCATTACGATCGGTTTGGATTAAAATCTCTTGGATTCCCGAAATTGGATTCTGTAGTTATTCTATGTTCGTGAAATATATATATATATATATATGTGTATGTATATATATTCTTGTGTCTTGCGTTCGTGAAATAAATATATATATTCTTGTGTATTGTGTTTGTGAAATAAATATATATACTCTTATGTCTTGTGTTTGTGAAATAAATATATATTCTTGTGTCTTGTGTTCGTGAAATAAATATACATACTTGTGTCTTGTGATGGATGCTAAGTTAAGTAAATTTTGTTATTCTGTGTTTAGTGACTAGTTCGTGTTTGTGACTTAAATTTATAACCCTGTTCTGAGTTAAATAAATTTTCTGACTCGTTATATCCTAGACATTTGTATTTACAGGAAATTATTGTCAAGGACAAAATTTCTCAGCATTTTAGCCTCAAGGACAGACCTTCAGTATTTTGTCCTGAAGGACAACTTTATTTAGGTATCAGTTTTTACATTTTATAGGTATCAGTTTGTAGTTATCGGTAGCAATTTTTAGGTATCGGTTTTTAGTTAGGTAGTAGTTTTGAAAGAATATTTGTCCTTATGAATAATTTTGAAAGAATGTTTGTCCTTATGAATAATTTTGAAAGAATGTTTGTCCTTATGAATAATTTTTAGGAAAAATTTGACCTTGTGGTTAAAATATTAAGGTCGTGTCCTTGAGACTAAAAATATACAAATTTTTGTCCTTTAAATTTATTCCCCCTTGTATTTACTTATATGTTGTTTATTCTTGTGTTATATTTTATTCTCACCCTATTGGATATTTAGACATAGTCTGACCCGGGTGTTATTTTGCTCGGGTCAGGTCGAGACTTTTCAAGTTGCAGGACAAGTTGACCTATGGATGGTTGGGCTAGCAGAGGTTGGACCTTTGATATTTAGTTATATCACTTAGGAATTTGTGAAATTGAGATGTATAATTAAGATTAGAAAACTATAACTTGTATATTAATTGAGTTTAGTATTTTATTTTGTAAACGCAAAATTTTGTATGTGTGTAATTTGAGATTTATTCTGCTGTGATCTGTGGTTGTTATTTATATGATATATTGTTTTGATTCTGAGAAATTGGTGTGTCTATTACTTTATATAAATACTATACACATCAAATTCAGTTCATATATTAAGTAAAAAGGTATAAATGACATGTCAGTGTTAGTATAAAGATATATTCACCTTCGATCACCCTTAACAAGCCATGTTCTCTGAATTAGCAGACGACATTACTTATAATGTTCTTTGCTAATATGGGCATCGCGGCGAGGTCGTCACGCAATGGATCCAAACCAACCAAAGAAAACAAAAGCCAAGTGGCTCAATCATAAAACCATCAAATTAAACCACAATATGAACACGTACGGCCTATTTGTCGGGCAACCAAATTCTACTCGTGAAACCAAAGACATTAAACTAGCTTTTGCTTCTATATACCTGCATCTTATTTACCAATAATATCCAATCATATAATTCATAGTCACATTATTTTGCATTTTCAATGGTCAACATTTAATTTACTAAAGCTCGTTTGTACATATAGCATCTGTACGCAATACCAAATCTAATTGCTCACTTGATCTCATAATTCCACTTCTGAACTAGTATTGTTCACATGACCACTCTAGTGTAGAATCAGATCCGATTCCTTGATTAGAAACCGCCATTCTCCATACATAGCCATATACAATGATAGAGAATATCAGAATCAATCAAAAATCCATATTCAGTGTTCGCCGTCGAGAATCGGATGAAAAAGTCTAACTCGGATTGATGTAAATCATCTTGAAATCATGTACTCGAATCTGGATCAAACAGTTATGCGGATAAAATAATATACGTACAACTTACATATTTATTTCAATTGGCTTCTCATTATTCAGATTCATTTATTTACATTCATTTATTAATAATCATTATTCATATTGCTTTATTCACATTTATTTATTTCTTAGTAATTTTTTTCTTTCAATACTAATATCACTTAAAAACCATTCGATCAAATTTTACTTAAGTTTATTATGCATTTTATACAACACTTTTCATGTTCATTTCTACTTCATAACTTGAGTCCATATTTAATTCTAAATCAAATTCAATTCCATTTAACTTATTTTGTTTATTCACTTCATTATTCAATTTTATCAAACAGTATTCTAAACCATTTTCAATTTACTAATGTAATCCATTACTTAATTCATTAATCAAAATCAATTTCATTTCCAAAAATCATTTCATGTAACTTAAGTTAAATCTTCATTTCAAATTTGCTTTTCTCAACATTCACATTCAACAATTTTAAAACTTTTTTTTACTTACTAATTCTCAAAATTTATAAGTTATAATACTTATTTTCTCATATTTTTATAAAAAAATTAAATGAAAATTTCTGGAGTTTAAACATCCTGTTCTTACTCATTTCAAATCATTTTGAAATCATACTATTAATAATTCTTTGTAATTCAAATCATTAATTTGAATTTTAAAATAAAAACTAGTTTTACCAAACAAAACTACAATGGTAGCAATTCCTCTCTTGGAAACCTGAAAATAAACGTCGATGATGCTGTAGTCATCATCAAAATTATTTTGCAACGACCAATGTGAGTGCACTGCTTTCTTAACACTTTTAAATTCCATTTTAAAAGATTCCATTCAAAAATATTTCCCAAATAATATTATTATTTTCAAAACTTTGAAAAATAATTTTCAAAATCAAAGGGATTAAAATTCTCAAATTATCATCTTTTAAATCCCTTTTATTTACAAATCATATTTATCAATTTTCCTCATATATATAATTTCACTATGCTTATATATACCATCTCTTAATTGTTTATCTTATTTTCGTTATAATAATAACAACTTTTATTAGAACATAAACAACAAATGGTAATAATCAAATATTATCATTCACTAACAACCAAACACACTTTATATACTATAATAATTTATGAAAAATTATTCTTTTATATATAAAATATAATCAAGGTAAAATTATTTCATTTACCCGATTTCAAAACAATACTATGTCGAGTTGCTCTATTCAAGTGTTTAGAGATCCCTATCAATAATGTTAATTGCACGTATTGACCTGAATCCATAAGTCACTCAATAGATCAACCAACACAATATAAAACTTCTTTATATCACTAACAAATACGTGCTCATACACACACACACACTCAAACTCACAATAAGGAATTCCATTACCTTATCTCTTAACGAGTTACCCACCAAAGCCAAGATTCTCGTTTAACCTTCAGCCCTGATACCACGCTGTAACAACTTGAGATTTTCGACCCTCGAAAATTGAAAATAATACATCCACTGTATTGCAAGCTAAGCAATCGAATGCTGGAAAACTCGATTGTTAGGGGAAAAGAAAGAAGAAAGAAGGAAGAAGAAAGAATCGAGAAAGGAAACAAACAACAAATGAATCTCACAGCGAAATGAAAAATCTATAATATACAATAGATCTTTACATGAGAAGAAATGTAATATACATTCATCAATCATAGTATACTAACCTCTTTCAGTCCGGATAGTTATAACAGTCTGTCCTTACAATTTTTGGTAAATACAACCAACAGACAATACAGCGGAACACAAAGAAATACTTGGATACATCTTGGACTTCCAGCTCATATCCTAAGCTCCAGTGCATCCAAACTAAATCTGTAATATGCTCAGTCTAACCCGAGCATTATAATAAAATAACACCCAAGTCAGTCTGGAAAACTAGCGTGAGAAAACACACCCAATTGAATCTTAATGTTTTAGAAGTCTTTTGAAAATAAAGGTATCTCGTAAGACCACGCTGCACATAAACACGGATGGGTTTTTACCTTACGATAACCAAAACAATTTCAACATAAAATCCATTGGTATTATAATAATGTCTAGGGGTCAAAGTAAAATATGAATATAGCTGAAATGCTTGCATCTCACGTTTTAGCATAGTTGGGCACAACTAAGTCCGTACGGTGCTTATTGGAGAATGGATTCCATACAACGACTGAGTTATTAGGGTACCGTCTGTCACGGTGCATTAAAATAACATCAAGGACCTTGGCTAGATCCCCTACCAACACAAAACCGGCATACCACTTGACTAGTAGTACCGAATATGATCACACCTCCATTAATGGGCCCCGAACCAAACAAATGAGGGATAATATCGACTCTAGATAGGGATGATCATACCCTACTTGGGAGCGACCCACTTAGCCCCGCTGCATCTCCCATGTTTTAGTCATTCCCGGTTGATGAGGATTGAGGCTATGTTTTACCTTTTATATAGCACTTTCCACTTGGAATGCTAACACTGCCTTCCAAGAAAACAATACAATGTCAGCATTCATCCATACAAGTTCGTTCTGGGACCGAATGAAACGCCTGAGAGCTCCATCTTCAATTCCATCATCTTTAAGATGTCTTCACTTCAAGATGCTTCGGTTGGATCATAGTGTTTTTCGGATAACATGCCTGACCCCGGTCTCTTCGAAACAACATTCGATAGTTTCCGGTAAACTTAATTCCGGTTCTTTAGGAAATAAACAGTCAACGAAAAGAGCGGAAATCACCTCCTAACCGTTAGTGGACGGATTTTCTTATCATTTTTCATAGGAGAACAAAACGAGATTTATATGCACAGTACAACATTATCGGAGATGACTATGCCATATAACTCACGTGTTTCTCCTAGATATTTCCAAAGTTATGCTTTAGGTCCAAATTTGATAGTCAGTTATTTAACTATGAAATAACAAACATTAAATCAGGGATTTAATTCCATAGGGAAAACCAACATCGGCTAAGCACATTAATAACCACTAACCTCTTTAATCAATCTTTTCATCATTTGAAATCACTTTGTAAATTACTTGTATAAAAACACATTTACAAAGATATACCCGCAAATCCCTATATTCAATACTTCGAAAAATATTCATATACTCAACGGTATAATTATATTCACAGAATGGAGGAAGATTTCCTTTTCCCACAATTCTAAAACCATTTATAAACTCCTCTATAAATCTCTAAAATCATTTATAAACTATTATTAACCTTTAAACCCATTTGTAAATCTATCTAAATCATTTCTCAATTCATTTTTAAAACCATTTATAGATCCACGCAATGATTTATAAAGCTCTTCTTATAAATCTATAACTCGTTTATAAAATTCCTTATAATTATCAAAAGCCATTTACAAAACTCTCTTTATACAGTATAAATAATTCTCCTTTAAGTCTCCAAAGCATTTTATAAACCCCTCTTATAAAACCCAAATCTGTTTATAAAACTTTATTTATAAATCTCAAACACACTTATAAGTAAATAATAATCATTTACTTCACACACTATTATATAATAATAATTAATAATTTTACAACATTAATAAACCATAATAATTAATCTTCACCATTATTATTAGCAATAATTATTAATTTCCAAATATTATTAATAAATCATTATAAATTCAAAGCCATATTAATTATTTAGATAATTAACTTTCAAAATATTAATATAAATAAATAAATTTAAAACAATATTAATATAAATAAATAACTTTAAAACAATATTGATATAAATTAAAAACTTTTAAACAATGTTAATGAAGTAAATAACTTTTAAAAAAGATAGATAAGAAGGTTGGGATAGAATAGAAGTTAAACCGTTTAAAACAAAATATTTCTAAAACCCAATTTTGGTTTTAAAATCGTTTCCTATCTCAAAATTCAACTCCAACTCCAATGACAATTTATAGTATTTTAAAATGCTAATTTGAAGTCAATAGCTAACGAGCACTTAACCAATATCGATACTGATTATTCTATCACTACTTGATTTTAGTTTTGAACATAAACAATGTCATAACCGATAGTGTCCACAAATCAGATTTCATATCCAAGAATTCATATAATAGGAATTTATTGGAAATAAATCAACAATAGTGAGGAATCCTGTTGGATCCCTCCAACATGTTCCACTACATCACAACTAATATATCACACACACACACAGATATATATATATATATATATGATCAACAGTGGTGAAGAATCCTATTGAATCCCTCAAACCTGTCTGATCTCTCCGACCTGTCCCACTGCATCATAAAAAATATATAATTATACAATGTGGGTCATCCTCTACGAGGCTAGTATATATAAAGGGTCATCCGCTCTAGGGGCGGGGAAAAATCCAAACCAACTGATAAGAACAGTAAATCATCCAAACATCCAATCAATATTTTTTAATAACTATATACCGTTACTGGTTAACCAAAAAGGTGAGTTTAACTCACATAAATTTTCAGTTGTCGCCGAGGCATTTTGGATTTTGTCTAAATACGAACAGCGTACAAATTTAGCTTAAAATTTTGCAAGCACAAATCTAAAACAGTCCAATTCCATTTCGTACATCTCGCCGATACGAGTGCAACGTGATTGGCCACATTAAATTTAGACCTAATATGAATTAGTTATTGAACTAATACGATCCCAGAATTAAATAATGTATTTTTATCCTTAATTACAATTAGTTTACACTTAACCTTATTTAAATCGTTAACCTGCCCTCTTAATCCTCCCTCTACTTCTCGCATTCGAACCCAAATCAGGCACCACTCTTTGCCTTATCGCCATCGCCTCTAGTCATTACTCACCACCGCGATCTCAGCCAAGCAAGCCCCTACCACGAGCTACCTCTAGCCACCATCCTCGTCACTAGGATCGCCTCCACCACCAAGAAAACCAAAATGAACGAACGACATTCAATTCAAGTTCCGGCCACCCTAGTTCATCAGAGTCTACCAAAATTCGGTCGCATATAGCTCTCATCTCCGCGAACATTTCATCTTCACAAACCATCACCCCTAGGTCCACCGAAATGCCGGAATCGGCCCAAACCCAAAACCAGATCATCTCAACTATGCTGCTGTTACGCCCCAAACCACTAAGATCTGACCATACACTATACTCAATTCGATGTCCTCTATAACTTCATAGTTGGAACCTTGGCTTGAATTTGCTCCTTATGGCGCTGATCAATACGGATTGTTGGATGAGGTGTTTGAATTTGAAAAGAAAATAACCAACCTAATTTCTAATTTCTGTATGCGTATAAATAGAGGAGAAAGAGTACAGTATGAATAGGGAAGATGTGGGGAAGGGTATGGTGTAGTGATGGAGTGAATAATGTAGGGTATGGGTGGGGTATGGCCTTAATATATATTATTTTATTTAAAATATCAAGCTTTAAATGTGACTCCCCACCCCGAGACCCACATTAATAAAGAGTATTACTGGGTAATATTGTCTGCTAATGCGGAGAATAGGGCTGATTAGGAGCGACCATCTATAGTCTTGTCTTAAGTACCTATTGAATACGTCGATTAGTGCTCGATACTTTTTTTCTTTGATATCTCAAGTGGATCGACATATCCAATAAATGCTTAATACAAAACTACAGGTGGCTATAGGATCTATCAGAACAAAATACAACAACTCAAATGCATAACACATCACAGAACATAAAACATATATATATACACACACATATATATATATTGATACATCCCAATACAATACAAATAATACATCATAAGTGGTATGACGACCATAATATACACACGAGTCAAAACAATATACATATCAGAGTAGTGACAAAAAGACTACAACAAAAAGGGCTAGCAGATAAGTCCATGCGGAAGCAGAATAGGCTAAGTCCATAAGGGTACCTAACCTAAAACACCTCAGTCTGACCCGAGTATAAAATACACGGGTCAGTGTAGCCAAACATATCAGTTTAAGAGGATAAGCAGTAATAAATACATAAGAATAAGGGTAATGTTCTTCTTAAACAAGAAGGAATAATACTGAGTATAAGCATGAGTATAAGTATGATATGGTTCCTTTAAGTGATGAGATGATATCACTTACACAAACATATAATCTCAAAAGAGACAAGACAATCCATAAAACGCTAAATATAGCAAGCCTCATGTCATCGGCATATCACAAATCATCAATAGTGGTTTAGGGAAAATATAACTCCTAAAAAGGAAAGATCCCAAACCCGCCATATTGGCAAACTCAAAGAAATCCCAAAGAAATTACCATCTCAAAAATACTCCAGAAGGCAATGAAATATAACTCTCCAACATAGGAGAATATAATCTCAAATAAACGCCAAAAGGAAAATCTCATGTAATAACGCCAATAGGCAAATCTCAATAATAACGCCAAAAGGCAAATCTCAAATAACGCTAGTGTAGGCAACTCAAATTCCTATAAGGTAATCGCCATATATATATATAATGGCTCGAATGGCCAACCATGAAATAGGCGATACACTCGGGAAATCAATGAAAACATCTCAAAATTTGCACGTGCTTTTGGCCAAAGCCTGCCAAGTACTGATCTCAAATATGGTACCACGCCCGAAGGCAAATACGTCACAATGACAAATACGCTGCAAAGGCAAATACGCCGCAATGGCAAACGTCTCAAGGAAAAATACGCCGCAATGGCAATGACCCGAAGGTCCAGTACTGGCAATACGCCGCAATGGCAAATATGTCACAAACTCTCGGATAGGAACCCAAACAGTGTTAACGTGTGTCTCATACCACACGTTCGCACTAAATGGTTTACTAACCGCTAGTAAATTTCACACTCAAAGCAGTAAAAGTTTACCTCGTCTCATCGGTAAACTCGACTCGATGGTCAAAACGATCAAACGGATAAGTTGGGAATTAACCGATAAGATAAACGCACATGTCCTATACCACGTGTTTTACCAAACTGTTTAATTCTCCTTCTCATTCGCTCGAATAGTGCAAAAACGTGTATTTTATATATAAAATAATTTACTTTGAAAAACAAGCTTTTAAAACCATTTTTCGAAATCAATTTTGAAAACAATATTCGAAAATTCCCTTATTATAGAGAATAAATAGATTTTATAGTTTAAAATAATTTAAAAATATATAATAATTATTTTAAATGCTAATTTATTTAAAAACTATTTCAAAATCGTTTGGAAAATCTGTGCTCGAAATCAAATAAATCACTCAAAATCGTCATTCAAATTCAATTCAAATTTGAATTTCAAATTCACCAAACTGGGCTAGCCTATTGATATGCATCATAGCCCTCAAAACAATTCAGAAATCACAAAAACATGAAGTAAAAGTCAAAATTCGGACGGAAAAAGAACATAAAATGCATAGGCAAAATAATACCCAGGTCTAAAATCTTCTATGGGTTCAACTTTTGGACATGAAATAGGTGGCCAAATGACCTCCGATTGAACTAAATAGTGGTGTGCACATAGTAGAAAACTTCAGCTTTCAAACAAAAAAGAATCAATGAATTCCGACAGGAAATGAAAAAGTTACGCTGTCTCAAACATGGACTCAGGCCATGTTTGCAACAGTTCAAAAACTAAAATGTGCTCAGGCTTGAAAACAGTCTTAGGTTCAACTTACAGGCCTGAAACAAAGGACCAAACGACCTCATACTGAGTTGAAATTGGTATGCATATACTAGAAAACTTCATCTTTCAAACTAAAAAAGAATCAATGAGTTCCGACTGGAAATGAAAAAGTCACACTATCTCAAACATGGACTCAGACCATGTTTGCAACAGTTCAAAAAAACAAATGTACATGCCTAAAAACCATTTCGGGTTCAAATTTCAGGCATGAAACAGAGGATCAAATGACCTCATATTGAGATGAAAATAGGTATGAACATACTAAAAAACTTCATCTTTCAAAAAAAAAATCAATGAATTCCGATTGGAAATGAAAAGGTTACACTATCTCAAACATGGACTCAGGCCATGTTCGCAACGGTTCAAAAAAACAAAAATGTACAGACCTGAAATCCATCTCGGGTTCAACTTTCAGGCATGAAACAGAGGACCAAACGACCTCGTTGAGCTAAAAATTGGTATGCATATAGTACAACATCTAAGCTACCAAATGAAAGAAATCCGGCAGCATTTCGTTGTCGGAATCACAAGTTACAGTCATTCAAAGAAGCAACATAAAACTGTTTTCACAGGGAAGGAAACTATAAAAAGAAATCGATTACAGTAACTTGTTTTTCACAGAATCAAGCAATTTGCCACTTTGATTTGCTAGAGATGTGAGTTAACAAACTCACCTTGCGGTAGAGAAGACCAAACCTTGATAACTTGAAGAAAGATTGAAGCTTTTAGGAGGAAACGACTTCAAAAACCTGTAAAACTTTAGGCCCCGTTTGGCTTGTCATTTTTAGTTTTGTGTTTTTGTCTATACAAAAACGCGTCCGTTGTATGCATTGTTGAAAAACAAATGATTTTGAAAAATGAAATTAACATGTAAAATATAAAACAAGTTTATTTTGTTTTTCGTGTTTCGAGAGATAAGAAAAGCACGGGGAACAATCCAACTCCTTCGTTGTCCGTTGGTCGTCGCAACGGCTAAGAATTATAAATCTTCTTCTCTTGTTTCTTCATGTTTCTTAGTGCAAGTTGAAAATACAAAACTCAAAATACAAAATGAAACCAAACGGGCCCTTAATATATAGACATGCAACAGGAATACACAGTAAATTAGAAAAACCTCTCTTCACAAATAAGAATTTTGATGAAATAGTGAGGTTTGGAGTGAGATTACCTTTTATTTTCATATTAGATTTGTTAAAATTCTCAGTTTGTTGAAGCAATTTGAAGATTTTAGCTTGGAAATGAAAATAGTGGGAGTTGGGTTTCATTTTTCCTTTTTCTGGTTAGAAGGAGAAGAGGAGATAAAATGAACATACTGGAAAACTCTCTTCTCACTATCTCATTACCAGGCTAAGAGCTAATGGGCCAAAGGACCCAAAATTAAAAGAAAAGATAAATTAGCCTAAGGTTAAATTCAACACAAAATGCACATACACATACTATATTATAAAACAAAGACATTTTCTTTCAAGTTTTCACTCAAATGAAATACGTAAATTTAGATACGTGCTGAATAAAATATTTTCCACCATATAAAAAGATTAATTTTTATTTTTAAAACATTTTTATTATTAAAATCCTCTATTTCACAATAATACATAATTTTCACCAAATAAATGTAAAAGTCTACATTTTTAACTTCTAAAATTCAACAAAAATCATTTTCTTACTTAGAAAAATATTTTAAACCATTTCCAACTTAATTTATAGCCAAAACATATTTTTAAACCAATTTCCATCTTTTATTTAAATAAAACACCTTAAAAATCAAATACTTCTTTTAAAAACTATTAAAAGAAGCAATTGGGCAATAATTAATATAATTATTGCACTTTCTCTAAAATAAAGTCATTTTCTTTATTTAAAGCCCATATTCCATTTATTATCACTCCAAACAAAATAAAATAAAGTTCTAAGCTTTATTTTCACAATTTAATTCCAATTTTATTGTTTATTCCAAATCAACAATTTAATTTCTCCAATTTTAATTTAATTTACAATATTAAATTATAATTACCATTATAATTTAGTATTGATAGGCAATCTTCAAACCAGGGTTGTTACATTAAACGTCCGAAGTTTTCGAACTCCTATCGAGACATGCTGCTTGGCATTCTATATATAATACCCCTATTCCGAACACGATGGAACTAGTCTCGAGGCCTAATTCGACCATAAACAGAAGATAACTTTTCAAACCCATTATATTATATAAATTCTAAAATTAATTTTTAAGCGTTTTGAGCTCGCATGACCATACGTTCAATCGCCATGAAATTTGACGGTATACAATAACTCACTGTTACGGATCCAATGAAACTAGTTTCATTCGAGACAGTGCTCTAGAAGGTTATTTTCATATGTTAAACGATTATTATTAAAAACCAAATTAATCGCTTTTAAATTCAGATTCAATAGTTTACTATCTTCATTCTTATTTAAATAGAATTTAAATCAACTTCCAAAATCATTTTTATCCACATTAAATTCAGGATTTAATTATTTAAACAATTCCAAATATTAAATTCAACAATTTAATTATCAAATAAATTGCTATATTTGAAATTCAAATTATTTAACATATAAAATTAATTTTCAATATTTTAAAGTCAATTAAATATTCCAAATTCAAATGACTATAATTTTGGATCGTTACAAACCCTTTAGGGCACACTTTAATTTACAATGCACATAAGAAAGTTGTCAAATATATCATGTAGTTTAATTTTTTATATTCTTACACGATCAATTCTAGGTTTAATTATGTTTGATTATTGGTTACTACCGCATGATGTTTGAGTTTTATTATCTTCAGTTGTTAGGGTTCAATTGTAAAAGAGGAATTGATTTCATAACTGAGTATAAATTTATAGTATAAAATAGAGGCTAATTAATAAATTCAACCATATTTTATTGCAGTTTAAAGTCTCTTTCCTAACTAAGCTACTATATAGGAATCTAGGTCAGATTGCTTCAAACATTAATGGGCTTGGGTTCTAGATTATGTTATTCAAGTAATGTTGTAACTTTTGAGGGAATAGTTAACTTATTATTCTTTATGTGCTTAGTTAGAGAATTACTTTTATGTTCCACTTGAAAGTCTAGGTGGTTTGAGGGATATTTTTTGCTATATTTGAATTTTTAAACCAGTTGATTCATGAACATCACCTTATGCATGCTTGGTTTATATTATATGGTGTATATTTATTGAACCTTAAACTTGGAATTAGTACTTAGTTCAGATTTTGGCCATATATGTATTTTCGTGCTTGGTTAGGGAACAGTATAGGTTTTTATAATAAATTGAAGGTTTTTTGCAGATCAAAACATGACAATCCTCCATACACATTTGCTTTCTAGGAACATGAAAATGCTAATAGTAATGAATAATCATTGTGATACACTAAATGATTAAATGCTTTTGGTAGTACTAGCAAAGGAACTGAATATATTAGAACCAAATGTTATTTATTTATATAAGGTAGTTAGTCTATTTTCCTTTTTAACATATATCTATAAAAACGTGATTTCTCATTGTAAGAAAATTTTCATCATAAATAGATAACACACCACATATATTTGTTACCTTACATTGTGAAATGGATTACACTTCCATTACATATGTGTCATGCATGATTGATATCATGTAGTTACTATCAACTTTACACTATGAAATGAATTACACTTTGGTTCTATTGCATCTATCATGCATGACTAATATCACTTTCACTTACTTTATTTTAATATGCAGGAATATATTGCTTTTGAAAGTTAATTAATTCAGAAAGAATCACTAATGGTGATAGAAAGAAAAGCATTCTTACCAATAATGTGGTCATGTTTATTTATTAACTTTTAAACTCCACAATGGTAGTTGTTTATTTACACATAAATAATGGTCTATGTAGTAGGACTATGAATTTTTTTACTGAACCAATTCATAAGATTGCATTTGACTCTATAGTCAAGTTATTCCTTCATAAATTTTAACCTGTTGTTTTACTATGTTGTTCTTAAACATGAGTGTGTACGATTGTGGATATATTAGCTTAAAATTTTTATAGACTTAATGTGTATTGTATAATTGTTGTCTAATTTATTGGCCACAATAGTTGTGTCATGATCGAATTTAACCACGTAATTGACACCATCAAGCCATTGACAAGTATTAATCTTAGACCTTTATTTCTTCTCAATCAAGGTTTACCGCCACTGATAGGGTTACGATGAATTTTGGTGCTAAGAACGAGATCAATTGACCTCGATAACTTTGACTATCACAACTAAGGAGGTAAGTTTGCAAAGTGGTTTGTGTCACACATTTTACATAATCACTATAATAATTTTATTACTCTTTTCTAATTAATAGTCTAACTTTTAATTTATCATATCCCATATTTATTAATTCGTTGGATAACAATAGTTAGCATTCCTAAAATTCATAATTACATGTTAAAATACTTACCCAGTTAATTCTAGAACATTGTATTAAGGTATGTGTACAAGCATGCTCGTACACGCACACACACATATACATATACATACACATATAGATAGACACACACACACACATATTTTAGCGTTCCTATAATCCATAATTAAATCTTAAAACACTTACCTAGTTAATTCTAGAACATTGTATTAAGGTGTATGTGTGTTCATGCACGCATGTACACACACTTATATACATACATACATACATATATATATATGCATATGTATATACATACATACATATATATATACACACGCACATATACACACATAGATATATTATGCATATATACACACACACACATATATCTATATATACACACACATACACACACGCACAAATACACACACATATATATTATACATATACACACACACACACACACATATATATATATATACATATATACATGCATATATATATGTGTGTGTGTGTGTGTGTATTATACATATATATAAATATAAATGCACATATATACATATATACAAATTTATATATGATGCATATATATACATATATACACGCACATGTATATACATATATATTGTACATATATATACATATATATATATTATACATATATACACTTATATATATACATGCACACACACACACACACACACACATATATATATCCATATATTATACATATATATACATATACACACATCTATATAATATATTATACATATATATACATACTCACATATATACATATATACACACACGCACATATAGATACATATATATACATATATATATTACGTGTAGTTATACATATATACATATATACACGCACATATATATCTAGATATATACATATATACACACATATAGATATATATATACATACATACATATATATATATTATGCATATATATACATATATATACATACATATATATACATATATATATTATACATATATATATTATACATATATACATATCCACACACACATATATACATACACACACATACATATATATACATATATATAAATATATATTATACATGTATATACATATATATATACATATATGCACGCATATATATTTACATATATACACGCACATATATGCAGGGCCGGCCCAGAGGCAAGGCAAGCAAGGCCTTCGCCTAGGGCAACACCGCCGAACATGGCCAAAGGGGCAACAAAATCCCCGATGTGCTTTTAAAAACATTGATATGATAAAATAGCGGGGCAATTTTTCATGAAAATGACTAGTAGTGTATTGGTTTAACTTGTAACTTTCAACCTTACAACCAGGGTTCAAGTGCTGCCATTACAAATTTTTTCACCCCAATCTTTTATGCTTCATGTTTTCTACAGCCTTGTCTAGGGCATCCATATTGGTAGGGCCGACACTGCATATATGCATTGCATATATACACGCATATATATATATATGCATATATACACGCACATATATACACATATATATATTATACACACACACACACATATATATATACATATATATTATACATATATATACATATGTATACACATATATATATATATTATACACACACACACATATATATATACATATATATACATATATATATTATACATACACACACATATATATATTATACACACACACATATATACACATACGCACATATAGATACATATATATTATGCATATATATACAAATATACATATATACATGCATATATATACATAGATATATACAATATACATGCACATATAGATATATATATACACATATATAGCATATATATACATATATACACATATATACAATAAAAATTAATTATATTATTTTTTCAATTATTGAATGGTGCATCACTTACCACTTCAGAAGTAAATTTATCATTCCAGCTATAATCATCTTTAACGGGGGATTTTTTATTGTCATTTGTTGGTTTCTGGACATATACACTATCTTTCATTAAATATGCTTTTGGAAATATATCATCTTTTTGAGTTGGCCTTTGCTTATCAAAGTGTTTAATATCCATTGGTTGGTTGATAAATTGTGTTGTATGCCGAAATTAACTTTTTTAATATATAGATTAAAGTAATAATAACACGATGACTGACATGTACTTTTGAACATTTTTTTATAAGAAGCATAATCTTTATGCATATTTAAAAATAAAAAATAACATGAAAAAAGAATAAATTTTCATTGATTCGTTGATTTTATGTCCGTAAATAATATGTAATCTTGATATTTTTTTTGAGAATACACAGAGCAATGCATTTAAAAAACAATACAAACAAATTCGAAAAAGTGCAAATTACCTTTTTAATAGAAAACAGAAGTGTAGAAGTTGCAGCCGCAGAAATGATTTTTTCTGTAGAATAAGATTGAATATATTTAAAAATAAAAAAACATGAAAAAAGAATAAATTTTCATTGATCAGTTAATTTTATGCCCATAAATAATATGTAATCATGATATTATTTTGAGAATACACAGTGCAATGCACTTTAATAAACAATACAAATAGATTATAAAAAGTGCAAATTACCTTTTTAATATAAAATAGAAATGTAAAAGTTGCAGTTGCAGAAATGATTTTTTTCTCCTATAAAATAAGATTAAAATTTATAAGTGCAAGATAGGACTATAGTGTAAGCGCAATTTTAGTGGTATAATTACACTAACCTGAAGCTGTGATATTAGAGATTAACGATGGCGAACAACGTAATGAAGTGTGTCCAAAAAGAAACATTGGTGGTGAAAGATTTGAATGGAGATGACAAGAGAGAGAAGTGAAAAGGAATAGGGGTTATGGATGGATGGATAGAGTGAGTGGCATTTATAGGATTTGGTAGATATTTCAGAATGCTATATTTGTATTATGAAGTTTGAATATTTCTACGTTGGTTCGATTAAGGGTTATGGATATGCATGTCATGTCTATTTTAACTCATCTGCAGTATCTTAACTCGTTTATTAATTCAGAAATTTTCGGATCAGGATGGAAAAAAAACTACAGTCTAGAGAAATCTTAACTGACTGATATGGTCAAATATATATGTAACGTTATACATGGTATATATGCTACCAAGTGATATCTAATGGTCATAAATACTCAAATCGGTTTTTTATTGAAAAGTTAATAGAGCGATATCATTGTTATACATATAACATGTTATATTTTTCAGCTTATAAATAGAATTGTATAACGTTATATGGTTGTTGTTCATAATTGTATGACATTATATGGTTGCTATCATTAATCTTTCTATGCAATTATTCTCATGATTGTATAACATTATATCAGTCACTTGCTTGATGGTGCAGTAAATTGATATAATCACGACATTATTGAATTAATGCAAATTAATACTTATTAATTCCACTTTCCAACATTTTATTCCTCTTCCTTTAAATCTATTTTTGCACTCATTAAGTTTCTCATACATATACGTTTTGATATTTGTATCATTTATTCATAGTTTAATGTATAACCTTGAAATTCATAAATCTTCGAATATGATATACAATAAATCAAGGTATATATTCATTTATTTAAATTAATTAATCAGAATCAACTAATTAAATCGCTTTCAACATTATAAAACTATTTCCGTTCTGATATTTATATCATTTATTCACAGTTTAATGCATAACCTTGAAATTCATAAATATCTATATATGATATACAATAAATCAAGACATATTCGTTTGTTTAAATTAATTATACATTAACATATATTTTTCCATGTCTCATATAAACGGCAATTTTGGAAGTTCGCGGTCGGATCAAAAGTTTACGCTTCGAAGCCAACTATTAATAAAGATATAGTAGCAGACTCAAGAACTCATACTAAAGAAGAATTAATATTTCATTCATAAAATAAAGCATAAACTTCCAAGGAAAGCAACAAAGGACTTTTAAAAAAAATTGTGTGAATGTAGAACCTTTCTAACACTATTTGGAGCATAACTATGCTTAACTTTTGTCAAGAAAAGACCACCTTCACAATATTACAGCTTGGAACAATATAATGGATGAGTGATATCAAATAAATAAATTAAAGTAAAATTCAAATAATTTAATCAACAGAGATTTTGTTTATAAGTATACCGGGATTCAATCTCAAGCCACTGATTAAGCCAGCAAAACGATGGATAATAATATAACCATAAAAATTTGGCTTCACCAATATATCAAACATAAAGGATCTTTAACTAACATAATTGATCCACCAAGATCAATTTGTTGTAAAGTGCATATTGAATTGGTACAAACTAATGAATAATGATACATATGCAAATGCAAATCCAAAATATCTCTTGTGATTGAGAAAGCACGCATTGGTAAGAGAAGACACTATCAGCAACATTAACATCATGATAATTGTAAATATAAGAAGTACCAAATACTGTTAAAAAAATTTAAAGGGGATTTTTTTTGAGGGAGATAAGATGTAAATCTTCTCTAGCAATATCTTAATAAATACTATATGCAAATTACATGCACCAACTATAAAATAATCAAGCATCACTTAACAGTACATGTTGAAAAAAGAAATGCACATAACTGTAATGACCTAGAATTTCAGTCATTTGATTTTGTAATATTTAATTGATTTTAAATATTTAATAATTATTTTTATAAGTCAAATAGCTAAAATTTCAAATATAATGATTTATTTGATAATTTAATTATTGAATTTAATAATTGAAATAATTGAATCTCGGGTTTTAAGTTAGATAAAAATAATTTTGAAGCTTGTTTAAAATATATTAATAAATAAAGATAATAAAACTTTTAAATTGGACTTAAAAGTGATTTAACCGATTTTTAATAATAACTCATTTTAACTAACATATAAAAATAGCCTTCCAGGGCATTGTCTCGGATTTCGACGAAACTGGTTTCGTTGGATCCGTAATAATGAATTATAATACACCGTCAAATTTTGTGGTGATCAGATGTATCGTTTAGCCGAGCGAAATCGAAACGCATAGAACTTAATATTGAAAATTTAATATAATAATTGGGTTCAAAAAGTTATCTTCTGCATACGATCGAATTAGGTCTTGAAACAAGTTCCATTGCGTTCGAAATAGGGATATAACATATAGAACGTCAGGTGGCACCCTCCGTTTGGAGTTCGATATTTTCGAGTACGTTTTGATGAATAATTTAAAATTTAAACAACATATATATATATATATATATATATATATTATATAACCATGACCTTGCTTCATCAATGCTTGCCATCCTTCCTCCCTTGTTTTTAGCCTTGGTACTTGCCTTAGGAATGGGAATCCTGTTCAGTAAATGGATTATAAATATATGGCAAATCTCATTCTCTGGTTTTCTTCCTGACATTGTTTCTTTCTTCCCATTCGTTTCAACTTTGTAAGCATTCAAAAACAAGAGAACATATTCTGTTCAAAACATCAAAAATCAATCCCTTCCAAACTATCAAGAATTAGCCAAATGATGTGAATGAAAGTTGTTCAGATGAGTCCATGGTATTTTTAGAAATTGATGGATCTAATTTTCACCAAGGGACGAACAAGATATCACCTAAAAACAGCAAATGGGAAATTATGTTCACAAACTTCAAAAATCGATATCTCCATATCCGCTTCGAATTGGAAGGTGCCGTATGCACCGTTGGGATCGTGAGATCGCGTAGTATTTTTGGCATAAGTTCAACGCTATTCCGTGATGACGTGTTGCAATGGTTGAAAAGGGTTAGACTTCGTCGGTGATAGCGGCATCGATGGAGGAAACGGAGGGTGCTGCGGGCTCTAGCTTGGAGAGTTGCAACTCATTGCTGATTTTAGCAAGTTTTGGCGAACAAAAATGTTGCAACCTGGAAGGCTTAGTGAATGCGTAGCTCCATCGTGTTTTGTTCTGGGGGTGCGGAGCGGCGACGAGGAGGTGCAGACGAAGGAGGTGGGGGAGCGCGTCCCGTGGGTGGCTTCGGCTTGGGCGATGGTGGAGTGTAGGCGTGTGCACCGTGCACGGCATGCACGTTTTGGTCCAGAGAAAATAAAAGAATTGCGGATTATGGAAGAAGTACTAAGAACTGTTCATGGTGGGTTTGGCTTGGACTGTATTGTTTGGGTGAGGGTTTTGTTTATATATATATATATATATATATTCATGAAATGTTTAAAACTTCGAAATTTAATAACTCCTTCATACGAAGTTGGATTCGGACGCCGTTTGTTATGTTACACTCGTAAGAACGTAAGCTTCGATATAGAATTAGTGTGAACGAATTTGGAGACAGTTTAAATTTGGGCTAAAATCGGGCGTCGTTTGATTTTAGTTCCAAACCGGAACGCCTCGGCAACGACATAAATTTCGGTGAGTTAAACTCACCTTTTTGGTTAACTAGTATGATATATAGTTGATAAAAATTGTTGAATAATTGTTTAGATGAATTATTATATTTATTAGTTGTTTGGATATATTCCTGCCTATTGGAGCGGATGACACCCTATTGCGTTCCCGTGTAAGAGCGAATGACCCTTTATATACGAATCCCGCCTCGAAGCATTGATTTATATTTTATGATTATATAACGTTTGTGATGCAGGGGGAAATAGGTTAGAGGGATCCAATGGGATTCCTCGCTATTGTTGAATTGTTTCAATAATATTTCTTTTACATGGATTATTGAATAACGAACCTGATTGTGGACATTATGGTTATAACATTTTTATATGTTTGAAACTAAAACCCAGTATTGATAGAAAATAAATATCGATATTGGTTAAGCGTTGTGTGGCCATTGGCCTTAAATTAGTATTTTGAAATACTAGAAGTTGCCATTGAGTTGAAATTGATTTTGAGACAGAAAATGACTTTAAACCCGAAAATTGGGTTTTCGAAAAAGTATTGTTTTAAAAGTTATATAATTATATTAATATTGATTTAAAGTATTTAATTATATTAATATTGTTTTAAAGTATTTAATTATATTAATATTGTTTTAAGGTTATTTAATTATATTAATATTGTTTTTTTTTTTTTTTTTTTTTTTTTGGCAAGGCCAGCCGGTTTTATAGTGGACCGTCCACTTTTATTACGAACGTAATAAAATTGAAGTACAGGAGAAAGGTAAAAGCACCTTAGCTACAAAGGAAATAAAGGAAAATACAGCACAGGTCTGTGACAGACATGCCACACGAACTATGAAAATCACCAAGACTATGTTTCCTCCAAAGAGGAAGAATCATCATCATCCGAAGATACCTGGGAAGAAATCAAAGGAACTAAACCACAAAGACCAGCGTATGGGCGGAAACGAAAAGCCAGACAAGGATCGTAACCCAAAGCATCAGAAGCATAAATGAAAGAACGATCCCATGTTTTATCAGCAAGTATGACAGAATTCGCACTCGCATACAAACCATCCAGATCAAGAACTAAGGAATCACCAGACGGTTTGTAATATAGGCATCTAAGATCCATATTATCATCGGAAACAAATCTGAAGTAGGAATCATGCGCTGGGTTAAATCTCACATCAGATTTGAGATCAACCCAACACCTCTCGGACTCCTCCCAAACAACAGACAATAACGGGAGAGAAGAATCAGGAGCAACTATGGGAATTTCCGAGGCATCACAAGGGACAACTGAAACAGAAGGAGAGGCAGGCATAGGAACATTAATAAGAGGAGGACAAGGGACCTCCGAAGCAGCATTGGAAGCAGGAGGAGCAACAGAACATGAAGGACGAGCAGCAGAACATGGAGGTGGATCAGGGACAGATAACGGGACCACAGGAGGAGAAGAAGTCTTAGGCACCCATTTCCTGAGCGGAGGCCGAGGAAGAGGGATCTTAGGAGCAATCGCGGAAACAGCAGTGTGAGAGCAGGAGATAGACAGGTGACCAAAGGAATGACAGGTGGAACAAATGTCAGGAACCCAACCGTATCGAACACGGACTTCCACTACATGGCCAACAGCTAGCTGAACAGGAATAGAGGAAGGGAGAGGCTTAAAAGGGGATATCTCGATTAGAGCCTTAGCGTACATCAATTTTTCACGCGCAACTGTATTAGTGTCAAAACATTTCAATTTACCAACGTTACAAGCAAGCCAATTCAATCCAAGGAGAGGTTGAAGAGCAGAAGGGATTTGCGAAAAGTAGACCCAAACAGGGATAGAAAGAACTTGCTCACGAGCGCAAGCAACAGTAGGAGACCAAGAAGTAATGATAAAAGGTTTTCCACCAAAAAAAGAAGGCTCAGCTTCAAGAACTCGACAGCGATCGTCTACTGAGGAGAAACGAAGGAAATACATGGAGTCAACCAGCTTAACACAAAGCTCACCACGAAGCTTCCACGCCCTGCGACAAACCGCAGCCACATCAGGCAAACGGTGATTAGGGTCTAAAAAGAAACCAACCAAGTATTCTGACCAATAGTCCACACCGGCTTGCAATACACTAGGAGGAGGAATCATCACTCCATTTTCCTCAACAATATCAAATTCAATCGGTTTGTAATCTCCCGCATTACGGGGCAGCGAAGTAAATAGAGAAGACCAAGATTTCGAACATACAGGGGAAGGAGCAGCATGACATTGGTTATGAGTTGATGGTCCGTGAGGCACCACAGCAACTGGAGAACCTACAGAGGCAGCTAGCTGGGAATCAATAGAACAGTTTTCATTGACATTGGGTAATTTTTCCTTACTGGCAATTTGTCGAACATCAGAGGAGCATTGGTCAAAGTTAGAACATGTAGTAGCATCAGCAGGCGAAACACGGCCCACCAAGCTAATCGCTTCACCAAAAATACCAGCATTACCAATCTCAACGACAACCGTAGGCTTACCACCAGACTCAGGTAAGCATAAAACACCAGCTGGCGTTTTCAATTCATTGGGACACGGTGCAGCACAAACAGCCTGGGAAGAAGCTAACGCGGGCAGAGGTGGGAAATCTGGGCCAGAGAGCAAGGGAGGCAATGAAAGAGGAGGCGCCGAGGGCATAGCCTTAAAAAAACTCCCCAATCCGGAGGAGGAAGGCGATGGGGAAGGAGGAAGGAGGAGAGGAGAATCAGGCATTAATATTGTTTTAAAGTTATTTAATTTTAGTAATATTATTTTAAGGTTATTTAAATATATTAGAATTGTTTAAAATTTATTTGTTTATAGTTAATATGTTTTAAAGAATTTATAAAAGGTTAATAAATTGAAAGGTTAATTATTTCAAGAATAATTATGGCTTGAAATTAATAACAAGGATTATTAATAAGGTTTGGAAATAAATTATTGCTATTTATAATAATAAGGGTAAAGATTAATTATTATTGTTTTTGAAATGATTAAGTATTTCTTTAAGATACTTAAGAGTAATAATAATTATTTATTACAATGTTTAATTTTAATAATTATTTTTGTATATAATACTGTTTTAGAAGTAAATGATCTTTATTTGTTTATAAATGTGTTCGATACCCATGAATAAAGTTGAAAGACTTGGACTTTATAATGGAGTTTTAAATGGTTTGAAGACTTAAGGAATGATTATTTACAAGGTGAAGGGTTTTATAGATGGTTAGATATTTATAAACGGACTTAAGAAACGGGTTTATAGATTTATAAAAGAAGTTTTATAAATAGTTTAGAGATTTATAAAGAATTTATAAATGACCTTTTGAAATGATTGAAATGTATAAAAGAGGTTTTATAAATGGTTCCAGAAGTTTTATAAAATGGATTATAAATATTTTAAGGGAATTATAAAGAGTTTTATAAATGATTGGAGAATCGAATAGAAAGAAAATCTTTCTATATTTTGTGGATATATTTATACCGTTGAGATAAGCATATGGATATTTTCTAAGTATTGAAAATATAGGGATTTGCAGATATACCTTTGTAAAAGTATTCTTAAATATGTAATTTACAAAGTGATTTTAATGAATGAAAGATTTTTAAAAAGAGGTAGTGTTGCTTGGTGCTTAACCAATGTTGATTTTTCCCATGGAATTAAATCTCTGAATGGATGTTGTTATTCGATAGTTAAATAACCGACTATCGAAATTGGACCCAAAAATGTAACTTTGGAAATATATAGGAGAAATACGTGAGTTATATGGCACAGTCATCTCCGATGATGCTGTACTGTGCGTATAAATCTAGTTTCATTCTCATAGGACAATGATAAGGAAATCCATCCACTAACGGTTAGGAGGTGACCTCTGATCTTATCTTTGACTGTTTATTTCCTAAAGAACTGTGGTTGAGTTTACCGGAAGTTATTGAATGTTGTTTCAAAGATATCGGGATCGGGTATGTTATTCGAAAACCACTTCGATCCAACGAATGCGTTTCGAAGTAAAGGCATCTCGAAGATGATGGAATTTTGAAGATAGAGCTCTCAAGTGTTTCGTTTAGTCCCAGAACGAACTTATATGGATGAATGATGATATTGCATTGTTGCCTGGAGGGTAGTTTTAGCATTCTAAGTGGAAAGTGTTATATATAAAGGTAAAATGTAGCCTCAAGCCTCATCAACCAGGAATGACTAAAACATGGGAGATGCAGCAGTAATAAGTGGGTCGCTCCCAAATAGGGTATGATCATCCCTATCTAGAGTCGCTATTATCTCTCATTTGTATGCTTTGGGGCCCATTAACGGAGGGGTGATCATATTCGGTACTATTTGGTAAGGGGAATGTCGGTTCTGTGTTGGTAGGGTTCGATGGGTTCGACCTCGGTGTTATTTTATCTAGAGATGCACCATGATGGGCGATACCCCAGTAGCCCAGTCATTGTATGGAATCCATTTTCCAATACGAGCCTTTACGGTTTTAGTTGTACACCTATTATGCTGCAATTTAATTAATGTAACAATTTCGGCTAAGATTAATAAGTATTTGTATCTAGACATTAATATAATATTAATGGATTTTCTATAGAAAAGTTTTTGCTTATCGTAAGGTAAAAACCAATCCATGTTTATGTGCGGCGTGGTCTTACGAGATACTTTTGATTTCAAGGATTTTTATAACTTTAAAATCTAGTTGGGTGTGTTTTCTCATGCTAGTTTTCTAGACTGACTCAGGAGTTATTTTATTATAGTGCTCGGGTCAGACCGAGCATATTACAAATTTAGTTGGATGCTTGAAGCTTCAAGAGACAAGTTGGATGATTGGAGCTTCAAGAGACGAGATGGAGGCCCGGAGACGTATTCACGTAGATGGTTATTTTCTGCTGTATTCGTTGTTGTATTTATCAGCAATTGTGAGGACAAACTGTTATAACTGTCCAGGTTGAAATAGGTTAGTATACTCTGATTGATGTTTGAATATACATATATTACAGTTTGTTTGTGTAAAGATTTGATGTATATTATAGATTATTCGTTCCACCGTGAGATTCTGTGTTATTTACTTTTCTTCTTATCTTCTTCCATCTTTCTATTTCCCTAACAATTGGGTTTTCCGACATTCGATTGCTCGGCACGCAATACAGTGTACGTATTATTGTCGATTTTCGAGGGTCGAAAAACCCCGGTCGTTACACTTAGTATCAAAGCTGAAGGTTAAGCGAGAACCTTGGCATTGGTGGGGTACTCATTTGAGATAGGGTCGGTAGCACCTAGAATGAGTTTGAGTGTTGAGTGTGTGTGTGTGAGAGCATGTATTTGTTAGTGATATAAAAATTGTTTTATATTGTGTTGATTAGTCCGTTGAGTGGCAAATGGATTCTGGTCAATACGAGTAATTAACGTTATTGATAGGGGTCTCTAAACACTTGAATAGAGTTATTTGACATGGTATTGTTTTGAAATTGGGTAAATGAAATAATTTTACGTTATTATATTTTGTATATAAAGGAATAATTTTTCAAAAAATTATTATGATATATATGGTATGATTGGTTGTTAGAAAATGATAATGTTTTATTATTATCATTTGTTGTTTGTTGTTTGTGATCGAATAAAAGTTGTTATTATACTGCAAACAAGATAAACAGTTAAGAAAATGGTATTATATAACCAAAGTGAGGTTATATAAATATATGGTTTATAAATGTGATTTATAAATGGAAAGAAAATGAAGTTTCATAAGTATATTATAAATATGATTTGTAAATCAACTAAAAGGATTTAAAAGCTGAGAATTTAGGAATTTAAATTCCATGGGTTTTGGAAATGGTTTTTCGAAGTTTTGGAAAATAATAATAATATTATTTATAAAATATTTTGAATAGAAATATTTAAAAAGGGACTTTAGAGAAAAAAAGCACTGAACTCACTTCGGTCGCCGGAAAATAATTTCAGTGATGACTGCAACATCATCGACGTTCATTTTCGGGTTTCCAAGAAAGGAATTGCTACCATTGGAGTTTTGTTTTGGTAAAACTGGGTTTGATTTTGAAATTCAAAAGAATGATTTGATATATCGAGGAGATTATATATATATAATATATATATATATATATATATTATATATATATATATATGATTTCAAAAATGATTTGAAATAAATAAGAATAAGGATGTTTAGACTTTGGAAATTTTCAATTAAGTGTTTTATGAAAATATGATAAAATAAGTTTTATAACTTATAAATTTGAGAATTAGTAGTTAAAACAATTTTTTTTTTTTTAAATTTTTGTTGGATATGAAGGTTAAGAAAAGTAAATTTGAAATTTAACTATGGAATGAAATTTAACTTAAGATAAGTTAAATAAAATGAATTTTAAAAGGAATTTTGACTTAAGTAAAAGGGTAAATGAAATGATTTTTGGAAATGAAATTGATTGTGATTCGAAATGAATCAATGAGATGGACTAATTAAATAAGTTAGTGAATTGAAAATGGTTAGAATTAAATGTAGATAAACTGAATGTGAATAATTGAATGTAAATGAAATAAATGTGAATAAAAGAATTTGGAATAGCTAAGAAATCAATTGGAATAAATACATAAGTGGTACGTATTATTTTATTCGCATAACGGTTTGATCCAGATTCGAGTACATGATTTCGAGATGATATACATCGATCCGAGTTAGGATTTTTCACTTGACGGTGAACACCGGATATGGATGTTTAATTGATTCTGGAATTCTCTATCATAGTAAATGGTTATGCAAGGAGAATGACGGTTTCTAATCAAGGAACCAGATATGAATCCGCACTAGAGTGGTCATGTGAACGATACTAGTTCGAAAGTGAAATTGTATGATCGAGCGAATGATCAGATTTGATATTGCATACAGATGATATATGTACGTCGTACGGCTTTAGTAATCCAAATGTTGGAAAGTGAAATTTCAGGAGAATGTGATTATGAATCTATACTGTTATATTATTATTGAGTTTGATTTCGAGTGCACAG
Organism: Allium fistulosum; assembly: GCA_030737815.1. NCBI lineage: Eukaryota > Viridiplantae > Streptophyta > Magnoliopsida > Asparagales > Amaryllidaceae > Allium > Allium fistulosum. The sequence goes on along the minus strand of CM060904.1, from coordinate 867,983,904 downwards.
AAGCCCCTTAAATTTATGTTAAAATGGAATGTCGCATTTCCTAGTTCTTTCTTTGCCGACCTTTCTCTCTCCTTCAACCTCCTTTCTCGTAAACAAAAAAAGGCCACCCTTCTCCTTAATTCTTATTTTCGTCTTATTCCACTGCGCCTCTTATCCGATTTGTTGTTTTTCCACTTCGCCGCGGTTGTCCGCCCTTCTTAGCGCCTTCGCCTGCCAAATAGACTTCCCTCTGTCGCCGTGGTTTCCATCGGCTTTGCCCCCGTTATCATCCTCCTCAAACCATAGAGATATTGGCCCATTTTCCCCTTTTCTTTTTTACCATTAAAATGAGGTACTGTTGCCGATTGCTCTCCTTTATGTTTTGCGTTTCCACGGCAGGCGAATACAGGTCTTCCTTCCGTTGTTAGCTTTTTTCTCCATTTGCTCTTCTACGTGTTTCAGGTATCTTCTTCTAACTGGGTTGTCTTCTTCTGCGTGTTGAATACGTTATCACATGTAGCTAAACCCCTTGTAGCTAATTTGCATCTGTATTTGGTTTACTGATTAATTTGCATTTTACGGTATACTATCAGTATAGGAATCATGTGTTTGTTTCTATATTCAGTTTCTTCTTCCACTTTGTTTATTACTTAACATTCAATATTGATAATAATATATCACTGGAGTTGGATGAAAAAAGGATTATATTAAAAATTATGTGTGTATGTGCTAGAATGTTATATGTTATGAAAAAAGCAAAATAATTGTTATGTGTGTATACTATCCTTAATACAAATCATTATTATACATTGTTATACTAGCATTCTGATTTATTAAGGTTTTTTAGGAATACCATATTTGTTGGTTTGAGAACAGTACATACATATAACATATACAAATATATACACATTTAGGAAAATATATTTTCTAAAAACTTCACCCTTAAGCAAACTAAAGTCAAACCCACATGCATAAGGACATAAATGGATGTCTTTTTCTTATTGTATACTCTTCTTCAAAGTCTACTATTTCTTATTGTATGCTCTGCTTCAAAGTCTTTTACTTCTTATTATCTGCTCTATTATACCTAAAACTGGCTGTTATACTGGAGGTGGTTTTTATGTTTTGTGGAGGTTGGGTGATAAATGATAAATTCTTTATTTTAGGATATTTAAAAATGCTTAGCCCTATTGGAATTGAGGCATGGAATGTAATTTTCAACAGCCTTATTAACCTACAGAATGATGAAAAATATGTCATAATACATGTATGATAATTGACTGTAAGCTCTAACTATAGTGGACAGTGCATAATTTCTCACATATAATTCAAATGGCCATTTACTGTCTCATACATCATTTTGCTTCAACAAAGCTAATATTGCAAGCAGAATATCGCATTCAATGAATTACAAGTATGGTTGCTACGACAGTGTTTGTAAAACTAGGTTTCTTTTCTTTCTGTTATTTCCTTAACAAATGTAAATACTTTGATTGAGTAGACGGTTAAATTTTTTTAGTAATTAAATTATAGATTTATTTCGGTGTAACTATTATCGGAATGCATCTTTACTTATTTTTGTATTTATTTTATTTTTACAAATTGGTGCGGTGGTTACATAGAACTAGAAATATTGACATTATCAGCAAAATTTTGCTTTACATTTTAGCTTTTAAAAAGTCCATTTGATTCATTTATTTTCTTTTTTATTCTATTCTTTGATATCAGTTTCAAGAAGATGTTATCTAATTTAATAATGTTCTTTTTGTATACGGTAAGTGCTAATGCCTGTTGTATTTAATAGACTTTGCTCTGATTTATTTTTTATATATATTAAGAAAAGCATTATGACATGCACAGGTTATATATGTTTGATTGCTACATCTAACTTTATATAATGTAGATAACTATTTCAAGCATAAAGTCAAAGTGTCGACTAATAACTAAATGATTCATGTGAAACTATCATGATACGAAAATTTTAACAGTTTACATTGCCTAAGTCATCGAACAAAAACCACTTTATTGTATGATGGTAGGTACAATAAGATGTTAAAATATGTGCATATCTATTATGAATTTCTAAGGACTTTATTGCCAATACTGCGCAATTACCGGTTGAATTCATGCTTCAAAATATTATCTAATCTTAACAACATATCATGTTCTTCCCAAAATGGACAAGCACGTTTGTTTTCAACTGGAAAAATAATAATAAATGATGAAAATTTATTATATCATCTTCTCAAACTGGTGATTTTATTAGTAGATCTAGGGTTTTTTCCACAATCCAAAAAATTATATAGCCATTTGTTATACAACAACATATTTTATTCACTATGACTGACTTAGTCATATATTACATGTAGTAAATCAGTTTTCTTCTTCATTCTGTGTATACGTATATTTGTGTGTGAATTTTCAAGAATATAGTGTGTTGCCTGGATCAGTAAAGCCGTTATCTTGGAATCATATCAAAAAAATAGATGTATAAATGCTTCCACAGGCTAACCACCACCCTGATCATATTACATTTTTTCCAATTTTGCTGAATATGTAAGGTTACTTCGTGGACTATATATGTAGAAAATATTATAGGTTTTCTTTCTAAGATTAGACGCTTTTTTGGTTACTATATTTTCCGACTCACGTAACGATGGACTTTTTTGGACAAGTACAAAGATTAGGTTGTTGTATGTCATCAACGATAATCGTTAATACAAATTTTGATACTGCAATGGTGATATTTATAACGATGTACAGTTTCCATCAGCATTATGAAAAAGAATCTGCATTGCTTCCAATTATTTTAAATCCAACTGTTTTTATATCCGATTCATAGTAGCTTTGCCTGCCTATGTATGCAGTCTTAGAAAGGCTTATAAGAAACTGAGAAAGATAACTCATGTTTATAACTTTGATGTTACTCCTGAGTAAGGCATAAGATGATTGTAGATGCTTGGTTAATCTGTTTAACGAACTAACCAGGGCACCATTTGATATGTTGTTTCTTCCCACCATATATTAATGTGCACTGACTAAAAATATACCAACATCTGTTCCAGTATTAACATTGTAAGTTGCATCTAAACTGTAATGGCATCGATAGTTTATGAAAAAGATGTATGTACTATGATATATATATTCAAATAATATATGTACTATGATATATATATTCAAAAAATATTTTTTGATACTTAAAGCAATCAAAGGAAAGATCAAATTTTTTATTACCTATTAGTATCATGATCTCAACACAAATTTAATGAAAGTTGATCCAGCTACGCAAATATCACAGTACTACTTTTTGTAGAAGAAGTGTAAGATGTGTGATTTCTTGAGACAAAATTGAAAAGATAATTTTCAACAGAATTTGCATGTAACTCAAACCATCCCATGTGCAGCAACCTTATGCGCAGAAAAGAACTAACCAGCCTCTATGCAATGTTATAGTTCATGTTTTCATCAACTATATTCTGCCAAAAAATTAGTGTTTTTGCACTTATTTCGTGAAAAGCAACTGTCTTTGGCATATTCCGCTGTATTAATTTAAGTTAAGCATGTTAGTTATGAAATGTTAGCATGTTGTTTTGTACCTCTATTTTATCCATTTCAGTTTCTAAACATTCTTTGCCTATGCTGGTCATCTGTGCGTTATTCGAGGAAATCTTCTCTCTCTTCAACCAACTACCAAACAATCAAAGATGAATGGAAGTTGTTTGGCTATTTGATGAACTCAAAAGGTATTGCATTTGTGGTCATTTTATTACGACTATATCAGATATATAAGTTTCCATTCCTGTATCTGTTGAATTGACTCTTTGTACATGAACAATATGTATTAGATATATAAATCAGTTAGTATGGTACATATTTTCAACCATTTAGAAAACTAATTTAACTAAAACTTTTATAATGTTTTTTTTAAAATTTGAAGCTTTGTACACTATGGTAAATTGGTGGTAATATTAATTCTTATTTTTGGAAAATTATATTATGAACATGCTTGAGGCTTGCAAACAAAATGTTGTATCAGTTGTGGTATGCCTGTGCTAATGTTACCAATTACGAATGTAGCTTTGACTCAACGTCTGTCTATACTCTATGTATTGTAAACATGGTAATATTGCATTAAAGGTTTCCACCCAACTTTAAATATGTAGTTAATAAAAACATTAGCAACGTCTATATCATCAAACAAATACAAGGATAACTGTGCGCGGATGAATATGTCCAAATGAAAACTTCAGACAAAAAAATAGATGTCACTGAAATGGTGTTTTATTTTTACCAAATACAAATATTGGGGAAATGTTAATCCTATAGGCGAGCCGAGTTATTGTGATGACGGCCACAGAACAATTGAGACTTTAACAATGGAGTATCACAGAAGTGCCGGTCTTGGGGTGCCAATTGCCCCCATATTCGATACATATGAGCCTCGCATGTGCCTAAAATGATGGGAGGGTTGTCAGTTATTTTGTTGCACGGGCCCTTCTAAACAACCAAGGTTTGCTGAGGTTGTAGAAGAAACGATCGATTCTTCTACCACGACAGCGTTCAAACCAAATATTGCAGATGATCCACATATGGGAGAGTCATATATTACCAAGGCCAAATCTTTATTACAGTGGGAACCAACTTATCCAACCTTTCTCTCACGGTACTGTAATTCACTGTAAATATTAAGATGGCGTGCACTTGCTCCTAAACTTATTTTTACTCTTTTTGTATCTTCAGTAAAGTCGGAATAGTTTTTCTCTCTTTAGTAGCATATAATTCTATGGGCTAGATGTAAGATGTTAAGTTCAAATGATGGTAAAAAAAATTGACTTTGATGCATTTCTTAATAATTCATATTACATTAAATTTGTACATATCAAATTTTTATTCTTTTTAAATGAAATAAACAACAACTTAAATAGAATATCATTTAACTTTAAAATCTGCAACCTACGTTCAACTTACACGTTAATCTCCACTTCACTTCTTCTCTCTAATTTATTGCCACTATTATAAAAATATATATTTCTTATATTAAATTAAATTTTACATCAATATCTTAACACTATATTACATAATTTATTAAATTAAATTTTAAACCATTTACATTATGTAGTTAGTCTTTGTTCGAAGAGTAAATGACTTCCACTAAAATTTGTACATCCACATTTTGATCGGTTGGAGAAAAACAATTAAAATTTTCCTCCCGAAGTTAGCACGATATGCACACTTTCGCGTCCGTAGCACTATATTGACGGGAAATTATGCCTCTTAGGGATGAGTGAATACTGCAAATTTTGTATTTAGTGATTCATTTCTTCCGCCTTTACGTTGGACGCCTATTCTGATATGGAGCAGTGTGTCAAGAATAGAAAGAGGAAATCAGTCACCAAACCAACCTCCCCTTCTAACAATTCAAGTCCAATAATCAAACATGGTGTATCGGTCTTTGCTGACGATGGGGAGAGGAATGACTGTTCCACTGACAGTGTCGTCCAACAGAGAAAGTGGTCAAATAGCTTCGTCTACACCTGATGCAAGTATTCTCCCTCATATTGTTGTATATTGTGTTATGGGCACAGGTTATGTAACAAGCTCTCTTAATTGTTGCTTCCACTAGCTGGTTGGGAACTCGAACGCGGTCCTTATTCCTCCAGCTGTGAAAAGAAGATACAAGAAGTCCACTACAACCTCATTAGCAACTAGCCTAAAGGAATTTACTTCCAACAACCCTGAATTTTGTGCCCCTACATCTCAGCGGACCAACCATCTTCATTCATTGAATAATGCATTCGTCATCATCCTGTTTACATTCATCGTACGCTTCTCCTCCTTATGCCGAGGCTTCTACTCCGTTTACCCCTGTTCACACAGCACCAAACACTGACCGAACAGACCAATCATCCGTTAAGGAGGTTAATGGTATGATTGATATATTTTTGACATTCCCAACACACTTTAGGTTAATGCATCCATAAACCATTACACATGTTGCCTGCATAAAACCGTGCCTTAGTATGTCAAAGTATTACTTACGTATTACCTCCACACTATATTTCCACTCCAGTTACTCCACTTTCACCCCCAAGATAGGTTGCAAAGCATAAAATTTAAACATAATTACACTGTAGATGCATCTGCTACGATCAACCATATTAACAATCATTTTATCGCACCCTCACCGTTTTATAGTTTTCAACGCTCCCTATTTCCATAGGAAACCCAATTTCCTCTGCCACCACCCTGTATCCACTATCTTTTGTTTCTTTATTTCAATAAAAAGAAACCATTTCAATACTTCACTTTGCAGGTTGATGTCCCACAGTACAAAGAGATGCACTTCCTACCACTCATACTTTGACTGAACAATCGACAAATACGCATGCATGTTCTTTCTTCCCCGTGTGCCTTCTTTAAGATATAGGTGTTGTCTCGACTGCTGAGTCCTGCTATCTTATTTAGGTCCTTTTTTTGTTACACAATTTCATCTCCTGCACTGCACATGTAGGTAAATGGAAGAAACGACGCAATCGAGTTCATGTGCTGCAATCAGAAAATATCTACACCTCCTCCAATTTACGCAATGGTAACTTAATTTTTCAAAACTACCAATCTTATTTGTTTTTGCCTTCCCTTACACACATGATTTTCATGCTTTTAACTGCAGTGTGCAGTCTTCCTTCATGCCTTCCTGCACCCTTTCAGAGTGGGGACGGAGGTGCACAAAATACAATAGTTAACGAAATATCCAGCTATGATCTTTGATTTCACAGTCCATTGACTAAAGTTTTCCATGCCAATCTCGACCTAGCAACAGATGATATACATCAACGTTGGTTTTCCTATGCCTTTGTTCTGATTATCATATTACTATCACATGTTAACACAATTTTTGTCCCCCTTCTTAAACTGTTCTAGATCGTATCTTCAAACCATGGGATTTCGGGCCACCCATGAATAGTTGCTCCTATTGCTGCTCCATTGTTTCGTACGCGGAGAGAAACCAGAAGGATGATATCCCCAGCTCTGCAAAGTACTCCATTTGTTATCAGGCTGGAAAAGTTTGCTTACCTTCAGTGAAGGAAACCCCTCCTCCTTTGAAAAATCTGCTAGATTATGAACAAGGTGGAACTGCTTCCTGTTTCAGAGAACAAATTCGGATTTATAACTCTATGTTTGCATTCACATCAATGGGTGGACATGTAGATAATAGTGTTAATGATAGTAAAGGAGTTTATGTATTTCGATAAAATGGTCAAAATCATCATAAAATTGGATCACTTTTTCCCGTTGATGGTGTGCCCAAATTTGCACAACTATACATTTATGACACCAAAAATGAAAGAGACAATAGGTTGCGCGCGTGTAGGAGAAACGGAAATAAACAAGTGGATCCAGCATTGGTTGATAAACTAATATGTATGTTTAATGAAACAAATGAACTGACAAAGGTTTCTAGAATGGCAAGAGATCGATTCAAAGTAGCTGATTTACATGATGTTCGCATTCGAATTCTTGGAGGAAGGTACAATGATGGGAGGCAATATAACTTACCCACTTCTTCCGAGATTACCGCTTTAATTGTTGGTAGTGACAATCAACTGAATGAGCATAGAGATATTATCTTAGAAGAGAAAACAGGCATCCTGCGTCGTATAAATGAGAAACATCCAAGCTTCATGGCAATGTAGTATCCAGTCCTTTTTCCTTACGCTGAAGATGGATATAGATCATCCATCGAATACCGTAATGCTCAGTTTGCCTCCGATGGTGAAAGGATTTATGTAATGATTCGTGAGTTCTATGCTTTTCGCTTGCAGAATAGAGAAAATGAAGGGCAGACTTTGTTAAGAGGGGGTCGTCTGCTACAACAATATATTGTTGATGCATACAAAGTATTGATGAAGATAGGTTAAGGTGGATTAGAAATAATCAGTCGAACATACGGTCGGAACTTTATAAACGATTGCAAGATGCTGTGCTTGCAGGGGATACGTCTGCTAAAATGATTGGTAAACGTACAATCTTACCTTCCTGTTTCACTAGAGGTCCTAGATATATGGTTCAAAATTATCAAGATGCAGTGGCTATTTGTCATGGGGTGGATGTCCGAATTTGTTTATAACCTCTACCTGTAATGCAAAGTGGCCTGAAATCAAATATATGCTTGAATTCATTCCATGTCAAAAACCTGACCATCAACCGGATATCATTGTCCATGTCTTCCACATAAAGCTCAAATAGTTTATCAAAGATGTGTATGAAAATGGGCACTTTAGGTGAGCTAAAGTAGGTACAGTCTTCACGCTTTCCCACATATACACATGTATGCCCTGTAAAACACCATTTCAGTGATTTTATTGCTTATCAAATTATAACTTTACAATTCGTCTTTCTTTTCATTTATATACACCATAGAATTTTAGAAAAGAGGATTGCCACATGCTCATATCTTATTGTTTCTCTATTCAGAGGATAAAACAAAAACTCCATTGCAAGTTGACAGGATTATAAGTGCTGACGTGCCAAACCCTTCCATCGATCCAATCGATTACGATGCAGTTCGACCATTTATGGTTCATGGCCCCTGTGGTTTGTCTTATAAACGTGCACAGTGTATGGAAGGCACTGTTTGTGGAAAACACTATCTGAGGCCTTTTACCAACGATACAAGCTTTGACAAAGATGATTTTCCGATTTATAAACGTTGGAAAAATGGCTATTCTATTCTTACATCAGCGGAGTTTACAGTTGACAGTGGATGGATCGTGCCTCATAATGTTGATTTATTAGTTAAGTACAATGCGCATATAAATGTAGAGGTCTGCAATAAAACTAAGTCTGTTAAGTATTTGTTCAAATACATCAATAAGGGCTATGACAGAGCAATAGTGCTCATTGAAGAAAATGTCAACGATAAAGAAAGAGCGCCATATCAAACCGACGAGATAAAAAAAATATCTCGACTGTCGGTACGTTTCTGCTTCTAAAGCATGCTGGCGTATTTTTGAGTTAGAGGTGCAGTATCGTAAACCATCCGTAGAAATATTACCATTTCACCTCCCGAGAGAACATACAGTAACTTTCAATGATAATGATACCATATCTCAAATTGTTGGTAGACAAAATATTGAACGAACCATGTTCATGGAATGGATGAGAACTAATATGCTACATGCAGATGCAAGGACTTTGGCCTATGTAGATTTTCCAACAAAGTAGGTATGGTACAGAGATGAGAAGAAACGGAAAAGAAGGAAACAAGGTGATAAAATAGGTAGTATATACTATGCGCATCCTACTTTTGGAGAACGGTTTTATTTGCGAATGCTACTGAACGTTGTTAAAGGGCCAACGTGCTATGAAGACATTAGAACGGTAAATGGTATGTTGTACTCTGATTTCAATCTGCATGTGTTGACAATGATTGGAATGCAGCTCTGTTTGAAGTAGGAAATTGGTCCTTTGGAAAAAGCTTGCGTCAGATGTTTGCGACGATGCTACTATTTTGTGAAACTTCTAATCCATTTGAGCTCTGGATTAAGAATTGGGCTATGCTGTCAGATGACATACAATGGCATCAACGACGCATTCGGAACAACACAACTTTGTTGCTAATAGAAGAGGAAATAAATAAATACTGCCTGATAGAGCTTGAAAATATACTTAATCTAAATGATTGTTCCTTAGCTGACTTTCCCCGTATGCCAACTCCAAACTTCTCACCGCACCGACCTTACCACAACAGACTAATAGAGGAGGAGCTAAGCTACAATTGTTTTGCTTTGGATTAGGAATCCCGCACAATGTTGTCCCAACTAAACATCGAGCAAAAGAGTATATTCGATGTTGTCTCTGCGTCAGTGAACGATAATGCAAGAGGTTTTTTCTTCGTCTACGGCAGTGGGGCACGGGAAAAACTTTCTTTGGAAGACTTTAATAACAGCCATGCGGTCAGAGGGTAAAATTGATCTAGCGGTTGCATCATCCGGTATAGCATCTTTACTACTTCCAGTGGGTAGAACGGCTCATTCTAGGTTTAAAATACCAATTGATGTTGGAGAAGATACAACATGCGGAATTCCAAAGCAATCAAACCTTGCGCAACTTATAGTACAGATGAATTTGATTATTTGGGATGAGGCTCCTATGGTTCATTGAAATTCGTTAGAAGCTTTCAATCGAACACTTCGGGACTTAATGGACAATGGCGTTAAATTGTTTGGCTAAACGTATATTCGGTGGGAAAACTGTTCTTTTGGGTGGGGATTTTAGACAAGTGCTTTCTGTCATACCCAAAGGATCACGAAATGCAATCGTCCAATCTTCCATTAACATATCTCAATTATGGTCCAAATGTCGTGTTTTCAAGCTAAACATTAATATGCGTCTAACGTCCACCGACAGTACACCTTCTGAAATAAGAAAGCTAGAAAATTTCACCAAGTGGGTGCTGGAAGTAGGTGATGGAAAAGTGCTTGCCACTGCATTGCAACAAGATGCTGAGCCAACATGGATAAAAATACCACCATATTTGCTAATTGAGCAAACTTCTCATCCAATTGCAGGGATCATAGTACCTACCCCGACTTGCAAAAACGTTTGAATAAACCAAATTATTTACGTACTCATTGCATTTTGGCTCCAACGAACGACTACGTTGAAGAAGTTAATAGTTATGTAACATCATCTCTATCTGGATCTTTAACCAAGTATCTTAACGCCGACACAATAAGACCTGCTTCTGAAGGTATCGAGGATCAACATATATTGTTTCCAAACGAATTTTTAAACACTTTGCACCCTTCAGGCATACATATCCATAAACTCAACCTTAAAGTAGGTATTCTGATAATGCTTCTTCGAATTTTAAACCAAAGTATAGGTCTTTGTAATGGCACACGTTTAATCGTCACCCGGCTTGCACCAAAAGCAGTTCAAGCTGAAATTATCATCGGTACCAATGTTGGAAATACGGTTTTGATACCTAGAATTGTCCATACATCGTCAAATACAAAATGGTCGTTTATCCTCCGACGTTTGCAGTTCCCGATAAAAGTTTGTTTTGCAATGACAATTAATAAAAGCCAGGGATAGACTTTGGATCATGTTGGTGTATATTTGCCACGACCAGTGTTTTTCCATGGCCAACTCTACGTCGCAATATCCAGAACAACATCACACCGAGGTCTTAAATTGCTTATCAACCAGCAAGGTGCAGAGGAAGTTAGATGGACTGAAAATATTGTTTTCCATGAAATATTCAAAAATTTGTAACACCATTTTTTTGTTCTTGTTATGTCTCTCAGGTCTTAAGACCTCTTTCAACAACTGCATTTCTATGACCATTTGCAAATCATACATTTTTTCCACTTACTCGTGTAACTTTAATCATGTAACTTTAAGATAGAATAGAATAGTTTGCCACATTAGTATTGCATGCGACAAAATAATGCAACGTACCTTTTCATTTACAAATGGAAGACCGAGTTCTACGTATTTCTTCGTATATGCTGCTTTTTTTCCCAAAACGACATAAAATTGAACAGGATATTTTTCAATTTCAACTTACCGTTAATCGTATCTTCACTCGAAGGACATACATTGTTACGTATATTTCATACCTTCTTGCGGTTGATATGCATAATTTATGAAGCACTGTTCTGTACACATGACATAATTTGATAACTTTTTTTTCTTTTTCATTACCTAGACCCTCAATTGTAATAAAGATGTTCAGCTGACGACAATGCATGTGTTTGATGCAGAACAGTCCTTATTAATAAAAAAAGAATTACTGGGCTGCATACCAATCACACCAATACGGACAAGTTATAACTTAATTAATGTTATAAACCTTATTTATTATACATTAAATTTTATAACCCAGGGCTACATTTCAAAAGGTAATCCGGCCGCAAAAAAATTTTATACGAAACATAATTACTTTTTTTAAAATTTATTACTTTTTTATAAAATATAGACTACATAAAAAAATGGAAGTCTGAGTTGTGTATACTTCTTTACAATTTTTACCATAAAGACATAAAATTGGAAATGATATTTCCCAATTTCAACTTACCGTTAGGCGTATCTTCACCATAAGGACATGCTTTGTTACATATATTTCATACTTTTTTCCAGCTGGTATGAATAATTTACGAAACAATGTTATGTATGCGCCACATAATTTGGTAACTTTTTCTTTTTTCACTGCCTTCACCGTCAATTCTCAAATAGCACCTAGATAAATTTTTATATTAAACTTAACTACCTGTTCCAAACTTTGTATGATAGATATTTTTTCAATTCGGTCACTTTTATTATGCTACGTTGTGCTTATTAAGGCAAGGTTTCTGTCTACTTTCTAACCATGACAACTAAATGTTATAGGGAAATATGAAATAAGAAATGAAATATTAGGTATCAGTTCGAAAAGTAATAACAATAACATAAATTCTTAGTTACCAAAGATTAAAGGCGTATTATAACAATATCCGGTCCGACATTCAAGTTCGCATCTTTTCGCCATTTGAATCAGATCCTCCAACATTTCGTTGGATGTAGCCATTTACTACATAATTCAAAAATGATCAAGAAAAATTCTGCACAAATAAATTAGCTTACATGCATTATTAATCAGGAACATTATAACTTTACATGTCGAATATGTGAAGACTAACAGGTGTGCTGCAAGTTTAAGCTAAAATATTAATAGTCGATTTGTTATGCCTATTATTATTTTATTATCTAGGGAAATATGACTATAAATAGGGAAATTATAAATAAAATATTTCAGTAGAATCGGAATCCCACAGCTAATTTGCTGTCTGGACGAATAAATTTTAGGCTTGAAAGGGCATAAAACAGTAATAAACATTAAATACGGGATGTAAGAAAAAGTAAAAGACATGCTATAAATTAATGCCACCAAAGGCGCTATATACCAAAATTAAAATTATAATATGATGATGAGGTTGAACAAGATAAAAACAAACATTTTTCCATCTTTTGTTTGAAGAGCTACTTCACTTTTATCATGGTGATAGATGATCAATTTTGTTTACATTTCCATATACTTCAAATTGGTGTCACACCACATTCCCATTATACGACGTTTACCCTTCTTCTCATTAATTTTATCACAAACGTTTTACTTTGATTTCCAACAGTAACATCCGGTATTAAATTTAGTGGCTATAAGGTTGGAAGAGTGTGTATATTGTTATGCTAAAATTCAGTCTCCCTAATCAATACACATTGAATTTCTCCACCTTTGATCCCTATCACATCTATGTATATGAGGAATGGCATTGCACATTCTTTATTTACTCTTAAAAATGGCATTTTATTACAGTATACCCTCATTATGTTCCCATCCTTTTATTTTGGCCAGTTTACGACCTTTAATATTCCATATTTAACAAAGCTTCTAGATCGCTAATGTAACCTAATTATTAATAGGATCGTAATTAGGAATGTCAATGGGGCGGGTTGGGGCGGGTTTTTAGTGCCTCATACCCACCCCGGATTTTTTAAACCTCGCCCCAGACCCGCCCCGTAGACCCGGTGCGGGTCTAGAATTTTGCCCCGTACCCGGGACCCGTGCGGGTCAGGGTAGACCCGACCCGCCCCAAGACCCGATGAGTCTCTATGTATTGATTGAAAATTATGTAGTGTTTATACTCGTTATCACCAAATAATATATGAAATACAAATAACAATGTGTCTATGGGAAGTTAATAAAAACGATGTCTACAATAATAATTCAGAAAATATATACATATGTTATTGTATAATTATCAATGACGCAACTTAATACTTTAATTTTTTCTATAGATATTGATTGGAACGTTTTAATATCCATGCTAGAATCACTTATAACTAAAAAGATTAATAAATCATTATAATAATAAAGTGGTTTCATGAGATGTTAGTAGTGCGGGTCGGCCAAGCCCCAACCCGACCCTAGACCCGGAGTACTCAAGAACGGGTCACGGGTCTACCCGCCCCAATGACCCAATGTGGCGGGTCTTGACGGACCAAAACAGGGGCGGGTCGATCGGGTTTGAACCCTAGACCCGCCCCATTGCCATCCCTAATCGTAATGCCTAAAAGCAAGTTACACCTTCATGTATATTATATGTAGGGCTTTAGATTGTGAATCTAAATGACCTAGGGTTGAATCACTTGCTAACTAGTGCATTTCATATGTTTTCCTTTTGATTTGAATATGTTAGGAGATATAATTGTATTATCATGTTAGATGATATACTAGGCAACATTATCAAAAGAAGTGTTCGTGCTATATTAGATATATATTCAAACTCCTCTGTACCGACGTACATATAAGATGTGGCATTATGAAGACCAGCCGTAAGGTCGTGGCTCATCATCTTTGCTCTCTATACTATTTTTATACTTATTAGGTCAAATCAGAACTGAATCATTCTTCTCTAAAATCATTTTCTATACGTTTTGTTTTATTATTGCTGTAATTGTTATATATAGGATTACATATATTCTTCTGTACATTGTTTTTCAATGTTTATTTTACCCAATCAGGTGTTAAATCATTTTAGACTGGTTTAATGTGCTTTGATACTTTTGGACTGTCAATCTTTCTTCCTTTGGATCTTAGTTATGCACTATCGTATGTACTTAATATTAATGTGAACAATCTATTCAATTATTATCCATTTTAATTTCAAGATTTTTATCAGGTGCCAGTTACTGTATTTATTGATCACAATTTTGTTGGTACTCACTCAAAATGTATACGTAAGATCAATGGTTATATTCAATGTATGGTCATTAATATTGTAACGACCCGTAAATTTAACTGGTTTTAATATCGTAATTAGTTGAAATTTTGTGAAATTTTAAACGATAAAATTTTGGAATATAAATTTGATATTTGAAATGCGTCTAGTTAAACATAGCAACTGGTAAATTTTCGTCCGAAAATATGAAAGTTTATTTCGCGCGTAAATTTACTTCAATTTAATCAGTTAAAAAGCGATGAAAATAAAATGTTTTCAGAACCTAAATTTTTATACAGAAAATTTGTAAATCATCTTCTGAGTGAGACGTCATACTTCGTTTCTCTAAATTCGGACTTCTTTGGCTCCGTCGATCTTATCTTTCTGCGTTTTTCCTGCATTTTCCGCTAGTTGAAATTTCGAATTTTTATAATTCGATCGTATCACTAATATTTATACACCATTTTGATCGTCTCGTCATGCTGACCTCTACGGTATATTCATTCGTGCGTTTCGGAGTCCGGTACGCGGCGGAATCTACGTAAACGGTAACCGTATCGGTACCGGATCCATGACCTTTTGTTTTCTTTTGAATTTCAAACTTTTACCGTGACTACCATGCAACAAATTAATTACTCTAATTATTTTCCGAGATCAACGTATAGCCATTCCTTTATATTTTCCGGAATTTAAAGGTGACCATTTCTATTCCCAACGTTCGATTTATTAATATTGGTTCGTTCCTTCCTTTGTTTGTTTTAGGCATGCGTTACAGAGAATATAGTTGTGTGTATTGTCGTTTCATCGCTTCAAATTTATTATTTGTTGGTCCATGTATTGTTTGCTGTCTCGTCCAATTCTTATCTCCGTTTAAAAGAAATTTTATTTATACTTTAGTCTTAGTTGCTGAACCTACTTCGTGCCTAGCCTTTAAACCACTTTTCACCTTTCATCTTCCACCTTCACTTTTATAGTTAGTTCTCCCATTCCTATTTTATTTCCAGAAAATGTAAACAGAGAAAACCTTTAAAATATATGTGTTGCTTAAAACTCTGTAGCCTGCTCATCTGCACCCTCGCTTCCGCCTCCCTCTCCCTTTCACCCTCCGGCGCCAAACATTTTCCCTTCCCCGACCAACTCGAGCGCGCCAAGCAACCAAACCCCGTCGTCGTCCCTTCCCGAGCAAGTGAGCACGGCCTGTACCTTATCCCTTCTTCGCCGCGTGGCCACTACCACGCAAGCATGCAGCTCCGGCCAACAACACTTCTACGCCGACCGCCATGGCCAGCGCAGCTCGAAACCCCATCGTCTCCACTCTATGCCGCATCATTTCTTCCCAAAATCTACCCACAGCCGCATAACTTCGCTTGAACGCCACCGCGTCCTCCGCCTTCCACCTCCGCACATGCGTAGCCAAGTGCCGAACCACCCCGCCTTGTCCCATCTCAACGTTGCTCCGCCCGAACGCCGACAGCAACTCCGGCGAGCAGCCCAGGCATGAACTCCCTGACCGCCCGACCTTCCCCTTCAACAAACCCGCCAGACCGAGCCAACTTCCTCCAACCGAGTCAGCCCTGTCTCGTCCAAAGCTTGCTAGCCTCTTCACTCCTTCTTTCGTACGTACCAAAGTGTATATATATTATTTATATATGGTGAGTTTTAAATATTATAAGTTATATATTAGTTATATATGCAAGTTGTATGTTTGGTCTTATAAAGCAGTGACGGAGCCAAGATTTTATGTCGCCCTGGGCTAGGACGGTTGTCAAGCGAAATGAAATTGAATGTAAAAACTGCAAAAAAAATGATATTAATAATGTATTTGTTGATTATTGACACAATTACAGTTCTTTAATAATTAAATATATACAGATAATAGAAAGATATAATTGGTAAAAGATTTCAGACGAATGTGAATATGCAAACAGATGTTATTCACGTAGAAACAGGAATTATAAAATTCGATAATGGATTACTTCTGATTTCTTATTCTCCTTTGGATTTTCCTCACTCGTCATTATGTTTTTATCATTTTTTATGACATATAAAAGAGACTAGAGAATTTGAATATAAAATGCCAACGATGGACTTAATCCAAGAATAAATGATACACTTGTTTTACTGAATGAATGCATACTAAAAGTATAATTAAGGCGAGATTATTATATGGGGTTATCACTATACATAATGCATGTTTACAAATCCTACCTGGGCTATAGCCCAGGGTCTCTTACACATAGCTCCGTCCTTGTTATAAAGTGATATGTTTTGTTCTGTTGATAACTATAATATACAATAACGGGATGTGTTTAAGTGATGTATGCAAATTTTAGTAAGTATATATGTGGTAAGTGAACTGCAAGCTGTGGCTATATAGTTTGGTTTAAGAATTTGATATTTGGAAAATTATAGTGCTTAAAAATATATATAGGAAGATTTGGTTCTGACGTATAAGCTATAATAGTTTTAATATATATATCTGTATGTTTTATTTATAAATTGGACATAAGTATAACATACGTATGTTTTTCCAAAGTTTTGCATAAGGGTTGTCGTGTCACATACATATATACAGTAATATTTGATTTCAAACTAATTATATACATATATATATATCGGCTAGTTACGTGTTGTTATTTTATTCTATGTTAACGAAAATTTCCGCATCTATATCTTCAAGTATGGTATAGTATAATTTGTTATAAAGTTGGCCAGCAGCTCCATTCACATTATATTATATAGTTATATACGTACATGTACAATTTGTTTGTTATATAAATTAGATCTGTTGAGTATGACTCTATGTTAAAGAATTAAGTTATATTGATTTTTAAAGTATGTTTATATAAATATATATATATATATAGTTCAAGACACTAGTCTGTTGTCAATACTATGAAAGTTTTATACGTTGGTCAGTATACATGTATATAAGTTTATAATAACATTGATTTGAAATAAATATATATATATGTATTATTTTAAATTATATGGTTGATTTTTAATATATATGTTTTAATTTAAAACAATGATTGTAAGCATATATATATATTTGATTTTATATATATATTGATTTGAAATTCTATCCATATTGACGTGGCTTCCTACTATCGAATTTTGTCGCAGCCGTTCTAATTGTCATTGTCCGAATCCACATTCCAGCAACAGTCTTCTAGCTCTGTCAATTATCCATGCTTATCCGAGTCCGATTTCATCTTGTTCTCGTCCATTTCTAGCCTCGAAAGGTGAGCAATCACTCACGATTAATGTTCTTTTATTTATTAAATCTGATTTCAATTGAAACGACAATTGAAATATGCAACTGTTAGTTATTTACACTGTTATATCTGTTATTACCTGAATCAGTTCACCTGTGACATCTGACACCATTATCTGCTATTTATACAATGATAATCCAGTTTAGTTGATAAATGATTGATTGTTGATGTTTATATTGAACGTTAAATTGTTAATATTAAACTGATAAATAATATGCAATTGAATTGATATATGATAGTTAACGATTTAAATTGGATCTATATGTTGAATTTGATTAGTTAAAAATTCGTATAATGTGACCCCTTTAATGTTAAATTAATTGACACGTAAGATTTGGAATTACCCTTGAACCATTTGAATTTATGTTGTATTAATTGATGAAGTATGAAATTGAATAATTGATGTCAAGTGTAGAATTGCATAGAATAATTTGTATAATAATCTTTAATCTACATGAAATGAAAGTGTAGATTCTAGAAATAATTATATTAATTCGCACAAATAACAATGTGAATTAATACGGTTATTTCGGGATTATTTGAATTAATTATTGGATTATTATTGATTGTTGTTATTGCTTGTTTATTTACTTTGACACCATCCCAGTTATCACACTACAAGTTCCCTTTGCTATGTTTTGATTTTGAATTGAATTGGAATCGGGTTGAAATGATAAATACCCAAATTGAACTTTGACCTAGGATAGAGAATTAAATAAAACCCGATTGGTCAATAATTTGATTTAAAAATAAGCGAAGATTTTATTTGAATAAATAATATGGTTTTGAAACAAAGTTGGAATTTGAATTTTAATGAAAGGAAATGTTAATATTTAATAATCTGAATCTAAATATTAACATAGTAGTTGATGAAAGAACGTTGTTTTAAAATTTGGAATTATTAATAATTAAGTTTTGAAATTATTTAATAATTAAATAAGATTGAATTATTTAATAATTAAATAAAATTGAATTCTTTGTTAAGTGAAATTGAACTTCTTGAATAAGTGAAATTAAGTTTCTTTATTAATTGAGTTTTGAAATTTGTTACTAAGTAAATAAATAAGTGAAATTGAATTTCTTTAACAAGAAATAAAATGTGATTTATTGAAATTAATGTAAGACTTGTAATTTAAAGAATTTATTTGACAAATCTAATTTAATTCAATTTGATGTTTTGTATAATGAAGTTGAACTTAAGTAATTGATTTAATGAATTGGAAATTTAATAAAAATTGTTTGAATGACAAATTTACTTGATGAATATTGAATAAAATCGATCAAGGAATTTAAATTGATTTGGATGTTAAATTAAATTAATTTAAATGATTTCGGAATGAAACTTACATACGAATCTAAATGAATATTTGATTTGTTTTAAATAAAAATGGAAATTGAATTATAAGATTTTGAAATGATAATTTGGAAGTTTTGAAACGAAAATTTTGGAAATTGATTTCGAAAGACAAATGAAATGTTGATTTACAAATTCTAATTGAAATTGAATTTGATTTGGTTTTGAAATATATAAACGACCAATCGGTGAAATAATTACGAAAGTTATTAAAGAGACCGGAATCGGTTATGGACATACTCTCTGTCTAAACCGAAAACCACTTTAATAACTATACGCGGAGTGTGATCCAGAATGAAGTGGTTGTAATGATGTACGTGATGACTGAAGAAAGAGAACGATAATGGATAGCCTTGACACTTGTGTCAAATTGGAAATGACTAAAACAGGAGCTGTGCCGGGCCAATGGAAGTCAGCTACCTCAAGCGAACACACTTCTTCGAAAACTACTCATTACTTGTTGTCGATTGGTGCACCCTTGATTTGGGAGTGTTGTTTCGCGGTGTTGCAGTCGCTGCGGCGATGCGTTCTCACCAGTCCGGATCAGGCAAACGGTAGTTTCACTACCTTGGGTATTGCCTCATGTGCCTTGTCATACTTGTATCCCTATATACGCGACCACTACGAATTTGTTTTGTGTTATACCTATGGAGTACTCCCTGATAGCCCACTAGTTTACGGTGGAGTTTACAGTGCTGTATAGACTATAACGCTTGTATAAAATGTGTTAAGGGGGATAATGGTAACGCCTTAACACTATTTTGATATCTTATATTACTGATAGGCATTATCTACTTATCGTACACTACTACATAGTAGATAGTTTAACGGATCCTTAAAGGATGGTTACTCCAAATATCGTTTGAGTTACTTGTATTTCAATTGCTATTTCACTTGAGTTGGATTTATTGAATGTTAATCCTGACTCGAGTGTTTTGTGTTTTGCTTTACGCTCGGGTCAGACTGAGTGTACCAGTATTCGACTCACCTTTGGAGTTGGAGCTTCGCTTGGAGATCCAGCTATCTATCCAGCTTTCAGATATCCAGTTGATTCCAGTGATTGTATTCTGATATTGTATTTGACTATTGTATTCGAGACATCTGTTGTACCTTATTTAACTCTGATATGTATATAGTAGCTTCATGAACTACTATCTCTTTTATTTCCGCTGCATTTATTACTCTGTGTCTGTGATCTGTGATTATTTATTTACTGTATATGTTCAGTTTTTCCAAATTTAAATTAACAACGCGGTACTTTGAGCAATTCAATTCCGGCATGAGTGTCTACCTATACACTTATAATGGATGCGAATGGTCCAAAATATCGGGTCGTTACAGTTGGTATCAGAGCTTTGGTAGCTCTAGGCAAAACTTAGCATATAGGGTAAATGTATTTACAGAATCACTCTCATTCGAGTTTCAATCTCTTCCTTTTGACTCGATTCCTTTGAATTTTGGAGCGTCCCTTGCAGTTCCAAATTTCATTCGTGTCCCTCACTGTTCGTCTTCTTTCAAATTCTGGAGCATCCCATAACTCCACTTTGAATGATCTTTATAATGGATCGGCGGTCTCGCCAATCTTCGAAATTTTGTAAATGAGTGAAACTCCTTTACAATAGGCATTGATTTACCGGAGATTTCTGTATCCTCGGTTTACGATGCTATCTATCTCTTGCTATGCCTGAATTCTATTTCTTGAGATCAAATGTCGATTTGCCTCGGAATTCTACATTGATTTTATTCTTGAAGTCACGGTTGACCCAGTTAAGGTTATCCGCGATTTATATAAATTTATCAATCTTCCTACTTTGTTATTGATCATCATATCTTTGTTTCGAACTTATCTTTGAATCAAATTTCTCTTTGATTTAAGTCCATCAAATTTGAATCTCTATCTTTGCTTTGAAATCTATTCTTATATAGTCGAGCGAGGAAGTATATTTGTAAATTAATATTTAAAATGTTTTAAAATATATTGTGTTGTTTGAGTTGTTGATGTTGATTTGGGTTTCCGATCAATTCGTCTGATCAACGCTATCGATAGGATTTCCAAAACACTCGAACAGAGCAAACTGACACAATAGTATTTTCAAAATTTGGTAAATAAAATAATCTAGTATGATTATATTATATATAAGTATAAATTTTCTGAAATTGAATTGTTAACTGAATTGGTTGGCAGAAAGGTAATATTTGATTTTCACTATTTGTTTTGAAAATCATTGATTATTCCAACATAAAAATAAATGGAATTATAAAAGTTGGTTTATTGATTTATTTAGAAATTTAAATGAATTTAAAGTAAGAATTTGAGAATTTAATTTCCCGAAATTTCAAGCTTTGGTTTTAAATTTTTTTTTTAAAAAAAAATGTATATATATTATTGAAGGTATTTTCAAATAGAAACCGTTTTCAAAGAATTTTAAAATGTTGAAATCAGTGCTCTTCTCTTTGTCGCTGGAAAATAATTTCGGTGATGGCGGCCGCATCATCGACATTCATTTTCGAGTTTCGAAGTGGAGAAACCATTCTGTAGCTTTGCTACGGTTTTGTTTGGGAAATATTTTAATTTAAATTTCTTAAGTATGACTCGATTTATATATATATGAGTATATTATTTTAAATTTAATTTGATTCAATATATATAGTATATACATAATTATTTCTAATGGGTTTGAAATTGAACGGAATATTAATTCTTAAAAATCACGTTAAATGATGTTTTCAATTGTAAATAAAGCTAAATTTTGAATAAGTATTTAAACTTGAAATAATTGAATTTGAAAATTTTATTTGTATAGTACTAAATTGCATTTCAATATAACTTACCTAAATTATTCATAAGTTAAAATGTAATTGGATAATATACAATATAAAATGTCTTTATAAATAAAATTTGAGTATTTATAATAAATGTTATACACTAAATTTTGATTATAAAGATGTTATTAGAGTTAGATAGGATAATAAGTAAAACTCAGTTAATAATGAAATAAATTTGTTTTGAAAGAATTAATAAATTGAAATTTGATCAACTTATGAAAATACCTTGAATTTAAAATCAATTAGTAAATATAAATTAATTTAAATCGAAACTTTTATGGTTTAAATTAATTTATATGGGTTAAATATATGTGATTAGATATATTAGGTAGAATAAATTTAACAATAATTTGGAATAAAGAAGAATTTAAATTGCTGGAAAAAAATATGATTATAATAAAAGACTATTCAAATTTATGGTTTTAGAAATTGTCAATTGAAGATAATTGGATAATAAGATGATGAATTTAGAAATAGTTGAGATTGATTTTAGTGAAATCAAATGGATTAAATCAATTATTGAATATCAATTAATTTAAATTTGAATTTATATGGTTTAAATTAATTGTTATTTTGTATTTCAAATCTGTTTTTCTTTCTGGTTGTTTCTATTCTCCTACCTCGTTCCTTTTCGGGGACGAAAAGTTTTGAGTGGGGGAGAGTGTAACGACCCGTAAATTTAACTGGTTTTAATATCGTAATTAGTTAAAATTTTAAACGATAAAATTTTGGAATATAAATTTGATATTTGAAATGCGTCTAGTTAAACATAGCAACTGGTAAATTTTCGTCCGAAAATATGAAAGTTTATTTCGCGCGTAAATTTACTTCAATTTAATCAGTTAAAAAGCGATGAAAATAAAATGTTTTCAGAACCTAAATTTTTATAAAAAAAATTTGTAAATCATCTTCTGAGTGAGACGTCATACTTCGTTTCTCTAAATTCGGACTTCTTTGGCTCCGTCGATCTTATCTTTCTGCGTTTTTCCTGCATTTTCCGCTAGTTGAAATTTCGAATTTTTATAATTCGATCGTACCACTAATATTTATACACCATTTTGATCGTCTCGTCATGCTGACCTCTACGGTATATTCATTCGTGCGTTTCGGAGTCCGGTACGCGGTGGAATCTGCGTAAACGGTAACCGTATCGGTACCAGATCCATGACCTTTTGTTTTCTTTTGAATTTCAAACTTTTACCGTGACTACCATGCAACAAATTAATTACTCTAATTATTTTCCGAGATCAACGTATAGCCATTCCTTTATATTTTCCGGAATTTAAAGGTGACCATTTCTATTCCCATCGTTCGATTTATTAATATTGGTTCGTTCCTTTCTTTGTTTGTTTTAGGCATGCGTTACAGAGAATATAGTTGTGTGTATTGTCGTTTCATCGCTTCAAATTTATTATTTGTTGGTCCATGTATTGTTTGCTGTCTCGTCCAATTCTTATCTCCGTTTAAAAGAAATTTTATTTATACTTTAGTCTTAGTTGCTGAACCTACTTCGTGCCTAGCCTTTAAACCACTTTTCCCCTTTCATCTTCCACCTTCACTTTTATAGTTAGTTCTCCCATTCCTATTTTATTTCCAGAAAATGTAAACAGAGAAAACCTTTAAAATATATGTGTTGCTTAAAACTCTGTAGCCTGCTCATCTGCACCCTCGCTTCCGCCTCCCTCTCCCTTTCACCCTCCGGCGCCAAACATTTTCCCTTCCCCGACCAACTCGAGCGCGCCAAGCAACCAAACCCCGTCGCCGTCCCTTCCCGAGCAAGTGAGCACGGCCTGTACCTTATCCCTTCTTCGCCGCGTGGCCACTACCACGCAAGCATGCATCTCCGGCCAACAACACTTCTACGCCGACCGCCATGGCCAGCGCAGCCCGAAACCCCATCGTCTCCACTCTATGCCACATCATTTCTTCCCAAAATCTACCCACAGTCACATAACTTCGCCTGAACGCCACCGCGTCCTCCGCCTTCCACCTCCGCACATGCGTAGCCAAGTGCCGAACCACCCCGCCTTGTCCCATCTCAACGTTGCTCCGCCCGAACGCCGACAGCAACTCCGGCGAGCAGCCCAGGCATGAACTCCCTGACCGCCCGACCTTCCCCTTCAACAAACCCGCCAGACCGAGCCAACTTCCTCCAGCCGAGTCAGCCCTGTCTCGTCCAAAGCTTGCTAGCCTCTTCACTCCTTCTTTCGTACGTACCAAAGTGTATATATATTGTTTATATATGGTGAGTTTTAAATATTATAAGTTATATATTAGTTATATATGCAAGTTGTATGTTTGGTCTTATAAAGTGATATGTTTTGTTCTGTTGATAACTATAATATACAATAACGGGATGTGTTTAAGTGATGTATGCAAATTTTAGTAAGTATATATGTGGTAAGTGAACTACAAGCTGTGGCTATATAGTTTGGTTTAAGAATTTGATATTTGGAAAATTATAGTGCTTAAAAATATATATAGGAAGATTTGGTTTTGACGTATAAGCTATAATAGTTTTAATATATATATCTGCATGTTTTATTTATAAATTGGACATAAGTATAACATACGTATGTTTTTCCAAAGTTTTGCTTAAGGGTTGTCGTGTCACATACATATATACAGTAATATTTGATTTCAAACTAATTATATACATATATATATCGGCTAGTTACGTGTTGTTATTTTATTCTATGTTAACGAAAATTTCCGCATCTATATCTTCAAGTATGGTATAGTATAATTTGTTATAAAGTTGGCCAGCAGTTCCATTCACATTATATTATATAGTTATATACGTACATGTACAATTTGTTTGTTAATTATATAAATTAGATCTGTTGAGTATGACTATATGTTAAAGAATTAAGTTATATTGATTTTTAAAGTATGTTTATATAAATATATATATAGTTCAAGACACTAGTCTGTTGTCAATACTATGAAAGTTTTATACGTTGGTCACTATACATGTATATAAGTTTATAATAACATTGATTTGAAATAAATAAATATATGTATTATTTTAAATTATATGGTTGATTTTTAATATATATGTTTTAATTAAAAACAATGATTATAAGCATATATATATATATATACGAGTAGTTTGGCACGTGCGATGCACGTGCGCAGAAGGAACTGGGGTTAAGAAACGGTGGTTGTGAGGTTTTTTGAATTTTATGAAATGACTTTGACGTGTACGTAATGTTGCATTTTTTGGATACTGTCTAATTCAGAATGCATCCACGTGTGATGGACGTGTATATGGAACTTTTGTATCAAACATGGAAATATGCTTTAAATTAGACCGATAATACGCAGAGAGAGATAAATGTTTCACGTGCTTGCATGCGGAGGAAATTACTATATACAAAGTGAATGCTGTTTAAAGAATTTTTTATGTCAGTTACTTGAAACTTTTGAATTGTGCGGTTGTAGAATATCATTTGAACGAAGGTGGCAACTTTTGATATTGTTTGTACTTGACAGTTTAATAATTCACTTATAGACCCTAAGTTATTCTGACGTATTAGACTTTATAAGTACAAATCTTGAGACAATTATGAAAATGGAAAAGTACGCTTTTTACTGTTCAAATAAACAACCAAAAGTTTCTTATTCATATTGGGTGCCCGTTGTTGAGTCCGTATAAAAATAAAAAGTCCTAGACCTAAGTAATAGGCATAATGTAATAAGCATAAGAAAATTCAGTAAACGTAAAAATAAAATATGTAGTATATGAATGATTACAAAACAGTCATTACACTAAATGCTTAATCCTTCTACTTAGCATGAAACATAGTTTAAGTTGAAAGCAAAAGGATTATAAGCTAATTCTTTTTTTGCACGTGTATGTAGTTGAAGCAATATGTTAGGATATTAATTCCATTCTATTCCTGTATATTAATTTGTCTTCTCTACATTGATGGTATCAGTTTTGTGGTAAGAGTACTTCGATATTTACATAAAAACTACAATGTAAGTATTGTACAACCCTTGCAACGTATATACATGGTCAAAAGTAGATGTTGCAACTATATATGAATCTCTATTAGGAAATCTACTATTAAAGAAGGAGCTTTGATTTTGATTTTATAAAAAATTATGTGGATTATCATACAGAAAATGAGGATGTGTTGATGTACACGCAAGGGTCTATCCTGGTGGAAAGTGGTTTAGCTTGAAAAATACTCCTTGAAAGAAGCGAAAATGAGAGGGAAATATCTGCATAAATTTTTTGGTTGCCACATCATTTGGGAACAAATCAGTAATGCCAGGCTTTGAACTTGTAAGTTGAGAACTGGTCTCCACCTATACATTAAACCAAGAAGAATACATCAAAGTAAGAACAGATCCGCATAATTATGAAATTATAATAACCAACTGCTATAAAAAAATATTGCGAATAGTTACTCTTATTTCCTTTCTGCCTCTATCATCTTATGTACATCTACAAAACTTTCTAAGCCTAATAAGTGACAGATTATAGCTCAACAAAAGTAGGAGAAAAGCTCCACTGTGCCAAATGAAGAGCAAGTGTATAAAGTTACCTTGCTGGTACTTCCAACTCTGACTGCAGTAGTTTTCAACAGCTGAAGTCCCCCTTATTTTTCTTTATGACATCAAAGATGTGCATTTAAAGTACCGATGCCCCTGTCAAATGATTATCATAAGCTTTTGCTACATGTATACCATTTAATATTGTTGAATGCAGACATCTAACCAAAACATTTTGCTGTGTACTTTCTGGAAATGCGAAAATACAAAACAGCCCTCAAAATTTTTCAATCAACAGAACAGCGGCGATGGTAAACTTAGGATCAGAAAAACTAAGATAAATAAGTTAAACATGGTTATATACAATATTTCTAAATGAAATTAGTGAAACTCAAACATAAAGAAAATGATTTCTAGGAAAAAACGGTTAACGTAGATAAAATCAACTATAATGATTATCATAAGCTGAACGAATTTATATTTCGCTCAGCCATGGATAAAAGGATATTGCAACAACTTGGTGATCACCAATTATACACTAAAAACAAAGTCAACAACTACAACACTAAAACATATGATAAGAAAGAAGGAATAAAGTGGTTAAAACCTTATTGTTTGTGTAACTAATTCGGAGGAAGGTTTGACTTTATTGTCTGTGTATCTTCCTTACTATGATGTCTGAAACCTTTATGTCTTTAACCACCTAAAAAAATTGAAGTGCATGTTAAATGCATTCACTTTGGATCCAAATATCAAAACTGGATTAGTAGCTTACTGGCATGTCCAATGGACGTACGGGAAGAAAACGCGAGGAAAATCATTCCTCGTTTTATTATAAAGTAACAGATATATATATATATATATATATATGTATAAACCTAATCAATAATGAAAGATTACTGAACTATTATCTTGTTGTAGTGAAAAAATTTAAAACTGAACAGTGTGTATGAATGCCTAATTTTTTTATAAAAATTAAAGTATCAACAAATTAAGATACACATTGTCAGTTGTTAATTTACAATTGTAGCGTAATAAATTTATTACTCGTTATCAATAGAGTAGGAATCTTATTGCATGGAGAAAGAACTGATATTCTTTTTATCTATTCATTAATGCATTATATTTATCATATATCCAGGGAAGAAGAAAAGTGCTGATGCCAAATATATTTGTAGTGAATGAGAGGGTAGATATTTTGTAACTGCCATATGGATAAGTGGAAGATCTAGAAATAGTCAGAGGTCTATGATTGTGGCTGTAAAATTGGGTTTAACGGCTAGTGTGTAGAAGTGCAATAGTAGTTAGATGATGAAGTGGGTAAGACATACGAAAAAGAACACAGGCATTTTAATGAATAGATGTAGGTGCTGTTGATGTACCGAAATACGTATGGAAATAATCAAAAGATGCTGCAGTTTTTTAAAATATAAAATCCACACACAGAAACAGTAATAAACAGTAACAAACAACAGAACAGTAAATAGAAAGTGATACTAATATAGTAAACACATGCAGAAATGTAATTACCACTCATTTTCAGATTGAAGATTCCTAGGTTTCTATCCAGTAAGGTAGCACCACCAACCACCATTTATCAATTTGTGGAAAAGGACCATGCATGAACTGGTATGTAATATCAATGCTCATGTACATGTGGCATTCGATTATTAAGCTTGGTTCCGATGCAGCATAATTTGTCATTACCGAATACGCAAGCAATCCCAATGATGGTTTCTGCCCCTTGTACATTTGCAAAGAACAGTCATCTCTGTTTTTACAATGTCCTATTCATGGGAGTCGATAGAGCATGTTATTCATCCAAACAATAAAATATGTAGAGTTATTTCATGATCATATAATTCAGAATTTGTAGGAAAAATGTAAAGAGGTGCAACAAACAAAAGAATTGCATAAGTGTAATATAGAATGATACTACGTGAATACATTACATAGCAATCTCATTTGGATACGTACTCAGTTTTATAATAATTATTCCCTTTCTAATATTAAGTCATCTAACCTTTCATTGTATTATAATTAAAGTTCAATATTATTAGTCATTTAATCAAGTAGTTGGAGTGCAAAATATAAAGATTTCAATTACAAATCATGAGCTCTACACAATGATGCATCACAGTCAAAGAAACTACAATATGCACAAAACAAACAGTAATAAAAAGATGACTATGGTGAGGAAATAGACAAATGTAAAAGTGTACGAATTTAGTTTATTTGTCTCAATCGAAGCATGCCGAAGTTCAACTGTTTGTCCAAAGTAAGCACCATCCACATTTTCATCATTAAAGCATTTGTTGGATTTCGATCTCAATATTGAAATTTGTATAGGAATAAAAAAGAGTAGAATACATGATTCAAATAAGATGATGCCACTAATATGGCAGTTCAAAGCTTTTAGTTTTGTTGTTATACTGAGAAAAAAAGTGCTGCAGCTGGAACCATGGTCCGAACTGAACTTGTTCATTAGTTGAATAGCTTGTTGCATACTTGCTAAGAATAATGTGTCCAGAGATTAACATATAATGGGTTAGATGGTGTTAAAATTCAAACAACATGGTAGGTAAATATTATTGACAGATAAATGTATCCAGTGTAGTAAGTATTATAGTTTAGTTAACGTTTTGACTGAACTAATACTTTGTTAATTTATACATTACACAGTGGTTGTAATTGAAACATCAATTAGTTTGAAGTACATACATAAAAATTTTATGAAACCACCATTTCAGAATGAGGATACTGATCTGCAGAATTGAAAGTAACCAATCACATTTATAAGTGATTGTTTCAGTCAATTCAACTATGACAACGGTGGAAAGAATTTATCAGCAAAGATCCATTTGTAAATAACTTGCGGTCATGGAAGGGATATACACATAAATTCAGTTATAAAATTTACCAAATCCAATATTTAGCAAACAAAATATCTAGTAAAAGAAAGAACAGTTGGTAGTTTTATTGTTTTGTTTATCATGTTTAAAGGGATAAATGTTGCCTTTAACTCCATCTTCCAAATTTGAATTAAATAAACTACGTTTGTAGCTATGGGTAAGCTGAAAACTGAAATGGTGATCTAACTTGGCCATGAAGAAAATTAAACATTTTGTTAATATTTAGCAAAATTAAGCTTTAAAAACCACAATTCATAGTCGCATCTTATGAAACATAGATCAGACTGCATATTTCATGGTTCGAAATAGAAAGAGTCGAGGGTTATTAGATCTTCTGTAATCATTCAAACGAATCCAGTATCAAATACATACAAATTCGTAACAAAGTAAGGAAATAGTAAAATGATGAATAATATTGGAATAGTATCAAAAGGTTGGAGTTTGAGATATATGAAGCGGCTTGTTGACAAAGAGGAGGTCGAGCTTCAATTTCCCTTGCTCTTAGAAAGCCATTTTTTGTACTTTTTTTTGGATATTTTTCACATTTGTTTTTTTCAAATTGAGGTTTGTTCAGAGTTTTGATCGTAAGAAGGAAGAAAAAGAACGATGAAAGTGGAGCAGTTATCTGAGACATGGAATAGAACGTTGAATGCGGATAATGGAAAATCACAAATATGTACACACAGAAACAAAAATAAACAGTAACAAACAATAGAACAGTAAACAAAAAGTGATAAATTAAACCTTGATTGGCCTGGAAGAATTCTGGGATCTGATAACATACATCAACTTGTAGAGAGCTTCTCAGTAATAACAGACAAATTGGCAACCTTCGACATTGTTCCAATGACTTGTACAGGTCTCTGTCTTCATGATTCTTCAATTCGTTCTACCTTTTCAAATTTCGAATAGTTAAATCTAAGCTTCGAGCTGAATATTATTAAGCTTAAATATCTAGAATGAAGCAATAGAGGATCAAAGACAACAAAAAACTAACATACATCAAATTGCTGAGCTTATCCGTAATAACGAAACAATTGCAACCTTCGACATTGTTCCAGTGATTTTACAGGACTCCGCATTCATGATTCTTCCGCTGGTTCTGTCTTTCCAATTTTCAAACAGTAAAATTTAAGTTAGAGCCGAATACTATTAATCTTTGAAATCATTTAAACAATTTCCCTAAAAAAATCTAAATTTGAAATCGAAACTTGAAAAGGGTCATATAGTAAATAATAGTACAGTTAGGCTTAGGAAAGTACCAATTCCAAGATCCAGCATGCGACTTCTTGAGAAAGAGGAGTTTAGGCTCTATTACCCACACGAAGGCATCAATTTCAATCTACTAATTTTTTATTATTGCGAAGTTTGATTTGAGGTAGAAAGAACGAATAAGGATGAGGTAGAAAAAACTGATGAGAAGCTGAAGTATGCGACGTGGGATTGAATGGAAAACGTGGACATGAAAATTACAAATGTATCCTCAATTTTAGTATCGCTTATCTTTTAAAACTGGTCATTTTCGGAATAGCCAAAAAGGCTTCACTTTGACTAAGTTGACCAGGTATTTGCTTTATATATAAGATATATATATATATATTTGATTTTATATATA
This sequence comes from Allium fistulosum, assembly GCA_030737815.1. NCBI lineage: Eukaryota > Viridiplantae > Streptophyta > Magnoliopsida > Asparagales > Amaryllidaceae > Allium > Allium fistulosum. The sequence continues at coordinate 867,952,672 of CM060904.1, read as the reverse complement.
TATATATTGATTTGAAATTCTGTCCATATTGACGTGGCTTCCTACTATCGAATTTTGTCGCAGCCGTTCTAATTGTCATTGTCCGAATCCGCATTCCAGCAACAGTCTTCTAGCTCTGTCAATTATCCATGCTTATCCGAGTCCGATTTCATCTTGTTCTCGTCCATTTCTAGCCTCAAAAGGTGAGCAATCACTCACGATTAATGTTCTTTTATTTATTAAATCTGATTTCAATTGAAACGACAATTGAAATATGCAACTGTTAGTTATTTACACTGTTATATCTGTTATTACCTGAATCAGTTCACCTGTGACATCTGACACCATTATCTGCTATTTATACAATGATAATCCAGTTTAGTCGATAAATGATTGATTGTTGATGTTTATATTGAACGTTAAATTGTTAATGTTAAACTGATAAATAATATGCAATTGAATTGATATATGATAGTTAACGATTTAAATTGGATCTATATGTTGAATTTGATTAGTTAAAAATTCGTATAATGTGACCCCTTTAATGTTAAATTAATTGACACGTAAGATTTGGAATTACCCTTGAACCATTTGAATTTATGTTGTATTAATTGATGAAGTATGAAATTGAATAATTGATGTCAAGTGTAGAATTGCATAGAATAATTTGTATAATAATCTTTAATCTACATGGAATGAAAGTGTAGATTCTAGAAATAATTATATTAATTCGCACAAATAACAATGTGAATTAATACGGTTATTTCGGGATTATTTGAATTAATTATTGGATTATTATTGATTGTTGTTATTGTTTGTTTATTTACTTTGACACCATCCCAGTTATCACACTACAAGTTCCCTTTGCTATGTTTTGATTTTGAATTGAATTGGAATCGGGTTGAAATGATAAATACCCAAATTGAACTTTGACCTAGGATAGAGAATTAAATAAAACCCGATTGGTCAATAATTTGATTTAAAAATAAGCGAAGATTTTATTTGAATAAATAATATGGTTTTGAAACAAAGTTGGAATTTGAATTTTAATGAAAGGAAATGTTAATATTTAATAATCTGAATCTAAATATTAACATAGTAGTTGATGAAAGAACGTTGTTTTAAAATTTGGAATTATTAATAATTAAGTTTTGAAATTATTTAATAATTAAATAAGATTGAATTATATAATAATTAAATAAAATTGAATTCTTTGTTAAGTGAAATTGAACTTCTTGAATAAGTGAAATTAAGTTTCTTTATTAATTGAGTTTTGAAATTTATAACTAAGTAAATAAATAAGTGAAATTGAATTTCTTTAACAAGAAATAAAATGTGATTTATTGAAATTAATGTAAGACTTGTAATTTAAAGAATTTATTTGACTAATCTAATTTATTTGTCAAGTTCTAGTGGTCCAGTGGTTAAGACATAGTGGAGTTGCTACATTGTGTTGTAGTGGCACCGGTTCGATACCCAGCGGCCACAATAATGAGACATAGTGCACGGCCACTTATAAAACCGGCTAACCGAAGGCAATGGAATACAAAGTATCCATGGCCCCAAAGTTTTTTTTTTGTATAACAATAGATTTTCCTTTGCAGGAGATACAACAGATGGATTTTTGAAAATGGCGGCATCCTCCCCTCCTCGTTCCCAGATCCCTCCTCCTCCTCCTTTCCCTGATCCTCCTCCGATCACTCCTCTTCCTCCGATCACTCCTCCTCCTCCGATCACTATTCCATCTCCTTCCCCGATCCATCTTTCTTCCTCGATCCATCATTCCTCTTCTATTCTCCCGACCTCTGTTTTGACCTCTGTTTCTTCTGATTCGATTCATTTTTCTTCTTGCCCTTCGAATTCCTTGAATTCTCCTTTTGCTTTGTCTGGTTTGAATTCATGTCAGGATTCTGTTAATCTTGCTTCCTCTCTATCTGATAAGCATTTTCCTTCTTTGTCTAATGATTTGGTTTCAACTTTGGATGTTAAACAGGTTAATTCTTCTAAGTCTTCTGACTTTGGTCTCAACTGGTCTTCCTTGTTCAAGAAGAAACCAAAGAATGCTGGATCTTTTGTGCCTAGATATTTTGATATCAAGAAAAAAGGTGTTCTGAATGCTTTGCCTGAAGAAGTTAAAAATGAAGGTATCAAATTTTGGAGTAATCATTTAGTTGGTTTTTTCTTGGATGGTCCTCTTTCTTATCTGACTGTTACAAGGCATTTAAGGAGTATTTGGAGATTAAATGGTGAAGTTGATATTAAATCTGATAATGAAAATTTCTTTTTCAATTTCTCGAATGATCAAGATAGGATGAAAATCTTGCAATCTGACCCTATTTTCATTAAAGGAAAAATGTTCATTATTACTACATGGGATCCATCTTATGGTTACTTTCAAGAATGCATTAAAAAAGTGCCTGTGTGGGTACATTTTTATAAGATTCCTTTGATTGCTTGGACTTTAATTGGTATAAACTGGTTAGCATGTCATGTTGGAAAACTAATTTGTCTTGATGAGAGCACTGAAAGATTAACTAGATTTAGATATGCTAAAGCTTTGATTGAAATATCTCCGGATCAAGAGCTACCTGATTTTATTGCTATTGATGAATTAGGTGAATGCTGTCCTTATGTTAAAGTTGAATATGATTGGAGACCAAAAATATGTAGTAAATGTAAAGTGTTCGGGCATGAAACTTTATATTATTCAGGGAATAGTAAGTTGAAAGGAAATAATATGCAGTCTGATAAAGATAGTAAGGTTACTGATAATAGAGAATGCATAGATCAAACAAATGTTGGAGAAAAGGTGCAAATGTCAAATATTGCTGGAAAATTCAAAATGAAATCTTCAAAAGTGTGGAAAAGGAAGGAAAAGGAACAAAATATTCATATAAATAGCAATAATATGAACTCAAATTTAGATGATCAATTAGATGATTTTGGAGAGATGAATACAGGACTTGATCTGAATAAGAAGAAGGAAATAGAGTTAAATGGTGTGAATGTGGTATCTGATGTTATTTCTGTGGAATCGAGTTGCAAGGAAAATATTTCAATATCAAATCCTTTTCTCGTTTTATCAGACAAAGATGAAGAAGTAAACATTGATGGGTCAACTTTGGATTTAGGAATTACTCAATCTGGAAATAAGCAAATTGTTAATGAATTAATGATGAATTGTAACACTATTGGTGATAGTATGAATGTTTTTGTAGTACACTCTGGGAATTTAGCTAGCTGTTCAGATATTAATAATGATATTCATAAGGAAACAATGAACAATGAAGTAATCCCTGAACCTACTTCACCCTATGTCAATATTTTGCCTCCTAATCATCTGATTCTTCCTCCACCATGTAACTCAAGAGATAATTCTGATGAACAAGTAGTATCAAATAAAAAAGGGAGGAAAGGTAAAAAGAAAGTCTCTTTTCATGAAAATTCAGAGGACCTGAATAATGGGAGAAATTATACCATTGAAGAAATTTTGCCAAAGAATAATAATGAACCTGTTTCAAGCATGAATTCTTCTGCTCAGTTCAGTGGCACTAGGCATACAAGGAAGCATCCATCTATTCTTATTTCCCCAAAGCAGTTATGATGTTAAACAATAACATAGCATACTGGAATATCAGAGGAGGAAACCTATCATCAAAACAAGATGAAGTGAAGCATTTAATCAAAAAACAAAAGATTCAATTGCTAGTCATTAGTGAAACAAAGTTAAATAAGGAAAAGTCTGTTTTGGCTTGTAAAAACATTGCTCCTGAGTGGGAATGTGAAGATAATTTACAAAGTGCCCCTTATGGAAGATTATTGGTGCTATGGAATTCAGATGTATTCAAACTGACAAAGTTGCAGGAGGATGATCAGTTCATTCATTTCAGTGCTGTTTCTATAAATACTAATACTCCTTTCCTTCTTACTTCTGTCTATGCTCATAATAACCTTGAAAAAAGACTCTCTTTCTTATCTAATCTCTCTTCTCTATCTCACCCTTCATTGCCTTGGATTATTTTTGGGGATTTTAATTGTATGTTTTCTTCTGATCAAAAAATTGGAGGAAATCCACTTTCTTTGAAAGAAATTGCTCCTTTAAATCAAGCTCATATTAACTTATCTCTCAGTCATATTCCTTCTTTTGGAGCTGTTTTTACATGGAATAATAAAAGTAATTTTGGTCCTAGAACTTACTGTAAGCTTGATCATGCATTTCACAATATTCACTCTATTAACCAATGGCCAAATCTTTTTTGTAAATTCTTAGAACCCTCTATCTCTGATCACTCTCCTATCATCTTATCCTGGGGAGGGAATGCCATTAGTAGGAATCCATCATTTAAATTTTTCAAAACATGGACTAATCATAAACTTTTTCTTAGTATTGTTATGCAGGTTTGGCAGGAGCAAATTTATGGAAATCCTCTTCATATACTTACATCAAAACTTCATAGATTGAAGAACAAACTTAAAATCTGGGCTAAAGAAAATTTTGGTGATGGTTCAAATATATCAAATGGAATAAGGGAGAAATTAGCTATTATTCAACTTCAGTTGCAGAGTGATTCTTTGAATTCATCTTTAGCATATCAAGAAGCAGTCTTATCAAAAAAGTTAATTGAAGCTTTGGAGTTTGAAGCTTTCATGAGAAAAGAAAAACTTCATGAGATTATTGATAAACAAGGTGATAGGAACACAAAATATTATCATAACTTGATCAAGATCAAACAAAGCAAAGAAAGAATTATGAGTATTTCTGATATGAATGGAATTATTCAAGATAGTGATGAGTCCATCTCCAAAGCCTTTATTGATTATTTCTCATCTATTCTTGCCAATCCATCACCTATGATTCCAAAACTATCTCCCCTATTTTCTATGAATTTACCCTACCTGAGTGATAAGCAAGCAAGTGATTTGATCAGTGAAGTTTTACCTGAAGAGATTAAATCTTCACTGTTCTCATTAAAACCTGATAGTAGTGGAGGCCCTGATGGTTTTAATGCTTTCTTCTATCAACACACTTGGAAAATTATAAAGCATGATGTAATCAAAGCAGTGCTTTTCTTTTTCTCCCATAATAAACTATCAACTGGCATCAATTCTACTAACATAGCCCTTGTTCCAAAAACTTCAAATGCAAGTCATGTTTCTGATTTCAGACCAATCTCATGTTGCAATGTTCTGTACAAAATCATTTCCAAAGTTATTGCTAATAGAATCCAGAATATCTTGCCTTCAATTATATCTGACAATCAAGTGGCTTTTATGCCTAACAGAAGTATCAGTGATAACATTATGCTCACTCAAGAACTTTTAAAAGGATATGGAACAGGGAATATCTCTCCTAGATGTATGCTTAAACTTGATATACAGAAAGCTTTTGATTCTATCTCTTGGAGTTCTATTATTGCAATCCTTTCGAGAATGAATTTCCCAAAACCTATGCTTGCTTGGATATACACTTGTATTTCAACACCACATTTTTCCATACTTAGGAATGGATGTTCAAAAGGTTTTTTCAAAGGTTCTCAAGGGGTTCGGCAAGGTGATCCTATATCTGCTTTTTTGTTCATAATTACCATGGAAGTTCTGTTAGCACCAAAATTGGTCACTAACCTCGTAGAAGAAGATTGTGAAGAGATATAAGTGATGAAATCAAATTAAACAGAGAAGACAGAGCTAATCTAAATACAGAAAGTAAGAACACCAAATTTATAGTGGTTCAGCGTAATTGCCTACGTCCACTTTGAGGTTAAACTTTATTGATCTTCTTTATAATTGATTACAAATACAATTCGTGAATCAAATGCTTGAATGAAGTTGTTAAGTAGAGAAGATGAGTCTTGAAAATGGCAGAGTCTCCTCGGTGTTTTCTCTCCCCAAAACAGGATCCATTTCACTGTGACCCTGCCCCTCTATTTATAGGCAAAAGTGGGCTGGACTACCCAAGTGGGCTTGACAGCCGAACGCTCTAGCCCAGGCGCTGCATGCCGAACCAAGTACGCCGAACGCTTCCATGCCGAACGGTCCTTCCCATGCCGAACGGTGCTTCTGATGTATGGGAAGTGTAGGATGGTTGCAGTGAAGCCGAGCGTATCTCTGTTCGAAGCTCTTGACCGATCAATGTATGTAGGTCGAATGATATCGTTACCTTGCGTAGTTGTGCATACTGAATGCCTTCTGAATGCCGAACGTTCTCGTTGCCGAGTTATCCTATCGCCGAGTTCTACTGACGCCGAGTGCCACTGGATGCCGAGTACTCTAGATGCCGAGTACTCCGGATGCTGAGTACCATAGGATGCCGAACACTACTTGACGCCGAGTACCCTTGTTGCCGAGTACTACGCCGAGTAGTCTCGATGCCGAGTGCTCTTGATGTCGAGTGCTCTCGTATGCCGAGCAGTCTCGTATGCCGAGCAGTCTTGGTGCCGAGCAATCTTGATGCCGAGCGTTGGTGGACGTTGAGTGCCAGTTGACGCCGAACACTGCTGAGTACTACGCCGAACACTCCTGGACGCCGGACACTATGGATGCCGAGTACCACGCCGAGCACTCATGGATGACAGTTGCTTCGCCGAACACTCCTGGATGGCAAGTGCTTCGCCGAACACTCCTAGATGCCAGACACTCTCTGATGCCGAGCACTTATTGCCGAGTACTAGTTGCCTGGTCAAATCCCCAGGAAACACTTGCCCCCCAAAGTGTATCTCGTGGCCAAACGTGGTGCGCTTTGAATCTGGTACAATCTACCTTGGAGGTACCCTCTCGAGAATGCTAGCGAAGGGAGGTGCAAGACGAACAAGTTTGGGATGCCGAACGATACGTTCGGAGCCGAACGTTCCTAGCGTGCCGAACGTTATTCTGCCTCGATGCCGAGCGCTCCGGTATTGACCGGTTCTACCGGGTATAGCCCCTTCGACTTCCACCATTCCCCTCTATAAAACCAGGTCCTTTTCTTCTTCTCTCCTTTTACTTTTTATTTCTACCGTTCTTGCAATTCTGTTCAACCGTCCGAATTTGAGACTTAACTACACCATCTCAATCTCTGATCTGCAAACTTAGGTATTTTTCCTCGTATATTCAAACGAGATGTTCGAACGATGTCGTGTAGAAGGTTTTTGTATAGCTTGTCTGCATTACCGAACGATATAGCGTGGAGGAATTAGGAGTATGTCCACTTATCGTCTTAGTTTCCTCGTGTTGAATCGAGGTTAAAGGGAAGAAAAAGAAAGAAGGTGTTGGAGGAGGTAAAAGCGTTGTTCGCTGCTCCGACGCATGTCGTCATGTGCCGGACGGTGGAATGGTTAGTTGCCGAGCACTACCTTGGCCGGACAATGTCTTTTAGCCGAACAATACAATTGCCGAACATTCCTTAGGTCGAACAATGTCTTTTAGCCGAACAATACAATTGCCGAACATTCCTTAGGTCGAACAATGTCTTTTAGCCGAACAATACAATTGCCGAACAGTACAATTGCCGAACAGGACTTTTAACTGGACAATGTCCTAACCGAACGAGGCTTTCTAGCCGAACAAGGACCTTAGCCGAACAACATTTAAATGTCAAATTAGTCTTAAGCCGGACACCTCATAAATCACATGTTTTCTGAATTTGGAACTGTAATCACCTCAAGGCGAGCTTTTTGAGACGGTCAGCGATGACGGTCTTCGAAGGCGACGACTCGAAGCTAATCATTATATCTTTAAAATCTTACTGCTTGTACACAATTGTTTTCACTAGTTCACACACCACACGGGGGGAAAAAGTCGTGTTGCTAATTCTAACGTTCAACGTTTTCTAAGTATAGCTTTCTCAAGCATTTAGCAAGGTTCATTATTTATTCGGGATGTCGAGAAAATCTAGTTCTACCACCATATCTGACAGGCCTGGGCCGTCAGCAAGGCAAGGAGCCGCTGATACTTCTAATCCGTCAACTTCACCCGCTCATAACTTGGCGCCTGACGCTCTGGAGGCAACCATCTTACTAGACAATCCGATCGATTCTCAAGCTTCGAAGATCAACGAAGTTGCTCTGAGGCGGATATGCTCTATTCACGGGATTCCTTTCGCCGACGTGTTAGTCCCTTCGAGACACGATCGCCCTCATCTGCCCCCAGTCGGGTACACTGCCTGCAACAAGTTCATGTGTTGGATGGGCAGCGTGCCTCCCTTCAACTTATTTCTCCGGGACGTTCTGCAGTATATAGACATGGCTCCATCGCAACTGCACCCGAACGGCCATGCGTTTCTATATGGGACTTACTTACTTTTCATGGCCGTCTTCTCCAGACCTCCAACCCCCGGTGATATCCGATACATTTATATGTTCAAGAGACAGAAAGATAGCCCTTCCTTTATGTTCCTTGAGCCATACCACAAGTGCCAGATCTTGACAGGGGCCTGCAGCAAATTCGCCCTGTACAAACATGAGTGGTTCTATGTGCGCTGCCCTTCTGGTTTCGCTAGGAGATGGGTCGAAGGCAGTAAGTCTCTCTGCTGAATCGCTTTTCGTATTTAATTGGAGTCATGCTTTTCCTAACTCTTCGTTTCATCTTTTCAGGTATCAACCCGCGTCCGGAAGGCCGAGGATATTCTGAGGCTGTTGAAGCCATTAGAGCTCTTCCTGCTGAGGATCGAGACATCCGGACTATCATCTCAAATGAATCGCTGTCGGGGTTTGGCTTGCTAGCCCCTGGTCGTCGGATCAGCCTTCCAGAAGGTGTTACCCTCCCCAAACCTCCGTCCGGTAAAGAGAAAAAACTTGCCGGATCGTCGGCGCGCCGCGCTCCCGATACGCACGGAGAAAGCGAGCGTAGAGAGGATGATGCCCCCGAGACTCAGGGCGAGAATGTGGGTCTCGCTTGGAATCCGACAATCGAAGTTCAGGACATCGAGACGTCGTCTTCCCCTTCGAAGGGAAAGAAGAAGTTAAAGTATAAAGTTCAGAAGGAGAAAGTTGGTGGTACTTCAAAAGTCACGCTTATACCGCCTGAGAAAGAGGCTTCTTCACAGCGTCTTGAAAGTTCCTTGAAGGGTCTGTCAAACCTGTCAATTCCCGATGATTTGCTTAATTATGGGTTCGATGATCCTGAAGCCCTCAAATTCTCTTCGCCCGCGAGGGGCAATGCAGGAGTTCAACCCCAGGCTCAAGGAGACAATACTCCGATTAGCAAAGATAAACGAACGGGTCCGTCGGGGGGAACACTAGGACACACACGCACATGCGCATTCCGTAATATACTTCCAGTCTTTTTAATTCGTGAATTCTCCTTAACTCGTTGTTATCTCCATTCTTTGCAGGTGATATGGGCCGCTCTCACGGACTTGATCGCCTCCAGGGGTCTTCTATATTCCATCACTTCGGACGGGATTCCGGTTCCGGCATGTGCCGGGACCGAGGTGATTATGAGGATAGGGACAATCGTCCTCGCGAGTCGTCTCACCGCAAGAAAGCACACTCTCAATCTTCCCAGTCCCGTGATCTTCCTCATCCAACTGAGCCGGATAAAGAGAAGTCTTTGCAGAAGGGTTATCAGTCTGATGCTGCTCGAGAACAACATTCCAGTTCATCGAGTACGAGGCAAGTTCGAGAGCAACGTAAAAGAACGGAATTCTCAAAGCCTCCTCCTCCTACTCCTGCCGTGGACCCAACTGTTGCGGAAAAGATGGTCGACCTTAAGGCCAAGTTTCCGAAAATCTGTTTTGACGGCTTGAAATTCCTCCCAGCCATCCATCACATTCCTGGGCACGTGAAGCAAAGTGCCATCGCCTGCAACAATGATGTCTATGTTCAACATGACGCATTCGTGCACTTGGTGGAGAAGATCTCGGAAGTATCTGTCGAGCGTCAACACGAGATTGACCGTCTGAATCTGGAGGCTGACAGCGATAAGAAAATCATCAAACTCCAAGACGAAGAGCTCGCCTCTTATAAGTCAAAGCTAGAAGCCGCTGAACAAGGCGCAAAAGATACTGCTGAGGCAGTTACTCGCTTAGAGGTGGCTCACAAAAAGGAGCTTGATGAAGCAGTCCAGCGCAGCGGCGCCCTTGCCCTAGAAAAAGACTCTGTCCAAAAAGAAAGGGACGCGCTCGCTACTCAAGTCAAAGAGCTGAAAGAACTACTCTCCAAGGAGAAAGAAGACAAAATAGCTGCTCAGGAAGAATCACAGCGATATTGTGATGAGATTGTTGCTACCCGACTCCTGAAGACAAAGCTCGACGATGAACTTGCCGGGGTCGAAAAAATGAAGGATGAGGCCCGTGAGGAGGGCAAAAGAATGGCTGTGGAGGAGCTTGGTTCTCGCCTTGAGGCGGCCGCAGAGGCCGGCAGGGAAGAGGTCAAAAGTATGTTTGACCCGTTGATCGCCGAGTACGGAGCCCGCGTCCTTATGCACCGTGACTTAACATTCTTGGGCGACGACTACTTTGAATCCCTGGCTGAGGCATGGGAAACTCTGATAAAGATCAGGAAAGTCGAGTTAGGCTCCGAAGAGGTCGACGAGGATGCATTGGTGAAGGAGTTCCTGAGGGGGAATGAGCCATCAGATTTATCCGCAGCATTGGCTCTTTATGGTAAAGGCTCTTCCCCTTCGAAAGAGAAGAACGACGAAGCCGGCCCGTCAGAGGCCGACGCTACTACTCCTCACATCGCCGCTCCTTATGCTTCTCAATCGGCCGGTCGGTCGACGCTTGATCCATTCGAGCAGCATGCCAGTTATGATCCCGAAGATCCCGGGCTTGGCGTTCATGTGCTGTCACCTATCCTGGAGGGTGAAACCCCGCGCGCCATCGATAGCCAACCGGACCCTGGTAGGAAATTCTTCTTTCTCTAGAAGTTGAAGAGTTCCCGTCATTTTTCAGCAGTTGCTATTCGTTCTAATGCTCATTCCTTATGTTTTCGTGCAGGTTGTTCTGACGCCGAGCCAACTCCGAGGAACGATGACGCCAAGGAGGAAGCAGAGAAAACAAGCGACGTTGCTCACGCAGGAGTAACTCCCGGTCCAGACGCTCAAGTGATCGGGGCGCTTGATGATGACAAACTTGATACTTCGTCTCCTGCCGAAGGAAGCGATGAAATTAAAATCACTAGCGCCTCTGCACATACTTCAGAGATGAGCATGAAGGACTGTCTTGCCGACGAGGAGAAGAGAAAAGTCAAAGTCAAAGTCGAGTCTGAAATACTGGAACTCACTGATCCGCGGAACAGACCTTTGAAAATCATTCTCCCGGGCAGGTCCAAACCACTAGATGTTCCGTCTCCTACTCTTGACCCCGTTTCTCTAGCAAGCAAAAAGTCCAAGAAAAAACGTGAGGGAGAGGAGTCGTCGGAAACATCAAAGGAAGACAAAAAGAAGAAGTCGAAGAAATAATCGATACACTCGTTCAACGAGTTTTTTGCTTAAGTCTTGTAGTTGCTTTTATCTTTCACAACTTGCAGTTTGTATAGAGAGGTCTGAATTTTTTAGGAGTGATCATGTATCCCCGTTTTGGACTTATCGAATAAAATTTTAGTTTCTTTATTGCTTGAACGATTCTCTTGTCTTTCTTTGGTTTGTTGACTAACTGTAGCCATAACTCAAGTTCTCATGAGTTGCATTATCTCCTGGTCCGTTCTTGAGTACTTGGACTCTCTCCGATTCTGCGTTCCGGGAACTCGGAGATTTGAGATCGATTATACTCTAGTCCACGCTCTGGGGACTTAGAGTGCTCCGCTCCGCACTCTGGGGATCCGGAGATTTGAAATCGTTTATACTCTAGCCCGCACTCTGGGGACTCAGAGTACTCCGCTCTGCACTCTGGGGATTCGGAGACTTAGAATCGTTTATACTCTAGTCCGCGCTTTGGGGACTTAGAGTACTCCGATCCGCGCTCGGGGGATTCGAAGATTTGGAATCGTTTATACTCTAGTCCGTGCTCTGGGGACTTAGAGTACTCCGATCCGCGCTCTGGGGATTCGGAGATTCGGAATCGTTTATACTCTAGTCCGCGCTCTGGGGACATAGAGTACTCCGATCCGCGCTCTGGGGATTCGGAGATTTGGAATCGTCTATACTCTAGCCCGCACTCTGGGGACTCAGAGTACTCCAATCCGCGCTCTGGGGATTCGGAGATTTGGAATCGTTTATACTCTAGTCCGCGCTCTAGGGACTTAGAGTACTCCGATCCGCGCTCTGGGGATTCGGAGATTTGGAATCGTTTATACTCTAGTTCGCGCTCTGGGGACTTAGAGTACTCCGATCCGCGCTCTGGGGATTCGGAGATTCAGAATCGTTTATACTCTAGTCCGCGCTCTGGGGACTTAGAGTACTCCGATCCACGCTCTGGGGATTCGGAGATTTGGAATCGTTTATACTCTAGCCCGCACTCTGGGGACTCGGAGTACTCCGATCCGCGCTCTGGGGATTCGGAGATTTGGAATCGTTTATACTCTAGCCCGCGCTCTGGGGACTCAGAGTACTCTGCTCCGCACTCTGGGGATTCGGAGATTTGAAATCGTTTATACTCTAGTCCTCGCTCTGGGGACTTAGAGTACTCCGCTCCGCACTCTGGGGATTCGGAGATTTGGAATCGTTTATACTCTAGTCCGCGCTCTGGGGACTTAGAGCACTCCGATCCGCGTTCTGGGGATTCGGAGATTTGGAATCGTTTGTACGAGTCTGTATGTCGTGCAGGATAATGTAATTTATCATCCAATTAAGAGATATAGAAACTTCATAGAAGATGTGGCTTCAAGCCTTTATTAATGAAAATCAACTAAATTGCTTGATTACAACTTTAAAAGGAAACTAAGTCATTATTGAATGGAAACATGCAGGAAACAACAGTGCCTACAACAAGAAAGGAAAACATGCTAAATGTAATAGTGCCGCAAATGTTCACTGTTCTATGCTCTGGGGAGTGTCGTGCCATCAACGGTCGCTAGCTTGAATGTTCCTTCTCCAAGCTTCCGTTCAATGGCGTATGGACCTTCCCAGCTGGGATTCATGCGTGATGGTACCGGGAAGACTCGTTTCAAAACAAGATCTCCCACATCAAAGGTTCTTGGGCGGACTCTGTCGTCGTAGTAACGCTTGACTCGATGTCTGTGTGCCGCCGCCCTTAATTCAGCTTCTTCCCGCTTTTCGTCGATGCAGTCCAGTGATTCCAGCAAGAGGTTTTGGTTCGTCTTGGGATCATAGTATGTCACTCGGTGCGATGGAACTTCAAGCTCCACGGGTATAACGGCTTCAGAGCCGTATGCCAAGGCGAACGGAGTGTGGCCGGTCGCGGACTTGTGGGTAGTTCTATACGCCCATAATGCTGTCGGGAGCTCATCTACCCACTTGCCTCCAACCTTCTCCAGACGCTTCTTCAATATGGACTTGATTATTTTGTTAACGGCCTCGACTTGTCCGTTAGCTTTCGGATGCGCAACGGCGGCGAACTTTTTCTCGATGTCGTACTTCAAACAGAACTCTTTGAACTCTCTACTTTCAAATTGCATTCCGTTGTCCGTAACGATGGTGCGTGGAAGGCCAAAGCGGCATATAATGTTTCGTACAACGAAGTTAATGACCTTCTTAGAGGTGATAGTGGCCAAAGGTTCTACCTCAGCCCATTTCGTGAAATAGTCGACTGCAACTATTGCATATTTCGCACCACCTTTGGATAAAGGCAAAGAGCCGATTATGTCGATTCCCCAGATCGCAAATGGCCAGGGACTGATCATTTGTGTGAGTTCCGTTGATGGAGCCCTCGGGATTTTTGCATATCTTTGACATTTGTCGCATTTTCTTGCATAGTCCGCGGCATCCCGGTTTACGGTGGGCCAGTAATATCCATAGCGGAGGATCTTCTTTGCTAGCGTTTGCCCCCTAGTATGGTCGCTGCATTCCCCTTCGTGAACTTCCCTCAAGACTCGCTTTGTTTCATCATGAGCGATGCACCGTAATAATGGGACTGAGAATCCTTTTCGATACATGGATCCACCCTGCATTACGTACCGCGCAGCCTTTCGAAGGACATGTCGTCTTTTGCTTCTTTTTTCTGGTAAAGCCCCGGTTGTCAGGTACAGTTCGAATGGGGTTATCCATGACTCCTTCTCGATCTCTGTTCCCAACACGCGATCGACTTTCATCTCGTCTATGCTCGGGGCATGCAAGACTTCAACGGGATACAATCCCATTTGCTGAGCATCGTCGGTACTTGCGAACTTTGCCAAAAAGTCGGCTTCTTTGTTATGTTCTCGCGGGATATGTGAAATGTCATAACGCTCAAGATTTGATAGTAGTTCTTGGACCTGAACGAGGTACGGATCAAGCCTTCGTCCCTTTGCTTGGTAGTCTCCTCGTACTTGGTAAACCACCAACTGCGAGTCACAAAAGATTTTGACTGATTCGATCCCGAGTTCTTTGATGAGCTTCAAGCCAGCGATCAGTGCTTCATATTCAGCTTCGTTGTTCGTAGTTGGGAAATCGAGCTTCAGGGCATAACAGATTGATCGGTTTTCCGGAGTTATAAGAACCACGCCTGCGCCGGAACAACGATCGTTTGATGCACCGTCAGTGTATAATTTCCATCGAACGGGGGGAATGATGTCGTGATCGTCTGGTTTGATGGGTATGGTAAATTCAGCGATGAAGTCTGCTAACGCTTGCCCTCGGATGGCTCTCCGTGGTAAGTACCCGATATCGAACTGGCTCAACTCGATGTTCCATTTTAGCAATCTTCCAGAAGTTTCCGGTCGTTGGAGTACCTGCCTCAGGGGTTGATCGGTATAAACACCAATTGAATGCGCTTGAAAATATGGGCGCAGCTTGCGTGATGCAATCACCAAGCAGTAAGCCAATTTCTCGATTTTAGGGTAATTCTTCTCTGCCCCCGTTAAACGCTTGCTAACATAATACACCGGCTTCTGGACTCGATCCTCCTTACGAACCAAAGCTGCGCTTATCGCATGAGGGGATATAGCCAAGTAAACGTACAACATCTCATGGTCAACTGGTTTTGATAGCATTGGTGGGCTTTCCAGATGCCTTACCAGATTCCGGAATGCTTCCTCACAGCTAGACGTCCATTCAAAATTTCTCTTTCCTTTCTTTATTATGTCAAAGAACGGGATGCACTTGTCAGTTGCCTTGGATATAAATCGACTCAGCGCAGCTACTTTTCCGTTCAAGCTCTGTACCTGCTTTATAGTCCTGGGCGCTTGTACATCTCGAATAGCTTGGATCTTTTCTGGGTTGGCTTCGATTCCCCTAGCGTTGACGATGAATCCCAAAAACCTCCCTGATGCAACGCCAAAAGAACACTTCAACGGGTTGATCTTCATTCCATAAAACCTGAGTATGTTAAACATTTCAGCTAAGTCTTGAATGTGGTCGTTTGACCGTCGTGACTTCACGAGCATGTCGTCCACATAGACTTCCATGGTTTTACCCAGCTGGTCCTTGAACATTCGATTCACCAAACGTTGATAAGTCGCTCCAGCATTCTTCAATACAAAGGGCATCACTACATAGCAATACAGTCCGACATTTGTAACGAAGCTGGTGTGTTCTTGATCCGGAATATGCATTGGGATTTGGTTGTATCCTGAGTACGCGTCCATGAATGACAACAGCTCGTGTCCTGCGGTGGAGTCGACCAACTGATCGATCCTAGGCAACGGGAAACTGTCCTTTGGGCATGCTTTGTTCAAGTCGGAATAATCTACGCAAGTCCTCCATTTGCCATTCGCCTTCTTTACCAGTACGGGGTTGGATACCCATTCAGGGTAGAGGGCGTCGCGGACGAACCCATTCGCCTTGAGTTTGTCAACCTCCTCTCCAAGAGCGGCGGATCTCTCCGGATCCATTCCTCTCCTTTTTTGCTTGACTGGGACGTATTTCGGGTCTATGTTCAACATATGACTCGTGATGGCGGGAGAAATCCCACACATATCAGAATGCGTCCAGGCGAAAACATCAAGATTCGCCCGGAGGAAGTCGCTAAGGTCTTCAGTCATTGCGGGGCCAAGCTGTGATCCGATCTTCAGTATTCGCGAGGGGTCGTCACGGCTAACTGAAATGTCAATTGTTAATTCAGCCGGTGCCGCCTTCTCTTCCCTGGGTTTCTCATCGTTGTCTCTCGGATCTATATCTCCGTAGATCCGAGAACTATGCCCGAGCCAGGGCTCGGGCACTACTTGTCAATTATCCGCATTGAGGATGCGGACGGGGTTGTCCGCAACCTTTCCCTTCTCCCTCCGGTGGGCCTCTCGGAGCTCGGCCACATAACAGGAACGACCAGCTGCTTGGTCACCGTGAACAATGCCTACTCCTTTGTCAGTCGGAAACTTCAAAGTCAAGCACCACGGGGCTAATGCCGCCCTAAATTCAGCCAGGGCCGGCCGACCCAAGAAAACATTATACGGAGAGTCCACATCCAAAACTACAAAGGGTAGAATTCGTACCCTCCGACGCTCGCCTTGTCCCAGTTCAACTGGTAACTCGACATATCCTACTGCATCAGTCGCAGCGCCGTTAAAGCCGTGGATACGAGCTTTGGATGGTTTCAAGTCTTTTGACTCTAGCTTCATCTGATCGTAGGCCTTCTTGAAGATGATGTTGACTGAACTTCCACAATCAATCAAAATTCTTTTTACATATGCTGGTCCGATCGTTGCAGATATGACCATGGGATCGATGGTCGGAGCCTCTACCTGATCAGCGTCTCTGTTCCTGAACACAATATCGTCTGTCATCACGCGCTGCTGCTTAGCAGGAGCCCCGTCCTCTACGTTCGAACAGCACTCAAAGTCTGCATGCTTCAAGGAGCTTGCATATCGTTCCATCTCTTGCCAGTTCTTATCTGCGGGATGAGGTCCGCCGATAATTGTATTTATGACCAGTCTTCCAACAGTCCGGGCAGGCTCCTCAGGATGATGTGGAGCTGGTGCACGACCTGGGTCGGACATCCCCTGTCCTCCTTCCTGTGGATCCTTTACAAATTCTTGCAACTTCTTTTGTCTGATCAATTTCTCGATAGCGTCATGCAGGTGTCTACACTCTTCCGTGTTGTGTCCATAAGTTTCATGGAAGCGGCAATATTTCCCAGTCCGCTTCTGTTCCTCGGTTGATTCTTTCGGGCACGGCTTTCGGTATTGAAAAGTATTGCAGGTGGATAGGTAGATGTTCTCAAGTGGGGCGTTTAGCGGAGTGTACTCGCTGTAGCTGGGAATTCTCGACTTCCACTTTCCCGCTTCTTTCCTCTTTCCTTGACTTCTTCCTCCGGACTCTTTGGGCTGCACAAGCTTACTCTGGACATTGACTTGGACCTTTCCCGAATTGTCTCCGGATTGCTTCACAGCAATGTTGCTCTTGGTTGACTCTTGGGCAGGTCCCGGTGCCTTATCTCGTCGTACCCACCTAGCTTCCTCTCTTCTTATGAACTGGTATGCCTTGGAGTAGAAACGCTCTAGCGTAGCCGGAGGTTTTCCTGCCAGCCAGTCTCCAAACTCAAAATCCGGATCTACACCTCTCATTACAGCCATTAGAATTGCATGGTCATTGGGATTACTGACTTCAGTTGCCGCAACGTGGAATCTTTGTAAGTACTCTTTCAGCGACTCTCCGGGATTTTGGATTACACTTGACAGAGACATCACGTCCTTCCGGCGTGTAGTGTGTATCCTGAACTACTCAATAAACTTCTTTGCCAACTCCTCGAAATTTGATACGGATCGCGGAGGAAGTCGGGTGAACCACATAGTAGCGATCCCAGATAGAGTAATCGGAAAGCACCTACACTTGGTGGCATCATTTGCTCTGGCTGAATCCATCATCCATTCATACCTCATTACATGTTGTCTGGGGTCAGTCTTTCCTTCGTATGCAGGAATGGTTGGCATGCTAAACTTCTTGGGGTACGCCGCTTGCAGCACAACATCCGTGAACGGAGTATGACTTCTTGACACTCCCCAGTCGTCATTTGATAAGCCCTGATTTTCTTTCATCAGTTGCCTGATCATGGCTGTCAGATCGGGTGTCTGTATGGAAACTGGGAGGTTGGAGTCAGTTCTACGCGCCTGTCCATGCTGATGCCTCCTTTCCTGGCGATCTGCCAATCGTGCGTCTTGAGGTTCAACATTGTTAGCATTTTGATGACCTGGAGCTCCATCCTCCATCTGTACTTCGGTTCTGAAGCTTCCAGTTCTGGCTTGGTCGCGGTCTCCAGCTGTTCGAACAGCAGCATCCGCCCTTGCAGCTTCAGTCTTACGGCGTCTACGCCTGGGTGGTTCATCAGAAGAAGTAGAGCTGTCAGATAAGGAATAAGCAGCTGGATTGCCCCCAGCATCCTGTTGCTGTTGTTGAGTAAGTTGTGCCATCAGGTTGGCATTAGCTTGCATCTGTTCTCCTAGTTGTCTCCTGCTTTCCCTAAGTTCTCTCATCAAGTCATTGAACTCTACTCTGGTGACAACTGGAGTCTGTTCTTCAGCGGCAATCCCTGCACTCGGGATCGCTGGTTGATTGCTAGGTCCTGCTTGTTGCACGCTAGCAGTCTCGCGGGCATCCGCATTATGAGAAGCTGACCTGGTACGTGGTCTTGCCATTGTAGAGTTATTGGTATGAACTCTGAGTAGAATCAGCGGATGTCCTATCAGTGAGTCGGATCTTCTTTGGGGGATTTGTTCAATCCAGTAGCTTCAAAGCAGATCCTTGAGGTCTGAGAATTCGATTCTCAGTGAAAACACCAAAGTGTTAGCACCAAAATTGGTCACTAACCTCGTAGAAGAAGATTGTGAAGAGATATAAGTGATGAAATCAAATTAAACAGAGAAGACAGTGCTAATCTAAATACAGAAAGTAAGAACACCAAATTTATAGTGGTTCAGCGTAATTGCCTACGTCCACTTTGAGGTTAAACTTTATTGATCTTCTTTATAATTGATTACAAATACAATTCGTGAATCAAATGCTTGAATGAAGTTGTTAAGTAGAGAAGATGAGTCTTGAAAATGGCAGAGTCTCCCCGGTGTTTTCTCTCCCCAAAACAGGATCCATTTCACTGTGACCCTGCCCCTCTATTTATAGGCAAAAGTGGGCTGGACTACCCAAGTGGGCTTGACAGCCGAACGCTCTAGCCCAGGCGCTGCATGCCGAACCAGGTACGCCGAACGCTTCCATGCCGAACGGTCCTTCCCATGCCGAACGGTGCTTCTGATGTATGGGAAGTGTAGGATGGTTGCAGTGAAGCCGAGCGTATCTCTGTTCGAAGCTCTTGACCGATCAATGTATGTAGGTCGAATGATATCGTTACCTTGCGTAGTTGTGCATACTGAATGTCTTCTGAATGCCGAACGTTCTCGTTGCCGAGTTATCCTATCGCCGAGTTCTACTGACGCCGAGTGCCACTGGATGCCGAGTACTCTGGATGCCGAGTACTCCGGATGCTGAGTACCATAGGATGCCGAACACTACTTGACGCCGAGTACCCTTGTTGCCGAGTACTACGCCGAGTAGTCTCGATGCCGAGTGCTCTTGATGTCGAGTGCTCTCGTATGCCGAGCAGTCTCGTATGCCGAGCAGTCTTGGTGCCGAGCAATCTTGATGCCGAGCAATCTTGATGCCGAGCGTTGGTGGACGTTGAGTGCCAGTTGACGCCGAACACTGCTGAGTACTACGCCGAACACTCCTTGACGCCGGACACTATGGATGCTGAGTACCACGCCGAGTACTCATGGATGACAGTTGCTTCGCCGAACACTCCTGGATGGCAAGTGCTTCGCCGAACACTCCTAGATGCCGGACACTCTCTGATGCCGAGCACTTATTGCCGAGTACTAGTTGCCTGGTCAAATCCCCAGGAAACAAGTTCTAAATTCTTTGTTTCTTGAACAAGTGAAATCTAAGAAATTAGAACTACACCCAAAATGCAAGGAACCACTTATCACACATTTGCTTTTTGCTGATGATCTTGTTATCTTTACAAAACCTACATTCTCAAATATTGCTGCTGTCCTTGAGGTAATGGATAAATTCTACCAATTAACAGGGTTGAAGATTAATTTTAGTAAATCACATATCTTGGTTGCTGGTCT
Organism: Allium fistulosum; assembly: GCA_030737815.1. NCBI lineage: Eukaryota > Viridiplantae > Streptophyta > Magnoliopsida > Asparagales > Amaryllidaceae > Allium > Allium fistulosum. The sequence continues at coordinate 867,932,627 of CM060904.1, read as the reverse complement.
AAATGATAGGTTGAAAGCTGATATTATCAATTGCTCTGGTCTTAAAGAAATGCAAAATAATACAAAATACCTTGGTTTACCTCTAATATGTGCTAGAATTACAAAGTCTGACTGCTTGCCTCTGTATGAAAAAATCACAAGCAAGCTATCCAAATGGCCAAATACAAAATTATCTCAAGCTGGAAGATTAATTGTTATTCAAAGTATTGCAACTGCTATGACAAATTATTGGATGAGACATTTTATCCTTCCATCAAAACTCATTTCTATGATAAACAGTGCTCTAAACAGATTCTTATGGCATGGTGATCCATTCTCAAAAAAAATAATTCCAATATCTTTCAACAAAATTCAAATACCAAAGGAATATGGGGGGCTGGGGTTAATCAATCTTAAAATATGAAATTGTGCAGCTTTCTCAATCTATTTCAACAAGATTTTGTCAAGGGAAAAGGACTTATGGACACAATGGACTCTTAAAAATCTGTTAAAAGGAAATGATTTCTGGTTAATGAAAGTTCCTAGCTTTTGTTCTTGAAGTTGGCGAAATATTCTAAAATTAAGATATTCTTTCTTACCTATCATACAATGCAATCCAGCTGTGGATAATGATCTTCTTTTCTGGTCTTCACCATGGGCCAAACCTGGTCTGATTCTTCAAGAAATCCTACCACATTCTTTAATTATGCTGTCAGGTATCCCTATCAAAGCCAAAGTATTTTCTTTTGTATCTGATGGAACTATTGTTTTGCCTTATTGTAGTTCTTTTCAAGTCCAGTGTTTATGGCAGCACTTATCATCTCTGTCTCTCCCCACATCAAGCCTTAAAGTATTATGGACAAATAAAAGAAAAAAGCATGAGGTTTCTTTAGTCTATAAAACTTTGTTAAATCAAATTGACAAATTTCCATGGGCCTCTAGAATTTGGATGGAAAAATCTCCTGCAAAGGAAAATCTATTGTTATGGAAAGTTATGGCAAATGCGATTAGCACAAAACAGAAACTAGCTAGTATGGGTATTATTAGTGATGAAGAATGTGTATTCTGTCAAAGGCATGCTGAAACTAATACTCATATCTTTTTTGAGTGCAATTATACATATGGAATTTGGTGCAAGCTACTATCTAATGGTGATTTTCATAAACCAAGTAAAAACTCGAAATTGGAATGGTTTAATATCTTCAAAGCAACAAGGTGGAAATCCCCGAAGACAGATATTCTAATGATTATGTTGAAGGCATTTATATATGAAATTTGGAGAGAAAGAAATAGGAGAATTTTTGATTTGAAGTTAGAATCTGCTGTAACTGTGTATAGAATCATTGATAAGAAAATTCGAAATAGGTTAAGTAGGATGAGGTGATTTATTCTTGCATTGTTCAATATTCTATTTTGATGTTTTTTTGTTATGTTGTTCTTGTAAGTATCTTTTATGTGATGTAATTGATTGATGGTGTTGTAATTCACTGTACGTTCATGTAACCATTATCTGTTGGAAATAAAATTGGGCAGGGCTCCCTTAGCCCATTGCTTTTCAAAAATAATTTAATTTAATTTGATGTTTTGTATAATGAAGTTGAACTTAAGTAATTGATTTAATGAATTGGAAATTTAATAAAAATTGTTTGAATGACAAATTTACTTGATGAATATTGAATAAAATCGATCAAGGAATTTAAATTGATTTGGATGTTAAATTAAATTAATTTAAATGATTTTGGAATGAAACTTATATACGAATCTAAATGAATATTTGATTTGTTTTAAATAAAAATGGAAATTGAATTATAAGATTTTGAAATGATAATTTAGAAGTTTTGAAACGAAAATTTTGGAAATTGATTTCGAAAGACAAATGAAATGTTGATTTACAAATTCTAATTGAAATTGAATTTGATTTGGTTTTGAAATATATAAACGACCAATCGGTGAAATAATTACGGAAGTTATTAAAGAGACCGGAATCGGTTATGGACATACTCTCTGTCTAAACCGAAAACCACTTTAATAACTATACGCGGAGTGTGATCCAGAATGAAGTGGTTGGAATGATGTACGTGATGACTGAAGAAAGAGAACGATAATGGATAGCCTTGACACTTGTGTCAAATTGGAAATGACTAAAATAGGAGCCGTGCTGGGCCAATGGAGGTCAGCTACCTCAAGCGAACACACTTCTTCGAAAACTACTCATTACCTGTTGTCGATTGGTGCACCCTTGATTTGGGAGTGTTGTTTCGCGGTGTTGCGGTCGCTGCGGCGATACGTTCTCACCAGTCCGGATCAGGCAAACGGTAGTTTCACTACCTTGGGTATTGCCTCATGTGCCTTGTCATACTTGTATTCCTATATACGCGACCACTATAAATTTGTTTTGTGTTATACCTATGGAGTACTCCCTGATAGCCCACTAGTTTACGGTGGAGTTTACAGTGCTGTATAGACTATAACGCTTGTATAAAATGTGTTAAGGGGGATAATGGTAACGCCTTAATACTATTTTGATATCTTATATTAATGATAGGCATTATCTACTTATCGTACACTACTACATAGTAGATAGTTTAACGGATCCTTAAAGGATGGTTATTCCAAATATCCTTTGAGTTACTTGTATTTCAATTGCTATTTCACTTGAGTTGGATTTATTGATATAAGAATGTTAATCCTGACTCGAGTGTTTTGTGTTTTGCTTTACGCTCGGGTCAGACTGAGTGTACCAGTATTCGACTCACCTTTGGAGTTGGAGCTTCGCCTGGAGATCCAGCTATCTATCCAGCTTTCAGATATCCAGTTGATTCCAGTGATTGTATTCTGATATTGTATTTGACTATTGTATTCGAGACATCTGTTGTACCTTATTTAACTCTGATATGTATATAGTAGCTTCATGAACTACTATCTCTTTTATTTCCGCTGTATTTATTACTCAGTGTCTGTGATCTGTGATTATTTATTTACTGTATATGTTCAGTTTTGCCAAATTTAAATTAACAACGCGGTACTTTGAGCAATTCAATTCCGGCATGAGTGTCTACCTATACACTTATAATGGATGCGAATGGTCCAAAATATCGGGTCGTTACAAATATTGAGTGATCTTCCTTCTTAGCCATTTTAAACAAATTCATACTTTCTGAGTCACTAAATACAAGAATATTAAATGAAAAAAAATTCTTATATATTACCGACCATCCACACTAAATTTGCAGTCAACGAAAAATTAACCAAGCATTATATTACATTGATTATTCTTTTGAATTTTCTAGCAGGTTATATGGAGTGTTGATTGTAGATATTCAAAAGTGTGGCTGAGTTCCTATCAGTTGATAAAATGGTATTTTTGAATGCTATGTAGTAAAAAAAAACCTTAGGGATTGAGCATTTTACTCTCTACTGTATGTTATCTGCACATTACATATATAAGTTTCTAGACTATTAAGAAATGTTTATGTCAGACTCATATATAAGTGCAATACGTTATACATATCTCTTTTTGCATGAGAAAAGCGATTGTCCCGGTATCTTATTGCTTTTATGTTTAATTTGCACCATATCACTGTGGCTATAGAGAAATAACCGTATTACTAATAACGTTTAGATGGTAATAGCTTATGTACGTTAATAAAGAAATTATTTGTATTATTAATTTCATTTTTTTGTACTCGATTGTCATCATGAAGCATTTGTTTAGTTTGCGCTCTGAATTTGCATGAATTCTCATATTTCTGTTCACAACATAGTATGTGTCTAATATGATGTGCACTTGGCACTGAGATTTAGATAAAAATGATATAAGAAATGAAATCATATCCATGTAATTCCTGTTATCAAATATTATAATTTTAATACACAAACTATGATTCTACACTGATCTGTAATGTAATAATGTTTTTTAGTTTTATTTTACACTTGCCTGTGATACTTGGGTTTATAACTGCAAATATTGAAATTATCATTCAATTTTGTTGTAACAAGTAAAATCTTCCTACTATGGTCAACGAAAATTTTGTTACACGTTATGATTAGCTATTTTTTAATTAGATATTTCAATTGTCGAATTCTTTTGTTACAGGTAGATCACGTATATTTGGTGGTTCTAAAGCTTTCATGACCTCTTCATTTCGTTATGGTGAAGTATAAATGACGATTATATCTTTACTACTAATAATGAGAATTCCTTAAATAGGAATTCAACCGTGTCTTTTTGAAATACCTGAAATACCCCTCATTATAATAATGGAAATCGTTCACTCTATCTTTACCTTTACTACTAATAAAGATAATTCATTGAGTAAATTTACTCAGTGTCTTTTTGAAATTTCAAATATATCCTTTTACATCTTATCTTATAGAGAAATAGTATTCAAATATGGGAATGTAGCCTGTTATTTTCTAAGTACAACTGTCAGTCTCTATGGAGAACTATAGTGTACGTTCACAAGATGAAGTATCTGAGTGTTTCATATTGTCCGTAATTTAGGTGGGAGTTAATCGGTCGAAGTCTCGCCGGATTCCGAGTTAGTATGAAGAAAATATTGCAGTCTGAACAAAAAAAATAACGGCTTCTACACTAGGCGGAGTTCAAAAATGGGGATGTGGTATCCTGTTATTTTCTAAATACAACTGTCAGTGCCCATGGAGAACTACAGTGTGCATTCACAAGATGAAGTATCCGAGTGTTCCATATTGTCCGTAATTTAGGTAGGAATTCATCGGTCGAAGTTTTGCCTGATTCCGATTTAGTATGAAGAAGTTATTGCAGGCAGAACAAAAAAATAACGGTTTCTACCTAGGCGGCGTTCAAATGTGGGGATGCTACTATTAAATCTATTTTCACAGGTACAAATAAAAATGCATGCACATTGTGGTTAAATGCAGGTCCACCTGATCGTGCATATGTACTCGTATAATTAAGGTAAGCTACGATGAATGTCATTTTTTATCTGTTTCAATTGATAAGCTATAGCACTATATGCAGTAGCTTTATTTCACACCAGCAGTTGCTATGATTCACTCTTATTTGCTGCAGATATAGTTTTCACTATCCTTCTCGATGTGATTATATCTATTTTTTACGTTTTTATATGAATTTCTACAGATTTCTCACAAAATCGGCCACTGTGATTCAATCGGGATAATAACTGCCATAACAGGTAAGGACCTTTTATCTTCTTCACTATCATAAACACATAAACACGGTTAGTGAAAAAAAAAAATTAATACTGCTGCCTGTTCTTATTCTTCAACTGCACATATGATAACCAACAGACATACAATATTAAGAAACGAACTGATCGGCTTACATTTACAGTATACTGCAATTCCTTTATTTCAAAGAATTACCAACAGTCACCAGTTTTACTTCTTCCTTATTATATAACCTCCAAGTCAATTATTAGTTATCCAATTCATCTGATAAATTCCTCTTCTCTTCACCAACTTTCTATCATGGATAATGTACATTCACCAATTGAATCTCTTACTGTTGACAGTGTTGGAGCAACAATCTGAGTACGCGTTGCCAGGCTGTGGGACTCCATTAACTTAAAAGCAACGATGTTTTTGGATTCAATATGCAGCTGTTAGATAACAAGGTATGTAATTGTTGTATTCATTTAACCTTTTTTCAACCACTTTCTGTTCTCTTTTCCATTTAACATCAAACTGTACAATCAACATATTTTACCCTTCTCCATTCATCACCTGATCCTACGTCAGATAAAGCCGTAGCATGTTATTGAACCCATCAGCTTTATAATCCTAAAATGATTTCCCGCTTCATAATATTTACAACTGTTGTTCTTCTTCAATTCAAAAGATTTTTTACCCGTTCATACAGAGTGCCGTTTAATTTCAGCAACTTTTTTACGTCATCTCGGCCTACTACCTTATCGACAGTGCAAAACAATGATGTGTTTTTTTGATTACTTATAGTTTCGCTGTTTTGTTATTTGCATAGTTTACGTTCGCAAAATTGCTGCTTATCGTTAGGGTGGAACTATTCAGCAATTACCATCATTTCTGACAATTGAACGTATGACAATTAAACTGCCAAATTTATAGTGCGACTTTCTTATCTGTTGCTATTACATTTTTCCTATTACACAACTTGATTTAGATATAACGAAAGCAGAAGTTTTCAAAACAGCCCACGTGGTACTAACAAAAATTAGACCAGTAGTACCAAATTAAGCTTTGTATCAACAAGAACTCATTTATTTGTTCATCTTTATTTTCTAACCGATGCAAAATACATGTTTGCTTCGCCAAAAATTGTTTTTCCACTATTTTCATACTGTGAGGCGTTGCATTGTTCATTGGATTTATTTTTATCCTGAACATGAACTCTTCCCATTACCTAATAAAGTCAATCTACTTCTACGTATTTCCATTAAACATTTACCCAGGCCGCGATCAAATTTATAACTTACTTTTCTCGTGATACATGATCTTGCGATAGGGTGGAGAAATACATGTAGTGGTAGGCCCATGTTTCCACCTACTTTTCCTTGGCAAGCTACGAGAGGGATCGGTCTACGACATAGGTGAATTCAACGTCACCCCCGTCGGTGACAGGTATCTTCCAGTCCACAAGTCCATTAAGATTGATTTCACTGCTCTGATAACGGTCACCGAGGTTGAAACCGATAAGGACAACATACCTAACCATAAGTTTTCCTTTGCCGACTATCGATCCATAGTTAACAAAACTGATACAATTAAGTACCTGACAGGTTAGCCTACTTCATCCTTTTAACTTCCAACTACTTCTTACTCAGTACAGATTACTCAATATCAATCCAAATACACTTCACCCATTCCGCTCCATTCCGTTCAGATGTCATTATGATCTTGCATCACATTGGTGAGGTTGTCAGTCAATCCACTGGGAATGGTTTAGTGTCCCCAAGGCGCGAACTTATCTTATATCTTCATTGGTATATTTTACCTTTGTATGCATGGTTTTTTCCACAGTCTTTTCAACAATTTTTAGACCTTCTCTTTAATAATCCTCACTTTATACTGTTTGTAGTGCAGTGGTATTCGCATTGCGGCTACACTATGGGGCAACAAAGATAACCTTATTGACAACTCAACTATCAATAAGAACACAAGACCGGTCATCCTTACATCATTGACCGTGAAGAATTACCAAGGTCTGCTTCCTCTACATCCATATCCTACTGCACTTTGTTCTATACATATGTTATCAGTACCGTTGATCGTTCCATCACTGACAGGTAAACCAAGCTTAAGCTCAGCTACCGCAACTTTCATTTACATAGATCTGGATATTACTGAGGCTTCCGATCTAATAAAGAGGTTAGCACCTTCAGCTTCTTCTCACCGATTTTACCCTTATTTTAATTTCCTAATTCACTCTTTTTCCCCATCTTCCCCCGGCTTATTTTACTGAAGTACATGATTGATTACTTCTCATTTTCCCTTCTACAGTCTTCAACATACACTCTTCACTTTTTAAATTGAAGACAGAGTTTATAATGACGCACATAAATCATATATGTTTATAATGAAAAAACTGGGTTCAGCCTTTTATGAAATAAAATCGCTGACCTGGGTACAGGTCGTTTTTTAAAGACATATAGTAAAAAGGAAGGGACTTACTAGATTTATTTATCAACATACATGGAAAAATGAGGGTTATTGGTTCTAAATCATTTTAGTGATGATAAGTTTTTATTTCATCACCTTCGACATCTGATGCTCAATACCCAACCCAATTGTTAAAGTAATTTAGGCTAATTGGTAAATGAGTGTATGCTGTAGAATTTCAAATGCTCAGATTCAGAATACGGTTACACCATCTAATAATTATAATACTCATGCTCATGCTCCTCTATTGCTGCAAGTAATGCTAATGCAAATGGTAACTTTTGTACGTTTCTTTAAGGAAGATCTTTTTTCCTTAAATTTGTTTCTGAAAGTATGTTTTTGTAAGCTAATCAATTTATCTTCCATCTGCAATTCACGTTAAATATTTCATTACACATATCTGTAGTTGTTAGCTATATATAATTTAGAAAAGACAAATATCCAAATGTGTAGCCCTTCTGGTTAACTTTCAATTATTAGAATTACTTAACTTGCAGTGAAAGATAGTAAACGCTGCTAACATCCACTGTTACAAAGAACAATAAATCCTAAAAAAGATTAATTGCATCCAAGCTGGTGATAATTTATAAGAGTGGGTATAAGTTGACTCAACTCATATATAAAATAGATTCCATAGAATATTGAGTTTGAAAACCAGGATGAAAATAGATTACTGTCCACAGCTGAGCATATTGAGGTTGACAGTGAGGCTGAAATTAAGATTGTTGTCAATTAGTTGTTTTATTATGTTATATTACCTTTTTTTGTATAATAGCATTAATAAATACAACTGACTGTTCGTGGGTATTTTTTGCAATATTCAAATATTATAAATTATTTCCCCTATACGTTTATTTATTATTATACGAATATATAAATACTTTTAAATCGAAAAAAAAATATTTTCAGTCCGACATAACAACGTATTAATACCATCTGATAGTGGTTATTACAATAATTTGTGGTATTTCAGTGTATAGTTTTATGTTTGAAAACGCTTCTTTTTCATACACATGGGACGGGAAATGTTGGATTCTCCACAATTTTCCCTCTCTTCGCACTTAGACATATATTTATTTCTTCATATAATTAATTTACCATACACTACTGAGCATTAACACCTAATTCCCACCGCATCCTTTCTTCTTCACAGCTTCCGCAAGCGAAAACTGCCTGCATTTTCCAATGACGACAGCCTATACAAAATCCGTTCTGACCTGATCGGTGACAAATGCATCTCTGAAATAATAAGCTCAGATCCCCATCTGCATATTAGGTAAGGACTATACTACTCCTCACAGTCAACCTTTTTTCTCATTTTTTGGACACCACTACTCCAGGTTCATTTTGAATAATTAAGCTGCAAATTAATTGACCATATACCTCACTTTTTACCTCTCCTAATAAACTAATTACCAATTGTAGATCAGTCGTTACGAACTCAACATTAACTACTACAAAGCATCAGATCAAGGCCGTCTAAAACCTTACCAACGATATGCATCAAAATTAACTTTTTGGCCCAACCCTACATATTGATGTGTTCAATGTCTTAAAATCTCTTACTCCTCAACACTGCTCATCACGTCTATTGCCTTACCACTTTTAATTTTATGACCATCTATCATAATGCAATGCTCAAATCTTTACTACAATTACTATTTTACCCACCTAACAGTATTCTCATTTACTTTTAGCCCTCTGCTCCCCTTATTAATTGAGTACGAGATTCCAATTTGCTCATGTGATACTTCCATAACCTTACCAGAATATTAATTACACAAACTCATTACCAATGCAAAGACAATGTACAACATGTTTATCATTTGTACTAAATCAGATCACAATTAACATACACTTAATTAATACATTCATCCTACGTTTATCACCATTGTTGCTTAAATGGTTAAATGCTGCGACCTTTTCCTGTGATTTGTTCCAACTTCTCGGCATATAACTTATTCTCTACCCACTATACATATCCCTGATTACTATACATGATATATTGCCAGCTGTAGCCCTTAACCCCAAATTTTTTTTCTATCATGTCACCATAGTTGTGATTTTAACATCAACACATAGACTAACTTATAAACATTCAAAATTTCGGTCTACCAACTAGAAATTATGCACTGCAATTTCACTTTTCAATACTACTTGAACGTACACTTCTCCACCCTTGCTGCAAAAATATTTCCATACTAAATTTTTGTCCAAGTAACATAGTTCTCCCTTTCATACATTTATGTTCTGCCACACCGAGAACAAAATTTATGCCTTACTTCAACCAGGGTTTTGTAAAGATACTTCCATATTTCTTCCCCTGGGTGACAAAACTATAACCCGGGCAACATCAACCAATCAGATCTGTTAAATTACTGTCCATTACCAAATCACTGCATCCCCATGATCATACACTGATACACCGGCCGTTTGCACTACCATGGTCCACTAATCCCATTTCCACTTATATATGCACTTCACATAGCAATATCACACATCGATTAATCAACTACTCACACATTTTGTGTTCAATTTCATTGCCCCTTGTTCTTTCAACATTATACCAACATTGTACAATCCATGTTGATCTAGGCAACAATTACACCATAAATACAAAAAATAGAGTTACGACGTTTTTGTATCCAACAGTACACTCCATCAACCAACCTCTACTAATCTTCCAAACGACGACAACAAGCACTTCAATGGAAGAACTAAGGTACTCCTCGCACTGGTGGTTACCAAATGGTAACCATAACACTTTTTTTTCCCCTCTTACAAATATCTTTTTTAAACTTTTTATGCAAAATAAATTCCCAATCAGGTCAGGTTGACATCCACGGACAGGTATCTCCAACCCGGTACTTTACAATTTAAATTCCTCTACCCAATAATATTTTATCAGTTCTCACAAGCTGAATGCAATAACACCGCATATAGGTTGACGAACACATAATATTGCTACAATCCATTTTGCACTCTAAAGGAATCCAAGTGGACATTTCCCCACTAATGGTTCTACACTCCAACCTACATATATCATCAACACCCTAATAAAAATTGTGCCATTTCATTCTTCTACTTTATCTAACCGCTGTTAAACTCCAGGCACCGCGAGAACTAGCTGCTGCACTTGACCAACAAAGGATTGAAAAAAGATTTCTTCAACAACTAAAGCAAACAACTTCATATCCAAAGGTATAAAGCAAATTTCACCCCACCTGTCTATTCGCTGGCAATCCATTTCCTACATCACACACTGCCCTTACAACATATTCTGATTAGGTTCGAAAATACATGTGCTCCGAAGAAAATTTGCAACAAAAATCAACAAGCTTGAAAACTATATTCCATTTCACACCGCTCCAATACCAAACTGCCCCCAACAAGGTAATTCCAGTAAGTAAGTGACAACTGTCTTCAACCATATTATAATTAAATATCGTTTCTTAATCTCTAGACATGTAACCTTACAGATAAACAACTCAATTGGTGGTGTGCACATTACTAGCGAAGACTTGCTAAATGTCTTGCGCGCCCATACCTTCCAAAACAAACCTTGCACCACCGACCAAATTACTCATGCATCCAGTTTCGAAGATAGGTACAACCACAATTACCACTATCATTAACATATATAATATTCCTGTCCTATTAAATTTAATGTCCATTTTTTGCCCGCTTTAATTGATATATGATTCTTTTATTATCAAGTATATAAACAAATTTCACTGTACTCTCCCAACCTTTCGCTTAATTTAACTTCGTATCCTACAAAATAAATACACCGTCGAATACCTCAACATTACATACATGGAAAATTCAGAAACCATATGTATGTATGTATGTATGTACATGCACAGACAAACGCGCACACAGCATATTCATAAGATGCTAACTCAAAAAAAATTCATATCCTATACAAATATGCTACATATAAAAAACCAAAAAACAAAAACCCTTCCAGTTTTTTCTCCTGTTGTATCTGTCAACGGTTATTTTTGTAAACAGTTATTTATACATACCTATAGGTATACATTTGTATATATTTATATCTCTCTATGAGTATGTATTACTAATTCACAAATAGTTCTAGACATACAAGCGTGATATATGATTTTATATTTAGAACCAATATTAATTTCCGCTGCACTTCTTCATCTACTGTCCAAATTTTAATTTACGGAGGTGATATTATGTTGTAAAATACAAATAGCCTATGATTTAACTTGTATATTGATCATTATAGTAAAACTCAACGAAATTGGATGTACGTCTGTCATCACGAGAGTGGGAGGGATAAATATACATTGAAGAAGAATAAAGTATTAAATATCTTTATCTTTAATACGGTTTTGATGCATTCCCAATTTTTTACATAACCATACACTTTTCAAGATGACTGCAAAAATATCTCAACTGAGAATCAAGATTTTAACAAATATTACCTCATATTTTTAATGTGAACAGTAGTATCTAAATTAGTTTGCAATTTCTAATTTATACCCTTACACAAACACATATGCTATAAATGAGTTGAGTACTCAAAATTGTAGCCATAATAGAAAATTATGGAAAATAAAATATTTATATAAATGTCTGTTTCGTTTCATAATTTTAGGTCCATACTTTGCTTTTTCAATATATGCTTCAAAAGCACCAAAGAAAAGTACCAGCGATAGAAGATCAATTTGAAAAATTATTTTCACATATAACATAAAAGATAATTTTTTTTATATCCTTTTCAGCTTTTCAAAAATACCACACACTGCCCCTGCAACTGTTTTACAGTCTTTAAAAATAACATATTGTCCCTACAAACATTGTTTTACTATATACAACTCTTATAAAGGACATGCGATTTTTTTTACTATCCCTGTAATAACATGCTGTTCCAGTCATTCATATGGAATACATCGCCTGTCTTGGCAAAAACCTATCCGCCAACTTACAACTTCTGTAAAAAAACTACTGTGCAACAAATTATAGCCTGAATTCAACAGATATTATATGCTGTCATTACACCTTCTTGCTTAGTAAGGTTCACACCCAACATACCCATGCTGTAACAGACTACTGTGCAACAACTTAGACCTCAAATATCAATACAACTTGCTTTACTTCATTCGATTACTACCTTGCTGCTGCACTCTACTACTTACTGCATTCAATAAAGGACCAGCTAATCTGTCTTCACTGTAATACTAACAACAATATATCTGTGCGCAGGAATAGCTCAAGCAACGACTTTTCAAGTTCTTAGGATAAGAATAGTTCTTGGGACATATTCAGCACAAAGGAGAAAATGCTGCAGGGTTCTGTATAGGCTAGGAAAAAATATGTGTTGTACCGACTTGTTGAGAATCTTTAGCAAAATTTTTTTCCCACTGTTTCCTTTTTCCAAGCTAGATTTTAAATGCTATCTGTCTTCCGCATAAATATTTATGTACCTCTGCTTATGTGCGAATACATGAAAAAGTATATAGATTCTATATGTCTGTTATGTTACAAATCAAACTCTTCTTATTTGATATAGACATGTTCGTCTTCATAATCTATTCATACAGCATAACTTTGACAGCTGGTTATACTTTTGCGTTCATTGCCAAACTGAGCAGTTTGTGCTTTTGCTTTTTTCTTTTTATTTTACTCTATTTTTAAGAAACGAGAAAAAAACAAAAACAAATCAAATTAGGTCCACAGCACATATTTTAGTGCCAACTGTAAGTTGTACATAAAAAAAAATCCACCCAAGCATTTAACTACGCATTTCGCCAACAGTACAATGCTCCCATGTCACTTACTGGTGAAGTATTGGTAGGTTTAAAGTTTAAATATAGCATATGCTCACCAAGACTCAATAAATTTATCCACAACCTCAGGAAAAACATCTTTACACAGCTCGGCAGTGATTGAACGTTTTGCACTGTTCAATATCCATAACAACAATAAAAAGTTTCAAAAGTCCATGGTTAAAAAAACACAATCCTAACGATGCATAAACATTGCATGATATGTAGAAATAAAAATTAAAAAAGATGGTGCATGCAATCAGTTGGGCATATCCTAATATTTTTACTAACTTGCATTCAGTTGGTATGTATATTGTCCAGCTGTCTTTGTGTATGTGCTACTAATTCTCAGGCTTCAAACAATATGCTCTGCAGTTGTAAGCTATGAAAAATACAACTGCGTCCACATACGAAAATCATTGATTGAATGCAGGATAACAACGAGTGCCGACGTCCGATGCATTTTTCAGACACCGCAACCATGACATATACTATGCAAATTTTGCTTACTTATATTATGCAATTCCGTGTGCGAAGCACGGGTTCACAATAGTTATATAATTAGATATCATTGATAAATAAGATGCAGGTATACAAAAGCAAAAGCTAGTTTATGCCTTTCATTTCATAAGTAAAAATTTGGTTGGCCGACAAAAAGGTATATGTTTATATTATTGTTTGGTTTGATAGTTTTATGGTTGAGCCACTTGGTTTTTGTTTTCTTTTGTTGAATTGGGTCTGGAGTGGCGATTAGTAGTTGTTCTGATCTAGTCGTGCAAAGGAGACGTTGGTGAAATTTTTCGAAAACTTAAGGCGTTGTAAAAATTTTGAGAAATTTTGAAGAAAATTTTAATAAATAAAAATTGAATATGAATTATAACCTAAAATTATTGAATGGAGTCTATGAATGAATTTAGAAACTTAGTAAAAGTAATAATGTTTCAAAGAGTTGATTTTTAAGGAAAGTTAAAGGCTTAAAAGGATTTGGTAAGTTATAACTAATTGGTTTTAGAAAGTAATGGGTTCGGGCATTTTTCTTACCTTGGCAATTTCGGGGACGAAATTCTTTGTAGGAGTAAGAGTGTAACGATTCAGAATTTCAACCATTTGACTTTGTAATATTTAATTGATTCTAATATTGAATAATTATTTTTTTAAGTCAGATAGCTAAAATTTCAAATATAACGATTTGTTTGATAATTTAATTGTTGAATTTAATAATTGAAATTGTTTAAATAATTGAATCTTGGGTTTTAAGTTAGATAAAAATAATTTCAAAGCTTGTTTTAAATTTATTTAACAAGAACAAAGATAATAAAACTTTTAAATTGGACTTAAAAGTGATTTAACCGATTTTTAATAATAACTCATTTTAATTAACATATAAAAATAGCCTTTCGGGGTACTATCTCGGATTTCGACAAAACCAGTTTCATTGGATCTGTAATAATGAATTATAATATACCGTCAAACTTCATGGCGATCAAATGTATCGTTTGGCCGTGCGAGATCGTAGAATTTAATATAATAATTGGGTTCAAAAAGCTATCTTCTGCATACGATTGAATTAGGTCTCGAAACAAGTTCCATTGCGTTCGAAATAGAAGTATGGCATATAGAACGCCAGGCAGCATGCCCCGTTTTAAGTTTGATATTTTCGGGTATGTTTGATGAATAATTTAAAATATAAATAATATATATATATATATATATATATATATATATATATTATAAACATGACCTTGCACCATACCCGTCACTTCTCATTCCCTGCTTCATCAATGCTTGCCATGCTTCCTCCCTTGTTTTTAGCCTTGATACTTGCCTTAGGAAAGGGAATCCGGTTGAGTATAATGGATTATAAATACATGGAAAATCTCGTTCTCTGGTTTTCTTCCTGACATTGTTTCTTTCTTCCCATTCGTTTCAACTTTGTAAGCATCCAAAAACAAGAGAACATACTCCGTTCAAAACTTCAAAATCAATCCCTCCTAAACTATCAAGAATTAGCCGAAATGATGTGAATGAAAGTTGTTCATATCAGTTTATAGTATTTTTGGAAATTGACGGATTGAATTTCTTCGAGGGACAAATGAGATATCACTCGAAAAGAGCTTCACAACTTCAAAAATCGATATCTCCCTATCCGCTTCGAATTGGAAGGCGCCGTATGCACCATTGAGATCGTGAGATCACGTAGTATTTTTGGCATAAGTTCGGCGCAATTCCGTGATGACATGTTGTGATGGTTGAAAGCTACGATTAGGCTTCGTCAGAGATAGCGGCATCGATGGAGGAAACAGAGGGTGCTGCAGGCTCTAGCTTGGAGAGTTGCACTTCGTTGCTGATTTTGGCGAGTTTTGGTGAACAAAAATGTCGCGACCTGGAAGGCTTGGTGGACGCATGGCTCGGTCGTGTTTTGTTCTGGGGGTGCAGAGCAGCAACGAGAAAGTGCAGATGAAGGAGGTGGGGGAGCGCGTCTCGTGGGTGGCTTCACTGGGCGATGGTGGAGTGCAGGCGTGGTGCACGTTTTGGTCCGGAGGAAAAAAAAGAATTAGGGATTGAGGAAGAAGAACTGTTCATGGCGGGTTTGGGCTTGGGCCGTATTGTTTGGGTGAGGGTTTTGTTTATATATCTCTACTAATAATACAAATACTTTGCATTGGTGAAGCTTTTTTGAACTTCCCAACAACCCCTTCTCCCTACTAAATCAACAACTACGTACACACAAAGGGAAGAGGGCATATTCGTCCTTCGTTACCCGTGCATTTTAATCCCACAACGTCAGCATGTTTTCATTCACTCCCCCCACTATCTCCTCTCCCCACTTTCTCCACCAGATGTTTTCCCCCCCAACATTTCAACCGCCTTTCCTCAACACTGCTCCACCTCAACCGCCTTTGGCATCCTTCCCTTTCTTCCCTTCCCCCCATAACCTAAACCGAACGGCTCTTCTACAACCTGATATTCCTCCTCTCCCCAATTTCTCCTCTCCTCGCTTTTCCCCTCCAACATGTCCACTGGCACCATTTGCTTTCCGCTCTCCCCACCTAACATCCAGATCTGATGCTTGGTGAGGCAGCTTGCAAGCTAAGGGTGAACGACGGTCGGCGAAGATCATCAAACAATACAAAAATCGTCCAACTTCCCAGATCCATTTACGAACCCTAATCGAATTTGAGCTTCATCAACACAAACTCCGTCGCTCAACCTCAATCAACCAGCTACTCACCACCACTCATGTCGTCGACAACTCGACGTTCGTAACTGACGGTTTCGGTTAAGGTATAGGCTTTTTACTCCACCGTACTACTTTTGTGTTCATGATTTCCGACTCTGTCAACCTGAATTTTTCAACCATTCAACTTTCTACTGCTGTTGGTCTTTCTCATTTACTTTCCACCATCGCAATTTACAAATCTACTTCTCCGATTATCCAAGATGAACTATAATTTTGAAAACTGAGGAATTCTATAATCTGATATCAGATGGTATGGCAGTTGCTGCAGTAATTTTTTGTATTAAAATTACGTAACATTATCATACTGAAAGCAATTGTTGGTGACACTATGGTAACAAAGTAATATGACTTCAAACTCTTTTTTACTTACCAGTTTGTTCATGTCTGTTAGGCTCTACTGAAATACATTCATAAACGACATAAAAGGTGAAAAAAATGTTTCGGTTCGACCAGTTACCTACATACACAAACTCTGTACTCTGTTCTGCAATTTAGTAACTATGACTAGAGTACTAACAATTCTTTCGCTGCTTTGTAGTATGATGTAATTGATGGTTATCTATGCGAGCAATACCCTGCTCTCCCAATGGATTTGCAGACAAAGATTGCAGAGGAATGTGTCAGCACCACATGTCAAATTCTCAAGAAATTAGAAGATGCTAGAAATAAGACCATCGGCGTAGCTATTATCCAGCGACTGTCTAACTTAAATGGATGAAAACATGGTATATAGTTTTTCATCATTATTACTATTTTTTCATCATTTTTTTTATTTTCCCACTTACTCAAACTGGTGACATGTACAGTCTTACTAATAAGTTAGAATGTATGTCTACTACTACTGGAATTTGCATTTTTTCCTGCATACTTACACCGAAATATACAACAATTGTTTTTTTGTTTTCTACGTATATCTTCTGTCTAATTGATATTGTCATTTTGCTAAATTTTCTCCTACCACTTGCTTGCCATTTTAATCGTCGAGCCGCTCAATTTTGCAAACATTTGACGACAATTTCTTCCTGTTTCAAAATTCGTGTTTCAATTTCGTTTGTATGACTATTAGTTCTGAATTTGTTTGATTTTAAAACAGTCCACCTATGTGGTAATTAATCGTGCAAAAATTGAATTATAGTTTTTTAACCATTACTGTTAAGCATTTGAAAATTTAAACTACTTCGTACTCGAAATATTTTTTGAACATTTAAAATTCAGTTCCAAAAAATGGAGTGAAATTGTGGGTCCTGACTGTGATTTTTGAATAATCAATATGTCTGCTTCTATTTCAAAACTTCTGCTTAAAATTAAGAAAATATGTTTATTCTGCTAATATTACCCCTCATCCCTCCACTTTAATTTTTTTTAAACATTGATTATTACATGGAGAAATTTGTTAATAGCACCCATGTACATTAATTGGTTTTCTAAATATGACTATTAAAAGGATAAATTTGTATTTCTTTCCAATATTCTGAACGACAAAACGGGTTGAATTAACAAATTTTAGACCGTTAAAACCGATTCTAAAAATGTAAACTTTTGAACCTTAACTTAGTAGCAGTACTAAATATCTAAATTTCTGTTTGGTTTGAACACTGACGTCTAAATGATTCCATCATATATACAGCTTTTACATATATGCAGTTTTTTTACACATCACTAACTACAAATACAGACTCTACAAATAAAGTGACTTTGAAAGTCCAAAGTTCCAAGTCCATATTTTATTTCGAAAATGCATTCAACCCCATATTTAATTTTTTTACACTAGCATTCTAAATCTTCAACTTTCAACTTAACTAGATATTTTGAGGATGTAAAACTTTGAATGCTTACCATCATATTTCAAAACCAAAAAATTTGGATACGTACCATCCATACATATATGTTAGTGTGTGTGTGTCTCTATCAACTATATTGCAGACTTGATCCATTTGTTTTCTTTATCAACTATATTACAGGGCCTTAATGCGATTCCATAGTATGAAAATGGAAGAAATCAATAAAATTATTAGGGAATTATGGCAACAAACTTACAAAGGACAAGACATCGACTATATAAGCATTCTTTCTGACTCAGAAGGTTCTGGGACTCGCTCATATAGTTACCGTGTACGTTTATACTTTTTATTTTTGAACAAATATTGCAATCACAGTATCACTTTTTTGTATGTTAACGGAAGAATGAATATATTCATGAAATACAGTTTAATTATTGCAGGTGGTAATGCAAACTGGGGATGCTGAACTCGAGATGCGTGGAAGATGTAGTGCTGGTCAGAAGGCAAGTGGAATGTCACTTTCATTCAAAATACTTCTTTTTTACTTTTGTTGTACTGCGGTGAAAATAGTATTTGGTTCAGGTTCTTGCATCTCTTATAATAAGACTGGCTTTAGCTGAAACGTTCTGCCTGAATTGTGGTATACTGGCACTTGATGAACCAACTACAAACTTAGATGGGCCCAATGCTGAAAGTCTTGCTGCAGCTCTTTTGAGGTTTGTATTTTTATATGTTTGCTTTTTATATCATTATTTATTTACACAATTATTCTCATTTATATGTTTTCATTAAATAATCCAGAATTATGGAGGATCAAAGAGGCCAAGAAAACTTTCAGTTGATAGTGATAACTCATGATGAGCGTTTTGCTCAGCTTATTGGTCAACATCAGCATGTAGAGAGATATTACCGCGTCACAAAAGATGACCAGTAATGTCCTCTTAATTGTTTATATTAAAGTTCTTCCAGTTAAATGAAGTTTAATTCTTTATGCGGATTTCTTTCCTTTTTGTCAAAAGGAAAAAAAATTGCAATTTGAAAAACCGAATTATGCACACATTTTTGTCTTGCCTCCAGGGTTGGAGTTTGTAAATGTTGCTTGATATGATTTTTAGGTAAACTATCAGGAAACCGAATGTTTTGCTTGATAGATAAGAAATTGAAAGTTGACATGTGAATCTTGACAAAATCATCCAACTTCAACTGCACATCCAATTTCAACTGCATACATACATACATATATATCTATCTGTGTGTGTACAACTGCAGTCAGACAACTGCTATATATATCTATGTGTGCACATCCAATCTTCAAATCATACAAC
This sequence comes from Allium fistulosum, assembly GCA_030737815.1. Taxonomy (NCBI): domain Eukaryota; kingdom Viridiplantae; phylum Streptophyta; class Magnoliopsida; order Asparagales; family Amaryllidaceae; genus Allium; species Allium fistulosum. The sequence continues at coordinate 867,912,868 of CM060904.1, read as the reverse complement.
TGCTATATATATCTGTGTGTGTACATACATATATATGTAACTGTGCACATCCAATTTCAACTGCAGTCAGTTCCATACGACTTGCTTTGGAATGTTCTAAGCTTTGTACTTTGATTTGGGAAAATATCCGCTTTGTATTCACTCACTGCGAAAAGAATCATTTCCCTCTACATATACAAATTTCTATACAGTACCCACGACTTACATATGCACATTACTTTTCTGACATACCGATTGTGAGTATATACCTACCACCCAATATGCAATGCTTTCAGTTGTTTAGTACATATTGAAACCAATAACTTCACATCACTCTACGGCAGGTCCCAATGGGTAAGTGCCCATTAGGCGTTCAGTATGTACGGACAGCATAATGAATTCACACGGTACTATTTTTCATTAAAACACATACCACATAGTTCTCTTCACACCCCCCTATTTTACACAAGCTTGCCTTACTCACGTCCATCGGACGTGCCTTCATACTTGTATATATATATATGAAATGTATAAAACTTTGAAATTTAATAACTCCTTCATACGAGGTTGGATTCGGATGCCGTTTGTTGCGTTGCGCTCGTATGAACGTAAGATTTGATATGGAATTGGTTTGGATGAATTTGGAGACAGTTGAAATTTGGGCTAAAATCGGATGTCGTTCGATTTTAGTTCCAAACCGGAATGTCTCGGCAACGACAGAAATTTCGGTGAGTTAAACTCACCTTTTTCGTTAACTAGTATGATATATAGTTGATAAAAATTGTTGAATGATTGTTTAGATGAATTATTATATTTATTAGTTGGTTTGGATATATTCCCGCCTATTGGAGCGGATGACACCCTATTGCGTTTCCGTGTAAGAGCGGATGACCCTTTGTATACGAATCCCGCTTTGAAGCGGTTGATTTATATTTTTTGATTATATAACGTTTGTGATGCGGGGGAAACAGGTTGGAAGGATCCAATGGGATTCCTCACTATTATTGAATTGTTTCAATAATATTTCTTTTATATGGATTATTGAATAACGAACCTGATTGTGGACATTATGGTTATAACATGTTATATGTTTGAAAATAAAACCCAGTATTGATAGAAAATAAATATCGATGTTGGTTAAGCATTGGATAGCTATTGGCCTTAAATTAGTATTTTGAAATACTATACGTTGCCATTGAATTGAAATTGATTTTGAGACAGAAAATGATTTCAAACCCAAAAATTGGGTTTTCGAAAAAGTATTATTTTAAAAGTTATATAATTATATTAATATTGATTTAAAGTATTTAATTATATTAATATTGTTTTAAAGTATTTAATTATATTAATATTGATTTAAGGTTATTTAATTATATTAATATTTTTATAAAGTTGTTTAATTTTAGTAATATTATTTTAAGGTTATTTAATTATATTAGAATTGTTTTAAATTTATTTGTTTATAGTTAATATGTTTTAAAGCACTTATCAAAAGGTTAATAAATTGAAAGGTTGATTATTTCAAGAATAATTATGGTTTGAAATCAAAAGCAAGGATTATTAATAAGGTTTTTAGAAATAAATTATTACTATTTATAATAAGGGTAAAGATTAATTATTATTGTTTTTGAAATGATTAACTATTGCTTTAAGATGCTTAAGATTAATAACATTTATTTATTTATTTATAATGTTTAATTTTAATAATTATTTTTATATATAATAATGTTTTAGAAGTAAATGATCTTTATTTGTTTATAAATGTGTTTGAGACCCATGAATAAAGTTGAAAGACTTGGATTTTATAATGGAGTTCTAAATGGTTTAAAGACTTAAGGAATGATTATTTACAAGGTGAAGGGTTTTATAAATGGTTAGATATTTATAAACGGACTTAAGAAACGAGTTTATAGATTTATAAAAAAAGTTCCATAAACGGTTTAGAGATTTATAAATGAGTTTTAGAAATGATTGAAATTTATAAAAGAGGTTTTATAAATGGTTCCATAAGTTTTATAAAATGGATTATAAATGTTTTAAGAGAATTATAAAGAGTTTTATAAATGATTGGAGAACTGAATAAAAAGAAAATCTTTCTAAACTTTGTGGATATACTTATACCGTTGAGATATGGATATTTCTTAAGTATTAAAAATATAGGGATTTGCAGATATACCTTTGTAAAAGTATTCTTATACAAGTAATTTACAAAGTAATTTTAATGAATGGAAGATTTTAAAAAGAGGTAGTGTTACTTGGTGCTTAACCAATGTTGATTTTTCTATGGAATTAAATCCCTGATTAAATATTGTTATTCGATAGTTAAATAACTAAATATCGAAATTGGACCAAAAAACGTAACTTTAGAAATTAGGAGAAACACGTGAGTTATATAGCACATTCATCTCCGATGATGTTGTACTGTGCGTATAAATCTCGTTCCGTTCTCCTAGGACAGTGATAAGGAAATCTGTCCACTCACGGTTAGTAGGTGATCTCCGATCTTATCTTTGACTATTTATTTCATAAAGAACCGGGGTTGAGTTTATCGGAAGTTATCGAATGTTGTTTCAAAGAGACCGGGATCGGCTATGTTATTTGAAAACCACTTCAATCCAACGAATGCATTTCAAAGTGAAGACATCTCGAAGATGATGGAATTTTGAAGACGGAGCTCTTAAGTGTTTCATTCGGTCCCAGAGCGAACATGTATGGATGAATGCTTATATTGCATTGTTGCTTGGAGGGTAGTGTTAGCATTCCAAATAGGAAGTGTTATATATAAAGGTAAAACGTAGCCTCAAGCCTCACCAACTGGGAATGACTAAAACAGGGGAGATGCAATAGTGCTAAATGGGTCGCTCCTAAGTAGGGTATGATCATCCCTATCTAGAGTCGCTATTATCTTTCATTTGTATGCTTCAGGGCCCATTAACGGAGGGGTGATCATATTTGGTACTATCTAGTAAGAGGTAGGCTGGTTCTGTGTTGGAAGGGGTCGATGGCTTTGACCTCGGTGTTATTTTATCTAGAGATGCACCGTGACGAGCAGTACCCCAGTAGCCCAGTCATTGTATGGAATCCATTTTTCAATACGAGCCTTTACGGTTTTAGTTGTATACCTATTATGCTGGAATTTAATTAATGTAATAATTTCGGCTAAGATTAATAAGTATTTGTATCTAGACATTATTATAATATAAATGGATTTTCTATAGAAAAGGTTTTCGTTATCGTAAGGTAAAAACCCGTCTGTGTTTATGTGCGGCATGGTCGTATGAGATACTTCTGATTTCAAGGATTTTTATAACTTTAAAATCCAGTTGGGTGTGTTTTCTCATGCTGGTTTTCCAGACTGACTCGGGAGTTGTTTTATTATAATGCTCGGGTCAAACCGAGCATATTACAGATTTAGTTGGATGCTTGGAGCTTTAGGAGATGAGTTGGATGCTTGAAGCTTCAGGAAACGAGTTGGAGGCCAAGAGATGTATTCACATATATGGTTATTTTTCCGCTGTATTTGTTGTTGTGTTTATCAGCAATTGTGCGGATGATGTTGTAACTATCCCGACTGAAATAGGTTAGTATACTCTGATTGATGTTTGAATATACATATATTATAGTTTGTTTGTGTAAAGATTTGATGTATATTATTGATTATTCATTCCACTGTGAGCTTCTATGTTGTTTAGTTTTCTTCTTATCTTCTTATATTCTTCCTTCTTTCTTTTTCCCTAACAATCGGGTTTTCCAGCATTCGATTGCTCGGCACGCAATACAGTAGACGTACTAGTGTCGATTTTCGAGGGTCGAAAAACACCGGTCGTTACATCATGTAATTTTTCTTCAGAGATCTAAACAACCAGACAATGGGTTTTTAATGCATTTGGTAACGTTTTGCAAGTAAATTCACTATGGTAACATAAATCATCGTTTAAAACCTGTAATTTACTAGAAATTGTAAGAACTATAGTCTAATATACTAAAATACAGTTGATGTAGGTAAATAGTTCAAAATTTTAAATGAAGTAAAATAAAATATGTTTGAAATGTGAATTAACAGTAAGTGGCTAACTTTCAACAATCATACATTCAAAAGAATAACAATTAAATACACTTCAGTTAACAAAGAAATAATTGAAGCAATGAAACAATATATGTGCATAAGAGAACATATTCAGTAAAGGGGGAGAATGAGTTTCAGTTATAATTTCAACTTAGTTACAGTAGTTTGAAGAGCATTAAAATATAGTATTGTCTCATATATACACCTGCCAGATATTTTTCACTTGTCAACTAAATAGGTAAACCTTGACAGAATTTTATGATCTAAATGACGTAGCCAAGCCAGTCAAGCTACCATGTTATAAGATACAAAAACATCAAATCCAAAATCAAATGTTTACTATCGTACATTTTTTTAGGTAATATATTAACAAACTTCAAAACATTTTCATTTCAACTGTACATGTTATATGTAGATGAACAAATCAACTTTCATAACAAAAAAAGAAACGAAAGATATCCATGGAGATAAACTCAAATGAAATTTAAAAAGCCAAAAGTTATTAATCAACACTAGCATGTTAGGAATCAAAAATAACCTTGAAAATAAAGGAATAAATGAAAATCGATTAAGACTTACCAAAAATAACCTTGACCTTTGACAGCTGAAATTGGAGAAGACAATAGCCGATAACACGAAAGATTCACAGTTGAACGAACAAACATTATTGGAGATCGATAGTCGATAATCGATCGGGAGGCAATGATCGATAGTCAAATTTGAGATGTTGATCTGGAATCGTGGATCGAACTTGAGTATACGGTTGATCTGGAATCATGGTTTTAATGAAGCAATCCTAGTTTGCATTTAATTTTGATTTCTTGCAGTTAGAGTGATCAGAGAATTGGGTTTATTATATTTGGCAAGAACATGCAATTAGGATACGAAGAAAATAAGGAAAATGGTATTTTAGGGAATTCGAAAAGATATGGTTAAAATTAGTTGTTTGAATTTACATTATTAATAATAGATATATATATATATATATGTATGTATGTATATGTATATGTATATGTATATATGTGTATATATATACACATATATACATATAGCATATATATACATGAACATATATATACATATAAATACATATATACATATATATTATACATATTTATGCATATATATATATACGCACATATATACACACATACGTATATTATACAAAAATATACATATGTACATATATACATATATATTATACATATATATACATATTATACATGTTTATGCATATATATACACGCACATATATATACATATGTATATTATACATATATATATACACACACACACAAATATATATACATATATATTATACATATTTATGCATATAAATATTGATTTCTATTTAAGTACTTCATGTATCATTTTACATTCCAATAGGCGTAACAAAAAGCGCATTCCATACTCCAAACCCACGCATGTAGATTTCTACTTGGAGCATAGAGTTCTAAAACCTGATGTAAATCCATCCGTATAAGTTCAATTTATCAACGTTCAAAATGCAATTGAGGGGACTGGCTAGTCTATGCAGTTGATATATGACATTTTTTCCCTTTTATATGGGCAAAAATCAATACAAATTCTACCATACATATCATAAAAACCTAGCTACGGCCTGACATCTAGTTTTCAAATTACGTTGTACTATACGGGTTCTCTATGTACAACGATAATGTATAAATGTACCAACTTTAATTGAAGTTGTCCTGTTATTATATTGCACAACCTTGTTATTTGAAAACATCAGGTAATTATTGTCAAGGACAAAATTTCTCAGCGTTTTAGCCTCAAGGACAGACCTTCAGTATTTTAGCCTGAAAGACAACTTTCTTTAGGTAGCAGTTTTTAGTTATTAATAACAGTTTTTAGGTATCAGTTTGTAGTTATCGGTAGCAGTTTTTAGGTATCGGTTTTAGTTCGGTAGCAGTTTTGAAAGAATATTTGTCCTTATGAATAATTTTGAAAGAATATTTGTCCTTATGAATAATTTTTAGAAGAATGTTTGTCCTTGTGGTTAAAATATTGAGGTCGTGTCCTTGAGGCTAAAAATATACAAATTTTTGTCCTTTAAATTAATTCCCCCTTGAAAACTTCCCTCTATATTTAGTTGCCTAATTTTTTTTCGTACATACATGGTAGTAGTGAAGCGGACATAAATGGTCAGGCAACATTAAATCTAGTAGCAGAGAATAATTTTCAGTAAGCTGTTAAAGGTATTATTGATATGTGGGACAGTATTTGGGATGGGGACACTACTAAAATTACATCCAACTGCCAACAAACTTGAAAGAGCAATTGGCTATTTGTATTCAGTAAGTTTGAAAGTACATCCGAAAATCATCAACTATCAGAAAACAAATATATCAAATAGATTTCACCATACATGATATAAACTTTCGCGCATAGTAAACCATGAATATAAACTTTTGCATATAAACAAGATATACTTTTCATCAAAATGGACGATATCGAATCAACTATAGTTACTAGTTAGTTAATTATAAATCTAATCAAATTACTCTGCCATAGTTGAATAATGAATTCACGTAGCAGTTGAAGTTGAAAAGCATAACCTATTTGCATAAGTGTGCTTTTGGCGATATCAGAAATATTTGTAGCTGCATATGAGAACTAAATTCTACACATAGTAAGAACCACATAACTTTTCAAATTTAAGAAATAAAAAACCAACATTTTAAAATTAAATTCTATGTGTTGATCGGTGAATATTTTTTTAGCTTTTTCCTTAAGGGTGAACTTTAATATAATATGTGTTGCAAGCACAGCCGCTGCAAATGGGTGGCTTTATTCTTCAGTATCATCACCTTTAATCTTCTCATTGCCACTATCATTATTATATGTCATTGTTTCAGGACACACTCTTTTAACTATCTCCACCCCTTCTCTAAATCCATGGCCCACGGGCCTCTGCCCCATTATCAATTCCAAAAGCGCCATCCTGAAGTTGTACACATTGCTCTAGGCCTGTCAATGAATACTTTCGGATGTGGATAGTGTCACATCTGCACCCGCATCTGAAATAATTTTTGAATATCGGATATCCGCATACGCAGATATGGACGTATATCGGATACTTTTCTTATCTGCTAACGACCGATAAATCAATAAATATAAATTTTAAGTTTAATATAAAAAAATTTCAATCTGATTGATTATAAAAGCGTTAAATATAAATAAATATGGCGATAATAAATAGTTTTGAGCAGTTAATAAGCATTAAGTGCATATAATATAAACTATTAACTTAATAAAACAATAAACAAATATTTTTCGTTATACTAAAATACATATAATTTATACTATAATCTTGGCAAAGACCGAACGGATAGTTTTCAGACGTGGATGTATTCGTATCCACATTCGCATCGGTTTTTCCGGATATTGGATATTATCTGCTTTTCAGATACGGATACAGAAGGATTTTAGATTTTTCGAGTATCCATTGACAACCGTACATTGCTCTTCTCGTCCACCTTAAGTATATATGCATACTCTGCATGTACATGTATAGAAAATGTTACCTCAATGCCCTTGAGAAATCAGTAATGCAAATACATTTTCCAATGAGACATATACATATTCGTAGAAATACCTGGAGCAATATAACCATAAGAACCCCCTGCAAAAACTTAGTAAGCCCAAAATCAGTAACATAGGCCTCAAAGTTCGAGTCCAGCGGTACATCATTACTCTTAATGTCCCTATGAACAATCAAAGGCGAGCAGTCATGGTGTAGATATCACAGCCCTAAAGTCGCCTCTACAAGGATCCTGCACTTCGCTTCCCAACTTAAATGCGCTGCTTTGCTCCCATGCAGCATCTCCTAGACTCCCATTCTGCATGTACTCATACAATAACAAATTTGCATACCTGTTAAGATATAAAACCAAGTAGTATGCATGTGTCTTAGTTTTCCTAGTTTAGCGATCTCTATAGTGAAGCCTCGATTGTACTTGTTGGAACCTCCTCTTTCTATTAAGCGCTTTATGACTACTAAGCGCTTTACTTGTAATTTTTCAGTTTTTTTAAATTTTCACCACTCTCTGTGCAACTCATTCAATATCATATTCCCTCTTAATGCTTATTCTTTATTGCTAAAGCTCGTCATCATTTTGTCTCCTCTTTGCACTCTCCATTCCAAAAATAAAAATAGTAAACTAATGTGATATTATCATCCAACACCACACCTCAGCCACCTGGTAAATCAGATTATCAATTTACTTCATCAATGCTAATTTATGTTTTCCAAGGAAATACTACTCCAATAGAATTATTTTAAAGAAGGATTCACACAAATAATTAGGAAATAAACATTTATTTTGTTTATAACTGTATATTTGCGAAGAAAATTAATTTATTATAGTTTGAGCATCCCAATGCTCCACGGGAACTACAAAATTGAACATATTAATCTGATGAAAATTAAACAAAATAGGAGTTTAATTGATGTAAGTAAAATTATGATACGTAAATATATTTATCATGAAGTATGTTTGAATATTAAATTATAATAGATATATATTTATCATAAAATACTTTTGAAAATTATATCTATATTTACCCATGGTAATTGAGAAATTGAGCCAAAGAAGAATCAAATATTTATCCAATGGAAGCATATCTCTAACGATAAAACACATACCAAAAAGAACCACCGTTAAAGTTTAAGATTAAAATAGTAACATCTGTAAAACTTGTGAGGGATGAAATGGGCAAAAATAAGGTTACAAAAAACATACTAAAATAAGTTTCCTCCTAGGCTTGTGAATTAAAGATAAAATCCTATATATGCAAACAAATAATAGTAAAAAATAGTATGAAATGCTCATAAGTAAAGGAGTACATTATTCATTGCAGCAAACAAATAAAAAATTCAAACGTTATAATATGTATTGTAGTAATAACTATTAACTTTCTTTTTGCTAAAGTCACTTGCGAAGGATATAAGAAGATATAATAAGATTCAATGCTTAATGTAAGGGAATATCCTATAATCAGTTTCAGTAAAGGGTAAAATTCACTTTCGCATGGTATAATCAAAAATCGGACAACATGGATTTAAAAAACAAATATAAAGTACGATTTACATATTTGTTATTAACTAAATACGCTATTAACTGTAATAATGATCAATGGTTTAATCAGATTTCATTGAAACAGCAAGGCAATGAAATTATCAAAAACGTATATATTAAAGATGCATGTACTGTGATTTATTAAATTCTCTAATATTGCGAACAAATCTCAGCCTCTCTTTGTCTTTTATAACCCACCAACCAATTTTATTATATAGATTCCTCTGACTCCATACATATCAACAAAAACAAATGAAAATTAAAAGTTTTAAATTTAGTCAGATTGATGAACTCCTTGTTAAAACGTGAATAACTTTTCTTTCTTTATCGCCCATTCAAATTCGCAACCATTAAATCCAATTGACTGACAATGTGAAAACTTAACTTTCAATTGCAACCCTTAATTATTATTTTAGTCAAAAAAACTATACCCTAAATTTGAATTTGAGTAATGCTAAAATAAAAAATAGTTTAGGCAGTGTTAGTATAGTAAGCGGAAATTCGGTTTTATCTTACCAACCTCTGTATTCTCACATTCAATTCTTATGTAGTAACGGGTTTTAAAGTATATAAATTAGAGATGCTCTCATTATTAATCAGATAACGCCTTAATCCAGCACCATGGTAGTGTAGGAGTTGAAGAAAATAAACAAACATATGGAGGTGTGTGCATCCCTAATGCACTTTAGTATCTACAAAATTTTGAACTGCAAACCGCGTGTGTAAAACAGAATTAATAATATCTTAAGCCTTTGATTTATGCATAACATTTGTCATATTTCACAGTATCATCTGGATTTAATTTAATTTTAAAATCCATATGCCAAGTGTTTTAACATCGTAGAAAACTTCATAGCATTATTATGTGCACAACCGTAATTAATACTATGGAAAACAGGTAGTAACTTATATTCATAATTTTCCCTGTATTTATACCTCAAAGGTTGAGCAATGTATCTTTAAATGAAAAATTAAACATTAAAGAATCATCACCCAAAGTAGAAAAGAAGACGTAAAAAAGACACAATTCACCAAAGCAGATAAAGAAGAAAAAGGAGTATCATCTCAATCCAAAAATCGTGGTACATGACAATAAATGGGCATACTGCAATTCAGACTAAAATGGAATATCAAATCCGGTGTAAATTAAATCAAACTACAATTCAATTTGCTAAAGCTGTATGAATTGCATGAGTGTATTATAATCTATGGCGTTCGAATCGCTAATCGGACACCTAATTCAATTTAACATTGGTGAATGACGTACCCAGCAGGCGAAAGGAAGTTGAACCAAAAGTAGGAGTGAAGATGCTAAATTTGCAGCCATGATGGCTGAAAGGCAACGACGATGGAAGGCGATGACAGTTGAATTTTAATTGGCAAGAAATTTGGAATGTTTGTACTGATGGATTAGGAGTTTGAGGAAGTGGATTTGAGAATGTAGAGGAATTGGGAAAGAAATAGCATATGGAAACATAGAGGGTATTTTGGGTATTAACAAAATACATAGTTGAAGTTAGTTGGTTGAATTTACATTATTATTAGTAGAGAAGTAGAGATGTATATTATACATATATATATACATATGCACATATATACACATATATTATACATATACATACATATATATTATACATATACATACATATATATATATATACACACACACACACGTACATATATGTATATATACATATATACATGCACATATACACACACGCATGCACATATGCACACATACGTACGTACGTACATACATATATATATGTGTGTGTATGTGAGAGAGGGTGTGCACACGTGGAACATTCAGTTACCTACCGACACTATAGTTTGCAGATAAACTCTTACTTTAATCCATGACGTTGCCATGCTATCCTATATGCTCTGCTAAATATCTAACCTACCAACTATATGCTATTTTAATTACCTCTTTTGATTGTAGTTATTTGAAACTTCACATAAATATGTAATTTGATAACAGCCATATTCTACCTTATTAACCATATTGATAGAGTTCCACCAATCAGAAGCTCTTTCTTGAAGCTGCCTTGATGCTAACTTCCTCTTAGTTGCATCCTCAATTCTCAAATCACCAAAGATCCTTCTACAAGCATCTATCCATTTTTGGACCTCAATGGTTGATTCTGTTCCCAAGAAAACCTTCCCTTCAAGAGCAGTATAGTCTTTACACAACTTACCAAAATCCACTGGTTTTGGAGTTTGGATTTGAACTCCAACATCAACTGCTGTCCCCGGAACTGGTATCCTTCTCATGGTCGAAGTCATCATAGCTTCGAACATAGCTGCATAATCAACAGTCCCCTCAGCAGCTGGTCTCCCTTTTCGACTCATCCTTAATATCTATAAAAAGGAATGATTAGCACACCTTGAGAAACAACTGCATAAAGGACTCAAACTTTTCTAAGCTACTATATTATATATAGTAATCATCCATCAAAATACAATTACGTCTCTCATACGTAGTTACGACAGCGAGCGTTGGGTAAAATCGATTAACCAATGCTCTGATACCAAATGTGACGACCGCCCACGACCCCTGCACTGAAACTAGAGATAGTGCGCTGTAAAGTGTGCCAGGCAGTCATGGACGATTGTCAGGGTAAATTGAAAACAGTAGAATCTATCGTATTACTCACAGCGCATGGACAAAATACAATAGAATATATATATAGTGAAGCTTCACAGAATAGAATCTCATCAATAAAACTTCATAATAGTTGAATACAACATCTGAATAGTCAATACATCAAGCCTCACTACATAACACTCAGAGAATATACAAGCAGCGGAACATCCAGTACATATAGTAAGAAAACAATATGCAAGCCTCCAGCTCGTCTTCGTCATCAGCATCGTTGGAAGCAAGAACAGCACCTGTCACCTGCTACCTAGTCTGCCCGTCCCAAAATGGACGAACAGCCCAAGACAATAAGAGTTAAAACATAAAGCCTTGAGTCAGACAACAGTCTTAGTGAGCGGTAAATTAACTAACAACATACCAAAAGAGCATAAAGGAAAAATGAATAGAAATCCAACCCTCCCACTCCACCTCTTTCTACAGTGATAGCCCCCAGACACACACTAAGCAGAAGCAAACATAGCAAAGCAAACAATTAAGGTAAAGTAATTATCACTCGAGTCAAGGGCGATGTTTTCCAAGTACAAACCCCCAAGGCCTAAACCAAGATTAGATAAGCACCCAGAAAATACCGCTCTTGAGACCGAATGACGATACAACCAAACATCCATGACTCTGGCTATCACTGTTATCGTTGCTTCGATATCACCGTTAATTGAATGACCGGCACATTCTTTCAGCCGTCCGTCAAGGGCTAATGGAAACCCCGGTTCTAGACATAACTCCGCACGTCGTCGTGACCCGTGCCTAGGACTATCGAATCTACCCAGAGTACTCGACTACCAATCAGTAGCCTTCAGGGACTATCGAATCTGCCCAACGTACTCTTGCTTTGAGCATGCTAGAACCTTCAACAACGATGAGATCTCAGCCTTCTAGTCATCCTCCTCGACGACTATTTCCATACTAACTCAAGCGCCTCTCGAGTAAACCATTATCCTCAAACTCGAACCATTTCACCGAGTTATCAACATGCTTGGAATGATCCCGTCTGGATTAGACCAAGACTATCTCATATCATGCCTCGCTTCATCACATCCTAGCAAAGCCTCATCTCAACATCATCATCATCAAATCTATCCATATGAGCTTCATCATCCACTACATATGCCACGAGCAGCTTTTCCAATTCAAGAGCCTTTCCCTTAGCTTTTGAATCATCTTCGACCATCTTGTCTAAATCAAATCATTAATCAACTAATTCATAACAATCAATCAAGTCAATCTTTAATCCAAGTAATCAAGCATTCAAACATGATCTAAATAACAATTATAACAATAATGGCAATTTCGTAAATAAAGAGTCTAAAGTCTAACAAGCATGAAAACATGAGCAATATCTCTATAATCTTGATGAATGAACTTGCATAGGTTAACATGTAGTAAAATGGATGTCAAATCATCATGAACAATGGATCTATACTTAAGTTTATGAAAATGCATGGAAATCACTATTTTAACCCCAAATCAAGTCAACGATCCGATATACTCCTTTGGATCCGTGTGAGAGATAATCACCACTCACCAAATCACCTAAACACCTCAAAAACAACCCACTTCAGATCTGGACAGCGAAGGATCTAACTCGATCTATCATAAATCCGCTTCAAACGATGAAATCTCTCTTCGATGGATGTAGATCTTCAATCAAAGCTCTTGGATCTTCGATTTGATCTTTGATTTGGATGGAAGGAATCACAAGATTAAAGTGGAGAAAAGAAGTGAAGAAGTGTAGAAGTCGAGCTCTCAAAATGGCAGCACTTCGTCGCTTCGAAATCCGGATCCCAAAAGTGAAGAAGAACCCTTCTATTTATAGGCTGAATCCTCCTTAGGTCGTTCGCTCGGAATTAGGTCGTCCACGACCTAAGAACCTACGACCTAAAAACCCACGACCTAACAAATGCGCTTCTACGACCTACGACCTAACGACTAAGCAGATCAACGCATCCATACGACCTAACGACTTAGCAGATCAACGCATCCATACGACCTACGACCTATCAAAGATGCAGCCTAGAGACCTAACACAGATCGCTTCTACGACCTAACACACCTGCGACCTAACACACACACGACCTAACTATCTTAGCTAGGATACGACCTAACACCTTAGGTCGCTCACGACCTAACTACGCTAACTCGCTAACTCTAATACTGTTAGCTCTTAGGTCGCTAACCACTAGGTCGCTAACTACTGTAGGTTACTAACCCTTAGGTCGCCAACTCTTAGGTCGCTGCCTATCCTTAAGTCGCTCAAACCTTAGGTCGTATACTCCTTAACTCGCCAACTTCCTTAGGTCGCTTCAAACTCTCATGCGACCTAAACCACTACGACCTAAACCAAAATCTTTAGGTCGCCAAATTCTATAGGTCGCTCCTATCTCTTAGGTCGTTCACTCGACCTAACCTACCCCACAACCTAAACCATCACACGACTTACCCTCCAGACAACCTAAGCTCTAGTCGACCTAAACTCTGGACGACTTAACAATACTAACAGTCTGATAATAACTGTTTTACGATGTTTCGATCCGTAAAAATACGGGTCGTTACAATATATGTGTGTGTGTGAGGGTGTGCACACGTGGAACATTCAGTTACCTACCGACACTATAGTTTGCAGATAAACTCTTACTTTAATCCATGACGTTGTCATGCTATCCTATATGCTCTGCTAAATATCTAACCTACCAACTATATGCTATTTTAATTACCTCTTTTGATTGTAGTTATTTGAAACTTCACATAAATATGTAATTTGATAACAGCCATATTCTACCTTATTAACCATATTCTACCTTTTGCTACCAATGAGGAGGCTTAATTTCTTTATGCTGCATCTTTTTATTCATATCTTCATACAACATATTCATTCTTAGTTTGAACATACAAAGTTAAATATCATAGAACCTATAATATGTGTAGACAACATAGCTAAAGAAATGCATATGCTTTTACACATGTGTAGCATTTATTTTTCCGTGGAATTAGATCTACCTAGCTGGCTTGGTGTGCATGATAAAATACACATACTAACGGTGTATAACAATTGAACTTATATGGTCATTTGCATTGCTGGAAGCATTTTATTTAACATCTGCATATTTGGGAGCTATTATAATGAATTGCAATATTTTATAGCATGTGGACTTCAAGTTGGTTGATTATCAGTGGGTTAATATGACTATAAGAGTAACAATTCATAGGTCAGTAAGTACCCTATTCACTTTCACAACAAGCTTACAAACATGTGTATGATAAAATATTTAAAAGATGGTCGATGATAAATGAAATTTTGATGTAGGGTTTGTGCAAAATAGGAAATATTAAGATAGAGTATCGGCTTCGCATTTGTGGTTATTTTTATTACAAAGTGAATTTGATTTTTTTTTTTCATTCTTTATGTTATACCATATATATATCCAAACTATGAATATTCCTAGATGAACTACATATAATAGAACTTATGATCCCATTAAGAGTGTACTATTCAAGGCAATTGCAAAATAGTTGAGCTATATGTATGGAGTGATGGTTTTACCGTTTAATTTTATTTATAGCATTTGGAATTCAATTTGATGTCATGTTTCTAATTTGAGAAAAACATAGGCAGAGAGTAAGTGCAGCTTTCTTACTCCATACATGTGATGTACACATTTTGAATACATTTTGTCACAATTGTTACTTCATTAACTTTTTCTGTATTGAGAAAACTATAGTTTGTATCATGCACACAATCAAAAATCTGAAAAAGCCATCTGAATTATAATTCATTTGTGTATGTTGTTCGCAAAAGAAATAATAGATATAAGTGCAGGTCGAACACTATCTACATGGAATATGTGGCTCCAGATGTTGCAAGTATTTTCAATATGGTTTTTTGGGCCGCGTGTGTGTTTTTATATGCTACTCTTATTGCAAATATTTCAGTATTCTTTTCTTTTTCTTTCTTTTTTGTGTTAGATATCGATGAAGAGAACAAGCCACAATGTGGAGAAGTGGAACATAAACGTGGCCATGTTGTAAGAATTTCTTTGCTGATTTTCAGTACATATAGCATATCGCTCTCGTTTCAATACATGTAATTGCTTCTATATGGCTCTCATTTCAGTACATGTAATTGCTTTCACTGTAAAATTTTACCTTAAATCGGACATAGAACAAGTTGATTGTCAATTGCAGTTTTTCATTCTGATTCATTTTCTTTAAATTGTCTGTTAATTATGGTTTGTCATATGTTGTTTCCTTTTCATTGCGAGATGCTAATATGGCTAGATTAACAACTATTTTTAATGAAGAAAATCTTTTGCTTTTTGTCGTTAATCCAAGTTGGTTGTTCTATGCATAAACATGCAAGAATAATTCATAATACCACAAATTTATTCCTATGATTTTTGTCTAAGTAACATTGATCCGATTAAAAGCTGATTTCATAATTGATAAATGCCTACGCACCCGTCCATTGGGCGTGCATATGTACCGGTAATTCTATAAAATAAGAAAGTGGACGTGAGAAGGCAACTATTTCTATTATTTATATTCTGTAAAATACATAAGTCAAAATACTTAACTTTTTAATAAAAATTGAAAAAATTAACAATAATTAATTGAGATTGTACTACGATGCAAATTGACTTGCCCTGTATATAGAATTGACTTTCGGTATGATAAATAAATGAACTTGCATCGAATTGACTTGGATTATACTGAAACTGGTATTTCGTTATATTAAAATTGACTTACATTGTAATAAAATTAATTTATTGTAATAAAATTAATTACATCGTAATAAAAATTGGTTTGCATTATAATAAGTTGATTTGAATTGTATTATAATTCTTTTGCACCACATTCAAAACCAGACTTGGGTTGTATGACTGTAATAAATTGACTTGAGTTGTATTAAAAATAGCTTGTATCGTATTCAAAATTGACCTGAATTACATCAAGTCTTCAGTATTATGAAAAAAACAACTACGCACATAACACTAAAAATGCAACTATAATCGTGACGTGATACACACATCACAAGTAGAACACACGTAACAAATCATTTTTAGAGAAGAAAAAAAAACCATAATTCTAGCGTTGTTCATCTACTTGAGGGACCAAGTATCACATTGTAACTTCAGTGACAATTATCTAGTTGAAAATCAAAAGCCAGCCATTGTGATTCAGGGTTAGAGATATGTACTATTTCTAGATGAATAATAATTAACCACTGATTTCAAGAACAAGAATAAATCTGGATAATGTATTGAAAACCACAACTATACTAAGATTACAAGAACGTGAATAATGGATTTCAGATTCAACATAAAAATCAATCAAGAGAGCGACGAGCTTCTTCATTGTGACGGAAGAACAAATCAGGATCGATATCATCAGATAGAGGTTCGGTCATAGAAATTCCAGGGTTAGATGGTCCTTCAGCTGGCTGTTGATTTCCATCATCTGAATCAATATGGATATATAGGATAGTCCAAGGGAGGACTGAAGATGGATTAACAACATGGATATGGGGAAGGGGCCTGCCGACCTTGCCAACCAACAGCAGCATGCATGACAACGTCTGTAGGAGTCCAGAACCTTCCATGGCAGACGCAAATGATCCTCATCTCCGTACTGCTCCTGTACTTATAGAGAAAGCCTTCCATCCTTCCACCATCTGCTCTCTCTCTATCTTCGCCCTTGGCATTTCTTCCTCCATCATCTTCCTTTCCTCCTCTTTCTCTCTATCTGTATCACACAAGGAACTCCTAAACTTGCAACTATACGTTGAGTATTCACAAACAATAACTAATCTAGTAGCTGCTTTCTTTGACAAATAGAGAAATGGCAACCAGAAAAGAAAATTTCATGAGAACTGTTATTATTATTAAATTAAAGGAAAGCATGTAGATTATATATACACAAGCGCTGCAGCAACAAAATAAGAACTGAACTAATATATGTAATGTTAGCTATATATGAGGTCTATGTACGCTTACCTTTGTAGGAAAGAACAGACCTCCATGCCTTTTCCAATACCTCCCATTCTGAACGTATCAATTATCCTTAAAAATCAATGCATAAGATGACTAGTGAGATGAAAATAACAATGGATTCCGCAAAGTCGAGCATTTCAAAAGAAATCATAGCACTTTTCTAGTTTAAAGAGAATAAACTTATTTTTGTAAGTTGCAACAACATTTTAGCATAACTTCGATTATATAGAGAAAATAAAAAAAGGTAGATGAGGCGTGCTGAACATGCAACAGGCTTGCAACATAAAATTTTCTATACGTTGTAACAATTGATTGAAATGTTCTCCAGATTTAAGCCATAAATGTAGGTATTGGTCAAGTTACGAATATTATTTAACATATCGCACTAACACTAACATTAATAACATTATTAAAGCAACAACGATGACAAAGACAATCCATATCAAACCAATCGTACAACCAGTTTGTATTGAGTGTCATATTCTTACTTATTCTGGATTAAATAGAAGAATTAATACTCCACACAGTCATTTTATCAAACATGGCAACAGGAAAAACAAAAACCTAACTGGAGAATTAAAATAAAGTACGACTTATATATGAGCAAAGACACTTACCGAAGTTTCTGCAATAAACCATGACAAATGACAGCAGCGCAACTCGTTATATCTTCTTATTCCATTTCCAGCAGACCCCTATGCAGACGTTTCTTACAAATACAAATATAAAATACAGTTATAACTTTTAAGCTTTCACCCCTCTAAAAGAATTACTATATCAGAAGATAGAAGATATCACAATGGCCAAACAGCTAGTAACACTTCGATTTCCAAATATATCGATTATCCTTCAAAATTGGAGCTTAAGAGAACCAGTGAGATGAAAAAGCACTGAATTCAGTTAAATCATAAGCATTTCAGGAAATTAATTAGAGCGTTTCTCAAACGAAGGTGAATAAGTCTATAATTGTAAATTGCATAGAGTATTTCAAGAAATTTCATTTATATAGAGAGAACAAAGCGAGGAAGTTGACGCGTGTTGGACATGCGAGGGGACACGAACAAAGCATAAAAAAATATAAACCAAACACGTGAACATGTGACAAGCTTGCAACTCAGTACACGTGAACGGCATGCAAGCTTGCAACTCAGTACACGTGAATTTCAAGAGGCAATGCAATTAAGGATGCAGATTGTGCTCGGCTCTTTGAATTTTTTTTTGGGGAAAATGTCAATAGAATGTAAAGATAAAAATACTTAAATGAAATAGATTTGAATGTCATCTACAATGTCATGAAATATTACATAAAGTAAAAAAGATATATAGATCAAATAAGAAGAACAGGGGCCGGACATATGATTTAAGGGGTTCGGTTTCGAAAAAAAATTGGACATATTCATATAAAAATGGATTCTTCGAATTCCATAGCAGCTTAGGAAATAAAAACTAATAAAGAAGTGTACTTCAAAGGTTTTCAACCAATAATCTAAGCCACCACATAAACTTACAATGATGGATTATGAATCTACTTAATAAATGAAAGCAAATCATCACACGCACGCATGCGTGCGCAGATATACACACACACATGTATGTATGTATGTATGTATATTTATGTATATGTATGTATGTACGTATGTACGTGTGCGTGTGTGTACATGTGTGTGTGTATGCGCGCGCGTGTGTACATATGTGTATATGTTTGTCTGCTTGTGTGTGCATGTTTGTAAAGATATAAATCCAGTTTTTGCCATATAAAAAATAAGAGCTTGTTGCCCCATCTAGACCTCACTTAGGCCGGTCAATAATGGAAACAGCCAATAATTTTTAATATTTTCGTCAATGCAGTATTAAATACATTATTAATATCATAATGCAAGTGATTTAACAAAAATATATTTGGCAACTAGAAATGAAGACAAAAGTAAACTTTAGTAGAAATTAAATAAGAAAAAAGAAATTCAAACTCCAAATTCATTTTGTTTAGTTTAGCACAAAAGCATGCACGATGAATGTATAAATTACATGATGCTTTTGTATACAACAAGGACAGTCATAGTAGTAGTTGCAGGGCCGTCTCAAGCTAATATGAAGCCCTAGGCAACTGGGAAAAATGTAGCAAACATACTTAAATATTTTTCATGAAACCAATTTATTTCCACTATTTATTATACTCTCTTTTAATTAAGTGAACACTAAGATGTTAATCAAGAATAACCTATTTTTATTATTACACTGATAAATTTATATCTTTATCATATTGCTTTAAATTTGTTTTCAACGTCTCCAACCGAATAGCAGCATAAAGAACAAAACTTAACCAAACATTTGAAGGTTATTCGAGTTTAAGTTGGAAGAAGTGGCCAGCGGCGCAGCTCAATTTCTCTGTTCCCAAAGTCATGTGCCCCTTATCCCCACTCAATTTACATCGTTCATTGTTGATTGATTGATTGATAATTTGATGGAATGAATGGTTGTGATTGTATGAGAACGGGGCACATGGCATTTGAGGACAGAGGATTTGAACCAAGGTTCTAAATTCCACCCGGCAAGTCAGAATCCCGTCTATTCCGATCCGATTCCGACGTGGTCCGGGCCGGAATTTCATCAAAATTCTGTTTTCGGTATGTAGCTAAAAAAAATCTGCAGAGGCGATAAAATGAAACAAAAACACCATAAAATACCTTTCCTTTTTCGTATTTTGTTCGTCATCTTGCTTTAATTCTCGCGTTGCAGTTCATCTTCATCTTTAAATATAGATTGCATGTATAATTATTTCTTCGCTCGTTCTCATCTTCAAATTAGGATAGAAATGAGATACTTGCTGAATAAGAACATCGATCAACTTGAAAAGGAGAGAAAACAAGAGAAAGAGAGAAACGGTGAATTAGGGCACGGAATCAACTTCAGAGAGGAGAAAAGGAGAGTTAGTTTAAGAATTGGGCCGGAGTAGTTGGGTTTTATTTAGTAGCTGGGCTTTGTTGGATTTGGATTTAGGGAATAATCACTAAAATTTGTTATATATGCAAAGCTTATATTGACTTATGGTATTAATTCATATTATAATTGTTTATGTGTATAAAATTCTAATGGCTTTATAAACAGATATATTAACACTAAAGAAATCTTTTGTATTGAAATTGTTAGATATTACATATTCTAATTCGAATAATGTAGCATATAATTATGTTAGTCTTAAATATATATATATATATATATATATATATATATATATATATTAACAAGCACCGGAATTCACAAAACGGAAACTAAACGGAATTTCCGGAGTTTCCGAAACGGAACCGAAATTTAAAAAATTACCGTTGACCGGAACGAAAACGGAAAACGAAATTTCGAACCTTGATTTGAACTCGTATGTAGAGTCACAAAAGAAGTACAGTGACTTCAGAAATAAATATTGTTCATTTATTCAATTGTTTGATGGGTAAACATTTCGATGATTTCCAACCTGTCTTAATTTACTTCTACTCTAAACCACCTGCACATTAACAATCCATTCAGTGGATGGAGTAGATTTTACGTGGCCAGAACATTTTAGGGGCCCTAGTCATTTGCCTAATTTGACTATTGGTTGAGCCGGCCTTGTGCAGCTGTGGTCGGGGTCGTCATGGTCGTCATGGTGGCCGTGGTGGTAATAATAATAATAATAATAAAACATTCCCTCATCCAGACCATCTTACCAACTCTTAAAACTGTATTCCTACAAATTTTGCTGCTGTACAATTTGACATGAGTATTGCAAAGATTTGTTTTGTTGCTTAATACACGCTCTCTATGAAATCCATACATGTTTACATTTTTGATTATGTATTATCTTGAAAGATACTATAATACCATTGTTGACATACAGATTGCTATGTTTATTTATGTCAAAATCATCACCATTAAATAAACAGAATTTTATATGTTAGCCGATGAATTATTTTACTATATTATGACGTATGAAGACATAGGGGAACCACCTTGTAATTGTTAAATGCAGATTGAACATAAAATTTGTTTATATAACATGGTACAGTGATAATGTTCATAACACATACCTCCAAACTTTCATAGAGCTAGTTGCATGGAAAACGTTAAATAATGTACTTGAAATTCTCACAATCATAAAGTAGAACAAAATTATACATAATGAAGGTAGAGTAAATTGTTGATCTACTTTCATATCAGTTCATAGTGTTATAACAACACCAATCAAAATAAACATTTATAATGAAAAGAACATATTTAGAGAAACAACACCAATCAAAATTAATGTAAATACAACTAATTATTGAATCCAATCACAACTTAGAAAATCCCAGGGATAACCACAAAGAAAATTTTATAATGAATTAAAATTGCAGTGGGGCAATATGCATACTCTACATTTGTCGAGCATATATTTATATTAACTTTTATAGAAAAACTATTATCACCTAATTGTATATAGATAATTGAGGATGATATACATTATTATTATTATTCCTATTTTGCCAAAGTAGCCAAGGAATTTTTTTTAGTAAATACTAAAATATTAAGTAAATACATGATAAGAGCATGTTTACCAAGCATTCAAATCCATCTATAAATATGAAAAATACATTCAGAACTTTCAGTAACTTGACAATTTAGTATTAATCAAAGTAGACAATTTGAAGGTATTTTGTAAAAAAAGGGGGGGGGGGGTAGTATTCTACTAAGTGACTGATTGATTTATAAGCATGATTTCACATATTAGTAACTCTAATTAAGAAGACTCTAAAAAAACAAAGGTAATATGATGGATCAAATTTTTTTGAACATATAAACTATGCTCATTTATATAATTTTTAGAATGTTTTAAACCAAGTGACTTTTTTAAAGTTATATGATTGTAATGAAAATTCTTAAATGTGTTGTCATGAAAAAGGGCAAAAATAGTGAAGCTAAATGAAGAAACTCACGCATTGAGTTAATGGATTTATACTCATTCTGCCATGATTATAATGATGGCACATGTCATGCACGCAAAAATAGCATTATTTCTACCATGATTATGTCTTAACATGACTTATCTGCAAACACAAAATAACATGAATTGAATGACATATATAAGATAGCATAGCAATTGAATGGTTTAAGTATTGCAATAATAGCAATATGAAATATGAGTGCTAAGTCATAAACATAAATGATAGCAACGAGAAAAGGAAGAACTGAAATTTGTGCAGCAATGTTTAGGGTAGCAATGTATTTCTACTTGACAACTACAAATCAAAGATATAGCCAAGCACTATGCTGATAACACAAACATAAAATGATCCAGATGATTGATTTATGCAGCAATTGCTTTTATTATACCAATTGAGATCTTCACACACATATATATATCCATAAGGAAAGAGCGATAAAGAAATGTAATTTTGAGTTAACTGCTTGTCTACCTGATCAATGAGAATTGGAGCAAGAAAATTATCGTTCTTTGCAATTAGCAAATTCCGTTGTATTCTTAAAAAAAATAGATATTGCCAACTTCAGTAATGAACATAAAACAATCAAACTAAAAGTGGTTTCCAACATGTTATAGGAAAATTACCTCCCACGCAAAAATGTTAGTCCTTAGAAAGTTTGAAAAAGCTTTCTTCCACTAAGCACAGTTCATGTGATTGCCAATAAGAGAAAAGGAAGGCGCAGACTCAAACAATCTGCAAAGTAGGCGATTAATTTACTTATTTAGTTGTTATTAATACTATAGCTTATTAAAATGTGGTCTGAAAACTTGTAATAGGTTAAATTGAATGAAGCTAATCCTAGCATGTTGTGAAAATTAACCAGATATATCAAATTCAAATAGCCAACAGTTTTCTAACTGGTTTACTACTTATGGAAATCAGACTATCTACAGCTTTAATGTTCAGATTGAACATTATTTATTGGTGTACAATTCATTCGTTCTTTAAAAAAAGACAGCACAATATACGTTTCACAGTATAAATTAATCATCAAATATAATTTTTTGTAATGTCCCACGTCGCCAGGCACGGACGATAACTATATAACCAACTAGGCACCCTCCTCTTACAAGCTACCTTTTGGGGTGAGTTCTGCCTAATTTGGTTCATAACAAATGGTATCAGAGCCTAACACTACGATAGAAAAAGTTCGAAACTCGTTGGTGACATGTATGGACATGGACGACATGTATGGGCGTGACGTCCCTCTATTGAACATTAACGTTGTATGGGCGGTGTTAGTGCAATAGAGCGCCGATGTGGACGGACTTTGGAAGCGTGGTGGTAAGTAATGTCCCACATCGCCCACTATGGTACGGACGATAATTGTATAACCAACTATGCACCGTCTTCTTACCAGCTAGCTTTTGGGGTGAGTTCTAACTAGTTTGATTCATAACAATTTTCTATGGTAAAACTTCATTTACAATATCCTAATTTATGATAATCTGTGATACCTTCATCTATTCTTGAATATAAGTTCAGAAATATAAAGAAGTGCGCGGGATTGAGATCATGAATCAGAAATCGCTGAGTATCAACAAAGTTGGTAATAGAATTCAGGGAAGTAAACACAAAAGAATCGATCCATGTTACCTTTGTGTATTCTGATAACGTAAGGAAAAGACTAGACAAAGTTGCGGAGATTAAATCGGCCGCGAGATTGCGATCATGTGATGGCGTTTTTTGCTGAAGTAGTTCATTGGACGAAAACGGCGAGATGATGAGACGATAGAGTTGTCAACAACTATAAAATGTAGGGTTTACTTGGGGAAGACGGATTCAATTACCGACCACTTAGTTTTTTTGAATCATGCTACAGAGCCCGAAATCATTAGACCAGGGAAAGGCTGATGTAGTATTGAATGGAGGAAAATAGAGGGTCCAACATATTTTGTTACTTTTCCTCGTATGGTTTTTGGGTCTGTAAGTATTAGTAGAGTTGTCAACTAGAACCAAGAACGCAAAACCAAACCGAACCGAATTAAAAAAATCCAAACTCGAATCGAACTCGATGGATCTCGGGTCGGGTTTGGATGATGAAAAATACAATAAAGGCTCGATCAAATCCAACCTGATCCGAAAGACCGATCAAAAAATATTGAAATATATATGTATTTTTAGTGTTATTACCCAACCAGACCCGATCCGATCCGAACTGAAACTTGGATCGGGTCAGATCTAGATTTTTAAAATGTATAGTTTGGACCCGATAAAACCTGACCCATCTAGAATCGAGGCCGATCGGATCAGGTCCGGATCCGATGGGTCTAATTGTCACCACTAAGTATTACTATATTTTTTTCATTCGGTCCCAATGGCCAGGTGCCCTTTATTTCCACATGGGTTTCTTTATAGTTTTATTTTATGCCATCTCAATACTGGAGAAGAAAGCAACGCATCACACTTATTTAATTATCTTCTAATGGTAACTTTAGTGTTTACATCGCTAATTATACTATATATTGGATGATCTTTTAAGATTATAGGACGTGATTTTAAATCATTGTTTGTTTGTGAATTATTTTTCAAATGATTCTTCACAAGAAGTTCTATTAAGTATCTAAGATATCATTATCATCATTTTTATCTTTGAAATTTTCATGAAAAGAGATATGCAAGTGTTGCTCAAATATCTCGTAAGTATAATTAACAAGTCGATTAAGCACAGCTCAACCCAATCCATGTCAGTCCTGCACATCTATGCCGACCCAAACTCGGTTTGGTCCCAAGCCAGCCCATCTACTCAGTAGCTCTCTGGGTCTAATATCGTCCGGCTCAACTCAAGGCGGTTTCAACGGCCAGCTCATCAAACAAGGTCTAGCTCAAACATAACTCTTCTTAGGCATGTTTTCATCACAGCCTACAGATCCGTCCCAAATGGCACGTCTCGTCATCCCACAACCGGCTCGACAGATCCCTTGTGACTTGATCTTTAGCAACATTTAACTTTCTTCAACAAGCTTCGGCAACAAACGACCAACCAACATGATAGAGTTAGGGGTATGCTCAAGGTCAATTATGTAAATTGTTACATATATCTAACTCAATAACCAATCTTGTTCGAAATAAAAGGTGTTTTCTTTCTATTATATACTTGAGATAATGTGTTATATTAATTACTTAATTTAATTAAAAGTATATTTAATTGATAGAATTTACAAGCTGTTATAACCGTGAGTAATTTATCACAATGAAAATAAGTATATCGTTTTAAATATTCTTAATCAAGATGTACTGTCTGGATATCAATACATCTGTTGAGATTAGAGTACGTAACGCTCTACGAATGTTGAGCGATGTATTACTCATGGCTGTTGGAGACATCAAGGGGTTACGTACTAATAGTTATTGGATGACTATGGAATGACCCGTTGGAAGTTTTTTGTTGGTTAATATAACTAAGGTCAAATAGAAAATATCAATGTGATAAAATTATATAATTCTCCTAACTTGAGAATACTGTTGATCTTCAACGTGGAAGCTCCACTTTGATTATGATTAAATCGTGGCACAACGTCCGTCAACGACTATAGTTGGATCGAGTAGAAGCATTAGAAGTGAAATACTATTCATGAGAGAATTCGTCTCCTCGGTTATATGAGGTTAGTATCACAGTCAACTGAAGTCAACTCAAAGTCTATGGCCAGAGTATTTCGGTTAATAATAATTGTTGTTATTGAACCAAAGACTTTGTGTTTGGACTTTAGAAGTGAATGTGGAGATATTGTAATTTTGACCATTACCAAATTCCCTAAGTCCAAAGCGATATAGTTTTGATGAAGGGAATTGGTATAAATAATAGTCATAGTCGGATAATGCTTAACAAAGAAATTGGATTTTACCAAAACTAAGTAAGCGATAAATTTGACCAAAATGTCATACCACCTGCTAAGTGATGTGTGAATATTAATATTCGTATAGTTCGATATTAACCGCTGACCAAATTTACATCTAACGGGTCACACAACTGAAACGGTGAATACTCTAAGGGTACGCATCCTTTGGTTAAACTAAATAAACCAACCAAACCAATTTTTTTTGGCTGGTTTGGTTTGGTTTTGAAACTAAATTAGTTTTTAATCGGTTTGTAAAAAAAATTATTTCGGTTATCGGTAATCAAATTGACTGAACTTTTATTATATTATAAAAATTAATAATGGAATGGTTTTTTATAATATTTTAGTGGTCTAAATAAATTTTATTTATCATATATGTGTAAAAATTACTATTAAAAGCATAAAAATACTAAATATGAATACTTTAATCTTATATTTATGTTTTATTTTCTAGTACAATGAATAATTCAGACCTAAAACGTGAATCATTTTTAGCTTGGTTAAATTGGATAAGCAACCAAAGTTAATTCGATTGGTTTGATTTAGTTTTCATTTTTATTGGTTTTAGTTCGGTTCAACAATTTTCATCATCGGACCAACCAAACGCTCACCATCAGAATACTCCTTTGACCAAATGATTTAGTTAATTTGTAGTTGTTATAAATTAATTAAATGAATTAATAATATAAAATTATTAAAAAAATTATTTTTATTTGATGAACAAATATTATTAAATGTATTTATAATAGTTATAAATATCTTAATCGATATGCGATATCGATAAGCATTTAAATTGAACTTAAATGCCAAAAATATTTGTTTAGACTTTAAATGGTTTTGAAGCCTAAGTAGGGGCTGGTTATCTATACTATATTATTATTAGTGAGTTAAATTTCAAGCTCACCCAGACCCCCTTGAAATTTGGCAACTGAACCGTCTTTTAGTTAACTCCTCAAGTTTCATATCATTCTCGTGATCCATTGCGTACACAAACCGGTGAGACTAACTGAACTTTCACCGCTTTAATAGAACATTCAGATTCGGCGACCCCCTCTTCAAATTGGCGCAAAATTTCTACACTTCTTAGATCTCAAATCGTAGATCTCGCAATTCTAATGCAAATCTTCGAGCTAAGCTCTTGATTCGAGGTGTAATTTTTTGCCCCCAATTTTTTTGATATAAACCCCATATTGCGCAATTTACATATTTTACAATTGTTGCAAGTTTGAGAACAGAAGAGAAATGGCTTGGTTCAAAAACGTTTCGTTAGGAGATTTAGATCTAGCTGGAGCTGTAAATAAGCTAAGTGAAAGTGTGAAAAACATTGAAAAGAATTTTGATAATGCTCTTGGATTGGAGGAGAATGCTTCTTGCGGTGAAGGTTTGTATGTGTGATTTACAGTATTTGATTGAAGTTTCAATACACGACTGTGTAGCGTATTTGGTCTAATGTGCGTATCGCTCAGTCAGAACATGTATACGAATATTGCATGGCTAAACCTATGGTAAAGAATGTTGATACAGACATTGATTTCCTGACTTAGGCGTGGGTGGGATTGAATTTAAGTAATCATAAGATTGATAAGTAAAAATGCAGGAGATAATAATTACTGTGATTAACTTATGCAAGTCTAAACTGAGCTTAGGTATATCTTTTGGTAAGAAAATATAAGACTTTGAACATATTAAAAAGCGTAACAATAGTAAGCCTCCACAACTGATCAGGAGAGAACATAATGCAAATAATTGTTCTAGGTTGATGGCAATTTTTTTGAAGTTATTGATTATATCTTTCATCAAGGAGAGATGCACATTACTTGATGCTATCCAGCTTCCATTTTCAGACTAAGGATCATACATGCTCACATTTTGACATTTATTTGGACCTACTGACTTTGCAAATGATGGCGTTCCCATGCGGAAGACATGCATCACCTTAAAAAGTATAGGAAAAGAAAAGGAGCATTACTAAGAAGTAGCTAAGTTGTCTTAGTTTTAATAGTGGGATCTGTATTTTCAAGTACTATGAAATTTGGATTTAAAGTTAATTTGAGTAGAACAGTTAACAAAGAATGTATGTTGAGAAGCTATATGAGAAAGAGTCGATTAACAAGGTCTGTCATCCACTGTGATTTTTTTGGCTATACCTCGAATTGGTACTAATATTATTAGCTAAACTACATGTGGGCATTACAAGCGCTTGAATATGTGTGTGTGTTGTGTGTGTGTGATCGTATTCTGCTTAAAATTTGCTACATAAATTACTTTAAAGTTCCAATAAGATGTCATCTCCATAATCCAAAAAATGTATTATTTAATAAGTTAGTTTGTTTTTATATAAAGCCAAAACCGTGCACGGTGATTCTTAAATAAAAACTTTATGTGTTTATAGTTTTAAAGATAGAACTGTAAGGACAATAATGATCATACATGCACCATAACTTACCAACTCTCTTATGTATAAAATGCATCACCAGTCTTAAAGAATTTCTATATCAGTTTATACTTACATGTATATATTATTTGTGTTTCTGTTATAATCATTGACGAAAACCGTGTGCGAAGCACGGGTTCACACTAGTACTCAACTATGATTGGGTGATGGGGGTGGCCATATGATGGCCTTGTAACGACCCGTATTTTTAGCTATTTTAAATTATTGAATTTAATGTAATTATTGAATAAAAATGGTTAAAAATAAAAATTTAATGATTTTGAATGTAAGTTATTAGATATGAACTTGAATAAAATTTTGAAATAGTTAATTTCGAGGATTCTGCGATAACGAGTATTGAAATAAATTCTACCTTTTTACCATGTTTAAAATCGATAGTGAAGTTGAATAACCGGAATTGAATGACTGTAAAATGGAAATAGTTGTTCCATAATTTGAATTCGTTTTAAAAGTTAAATCTTGTAAGTTCATTAACTTATATTTCAAAAGGTAGTGATTTATTGAATAATCAAAACTTTTTAAATCTAATATTGCAATTATTTGAATAATTGAATTCTGAATTTAATATGATTGAAAATGATATTGGAAGTTGATTTAAATTTAATTTAAACAACAATGAAGATTGTTAACATTTAAAATTGAATTTAAAAGTGAATAATTAGAAATTGAAAATATTATATTTTAATTGACATATAAAAATAGCGATCCGGGGAACAGTTTCGTAATTCGACGAAACTAGTTCCATTGGATACGTAATAGTGTATTATTATCGGATTTCAAATTTTGTAACGTTTGGAGTTATCGTTTGGTCATACAGGATAGAAACGCGTTGAATTTAATATCAAAAATTTAATATTTTAATTAGGTTCAAAAAGTTATCTTCCACATATGATCGAATTAGGTCTCGAAACATGTTCCATTGTGTTCAGAATAGGGGTAAAACATTATAAACGCCTAGCGGCACGCTTCATTTGGACTTCGTTCGGAAAATATGAGAAAAGTTAAAATAATATTAAAATAATATATATTGCACGTATATATATGCGTCCAACAATAAACCCTAGCATATTAGCAGCCCGCCTCCACCTTTTCTTCAATGGTCGATGTTTGTACCAAAATTGAGCACAACACTCCTTGGATGTGTTTGAAGAGATAAAATGAAGAATATAAATGGAAAATGAGGAAGATCTAACAAACACACCAATTGATAAACAAGAAAATCATACAGAAACACACAGATTTAGAGTGGTTCGGCGTATGGCCTATGTCCACTATGAATTGGCTGACTTTTATTGATTTTTGCTTGCTGGTTACAACGAGTTACAGCAGTAAAATTCGAGTACAATAGTGATTTTGGCAGAGTCTGGACGTAGAAGAGCCAAAAGTCCCTTTTTAGTAGGTTCTGTGCTGCTATTTATAGGCGTAGGCAGCAAATATCTCGCTCAGATCTCGGAAGACCTCTTCTCCCACGTGGGTGGGCCCGCATGATCGATCCCCTGTTGTTTGGACTCGATCCGTGATCGATACGAACGAAATTCATATCGATCAAGATTTGGCCCAATCAAGCCGAGATCGATCATGAATATTCTTGAGGTTGCACACAAGCCCCTGTGAAAATTTAGTGGCATTTGGACTTGTAGATTTTGAGTTATGATCGATGCAAGTTTGAATTTGTTGAAGGCTGCTGAGTTCGCATCGTTTCCTGTTCGCGTCGCTTCTTGTTCGCATCGCTTCTGGGCACGTGCTTGCTAGGTAACATAGCACTAACTTTTAGGATCGATCCACTCTTTATGCCGAGCGACCGCGTCTTCCACTTGAATGTTCCTTGTTCATATCGACCCAGGATATTCCTTTCGTATCGCTTTATTGCACTCAACTTCGTATCGATCCCTCACACCCCACTTCGTATCGATCCTTTATAATTGCTTCATATCGATACGAACTTATGTTCTTCATATAGATAACACAGAGGACATTTCGTATTTCTTATTGGTTGGGGAGGTGTTGGTTTCGTATCGATCTGTGGCCGATCGATACGAAGCATGTTTGGCAGTGGATCAATACGAAGTGGACTCACGTGTTACTGCAGATGGATGCGAAGTGGGTGAGTTTGGATGGATACGAAGCAGATTTACCTGGATGGATACGAAGAGAAGCTTGTCTATCGATGGATACGAAATGGTCCGACGCGAACAGAGGGATTGGAAAAGAACGTTCTTCTCCCAGAATTTGATCGACTTATAACTTGAGCATATGAACTCCGATCGACTTGAAATTTGAAATGTTGGTTTCTATAGCTTTGCTTGTCGCGTCATATCAATTGTAGCTTGATTCGGACTCAGGCAAAGTTTATCAGTATCCATAGTAGACCTATGTACAATCGATCTCCAGAATAGACCATCTCTATCTTTCGACCAATTCCTTGGTATCACGGCCTTGCCAAAAGGTGGGATAACATTTGCCCCCCAAAGTACATCTTGTAAGGACATGACGTGCTTTGAAAAGTTGCAATCTTCATTCTGAAAAGTTCTATCCGATTTGCTGAATAGTTGCTGTCTTTTATGTCAAGTGACGCAACCTTTTGAAGGATTGCTAGTAATATAAACACTGGATCGTTAATTGTTGACGATTGCATAGCGTACTGTTGTAACTGAGTGTCGAGTGCCAGAAGTCTGTTGTTCGTCGTCATAATTGTCGCCAGGTAAGCATTTAATTCCTATGAATTTTGAAATTTGAATATTAGTCTGATGCATGTATGTTAACCCGACCCCGTTAACGTTCGCACGCTTACGAGTTGTTGTCAGTTTTCTCGTATCAAATTCCGTATCGATCCTCTCCTGAATCGATGTGAAATTCGAGTGGTAACAACGCTTGACGGTTGTTTTGGAGTCTCTCTTTGTATCGATCCTCTCTTGGATCGATTTGGGAAGCTGGAAAAATTCTTTCGTATCGATGGATACAAACTCTCATGGTCTTCGAATGGATGGGTACGAAATTAGCATTTCGTATCACTAGACCACACATAGGTGTTATCCCAACTTTTGGCAAAGTCGAGATACCCAAAGATTAACTGAAAATCAATGATTATTAGTCATGAACATCGATTGTGCATCGCAGGTTCACCACGGATATCGATGAATTTTGTCCGAGTCCGGATCGGGCTATAATTGACAAGACACATCAAGCAGAGCCGTGAAAATCAACGTTCCAAATATCAAGTCAATCCGAGGTCGCACACTCAAGATATCATCGGAGCAAGTGGAAAACATAACCTCGGGTTCGCACCCATATGAGTCGAATCCATCAGTTTCGACTCCACCTGGTTCGACTCGATTTACTTTATATTCATCGGCTGGGCTTATGTTCGAATCGACTTAAGACATCGTTGGTTCGAATCCATCCATAAGAACATAGTTCGAATCCATGAAAAGGACCGTAGCTTCGAATCGATCGATCAAGCCTTTGCCTCGAATCGATCACGACGAGCCTTGCTTCGAACCCATCAGAATACGCCTTGCTTCGACTCCATTGAGCAAGCCTTTGTTCGAATCCAATAGCCCGAATCCATTGGAACGTTCCCACCTTCGAATCCCTTCAAATAGTGGGGTCTTCGTATCAATCGACTG
Source organism: Allium fistulosum (assembly GCA_030737815.1). NCBI lineage: Eukaryota > Viridiplantae > Streptophyta > Magnoliopsida > Asparagales > Amaryllidaceae > Allium > Allium fistulosum. The sequence goes on along the minus strand of CM060904.1, from coordinate 867,880,161 downwards.
AAGGTTACCCAGATCGATTCGAAGGAAGCATGTCTTCGAATCGATCACCTCGAATCCACCACGTCTACATAGCTAAAACCCCGGCCACGACTCAGTAAAACTCGGAGAAAAAGGAGGATCGACTCGAAGATTGCGCGCCACGAGCACGCGTGCCATGATCGAGTCGAAGCAATCGATTCGAACGTAATCGATTCGAACAGAACGCTGCATCCAGAAATACAACCTTGAATCGATCATAACTTGAGATCTACACATCCAAATGCTATGAAATTTTCACAGAAGCTTGAGCACATGTTGAAGAATGTCCACACCAAATTTCAGCTTGATTGGACAATTTCTTGATCGATTCGAACCTAGGGTCGAATCGATCCCGGTGTGGGCCCGGATTTCCATAAAGCGGGCATGTGGGCCCCCTGACGTACCAGAACTGGTCTCCCTTCATTTTAGGCGAAATATCAGCCTCCTACACCTATAAATAGATCCCCTGGTCATTCAAAAAAGGGGTCGGACAATTTCAAGAGCTAAAGATCGCCCAGATTCTGCCAGATTTACTCCAGATCACCATTGCTGCCTTAGATTCAGACTTAATTCAGCAAATCAGTTGTAATACAACAAACGAAATTGTAATCTTCAAGCATCGAGCAATAAAATCATAAAAACCTTGAAGTGGACGTAGGCCGGAGATAGCCGAACCACTATAAATTGTGTGTCACTGTTCATTATTTCTTAATTACTGCTTGTTACTTGCTTAGATCTGTGATTTGTGTGTGAATACTGTTGATTCGTATTCATACGCTGGTGCTTTCACTACACTTGGGGTTTGTGATCATTTTTGGTGCAAACACTTTGGTGCTTTCACTGAGAAGAACTAGCATCCGCTACACCAAATTCAAAATTTAGATTCGGAATTTTAAGGATTCAGATCTGACTCTACAATGACTCGACAAACTAGACAAAGAACTGAGAGGAGCCAACAGGCAGGAAGTCAAGAGGCATCCTCTGGCGCTGGAGAAGGACAAGCTTCGATCTACATTACTGGAGATGAGATGGAAGCGATGAATAACTTAATGCATGAAAGAATGATGAAAAGCCAACAAGAGATGTTGCAGAATTTCTTCGAGCAGATGAGAGCTGCAGGGACGCAGAACCCTGGACCAGCTACGGCGGCTGTGAATGTGGAACAAGGAGCTAGGGCTATGGAACCCAACGGAGGACAGAATGCAGAACCAGAAGGCAATCAACGAGGGCTTGGGGGCAGGCCCGCAGGATCCAACGCAGAAGTACCTTTGGAAGGAGCTCAACCGGCTAGGGCCAACACAAATGCTAACGAGCCACCCGAAGAGTACGTACCAGAATTCCCTACAAGACTCGGAGGGCAAGACAGAGACATGACAAGGGGGCAACCCCTAGATGGAGATGAAAGAATGATCGGCCTAGTGAGACGACTCATGAGAGGAGGGTTTTCAGGAGGAGGATTGGAAGAAGTTAGTCGGAGTCCGTTCGCTCCGAATATCAGGAATGCAAGGAACCCTCCGAAGTTCAAACTACCAACGCTGAATCCTTATGACGGAAAGTCAGACCCGACCATGCATATCACCAGATATATCAGACACATGGAAGTGCTGGGGGCATCCGAAGAAGTGATGGCACGATGTTTCCCCTTATTCTTATCAGATTTGGCTGCGCTTTGGTTTAGGCAGCTAGAAACCGGATCAATCAGGACATGGGGCGAGCTTGTGGATTGCTTCATGAAGTAGTTTAGGGTTCACGTGACGCGACCTAAGAGCGTGATGACTTTGGCATCAATAAAACAAAGGACCGGAGAGTCCATAAAAGATTTTTTGTTACGATTTAATGCGACGGTGACTTCTGTAGATCGCCCGGACCCATCGATGATTTTGATGGCGGCAGTGGCAGGAGTTGGAGAAGGCACCGAATTCAAAGACTCTTTGACTAAAGATCCACCACAAGATCTTGGAGAGTTTTTCCATGAAGCTGAAAAATTCATTCGATTAGAGGAATCACGAGCCGAGAGGCAGGAAATAAATGTTGCACAAGGCGAAGGAACCGCCAGGGAACAGTCCAGGGCAGACAAAGGAAAGAGAAAGCAGGATGACGCACATGATGGTCCTGATAAACGGAAGAAATTCCGAGAGCCCAGATTCAGGCAATACACAGATTTGGTGGCAGGACTGGAACGAATTTACACCGAAACTCGGGGGCAACTCCCCTATCGAAAACCACCTAGGAGAGATCCCACGGAGCGGGAACGTAGGACTGGAAAGTACTGCCTATTCCATGAGCTGGATGGGCACACTACCGATGAATGCCGCCACCTGAAGGATGAGGTGGAAGAACATGCCAGGAGTGGTAGATTGCCGCAGTATGTCAGAGATCGTACGACGGCGGTTAGACCCGAACAACTACCGCCTCAACCAAACAGGAATGATCCTGGATCGGGATCACGACTCGTCATCAACTGATTGTGATGGCAAGGGCCAAGTTCAAGATCTGGACTCTGGTCGATTAGTTTTCTTAGATTTGATTTCCAAAATAAAGCGGCTATCCCATTTACTCATGTACCGGAACCGGAGAGATCCCTAGGCATGCTCCGAGATGGAAATAGACCGCTCCGCCCGGAGAGGCATTGTCTTGTTTTTCCTGGTGTTTGAGATTGAACATCTAGTATTTGAATTTAATAAAGAAACACTTATTAAAATAAACCTTTGACCGGAGAGTTAAAGGATAAACATTAAATATCAATATAAACATGATCACTTTATGATCCTACCCGGAGAGGCAGGGTCCGGAGTGCAAGAAGTGAGTTGCTTCGCCGGAGAGCGACAGGATCAACTCACTTAAGCATCGTTTCCTATTCACCGGAGAGTGATTGGATCAGGATTCGATAAGAGCCCGGAGAGGCTATGATCGGCCCACGATTTAGGCCATGACATCGCTTAATGTTCAGATACACTGAACCGGAGTGCAGGAGGTGAGTCGCTTCGCCAGAGAGCGACAGGATTGACTCACTTAACGTTGTTTCCCCTTCACCGGAGAGTGACAGGATGGGATCCAGCATGAGCCCGGAGAGGCTATGGTCGGTCGAGAACGACCAAGACATCGCTATACGTCCTAGCTGGGGCCAGAGTGCAAGGGATAGAAAGCAACGCCGGAGTGCAATAGGATCTTTCTATTCAATCGCTAAACTAGAATGGGTTTGACAAGGGTCCAGAGTGACCATCAATAGTACGGAGAGACCGTGGAATTTCATTCTTAACTTCCACTGGAAAAAATTGATAACAATTCGGCTTCGAACAGCCATGGACTTGATTGAAAATGCTATAAGCTATGAGTAAAACATGAACTCACTGCATCCAATTTAAGACTGATCAAAACACGCCTTTTACCAAAAAGGCATGTTTTGGGGGGCAAAATGTTATCCCAACTTTTGGCAAAGTCGAGATACCCAAAGATTAACTGAAAATCAATGATTATTAGTCATGAACATCGATTGTGCATCGCAGGTTCACCATGGATATCGATGAATTTTGTCCGAGTCCGGATCGGGCTACAATTGACAAGACACGTCAAGCAGAGCCGTGAAAGTCAACGTTCCAAATATCAAGTCAATCCGAGGTCTCACACTCAAGATATCATCGGAGCAAGTGGAAAACATAACCTCGGGTTCGCACCCATATGAGTCGAATCCATCAGTTTCGACTCCACCTGGTTCGACTCGATTTACTTTATATTCATCGGCTGGGCTTATGTTCGAATCGACTTAAGACATCGTTGGTTCGAATCCATCCATAAGAACATAGTTCGAATCCATGAAAAGGACCGTAGCTTCGAATCGATCGATCAAGCCTTTGCCTCGAATCGATCACGACGAGCCTTGCTTCGAACCCATCAGAATACGCCTTGCTTCGACTCCATTGAGCAAGCCTTTGTTCGAATCCAATAGCCCGAATCCATTGGAACGTTCCCACCTTCGAATCCCTTCAAACAGTGGGGTCTTTGTATCAATCGACTGAAGGTTACCCAGATCGATTCGAAGGAAGCATGTCTTCGAATCGATCACCTCGAATCCACCACGTCTACATAGCTAAAACCCCGGCCACGACTCAGTAAAACTCGGAGAAAAAGGAGGATCGACTCGAAGATTGCGCGCCACATCGCCACGAGCACGCGTGCCATGATCGAGTCGAAGCAATCGATTCGAACGTAATCGATTCGAACAGAACGCTGCATCCAGAAATACAACCTTGAATCGATCATAACTTGAGATCTACACATCCAAATGCTATGAAATTTTCACAGAAGCTTGAGCACATGTTGAAGAATGTCCACACCAAATTTCAGCTTGATTGGACAATTTCTTGATCGATTCGAACCTAGGGTCGAATTGATCCCGGTGTGGGCCCGGATTTCCATAAAGTGGGCATGTGGGCCCCTGACGTACATGAACTGGTCTCCCTTCATTTTATGCGAAATATCAGCCTCCTACACCTATAAATAGAGCCCTTGGTCATTCAGAAAAGGGGTCGGACAATTTCAAGAGCTAAAGATCGCCCAGATTCTGCTAGATTTAATCCAGATCACCATTGCTGCCTTAGATTCAGACTTAATTCAGCAAATCAGTTGTAATACAACATACGAAATTGTAATCTTCAAGCATCGAGCAATAAAATCATAAAAACTTTGAAGTGGACGTAGGCCGGAGATAGCCGAACCACTATAAATTGTGTGTCACTGTTCATTATTTCTTAACTGCTGCTTGTTACTTGCTTAGATCTGTGATTTGTGTGTGAATACTGTTGATTCGTATTCATACGCTGGTGCTTTCACTACACTTGGGGTTTGTGACCATTTTTGGTGCAAACAATAGGATTTTGGCGCAACATTAGGCGGCACATTTGATACGGCTATAAGCCGTATCAAATTTTAATACGGCTTATAGTCGTATCTATATTATTTAATACGGCTGTAAGCCGTATTAACATTTGATACGGCTTATAGCCGTATCAAAATATGTGCCTCTTTTCGTAGGAAATTTTTTCCCAAAACGCACACCCTTTCTCCTTTTGTCTAATTAAAAAAATGAAAGCTGGAAATAGCGCTCCTCCAAACCCTAACTTTCCCATGCGATCTCCGCTCCACATCATTCCGCTCTGCCGTCGCTTCTACTCTGCCCTACCGCACCGCATCCATCTCGAGTCCAACATTGCATGACCACATCGACGCACAGGTATTCGATTTCTTAGGTAGTATTCGATTTCTCCTTTTAGAATTTCAATTCTAAACACGTCTATTTTGATTCTCAATTTATTAAATTTTGTTTTATTTATCTTGCCTTGTTAAAGCAACTGTTAAATTTTTGAGAAAATCTATCAGTTTTATCTGATATTTATCTATTTTTCTAGAACCTATTCACTTGAAGTGGGTATAATCTAAAACTCTTAGGTGTGACAAGTATGATTGTGTTTGTTTTTCTATTTCATGTTGCTTGATATGTTAACTTAACTATAACCAAAATATATAGTCTACCAAATTTCTTAACGTCGTTGCAAACCATTTGATAATTAGAGCAAAAGAATCGTGACATAATGTATTCAGAGTCTACCAGAAAATACACTTTCTAATTAATTTTTTTATGTAATATAGTGTTCTTAAAATTAAAAATACTTACAATGGTGGAGTGGCAGACCAATAAAAGTCATTAATATTTTGATCCATTGAAAACTAGATTTAGATACAATTACAACTTCCTTGGTAATCGTATCAATATGCGTTTTACGTCCATTACGTTTAGAACAGGTTTCAAACGACTTGGTTGAAGTGAATTTTTTGAAAAGAAGTATAAAACATAGATCTAATTTGCAAATTATGTCCAACGGAGAACGAGACATATCATCGCTTATTTTTTGAGCGTAGCTGCGGTAGGTAAAATTTTGAAGCAGCTAAACTAAAAAGTAAAGACATGCAGAGTATAAAGAGCCTAGAGGATGAAGTATTATACCTGACTAACAATCAAAGGTGATCTGGGTTGAGAAAGGAAATAGAGCAAATAGCACCGACAGCTATGGTTCATCATATTTGGAAAGTTTGAAACCGTCGAGTGTGTTAGAGCAAAGAAAGAAGAACGAAATAAGTTAACAAAATAATTAAAGTTGTTGTAAGGATAATACGTGAACATATCAAAAGAAAAATTTGTATTAGTATTGGCATGGAGGATGAACGGATTTTGGAATCCTGGGGCTTGTTTGATTTTTGGCCACTATAGTTTTTCAAAGTAAAAAAAGGAGAAATGAAGAGAAATGGTACAAAATGGAGAAGTGAAAAGGTGAGATAAAGTTGGAATATTTCAGATACATTATTACTTGACAACTTTTCTGCATCTCGAAGCCGACTGGGCTTGTTTTCATTTAATTTGATTTCACACTTATTGTATTTTTCCATTTTGTGCAACCAAAATTTGGAAATAAAGCATCGGTAATTAATCAACTGCATCATAGTTTTAATTGATGTTCATCTATCTTCTGATGCTCTACTTGTTTTCCTTTGACTAGAGCAATGTATTGACAAATATGGACTCTTCTACCACATTGTTATTTATGACTTATTTGTTTTGTAGATGCTCAAAGAGAATCTTTTATGGTTAATATCCGCTGGTTGTATGCATCACTAATTTATTAGTGCACATCTAGCATATTGTTATCCAAATCCTATAATAAACGTATAAGATAATCAAATTAGTGCCAATAAGTAGTCAAGATCAGAATTCCCAATCTATCATTAATAAATATTCTGAACACGTGATCATGTTTTTTTCCTTTGGCAATTGTTTGAAATATCACTTCAGTTGACTTACATAACTTTAGAAAAACCAAATAAGCAGATGCGTGAAGTTAAGCTTGAATGCTAATGTAGAATGTAGAATGCAGAATGCTACAGCAATTTCAAGTTTGATCAAAGATAATTTTGTACTGACATTGGTTTTCACTTACAGACTTACTATTCCTCAGTCACATGCCATTAGGCTTGGTACCTTTGTTAATTGTTGAATTTTGATTGAAGTGCAACCCACACATTAATTTTATGGTTAGCAGCAATTGAAATAACTATTGTTATTTAACTTGTATATTAGCTTGCTTAAATTGGCATAACCATCAAACTCTGTGCAAGCAGTGAATTTAAATTAGTGTAGAATAAAGACCATATTTTTAATTCATGCACTATAGTCACTTTAATTTTTCACTAGTCAACACTTTAAAATATAATTACCTAATTTACCATAACAATATTATATGATAAAATGTTATGCACATGTGAGATGCTTCCGATAAGATATGGGTTTATAGAAAGTTTATCTAAAGGTTTTGGATCGAATCTCATTGGAACCAATTAGCCAATGTTTGAAAAAAGCTGCGATGCATGTATTGAATGAATAAGTAAGTTCCACCCTGAATAATACTCACATATGGAGAAGTGAAAAGGTGAGATAAAGTTGGAATTATATCATGTACATTTAGAGGAATGACCAGGGTATTCAGACCTCATGAAATCTGCTTGGGAATTCTCAATTTTCCACATTTATTTAATTTGTTCCAGCGTCCATACTTGAAAATGATCCATTTGTATGATATATTTAATCCTATGAAAAGCAGCTACTACTAGATAAGTAGCTAGAGTGATCTAAACAATATATTTAATCCATGACTTAGCTCATTCATTGTATTTTATTTTGTTTGTCTATATTAATTGGATAATTTTTGTACTGTCTAAGCTTATTCTATCTTATTAGTCAGAAATCGTCCAATGATCTTAGTGCATAATTTACAGCTTGGTGCTAATGTTGTATATGGTTCTGACATTGTATATGGTTTTGATATTGTTGTATAAGTGGATAAAATTATTGTTAATGGCGCAAGCCAAGTATCAGGAGAGGGGTAATGCATAGACATTACTCCGGTGCTACAAAATAGCGCCGTTGTAATGGCAAATTTTTTGGAAACAGTTTGATGCTAATGTTGTATATTGTTCTGACATTGTTGTATAAGTGGATAAAATTGTTGTTAATGGCGCAAGCCAAGTATCAGGAGAGGGGTAATGCATAAACATTACTCCGGTGCTACAAAATGGTGCCGTTGTAATGGCAAATTTTTTGAAAACAGTTTGGTGCTAATGTTTAAAATAAACCCTATATTTTGGGTTCCATTTATTGAAATTTAAATAGTCCATATATTTTAACTATTTAAAATTAATTAAATGTTTAGTTGATTGTACAAGTTTCATTCATATTTTGATTTTTTTATATTTCTTTTTTCCTTTTTAATCAATTCGTAGTGGAGTTTTAGGCTTAGTTGAGTACACTTATGGTCACATCCTGTCCCTTGTAAATAACCAGTTACAGACGATGCACAAGAAACTATTAATCAAATAGCTGTGTTTATTTCTATTGTGCACTTTTCATGCAGTTTCATATTAATTCACATGATTCATCTATTAGAGGTAGCATGATAAGTACGTATACATGATTCATCTATTAGAGGTATTGTCATGACATGCCACATAGGTTTCATTTTTCTTTCAAACTATCCTAGTTATAGAAAGCCAAAAGCAAGCAATGCATTAACAGTTTCTTTACGGTTGGTTGATGAGAATGTCTACAGCTGTAGCAATGATATGGAGGTAGTCCGACCATCTTTACCTTACATTACGGTGTATGTTTCCAATGTGTAAACCAAGAAACAGTATTCTTCATTCATGAACATTCACTAAACTGGATGCAAATGCAAACCATTTTTGATAAGATATTCATAACTTATTAGTATTCGTACATTACATGATTGTGTGTCTGTATATTTTTAATTGCACGATTGTGTGTATGTATGGTTTTGAATATTTTATACATTCCAATGCAATTCCAGGTGTTGTCACTTAATAATTTTGTATGTGCAAGTGTGTTATATTATGGAGTGTTGACATTGATACATGTATAATTATTATCGTGACTTATTAAAATAATTAGTAATATTATATTTTGCAGGAAACTATGTCAGAAAATCCACCATCTTCACATTCGTCATGTTCAGAGGCGAAGAAAGTTGATCAAAACTTACTTGGTATTTCGGTCTCAGATAACGCTGGAAAAATCACTACTATGCTCGGTAAACTAGTAAGAGCTCATGTGCCGATATCATATATAAGTTGGAATAAAGTAACTGGAATATACAAGGACAACGTTTGGAACGAATTGGTGGTAAGTATTCTTATCTGTTTGACAACAACTATTTCATTCAATAGCCTTATGGTTTCAACTCTTTGCACAACACATAATATATTTTTTGCAGAAAATTTATGAGCTCGATCCGCTTTCAAAGGAAATGTTTTTAAAGAGAATGGCCGAGGCTTTTAGGAGATACAAGAAAAACTTGAGAGTAGTTTATTATGACCCTTTCAACAATGACGAAGAACGGTTGAAAAATTGCCCACCTACAGTTGCTCAAGAAGATTGGGCAGAGTTCGTAAAAAATGAAGCAACGCCTGAAGCGAGCAGAAGAAGGGAGGTAGGCAGAAAGAACAGAGCATTGCTCAGTTATGCTCATCATGCAGGACGTAAAAGTCACGCTAAAATAGAACAAGAAATGGTAATTTATATTCATTTTAATTCAAATGATTTACACATTGTGATTGGATATTCATGTCGTTGCATTAACTTGTATTGCAGATCGTTGCTAGTCCATCAACAAATATCAGTCGTCGTCAAGTATGGGAGAAGACACACAGGAAAAAAGATGGTAGCATATCAGATGCCACTTCTTCATACTTTGTAAGTTAAACAAATATTAACTTGCATATTCTTTAAAATTCCTTATTCATGTAAGTATTATCATATTACAGGATCAAATTGCGAAAGCGAAGGAAAAGATCACTGATAGTGATGAAGAAAAATTGACAGTGGATGAAGACATCTTATCACAAGTGCTTGGTAAGGATGCAATGGGTAGGAGTCGCGGTGTTGGGACCGTTATACCAAAGACTAAAGTTAAGGCTTGTGCCATTGCACAAAAACGACTCCGACATGTTCATGGCGAGCAGGATGAGTTGAAAATGAGGGTGAGAAGTTTGGAGGGTACAGTGGGAAATTTGTCTGGGCAAATGGAGGTTTTGATCAACATGGTGGGAAATATTGAACAGGGAATTCGTGCACCGGTCAATTCTTCTGATGGAGGACGCGCCACACAATTCAATGTTCCTGAATTCATTGCTTCGCAGTTCCAGGATTCGACCAATGTTACGAACAATCAAAAATGTGAAATCCTCAACTCTGATTTAGAAGTAATAGGAACATGTATTTTTAACATTTAAACATTTATGACATAATAAGTAGAAAACTTAAATAATAATAAATATTCCCTTTTATTGCAACAGGTACTATATGCCGAGATTCTACATTGTCCAACATCCATGGGAAATCTGTACCATCCACACATGAAAAAGTGGTGTTGGACAGTATACTGCTACCAGATGAGAGAACTAGCAAAATGAATCATCAATTTGCAGAGACATTTGCTGATGTTGGAGTGGGTGGATATGTGTGCCATCCGAAGTATCTTATTCGATATCTCTAGATGATGGAGAAGGTATATTTCTTGTTTATGTGGTCGATATTTCAAGTCCCATTAAATTGATTTGAATTTAATTCCAATTCAGATTAATATATTTTAAGTTGTTAATATACCATAAAACATCTTTTTAGATAAATGAATTATAAAATTAAAAACATCTAGCGAGTTGAATAACGTTAGTTCATAGGAAACTACCATATTTTTTAAATCGTCGTATGCGTAATCGCATCAAAACAAGTAAAGTTTACAAACAAACATCTAGCTTGGTGCTTGATAAGTGATTCATCATAAATTGGTTGTCCATTTTGGTTGCATAGAGTTGATATATTATTTCTACATTTTTTTTGACATTATGGCATAATAAAACCTAGAATTGCTATCCCCCTCTGTTAGCCAAAACAAAACCCTATTTCATTTCACCCAAAAAAGAACCTAATTTGTTCTCTCGGCTAGAAACTCATTGTTTATACAGTTTAAGTAACAACTAATGAGAGATTTGGGTGCAACAAAAATATAATAAAACAAGGATTTGTCATGGACAATATTTATAAAAACCTTGTTATGGATCTATTATTAGACACAAGACGTTCATTCTACAGCAGTAGTTATACTGGACTTGAACAGTAATGTAATTCCACCCTTCAATATGTGATTAAACTTATTAATCCTACAACTATCACTCTTTTATTCTATAAATTGTCCGTGTGTGAAGCATGAGTCTTATTCTAGTAATATACAGAAGGAAACAAAATAAGACATTATTCTAAGCTATCTAATAATATGGTCTGAGTTAATGGTTAAGAGAAACAAAAGACAAACAAATAAGGGCTATGATTTAAGAAAACAAAGCCATCCAACGGCAAGTAACATGCAATTTGTATATTTCTAAACGGTGCAATAATTTCATCTTATGCCGTTATAACGTTTTAACTTGCTTTATAGTTGAAATTAGTGCTTAAGTTACGCAGTTTGGTTTGGAAACGGGTTATTTACAACTGATATGGTACTATTATATGTTACTTAGCCTATTTGATATTTAGAACCTTTGAACTATCTTGTATTCTATTTATGTTAAGACTCTTTCCTTCCCCCAATCTACTTGATTTTTAAGCAGGAGAGTTACATTTGTAGAGATAAAAAGATTCAGGATACAACTAAAGAAATATTAGGCTAATATTATTAGTACATAGGTTTAAAGAGCCTGCAGTTTTACATCTGTGTTTCAATAGTTGAAACTGAAATGGCTTAGTTCCAAAGTATAATACTTGCAACACTTTTATCGAACCTCTGGCTAGTCTCATTTATAGAAACTGGAAACTATGACCAAGTTTTACAGTGCCATTACATTGGTATTTTCCAGTACTATATTTAAAAGCTTAAGAGTTTTGAACTTTTATGCTTTTTGGCAATGCCATTTAGTTAAATGTTTTTATGGATGATTCCATTCTTTCTTTGTTCCTTGATAGAGTACTATGCTATGTTGGCCAAGGTTGGAGTTCACCATTTCAATGGAAGTAAGTTTCTACATAAAAATATCTTCAAATTTTTGTTCTTCTATGCTTAACAGGACACTCATTTTGCTCTTATGGTTTTACTAATAGGTTATTATTCATGTGCTTTTGTTAGATAATGTTGATCTAGGAACTGCCTGCGGAAAGTACTTTCGAGTCTGTTGCCTTAGCATTATCGATCCAAGTTAGTTTTCTTCTCTGTTCTTTTTCTGATTTTGTAATATACATTGAAAGCTGACAGTAAAAATGTTATGTACTTCATTTTTATGGAACGACAGCATCCATTATTTATAATTTTGTTTGGTAATAATATTTCAGGTGATTCTGACATTATCAAGACTCTACCTGGTGATCAGTGAAAAGCGAGATGCATCCTTGTTTTTTTTTGTTTGGAAATTTACCGTGCTGTTTGATTCGTACACTGTTTTGATTATTATCTATGTAACCGAACTTCAAATTTTCCAGAGGAATATATTGCTTGGCGTTTTGAAAAAATATATTGCTTGGTGTTTTGATGTCTCGGAATGATTATTGATTATATATTGGATATGAATAGGTCTATAATATTATATATTGGATATGAATAGGTCTATAATATTATATATTGGATATTGATTATATATCTATATCTAATTGACTAATTAGATACGGCTTTTAGCCGTATCTAATTGGTTCATTAGACGCTGCCTATTTGTCAATTAGATACGGCTTCTGGCCGTATCTAATGTGTCAATTAAATACGACTAATGGTTGTAGCTAACCAATACATCCGGGAGGTGTTATCTTACTTTGGAATCGCTCCATCACAGTTGCATCCAAACGAATATGCATTGTTGAACAGTTTATTCATTGTCTTCATGGAGCATCTCTTATGGCCCCGACTCCGGAGGAAGTCAGGTTCTTGTTCAATGTCAAGAGTCGGGGGGATAACTTCTCATTCACATTCCTAGAGGCAGTCAGGAATTGCCAAGTGGTGACTGGATCTTGGACCAGGCTTAGCTACTTCAAGGCAGAGTGGTTCTATGTTCGATGCCCGCCAGGATTTGCTGGAAGGTGGTTAGTTAGACGTAAGTGCCTCAATTCTTCTAGTGGCTTATGAGATAGTTGTAATCGACATTGAATCTAATATTTCCTTTTCTCTACAGCCGCAAATCCGTGACCCAAAGATGCCCAAATTAAAGAAATAGGGTGGATCCTTCAAGAGGTGCCTGGTGAGATAAGAGAGATTGACTTGGTGTTGGCAGATGAAAATTTGAGGGTCTTTGGGCTGATTGAGATCAAGACCAGAGCATAAGACTTGAGGGACTGCTTAGGATAGCCTCGGCGAGGCGGGTGAAGCGTAAAGCGCCCGGGGTTGTAATAGTTGAGGAGGGCGATGAAGAGATATGCCCACTGAAGAGGAGCCTGTAGCCGAGCCCCCAGACAGTTCTTGGGATTTGGAGGGAAGGAGGAAAGGCAAGGCAATTGCTCATAAGCGTCATAAGTCTTCAAGATGGAAATCCGTGGTCGTGTACCTGCCAGCCACCGGTGTTATTATCTCAGAGGCTCCTCCCCCATAAATGGAGAATCCTTTCGAAGGACTCGCTGATATTCCAATTCCGAACTATGTGTCACTCCAACAAGACACCGGATGGAAGGGCTCCGCAGCACTTTAGATTTAGGCAAGTCACTTCCTACGAGTATGGCTGACACAACTGGTTGGTTGGGGGGTTTTGCACATGCATACATACACTTTCACAGCACTGCACGATTGCCAATCATAAGTTGTTCATTTCTGGAGATTATTAACTCTGCTTCTCTTTCTATTTTATAGCTACGATGACTAGGCAAGAGTCTATGCTAGGAAGCCTTCGCTCGGCATGCCAATCATCCAGTTCATATTATGAATCCTGCCGAAGGGAAGCCAATAGAAACCGCGATCGCGGTTATTCTAGCCAGGAGCGTTATGAAAGGGAGAGGGACAGAGATAGAGAATATAGACATCGATCCCGGCCTCGAGCTCCAACATAACCTTCCGGCCATGGCAAACAACCCTTGGAACCTTCACGTCAAAGGCCACCTTCTCAAGTACAAAGGTCCGATTCACAGCGCCGGAGGACCGAAGTCGAAACTCCCACTATTATTGAGCAAGCTGTCACTGAACCCACCTGGGAGGGAGCGATCAGAATCGCCCAGCTGAAAAAGGATTTCCCAAACATCTGCTTTGACGGCTTCATCTTTCCTCCGCATCCAAAGAGAATTCCAATTGAAGTTGAACAAACTATGCACGATTACATCCATGACGTTTACAGCCAATATCGGGAGTGGATGAAGACCGTGGACATAGCATCGACGGTGGCCTTGGAGTGGGCGAAAATAATTGAGAAATTAGAAGTTGATTTCGCTCAAAAGGACCGCATAATACAAGTTCTTAACAATGAGGCCGAATCTTCCAGGAAATTGGAAATATAGGCCAACAAGAAAGCCGACGAGGCAAATTAGTCTATGGAAAGGATGCGACAGATGCATTTTGCCTAGGTTGAGGAGATGGGCCATCGAAACACCACTGTTATGGCCAAAAGGGACGCCACGCTGAAGGAGCTTGAGGAGCTTAAGGCCAAATTTGCTAAAATCGTCAAAGAAAAAGATGATGCAAACAAAGCTGCCCAGAAATCATGTGAATAGGTTGTGGTGCTTAGGGATGAAAGGGACGCAGCAGAGCTTAAAATTCGGGAAGCCGAGGCCAGGGTTGAGAATGAAGTGAAAGCGGCGGAGGCCAGGTTAGAGACTGACATCGAGGATCTTCTTATCACATACAACGCTAAAGTATTGAAGCATCGAAACCTAACCCGCCTTGATAACTTATCCATCGCACTTGTATAATGCTTGGGGATGCTTGTTGGAAGATGAGAAAGCCGAGCATCAAACCGAATCGGTTGATGAATTTGAACTAGAGAACCGGGTGCTGAGTGAAGACGAGAGAAGAGTTCTCCACGACATCACTATTACATATGAAAAGGAGAAACTCGGTACCCAACACTTGGAGACTG
The DNA here is from genome assembly GCA_030737815.1 of Allium fistulosum. NCBI lineage: Eukaryota > Viridiplantae > Streptophyta > Magnoliopsida > Asparagales > Amaryllidaceae > Allium > Allium fistulosum. The sequence continues at coordinate 867,864,990 of CM060904.1, read as the reverse complement.
GAGAGGGTTCTGGCGTTGAGCGCCATGATGTGGGTTCTGAAACTCTGGTGCCAACCATGCCTGAGTCTATTCCTGCGGTTGATCCTCAGTCTGTTCCTGCATATAATCCCGATCAACCGTAGTTGTCTCTAGCTCGCGAGCATGTTTCTGAAGCTGCTCTGCCACCCGCGAGCCAATCTGAGGAAGGTACTCTGAACATTCTTTGTGTTCATTCGAAGCTGGAAACGTTGATTAAAGTAATCGCTGACTCTTTTTCTTTGTCTATATTCAGTGATAGGAGCTAGATTTTCCACGCCTCCTGCAACTCAAGAGCCGCATCACAAGCAGAAGGCCATCATAACGGAAGCGACCACTACAACGGCTACTGCACCAACCGACGGAACACAGGGGAGCACGCTTACTTTTGATGAGCAGATGATGGAGGAACTTCTCGGTCATCATAGTGACCCCTTTGTCGATCTGCCATTCGTCATGAGTGGAGGCACACCTGTGACCAGCTCTTCAGGCCCAACTGCCAGCATCTCCGCAAATGCCCAAACACTTCATGAAGAAGAAATAATAGCTGAGATCAATGCTGAGATGGAAGCAGCCGCGTATGCCAATGGCTTTGGAGGTGGAATGGCGGGACCTGGCCTAGCCCCTTTACGAATGATTTCGCCTGGAGGCACGGTCGTTGACACCAGTGTGCCCCCTCCGTCTTCTAACATTGATCCTGTCCCTCCGACTCTGCCTTCAGGAAGCATTCCAATCCATGTGAGTTTGGAGGAGGAAGTTACCATAATGCCCCTGACTGGAGATCAACCACCGAAAGGCAAAGGCTCAAAGAGGCATCCAAGCGGTAGCTCCAGTGGGTCAACGCCGAGGGGGAAGAAGAAGAGAGTGAAAGAATAGGCATGTCTTTTCATCTCATTTTTGGTAGACAAATAGGAATCCCTTTTTGCTTTTTGTAGGCCGTGTATAGATTCAGGTTCGGCCCTTGCTAGTGGGATTTTTTGGAATAATTTTGTACGTTTCCTTCTCTTCCAAATAATAGTTGAAATAAAATTTCATTTTGTCTTCAGCACAATTTGCGTTTATTTCGCTTAAGTATTTCAGTGTTCGAACTTCCATTCAATGTACTCGTGGAGTTTTAGTCTTTGAATCGGATCTGAATTTAGTTGCTAAGTTCTGAAGCCACGGTTTCGGGTCACGATCAAATGTCAAGTTGAATTCCAATATTGCACCGTCTCAATCAGTAGCTGATACTTAAGTCCTGCCCCCAGTTTCGAGGATAAATTGAAAAGATCGATCGGCAATCACCTTTTGCCTTCAATACACCAATCTTAACTTTGTGAAATGACGCTGAAACAAGACGAGTCCGGGTGGTTGAATCACACTCTCTTATCAATTAATGGTTGCATCCACACTGTGGGGATTGCACTAGTAAATCGGCGGTCGGTCATGCCCGTTTGACATTTAGGACTTCGTCCGCACTCCGGGGACTTAGACTGACTCGTGGGTGGTCAGTCGCACCCACCTAGCGTTTATACTCCGACCCGCACTTCGGGGGCTCGGAGTTATCCTATGGGCGGTCGATCCACATCCGGTTTGTGTTTAAACTCCAATCCGCACTCTGGGGATTTAGAGTTAGTCGATGTTTATACTCCAGTCCACGCTCTGGAGACTTAGAGTTAGTTGATGTTTATACTCCAGTTCACACTCTGAGAATCTGGAGTTAGTTAACAGACGGTCAATCACATCTGTTATGAGTTTCAGAACTTCGTTCGCACTTCGGGAATGACAAATGTATCAGGATCGTGGATGGTCGGATCACATCCACCCTGAGTTAACAAGCAAGGTCGTTAGATGGACGGGTCCATCCTCCTTGAACTTGGTTTAAACACGAGCGAAGTCGCTAGGTGGACGGATCCACCCTCTTCGAGCTCGCATTTGCAAGTTTATACTCCAGTTCACACTCTGGGAATCTAGAGTTAGTTAGAGGATTGTCGTGTATCAATCCTTTTTTGGCTTCAGTGTGATGACTTGCCCCCAAGCTCGAGTTTCACTTAGCGAGTGATCGGTCATATCATAGTTACTCCCTATTTGAATAAGTCCCATCGTAGGATGGAACTTAGCTCTCTGTGCATTATGATGGTCGTATAATGCATTTAAAAATCACTGCTCTGGCTCGAAGAGATTGCACTTTATTGCTGAAATAAGAAAATACAGCAAAATCAGTTGCCTTATTACAAATTCAGATATCAAAATGCATAAACAAATTGCAAATGAAAAGCAGACTGAATGAATAAACAAAGCCTGTTATGTGTAGTAGCAACGAAGACTCTCGCTGTTCCAGGCTCTCGGCAGAGTAAGACCATCAACGGTCGATAATTTGAATGTGCCGTCTCCAAGCTTTCGTTCGATGACATACGGCACTTCCCATGTTGGCTTCATATGTGAAGGAACCGGGTAACTTCTCTTAAGGACGAGATCACCGAGTTCGAAGGTTCAGGGTCGGACCTTGGCATTGTATAATCGAGCGACTCGACTTCGGTATGCGACTGCCCTCAAATCAGCCTCTTCACGCTTCTCATCCAACAAGTCAAGGGATTCGGCAAGTAATATAGCATTCATCTTTGGATCATAATATGTCACATGATGAGAAGGTACTTCCGTCTCGACTGGAATAACAGCTTCTGAACCGTAGGAAAGAGAGAATGGAGTGTGGCCGGTTGCGGATTTGTGGGTTGTCTGATAAGCCCATAAAGCCATAGGAAGTTCATCGACCCATTTTCCTCCGGCCTTTTCCAGTCGTTTCTTCAGAATGGACTTTATATTTTATTAACATCTTCAACCTGTCCATTCGCTTGAGGGTGCGCAACTGCAGAGAACTTCTGGATGTGGAATCGCTGACAGAAATTTTTAAATTCAACACTGTCGAATTGGGCTCTGTTGTCGGTGTTGATGGTATGTGGGAGACCAAATCGACAAATAATGTTGCGTACTACAAAGTTGATCACTTTCTTCATTGTGATAGTAGCAAGGGGCTCAGCTTCTGCCAACTTGGTAAAGTAATCAACAGCAACGATGGCATACTTCTGACCACCTTTGGCTAGAGGTAGAGAACCGATGATGTCATTGCCCCATACTGCAAACGGCCATGGACTGACCATCTGGGTTATTTCGATAGGTGGGGCTCTTATAATCCGAGCGTGTTTTTAACATCTGTCACATTTTCTGGCGTAATCCGATGCATCGCGATTTACAGTCGGCAAATAGTATCCATATCGGAGCACTTTCTTGGAAAGAGCTTGCCTCCCGGTGTGATCGCCACATTCTCCTTCATGTACATCATGCAATATTCATTTGATTTCATCGTGGGCGACACACCAGAGTAAAGGAACATAGTACCCTCTTCTATACATGACTCCATTTTGAATAGTGAACCGTGAAGCCTTTCGAAGAACTTGACTTTTTTCACTCCTGCGCTCCGACAGGGTCCCATGCTCAAGATAGTTTCTGAACGGAGTCATATATGACTTCTTATCGGGAACGACTTCATTTACCCAGTCTGCTTCCATTCGATCAATGCTCGAGGAAGATAACGTCTCTATGGGAACGATTCCCATATGCTATGCCTCACCTATACCGGCTAACTTTGCTAAGGAATTGGCCTTCTGATTGCGTTCTCGGGGTATGCAATAAATGGCATAATAATCGAACTGATCCAATATTTCTTGAACCCAGGCAAGATAAGTAACCAGTCTCCGGTCTTTGGCCTGGTACTCCCCCCGAATTTGAACCACGACCAATTGCGAATCACAATAAATCTCCAAAACAATGATTCTTAAATCTCTGGCAAGCCTTAATCCAACGAGCAGGGCTTCATATTCGGCCTCATTGTTAGTTGCACGGAAATCGAATTTTAAGGCATAGCATATAGATCAGCCTTCAGGAGTTTCAAGTACAACTCCGGCGCCTGAGCAGCGGTCATTTGATGCACCATCAGTATGTAGCTTCCAGACATATTTAGGAGAATCATTGGTTTCGGGCAAGTCCTCTGGGATAGTGAATTCAGCGATGAAATCTGCTAGGACTTGTCCGTGGATGGCTCGCCTTGGTGTGTAAGTGATGTCGAACTGACTCGGCTCGATATTCCACTTGAGTAACCTACCAGACGTCTCAGGCCGCGTAAGGACCTATCGTATTGGCTGGTCGGTGTAAACAGTGATAGGATGAGCCTGGAAATACGGACGGAGCTTTCTTGAGGCAATGACAAGACAATAAGCCAGCTTTTCCAGCTTTGGATAATTTCTCTCCACTCTGGTTAGTCGTTTGCTAATGTAATAGACTGGCTGTTGTATCCGGTCTTCCTCCCGAATTAGGGCAGCACTGATTGCGTTTTTTGACACCGCCAAGTAGATGTACAATCTCTCATGATCAATAGGCTTTGACAAAATGGGTGGTGTGGATAGGTGTTCAACTAGTGCTCGGAATGCACCCTCGCATTCTGTAGTCCATTCAAAATTTCGTTTCCCTTTCCTGATCAGATCGAAGAAGGGAATGCACTTGTCGGAGGGATTTTGAAATGAACCTACTTAGTGCTGCTACATTTCCGTTGAGGCTCTGAACCTGCTTTATAGTCCTTGGAGTCTCAAAATTTCTAATTGCCAAGATTTTCTCGGGATTGGCTTCAATTCCTCGGGCATTGACGATAAATCCAAGGAATTTTCCAAACGCGACCCCAAAGTGACACTTCAACGGGTTGAGTTTCATTCTATATTCTCGGAGGATGTTGAATATCGATTCCAGGTCTTTGATATGATCAGTGAAAAATCGCGACTTCACAAGCATGTCGTCTACATATACTTTCATGGTTTTTTCGATCTGGTTAGCGAACATTCGATTAACTAGCCGTTGGTAGGTTGCTCCAGCATTCTTGAGTCCAAATGGCATGACTTTGTAGCAATAAAGTCCCAGATCAGTGATGAAACTGGTATGCTCTTGATCGGGCAAGTGCATGGGTATCTAATTGTAGCCAGAATACGCATCCATGAAGGATAAGAGTTCATGCCCAGCTGTTGACTCTACGAGCTGATCGATTCGGGGAAGTGGAAAACTATCTTTGGGGCAAGCTTTATTCAAGTCTGAGTAGTCAATGCATGTTCTGCATTTCCCGTTAGGCTTTCTAACAAGTGCAGGATTGGACACACATTCCGGATATAATGCATCTCTGATAAACCCATTCGACTTGAGTTTATCTACCTCTTCCTTAAGGGCGGTAGATCTCTCTGGATCCATAGCACGCCTTTTTTGCTTGACCGGGACGTGCCGCGGGTCAATATTCAATGTGTGGCTCGCGATATCCGGAGAGATTCCACACATGTCAGAATGCATCCAGGCAAACACGTCGAGGTTTGCCCAGAGAAATTCAACCAATTCCTCCTGCATTTGTTGGCTTAGCTGAGATCCAATCTTTATCATTTTAGAATCATCATTATCGTCGATCAGAACATCGATCGTCAGCTCGGCCGGGGAAGCTTGACTGTCTTTACTTTCATCTTCACTATCGGTATCTCTCGGGTCAAGATCCCTTGGGAATTGGGTGGGGTGCCCAGGCCTTAGCCCAGGCGTCAATTGTCAATTCTCAGCAAAGCGGACGTAGAGAGATTCCTTTACGTCCTTCCCTTTTTCTTTTCGCTGCGCCTTCCGCAGCTCAGCAACATAACAGGCTCATCCAGCAGCCTGGTCTCCCTGAATGACTCCAACTCCATTGTCGGTAGGGAATTTTAAAGTCAAACACCAAAGGGCAATGGCAACCCTATACTCGGATAGGGCCGGTCGGCCCAAGAAAGCATTGTACGGTGAGCCTATATTCAACACAACAAATTATAATATCTGGACTCTCCGGCGTTCTCCAATTCCCAATTCCATTGGTAGCTCTACCATCACAGTGGGTATAGTCGCACTTCCATTGAAGCCATGAATGCAAGATTGACAAGGCTTAAAATCCTTTGCTTCCATCTTCATCTAATCATAAGCTCGCTTAAACAATATGTTCACTGAACTTCCACTGTCCACTAAGATCCTCTTTATCCAAGCAGGACCTATCTGAGCTGAAATGACAAGTGGATCAATGGTTGGGGCTTCGACTCTGTCGGCATCCCTGTCTTGAAATACGATGTCGTCTGTCATTGTTTTCTGTTGCTTGGCCGGAGCCCCGTCTTCCAAATTACTACAGCATTCGAAGCTCACATGCCTAATAGAACTAGCATACGACTCCATTTCCTTCCAGCTTCGATCCGCTGGATGAGGACCACCACTAACAGTATTAATCACTAGCCTCCCTCCGGTACGAGCGGGTTCCTCCGGTCTTGCCTGATTTGGTATTTGATTTTGATTCGATGGGCCCGCACCTCCTAACTGCGGCGCCTGCACAAACTGCTCCAACCTTCTCTCACGTATCAACTTCTCAATAATATCCTACAAAAGACGGCACTCATTCGTGTTATGGCCATAGCTATCATGAAATCTGCAAAATAGTCCCGTTTGAATCTGTTTTTCCGATGATTGTTTCGGAGCAGGTTTCTTATACTGAATAGTATTGCAGGTCTATAAATACACATTTTCCAGCGACGTATTTAAAGGAGTATAATTATCAAACATAGGAGCCCTACATCGCGGCCCACGATTCTGATCCCATTTCCTGTTTTGATTTCCATTACTTTTCTATTGATTCTGTTTATTCTGTATGTTCAATTGCACCTTTCCGGAACTCTCCCGGCTTGTTTAACAGCAACATTGCTTTGGATTCCTTCCACATTGGGCCCTACGTCATCCTTTTTCCTAGACTGTTTCGCATCCTCTCTTCTCAAGAACTGGGCTGCCTTGGAATAGAAATGGTCCAATGACGCAGGAGGTTTTCCGGCCAACCAGTTGCCAAATTCAGAATCGGGATCGATACTCTTAGTTAGTGCCATCAGAATTGAGTTGTCATTGGGATTACTAATCTCAGCGTATGCAGCATGGAACCTCTCCAGATAACGTCTAAGTGTCTCTCCGGGAGCTTGAGTGACACTAGACAAGGTATTAACATATTTTGGCCTTGTGACATGCATGCAAAACTGTTTAACAAATTTCATGGCCAACTGATCAAAACACGAGATAGACCAAGGTGGTAAACGAGTAAACCACATAGTTGTTATGTCCCCTAGGGAGATCGGGAAACTTCGTCATTTGACCGCATCATTAGCTCGTGCGGCATTCATTAACCATTCGTACGTTAGAATGTGCTGGTTGGGATCAGAGCTCCCTTCATAAACGGGTAGAGTCGGCATCCTGAATCGCCGAGGCAGTTCAGCGTAGAGGATGTCATCAGTGAAAGGGGTATGACTCCGGGAGATTCCCCAGTCGTCATTGGTGAGGCCTTGACTTTCACGGATCATCTAGCGAATCATTGTTGGGATATCCGACATCTAGACGTTCTGGGCATGCTGAGCCAAGGTGTGGTCGGGTTCCACACTACGAGGATGGGCCGATCGCGGTCGACGGTCCGTGTCTCGCCTCCCTGGTTCTAGGTCTTCTGGGACATAAGGCTCAGGAGTATAGTTGCATTGACGGTGGGTCAGATCCGTTCGGTTTCGAGCATCAACTTCCAACTCGGTAGCAGTGGTGGTAGCGTGGTTGTCAGTGGTGTGAAGGGAGCCGTACCTCCTTGGGAGGAGGGTCCGGTCTGATGGATAGTTGACGGGCCAACTCTTGGTTGCCCAAGACTCAAGGTGTGCTGATGTCCAGTAGCCTGTGTATAACTTCCGTCCAGCCGTGGGCGCGTGGATTTGTGATTAAAGTCAGAAGAGACTGAACTTTCAGTGGATGAATAGGAAGCTTGATCCCTTCTGGATCTCCTTCGTCTCTGACGATTCAGTTGGTTGGTCAATACCATGTTGGCATGGAGTTGTTGAGTAAGCTGTTGACGACTCTGTGTCCCTTGCAATAACAGTTGAAACTCTTCCCTGGTGATAGGGCCTTGCGGATCTGAAGGTCTGGGAGCATTCTGGTCCATAGGAGGAAGTTGCAAGGGGTTCTGTCTGTTCTTCTGGATCTGCAGCTGTTGATGTAGTCCTAGTGTTGACCATGGTGGATAGCGAAGCTCTTTCCTAGACTTGGTGCAAATCTGAATAGGATGGAAGAACTTTAGACTTGAAATCTGGATCTTCTCCTTAGATTCTTGCAATCCGATATCGGTAGTAGATCCAACGAACAGGAGAAAAACTGGGTTTTCTCATTGAGAGCACCAAACTGTTTGTACCAAAATTAGGCACAACACTCTTCGGATGTGTTTGAAGAGGTAAAATGAAGAATATAAATGGAAAATGAGGAAGATCTAACAAACACACCAATTGATAAACAAGAAAATCACACAGAAACACACATATTTAGAGTGGTTCGGCGTATGGCCTACGTCCACTATGAATTGGTTGGCTTTTATTGAATTTTGCTTGCTGGTTACAATGAGTTACAACAGTAAAATTCGAGTACGATAGTGATTTCGGCAGAGTCTGGACGTAGAAGAGCCAAAAGTCCTTTTTCAGTAGGTTCTGGGCTGCTATTTATAGGCGTAGGTAGCAAATATCTCGCTCAGATCTCGGAAGACCTCTTCTCCCACGTGGGTGGGCCCGCATGATCGATCCCCTGTTGTTTGGACTCGATCCGTGATCGATACAAACGAAATTCGTATCGATCAAGATTTGGTCCAATCGAGCCGAGATCGATCATGAATATTCTTGAGGTTGCACGCAAGCTCCTGTGAAAATTTGGTGGCATTTGGACTTGTAGATTTTGAGTTATGAGCGATGCAAGTTTGAATTTGTTAAAGGCTACTGAGTTCGCATCGCTTCCTGTTCGCGTCGCTTCTTGTTCGCATCGCTTCTGGGCACGTGCTTGCTAGGTGACATGGCACTGTCTTTTAGGATCGATCCACTCTTTATGCCGAGCGATCGCGTCTTCCACTTGAATGTGCCTTGTACGTATCGACCCAGGATATTCCTTTCTTATCGCTTTATTGCACTCAACTTTGTATCGATCCCTCGCACCCCACTTCGTATCGATCCTTTATAATTGCTTCGTGTCGATACGAACTTATGTTCTTTGTATCGATAACTCAGAGGCCATTTTGTATCGCTTATTGGTTGGGGAGGTGTTGGTTTCATATCGATCTATGGCCGATCGATACGAAGCATGTTTGGCAGTGGATCGATACGAAGTGGACTCACGTGTTACTGCAGATGAATGCGAAGTGGGTGAGTTTGGATGGATACGAAGCAGGATTTCCTAGATGGATACGAAGAGAAGCTTGGCTACCTATGGATACGAAATGGACCGATGCGAACAGAGGGATACGAACAAAACGTTCTTCTCCCAGAATTTGATCGACTCATAACTTGAGCATATGAACTCCGATCGACTTGAAATTTGAAATGTTGGCTTCTGTAGCTTTGCTTATCGCATCATATCAATTGTAGCTTGATCCGGACTCAGGCAAAGTTTATCAGTATCCATAGTAGACCTATGTACAATCGATCTCTAAAATAAACCGTCTCTATCTTTCGACCAATTCCTTGGTATCACGGCCTTGCCAAAAGGCGAGATAACAGCCGAAATCTTCTATACCTCTCCCTCTATTTTCTCGAATTCCACGTGCCTATAGAGGAAACTCTAAACTAGGAAATTGAAGAGCACAATGTGATATGCATATCCAACGGTGAAAATTGGATTTAGTGAAGCGTGGAGGCCAGATTTTCGCCGCGTTCTCCTGCCGTTTGAGCACGAAAATCGAGAGCATGGGGAAGTCGAGTTCAATAGGGTCAAGGCCGATGGTAGAGCTTGTGCAGGGCTACACGGTGATGGCTCCTGATCAATGTCTAGGCGACTGTGGTGGTCGCGGCGTTCGCTTGTAGGTCGCGTGCACTTGGGTTCTCTTGGTTGAAATCGTGTACGAAGAGATGAAGGATAAAGGAAACGTGTTGCCTTGATTTGCAGGAGGTAACGAACGGCCGAGATCTAGGTTTAATAAAAAAAAGAATTTGTAATTTAATTATATATTAAATCGTGAAACTTTAAAAATGCATACCTTCTTCATGCGTGGTCGGAATTGAGCGAAACAAGCGGCGACGGAATCATAGGGACGAGCACTACATTCTAGAACTGATTTGGAGTCGTTTAGAGCTAGTCAAAATTTTAGGTTAGACCGAACGTCGTTCGATTTGATTTAAAATTGAAAACTCAAGGTGAGTGTTTTATAACGCTCACAATGTATTAGAATATTTTTGTGCTAGTTAAATTTTATATTATGAAGTGATATAAACTTTATTGGTCGTTGTTTGATAAAATTTAATTGTCATCTAGATTGTCATAGAATTAAGTGTTTAAATTAAAATTGACAGTCAAATTGAAATTGGGATCTAATTGCTAGTAAATTACCTGATATTGACAACTATGAAATTGCTGTGAATTATATTGACGGTTTGGATGATTGATTGTGATGGATACCAATTGATTGATATTTGGATGTTTATTCGTTTATATATACCCTGTTATCACCCTGTATATTATTTACAGTATATAAACTGTAAATTTAATTATTTCGAATAAATTAAGAAATAGGTTGAAATGATATATACCTATGACATCGTGATTTGAATTGAAGTGATATATATCCATCCCTGAAATTAAATTGAAATAACTGATCACATGGCCATAGGATAGAAAATTATGTACGGACACCGGGTTGGTTAAATTAAATGATTTTAAAAATTTTGATTTGAAATTTATTTAAATGATTTTGATTTAAAAGAAATAAAAACCAAATTTATAGAAATTAAATTATTTTCGAACTTGAGCTCGGAATGTTAAAATTTAAATTTGGTGAACGAAATGTTTTAAATAATTGAGTTGGATTTTTAAGTTATAATCGAATTATAATTTAAATTTCAGAAATTGATTTGATTTAAAGGATGGGACTTTTATTCAAACTTTGAATTTTACTAAGTAAAAGTATTTGAAAATTTGGATTTCAAATTGGATATTGAAGGTTAATTTGATTTAAGTGATTTGAATCAATATTTTGAAGATCGAGCTCGAAATCGATAAAAATTGAAGTTGAAATTGAATTAATTGAATTTGAAAGTGGAATTGAATCAAATTGAAATCGAAGTTGAAATCGAAATTGAATCGATTGAATGGAGATTAGAATTGATTTGAATTAAGAAGTTGGAATTGAATCTGTTTGACTTTGAAACTATTATCAAATTAATTATTTAATATAAAACTATTTAAAAGCTATCTTCTTAAATATACAAATTATTTTGGTTTTCCAAATTATTTTGCTATATAAACCATTTTAATACTTAAACTATTTTATATTAAACTATTTTATATTAAACTATTTTAACCATTTAAACTATTTTTTAACTATTTTAACCATTTAAACTATCTTTAACTATTTTAATTATTTAAACTATTTCAAAACTATTCAAACTAATTTTCAAAAAATTCAAACTGGTCAAGAGTGGAATGTGATTTTTAAATCATAGGATTTAAATACGAATTGGGTTAAATTAAGTTATAACCCAAATTGAAATTCGAAATGATTTTGGAATCGAAATCGAGATATTAAGGCGAAAATGATTTTAACTGAAATAGTATATTTTGAGTAAATATGATGATTTCGAAATGGATTTGATTTCGAAGCGAATATGATATTTTGATATCAAATATGAATTGTTTTTGAAATGTAAAATTACCAACCGGTGTGTAAAAGGACGTTTGGTTGTTAATGAGACCGGGGCCGGATGTGGGCATACTCTCTGTCGATAGCGGAACCACTTTAACAACTATGTATGCGGAGGAGACTCCAGAACGAAGTGGTTGGATTTGGCGACGATTGCTGGATTTGAAGAAAGAGAACGATGATGGATAGACCCCGATACTTGTGCCAATTTGAAATGACTAAAACAGGATGGCTTGACAATGCCAAGTGAGCTAATTACCCCGAGCGGACATCCGTTCTTCGATTTTCTTGGACTCGGTCCATATTATTATTACTCTTGTTGTTGGTTTCGATTGGTGCACCTTGATTGGGATAGCCTCCCTTTGACTTGATAGGGGATAGATGGACACGGTGGGCGGTCATAGCTATGATGTGTTACCACCAGCCCTACGACCCGAACTGGTAGTATCCTACCTTGGGCATTGCCTCACGTGCCTTGTCATACTTTTATCTCTAAACGAGACCCACACGATTTTGGTTTAGTGTTGTCGTATCTTGGCGCATCCTTATCCACCGACCGTCTACTGGTGTTTTATATGCAAACTGTATGACAATGCTTAAAAACGCGTTAAGGGGGATCAATGTAAAGCCTTAACGCTAAGAAAAATATTTATTTTACTGACTAGACATTATATATATATAGCGTATTCTACTACATATAAATATTTTGATGGATCCTTAAGAGATGGAAAATCCCGTAACATCTCTTGAGTTATTGCACGCATATTATACATTGGATATGAGATGTGAAATCCCGTAAACATCTCTGACGCCGTTACACTCATGTACATGCGATATCGATTTGACTTACATAAGGTTATTTTAGTCCTGACTCGAGTGTTTTGTCTTTTCATTACGCTCGGGTCAGTGCTGAGTTTTTCAGCTTATTGAGGACTTACTTTGGAGGATGAAGACGAAGATTTGGTATACTACTACTATTATTACTTCTGCATCATGTTGTCTGCTGCATTATTTATGTATCTCTGATGTATATATATAACTTTGATAAATTTTGTATTGAATATACTCAAATGTATTATAGAAACAGCTTCATGAACTGTTTATTTGATTATTATTCTTTATCGTCCCACTGCGAGATTCTGCGTTTGTTTTCCTCTTCTTTTTTCTTATTTGCCCCATTAACAATCCTTCCTTTTGAATGGTTTGAGTTGACATGTGTGGTTTGTTGTCGATTTAAACTGCCCAAAAAGGTGGGTCGTTACAGACCTCTTGGTAGGCTAGATTGATATAGATAAGGAAGGGAGAATAGGTAAAGATCTAGATCCTAACTTGTCTCCTTTCCTTCTTCTATTTAAACATCTCAACCCACACTTATTAGATAATTTTTGAAGCCTCCATCTACTCCAATTGTTTGGCTGAAATTTAAATCTCCATTCTCTCTATTTTCAAAGTCAAATCGAAGTAAAAAAAATTCTATTCGATGGTTGGTGGTCATCAATTCAGGGACTAGCACTCTACTAGATTAGAAATCAGTTCATAGAGTAGACCTCATCATTTCAAGGTGTTCTTACAAGAATTGATATAAGGTAAATATAATGAATATTAATGTTTAATAATAGTTATATAATGTAGATTATATTGTTAGTTATGTGATAATTTTAATATATAAATATATTGTCACAATTAGATTGGTTGTATGTTTATATCATTTTATATTTTAAAAAAAACTTATTTTTATATTATATATGTACCTATAAAGTGCATGGCTCAGATTAAAAAAATTATATTAATTTAATATACAATATTAATTATGCATATATGCTTTATAGATTTAATATTACATTTTACTATATGAAAAATATGATTTTATAATTTTATATAAGTAGTATTGTACATAAAATATTTTTGGCAAAGAAAAATAATTTTTATATGAATATATATTATTATTTAAATATTGTTTTAAATTAATTATATATATATATTATATAAAATAGATTTTATATTTTATAAAATCAAATTGGCACTAGATAAACTTTTGAATAAAATAAAATAAATAAATAACTATTTTTTTTTAGATTTTAGATATTGGCCAAAAATTAAAATAAATCTTAAAATTGATTTTTAAATTATAAACTTATGTATTAGAAATCCTAACAACAACACTAAGAATTTTAACTAAAATTCAAAATTCAAAATTTATTTTGAAAATAATAATTATATATTAATTTTAAAAATATCCATATGGATATTTTATTTAAAATATATTTAGAAAATATATAAAAGTTCAAAAATTTTAGCTTTACACATCATTTGGTACATGTATAATTTTAATATTTATATTTTGTATATTTTGAATATTTATATATATATATTATTTATTTATATGTAAGTATATATATATTTATTTAACATATATATATATATTTATATATATATTATTTATGTATATGTAAGTATATATATATATATTTATTTAACATATATACATATATATATATTGCTTTTGGATTTGCAAAAAATTAAATTAAATTTATAAATATCTTAAAATATAGTTATATTTATAATTGTGTATTCTACGATTAAACGACATACATATATTGATAAATAAATGTATAGATTTTTTTATATAAAATTATTTAAATAAAAATATAGTTTATATATATACATAAATATTAGTAATGTTTTATATAAATAAAAGTATTTAAACATACATTTGGACAATATATTTGTATATTAGATGAGCTAATGTGCCTATTGCGGTATAAATCGCAACACCCATATACGGACATGTTATACCTTTCACAGATTGATATGATACACATGCACACACTCACACTCTCACACACACACAGATATATATGTATGTATGTATGTATATAATACACATATATATGCATTATAACATTAATAAACAATATAAGATCATTTTATAAATTTAAATAAAATAAAGATCCTAAATGTTAAAAAATTTGAAATTCGCATATTACTTTCATTGTGGGCTGATCCAGTTCCAACAATGGTATTGGAGCCCAATAACTTATGCGGTCTAAATTAGCCGTATTAACTAATTTATTAAAGCATATCCATATGTAGGGTGTCTTGAAAAGTAGTGTCTAAGGTTAGGTTAGGATAATCAAGCACTCTGCCCTACCTGACTACTAGCCTGGCCTAAAATGATGAGGTGAGCCCAAAAGGTTATCCCTAATAAGAAAATGCCCAATTTGAATTGGGCCTTAGGCTAATTTCAAATTGTGTTAGAATTACAAAATAGTTTTAAATTTAAAAGTTAAATTTGAAATAATTTTTTTTATAATTGTTATAATATAGATTTTCCAAATTATTTTGAAAATTAAAATAAAATTTTAAGTTTAAAAGTTAAATTAAAAATGAAAAACATATTATAAATATTATAATATAATGAAAATTTTCAAAATGTTTAAAAATTAATTTCGAAATTTATAGCATTTATTTTGCAAGCAAAATAAAGTAATATTATTTTTGCATAGGCAAACTGGTTTTATAGTGGTCATACAAGTTTACAAATGAAATACAAGCGTGAGGCAAATTCCTCAGCAACTAATAGAACAACTAAACTAGCTTATAGAACTAGAGTTAGGCAAATTTGCCTAAGCTACTTAAATTATAGAACTGGAGTTAGGCAAATTTATAACATTTACTAATGAGGTTAATACAATATTACTTATATAACTTAATTAATTAATAAATATATAATGTGTTATATATTATGATATATGTTATATTGTTTCAAAATATTAAAATAACATAAGTAGACATGTATATAATAAAATGAATTTCAAAATTAATATAATTTAATTAAAATTATTTAATTAAATAAATTAATTAAAAGGTTAATTAATTAAATAATACACACACTTATATATATGATATATCTGTTATACTATAAAGGTTGTAGTATATAATAAATATTTGATATAAATGTTATATTATGATGATATAAAATTAATTAAAATTAGTTAAATAAGATTTAATTTATATAATATAATACATAAGACTATCATAACTGTAACGACCCGGATTTTTCGTCGTTTAATTTCGAATATTTAAATGGTTTTAAATATTGCATTTGGGATAAAAATTGATTTTTGAATACGAAGACTTTGGTTGAAATTATAGAATGAGTTTAAAATTTCAAATATAGCGATTTATCGTGATATGGAAATGGTGAATAGTTGAAACTAAATTGAATATGAATCAAAAACGATTTCTAATGTTGATATAAATTCTATTTAAATTAGAATTGAGTTAATAAGTTTTTAAAACTGAAATTTTAATAATTTCGCCAATTTTTGAAATCGTCGATTTTATCGACGCGTTAAAATAGTGATCCGGAGCACAGTCTTAGAATTCGACGAAACTAGTTCCATTGAATCCATAATAGTGTATTATTATCGTATTTCAATTTTTGTAGCATTTGGATTTACCGTTTCATCGTACGGGATAGAAATGCGTAGAAATTTATATTGAAAATTTAATATTATAATTTGGTTCAAAATGCTCCCTTTTCCATACGATCGAATTGGGGTTCGAGACTTGTTCCACTACGTTCGGAATAGGGGTATAACATTAAGAACGCCAGGTGGCATACCCCAATAGGGGTTCGACATTTCGAGTTATGCATAGCAAGATATTTTAAAATTTTAATAATATTATATGATTTTCTTTAAGTCAAAACCTATATCGTACTTGAGACGCCTAGTATCTGATCGAGCCGCCTTATATTCCTTTAAAACAATCATGTTCCTCCTTCTTCTTCTAGAAGACAAAACCCAGTTTGATTTTATGGTAACGAAAAAAAAGAAAAAAAGAAAACTACGATCAAGTCGCGAGTTTGATGGAGGCATAAGGGAAGGCGGTGCCGCCGTGCGAGGAAAACCGTATAGTGATTGATATATGATTTGATAATCTGTTATGGATTGTTGTGTGATTTGATTTATTGAATGCTATGGTGGCACTGGCCTAATTTTTGGTATTTTAAATACCATAAATATTATTTTTGAATTTGAAGGAATTAAAAGGAGATTTTGAATATAAAATATTTATATCGAATTTGAATTATTTTAAAGGAATGGACTTAGATAAATAAAAAAATTGATGATTGATTTTGGGTTGTACTTAACTATTCGGAAAATGGTTTTAATATAGAGATTTTGAAATGATTTGTATAAAGGATTTTTAACAATGGAATATTTCTGAAAAATATGGTAAAGAAGTTGAAATCGGAAATTTGAACGAGTTTAAGAAACAATTGGAATTTATTGAGAAATAGATTTGTAAATGGATTTTAATAGAAATCGATTTATAAATGGAGTGATTAATGAAAATCTATTATAGATTTGGAAATGATTTTATAAAATTTATAAACGATGTTTATAAATAAGGGAAATGATATCAGTTGATAAATTGAAAATATAAATGCATCGTGTGAATTTATATCGAGATATGAAAATGGGTTTTGGGAAAAATTGTGTATTCTATTTTTGAAATGTGAGGAGGGTAAGGAAATCGAATTGAAATCGATGTGTTATGAATGAGAGGGAATTATAAATTGAAATTGGTTATTGGAATTTTAAAAATATATTTTTATCGAGAAGTTAAGTTTTGTTTTAAAAGAAATTTTTTATTTATTAACTATGTAAATTTAAGTTGTTTTAGTATTGAAATATTTCAGAAAATGGATTTTTCCGAATATCTAATATTAATTGAAAATAAATTCTAACTTTTAAAATAAGCTTTGTAAATCAATTAGTTTATTCAAAAATGAAATGAGAAATGAGTTATCGATGTTTATTTAAAGTGTTTTAATATTTTAAATAATTACTTAAACATGTTTTAAAAATAAATTATTATTAATTTAAAATAATTATTATATATATTGAGTTTTGAAATGATTGTAATTTATTTATAAATCCTCTCGAGATTTGTAAACGGGATTTATTTAACGGATATGATTTTTATAAGAGAAGTCTTTTAGTGAAATTCTGGGAACTTGAGGAAATTTCTGAATCGTGAAATAAGAGAACTTCGGGAATTTGAATTAGGATTTATAAAAGAAGTTAGAAAATGGGTAGTTGGGAATATAGACAAGTGTAATTGATTTTGGAAATTTAAAGGAAGTTAATTAATAAATTCCGGAAACTTATAGAATTCGTTATAAATGAGAGAAGGAATTTACTAGTAAATTGTAAAGGATTTGAGAAGTATGAAATAAATGGAATATTTCCTAAGTATTGGAAGTCAAATAATTTTAGAAAAATATACAACAACAACAACTAAGCCATTATTCCCAAACAAGTTGGGGTCGGCTAGAGATGGAACCCAAAACTAAATGAAAAAATCAATTTAAAAGTTATAATAATAACAATAGCAATAATAAAATAAAGTCAAATAAGTAAATTAATAATAATAGCTAAGTAAAGTAAAATAAAATAAAAATATATATGTATACATATATAAGAGGAATGATAATAATAATACTAATAGCGATAATGATACTAATAGTAATATTGGTCAAAGACCAAACCTACGTCTTAGGCTCATGTTTCCTAGTCCTATAATCTAAAACTTATAAAACTCAACGCTCATGGTTCTGGTACGTGAATCGCTAACTTCCACTCGCTCCAATCCATCACCAGCTCTTCGGATATACCCCAATCCTTCAAATCTCTTTTTACTACTTCCTCCCATGTCAACCTTGGTCGACCTCTTCCTCTCTTTGGGCATTCAACACGGCCTATAATTCCAACACGCACAGGTGCCTCGGGCGGCCTTCGTTGAAGATGTCCAAACCATCTTAAGCGATGTTGAATTAGTTTCTCCTCAATTGGTGCTACTCCAAGTTTATCACGTATATCATCATTTCTAATTCGGTCTCTTCTTGTATGACCGCAGCTCCATCGTAACATACGCATCTCTGCTACGCTTATCTTTTGGACGTGTTGGCTTTTAGTAGGCCAACATTCTGCACCATACAACATCGCAAGCCTGATTGCCGTTTTGTAGAACTTTCCTTTAAGCTTTTGTGGGACCTTCCTGTCATAGAGAATCCCAGACGCTTGTCGCCATTTCACCCATCCCGCTCGAATTCTAAAACTAACATCTTCATCAATCTCACCATTATACTGCAACATTGATCCTAGATATCGAAATGATTCCTTCTGGGGAACTATTTGTCCAGCCAAAGTGACATCTCCATCTTCCGACCTGACACCGCTGAACCCGCACTTCGTATACTCTGTTTTAGTTCTGCTAAGCCTAAAACCCTTTGATTCTAAAGTCTGTCTCCACAGCTCCAGTTGTCTATCAACCTCAATCCTACTTTCATCAATTAGTACAACTTCATCAGCAAATAGCATACACCAAAGAATCTCACCTTGTATACCCTTCGTAACCTCATCCATCACTAGATCAAAAATGTAGGGGCTCAAAGCTGACCCTTGATGTAATCCTATATTCATGGGAAAGTCACCGGTTTCACCATCGCATGCTTTAACACTAGTCACAACATCATCGTACATATCCTTGATAAGTGTAATGTACTTTGTTAGGACTCTCTTCTTTTCCAGCGCCTACCACATCACCTTTCACGGTACCTTGTCATAAGCTTTCTCCAAATCGATAAATACCATGTGTAGATCCTTCTTTTGCTCCCTAAACCTCTCCATAAGTTGTCTTATCAAGAAAATCGCCTCTGTGGTCGACCTCCCGGGCATGAAGCCAAATTGGTTTTTTGAAACACTTCTCATTCTCCTTAGTCTATGCTCAATGACTCTCTCCCAAAACTTTATTGTATGACTTATAAGCTTAATTCCTCTGTAGTTTGTGCAACTTTGGATATCTCCTTTATTCTTAAAAATTGGAACTAGTATGCTTTTCCTCCACTCATCTGGCATCTTGTTTGATTTGAAAATATTATTGAACAACTTAGTTAGCCATGCTATCCCTGCATCTCCAAGGCATCTCCACACCTTAATGGGGATGTCATCAGGCCCCAATGCCTTGCCTGCTTTCATCTGTTTTAGTGCCTCCTTTACCTCAGATTCTTGAATTCTCCGAACAAAATGTCTGCAAGTGTCATCAAAAGAGTCGTTTATCTCGATCATAGTTCTATCACCTTCTTCATTAAATAGTTTGTCGAAATAATCTCTCCATCTATTTTTTATCTCCTCGTCCTTTACCAAAAGTCTATTATTGTCATATTTGATGCATTTAACTTGGTTGAAGTCTCTTGTCTTCCTCTCGCGGAGCTTAGCTATCCTATAGACATTTTTTTCACCCTATTTCGTACTTAGGTTATGATATATATCTTCATATGCCCAGCCTCTTGCTTCACTTACCGCTCTCTTTGCGTTCTTCTTTACCACTTTGTACTTTTGCATGTTGTCCTCGCTCCTGTGATGATGTAAGCACTTATAGCATTCCTTCTTCTCTTTGATAGCCTTTTGCACATCACTGTTCCACCACCAAGAATCTTTAGGTTCACGTTTATTTCCTTTCGCTATCCCAAACACCTCGGTAGCCACTTTCCGAATGCGTCTTGCCATATCATCCCACATGTGATTTGCTTCTCCTTTCATATTCCATGCCCCTTCTACCATCACTCTATCCTTAAACACCCGTGAGGCGTCTCCTTTGAGCTTCCACCATTTCGTTCGACTAGTCTTGGCTCCTTTACTATGTTGAACACGTATTCGGAGATGAAACTCGGATATCAAAAGCTGATGCTATAAGACGACACATTCTCCAGGTATGACTTTGCAATCTACACAAGCTCATTTGTCGTCTCTTCTAGTAAGTACAAAGTCAATCTGGCTAAAGTGTTGACCACTACTAAAAGTAATTAAGTGTGACTGTCTCTTCCTAAAGAAGGTATTAGCTATCATGAGGTCATAAGCAATAGAGAAATTCAATATTTCTTCTCCTTCTTGGTTTCTATCGCCATATCCAAAACCACCATGCACTCTCTCAAACCCCCCACTAGTTGTACCAACATGGCTATTGAAATCTCCTCCTATGAAAATATTTTCGCTACTAGGCACATCCCTA
The DNA here is from genome assembly GCA_030737815.1 of Allium fistulosum. NCBI lineage: Eukaryota > Viridiplantae > Streptophyta > Magnoliopsida > Asparagales > Amaryllidaceae > Allium > Allium fistulosum. The sequence continues at coordinate 867,844,139 of CM060904.1, read as the reverse complement.
ACCATGACATCTAGCTCTTCCCAGAAATTCCTCTTGACGGCTTCACTTAAACCTACTTGTGGGGCATAAGCACTAATGGCGTTCAGAATCATATCACCCACTACTAGCTTAACTAGGATGATCCTGTCCCCTTGTCTCCTAACGTCGACCACTCCGTTTCTAAGGTTCTTGTCAATTAAAATACCTACCCCGTTCTTGTTACGCTCTTTTCCCGTGTACCATAACTTGAAGCCTGTGTTCTCCACCTCTTTCGCCTTTTGGCCCGTCCATTTGGTCTCTTGAACGCATAAGATATTTACACGTCTCCTAGTCATAGTATCAACTATCTCTCTTAGCTTTCCTGTTAATGATCCTACATTCCAACTACCTAACCGAATCCTACTTTCATCGACTAGCTTCCTTGCCCTTCACACCCGTCGAGTATGCGAAGACCCTTGCTCATTTATCACTAAATCGGGGCGTCGATGCAGCGCGCCACTAAGGGAGTGACGACCCAGCCCTTGCATATTTTTCACCATACCCGAGCCTCGATATGGCGCGCCACTAAGGGAGTGGCGACCCAGCCCTTGCTCACTTTTCACCATACCCGAGCCTCGATATGGCGCGTCGCTAAGAGGATTACGCCCCAACGAAATATAATTAGGTTCCATTTCCATAAGAGAGGCTGGGGTTTTTACGTTGGCTCGCCAAGCCTATCACAACCCTCCTCCTTTATCCTGGCTTGGGACAGGCTGCATAGAAAACTACACAGGCAGAGTTAATTTTAGAAAAATATACTTATAAATATTTCCTAAGTATTGGATTGGAAGGATTTGAAATATTTTAACTACGAGATTTTTATTATAGAAATATTTTTCAAATTATTGTATAGAAAAATGGAGTTTGGAAATATTTCTAAATATTGATATGGTTTGAAAATATCCCGTTAAGGATATGAGGATTTGAAATTGTTTTCAAACGTTGGAAATACTCGAAGAGTTTTGAATATATATATCTTTGTAAAGATATTTGAATGAATGTTTTGAAGATTTATAAAATAAGGCCTAGTGACTACTTATGTGTGAAATTTGATAGCTAAATAACCGACTATTAAATCTGGCCAAATTCGTTGATCGTTTCGAAGAAACCGAGATCGAATTTAATTATCCGAAAACCACTTCGATCCGATTTGTGAGTTACGAATTGTGATATCGTGAGAATAATGGAGACGGTGATTTTGGAGATTCGGTTTGTTCAGACCTAGAACAAATTGTATGGATGAATGCTATCATTGCATTGTTGCCTGAAAGGTAGTGTTAGCATTCCGAGTATGGATGCTATTCTAAAGGTAAAACGTAGCCTCAAGCCTCATTAACCGGGAATGACTAAAACAGTGGAGATGCAATAGGGTTAAATGGGTCACACCCAAGTAGGGTATGTTATCACTTTTCTAGACACCCTCAGATATATTATATTAAAATTATGGATATGGCTGTGCATGGGAAAGAGAGCGCTTGATTAGGGTGGGAACACCCGGGGTGATAACATATTCGGTACTATCGAGCAAGGGGTAGGCCGGTCCTGTGTTGGCAGGGATCGTTTGGTACGATCTAAGTACATTTTTCTAGAGATGTACTATGATGGGCGGTACCCCAGTAATTATATGGAATCCAATATCCACTCCGAGCCTCTACGATTTTAGTTGTATACCAATTATGTTGAAACGTTAGATGCAAGCATTTCAGCTATTTTCTAATTTATTTTCTATAAACACTATTATAATATTAGAAGATTTTGATATAAATGGTTTTGGTAATCGTAAGGTAAAAACCCATCGTATTTATGTGTGGCGTGGTCTTACGAGATACTTTTTTTTTTCAAAAGATTTTGATAACAGTAATAATTAAAATTGAGTGTGTTTTCTCACGTTGGTTTTCTAGACTGACTCGGGTGTTATTTTATTATAATACTCGGGTCAGACCGAGTATTACAGATTTAGGTTAGGATGCTATGGAGCTCAAGAGACGAGCTGAAGGAGTCTTAGGCATATTCCACGTACTTGATTTTATTCCGCTGTGTGTTAAACTAAGTGTTCAGTATTTGTGAGGACAAGTTATTATAACTGTCCAGATTGATTGTTGATTGTTGTACTCTGATGGTTGTGTGTATATTAACAGCTATAGATTCTTTTGTATAAAAATATGTTATTATCTATTATATATTGTTCTGCTACGATTGTGAGATTCTGTATTATTATTTTCTGTTTCTTCTATCTCTTTCTTCTTTCCCCTAACAATCGGGTTTCCAGCATTTGATTGCTCGGCATGTGATACAATAGACGTATTAGTGTCGATTTTTGAGGGTCGAAAATCCCGTCCGTTACAATAACTAATATAAAATATAAAACATATAACAATAAAAATTATATAATATGAATGTATAAATTAATGGTGGAATATTAAGAAACTCTAAATAGAATTAAGGGATAAATACATACGTAAATGTATGTATACCATGATTTTTGATGTGTCCGACAATTAAATCATGACGACATTTCAAAAAATACATTAGTCCACATAAGTCGATATCACTCAATATAGTATCTTGAAGATTGTGAATCTTCGATATAATGTTGTCCTCTACCAAATATATATATATATATACACATATATATATTAATAAATTACTTGCATGCTCCTTGGTTGTTGAGCAACCTCAAGTTAGGAATGTTATGTGTAGTATTATAAATATATTGAATAGATGAGGTAAGATAAATATATGTATTTGTTGAGCAAACTCAAGGTACATATACTATACTTAGGCCATCGTGATATGGTAAGTATGAGTGAATAATTTCATTTCGATTTGTTGAGCAAACTCAAGGTTGAAGTGAAGTTAGGACAAGGTAACGAGGGTTAGGAGTTGTATATGCTATAACTGATAATGAGTTATCCACCGTAGGTGGAGCTATGACTTACTGAGCAAACTCAAGGTTAGAATCCCAAATCAGACAAGTCCTAACACCCACTAATGAAGTCGAAAGATTTTTATGTTTCACTTAGGGTTTGGTGAAATTTAAAAGAATAGTGGGAGCCTTATTAGAAAAATGAAATGATAACATTTAACCTTTCTAATATTATAAGAACGTATGCTATAAAATTTTATAATAAACCACATTGACAAATTTGTGCATTTAATATGATTGATAAAATGTTTATCAATTAAGGTATACAAATGAAATGAATTGAAGATTGATAAATAGAAATATAATTTATACTTACTATTAAATACTTCTTTCATGTTAATGTCTTCTATACTCATGCAAGTGCCTAATTTTACAACTACTTAACACATTCATTTATTTAGTCATTGAAGTTCTTATTTGGTCGAGACCGTGTATTGCATTCTATGAGTTCCGAACTCAAAAGCAATACAAGGCTATGGATATTTGATCCATATACTATCGCATTTAAGTGTTATATGGTGAATGGTCACAGTTCATAATGCATGATATTTTGATGAAATTATTTCATTCGAAATAAGCAAATAAACCATAGTATGAGATTAAGTATTCAATTTGATTGACTACAATAAAGATCATATTGTGTTAAATGTAACACAAGGCCAAAAATACAGTGTAGATCTAAGAACTCGATCGTTGAAATGTCAATTTGATCAATTTACGTAAAGTGCAACATATTTGATGTCCTTAAATATTAAGGATGATTGAGTATGCTTTTGTAAAGAGTTCGTTATGATGTTGTAGTAAAGGTATTCTTTGTTGGAAATGGGTCAGCCCGTAGCGGAAGAAATGAGTGAATTTCAAAAAAATTATCATTTTGGATCATTAACGGACCTATGAAGTCTAAACATACTTAGAAATTTTCTAAGTTTTCTTTTAAATAAATTATTTATTTTATTTAGTTTTAGAAATAAAGTTTAAAATTTAATTTAATGCATATGTAAATTAGAGTACATCAAATATACTCTTATGTACATATTTGTGTGTAAGGTAACTTATTAAATTTATTTAGAGAAGGAAACTTCATATTTCCTATCTCTTAAGTTATTGAATTAATGAGGGGACATAAATTTATTTTGAGAAAGAAATTTTTCATTTCCTTCTCTTAACTTATTTAATTAATGAAGGTCAATTTATTTATGTAGAGAGAGAAACCTTTCATTTATCCTACTTTAATTAAACTGATTAATTATATGAATGTCATTAATTAGCAACATATATATATATAAACACATACATATATATGTATATGGCATGAATGTGAGTATATATATATTATAGTGTAAATTCTGTAAGAGCAACATATGGTGGGTGATATTAATTGATGGCAATGTTAGACATATAACTAGAAATAAATGGATAGTTAAACACAAAGGAAATATGGTAAATAGATTAAGAGTAACAAAGATGATTGATTTAATTTCCCATTTGGTAAACTTAATTAATGTAGCATATAAATGATAATCAATTGGCATCATGATATAAGGATATAAATAGTCAACAACAAAAGTATATATGTATTATTCACTAATTGTGTGTGTATATATATGTTTAAATATGTTTATATATGTATTGTTTAATGAATCCTCCAAACATAATAAATTAATACGGCCAAGTCAACTATTATCCATTCAAGATTTATTACCAAACATGTAGTGATCTGATTTAGTAAATCAATTTGAAAATAGATCTTAATTAATAAATCCAAATGTAACCAATATGTATATGTTAATAATTTAATGTAGAATCAAACATCGATATTTATTATATAAATTTTTTTGTCCAAAGTATATTTTGTATAATAATAATATTATGTTGATTCATGTTTATTTATACATAAATACAGTATACATATATGTATGCGTATGCATGTATACATAAATATATATATTTAAAAATATTTATATATGTATTGTTAATGAATCCTTTGAAATTAATAAATCAACTAAACCAAATCAATTATAATCAATTTAAGATTTATTACCAAACATGTAGTAATCTTATTTAGTAAAACAGTCTGATAACTGATCTTAATCAACGAATATAAATATAATTTATATTTATATGTTAATAAAAAAAATCTTAAAACCTTTTTAAATATTTCAAAATTATTTAACATGCACATACATATAGACACACACACATACACGCATTTATGTATATGTATGAATCTTAAAGTAGAAAACAAAATTGGAACCAATGTAAACTATTGTTAACAACTAAATTAAATAAAGTTAATTAGAATAACAAGTTAATTCCCAGATCTATATTTAGATCAAAATCAATAGATATTAACATAGAAAATCATGAATAGAAGTTATCAATTTCAAATAAAAACCAATCCTAATGATAACAAGTTATACTACTTTAAGATCTATAAGCGTATGCTTATAAGGGACAACAAATGCATATATAAAATTTTCAAAATGAATTAACTACTAGATCTATAATATCATGGAATAAATAAATAACTATTGGAATTTACCTTGTTTGATGTTGCATATGATTCGTACCTTGAATGATAAATGCTTCTAGATCCGATTGAATCACCTCCAGAAATTGCAACAATCTGAAGCACCACTTTTGAATTTATTTGATTTGTTTTGATTTTGTTTTGGGAATTTTGTGGCTTAGATGCCATGAAATTTCGGCCAAGAAGGTAGAAAAATGAAGATGGAGGCTAGGGTTTAGAATGAGAGTGATTAAGAGAGGCCAGTGAATGGAGGATAACATATTTATAGGGGTTCCTTCCTTAACCTCCTCCCTTCATTTTCTAGATCCAACCATTGAATTTTAAGCCTCTTTTTCTTATGCCTTCTATGAATAAGGTTATATGGCTCTCAAAATATTCCCAAACCCATTTAGTAATTAATCTATTTAAATCCAATTTAAATATTTTATCAATATCATATATCGATACGTACATACATAACTTTTATGTACATACTTTATTAAGTACTAATGGATTCAAACAAATCAAACAAATACATAAACAAAAATTTAATAATTAATATTTCATAAATATTAATTAATTTATAACATTAATTAATTAATTAAATCATTTGGTTTTCGAAGCATTCATCATTACAGTTGTGCGACTCAAAAGTGTAAATTCAATCAGCGATTAATATCGAACGATTCGAATATTAACGTTCACACATCACTTAGCAAGTGATGTGACATTTTGGTCGAATTTATCGCTTACACATCTTCTAGGTAAAATCTAATTTTACTTATTATAAGCGGTACCTAATAGTGAAAATTATTTACACCAATTCTCTTCGTCAAAACTATATCACTTTGGATTTATGGAATTTGGTAATGGTCAAAATTCCAATGCCATCCGCATTCAACTTTATAGCCCAAACACAAAGTCCTTGATTCAATAATAACAATTATTATTAACCAAAATGCTCTAGCCAGAGACTTTGACTTTGAGTTGACTTGATATGTTGACCATGATACTAACCCCATATAAGTGAGGAGACGAATCCTCTCTTGAATAGTGCTTCACTTCTAATACTTCAACTCGATAGAACGCCATGCCATGGTTTGAATATAATCAAAGTGGAGCTTTCATTTTGAAGATCTACAGTATTCTCAAGTTGAGAGAACTGTGTAAATCAGTCACATCGATATTTTCTGTTTGACCTTAGTTATATTAACCAATAGAAAATTATCGAGTGAGTCGTTCCATAGTTATCCAATAATTATCAGTACATAACCCCTAGGTACCCCCAACAGTCATGAGTAATACACTGCCCAACATTTGGAGAGCGTTACATACTCTAGTCTCAACTGATACACTAATATCCAGTCTGGATGCATCTTGACTAGGAACATTTAAAATGGTATTTTTTATTGTGATAAATTACTCATGGTTACAACACTTTGTAACTACTATCACAAATATACCATTTATGGATTTTCTATTAAATATACTTTTAATTAAACTAATTAATTAATATAACCATATTATATCAAGTATATAATAGAAAGAAACACCTTTATTGTGAACAAGATTGTTCAACGAGTTAGATATATGTAACAAATTACATAATTACCCCTAGGGCATACCCCTAACTCTATCAATCTCCCACTTGCACTTGGGGTCAATTATGGAATCCTATTCCAACTTCTCCAATCTATTTCACAAAACCAGTTGGGTCGGTCCCTTTGTGAATAGGTACGCTATTATGTTTCAATTATCTACTCTGTCAATCAACTCTCTTCGACGGTGATAAACTGTTTTATCATGTGGAACAATTCAGAGTATGTCTCTCGACTTCAAGTGAGCTCTAAGTTCTGTTACGAGCTATATTACGACATTGTTATTATATAACTATTTCATTAGATTCTCAACATTTGGAATCAGCTCAGTTATAAATTTGTGCACTTATATTTTTATATACATTGTTTTTATTGCGGTGCTATTCAAGGCGATGTACCTAGCCTTTTTTTTATTGAATCGGCCATGGTCTTCCATTTGGATCATTTCCAACTTAAAGATTTGTTATCGACATATTATACTCAATATTACTTGTGAAAGTTTGAGTCTAAACCTTTCTTCATAAGGAATTATTGTTTCTGTAAACAATTCTCAAGTATTTCATAAATACATGAGAACACTTCAAACAACCATTTAGTGATATCAATTTGGATTTGACATTTGCTTCGTGTATCAAATACATAAACAAATCACGATATCATAGACAACATAACATGTATAATAATTCCTATTGCCAAGCAAAGGAATCAATCTTACATGTTCTATATTAAACATTTTAATAAGGTGTCCTTGCATATCATTTGGGACATTCCCGACATCTTTTATACTTACTATAAAGGACATCATTTATTAATCCAATGTTGAGCATTAAAACAACTAAGGCTGATTTTGACACAAGTACATCGTTAATATCAACAACGCGTTGTTTACTTATAGTTTAGAAATATCAATGTACCTTTTAACGTTCTTTCTTATGAACACACGCTTCCTCTGCACATTGATTGAAAATCAAACTATTTGATATTTCTATCAAAGTACTTATCCAATTTTGATGCTTGTAAAATGATACTTTCGTATCTTTTCTTAGATCATATCCAAAGACACACAAACTCAATGTGCTCCCTCTGACTCCGAGACATTTTTGGTTAATATGTGTAAATAGCTTACTCTAAATCGTTATTTAGAATTTTCTGTTTTCAATACATATGTACCAAAACACTAAGACTTATCAAGCGATAATTTTTTGAGTAAATTGGAACTGAATAGACATGTTGAATATCGAATCTATTACGCTAATTTCAACTATTGAAATTTTCGATGTTATTCTTATCAACATTTCTCATTTAATCCCAACTACATTAGTCTTACTCATAAAGACACAGTTTTGATCGATGGATCATATCCCTTCAGTTCCACTAAAATCTATATTTTGATAGCGTACTTGGAATTCTTTTGGATTTGCGCATCATACCATATAGAGTCAACACTCTCAATGGTTTAATTAAACAATATAGGATTATATATTTTCGACATTAATAAGTAACCCATAGTTTCTCTTCAATGTGCGAGAATAATTATTAGTCACTCTAAAGTTCGTTTAGGCTAGTTAATTTCATTTCATCTCATCTAATCAGTATTATCTATGGAACGTATCTAATTCCATTTTACCACTAGTAATTCCTCAAATAAATTTCTTCACAATGAAGTTGGTATTTCTTGAAACAACAATTGTTTATCAGTGCAACAGAATAGGTATTCATAAATGTTTTATGAATTTCTTTATTTATAAAACTAACTTGGTTTTAGTTTACAAAACTTTTGTTCAAAACATAAATATGTCACCCAATGACAGTCTTCCAAAAACTCTTTTGGGGAGATTCATACAAGATCCCTTACGAACAATTATTACGTGTTATCTTTCGACTCGCACAACCTGCCAACTCCTTAGCCTAGGACATGTTGGAGTTTCTTATAAACCCTTATCTTGTAAAATTTTGTAAACTGTTATTCTGATGGAATAATATTAACCCTGTGTACTACCTTTAAGTACATTACCTTATAGAAAGAAACTAACTCAACTTCACTCACAATTAATCGTACATTGTCCAACAAAGCTCAATTACTCCATATCGATGCATCATTATGTATCATATGGAGGAGTAATTTTGAGATTGAATCTTTATTCATTTTAAGTACGTTCGGAACTTTATCCAATATACTCACTCATTCGATCAAATCAAATCATTTGCGAGAACGATAGGATAACCTATTGATTGTCTCTGCACTGGGTAGCTCCTGGTATAGAGATTCCCTAAGTGATGGGAAGTCCGATCGGGATTGTGAATACCGAGATTGCAAGGGCTTCTTCGGAAGTGCCTTCGGTTCTGTTCGAACCCGGAACAGACTTGTATGGTTACATGTCTGACATTACACTTTGAGATAGAAAACAGATTTCTTTCAAATACATTTCTGTTGGTGGCGGAGAATTTATTCTCTTAGCTTAACACCCTTCTCTGAGACGTACGAGCTCAGAGGTTATGTAGTTGAAGGTTATCAACGATATACTCCCAATTTGGTAATGTGGGATGCTGAGTGTTGCTGTGTGTTGATCATTTATTGATCATTTGTGATCAATGCGTGGCTTTGTGAAAAAGCGTAGCTTTGTGGACGAGACCTCATCGAACCTCACAGACCGGAAATGGTCGAAACAGGAATGATGCGGCAAGGTTATGAGGGTCGCGCCCTTTAGGGTATGTCATTTCCTTCTGGAAAAGGGTGGTATCATGGTATGGAGCCCAGATACTTACTCATGTGGACACACTTTATTTATTATGTGTGATGTTGGTTATCGAGCGCTCGGATAAAGGTCCAAAAGGACCGGGAGGTGGCATAGTCGTGAAGTAGTTACCTATACCCAGAGGTAACCCGGCCTTGTGTTGGCAGAGAGCCAGGTTGGTTTCTCGGGACGTCCATCCAGAGGCGTACCCATTGGCAGTAGGAAGTTCCTTAGCCTGACCATTTGTTGGAAATCCAAAGAAACAATACGCACCCTGTACGGTTTTAGTTGTACAACCTGCTATGGAATGTGGCGGTAACCTGCTATTGAACATAGTAGCTATAGTAGGCATAAGTGCGGAATGCCTATGCTGGCTAAGATTAATATTATACTTTCGAAATGTTTTCCTCACTATGCACTAATAATAATATCAAAATGATTTGTTTTGCGTAGTAAGCATCTTTGATTATCATAAGAAGAAATCTCCTCCAATTCTGCGTTTGCATTGTGTGTGTGGCGGGAGGTCTTATGGTAGTTTCATTTTCCAAAAGCATTGCAGATTCGATGTTAAAAACCTTTTGTTGTTGTTGTTGTTTAAAGATAAATTGTTTCTGTTGCTCACACCAGTCCCACGACTGACTCGGAGTTTATTGTTCCCTTCCTAAACTCTAGGTGCCCATAATTTTCCACACGGGCAGTCTAGAGTTGGGTATTTTAGATATTTAGGTTTAGTAGATTATCTAGAGCTAGTTCAGTATTTGGAGTTCATTCATCGGAGTTGCTTATCTTGGAATTGTGGATTCATTCTTGTCTGAAGATCATTTTGGGGTTATCACTTCTATTGATATTGTTCCGCTGCTGATGTTACCTTTTCTTTCCGCTGTAGCATTGTATCATTATTTATCTCTGATATTGTTGTATCTTATCGATATCATTGTTGTATATCATTTTGGATATTGTATTCATTGGAGTTGTATATGATATCATCTATTTCTTTCTTCCGCTGTGTTGTTATACTTAATGGTGTTATAAGTTCCGGCAAGCCGGATTCGGCGTTTGAATCTGCGGCATTTTGAGTACAAGTGAAGTACGGGTGCCGATTTTCAAAGGCCCAGTTTCAGGATTGTTACAAAAATGCTCTGGCCAAAGACTTTGACTTTGAGTTTACCATGATACTAACCCCATATAACCGAGGAGACGAATCCTCTCTTGAACAGTGCTTCACTTCCAATACTTCCACTCAACTCAACTATAGTCACTTGATGGAACGCCATGCCATGATTTAACTATAATTAAAGCGGAGTTTTCATATTGAAGATCCACAGTATTCTCAAGTTGAGAGAACTGTGAAAATCAGTCACCTCGATATGTTCTATTTGACCTTAGTTATATTAACCAATAGAAAACTGTCGAGTGAGTCATCCATAGTTATCCAATAACTATCAGTACGTAACCCCTAGGTGCCCCCAGCAGTCATGAGTAATACACTGTCCAATGAGAGCGTTACATACTCTAGTCTCAACAGATACACCAATATCCAGTCTCGATGCATCTTGACTAGGAACATTTAAAATGATATATTTGTTTTATTGTGATATATTATCCACGGGTACAACACTTTGTAACTACTATCACAAAATATACCATTTATGGATTTTCTATTAAATATACTTTAATTAAACTAATTAATTAATATAACCACATTATATCAAATATATAATAGAAAGAAACGCCTTTATTGTGAACAAGATTGTTCAATGAGTTAGATATATGTAACAAATTACATAATTGCCCCTAGGACATACCCCTAACTCTACCATTCCTTTGAATGGTTCGACCATTTAGAAAGAAAAATGAGTGTGCAAGAGTAGATTGATTTTAAGGTACAGTTGGGATGAAGATAGTGAATAATTACTCCTGCTTCATAAAGAAACACCGGAAACGAAATTGTAATAATAATAATTGATATTCAACATTGGAATCAAAAATATAATTTCTATTTCAAAATACATTTTCATATAGAAATTTTTTATATGAGTATTTCATTGAGTTGAAGAAATTTGATCAAATAACTCTTGGTTGTAAGCTAGTTGAAGTATATGAAATAAAAGATATATATTAAGTGAATGATGGACCTCTAAATTTAGTACGCTATTATTGTAATGGCGGAAATAGTGGGAGCATGCTATATAGCACTATTGATTGCATCAAATTATGAAAATTATTTTCATAAACATAACGAACATTATTTATGAAATATGACTATTTTTCAGTATCGACGGAAAAATAGACATAGTTATATTTCAATGTGAATATTATGAATATTCGTTATGAAATAAAATTATAACATAGTATTAGTTTTCATAACAAAAGTGATACATTGAAAAAAGTATCTAAAATTATTTACAATTATTTTGAAATTATAGACTAAGCCGTAGTTTTGAGAAATAATTTTTATTGTATGATTATGAATCATATGATATTGGTTAATTGTATCTTAAAGAATTAAGGGCTATGCACCTATTTAGTGGGAGCATCATAATAGTTGATGAACTCTTCAAATTGATATATAGATGTATGTAATCGTAAGTCTATTAATACCAAAACAATTCCACGTACTTCATCGTATTCACCGACGAGTTATCATCGATATATATATATATATATATATATATATATATATATATATTTGATACACTTGTATAAGTTTATGATAAGCTCATAAAATATAAAACAGAAGTAAATAATATACCATGCAATGGAAATGATTCGATTTGATCAAATGAGTGAGTATATTGGAAAGAGCTTCATTTGCACTTAATATGAATAAAGATTCAGTCTTAAAGATCACTCCTCCCTATAATACATAATAATGTATCGATAAGGAGTAATCAAACTTTGCAGGACAAAGCATGGTTAACGATGTCTGAACTTGTATAAGGTGTGGACTTATGAGTAATACACAAGATTAAAATTAATATCATCCAAATAATAGTTTATAAAACCATACAAGATATGAGTTTATAAGAAACCCCTATATATCCTAGGCTTAGGAGTTGGCAGGTTATGCGAGTCGAAAGACTGCACGTATTAACTATACATAAGGGATATTGTATGAATTATCTTAGAGAACTCTAGAAATGATAGTCATTAGATGACTAATTTATGTTATGAACATAAATATATTGTGAACTAATGCAAAAATCAATTTTGTATAAGGCAATTCATAAAATGTCAATGAATGCCCATTCCATTACATTGCAAAGCAATTGTTGTTTTAAGAGATACCAACTTCATAGCAAAGAAATTTCTTTAAGAAATTATTGGTATAAAATGAATTTAGATACGATCCAATGATAAAACTGATTATAAGGGATGAAATAAAATTGATCGAACCTAAATGAATGCAATTAGAACGTCTAATGAATATTCTCATATATTAAAGAGAAACCACGAGTTTCTTGTTAATGTCAAGAATGAATAATCATCAATTGTTTAATCAAACCATTATGAGTATTAATTCTATGATATGGTAGGATGTACAAATCCAAAATAAATTTCAAGTACATTATCAAAATATGGTTTTGATAATCGTATACAAAGGGATATGATCCATTGGCCGCAAATCTGTCTTTATGAGAAAGACAGATGCAGTTGGAATGTAGTGAGCCATATTGATAAGAATATTACCGTGAATTTCAATTGTTGAAATTATGTAACACATTCATTATTCTATGAGCTCAAGTTGGTTCGGATTTTACTCATAAAATTATTGCTAGCATGACTTTATCTTACAGTATACGTGTGTTGAAATAGAAAATTCTAAATAATAATTTACAATAAAATGTTTACACATAATAACCAAAGCGTCCCAAAGTCAGTGGGAGCGATATCGAGTCTGTGATTTTTTGGATATAATCCAAAACTGACATGAAAGTGTCAGTCGACAAGCATCGTAACGACCCGCCTTTTCGACCATTGAAATTCTACACCAAATACATCCATGGTATTTCAATGTCGAACATCCAATTATCAAAAAGGAAGATAATTAGGGTAAAAAGAAAAATAAGAAGAAAAGGAAGAAGAAAGGAAGAAGAGAAAGAAAGAAAAAATAACAAGAGAAACAGAATCTCATAACAGAACGATAACATATAACATAAGAAAGAGAGTAAAAGTTGTCACTCTTAATTATATGGTATATCAGAGTTAAAAACAAACCTGATTAGCCTAGACAGTTGTAACTTCCCGACCTTACAATTTCTGATGGGTATATATAATAATAATACACGGCAAAATAAAATATTACGGCAGGTGAACATCCAGCTCCACTCCATGAGCTCCATGTCACACCAACGACAACCTAGAAAAACACTCGGTCTGACCCGAGCATTATAATAAAATAACACCCGGATCAGTTTGGAAATACCAACGTGAGAAAACTCAAGTAAAACGGTGTACATATAATAATTATGTAAGACCACGCCGCTAAACGCGGAATGAGATTTTACATCACAAGAATAGCATCCATGCACGAAAGAATGAAAACATAATTAAACAAAATGCAAACTTGAAATAATGGGTATAAACAAGGTCAAAATCCAAACTTAAAGAATGGACATAAATAATTAAATATAAAAAAAACTCCAGTCACTTCTTAATGCAATTAAAAGAACAATTCAAAATTTTGAATCAACGACAAGGAAAAGGATTTTCAAACAAGAAGTTGGAGGATGCTCCCCCTTACCGAAAGCATACCTCTAAAAATATACTTGAGAACTATGATGGTTCTCGGAAACCTCCAAGCCAGACCCCGCCAACCTTTACTGAGTATCCGAGTGTTTCACATCTCCATGCGCATTCCATCGAAACCAATCTAGAGTGGATGTGAAAATATCCTAATGGGAGCAACCCCACATAGCTTGGGCTCCACTCGCGCTTTGGTTTTGTCATTTCCGATAAAGGATATCAATGCTCAAATGAGCAACAAATCGTCTTAAATTGACGATACATAAAGAAGAAAGCTGAATCGATAGTCAATAAGTCAACTATCGGGAATAATCAAAATGATCGTATATGAAAATTAAATCTCATATCCTTACCACTACTCGTCGATTTCAAACTTGCACTATCACTCAGTTAAAAATGAAGTTGGACAAGTTAAGGTAGCGTTACCTCTAGGCATCGTCTTCACAATAATTTTAATCTTCGAGATAGAAAAGCGTTTCCATACCTCGACGTTTAGTACTAGGAGTATGAATAAATCCTTTCCATATAAGCAATATCATTTACGAAAATTAAATTTCTTATCCTTTTCATAGCTGAATCAAAATTTTAAACTTTTAAAACCGAACTTGTGCTTGGTTTTCACATAACAAATATTTGTAAAACACTTTAAAAATGCTTTTTGAAAATATACCTTGTTAAAGATTTTCTCATTTATAAACTAACATTTATAAAATTTCAAACAACATTTATTATTCCAGAAGATAATAAATTAATTAAAATACCTTTGTAAATTAAAATCCAAATTAATTATCCCAAAAGTGATACCTTGTGTATTGGTTTCAGTTTAGTTGGTTTCGACTGGGTTGAAGCGAAAGCATGAGGTCGAAAGGAGGTTTCTGAAAGAGGCGGAGCCTGTTTTTTGGGTAAAGGCTGAATTAATGCTATTTAAAGTAATTATTTTATAACTAACATGCCTATTTGTAAACATTTAATTGGTTGCCATAAACCTTTAAAATCCTTTATCAAAATAACCGCGGCATAATTTCAGATCTAAACAAATATTAATTTTCATAATTAAGCCCTTCCATTAAGCAAAACAGTTAAAACATTTAAATCCTTCTTTTAAAATAATTAATTCCCAAAGTAAATTACGTAGGAAAAATACCTAAAAATTATAAAAATTCACTTTCAATATGTTATCTAACATATAAAAATTCCAGACCCAAGTTCTTCATAAAATAATCGAAATTAATTTCTAAACCCAATTATATTTTTTTGAAAATTCATAATAAATTTTCCATAGCTTGGAAAATTATAAAAATTAAACCCATCTCCAAAATCATATTTTACATAACATATAATTTCCTCATGGCCTTCGAAATTCATTATAATCGGTTTTTACCCTTAAAACCGTATAAAACTATATTCAAACAATCTTGTTTAAATCAAACATGTTATAAAATCTAAGCATATCATTATTAAAATCATCATTATATTGGACTTAATCTTAAACCCACAAATCAAATGATCATAAAAACAAAATAGAGATGATTTAGATTATTATTCACCTTGATTATGATAAGGAGTTTGAGAATTGATTGAGATTAATCTTCCTTGCTTTAATTCCTTAGCTTTAGATTGATTTTCTCTTCTTTTTTTCCTAGGTAATGGCCAGCTCCTCTTTTGATTTACGTTTGTTTGTGTTTTGTAAAATGAACGTGAATGGGAATGAAACGAGAATATAAGAGTATTGGAAATGTAGTGTGGCAATTACCCTAATACCCATGCGTTAATTAATTAACCATTTATAAGCCCATTTATTTAGTTAAGCACGACCTCTAATTTATTTTCAAATCTCCATCCCCTTATCACTATAATATTTACATTATTCTATTTAATTTATCTAATTAAATCTCATGAATAATGTTATTAACATTAGGGGTGTTACAGGCTCCCCTCCTTAAAGAATTTTGTCCCTTAAATTCAGTAAGGACTAAATACTAAACATAACAATCATCTGTAACAACTTCTAACAACCGTACTAGCCTTTATGAATGGTAACTATCTATATATAATCTAATATAGACATACCCTCAAAGAAGATCAGGATAAGTATCTTTGATCATGTCTTCTGTCTCCCAAGTACAGTCCTTCTCGTTGTCGCTCCATTGAACTTTCACCAACCTGACTGTCTTGTTCCTCAACCTTTTCGTATCTCTTGCTACAACCCAAACTGTTTGTCTAATAAAGGTCAAATTAGGCTCTACTATCAAATCTTCCAACCCCGTTGGAGGAATAGTAGTCTCTAGATCATGCACGTACTTACGAAGATGAGACACATGAAACACATCATGGACACCTGCCATACGGCTTAGTAACTCTACTCTATATGCGAGTTTCCCGATCCTCTCTATAACTTGGAATGGACCAACATATCTCGGTGCCAGTTTCCCTGACTTTTCAAATTGTACCACACCCTTCATCGATGATACCTTAATGAAAACCTTATCTCCAACTGAGAATTCTACGCCTCTTATCTGCGTAACTCTTCTGTCTAGATCGAGCTTCCTTCATCCTTTCTCGGATTAACTCAACCTTCTCCGTCGCCTCTTTAACCAAATCTGGAGTTAAGACTAATCTGTCTCCAGTCTCCAACCAATATGCTGGTGATTTGCATGGCCTTCCATACAAAGTTTCAAAAGGCATCATTCCTATATTAGTCTGATAACTATTATTATAGGAAAACTCAACCAAATGTAGGTGATCTTCTTTAGATCCACCAAAGTTCCATACACAAGCTCTCAATAAATCCTCAAGTACCTTATTGACTCTCTATGTCTGCCCATCCATTTGATGGTGATATGCAGTACTCATCTTAAGCTTGGTACCTAATACATCCTTTAGACTCTTCCAGAATTTGCTAGTAAACAAAGCATCTCCGTCACTTACTATACTACTAGGAATTCCATGTAGTCTAACTATGTTCTTCATGAACAACTTAGCTAAAACAGGTGCCGTCCTGGTTGACTTAACTGGAATGAAATTGGAATTCTTGGTTAACCTATCCACCATGACTCATATACTTTCATTTACCCTATTTGACCTTGGTAACCCATCTATAAAATCCATAGATATAGAATCTCATTTCCAAACTGGAATCTCCAAAGGTTGAAGCAATCCACTCGGCTTTTGATGTTCGACTTTCACTTGTTGACAGTTTGCACACTGTCTAACCCACAAGCCAACTCCCTCTTCATACCTTCCGAATAAAAGCTCCTCTTCATATCCTGATACATCTTGGTCCCTTCAGGATGAATAGTAAATTTGAATCGATGACATTCCCCCAGAACTTCTTTCCTTAAGTCCTCAACATTCAGAACACACAATCGTCCCTTCTTTCTCAACCATCCCCTCTGGCAAGACTAAAATCTTTTAGATCATCGATCTTGGTTCCAATCTCAAGCTTTCTAATCTTCTTAGTTAATACTGGATCCTCTTTCTGCTTAGAAGCAATCCTTTCGATCAACACTGGTCGAACTTCTAAACAGGACAACATGGCAGTACTCTAACTAGAACTAGCAGTCGATCTTAACTGCACCCTACAAGTAGTCAAAGCTTCTAAATCCTTCCATTCCGCCAACATAGATAACACCACATTCTGAAGTCTTCTCCTAAGAGCATCTGTTATCTTATTTCCTTTCCCTGGAGTATACTCTATACCAAAATCATAAGCAGCTAAAAACTCCAGCCACCTTGTTGTCTCTTATTCAACTCCTTCTGATAGAAAAAGTTAAAGACTTATGGTCTATGAATAGCTAAAATCTCTCCCTAAGAGATAATGTCTTCAAATATTCAATGCAAAGATCACCACAACCAACTCCAAATCATGAGTATGATATCTCAGTTCATGCGGTCTATGCTGTCGTGAGCGTAGGCTATCACTTTACCCTTCTACATCAACACAGCTCCCAATCCAGTCCCATATGCATCAGTATACAACACCAACCCTTGGTTTTCATCTGGCACTACTAACACAGGTGCGTTGTCAACAAATGCTTTAACTCAAGGATTGCTTGCTCACATTTGTCGGACCAGACAAACTTCACCTCCTTCCTGATTAACTTAGTCAAAAGTGCTGCTATCCGCGAGAAATCCTTGATGAATCTCCGGTAATAGTCAGCAAGTACAAGAAAAATTCTAATCTCAGTCACTGTCTCTGGTCTCTTCCAATTATTAACAGCTTTTATATTATCTGGATCGACTGACAAGCCTTCTATGAAACCACATAACCAAGAAACTTAACCTCTTTATTCCAAAACCGGCACTTGGAAAACTTCGCCTTCAGCTGATGCTGCCTCAGCATATCAAGCACCACTATAAGATGATCCTCATACTCTCTCTTATCCTTGGAGTATACTAGAATGTCATTTATAAACACCAACACAAACCTATCCAAGCACTCTTTGGAAAACCCGGTTCATCAAATCCACGAAGAAAGCAGGTGCATTCGTTAATCCAAATGGCATTATTAACCACTCATACAAACCATACCTAGTTCGAAATGTTGTCAATGGAATACTGTCCTCCGACACTCTTAACTGATGGAAACCTATCGCCAAATCCAACTGGGAAAACACTCTCGCTCCACACAACTAATCAAATAGATCGTCAATTCTCGGCAAAGGATTCTTATTCTTAGTCGTCCTCTCGTTTAACTTACGATAGTCAATATACATCCTCAACGACCCATCAAGTTTCTTCACGAACACCGCAGTCGCTCCCCAAGACGAAATGCTTGGTCTAATAAAATTCTTTCTTTCTAGATCCACTAGCTGCACCTTCAATCCCTTTATCTCGGTCGATTTCATCCTACTAGGTGATTTACTGATAGGTTCGACTCGTGGCACAAGATCTATCCGAAACTCAATAGCTCGTTTCAGTGGTAGTCCTGTAACTGGCTTAAAGACATCTGCAAACTCTCTTGCTACTCGAACCTGACTTAATTCTTCTCCCACTTCGATAACATTTAGCAAAGCACAAACATTCCGGTTAGAATTCTCCACTGAGAATATGATTCGGTTATGACTATCAAAGTGTCTTAGTGATATCTCCCTATCATGGCAAAATATCCTAGCCTCATATTTACTCAGCCAATTCATACCCAAAATGATTCTGAAATCTACGAAATCGAAAACATACTGACTGCATGCAAACTTATAACCTAACAAGTCAAATTCTAACTAGTCACATCTCATCCCTAGAGTTGCATACCCTCCTATTGGATTCACAACCCTTAAGGAAGTAACAAGGTATGTGGGTTCTAAGCATAACCTATCTACCAAACACTATGATATAAATGAATGTGATGGAACGGTATCAAATAGTGCCCTAATTGGTATACTCTGAATCAAAAGCGTACCTTCCATCCTAGCGTTCCCTTTTTCAGCTGCAGTTGGCCTAGCAGATGATGGTCCAATAGCAAAGACCTTTCCCCTATCCGCCATGACTGGCTCTGGACATTGGTTCTTATAATGCTCAACTTGGTCACAGTTGAAGCATTTCACACCCTTCTTTTCTACAGCCTTCTTCCCCTTACCTAACCGACACTCATGAGCATAATGACCTTTCTTGTCACACTTGAAACAGACTAAATCAGCTTTTGCCTTCTTGGCAGCCTACTCCTTCTGGGATCCCTTCTTCTTAAAGAACTTCCTCTTCTTTCCCTGAGGACCTTGGGTTTTAACCGACTTTTCTCTCGCATAAATAACAAGCATCTCATCATGTTGGATTTCCATCTCCACAACTAAATTATAAGGAT
Source organism: Allium fistulosum (assembly GCA_030737815.1). Taxonomy (NCBI): domain Eukaryota; kingdom Viridiplantae; phylum Streptophyta; class Magnoliopsida; order Asparagales; family Amaryllidaceae; genus Allium; species Allium fistulosum. The sequence goes on along the minus strand of CM060904.1, from coordinate 867,823,810 downwards.
CACAGTGATGTGGCAGGTTTGCTCTAGTAATCTCGGGTCTCAATCCTTGAATGAACCTCTTATTCCTTCTGATGACGGTGTCTATAGTAGCATACCCATATCGGGACAACTCATCAAACTTATTAGCATACTCAATTTCAGACATCTCTCCCCGCACTAGATCCATCAACTTTCTCAGCAATGCCGATTTGGCAACTTCAGACAAAAAACTCTGTTCAAATCTCCTTCTAAACTCTGCCCAAGTTAACTCCTCCTTTGGAACCCCGACAGTAACACTATTCCACCAATGAAGTGCTGCCCCTTACAACTGCCTAGAGGCCAGCCTCCTCTTCTGCTCATCGTCTAAATCCAAATCAGTGAAGATTCTTTTACAATGCAATAGCCAATTCTCAACTTCTATGGTATCCTCCGTTCCCCTAAACAGCTTCCCACCAAGACTGGTGTAGTCTTTGCTCAACTTAGCATAATTATTCCCAACTAGAGCCACAGGATTAGCTCCTCCAACATTCCAGTAACTCCAGCAGCAGCTCCTGCTTGCATCGGATTGACGACGAACTGATACATCATCCCTATATCCACTGGTGGATTTCCAGCACCAACATTGGCATCTACATTTTGGTTAGCATTAGCCTATCGACCCTGATTCCTCCTGGTGGGTCGAGCATTTCCGTTGGTTGTAGTGCTTCCTCCACCAAGATTTCCTCTTCCGTTTCCTACCTCCATATCTTCTTTCTCACAAATCTGCATATGAGCCTTAGTAAGATATAGAAGAACGGTCTAAAAGAGAGGGAAATACGTACTTATATATATATATATATATCAAATACAAGTATGTTACTATAGCGTTATCCCAAACCCAGATCTTATTTTCTGATTCATTGGATTATGTCTTGAAAAATCTTGTTGGTTTAAATTTCTTTTAAGTTTCATAAACCTATGCACTAATACCAACTTGTAATATCCCCCACTAGGAGCCCCAAAACTCACGGCTACGGATGCTACAGTCATCCATAGTTATTAATCATCGATAACCAAATGCGGTAATGTTAGGTACATTGATATAACATAAACAAATGGATATGGAAATTTTTTAAAAATCAACAAATAACTTTCTCATTCCATTTCAAAGCATTTAAAATTCATTACATAAAACCAAAATTGTTAACCACGTTCAGAGAAAATATAATTATTACAATATACGCCAAGAGCAACATATGCCGATGCCCCCTTGGAAGATCAGAGTATATATAGGTAATCAAACAACTTTTCCTTTACAACAATACACGATGGAATCAAAAACAAAAAGAACTCTAAATAGCTATCATGCCTCCTGCACGTCTCCGGAAGCTTATTCGACTAAAGAGGTACCTGAAAACCTCAACTCTCAAACTACTCAAAATCAATTGATCACCCGAGAGTTTAAGGGAAAACATAAACTTCAAGTCAGACATAAAGCCTAGTATGAATAATAATCCACCATCTTAAACCAATTAGATATCTAGTGAGACCATGTCGCATAGTGAAACGGATTTTCCCCTCACTGGTATCTTATCCAAAACTTTATAAAACTATATACTGTGCCCTTGCATCCACAATGGTTAAAACATAGCAATTCAAAATATTATGATGATATTCAAATAAGTAAATCAATTTTGGATTACCCATCCCCATTCATTTTGACTATCTATCCCAGTTATAGTTTCTAGGGTCACTATCAACCTATTAGTTTTCATAGGCTTACGAATAACCTGTTTAAAACTTAGGGACTCCCTGTTCGATTTCATAGTTTTCATGGGATCACTAAGAACCTATTGGCCCCTGCCAATAACTTCATCATTTATGGGTTCTCCCTAAACCTATTGGTATCTCCAATAACTTCCTTCTTATCCTAGTTTTCATAGGTTGACTAGGAACCTATTGACTACTGTCAATAAGTTAATTCAGATATAGTTTTCATGGGTTCACTACAAACCTATTGGCCCCTGCCAATAACTCTTTCTTGGGTTTACTATGAACCTGTCTATCTGACAACTTCTTTAATCTGTGTTTGGGCATCCTATATTCCAGTCTTCCTGACCTCTTGGATGCAATTCTACTCATTCAAGAGTTAACTCAATTTATATTCACTACTAGGTCAACCTAGCTGGTTATTCTGCCCTCACTACACCAGAATCCTCATTTCGCAACGGCTTTAAGCCGTTGCAAAATAATTTCGCAACGGCTTTGAGCCGTTGCGAAATGGGCAGTGGTAAAAATTTCGCAACGGCTCAAATCCGTTGCATAATATAATTTTTGCAACGGCCAAGGGCCGTTGCAAAATATACTTTAGCAACGGCTTATAGCCGTTCCGGATTTTATTTTGCAATGGCTTAAAGCCGTTGCTAAATGTAGATGTATAACTGATGTTTTAAATACTAGCAACGGCTTTAATCCGTTGGTAATTAATATTTTATTTTAAAAAAAAATTATTCGAAATTTTTCTCTGCACCAGGGACAGTCATTTCATTATCATAATTAATACAAAAATTTGCAAATTTAACAGTATCACAAAAGAAAGATTGTTAAACCAAATATTTTTCATAGATTAAACACAAACCAAACATAACAAATGTTTGAATTATAATGTTCTACATCAACACATACCACTACATAGTTCAACAAATATACATAACATACATAGTACAACAACGACATCATTACATAATACTACATGCATAGTACAATACATACGGTACATAACGTCTTCCTCCAATCGTCTAATGCTTATTGGAGACTGGAATATTGACATAAAATACTTATTTCAAAAGTTGGGAAGATGAGCTTTCGATAAGTCCAGCAACTCCAGCAGCTGCAGATTGTGCATTTGATGGAAGGAAAAGATCGTGCCTTTGATCTTTATAAGCACCCCATACCTAAAAAAAGGAAAATAAATATCCCAAAGAAATAAGTAATTGTCCAATGTATACAGCCACATTTGCATTAGATCAAGTTTGCAAAAGGAAGAAGAGAGTAAAAAGAACTTACTTCGGAACCTTCAGTTGTGCACCTTCAGTTGTGAATGCATGCAATACCTAGATCAGTACAAATCATTAATATTGTGTAAAATAAAACCCATAAGAAAAAATATACTGATGACTGTATAAAGAGATACTTAACAACATTCCTCGTTCTTGACAGATTACCGAAATTACAACAAGTATTAGATACACTACGGAAATTTTTAATATTAATGGCAAATAGGTAATGTTCGACAAAACTCCAGTCCCAAATATTCAATCCTCCGTCAGTTGCATTAACTAAAGATTTCAAGGAAATAAAACACTATAAAGTATATCGCAAACTCTTTAATAATTGATGCATGTATAAGTTAACCAAATAATTCTCTCGAACCGAATTATGATTAAACGTTGAAAGAAATAGAGTTCATTCCTTACTTTTTTTGACAAAAAAGAATTATTTTCTATGGCTATATCATAGATAGGCATAGTCAATAAAAAAACACAGAGATGAGAAATACACTCTTTTCATGTACCAAAATAAATAAATGGTTGAAGATTTATCCAACTTTCTTACTTTAAATAAAAAATACTAAATGGCCTTTTAAGTAAGCACTTACAATTCCAAACTAAAATATTACAAATCAGATAAATCGTCGAGTTAAACAGAGATAGGACACAAACTGACTTTTAGTATCAAACAATATTTTCACCTCATGTATATTTCACAAGTTATAATTTATAAACAATATGAAAACATAGATTTGACCATATTGTTCAGCAGATATTTGCTGTTAGGTTAGATAAACTGGTCAATAGTTAGAAAATATATGGAATTCATATACAAACTGGCAATATCAAAAGTTCATTTCAACATATTTAGTTATTATTCCTGGAAAAATTCAAATAAATAAGAAATCTACATCAGGAAAAATAGTAGAATAACATGTAAAAACCCTCTTACTAAAAAAAAGTATCCACATCATTTTAAAATTCATGCAAGTATTATACATTGTTAAAAAAAGTAGTAGGGTACCCAAGCTTTACAAAATTATGTCAAGATCCCTTACAAAGAGTTCCCTAAGATATTTTTACAAGGAAACAATTTTAAGGAGGAAATTTTTTTAACAGAACAATGTATAAACAAAAGTAAGAGCTATAAGCCTCTTTTTACCTGAACTAGTGCATCACGTCATGATTCAAAAGCTACCAGCAGAATACCCAAAGGACAAGAGATTTTTTTCCGAATTAAGACATCTGCTACCTAAACGAGCAACACGTAAAAAAAAATCATATCTACGTAGTAAGTTGAAAGTAGACAAATCAAGGATGTGAGTCAAAAAAATATAAGCAACTTAACAGCATAAACCAGCATATAAATTTATAGTGTGATAACATACAAGTGTGACATAAAATTTGCTAATTCAGAAAATTCATTGAAAAATGTATTTGTCTAACCTCCATTTGTTTAAGAACATGTCTAATAGGATCTTCCATCTTTGCAAGTATACATACAGAGTTGGCAAGGCTTAATATCTGCATGATCAATCAATTTACAATCAATCAAACTTTACGCATAGAAGAATGGATATAGAAAATGACACTAATTTATAGTTTATTAATATATAACATGTAATTAAATGCATGAACTCTTAGGTCTCGAAAATATGCAGCTACAACTCAAATGAATATAGTTCTATACCATCCAGGCTTCAAAGTGAGGCAAGATATTAGCATCTTTTGATAGCCTACTGACTGGGCAGCAGCAACTTCAGCCTCAAAGCAATCGAAATTGAAGTGAAAAGATACAAAGTGCACATAAAGATGATAGGATAGGAGCAAATTTATGTGCTAGCAACAAGGAAATTTATGTGCACAGAAAGATGATAGGATAGGAGCAAATTTATGTTGCTGTAGATGGGGGAGGGAATGTGCAAGGTTTGAAGTAGTGATTGTAACAGTTTGTAAACAACAGTTTGAGACAAAATGCATAATACAGAAAAAAACACAAAAATGATGTTTGTAACGGCAGTGAAGTGAAAGACACAGGGGAAATGCAGTGAACAAAAATGCAGAAAGCGGAAATGTAGAAAAGCATTTTTTTCCGAAAATGCAACAAAGTAGTAAACTGAAACAACGGTAAAATGTATTAAAAACTGAAACTCTTTTGTGCACAATGCAAAACTGAAACAAGATGCACAATGCACATAACAGTTTTGAATCTTTTGAGGTATTAAATCAAATGAAATGCACAAAAACAAAACAGCAATTGAAAACATAAATGCAGAAGTGGAAATTGAAAACAGCAACTAAACAACAATTGAATCTTTTTCGTGGAAACTGAAACGCAGAAGTGCAGAAGAAATGAACCGGAGATATGAACAAATGAAATGTGACTTTTTCTTAAATGAAAAATATGTACAGTGCATGTGATAAAGTATTTAGAATGCAAGTAGTAGCACTGATGTGTTTCTGATTCCAAATTCTTAACAATTAATTATACTAGTTATTTCGTTAGCCATTTTCAGGTGTTCCTCAATTAAAGTCGACCATAGCTGGAACTTTTCCTCATGAAATCTAGTTCCATTTTTTATGGGTCTAGTTGAAACCAATTTTCTAAGAATTCATAATTAGCTGTTATAGTGTAATTTATATCAATATTTGTGTTAATATTCTCGCGAGCTGTAATTAATTTGTACTTGTACCATATTTGCCAGGTAAACATATATCATAATTGGTATATTTTTTTTTGATGAAGGATAATTCGTAATTGGTTGTTTAGATGTGTGAGTTACTATCTATTAATCTTTGGATGACACACATAACACACACACTGCAGTTAACATAACATGTAAACATGATATGATATATTTCCAGACAACATGGCATTAGCAAACACATGTACTAAATTATCAACTCATAGATGAAGATGTAATGTGGAAAGCTTCTCCATTGCCTCTGGATTCATTATCATTTATTTTTGGTCAACTGGTTAAATTGCCAACTTGTAGGTAAATAGATACCTGTCGAAGCAAACATCTGGACGCCCCTTTACTAACAAAAGAAATGCTCGCAGAGAATCGATTTTTTTCATATAACAACTCTATAACAGTTCCCCATATTATAATACCATGGTTGCCCATATTATATTAACATGTTCTTCTAGTATGCATCATGATCTTGCTTTGACAGCAAAAGCCTGCGTAAAATACCTCAATTTGTTGTTAGAAATCAGTTTTGCATTGCTAACATCATATATTTAGTAAAATGAGTAGCTAGAATTAAGTCTATATGTAACCAATCATCAGGGAACTCTTGAAAGATACTATATAGTTACCTAGAGTATATATTTATAAGCTTGGCATTGCTAAAGTCAAGCTTTCTCCAATTGGTACTTATCTTAAATCCAAAGTTAGCCAATCTTGTGCTAATAGTAACTCAGAGTATAAATTCGGCTGGCTCAAAAGCAAGCGATTCTAGACGAAGTTCAATTTTTGTGCTCAAGCCACTCCCCAAGATCTAAGAGTATTAACTAAAAATATTTTCGAAGGTCGTAGATTTTCAGATGTATTCAACATGATGTAGATTCCCGCTAATATAATGAGTTGTAAGCCACCTCCACCTTGTAGCCTGCAAACTTTCAGGGTACAAAATATATGATCAGTAAAACAAGTTGAACTTTCCTACCACCTTAAACGAAACAAGCAGTGAAACAGATTGTAAATTGTGGACCTGTCGGCTCCCTTTGCCCAACTGCTGCTAATAAATTAATTTCCCCAATAAACAAATGAAAGTTGAGTCTGGGACATATCACAATTAAGACCTTTAGATTGACATGGCGTGATGATTACAAACCACATTTTTTTTGCAAAAGCATCGACTAAGTTTTCTAAAAAGTTTTCAATGTCAAAATTATTTCATCCGTCTGAAATGGAGTTTTTGCTTCCTAAACCATTTTATACATCAAGAAGCTCATGTACTTGGTCAAATAGAGGTGAAATTAGCATCATGCACTTATATAGGAACAAGTACCAAAGCTAAAGGCCTAAAAGTGAGCCTTGTGTTGTGCCATTGTCCATCTTCTTTTATAAACAATATCAGTAATAACTGCTCACCTTATTACGTAAACTTTAGTTTTGTAGGATAAATGGACGATAGTTTAGAAGTGTAAAAAGGTGCAAATTGTGGAAATTATAGTAATTTTGATTCTCAAAATAATGTCATGCTAACCTGTAATGATGGGATCCTAAATGATAATGTGTTTTCTTATCAACTATTAAATATTATACCCATGTAAATGCTCTGGTAACTTTTGACTGAAAGAATATGACAAACATGGGAAGCAATCACCAATCTCACGCTGACTACAACAAACTAGCCGAGAATTTATGTTAACAAATTTCAATTTTTAAGCTAGTATTTGGAAAGAGAACATGGCAGGATAACCAGTTATCATTGTTTTATACACGAATCATGTTCATGTGAATTTAGATAACATTTGCAGCTTGGCATGGAAACCGAGTTTTGCTCTTATATCCTGAGTATGTCTCCCCACTAACACACATCAAATTAAACATTATAATCATAATTAATCTTTTCTCCAGATCCTGATAATTCTATGGAAATCCAAACGATAACCTTTTACAATTGAAATAAGAGTTGAAGAGATTATTCAGAAACCAAAGATAAGGAGTAGGTTCATGGCAATGGATTACCCATTTGACAATAGGAGCAAGTGGCTACTAATATAATTATAAGTTTGTGCACAACTCCATATACCAACAACTAGGAAATATCATTTTTCAGACATGCGAACAACTGATTATCAAGTGCCAAGCGTGAACCTAAGAATTATATCAATACTTCAACTCAAATTTAGACTTCAAGTTTTAAGTATAACGGTTCAATTTAATTACAGATTTAATCAAAGCACGCGTACAAACACAGATTATATCAAGAATTTAATTTATCGAACTCTAAAATAATAATATGGTATTTGAGAACTTACAGGCGACTTTGATTTTGATGGTTTAAACACGGAAACAGGCGCGACTTTGATTCCAGCACTTGGGTTTAGTATTGGGGAGGAGGAAGGTAGCGATGAAGAGAAGTGGAAAGAACGTGGAGCTAGGGTTTTGTGGGATTTGGGGAACCAGAAGAAATTAGGAAGGAGGCGGGAGAGAAAAAAAAATGGAAGGGTACGGGGCGTTGTTTTGAGGACGTGCTATTATTCGAAGACCACACGTAAATCCCTATCCCGTTCTAATATAGCAACGGCCCAAAGCCGTTGCCAAAGGGTTCGCAACGGATCAAAGCCGTTGGAATATTGCAACGGCCTAAGTCCGTTGTGAATTTACCGCACTATGGTGTTGCGAAATTGCTTATATGGTGTAGTGCCTTTTTTCCCAAATTACAGTTATGGGTCCATATTAAAGTGTATATGTAAACTAGAAGAAACAAAAATATTAACATAATAATCACCAACATCTATGGTTTAATATCCCTGAAATCATTTTCATATAAAACATGGATAATCCCTTTAACTTATTATTCTATCAAGGTAAGCTCCTTCAAAAACTCCAATTTAAAAGCATTTAAAAGCTCTTTTATAATGCCATGGGTTTTTCCATTTAAAATTGAGATTGGGTTCTTTGTTTTGAAAAATAGGGCTTTCGAAACCTTAAAAGTATGCTTTCGAAACTATCGGGTAACCTCCTTCAAAAGCATTAAAATCTTCTTTACAAAACACTAACATATTCCTTTCGAAACACTTTAAAATATCTCTTTCGAAAACTTCAAAACAAACCTTTCGAAAGTATTAAAGCATTACTTATTGTCTCTTTGAAGCACGGCTTCGAAACCAATGAAAGTACCCCTTTCAAATCCATTGGGTTTTTCTTTAAAAATATCTTTTGGGTCAAAGTGAATACATACGAAAGTATCCCTTTCGAAACCTTTAATCTTCGTATAAAATTTTTTGGGGAAAATTGATGGCTTCGGAACCATCCTTTCGAAAGCTCAAAACATTTAAGTAAAACATTTGAAGGATAGCTTCGAATCCCCTTTCGTAGCCATTGCCTTTGAAACCCTTGAATCCTTTCGAAAGCTTTTAGGAAGTGGTTAGTACCAGTATAAAATAAAGCTACCTTTCGAAAGCATTAATGACTTCAATCCCTTCGAAAGGCATAGGAACGGCAGAAGGGTTTCGACTTGGTCGAAACCACCCTTTTCGAAAGCATTGGTTTTAAAACTAAGTAACTCCTTGGAAGCTACAATTTAAAAAAGAGGCGGCAACCCCTTCGAAAGCAATTTAAAAAGACCCTTTCGAAGGCATCGGTTTTGACTTCTTCGAAAGCATATAGTAAAATAGGCAAGCGCATTTAAAACAAAGGTTTCAACCCCATTGAAAGCAAGGGTTTCAACATCATGCCTTCCGCCTTTCTCCAATCCACTATGTAGCATCATTGTGATATTTGTGTATTGGCTTTGATTTAATTGGTTTCGACTGGGTCGAAGCGAAAGCATGAGGTCGAAAGGAGGTTTCTGAAAGAGGCGGAACCTATTTTTCTAGGTAAAGGTAGAATTAATGCTATTTAAAGTAATTACTTTTAACTAACCTGCCTATTTGTAAACATTTAATTGGTTGCCATAAACTTTTCAAATACTTTACCAAAATAACTGCTGCATAATTTCAGATCTAAACAAAGATTAATTTTCACAATTAAGCCCTTCCATTAAGCAAAACAATTAAAACATTTAAATCCTTCTTCTAAAATAATTTAATTTCCATAGTAAATTTCTTAGGAAAGATCCTCAAAAATTATAGAAATTCACTTTCAATATGTTATCTTACATATAAAAATTCCAGACCCAAGTTCTTCATAAAATAATCAAAATTAATTTCTGAACCCAATTAAACATATTTTCCTTTGAAAATTCATAATAAATTTTCCATAGCTTGGAAAATTATAATAATTAAAATCATCTCCAAAATCATGTTTTACATACTATATAATTTCCTCATGGCATTCAAAATTCATTATAATCGGTTTTACCCTTAAAATCGTATAAAACTATATTCGAACAATCTTGTTTAAATCAAACATGTTATAAAATCTAAGCATATCATCATTATAATGGATTTAATCTTAAACCCGAAAATCAAATGATCATAAAAACAAAATAGAGATGATTTAGATAATTATTCACGTTGATTAGAATAAGGACTTTGAGATTTGATTGAGATTAACCTTCCTTGCTTTAATTCCTTAGCTTTAGATTGCTTTTCTCTTCTTTTCTCCTAAGTAATCACTGACTCCTTTGTTGATTTGCGTTTGTTTGTGTTTTGTAAAATGAACGTGAATGGGAATGAAACGAGAATATAAGGGCAATGGAAATGTAGTGCCGGAATTACCCTAATACCCATGCGTTAATTAATTAACCATTTATAAGCCCATTTATTTAGTTAAGCACAACCTCTAATTTATTTTCAAATCTCAATCCCCTTATCACTCTAATATTTACATTATTCTATTTAATTTATCTAATTGAATCTCCTAAATAATGTTATTAAAATTATTGTTGTTACACAGTATGTGATATATATTTTCAATCAAACACCAATATAAGTGGCATAAGGATATAGATAAATTAATATTGATGAGAACCCCCTTAGGGTCTCTCTAGAAAATTTCCCTGTAAAGCACACAAATGTATGTGTATTTCGAAGGGTTCTATATTGACCCATTTGCTACGTACACTCCGACTTTCCTTTTGTTTTTGTCCTCTGCAACACAATGGTTATGTATGTCATCCGCTTTTCAAGCAGGAATTTAAATCTAAATGAACAATATAAATGATCAACCAAGCATTCAACAATAATCTATAATAACACAGACATTATATAGTTTATTTAAAGGGAGTAAACTCATAGAAATTCCAGCATACTCTTTTGTGTTCCAATTTGTTCTAACATCGAATAACGTCCAATTTTAGCCTAAAATTCAACTAGCTCCAAATTAGGCGAACCCAGTTTCAATGCGAAGCTAATGTTCCTACGAGTCCAAAGCAACTGACCACGTTCAAATCCAACTTCGTATACAAGAGTTAGTCAAATTATAAGATTTCGGGTTAAAAGATTTTAATTAAATCAACTTAATTACCAAAATTAAGTTAATTACCCTATTTAAAAAAATTCCCCCTCTTCCTTCCTAAAAACGAAAATTGCACAGCCTATACAAAGAGATACCCATGTCATGCCTTACACCACCCATACCTCTACCTTGTTCAATGAAAATGCGTGTAGATGACGTCGTCGAACTTTTCGTCTCCCGCTCGACGCATTCCGCACCACCAATACAAACTCAATCCAGATCCGACCAAAAGCACTAATTCGCACCTGACCTAATGTCGCGATCCACCTTGGCCAGCGCTAGCTCCTTCGACTATCACCAAATGACTCCATGCGCCACCTCGAATTCAAAGAATTCCACAAAAACAACCCTAAACATCACCAGAAAAATACAACCGAGGCGAATCCTTCTTGACCTAGAAGCAAATCACGAACGCCAAACTTCCACCACACCCCCCAACTTTGGCCAAAAAGTGCGACTTCCCTTCACAAATCCCATGCCATCTTCGGCTCATCTAAAGTCCACCTCCACCATTGACAAATCTCAACCCTAAGTCGATTGTAAAACTGCCGAGCTTCAAGAACCAATGTCGCACAGTATAATACCCATATAGTTTGGAAGCTTAGGTCTAAACAAGATTAAAGATACAAGCTTTTTTTTGTTGAGAGTTCTATTTGATTTTGTATTTTAAATAGGCGGCCATATTTCTCTTGGTTTCACTATGTAGGTGATGAATGAAAAAAAAATAAAGGAGTGGGAAAATGAAAAGAGTAAAAGAAGACAAGTGGATTAAAAAGGAAATGAAAGAAACTTAAGTGTTTTAAAGTGTTTGGTTTTATAACCAAGGGTCAGTTACCTTCTTCACAAGAAAAACAAGTTTTTCAAGCAACAGATCTCATCAAAATCAAGTCAATATCAATTCTAGTTCAAAATTTTGCATTTTTGATTTAAAATGGTTTTAAAAATAGAATTCCGAGGTATTTCGCCAACCAATACCCCATCCGCATATGAAGCGTGAACGATAGATATAAAAATACGATCGTGCACCAGAATGCGACATGATCATCAATAATAAAATTTACAGATCATTTAATTCTGTGAAATTTTTTCAACATCGTCGTTTGCCGTAAAAGTATCAAACAACAAATTTAAATATTTTCTACATTAAAAATTATGGAAAATCCAATAAATTCAATTAGAAATACTATAATAAAAATCAAGTCATTTTATTGATAATTGAATTTCTTATTATTTATTCGTACTATTTATTATTGCAAATAAATTTACAAAATGAATTAACCATTTATTATTTATTAATTAAAAGGAGTTAAATAAAGCTATTAAACAATTTAATTAATATTTAATTTACAACTCAAATATTTAATTCTCGATTCAAATATTTAAATAATGCATATATTTGAATATAAGTTTTTAAAATTTTAAAATATAGATTACCTAAATATTTAAAAGTAATTAAATATTCAAAATTCAAAATCGACAACAATAAAATTCTAGGATGTTACACTCTCCCCTTAATAGAATTTTGTCACCAAAATTCCCAAAGTAGGAAAAAAAGGCCTCAAAACCCTTAAGCTTTCAAAATCAATTATTTTAAATGGATTATTAAATTTTCAAATCTTTTAAAATTATGGAAAAATTTCGACAGCACCTCCTTTGTGAGGCTCGATCGGAAAAACTACAAATCGCCACTACGGGCCAAACCAATCAAAAGAAAACAAAAGCCTAGTGACCTTCCATATCCGGGGCATAATATCATCAACTAATTTCAATTTTTAAATCTACTACGTATATTTTTGCATTTGATTTTTATTTTTGCAAGCAATTTACTACCTCGATGCGAATGCAGACGCGCAAGAAATTAAGTAGAAATCTCTCGCTTACTTGTACTTACATAATTCAAAAGAGAATCTAGCTAACAAAAGGGAAATACACAAGCAACATAAACAAGATAGCAACCATATGCAATAAAAATTATGGAAATTATCTTGTAATAAAATATTATGCTTCCAATCATTTCAACAGATAAATTTTAGAACTAAATGCCCGAGTTTTTATATTCAAAATATGTTTAGAAATTCCTCCAAAGAGAAACATATCAAAACCAAAATTAATTATGACAAGGAGAGGGCTCCTCATACTGAAGCATGGTATAACTCAAGAATCACAACAATACAGAGCATCCAGTGGTATTCTAGTTCCACATAAAACAACAATTAGAGAAAACAAATATACTTGGCGAGTCTCCCAAATCGGAAAACTCTCAATGCCCAACTTTAGTCCTAACGAAAAATATTTGAAAATATACACTTCATAATTTTTTTACAAATTTCCTAAAATAATAATACTTCACCAAAATTTTCAAAATAATAATATTATTATTCCTTTCTCAAATTCTTTTAAAATTACCTTTCCAAAAGCACTAGGATTTAAGTCCTAATAAACAACAACTTTATAAACCATAGTTTATAAGATCACACTATCAATTAATCACATTTCATAAGGAAATAAACTAACACTTAACATTATTTGAAAGTCCAAACGACCAATCAAATAAGACTTAGAATTTTGCTTAGATTTATACTTTCTTAAGTTACACACTAAGTATACATATATACTCAAGCCCATATGATATACGTAAATCGTCCATATGCTATATTTGATAAGATCACTTGCTCGGATACATAGACTTTTACTTCCAAACTAGTATCGCTCATTCGACCTCCCTCGTGTGGACTCTGATCAGGTTCCTTGATTAGAAACCTCATTTCTCCTAGCCATATACTATCATAGAATACCTCAGTATCATACTAAGGATCTGAATCAGGTGTTTGTTGACAAGAATCAAGTGAGAAATCCTTTATCGGACTGGAGTGAATCACCTGAAAGCAATGTATTCAAATCCTAGATCAAAACCCATGCGAATAAGATGATCTACATATAACATACGTACTAAATCCGATTGGTTTCTTAATTATACCAATCCCTTTCTAAATCACTTTCAATTTTATTTATAGTATTTCAATCAATACTAAAATTATCTATGAATTGTTTCATAAATTTTCACTTAATTTTATAAACATTTTAAAAAGACACAACTGTATATAACAGTAAATTAAAAACTCACTCCACTTTTATTTACTTATATTACACTCTTCTAAATCCTAAGAGTACATACAAAATGTCAATTTTATTTTATTTTATTTATTATTTATTTTTATTTTTCAAAATCCAAATGAAAGGTAAATCAAACTATGGGTTTTTGAAACTGAGTTTACAACTTCAACCTTTTTATCTTAGAGTGTTCTAAGGAAAGATGTTTACAGGTTGGTCCAATATCACCAAATAGTTTACACAACTTAGATAATTAACAAAATTATGGCTTTTATAAAATAATGCTTATTAAACCTTCATATCTAATTTAACCCATTTAAAAATTTGAGTTAAATTATCTCTTTTCTATTCAAGATTTTAAACTTCTTATTTATCAAATTATTATCCAAAATAACTTTTATTTTAAATAAATTTCCTTTAAGGAAAATTAAGACTAAATACCCGATTTTTATTTCAAAATCCTTTTTGAAATCATACTACATATATTTCCATATATATAAAATAATTATAACAATTTATTCACTAACACTTACTTTTGGGTTTGTTTGGATTCAAACTCATTTCCCTTACAAAATGATAAAGAGAATAATTTACTAAGTGCACTACAACATTTTCCTAAGCAAACAGTTGATCGCCACTTAGAAGTTTATTCGGATTACCACAAAACTAATCGAGATGTTTTCCCCCAAACTATCCAAAGGAAATGTATTTTTATTAAAAATTCTCTTTGAAATATTTATACTTACGAATATTTCCAAGTAATACCATTATTACTTTCCCCAAAATGTTTTGAAATTATTTCAAGCAATACCGGGATTTAAATTCTCAAAAACCCTTTTTACTTATAAAACATCTTTTATAAATAATATCAATCATTTTATATATATACTATATTCATATAAGATGTAACTTTAAAATCAGCTAATATTATAATAACATCTCTTTATTATAATACACTCTTTTTAAAACACATTTTATAAACCAAATTTATATAAAATTTCCTTTATCTAAAATCATCCCATATTATAATGATTCTCCTTTATTATAATATAAATAATTATCCTCTAAATGTCTTATCTTCCCATTTAGATTTTATTAAATAGCTTTATTAAAAGTTTACTTTTAACTCAACATTATTAAAAGACGACTTTTAATTTAACATTTTCTCCGAACACCTCAGTCAAAATGTGAAACTTAATTCACACGGAGCTCATTCTAATGTATTCACAATTATCAATAAATGCCCATAAATTTTTCAAGCATAAATTGACAATCAACAAATAATAGCCAATGCTCCTAAATTATCCGAGCATGACAATCAAACAATAATGATAATAAATAAATAATATCATTTACAAACAAAAAAATATAGATAACTATACAATTTTGAAAATTATTTCTTTATATATATAAAATATAAAATCCTAGTTAAAATATTTCATTTACCAAATTTTCAAAAATCAATATCGTGTCTGTTTGCCTTGTTCAAATGTTTAAAAATCCTTATCGACACCGTGACATCTCACGTCTCGACCAAAATTCATAAATAACTCAATAGACCAATTAACACAATAAGTTTTTATAGCAAATAACAAATACACTCTCATATATATATAATACTCTCAAATTCATTCGAGGATGTCACTTACCCTATCTATAATGAGCCATACCCTACCAAAGCCAAGGTCCTCGCTTAAGCTTCAACTCTGATACCAAATGTAATGACCTGCCTTTTCGACCATTAAAAAACAGCACCAAATACATATATGGTATTCCAATGTCAAACATCCAATTGCTGGAAAGGTAGATTGTCAGAGTAAAAAAGAAAAAGAAAAAGAGAACATGAGAAACAAAATCTCATAGCGGAATGACAACATATAATATAATAAAGACAGATAAAGTTGTCACTCTAAAACACATGGTGTATCAGAGTTAAAAACAAATCTCATTAGCCTAGACAATTATAACTTCCTGACCTTACAATTTCAAATGGGTATATATAATAGTACAGCGAAAAATAAAATACTCCGATAGGATAACATCTAACTAATAATACAACGGCAAATAAACTACTATGGCACGTGAACATCCATCTAATAATACAACGGAAAATAAAATACTATGGCAGGTGAACATCTAGCTTTAATCCATGAGCTCCATGTCACATTAACGACAACCTGAAAAAATACTCTGTCTGACCTGAGCATTATAATAAAATAACATTCGAGTCAGTCTGGAAATACCAATGTGAGAAAAATCAAGTAAAATGGTGAATATATAATAATTTTGTGAGACCACGCCGCTAAACATGGAATGAGTTTTTACCTCACAAAAACAGCATCCATGCACAAAAGAACGGATACACGATTAAACAAAACCCAAAATTGAAAGAATGCTATAAATAAGGTCAAAATCCAAACTTAAAGAATGGACACAAATAATTAAACATTGAGAACAACTTCAGTCACTTCTCGATGAAATTAAAAGAACAATCCAAAGATTTGAATCAACAACAAGAAATTTTTTTTCAACAATGACTAGGAGGGTGCTCCCCCCATACCGAAAGTATACCTCTAGAAATATACTTGAGAACTACGATGGCTCTTGGAAACCTCCAAGCTGGACCCACCAACCTTTACTGAGTATCCGAGTATTTCACATCTTCACGCGCATACCACCGGAACCAATCTAGAGTAGATGTGAATATAGACTAATGGGAGCAACTCCACATAGATTGGGGCCCACTCATGCTTTGGTTTTGTCATTTTAGACAAAGGATATCAAATCTCAATTGAGCAACAAATCATCTTAAATTGACGATACATAAAGAAGAAAGATGAATCGATAGTCAGTAAGTCAACTATCGGGAATAATCAAAATGATCGTATACAAAAATTAAATCTCATACTCTTACCACTATTCATCGATTTCAAACTAGCACCGTCCCTCAGTTAAAAATGAAGTCGGACAGGTTAAGGTAATGTTACCTCTAGGCATTGCCTTGACAACAATTTAACCTTTAAGATAAAAACGCACTTCCATACCTTGATGTTTGGTACTAGGGGTATGACTAAATCCTTTCCATATAAGCGATATCACTTACGGAAATTAAATTTCTTATCCTTTCCATAACCATATCAAACTTTTAAACTTTTAAAACTTGAACTTGTGCTTAGTTTTTACATCGAAAATATTTGTAAAACTCTTTAAAAATACTTTTTGAAAATATTCTTTTTTAAAGATTTTCTCATTCATAAACTAACATTTATAAAATTTTAAATAGCATCTATTATTCAAAAAGATAATAAATTAATTAAAATACTTTTACAAATTAAAATCCACATTAATTATCCCGAAAGAGAATTAACCCATTTTATATCTCCTTAAATAAATAAATCAATTATCTTTAAAAACTTTTATTCAATCAGATAATTAATTTTTAAACACCTTTATTTAAACCAATTAATTAACTTTACACATCATTTGTTAAAATGGTTAATTAATCTTAAATATCATTATTAAAATGATTAATTAACTTTAAAACCTTTATTTAAATCAGTTAATTACTTTAAACATCATTAATAATTTTATTAATTAACTTTATTATAATTAAATAATTATTAAAAATATATTCAACCCCTCAAATTCTTTCCAACAACTTTTACAAACCAATTTGAAAAGAATTGACAGAATATTGAAGGTAAATAACCTTTTATATAAATTTAAAACAACATTACTTACTTCGAAAGAAAATTAGTTAAATTTATAACTTCTTTTATAAAATTTAAATCAACATTTATCCTTTATTTTCAAAATTCTCAAAATATTTAAAAATATAGTTTAACCACTTTCAAAGTGCAACACACGACACATTTATTTTGTAAAAATATAAGCTCGCATTCAAAACACAACAAGGGTTTAAGAGGATGGTATTTCATAAGTGACGGTACAGTGACAATCGTTGTAATGACACTTGCACACTCAATCAGTATGTCATATATATTTTCAACCAAACACCAATATAAGCAACATAAGAATATAAATGAATTAATATTGGTGAGAAAAACCTTAGGGTCTTTATACAAAAGTTCCCTTTAAATCACACACATGTATGTGTATTTCAAACTATTCCGTAGCAAATTATTCGCGACATACACTCCGACTTTCCTTTTGTTTTTGTCCCATGCAACACAATGGTTATTTATGCCAACTGCTTTTCAAGCAGAAATTTAAATCCAAACAAACAATTAAACAACAATATAAATGATCAACCAAGCATTCAATAATAATCTATAGTAACACAGACATTATATAGTTTATTTAAAGGTGAGTAAATACACAAAAATTCCAGTGGACGCTTTTGTGTTCCAGTTTGGTCTAAAGTCGAACAATGTTGGATTTTAGTCCAAAATTAAATTAACTCCAAATTAGATGAACCCAGTTTCAACACAAAGATAATTTCCTACGAGTCCAATGCAACTGACTGTATTCAAATCCAACCTCATATACAAGAGTTATTCAAATTATAAGATTTTAGGTTAAACGATTTTAATTAAATCAACTTAATTACCAAAATTAATTAATTACCCTATTTTAAACAATTCCCCATTCTTCCCAAATTCATTTCTTCTCTCCTATAAACAAAATATGCACAACCTGTATAAAGGGATACCTATGTCGTGACTTCAACCACCCATACCTCCTCTTTCGTTCGATGAAATTGCACGTGGTTCACGCCGTCGAACTTCTTGTCTCCTACTTAACGCAATCCTCATCACTAATACAAACTCGATCAACTCAATCCAGATCCGACCAAAAGCCCTAATTCGCGCCTGATCCAATGTCGCGATCCACCTTGACCACCGCTAGCTCCTCCGACTATCACCAAACGGCTCCATACGCTACCCCGAATTCAAACACTCCCTCAAAAACACCCTCAAACATCACTAGAAAAATGTGACTGAGACGAACCCTTTTCGACATAGAAGCAAATCACGACTGCCAAGCTTCCACCACACCTCCTCAACTTCAGCCAAAAAGTGTGACTTCCCTTCACAAACCCTACACCACCTTCGGTTCATCCAAACTCCACCTTCATCATTGACAAATCTGAGACCTAAGTTGACTGTAAAATGCCAAGCTCCAAGAATCGACGTCGCACACTAGAATACCCGTATAGTTTTGAAGCTTAGGTCTAAATAAGATTAAAGATATAGACTTTTTTTGTTGAGAGTTCTATTTGCTTTTGAATTTTAAATAGGCAGCCATTTTTTTCTTAGTTCCAATGTGTAGGTGATGAATGAAAAAAATAAAGGAGAGGGAAAATGAAAAGAGTAAACGAAGGTATGTGGATTAAAAAGGATATGAAAGAAACTTAAGTGTTTTAAAGTGTATGATTTTACAACTAAAGGTCAATTACCTTCTTCACAGGATAAACAAGTTTTTCAAGTAGCATATCTCATCAAAATCAAGTCAGCATCAATTTTAGTTCAAAATTTTGAATTTTTTATTTAAAATTGTTTCAAAGATAGAATTCTGTGGTATTTCACTACCCAATACCCCATCTGCGTACGAACTACAAATGACAAAAATAAAAATACGATCGTGCACCAAAATGCGACATGATCACAAATTAACAATAAAATTCCCAAATCATTTAATTCTATGAAATTTCAAAAGTATCTTCGTTTTCCGTAAAATCGTTAGAGGACAAATTTAAATATCTTCTAGATTAAAATTATGGAAAATCTAATTAATTCAATTAAAAATACTATAATAAAATCAAGTCATTTTATTGACAATTGATTTTCTTATTATTTATTCGTAGTATTTATTATTGCAAATAAATTTACAAAATGAATTTACCATTTATTATTTATTAATTAAAATGAGTTGAATAAAGCTATTAAATTCATTTAATTAATATTTAATTTATAACTCAAATATTTAATTCTCTATTCAAATATTTAAATAATACCTATATTTAAATATAAGTTATTTATATTTTTAAATACCGATTATCTAAATATTTAAAATTAACTAAATATTCATTATCAACAATGATAAAATTATGAGATGTTATAAGCTTCAAAATTGAACAAGTATTTTGATAGAAATATCAAATAGTTTAATTATCAATCAAAATACAGAGGAAACGTGTTCTTATAAGAAAGAACATTAAAAGGTACACAGATATTTCTAAATCATAGGTAAACAACACAATGTTGATTTTTAACGATGTACTTGTGTTAAAATCCGTTTTAGTTGTTTTAATACTCGATGTTGGATTTGTAAATAATGCCTTTTATAGTAAGTATAAAATATAGTGGGAATGTCCCAAGGATATGTGAAGACACCTTATTAAAATGTTTAACATGGAACATGTAAGATGGATTCCCTATGCATTAGTAATAGAAATTACCATACATGTTGTTAGAGGTTTGCTTATGTATTTGATATCGTGATTTGCTTATGTATTTGATACATGAAGCAAATACCAAAACCAAATAGATATCATTAAATGGTTGTTAGAGGTGTTCTCATGTATTTATGAAATACTATAGAATTTTTTACAGAAACAATGAACTTCTTATGAAGGAATGTTCAGACTCAAACTTCATAAGTGATATTGAGTATATTATGTCAATAATAAATTCAAGTTAAGAATCTTTAAGTTGGAAAGGTTCCAAATAGAAGTGATTGTGGCTAATTCAATGAAAAGGCTAAGTACATTGATTTGAATAGCATCACAATAAAAGCAATGTATATATAATAAATACACAAATTTATAACTAGGCCGAAGATGATTCTAAATATCGAGAATCCCATAACATTGTTATATGATGACAATGTCATGATATAGTTCATAACAAAACTTAGAGCTCACTGGAAGTGGAGAGACATACTATAAATATTCCACATGATAAAGGTAGTTTATCAACGTCAGAGAGAGTTGATTGATAGAGTAGACAATTGAAACATAGTAACATACATGTTCACTGAGAGATTGGTCCGATTGGTTTTAAGGAAACCGATTGGCGAAATGGAATAAGATTCCATAATTGACCTCAAGTGCAAGTGGGATATTGATAAAGTTAGGGGTCTGCCATAGGGACAATTATGTAATTTGTTACATATATCTAACTCAATAACCACCTTGTTCAAAATAAAAGGTATTTTCTTTCCATTATATACTTGATATAATGTGTTATATTAATTAATTAATCTAATTAAAAGCATATTTAATAGAAAATCCATAAATGGTATATTTTATGATAGTAGTTACAAAGTATTGTAACCATAGGTAATTTATTACAATGAAATAAATATACCATTTTACATATTCGTAGTTAAGGTGTATCGAGACTGGATATTAATACACCCGTTGAGACTAGAGTATGTAATGCTCTGTAAATGTTGGGAAGTGTATTACTCATGGCTGTTGAAGGCACCAATGGGTTACATATTGATAGTTATTGGATAATAATCGAATGACTCACTTAATAGTTTTCTATTAGTTGATATAACTAAGGTCAAACAAAAAATATCAATGTGACACAATTATATAATTCTATTGACTTTAGAATATAGTTGATTTTCAATATGGAAGCTCCGCTTTGATTATAGTCAAATAGTTGCATGACATCCACCGAACGACTATAGTTGGGTCGGATGGAAGCATTGAGAGTGAAATACTATTCCAAAGAGGATTCATCTCCTCAATTATATGAGGTTAATATCACGGTCAACTGAAGTCAACTCAAAGTCAAAGTCTATGGCCAAAGCATTTTGGTTAATTATTATTATTATGATTGAACCAAGGACATTGTGTTTGAACTTTCGAGTTGATTGTGGGTGATATTGGAATTTTGACCGTTACCCAAATTTTATAATTCCAAAGTGATATAGCTTTGACGAAGAGAATTGGTGTAAATAATAGTCACAACCGGGTAACGCTTAACAAAGTAAAATTGGATTTTACCGAAACTAAGTGATAAATTTGGCCAAAATGTTGCACCACCTCGAAAAAAAGTGTGAACGTTAATATTTGAATAGTTCGATATTAATCGCTAACCAAATTTACACTTAACGGGTCACACAACCGGAACGATGAATACTCCTTCGACCAATCGACTTAATTAATTCGTAACTGTTATAAATTAATTAAATTAGTTAACATTTATGAAATATTAATTATAAATTTTTAAGTTGATTTGATGAACAAATACTATTAAACGTATTTATAATAATTATAAATACCTTAATCGATATGTGATATCGATAAGCATTTAAATTGGATTTAAATGCAAAAAATATTTCTTTGGGCTTTAAATGGGTTTGAAGCCCATGTAGGGGCTTGTTATATTCATTGATGATGGGGTGATAGGTGCGGCCATATGATGGCTTCTTGGTGGGTTAGATTGATATTGATAAGGAAGGGAGAATAGGTAAAGATCTAGGTCCTAACCTGTCACCTTTTCTTTCTCTATTTAAACATCTCACAGTATCTATTACATACTTTTTGAAGCCTCCATCTGACCCAATTGTTGGCCGAAATTTAAAGCTCCACCTCTCTACTTCCAAAGTAAATAAAAATAATTCTATTCGATAGTTGGTGGTCATCAGTTCAGGGACTAGCGCTCTACTAGATTGGAAATCAGTTCGAGAAGCAGATCTCATCATTTCAAGGTGTTCTTATAGATATTGGATATACGGTAAATCTATAAAGAATTTATGAATGTTAAGGTTTATATAATAGTTATATAATGTATATTATATTGTTGGTTAGGTGACGATTTTAACATATAAATATATTATCACAATTAGGTTGGCTTATGTTTATATTATTTAATATTTAAAAAAAACTTATTTTTATGTCATTTATATACCTATAAAATGCATGGCTCAAATTTTAAAAACATTTTTTATTTTCTATTAATTTAATATACAATATTAATTATACATATAAGATTTATAAATTTGATATTAAATTTTATTTGATGCAAAATTGATTTTACAAATTTATATAAGTAGTATCTTATATAAAATATTTTTGGTAAAGGAAAAATAATATATATATATATATATTATTTAAAAATTATTTTAAATTAATTAGTATATAAATTAATTATGTTAATATATATATTATATATAATATATTATATAAAATCAAATTTGCACTAGATAAACTTTCGAAAAAAATAAAAAAAACACAATTTATTTATTTATTTTTAAATTTAAATATTAGTCAAAAATTAAAATAGGTTTTAAAATTATAAAATTATGTCTTACATATCCTAACAACAAAATACACTCAGAATTTTACTAAAAATTTAAAATTCAAAATTTGTCTCAAAAATAATAATTATATATTAATTTCAAAAATATTTATATGGATGTTTCATTTAAAATATATTTAAAAAAATTTAAAAATCAAAATTTTAAACCGTGCATATAATTTTTGCATGTATAATTTTAATATTTATATTTTGTATATTCTAAATATATGTATATATATTTATTATATTATTATTTATGTATATGTAAGTATATATATATATATTTAATATATATATATATCTTTCATATTTACAAAAAAATTAATTTTATTTATAAATATCTTAAAATATATTTATATATAATCGTATATTTACACTGTTAAACTCCATATATTTGTTTATTAATATATATATATATAATTATTTAAATAAAAATATAGTTTATATACACACATAAGTATTTGTAACATTTTATATATATACATAAAAAAATTTGAGAAAAATGTATGATCCTCTACAGAAGAGGAGAGCACACATGAACATATATATAACATCAAATATAAAGGAGCTGCCAACAAGCCTGGCAGGTAGCAAAAGACCCCCCATACGAAAAAGAAAAAATCAAACCCTTCCAAAAGCCTATGAAACTAAAGACTAATCCTAAACTAACAACTCTATCCAGAAAGCAAAGCCTGAAGCGATACCAAAAGATGAGCAGCCATCTGAAACAACTTCCGCATCCGTAACCCCAACAACCAAGCTAAATACCCACAATATACCGCATCTACACAAACCACAAACAAACTCCAAAACAACAATTATCACAATAAATACCAAAAAAATCAACAACCCTCAAGCAAAAGACTTAAAAGCTTTACGATTTAAACGAGGACTTCTCCTAATATTAACAGTTGAATAACTCCTACTATTCCTTCTACCAGATTTGGATGCATGAGTCAAATCACCAGCAAGGATAGGAGAACGAGGAAATTTACCTATAGACGCAAGACAGTAATACATGACAAATCTGAAACCCCAGGTCCAATAATAGACAGCTTGATCAGAACTAACATCTCCAATCAAAGAAGAACCCACATCAATCAAAACAGTACCCAAAGACTCCTCAGCAATATCACAACGAACCATATCATCATCCGTAAAATCATACTTCTCTTCATATCCAACTCTAGGCTTACCTAATTCACCAAATTTACAATCTTCCATGCCACACCTAACTAAAGAAAAACGATCATTCTCAAATGCTGAAACAATGCCTAGAAAATCTAGGGAGAAAACAACTACCACAATGCCACCCTCTTTCACTGAACAATACACTAGATCTGATACATGTGCACATTTATATCTAAATGCACACAGAAAATCATCAACAGACACACAGTCAACATGCAATACAAAAACGCCATCACCTGTAATTGATCGAGACTAAGAATCACCTAAACAAACTGACATGCCTATCCTAACCGATGAAAAAACACCCACGTCTAACATAGCATCATCATCGAATATGAATTTGTGATTAAAAGCAGCCATGTCTAACCCCTGACAATAGCACCTGACCCCTGTCAACACTTGACAACAGTCAGAGCCACACCAGCCAACAGTCAGAGCAACTCCAACCCCATCTAAACAAACACCATCAACTATCAAAACACAATTATCTCCAAACAACAGAACCTGGCCCCTGTCCATCACTGTGAACATGTAATTATGCAAATTAACAACCTTGTGATTCCAGAACTCGTTTGGTATATAAAAACTACTATCCAAGTCTGGCACATGAACAACAGTGCTCTGACTTTGAGTTCGAACTGAAATCATTGTAGAAATACCCAACTAAACTTCATCACTACTGAATTATGTTGAATTAACTACCTCACTATTATCAAAAAATTGCCCTACCCAATCCCCCACACAATTATCAACACAATGAAAAGCATCAAAACCATCACAACCGATCATAACAACTTCCTCCACACACTCAGATAAGAGCATCTCTCCAACAACATCATGATTACATTGATGAAGACATAAATAAAAGTATATAAACCTACATTTGGACAATATATTTGTGTATTAGATGAGCTAACGTGCCTGTTGCGATGTAAATTCCAACACTTATACATGGACATGTTATACCTTCCACGAATTGATATATTATACGTGCACACACATATGTGTGTATATGGTACACATATATAAAAATTATAACATTATTTAAGTATATAAGTTCATTTTACAAATTTAAAAAAAATATTTAAAAGAAATTTAGAAATGTTCTAAATAAGTTAGACTTCATAGGCCTAATAAAGATCCTAAATTGTAAATATTTGGAAATTCACCCATTGCTTCCGCTATGGGCCGACCTGGCTCTGACATAGCACGACCCGAAAGAAGCTACTTGTCTACCCAACCATATAGACATGCAAAAGTGAACGTCAAGTCGTATAGCCAGACATACTATGTACTCTAGCAAATCTTTCAAAAGTATACCTACTCCTATAGCACGCCACCAACATTGAATGCAAGACACGCACCTGGTACGGAGCGAAATTAGCATACTTCTCAACCACACTTTCCCTTCTACCTTTACAACTGTTTTCCATCGACCCATGCAACCAGATCGAGGGTCAGGCATGCTTCCTGCCTATTTTGCTGTGTATTCTCAATCGTCCATCATCCATCTCAACAATTATAAATACCCCACGTCTTATTACATCAAAGGGGTTGAATTGTTATTATTCTCTCATGGCACAAATATTCTCGCAGCAACTTAAAGTCTTGAGCTCTCAAGATTAGCAATTTTTTCGTCTTAAGTGCTATATTTCTTATTATTCTCTTGTAGTTCCTTATAATTGGAAGAGAAAAACGTAGTAAGAGATCTTCATAATGGATGTAGGCGACCTAGGCCAAATCACGCTACGTATTTGTGCCATGTACTTTAATTTGCTTGTTTTCTCATCATTTTACATTTTTAAGCCTAGTATTAGCAAGTAACAGTTGCTTTCACAAACGTATTAGTCTAATTCTGGAGTTGGCTAATTTATTAGCCAACATTTTGGCACTAGAATGAGGTCCTCCCTTAGATGCTCTCACATTTTCCTTGCTTTTCCTTTTCTGCATGTTTCACCATGTCAAATTCTAATGGTAATAATGAACTCATTGACTCTTATGACCATGAAACTAATGGTTGCATGGTCGCCAGCACTTCCGGTCTCATCCCTGGGCTCAACAATGACATGTTGCAAAGCGTGCTCCAAAGTTTGACCAACATGGTAACTTTGGCATGGAGGTAAATGAATTGAGGATGAGGTTGGAGGCCCAGAAAACTATGAACTTTATTCCACCACCTTATCCAGCGGTCAAATTGACTCCTCTCCAACCAGTCCCTCCTGCAAATGCTTATGACCTTATGAACAATGCCAAGGCCCGGGGTAGGGTGGTGCTTGAAACACCGGTCGTGGATATTCAAGCCCATGCAAGGAGACATGCTGCACGTGTGCCAAGTCTCATTATCAAAATTGACCTAGAGATGGATACACATAGGGAACCAAGACATCACCGCTCTACTTTAGCATAATGGCGGTCAGTTTTTGAGTGTGCCTTTGGGCGGCAAATGAAGCTCAAGACATGGGGTATGAGCTTCTTAGTGGTGGTGCACATGCCATCGGTAGAGAGCCAAGGGCCACATCGGTGCACTCCTAATCCCATAAGGGTGTAGCCAGGTCTAAATCAAGAGAAGGATGGGCCAATCATTCACGGTCATCCTCTGTGCACAGAGAGCGGAGGTCTTCCACTCCAAGGAAGAAATTAACATCCTTCATCTATAGCTCAATATGATTCAAGCCTGGAACATTGGAGGCTAAGGTTTTTCTTATGACAAAAATGGTAAGCCATTTTTTCAGGATACTTTGAACACTTGCATCCAAAGGAAGTGTGCCTTGCCGTCCATTGACAAGTATGATGGGAGTGCTAACCCATCCGAACACTTTACTGTCTTCAACTCCATTACCAATGCCAACCAGCTTTCTGACCTAGCAAAGTGCCTACTCTTTCCTTCCACTCTAATAGGACCGGCCTCCCATTGGTTCTTACATCTCTAACCGGGTAGCATCCATTCTTAGGCCCAACTATGTGCAAACTTCAAGACTAGGTTCTTCACTTCAAAGACCCATGTTATGATAGCTAGCTGCTAGGTAACATCAGACAAGGGCTAACCGAGAGTCTTCTGTCATATGTCAATCGTTTAATAAAAAATTACCTAAGCAAGAGGTGTCGACAAGAATAGTCTGGTTATGGCCCTCTGTTCGGGGGTCAGGTATTGTTGACCTAAAAAATGGACTAACACCCTGGTGTGGATTTGAAAGCACCAGCACTGTCTTAATAGAGCAATATCACAGATCACAGATATATAGAAAGAACAGTACGAGAAAGTAGACAGAGAATTTTTATGGTGGTTCGGCTGTTAATGAAGCCTACGTCCACTTTATAGTTTTATTATAGACTGATTGTTGTTACAAGAAATGTTTGATTACAAGGCTTTGATTATTTTCTAGCTAGATTGAATCTCCAGAGTTGGAATACACTGGAGAATCACAGTGTATTCCTTTAGAGATTGTTTTGAGGAAGGTAGAGAATAAAGAATAATTCCAACAGAGCTTCAGCAACCAGTCCAGAGAAAATCCCCTTTATGTTGTAGGTAGGTTGGTATTTATATGGAACAGAGAGCTTCTGGGCTAGGCCACTTCACCATCAGCTCGCAGGTAGGTAGGAAACGACCCATGGGGGATTTGGCTTGCAAAACGAGGAAGAATCATGGGTTGTTGGCGAACCATGGCCTATGGGTCGCTGGCGACCCATGGCCTTGGCTCGTTTACAAGCCAATGTTATGGCCTCTTTTATTGTATTCTTTGGCTAGTTTTTTCCGAAGGTTCGTGGAGAGATATGGGTCGATGATGATCGAAGCACCTAGGATTTTTTTTGGAGTTTTGAATTGGAGAATAGTCTTTTGTCGTAGTAGTTACATTTTGATGGTGATTCACTAGCCGTTTGCGTTCAGCCACTGATTGGACTAGAAGAATGCTGATCTCTCGGATTTCGTCGATTACAGTTGTTGCCTTATTCATATAGCTTGGCCCTTGTTAATCCCTTATCTTACCTTTTCTGGTTAAGTTTTGAATCATCCTGTTTACACGAGGTTGTTCTGTTTCTTATCAGTTCTTGCTGGGTCAAATATCTGGATAACATTTGCCCCCCTGAGTACATCTTCGTTGTAAACAAGGCTTGCTCCGGAAGTTATCGGTCTCATCATCCATTTGTTAATTTCCAAGTGATTGCATTAGAGCTTTGAGAATATGTTAGGCCAATGTTGTTGGTCATCTTTCTTTGGTTCCGACTACTATTACTTGTCATAACGGGTAAATTTCTTCCTGCAATTCCTTGGCATGTCTCGTAATGGCGAATAGGTGTAGGAAATCGAGCTCAAGAATAATAGGTGAAATCTTTTTTCCTTTTTCTCTCTTCTATATATTTATTATTATTATTTTTTATGGGTCGCTAGCGATCCATGTGGGATGGTTCGCTAGCGACCTAACTGCTTGGTCTAATTTTACAATATCAAGTCGGGTAGCTGGCGACCCATGGTGGATCACTGGCGGCCTTATTACTTAGCACATTTTTCTTTGCCACCGTTTGCCTACCTATTTATACTACTCGAGCTGACCTAAGTGATTCATTTGACCTGAACCATTCCTACTCCTTCACGCGATTAAGCTTTTCTACGACTTGATTCCCGATGATCCATGCGTTAGCTCGACCCGATTTATCACCTTGTTTGAATCCACTTACTGTTGATCCATCCAAGCTCGCCTATTTCGTGAAACCCTAATCAAACCCTAACTCACAGTTGAACTATAGCCAACCCACCATCAGCTCGCTACCCTCTTGAGTCTCCACCGATCCTCTAGCTCGCCTCCGATCCATTAAAAGTTCATTGATTTTGATTCTTGATTCTTCTCGTGCCTTAGAAATCAATTTAAGGTGGGTCTGCTTAGTTGGTTTGCTAATTATCGCATTGGTGTAATGACTTGATGATGAGTTTCCATTCGCAACGTTGATTGCGAGAAGTTCGAGTTGATTACGGTATAAAGGAGGAGTATAGTAATTTGGGTCTTGAGTTGCCTCCCCGAATGACATTCGAGCTTCGGCCCAATGCTTGACACATTTTGCTACTTCATCATTTAGACCAAAATTGACATGTGCCAAGTTTCATAGGCACCACCGCATGACATAACATCGGTCGATCCTGGTTCTTCCAGGGAATTCGGGCTTATCCTACTCGTTTATTCCACATTCGGTATCCCTATAGTGAGAAGAGCTTTCCACATCGCTTCAGACAACGGATACGTTACCAATCATGGATCGATAACGGGTAAGTGTACAGGAAATAGACACAAAAAATGAAAAATGAACTAACATGGGAAGTTCTATTCTTCTTCAACTATAAGGGAACTATCTACACGGGATAGAGCGTTTACAATGTATTGAGCATCGAGTTTATCCCATATAGATAGCACACTGCACTTGCCCCAGTTCGCACTTGAAATCCGACGTGTCGATTACAAGTTAACGTTTCTTAGAAATTTAAGTGTGGTAGGGGAAACTTAAGAAATTAAGATAGGTTTACCTGACCGTTTACGGATGCGAGTTCGGTTATATAGAATGAAGCGGCCATCTATGCACCGTAAGTCAAGCGGGCGAAGCCCAGCGCTCTCAAAAGCCGAGTCATCGTCCACCTCGCAAGCCCAGTACGATCAGTTAGTCCTGGTTGGGCCAATTGTGGATCGCATGCCTCCCAAATTCAGAGTTCTGCTTAACCCAACTGAGAGAGCTTCGTCGGTGGTTTGCGCCAAGGTTCATCATAATATATGTACGCAGCATGGAATTCTCGAAGAGAACGTGCGTCTGCCGGTGAAAGACGAATTCGCTCATATGCCCCCCCGGGGTACACTACTTGCCATTGATACATGTGTATGAACGGAGCCGTGCCTCCCTTCAATGATTTTCTACGTGAGACTTTCTCAAACTTGGGTATTGCCCCGTTCCAGCTTCATCCGAATGGCTACGCCATCCTTACTTGCATGTCCTTTTCATGCGGACGTTCAACCGCGCTCCAAGTTTTGATGAGTTGCGGTATTTTCTGGCTTTCAAGGGGAGAGATGACTGTCCCTCTTTGATTATAACCAAGACCCAGAGAAATCGAAAGATCTTCCTGCGCTTGTAAAGCAACTTATCACAGTTCAAGACGTAGTACTTTTTCGTTATATGCCCCGAGGGATTCAACCGTCGGTGGATGACAGGGGGTAAGCTTCTCTTTTTCGTTTATCGAGCTCTGAGGCATTGTAATGGAGTTTCTAACTAATTATAAGTCTCTTGCAGTTATCCCAAGACCGAATAGAGATGTGACTCTTGATGAAGTTTGTCAAACTTTAAAGGCTATTGACGCCGAGGAGAGGTGCGTTAAAGTTCTACTGACCGATGAGAACTTGCATCGATACGGACTGTTGGCTCCAAGTAGATTCGCCGTTCAGATTGAAACTCCCTCTCCTGGCCGATCCAGGGTTCACACAAGATCCACTTCTTCATCCCACGGTTCCGAGGAAGGTCAGGAGAGAGATAGCCTACTCGAAGGATCAACATATGGGGCCCGTGGGGATGAAGACGTTGCTGCAATTGGATTAGGCAGCTTAGCTAGAATGCCTCCAATTCCGGAGGAAGCAGAAGAAGACTTCGAGCACAGAGAAGGCAAGGCCGTGGTGAATTCGAAAAAGGAAGAGGGAGATTTTGAAAGTAGCAGTGATGAAATCACTGTTAGTGATTACTTCTCGTCGGAATCAGAGGGTGGAGACTCGGAGTCTTGCGATGAGACTCCGGGAATGAGTCCTGATCTCCTAAGTCCACCTCCTTCCGATGTAAGTGGCAAAAGAAAAGGCCCTGAAACTGTGAAACATCAAGATTCTCCGAGTAAGGATGTCAGAGCGGGGTTCGGAGATTTCAGCGATGTTTTTGTCGATTTCGACGCGCTCATGAAAGGGGACTTTAAATTTAACACGATGCCTTCTTATTCGGGTAATATCGTGCCAGCAGTTAGCTCGGTCCCGCCTATAACAACCGAAGTCAATCTGATCCCACCTACGACAGCCGTTCATTCCGGTTTGTGACGACGTCTCAGGCCCATATTAGAAACACATAACATGTTGCACTAGGATTACACTTATTACCATTTTTCATTCCTTCATATATTTTCTTAGCTTATGTTATGCTTCTGAAACCTTTTGTGTATGCCTCATTTCAGGTATGACGTGGGGACGAGGCTTTTATGACGATTTCGTAGACTTAACCGATTCACAGCTATATCCCAAGCGCTCCTCCAACCACCATCAAGTCCGAGAGATGGAGGAAGAATACAGGCGGAGAAAGGAGCTTGAAGCTGAAACTCGCCACCAAGAAGAAAGAGACCGAGCTCGATCATATAAAGGCGGATATGAGAAGAGAAGATCTCTTGAGGAAAGAGATGAGCCATCTAAGAAGTCAAAGTTTGAACATTGCCCTTATTCTTCGGAGCTTGCTTCAAAACACTCTTCCATGGTCCAAGAAATTCTTATTACTTCTGCTCTGATTCCGCCTTCAACTTATATATCATCATCCTTCATTGTCGCTGCCACCCCTAGTGCTTCTCACCCACAACGAAGACCTGCCTATTCCCTTCTTCTGCCCCCCTAAACTTGAGGCAGCTCTTCCTGGCTGGTTTTCGAAGAGGGTCAAGTTTGACCTGGATCTCCACCCCATTCGTAGGGATTCTTTCATGTCGCATCTCCAAGCTATCCAGAATGACCTAGAATAGGCAGAGAAATGGGAGAAGCTCTACAAACAGTTGGCTGATACAAATATAAATAACTATCAGGAGATCCTTTCCTTCGAATCCGAAAAAGACGATTTTGAGACGGCGTTGGTTGATCGAGATGCTAAGATTAATCAGTTGGAGGAAGAGAAGGAGGCGGCACTTCGTGAAAGTAGGAAGAAAGATGATCTGATGAAGGAATTGAAGGATGCGCATGCAAAAGTTGAGATCGTCTAGAGGGACAAGATCAAGAAGACTCATGCAGAAGAGGCCAAGCTGAAAGAAGATGTGGCCGCTTGTAATGCAATCATCGAAGCTAAGAGAAAAACTATCGCTGACCACGATTTGATTGTTGAGGGGCATAACAAAACTATTTCCAACCAGGCCGGGATTATTGCCAAGTTACAGGCCCTGGTTGCACAGCTCAGTGCCGACAAGACAGCTGTTGAAGTTGAGAAGGCTGCCGTGCGAGCGGATTACTTAGACCTCAAAAATGCTGTAGAAAGAAAAATGGAGAAGCTGGATGAGGCTATTCTTAATTTCTATGTCAATTCTCTGTTGCATCAAGGAAGTCCCAGCTACCTTGGCCCGAAGTTTCCACTCACTCTCGCTATTATTTGGGAGGAAATCTTATCTCATTTCGCCGATAGCGGTGACGTTTATTTCGATCACGAGTTGCGAGATGCCTATCTTAACGATGAATCCAAGAAGGCGTTACTTGAGGGCCAGGAATTCTCCGAGTTGATAGAGAAAAGGAGGCCACCGACGCTGCCTTAACGACCACCACCAACGTGCTTGCCAAGCCTTCTACTTTCGACGTAAGAGAATTATCAGAGCAGCTCCACGACTAGCCAATGAGTTCAGGTCTTGAAATTATTCCTCAGGTGGTGGAGCCATCAAAAGAGGGCGAGGGTGGTGAGTACGAAGTTGAAATTCTCGAGCATCTCTCTAGCGCAGGTACTGTCCTCGCCTCCTCCGAATTTGGGAGTTTCCAACTTATACCACAAGAGCAAGAGGAGTTTAATGCTTTCATTTTTGATCTTATCGGTCCATCTACTTTTCCGATTGACGTGTCGGCTGCTTCGGCGCCCGCGCCTGCTGCCATTTTCACATCTTCTGTGGTTGTATCTGTTCCTACTCCGGTTCCCACATCCGCGTCTAGTTCGCAACCGGGGCCAGAAGCCGAGAAGATAGCTGTTCTCCATGGCCTAGATGACCCTTCGGCGTCTTTGGAAGGTGATATAACTGCATCAGAAGCCAAGGAGCAGGAAACGCAGACAGAGCAACTACAGAAGACTCAACATGATTTGATTGCCGTTAAGAAGGAAAATGTGGAGGCAATCAAGGCTTCAAAGAGTTCTCAGAAATCAAGAAAGCATAAGGGGAAGGGAGGCTCTTCTGATAAAGTTTTGGAGGAAGAGGAGGACATCGCCACCGAAGTGTTTGTTGATATTACTGGTAGCGACACTACTCCTAAAAAGAAGTAGAAACTACCAACAAAAGGTGGAAAGGGTAGCGGTAGCAAGAAGCGTTGAGCGGCTAGTGTGTGGATGGACTTGGTTTTGGCCAATAGCTTGCAAGAAGATTGATTGTTTTTGTTTCTTTTTGAGTCATTCTGTTCAAGTGCAGAGTCTGCACTTTGCGTTCTTATTGTAGAGTCTGTATTTTCCTTTTATTTGTCGTTGTAGTGCAGGTACGGCCCCCACATTTTGATCTTGTGTATAGAAAATTATAAGTAATACATTGATATTTTGACTATACTTTATCTATCTGTTCATATACGTTATGTGTATTTGTGCTTGTTTTATGTTGTACTCTTCTAATTCTGTGATTATAGTCAAAGCCCTTCATTCAAAGTAATAGAACTTAGAGATTATTAGCACTTTGAAGTTAATAAAAGTTAACGAAACTTAGAGAATTTTTGTTTAGAAATTTATAACACTTCTAGAAACTCTAAAACTTTGAAATTTATGTTTATAATTATAAAATAGATATAAAACTTTGAGACAGAACTTGAGGGCTTTTTGTTGTTTGGATTAACCGAACTTGTGAACTTATTGTTTTCACATGTTTCTATCTCCGCACAGGTGTATGCCCCCCAATTCACAGAGCTATTTACTTCAAAAAACTTTCAAGTAGCCGATAACTTAGGGTTTAGATAATCTTCAATGAAAATTCAACTGAGTTAACTTGAAGGCAATATTAGCACGTATGCAACTTTAGCATGTATGCAACTTTAGCACGTATGTAATTTACGCCTATTTCAAATGCAACTTTAGCACGTATGCAATTTACGTGTATTTCAAATGCGCACAGCGCATAGGTTAATTGAAGGCAATATTAACCCTTAAGTGTATATAGTCGAGGCTTTTCATTTGGTTTGTAGCATTCCAATTTTGTTGGAATCACATTCACTATTCCTGACTATAGGAGCGGTTGGCGCTGATTGTGAAATGCGCAGTTTCTTACGCTCCTCGGTGTTGCCTATCTTCGGGCAACGCGAGGAGTTGATATTTTTGTGTGTGGCTCATGAGGTGCGTGGCTTTTTTGTTTTTCTTTGGTGTTGCCTATCTTCGAGCAACACGAGGAGTTATAATTTTGGTGCACGACTCATGAGATGCTCGGCTTTTGTTTTTCCTCGGTGTTGCCTATCATCGGGCAACACGAGGAGTTATTATTTTGGTGCGCGGCTTATGAAATGCACGGCTTTTGTTTTTCCTCAATGTTGCCTATCTTTGGGCAACACGAGGAGTTATTATTTTGGTGCCAAGCTTTTGTTTTTCCTCGGTGTTACCTATCTTCGGGCAACACGAGGAGTTATTATTTTGGTGCGTGGCATATGAGATGCGCGGCTTTTTTTCCTCGGTGTTGCCTATCTTTGGGCAACATGAGGGGTTATTATTTTACTGTGCGGCTTATGAAATGCACGGCTTTTGTTTTTCCTCAGTGTTACCTATCTTCGAGCAACACGAGGAGTTATAATTTTGATGCGCAGCTTTTATTTTTCCTCAGTGTTGCCTATCTTCAAGCAACATGAGGAGTTATAATTTTGGTGCGCGGCTTACGAGATGCACGGTTTTTTTTTTCTAGATGTTGCCTATCTTCGGGCAACACGAGGAATTATTATTTTGGTGCATGGCTTATGAGATGCGCAGTTTTTGTTTTTGCTCAGTGTTGCCTATCTTCGGGCAACACGAGGAGTTATAATTTTGGTGCACGGCTTATGAGATGCGCGGCTTTTGTTTTTCCTCGGTGTTGCCTATCTTCGGGCAACACGAGGATTTATAATTTTGGTGCGCGGCTTATGAGATGTGCGGCTTTTGTTTTCCTCGGTGTTGGCTATCTTCGAGCAACATGAGGAGTTATAATTTTGGCCCTCTCGATGCTGCAGGAACGACACCGTTTTTCAGAGGGCAAAGATCGGGTTCGCCGATCAATAGTTTGAGTCGATTTGCTTCCATCGACATAGAGGGTAATTATTATGAACATAGTTGGGTTGGTTCAAGAAGCAAATTTTATTAAGGAAAGCATGATAGATTTTTTGCCTATTTATAATGCCTCCAGCATTTCCGGGATGGCTTATTTGTTGAAAAATAGAAAATACATAAAGTAGTTCTTTAAATGAAGTAGCGGCAGAGCGATTCGCTATTCCAAGCTTTGGGAATTGTGACCCTGTCGACGGTTGTAAGCTTGAAAGTCCCATCCTTAAGCTTTTGATTAATGACATATGGTCCTTCCCAATTTGGTCTGAAGGCCCCTGGAACAGGGTAAACTCGTTTGAGCACAAGATCTCCAACTTCGAAGGTTTGACTATGAACTTTGGAGTTAAAGTATTGTGCGACCCTTTTCTCATGGGCAGCAGTTCTCAACTCTGCTTCTTCTCTTTTTTCATCAACCATGTCTAGCAATTCGAGCAGGAACTGCTCGTTTTGCTTTTGATCGAAATTCTGCCTTCAGTGTGAGGGGACTTCTAATTCAATAGGAATCATTGCCTCTAAACCATATGCTAGGGTGAACGGAGTATGGCCAGTTGCCGCTTTGTGTGTTGTCATGTATGCCCATAGTGTGAGTGGAAGTTCGTCAACCCAAATTCCTTTTGCTTTTGTTAATCGCTTTTTGATGGTGGATTTGATGGTCTTGTTTATTGCTTCCACTTTCCCATTTGCTTGTGGATGAGCCACTGAGGAAAAGCTTTTTTCAATTTGGAAGTGCCTGCAGAAGTCTTTGAACTTGGCACTTTCGAATTGTGTTCCATTTTCAGTGATGATTTATTGCGGCACACCAAACTTGCAAATGATGTTTTTAGTAACAAAGTTAATAACTTTCTTTGTGGTTATAGTGGCCAGCGGTTCCACTTCGGCCCATTTTGTGAAATAATCTACGACGACTATAGCATGCTTGCCTCCTCCTTTTGCTATCGGAAGGATGCTAATCAAATCGATCCCCCATATTGCAAATGGCCATGGGCTAACCATCTACGTCAGCTCCATTGAAGGGGTTCTCTTAATTTTGCTGAACCTTTGACAAAAATTGCATCTTCTGGCGTGATCTGCGGTGTCATGATTTATTGTTAGCCAGAAGTATCCATAGCGAAGGACTTTCTTTGCCAGAGTCTGTCCCCCGGTATGGTCTCCGCAATCGCCTTCATGTACCTCCTTCAGGATTCGTTGTGCTTCATCGTCAGTCACACACCTTAGAAGTGGGGTCAAGAATCCCCTTCGATACAGTATTCCATCCTGTATCATGAACCGTGGAGCCTTTCTAAGGAGCTTCTTCCATTGATTTTGGTCAGTTAGAAGGGTTCCTTCAAGTAGATAGCTCTTTATCGGTGTCATCTATATATCTGGTTCGACAGCGGTCTCCAGAATCCAATCTACATCCATTTCATTTATGCTTGGGTTGGTTAGCGTTTCAACCGGAACCAATCCCTATGACTGGGCTTCTCCTGAGCTTGCTAGCTTAGCCAAATAATCTGCCTTGGTGTTTTGGTCCCGTGGGATTTGAGTTATGGTGTAGTGCTTGATATTGCTTAACAGCTCTTGCACTTTGAACAGGTACGGGGCGAGGTTTTCTCCACGCGCTTGGTACTCCCTATTCACTTGACAGACAACCAGTTGGGAGTCGCTGTATATGTAAATAGATTTTATCCCAAGCTCCTTCACAACCTTTAGTCCAACGATCTATGCTTCATGCTCTACTTCGTTATTTGTTGCTGGGAATTCCAAGCGCAAAGCATAGCTAATGGCTAGCCCCTCGGGGGTTTCAAGCACTACCTCTGCCCTCGAACAGAAGTTGTTTGATGCACCGTCGACGAAGAGCTTCCATTGCATGCCTGTTTCTGACTGAACTTCCTCCTCCTCATCCCTTAAGGTAAATTCGGCAATGAAATCGGCCAATGCTTGCCCATTGATTTCTTTTCTTGGATGGTATGTGATATTTTATTGGCTCAACTCTATATTCCACTTGAGTAGTCATCCGGAAGTTTCTGGCCAGTATAAAACTTGCTTCAGGGGCTGGTAACTCAATACTTTAATCAGATGAGCTTGGAAGTATGGTCGTAATTTCTAGGATGCGATCAAAAGGCAATACACTAGCTTCTCTAGTTTTGGGTAATTTTCTAGCTAGATTGAATCCCCAGAGTTGGAATCCACTAGAGAATCACAGTGTATTGTTTTGGAGATTGTTGTGAAGGAGGTAGAGAATAAAGAATAATTCCAGCAGAGCTTCAACAACCAGTCCGGAGAAGATCCCTTTTATGTTGCAGGTAGGTTGGTATTTATATGGAACAGAGAGCTTCTGGGCCAGACCACTTCACCATCAGTTTGCAGGTAGGTAGGAAACGACCCATGGGGATTTGGCTTGCAAAACAAGGAAAATTCATGGGTTGCTGCGACTCATAGCCTATGGGTCGCTAGCAACCCATAGAATTGGCTCATTTGCGAGCCAATGTCTTGGCCTCTTTCGTAGTATTCTTTGGCTAATTTGTTCGAATGTTCATGGAGAGATATGGGTTGATGATGATCCAAGCACTTAGGATTTTTCTGGAGTTTGAAATTGGAGATGTTTCCATAGTCTTTTATCATAGTAGTTACGTTTTGATGGCGATTCACTAGCCGTTTGCGTTCAGCCGGTGATTAGACTAGAAGAATGCTGATCTCTCAGGTTTCGTCGATTACAGTCGTTGCCTTAGTCATATAGTTTGGCCCTTGCTAATCCCTTTTCTTAGATTTTCTGGTTAAGTTCTGAACCATCATGTTTACACGAGGTTGTTCTGTTTCTTATCGGTTCCTACTGGGTTAAAACCCAGATAACAGGTATAGATTGAGAATATGGAGGAAGCTTCAATAGTGGCTGACTATGTCTCTAACTGACTTCTATCAACAGACAAAAATACATAATAAGGATAAATGATGGCAATCTTTCTGATAGTGATAATGAAACATGCCGTACCACTCAAGTCGGTCCTCAATAATACCGAACGATGAGGCGATGGACAAGAAACAACACCAAGAGGCTTGTAGAGATTAGCACTCAATACAGGTCTAAGCACGTTAACTATGCTACTTTGAATAGGGATATGGAGACAATATATCTCACAACCTGAGTCCCAGTGCAATATCAAAGAGCAAACGCCAGTGAGGCAGAAGAAAGGAGGAACCCATCGAAAAAAGAAAATATTACCAATTCAATTAAATAGGTCACTCCACTAAAAAGTGTCGGGTGCTCAAAGATGAGATTGAAAGACTTATCCGGAAAGGGACACTTTTAGAGTTTGTTCGAGATCAAGTGGGATAAAGGACCAACCACAACAATTATTTGACTCCACCCCCAACAACCCAATAACAACGTCATGACAATAACCGATATCTTGACCATATGCAGAGGTCCGCATATGACCGACATCAACCAATGAGCACAGTCCCGGTATTACAGGGAAGTGGGTTTAGTCGAACAGGTAGCTTTAGAGCACTAAGTATCCAAAACACCTAGGCTAGAATCAGATTAGCCTATCATTCTCACTGTCGAAGATAGAGAAGCAATATCTTACCCTCATCATGTTCCTTTGGTCATTACTTTGGTAATGGCCAAATCAATGCATCAAGCCTTCCTGGATGAGGGCAGCTCAATCAACGTCATGTTCAGTCATGTTTTTTAGGCTCTTAAGCTTCCTATCTCCAGCCCCACCCCCTACGTGTTGCCTATTTATGACTTTGTAGGCATGGGCATTGGACCAATTGGTACCACCTTTCTTACGACGACATTCGACTAAGAACACCTTACTGTAAAGGTTTAGGTAAAATTTGTTGTAGTTGATTGTCCTTTTGCTTACAATCTTTTGGTAGGAGGCCGGTTATTGCTGAACTCGATGCCATAGTTTCCTACAATCGACTCGTCTTGAATTTACCTATCCAAGGTTGGATAGGTGAGATCCGAGGCAATCAATAGTCGGCTAAGGAGTGTTATGGGACCTCCCTCAAACAAGCAAAGAAGGGTATTCTCATGCTTCAACAAGAACCTGCAACACTCAATGGCGAATCACTCGAGAGAACTATCGAGCTGCTCAATGCTCTAGTTCAAGCCAAGACCGCCCCAACTCTAAAGTGTTAACATCAACAGCTCCTCCCACCAGCATTATCTTACCCGATAATGTCACAACTAATAGAGTTAAGGGTATGCCTAGGGGGTAATTCAGTAATTTATTGTAGATTATTAACTCTGTAATGATATCTCGTTCGAAATAAAAGGTGTTTCTCTTTCTATTATATACTTGTTATAATATGTTATATTAATTAATTATTTAATTTAAGCATGTTTAATAAAAATCCATAATGGTGTGTTTTATGATAGTAATTACAAGGTGTTGTTATCATGAGTGATTTATCACAATGTAATAGACACACCATTTTAAATATTCCTGGTCAATATGTATCGAGACCGAATATCGATACATCTATTAAGACTAGAGTACGTAATTCTCTCCAAATGTTAGGTAGTGTATTACTTATGGCTGCTACGGGAACCAAGAGGTTACGTACAATTAGTTATTGGATAAATATGGAACGACTCATTCGATAGTTTTCTGTTAGTTAATATAGCTAAGGTCAATCAGAAAATATCGATGTGACAATATTACACAATTCTCTCGGCTTAAGAATACAGTTAAGCTTCAATGTGGAAAGTCGGCTTTGATTATAGTTAAATCGTGGCACGGTGTCTATCGAATAACTGTAGTTGGGTCAAATTGAAGCATTGGAAGTGAAACACTATTCAATAGATAATTTGTTTTCTCAGCTATATGAGGTTACTATCACGATCAACTGGAGTCAGACCAAAGTCAAAGTCAAAGTCTATGATTAAGGCAACTAGGTTAGTAATAATTATTATTATAAAATTAAGGACTTTGTGTTTGGCTTATATAAGTTGAATATGGATGATACTAAAAATTTCACCATTACCAAATTCCATATATCCTAGTGGGATGTAGTTTTGACGAAGAGAATTGTTGTAAATAATTATCACTGATGGGGACTACTTAAAATAAAGTAAAATTGAATTTTACCGAAACTATGTAAGCAATAAATTTGTCCATATTGTCGCACCACTAGCTAAGGTAATATATGAACGTTAATATTTAAATTGTTTGATATTAATCGCTGACCAAATTTACACATAAGAGTTACACAATTGAAATGTTGAATACTCCAAGTACGACCTAATTAAATGAAATTATAATTGTTATAAATTAATTAAATTCAATGTTGTTGAAATATTAGACATAAAAAATTTATTTGATTTTTATTGATCGGTATTGGAAATAGTGTGTATATAAAAGTTGTATATATACCGTAAAGATATACGATATCGATGTACGTTTAAATTAGATTTACATGTAAATGAACTAATCCGGCTTGAAGTGGCATGGTGACCCATATAAGGTGCTTGTATGTTCGACTAGAAATGGAAGGATAAGGGGTTGGTTTCATTTTTGAATTGGTAGAGGAAATAGTAGATTTGTACCTACAATTAGCTTCTTCCTTCCTCTCCTATTTAAACTCTTTTAACCCCTCACTATTTAATTCTCTCTTTTCCCCTCTACCTTACCTCCTTAAGCCAAAAATACTTAGGTCCCTCCTTCATCCAATTTTAAGTTTAAAAACACAATTCAAACAAAATAGTTAAACGGTGTGTAGATCTTTCAGTTGGGTAGCTCAATCTAGAAGAGATTGGATTCAGATCCAAAGTAGTCAACTAGATTCAACATTCAAGCTATAACTGTTAGGCTATAGTGAAGGTAACACCTTTATTTGCAATATATATATATAATTTGGTACATATTTTATTTTATAAAGTAAAAGATAACATTGTGTGTGTGTGTGTGTATTTGTTTATTATTATGATTCATACATAGCTAGATTAAATATAATTATTATGAATCCTTATATATGTGTGTTGTCCATTTGGAATATGTATATGTATATATATGTGTGTGCGTGTATTCAGATCTATCATTGTTATAATTTTTTTTCATATACACATATAATATTCTCTCGACCATGAGTTTTTAAAATAAAATAAAATTTTGAATTTTAAAATGAACTTTCAAACAACAATAGATTTTTTGGATTAAATAAAACATTTATATTATATGCATATTTGTAGTT
Source organism: Allium fistulosum (assembly GCA_030737815.1). Classification (NCBI taxonomy): domain Eukaryota; kingdom Viridiplantae; phylum Streptophyta; class Magnoliopsida; order Asparagales; family Amaryllidaceae; genus Allium; species Allium fistulosum. The sequence continues at coordinate 867,781,693 of CM060904.1, read as the reverse complement.
AAGTTTTATACATGCATACATACATATATCTATATCTTTCCACTCTAAAAAAATATTTATACTTATTTTATTCAAATTATATATATAAGTTTAAATATTATATGTTAAATTAATCTATAATATATATATGCCTAAAATAAACATACATTATGAAGTAATTATTCATAATAATAATAATTTTTTTTGCAATATTACACTCACACACACATTTATGGACATTATTACACTTTTCTCTATAAACATATTCATAATAAAAAAATACACATACAAATGACGTGCTTACCAATTCAAAATAATGTATGTGAGTTCAGAATTGTCTGTATTTATATTTATAAACATTATTTTATAAATTACATATATATGTAAATAAAAGATACTACTTTTGCAATATTACACTCACACACACAAACGTATGTGTATATATAAAAATTAATATTAGCATAAATTTATATCATATTAAATTTTATATATATATTTATATGTATATGTATAATAGATAACACAAATGTATATGGAGGTGCTAACATGTCAGTTGCGGTGTAAACCCCAACACTTCGATACAAGCATATTAAACTATGCATACTATATATGTTGCACATGCGCGTATACATACATGTGTGCATGATAAGCATGTATACATAATATAAATATAATATCAAACTAAATTTTTATTAACAAATATAATAATGATTTATTTAAAATTAATATTGATCGGATCTAAATCAATTTAGACTTCATAGGACCAATAAGATCCAAATGGTAAAAAATTTGTAGTTCACTCATTTAACCCTTTTCATGGAGGACTAGATCCAACAATGGCACCAATGATGTAAAACCCCACCTCTATGCCCATACTATCCAAGAGTATTACTGGGTAATACTTTCAGATAATACGAAGAATGAGGCTGTATAGGTTACAAACATAAATATTCCATTGGGCTAACACCGGTACTTATCTCAAATATCATAAATAACTCACATATACGTACATAGTATCAGCACAATGCAATAAACACATATGCCTTTAAGTTAAAACAATACACAAATAAAATAAATCACAGGGAACACAAAATCAATAATGCAGCTATAACATATATAATACAAATATATACAAACCTGAGTGGGATATAAAATAGGTCAATCTCCCACTATCTCAATGTATATCCATTACAATACATTCTCATACAATCATGAAGTAATATAATACACAGTGATATACAATAATATCATATCCTCCATCTATGCTCAACACCAACATACTGGTCATTTGTCCCCGAAGTTGAAATATCTCAAACTGACCCGAGTATTATATAAATAACACACGAGTTAGACTATGTCTAGAATGTAGATGTCGATATAAAATGTCAATGGGCATAGTATAAACAAGTGCAACACAAGTGGTGCATGCATATCCCAAGCATCAACATATCTCAAAACGATGCACACAAAAGATAACCCATTTCTAGGAAAGTCGATCAACATATCAAACGATAATGTTATCAAGTGGGTGAAACAATCATAATCTAACTACATCAGGTGTAAAACTCATCAACAATATGAGACATGCTTTCAACGATGTCGTAGATTATCTCTCAGATAAAAGTAGACATACCTGGGGTAGCCAAGGTCATACATACATATATGAACACACATATACATACATATAACACATAATAATCACCCAAATCAATCATACACAAAATATAAATTTGGCATAACCTCAGTAGCCAGGGTCATATCTTAGATACCCAGGTAAAAGATATGTATAGGGTGCAACTCCATGATCTCAACATTTTAGCTATCCTCAATAGCTGTATAATTGATGTGTATAGGGTCACACAACTGCATAAACTCTCAGTCTCATAGATAATCTAAAGGATCGATAATCACATAATCATTATCTAGGTTTTCAACCTCATAGAATTCAACTTGGCTCTAAGCTAATGCAATAATCATATAATTTCTCAGACCTCTACTAATCTATTTGACTCTCCGTATCATGGATAGTCAATGGGACTCTCAATCCTTTGTGCTCTTAGTATCATAAATATCTATTTCACTGTCTGTCTTGACAATTGATCAGATCGACTCTCAGCCATAAGCATAGAGATCTCATATAGGTAAATAAATAGGTGTCTATAACATCTTATGCTATCTCATCAATAATAACTAGATGGGAGACCGACAGTTCTCAGCCTATTTCAAGAGTCTTCCTCACATTCTCTCTGCGCTAGTCCTATAGTATTAGTTACCACGACGGCCATCGTGATCCAATATCCATTAAGTGCAAGACCACGCTATGCGTTGGTTACGACCCTGCAAGTTCCCCTAATGGTAACAGACTACTGGCCTAAGTAACATAGTGGTAGTGGCTCTTAGCTATGGCTCTCAGCCATAGACATCAACAGGTCCATCTCGAATTCGGGGAGCGACCCCACAGTCAGACCGCTAGGATGGATACTAGCCAATCTACTTTACTCCCTGAAGTATAATAGGAGAACGCGCAATATATAGACACTCTTATGGCTCTCAGCCTACATGCTCTCAGTGCGTATCACCATAAATATAATATCCCATATACTTGACCCAATTAGAGTGACATATACTTACAGAAAGCAATCAAACAAATATCAGCTCAAGCGTCCCATGCCACCTGTGTTACTCGCCCTTTTATTCAATGCTCGTAAATTGTAGTCATCATCGCAAATTACTCTATATAACAAGGCCAAATAATAACCAAAGAAATATTACCAAAAGTCTCATACCAGATGGTACTATAACTCTGTGTATTCCAATTCCTCGTAGCATAGAAATATATAGCAATCAAAACATACAATTTTTTTATTTATTGATTTGCAGGGGTTTTAAAATCGTTTTCTTAAAATCTCCAAAACAATTTCAAGTATAAATTCTTAATTGAAAGAAAATCAATTTATAAAATTTCATATCTTCCCTTAAAATTCATTTTCTATTTCAAAACAAATAGTCCCGAATCTATTATTGCATTACAAAGAAATGCATAAATTGCAATTCAATTCCAAATCACTTGAAAACTCTTTCTAATAATAACTCATACATCTTTAAATTCTTCTCCAATAATTGAAAATAATAATAATATTAAATAAGTTTTATAATTCAAGATTTCCTTTAAACGATGAATTTAATTAATTCTAATTTTCCAATAAGGAATTTCAATTAAGAATAATCTTGCAAATTTGTAAAATAAAACTCCATAAATGAAAATATTCATTCAATAAATAAATTGCATCCCACTTCTATAACCTTAAAATATCATTTCTAAAAACTTACAATCTATTAAATCCAAAAAAATTTAACTTATCACTTTGAAAAATATCAATTTCAAATATCATTCCATAACCACCCTTTAAACATTTTTATAACAAAAAATAAGTGAAAAAAATATAAATATTCTAAAATTTAACTTATTTAATCAAATCCTAAAAATTCATCAATTTCCAAATAAATTCTATTAATAGAATACTCAAAAACAAATTTACTTAAATAATTTTCTACCATAAATAATAATTCCAGTTATAATAAAAATCATTCCAAAAATTCAATATTTATTTCCAAAATATTTCATTTCTCAAAGTCTTCTGTTTTAATCAGTTGATTCCCTTCCAATCAATTAATAATGTGATTTCATCACAACAACAATCGATCAAAATATGTGATCTCATCACAACAATGGTCGATCAAAAATATCAAATTCAATTTCATCTAGTTTAATCCATATCAACAAAACATGCATCACCAAACGATCAATAGAGTATTGAAAATATGGTCTAGATCATACTGGTGAGTTATCAAAATATAACTCACCCAAATAATGCCAATATATCCAATAAACTATTCAATACTAATTCATAATTCAAACAATATCAATCAACCAATAATATGCAAGAATTATATGATAGTTGTGGATAAAAATAATTTTACTCACCGAATTGAAGCATTCCAACCTAACCCTGCCATCGTCATTGCGACAATCCACATAAACGCTCGCTCATCAATTCAGTCGCTTGCCATAGCTTTAGCATGCTTGCGCGACCCCTCACATCACTCCAGCCACTGCCATGCCTCCTAATTAGAAGCACACCTCAACAGATCGATGCCATAACTTGGAATGCACACTTCGAAGCTCGTTCCAATGTCATCGAATCTCCAATCTTGATCGCATTTTCCTCCTTATGTCGCCCAAGTGGCCATGCCTGCCTTCATCGTGACCTGACATGAAGGCCTTGCCCACCTTCCCTTCGAGCATGCACCAGCACCATGCCTCCTAAGTGTTCGCGCTTGTCCATGCGATTTCTTTTTGGATGATCGTGACTTTATTGTTTTATTTATTGAATGTAGTCGTTTTGGGAAATTAGGGCTGAAAGGAGATGAGCGGGTATGGGTTTGATGGTGAGGCCAAGGAAGGAAGGATTTAGAATCAAGGAGAAAAGAAATGGGCATGATTTGGTTTGGGCTCTTAAATTCATATTCAATCAAGTTTTAAGTTTCATTTCATTCCTTTTCTTTTCACAACTCCTTTAATTTATTTACGAATAAATTTCTATTTGATTTAAATTAATTTACACTATTTTTACAATTTATATTTCTATAATTATCCAATTCCATTCATTTCAATATCTGTTTATTTTTCCAGTATAATAATCATATAAAAATTATTTACACGTATAAAAATAGTTTATTTTCGATTAAAACAATTTATTCAATTTCAATATATTATTTGAAAAGTATTTATTAATTTAATTCAGTTTATTAAAACCAATTCTTTTATTAAATAGACTTCAAATAAATAAGAGTTTATTTTCAAAATAATAATTAAATAAATCAAATTCAAACAATTCTATTTTAATTAAATTTACATTTTACTACGGCGTAGAAAACAAGGTTGTTACAAATGACGTGTCAACCCTGTTGATGGTGTGTCACCCAAGAGTACCTTCATGCTTAGCAATGCTCAAGGTCATGCAGAGACCACCCTCAACCACAAGCTGCATCAACTGGCGAAGTGTTACCCAATGCTTAAGCCTAACAGTGCTCAGGGTTATGCCGGAACAGCCCGCCATAATAACGACTGGAATGGCTGGAACTTTTCTCCTTGGCTACTCCCCAAAGAACTAAAGAATTCATCTCAGCATGAGATGAGCAAGCCCCGCCCTCCTAGCAAGCAGGGACATTCCACACAGCAAGTCCTACGTTTTCAATGCCAATAAATTCATTTGTAAGAGCCAGGGGCAACATCAACACCTCGACTTGAGCACGAGCATTTGTCCTGACCGAGGTTGTCGTAGAATGCATGATTTATATGCTAGATCAATGTGATTTGAAAACAAACCCAGACCTTGATAACAACCCACTTGACTCTTGCATAGGGATTCAAACATTGAGGGCGACCTGACTAATCTATTGGGATTGATATCCATAGATTGTGCCAACCCTAGCAAATATGTTCAAATCAACACATAATTTAGCCCGGACATTAGAGATGAGTAATAAAATTCCTACAACAAAGCAAAGACATTTACACATGGGGGCATGTTGACATGGCCGACATTGATCTCTAGATCATTTTCCATGCACTCAACATTGATCCCAAAGCCACCCTCATCCGTCAAAAGCATCGACAACTCAACCTAGAGAGGTATTGACCTCTTAAAGAAAAGGTAAAAAAGCCGCTAGCCATTGACTTCATTTGGGAGGCATAATATCTAATCTAGGTGGCTAACCCAAATGGTCAAAAAACCAAATGGGTCTTGGAGGATTTGCACTGACTTCTCCCATCTCAATAAAGCTTGCCCAAAAGCTAGATTTCCTTTGCCTTGCATCAATCAGCTGGTAGATGCAACCACTAGACATGAGCTCTTCACTTTCATAGATGCATATTCTGCATATATTTAGATTTCCATGCATGGCACGAACTAGAGCACACATCCTTTATCACAAACGACGACCGGTACTGTTATCGTTCCATGATTTGGGCTATGAAATGCAAGCACCACCTATCAGGGTCTATTCAACCGAATGTTCCCTAAACAAATTTATCAGTCTATGGAGATATATGTTGTCGATATACTGGTAAAATCTAAAAAAGCCCGAGGCATGTATAGAACCTAACTGAGACTTTCAACATACTATGCCAATACCATGAAGCTGAACCCGAAGAAGTGCTCATTTGTCGTTCGTTCAAGCAAATTACTTAGTTATGTTGTGAGTGCTAAGGGTATTGAAGCTAACCCTGATAAGATACAAGCCATCCAAGATATGCAAGTCCCATACAAAGCTTGAATTGGATGACTGTAGCATTGAGTTGATTCATGTCGAAGGCAATAGGTCGATGTCTCCCTTTCTTCGATCTTATCAACAAGCGCGTTTACTTGGAACGATGAATGTACTAAGGTATTCAAGGAGCTGAAGTAGCATTTGGTTACTCCTTTGGCATTATCCAAGACAGTCGACGAGGAGGATTCATATCTATATCTAGCAATGATAGATCATGTGATTAGTGTTTCCTTTATCAAAGAAGACGAGAAGATCTAGTGCCAATCTATTATGTTAGTAAGAGGTTGTCAAGCCTATAAACGAGATACACAAGGCTTGAGAAGTTTTTCTTGGCCTACTCATGGAAGGTTGGAAACTCCAACCATAATTTTATGCACATCCTATCAAAGTCTTAACCAACCAACCTCTAAAGTAGGTCCTTAATCGATCCGACATAGAGGGTCAGCTAATGAAGTGGTCTGTTAAACTTGGGTAGCATAACATCTCATTCCAGCCTCGCACTTCTATCAAGGGCTAGGTCGTTGCGAAATGCTCAAGCTCGGACAATGATGAAACGGAGACCGTCACTAGCTAGCAAGTTTGGTGCTTGTATATGGATGGGATGTCAAATGAAAAGGGATCATGAGCTGGCATGGTCCTTGTCACTCTTGAAGGAAAAGAAATATGTTTTGCAGTCCGCTTCTCCTTCAAGGCGATTGATAATGAAGCAGAGTATGAAACTATCTTGGCCGGTCTTAGGATGGCAAAGGAGTTACATGTGGATGCCATCTATGTTTTCAGTGACTCGTCTTTGGTCGTCAATCAAATCAGTGAGCATTTTCAAGTCAAGGGTAATACACTATATTTGTGTATTACTAAGGCCAAGAAGATAATCATCACATTCACCAAGTTCAAGTTGGTCGATGTAACGACCCATATTTTACGTACCGGAGGATCGTAAAATATTACTGTTTAATTCATATAAGATTGTATGACTCTAAAACTTTGTGAAATGACTACTATGGTATTTTCCATGTTTACCATTTTTATCGGATATTTCAAACCTAGAAATTCTTGTAAAGCCTATAACTTTTGATAGAAGAAGAATTATGATCTGAAACCATTTCCATTAGATTGGACTTGTGGTTTCTCTTTCCGTAGAGCGATCATAATAGAAAAACAAATGTTTTAAGAGATATGGCTATTTTAAATTCAATTTTGTTGTTGCACAGATTAGTGGGCAATTAAATTAAGCTCACACTTAGACCCATTAATTATTTCAGGAGTTGTTTCTAAATAAGGGAGATGAGACAGAACCAAATCATTTCCCACTTTCCCAAAAGAATTGCTAACCTCCAATAACCCTAATTTCATCAAAAAGCTCACCTTTCCCTAACTAATCTTAGCCAAATCCATCATTATAAGGTTAAGTAGAGAAGGGGATCATAGATTCATCATTTTGGTGCTTGGAAATTTATGTTCTTAGTTGTTCATATTAGATATGGGGATCTAAAGTGGTAATTTAGGTATTAAGTGAGTGATACTTGATCTCTCACTATTCTATGCTTGTTTATGTAGTTAAAATAGATGTTTTTAACATGATTTTGACACTAAAGCATTTTCTAACTTTAATTACACCTTCATTCATATTTATGGCTGAAATTAAAAGGGTTTAAAATGGTTTTGCAACCCCATTTGATCATATTACCATGTTAATGCAGAGATTAGATCTAGACTAAAATTTATATGTTAATCATGTTTGGATTGCATGTATATGTTTAATGAATGCTTATGAATGAAGCGTATATTTGGATGAATTGTTTTGATATGGTTTTCTAGTGTTTCAGTGAAGTTAAGAAAAAGGTGATCGATTTGGAAAAAATGAAGGCAATAGTGATTGGAATTGGAAGAAACTTGGAGGAGAGGCTTGGGAAGATAAGGGGAGCCTATGATTCAAGTCATCGAAAGTTTGGAGTTCATTCGGATAGCTAAATAGAACTCGGTGCCAACCTTTTTACTGCTCGGGGAAGATTCTAGTTTGATCGGTGGAGGACTTAAGCTACAAGACTTCGGGGCAAGCTTTGAGTTAGAGTAAGGAAGGAGTTCCAGGAGCCAAAGTGGAAAATTGGCTAAGTATGGTGGTCGGTACCAATCTCTTATGGTCGGTAGCGAGTTCTTTTCTCGATAGCTAATTGGTGTTGAAGGCTCAATGCATGAAGGAAGGGGACTCTAAGTAGTCCAAAGGAGGAGAGATAAGGGGAGAAGTACTTAGCCAAAATTTGGCTAAGTACTGGTCAAGAATTTCATATCAATACCGAGCCCAAGTGGTCAGTACTGACATGAAATTTGGTGGCCTTTGGTGCTGAAACTTCTAGGAAGTGAAGTGTTGGTTCTATAGGTCATGCTAAAGGTGTTTGTTAATTCGCTTGGGGATTGATGGCGATGTAGTAGCATGATGAAGGATGATATCTTCGGGAATTCGATGATGGCAACTCGATGGTGAATGGAATTAGGTTCTGATGATGGTGGCTCGATGTTGAAAGGAGTCATGAGAATGATTATCCACAAAGGATGGGTTCTAGAAAGGATGATCCATGGATAAAATGTTGAGTGGTTCTATCATAGAAAGAAAGGAATGTTGAATGGTTCCTTGAGGACAATGAAAACTAAATGGAGCAAGGAAAGGGCTCAGATATGCGTGCAATGGGACCATTGATACATAGATTGTTTTTTGATGTACTCAAAAATAGGGGTATTGTGAGCACGCTTGTTGCATTCTTGCAATGGCTACCCTGAGTCGGTGGGATGGATTTGTATACCCTAGACTGGTGGAATAGGTCTAGTGTCAGCTTTGGGCTGTGAGCGAGTATGCTGAAAACCAGGATTTTCCATTAGTCCTTGGCAGAAGAATGGTCATATGAGTTATCATATATCCGGGGCATATTGAGTGATAGTGAGGATTGTTTGATGGATGCTATGTTTGCTTTTGTTTCTTTCTCCTGTAGTCTATCACTCCACGGATGTCATTTGAGATAAGTATTGCAGATAGGGATACCTGGACACCTGTTATTGTATTTAGGTTGTAGTACTTCTTTAGATGTTGTGGAGTAGCATATTACATTTGTTATGTGCTAACTCTTTAGTTCTAGGGACATGTCAGGTATGGTACGTATGCCCTTATTCCTTACTACATCGACTTGTTAGTATTTTGAGATTTCTTATCGCTCACTCCAGACTATTGTCTAACTTGAGGTTTATGCTTTGCTTCTTATTATCTTAGGTACTCTTAAATGAGTAGACTAGATAACAGGTCTAGGTGGCACGTGGTGGCAGTGTAGAGGACGAGCCAAAGGGAGCTTCCTCGTATTATATATGGACACTCATGCTTATTCCGTTGTGCGACAATGTGGAGCCTAAATAGTGTTTATTTATTATATTAGAGATAGGTTGAGTTTATTATCCATTTTACAAACTCTATTATCATTTTGTATAACTTTATAAACATATTTACTTTGATATTGTGGTTCATTTTAGTTATTACTGTCTGTTTTATATCTATGATGTAAGTTATATTTTATTCAATTTTCTATGAGATATACGATAGGTTATGTGATGTTCTATTCCCTTTCAACCCTTAATAATCATCCTACATCAGCTGGATACCATAACAACATGCTATTTAGTTATATTAGGTGTCGGTGGTGTAAGGCGGTCGTCACGAACGATTAGTTGGCCAAGGTAACAAGCAACCCAAAAGAAGGCGCTCGTTGGGTCCCTTAGAACTTTGAAGCATCCCTTGCTATGAATCTAAAGCAACAACAATGGAAATAAATGTGTTGACCATGAATAATTGGATAACACCCCTTATCAAGTACTTAACAAGTGAGGAAATTTCTACCAACTGCAAGGAAGCTATGAAGATCTATACTGGGCTCCCCACTACATGATCGTAGATAGAAAGATCCATAAATGAGGGTTTTCCATACTACTTTAATGATGTATGATTGAGGACAAAGCCGACCAGATCTTGGAAGAGCTGCATAAAGGGTTTTGTGAGAATCACACCGTGGGGCAAAGCCTAACAGAAAAGCCTGCCTAACAAGATTACTATTGGCATACTATGATCAAAGATTATATAGACTACGTCAAAAAATGCGACCGGTGTCAACAGCTTTCCAAGATCCATAGACCCTCTCATACCCTTCTTACACTTATGACTTCCCTATGGCCGTTCGATGCATGGGGAATTGACTTGATCAGAAATCTGGCTAATACAAAGGGAGGGTACAATCACACCATAGTCGTCATAGACTAGTCCAAAAAATGGGTAAAGGTCGAGCCCCTTACTACGATCACCCCCTAAGATCCTGGACTTTTTCATAAAGAACATAGTCTGCTGTTTCGAACTACCAAAGAAGATTATCACTGATAATGACACTAAGTTTGAGAGCAACCTCTATTTAGACTTCTGCGCAAGGAACAAAATCAAGAAGTGCTTCTCTTCTATTACCCATCCCCAAGCCAATGGACAAGTCAAGGTTGTCAACAACACCATCAAGTCAACACTCAAAAAATGCCTTGCAAAAGCTAAGGGGAACTGGGCCGAAGAATTGTTGCTCATTCTTTGGTCCTATCGCACTTTCAACCGCACTTCAACAGATCATAGTCATTTCTTGCTTTCCTATGGGTATGAATCATGCTACCCAAAGAAGTAGATATTTCCTTACCTCAACATCTTACCTATGAGCCCAATAAAAATGATGAGCTACTCTAGCTCGGACTTGACATGGTAGAAGAATGAAGAGTCAAAGTTGTACTTCACACAGAAGCCTACAAGAGGAAGATAGTCAAGAATTACAACTGAAGGGTAAAGCTCTGACCATTTATTGTCGGTGACCTAGTTCTACGCTAGGTGTTCGCAAATACAAACAACCCGAAGGAGTGCTCGGCCCAAACTGGGAGGGGTCGTATATTATAAGCATCATCTTAAAAAATGGTGCTTACCGCCTCCCTTACCCGGACGGAACCCGCATTTCCCACACTTAAAACCTTATGCCCTTCTGGGCCTATCATATAAGAGCTAGCTATAAATATAAGGCCGTGTAATACATAATTTGTGAATAATGCATCGAAGACATCAGAGCCAACTTTGTTCAACACATCACCAATGCTATCCGACGGGGATGAGTTGTTATGTGCTCAGTACCTTATTTTAGGCCTACCGACCCTTGCTGCTAAGGACTGCATGGGCCTCAACTCCCTTCCTTATCAGCCGGCTATCCAGCCAAGGTGAATTGTCATGCATTTACTTCCTTGTTGGGGTCTATCTGGCTATCTAACAAGATTGAATTGTCATGCATTTACTTCCTTACTTAGGGACTTTCAACTGCCCTATGAGCTCAGGTAATATATATCTCCCCTTTATGTCGGGGTGCATCGACGACTAAAGATGCGACCACAACAGTCCCGTATGCCTTACCAATGATGCCATCCGTCCCTCTTATGGGATGGAGCACTATGGTCGAGACTGGCGCTGTTACCCTGAGTGACGCTAAAGTCTGACATCCGTAGTGCACCCTCATAAAAATAAGCCAGGCCCAATATCAACTGGCTCCGTGTCACCTAGGAACACCATTGAGTCACTCGGTTCTCAGGTTCGTGCTAAGACCACCTGCTACTTATTCTTGCCATGTATCTCCTAGGGCAACCCATGAGCCACTCAATGCTCAAGTTCATTTCAGGATTGCCCAAAAAACAACATAGAGAGGCCTGGCTATCATATGTCGACCTCAACATTTGACAAGCAACCGGGTTGCACGGACAATGCTCACTATATCAACAACTAAAAGTATGCTACCCTATAAGCTATGCATAGATAGATAGGAGCATATAAAGTAGTAAAATACTTAAAAAAAATTCACAAAATCAATCTTAGCCATTAGATTCGAAGTGCCATTAGATCTCAATCGTATTGGTGTGATCAATTTCCTTGGCAATTCATACACATTAGAAATATGAGCACCCTGCAACTTTTGGAAAAAGTGAACCATCTCAGCCAATGACAAAGCACCACGTGTGTCATGCCTTAAATACATAGCAGAAGAACCAGTCGACATGATCTTTGTGATTTAGTAAGTCAACCCTTGATCACATATTCAGGCTTGGAAAGCAAAATGTTGCAAATTTCTCACAAGTATAATTAGCAAGCTGATTAAGCACAACCCGACCTAATCCATAATGGCCCAACACATCTAAGCCCGACCAGTCCATGTTAGCCCAAAGGCTTTCTGGTCCCTAGCCAGCCCATCTACTTAGCAACCCTCCAGGTCTATTATTGTCCAGCTCAACTCAAGGCAGCTTTAACAGCCGGCTTATCAGACAAGGCCCGATTCAAGCATGACCTGTCTTTCACCCTCCTTCAGCCGATCCCAAGAGATCCATCTCGTCATCTCATAGCTGGCCTAACACATCCTTTGCAGCTTATTCCTTAGCAACATTCAGCTTTCCTCAACAAACTTTGGCAACAAACGACCGGCCAGCACAACCTAGAAGAAACTACTTATTTGCGCTGCCACATAGACATGCAACAGTGAATGACAAGCCGTACAACCAGCCGTACGAGGTACTCTAAGAGATCTGCCAAAAGCATACCTAATCCTGTTGCATGTCTTTAGCATTAAATGCAGGAAACATGCCTGGTACGGAGAGATAATTGGCATACTTCTCAGCCCTACATTCCTTTCTACCTTTACAGTTGTCTTCCATCAAGCATGCTTCCCGCTATGCCATTCCATCCGTCCATCATACATCTCATCTACTATAAATAACTCATACATTACTACATCAAAGGGGTTGATTTTTTCTTATTCTCTCACATCATATATATTCTCACAACAACGTATAGCCCTGAGCTCTCAAGATTAACAACATTTTAGTCTTAAGTGTTATATTTCTTATTATTCTCTAGTAATTCCTTATAATGTTAAAGGAAAACATAGTAAGAGATCATCACATTGCACGCGGGCAAGCTTGGTCGAACCTTTCTACATCTTTGTGTCATTTACATTAATTTGCTTGTTTTCTCATCATTTTACATTTTAAGCCTGATGTTAGCAAGTAACATTTGCTTTCACAAACACATTAATCTAATTTCAAAGTAAGCAAATTTATTCAAAGTAATGTTTCTTCAATTACGTTTGTACTTTTATTAAATATCCTATAAGCCTTGCTTCATACCAAAATAACCAAAAAATATTCCTTCACCGGCTTTTGAATTAAATTTATCGAGGGAATTTTAGTATTAAGAATAAAACACTTTAAGCTGAATACTTTGAAATAGGATGTTTTAGTTTTTTTCCATGGAGAAATTCGTATGGAGTATTTTTAGCTGAAGGTCTTAAAGTTACTCTATTTAAAACATAACATGCAGTAGCATGCTTCAGCCCTAAAGTTCTTTGGTAAAATATTACTACTTAATAAAGTTCTTGTACATTCTTGAAAAGTTTGATTTTTCCTTTCAACAACACCATTTCTTTATGGTTCTTTAGAAAAAGAAAAATTGTAAAACAGTGACTATATCTTGAAATAAATCATTATTAAATTATCCTCCATGGTCAATTCTTATATTTAATTTTAGACTTTTCAAGTTTTAAATTATTTTTACAAAAATTTTAAAGTTTCAAAAGTGTCACTCTTGTGTTTAAGAAATAGTGTCCATTAAACTTTAAGATATACATATTTTCTATGATTTATTGATCTTACTTGCATAGGACCAAATAAACCTAGATGTAAAAGTTATAAAAGTTGTTTAGTTGAAAATTTATTTTTAGCTTTAAACGACGGTTATTTGAGTTTACCAAATTGACATGCATCTCATAAACTATTTATTTTAAAGTTCGTTTTTGTGAACCTATTATAATTTCATTTTTTAGAAAGTTTATAAATATTTTTTAAATTTGCATGAAAAAAACGTTTATGCCATAACCACAAATAATTTAGATTTGCAACTAGACACTTAATATGGTTTAATTTTAATGTTTAATATGTATCTGTGCATATACAAAAATTAAGCTAGCATTTTAGTCAAAAATAGTACATCTATCTTTTTTGAAAGAAGTTTTGAAACCTTTATCACAAAGTTAGCCTATACATAAAAGGTTATGCTTAAGTTTTTCAGCTAATAATACATTAGTAGTAGTAGGAGGAGAGTTAGATATCCCGACATATGTGACGTACCCTTTTCCAATCATGTATCATTTCTAGTTGTCTCCAAAGTGCAGGTTCCTTCATCCATATATGCAATGTTAGTAGGCATACTCACATTTCCCATCATATGCTTATAACATCCACTGTCAAGAATCCATTTTTCTCTTTTATTATGGGGTACCTACAAAAAATGGACAAAAATCTTTTGATATTCACTTCCTACGTTAGGGTCCGGTGTGTTAGGTTAAAGGTAGTCATACCCAAATGAGTTTGGTTGAACCTTTAAAAATATAACCACTATTATTATGAACATTTTCTATGAAATTTTCTATGTACCTTTTCCTAATCAACTTATTACTTTTAGAAACCCAAATGCTAATTATTTTATTCTTGGTTTGATGTGATACGATAATATTTTTAGGTTTACTACGTTTGTTTATAAACAACAAATTTTATTATGGCCAGATCTAGTCTTTTTTTTCCTTTTGAAATCCTTGTGCCATTTTTATTGTTTGAAGGTTTTGACATATTTATTAAGTTGTATAGATTTTTCTTACCATTATTAAATCTCGACAAATTATTTGTATTTGTTCTCACTTAATTTTTAATTCATTAACTTTAATTTTTGTACTTTCTAAGTTACACTTAAGATCACAAACTCCTTCTGATGATTTTACATTCTCCTCTGTATATATTTTAATTTCATCATTTAAAATTGAGTTTTGGGATGTCAAATTTTCACTAGAACTTAGTTCATTTTCTAGTTCTTCTTCTAGGACGGTTTTCTCATCCTTTAACATATTTATTTCCAATTCTGCTCTATATATCCTTCCAATAGCATTATTATGTGCTTTAAAGTTTTCTCTGAAGCTCTAAGTTTGTCATCCAATTTCATACTAATTTCAAGTAAATCATAGTAAGAAAGTTTGAATTTACCTCATTAGTAGCCATGAAGCAAACAATCACTTTTCTGAGTCACGACCACTTTTTCGAAGATAAAGTGACTGAATCATCTCAAGTGACTTGGATGACTTGCGTTTTCTTATTGTTGGACTTCTCAAATTTTCTTTTATTCTATGTTCAATTTTGGACAATCTTTCTTCGTGTGACCAAATTTGTCACATTCATAGTAATTGAGGTTGTACCATTTTGTTGTCAAATATTTGCTTTTTTGCCATTGCTTGAATTTTTTGAATTTGTTGTAATTTTTTGCAATGAATAAGAAATCTTCTTCTTCCGAATCCAAGTCAACATCTTCAACTTGAAAAGCAATTTTTTTTCTTAGGCTAGTTCTTTTCTAGCCTGCATGTTAGCTTTATAAGGCATTAAATTTTCAATTAATTCTTCGAGTTTTAGGGTGGAAAGATCATTTGTCTCTTTAATTGCAAGTACTTTACTTTCCCACTCATCAAAGATTCTAAAATTCTAAATCAAATTTTGAAAATGTTGTTCCTAGTCATTAAATCGTGTTGAATGGTTGAAATCATGACTACATGTCTAATATGCTTTTATTATGTTTCATCTTAAAAGACTTTATTTTTTTAATAAATTGATTTAGTTTGTTTAACCTTGTCTATGCTTCATGTGTGATTTGTAGCATGTGTCAAATATCATGTGCTTTTTTACACATCTTAACTCTAGAGAATTCATTTTTATCTAGTACACAAAATAGAATGTTAATAGCTTTAGCATGTTGAAAGCGACAATTTTTTGAGCTTCCGTCCAAGTACTCAAATCAGTAGTAGAAGCTACGTACCGAGTCTGAGTAGCTTGCCAGATGTCAAGTCCGCTAGCTTTAATGTAAATCCTCATACGTGTAGCCCAATAAGCACATTTTAAACTAGTAAAAAGAGGAGGATGTGTGATGGATTGTTCTTCTTGGAATATGATATAACTTATGTTAGCCATATAGTTAATTTTTTTCAAAACGATGTTACAATTTTGAAAAATACTACTCTAACACCAAATGAAAGTTCAAATGGATCTTGTTATATGACTATTCTAAATTAATATGAGAGATATATAGTAAAAATATAAACAAGAAAAAGTAAATAAAAAAAGCACAGGTTTGGACCTCCCGTCCTGAACCTTTATTTCGGAATTTCACTAACTCAAGATCCCTCTCCTATCCTGGAGGATTATGTTTATACAACAGAAAGATACTAACAAGAGTTGTGTTCTTATAACACTGATTTTGTCTTCTAGTACACTCTTTCTATAACCTTCTTAAATAGTGGTAGCAAGTATTTGCGCAAATTTAGGGAAGAAATGGATCACTTATATTAAATATAAGTTGAAAACTAGATCTATCTTTAAGTATATTAAGTTTTTAAAACCTTTTGAAAGTAGAGAATAATATAGAATAGATACTAAAAGAAACTAAGAAGTTGAATGTTCTATTTATCAAAAACTCATTTATATAGCTATGCAAATTCTTACTAAAAATTTTCAACCACTTACGAACAGTAATCACCATTGAAATCAGTCAAAACCTTTTGCAAAAGAATATGACTTTTTAGAAAAGAAAGGTAGAGCTTTTAAGAAATTCAAAAAATTAGTCGTTATAGTGCAACGGTCATCGAATGTTCACTTTTAAACATCCGACTCTTTAAAAGTGGATAGTCGATTGATTATATATTGCTCTAAAAAATTAAAATAGAAAGAAAACAATTCAATAAAAAGCTCAAACTTCGACTCCTCAAATTTGATCATCGACCGACTGATGTTTCAGTCGACTCTTCCTTTTTGACGTGTTAACTTTTTGCTTTGTAATTTCATAAATATATTTTTGTTGAACTATTTTAAAACTTTTGTTAAAATTTTAACTTTTTGTATAAAAACTAGACCGTGTGTATGTGTCTACCACTATGAAGGGGTTTTAACATTAAGGACCGCTAAGACTATAAAATACAAGAACTTTTACAATGATTTATTTGTCTTTGATCTTATTTGAGACTTTATAGATTCTATCATCTTTGATGGAATAAACTTTAAAAGCTCTTTTCTGTAACAAATGAATATTATAGAGATACAATTTGTATAGTTGTCATTATCAAAAAAGTCTAAAGTAAGGTCCTAATAGAAATGGCTTACAACTAGCCAATCTCCCCACTTTAGAAAATCCATGTGATATTAGAAAGTACATAGATGGTCATCTGGATTTGATACCACATTGTTTTTTTCAATATGTGGACCTTTAAAGTTGCCAGTAAAGTTGGACTCCACTATTTCTTTGTAGAATGGAGGGGGGTTCACTTCTCCCATTTCCCTTTGATTAGTTTGCTAGCAAAGTTGGACCAGTTGTTTAACCCTGGCCTTCAACGCCTTAATCTCTTCATCCTTTGCCTTGTTTTTTGATGAGTTCGCCCTTTGAAACAAAGCCGATCGATCTCATCATCTTCCTATGCAGTTTGTTTATTGCTCTTCTCAAGCAAGAGTGGATTAATATTAGGCTACTTGGATTTGATGTTTGAGTTTGTGTGAGGACCCAACTTTCTACTACCAGAAAGTTGCATCATCTTTAATAAAGAAATGGGTGAGAAATAGAAAAGATAAAGAAGAAAGAAACAACAACATCAGAATCTCAACAGCGGAACAAATAAATTATATTAATCACATAAATATTACATAATATACAACATCAATCAGAGTTACACAGATAATACATCACATACTAGACAGTTATAAACACCTGTCTAGTTAATACAACTCGATACAACTCAAATACAACACAGAGATACCAACACAGCGGAACTACTATATATATCTACAACGCTGAAGCCTCCTGCTCCATTTGCTCCTCCACAATTCGTCAAAGCTAACCTGAGTCCCTTGGCTACTCGTAAAAATTTGAGTACCTGAGAGTTTAAGAAAAACAGAAATAAACTCCGAGTCAGACATGGGTCTGGTATGAGTAACAGGTTAAAGTTGCTTAACTTTGAAAAGCCTTTGAAAAAAAAGGTATCACGTAAGACTTCCCACACATAAACATGGAAAAGTTTTTACCTTACGCTAACCAAACATTTGATAGGAAATCCAGTGATATTATAATAGGTCTAGGGTTTTCAAGTAAATAAGAAATAGCTGAAATTGTTACATGATTAAATTCCAGCATACTAGCCAACAAGTGGGTAATACAATCAAATCCGAGGGCACTTATTGGAGATTGGATTCCATACAATGGCAGGGCTACTGGGGTACCGCCCATCACAGTACGTGGCCTAGATCACCGTACCGAGGACCCACCCTAAGTCCCCTGCAACACAAAGCCGGAACCATCCCTTACTGGATAGACCCAAACAAGACAACCCCGACGGTTGTAGCTATTCAACCGCCCACACAGCCGATTAAAAAGGGACTCTAGACAGGGGAAAATCTCGCTCTCAAGTGGGTGCTACCCACGAAGCCTTGCTGCACCTCCCCTGTTTTAGCCATTCCCGGTTGATGAGGCTTGAGGCTACGATTACCTTAACATAACTCATCACTTTGAATGCTCATCGTCCACCTGACGATGTTCTGAAAGCATTCAATCTATATAAGTTCGTTCCAGGTTCGAACGAAACCGAAGGCATTATCTCGTTACACTCATTTTGGAATCACCCTCAGAGTTAACGACAATAACCCTTGCACTCTAAATCTTCATCTTCACTTGAGATTCACGACCTATCGTTAATTTGGATCGATGTGGTTTTCGGATATCCAAATCTGAAAACCCGATCCCGGTCTCATCGAAATCCAAACCGTATCTTTTAAGGCCAAGTTGTTTTAAAGTTAAAACAATTCATTGCATTATCTATATACACAGATAGATAATTCACAATATCACAGATAGATAATCTACAATATCATCATAAATAGATAATCCATATTATCATCACATTCAACCAAAGCATCCATATCATACAGCATTATTTATCTCATATCTGAGATTTCAAACTATTCAAGGAAATCAATATCATCCATCCATATATAAACAAGGATTAATAATCACACCATTTATAATTAATTTAAAATGAATTAAATTAATTACTTATCTTTAATTAATTTAAAGTAAATTAAATTAATTACTTCATTATTATAAATCCTGCTTACATAACCATTAATTAATTACAAATCAATTAATTAATCATTCTCTAATTTCCATCTTGATTAATCATCTTTGATTAACTAACCTTTAATTACATTGAAGTAATTATCCTTTAATTAATTTCACAAATTAATTATCTTTACCCAAATACAGCAATTAACCTTTAATTACTCTATTTATTAATTAACTATAATTAATTACATTTATCCTTAATTAATTACATTAATTAATTACTCAAAGTTTCTTGTTATTGATCTATTAATCTTAATGAATCAACACTTAATTACATCATTAATTACATAATTTAATGATCCCTAATTACATTTTAATTAATTATTCTATTTAAATTAATTACACTAAGTAATTAATCTTCACTTAAACCACATTTATTAATCAATCTTGATTAATCCCATTCGGTAATTAACTACCCTTAATTACTTCATTAAATAAATTAATTACTCCTTAATTAATTATCTTAATTAATCCCTTGCTTAATTACACCAAGTAATTTAATCCAAATTACTTCCATTATTAAATCATCTTCAATTAATTACATACAGTAATTACCCATCAAATCATCCAGTGATTAATTACAATTAATTAAACTTAGTTAATTAACTTAAACTAATCAAATTAAACCCAATCAATTACATTAAGTAATAAATTCCTTTAATTACTTCATTTAAGTAGTTATACTTAAACATTTTCACAAATGTTTATCTTTAATTAATTTATCTAATAAATTATTAAAATTAATCACATTAATTTATTATTAAATAATCCTAGTTAATGACCTTCATTAACTATTAACAATCCTTTAATTTCTTTTCTTAAGTAATTAAACTTAGATTAATCATTATTAATTACAAATTAATTAATCTTAATAATCAATTAATTAACCACTAATTATTTAATTAATTTAAGTCTTAACTGCAACTTAATTAATCTTTAATTACTTGATTAATTTATTCTAATCATTAATTTAAAATCTAATCTTATTTAATTAATGATCCCTAAATTACAAATTAATTATTCCTAATTAATTAACTTAAAACTTAATTAATTAGTTTAAAACTCATAATTTCTAAATTAATCATCCATATCATTAATTAATTAATTAATTAAATTAATTATCCATTATTAATTATCTTTTTAATTTAATGAATTACAAATCATTAGATTCTAATTTACTTTAAGATAAATCTTTACTCTTATTTATGATTAAATTAGTCTTAACAAAACATTTAAACAATTCACTTTCAAATTTATTTCAAATTTCATTTTTAAATTTAAGATTTTAAAATGAATAAAATTTAACCTTACCAAAATTTAGAGACAATTACAAATTCTTTAAATCACATGTTAAAGACACTCTTATCTTATAAAAGAATTTTACAAGAGTTTAAAACCAAATTTATATTTAAAAGATAAACCATTTTTAAATACACTTTAAATACTTAAACACTTTAAAGTTGAAAAAAAACTTATTTATCTCCAAACTAAGATTCAAACTAAATTTGATTCCAGATTAAAACTTTGATTTAAACTTAGTTTAAATCTCTTCTTTACATTTTAAAATTTTAGTTTTAAATTCAAACTGACAGGTTTTAAAACCTGTAACACAAAAATTATACCCGAGACAACCCCTATATTCCCCGAGCCAAAACACCCCTCTGCTTTGAGAAATTCACGAAACCACTCGGGTAAACACTCGAGTCACAAACCCTGCTTCTTCTTTCCCCAAACTTTATGAACTGACATCAGTTCACCATCGTGCACGTGCACAGTTCATCCACGCCGCCGCTACCTCCGATGACTCCTCGCACACGTCGGCGATCAACCACCTGAACGTTTTCGACCCACAAACTAATGCCGCGAACCCCAAAACAAAATCGAGTATTCTCGAGCTCCACTGGAACAACAAGCTCCGACCAAACCACCCTCGACCAAATGACTCCGATCATCAGACGACGTGCAACTCCATCCACACCTCGATGAACCTCCACGCCACCATTTCCCGAAGTTACGATGCACTCGATCAACTATACTAGCCGTGGCGATCGAACTATCAAACCCCAGTAAAACTAGGGTTCCAGAAGGAAACCCACTGCCGCAACTTCCATGGTGAATTGCATCACCATCCACCATTTTCCCCTTAGCCACTGACAACTCTTCTTCCTCCAGAAAGAACCCCGACTTCCCAAATCAAGTAGATCGCCAGAAAACCCCTCAAAACATATTTCTGGTCAAACCAAAACTGCTCTCAAATCCCACCACTAAAAATTATGATTCTAGTGTTAAAAATCATATTTTTATATAAGTATTTGATTCATATGCCTGAATCTATGAATTATGATAGTTGAATTTTAACTTATTTTAGTTTGCCCTGTAGTTTCCTTATTTCCCAAGGCAACACAAAGTTATTTTAACTTAAACAAGTTTTTATCTAAAATCTATGATATAACAACATATTTTGTTCTAGACTTACGTACAAATAAAGATTGGATCATGAGCACTTGATTTATGAATTGATTTAGAACCTGGAACTAAAATCAGAGAAACATCCAGATCATAACAATGCACACACAACACAATATTCACATATATATACACAGAGTTTAAAATATATCCACAAACATACTTATTTTCAGAGATGATCAGGCAATACAATTATATACTTACATTTTAAAAATAATGTTACTCACCAGTTTTGAAAGTTGAAGAACAGAGCACTTGAATTTGAAGACGGTCTTTTGAAACATTAAAACTTGAGCTGCTTGTTGTTTAGTTGAGTTGGAATAAAACTTCAGTTGTAATAAAATTTCTGAAATGCTAAGTCTTTTGAACGAAAAGAAGAAGAGGTTGATATAGAACAATGTTTACAGAATTGTTTAATTTCCAGGTACAAGATTTTATTAAATTGGGTCAGAGATTTTATCTCCTTGGGGGCTAATATGATCTTACTAGTGTACTAGAGAGATGTTAGTATTTATGAAGTTGTCCTATGTCTACATACTTACCTTTTATTTTAAATTTCGTATGTACTTATCTTTGTATATATTTTTCTTTATACCCCTTTCAAGTGTACATAATGATTTACCTGTACAACATGAAGATATGTTTTTATTCCTACTTGCATTGCCACCATGTTTTCCAGAATTATCTAAGTGTTTCATGTATGTGCTTACAGCCTTGCATCTACAACAAGTATTTCCAGAATTTCAAATGTTCATTTTCTTGCCTAGCATTACTACTTATGCTTGGTAATATAACTATGTTTCTATTTCTAACTTAACTACTTATTTTTATTTCTCTCTCTCTCTATATATATTTATTTATTTATTTATTGTTTATATTTATGAATTACATTTTGGAGAAAATAAAACAAAACTATGTATATATATACAAATAAAAGCTTATACATATATATATATAACAACATATTTAATTTGAAAATAACACTTCTATTTTAAATCTATTTATATTTATATATAGAACAATACATTAATAATGTATTTGAAAATAATAATTTGTCAAATTTAAATAATTTATAAAAGAGATTATAAATTCCTATTATTATTAAATGGATAAACATATCATATTTATTAAACAATATTTTAAAACAAACCTTTTAACTAATCTTAAACTTAAGCTAAGATATAAATTTAAATCAATTAACATTTATCTTAAATATTTTAAAACTATATATTTTAAATTAAATCATAATTCCCAAATTACCAAAATATATTAGAATTAGAAAACATGCCCTTATTTATTAAATTTAAAACAAAGCTTATCTATTTACAATATATACAAATATATATACATTATAAATAGAAAACAATTTATTAGCTTTTAAAAGATAAATTATCAGTTAAATATTTATTTAAAAGAAGATTATTAAATCAATTCAAATCTTATTAACAAATATTATCAAATCAATTTAATTTTTAATGCAGATTATTAAATTGATATTGCCAGAAATTCCGGGATGTCACAGTTTGCTTAGGTTTGTTTATAAGCTTTTCCCAATGCTCTTGAAGCCAACATTGCCATTCTTGTTATCGAAATTGCTATTTTTATGCTCCAGCCATGAAAATTGTGCGACTGACAATGATGACGAAGAGCCGTGAAGCTATAGGAGGGAGTTGGATTTGAAGGTGGATAGTGGGCCACTATTCTTTCTACCCTAGCCATTCCTTCCTTTATTTAGGCCATGAATAGGTCTAAGAATTATAGGATGAGAGTTGAGGAGGAATTTTGAGGTGGTCCCATTATCGGTTTAGAAGAGTTGGAATTGTTATTGGGTTTTGCCTTAATGGCGTGATGTTCATTTCGATCGGAGGAGGAGTGAGAGATTGTTGTTTTGAGGGGTTACCAAATGCATAGTTATAAGAGTGTGGTTGCAAAAATTTGTGAAAAATTTGTGAAATAAAACTTCTGGTGGCTCGGCTCTCCTCCTAACATAAAAATGTTAGTAAGATTTTTTGATCTCACAGCACTAGATTTTTAGAAGTAATTGTATCATTGAACGCTTACACGATTAGGAATTATCAAGTTTAACATATGGTAAATTGCTATAATTAGTGGTAATTATGTTGAACTATGCTTACACAATTAAGAGGATTACAATTTTAACGTTTGCGAAATTGTCTAAAAGGATTAGTTCATGTTAATACAAATTCAAACGCGAAGAAAATACAAAACAATGTAGAAAAACAAGGACATGGAGGATTCACGTAGTTATTAAGTAACCCTATGTCCACGGGTCAAATCATTCGATCTTTATTTCTTTTTTAGTACAAGCTTTGAAATCAGTGGAGATTTTATATAGCTTTTACAGTAACTAATTCTCTAAGTATAGAAAGTTCGAATCATTTTTCCTCTTACGGTCCTTTTCTTTTATAAGCGGAAAAGACGTCACATGGATTGCCGACGTCATACTTCGTATCTATTCTTTGCCATCGGATTTTAGCATGTGTCTTCCATCCGTAGTGCTTGGATTACGTATTGTGGATTGCTGACCCAGATTTAGGTAGAATAATTTGGTTTAGGTAGGATAATTTGAATTTAAGTGGGGTAGTTTGAATTAGGCTGGATAATTTGAATTTGAAGCATTGAAATTGGGTCGATTCCATTGGATATTTCCACCTGCCTTGGGTTTGTGCTATCTATTGAGGAGTTCAACTTTGTCATTTAATGATAGTGCAATCGGCTACGTTGCCCGGCATTGTCACATGGTAGTTTTGGCTTATGTTGTGAAGCCGCGTATGTGCTTTTCGAATGTTTGAGGAATTATGTTATTGATCCTTTAACAACGCATCTTCAAAAGGAGGGTACAATGATCGGTAGCGAAAAGCCTTTTGGTCGGTGCAGCCCAAAGTGGAATTTGTTGAGTCTAGGATGATGCATCTGGAACTTGCGCAGTTTCTTTGTGATGTAGCTTTCGACCTTTTGCGCTCACCACGACACTGTTTGCCTGTTGACTCGCATGCTGGAACTTGCGTTTATTGCTTGATTGAAAAAAAATAGGTGTAACAAAGTGCCTAATTGAATTTAGTCTCATTTCTAAGAGAAATCAAAGTATAAGAACATGTATAGTTGTAGAAAAGTAAAAAATCATAAATATTTACGTGGTTTGAATGTAAGGGAATTCTACGTCAATTGATTAATTAATCTTCCTTTTTCAAATCATTTGTGAGTACAAACACTGAATGTAATGGAGGTTGTTTACACATGTGCAGTAATAATTCTTGGACTTTTCAAAAATTCAATCTCTTTCTGCTACGATGATCCTTACCATTTATGGAGGAATGACATTACATAGATTGATGACATCATTCTCTACATCTGTCATTGGATATTGCCATGTATCCTCCATCAGCTTACCATGGATTTAGTATTGTCGATTACTGTTTTGATTTAAATGGTGTACCGTGCTCGTGGTTGATTCGTAGCCTTTTGGTGTGTGATAGCATAACAAGAGGTCCATGGCAGCCTCTATTCCATATTTGGAAATGAGTAGTTGCTGATTTATGTAGCTTAAGGTTCCATTATGTCTATGTATTGCGTTGATCTAACAAGCGTAATTTGTAAATTCATAAGAGGCGAGGAGTTCTTATTAGCTCAACAAATGTGGGGTATGCATTAATAAATGTCCAGACCAAAATTACAAGTTCAATCCTATTTTGACTGGGTCGTCAGTTCAAATCTTCTATTCTCTTTTTGTCTGTCCTCATGTGCACACACATCTCAGTTATTTGTTTTCATAATCATCTATTCATGTGATACGATAGGTCTCACAAATTTATTAGTTTATTGTGATAGTGGTCACAATTTCTTGTGGCACATGGAAAAGGTAATACTATGACAGATATAAAAATAATATAATGTTGATCATGTTTTTTGTTAGCTAGGGGTCAGACCATTGCATCAAAGTTTCTACCATGGTTCAAAATTCCGGCGGAATTCCGGTTATTCCGTTCCGGTTCAGCTCATAACTGGAATGAAATTTGATCGAAATTTCAGTTCCGGTCTAAATTTCGAATTTGCTTTTCAAATACTAAAAAAACTGGTAAAAAATTAAAAAAAAATATAACAAACATATAATAATTAAAAATAAAAAAAAATTATTCGGGGCAATAAATAAATGGAGAGGAGATCATGTAGTTTCATAAAAAAAGTTATTATACTTTTGTTAATAATAAAAAATTCAAAATTGATCAAAGTTTTAAAATCTCAAATGAACAATACAGAATCTTACACAATGGATTTTTAATTAAAGTGTGTATTTTATATGTAATGTATTACAAATTTAAGACATGATTGGATATTTATTAGCGTATATAGCAAATTAAAGAAAAAACCGTATCGGAATTAGAAAACCGAAATTAAAGTGGAACTTTTAAATTGGAACCGAAAATTTTAAAATTACCAACAGCCGGAACGGAAACGGAAAACGAAATTTTGAATCTTTCTTTCTACATCCAGCTCCTGTTTCCTCAAACTGAGAAAATCGAAAATGACTTCCACTGTGATATCTTCATTTACATTGTGCTTCCTTCATATTGAAAGTTCAGCTTGTATTTTATAAATTGAGATAATTCTATAGCAAAGGGGTTATTGTAGTCTAGTTCGGTGTTTAGCGATCAATAATGCAAAACCGTGCATGTGGTGGAGTTATGGGATAAAAACGGTTTCTTTCTTACCCGTCACAAGCTATTAAAGCCTTTCAATAAAACTACAAATCCAAATCCAAATCCTGCCCATAGTTTTCTTTCTCCCACTTATTCACTCGGTAGGAATACGTTACCATCATGGGCCACACATGCTTACACCTTACCTATGGCCTTTCTCTCTCACATGTTATCGAAAGTTCCAGTCTCCTAATTTGTGCTCATATAGAAGAACTATTTTAAGAACTTCCAACTAACATACTAAATAATTTTTGTGTTACAATGGCCTCTCGCACTCATGCTTGCAAATACACTCTCTTTTAAATTTGCTTCCACTTGTCAGTAGTTCACCTAGAAGCTCACACTTGTGCAATTCAATGGTTTTTGATGTCTTGGAACTTTTAGATTGAGATCTAAGATAACAGTTAGCAATTAGCATTCTATAAATTTGAATTATTTCGCACATATTTAGTGTATAATCATAGTACTTCAGGTAATTAACAATATTTGCATGCTTAATCTAACATTAACCTGATAATATCTTGTAGATACGTACGTAGTACTGTGTGAGCGTGATGCCAACTTGGCTTTCAACAAATAATTTCTCTCGAACTGGATACAATGTGTTATTCCCAGCAAAGTTATAATTCATTTGATCAGTATATTGTACTAGCCTCAAGCCTATTCAAAGTGGTAAGAAGTGGTCAGAGATTTCAGAATCAACTTATTTCAAGTAGGATCATGGATTCCAATACGTGATAGCCTATACAAATATTTGCTTCAAAGAAAAACGTGCTCCTGGATGTTTGCTTCATGAATTTTGTAATGAAAATTTGTAAAAACATACAGCCCAAGGACACAGAGTATTTTGGTGCTCCGTTCTTATTTTTTTGGGTCAGAGATGCGGACATGCTCCTTATCCATAGAGAAATAAGAACATTATCCATCGTTTTCATCACATGTCCAGAACCTCACTCAACTGAAGCCTAAGCAAAATCTACCGTTCACTGTCAGTCATCATGTACCCGTCACATGTCGGCTTTCACTTCTACTGGTACACGTAGAGCCACAAGTTATCAATGACTTTGTATACTGGCTACTATTATCATATTATTCAGAAGACATCAGTACATAGTTTTTATTATTAAAGGTCTAAAATTAGGAATATCTTTGCATTTTTATTCCATGTAATACTTTGAGTCTATTTTCAGTGTCCCTACTCTCTCTACTAAATTCAATTCATAAGACATCACTAACTAATCACTTTGACATTTAGTAGTACAGAATGAAATCAAGTTGCTAACTTGATAATCTTATAATAGCCAAAATACCAAATTTATATATACAAACATAAACATCAAGGTAGTAACAATAGTACAACCCTCAATCATCTAGAAAAGAGCAAATAACACAAACTCAAACTGGAACTGCAAAGATTTAGCCATCCTGTCCTCAAAAACTTATATTTACATAGTACAACCTAAGCATGCCTTTGTGTCTTCATTTCATAGTCTTCTTCAGCGGTGATTGCTCCTTGTTTCCCCGCTGTAAAGCCTACAATCAACAAACATATTTACTCTCTGTAAGACTATAACACTATGAAAGAGTGTTGTAACACATAATCCCTTCCGTACTGCTTTGAGATACCCTTAGCTGGGACAACTTGAGTTTTAAAGTGGACTATATTTGTGATAACGATTTACTAATTAAATGACTAGACTTGTAATAATAAACTATGAAAAGTAGATCAAAAATATGAGTGATAATAAACTTTGGTGGAACATAAGATTTCAGAGCTGGTGAGTGTGGGTACCAGTCATAAATAGTAGGAGAGTTGGGCTGTGGCTTATCGAACATGTCAGCACCAAGGTGCTTCGTGTTCAGATTGCTTCCTGGATGGAAGACGCTTCTCCACACGTTCTGCTTCACCATACTCGTCGGTGTTGCAGGAGTCACCGGAGTTCCAGGCGTTCCCGGCGTCGCAGGCATCGAAATCGATCTCTGGTAAGATTTGCCGCCACTGCTCTCGCCTTCTTCATCTGTACGTACTCATAAAGTCATTATTTATTCTGTAAATCCTATGATATGTACGAGCAAGTCATGTATGTATGTATCGTGCTTGGTACCTTTGATTATCAAGGGCTTTGCCGTGACTTGTTTTCTGAGCCTGCCCAGGCCTTTGTCTGGGCTAGGGCCGGCTATCACTTCGTCCCATATCTTGTCCAGAAGAACCATTTTTTAAAGTATTGAACTGTGCTTACTGATTAATTGCTTTGTAGTTAGTAGTGTTTTTATAATGAAAAATTTGGATAATGTCACCTACCGGTAACCTCACCTAGTACTTTTCTTAATAATGTTTGTTTAACACTTAGGTAAGCGGTCTAATTCTTTTTACCTCTAACTTAATTACCGTTTAATTAGTTATCATAAAGAAGCTAAGATTTACATATTTAACGTAATTTGAAAGAAAGTTAAGTTGATGAACGATGGTGAAAAGATACTAAAAGTGAGTTGCGTGCACAGTAACTTAGGTAAGTCGTACATAACAATAATTTATGGGATGAACAGGTGGCGGATAAGGATGGAGTGTGGAACCCACGTTGGAAATATCTTGGTCGTAGATCAGAAAATATCTTATTTATGCTGAAAACTTCCGGACAAGTCATTAGTTCTCACGTGGTGTGAGGGAGAAAAGCAAGTGGTACTTCCACTGGATTCATCCCATTGGGCTTTTAATTTGGACGGGTCCAAATCTGTCTACTCGTAAATATTTTGTTTTGATAATTTGTTAAGAATGCCTAATCTACTTTCATTTGTGGATTTTTGTTCGCGAAATGAGTAATTTTGTGTCAAAACTTCGCTTCTGCAGTAAGAAAGAAAATGCTTGGTAACAAATGATTCGTTACCTTTTACTGCGCGGGCGGCAGGTTGTAGTTTTCTTTTTAATACATTGTATATGAGAAAACCCGTGCTTCACACGGGTGATAGTTGGAATTTTGTGTTGAATGGTTGCTATATTTTGAATAAGTTGATGAGAACGTGGAAATTAGCCACAAAGGTCTCTTTAGCAAGTGGAATTAGTTTCTAGGACACACAACTGAAATAATTACTTTCAAGGACAAAATATAAAATAATTAGTTTTTAGGGCCTAGAAACTTATGAAATTATGTTCTTGAAAGTAATTGGACTGCTGACTTTGTCCTTGAAAGTAATTATTCTGCTGATTTTGGTCTTGAAAGTAATTTCTTTAAATGTGTGTCCTAGAAACTAATTGGACTGCAAAGTTTGTCCTTCTGGTGAAATGTCCCGAGATGAATCAAGTAGTGTAATTGCCTAATTGGTTGATAGCCTGTTTATTTATGTGTGGCGATATTTTATTTTTCAGTATTAAGTTGGTTATGCAAAGCATCATAACATTGCTTCGTAAGACGTATCATTGCGTCGAACATTATTTGAATAGTGCATTGGTCAACTATTAAGCTTCCATTTTGTAACCTTTGTCCACATTGTTGGCATTGTTGTATGTGGAGATTTCGGGTACCTCTTCAACATCCTGAAAATATTAATTTACGCGCGAAATATCGAAGTAGCAAGGTAGTTTGGTTAATGCATAAAGTTGCAATTTTGAAATTTAGATGTCAATTATATGCCTGTGAATTTTGTATTATGTTAAATCTACTTGTGATATAACAATTTAACGTGCGTGGTTTATGAATTTAAGCTTTAGGTCTTTGTGGCGTGTGTCATATTAACATGCAGTGAATACGTTTGCGTTATCATTGTGTTTAGGTATGTATGAATCTTTATACCTCTTCTACCTGGCAGTACAGTGGGGGTAATTGTCTGTCTTTTATTTTTCAAGCTTAAATAATATGGTACTTTTGGCACAGGTCTTTCAAAATACACGAAAAGTCCTTCACTAAATTTCAGTGTAAATTAGATCCCTGTTTTTTATTCACGATTATTGCAGAGCATGATGCAGCTCTTCATAAAAGTTGCTTACATTTCCGCAACTTTTCTGTACATTGTAAACATAGTGTATGAAAGTTGCTGAAATATCAGCACTTATTTATAAAAGTTGCCGACATTTCAGCAACATTTATGTACATTGTGAACACAGTGTATGAAAGTTGCTGAAATATTAGCACTTATTTATAAAAGTTGCTGACATTTCAACAATAATTTTTCTTTGTTTCTAGAAAATAGGGACCAGATTTACAATGAAACTTTGACAGGGAAAGTTGCTGAAATATCAGCACTTATTTATAAAAGTTGTTGACATTTCAGCAATAATTTTTCTTTGTTTCTAGAAAATAGGGACCGGATTTACAATGAAACTTTGACAGAGACCCGCTTTACAATATGAAAGTATGATAGGGATGCCTCCCTAATTTCCACTAATTAATAATAACCATAGAAAGCACTCAGACCACATCAACTATGCATAGCATACATATAGACAAATATAAAACACCATTCACGTAAAAACCCTGGTTTCGCTGTTTTAATAAAAGCCATAATAAAACATAATACTTAAACACAACATAAACGGTCATCTTTCATATCATTTCTTCCTCCTCATCCTCTCTATCCCAACAGTACAAAATCGATCTAGACTAGACCCATCAAGATATGACCCAACTCTAACTAAAAATGGGTTGAGTAAATTCATTTATGAAAGTTTATTAAATGGATCATAAACGGATAAGCCCATTTTTAAAATGATGATAAATGGGTAACCTATATATTCATTTATTAAAAACTTAAATTTCAAAAATATAAATTTAAAAATATAAATTTTGAAATTGTTTACTTAGACCATTAGGAAGAAACAACTATATTTTTTGTTCAAGAAGTGGTAATTTCTTCATGCTAACTCGGAATCAAGCAAGAATTCAATCGATGAACTCCTACTTAAATTACGGACAATACGGAACACTCAGATACTTCATTTTGTGAACGCACATTGTAGTCCTCCATTGTGACTAACGGTCGTACTTAACAAATAACAGATTATGTCATCATATTTGAACTCCAACTTGGCAGAAACTTCTATTTTTTTTTGTTCAAACTGCAATAACTTCTTCATGCTAACTCGGAATCAGACGGGACTTCGACTGATGAACTCCCACCTAAATTATGGACAGTATAAAACACCCGGATACTTCATCTTGTAAATGCATACCGTAAATCTCCGTAGTGACTAATGATTGTACTTAACAAATAACATGCTACATCCCCATACTTAAACTCCAACTAGGCAGAAGTAGCTATTTTTTTTGTTCAAACTGCAATAACTTCTTCATACTAACTTGGATTCGGATGAAACCTCGACTGATGAACTACCACCTAAATTACAAACAATATGGAATACTCGGATACTTCATCTTGTGAACGCACGCTGTAGTTCTTCATGGTAACTACTGGTTGTACTTAGCAAATAACAGACTACATCCCCATATTTGAACTAAGACTAGGCAGAAGCAGGCATTTTTTTGTTCAAACTGCAATAACTTCTTTATACTAACTCGGAATCAGGCGAGACTTGGACCAATGAATTCTTACCTAAATTACGGACGATATGTAACACTTGGATATTTCATCTTGTAAACGAACGCTATAGTTCTCCATGGTGACTAATAGTTGTATTTAAAAAATAACAGACTACATCCCCATATTTGAACTCCGTCTACGTAGAAGCCGCTATTTTTTTGTTTAGACTGCAATAACTTCTTCATACTAACTCAGAATCGGACGATACTTCGACTGATGAACTTCCAGCTAAATTACGAACAATATGGAATACTCGGATACTTCATCTTGTGAAAGAATGTTGTACTTCCCTATGATGACTAATAGCTGTATTTAGCAAATACATGCTACATCCCCATATTTGAACCCTGATTAGGCAGAAGCCGTTACTTTTTGTTCAAACTACAGTAACTTCTTCATACTAACTTGAAATCAGGCGAGACTGGGACCGACGAACTCTCGTCAAAATTACCGAAAATATGGAACATTCAGATACTTTGTCTTATGAACGCATGTTGTAGTCCTTCATTAAGACTAACAGTTGTACTTAGCAAATAATAGACTACATCCCCATATTTAAATTTTGACGAAAATTAGTCAAATTCTTAAAATTTGAAATTTTGATTTTTTTTTAAATTAAAAACATAAAAATTAGAAATAGAATTACTTTATATCTGTTTTTTATTAGTCAAATCAAATTTAAATATTTAAATTAGTTAAATGGATAACTCGCTTACTAAATGAGTTAGGTCAGACTATTAAATGGATTAAAAAGAATGGATCATAAATGGGTTGAGTCAAAATCGACCTAAACCATTTTGATTCAATCCAACCCGTTTGATGAGTCTAACCTAGCAAACTAGACCTGGCCATAAACATAGAAGCTCGAATACATAAGCACGCCACCACTAGCCAGCTCCAGCTTCACATCATCCACACACTTACACCCACTTATAGTCACACTTCCACCCCAAGTCCCCACCCATGCACACCCACCGAACACAGACATAGCAGTAGAAAATTACTTAGGCCCAAATCATTCCAACACCCAATCCACAAGCCCGTCGAAGCCCACCCTTACTTGGTCGAAGCCGATATCTCGTTGCTCGCTTAGCTGAACTCGTCCTCTAGAGTAGCGTGCACGGGCGACAAAGCCGTGACGGTATAACTGTTTTTGAAGAAAACAGAAGCTTTCTCTTTGCTAAGCCCAGTCATGCACGTTTCGAGCATAACCATCAATTGTTCGGGCTTTCCGGTAGCATTATATATGTATGTATTTATTTATATGTATGTATGTATCACATATTTCTATTTCCAGCCTAGAGTTCACGTCACAGTCATAGTCGTGGCCATGATGGTATCACTGTTTTTGAAGAAAACAGAAACTCTCTTTGCCAAGCTCAGTCATACACATTTCAAGTGTAACCATTGGTCGTTCGGGCTTTTCGATAGCATTATAAATATACATATACATGTATGTATGTCTGGCAAAGATTGGCTACACCTCAAATCTTTCTTAATTTCAACCACATGTTCTGAATTAAATAATATACCATCTCTCTTCTAAAGAGAAGATAGAGAATGTATATTATTTAATTTGGAATATGTGGTTGAAATCAGGGGGATTTGATGTGTGTAGCAAAAGTGAGGTGTAGCCGATTCTAGCATATATATATATATATATATATATATAAGTGTGTGTGTGTGTGAGAGAGGGAGTATGGAGCTAAAAGGTGTTCCGGACAAACAACTCCTCCGACTCAACGACTGGTTCTCAAAATACCAGTTCACCGTTCGACATATTAAAGGAAAAGATAATGTCGTCCCAGACTACTTGTCTAGAAAGTCCCCTGCAAATACAGCTAAACCATAGAAAAACCTTCTGATTTTCATTGTCAACGGTCCAAGACCACCAAATGCTACTGCATCATGGTTGTTGTGATCTTTCCCCTAGACGCTAGGTGGTAAGCTCCAACTATGTATATTAATGAGTGTTTACTTTCTGCGCAAATAAAGTCCTAAAGACTATGTCTATTCCGAGCTCTGCTGGCTTTGTCGGTAAAGCATCTTTTAGAAGATGACAAACTGTTGGTCCTTGCAAAAGTTCAGATGTGAGATATTAGGAAAAGAAGATGCTTCTTGTCAGCCACCAGAAAAGATGCTCTGGACACGCACTAAAGAAAAAAAGCAAAAAGATGATACCCTTGTCTCCCACCTGGCTTTGTGCTTTGTCTTTTAGGACACGTTTTAAAGTTTGTGGACACGGGATAAGATTCCTCTCTTATTCTCTAAGCCAAGTGCCCTGCTTTGTGTTTATTTCTGATTAGCGGATGCCAATCTCATGCATTGTAATTTATTTTCCAAAGCTCTATATATAGAGCTGATGTATCTGTTGTATCCTCATTCAAAAATCAATAAAAACATGAGTAACTAAATACATTTCTATCCTCTGTTCTTCCCCGGCAGTCAGAGTGAAGAGAACCTTTTCCTCATCTCGTCCAAAGTAAAGAAGAAGCAAATGGCTGATAAAACATAAGATTACGGTCCCTTCTATCTATACGGATATAACATACCTTCGATCACCTCTACCTTTACCAACTTCCAATTTTCAAAGACGAACAGTAAGTCCCGATGGCTAGGGTAGTCAAGTAGTCCAAGAACTCTGAAAAAAGTTTAGGTGGTTATGGACTCGGTTATGGGCTCGCTTGGTATGGTCTTTCTAAGGGTATAGATATGTGGGGCTCCCGAACTCAAGTGGTACCAGAGCCAGGTTGCATCCCCTTTGCGGCGGGTGAGTTAAATGGTTGTTTCTCTCAGCTCTCACTTCACAGGTGAAGGGCAGATGGTAGCTTTTTAACTCCCGAATTTTACTCTTTATCACTGATCACCAGTCATGGATAACTCCTTAATAATGAACCAATCTTCCCAAATTCTTAACCACTCCTCCTCAATGTCGCTTTCCCGGTTAAGCACCTACAAAATAGATAACCTCATAGAATACTCCACCATCCCCGATGATGCCATTGTAGAAAACATCGTTCTTCCTCTCATACGCCCTTACAATATCTACCGAAAACATGGAACCTTCACCAAAGGTATCCGGTCTCTCATGACTGGAAAGAACCCTCCCATGAAAGAATTCGTCCAATCCTCTAAAATGGACCATTGTGGTCTTCCTGCGTCCACACAAGAGCAATATATCACCTTGGGTATTCCACCCGAATTCATACAAAGATGGAAGGCTGAAGGTTATACTGACCTTCACCTCGGTTTGATATAAGACTTGTCCTTTCATATAATGGAAGGAAAGGTCTTCCCGTATCTGCAAGAATTGCCCTTCTTGACACTAGATACTTAAAATATGAACATGCAGTCATCGAAACGGTTCTTACTACACTCAACTCTGGTAGTGTGGTGACCACTTTCTTCCCAAACTTTGTTCTCTCACTCGGAGATTGCTCTCTCTTTACGGCCATCAAAGTTCAGATACAAATAGCTAGAGCAGGCCAGATAAAAGACTCAATCATGGCCACCTTGCATCACCAGATAATATATTGCCGGTAGAACCATGGACTGGATCTCAAAAACAAGGGCATCAAAGATGCTTTCATGGTGCTTGTTGAGTCAGGATCTGAAGTTCCCACCATTATCTAGATCCCGAAGCAAATTGATAGAAAGAAGTTCGAAAAGATAGTTCCGACCGAATGGATAACAAACTATGAATCACTATACAATGAAATAGGACCTATAAAATCCATTGACTTTGAGTTCGAGAGTTTCAAAGACGGAAGAGTGAAGACGGTCTACACGACAAACACGCATGCAAGCTCGTCTGTCCAGGAGTTCCAGCTAATGATCGTGCTTAGAAAGAAGCCCCGAAGAAAGGATCCTCCTATCTCAAGCTTTAACCCAGATGGATCCTATACGTATACTGATAAAATCAACGGACATTTCATATGGGATACCAACTCAGATCTATGTGACCCAGAATACTCATATAGATCAGAAGAAAATAGTAGTGGGGACGATGACGATGGCAGCAGTGATGATGATGGCAGTGATGAAGAAGACGAAAGAAGGTATGATTACTTTCTCAAAAATTTGACGTCTCGAAAGATTACCTCTGCACTTCCGAAAAACATACAACCCTGTTTCATGATAAAAGGCTACGGCATAGATTTTCCTCCCCTTGAAAGGAAGGAACATGACAATATGTCATTCCGTCCGTACAGCTAGCAATATGCAGTGTAACCTTCTGGATAGCTAAAGCCTCTATCACAAGGAGAAGAAGTCCTCAACTGGCAGACCCAAAATGCCAAAGCCCAGAACAAGTCCCTAAACAACATTGATACAAAAGTATCACAAATTCTTGAGCAAGTCAGCAACACAAACAACAAGATAGACACTCTAAAGGTCCAGCTGCAGTATGTTGAGGAAGGATCATGGAGATGTGGCAAGGTTGCCCTAGCAATCTTGGGTCTCAATCGTCGAATGAACTTCTCATTCCTCCTGATAACGATGTCTATAGTAGCATACCCATATCGGGATAACTCACCAAACTTAGTAGCATACTCAATTGCAGATATCTCTCCCTGCTCCAAATCCATAAACTTTCTCAACAATGCTGATTTGGCAACTTCAGACAAAAATCTCTGCTCAAATTTCCTTCGAAACTCCGCCCAAGTTAACTCTTCATCAGGAATTCCGGCAATAACATTATTCCACCAATGAATTGCTGCCCCTTGCAACTGCCTAAAGGCCAGCCTTCTCTTCTGCTCATCATCCAAACCCAAATCAGCGAATATTCTCTCACAATGCAACAGCCAATTCTTCACTTCTATAACATCCTTCGTTCCCATTTGTTATTCCCAATTGTCATCAAACCGGTATAGTCTCTGCTTAGCTTAGCATAGTTATTCACAATTGGAGCCACAAGATTAGCTCCTCCAACATTCCTAGCAACTCCTGCAGCAGCTCCTGCTTGCATCAGATTGACGAAGAACTGATACATTGTCCCCATATCTACTGGGGGATTTCCAGCACCTACATTGGCATCTGCATTTTGATTAGCATTTGCCTGTCGACCCGGGTTCCTCTTGGTATTAGATCGAACATTTCCATTTGTTGTGGTGCTTCCTCCACCGAGATTTTCTTTTTCGTTTTCTGCCTCCATATCTTCTTTCTCGTAAATCTGCATACGAGCCTCAGTAAGATACAGAAGAACGGTCTAAGAGAGAGAGCGGAATACGTACTTATATATATATATATATATCAAATACGAGTACGCTACTATAGCGTTATCCCAAACTCCGATCTTATTTTCTGATTCATTGAATTATGTTTTGAAAAATCCTTTTAGGTTTAAGCTTCTTTTAATTTTTCATAACTTATGCTTTGATACCAACTTGTGACATCCTCCATACGGAGGTCCAAAACTAACGGCTACGAATTCTGCAGTCATTCATAGTTATTAATCATCGGCAACCAAATAAGGTAATATTAGATACATTGATATAACAGAAACACATGGATATAGAAAATTTTAAAAGATCATAATACAACTTTCATATTCCATTTCAAATCATTTCAACATTCATTATCCCATATTCGAGAACCACGTTCAGATAAAATATAATTATTACAACGTACGCCAAGAGCGACATATGAAGATGCTCATTTGGATGATCAGAGTATATATAACTAGGCAATTAAACAACTTTGCCTTTACAACAAAACACATCGGAATTAAAATGGAAAAGAACTCCTTCTAGCTAGCTTGCCTCCTATACGTCTACGGAAGCTTATTCGTCTAAGGAGAACCTGAAAACCTCAACTCTCAAACTACTCAAAATCAATTGAGTACCCGAGAGTTTAAGGGGAAAACATAAACTTTGAGTCAGACAAAAAGCCTGGTATGAATAATAACCTACCATCTCAAATCATTTAGATAACTAGTGAGACAATGCCGCTTAGCAGAACGGGTTTTCCCTACATTAGTGTCTTACTCAAAACTTTATGAAAACCATATACTATGCTCCTACATCCACAATGGTTAAAACATAACAATTCAAAATATTATGATGATATGCAAACAAATAAATCAATTCTTGATTACCCATCCTCATTTCTTTTGACTATCTGTCTCAGTATAGTTTCTAGGGTCACTATTAACCTATTAGTTTTCATGGGCTTACTAATAACCTGTTTAAAACTTATGGACTTTCTGTCCGGTTTCATAGTTTTCATGGGATCACTAAAACCTATTGGCCCCTGCCAAGAACTTTATTGTTTCATGGATTCTCCTTGAACCTATTGGTATCTCCAATAACTTCCCTCATATCCTAGATTTCATGGGTTGACTAGGAACCTATTGACTTCTGTCAATAACTTTATCCGGATATAATTTTCATGGGTTCACTACAAACCTATTGGCCTCTGCCAATAACTCTTTCTAAACATAGTTATCATGAGTTTACTATTAACCTGTCTATCTGACAACTTCTTTAATCCATATTTAGACATCCTATATTCTGGTATACCTGACCTCTTGGATGCAATTCTACTCATACAGGAGTTAACTCAATTTATATTCATTACTGGGACAACCTAACTGGTTATTCTGCCCTTTCTCCCCAAATTATAGTTATGGGTCCATTTAAGGTGGATATATATATATATATATGAAGAAGGTAACATAATAACATAATAACACCAACACCTGTGGTTTAATATCCTTGAAATCATTTTCAAATGAAACAATGTTAATCCATTTAACATATTATTTTATCAAGAAAAGCTTCTTCAAAAACTCCATACTTAAAAGTCATTTTAAAACTCCTTTATTTATGTCATGGTTTTTCCTTTAAAAATGAGATTGTGTTCTTTATTTTGAAAATAAGGCTTTCAAAACCTTAAACTTTTACTTTCGAACCCATTGGATAACTTCCTTCGAAAGCATTTAAATCTTCTTCAAAACACTAAGCATATGCCTTTTGAAACACTTTAGAACATCTCTTTCGAAACCCTCAAAACCTACCTTTCGAAAATATTAAAGTATTACTTATTAACTCTTAGAAGCATAACTTCGAAACCATTGAAAGTACCCCTTTCGAAAGTCGAAACCATTGAAAGTATCCCTTTCGAAACCATTGGGTTTAACTTTAAACATATCTTTTTGGGTCTAAGTGAATACAAACGAAAGTACCCCTTTCGAAACCGTTAAAAAGAGTTTGAGGAAAAACATATGGCTGCGGCACCATCCTTTCGAAAGCATTAGTCGTATAAATTAAAACACCTGGAAGGATAGCTTCGAAACCCCTTTCGAAGCCATTGCCTTTGAAACCATTAACCCTTTCGAAAGCTTTAGGAAGTGGCTTATTACATTTATAAACAAAAGCTACCTTTCGGTCTATTTGATGACTTCAATCCATTCGAAAGGCATAAGGTCGATAGCATGGTTTCGACTGGGTTAACACTACCTCTTTCGAAAGCATTGATTTAAAACAAAGCAACTCATTCGAAAGCATTTCTTTTTGAAATAAAAAGGAGGCAACATTTTTGAAAGCTATTTAAATGGGTTTCGATCCCTTCGAAAGTAAAACAAAGGCTTCGACCCCTTCGAAAGCATCCTTTTGAAAACAAGGCAAGCACATATCTTTGGAGAGTAAAACAAAGGCGTCGACCCCTTCGAAACCTAGTTTTTGACACCATACCTTCAGCCTTTCTCCAATCCACTACGTACCAACTTATTGATACTTTGTGTCTTAGTTTCGACTTGGTTGAGGCGGAAGTACAAGGTCGAAAGGTAGCATCTAAAATAGGGGAAACATAATTTCTGGGAAAAGACCATTTTAATGCCTTTTTAAGTAATTGCTTTCTAACTAATCTGCATATTTGTAAACATTTAATTGGTTGCTATAAACTTTTCAAATTCTTTCTATAATAAAACTGCCGCAATTATTTCAGATCTAATTAAAACAATTTAGCAATAAGCCCTTTCTTAAGTTAAACAAATAAAACATTTAAATCCTTCTAAAATAATTTAATTTCCATAGTCAATTACTCAGGAAAAATCCTCAAAAATCACAGAAATTCACTTTTAATATGTTTTCTAACATATATAAATTTCAGACCCAAATTCTTTATAATATAGCCGAAATAAATTTCTAAACCCAATTGTTAATATTTTCCTTTAAAAATTCATAATAAATTTTCCATAGCTTGAAAAATTATAAAAATTAAAAATTATCTCCAAAATAATGTTTTACATAGCATATACATTCCTCATGGCATTCGAAACATAATATAAACGATTTTAGCCTTAAAACCGTATAAACAATCATCAAACAAACTTGTTTGAATATAACATATTATTAAATCCAAGCATATCATCATCAAAAATCATCATAATGGATTTAAACTTAAACCCGAAATCAAATGATCATTAAAAACAAAGATAGAGATGGTTTTGATTATTATTCACCTTGATTTGGATAAGGACTTGATATTTGAACTTGATTAATTCTTCTAGCTTGATTTCTAAGCTTTACTTGAATTTTTCTTCTTCTCCTATTGCAATGGCCGGCTTTAAGCTCTCGGGATTTTGTTTAAAGTTTTGAACGTGAGAAAATGAGAATGTGACAGGTTTAGGGGTTAAGGGATGTGGTGAACGGCTAATCCCTATATCGCCCTTAGCCTTATTCTCTTATTAAAACCATTTAGATAAACCCATTATTTTTAGTTTTGTTTATTTAAGCTCGGCCTCTAATTAATTTTCAAATATCAATCTCCTTATCTCTCTAATCATTACATTATTCTATTTAATTTATCTAGTTAAATCTTCTGAATAATATTATTAAAAACTAGGGGTGTGACATGAAGAATCCAGTCTTTCATGATAAGAGCAAGCACACTGAAACCAAGTATCATTTTATTCGAAACTTCATATCAAAGAAGGAAGTGAAGCTTGAGTTCGTAAAGCCACAAGACCAAATTGCAGATATCTTCACAAAGCCATTAAAGACTGATGTTTTTCAAAAGTTACATAGTGAATTTGGCTTGGGAGGATGTTGAAAAGTAAACTCAATTAACATGTCTATTAATGAAAAGTCATGTTTATTCAAGTGAAAATTCATATATCCATTTAAGTGACTCATGTATATTGAATAAAAGTTGTACTTATTGAAGTGAAGAGTCATGTCCATTGAAACGAAAATGTATCTACCTAAAGAGTTGTGTTTATTTGTAAAGGTACGTAAGCTACTATAAATATATGGTCATTTCATTGTGTTGTATGTAAGTTGAATTGAAGTGGCACTAAAAAAAAAATTCTCCTCCTCGAAAATATAATTCTCCTACTCTTTCTAACAATAGTCTTATCGGTATTCATATGTTGATTATCTAAGTGGAAAAAAGGTACTATTCCAATCATTAGTATAAAATTTTATACATCCACTATAAAGATCATACCTCATTGGTCTGAATTTTCCTTCACGTCTGCAGCATTGAGGTGCCTAGTAGCAGTGATCGAGGCATCATTGTCAACACTTGTACTCTACTAACTTGGAGGTGTACACAGTTCTTACATAAATTATATAATTAATTTTTATTTCTTTCACAATAGTGTTCTTGTCAAATATATCATAAACTTTTTTTGCCTGAGACATGATAACATTTGGCTGGTCACGTACTCCTTTTTTTTGGTTTCTTCTTGTAGTTAAAAAAGTTGCCAATGCCGTTAGATTTCGAAATTAGTTGGTCTGAAATCAAAAACTATATTTGTTCCTACAACTTAGTTAAAAATGCTAACTCTGTTGTGCCATTTTCCTGTAAAATCATATAAAAAATGTAACACCCTGGATTATAGTATTCATAATCTTACTTTGTACATACATTGGAATTTAAATAAAAATAAAAGACTATACAATTAGTTTATATAAGTTGGTGTGTGAGGGCAAGTGTCAGTGTGGTCGTAACTATCATTTTTGTAAATGATAGTTCCTAATGGCCGATGAGATACTAAATATAGAGAAAAATGTTATTGAAAAAGTTGGAATTGAACTTTGAGTAGATGAGTTATTAGAATGCTTATCGTCTTAAGAATCACTAAATATAGTTATAGGAATAAACATTTCACCATAAATATGTTTGTACCGAATGTTTTAAGTTTTTTTATCATAACAAACAGAAGATGCTTGGCTACACTTAAAATTATAAACAAATAATTTATAAGCTACATATAAAATTAAGTGCTCTAACAACATGAATTTTAATTTGAAGTAGTTTATAAGGTTATCCACTACTTAGAACTACAGTATATAGCCACGACAGGGTTTCAACGGCCGCCAACGGTAATTTCCAACGGCTCGTTATTTTTTAACAAGCCGTTGGTAACCGTTGTAAAAATGCCGTTTGCGGCCGTTGGAAATATTCATGTAAACCTGCAGCAAGCGGAGGGCAACAATCATTCTCCTCTCCTCCAACAAAAAACCCCAAATCCTCCACCCTCTTCCTCCACTCCTCCTCTTTTCTTGCTCCCAGCCTCCCCACGCAACCGGTAGCCACTCCGACGCCATTAATCAACACCAGCGGCCTCTCTCCATCCAATTCCACTCCATAATCAGATTTTGCCTAAAACCCTAAAATTTTAAATTTTGCTAATTTTGTGTTTAATTTGTTGCTATAGTTGTATCTAATGACATATTGATTGTTTATTATACCAAACTAAGTGCTAATTACAATTATTACCATCCAAATGTCCAAATTGTTTGTATATATATATTATGTACATATATACATATGTTGATAATTTAGTGTAAATGCGCATTTGAGTTAGCGTTAGATTAGTTAAGATTGATTTAAATTATTTTGTGTATTTTTTGTAAAATATTAGGCAAACATGAATTAGTCGAATATTTTACAAACATAAATTATATCTTTTACAAAATATATTAGCATTAGATAAGTATATAATTTAGTATATATACACACACATGAATTATATATTTTGCGAAATAGTAAAAATCATATAATTTACTATATATTTAATAAAAAAGTAGAATATAAATAAAATAATGCATAATATGCTTTATTTTATATATTT
This sequence comes from Allium fistulosum, assembly GCA_030737815.1. Classification (NCBI taxonomy): domain Eukaryota; kingdom Viridiplantae; phylum Streptophyta; class Magnoliopsida; order Asparagales; family Amaryllidaceae; genus Allium; species Allium fistulosum. Next base: position 867,738,303 of record CM060904.1, on the reverse strand, counting down.
AATAAAACGGTAACATATAAACAAAATTTAAATCTCATAGTGAATTTTTGGCTCCGTCTGACAAGTGTTGTATATGATCGTTGTATGAATATTCGTTTTTATTGCAAAACGGATATTCATATTCATTTGATACAATATTTGTTGGATTTTTTCCTGCATTGGACAAGTTACAAACACTATAAAGTAATTACGTTTTGTAAATCATATCGTTATAAACGGTTCACAAAATTTCGACGGCATTTCCTTTTCGTTCCTTATGTACATGCATATGTGTACGATACAAGGAACACGGGGGAAGTGCTGCCGAAATTTTGGGAAATCGTTTATAATGATATGATTTAAGAAATGTAATTACTATTGTGTTTGTAATGGGAAGTAGGATAACCGACCATCACAAAAGGTACAAAAATGTAAAAAAAATAGCAAGAAATATAACTTTGTATATAAACGAAAATGGATTATAAAAAACAGTAAAATCTAAATGTGTTTATCGAATTTGATTAATAATTTTTTTTACTATTGAACATAGGTTTTACAGTAGGAAAAATTGTCAATTATTTTATTGATCGGAGCTGGATGTATCAAAGAAGAGAAATGGGAGGCTCAATAAGTAAACATTTTCTTAACATGGTAAATGTGTTTGTCGAATTTGCTTCAAGTAATATTGGAAACGACGTAGAAATTCGTTGTCCATGTAGTAGGTGCAAATTGTTGAAGCATTTAGTATCGAATATGGTTAGGATTCATTTGCGCCGATATGGTTTTGTAACCAATTATTTGGTGTGGGATCGTCATGGAGAAATTATAACACGTAACGAAGAACAGTCAATAGAGGTCATTAGTGATGAAGTTAGTACGACGAATCTCATAAAACATATGGTTGAAGATGCAGCACGATCAATGTTCCCTACTGTTGAAATTAATAACGACGATGTTAACGTCGAAGAGGAACCAAATGTTGGAGCGAAAAAAATATATGATTTATTGGATGCTGCTAAGAAACCTCTTTGGAATGGATGTACTAGCGGCACTCAATTATCGGCAACTGCAGAGTACATTGCAATGAAATCAAAGTACAACCTCACAGAAGCCGGATTTACGGCTATTGTACAAGCTGCTAAACGCCATATGCCATCAGATAATTTAATGTGCGAAAATTATTATGAAGTGAAAAAACTAATGTCATCTTTCGGTTTGCCGTATCAAAAAATTGATACATGTCTAAATGGTTGCATGTTGTTTTGGAAAGATGATGTCAGTCTTCGGAATTGTAAAATATGTAATCAAGAAAGATACAAACCAAGGAAAAAAAAAGAGAAAAGAAGTTCCATACAAGCGTATGCATTATTTACCTATCACTCCTAGACTTCAAAGGTTATATGCATCATCTGTAACAGCGCATCATATGAGATGGCACAGTGTGAGAACACCTGAAAAGGGTACTTTAACACACCCATCTGATGGAGAAGCATGGAAGTATTTTGATAAGAAATATCCCGATTTCGCAGCGGAGAGCCGTAACGTTAGACTAGGTTTGTGTATTGATGGATTTTCACCGTTTTCTCAGTTTGGTTCTAAATATTCATCTTGGCCTATAATCATTACACCTTACAATCTACCCCCGTGGATGTGTATGAAAACTCCATATATGTTTCTCACAATTGTCATCCCCGGCCTTGATGATCCGACACAGGGTATCGATGTTTACTTACAACCGCTAATCGAAGAGTTGAAAACATTGTGGTATGAAAGAGTTGAAACATACGACGTATCGAAAGAAAATAAATTTCGGATGTTCGCTTCTTTGTTATGGACTATTAGCGATTTTCCTACATATGCAATGATTTTGGGTTGGAGTACGGCCGGTCGTTTTGCTTGTCCTTACTGTATGGAAGAAACACGAGCATTTTCTTTACGGCATGGGAAGAAAATTTCATGGTTTAATTGTCATTGACGTTTTCTCCATATTAATCATATTTTTAAAAGAGACAAAAAAAACTTCATAGCTAATAGACATGAGACTTTACAACCACCAACGATTTGGTCAAGTGAAGATATATATGGACTTGTAAAAAATTATCCAAAGATACATGAAACCGGGCAGCAAACTGAAATCCAAGGTAAATCGACGTTTCATAATTGGTGCAAACAGAGTATATTCTGGGAGTTGCCTTATTGGAAAAATCTCTTAATCCGTCATAACATTGACGTGATGCATAACGAGAAAAACGTATTCGATAATGTGTTTAATACACTTTTGAATGTTAAGGGCAAGACTAAGGACGATTTGAAATCAAGACGTGATATAGAAGAAATATGTAATCGTCCTGAGCTTCATATGAAGCCAAATGACACTAAAATACCCAAAGCATGTTATGAACTAGATAACAACCAAGTTAAAGTACTGTTAAAATGGGTGGAAGAATTACGATTTCCTGATGGAATTTCATCTAATCTTCGTAGATGTGTCGACTATAAGAACGGAAGACTGAGTGGGATGAAAAGCCATGATTATCATGTAATGATGCAAAATTTGTTACCCGTCGCTTTCATAGAATTGTTGCCCGTAAAAGTTTGGAAGGTTATAACAGAACTTAGTTTATTTTATAAGGAGCTTTGTTCAACTGCGTTAAAAGTTGACCGTCTTCGTAAACTTAGGTAGAAATTCCTATACTGCTCTGCAAACTGGAGAAAATATTTCCTTCAGGTTTGTTCAATGTAATAGAGCATTTACCTGTTCATCTTCCATTTGAAGCACGTCTTTAGGTCCTGTGCAATATGGATGGATGTATCCATTCAAGAGGTATGTTAATACTGAGTATGTAAATGTTAATTTAACTATAAATAAAAATCAATATTGATATGAAATATTTTTTATTAGGTACTTAAATCATTTAAAGAAAAATTCGAGACAAAAAGCTCGAGTTGAAGGTTCGATTTGCAAATCATATATCGAAGAAGAAGCATCATTCTTTTTCTCTCATTATTTCAATGATCATGTGAATTTATCATTTCAAAGTGTTGCGCGTAATGATGAGGCCGTTGAACAAGATTCTTCTTCTGAAGCAATGTTATCTATTTTTAAACAACATGGTCGACATGCTGGAAAATGTGTAAAAGTATGGTTAGATGATAGAGATTACCATGTAGCACACACATATATTCTTCTTAATTGTCCAGAAGTTACACCATTTATTAGGTAATTATCAGATTACAAGTTTTGATAAATTTAATTTAATACTGCATGTGTAAATTAATAATAAAGCAATATATTATGTTTTTGTTTGCAGTGTTTATGAATCACAAAATCCAAACGGCGATTTAAGCAAAAATTTCGCTACTTGGTTTTCGAACTACGTTTGTTATCCTACAAATAATGTGGTCGATGAAAGATTAAAACATTTGGCGTTGGGACCGAAAAGGAAAGTTAAAACGTATCCAATATTTTTCGTTAATGTATATAAATTCAACACCAAAGAATACGGTGCTGAAAAATTAACAAACAATACCGGTGTATTTGTTAAAGGCAGTGATGATCCTAATAATCATATACATTATTTTTATGGCGTGTTAACCCAGATTTTGCAATTGACATATTTTATAAGACCCGCAAAGGAAGTCTTTTTGTTTAGATGCAACTGGTTCAGCAATGTTCCAGGTTCTGGTATTAACGTGCATCCAAATTATAATCTTATAGAAATAAAACATACCTCCCATTATCAGCAGTACGATCCTTTTGTATTAGCCAAACAAGCCCTACAAGTTTATTACGCTCCTTATCCGTCTCTAAAAAGAGATAAAGCAGATTGGTCTGCGGTTTTTAAAACCAAGGCGAGATTTACATTCGATGGAAAGAATATTCTAGAAGAACAAGCCTATCAAGCAGATATCGAAGAAAATGTTGAAATCACAATTACAAACGATCAAACTGATTTTGGACAATTAAATGATGAGACAAATGTATTAGTCGAAGCATTTGAGAGTGTAAAGGAAAACGATATAGAACACGAGATCGAGTCTGAATTAGAAAACGACGAGGACTGAGTAATATCCGGTAATTTTTACAATTATTTACGCACACGCATCACATATATATCTTCATCATCATTGCATGCACCACATATCATCATCATTTTATCCATGTCTATAATTAAAAATGAAACTTTCAACAGGTATTATGTCAGGCTCCAGACGTCGTAGCTCTTCTCGCTCGGCCGGCGAGAGTAGTGGTGAACCTCCGGCTCGACCACTTGTATATTTGCAACCGAAGGCTGATGGAGCGTAAGTATCAAAATTAAAATGACAATATAAATTTGTTCATACATATATATACTTGTCTAAAGCTTTGTTTTATATTTAACACATGGGATTTGATTTGGAGCCCTCAGGAGTTGTGCTTGGCATTTCCAAGAAATCATATATGAGCAGGATGACAGATTGCTGGCCTAAGTGGAGTAAGATCCCTGACCAAGTCAGGGAGGTCATCTGGCAGGATTTTCTGGTGAGTTTATACCACTTTACTATATGAATAAGTATAAATGAACAATTAGTAATATTTTCTCTTTGTACAGGGGCAAGTGGACTTGGCGGAGCCCGATGTCGCCATGGTTCGGCGCCACTGGAATTCGAAGGTCGCCAAAAATTACATGGAGGTAATGTCAGCTCTTAAAAAATTGGGGAAGAAACCGAACTGGATGGGCGCTTCCGTATGGGATTCTTGGATGAGTTGGTGGGAGACCGACGAGTTCAAGGTAAATCTACCAAATATATAGTTAATTATTTCACAATTAGTAAATATAATATTCAATTTAAATTGCAGATGGAGTCGGAGAGGAACTCTGCCAATAGAAGTAGGAATCATGTAACGCATCGTGGTGGATCCAAGTCTTTTCAGCATCACCGTGAGGACTTGGTAAATTTATCAATTACGAATCTAAACCGTTATTACATTTTGTATATTAATCAGTTCAGTAATTAGCTATGAAAAATTAAAATATATAAATTATTTATTGCAGAAAAGATCGCTTGGACGTCCTGTGTCTATGATGGAGGTATTTACCCGCACCCACGCATCAAGACAAGCAGACAATACTGGCAATATTACATATCAGTGGGATGATGATGATAAGGCGACGGCTGCATATGTATGCATATTTTAAATCTTATTTTATTAATATCGATATGTTTAAATCCTATTCTACTAATTTTAACCTGTAATTGTTTTTTATTTTAGGCAAAGTTTCAGGAGGCACGGGCAGAGTTGCTTTCAGAATCGGATCGCGATGAGTTGACGGTAGAGGAGAAGATAATATTTTCGACGTTATTATGGATCAGACGCAGCGGAATAGGCGCTATGGCTATGGAAACCAAGCGGTAATCTTATAAACATTGCAATATTATATTTAATAAATTAACCTATAGATACACTATACATATGATGATTTCTACCTGAGTTAAATCTAACATATACGTGATTTATAAATATTAGATAAGTAAAAAAAGGAAAAATATACAAAGATATGTGATGAAAATGGATGAACCAAAAATATATATATAAGAATACTTTTAACACCTATATATCGTATTAAAAATATACATTTCCTTGTGGTATATGCATTGCTTAAGAAAATGATTATAATACAAATGTGAACATCTCACATTCTATTTACAGGTTCGGGCAGCTCAAAAGGTGTGTGACAAAGCTGAAATAAAAGAGCTTAGAGTCATGGTTGAGCAGCTGCAAGAGCATGACCGTCTTCGCGCTATACAAATGGAGCAGCTGAATTAACGTTTAGCGGAGTACGCGCAGAGGCATGGTTCCTTCCCTTCGTCGTCTGGTGCTTCCGGAGGTGATGATGATGCTTGAGAGGTATGATGATTATTGTCTTTGTGGTTGGTTATTGTATATATTGACTTTGAGATGGTGATGATTGTGTTTGATGGTTATTGTGTATATATTTACTTTGAGGTGGTGAGGTTTAAGTGTTTGCATTGTATATATTGACTTGAATATGAAGTTGGTGTTGGTGAGGGTTTTGTTGTTTATGTACATACTGACTTGAATATGAAGTTGGTGTTGGTGAGGGTTTTGTTGTTTATGTACATATTGACTTGGAGTTTGGTTTGAAAATGTAATGTTTGATGTTGATTTTTGGTTGTTTATATTGTTTGTGGTATAATGTGTTGGATATGTGATATATATGTGAAATGGAATGGAAATTGATATATACTGATTGTGTGTGGCTGGAAGGTGAATGACTTGCTGTTATAAAAAAAATTTCATCCAGATTAGCAACGGCTACCAACGGCTCTTTGGTCATTTTATACCAACGGCTTCCAACGGCGTCCATCGGCTAAATGCCGTTTGAAGCCGTTTGAAGCCGTTTGAAAAGCCGTTGGAATAACCCCGTTGCTTCCGTTGGAAAGCGTGAACGCTATTCCAACGGCTTTTCCAACGGCTCCCAACGGCCATCAACGGCTTAGAGCCGTTGGAATAGCCGGTTTCTCTTGTAGTGATCATTCATCAGTGAAACAATTTATTCCTTCTTATCCACTGAGAAGCTATATTCATTTTGAATTTATTCGTTCATCGTCTTGTATTTCTTGTTGTTGCAAAAATAGCTTAATAGTTACAATGGTGTAAGCATGATAAATTTGTGATATGTCATCATTATATTTTGGGAATGCAATTGTGAAGAACACTTGTTCCGTTTTAAAATAGAATAATTTCCGACGTGTGAACTTTATATCCAAATTGTAATCGAAGAAAACCTTTATTTAATAATTCAACATGTGAACATTAGAACACTAAAATATTTAAAATCAGTACTAAATATAGTTAACTTCAGTAATTAAATTGTAAAATATAATTACATCAGATACCTCACGGCACTAAAATATAATAAATCAGTTTTTTTTTTCAAACATATTTTTACAACCGATCTCAGTTAAAAGGTTATTGGCAAATTATAGCAATTGCATCACTATTAATTGCTTGGATTATGTAAAAATTAGAATCAAGGAATTGCTGTCAAGTCCCTAGAATTGAAAGATGATGTAAGAAAAGTTCCTCCCGAATAAGTTATAAAAATTAGGTCCCTATTTTTTGATTTTGGCTAATTTATACCGCTTTTGCCCCTAAAAAGAATGCTAAGTCGATTTTCTAAAAGAGGACAGTTTGGTAAAAAATAACAAAATAGGGACCTAATTTACATGTGTTTATGAGTAGGGACTTTTTGTGCATGAGCTTTGAAAATAGGGACCTTTGGTCCAAAACCCCAATTAGAATATCATCCAATGGTAGTGCATGACATTAATGGTTCCCATATTGCTGCTGGTAGTGAGGGTACATAGATATGGTAACGTACAAACTTGTAATTATGTACAGTGGTAAATAACTAAACGTTCATTAAAAAAAAGAGCATTTTGTGTCCATCCCGCATCCTTCCACTTTGGACAATTTAAGTAAATATAAAACTACCGTTTTTTAGATTTTGCATCAGGTTTCATGTTAAACTTATCTGATTTCAATGAAAATATTTGAATTTGCAGTCTCAATCTAAAAATTTGAAAATTAATCATTGATTTTCAGAGACTTATAGGAATTACATACATCAACGATAGTATAATATAAACAAATGGATAATAAAAGAATAGTAATGTGTGATGTAGTGGTTCATCATATTAATTGCAGCGAAAATATGTGGATTTCATATCATCACAGTTAAAGATATTATGATTACAGGGTTGTGTTTCTTCTTTTATCCACATTAGATACCTTCAAGTAATCAAAGCCACACATCTCAACGGTCAAGAATTATGCTCAGCTTAAACCAGGATAATGGGCCGAAGCCCATTGTAACTAGTATTATATAAATACTGCAACTTGTAACATCTTTTGTAATTAAGACTTTTGTAATCAGTTTATAATAAAAGTCATATTACTTCATCAAAATCTTTCATGGTATCAGAGCCTCTATTAATGTCCAACGGCAAAAGGAATATATTCTGATTATCTCCTCAGAAAATTTTCATCATTGGAGATTATACCCCTCTCGATCAAGCATCTATTTCTGTTCTTCTGCCTCGCCTAAAACTCAAGAGAAGTTAGGCTGCAGAACTCTCAGTTGTTAACATCATCGAGTCAAGTTGTAACTCCTACTGCAGTGTGAAATTTATCAAGAAATCAATTCTTGATAAACAACACAAATTTTCAGTCCTTTCTTGAAGCATAAGTATCAATTCTTGGCTGCAGTTTTCATTCAACTACCTCACCAATAACTGAAATCATGGCCGGGATGAAGAAAATTCAGGAACCACCTCTCCAACCACCAGAAACATCAGCAGCAGTCAAAATCTGCAAATTATCAAACCAAAGGGACACTTAGCAGTGCAACTAGATGAAGATAACTATTTACTATGGAAATATCAGATTGAAACAGCCATCAGAGATTATGGTTTAGATGAGTACATCAATGGTATGTTAATCATTCCACCCAAAATGGTCAAAGATGATAAAGACAATATGATATCTAATATTGAATACTCAAACTATCTAAAACAAGATAGTCTTCTTGCTTCTTGGATAATGTCATCTGTGAGTGTAAATATTCTATCCCATATAGTTGGTTGTAAATCTTCAAGTGATATATGGGAAGCTATAGAACGAATTTTTAACTCTCAAACAGCTGCAAGAATTATGCACTACAGGAAACAGTTTCAAAATCTAAAGAAGGAAAACATGACAATGCAAGAATATCTTACCAAAGCAAAGAATTATTGTTGCAAACTTGCCTCTGCTGGACATAGAGTCTCAAAATCTGAACAAGTACTAACCATTTTAAATGGTCTGGATGAAAACTATGAAGCTTTAGTCACAGTCATATCATCACAGAGAACTCTACCAGATATGCAATATGTTCACTCTACTCTCCTATCTCAAGAAGGCAGAATTGAACAAAAGAAAGCTACCAATACAGATTATTCAGTAAACTACACAACCAATTTTAAAGGAAAAGGGCAAGACAGAAACCAAACAGGCCAAAGAAGTGGTCAAAATACTAGAGGTAGAGGCAGAGGAAGATGGTCTGGCAATAACAGAATTAAATGTCAAATATGTGAAAAACCAGGACATATTGCTTCCAAATGCTACTTCAGATTTGATCAGAATTTCGTCATAACCCAACAACCAAACAATAATCAAAGAAATCACAATCCAAATGTTAATCTTACTCAAACAGAAGCAAGAAATCAAGGAAGCCATTCAAAGAATCAAAATGAGTCAGACAGTCAAATCAAAAATGATGATATACTACATGAAGATTGGTATCCAGACTCTGGAGCAACTAATCATGTGACAAACAACTTGGAGAATCTCAATCTTGGAAACAAAGAATACAAAGGTACGCAATCCATTTATGTTGGTAATGATAGTTCATTAAAAATCACACACACTGGCAAAGCCAAACTCAATAGCAAAAGAGAATTACACTTAAATAATCTTCTTAGAGTTCCTCAAATTAAAAAGAATCTAATAAGTGTATCTCAGTTTGCTAATGATAATCAAGTATATTTTGAATTTTACCCAAAATTCTGTCTAGTCAGAGATTTACTAAGTAAGGATATTCTTTTACAGGGTAAAATGCACAATGGGTTATATAGATTCAGTCTAATGCAAAATAGTGAATCAAGGCAGAAGGATAAATGGTGTAATCATTCAAAGATTGGTGAAACAATAGAATTTAACAAAATTCTTGATACTTGGCACTGTAAACTGGGTCACCCCAGTATAGCTATTGTTAAAAATGTTTTGAAAGACAGCAATATTAAATATGGAGATATATCTTTACCATATGTGTGTCAAGCATGTCAGTTAGGAAAAAGTCACAAAATACCATTTAGTAATTCTTTAACAAGGTACAACAAACCCTTAGAAATGGTTGCCGTTGATCTATGGGGACCTGCACCCATTAATTCTGATGATGGAATGAATTACTACATCTCTTTTGTTGATTCTTTTTCTAGATATACCTGGATTCTATTACTCAAGTCAAAATCTGATGCAAAGAATGCAGTAATTCATTTTGTAAGACAAGTGGAAAATCTAACAAATCAGAAACTTAAAACCATACAAACAGATGGTGGATCTGAATTTAAAACTTTAAAAGAATTCTTTTCTGAAAAAGGTATAAATTAATGCAATTTTGCTCACACACATCTGAGCAAAATTGCATTGTTGAAAGAAAACACAAGCACATAGTTGATACTGGTCTAACACTACTTGCACATGCATCAATGCCTTTAAAATTCTGGCCAGATGCATTTACAACTGCTGTGTTTCTTATAAATAGAATGCCTACAAAAGTTTTGAGAAACAAAACACCATTAGAAATATTGTTTAATTCATAACCAGATTATTCATTCCTCAAAACTTTTGGATGCTTATGTTATCCATGCACTAGACCATATAATCAACATAAGTTAAGTTTTAGATCATTACCCTGTACTTTTCTTGGATATGCCACTAGTCAAAAAGGATATAAATGTATTACAAGTGAAGGGAAAATAATTGTATCAAGGCATGTTGCATTTAATGAATGTGTGTTTCCCTTCACTAGTAAAGACATAAAAACTACCCAAAAAATTTACAGTGCCAAGAGATTCTTACCACCCATACCTGTATGGGAAAGAGAAGAATTCAAAAGTGCTGAAAATAGTGAGGATTCAGCATCAAACCTCCAACACACTGTGCCCATTGAAGAGCCAGGTCAGAATGATGATATAAACTCATATAACAATGAGTCTGAAGAGTGTGAGTCTAAAGATCAGAACAACAATCAAGTTAACAGCTCACTTCCAAATAGCAGTGCCACAGCACCTGCACAAGAGGGACATCCTATGATTACCAGATCAAAACATGGGATATTCAAACCAAAAATCTACACTGCCAATATGAATCACATAGAACCAAGCAACTATGATGAAGCTGCTAGAAACAACAAATGGAGAGAAGCCATGGATGAAGAATACAGTGCATTAATCAAAAACAAAACATGGAGCTTAGTTCCAGCACCAGCAAATAAAAACATAATAGGTAGCAGATGGACTTACAGGCTAAAAACACTACCAGATGGTAACAGAATCAAATACAAAGCTAGGCTTGTAGCCAAAGGATACTCTCAACAATATGGATTTGACTTCTCAGAAACTTTTTCACCAGTAGTCAAACCAGCTACTATCAGAATTATTTTAACTATAGCTTTACACTATGAGTGGGATATAAGACAACTTGATGTAAACAATGCTTTCCTAAATGGAGAGTTACAGGAGGAAGTCTACATGCAGCAACCCCAAGGTTACATTCAAAATGATAAAAAGAATTTTGTTTGCAAGCTTCATAAAGCACTTTATGGTCTCAAGCAAGCTCCCAGAGTATGGTATGAAAAATTAAAAGCTACTTTAATCTCTATGGGATATCAGGTATGCAAGTCTGACAACTCTATTTACACAAAAATTAATGAAAGGTATATCACTTACATTCTTGTATATGTTGATGACTTTATAGTTACAGGCAATGACAAAGAAGAAATAAAATATGTTGTCAATATGTTAGATAAAACCTTCTCTATTAAGGACTTAGGCAAACTACATTACTTCTTAGGTATAGAAGTCATTACTACTGCTGACAAGGGAATTATCTTAAGTCAGCAAAAATACATCTCTGAAATATTAAGTAGAGCAAAAATGCATGAAGCTAAGTCAATGCCTACACCAATGACAAGTAACTTACATTTATCTAAATATAAGGGAGAACAAATTGATAACATAAAGCAATATAGAAGCATAGTAGGTGCTCTACAATATGTAACTGTAACTAGACCTGATATATCCTTTGCTATAAATAAAGTTTGTCAATTTATGCACAGACCACTAGACTTACACTGGAAAGCAGTGAAACGAATACTCAGATATCTCAAAGGCACATTAAATCAAGGCATCAAGCTAAACAAAAGCAAAAACTTATCAATTCAAGGATTTGCCGATGCTGACTGGGCCTCAGATTGTGATGATCGAAGATCTACAACCGGACACTGCATCTTCTTTGGTGGAAATCCCGTTTCATGGTGTGCCAAAAAGCAGCCAACCATCTCATGTTCTAGCACTGAATCAGAGTACAGAAGTGTTGCTTCAGCCACTGCAGAAGTAATGTGGACAGAAGCCCTAATTAAGGAATTAGGGATCAAGCTATCACACAAAACAATTATTTGGTGTGACAACTCCAACACTGTTGCTCTCTCAGCTAATCCAGTGTTACATGCTCGAACGAAGCACATCGAGATCGATTTGTACTTCGTCAGAGAACCGATAGCAAGAGGAAAACTCGAAGTTAACCATCTTCCAGCCTCAAGTCAAATAGCTGACATATTCACAAAAGCACTATCGCGCAAATATTTTGAGGATCTAAAGAACAAACTTTGCGTCAAAGACATCACTGAAGAACAGACGAAAGAGGAAGCAAGGAAACCCTAGCCGCAATTGAAAGGGGGAGTTAAAGATATTATGATAACAGGGTTGTGTTTCTTCTTTTATCCACATCAGATACCTTCAAGTAATCAAAGCCACACATCTCAACGGTCAAGAATTATGCTCAGCTTAAACCAGGATAATGGGCCGAAGTCCAGTGTAACTAGTATTATATAAATACTGCAACTTGTAACATCTTTTGTAATTAAGACTTTTGTAATCAGTTTATAATAAAAGTCATATTACTTCATCAAAATCTTTCAATCACACCTCCTAGAATTTGGAATATCATGCTGAGATTTTTAAAATGTTTTAACTTACTATGTGTAGGATTTTGAAATATACAGATATAAAAAAAATTCAACTTTATTTAACTGCATCTCGTGCTTACTAGAGCAATTGTGGTTGATATGACCCTTTCTAAAAGATAGTCCATTTTTAAAATAAATTACTGCTGTACAGATTAAAGGATAATGTTAGACCTTACCACATCGTGTATAAGTCAAAAACATAATGTATAAACTCTTAACCTGCAAAAAACAATTAGATTCAAATAAGCTATTAAAGAAGAATCAAGTTTATGTTATATACTACAAATTTTCTTCAATTCGGTAAGTCAATTGAAAAAATTATCCGTCAAAAAAATTATGACAGATAAGGCATTAAAATAAGTAACTGAAAAGAATTAACTTACACAGTTTCAGTAAAATGGTGTTTAATTGTAAGATATATTTTAACATATTCCTGATAAGATAAGACCCAAGTCAAGAAGCAAATTATTGGGAAAAAAAATGAAACCAATAAGTGAAAAAAAAAAAATCAACAGCAATCGTTGCCTAATAAGATAAAAGATAAAGTGAATTTCATTCAAATATTTAAAAATAATCATTAAAATAGTTCAGTTAGCATGCTATGACTTAAGATCCAAAATCTTAAAGCAAGACCCAATCTCGTACTGAAATACAAAGCCTATTGTAAATGATGTCAATCATAAAGCAATGGACGTATCGATTAACATCAAATGGCTGTAATAAAACTTGATTACCAAAAGTTAGTAGGAGCGAATGTACAATATTTGATCTTGCTTTCTTGTTCATCAATCAGTTAAATCAAAGCCTACTCTACTGCTGTAAAGTTAAGATATATGCAATAGTTAATCAAATTGCAGTACAAAATCAACCTCAGTTAACGAATTGATATGTACAGAGTAAAACAATGAGAATGAACACAAGTTTTAACATATGCTAGTTATCTGAAAGGAACTAATAAAAAAGTATTATGTAGAAATAGTTACTAACTAAGCTTAAAACAATAATTTGTAGACAGTTCCTAAGATGATACAAATGAAAATTGACAATATTTTGCACAGGAAATGGTTGGATAGGTGATAATTTAGGGTAATGAGGAGAGTAATTTAGGAAGAAGTAAAAATGAATCTACAACTAAATATTACTGAAATGGCAATTACTTGCCTAATAACTTCGGTTCAGTGTGGCAACCAAAGTTGGACTTCCAGCTACGATAAATGAAGAAGAAGTTGGAATTTCGGCATTGATAAATAAGCATTAAGAGTCGATTTGGTGGAGGGAGATTGTATTACGGGTTGTAAATTCGGTTGTTATAATTTAATTTAGGCTATGGTAAATTTGGTAAATTATGTCGCAGAGGGTAACAAAATACAAAATCGGGAGGAAATGAGTATTTGGAAAGATGGTGGGAGACAAAGGGGTAAATAAATGAAGTCATGGAACGTGAGTTCAGTATTTTGAAACCGTACCCAAAAACATGAAGTTGCAAAATAAATTTATTCTCAAGGACAAAAAGTTTGTCTTTTATTTTGAAGAACACTTTTTAGTGTAAACAGAAAATGATAGTTACGATTATCATTCTGTGATTTACGCTAAAAAGTGACATTTAATCTAAAAAACAAACTTCTTATTCTTGAAACTAAATTTTTCTCCAACTTTTTCCTTGAGTCTAAAAACCCTTTGAGATATTGAACAACAACGCTTGCAGGTAATAAAATCCTAGTTCCTGCTTTTAGAATTAAGTAATGATGATTACTACTTCGGGATGACGGGAGCGACATCCAATGTTATAATCAAGTTGAGTTGAAATCCCTAAAGTTGGGTTTAATTATTCAACGATATTCTATTTTTCGCTTGATACTTTTTGACAACAATAATAAATAAAAAAAGTCCATGTATTATAAGTTAAAAATTATTAGATGAACCCCAAGTTAATTTGACCAATAAATTACAGAGTCTCAAAAGTATTCCAAGTAGAAACCATATTCTAAAATAAAAAATCTCAAATATTTTATAGACAGAGTCATGTGAAACTTTTAATCCGATGGAATGTTTGGATCAGTGCTCACGACAAATGACGATGGTTGATAGAGTTAAAAGTATGCCTTAGGATAGTTATTTAATTTGATTTTGTAACTTGACTGTTATAAAGAATTTTATTCAAAATGAAGTATGCTTCTAATTTTATTTTTCTATTACATGTATTGTTATATTAGATACAAGCAATGCATTATCTATATCCATTAAATACGTAGTAGAGAACCTTTAGGTAAAATATTTTATCGATTACAGTTGCAAATGGTTCGCAAGCATGTGTGTTGAATCAATGTTTAAATACTTATTCTTTAAATGTTCCTATTCAAAATGTATCCAGAAAATGATATCGATATGTCTGTTGAGGCTAGTGTATATAATGGTTTCTATATGGTAGATAGTGAGTTACTCATGACTTTGAAGCCAACAAAGGGTTATGTACATATAGTTGTTTGAAACAATCACAGAACGACTCAACGAGACCCTTTTATTGGTTGATACAACTAAATCAAAATAAAAGATCGCAGGTAACAAAGTGTAGTGGTATTCACACTTGAGGGTGTGTGGATTTGAAATAACTAGAATGTACTTTGATTTTGGTCAATCACATGACCTAGCGATCATGTTATGGTCATGGATGGGTATATGTTGAACTACGTAAAGTGAAACACTGTCCAAGAGAGGATTCGTCTACTTCACCGTACAAGGTTAGTATTACCGTAATCGGTAGTCAACTTAAAGTCACAATCTCATGTCAAAGTAAATTGGTTAATCAATAAATGTTATAAATTGAATCAAGGACTTTAATGCAGTCTACGCAATTAACTACAGATATTTTAGAGTTTTTGGTCATTGGCAAAATTCTGGGTATCTAAGTGATACAGTACATGCATAAAATATCGTTATAAGTGTAGCTTAATATAGATTATAAATTAGATTTCTCCTTTCTGATCTGTAAACGACTAAACTTATTCTCGATATTGTTTTTAAAGTCCATATAAGCTTCAATATTTAAATTATTTAAATTCACCCAGGATCGAGTTCATACCAGAAGCCAACACAACCATATTGTTAGTTAATTTCCGAGTTCAACCATTTTGAAATTAGTTTTTAAGTGTTGTAAATTCATAAATAAAAATATTGTTTTAACTAATTATTTGAAAACTCAAAATTAATTAGAATGATGTATGATTATTATATGTTGATTTTATTAAAACATAGGCTTAAAAGAATTAATTTAAATGTTAAATTAATTAGGCTCAGAGCCCATAAATCCTATAATGGGGTGTCATTCATGCTATAGTAAAGAGGAGGACTAGGGTTTTGACGTAAGGAAGGTTTTGAGATATGAAATGTTTTGATACGTGGTTGTTATAAATAGCCCCACCTTTTCTCTTCTTCACACACAAAAAATAGAAGAAACCCTAGCCTCCATTACCGTGAATTGGTGAAGCCTAGAAGATAGATATGCAACCTACACTCAAGGATAAAGACTTGGAGTTTGGAGAGGAGATTGCCGACAACCAAGAAGTTGACAACCGACAAAATTATAAAAAGGTACATGTTAACTAAAAATTTAGTCAATCTCGGAATTAGTCTAATGCGTTTATATTAGCAAAATTACTTGCTTACACTAGGCTTAAAATGAGAAAATAAGGAGTAAATGAGCAAAATAAAGTAAATGACACAAGGTATAGAACGGCTCAGCAAAAACTTGCCTACGTCCACTATAAAAATCTCTTACTATATTTGTCTTTTACGATTATAAAGAGGTACAAGAAAATAATAAGGAACTAGAGCACCTAAGAATATAATGGATAAGCTCAAGAACCCAGTTTGTTGTGCGAAAAGATGCAATTTCGAAGCAATATTCTAGATTTCAACTCCTTTGATGTTGTATGGTAAGAAGTATTTATAGTAGCTGATGTAGATCAATGAATGGCCGAGATTGTGTTATAAATAGGTGAGAATCATTCTGAACCATATATCCGGTTGCTTGGGTTAATGGAAGACAGTTGGAAAGTTAGTTGGAATATGTGGCTGATAGATATGCCAGTTGTGATGCCGTATTGGGCACGTGTTTGTGTTGAGAAAGGTAGTATGCTACAGGAGTAGGTACTTTGGAAGATAGGTTGCAAAGTAAATGTACTAAGTCATACTAGGTTGTACTTTTCGACGTCTAGAATACTTTTTTAGGTAGCAAGGTTAAAGAGAAACTTCTTGCATCGTGGTGGTCAGTTGCTTATTGTCGAAGTTTGTTGAGAGCAAGGCTGAAGATGGCTAAGTACTCTGTGAGTAGGGGCGGAATTGTTAAATCATGAAGATCCTACCTTTCGGGCATTCTGCTCTACATTTAATACATGCACCTCATGTCAATACCTGATTGGTTGAGATGATTCCTTTTCCAAAGTGGCACTATGGTCATGTAGTCATAGGGACCATTATTGTGACATCGTCATTGATTATACCTAGACGGTTGAGATCTTCTTGTATTTTGAATCCAACAGTTGCGATCTATAGGGTAGATACATAAATACCCTAACCTTCTTCTTTCCCATTATCCTCAAGCCTATCTTTGTGAGCAAGGTACATAAATAACATTGTCGTATCTCCAGTTATCATCTATGATTGGCCTACCATTAGGGTTTAAGTATGTGATCTTGGGGCAATAACTTTTTGCTTTAGCTCATTTCTTTAATGGGGAAGCCTGCTCTACTATTATAGTTTTGGTTCCCCTCATCAGCCGGACCTGGTGGAGGTTCTTATCGATCACTATGACCTTCATGTTCCAAATATTAACAACGGTCATATTCAACCGTTAGACATATTCACTAAGCATCCAGAAGCTGACGTTGACAGAATCAGTAGAAACCCCTATTAAAGGAAAAGTTAAATAAAGTAAAGGAGGAATGGAGAAGAAATAAAATAGAATAGTAGAGAGAACTTACTGAGGGTCTAGAACTCGGTGTTTCTTAGATCGAGGTTCACCCCATGAGAGACGAAGAAATACATCCCCACGCAGCCCGAGACAACTTGCTAAGAATGCCTTCAAAAACATCGGGCTTGGTGTTTGCTTTAAAATGGAAATAAGCGTCGATTGGGTATCCGGCTTTCTTCTGCAACTGAAAGAGCATGTTGACCAAGTGAGCGATTGACTCAAGAAGATTAAGGTCCATGCAAGTGACGTAGACCCCGCATAAGAACCGGTAGCTATTGGGTGTAAGCTAACTAGGGGCAAGCTCAAAAGCATTAAGGAAAAAAACGAAGAAGGGGTGAAGAGGCCGAATGGCTTTGACTTTGAAGTAGCCCAAAAACCTAGTAAAGTAGCCCAAGGGAGGGTGGTCTAGCCGATTGGCAACCGTGGGTTATCTCACTATCCTGACATTGCATCAATGCTTAGTGTAGCACTCAACCAATTTTAACACCTCCTCAATAATCTCAAATGCTTTTAGACCTAAGCACCGACTGATGTAGATCTAGAGGTTTCCATCTGAAACATAAGAGGCCTAAGTTAAACAAGTCCTCAATATCTAAGCCTAGCATGACCAGGGCGCAATATCTCAGGAGGGAAGTTGGACCATCATCTCCATAGCATGCCCAGTCCGGGCATCCCATGAAGGCCAACTCGAATCTAAAAGAAACTTTCATAAGGTAAGTTGCAAGTCAGATGGCCCATACCTACTCTTTTTAACTTAAAGCTCAAGTTAACCTATTTTTGCCTAAAACTATGGCCCATGGTACTAATATAGTTTTTATTTTCGCAGATCACTGGAAAATTCACTAATGTTGATCGACCACTGCTTACATGGCAACGACGGTGGATTGACATTCAAAAAATGACCAGAAAACATTGATTTCGACCAAGCAATGACATGAAATCAAACTCGATATCAAACGCTTCAAATAACAAAAACACAAAAAAAGAAAAATGCTTCAAAAAATCTTGACTTTTTCAGCTTTCATCTTCTAAAAAATAATAGGCTTCTTCATCTTCGATTTCGTATGTTTTTTTTGGTTGAATTGTGCTTTTTCTATTGAAAAGAATATCTTTATTATTTTCAATGGCAAAAGCATCATTCATCCCAAAAACATGAAGAGGAATTGAAGATCAAGAAGCTTACTATTTTTTTAAAAGATGAAAGCTTTATAAGTTGAGAGATTTTAAAGGTTTTCTTTAATGATTGAAATATTTCTTAGCTTTGGTAAAGAGTGGGGGAAAAGAAGGTGTAGGATATTTATATACCTACCCCCTCGATCACACCTATTCGATTCAAAATACAAGAAGATCTCAACAGTCAGGCATAATTGATGATGTTGTCACATCAGTGATCCCAATGACTGAATGACCATATTGTCGGTTGAAAAAGGAATTGTCTCAACTAGTCAAGTGTTGTCACATGGTGCACGCATTAAATGCAGAGCGGAAAGCATGAGCTATAGGATCTTCATGATTTGATAAGTTCACCCTTTCTCATTGAGACATGCTTAGAGGGAAAAATGTTGCTTAATTTTCTTGCAAGTAAAATATAAGATGACCACCACATTAAAATCTTGCCTTTTCCAGGTCAATTTACATAGCAAGACTCAAGTGGTCAAAGATAAGTCGGCCTATAATTCTAATCCCGGTCCAAATCCATATCAACTAGCGCTTCTTTGTTCGGCCTGGTTCAAGTTGACCCACTTTCAACCTGGCTCCATCCCAGCCAATCCAACTAACAAGTCATAATAAGGTTGGCTTGGACTCTTAAGCCTAGCTCTGCCTAGCTCAAGACGATAGCAGTCAAATCATTTGACATGACCCGATTCAAAAGCGATCAGTCTACAACCCAGCTCCATCTTAGCCCATTTGCGTCGGTATAATGACTCGCCTTTTCGACCCTTAAATGTTTATACTAAATACATCCACGGTATTCATGTGCCAAACATCCAAGTGCCAGAAAGACAGATTGTTAGGGTAAAATAAAAAAAAGAAATAGGACAAAGAAGAGAAGAACACAACATCGGAATCTCATAGTGAAATGATAATATATAGTATCAAAAGATAGTACAAACTATCACTCTAAGATGCATAGCATTTCAGATTTATAATAATAGGTACTATCATCAACCTGGATAGTTATAACAACCTATCCTTATATATGCTAATATATACAATACAGTAATGTAGCAGAAATAAGAATAATATGGGTTAATCATCCACCTTCTCTCCATATGCTCTAAAGTGTCCATAGCTAAATATGAAAATATACTTGGATCTAACCCGAGAATTATATGAAAATAACACCTGGATCAGTCCGATAAACTAGCATGAGAAACTCAAGAAATATGTGTGACATGTAACAGTAACTATTGAGACCGCATGGATTACCATAACGCTTTCCCCTCAAATGAAACCAACCATCTGATGAGTTAATATATCGGTATAATAGATAATGTATAGGGTGTAAAACATAAATCATAAAATATTTGCTGTGCGTATGACACTAAAATAATAGGTACACAATCAATATCGCTAGGGCACGTTCGTGTATGGATTTTTCCACGGAGATCTTTTTCGGTCTAGCCGTATCCAAACTCCATGACAAGGATCATAAACTTCCTTCCGAGCATCATATATCTCTAGATAGAATATACATAAGGTAAACACAACTGGCCCAATAAAGAAATGTGTAGTACCAAGTATAACCAACTCTCATCGCCCAATAATCGAAAGCATACTCTAGATCTGAAGTTGATATACCCTCATGGGTAAGCTAAACCAAAGATAGTGCATCCTACTCTAGTTTTAGTCATTTTTGATGTCCTGGCTACATTTGGCATCTCTCACACGAGTCTTCATCACACGAACAGAACATGAATCCCCAAATGGATTCCATCATCTCGAACTGATCATGAACTGCTACATGGATTCAAGCATCTCGAGCAGATCTTGAATCTCCACATAAATTCTCGCATAAGTCCTCCGGCGAATGCTAACTGTTTGAACCAAAAATGGCACACCCGGAAGATTAAGTAGAGAATAAAAAGTGATGAAAATTAAATGAAAAATGAGTAAGAAAGAACACGCAATAATTTATAGTGGTTTGGCAAATCAAGGACTACGTCCACTTAATGATTTTATTGATAATCTTATGACTTGGAGGCAGAAGTTCTTATGAGTCGGTACAACTTCGATTGAGATCACAAGAAATTAGAGTAAGAAGAGCAAGAGCCAAAAGATCCTAAAAAATGAGCACTCTCCTATTTATAGAGGCAGGGAGCCTAAAATTTCTCCTAGAAGATCTCCACCTCATTATCCATGCTTTAGACTGTTTCTCTAAGAGAATAGGAGGACATTTCAACAAGGTTCGTGGATCGGTACCAACCCAAGGAGTTGGATCGGTACCGACCCATAAGAATGCTTTGGAAACTATTATGAACTCCTTGCTCTGGCTCGTCTTGTAGTTAGCTTTTGTGATTTCAGAGTTGTTTGCATCACCATTAGCTTGTTTCTATGTCCAAACGATGGATCCGTAGAGAAACGGAATTGCCGATTCAAGTGTTCGTGGAGATCAATAGAGAATTGCATTGGTCCAATAAAATACACTTGGTACACGCTTCTGTTAGTCCTTGAGATGATGGTTTTGATGACAACAACCTCAGAATAAGATTATAAAATATAAATACTAACATTATAGTTTAGATATATATGTATATGCAGGATTTAACCATGCAGTTATCAAGAATGAAGACTGTATAGTATAGAGATACAAGACTGATGAATTTAAAGATCAAAGATATCAAGATTGAAGACTCATGAGTATCAAGAAATCAAGTTATCAAGAGTTCAAGATTTTAATAATACAAGATAAGTATTGAGTCTAGAATTATGTTAAAACTTCATAATAACACTGAAATCTTCACTCCATATTTCATTTGGGATGGAACCCATTTCTATCTTTTTAGTGGCTTACAAACCCACGACAAGTAGCTTACAAACCTACGACAAGTGGCTTACAAACCCATGAACATCCTGGTTTTGTACAAGTTCTCGAGTCCTGATGTGATGAGATATTCTGTAGGAAGAAGCTTGCAAAACTACTTCAAAATGATTTTCAAAACTGCTTTTCAAAATGTTTTAGCCTTAAAAATTATCTTTTCAAATGATTTTTAAGAAGATGTTTTAGCCTTAAAATATTCTTTGATTTTGTTTTTAAATAAATTCTTGTTTTAAACTTCGTTTGTTTTAAACTATCTTTTAATTATAATATATTTAAACTTAGATTTAAATATAAAATTATAGTAAAATTATATATATATTATTCTCTATATTTACTTATGTATTTTAACTATAGTTAAGTATATTTATAAAGTTTAAAATAGTTTTAATATAAGATAGAAGTAATTTTCAAAGAAAAACAAATCACCAAAATTTCCTTTGGAATGTCGACATACCCAAGATACCCATGTCGATATAGTGGCAGTTGGTTTCAAAAATTTGAATTTCAAAAGAAGTGTCTATTCACTATAACCTTTCACGAATAGACATGGCTGTTGTTCTTCTATAAATAGGAGATGTTTTCAACGAATTTTTAACAATATTTTTCTGGTTTTCACTTCTCTTCTTCTTCCACATTTCTTTATATATATTCTTACCATTCCTCTGCCGAAATCACCATTGAATTTAACTAGATCATTTCTGGTTTGATTCTCTATCACTATCTCAACAAGATCCCAGTGCTATTCAGAGTTATAGGCTTCTTTGTAATCAATCAAGTGAGAAAAGGTGTGATTGTAGCCTTGAAAATCAATCAAGTAAGAAAAGGTGTGATTGTAGCCTAGGAAATCAATTGGGTGAACTTGTTGCCCGGGAAATCAAGTATCTCTACCCAGAGGATTATGAATCTGGAGTGGTGTACCTCGTGGCCTTGAAATCGAGGGTAGTAATTATAAAGATTGTTTTTGAAAGGAAATCCGTACTTGTGTGCGGGACTGGATGTAGGGTAACTCCGAACCAGTATAAAATCCGGTGTATTCTTTCCTTTACTGCTTTTACTTTATATTTGCATCTGTGATCATATCTGTGTCTGAATATTGTATACATTTGTGTTCAAATTAATATAAACTCGAAAAGAATTAGTAATTCCTAAAACACTATTCACCCCCTCTAGTGTTTATACTAGCCTTAAGATCCGTAATCCGCATTTCTCACATTTGGTATCAGAGCAAGGTTTTCAAAGTTTCATAATCTGAATTTTGAAAAGTTTTCAAAATGGCTACCAACACTGGTACTGTTACTAACACTAGTTCTATTTCTACTAGTACTAGTTCATTTGTAGAAGGTCAGTCTACTGCCAGACCACCACTTTTTAATGGCAGTAACTATGCATACTGGGCATGTAGGATGAAAATATATTTACAATCTGTAAGTCTAGACACTTGGAATATCACACAGAATGAATATTCTGAACCCACAACTAATTTTGCACAGTTGACCACTGAGCAAAAGGCCATTGCACAGAATAATTCTAAAGCAATGAATATTCTATTTTGTTCACTTGATAGGAATGAATTTAATAGAGTGTCAATTTGTAAGTCTGCATATGAAATTTGGAAAACTTTGCAGGTTACTCACGAAGGAACAAGCAAAGTTAAATAGACCAAAATTTCCATGCTCACAAATCAGTTTCAATTATTTAAAATGAATTCTAATGAGTCTATTTCAGATATGTATAGTAGATTTCAGGATATTGTGCATTCTCTAATATCCTTGGGAAAGGAATTTTCCGAAGAAGATCAAGTCAGAAAAATCTTAAATTCTCTTACTCCAGAATGGGATCAAAAGACACTTGCAATCGAAGAGGCAAATGACATCAGTACCTTAAAGATAGAAGAATTAATTGGAAATCTAATGTCATTTGAAGTCCAAATGATCAGGAGAAGAGAAAGCAAAGCATCTGAAAAGAAATCAATGGCATTCAATGCATTAACCGATAGATTGGACTCAAACAACGATAATGATGAAGAGATAGCCTTTATGACCAAGAATTTTCGGAAATTTCTGAAATACAGAAAGATGAATAATCTCAAGAGAAAAAACTATAAGAATGCAGGATATCAGAATGTAGTGCCAAACAATATCAAATGCTTCAACTGTGACGAATCAGGCCATATCAAAAGAGATTGTCCGTATCCAGATAAGCAAAACCTTCCTATAAACAATGATTCCGTAAAGAAATGAAAACGTGCTTTTACTGCTACTCTAGATGACTCAGACTTGTCTTCAAGCGATGATGATAAAAAGACAGATAATTCAAATATGTGTTTCACGGCAGTTCACGACTCCAACGAATTCAGAAAAATGGACTCAGAAAAAGGTACACATTTACAATACAATTGGTTGAAATTGCATACTTAGAATTGATTGATTTTGAATTGGTGTGTTGTTTGAAATTTAAAATTTTTATTTTTTATTATTATCTTATTTTATTATTATTTTTATTTTTATTAGTATCATAATATCTTATGGAATATACTAATAATATTCCAAATATATATAGACATTAAAAATAATAAGAATATATATATATTAGAATTCTTATGAAAAATAAATTATAGAAATTCAAAAACACATGTCGACATGGTCCCTACCATGATGTCGACATGGGTACAGAATTTGAAATTCAAAATTTGAATTCAAATGGTTGAATTTCCCTCCACCTTTTTCACTTCATTCAATTCTCTGAAAATGCATCTTTTGACCAGAGAATATGTCCTTTGAGAATCTATAAATTCACTATCTTTTATCACATCTTTTCACTTTCATTTTCAAATTCAAACTCTCTCTTCAAAACTACAAGCTCTCTACTCTCTACTCTAATGGCTTCTTCAAGCAACCCTTCCACCATGAGAATTTCCAAAAAGATAAAAGAGCAACTCTTCAATGATTCGGAGGCCATAAAAGCATACATCAATTATGCTAACTATGGAAAAGTCCATCCCGGAAAGTTTGCTTTATTTCAAGATTTTTCTACTTATGAAATTGATTCTCTTTTTGCAAATAATCATGTTCTCAGTCTTATTGATGCTTCTCAAAATGATTTTGTTTGCTATCCAAATCTTGTTAAATTTTTTTATGCAAATCTTAATCGAGGATTTTATAATGGAAACGATGATGAAATTTGGAGTAGTGTCAAAGGCACTAGAATCGTTTTAAATTGTGATCTTTTGGATACCATTCTCAATTACAAGAATATGGGAATGGATCTTTCTAGTTTTAATATTGATGAAAATAATCGTGAGACGTTTCATCATATTTTTGAAAGAAATGATAATTTTGAATTCAAAAATCGAAACTTTCGACCAAAAGCTAGAATTGTCAATCTTCTTTTACAACATACTTTGACCCTAAGATCGGGGAATTTTAACAATCATACTTCAAAAGTTTGCAAAGCATTTTTTGCTATTTTTGGAAATTATAATGTTAATTGGGCGCAAGTTATTTTGGATGAACTTCGTCCCAAAAATCTTGAAATGGTTGAGAATACTCTGTATCATGGAATCTACTCACTCTGATTTTTAACTATTTTGGAGTAGATTTCAAAGGAGAAGAATTTGTTTCAAGAAAGGTTTTCAATCACTCAAATATTTCTCTTATGAAAATTCCATTTGTTTTTCAACCGTATGAGACTCTTGCCGAAAAGGAAGAGCGTTTGGCTCATAAAGAGATGGAAGAGGAGGAAGAGGAAGAAGAAGAAGAAGAAGGTGAAACATCCTTGGAAAGTATTGACTATCCTCCTAATCCAACCAACAAAACTCTTCTCAATAACCAAAAGACCATTATTAAGAATCAACAAATTCTTAAACGATTTGTTAGTAAGAAGTTGGATAAAATTTCATCCAAGATGAACAAGTTTATTTCCAAATTAAGCAAGAAGCTTGGATTATCTTCATCTTCATCATCCTCTAACTAGTTCTATCTTTTCATTTCATGTTGTATTAGTTTAGTTTGTTTGAATGTTCATGTAGTTCTTTATGATTAATCATTGTATCACTCTATTAAGCAATGAAATTGAATTCCTTTTTCTGTTATCTAGCTTATCTTATCTCCAGAATAAATGTTAGTATACTATATATATATATACACACACAATTATTCACAAAATCAAAATAAGCCATCAAAATTCACTGCACCATGTCGACATCCCCCCTATGACCATGTCGACATGTACTGGTCAGAAATGACATTTCATTTGAAATTTGAAATTTGAATAACTACCTTATGTCTATTCATTTCAAACGAATTTCTACACCTATAAATACCTATTTCTTACAGAATTCATCACTCAATATTATTTCTTATCTACTTTGTCTATCATTCTTCTCTCAAACCAAAAAAATGGCCAATCCAATTCATAATTTAACCGAAAATCTTGAGGAAACTCTTAATTCTTTCAAGAATATTCCTTCGTTCATTCTTCGTAAACCGCGACACTTAGAGTTGAGTCAAATGCAGATGATCAAGGGCAAGAAAGGCATTTCGATGCAATACGATGGATGATTTCCTCCCTGCATAAGGATGATAACGAAGCACATCCTCCAGTTTCTCTCACCAATGACAATGAAAATTGGGATGCCATTAAAGCAGACCCTATTTTTGGAGAAGAAGGATGGGTGGAAGTTCCTCGTACTATTTGATTTGATTGCTTTGTTTGATTTGAATTGTTTGCTTTGATTGATTTGATTTCATTTGTTTTGATTTGATTTGATATGGATTGATATTTGGTGTGGATTGATATTTGGTGTACAAAACATGTATACATATGCATTGATATCTATATGATCTTTGATTAATTATCATGTTTATCAATATAATTATCTCTTAATCTATATATTATATACTCCATTGTATAGTTTATTAATGCAGGTACTTTAGTACAAGAATGAGGGGGAGTTATATAGTTTGGAGTTAGTTTTTGTTGATGACAAAGGGGGAGAAGTATAAAATATAGGATAGTTAGGCATAGATTAAGGGGGAGTTATTAGTTTTAGGGGGAGTCAATAGGATATAAATAATATTTTATAAACAAAGGTTGTCATCATCAAAAAGGGGGAGATTGTTAGTCCTTGAGATGATGGTTTTGATGACAACAACCTTAGAATAAGATTATAAAATATAAATACTAACATTATAGTTTAGATATATATGTATATGCAGGATTTAACCATGCAGGTATCAAGAATGAAGACTGTACAGTATAGAGATACAAGATTGATGAATTTAAAGATCAAAGATATCAAGATTGAAGACTCATGAGTATCAAGAAATCAAGTTATCAAGAGTTCAAGATTTTAATAATACAAGATAAGTATTGAGTCTAGAATTATGTTAAAACTTCATAATAGCACTGAAATCTTCACTCCATATTTCATTTGGGATGGAACCCATTTCTACCTTTTTAGTGTCTTACAAACCCACGACAAGTAGCTTACAAACCTACGACAAGTGGCTTACAAACCCACAAACATCCTGGTTATGTACAAGTTCTCGAGTCCTGATGTGGTGAGATATTATGCAGGAAGAAGCTTGCAAAACTACTTCAAAATGATTTTCAAAACTGCTTTTCAAAATGTTTTAGCCTTAAAAATTATCTTTTCAAATGATTTTCAAAAAGATGTTTTAGCCTTAAAATATGCTTTGATTTTGTTTTTAAATAAACTCTTGTTTTAAACTTCGTTTGTTTTAAACTATCTTTTAATTATAATATATTTATACTTAGATTTAAATATAAAATTATAGTAAAATTTTATATATATTATTCTCTATATATACTTATGTATTTTAACTATAGTTAAGTATATTTATAAAGTTTAAAATAGTTTTAATATAAGATAGAAGTAATTTTCAAAGAAAAACAAATCACCAAAATTTCCTTTGGGATGTCGACATACCCAAGATACCCATGTCGACATAGTGGCAGTTGGTTTCAAAAATTTGAATTTCAAAAGAAGTGTCTATTCGCCATAACTTTTCATGAATAGACATGACTGTTGTTCTTCTATAAATAAGGGATGTTTGTAACGAATTTTTAACAATATTTTTCTGGTTTTCACTCCTCTTCTTCTTCCACATTTCTTTATATATATTCTTACCATTGCTCTGCCGAAATCACCATTGAATTTAACTAGATCATTTCTGGTTTGATTCTCTATCACTATCTCAACAAGATCCCAGTGCTATTTAGAGTTATAGGCTTCTTTATAATCAATCAAGTGAGAAAAGGTGTGATTGTAGCCTTGGAAATCAATCAAGTGAGAAAAGGTGTGATTGTAGCCTAAGAAATCAATTGGGTGAACTTGTTGCCCGAAAAATCAAGTATCTCTACCCAGAGGATTGTGAATCTGGAGTGGTGTACCTCGTGGCCTTGAAATCGAGGGTTGTAATTGTAAAGATTGTTTTTGAAAGGAAATCCGTATTTGTGTGCGGGACTGGATGTAGGGTAACTCCGAAACAGTATAAAATCCGGTGTGTTCTTTCCTTTACTGCTTTTACTTTATATTTGCATCTGTGTTTGAATCTGTGATCATATCTGTGTCAGAATATTGTATACATTTGTATTCAAATTAATATAAACTCGAAAAGAATTAGTAATCCTTAAAACACTATTTGCCCCCTCTAGTGTTTATACTAGCCTTAAGATCCGTAATCCGCATTTCTCACAGCTTCTAATAAGTAGAGTGTGTAGGAAGAAGATGAGCAAATATGGGGGAGAAAATACGGATTGGTATCGAGCCAGGGAGAGGGATCGGTACCGACCCACCACTTAGGTGGATCCATGTTTGCTTTAGCTAGAGTTGGCTTTGCTTTTATCTCATGACTCTGTTCTTTCTTGGTTTTAGGACTCTGGGCTATCTCTTTGGGCTTCTTGCCTTGATAACTCAGAGTTTGATTCATCCTGTTTATCTGAATATCGCCCAGTCAAAAGGCTGGATAACACTTGCATCCCAAAGTACATATCCTTTTAAACGTGATGTGCTTTGAATTGAGACAAATAAAAATTGTTGTGAAGGACTCCACTCCGTGCCTCGAACGGTCGAATTAAAAAAGCAGTTTCCAAATATTTGCTTCGATGGGCTCATGTTCGTGCCCAACTTGAAGAGAATTCCACATGATTTCTAAGACATGACCATTGCTTATGTTACTAATATTCATAACCAGTACAACGAATGGTCATGAGTGGATGAGAAGATATCCAAGGTATCAAGGGAAAGGCAGCTTGAAATTGAGAACCAAAAACTCATCGAGGCCGATAATAAAAGAATCATAACTCATCTTGATGCCGAGGTCGAGAACTTGAGGAAGTCTTAAGTGAAGTTGAGAAGAAAGCCAAGGATGCCATCAGTGCACTAGAAGAAGAGAGAACTAGGCATCTAGACGAGATGGAGAAAGCATTCCATCGAAATCATAAATTAGCGTTGGAGGGAGATGCCGAGAACAGAAGTGTGGCCGAACTGAAAACCAAGCTTGAATGTGAAACGAAAGAAAAGGATGAGGCCCTCAAATAAGCTCAAGGCTACTGCGAAGAACTGCTCACTGCTCGGGATGAAAGAAACAAGGCAGTTGAGCGTGCCAAAGGCATAGATGCGCTTGTAAAAGAGAGGTTAAGGATGTAGAGCAACGGGTCATGGAGAAGTCTGAACCACTACTTAATAGGTACAACGCTAATGTGCTCAAATTCCACACCTTGGAGTGGTTCAATAATGATTACCCCAGAAACTTGGCTCAAGCCTGGGTATAAATCGTTGCTGATAAGAAAGAATACTTGAAGGTTGGTGAGGTGAACCTGGCCCAGCTTGAGAAAGAGGTCCTGGTAGGAGACAGGCCTGAGGTGTTGAAAGAGGGGCAACTTATTCTCCATCCGGAGCTAGTTGCGATGGTGCAAAAAGATTTAGGTGAAGGCTCCAGATCATTGCCTCAAGATGCTGCCGTTGGGGACACCCCTAGGCCCAAAACTAATCCTGATCCATCTATCATTCCTGGCTATGATCCAGAGAATCCCTAGATACATAAGCCCGTTATCCTTTTCCCCATCTTGGAGGGAAATTCCGGTGGCACTCCGGCCCATACAGAACCCAAATAGAAGAAGTTATCTCGTTAACTTCTCATGTATTTCAGAGGGTTGACGTGTCATTGATCGACGTCACTAATCTATCTTTCTATATCTCTCAAGTTTCAGGTCGGCCCTAAATCGTCTCACTTCTAGATAAGGACTCTAAGTTGAGATAATAAGTGCTTGCAATAGACTCGATAACCATTATAATTTCAACAATGGTCCCAACCATCCTAGTTTAAGAGACTCCCGACCTTGATGATCAAATGATTAGTGCTTTGCTGATGAGGGGACTAGTGGAACCCAGGGTGCTCAGACCGATGATGCTGTCATGATTATTGGAGTTTCTTTGCCCCTATCTGATTGCATTATGAGTACACTCAAGCAGAAACGTCTTCGAGACATAGAAATCAAGCTGGAGAAGATAGAGAATGTCCCCCTTCCTTTATCTGTAGCCCTGCCTGGCCAAACCATCTTCGCTTCGGTCTATATTCCTCCACTTGGGAGCGCTCAGAGCACACCCGTGGGATCTTCGCAAAGCGCTCCTACCTCCCTTTCTCCACCTGGGAGCACTTATAGTGAATCTACCATCCCACTTCTTAGCTTACCTCCGAAGGGCAAAGGAAGTGGAGAAAGAGGAGGTAAAAGGAAGGGTGAAAGTTCAAGCGACATGTCTCCCGGCACCAAGAAGAGGAAGCATAAGTCGAAGAAGTAGTTGTCTGTTTGCTTGGTGTAGGTTAGACCCACTTTTAGTCTGTAATAATAGTAGTACTACATTTTGGTTTTTTGGGCAACTTTATGCGGGTTTGGCCCTCGCTAGTGCCTTTTGGTTTAGTTTTAAATAAAACTTATACTTAGCTCTTCAAGTTCCATTTTGAATGTTAACAACAAAGATTTTTTTTTCATCAAATCTTTATGTGAATTTGCCTAAGTTGTTTTAGAAATGCATTTTCCATTCA
The DNA here is from genome assembly GCA_030737815.1 of Allium fistulosum. NCBI lineage: Eukaryota > Viridiplantae > Streptophyta > Magnoliopsida > Asparagales > Amaryllidaceae > Allium > Allium fistulosum. The sequence continues at coordinate 867,707,391 of CM060904.1, read as the reverse complement.
ATGTGCTTGTCATCCATTCCTTTTAGTGATTATTACCGGACTAGATCCTTAGCCCGATCTGTAATTTACCGACCTTTCGTCATCCTCGTGAACGTAAAGTAATTGTTGAAGTGCAAAACTCTACGCATTAGTTGAGGTTTACCACTTAGAACAACGGTCTTGGTATCCTTTTCCAGGATAACGGTAAACGATTGCACCAAACTCTGGGTGCTAGTTTAACTTAACTACTTAAATTCGTTGTCCGTATATCCTTATCAAGGATGTTTATTTTCAATTGCACCTAACTCCAGCCTTCAATTCAAAGTTCATAGCCAAGATCCCACCTTATGCCGGGTATGGACCTTTCATTTTTCCTAATCCGAGCAAACTATTAAGGATTTGATGGTCTTATCACGTCTACTTTGGTTTATATTCCTGCCCCTACACCAAGGACGAGAGTTAGTGAATGAACGGTCATGTCACGTTCAATTTAAATTTATACTTTTGTCCCACATTAAGGGCAAGAGTTAGCATGGGAACGGTCATGTCACATCCAATTTAGGTTTACAATCCTGCTCCCACATTAAGGGCAAGAGTTAGTTGATGGACGGTCGGGTCACGTCTGTTTAGTTTATACTCCTACCTCTAATCTGAGGACAAGAATTGGCTGATGGATGGTCAGGTCACGTCCGTTTAGTTTATACTCCTACCCCAAATCTGAGGACAAGAGCTAGCCGATATCAATCTCTGGATACCGAGAAGAACTTTGAGGGTCCGATCATGAACTATAGAATTTTGGTTAGCACCTGTCTCTTGGTATCTGGCCACCTGCATTATTCGCAAGTAGATTCATTTGAGTCGGTCAAGTCACAACTTTTAAACAATTGTAAGGACAGAGTCTCAGACTCGAAAAGCCTTTTTATTCTATAAAAGATGGGAAATGACAAGTTCTGCCTTATTACACGGGTTTGGCCAATTATTTACAATTTTATTTTCAAGTGAAGTAGCATCGTAGGTGCTCGCTATTTCATGTCCTTGGGAGTTAAATCCCATCAATCATCGCAGTCCAGAAAGTTCCATCTCCAAGCTTTTGCTCTATTACGTACGTACCTTCATAAGTCGGGCCCAAGTTTCTTGGACCTGGGAAGATTCGTTTGAGAACCAGATCGCCAACTTCAAAGGTCCGATTCCTAACCTTAACGTTGTAATATCGGGTGACTCGGTGTCAGTCTGCAGCTGCCCTTAACTAAGCTTCGTCAAGCTTGTCATCGATCATATTAAGGGAGTCCAATAGGAGTTGCTCATTAATCCATAGATTTTAATGAGTCACTGATGAGAAGGTACTTCCTATTCAACCGGAATCATAGCCTTTGATCCGTAGGCTAAAGCGAATGGATAGTAGCCTGTTGCTGAGTTGTGGGTTATTCGATAAGCGTATAGTACCAATGGAAGTTTATCGACCCACTGGTCCTTGGCCTTTTCCAATCGCTTCTTAAGAATATAATTAATAATCTTATTTATAGCTTTAACTTGTCCATTCGCTTGGGGGTGTGCCACCATAGAAAATCTTTTCTCTATGCGATGTCGACGGCAGAAATCCTTAAACTTGGTGTTGTCGAATTGGGTTCCATTATCGGTAACGACCGCCTGTGGAACTCAAAACGACAGATAATATTTCGGACTGCAAAGTTATCACTTTCTTCATGTAATTATGGCTAATGACTCCATCTCAGCCTATTTGGTGAAGTAGTCAACCGCGACGATGTCGTATTTCATGCCATATTTAGATATCGGCAACACACCGATACTATCTATCTCCTAAACTGCAAACGGCCAAGGACTAACCATTTGAGTAATTTTCATCAGCGGGGCTCTCAGAATCTTAGAAAATCTCTAGCAATTATCGCACTTTCTAGTGTAATTAACCATGTCTCGGTTGACAGTTGGCCAGAAGTACCCATAGCAGAGAATCTTCTTTGCCAGGGTTTGCCCCCTAGTGTGGTTGCCACATGCCCCCTCAAACACCTCTCTCGTGATTTGTTTGGCCTTATCATGAGTGACACACCGAAGCATAGGGATAGAAAACCCTTCCTATATAGCCGTCCTTCCTGTATGATATATCTCAGAGCTTGGCAAAGGAGTTTTCGTCACTCATTCCTCTTGTCCAGTAGGATTCCCCTCTATAAGTAGTCTTTTATCGGAGTCATCCATGACTCTCTTTCAAGTTCAGCCTCCAAGATCCAGTCGACATCCATCTGGTTGATGCTTGGTGTTGCCAATATTTCCACTGGAACCAAGCCCATGAGATGCGCATCTTCAGAACTGACCGGCTTAGCCAGTCAGTTGGCCTTTGTATTTTCCTCTCTGGGAATATGCGTTATCATATAACATTTAGTGCCACTAAGTAGCTTAAGGACTCAATTTAAATAAGAGGATGGACTTGCTCCATTTTCCTAAAACTCTTTCCACACTTGATGCACCATTAGCTGAGAATCACAGAAAATATGTGAAGTTTTTATCTCCAATTCTTTGGCAATCTTGAGTCCCACAACTAAAGCTTCTAACTCCGCTTCGTTGTTTTTTATTGGAAAATCGAGTCTCAAGGCATAACAGATTGAAGTTCCTCAGGAGTGACAAGTACAACTCCAGCATTGAAATAGTGTTCGTTTGATGCACTATCCATGTACATCTTCCACCTAGCATTTTGCTCACTACCGCCCTCCGTAGTATTGTCTCGGGCGATGGATTCAGCTATGAAATCCACCAAAGCTTGACTCTGGATAGCTCCCTTAGGGTGATAGGTTATATCGTATTGGCTCAATTCAATGTTTTATTTTAACAGCCTTCTAGAAGTCTTAGGCCGTTGCAAGATTTGTCACAAAGGCTGGTCGGTAAGAAATTTGATCAGATGAGCTTGAAAGTAAGGGCCGAGTTTCCTTGAAACAATCAACAGACAGTACGCAAGCTTTTCCAGATTTGGGTAATTTTTTTCCACTCCTTCAATCTCTTACTGATGTAATAAACCAGTTGTTGGATACGGTCTTCCTAGCATACGAGTGTGGCGCTCAAAGCATGCACCAACACTACCAGATATATAACCAAGTTTTCATCATCCATCGGCTTTGAGAGGATGAAGGGTCTCTCTAATTGATAAACTAGAGCCTCGAATGCGTTTGCACACTCCTCCATCCATGCAAAAGTTATTTTTCCCTTTGGAAATTTACCCTTCTTAATCATTTCAAAGAAAAGGATGCATTTTCGGTGGGCTTGGAGATGAATCGACTTAAGGCAGTAATCTTTTTGTTTAAACTCTAGACCTCCTTGACTGTCTTCGGGGCCTCCACGTCCCTTAATGCCTTTATCTTCTTTTGATTGGCTTCAGTTCCATAGAAATTCACAATGAAGCCCATGAACTTCCCTGATGCAATGCCAAAAGAGCATTTCAAGTGGTTGAGCTTCATCCCTTATTTTCGGAAAACGCTGAACATTTCTGCCAGATCGTCAATGTGGTTTTCCGAATGTCATGACTTCATGAGCATGTCATCCACATAGACCTCCATCGAACGTCCAATCTAATCTTTAAACATCCTATTTACCAGCCTCTAGTAAGTTGCTCCCGCATTCTTTAATCCAAAGGGCATGACCAGATAGCGATACAATCCCAAGTCGGTAATAAAGCTGGTATGCTCCTGGTCTGGGACATGTATTAGAATCTGGTTGTATCTAGAGTATGCATCCATGAATGAAAGCAATTCATGTCCGGCTATTGAATCCACCAACTGATCAATTCTTGGAAGTGGGAAGCTATCCTTCGGGCATGCCTTATTCAAGTCAGAATAATCGACGCACACCCTTCATTTCTCGTTAGCCTTCTTCAATAAGACTTGATTGGATACCTATTTCGGGTATAAAGCGTCGCGGATAAAACCATTGTCCTTTAGCTTCTCCACTTTTTTTGAGTGCAGCGGATCCCTTCGGACCCAGACTGCGGTGCTTCTATTTCACAAGAACGTATTTAGGATTTATGTTCAATGCATGGCTCGCTATCTCCGGCAAGATCCCACACATACCACGGTGCATCCAGGGGAAAATATACAGGTTCCCTCGGAGAAAACCAATTAACTCCTTCATCATCCTGACACCAAGCTATGATTCGACTTTTAGGATCTGTGTTGGGTCATCCCGACTGATCGGGATATTAATCATTAACTTAGTCAGAGCTACTCTTCCATCTAGGGGCTCTTTCTGCGTATCCATATCCTTATGGAATCGACTGTGCTGCCCAAGTCAGGGCTCAGGAATTGATTGTTATGCATCCAAATCCTTAATGCAGAGAGTCCCCTCCGTGCCTTTTCCTTTATCTCTTTGCCTCGCCTCTCTTAGCACAACAACATAACATTCACATCCAAGCCCTTAATCTCTATGCACTAACATCAAACACCAGGTAGCTATAGCTGCTCTGAAATCAGCCATGGTAGGTCGGCCCAAAAATGCGTTATAAGTAGAATAATATCCGACACAACATAAGGCTCGACCAGTGCTCTCCTACGGTCTCCCTCTCCAAGCACTACCAGTAATTCCAAATATCCGACTGGCTCCATAGGTGTCTTGTTAAATCCATGGATCCGAGATTTACAGGGTTTTAAGTCCTTGCCCTCCAAAAATATCTGGTCGTAGCTTTTTTGAACAGAATGTTGAATGAACTCCCATAGTCAACCAACACCTTTCGGACAATAGAGAAATAATTCTTAAGCATATGATTATGAATCATATGGTAATAGTGAATTGTATCCAATTAAGGAAAATGCATCCATTTAGTGAGAGCGACATAAGATTTGGTGAACTCTTCAGATTAATACATATAAAAATATGCAATCATGGTTCTAATGATACTAACATGGTTATACCCACTTTGTTGCATTCACCGATGAATTATCATTGACATACACATGTGTATTTGATACACAAGTAGCATACCTATGATAAGTTCATAGAATTCAAAAGGAAGTAAAGAAATAACATGCAAATAAAATAAAGTTTTGATTTGATCGAATAGGTGAGTATATTGGAAGAGGTTCCAAAAGTACTAATGAATAAGATTCAACCTATATAATGATATATCAAAAAGGAGTAACCAAAATTTGTTGAACAAAGTACAGTTAATGATAAGTGAAGTTGAGTTGAATTCTTTCTGTAAACTCATGTACTTGAGAATAATTACATAACGTAAAATTAATTTAATCTAAAGAATAGTTTACAAGATCATACAAGATAAGAGTTGATAACAAACACCTATATATCCTAGATCATGGAGTTGACTGGTTGTGTGAGTCTGAACGCTGAATACAATACTTATTAATGAGGGATCTTGTGTGGGCTACCCCAAGGAAGTTCTGGGATCGACAATATTGATTGATCAAGTTACCTTATGAACATTAGTATTGTAAACTTGAAATTAAGCCAACTTTATATTGGTAAATCATAAAATGTTTATGAATACCCATTTCATTGCATTGAGAAACAATCATTGTATCAAGAAACACCAACTTCATGCAAAGTAATTTCTTTTAAAAATTATTGGTAGTAAAATAGATTTGGATACAAAGATAAAACCGAGTACAGGGGATGAAATAAAATTAAATAAGCCTAAACGAACACAACACACTAGAATGTTTAATAAGAACCCTCATGCATTAAAGAGAAACTATGATTTTCTTATCAATGTCGAGAAACAATTTTTCTCAGTTGTCAATAAACCATTGAGAGTATTGACTCTACCATATGGAACGATGTGAAAAATCCTAAATAGATTCCAAGTACATTATCAAAAATATGATTTTGATAGTTGTACCCAAAGGAATATGATCCATCGAAAGCAAGTTTTTCTTTGAGAAGAAGACGATTGCAAATGGAATATAGTAAGCAATGTTGTAAAATAGCAATGTAAATTTGAATTATTGAAATGAATGCAATAGAGTCTTCATTTATTGTGTTTGAATTAATTGATATTTTACATGCAAAATTATCATTCGGTATGATTTTGAGTTTTGGTACATAATGCTGAAATAGAAATCCTAAATAATGATTTAAAATAAATTATTTGCATATAACAACCAAAGATAAGCATTACTTTTGAACAAGTATTTTGACGGAAATATCATATGGTTTGATATTCAATTAAAATGCATAGGACGTGGGTGTCTATAAGAAAGAACTATAAAGGTACTAAAGTATTTCTAAAACTACAAGTAAACAACAAACTTATGATTGTTAATGATGTACTCTTATTAAAATCATTAATAGTTTGGTTGTTTAATACTTGACATTTGATTTTTAAATAGCATCTTCTATAATCAATATAAAAGGATGTTAGGATTGTCCCAAACTATATACATAGGAACCATGTAAAATGTGAGCATAGGAGATGAATTCCTTATGCATTAGCAATATAAATTATCACATATGTTGTGTTGTCTACTGTATCGTATTTCTCTTATATACTTGGCACATTACTCGAGTATCAAATCCAAATTAAAATTGGTATATGGTAGTTTAGAGTGTTCTCAAGTATTTGCAAAATACTAGAGAATTGTTTAGAGAAACAACGTACTCTTTATGAAGTAGTGCTCGGAATCAAACTTTATAAGTGATATCGAGCATAGTTTGTCAATCTTAAAATCATGCTCAGTCTTAAGTTAAGAACTTTAAGTTGGAGATGTTCCAAGTAATAAGTAGTGGCTGATTCGAACAAAAGGCTAAATGCATCTCTTTGAATATCATCGCATGAGAAGCCGTGGATGTACACACACAAAAATTAAAAATTGAGCTAGGGGTTATTCTAAAATTTTAGAATCCCATGCCATTGATATATGATAACAATGCTATAAAATAGATCATGAAAGAACCTAGAGCTCATTAGAAGTCGAGAAAAATAGTCTAATGATAAAGGTAGTTTATCAATGGCGGAGAGAGTTGATTGACATAGTAGATAATTAAGACAATTTAACATATCTGTTTACTTAGGGACTTGTTAGAGTTTTGAGAAAGTCGATCGAAAGGAATGGAATAAGATTCCATAATTGACCCCAAGTGCAAGTAGGAGATTGATAGAGTTAGCGGTATAACATAGGGAAAATTATGTAATTTATTACATATATTTAACTCGATAACAATTTTTTATCATAATTAAAGTATTTGATTTCTAATACATACTTTGTTATATAATGATATAATTAATTTAAAGTACATTTATTAGAAAATATTTAAATAATATGTTATATGATATAGTTACATAATGTCATAATCATGAGAAATTCGTCACATCATATAATGGCATACTGTTTTAAATATTTCTGGTCAAGATGTTTCGAGAAAGGATATCGACACATCCGTTAAGACCAAAGTACGTATTGCTCTTCAAACGCTGGATAGTGTATTACTCAGGGTTGCTCAAGGTACCAAGGGGTAATGTATAGATATTTGGTGGATAACTATGCAATGACTTGTCCAAGAGTTTCTTATTGGTTAATAACAACTGGGTCAAATAGAAAATTTTGAGTAACGATATTACATAGTTCTCCCGACTTGTGAATACTATTGAAATTCAATGTCGGAACTCCACTTTGATTATAGTTAAATCACGACTTGACGTTCATTGAATGACTATAGTTGGGTCTAAGTTGAAACATTGGAAGTGAAACACTATTCAATAAAGAATTCATCTCCTCGGTTGTATAAAGTAATATCATGGCCAACTCTAATCAAGTAAAAGTCAAAATCTCTAGCCAGAGTAAAAACGGTTAATAATAACTGTCATATGGAACCAAGGACTTTGTTTACTGACTAACCGAGTTGAATGTGGACGATATTGGAATTTTGGCCAAAACCAAATTCCATAAGTCGTAATGTGATATGGTGTTAAAAAAGATAATATGTGTGTAATAATTATTACTAAAAGGCACCACTTAATTTTATAGGATTGGATTTTATCGATGAGATTTGTAAGTGAAGAATTAAGTTAAACTATCACAACACTAGCTAAGGTGACATGTGAACATTAGTAATTAAATTGTTTAAACATTAATCGTTCGCTAAATTTACACTATGAGTCGTGCAACTGAATTTATTCAATCTTAATAACACCACTTGATTTAATTGATTTATAATAGTTATAAGTTAAATAAATCAATTAACATTTATGAAATATTAATTATTATTTATTATATGGGATGTGTTTAGTAAAATGGAGTCCTTTAGAAATGCTTGGAGTGTCTTTAGTAATTTATTGGATGCGTATATAAAAGCTGTATACGTGTATATCGATAACAATTTAAATTGGATTTAAATTGAATAAATTGTTAATAGGTTAAGATGAGTTTTTAGTCATTAGGGAGTCTAATCCATGCAGTAAGAAAGAGGGGGCAAAAGGGGCTATTTGGTTTCTGAATTGGTAAGAGATATTGCTGCAAGATATTTGTTCCTAGATCTCACTATATATTCAAATCATAGCCTCCACTATCTTTTGACATTTTGGATCCCCTCTTCCCATTCATAGCTGCTACTTTCCTATCCCATAACTCCATTTTTTAACTTTAATTCACACTCGCTCATAAATACAACTAAATCCAATGGTGAAACACTGATTGTTAACAACAGTGGTGTTGATTCAGACTCTAGAAGGCCGATAGATCAAGGTGTGGTTCTAAGGCAAACTCTAGTAAGGTAATCTTCCTTTTATATATTTAAACTCTATTATAACCCTTTCATATGTGTGATAACTTTCCCTTTTAAAGTCCGCAGGTGCGGCACAGTGAAAAAGAGGCTTGGATTCTGGTAAAAAGACCCAGGTTCGATTCCTACCATGCACTTCCCTATCCTATGTAAATTTACTGGGGGTATATGGGCTTGGATCAACGGACGACTTTACTATACCCTCCTCAGGAGTTTATCGGCCCCCCGGGTTCTCATGGGTTTTCAAAAAGAAAACTTTCCCTTTTAAATATTAATGCATTTACAATTTTAAACAACTGATCTATATGAACCTGTTCTTTGAAAATCTAAGTTATAAATTAAAAATGATAAAAAAATTAATTAAATATTTTATTCAACTAAAAATCATTGTGTATATGTGTATAATAATTATAAGATATTTTAATTTTTTTATTAATTTTGAATGGATATTTACTATTTTAAACCTTAAAATACTTTAATCTAGTTTTTATTATATTTAAAAGTAATTTTAAATAATTAATTCATAAAGAACATATATATAAATTATTTATAAATATTAAAATAGTATTATGTATTTTAAAATAATTAAATAAATAATATATATATGTGAATTAATTAATTTTGACTATACTTGTTTGCGCCAAAATTGGTCACAAACCCCAAGTATTGTGAAAGCACCAGTGTATGAATACAGATCAACAAATATTCAAACACAAATCTCAGATCTAAGCAAGCAACAAACAGCAATCCAGAAATAATGAACAGTGACGCACGATTTATAGTGGTTCGGCTATCTTCGGCCTACGTCCACTTCAAGGTTTTTATGATTTTATTGCTCGATGTTTGAAGATTACAATTTCTTATTGCGTAGTACAACATACTTTATGATTATAATCTGAATCTAAGGCAGCAATGGTGATCTGGAGTAAATCTGGCAGAGTCTGGGCGCTCTTTAGCTCTCAAAATTGTCCGACCCCCTTTCTGAATGACCAGGGGCTCTATTTATAGGTGTAGGAGGCTGATATTTCGCCTAAATTGAAGGGAGACCAGTTCTGGCATGTGAGGGGGCCCATACGCCCGCTTTCAGGAAATCCAGGCCCACTTTGGGATCGATTCGAAGTCCATTCGAATCGATCAAGAAATTGTCCAATCGAGTTGAAATTTGGTGTGGACATTCTTCAACATGTGTGCAAGCTTCTGTGAAAATTTCATAGCATTTGGACTTGTAGATCTCGAGATATGATCGATTCAAGATTGCATTTCCGGTTGACATGCTTGGTTCGAATCGATCCCCTTCGAATCGATAGGGTCGAATCGATGGTTTGCGCGTGTGAATGGTGACATGTCATGCGCGCTTCTCGAGTTGATCCAGCTTTTTCTCCGAGTTTACTGGGTCGAATCCATGGTTTTAGCCGCCTTTAATTAGTGGATTTGAGGGAATGGATTCGAGGAGTTGTTCGTTCGAATCGATCGAGGTATCCCATAGTTGATCGATTCGAAGCTGCCTCAACAGGGTGGATTCGAAGTAAGTTATGGGATGGAGTCGAAGTATATCGATTGCATGGATTCGAAGTAGAGGAAAACCTGATGGATTCGAAGTGGCTTATCCGGTCCGATTCGAACGAATGCTTGTTGATGGTTGCGAACTATATGGAGTCGAACCGATGGACACGAACAGAGGTTATACTGATGGATTCGAGCACACCATCGTCCATGGATTCGAAGTGAAACATTCTGGTCAAATCGAAATCGAAGCAAGTGAATAGCCCAGCTTCTGATCGATTCGAACCTGATGGGTTCGACCAGATTGATTACTTTTTCTCTAACTTGTGTGGATCATAATTTGAGCATGCGAACTCGGATTGACTTGAAATTTGGAATGTTAGCTTCCTTGGCTTTGCTTGTCATGTCTTGTCAATTGTAGCCCGATCCTGACTCGGACAAAATTCATCGATATCCATGGTGAACCTACGATGCACAATCGATGTTCATGACTAGTAATCATTGATTTTCAGTTAATCTTTGGGTATCTCGGCTTTGCCAAAAGGTGGGATAACACTTTGCCCCCCAAAACATGCCTTTTGGTAAGAGGTGTGTTTTGATCAGTCTCAAATTGAATGTAGCGAGTTCATGTTTTACTCAGAGCTTATAGCATTTTCAATCAAGTCCATGGCTGTTCGAAGCCGAATCGTTATCAATTTCTTCCAGTGGAAGTTAAGAAGGAAATTCCACAGTCTCTCCGTACTGTCGATGGTCACTCCGGATCCTTGCCAAGCCCATTCCAGACTTAGCGATCGAATAGAAAGATCATATTGCACCCCGGCGTTGCTCTCTATTCCTTGCACTCTGGCCCCAGTTAGGGTGTATAGCGATGTCTTGGTCGTTCTGGACCGATCACAGCCTTTTCGGGCTCTTGCTGGATCCCATCCTGTCACTCTTTGGTGAAGGGGAAACAACGTCAAGTGGGTCGATCCTGTCGCTCTCCGGCGAAGCGACCCACTTCTTTCACTCCGGTTCAGTGTTTCTGAACATTAAGCGATGTCATGACCTGAATCATCGGCCGATCACAGCCTCTCCGGGCTCTTATCGAATCCCGATTCAATCACTCTCCGGTGAATAGGAAACGATGCTTAAGTGAGTCGATCCTGTCGCTCTCCGGCGAAGCAACTCACTTCTTGCACTCCGGACCCCGCCTCTCCGGGTAGGATCATAAAGCGATCATGTTTATATTGATATTTAATGTTCATCCTTTAACTCTCCGGTTAAAAGGTTTATTTTAATAAATGTTTCTTTATTAAATTCGAATCCTTGATGTTCAATCTCAAACACCAGGAAAAACAAGACAATGCCTCTCCGGGCGGAGTGGTCTATTACCATCTTAGAGCATGCCTAGGGATCTCTCCGGTTCCCGTACATGAGTAAGTGGGATAGCCGTTTTATTTTGGAAATCAAATCTAATGAAATTATTTGACCGAAGTCCAAATCCTGAACTTGGCCCTTGCCATCTTAATCAGTGGATGACGAGTCGTGATCCCGATCCAGGATCGTTTCTGTTAGGTGGAGGCGGTAGTTGTTCAGGCCTTACTGCTGCTGCCCGTTCTTTGACATATTGTGGCAATCTACCACTCCTGGCATGTTCTTCCACCTCATCCTTTAGGTGGCGGTATTCGTCGGTTGTGTGCCCATCCAACTCATGGAATAGGCAATATTTTCCGGTTCTACGTTCCCGCTCCGTGGGATCTCTCCTGGGTGGTTTTCGATAGGGGAGTTACCCCCGAGTTTCGGTGTAAATTAGTTCCAGTCCTGCCGCCAAGTTTGTGTATTGCCTGAATCTGGGCTCTCGGAATTTCTTCCGTTTATCAGGACCATCATGTGCATCATCCTGCTTTCTCTTTCCTTTGTCCGCCGTGGACTGTTCCCTGGCGGTTCCTTCGCCTTGTACAGCGTTTATTACCTGCCTTTCGGCTCGTGATTCTTCTAATCGAATGAATCGTTCAGCTTCATGGTAAAACTCTCCAAGATCTTGCGGTGGGTCTCTCGTTAAGGAGTCTTTGAATTCGGTGCCTTCTCCAACTCCTGCCACTGCCGCCATCAAAATCATCGATGGATCCGGGCGATCTACAGAAGCCACCGTTGCATTAAATCGTAACAGAAAATCTTTTATGAACTCTCCGGTCCTTTGTTTTATTGATGCCAAAGTCATCATACTCTTGGGTCACGTTACGTGGACCCTAAACTGTCTCATGAAGCAATCCACAAGCTCGCCCCATGTCTTGATTGATCCAGTCTCTAGCTGTCTAAACCAAAGCGCAGCCAAATCTAATAAGAATAAAGGGAAACATCGTGCCATTACTTCCTCAAATGCTCCCACCACTTCCATGTGTCTGATATATCTGGTGATATGCATGGTCGGGTCTGACTTTCCGTCATAAGGATCCAGCATTGGTAGTTTGAACTTTGGAGGGTTCCTTGCATTCCTGATATTCGGAGCGAACGGACTTCGACTAACCTCTTCCAATCCTCCACCTGACAATCCCCCTCTCATGATCCGTCGCACTAGGCCAATCATTCTTTCATCTCCATCCAGGGGTTGCCCCCTTGTAATGTCTCTGTCTTTCCCTCCGAGTCTTGTAGGGAATTCTGGTACGTACTCTTCGAGTGGCTTGTTAGCATTTGTGTTGGCCCTAGCCTGTTGAGCTCCGTCCATTGGCCTTCTAGTATCGGATCCTGAGGGTCTGCCCCCAAGTCCTTGTTGACTGCCTTCTGGTTCTGCATTCTGTCCTCCATTGGGTTCCGCAACCCTAGCTCCTTGTTCCACATTCACAGCCGCTGTAACTGGTCCTAGGTTTTGTATTCCTGCAGCTCTCATCTGTTCAAAGAAATTATGCAGCATCTCTTGTTGGCTTTTCATCATTCTTTCATGCATTAGGTTATTCATAGCCTCCATCTCATCTCTAGTAATGTAGATTAAAGCTTGTCCTTCTCCAGCGCCAGAGGATGCCTCTTGACTTCCTCCCTGTTGGCTCCTCTCAGCTCTTTGTCTTGTTTGTCGAGTCATTTTAGAGTCAATCCGAATCCTTCAAACTTTCAAACCTAAACTTTGAATTTGGTGTAGCGGGTGCCAGTTGTTCTCAGTGAAAGCACCAAAGTGTTTGCGCCAAAATTGGTCACAAACCCCAAGTATTGTGAAAGCACCAGTGTATAAATACAGATCAACAAATATTCAAACACAAATCTCAGATCTAAGCAAGCAACAAACAGCAATCCAGAAATAATGTACAGTGACGCACGATTTATAGTGGTCCGGCTATCTCCGGCCTACGTCCACTTCAAGGTTTTTATGATTTTATTGCTCGATGTTTGAAGATTACAATTTCTTATTGCGTAGTACAACAGACTTTATGGTTATAATCTGAATCTAAGGCAGCAATGGTGATCTGGAGTAAATCTGGCAGAGTCTGGGCGCTCTTTAGCTCTCAAAATTGTCCGACCCCCTTTCTGAATGACCAGAGGCTCTATTTATAGGTGTAGGAGGCTGATATTTCGCCTAAATTGAAGGGAGACCAGTTCTGGCACGTGAGGGGGCCCATATGCCTGCTTTCAGGAAATCCGGGCCCACTTTGGGATCTATTCGAAGTCCATTCGAATCGATCAAGAAATTGTCCAATCGAGCTGAAATTTGGTGTGGACATTCTTCAACATGTGTGCAAGCTTCTGTGAAAATTTCATACATATGGACTTGTAGATCTCGAGATATGATCGATTCAAGATTGCATTTCCGGTTGACATGCTTGGTTCGAATCGATCCCCTTCGAATCGATAGGGTCGAATCGATGGTTTGTGCGTGTGAATGGTGATGTGTCGCGCGCGCTTCTCGGGTTGATCCAGCTTTTTCTCCGAGTTTACTGGGTCGAATCCATGGTTTTAGCCGCCTTTAATTAGTGGATTCGAGAGAATGGATTCGAGGTGATGTTTGTTCGAATCGATCGAGGTATCCCATAATTGATCGATTCGAAGCTGCCTCAACAGGGTGGATTCGAAGTAAGTTATGGGATGGAGTCGAAGTATATCGATTGCATGGATTCGAAGTAGAGGAAAACCTGATGGATTCGAAGTGGCTTATCCGGTCCGATTCGAACGAATGCTTGTTGATGGTTGCGAACTATGTGGAGTCGAACCGATGGACACAAACAGAGGTTGTACTGATGGATTCGAGCACACCATCGTCCATGGATTCGAAGTGAAATGTTCTGGTCGAATCAAAATCAAAGCACACGAATAGCCCAGCTTCTGATCGATTCGAACCTGATGGGTTCGACCAGATTGATTACTTTTTCTCTAACTTGTGTGGATCATAATTTGAGCATGCGAACTCGGATTGACTTGAAATTTGGAACGTTGGCTTCCCTGGCTTTGCTTGTCATGTCTTGTCAATTGTAGCCCGATCCTGACTCGGACAAAATTCATCGATATCCATGGTGAACCTGCGATGCACAATCGATGTTCATGACTAGTAATAATTGATTTTCAGTTAATCTTTGGGTATCTCGGCTTTGCCAAAAGGTGGGATAACAATACTTATTGTCATATATATATATATATATATTTACTTAAAGATATTTAGCTAATATTTTAAGATCTAGTTTTGAATTTTAAAATATTTTACTAAGTGTTAATTAGATATTTTAAATACAAAATTTGGATTTAAAATTTAATGACTTAGTCAAAATTTTATCAAATATTCTGTAATTATTATATATAAATAGTTTTGAATTTTACAACTAAATTTATGTGTTGTAAATATATTAAACATTTTTTCAATAAAGTCGTCACATATATACAAATTGTAAATGTATACGTTATAGATACAAATCCTAACATCTATATACGTAGCCATTACCATTGCACATATTATATGTTGCACTTGCACATTATACACACACGAATATATAATTATACTCATTAATTGACCATGTTAAAACCATCATTGCTTCATACTTACCGTGTATAATAACCATAGATCAAAATTGTTGTTTAGTAACATGTGACATTTATTACGGACACCTTAACTTAATCCATTGTAATTATAATACTTATCATGTTAGCATTATGAATGTGAACACATCATAAAATAAAACGCAAATTTAACTAAAATAAAATCACATTAGGTTTAACACTTAGTAAAGATAAATCATAGTGTACGAATACAAATATTTTAATATAAATGAACTATATTAAAATTAAAGCACTAAAACCCATATTGTTAACCATTAAATATGACTTAGTGAAAACACATTATTTTGTCAATATAAGTAAGACATACTGCAGATTAGTAAAGGGATTTTTTTGAAAATTTCCTCTTTTACCCTGTAGCGACCCAGAAATTCATATACTTCGCCTTCAAATATTGAAAAGTTATGAAATATGATTAAGTGTTATAAATACGATTTTATAACTTTGTGAAAGATGCCAAACATAGTCTCGACATCAGAAATGACTAAAACCAAAGTAAAATGCACAATCTCGAGTTTAGCTTACCCATGAGGGTATATCAACCCCAAATCTGGAGTATGCTTAACGGTATGTTGCACGCAGGAGTTGATGATACTTGGTGCCACATAGTTCATCGTTGGGCCAGTTGTGTTTACCTTAGAGTATATCCTATCTAGAGATATACGATGCTCGGAAAGAAGTTTTTGGTCCTGGTCATGGAGTTTGGATTTGGCTTGATTCGAGGAGAGATCCACGGGAATCTTTACACCTATGCGAACACGCCTTAATGGTATTGATTGTATAACTATTATTGTTGTGGCTTTTACACAGTAGCTATTTGATATGATTTATGTGCTACACACTAGACATTATCTATCATATCACTATATGTTAAACTAAACGAATGGTTGGTTTCATTTAAGGAGAAAACCATTACGATAATCCGTACGGTCTTAAAAAGGTGCTCTCATATGTCACACTTATTTCTTGAGTTTCTCATGCTGGTTTCCCAGACTGATTCAGGTGATATTTTCTTATAGTGATCGAGTTAGCCCTGTGTATGTTTCCAGATTTTGCTGAGCTGGATGATTACCTTCTACAGTATTCTTATTCCCGCTGTATTTCTATATTGTATATATCGGCATTTTGAGGACATGTACTTATATCTGTCCAGGCTGATGATAGTATTAGGTTCATAACTCTAAAATTTCCGTATTCAGAGTAACCCTTTGTACTAAACTTTTGATATTATAATTACCATTCCATTGTGAGATTCTAATGTTGTGTTCTTCCTTTCTTGTTCTATTCTTCTTTTTTATTTTTCCATAACTTTCTGTCTTTCCGGCACTTGAGTGCTTGGCACACTAATACCTTGTTAAAATTTAGTGTCAACATTCATAGGTTGAAAAGTCGGGTCGTTACATACCCTGCTGTTAATGTACTTGATCCCACAATGATATCAGAACCCGCATTATGTTCACATGGATAATTAACTAACACATAGAGAAATCATTTGGAAACTCCAATTAGATGGTGGTCTAAGGATAATGTGTTTAGCTAAGGAGAATGTTACTCTAATTAAGGAACGTTCTTCTGAAGTAAAAACCTCCCCGCTTTTGGCCTTTATCTGGCTCATTGAAGTGGTACGTTTTTAAGGGTACGCCCTAGTAGAAGGCTCAAAAGCATTTTGCATCTTATGCTGATCCATACTAAATTTAATTTAAATTTATAAGGGTTATAGTAAATAAATTTATTTTTTAATTAAAACTAAAATTTGTAAGGGTTGTGAATATAATTTAAAATTGTTTTAAACTTATATCCATAAAGGTAATAAATAAGTAAATCCAAAATTGTTTTAAATTTAAATAAATATAAAGGTTATATTAACAAAAATGTTTAGTTAATAAAAGGATGCATATGAATATACACACACACGCATGCAAAAAATAATGAATGTAAAAGTAATAATACATATAGATATTATGTATAAAGAAAATGAGAGGTTAAATGAATTAAAAGCCATATAGGATTAAAGAAGTACACATTAGATGTAGAGACATGCTGTTATGAGTTTATATTCATCTCTCTTATAATGTCAAAATATTCAATTAATATTATTTTAATTTATGGATTTAAAATAAAGTTGATCTTCTTCATTTATAATGTAATTAAAGTATGATACATACTAGTTGTTGGTTAGTGCCCTCAAGCCATAGAGTATCTATAGTGATATTTATACTATCCCTAGATAGGAAAGAATATTATGTAACTTTTTTGAGCACCCTCAAACCATAGAGTATCTATAGTGATGCTTATATTGTCCCTAGATCTGCATAGTTAAAGCCCCGCAAAATTTCCACTATAATGCATAGCACTCTTCAAACGCTGTGCTATTTCAATTTAGCACTCTTAAACAGTAGATCGCTTTAAGCCCCACTGTTTTCCGCTATACACGCTAAATCAAGGTTTTTTAGCACCCGCTTTAGAAACATCAATATACAAAGGTTGATTTGACTAGTACTCTTTTAAACCAGATCAAATAAGTTTGGGTAAAGATCTAATTTTAAAGCATAAGTGCTCAATATAAGTTACAAACCTATATATACAAAGGTCAATTTGACTAGTACTCTTTTAAACCAGATGAAATAAGTTTGGATAAAGACCTAATTTTAAAGCATAAGTGCTCAATATAAGGTAGAAACCTATTGTAGTCACCAAATCTAGTTGGCATAATTCATGATATTATTTTGTTTTGTTATATAAGACTATAAAATATTTCTTTTTCCTACAAAAATGATGTGAGAATGAGAATAAACGAACTTTAAATTTTTGGTATTATATCTAGTGAAACCTTTTGCACTTCCATAATTTATTGTTGTATCCCCGCTTAATCCCCGCTATAACTTTTTGCACCTCCACCGCTATAGAACCGTTAAGCGCTTTAACTACATAGCCCTAGATATGTAAGATATCGTGTAACTTCGTTGACCACCCTAAAGTGTTACTCTTAAGCTATCGTGAAATGGTGGATCTTGAGTATCTAATGTACTTTATGATTTGTTGAGCACCCTCAAAATCATAAAGATGATTAGAAACAAGTAAGAGTATAGCTAGGAATTATATACGAGATGTAATTAGTAAAGAGTTACTTATTGTTTATAGGGAACACCTTCAAGGTTGTTGTAACATGGTAAACGGGTCCTAACACCCACCGAAGGAATTTTTGAAATACCCATATTTCTTTTAGGGTTTTTGAGAGATATAGAATTAAGTGGGAGTCTTATTTGTAAATTTAATAATCCAATCGAATAAGTATAAGAACATATGTGATATTATAAAATCTAATTTAACAAATTTGAGCAACTAATATAATTTGTAAGATTGTTTATTGATTAAGAATATTCTAAATGAACCGAACTAAAATTAAGAAGTAATGTAAAAAATTATTTACCAGTAAACCTTGTAGCACGTTGTCGTTTCAATACTCATGCAAGATCAGAATAATACAAGCAATAAAACATTTGTGTCTTAGTCACTTTAGTGAGAATTTGCCCGAGACTGTTTATTGTCTTCTTTAAGTTATAATATCTAGAGCAGCCCAAGAGTATGGATATTCAATCCATATTTGATTACATACAAAAATTGTATGGTGAACAATCACATTCATATAGTATGAATCTCAATGAAAATGTTTCAACTAAATTGAGCAAGTAAACCATAATACGAGTTCATGTATGTCATATGACCAAACACAATAAGGGCCTTTTGTGTTAGACTAACACTAGACAAAGAACTATAGACAAACCCATGGATTTCGATCATTGAAATGTCAGTTTGACAGGTTTACTCAAGTGCTACTTATTTGATATCCTTAAAATATTATGAATGACCGAATGCATTTTGTAATGGAAACAAGTGCAATCTCGAATTAAATGGCTTCTTTTTTAAATGGTTTGGCTTTTTAAATGATAAAATGAGCGTGTGTTAAGATGTTAGCATGGTTGGGATGAAGAAAGTGAATTGTCACCTCTGGTTCATGAAGAAACATAAAAAACAAATTTGTTTAAAATATATGTAGATGCTTAATAGGGAACAAGAAATATGATTTCTTTTCTAAATATATTTTCCTTGTAAAAAATTATTCTCTATAAGATTTATTTCTTTAATTTTGAGACCTCTGGCCTGAGATCTTCAACTGTAAATTAGCTACAATAAAAGAAATGAATAGCTTATGATAAGTGGTTGAATGGAGCTTTGTATTTGAAACTTTGTTATTGTAATAGCGGAAGAAGTGGGAGCATACCACATGATACTTGGCAGTGGACGCATCAAGTGTTTGAAAGACACTTTCGTGTATGCTAAATATTATTTATGAAATAAGAACAATTTTTAGTTTTGACCAAACATAGATGAAGTTTTGTTTTAACATGAACACTCATTATAAAATAAATCTATTTTTATTATTTCCATGATGATGGTATTTGTAACAACACGCTGTTTTCAACCCTCTGATTTAATATAAATCCAAGATGTGTAAACCTCCAAGCCAAAATGGACAAGCTATTAAGATGTGATAATAAGAAACAAAATATATACCCTTAACTATGACTTTTTGAAACTCACAGCGGAAGGGAACACAAATATAATATAAAAAAAGTATCACTTTATTTCACAACCAAATAAATCTAGAGTATATACACATGTCTTAAACAATCCAATCCAAACTCAAGCACACATATACTTCAATTTATATACAAAACTATATACACAAATAATGCCATCTTCATATGCATCTTCAATCGTCACTTGATAGATTACACCAGACTCCATCAACCTAAGTGATGAATAAAAAAGGGAAAACATATAGAGTGTTCATATTACAATCGGAATGAGTGATGTACTACTACTTTACCTCATACTCTAATCATTACCATATAGTGTTATCCCGCCTTTTGGCAAGGCCAGGACACCAAGAAATTGATTGGATTCCAAATATCGCTTGTCATGAATAACGATGAATTGTGTCTGAGTCCGGATTGAGCTACAAATGATGAGACATGACTAGGAGAGCAAAGGAAGCCAACATTCCAAGTTTCAAGGCAATCTGAGTTCATATGCTCAAATTATGATGGATACGAGTTGGAGGGAAAAGCATGTTTTCGTATCCATCAATGATGTGTTTTTCGTATCCATCAGGGAACACTGTTTCGTATCGATAAAGGTGGCCGTGTTTCGAACCCATCAAGTTCGTATCGATGGATTTCGTGTCCATCGATATTGGTACAACTCGATTCGATTGGCCGAGTGTTTGCTTCGTATCCATCCAGCTCGTGTCCATCATCCGCTTCGCATTGGCAAGTCCCCATGGCTTCGTAACGATCATGTTGGCAACGTTCGAACCCATCGAGTTCGCATTGGTCAGATTCATGTCCATCAACGGCTGACGTGTCTCGCAACCATCAGCTTGTGTCTACTTCGTGTCCATCGGACCAGCGCTCTTCGTATCCATCAGAGGACCTCACTTCGAATCCATGCCCATTGACTTATTCGTATCCAACAAGTCAACTAACTAGGGTGACGTGTAGTCCATCGAAGCAAACGAGGCGAGATACATGGAGTCGAAGCGGTCAACGCAGAGGAAATACTGGATCGAAACGAAGTGCGCGCGCCACATCATCTTAGAAGCACGTGCAGTGATCGACACGATGGGATCGACTCGAAGTCATGGAGTCGAACGGAACAGCCAGCGATGAATGCCATTTCGTATCAACGATATCTCGCAATCCACTGATCCAAATCCAATGAGATTTTCAGGGAAGCTTGCATACACACTGAAGAATGTCCCTGCCAAATTTCAGGTTAATTGGACATCATCTTGATCGATACGAAATGGATTCGTATCGATCGCAGATCAAGGCGAAACTTTCTGGAAATGGTCGCGTGGGTCCCCTCACGTGCCAGGCCAAGTCTCCCGAAGTTTGAGCGAAATCTCAGCCTCCTACGCCTATAAATAGAGCCCCAGAGCATACAGAAAAGGGATCTTTGGATTCTGAAGCGTCCAGACTCTGCCGGATTGAGATTTGAATCTTATTCCTACTGTTGAATTCGAATTCCATACTATAATTCACTGTTGTTCGCTGTAATTGCTTGTAATCATCGAAAGAGAATCAATAAAATCATCAAAACTTCATAGTGGACGTAGGCACTACGCCGAACCACTCTAAATTGCTTGTCTTTGCATTTTACGTTCTTGTTTGTTGGAGTTTTTGTTAGATAACCTCTGTTTTACATTTATATTCTTCATTTTATCTCTTCAAATAACTCCCGAAGAGTGTTGTGCCCATTTTTGGTACAAATACTTTGGTGCTTTCACTGAGAGAACCAGCTTTTTCTCCTGCTCCTTGGATCCACCGTCGATACCGGATTGCATAAATCCAAGAGGAAGATCCAGACATCTGATCCGGAATCCTTCTATTCTATTCAGATTTGCATAAAATCTAGGAAAGGACTCCACCACTGAAAATGGTTAGCACAAGAATTGGCGCTACCGCTGCAGAGAAAGAAGGCCGGGATAGACAGAATCCCACACAACAGCCTTCTTCCAATCCGGACAACACCGCTCACTCGGATCCGTCAGGGCCAGTCACCCGACAAGAGTTCCAAGTGTTGCTACAGGAACTGACTCAAAGTCGACAACAATTGGATGAGCAGTTGCGCGCCAATGTTGAATTGACCAACCAACTAAACCGCCAAAGCCGCAGAAGGTCCAGGAGGGATGATGTGTCCCGCGCGTCTACTGAAAGTTCCGCCTCATCTGATTATCACCACATGTCTACCCGTCCCCGGTTAGAAGGGAGTCACGCTCAAACTACTGGATATCAACCCGCCTTGATCGTTGGACAGTTAAGGACAAGGCCGTCGACCAGCTTCCAAATAGGACCCTCGACACGAGGAGGCACGACTCCACAGTACACCATGGACAACCGCGCTACAACCGCCGCGGTAGAAACGAGGGTTGATACTCGGAAACCGTCAGAGCCGAACAATCAACAGCGCAGACATACTCCTGAACCGTATGTCCCAGAAGACGCTGAGCCAAGGAGGCGAAACACGGACCGTCGACAGTGCCCGATCCAAACTCGCACTGTGGAACCCGACCACACCTTAGCTCAGCCTGCCCAGAATGTGCCAGTGTTAGATATCTCGACCATGATACGTCAGATGATTCGCGAGAGTCAGGGGCTCACTAATGACGATTGGGGAATCTCCCGTAGTCATACCCCTTTTACAGATGAGATATTATACGCTGAACCCCCTCGGCGATTCAGGATGCCAACTCTCCCAATGTACGAAGGAAATAGTGACCCGAATCAACATATTTTGAAATATGAATGGTCAATGAGTGCTGCAAGAGCTGACGATGCAGTGAAGTGTAGAAGTTTCCCCATCTCTCTGGGGGGAATTGCAACAATGTGGTTTGCGAGGTTGCCTCCTAGATCTATCTATTCGTTTGATCAACTGGCTAAAAGGTTTGTAAAGCAGTTTCGTATGCATGTCGCTAGGCCGAAAGACGTTAACACCCTGTCTAGTGTTACCCAAGCACATGGAGAGACGCTCTGGCATTATTTGGAGAGGTTCCATGCAGCATGTGTTGAAATTAGTAATCCCAACGATAACTCGATCTTGATGGCATTAACCAAAGGGATCGATCCCGATTCTAAATTTGGAAATTGGTTAGCCGGGAAACCGCCTGCGTCGTTGGACCGTTTCTACTCCAAAGCCGCTCAATTCTTACAGCAAGAGGACGAGAAACAGTCTAGGAAACAGGACGATGTGAGGCCCAATATTGAGGGAATACAGAGTAACGTAGCGGTTAAGCAGTCCGATGAGAGTTCCGGAAAAGTTCAGCTGAATATACAGAACAAGCAAACCCAGCCGAGAGGCAAAAACGACCAGGATAAGAAGAGAGACCAGAACCGAGGCCCACGACGTAGGGCTCAAATGTTTGACAATTACACGCCGTTGAATACGTCATTGGAGAACATATACTTACAGACTTGCAACACTGTGCAGTATAAGAAGCCTGCTCCAAAACCCTCGTCGGAGAGACAGGTCCAAACAGGAAAGTTCTGTAGATTCCATGAAAGCTATGGCCACAATACCAATGAGTGTCGACATTTACAGGACCTCATCGAGAAGTTAATCAGAGAGAGGAAGTTAGATCAGTTTGTGCGGGCGCCGCAGCCTGGTGGAGCGGGCCCCTCGAATCAGAATCGTTCACAAAACCAAGAAAGGCAGGAAGAACCCGCTCGTGCGGGCGGGAGGTTGGTTATCAACACAATAAGTGGTGGTCCCCACCCAGCGGACAGAAGCTGGGGGGAAATGGAGTCGTATGCTAATTCTATCCGGCATGCGGACTTCGAGTGTTGTAGTAACTATGAAGACGGAACTCCGACTAAACAACTGAAGATAATGTCTGATGATATCATATTCATAAGCCGAGACGCTGATAAGGTTGAGGCCCCTACAATTGACCCACTAGTCATATCTGCCCAGGTAGGTCCTGCTTGGATGAAGAGGATCCTGGTTGACAGTGGGAGCTCTATGAATATCTTGCTTAAACGGGCTTACGACTTAATGAAGATGGAAGCAAAGGATTTGAAACCCTGCCAGTCCCGGATCCACGGTTTTAACAGGAGTGCTACGATACCCATTGGAGTAACAGAACTACCGGTGGAATTGGGGGTTGGAGAACGCCGGAGAGTCCGGGTGTTACAGTTTGTTGTTTTAGAGATTGATTCACCTTGTAACGCTTTTTTGGGCCGACCGGCCCTTGCTGAGTTCCGCGCAGCCATCGCCCCATGGTGCTTGACTCTGAAATTCCCCACCGATCGTGGGATTGGAGTCGTTCAAGGAGATCAGGCGACGGGAAGGGCCTGCTATGTTGCTGAGCTACGAAGGGCACAGCGAAAGGAGAAGGGAAAGGGCGTAGAGGAATCTCTCTGCGTCCGTTCTATTGATGATTGACAATTGATGCCTGGGCCTCGGCCCGGGCACCACAACCAATTCCTAAAAGACCTTGACCCTAGGGACAATGAGGATAAAGACGAATCTAAGGAGAGTCAAGCTTCTCTGGCCGAACTGACTGTGGACGTCCCAATCAGTGAAGATGATGATTCGAGGATGCTAAAAGTTGGGTCTCAACTAAGCAAGCAGACACAACAGGAATTGGTTGAATTTCCCCGGGCGAATCTCGACGTCTTCGCCTGGACACACTCTGACATGTGCGGGATCTAGCCAAACATTGCAAGTCACTCCCTGAATATAGACCCGCGATATGTCCTGGTCAAGCAGAAAAGGCGCGGTATGGATCCAGAGAGATCTGTCGCCCTTAAGGAGGAGGTTGATAAGTTACAATCGAATGGTTTTATTCAAGATGCCTTGTATCCAGAATGGGTGTCCAACCCCGTACTGGTTCGAAAGCCGAACGGAAAATGGAGAACTTGCGTCGATTACTCCGACTTAAACAAGGCTTGTCCGAAAGATAGTTTCCCACTTCCTCGAATTGACCAGCTCGTAGATTCGACAACCGGACATGAATTACTATCTTTTATGGATGCTTACTCTGGCTACAACCAAATACCCATGCATTTACCTGATCAAGAACATACCAGCTTCGTGACCGATCTGGGACTCTACTGTTACAAAGTCATGCCATTTGGTCTAAAGAACGCCGGAGCAACATACCAACGCTTGGTCAACCGGATGTTCGCCAACCAGATCAGGAAGACCATGGAGGTTTATGTGGATGATATGCTAGTGAAATCTCGATTCTCCACGGATCATGTCAGAGATCTGGATTCGATGTTCCGCATCCTCCGGGAATATGGAATGAAGCTTAACCCATTAAAGTGTCACTTCGGCGTTGCGTCTGGAAAGTTCCTCGGGTTCATCGTCAACACTCGAGGGATAGAAGCGAATCCCGAAAAGATCTGGGCAATAAGGAACCTGCAAACCCCAAGAACCATAAAGCAAGTCCAAAGCCTGAATGGAAAAGTGGCAGCATTGAGCAGGTTCATCTCGAAGTCCACCGATAAATGCATTCCTTTCTTTGATCTGATCCTTAAAGGGAAATGAAACTTTGAATGGACCACGGAGTGTGAAGGCGCATTCCAATCGCTGGTTCAGCATCTTTCCACACCACCGATCTTGTCAAAACCAGTTGACCACGAGCAATTGTACCTTTACCTGGCAGTGTCGGAACATGCGATCAGTGCTGATCTAGTTCGGGAGGAAGACAAAGTGCAGAAACCGGTCTACTATGTTAGTAAACGGCTAACAGGAGCTGAAGGAAACTACCCAAGACTGGAGAAACTGTCTTATTGCCTAGTCATTGCCTCAAGAAAGCTCCGCCCTTACTTCCAAGCTCATCCTCTCACTGTGTATACCGATCAGCCGTTACGACAGGTCCTCACGCGGCCTGAGACGTCTGGTAGGTTACTCAAGTGGAACATTGAACTTAGTCAATTCGATATCACTTACGCTCCGTGGAGAGCCATTCAAGGACAAGTCCTGGCAGATTTCATAACCGAATTTATAGTTCCAGAGGACTTGCCCGAGACCAGTGAATCCCCCGAATACATCTGTAAGTTGTATACTGACGGTGCGTCAAACGACCGGTGTTCGGGCGCTGGAGTTGTACTTGAAACTCCCGAAGGCAGATCTATATGTTATGCTTTGAAGTTCAATTTTCATGCAACTAATAATGAAGCTGAATATGAAGCCCTCTTAACCGGCCTAAAACTTGCCAGAGATTTGAGGATTATCGCTGTGGAAATTTACTGTGATTCGCAGTTAGTTGTGTGTCAAGTACGGGCAGAATATCAAGCGAGAGATCGAAGGCTGGCTGCTTACTTGGCTCAAGTTCAGAAAGTACTGAATCAGTTTGATTATTATGCCTTTTATTATATACCTCGAGAACGCAATCAAAAAGCCGATTCATTGGCAAAGTTAGCTAGCATAGGTGAAGTGTAGCAAATGGGACTTGTCCCCGTTGAAACTTTGGCCTCCCCGAGCATCGATCAAATAGAGATGAATTTTGTGTTTGAAACCGCTCCCAGTAGAGAATCATGGATGACTCCGTATCGAAATTACATTGAAAATGGGACGTTGCTTGAGCATAGAAATGAGAAAAGACAAATTCTACG
Source organism: Allium fistulosum (assembly GCA_030737815.1). Classification (NCBI taxonomy): domain Eukaryota; kingdom Viridiplantae; phylum Streptophyta; class Magnoliopsida; order Asparagales; family Amaryllidaceae; genus Allium; species Allium fistulosum. Next base: position 867,680,983 of record CM060904.1, on the reverse strand, counting down.
AAAAGCCTCAAGGTTCATCATTCAAGATGGAGTCATGTACATAAGAGGTTATTCTGTTCCTCTCCTCCGATGTATCGCACACGATGAAATCAAACGAGTATTACATGACGTACACGACGAAGCGTGTGGCGATCATGCCGGTGGACGAGCTCTCGCTAAAAAGATACTCCGATACGGATACTACTGGCCGACAGTGAACCGAGATGCATCGAACTATGCCAGAAAGTGCGATAGGTGCCAGAAACATGCTCGAATTCCAAGAGCCCCGCCTACCAAGATAACTCAAATGGTCAGTCCCTGGCCATTCGCAATGTGGGGCATCGATATCATCGGCGCTCTACCTTTGGCAAAAGGTGGTGCGAAGTACACCATCGTCGCCGTTGACTACTTTACGAAGTGGGCTGAAGCCGAAGCCCTCGCGACCATTACGACAAAGAAAGTGATAAATTTCGTGGTTCGCAACATCATCTGTCGATTTGGACTCCCGCATACCATCGTCACCGATAACGGAGCCCAATTCGAGAGTGCAGAATTCAAGAATTTATGTCAACGGTTTCATATTCATAAAAAGTTCTCGGCAGTTGCACATCCTCAGGCAAATGGTCAAGTCGAAGCCGTCAATAAAGTTATAAAATCCATCTTAAAGAAACGACTGGAAAAGGCCGGAGGCAAATGGGTTGACGAACTTCCTATGGCATTATGGGCTTATCGAACGACTCACAAGACTGCAACCGGGCACACCCCGTTTTCCCTATCTTACGGCTCAGAAGCCATTATTCCAGTTGAGACGGAGGTGTTTTCCCATCACGTAACTTACTACGATCCGAAAACGAATGCTATTTTGCTTACTGAATCTTTGGACCTACTGGATGAGAAACGGGAAGAGGCTGATTTAAGAGCAGCCGCATATCGAAGTCAAGTCGCCCGATTGTACAATACCAAAGTTCGACCTCGAACCTTTGAGCTCGGCGACCTCGTTCTCAAGAGGATCTATCCAGTTCCTTCGCATATGAAACCGAATTGGGAAGGACCATACGTGATAACGCGAAGACTCGGAGATGGCACATTCAAACTATCGACCGTTGACGGTCTTGATTTGCCAAGGGCCTGGAACATCGAGAGTCTCCGTCGCTATTACACATGACAGGCTTTATTTATGTCATTATATCTTTTCATTCAGCAATTTGTTTCTGCATTTCGAAATTTGAATTTTGTAATAAGGCAACCGACTTTGCCGCATTTTCTTATTTCAGCAATAAAGTGCCATCTCTTCGAGCCAGAGCTGTGATTCATTGAATACAATGTACGACATCACGATGCACGGAGAGCTAAGTCCCATCACGTGATGGGATTTATTCAAATAGAGAGTGGTTGTGACACGACCGGTCACTCGCTAAGTGAAACCCGAGCTCGGGGGAAAGTCATTACACCAATGCTAAATAGGATCAACACACAACAATCCTGCGTTCAACTCCGTGTTCCCAGAGTGCGAAACGGAGTATAAACAATCAACTCCGTATTCCCAGAGTGCGAAATGGGGTATAAACATTCAACTCCATATTCCTAGAGTGCGAAACGGAGTATAAACAATCAACTCCGTATTCCCAAAGTGCGAAACGGAGTATAAACATTCAACTCCGTATTCCTAGAGTGCGAAACGGAGTTTAAACAATCAACTCCATATTCCCAGAGTGCGAAACGAAGTATAAACAATCAACTCCGTATCCCCAGAGTGCGAAACGAAGTATAAACATTCAACTCCGTGTTCCCAGAGTGCGAAACGGAGTATAAAAATTCGACTCCGTATTCCCAGAGTACGAAATGGAGTATAAACAATCGAATCCGTATTCCCAGAGTGCGAAACGGAGTATAAACAATCAACTCCGTAATCCCAGAGTGCGAAACGGAGTATAAACATTCGACTCCGTATTCCCAGAGTGCGAAACGGAGTATAAACATTCAACTCCGAACTCCCAGTGTGCGAAGCGGAGTATAAATATTCAACTCCGCATTCCCAAAGTGCGAAACGGAGTATAAACAGTCAACTCCGAACTCCCAAAGCGCGAGTCAGAGTGTGGACACTAACTCCAATTTCTCAGGATATGAATTGAAGTACTAACGTCAATTTTAAAGTTCCCAGAACGTGAACAACCGCTCATGAGATGACTTGTATCCCCAGAGTGTGGATGACATTATTCATAAGGAAACAAGAGTGGTTCGCTCACTCGATCCTCACTCCTTGCGATCGCAAGCTGATCATCATAACTTAACCCCGGGACTGGGGGCAGGTTCAAGTGGTTAACCACTACCCGAAACTGCATAATGCCAAGTCCGATTCAATCTCCGATCACAACTCAAGTTCGAGATTTCCAGACTTGGCAGACAAAACGAGCTATGCTTATACGTTAAAATAATGCAAGTACACCGGACTGAAGTTCGAACACTGTAGCATTCAAGCGTAAAAGGAATTTAAGTTGAAACAAGAAAACAAAATTTTATTTCAACTAATCAAAAGCAATGGTTCATACACGAGCCTTTCCAAAATATTCCTACTAGTAGGGGCCGAACCCGCATCTAAACACGGCCTACAAAAAGGAGTAAGATAGCGAAATTCCTGACTGCAAAAAAGGAAAACACATGCCTAAAATAAAAAAGAAAAGTCCATCTAATCTTTCTGTCTCCTTAGCTTCTTCTTCTTCGAAGAACTACTGGAGCCGCCGGTGATCTTTCGTTTAGAGCCTTTCTCCTTAGGCAAGCTTCCCTTGGACGGAGGCATGATGTCAACATCATCCTCCGAGCTGGGATCTATGGGGATGCTTCCCGCAGGAGGGGTTGGAGGAACAGGATCTACATCCGGGGGCGGGACTGGCACACTAGTATCAACGAGCGTGCCCCCGGGAGATACAATCATAAGTGGAGTAGGGCACTGCGCTGCTGCTCCGCCATCGAAGCTGCCGCCATGCGCCGCTGCCGCCATCTCGGCATTAATCTCAGCCAACATCATTGCTTCTCGTTGTGCTCTGACCTCACTATGAGCCGTAGTGGTCTGAGTTGAAACATTAGAAGCAGACGAGAATCCGCCCAGGCCGAATGGTAAGTCTGCAAAGGGATCACTCTGACGGCCAAGGAGCTCATTTATCATCTGTTCATCGAAAGAGAGTGAGCTCCCCTGCGTTACTTCGACCGGTGCTATTGTCACAACGGAGGTCGCCTCAGAGATGATGGCCTCCGGCACTTGGCATGGTCCCTGGGCTGCGGGAGGCGCAGCTGGTGCAGCTTCAGTCATTGATCAAAGAGGTAGAAACATTTTGTTAGTATACACTTCTATACAAGCTCTTCAATCCAAATGTACAAGAAATAGTTCAGAGTACCTTCCTCGGGGTGGCTCGAGGTCGTCTGAACGATTTCAGAAGGATGCTCCTTAATAGGAGATAGATGTGGTCGGTCAGGATCATATGCCGGTATAGGCTGGGAATCGATCATCGGAGTTGGCTCAGGCTGAGATGACACGACAATCTCAGAACTCGTAATATGGTGCACAACACCAGAGCTTTCTCCAACTTCCTGAGGCTGGGCACCAAGCCTCTCTTTCTCGTGAGAAATCATGGAGCCATGGAGAACTTTCTTCTCGTCGTCATTGAGTATGCGATTCTCCAGCTCGAATTCGTCGATGGCTTAATCAGGGTGTCCAGATTTCTCCTCTTCAACCAGTAGGTTCCAGGCGTTGTAGAGATGTGTTGGGTAATCATCGAGCCATGTCAGATCTCGGTGCCTTAGCACGTTGGCATTATAGGTGACAAGTAGCTCTTCTACTTCAGCCTCAATCCTGGCCTTCGCCTGTCGTACCTTCTCATTAACCCCAGCTTCAGCTTCGCGGACTTTTTCCATAGCCGCTTCCTTCTCCTTCCGGAGCACCACCGCCTGATCACAGGCCTCTTGAGCAGAGACATTGGCTGCATCCTTCTCCCTCGCCATATCGGAGAATTTTGATTTCAGCTCAATGAGCTCTTTAAGAGCGGCATCCCTCTCGGCGGTAATGGTGGTGTTCCTATGACCCATGTCTTCGATGGCGGTATAGTGCTCTTGCTTCATTCTGGTTATGGACGAGTTTACTTCATCGACCTTTTTCAGAGCTTCCATTTCAGACTTATGGGAAGACTCAGCCTCAGCATTGAGCACTTTCATGATTCGGTCTTTTTGACCCAACTCCTTCTCAAGTTTTTCAATGGCGACAGCCCGATCAAATGCTATTTTGGACGCCTTCCTCGCGGCCCTTGCCCACTCCTTATACTGAAAAAATATGTCCATAACATAATCATGGATAGTGTTTTCAGCTGATGGCGGAATTCTCTTCAGATGTGGAGGAATGACATAACCGTCAAAACAGATATCGGGGAATTCCTTCCTCATCTGTGCCAATTTAAGTGCTCCTTCCCCGGTCGGATCAGTCGCGACCGGTGCAGTAGTTGAGGAGGTGGCTATTTCAGTCCCACGTGGAGGATTGGGCCTCGGAGCTTGAGAAGGCGGCTTAGGCCGTGAAGTTTCAGGAGGACGGGCAACTACTACCGTGGGCGGTACGGAAGTCCTGGGAGGAGGAGAGCGAGATCGGGATCGGCGCACGTATCCCCTGTCCCTGTCAGACCTCTCCTGACCAGAGTGTCCTGAATCATAATCCCTCTCTCCCTCTCTCCCGCGTGGCTCATAGTAACGACGCTTGTTGCGCAAGCTGCCCAGCACAGAACCTCGTCCAGACATCGTACCTGAAAGATAAAATATGGAAGATCAGAAACCGTTTATGTTATAATGTTTATAGTTAGAGAACTGTGTTGTGCCATGAAGAGTGTATGGATGTGTAACCCCCCGAACCAACCAGAAGTGTCGATCGCGCTGGTAGGAAGAGACTCGCTAACGTCGAGGGTACGCTGTAATTCATCCAATTCAATGTCTTGTTGTGCGGACGCAAGGTCCGGAATTGGAAGGTCAGCAAGCACTTCGAATTGGTTGTCAGCTTGCAAGGAGGACGCCTTCGAGATTTAACTCCTGAAGGAGGGCGGTTTAAGACCACAGACTTCCGTCTCCTGGATTTAGCCTGTTTAAAGGCCGCTGCCTTGCCTTTTCTTTTTTCATCGGAATCCGGGGTCCCGTCGGTAGGCTCGACCAAAGGCTCCTCATCAGTATGAGTTCTTTCGGAGTCAGGTTCCTAGATTACTACGACTTTGGGTTTCTTTCGCTTGACTTTTTCTCTGGAGACAGTCTTTAATGCGCCATCAAGACTTATGCTCTGCCGCCGCCCAATCAGCCCGAGGATTCTGAGATTCCGGTCCATCAACAGCAATTCCATATTCCTTTCTTCGCTTGGAATTTCTTGGAGGACCCAGACTATCTCTTTATAGTATCCGCCTTCAGGTCGCTGGATTAATGCTGGAAGAAAAGAAATAAAAAACATGAGTTCAATTTCATTCATGAATTGCCTTGTCAACTACTTGGGGAAGAGACGATACTCACGTCTGAACAGCCATCTTCTGGCAAATCCCGGAGGACATTGGACGTAGAACCACTCCGACTTGAAGTAGCTCAGCCTAGTCCACGACCCCGTGACCACTTGGCAGTTTCTTACAGACTCCAAGAATGTGAAAGATGGGCTGTCGGTTCGACTTTTGAAGTTAAACAGGTATCTTATATCGGTCATACGGGGAGGTCGATGGAGGTATTCCATAAATGCGATGAACAAGCTATTGAGCAAGGCATATCCATTCGGATGTAACTGAGACGGAGCAATCCCCAGATAAGCCAACACTTCTCTTATATATTCGTTAAATAGAGGAAGTGTCCCGGCTGCGCATGCATGATGGTTAAATGCGGTATATCCCTCCGGGGGATTATGTGGTCTGTCGTCCGGTCCCGGCAATATTACATCGTCCAACGATAGGCCATGCCTTAAGCATATTCTTCCTAGCATATCTTCGGAGATATTGGACGGAACAGAGTCCGGTGGACTATTTATAAAGGATGCGTCAGGTAACTCGTCCGGGGCTGGACCGATGACTTTGGCCTCGATGTTCGGTATTACAAGTCTGGGAGGGGTCAAATGCCGAGCTTCTTGCTTCTGCGAACTTGATGGTTCCATAACTAGCTAACTCACGAGAAACCATCATTAGATGATAAAAAGCCCGTGCATTCCCCAGTGTAAAGTGTATGAATGAGTTGTGTAGTGCAAGTATTGTGCATGATTTGAGCAAATTCTGCAGAATTAAAGGAAATATGCAAAAGACAAAACTTTGAAAGTCAGACCAGAAGTGACCGTCATTGCTGACCGTCGCAACCGCGCCATCCGAATACTAACGATCGATTCAAGTTGAAGTTCCTTTATACCTTTTGTTTTTGTTGAATAGCAGTTCCATCGACGAGCTTCGAAAGGCGGTCAAGTATACAGTTCTGTAATCAAGTTCAGTCAAGGCAGAAGCTCGTCGGAGTCAGGTATTTGGGTGTTCAAAATTTCTCTAAGTTCGTCAAAATTTAGGTTGGAATCGATCGCCGCATTTCGTTTTCGTATCGAGTCAGGGGAGTCATGCATTACGACCCGGCTGTGTTCAAATCGATACATTCGAATCGATCATCTCGGAATAGGAGATACGCTCGTATCGATCAAGCTGGAATGAGACTATTTCGTGTCGATCGGGTTTGACTTAATACATTCGTATCGGTCAAGCTGGGATGAGAGTGCTTCGTATCGATCAAATTCGAATCGATACGGATCGTGTCGATCGAAGGCAAATCGATTCGCATCGATCAAATTCGCCAATTTCGCATCGATCTGATAACAATGGCTTCGCATCGATCGCTGCTCTCGTCCCCCTACCGATACGAACGTATGCTAATCTGGATCGATTCGAATAATCCCATTTAAGGTCAACACGATACGAGGCAAAGATGATTTCCTCCGTATCTCCTTCTTCCCCAAAGGATCTCAACTCCATGGCCACGCTCCTTCCCCCAATCTCGTTTCCTCTCGTCCAGATCTCAAATTCATCAAAACTGGCCGTAAAAGCAAGAAGGATGATTGGGATCTCGAGTTTCGTCATTATTAACATGATTCTATCCATTAAATACCTAATTTTTGTGATTACGCTCAAAGGATCGAAGGTTTGGTTCGATTCGGAAAAAAAGAAGGCAGTTCTTTCTCTTAGACTATTGGTACGAAAGTAAAAAGAAAAAGAACAGAGAGCAACAGTAAAAATAGAAGGTAAAAAAGTAAAAAATGATGAAGTCCCAGGTATTTATATGGAGCCTAGGGTAGAACCGAGTCGATTCGACTCCCAGTCAACCTGACCGGTCGCAACCAGTCAAACAGCGCATCGAAACGAAGGCTCATTTCGAATCCACCAGACTTCATCGATTCGAATCGCACAGAGAAGCCGCCTGAAGACGATAGACTCCATTGATTCGAAGCATCCGTTTTATGAGCCATCGATTCAAAACAGAGCAGGTTTATCGATACAAACACAGTATTCGTATCTGTCAGAATCCATCAATACAGATAATCATTTCGTATCCATCAATTCAGCCCGCATCGATACGAAAAAATACTTTCCAACTTTTTGCATCGATTCATGAGAGGATCGATACAAGAGGATAGTCAAAAACAACCATCGAATGTCGTTTCAACTCAGATTTCAAATCAGTTCGGGAGAGAATCAAGGCGAAATTCAATAACGAGCTAAACTGGCAACAACTCGCGAACTTGCAGCTTTTCAAAGCACGTCATGTTTTCACAAGACGTACTTTGAGGGGCAAATGTTATCCCGCCTTTTGGCAAGGCCAGGACACCAAGAAATTGATTGGATTCCAAATATCGCTTGTCATGAATATCGATGAATTTTATCTGAGTCCGTATCGAGCTACAAATGATGAGACATGACTAGGAGAGCAAAGGAAGCCAACGTTCCAAGTTTCAAGGCAATCTGAGTTCATATGCTCAAATTATGATGGATACGAGTTGGAGGGAAAAGCATGTTTTCGTATCCATCAATGATGTGTTTTTCGGATCCATCAGGGAACACTGTTTCGTATCGATAAAGGTGGCCGTGTTTCGAACCCATCAAGTTCGTATCGATGGATTTCGTGTCCATCGATAATTGGTACAACTCGATTCGATTGGCCGAGTGTCTGCTTCGTATCCATCCATCTCGTGTCCATCATCCACTTCGCATCGGCAAGTCCCCATGGCTTCGTAACGATCAGGTTGGCAATGTTCGAACCCATCGAGTTCGCATTGGTCAGATTCGTGTCCATCAACGGCTGACGTGTCTCGCAACCATCAGCTAGTGTCTACTTCGTGTCCATCGGACCAGCGCTCTTCGTATCCATCAGAGGACCTCACTTCGAATCCATGCCCATTGAGTTATTCGTATCCAACAAGTCAACTAACTAGGGTGACGTGTAGTCCATCGAAGCAAACGAGGCGAGATACATGGAGTCGAAGCGGTCAACGCAGAGGAAATACTGGATCGAAACGAAGTGCGCGCGCCACATCATCTCAGAAGCACGTGCAGTGATCGACACGATGGGATCGACTCGAAGTCATGGAGTCGAACGGAACAGCCAGCGATGAATGCCATTTCGTATCAACGATATCTCGCAATCCACTGATCCAAATCCAATGAGATTTTCAGGGAAGCTTGCATACACACTGAAGAATGTCCCTGCCAAATTTCAGGTTAATTGGACATCATCTTGATCGATACGAAATGGATTCGTATCGATCGCAGATCAAGGCGAAACTTTCTAGAAATGGTCGCGTGGGTCCCCTCACGTGCCAGGCCAAGTCTCCCGAAGTTTGAGCGGAATCTCAGCCTCCTACGCCTATAAATAGAGCCCCAGAGCATACAGAAAAGGGATCTTTGGATTCTGAAGCGTCCAGACTCTGCCGGATTGAGATTTGCATCTTATTCCTACTGTTGAATTTGAATTCCAAACTGTAATTCACTGTTGTTCGCTGTAATTGCTCGTAATCATCAAAAGAGAATCAACAAAATCATCAAAACTTCATAGTGGACGTAGGCACTACGCCGAACCACTCTAAATTGCTTGTCTTTGCATTTTACGTTCTTTTTTGTTGGAGTTTTTGTTAGATAACCTCTGTTTTACATTTATATTCTTCATTTTATCTCTTCAAATAACTCCCGAAGAGTGTTGTGCCCATTTTTGGTACAAACATATAGTACAATGATAATTACATAAAGACAACATAAATACTCGTCAGTACATAACAATCATGACATATATGCAATCAATGCAAGAAGAGAACACTACTCTAATAAGCTATCACAAACATCATAAATACGGGGTATCACTAATAATAGCAAACCACCTTCAAAAATCAACAATACTCGATGTCAACCCTTAGCACAAATAAGCCAACAATAACAAATATACTTATATACTTATTAATCATTAGCTATTAGTAATATATCATCCATGCAAGTATAAATCAAACAAATGTGTATTAATCACTTCATCTTAGTAACACAATATTAGTCTCAACCAATGTGTAATAACCAATCAACATAGTAACACAGACAATAAATCATCAAATGTGTACTAACCAATCAATATAAGTAACACAAACATCAGTGATCGAATGTGTACTTATCAATCAACATTAGTAACACAAACATCAAATTATTCAACAAGCAAACCATGAATAACCACCCATCGTCCAGTAGTAATAATGGTAACATATCGCATACACATCCTATTGTGATTCATTATCATAAAACAAACATATTTGATAATTCAAATCAGCAATTAATCACACATGTTATAACTAAAACATTATATTTACAACCATTATTTCCTTTTAAATTTAAAATCTTTTATTATTGTTTATTATAAAAGCACATATATTAGTTTCATCTCAAAACAATATAATTCTTCAAAAATAATAATATTCTTTAGAATTCCTTTATTATGTTTCTTTTTCTACAAATGCCTTAAAACATCGTATTTTAATCAAAAATAGTAATTTACATCAAATTACTTTTGAAAATAATAATATTATTATTTTACATCAAAATAGTAATATATACTAAAACTTCTTTAATATTTTCCAAATCCAATTTATTACTATTTATCCTAAAATAATAACGACATTAAACCTCGAAACTCTATTTTATTGCTATTTATCTTAAAATAGTAATCAATTGACTCAAAACATATTTGGAAACATATCTTTACTATTTTAGTATTATTCCGAAAATATATTTTATTCTATTACTTAAATAATAATAATAATATTTTCTTTTATAAACCCTATAAAATGAATTATATGATCATTTACTCAAAACAACACAATTATTACAAAAATCATGGTGTTATTATGAGACGTCAATTTATTTGATAAATAATAATAAACTCCTCAATTTCAATTTAAAATGGATTTTTCGTTATTATTTATGGATTTCCCTAGAAATTCATAAGTAATAACCTTATTAAATTTCTTATATAAATTTCAGTTTAATTTAAGAAATCGCTATTATTTACATATATCTCTTAAAATCTATAAATAAACTTATTTTAATTTATTTACCTGATTTTCCCATTATTTCACAATTTCGCCTATTTTATTTTAATTAATCATTTTTCGATTCAAATTCAAAATTAATTGTAATCACACGTTCATCATCTGATAATATTACAATCAATAATAAGTAATCAAACCAAGGCATAACATTTCCAAATTCAGTTTAATTAAAACTAATTTATCATAATAATGCACTTTTTAAAACAACTCCCAAACTCAGCATATCATATGCCAAATTGTCCGGAATTTCAGCATGACTCCGACAGAATGAACTGGGCATGAATTGGATTTGTATCTAGAAGATCGCGATTAGAAGATTTAGGGTTTAATTTGTAACTAAGTATATAGGCTTGATTAATTTTTTTATCACCTTTTATAGTAATTGCATACCTCCATAACCTAACAGCCTCACCTCTTCATCTCCACGCCACCGTCTAGGGCCACTGAACCCCGATCTGACCAGCTAGCCAAAGCCACCGTGCCTCCCTCTCCCTTCGTCACCTAAAACGCCCCCTAGTGCCACCTATTCGCTACCCTAGCTGCCTCATCATTAATTTCTGGTAGCCTTTATCAAGATCCAACCATATAGATTGACTCCCATTAACATCCTCTACACTATTTTATCATCTGATCACTTTATAGTCATCATTTCACTGTTGATCGAAAAACCTAGAAATGGATGACCGAGAATTGCCCTCCAATTTCTAGCCATCTCGAATAACATCTCTAAAAATGAACTCTTCACACCTCTTCTACCCATTAAGAGCTTCGAATCCATATATAGTAAGGTAGAGTCAGACCCTTTGAATTTTGAACGATTTTAATTAATAGGTTAATACACCATCAAAGAGAGGTTCGGGAATTTCAGGATCAGGACTAAAATAATGAGGATGGAGGTGACGGTTGTGGTTTCGTTGCTTCATTTATATAGTTGTATAGCTTAGTTATGGGCTTTGTACCCAATTTGGCCTAAATAGTCACATACGTTGTTTATAGCTTGTAATACTCCTATCTCCCAAACCATAAATTCAAATTTAACAAATTTATAGGCGAAACTTATTAACTAAAAAGAACTATATAGAGGTTATAAATATGATACCAACTCAGCATTTAATTACAAATCCTTTTTTAATTAATTTAATATTAATAGTGAAAAAATTAAAGATCGTTACAACTCTTACCTACCATTTCATGACGGTCTAAGTATAATGCATGCACCTTTAGTTTGCTCAATAAAAGCATGCATGTATTTTATTTTTACCTTGTCCACGTGACATATTATTGTACTATACATAATAGCTATAGCCTGAGTTTGCTCAACAACTAATGTGTATGCACGTAGTCTATTAATATAAATGGTAAAAGGCAACTCTATGTATTAAAAATTCATAATCTTAAATACACAAACATTAAGCGATATTGCTTTAAGGAATAACGTGTTTCTCATGAAATACCCTCGTGGTTCATGTGTCAGACACATCTGAAACCATGGTATACACACCGTACATATATAGTTATTTCAAAATTTTATTTGGGATTATTTTAGTTCAACTTATGTTTATACATATATTATTTAATTTAAACTCATTTGTAATTGTATGTAATTTAATTAACTTATATAATTTTCATATGTAATTTATTAATTAAATCATATTCAATTAATTTTAATCTTCTTAATTTAATCATATTTAATTAATTATAGTTCTTTAATTTAATTAAAATTTTAATTAAATTATTTAAATTTCATAAAATTCTATTTTATTCATCTAAACTATTTAAGATTAATAATTAACTATAACTTTATAGTTTTATTATATATATTTATATGCACATCAGTATATATATACACATACTAGTAAATTAACTTTTAATAAATTATTTATTTATTTAATAGATCCTTTTATTTAATTTAAAAAATTAATTAAATATTATAGTTAATTCAAAAATTTTAAATTCATTTATCTTAAACAACTTTGAGATATGTTTGCAACTATATCAATTATAAAAAGATGAAGGGTCACCGAAGAACCATGGCAGATCACTCATCCTTGGAAGGTGTAGGGCCATCAAATCTACAACCGCAAGCATTTACAACTTATCGCAGTTCCCCTTGGACTTCCACTACATGGGGTAAATTTTACTCGGGGGATAGTGTTACTTAATCATATTAATTAAATTATATTAAAATATTTGAAATCAATTATTTAGTTTCTTAAAACAATTTTGAAAATTTATTTATAAATTTTATACAATTTTCTTTTATGTTCTAAACCTAAAATTTAAATTAAAATTTCAATTTTTTATTTGAAAATTAGCCTAAGGACCAAAAAACTCTGAGCCTTACATCATCCATTAGACTAGACTAGTAGCCAAGGAGGGGAGAATATTTGATTATTCACCCCAAGCCTAGACAATAATGTTCTAGACACCCATCAGATAAGTAGGTTTTAATTAGTTGACCCTAAATTTTGACTGATTAGACCACATAAACCATTTGAGCTCTAATATCATTATTATAATTGCCCCGATCTATAGCAGGCAAAATGGATAAACTTAAAATTTATTCCCTAATTGGTTCTTAGTAGGTCTATGAAATATAACATTTAAAACAAGATTCAATCTTGTTAATTTTAAACAAAATCATATTTTATTTAATTATTTTTGTTTAGTTAATTAACCTATATTAATTAAAACCAATATATGTATATTCTGAATGTATCATATATATCCTAGGATTTATAAGATGATAAATGTATGTGATGTGCAACATATCAAAAGTGTGCATGGTCAAGCTTAAATGTAGCGACCCAGGATTTTCCAAAAATCGGCATTAATACGTTCACTGTATAACATGCCGAATATTTAAGTACCGGAAATACCGATTGCTAGGGGTAAAGAAGAAAGAGATAGAAGAAAATGGAAAACATTAACACAGAATCTCACAATCGCAGTGGAACAATATATAATATATAATAACAGATCTTTATACAGAGAGAACTGTAACTGTAATATACATACAATCATCAGAGTACAGCCATCAACAAATCAATCTGGACAGTTATAATAACTCGTCCTCACCAGTGCTGACTATACGTGATATACTTCTAAAATCCTCCAGCTCATCTCCTGAGCTCCAAAGCAATCTAACCTGAATATGTAATACTTGGTCTGACCCAAATATTATATTAAAATAACACCCGAGTCAGTCTGGAAAACCAACGTGAAAAAACACACTCAGTTTGAATTATTACTATTTTCAAAATCCTTTAAAAATAAAGGTATTTCGTAAGACCACATCACACATAAATATGACGGGTTTTTACCTTACGATAACCAAAACATTTTATATCAAAATCATTTGATATAATAATAGTGTCTATAGAAAGTAAATTAGAAAATAGCTGAAATGCTTGCATCTCACGTTTCAACATAGTTGGGCACAATCAAAACCGTACAGGCTCGTAGTGGATATTGGATTCCATACAATGACTGGGCTACTGGGGTACCGCCCGCCACAGTACACCTCTAGAAAAATGTACCGAGGACCTCGCCTGGATCCTCTACCAACACAAGACTGGCCTACCCCTGACTTGGATAGTACCGAGTATGTTATCACCCCAGGTGTTCCCACCCTTATCGAGCGCTCTCTTTTTCATGCACAACCATATCCATAATTTATAATATATATCCGAGGGTATTTAGAAAGGTGATAACATACCCTACTTGGGTCCGACCCACTTAGCCCTACTTCTTCTCCCCTGTTTTAGTCATTCCCGGTCGATGAGGTTTGAGGCTACGTTTTACCTTTAGAATAGCATTCATAGTTGGAATGCTAACACTGCCTTCCAAGCAAGCAATGCAATGATAGCATTCATCCATACAAGTTGTTCTGGGTCTGAACAAACCGAAACTCCAAAATCACCATCTTCATTATCTTCATGATATCATAATTCATAACGCACAAATTAGATCGAAGTGGTTTTAGGATAATTAAATTTGATCCTGGTCTCTTCGAAACGATCAACGAATTTGGCCAGATTTGATAGTCGGTTATTTAACTATCAAATAACACACATAAGCAGTCACTAGGCCCATATTTTAATCTTTTAAATATTTACTCAATCTTACAAAGATACATATTCAATTACTTTCAATATTTCAATATTTTGAAAACAGTTTCAAATACTATATTCATAACACAATATTTCCAAACCATATCATCACTTAGAAATAAATTCCAAGTTCAATTTATAATCCATTACTCAGAAAAATATTTCTATATAAATCCTTTCGTAGTTAACATACTTCCAAAACCTTATACTCCAATGCTTAGGAAAATATTACAAGTTTATTTTCCAAAACCATTTTATTTTCAATACTTAGGAAATATTTCATTTATTTCCTATTTCTCACAGTCATCTACAATTAAATTGTAAATTCCTTATCTCATTTATAACGGATTTATAAGTTCCCGGAATTCATTAATTAATTTCCTTTAAAATTTCCAAAATCGATTACACTCGTCTATAATTCCGACTACCCATTTCTAACTTCCTTTATGAGTTCTAATTCATTATGAAGTTCTCGTATTCCAACATTTCAGAAGTTTACTTAAGTTTCCAGAATTCCATTACAAGATTTCTTTTACAAAAATCATACCCGTTAAATAAACCACGTTTACGAATCTCGAGAGAATTTATAAATAAATTTCAATCACTTCAAAACTCTATATATATAATAAGTATTTTAAAGAGTAATAATTTATTTTTAAAACGTGTTTAAGCAATTATTTAAAATATTAAAACACTTTAAATAATCATCGATAATTCATTTCCAATTTCATTTTAAATAAAACTAATCGATTTACAAAGCTTATTATAAAAATTATAATTTATTTCAATTGATATTAAATATTTTTAAAAAATCAACTTCCGGAATATTTTAATACTAAAATAGTTTTTAACTACATAGTTTAATAAATAACAATTCCTTTTTAAAACAACTCAACTTCTCGATAAAACATATTATTTTTTTAAATTTCAATATAACCAATTTTATATTTATAAATCTCTCTCGCTTTATCACAATTCGATTTACATTTCCTATTTCACAACTATTTCCAAAATAGATTCCATTATTTCTTTCTAACCGATTCTACATCTCATTATAAATTCATACTGTGAATTTTTATATTCCCGATTTATGAAATGATAATCACTTCACCTTATTTATAAACATCGTTTATAAATTTTATAAACACATTTCTAGTTTATAACAGATTTGTATTGCTAAAATCCATTATAAAACGATTACTATTTTAAATTTCATTTGAAAATCTATTTCTCAATAAATCCAATTATAATTCCAAATCTATTCAAAATCTCGATTTCAACTTCCTTTCCTTTTGTAAGAAATCTCATTTAAATTCCATCGTTTATAAATTCTCAATTTAAAATTCTCTATTTGAAACCATTTTACAAGATAGCTAAGTAAATATCCAAAATCAAATTATTTATTTTATCCAACTTAAATTTTCTTTTTAAATAATCCCAAATTCCAATATAATTATTTCATTTCCAAATCGCTTTTGGATTCCATTTTAAAAGTCAAAAATAATATTTGTGGTATTTATAATACCCAAAATTAAGGCCAGTGCTACAATAGCATCCAATCAATCAAATCACACCATAAGCTATAACAGATTATTAAACACATCATATATCATTTATATATGAAAATAAAATCAACATTTTTTAGGAATCCAGTTGGATCTCTCCGACCTGTTTCCCTACATCCACAGATGTTAGATAACATAAAATACCAATCCCGCTTCGAGGCGGGATATCGCGGTAATATAGGGTCATTCGCTATTATGCAGGGCGCATAGGGTCTCATCCGCTCCAATCGGCGGGAAATATTCCCAACTATTAATATATATACTACTATATATAAAATATAACATTCAACTAATAATAAATTTATCAATTCAACCAATCAACCTATAATTAATTTTATATTATAAAATTAAACTAGTCAACCAAATTTAGTGAGATTTACTCACATTGATTTAATTTGCAATCCGTTCCGATTTTAAATTAAACAGTCGTTTAATTTAATTTAAAATTCCAGCTGACTCCAAAAATCTCCAAACCAATATTATTTCGTAGCTTACATCATTACGAATCCAACGCAAAATTCGACACTCAAATTCGAACTCGTACGAGAGAGATATCGTTTAATAAACACTTGAATCTTATAATTTTATTTTAAATAAAAATAAAATTTAAGATAATTACCTTCATTAGCTTAATCACGTAATTATCGAGCCTAATCCTTCTTCAATCACGACCTGTCCTCCACCCAGAATCGCGACTAATCTGCTGTTCGTCCCTTCCTCAAAATCGCGACTGGCTCCTGTCCCTCAACCGTATAGATAGTGACGAACCCCCAGCACCGAGCTTCACCTCAATGTCGCGCCCTAAATCTCAACTCAGCATCACATCCAGGCTTCATATTAAACTCCGATATCACAAGTTCGATCGCCCTTGCCCACTACATGACCATCAAACATCTTACCCACCTTCGCATACCACCCACGACGAACGACGACCGCCCCACTTGCCTCCGACTCGCACGAGTGAGCCACCTGACCCCCATTCCACTATCGTCGGAACCCTGCCACACCCAAGCCACGAACCCTAATTGTGATACCTCCATGCTGAGCTGCTCGACCACGATTTCCATTTGCCTAGGTCGCTTTGCGACCTTCATTCGATTCCCTTATTTTTTTTTCTTTTTGATTTCTTTTTTTAAAATACGAATTCGATTTCATATAGAAGATGATGGAAAAAGGGGAATACGCGATTTAAACTGGATGAAGGCGGCTTGATTCAGAAGTAGGGTGGTGCGCGAGCAGGGTTAGGGTAGGCTAGTTGTACTAGATCGGCTTGATTTGAAATTTTATTTTATTCAAAATATTTCACTTAGCATATCTCAAAACCCCGAACCCCTATTGAGGCGTGCCGCCTAGCGTTCCTAATGTTATACCCCAATTTCGAACCTAATGGAACTAGTCTCGAGACATAACTTGATCGTATGGAGAAGATAGCCTTTTGAACCTAATTATTAAATTAAATTTTCAATATTAATTTCAATGCGTTTCTACTCCGTACGTCCAAACGGTAACTCCTACCGCTACGGAATTTGAAATCCGATAATAATACACTATTTTGGATCCAATGGAACTGGTTTTGTCGAATTCCGAGACTATGCTTTGGATCGCTATTTTAACGCGTCGATTTAATTAACGATTTTCAAAAATTTACGAAATCGCTTGAAATCACAGTTTTAAAATCTCATTAACTTAATTCTAATTCATATAGAACTTAGATTCATATTAGAAATCATTTCGATTCATATTCAGTTCAAATTTCAATTAACTCTACTATTTCTGTATTACGACAATCGCTATATTTGAAATTTAATTTAATTCTACAATTTCAACCAAAACTTCCATATTCAAAAATCAATTTATATTACAAATCAATATTTAAAACCATTTAAATATTCAAAATCAAATGTTGGAAAATCCGGATCGTTACGTTAAACATAAGTAGATGTTGGGATTTATATCTACTATGTATATACTTAACATATATATATATATATATATATATCTGTGTGTGTGTATCAATTGCCATAAATAAATTATTTGATATTAAAATATATACATCTGTGTATATATATAATTTCAAAATTTTATTTAATAGGTAGTAAATATATTGTTGGAAAATATTTCATAACAGTTTGACTAAGCTTAAATTTACAAATTTGAATTTTAACAAAATATCAATTCACTAGGTAATCAAGTATTCAAATTCAAATCTTGATATAAGATATTTACTTAAAGGTAAAAAATATCTTATGTTTGACTTTATAAAATTATTATAAAATCGATACCTTGACTTTAAATAATTGTATGTAGCCACAAATATTTAACATTAATTCAATAAAATTTATGTATTTACTTTGAACATTTTAAAATAAATAAATATGTCATAAAATATATATGTATAATTACTAATGTCGACCTTGATTTTTTTAATTGTCAAATGTGATATATATATATATTTCTATATCTATGTATATTTATATTAGTTTCATTAGTTTAAAATACTATAAGATATATAAACTTTAATATGGCTTTTATAAAATAAATATTTAAAAATTGCCGAGAGAAATATATATAAATAATTTATATTTATTGTTTTAAATTTGATTAATAAATAATGGTCTAAAAATTTGGAAAATTATGTTTTACATTTAAAAATTAATTTTGCATATTTTAATACAATTTTTAGGCAAAAATAATAATTAATGTATATATATATATGTTTGTATTAATGTTGTATTAATGTTAGTGGACACTCTTAATTATTTATTAAATAATTAAAATTATATATATATATCTATATGTGTGTGCGTGTGTCAATATACATACATATATATATATATATAATCATGGTAATGACACATATACAAATTATGATATATAAAAATATATGCATGTATATATAACATATAATGAACAAAATATATAACATAAACGATATACCTTGTAACGACCTAGAATTTTATCATTTTGCTGTATGAATATTTAATTCATTTTAAATATTAAATTAATGATTTTTAATGGTCAAATAACTCTATTTTAATTAATAACTAATGATGGGAAATTTATTTTAAGATTTGGTTTACAAAAATAATTAGTTCAAAAGGAAATAGAAAATGTGACAGGAAAGCCTTTTCCAAAAATTCAAAATTTCACCAACAGAAAGTTATTTAGAATGTTGTGAACACCTTAGTGCACATACACACATGTATATGAATAACATTTACATGGTTAAGGATGTAAATTAGTGATAATAATATGGTAAAGGTATTTACTTAAGATAATATATGGAAGATGTGACATGAAAATGAAGTAATGTGTAAATTTCAACTTAAAGTACATGGATATAGCTTATTAACCACCATAACTTCATGTATTTTGTACTTTGATGTGAGAAGGTGTAAGAAGGAGGGGGATTAATGTGTTTATGAAGGAAAAAAGGAGAATGGTGTGATGTTGTGGCATGATTTTGTAGAGGGCATGGTACTTAAGGCTAATAGGGTAATTTCACTAATCTCCTTTTCCATAATAAAAAACTAATTTCCTCCTTCTTCATGTTCATTTCTTACCTTTCAAAATCCTCCTCTTCTTTCTTAAAGCTTCTTATGTCCATTAATGGCTTCCATCTTCTTTTTACCTCTTTTTAATTTATAAAAGTACTTGAAAATACTTCCTTTTCATTTCTAAGTGCCTCCTTCTTCTCAAACAATATCATATACCCCTGCACCACCTTAGGCCAAGCCTAAACCAATCTAGGCTGAGCCCATAACATCAAGTTCGAGCCTATTTATCTCTTCTTGTGGATAAAAATCAAGTTTTGTTTGCAAATTTCAAGTTCTAGGGTCATATTTCAAGTTTAAAAGAGATTTGCTCAAGTTTTTGTGAATATAAACTTTATGGGAAAAATTACATCTTTGCTTTCTGTTTGGTATTACTATGTGAAATAGCTTGGGTATTGGCTTGATACATGCTTTGGATGTGATTATATATGTGTTTGTATCTGAAAGTTGCCTTGGACTTGATAAATAAGTCTAATAGTGCGATGAATGTGGTAAAGATTAGATCTTTATGTGTGTTTGTGGGTGTTGATATGTTTATATTATGTGGACAAGATTTTGTAAGAGGATGTTAAGAAGGTTAGCACCTTTGTATGGTTTGGTGACTTGGAATCCTTGTGTAAATATTTGTTTATTTGGTTTTTTTTATAGAAGTGTATGATCCTCTAATAGAGGAGAGCACATATGTACATATATATAGTATCGAAAATATAGGAGCTGCCAACATGCCTGGCAGGTAGCAAAACATACAAAAACAAAAATCTCCAAAAAAAATTGATGAATACCCCTCAAAAGAAACAACCATTCAGAGTAATCTCTAAAATGGGCTTCGGCAAAGCCACTCCCATTATACTTCACTATCGAACTTCAATAAGGTCACTGCCCAATAGCGAAGTATTAGAAGTACCCAATACAAACACTAATGCATCAAAATGCACAACATAAGATCAATATGTAGAACCACTAGAGTATGAACACAACACAGCTAGAGCAAATGATCCATCAACTGCTAACTCCAAAATATGTATCCACTGAGTAAAAAATCTCCCCCAAACAGCAACACTGCAAATTCAATAACCGAAACCAGAAGCTATCCCTATATCTGTAGAAAATACTACACAAAAGTGTAAGAATAACACACATATATGTATATAAATAGATATGTATATACATATATATATATAAGCACAAAAATAAAAATAAAATAAGAAACTAGAACAAATAATATAAGGCAGTGCCAAGAAAAATAATAAATGCTAAACAAATAATAAAATCAGACTCATCTTTGCATATACTAAATTTGCATCATCTAAGCCTTCTTCTCATGATTATGAGTCCATAATCATGAGATAAAAAACATATATATGTATATAAATTTGTATTTATATACATATATATATTTGAAACAAAAATAAAATAATAATAATAATACACTCCTTTGATCAAAAGTTGATTGATATTTGGTTATTTGGTTTCAAAAATCAAAATCAATTTCAAGTTTCAAACATTGTTTAGTTTACAAACACTTACTTTATGTTTTTGTAATGACCCACTTTTCCGTAAAGTTTAAGTTGACAATAAACCACACGTGTCCAACCTAAATTGAACAGAAAGACGGATAGTTAGGGAAAAGGAAGAAGAAAGAAGATAAGAAGAAACTGGACGTATTGACGAAAAAGAAATTGCATGTGTCGAATGGATCGGAGAAGGTAGGGTTCCTCTACAAACAATTCACGCTAAAATTGATCATTGTTCCTATACAATTCGATATATCCATGGAGTACTAGACCTCAAAATTTGGATATTTGTGGATGAAGAATAATAGACCTTTATTTATCTTGTCATTCTATCTAGTAATATAGTGATATATAGAACAAAAAACTAGAAACTTTTTCTGTTTTTCTGTTAAATCCAAAAAATAACATAATTCTAATTCTATAAGGTTGAATAAAAAAGAAATTAACCATTTTTTTAACGAATCATCTATAATATACAATCAACCTTTATTCAAGACGAAATTGTAATATATGTATATACAGACATCAATCAGAGTTTACTAACCTATTTCAGCTCGGACAGTTATAACAACCTGCCCTAACAATTGTTGAATAATATACAACAATGTATGCAATGGAAATATAACCATCTACGTGCATACGACTCTGGGTATCCAGCTCCTCTCCTAAAGCTCCAAAATATCCAACTAAACCTGGAAGTATGCTCGGTCTAACCCGAGCATTATAGAAAAACAACGCTCAGGTCAGTCTGGAAAAACCAGCCTGAGAAACGCAATCAAATGGATTCTTAAAGTTTGAAATAAACCTTTTTAAACAATGGTATTGCGTAAGACCATGCCACACATAAACACAGATGGGTTTTTACCTTACAATAACCAAAACTTTTTTACAGAAAATCCAGTGATATTATAATAATGTCTAAGGGCGGAAATAATAATAATCAAGTAGCTGTGATGCTCGTGAGTGTACATCACAACAATACTATGTATATAATCGTAAACCAATAAGGCACGTTCGCTGATTGTGTAGGATTCCCATGGAGGTGCCCTTAGTACTTCGAGGAACGACCCTTCTGCACAAGGATCAGAGATATTCTTTCGAAGCAGCATACATCCCTAGTGATTTACCATAGGAAAAACATAGCTGGTCTCGCTAAGACCGAGTGCATCGCTCCATGCATGCATAACAGCTGTAGGTAACGTCTAGGTGGAGCCGACTACACCCTATGCGTTTGCCAACCCTACTGGCCATGCCTTCTATCTCTAGTTTTAGTCATTCCAGCTGATGAGGCTACGTCCGGCATTCCAGCTTACGCACCGCCACCAAATAGATCATGGAATCCCACATGGATTCTAATACCCCAACAGGTCTCCGAATCACACATAGGTTCCCATATCTCAATTTGTTCTTAGAAGCACACTCGGATTCCCATACCCCAACGGGTCTCGGAATCACACATGGATCCCAACATCTCAATATATCACGAATCTCCTCCATATAACCGTATATGGTTTTCGAAGTGGTCATGGGTTCGAGTCATCTCTTACGAGTCTACTCTTTCGTTTCTTGGGTGCTCAACCAAAACCAAACGCCGATTTTCGAAATGCTCAGTACCGGTTCTTTAGAAAATAATCAGACAATACGTAAGAGCGTGGATCACCCCCTAACCGTTTAAGTAGACGGGTCTCCTTATCATTTGTCCTAGAAGAAAGAAACGAGTTTTTACGTACAGTATAGCACCACTGATGGTAACTGTAACATATAATCCCCGTGTTTCTTTTAGATATTCCCAGAGTTAAAATCCTTCGGTGTTAAGTAGGGAATATTTCCCTTCCACCAAAATTAAGAAGGGTTACATATTTAGGCCAAGATTTGATAGTCGATTATTTAACTATCAAATAAACAAACATTAAAAACAAAGATTACATTTCCCACAAAAATCACCAAGCCTCTTAAATTAGTCTTTCATTCATTTAAAATCACATTTCATATACTTAGAAATCACATCCATATACTTATCTAACCAGGATAAATATATTCACAAACCACAATATTTTTGATACTTAGAATATAAAACCATATACTTATACAATAATATAAGTATATTCACCCAACACTTAGAAAGATTTCCTATTTTGAAACCATAATTAGATGATCAAACCCAAATGTCATCTAAAACGGAGAAACCCAAAACACCAATCCCTTTATAAAGCATTCCTAATAAATCGGAAACCCCATTTATAAAACTTCCCTTTCTCGGATCTTTAAAACTCATTTATAAATTCTTTTATAATTATCCAAAACCATTTATAAAACTCTTCCCATATTTAATCCAACCCATTAATGGACTCTTTAAGTCAATAACGTCTTCTTGATAAACCATAAGTTATTTAAAATAGCTTTAAATAACAAATTGCTATTTAAAACATCATTCTATTTCATTTTAATCAAATCTTATTTAAAATAATACTTTAGAATCTATTTAATAATATATTAAAATAATTTCAACCGCTATTATTGTATTTATAAGGTAACTTCAAAACAATATTTATATAATAATTAATTAATTTTAAACGTTATTAGAAAAATAATTTATTAACCTTAAACTAATATTAATATAAAAATTAATTATTCTATAAATATAATTAAATAAATTCAATCAATATAATTAACCAACTTTAATTTAAAAATTAAAGTATTGTTAAATCATTTCAAATAAGTAATTAAATTAAAATTAAAAAAACATTTTTAAAACAATAACTAAATAATTTTAAAATATTAATTAAACGTTCATTAAGGAGTAACCTTTAAGAATCATATTAATAAAATAATTAACTTAAACATTTTTAAACAATTATAAATTATCTTAAAAATATTATTATTATTTTAATAAGTTATTACCTTTTTAAAATATTATTACTTATTAATAATTATCTTAGATCTTATAATAATAATTATTCTTAAATTAACTTTCAAAACAATAATTAGTCTTTTCGAATTTGAAGGAGGCTTAACGATCACCATGGTACTTAACAAGCTACCATATTATTCAATTAACTTTTCAAGTTAACAATAGATATTTACATAATCATCGACTACGTAAATAAATTCAACACTTAACCATCATTGGTTAAAATATCACTTATTCAAAGCGAGATATTAATTAACGATATATAATCGAATGTCCAAAACTATAAAATAGCAGAACGGGAATTTATTCTGCTAATTAATTGCCAAATTAATTTAATTAGCGGAACGGTGTTTTATTCCGCTAAACCAATGTCCAATTGCCATATTCGACCCAATTTAAATCAACGGTAATTTATTTCGCCAAATAAACATCAATATTTAAGGTATATAAATTTAAATCGACGCAATTATTAAAATAACGTGATTTAATCCTGTCTGTTTAAATATGTCATAAATTTATACTTGTCAAAAACTATCAATAAATTACACCACGATGTTGTTCTCTTTCATACAAACCAATCGAAAAAATCCGCGGGTCAAACGGGTTTCATATGAGCGAGATATGGACTTTCAAAATTAATATGTTGATATAAATTAATAATTAAAACAAACAATGTATATATATTCTCACCATAATCAAATCCCAAAGCCCAATTGTCCGAACCCAAACCCACACAACTATCTTCTCCAAATACACAGTGCTCTTCCCCAAACTCCCACAAACTCGCGCCTGTAGCTCCTGGAACCCTGCAATTCGTGCACGCTGTGCATGTGCACAAGCATCCTGGTCAACTATTAATGCGACCAAGACCCCCAACCTATGCCACTCGTCCTCCCATCCGTTCACCACCCTCGCCCACACTTCACGATCACTAAAGCAAAAATCAATCGCAAGCCCCCTCGAAAACGAGCTACGGGCTCGGCCATCCCAATGTCGCGACCACCCTAGAGATGACCGGACCTCACCCAAAATGGCCACCAGAAGCCCCACACAACCAGAAACCCTCGCCAAATGTTCACTAGATCGATAGAAAACCTAAACCCTACCTATCGACCATCACCATTGACCATCGCCAATCGCCGCCAAACTTCCATAAAAAATACTACGACTCACCCCGGTCCCAATGACACTAATGACAGCCCCCAATCCAAAGCGAATCGAGAGAAAACGATTTTTGAAGTTTAAGAACATATTTTCCTCTTTGTTGATATATGACGATATCTCTCTCGTCTCTCGACGAAAACTCCTGAAACTATTCTTAAAAATAATTATACTTGATGGCGATCAACTTTCGTGTTGATCGTTTTATCTAAAAGTTAAAGAAAATTGATATAATGATCTTTGAAGGAGATGAAGAGGAATTTTTTTTCTAAAAATAAAAGAACAAAGGAAGAAAACAATGTCAAGCAACCGAAACCAAAATGAAGAAGGAGATTAAAGATTCGTACATGTTTATATATAACCCCAGACTCATAAATGAAGGCACACTCAAAGGGGACAAGGGTCAGAGTGGACAAAGGGGAAGACAGAGGATAATGGCGGCCTGTGGGGAAAAAAGATAACAAGAAATTGACTACTGTGTACTGTTTGGGTGTACCGTGTATGTTTATACTAGTTTTATTATATTTTAAATTGATTCCGCTACCCTACTATATAGCATCATATCCATATACGAGCTGCAACCAACTGAAAATGAACTAGGGTTGCTTATATACTGAGGATGTGATCATAAAACAAAAATAAAATAGACAAGTTATTCAATTCTGTGAAGTTTCAAAAATACCGACGTTTGCCGCAAAAAGCGTCAAACGAAAATTTACTTATTTTCCAAATAAAAAATTATGGAAAAAATCTAAAAATTAAATTAAAAATACGTCACCAGAAATCAAGTCTAAATTTGAAACATAGATTTTATTATAATTTAATTCAAATTCGAATATTTGAATAAATTAAATATTCAAATTTGAAGTCCCAAAATATGGGTTGTTACACTCCCACACCCCCCGCCCTCCCGTAAAAAGAATTTCGTCCCCGAAATTCACCACATGAACAACCAATACTGTTCATAAGCCCGCATGATGTTCATAAATCACTCATATACAGAATCTGATTCGATCACTACTCGAATACATGACTCCACTTCCAAACCAGTATCGCTCGCCTGATTTTCCAGTGCAGACTCTGAGCAGGCTCCTTGATTAGGAATCTCTGCTCTCCTTACATAGCTGTAACTATGATAGAAAATCTTGGTTCCATATCAAGAACCCTCATTAAGTGCACGCCGTCGAAAATCGAGTAATAGATCCTTATTTAGAACGGTGTAAAACACCTCAAAGCCTTGTACTCGAATATTAGATCAAAACTATATGGGAAGGGAAATGATCTACATACACCTTCGCACTTATTTAATTGCTTATTCCTAATACAATTCTATTCTCATTAAAATATTTATGAAAAACATTTCATATAACTCCATTTAATTTGTAAAACTTATAAAATTCCCTATCATTCCCAAAGGTATACACAACCATCCAATTTAAATTTTTATTCTTGGAATTCACTTAAGAATTTTAAACACCCAGGTTGTCATTCAAAACACTTTTTGAAACCGCACCATATACTTTGGAAACTTAAGGGTCAAATACTTGGATATTTATTTCAAAAACTTTTGAGATGATATTAGATATATTTTAATCCATAACATATATATATATATATAGCCCGAGTAACCCCAAAAGTATACCAAGGAACTGGGTACTACCAAAAAGTATAATGCATTCCTTATAAGAAGGATAATACTCAAGAGAAACGTTTACCATTCGAACGTATCTCTTACCCGTTTCTAGTTATTTTCGAGCCACTCGAACTAGTTAATTAAAAATCACTTCTTTCTTTTCAAACCCACTTTGAAACAATATCATAAATATATTTCAAGAAAATTATTTCAACAAAATATCCTATTCCAAATTGCTTTAGATTCGCTCGAATTTGAACCCGTTCCGATCGTACAATGACGAAGATGATAATTTACAAAGTGCATAATACTGTTCGCCTGAGCAAACATCCGACCGTCACTTAGAAGATTATTCTGATCACCACAAAGCAAATTGGGATTTATTTCCCAAACCAAATCCAAAGGATTATACATTTTTTTTAAATTAATTTTATCTTCCAAAATTATTTATTACTTGAAAATGTTTTTACGTAAACTTATTTTACCATTCCATAAGCATTTATATTCTAAAACTATCTCAAATAAAATTATTATTTCTTTTCTCCAAAATCGTTTGAAATAACAATATACATTTTTACTTTATAGTAAATCAAACCATACTTTTGGAATCAAATCAAAATTTATTTTATCAAAACAATTATACAGCGAGATCCTTAAGGTAGCAATCCCCTACTTAGAAATGTTTTTATACCAAGAACATTTTGAATTACTATTATTAACCTGTAAACCAGGAAAACCATTTTGCCAAAATCACCGGGATTTAATCTCTCGAATTCCTTTTATTTATAAGGCACATTTTAATAAATCAAATTTATAAAATATTCTCTTTCAATGGAAATCATTCCTTAAATATTCATTTCGAAAAAATTATTACTTTCTTATAAAAATCATTTTTCAAGTATTTACTTCAGCAATATTTAAGTTTTCTTTTAATAAACTTCTTTTACAAAATCCCAATTTAATACAACCAACTTATATCTATCATTTCAAAAATATTCCAATTTCAATCCTCTTTCCAAGTTTTTAAACTCCTTTACATAAATCTTTTTTATAAAATAAATCGATTTATAACAATTTATTATTATTTATTAAAACTTAATTTTATCAAATCAATCTTTATATAAAATCGTTTCTAAAATATTCATTCCAAAATATTCAAATTTTCTTTTAAATAAACATCCTTTAGAAATCAAATTTTAACCCAACATTATCAACGAATGCCTTATATTCAAATTGTGAAACTTAATTCATAAGGTATTCGTTTCAAAAATTCCTATCTACCCAAACCAAGTTTCAAAGGAAGATTCTAGATAGATTAACTAATGATAGCCAATGCTCAGATATGGGCAAGCATGACCAATCAAATCCTAAATGATAACGATGGAATACTATCAGTTCCTAACAACCAAGCACAACCAAAAATAAATACAATAAATTTTTGGGAAGGATACTTCTTTTATATAAAAAAAATATAATCTTGGGTAAAATTATTTCATCAACCCATTTTAAAACAATACCATGTTAGTTAGTCTTGTTCGAGCGTTTAGGAAATTCCTATCGATAATGTTGGCTAAACGCATCGACCAGAATTCTTTAACCACTCAACCGATCAAACGACACAATATAAAACATTTTTATGAAAACAATAAATACGCGCTCTTAAATATATATATATATATACACACTCAAGCACATCCTAGGGTCTTACTTACCCTATCTAAAATGAGTAAACCCCACCAATGCTTAGGTGTTCGCTCAACTTAAGCTTTGATACCACGTGTAACGACCCAATTTTCCATACAGTTTAAGTTGACAATAAACCACACATGTCCAACCCAAATTGAACGGAAAGGCGGATAGTTAGGAAAAAGGAAGAAGAAATAAGATAAGAAAAATATAAACAACACAGAATCTCACAATGGAATGAATAATCTATAATATACAATCAACCTTTACACAAAACGAAACTGTAATATATGTATATACAGACATCAATCTAAGTTTACTAACCTATTTCAGCTTGGACAGTTATAACAACCTACCCTAACAATTGCTGAATAATATACAACAATGTATGCAACAGAAATATAACCATCTACGTGAATACGTCTCTGGGCCTTCGGCTCCTCTCCTGAAACTCCAAAATATCCAACTAAACCTAGAAATATGCTTGATCTGACCTGAGCATTATAGGAGAACAACGCCCGGGTTAGTCTGGAAAAACGAGCGTGAGAAACACAATCAAATGGATTCTTAAAGTTTAAAATAAACCTTTTTAAACAATGGTATTTCGTAAGACCACACCGCACATAAACACGGACGGGTTTTTACCTTACAATAACTAATACTTTTTTTTATAGAAAATCCAATGATATTATAATAATGTCTAAAGGTAGAAATAATAATAATCAAGTAGCCGTGATGCTTGTGAGTGTACATCACATCTAAACTATGTATATATTCGTAAACCGATAAGGAACGTTCGCTAATTGTGTAGGATTCACATGGAGGTGCCCTCAGTACTTCGAGGAACAATCCTCCTGCACAAGGATCAGAGATATCCTTCCAAAGCAGCATACATCCCTAGTGATGTACCATAGGAAAAACATAGCTGGTCTCGCTAAGATCGAGTGCATCACCCCATGCATGCATAACAATTGTAGGTAACGTCTAGGTGGAGCCGACTACACCCTATGGGTTTGCCAACCTTACGGGCCATGCCTCCTATCTCTGGTTTTAGTCATTCCCGCTGATGAGGCTACGTCCGGCATTCTAGCTTACGCACCGCCACCAAATAGATCATGGAATCCCACATGGATTCCAATACCCCAACGGGTCTCGGAATCACACATAGGTTCCCATATCTCAATTTTATCTTGGTATGACACCCGTAACCCGGATTCCCATACCCTAACGGGTCTCGGAATCACACATGGATCCCAACATCTCAGTATATCATGAATCTCCTCCATAGAACCGTATATGGTTTTCGAAGTGGTCATAGGTTCGAGTCATCTCTTACGAGTACACTCTTCTGTTTCTGGCTACTCCACCAAAACCAAACGTCGATTTCCAAAATTCTCAATATCGATTCTTTAGGAAATAATTAGACAATACATAAGAGCGGGGATCACCCCCTAACCGTTTAAATGGACGGGTCTCCTTATCATTTGTCATAGAAAAACGAAACGAGTTTATACATACAGTATAGCACCATTGATGGTAACTATACCATATAATCCCCGTCTTTCTTCTAAATATTCCCAGAGTTAAAATCCTTCGGTGTTAAGTATGGAATATTTCCCTACCACCAAAATTAAGAAGGATTACATATTTAGGTCAATATTTGATAGTCGGTTATTTAATTATCAAATAAACAAACATTAAAAACAAAGATGACATTTCCCATGGAAATCACCAAGCCTCTTAAACTACTCTTTCATTCATTTAAAATAACATTTCATATACTTAGAAATCACTTCCATATACTTATCTCAACAGGATAAGTATATTCACAAACCACTATATTTTTTATACTTAGAAAATATAACCATATACTTATACAATGATATAGGGATATTCACTCAACACTTAGAAAGATTTTCTATTTTGAAACCATAATTAGATGATCAAACCCAAATGTCATCTAAAACGGAGAAACCCAAAACACCAATCCCTTTATAAAGCATTCCTAATAAATTGGAAACCCTATTTATAAAACTTCCCTTTCTCAGATCTTTAAAACTCATCTATAAATTCTTTTATAATTATCCAAAACATTTATAAAACTCTTCCCATATTTAATCCAACCCATTAATGGACTCTTTAAGTCAATAACGTCTTCATGATAAACCATAAGTTATTTAAAATAGCTTTAAATAACAAATTACTATTTAAAACATCATTCTATTTCATATTAATCAAATCTTATTTAAAATAATACTTTAGAACCTATTTAATAATATATTAAAATAATTTCAACCGCTATTATTGTATTCATAAGGTAACTTCAAAACAATATTTATATAATAATTAATTGATTTTGAACATTATTAGAATAATAATTTATTAACCTTAAACTAATATTAATATAAAAATTAATTATTCTTTAAAAATAATTAAATAACTTAAATCAATATAATAAACCAACTTTAATTTACAAATTAAAGTATTGTTAAATCATTTCAAATAAGTAATCAAATTAAAATTAAAAAAACATTCTTAAAACAATAACTAAATAATTTTAAGATATTAATTAAACATTCATTAATGAGTAACCTTTAAGAATCATATTAATAAAATAATTAACTTAAACCTTTTAAACAATTATAAATTATCTTTAAAATATTATTATTAATAAGTTATTACCTTTTTAAAATATTATTACTTATAAATAATTATCTTAAATCTTGTAATAATAATTATTCTTAAATTAACTTTTAAAACAATAATTAGTCTTTTCGAATTTGAAGAAGGCTTAACGATCACCATAGTACTTAACAAGCTATCATATTATTCAATTAACTTTTCAAGTTAACAATAGATATTTACATAATCAATGACTACGTAAATAAATTCAACACTTAACCATCATTAGTTAAAATATCACTTATTCAAAGCGGGATACCAACTAACAATATATAATCGAATGTCCAAAACTATACAATAGCAAAACAGGGATTTATTCTGCTAATTAACTGCCAAATTAATTTAATTAGTGGAATGGTGTTTTATTCTGCTAAACCAATGTCCAATTACCATACGATCCAGTTTAAATCAACAGTAATTTATTTGGCCAAATAAACATCAATATTTAAGGTATATAAATTTAAATCGACGTTATTTTTAAAATAAGATGATTTAAATCCTATCCATTTAAATATGTCATAAATTTACACTTGTTCAAAGCTATCAATAAATTGCACTATGATGTTGTTCTCTTTCATACAAACCCATCACAAAAATCCACCGGTTAATCGGGTTTCAAATGAGCGAGATATATATTTTCAAAATTAATATGTTGATATAAATAATTAAAACAAACAATGTATATATATTCTCACCATAATCAAAGCCTAAAGCCCAATTGTCCAAACCCAAACCTACATGACCATCTTCTCCAAATACACAGTGTTGTTCCCCAAACTCCCACAAATTCACGTCTGTAGCTCCTGGAACCCTGCAATTCGTGCACGATGAGCACATGCATAAGCATCATGTTCATCTATCAACACGACCAAGACCACCAACCTACGCCACTTCGTCTTCCCATCCATCCGCCACCCTCGCCCACACTTCACGATCACTAAAGCAAAAATCAATCGCAAGCCCCCACTCGAAAACGAGCTACAGGCTCGGCCAACCCAATGTCGCGACCGCCCTAATGATGACCAGACCTCACCCAAAATGACCGCCCAAAGCGCCATACAACCAGAAACCCTACCCCAACCTTGGATTCGCCAAACATTCACTAGATCGATAGAAAACCTAAACCCTAGCTATCGACCATCACCATTGACCATTTCCAATCGCCGCCGAACTTCCATCAAAAATACTACGACTCGCCCCGGTCCCAAAGACACTAATGAAAACCTCCAATTCAAACCGAATCGAGAGAAAATGATTTTTGAAGTTTAAGAAGATATTTTCCTCTTTGTTGATATATGATAATATCTCTCTCGTCTCTCGATGAAAACCCCTGAAACTATTTTTAAAAATAACTATACTTGATGGTGAACAACTTTCGTGTTAGTCATTTTATCTAAAAGTTAAGGGATTGTGATATAATGATTTTTGAAGGAGTTGAAGAGGAAATTTTTTCTCAAAATAAAAAGAACAGAGGAAGAAAACAATGGCAGGCAACCAAAACCAAAATGAAGAAGGAGATTAAAGCTTCGTACATGTTTGTATATAACCCAAGACTCATAAATGAAGGCACACTTAAAGAGGACAAGGGTCAGAGTGGACAAAGGGAAAGACATGGGACAATCGCGGCCTGTGGGGAAAAAAGATAACAAGAAATTGGCTTCTGTGTACTGTCAGGGTGTACTGTGTATGTTTATATTAGTTTTATTATATTTTAAATTGATTCCGCTACCCTACTATACAGCATCATATCCGTATACGAGCTACAACGGACTGAAAATGAACTAGGGTTGCTTATAGACTGAGGATGTGATCATAAAACAAAAATAAAATAGACAAGTCATTCAATTCTACGAAGTTTCAAAAATACCAACGTTTGTCGCAAAAAGCGTCAAATGAAAATTTACTTATTTTCCAAATTAAAAATTATGGAAAAATTCTAAAAATTAAATTAAAAATAGGTCACTAGAAATCAAGTCTAAATTTGAAACATAGATTTTATTATAATTTAATTCAAATTCGAATATTTGAATAAATTAAATATTCAAATTTGAAGCCCCAAAATATGGGTTGTTACAGTTTTGAAAAAGTAAGTGAGCTTTCAAAAGTGATAAGTTTCTAAAGTAAACTTAGATAACATTTTCTAGTTATGGTATCCATAGCAATAGTCGCTCTGGATACAGTTTCGATAAGACAAATCCACTTTTTGCAAAATTAAGTTTTTATACATAAAAATACTTTAGAGATGTTTATAAACTTAATAATGATGATTAAGGAAGTTAGTTAAGGATTTATTAATTAATTGAGTTTTGATAATTAAGAATCAATTAGGAATTAACAAGGTTTATTAATTAAATTATGTGGAGATTAGTTACTAATTAATTATCTTTTAAAGTAAGATTAAATTTTAATTA
This sequence comes from Allium fistulosum, assembly GCA_030737815.1. Taxonomy (NCBI): domain Eukaryota; kingdom Viridiplantae; phylum Streptophyta; class Magnoliopsida; order Asparagales; family Amaryllidaceae; genus Allium; species Allium fistulosum. The sequence goes on along the minus strand of CM060904.1, from coordinate 867,647,172 downwards.
GTTATTAATTAAGTAAGATTAATTTTTAATTAATTATTTCTTAAGTATAAGTTTAGTTTTAATTAATTATTGATTAGTCTTTAATTATCTATCAATTAGCTATATTCATAAATCAGTTACCAGTTTTACTTACTTAAAATACAATCATAGAGGTTAAAAACGAATGTCGCTTAAACATTGTTACTATAAACCCCTTCTCTCTTTTATACTTTTCTGTCTTTTCCAAAAGATTCCGTACTTGTTATTAACTTTAAAATTCCATTATCAAAGGTCTAAATATTTCCTAATATCATTTAACAATATTTTACCATTTTAAAATATTATTCAAGGGTTTAAAAACTAATGTTACTAATTTTTTTTACTAAAAACCCAAAACACTTCACACAATCTTTATCATTAAAACTCTATTTTAAAGATTGTATTACTTTTCAAAAGTATTATTAAATGGGTTAAAATAATTGTTACTTAAACATCATTATTGTGACCCAAAATCACTTTTATACTTGTCATTAACTTTGAAACACATCCATTAAAGATCTAAGTATATGTTTTACTTTTAAACAAGGTGCCCTTTTAATTATTTTTACCTAACCATTCGTTGTAACATAAGCGTTAAAATCCCAAAAGCCTCTTTTATATTCTTTTACAAAATACTTAACTTCTTTTATAACTAAATCTTCTTAAAATGATATATAATATAAAAGCTTTTATTCCTTTAATAAAATCATTAACAAATTTTCTAAAAACTATTAACACTATAAATTACCCTTTAAAACACGTATAATATGGTTTAAAACAATTACTCAAAATATTACTTAAAATATCTATGTTACAATCAATTAAAAAACCATAAAAGCATAGTTTGATAATTTTAAACTCTTCACTTTAAAAATTTAGAAATCATTAGAAAAGCATATTTAACCTTCAACTTCCCTTTTAAAATACTTTAATAAATTTTCACAAAGCTTCTTTAAAAAGATTGAAAATATACACGTTATCATTTGAACGGAATTAAATTTGGAATGGTACATTTGACGATATGAATCACTTAAAAAATAAACGTATTCGTTATGTAGCAGATCTGTTACAAGATCAATTCGGATTGGCTCTTGTTTGTTTAGAAAATTCGATTCGAGGAACTATATGTGGAGCAATCCGACATAAATTGATACCGACTCCTCAAAATTTGGTAACTTCAACTTCATTAACTATTCAAAGTAGAAGTCCTTTTTTACTTTACTTAAAGCATGATTTTCAACACCATTTAGTTTCATAATTTCGATAACTTTCTAAACCAATTCATTTAGGTCAAAACACAACCAAACATATGTATAGAACCATAAAAAATATATATATTTTCACAATATATTCACATTTAACCAATTTAACAAGTTTTAAATATAGGGGATTTTCTAAGTGCGTTTTTAGCGATAATTTCACTTCAACCATTCACAACACACTATTACATTTCACACAGTAATATCAAACATGTAAATAATAAGTTTGCGCCACAATACATGTTTTAGAGAGTTATAAGAGAGATTTTACTACTTATAATGTTGTTACTTGCTTTCCGAAGCAAGAAGGGATTCAAAAGTAATAACTTGCATTGTTATCTATTTTAACATATATTTTGCACAACAACAATATATACACAACAATATACAAATCTACTGATGAGTAAACTCACCCAAGTCCAAACCAATCCCAGATGTAGAGGATCTCAATACGAGTGCAACGACAAAGATGGGGTCTTGATTGGACCTTGTATGCAAAAATTATGGGTTTTAATAAGATTTTGGGATTAATTATTTAATTAATTAACTTAATTAAACAAATCCCTACCTTAATCCTTATTCTCCATCCTAAAATTGAATTCTTGTACATGATTCATGTACATAAATGCATGGTTGTGCATCACTCCTCCCTAGCTCACTCTTCCGTCGATGATATCACTAACTGGCTTCGGAACAACTTCCACTTCCAAATCTCTCCGCCTTGGACACCATAAGTCGAAACTTGAACTTCCATAACAAATCGGGATCGAACGCCACTTCGCCTACTGTGCAAACGTCGCTTTTCACCTCGACCACTTCTGGTTGCTCCGGCTAACACCAATCATCATCCCTTCGTGTGCCAAGTCCAATCGCACGCTTGCTTCCTCCTCTGGCCACCTCTAGAAGAATGCGACCTATTGTTATTCACTGCCCAGGACAAATGTCGCACTTAGCTACATTTGCATCACACCACCCCACACAACCACCAACTACTCACCTTCACACGACAACCCTAAATCCACCTACACCATGGCAGTTTTTCCCACCAAAGCCCATTTAAAAAGAAATTATGTGCATCTCTTTCTCATTTTCATAAAACTATCAAAAGCCATTTTTTTCCTCCTTCCTTTCATCTAACCATCAAATTCTCATTTCTTAACAAAAATGGATGAGGCAAAGTGCATTAGATTCGTAGCAGAGTCTCTATCCCTTGGAGTAAGAATTAAAGGCTAATTTGGAGATTTGATTTTTCGAAAATTCTGGACAGTGAAGGAATTGGGTTCTTTGGCCCGGGAATTGGTGAGTGTGACTTCTTCGATCCTTGTATAATGATTTGATAATTGTATAAGATGGTTCGAGGCTAACATAAGATACAGATCTAATGTATATTAATAAGGTTAGAAACCGAGTAAGAGAAATGAACATAGTTAATTTTATAAAATTAATGAAAGAAATTTCGACACTAATTTCATATTGAAACTCAAAATAATACTAATTTAATGTATGTATACATATTAGGACCATAGGAACTTATTAACTAGTGTGTATATACGATGAATGGCCCCTAGAAATAATCAAAAACTAGAAGAAATGAAATATGGAAATCAAAACACACAAAACAACAAAGAAATCACATATCTAGGAAGTTCATCGGTGGCGCACACTGGTCCACCGGCATAAAACCCAAATTTAGGTATTTTGGCATTTTTGAACTCCAATTCGATGTGCGATGCTTCGGTTTTCTACGTGGTGTTTCCTAACGATTCCATGGTGATAACTCAATTGAATCGCTACTGTTTGGATGTATACTTGAACATGGGAATGATGCATGGATGTTGAGAATTTAGTTTTGGAACGAGAAAAAAGTATTCGATTCATGTATGGATGTATAGACTGATAATGATGGTGTATGAAAGTAGTGTATGTAGTTTTGGACAAATGTATGAAAACATGCGTCTTGGCGATAGCGTAGAGAAATAAAATTGTGATATATACACACATGGCTTTAGATAGTGTAGTTTGATGATGTGGTACATGTATATACATAGATTTGGAATAAGGAACGAATACCTGAATCTTGTAGCACACGTAGTGGGTCCTTGATTCGTGGTATTGGTGGTATTGTCTCGTAAGGCAACAAGGCTGGTTCAAGAGGTTTTGATGCGGACAAAATTCGACCTATAACGCACGTAGTAGGCCCAGGCATGAGTCCAATATATGTAATCCTTTACTGTAAGTGACAAGACTAGATCACGTAGATGCGAAATCATTTATTTAGGGGGTCCCTAACCATAGGTGTTCGGGACCAGATCAAATTTAGATAGTATAATATCGTTCGATAGCATAGGAGGTGGGACCAGAAGGCGTTATACTTTAGGCTTAAATCATATTATATCACTGTCATGGTTGTATAACTGAATTAGATTGGTTTCACTCATTCAGACGTATATTTGACCCACTCTCATATTTTTCTATCTATATTATTCAAGTTAATAAAGTCTGGAGATGTAATTGACCAGGAGGCATGGAGTTGTATATATATAAATGTTGTACATAATCTATATTTTAAAGACATATGTAATAGTCCGTGCATGGACTTGATTTAGTTTGGATTGTACAAAACTTACGTTGTGATATTAGTTATGTAATTAAATATATTTATATTTGTGTAATATGATATTTTGTGTGACCATCTGCCCTGAGACTCTGAAAATTATCAGTTAGTATAATATTTGTCTGAAGCTCTCTCTGTATATTAATATGTATTATCTTCTGATCACTCACCATTTCAAGACTTCATTGTGTAGTTATGGGGTTCTAAAATGGCGGGTTGTTACATTTGGTATCGGAGCCTAGGCTATAGGATTATGGACCTATTGAGAGAGCATACTTGTATATTTTAATATATATAATATATAAGAGTCAAATTTAATATTTGTGGACATACCGTATCCTATCCCAGTTTTTGATTATCTAGTTATCTATTGAGGAGTTGCTAATGAATCTCATTTACAGATAATGGAAGCATGAATAATTCAAAGGAAACTGGAATGTGGACCAACGTTAATGGAGTTTCTCTTGGGAAAGGTTTAAGGAAGTCTTGGAGGAGCAGTTTATGCCATCATCTTGATAATCTCATCTTTACAGAATCTTTATGGATCTGAAGCAGGACGAAATGACTATTGAGGAGTATGTAAATAAGTTCAACGAATTATCTTGTTTTAGGCCTGGTCTGATTGACATGCCTTTGAAGAAAAACGAGAAGTTTATTTACAGGATGAACGAGAAGCACTAGAGTAGGATGACTGCTCATGTAAAAGGATCATTTATAAATTTGGTGGATATGGGATTCCGTTATAAAACCTTAGAAAAGAAGAATCCAGCGGTTGCTCAGACCAACAACAACACCAACAATTGGAAGAAGAGAAAGTTCAATCAAAGTGGGAAAACGCTAGGGAAAGTCAAATCTGGAGGAGGATTCCAAGGTAATTGTTTGAAGGATGCTACATGTTACAATTGCCAACCAAAAAGCCACCTAGCAACTAATTGCAAGAACCCCAAGGTTCATAGGCCACCACCAAATTGTTATAATTGTCATCAACTGGGGCACATGATAAAGGATTTTCCAACTATGAGGAGGGGAAAGAAAGCCAGAGTTTATGCTATAAAGGATGAACCTTCAACCTCTCACGATGTGAAGTGCAAAGGAGTTTTGGAAGGTAATATTTTTATCAAAGATGTTTTAGCTAGAGTATTATTTAATACAGGAGCTTCTCATAGTTTCTTTGCTAAAGAAACCGTAGATGAATTAAAACTTGACCCTAAATTTGTTGATACCCCTATCTGCATGACAAATCCTATAGTGCTACCACTAACCTTTGTATGAATTTTGAAAAAGTCCAAAATTTCCACTCTTTCCATAAATTTCCTTTCGACCTATTTGTTTTAGATTTTGTTGGATTCGAAATTTTATTTGGTATGGATTGGTTAACTAAGTATAAAGCTATTCTCAATTGCGATAGAAGGACAATATCTTTATGGACCAGCTTTAGGAAGTTTATAGAAATATCTTGTGAAGATCCTAGTCCAAGGAGGGATGGTTTTCTTTATTCCTTAGATTCATTCTAGAAACGATACCTATTGTTAAAGAATTCCCATACGTTTTTGAAGAAGTAAAGAGTTTACCCCCAAATCGGGAAATTGAGTTTCGTATTGACTTGATTCTTGGTGCAAGGCCAATTAAACAACATGACCGAAGGATGGCTCCGAAGGAGAGGGATGAGCCGAATAACCAAACCCATGAACTATTAAAGAAAGGTTTGATAAGACCTAGTCATTCAAGTTGGGGACCGGCATTAGTTTTTGTTGCCAAGTCAGATGGATCTTTAAGGTTGTGTGTAGATTACCAAGATCTGAATAAACAAATGATTAAGAGCAAGTATCCTCTACTCCGATTAGATGACTTGTTTAATTAGTTACATGGTGCTCGATTATTCTCGAAAATGGATCTAACCACGGGATTTCATCAACTAAGGATCGCAAATAATGCATCCATCTAACTGCATTTAAAGGTCCAAATACTTTCTTCGAATGGTTTGTTATGCCTTTTGGGCTGACCAATGCCCCCGCTTATTTTATAGACCTTATGAATATAGTATTTAGAGATGTACTCAATAAATTCATGTTAGTCTTTATCGATGATATCCTTATCTATTCTAAGATAGAAGAAGTACGCTTAAGACATCTAGAAATTGTGTTGGAGATATTGAGAAATAATGTGCTTAATGCCAAATTCTCAAAATCCCACTTTTGGGAGAAGGAGGTAGGATTCCTTGGACATATAGTGTTAAAGGAAAAGATTTCAGTAGATCCTGTAAAGGTTACAGCTATTTAAAATTGGAAGCAGCCACAATCTCCTAAAGAAATTTGTTGTTTCTTAGGTTTGGCGGGATATACAGAAGATTCATTCAAGATTCTCAAAGATTGCCTACCACCTAACGAAGTTGACCATGAAGGATGATAAATTTATCTGGACTCCTAAATGTGAAGAAGCATTCCAAGAACTCAAAAAGAGGTTAACAACCGCTCCAGTTCTAGCAATTATAAATGGAAATAGTAGATTAACCATTTATACAGATGCTTGTGAGGGAGTTGGTGCAGTTCTGATGCAGGAAGGGAAGGTGATCGCATATGCAAGTAGACAGCTAAAGACTCATGAGAAGAATTATGAAAAACACCACTTAGAATTACTATCCATAGTGTTTGCCTTAAAAATATGGAGGCATTATTTGATGGGTAAGAAATTTTCATAGTTTATTTCAATAAAACTTTGAATTGTCCTAAGTAAATAAAATTCCCTCTTTTAATTAGGTGAAAAGTTTGAGCTCTTTAGGGATCATAAATCTGTAGAATATCTTATCACTCAGAAAGATTTAAACATGAGGCAACAACATTGGCTAGAATTTCTCGCATCTTATTATCTAGATATTTTCTATACACCCGGGAAAGCCAACATAGTAGCAAATTTGTTGAGTAGGAAGAATGTTGTTGTTTCTTATTTGGTAGTAACTCCAACTCTTCTGGAAAGAATTACCAGCAAGAAAAAATAAGATCGATTCCTAAATGAGATTATTAAAAATATATACAAAGGGCAGAATTCAAGCTTCAGAGTAGATAACCGTTGAGTATTGTGGTTGAATGGGCGGATTTGTGTTCTGGATGTGGAAAATCTTAGGCAGGAGGTGTAAGATGAATGCCACAAATCCAAACTTAGCATTCATCCGGGAGTCAGAAAAATGTGTAAACACATGAAGCGCACAATTTGGTGGAGAAGTATGAAAAGGGACATATCCATTTATGTTAGCCAATGCATAAATTGTCAAAAATTCAAGAGCAACCAACAGAAAATTGCAAGGTTACTTCAACCTCTGGAGATTCCAGCTTGGAAGTGGGATCAAATATCAATGGATTTCATTGATGGCTTACCTCTAATGAGGAAGGGGAACGAAGGCATTTGGGTTATAGTAGATCGATTAACTAAAAGTGCACACTTCATTCCTATAAAGGCAACAAGGACTACTGCATGCCTTGCAGATGCACACACACACACACACACATATGAAAGAGATTGTCTGATTGCATGGAGTTCTAAGCAGTATAGTAAGCAATCGGGATCCAATTTTTACTAGTCAGTTCTAGGAAGCATTACAGACAACATTAGGAACGAAGTTGAGTATAAGCACTGCATATCATCCCCAAATCGATGGACAGACGGAAAGAGTCAATCGTGTTTTGAAAGATCTTCTAAGAGCATGTATTCTAAACTTTGGAGGCTCATGGGAAAATCATTTACATTTAGTGGAGTTCTCCTATAACAACAGTTATCAAAGTAGTATCGGCATGTCATCGTATGAAGCTCTATATGGTCGCCCATGCAAGTCACAAGCATGTTGGATCGAGACCGGAGATCGGTTAATACTTGGTCTTGATATGATATGAGAAGCTTCAAAAAAGGTTGATATGATGAGAAAGAAGCTAAAGAAAGCCCAGAGCAGGCAGAAAAGTTATGTAGACCAAAGGCGTAGAAATATGGAATTCTCAGAGTAAGATTCTTTCTTTTTGAATGTCTCTCCGATGAAAGGAGTAGTGAGGTTTGGAAGGGCTGGGAAGTTAGCACCTCGATATATTGGACCTTTCCTATTCTTGAACGAATTAGCCCACTAGCTTATCGAGTGCAATTGCCAGAAAGGTTGTCAGGAGAGCACAATGTTTTTCATGTATCTCATTTGCAGAAACATGTGCATAACCCAGAACAAATCATAGAAACGACTGCTTAGGAAGACTTGGAAGTGGAACCAAATTTGGCAGTTATTAGACGACATGTTCAAATCGTTGATCATGATGAGCAACAATTAAGGAGGAAGGGGGTAAAGTTAGTCAAAGTTCAATGGAGTGGAGATGTTGAGGATTGCACTTGGGAAACGGAGGATAGAATTAGGAAGGTATATCCTGATTTTTGGATTGATGTATAGACTGTATAAATTGTATCGTCATAGTGTAGGTGTAGTCACTTATTCATATTCTTTTATATATTTCATCTTATCGAATATATTTTCTTTTGAGCTATCTTCTACTTATCATAAATTTTGAGGACAAAATTCTTTTAAGGAGGGGAGAATGTAACAACCTAGAATTTGACCACTCTAAAATATAACATTTAAATTTATTTTAAATAAAATATATAAGATTTTATGATTCGGATAATATCAGATAGGATTTGGAGATAGAAATTTACATATAAAAAGAATCGTTGCTTATATCGGCAAAAGTGGCAAAGTCCAATTTCAGAAAATTAAGTTTTAATGGTTAAATAAATTATTTTAATTATTTTAAGAAGGGTTTTTACTTTTAATAACAATATATAAATTTATTTTTAAGTTTTGTTTGCATGAATAGATAGTTTAATAAAAACGTCAAAATGTGACCGTAAAACATTTTGTCGAAAATCAACGTTTTGTATAACAAAAGTTGTCACAACATTGTTGCACCTTTATTTTCATATTCATGTACACATATTTAAATAAGGTAAGTATTAAATAGTTCACTAAACAAGTTTAAAATTCTATAAATCATGAACAAAAAGTAAGCACTAAAAGAAAAAGTGTCAAAATCAAATGTAAATTAAATATCTTACTTTATTTTACTTAACACCTATGTGATTAAGACATAAATTAGAGATGTGAAAGATAATGTTAAGTGTTGAAAAATGTAGTTTACTTAAAGATAAAGTAAAGGGCTTTTTGATCATTTTACATAATAATATTTTATTCTAAACTCTTTTCTATAAATACCCACCCACTTCTTCACTTTTTTTCACACTTCTTCTTCATTTTTAAGCTTTCTCTCTTCATTTTCATGGCTTCCCACCTTAATTAAATAATTCCAAAATTCAATCCAAAATATTACTAGAAACAAATATCCGTCCGAACACCGCGAAACCACACCCAAACCCCCTCTTCCCCTTCCCCTTACCCAAGGCCTCACCCCCTACCTATGGCCAAGCCCATCTCTCCCCTTTCCATGGCCATGACCATCCTCCCCTACTCCAAGTCCAAGCCAAGCCATTTAGAGATGAGCGTGCAAGGATTCGTGAGCTAAAAATCTCATGTAGCGGAGCTATAGCCGATTCTCCGATTGAAAAACAAAAAAAAGTGAGAACCTCTAATTATATACATATATGTATGTATGGATGTGATGATGTGATATGATTATATGGAAGTTTATTTATGATTTTAGTCATAATATATTGTTTATCTCATGTGTATGTTTGAACAAGTCACGATATACACGTCGTTATTTCACATGGAAAACACTTTCCGAATGAATTTGAAAAGTGGCACGAATTCATTTATTACCTTCTAAAATGATTGAAAATGTTATAGAAATGTTTCACAAACATATAAACTTGTTTCGACAAGTTTTGAATGAAAACCAATAAATGAGTCAAACTAGGCGCGTCGCGTAATGATAATTTCGCGTCGAAGAATTCAAATGAGTATACAGAATGGGATTTAGCTCGGAATTCTTCGAAATAAGAATTTTTTGGACTATTATATCCATAGTTTTATAATGAAGAAAGAAAATCAAGATTTCATCTTGTAGATTTTAAAATATGTCCAAATCAAATTTTCATAAAAATCGCGCTTTTGTAGTAAAACGACTACTGTATAAAACTCTTTGAAATGAATATTTTTAAATGTTCAAAAATATGAAATAAGTTTTATGTATCAAATAAAATGGTTTAAAAGAGATTTGAATTGAAAAATATGGATTTTTAAATATTAGTAAGTTGTTTTAAATCGAATCAGCTTTTAGCACTTTTCGCAGCACTTTTTTGCTGCCGTTTCGACATCTTTAGAAATGAAGTTTTAAATTTAAGTATTCGTTCCCAAATCTTTTATAATTTTTTTTAAATAAATGAATAAGTGTTTTAAATAATGATATGGAAGTGCTATAAATCATTTCTAAAAAAATGGAAGGAGAATGCAGAAATGACTAGTACATTTGTCCCGCTTATGAGATCTAGAAAGGTAAAACGAGGTGTGTAACTAAGGTTAGGGATGGAGCAACCAGTGCCCTAAACATACCTGACCTCTGTTTTCACTTTTTAGGCGAGGGGCGGAACAGATCAAAGGGAAAGCCCGGATGCCCTAAAAGAATGTTTTTCCAATATGTGATTTAAATAAATGATTTGGAAATATTTTCCTAAGTAAAAAGTGAATTGATTTGGAATTATTCCAAGATTTAAAAGGCTTAAATTTATCAAATGTTTTCAAAAAGGCAGGTTGAAATGATTCTATATTTACTAAAAGAATATTTTTAAGATATGTATCTCTCGAAAATATTTTGATAAAGAAATGAATGAACCAAACAACAATCGTCTACTTATAAAACACCATTTTTATCGATGATTGGATTTCGAAATAAAACATGTTGAAGATAAGAGTACGGAGGATGGAGATATTCATAATGAAGGGTTGTTTGCCACTAGTCCCTCGAGATGAAATTTACCATATCATATATTTATGGTGGCAAGTAGTGCTCCGTTATGAAAATCGTTGAATTGCAAGGAATAATCGCTACTGATCCTAAGGGTGATTCCTAAAACAGGATGCGGTAGGAGGAGTGCCTTCGGTTTCGTTCAGTCCCAGAATGAACTTGTATGGATGAATGTTTGACGTTGCATTTTAAAATCACGTTAATTGATCTCTATGAACGTATATCTGCTTGGTGGCGGAGAAGGAAACTTCTCTTAGCTTAACACCCTTTCCTGAGACGTACAAGCTCAGGAGTTATACGTTTGTAGAAATCAGTAGTGTGATTATGGAATGGTAGTGTGGCATTCAAAGAAGAAAGATGATGTGCTATGTGAAAGGTAATCATTACCTCAAGCCTCACACCTGAAAATGACCGAAATAGGGTAGATGCAACAAGGCTATGTGGTTCACAACCATTAGAGTATGATCATCCCCTTTTAGAAATATTTATTCCCGCTATGACATCGGGTATTAAGTTAATGTGGTGTATGCGAAGAGAGTTCTCGGATAGGTCGGTAACGATCGGGGTGATGACATATTCGGTAGTATCTAGGAAGAGGTAGGCTTGTCTTGTGTTGGTAGAGGACCATCAATTGGGCCTCGGTACATTCCTCTAGAGATGTAATGCCGGAAGATAGTCCCTTCACCTGGTCATTTGTACGGAAATCCATTCTCCAATAAGTGCCTACCATTTTGTTTGTAGAACCTATTTGTGGCTAGTATGTTGGAGTTCAATCAATGTAACAATTTCGCTAAGATTAATAAGTTTATTTGCAAATGTTTTTCAAAGAAATGTCATTAAAAATAATATTCCTTATTTTTACATAAAAATGTTTTGCTTATCATAAGGTAAAAACCCGTCTGTGTTTATGTGCAGCGTGGTCTTATGAGATACCGTTTTGTTTTCAAACATCGTATTTTGAGTTCTCACACCAGTCCCATGACTGATCCGGAATTTAATTTGTTTTCCCTTTTGAACTCTGGGTGCCTCATTTTTTCGGGCAGCCAAGTAGTAAGGTTCATGTTAGGTGTTTTTTGGTGGAGCATTCTGGAAGTGTTTTTGGAGCATAAAACTTGAAGCCTCTGATGTGGATATCTATCTATCTTTCATTTTCGATTGTGTCTAGTTTGTTTATACCAGCAAGTATGGGAGCAGGCAGTTATAACTATTCATGGTTGTGTAAGTTACCATAACTCTAATGTACCCTAGTGAGAGTGGTTGTTTGTACTATCTATCTGTATAATTAATCAAAATATGAGAATTTGTGTTCCTATCTTTTACTTTTATTTTACTTTACCCCTGATAATCTGCCTCTCCGGAACTTGGGTTTACGGCATGTGCATACCATGGATGTATTAGTGTCGATTCATGAGGGTTGAAGAAACGGGCTGTCACAAAATAGACTAAAAATATATTAGAAAAGGATTAGAATCCTTACCTGAATCCCTAATAGAATTTCTGAATCTAATTGAAGAGAGAAAGTGGTAGAGGTTTGTGGAGTTCTATAATATTTGTGAATAAAAAGTGGGGAGGATAGGGTCCTATTTATACAAGTTGAAACATATTAGAATCATAGGATGAAATTTGATCAAAAAGGATAAACCTGGACCGTTTAACATCAACAAACCCTATCTGCCACTATGAGGCAGTGGTAGACTACCTGTGCTTGACCAATTGGCCGCCAGGGGTCGACAGTTGGGCCTTATAGGTCGGTCTTATTGGTCGACCGTTCCTCTTATTTCAGGAGCATTGATTTGTTTCCATTGCTTATTTATTTTATTCCCTAATTAACTTTTAACGTTAATTGTTTAACTTAATGTTTAACTTAACCCTTAAACTAAACCTACAGTTAAATTTGAAATTCAAACCTAAAATTTAAATATTCATATGAATTTGAATTCGAATTAAATTAATTGAAATCTGAAAACTTCAAATGTTCATAACTTCCTCATTTGAGCTCTGTTTTCAGCATATTATGTATGGAAACAGATCAGAGTTTCACAATGAATGCTATAGAATAACTTTCCTAGTCAAATTCCCACTTTTATAAAATTTCCATTTTCACCTCTACCATATTTTATTTAATTCACTCAATTCATTTATGGTTGATTTTACCGGTTGTTACAAATGGTGAGTGGAAAATTATATAATTTATTTATAGTTTATCTCGTTGAATTCTTATTTAAATACTGTGCCTATATAAGATTTAATGAATTAGAGGATTAAAACAAACCTACATTATCATCACCTACATATTCAATAAAATAAGAAATTGAAATAGAAATAGTACGTACCTAATTTGGAAATTTGAAATCAGTCCCAAATAATTATTTGTATATTAATGAAGTTAATGAGTTGTAAATTAGGTTTCCCTCGGAATGTGAATTTTTATGTTTTAATTTATTTAGAGCGGTTACCATGTAATTTCTATAAATTATCTAATTCCAAAATATATATAAAAGTGTGGCGTTTGAATTAATAAGGAATATACCAAAAAAGGAATGGATATAAAGTATGGATAGTATTTTCTGTAGTTTACACTGCCTATTTCGGTAAATGGAAAGAAATAATTTCTTGTAATTTCAGATGAAGCAAAGATCTCACTTTTGGTTGATTTATAAAAAGTTACAACGGTAATTCTTTTTAGAATGATAGTCATAATAAATTAAAATGTGTAATAGAATGTTCTAGATTTGAATTAGTAATTAGAAATAAAATGTATACATATACACGTATAACTGCATTTAACGTTCAAAAACAAAAATATATCTATAAATAGCATAATTTACGACTATATATGTATTAGTTATTTAAAGTATAATGATTAACGGATTAGGATTTATGGGCATTAAGTACAAATCAAACGTGCAATAAATTTGTAATTAATGAGAGTTAAAATGGAATTAAATAAGGAACTGATTCATGAGATTAACATGGCATTTATGAGGGAATTGAATAGGTATAATTGATGGATTTTGAAATTAGTAAACTGATTAAAGGAATTAAATGAGATGGATTAGTGATTGTCTAATTTTGACATTAATGACAATTAATATGGTAGTAGACATTTGTTAGACATTAAAAGGAAACCAAAGCCTAAGCATACAAATTAGGAATAGTAACGTATCAATAAGTAAGTATTAATACTATTAATCATACGTGGAAAGCAATATAATTTTCAAAGTAGGAAATTATATAGCTTCAATCATACATTTAATAAAAACGTGAATTATTGGGCTTAGTCCAACACTTAGGCTTTGGTTGATATGTTTGGTTTAATGGGTTGGGATGCAAGGTCAGTAGAGCTACACAACTGAAGTCTTCCCTTCACCTAGAGGCAACCAGTAGTTGTGCACATTTACTACTAACGTGGGAAATTTCCAACCATAGGATGCATGAGAAGTGGATATGCGTTGCGAATAGGTAGGGGACAATATACTGAGGGTTCACCTCGGATTTAAAATATTAAATGCCCAAGTTCTTTTAAGGAAATGGATCTACTATAATTCCAATAAGAGGTAGTATGTATCCAAAAGGGGCATTTTCCTTGACTTACTTAAGTTAGTCTAAATGGGATTTTGGCTGTGGGAGGTCAGCGAGTTATGTTAGTGTTATTGTTGGATCGGTATTTAGTAGTAAGGCTAGCATATAGGTTTTGACAACCAGCGGTCGCACGCGGTCATTAGCAAAGACTCGAGTTATGCCCTGACGGATTTCATTTTCTACTAGTGTAGAATCTATATGGAATACGCAAAGACCTCAAAATTTTATTTAATTATTTCTTTATTGTTTGTTTAGCGGAGATGGGCAAGTTAACCCTTAAACGAGTCTTTAAGTTGCATTTATGCCAATTAAATTATATATTATATTATAAAGCCATATATAAGTGTCATAAGTCTCTGTAGCTAGAACTGTTGACTAGCGTTGACGTGGCGAAGGGCCCACTTCGGGTATTGAGGTTGTAAATGACTGATGGGTCGGCCTTCTCCCTATTTAAGAAGTATTAAGTGGCGAGGTTTTGGGTAGATAGGGTTAGATATATATGTTAATGACATATATATAAATATAATGATACCTTGGAGAAGGTTAGGTTAAGAATATTGTACTTGCACATAAGATTTAATGGATTAGCCATAAACAATAAACATAACATTTAAATGGAAATCAATCGGCATAAATTAATGGGGGAGTAAGTATGTAATTTTCCAATCACCAGAACATTGTTCTGACCCCCTTCTCACAACAACCTACAGGTCAGATTTAGAAGGATTGTATACTAGAGCAAGATAGGAATAGTAGATGACGAAGTCTTCTTATTCATGCTCGGCGCTGACAAGGCACTTAAATATCTAGGGAATAATATTCTAAGATAGTATCCTTAGTCAATACGTATGTTATATTACAACCTTTAATTCCATTATGAGTTTATATTTACCGTGCTCTGATATACTTGTATTTATTACAAGTTACCAAAACTAATGCTCCACGTCCTGATGGACTTGGGTTTCGATTATATCAAAATCCGAGCCCATTAAGGTGCGGGTTGTTACATTTGGTGTCGGAGCTTAGGTTAGTCGATCATAGGAATTAGGATATGCTGGAAGAATGTATTTGTATTTTATATATAATCATATATAAATTATACGTCTAACTCTATAGATTCCGACTATAGAAGAAGTTGCAACCATATTTCAAAAGGATGGACGAAGCGACTATGAGTTGAAAAAAATATACAAAGTTAAATTTTTACTCCTACCCGATTACTCCATAGGTTAGAGGTTGTGTCATAAGGAGTGGACTAAGAAGAGTTTGACCATGACATATAGAAGCACCCCAGAAGCTAGACGGTACTCGACTACTTTGTTAGACCTAGGCTTCCTTATGATTATCGACTTTGATGGATTGCCGATTGAAGATATATCTTTCATCCAGACAAATGGGAAATATGAAACTATATGTTGCTACCATTCGAAAGTAAGGTATAAAGAATGAGTAGAGAAAGTTTCCGCAAGAAGGTGTACACTATTCATCTTAAGAAGATAAGCCGAATTTTTAGTGAAGAAGAGTTAAGAAGAAGTAGGAAGAAGGAATGTCCAAAAGGAAGGACAATTAAAGTCCATTTCTAAGTAAAACCCCATTAGAAAGAATTTAATTTAAAGGTTTTTGGTAAAAAGGGTTTTCCAATTTTGAAATTCTTAGTTTAAAATTGATTAACTCAAAATGTTTGGATTTAAAGATTTTGATAAAGAGATTTTTGGTTTTTGAAATGAATAAAAAATAGAGTGTTGATTTGGCTTGGTCATTTTTTCTATTTTTGTAAATTTGGAACTACCATTTTAAAATTCTTTTTAAGGGGTGGATAAATGGATACGATACTTAATTCAGATGGATTGTAGAGAATAAAATGGTAAGAACACTCGATAATTTAGATAGAAATAGAATTAGGAATTCATATATAAAAATAGGGTTTGTAATCTACTTAGAAATATGTACCTGAAATATAATAGGAATACGATAGGAAGAATGGAAAAATTCCTGGGATATGTAGTAATTGCACATACACTTTAGATAGACACTTGGATAGATATTGCAATTACCAATATCTTTAGAAGCCCCGCTTTTATTCTATGAAAATCTCCATGAAAGGTGGAAGCAGAGGTAGCATGAGAAAAGGAAAATAATAAGATGGAAATTATCCTCATCTACTCTAGTCTTCACTGAGTTAAGTCATAAAAGATGTTTTTAAAAAATGGTTTGGTATGACAACTGGGTTTAAACGTGACAAATGTTTTGGGTTAAAAATCCTACTTTTAAAAAACTAAGTCTTTGATGTAGAAAGTCTTTGATAAGCGATTTTTTACATAGCTCCTTATTGGAAACCAAGCAACTTTTGAACTTTTGAAAAATGGGGTTTCTTTGTTTATCTTTTTAAAATAAAAGTTTTGAAGCAGGTACTTCATGATTGAGATGTTTTAGTATTGTAAAGAAAGGTGAAATCCAAACCAATTTTTGATATAAATTAGATAGGGATGACTGTCCGAGTAAGATAAGATGAAGGTTTATGCTATGGGTGAAATAACTGTAACTGCTCGTAAGGTAGCTACAAGGAATCCATGTTAAATATAAGGGATATTTACATCAATTTAGGAATATTTGATTGAAGATTTATTAGAAGAATATAGTACTTTGGTTGGGGAAGAGAGTTGTAAAATGGAAAACACATAAAGGATATGGATTGACTTAAGGTTGATGAAGGCAAGATAGGTGGTAGGAGTTATTCCACTAAACCAATTTTTCGATGAATAGGACCAAATGTGCATAGTCATATTCCTTACCCACTTCATTTTGGAAATGCACAATTTGTCCTATAATTGGATAAAATAATTGAAGTAATAGATAAACTGCATTTATTAGAAGCCGAGAAGGAGAGTAAGGAAGGTGGGTGATTGTCGAATGACATATTAGGAAAGTCCATCTTAATTTAGTAAGAGAGTTAAGGCCATAGCATCATTAACACCCGTTAACAATGAATGGCTGCTTCCAGCAAAATTTTCTTTTAGGGGTTTTGGGTTGTAATCGCTAGTTGTCTTCCTTAGGTTATTAGAAAAGCGTACAATATGGTATGAGAAATATTCTTGTTTTATCATTATGTTGACTCTATAGATGGGATTAGACCGCTATATAAATATACTGGAAAACAGTATAAATACAGAAGTTTTATAAGAACACTTAACTAGCGATAAAAATTGAAGTTAGCAACTAGAAATTGAAATATACTTAGATCCCAAAGCTCTAGAATTTTAAGAAAAATAAATTTTAACAAACAAAGGACAGAGAAAGATTATTGCAGAATCACAGGTCACTAACCCTTTGCCTTAAAAGCTAAAATTTAAAAATTTGTTTGTTGATAAATCGTTGTTTTAGAGTAAAATAAAAAGTTTCCCCAAATTTAGGATTAAGTGCACAATACTAGGTTAAATCATATGCATTAACCCATTGACTAAGTCCCTATTATGTTAAGATGTGGTTAAATTTGTATTTAAGATAGAGTGGCATATGTTGAAAAAATTATGTTTGAAAGTTTTGAGAATTTTTGTTTAAATGCTTTGGAAAAGTTGATTTCGATGTATTTGAAAATTATGGAATGATGGTTGTATATTTAGAAGTGATATGAAATATTTTCAAAAGGGGATTTGGGAGTTTAATGATTGTTTGGTAAATAGTTTTTGAAATGTTTTGGTAGTAATTTTAAAAGTGGTGGAATGTTTTAGAAACCAAAATGCGGATAAATTTTGTATAAATGAATTTCAAGTAATTGGTGTAATTTTGAAAAGATGTGTTCAAATTTTTTTTGGAAGATTTTTTCAAGTGCTTAAAAAAGTTTACGATGTTTAAATGGCTAACAACCTGAAAATCCGCACATTTCAAGCTGACAATAAACCACACATGTCTAACCCAAATTGAACGGAAAGACAGATAGTTATGGGAAAGAAAGAAGAAAGAATAAGAGAAATAGAAACAAAACAACACATAAACTCACATCGCAGCGGAACAACATATAATATAATATCATTGAATTTTACAAAAGAAAAACTATAATATACATACATCTATCAAAATACAACGACAAATCACAATCATCAGCTTGGATAGTTATAATAACATGTCCTCACAAATGCTGATATGTAAACAACAATGAAGTGGAAAATAAACAAACATGGTATTACGTTCTGAAGACTTCAAGCTCTTATGTTGAAGCTCCAAAGCATCCAAATCTAAATCTATAAATATGCTCGATCTGACCAGAGCATTGAAAGGGAAGAACACCCGGATCTGTCTAGAAAACAAGCATGAGAAAATTCATCTCAACTGAAAATTTTTTAGTTACAAAAACCTTTCAAAACAAAGGTATCTTATAATACCACGTCACACATAAACACGGATGGGTTTTTACCTTATGATAACCAAAACATTTCATATCAAATTCTATTATATTATATTATTGTTTAGTATACAAATAATATTAATCATAGTCGAAATTGTTACCATTGTTAAATTCCAACATACTAGGCTCTACGATCAAAATAACAGGCACGTAATGAAGAATGGATTACCAACAAATGACCAGGTTAGGGTGTAACGATACGGATTTTCGCGCTCGAAAATCAACATCCATACTTTACATCGTACTCGAATGTCATAGATTCGACCGTTCAAATCCGATTCGCCGGAGCTTATAACAACAGTTAAGTAAATAACACAGCGGAATAAAAGAATAATACATTGATATACAATATCTGATACAACAGAATGATACAATGAATATCAATATACATCAGAGATATGATACAACAAATAGCAGCGGAAAATCTCCATCTCCAAAGCAGCAATCCAGATATAGCTCGAACTCCCAATAACGAGGCACAAAGATAAGCAAGTGCAGTCCGATCCAAAGACTGAACTAGCTCCAGAAAATCTACTAATCCTGACTATCTGAAAAACCAAACTCTAGACTGCTCGTGTAGAAAAATTTTGAGCATCCAGAGTTTAGGAAAGAACAATAAACTCCGGATCAGTCATGGGACTGGTGTGAGCAACAAAAACAGTTTATCTTTAAACGACAGCAAAAGAATTTTAAACATTGAAATCCGCAATGCTTTTAGAAAATGAAACTACCATAAGACCTCCCACCACACACACAATGCAAACGCAGAATTGGAGGAGATTTCTTCTTATGATAGTCAAAGATGCTTACTACGCAAATCAAATCATTTGATATTATTATTAGTGCATAGTGTAGAAAACATTTCGAAAGTAGAATATAAATCTTAGCCAACATACGACCAGTATCGTATGCCTACTATAGCTACCATCTAAACAGTGGTGACCACCGTACGTAAATGGCAGGTTCTACAACTAATACCGTACAAAGTTCGTATTGGAAGATGGATTTCCAACAAATGGTCAGGCTAAGGAACTTCCTATCCACGATGGGTACGTCCCTGGAATAGACGACCCGAGAACCTAACCGGATCTCTGCCAACACAAGGCCGGGTTACCTCTGCAAAAATAGGTAACTACTGACACGCGTATGCCATCCCCCGATCGTCACCGATCTTCCCGAGGATCCTCGATTTCCAACAACCACATAAAAATAATAATGCAGTAACCACAGAGGTTAAGTATCTGGGCTCCATACCATGATACCACCTTTATCCAGAAGGAATGACATACACTAAGGGGCGCTACTCCCTAGAACCTTGCTGCATCATTCCTGTTTCGACCATTTCCGGGGTGTGAGGCTCGACGAAGTCTCGTCCACGAAGCTACGCTTTGTCACAAAGCCATGCTTTGGGTCAAACAAATGATCAACCTATGATCACAAAGATATAAAATCAAATAAGTGATCATATCACAAATGATCAAACACTGATCATTTCACAGCAGCACTTAGCATGCCACATTACCAAATTGGGATATATCGCTGATAAATTTCAACTACATAACCTCTGAGCTCGTACGTCTCAGAGAAGGGTGTTAAGCTAAGAGAATAAATTCTCCGCCACCAACAGAAATGTATTTGAAAGAAATCGGCTTTATATCTCAAAGTGTAATGTCAGACATGTATCCATACAAGTCTGTTCCGGGATCGAACAGAACCGAAGGCACTTCTTACGAAGCCCTTGCAATTCCGGGTAATTTCCAATCACGTCCGGACTTCCCGTCACAAAAGAGTGATATAAATCTCTATACCGGAGCAACTCAGTGCAGAGACATTCGACAGGTTGTCCTTTCATTTTTGAAAAATATCCGGTCTTCAACACCGGTCTTCAAATGCCATCCATATACGACGTATCACAAATTCGGAATGGGTTATACGACCCAAAGGTCCTTTCCCGGCTAACCCGAATAGTGAGCGTAATATTTAAAAACATATGGATATTGGGATTTCAATTAAGTCACAACTTAAACCCAAACTTTCTTTTCAAATGGTTTATCAAATTACCATTTAAATCTTTTTAAACAAAAAGATTCAATTCACAAAGTTCACTTAATTTCACAAAGATTCATTCACAGATTTTCCAAAACAATTTTCCATTTCAATTTAACTCGTTAAATCTTTAAATCAAAGATTTAACTAATAGCTTTCAAAACAATTCCATTTCAAATGGTTTAAACAAAACATCATTTTAAATCTGTTAAAAATAACAGATTTGATTCATAGCTTTCAAAACAATTCATAACTTGGAAAATCCATTTTTCAATTTACTTGAAATTCCTTTAATTAACTGGAATTTCATTTCTTATCTGAAAGCTTTTACCATTTAAAAACAACAGTTTTTACTTTGGAAATCTGATTCATTCATACTAGTTGAAATCCTTGGGTTAAATCTAAATTCCCAACTTATACTTTTTAAAATGGTTAAATTCATACAAACACGTTTATATCATCTTTTATCCCTAGTTTTCCAAATCATAGATTTAATTTCAGACTTGAATTCAAATTTAAATCTAATTATTTAAATTTTCAAAAACTCGGTTAAGTTATTCAAAATAACTTTTATCTTTGAAATTCCGTTTCAAAAGCTTTTCACTTTAAACCCAAATTTCTAATTTCAAAATCAATTGAAATTAAAATTTCAATTTCAAAAACATCAAATTTAAATTATCTGTGACTTAACCGATTTCCACGTGAAATCCACATTTGTGTGTGTAAAAGTGTGGTCCAGGGGTTTAACACAATAGTGCACAATATCAATCATCACAGATATATCGATAAGCGGTACAATCGATAACGCTTATCTTCATTCACAGATTCATAGATAAAATGAATTTATCAGTCACAAAGATTCACTATTACAATTCGATGTGGGTTTCGGATAACCAACTGGAATCCGACTCCCTGTCGCATCGAAATTCAAATGTCGTTTTACGGGTCAAAGGTTTCATATTCAGATAACAATATATACATCACAGATAAGTAAATTACAGATCACAATACAAATCAGGATGTATCACAAAGCATCATATATCAGGAAATATCAAACAATCAAGTCATCCAATAGAATCCAAACATCCATAAGCAAGGTCAGTTAATTGTCTGATTTATTCAAATTAGATTAATTACTTATGAATTTCTAATCCGGGTTAATTAATCGTTAATTACAAAATATTTGAAAATCTTTCTTTCAAAATTTATTAGTTAACCCTTAACTATTAACTAATCATTTTTAAATTAATGAATCATTAAATCTTTAATTGTTGAATAAATCTTAATTAATCACCATTATTAATTAATACTTTAATTTATTATCTTCATTAATTAATCAATTAATAATTCCTTTACTTATCCATTTTAAATCTACTTAATAATTAATGAATTTTAAATCATTAAATCATCATTACTTAAAGTAAAGCTTATTTATATTTTTGATTTAATTATTGTTACTTACAATATGTTTGAAAGCATTGATTTCAAATTTTCTTTTAAATCTTAATTTAAATTTAAGATTTGAAATGAATTCTTATTTACCTTAATTTACACGATAAATAATATTTTGTTATAAAGGAAATGAAAAAAAGTTCAACATCAATTTCTCTTTGAATTCACATATCAACGAATTCTTTACATTTTAAACTTGTTTAAGTATTTAGATATTTGAATTTGTACAACTTTATTTAACTTCAAAAATCTGGAATTCAAAGTTAGATTTAAACTCAAGTTTCAATTTGCTTCCTTTACATTTCTCAAACTCTATTTTAAATCCTAGTCTTTAGAACCACTTAATTTCTTAAACATTTTTAAGTTATTAACCAATTTGAATTTTTTTAAAAACTTATTTCCAAACTAGGTTTCAAACTGAACTTGAGTTTTATATTTAAACCTTTTATTTTAAACTTCACTTACAATTTAACTTCACTTTTAAAAATCCAAACTACTAAAGCTTTTAGATTCTATTTTAAAGATTTTAAAACAAGATAACAGGTTTCCTGTAAAACCTGAAATCAAGAAATCAACCCGAGGCAATTTACAAAATTCCCGAGCCAAACTTTGAGTCACTCACGTCTCTACCCACTTCGAGTCGAACCCAGTAAAACTCGAACAAAACCCCGAGAAAACCCTTTCTTCCCCAAAACGTCATTTTTTTCCAGATACACGAGATTACTCGTGCACGTGCACTGCCACCGATGCTCAACTTCGACCATCATCTCGACGCCGAACAAATCTACCCCGTCGCCCCTACCCACTCCAGATCGCCAGCATCACCCATCGCCTAGCGAATCGAAATCGAGTTCGATCACCACCTGGAACTCAAACCAGACAGACATCACAACCTGAAAAAAAACTCGCCGTACTTCCATCTCCGATCACCAGAGACCACCGAACTCCGGCCTTAGCCTCGTCTACCTCCCCTGTATCCAACCCCAGCAGCTCGTAACACTCGATCGCTTTATGGCTTCAAACGAGACACAAACCCAAGGCCCTTTAAAACTAGGTCTACACGAATGCATTCATCGCCATCGTCACCACCGTTAACTAACCACTATTCTACAAATTTTCTCCCACACACTGTTCGTTCCTCCATCCCTAGACTAAACGCCGACCCTTCCAGCTGCCTCGATCAACCACGGCGACTAAAAAGGTCAAAAACAGGAAGCTACGAACTGCTCTTCAATTCGACCACTAAAAATTGTAAATTTCATTTTAAAAATCATGTTTTGGCTATCGCATTCGAATTATAATCCTGGAATTTAGAATATACACGTTTGAATTTTTGGCTCGAACAAGAAATCTCACTGTCAAATTTTGTTTCCAGATATATTACCAATTATTTTGACTTAATCACACTATTAAACTTTTGTTTATACTTAAACAAACAAATCTTCTTTTAAATCCTAAGTTCAAAAGCAAATAGATCAGAGGATAGTGTTTGTTTGCAAATTTGGGTCTGGAATAAAATAAACAGGCATATCACAATAAACAGATATGCACACATCACATTCATCCATCTACAGATAGGCACTTGTAAATATACTCACATCAATATTTTTCCTAGAGAAGATCAAACAACCAAAATCGTGTTTAAGTTTAAAGAGAAAGGTGTTACTCACCTGGAAAAGAAAGAAATAGAAACCAAGAAGAACAGAGGAAGATCGAGGCTTGAAGGCTGCAGTTTTTATTTTCCTTTACAAACTTGCTTTGTTTTGTTGTTGAACAGCATTCCTTTCTGATAATACTCCTTATTGTTTAAGCTTTGAACTTCCTTTTTTTTTTAAAACTGGAGAATATTTTTGCTGTGATCTTCTAATTGAAATCATCTTGCTTGACTCTCTGGTTTTGATGAATTCATATTGTTTTGTTTGCCTCAGTTTTACTTTACTTTGAAGGAACGAAAATGAACAGGTGAGGATGATATATATAAAAGTGAAGTTGATTATTTGTTTATACAAAGCAGGTACAAGATTTTCCTTATTTTTCTTTTTTTTTTTAAATCTTTGGCCAGAGATTTTGATATGGAGGCTGAGGTAACTCGTTTGGGGCTGCATTTATGAGCTTGTACACATACACATCTTTGCATTTATTAGCTTTGTACCATGTATATATCTCACATACTTCAGCTGTACAAGCTTAAACTTGATTTCGGCTGTGAGCATTGTTTTGGTAGCTGCATTAATTAACATGTACCAGCTTACATTTTCTTTTATTGGTTTCCATCTTATCTCGGCTGTACAAAGCATGGAGATAGTTTGCCATCTTGTTTTCAAAAGCTTATGCATTTTTTTCCTTGTTTGTTTGTTACTTTATTTCCATGAGTAACTACTTGTTTCATTTTCATTCACACATATTTATTGTATTTGTTTTATTACTTTGCAATGTAAATGAAATTCTATTTTGTACTAAGTCGTATTGATTTATAAATATGATATTGAGATTCATTTATTTACCTTATATTTTATAAAACTATATATATATATATATATACACATATATTTTCTAGATGAATCGGGGAAACTCGCTTCACTTTATCGATTTATTCTACTATTTTCATTCAAAAAGTCAATGAATTATAAATTTAAATTTAACTAAAATTCGGGGTCGTTACAAACTTCCCCCCTTAAAAGAATTTCGTCCCCGAAATTCGCAGGCACGAAAGAAATCGCAGAGATAAATAGATAGATTCGATCTCCTATAACTCCTCTAACACAAGATATGGATTCCGAATTCAAGTCGGAAGATCACAAAATACATACCGATTTGTCCCTCTTCGGACTTTGGTATTCAAAAGAATTTAGAATAGAATTTCAAAATTTGGTTTCAAACGAATTCGTTTTATTGATTTAATTCAATTTTTAGCCCTCATATTCTATTAATCAATTTAATTCAATTTAAAATTTCCAATTTCAAATTCATTAAGGTTTAATTCAAAAAGCTGATAAGAAACCGATGAAATACGAAGTAAGGATCTTCTACAACGATTCGTAGAGCCATCATCACACCGAAACTTCTTCCTTTAGCTGATACGAAGGAATCAAAAGAATTTGGAAACGAATCAAAGAATATTGATGGAGAAAAATTGCTTCCACTGTTGCAGGATATTGACCATTTATAGTCGTATTCCCTCGTCCCCTATCTCGTCCTCTTCTTGTACTCATACTCACTATCAGTGGATAGCAAGAGAATTTACTGAGACGTTCAGACGGATATCTTAAGGATTACTCATTCTAGAGTTTACTTCACTCTATCTCTAATAAGCTACTTAACGTGTTATACTCCTGAGCTAAAATTCAACCTTAGCTCTGATACCAAATGTAACGATACGGATTTTCGCGCTCGAAAATCAACATCCATACTTTACATCGTACTCGAATGTCATAGATTCGACCGTTCAAATCCGATTCGCCGGAGCTTATAACAACAGTTAAGTAAATAACACAGCGGAATAAAAGAATAATACATTGATATACAATATCTGATACAACAGAATGATACAATGAATATCAATATACATCAGAGATATGATACAACAAATAGCAGCGGAAAATCTCCATCTCCAAAGCAGCAATCCAGATATAGCTCGAACTCCCAATAACGAGGCACAAAGATAAGCAAGTGCAGTCCGATCCAAAGACTGAACTAGCTCCAGAAAATCTACTAATCCTGACTATTTGAAAAACCAAACTCTAGACTGCTCGTGTAGAAAAATTTTGAGCATCCAGAGTTTAGGAAAGAACAATAAACTCCGGATCAGTCATGGGACTGGTGTGAGCAACAAAAACAGTTTATCTTTAAACGACAGCAAAAGAATTTTAAACATTGAAATCCGCAATGCTTTTAGAAAATGAAACTACCATAAGACCTCCCACCACACACACAATGCAAACGCAGAATTGGAGGAGATTTCTTCTTATGATAGTCAAAGATGCTTACTACGCAAATCAAATCATTTGATATTATTATTAGTGCATAGTGTAGAAAACATTTCGAAAGTAGAATATAAATCTTAGCCAACATACGACTAGTATCGTATGCCTACTATAGCTACCATCTAAACAGTGGTGACCACCGTACGTAAATGGCAGGTTCTACAACTAATACCGTACAAAGTTCGTATTGGAAGATGGATTTCCAACAAATGGTCAGGCTAAGGAACTTCCTATCCACGATGGGTACGTCCCTGGAATAGACGACCCGAGAACCTAACCGGATCTCTGCCAACACAAGGCCGGGTTACCTCTGCAAAAATAGGTAACTACTGACACGCGTATGCCATCCCCCGATCGTCACCGATCTTCCCGAGGATCCTCGATTTCCAACAACCACATAAAAATAATAATGCAGTAACCACAGAGGTTAAGTATCTGGGCTCCATACCATGATACCACCTTTATCCAGAAGGAATGACATACACTAAGGGGCGCTACTCCCTAGAACCTTGCTGCATCATTCCTGTTTCGACCATTTCCGGGGTGTGAGGCTCGACGAAGTCTCGTCCACGAAGCTACGCTTTGTCACAAAGCCATGCTTTGGGTCAAACAAATGATCAACCTATGATCACAAAGATATAAAATCAAATAAGTGATCATATCACAAATGATCAAACACTGATCATTTCACAGCAGCACTTAGCATGCCACATTACCAAATTGGGATATATCGCTGATAAATTTCAACTACATAACCTCTGAGCTCGTACGTCTCAGAGAAGGGTGTTAAGCTAAGAGAATAAATTCTCCGCCACCAACAGAAATGTATTTGAAAGAAATCGGCTTTATATCTCAAAGTGTAATGTCAGACATGTATCCATACAAGTCTGTTCCGGGATCGAACAGAACCGAAGGCACTTCTTACGAAGCCCTTGCAATTCCGGGTAATTTCCAATCACGTCCGGACTTCCCGTCACAAAAGAGTGATATAAATCTCTATACCGGAGCAACTCAGTGCAGAGACATTCGACAGGTTGTCCTTTCATTTTTGAAAAATATCCGGTCTTCAACACCGGTCTTCAAATGCCATCCATATACGACGTATCACAAATTCGGAATGGGTTACACGACCCAAAGGTCCTTTCCCGGCTAACCCGAATAGTGAGCGTAATATTTAAAAACATATGGATATTGGGATTTCAATTAAGTCACAACTTAAACCCAAACTTTCTTTTCAAATGGTTTATCAAATTACCATTTAAATCTTTTTAAACAAAAAGATTCAATTCACAAAGTTCACTTAATTTCACAAAGATTCATTCACAGATTTTCCAAAACAATTTTCCATTTCAATTTAACTCGTTAAATCTTTAAATCAAAGATTTAACTAATAGCTTTCAAAACAATTCCATTTCAAATGGTTTAAACAAAACATCATTTTAAATCTGTTAAAAATAACAGATTTGATTCATAGCTTTCAAAACAATTCATAACTTGGAAAATCCATTTTTCAATTTACTTGAAATTCCTTTAATTAACTGGAATTTCATTTCTTATCTGAAAGCTTTTACCATTTAAAAACAACAGTTTTTACTTTGGAAATCTGATTCATTCATACTAGTTGAAATCCTTGGGTTAAATCCAAATTCCCAACTTATACTTTTTAAAATGGTTAAATTCATACAAACACGTTTATATCATCTTTTATCCCTAGTTTTCCAAATCATAGATTTAATTTCAGACTTGAATTCAAATTTAAATCTAATTATTTAAATTTTCAAAAACTCGGTTAAGTTATTCAAAATAACTTTTATCTTTGAAATTCCGTTTCAAAAGCTTTTCACTTTAAACCCAAATTTCTAATTTCAAAATCAATTGAAATTAAAATTTCAATTTCAAAAACATCAAATTTAAATTATCTGTGACTTAACCGATTTCCACGTGAAATCCACATTTGTGTGTGTAAAAGTGTGGTCCAGGGGTTTAACACAATAGTGCACAATATCAATCATCACAGATATATCGATAAACGGTACAATCGATAACGCTTATCTTCATTCACAGATTCATAGATAAAATGAATTTATCAGTCACAAAGATTCACTATTACAATTCGATGTGGGTTTCGGATAACCAACTGGAATCCGACTCCCTGTCGCATCGAAATTCAAATGTCGTTTTACGGGTCAAAGGTTTCATATTCAGATAACAATATATACATCACAGATAAGTAAATTACATATCACAATACAAATCAGGATGTATCACAAAGCATCATATATCAGGAAATATCAAACAATCAAGTCATCCAATAGAATCCAAACATCCATAAGCAAGGTCAGTTAATTGTCTGATTTATTCAAATTAGATTAATTACTTATGAATTTCTAATCCGGGTTAATTAATCGTTAATTACAAAATATTTGAAAATCTTTCTTTCAAAATTTATTAGTTAACCCTTAACTATTAACTAATCATTTTTAAATTAATGAATCATTAAATCTTTAATTGTTGAATAAATCTTAATTAATCACCATTATTAATTAATACTTTAATTTATTATCTTCATTAATTAATCAATTAATAATTCCTTTACTTATCCATTTTAAATCTACTTAATAATTAATGAATTTTAAATCATTAAATCATCATTACTTAAAGTAAAGCTTATTTATATTTTTGATTTAATTATTGTTACTTACAATATGTTTGAAAGCATTGATTTCAAATTTTCTTTTAAATCTTAATTTAAATTTAAGATTTGAAATGAATTCTTATTTACCTTAATTTACACGATAAATAATATTTTGTTATAAAGGAAATGAAAAAAAGTTCAACATCAATTTCTCTTTGAATTCACATATCAACGAATTCTTTACATTTTAAACTTGTTTAAGTATTTAGATATTTGAATTTGTACAACTTTATTTAACTTCAAAAATCTGGAATTCAAAGTTAGATTTAAACTCAAGTTTCAATTTGCTTCCTTTACATTTCTCAAACTCTATTTTAAATCCTAGTCTTTAGAACCACTTAATTTCTTAAACATTTTTAAGTTATTAACCAATTTGAATTTTTTTAAAAACTTATTTCCAAACTAGGTTTCAAACTGAACTTGAGTTTTATATTTAAACCTTTTATTTTAAACTTCACTTACAATTTAACTTCACTTTTAAAAATCCAAACTACTAAAGCTTTTAGATTCTATTTTAAAGATTTTAAAACAAGATAACAGGTTTCCTGTAAAACCTGAAATCAAGAAATCAACCCGAGGCAATTTACAAAATTCCCGAGCCAAACTTTGAGTCACTCACGTCTCTACCCACTTCGAGTCGAACCCAGTAAAACTCGAACAAAACCCCGAGAAAACCCTTTCTTCCCCAAAACGTCATTTTTTTCCAGATACACGAGATTACTCGTGCACGTGCACTGCCACCGATGCTCAACTTCGACCATCATCTCGACGCCGAACAAATCTACCCCGTCGCCCCTACCCACTCCAGATCGCCAGCATCACCCATCGCCTAGCGAATCGAAATCGAGTTCGATCACCACCTGGAACTCAAACCAGACAGACATCACAACCTGAAAAAAAACTCGCCGTACTTCCATCTCCGATCACCAGAGACCACCGAACTCCGGCCTTAGCCTCGTCTACCTCCCCTGTATCCAACCCCAGCAGCTCGTAACACTCGATCGCTTTATGGCTTCAAACGAGACACAAACCCAAGGCCCTTTAAAACTAGGTCTACACGAATGCATTCATCGCCATCGTCACCACCGTTAACTAACCACTATTCTACAAATTTTCTCCCACACACTGTTCGTTCCTCCATCCCTAGACTAAACGCCGACCCTTCCAGCTGCCTCGATCAACCACGGCGACTAAAAAGGTCAAAAACAGGAAGCTACGAACTGCTCTTCAATTCGACCACTAAAAATTGTAAATTTCATTTTAAAAATCATGTTTTGGCTATCGCATTCGAATTATAATCCTGGAATTTAGAATATACACGTTTGAATTTTTGGCTCGAACAAGAAATCTCACTGTCAAATTTTGTTTCCAGATATATTACCAATTATTTTGACTTAATCACACTATTAAACTTTTGTTTATACTTAAACAAACAAATCTTCTTTTAAATCCTAAGTTCAAAAGCAAATAGATCAGAGGATAGTGTTTGTTTGCAAATTTGGGTCTGGAATAAAATAAACAGGCATATCACAATAAACAGATATGCACACATCACATTCATCCATCTACAGATAGGCACTTGTAAATATACTCACATCAATATTTTTCCTAGAGAAGATCAAACAACCAAAATCGTGTTTAAGTTTAAAGAGAAAGGTGTTACTCACCTGGAAAAGAAAGAAATAGAAACCAAGAAGAACAGAGGAAGATCGAGGCTTGAAGGCTGCAGTTTTTATTTTCCTTTACAAACTTGCTTTGTTTTGTTGTTGAACAGCATTCCTTTCTGATAATACTCCTTATTGTTTAAGCTTTGAACTTCCTTTTTTTTTAAAAACTGGAGAATATTTTTGCTGTGATCTTCTAATTGAAATCATCTTGCTTGACTCTCTGGTTTTGATGAATTCATATTGTTTTGTTTGCCTCAGTTTTACTTTACTTTGAAGGAACGAAAATGAACAGGTGAGGATGATATATATAAAAGTGAAGTTGATTATTTGTTTATACAAAGAAGGTACAAGATTTTCCTTATTTTTCTTTTTTTTTTTAAATCTTTGGCCAGAGATTTTGATATGGAGGCTGAGGTAACTCGTTTGGGGCTGCATTTATGAGCTTGTACACATACACATCTTTGCATTTATTAGCTTTGTACCATGTATATATCTCACATACTTCAGCTGTACAAGCTTAAACTTGATTTCGGCTATGAGCATTGTTTTGGTAGCTGCATTAATTAACATGTACCAGCTTACATTTTCTTTTATTGGTTTCCATCTTATCTCGGCTGTACAAAGCATGGAGATAGTTTGCCATCTTGTTTTCAAAAGCTTATGCATTTTTTTCCTTGTTTGTTTGTTACTTTATTTCCATGAGTAACTACTTGTTTCATTTTCATTCACACATATTTATTGTATTTGTTTTATTACTTTGCAATGTAAATGAAATTCTATTTTGTACTAAGTCGTATTGATTTATAAATATGATATTGAGATTCATTTATTTACCTTATATTTTATAAAACTATATATATATATATACACATATATTTTCTAGATGAATCGGGGAAACTCGCTTCACTTTATCGATTTATTCTACTATTTTCATTCAAAAAGTCAATGAATTATAAATTTAAATTTAACTAAAATTCGGGGTCGTTACATAGGGACTACTTTCCGACAGTACGTCTCTAGAGGAATGTACCGAGGCCCAACTGATGGTCCTCTACTAACACAAGACGGGCCTACCTCTAACTAGATAGTACCGAATATGTCATCACCTCGGTCGTTACCGACCTATCTGAGAGTCCTCTTCGCATACACCACAATAATTTAAAACCTAACATCACAGCGAGAATAAATATATATCTAAAAGGGGATAACCATATCCTAATGGTTGCGAACCACATAGCCTTGCCGCATCTATCCTGTTTAGTCATTTTCGGATGTGAGACCAGAGGTAACGATTACCTTTCACATAGTACATTTCACTTTGAATGCCACCCTGCTATTCCATAATCACACAACTGATTTCTACAAACGTATAACTCCTGAGCTTGTACGTCTTAGGAAAGGGTGTAAAGGTAAGTGAAGTTTCCTTCTCCACCACCCAATAGATGATATGTTTATAGAGATCAATCAGTGTGATTTTAAAATGCAATGTCAAACATTCGTCCATACAAGTTCGCCCAAGAACAGGACAAACCGAAGGCACCCTCCTACCATATCCTGTCGGGAATCGGCCCTAGGATTAGTAGCGAGAAGACCATGCATAACGAATATTTTCATAACAAAGCACTACTACCACCATATATATATATAATATGCATTGCGGGTCTAGTGGCAAGTAGCCCTGCATCGTGAAGATCTCCATCTTCAAAAATCATCATCATAAACCTACACTTTCGAACGCATACATTGGTCCAAAGTGGTTTTCCGATAAATCCGATCACGGTCCCTCCAGATCAACAAAGATAAAGAGGCCCTCGACCTCATATGGAAACCAAGTCTCGTAGACTTATACGTTTCCAACTCTCAACTTGCTATCCTTCGGCCAAGAAGGAAGCCCAATAGATTGGAGTACTATAGTCACTCGCACTACTCGAATCAACATTCTTAGGTTAGTCTAAATACTTTTAAGGAAATTTATATTAAACATTAATTTTGTAATATATTACGCAACTAAAAAACTAATATTAGTTTGTTGAAATAATTTTGTAATATATTACATAATCATATATAAGTGAACTACATATATTAGTTACTTGAAATCATTTTATGAAATTAAATATAAGTTCCATGTGTGTATGTTATTATCAAAATATGAAATACATTTGGTTATTATTTACATATGTTTACATGTATTATTTCAACTCAAAATTTATAAAATGATTTTTGTATAAAATTATAAATCTATTTTTGGATTCTTCCTAAATCGAAGCTAGTTTTCAAATTGTTGACTTTAATTTTCAAAACATATAAAGTTATAAGTTTTACATATATATAATTTATTTTGAATTTAAATATAGTTTGTTATTACACACACAAATCTGTGTGTACATATAATTTAATTCAAATTTCTGAAGGACTTTTGTTTAAAATCATAAATCTAATGTTGAATCCTTCCCGAGTCAAAACTTAATTTCAAATGTTAAATTTAAATTAAAAACACATAAAACTTGTCGTAATTAATTTTAATACCTATAAAGGTTTAAGAATTCAAATGTTGATTTGAAATGATATTAAACGAATGAGTAAAGGAAGGAGAAATACACTGCCCTACCTTTTGGGAGCATTACTTACTCTGGTCTCGACGAATATCCTGATATCCTTTTTTGAAACATCTCGACTAGGAGTATTTAAAATAATATGTTATTTTATATTGTGATAATTTTCTCATGATTACAAATCCTTGTGATTATTATTACATAACAGATCATTTAAGGAGTTTTTAATAAATATACTTAAATTAACTATTTAACTAATATATCACAATATAATAAGTATATAGTAGGAAAATCAACACTTTTTATTTCGAGTGAGATTTTATTACACAATTGATAAATTATAGAACTGCTCATAAGGAATACCCATAACTCTCTCAAGTGGGTGATGGTGAATATAAAGAAAAGTCTGGGGTAAAAAGATCATTGAAGAGTAGATGAAGATAAAATCTCGGTAAGTGGTAAATTTGTATATGACTTACCCAGATATTTAGAACTTGGAGATCTACTTAAGTTTTAGAAACTCGGGTAAACCCCGTAGTTTATATGTGATGCTCAATATATTAACTACGCCACCTTACCTTTATACCAAAAGTCAGCTTCCACCATTGGGATCTTTTACCGATGTTTTTGGAAATAATTTTTTGATGATTGATCATGTTCCGTTATCTGATTATCATTTAATTTTTCCATTAAACCATTTCCAATTCCTTTAACGCCACAAAACTCCGTATTAAAATTCCACACCCCAATCCTAACACTTTGCATAGTCTCAATTTACCTTTCTTCCTCATGCACACAAAAGATGCTTTAAATCAGTTAGGACTTTAAGATATCTTCTTAATTTAGGGTGGGAAGTGGTTAGTCTGGTTTTGTTTGGAGCTCAAATCATTTCCACACTACGTTAAACTGTTAGTTAAAAATAAACACTGTAATACTAATTTTTATGCCACCAAGTTCTGGTTCAATTTAATTGAAATATTATCTAATTTTGGTTAGATTTTGCTTAAACTTGTATTTCATTTATCTTAAGTTCAATATTTATTGAACAACTAGGTAAGCAAATCAATGAAAATTTCTAAAGAATTCAAATAAAAGACATGCAAATTTACAAATATATATGTATACAAATGTATATATATACATGTAAGTGTACTATAAAAGTTCATTATCTAATTATGGAGTTGAAATGCTCTAATGGTTCATACTGCAGTAGTCTTTCATTAGGTAGAGGATGTATGATTCAAGGAATCATACAATTAAGATAATTTATATTTATATAAATAAAAATAAAAGGTACAAAGAAGTGGTGCCGTTAGATCATGGTAGTGTCTTAGATGATAATAGCAACATGCATGACAAAATAACACATCGAAAACGACAAAATGTAGGACAAGATAGCTTAAACGCATAAGATAACATACTAGGTAGGTAGTTCTAAGAAGAGAATATAGTGCTAAAGATGGAACACACACCTACTACAGACCAATGCACCTAAGGAACCAACAAATGGGCTAGGGCCAGTACCCATTTGGGGAAGATGTTTCATCTAGAATGGTAACATGATCAACTGGCTGGGTGGTTCCAAGTCCCCGCTTTCTAACACCAACTTAAAGGAATCCCTTCAAAAAACTTTAATTTCATGCCCTCTTTTAGTCTTTCGGCATGTGACCGATCACTTTGTAGAGCAATAATAAGGCACTCCGTGATATCGGAAAATTAGGGAATCTTAGTCGGGGAAGGATTGATAAGGACTGTTTGTTGGGTGGAGGGTGGTTTCTCAGAAGGTGCGAGTAGGGGCTGGTACCGCCTAGGGAAGGGGTCGAGGGTGTAGGATCCTTCAAAGTTGGCGGGGAAGGATATATGTCGAGCGATTAGGGAGAGGGGAAATTGGGACGACTAGGAAGGTTGTTGTCGGACGGTATTTCTAGATTGAAAAGCCAGTTAAGGAGAGGGGATTAGATATGTACGGTCAAGATCTAGGTTATTGTGGAGCTCGCGAGAAGGGATAAGATGACTAAAGGTATGACAAGTCGAGAAGATGTTAGGTTTCCAAGTATAGTCCAACCCAACATAGACAAAATTCTTTCATCAAGTCTAACCTTAAGGTCTAGATGGTAGGTTTTATTTGACTTAACCTCGACTAGAACCTTAGCATATTCGTACTTATTAAGTCACTCAATGGATTCATCAAGGTATTTAAGCTTGCTAATATGACATGCAAACAAATTAATCCCAACTAAGGACCAACGGATAGAAGGAATTTTATGGAAGCAAAACCAAACTAGAATGAACTGAACTTGTAAACGAGCAATGTGCATAGAAGGAAACTGTTGTCTAATAATGAATACTTTGCCTTTAATAATAATTGTGCCCACTTCCAAAACGCATTGTCTATCCTCTAGGTCATAAAACTCAAAGAAGATCATGTGTTTATCATATCTTTACCTGCAATGCTCCACTAAACTTCCAAATACACTTTAGGTGACTTGACAAAGTAGTGAAGGAGAGGCGTTCATCGAGGAAGAAGCCAACCAAATGACCTTTACAAAAGGAGGTACCCTCCTCGATCACCTCGGCATGGGATCCAGGGCCACGTGACTATAATCTATATCGAACTTTTTTGGAGAATAGGTACCAACGTTCCTTGACTTATGCTTAAAGAGGGAGGACTCAGCAAGAGAAGATGAGATAGTTAAGAATGCTTTCAAGATAGAGCTCATACCATCCATAGCAACGAGGTTAGTAAAGGCCATCTGGTCGACCAGTGAAGGAATGGGAGACATCGAATCGCTAGACGGTAGCGGCATCATGCAGAAAATTGGTAGATTCGTTGAATTTGGAAGGGCAAAGGGTAGGGATGTTAATTCATCTAGATTTGAAGCAAGATAGGAGAGGGGGAGCAAGATTGAAATTTCAAGTGGGAGGAGTTCGAAGGGGAGGTGAAGGGGTAGGTCGGGGCAAAGAAAAGGGGAGGAGGTCTATGAAACTGCGAAAATGGAATTCAAAGAGGAATAGGGTTCTGCCAAATTTACATCGTTTCTTATGTGATAAATCAAAAGTTAATTTTCACATACTTTATAGTTTTGAGTGTTAAGATCACGAAATTCCATTAAAATCTTCAAATTTTACCAGACAGTCCGATTTTCTTATGGTTTATTGAACATCTTATTGAATTGGGTCGGTCTGATTACAGTTTGCTCCATTATGTTTTGATATTTTGTTTAATACTTTAATCAAAACTTCTTCCATATTTTTATGGCCTATAGCGAGTTATTGTTTGCTCTTTGTTTTCTTCTGAGTTATTTCGGAGCATCCTCTCACACTTCCTTTAAAGTTATAAGGTGAATTATCTTTTGTTTTCCCCTCATAAATCTTAGTATGTGCTAAATTTGCTTCATATTTTTTTTGATGAAATAGCTCGCTTCATATTATTAGAGCTGTTATGGAAATGGTAAACTTACTATTATCTTACTAATACAAAACAACTGGTAACCAATATCAAGCAACATCAGTATGCCAATGCTATCATTATGGCAATGATAAATTTACAATTTAAAAAACTTCAAGACCAATAGTAACAGTAAATTTAACGATCATATTAGCTTTGGTTTTTTGCTATTTTAGTTAATCCTAAAGACAAATTTTTTTTGGGCTTATATGATTTTGAGCAGAAGCTTCTAGTATTACTTATGATCGTGTTTTTTTTTGGCTTTATTAACTTAAAGTTTAAGATTAGAAAAATTATTATTTCATATTACCCAGAGGGGTAGTACCATTTGTTAGGACAGACAACGCTCACATGTAAGGTCGATGGTTCAATCCTTCTTAAGTACATATCCTTGTGGGAAGTGAACCTAAAAAAATTATAAGGAATCAAAAAAATGTTTCTGTTAACTTAAGCAACTCAAAATGTTTATATAAGCATTAATATGGTTAAAATTAGTAAAAAATATTGACTTTTTTTATCATTCTCAAAATTCTAATGTAATAAAATTTTAATGACTTTATGTATTGATAATTTACCTTTAACAGTCAATGGTTTACCAGTTTACCTGTATACAAATTAATATTTACCCACAGTAATGGTAAAATATCAGTAGTCATTTTTAACTTACCAATAAAATCAATACAAAAATGATTTTCTCGTATAGGCAATAATTGGCATTATTATGATAGGTCCGTTAATTGCGACTCTGTTATTTATTGTTCACACCCCAGCAACTTAAAAATAAAATGCACACTTTAATTTTTCTTTTTTCCATCCCGTTTATTCCAAAAATGCCCTCACCTTTTTATTACGATCATTCCTCTTTCCTTCATTTTTTCTAACTTCAGTAAAATTACCATTTTCTTTTCCCCAAAAACAAAACCCTAGCAAATTCAAATCTATGAATACATAGCAATGGAAAGAAGCAAGCGGGGAGAAAGACATTCGGAAAGAAGATCAAAGCAGCACCATGGTAAATCAGTTGTATAATTTCAATTTTTTATTTTCCCTTTGGTAGATTAATAGTCATTCAAGTCGAAGTGGAACGCTAGAGGGTGGCGCTGGTTGATATCAATCAACGCTGACCCACAACTTGGTTAATATCAATCAATGTTGACACCATCATTGGTTGATATTAGTCAACGCTGGCGTCAGCATTGATTCGTAGCTACCAACGTTTAGTTCATTCCAATCAACCCTATACCCACTACCTTGTTTCTTATTTACACCTTCATTATCTTGCCCCAATTTTTTATATTTATTGGTTTGGAAATCTGATTTTTGTTTTTAGTGTTAGTTATAGATATTTCTAAAGTTTTTGAAGATCCTACTCATGCCTAACCTCGATTAACAACATCGGGAAGAAATAGACAAGTGAAAGAAAGAAAACAAAGCGAGAATAAACGATCAAAGGAGCAAAATATTAGCATAGGAAATGAAGACCAGCCAAATATTGAAGAACAAAATGTAGTGAAAAATATTAAAGAACAAATTGTTGAGAAAATTATTGAAAACTAAAATATTGGAGAGCGCAATATCAAAGAAAAACTAACCCATGATATTATCGGTTCCTCTTCAACAAGACCCAACACGCCAACAACTTATGTTGGACCACAAATTACCGACATCATTAGTAGCTATGACACTCATATTACTTCAGCGATATGAATTGACAAGGTATGTCATACTAGTAAAAAATAATACATTATTTTTTTAAAACGTTAATTTAGTTCTAGTTTTTTTGAGGAACGTGATACTCTTATATGCATAAATCATGGAACAAAGGTTTTTAATTGAGAAATACCTAATAATGCAATGATTTTTAGGTGATATTTGGAATCTTGGGGATTCTATCTTATTTTTGAAACTTGTTAGAGCATGGTTAATAAGTATCTTATCTTTGCTTTATCGAGTGTTGGCATCCCAAATCAAATACTTTTCACTTACCATTTGAAGAGATGACTATAACATTAAATGATGTTGCTTCTTTACTACATATTCCGGTCAAAGGATTACCAATACAAACATTTGACCATCCCAAAAATGATATAATAGATTTAGTGGTGAATAAATTAGGAATTGGTCAAGAAGAAATAAAAGAAATAATGAAGAATAGCGTTGGATATAAAATAACCTCTACTAAGTTGTATGAAATTTTTGATAGTGTTTGTGATGTATGGGAAATTTAAAAAATCAAACAAGTTGCTCGTGTATATCTTTTATATTTAGTTGGGAACACAATATTTATAGATAAAAGTAAGTCGCATGTATCCATACAATACTTAGAACAACTTGCTTATTTAGATGAAATAAATACTTATTCTCGGGGGTCAGCAACTCTGTGTTGGTTGTATAGACAATTTGGGTTAGCGGGTAGAGTAGAGGTGAAACAAATGGGTGGATACTTAGGGTTATTTAAATCTTGGATCTACGAGCATTCTCTGCATTTTCTTCCATCAACGAAATTTTATAATGAATGTTCATCAAGAGCTGCTCGTTGGGATCCTGCAAATGATTATCAATATTTAATTAAGCCTCTAAGAATTTATCTTGATAATATTCAAGAACATAAGGTATTTTCTAAACAAAAAATCTACAACATATATTTGTATTTTATCATATTGCAAGTAGGATAAAAATATATCTATTGTGTAATATTTAGGCAATCTTTGATTACATGTATGCATAAGAATTTCATCTTTTTCCATAAATTTCTTAGCACCCTAGTTGTCAGTTATGCTTAAGTATTATCGAACCGTACCATCCTACTTAAGTTTTTAGGCAATTTGGCAGGTTTTAAAATATTCCACAACCTATTATTCCATCAAAAGGTAAAAAAGAGGTGCTACTTCGACAACTTATAAGTGCTTTATGATTTTGTGGAAAACTTATGGAATGAATAGCAAAATAATTATGTGAGTGAGCAATATCATTATATTCCACTTTTCGAGTCGGATGTTATGGTAACTAAAGATTATTTTGAGTGGTATTTTCCTTGTGCCGTATTAAAAGTCCATTCAGGCAATGAACAACCACGTCAATGGACCACTCTTCCATCCTACGATTATTTGTATGTGGTGAGCATACAATTCAACTTTTGTACTAGTTTATTTAATATTTTTATTTTTTTCTAATATATTGTCCTTTCAATTTCTGGAGCTATGAACAACTTCATAATGTGCTTGATGAAGGTATAACTTTGGCTTCATCGCAACTGGAAAGTTCACGTTTTTCTCATCTTGATAGGATCCGCAAAGCTCTAACCAAAGTAAGAAAGATATGCGCTCAATTTATTAAAAAAGATGTTTGGTTTGGTTAGTTGTGATTGGACTGTTGAAACTTTTTGTATCGATTTTTTATGTAATGGCTTCACGACTTCTTGTACCGACTTTATGTAGTTTGGGTAGTTATAATTGAATTGAAAAACCTATTATTTTGAAGTTATTGTAATTCTACTTGTAATATAATATAATGTGATCTTATTCAATGTAAGTTTGTGTAATATAATATTTTTTGGCAAAGCCAGCCGGTTTTATAGTGGTCGTACTACTTATATTATTAATAGAGAACAGGTGCCCTGAACATGCACATGACAACAATAAAAAAGAAATAAAATACAGAGTAGGAGTTGGACAATGATGCCTAAGCTACTATTACTGACATAGAATCTAGTCAGCTGAATCCAGGAGGAGTCATTTTCATCATCCGTGCTTTCTGGGCCAGTAACATGCAAGTAATTTGCAAAATTGGTAACAATTTACGGGCAGTATCCAACATAATCCTTCCAATATATATTTCCTATCCCAACTCAAGTAACCAAGGATTTCTCTACTCCTAGCACTACGGGATCCATCTATGTAAGCACAAGGTCCTCTCCAACAGTAGAATAGTGTAGGCGTTTAGATTCACCAAAAATTTCACTAACAAACATATAAAAGTCATATTTTGCAGGGTCATATCTCATCTCAGATAAACTATGTATCCAAGCCTTCTCCGAAGAGTCCCACTCAATTTCTTTAGGATCAATCGAAGAACATGTCATTGTATCTAGAGCAGCATAGGAAGGAGTAGGAACATGAGATTTATTATCCTTATCAGAGGAGGGGGGAGAAACAACAGAGGGATTAGATTGACCAACTTTCAAAGTTATATGAACCCACTTGCGCAACATAGGACGGGGTAGAGGAATCTTGACCTGAGGAGGGTCCTCACAGGACAATACCGGAGCCGAGTATATAGGCACCAAATGGCCAAACGATTGACAAGTAGTGCATATATCTGGCGTCCAATCATATCTAACACGGACTTCTACTACATGGCCAGGAGTTGTCTGAACATGTAGCGTAGAATGAAGTGGCTTGTCAGGTGTTACTTCAATCAATGCCTTGGCATATACCAATTTTTCTCGAGCGACCGTGTTAGAATCAAAGCTCTTCAATTTCCCAATGTTGCAAGCTAACCAGTTCAGGCCTTCTAGCGGCTGTAAAACTGATGGAATATGAGAAAAATAAGTCCAAAAAGGAATAGACTTCACCGGTTCTCTAGCACCATTGACAGATGGAGACCATGGTGTAATTATGAAGAGCTTTCCTTCAATGAAAGTTGGATCAGCTTCTAGAACACGCAGCCGGTCTTCTTTGTTG
Organism: Allium fistulosum; assembly: GCA_030737815.1. Lineage (NCBI taxonomy): Eukaryota > Viridiplantae > Streptophyta > Magnoliopsida > Asparagales > Amaryllidaceae > Allium > Allium fistulosum. Next base: position 867,605,828 of record CM060904.1, on the reverse strand, counting down.
GAGAATTTGAAGTAGTACATCGAGTCAACATATATAACACGAAGTTCTCCGCTGATTTTCCAAACATAGCAAAAAAATTCCTTGCGTCCTTAATTGTCTGATTCGGGTCAAGAAAGAACCCAACCAAGAAACCAGACCAAAATTCAGAACCAGCTTGAATGACGGAAGGAGGAGGCAACAATATACCATTGGCTTCCTCAATTACAAAGTCTATGGGCTTGTATGTGCCTGGATTGCGAGGCAAGGAGCGAAACAATGAGGGCCATTGCTTCAGACAGGAAAGGATAGGCACCGTATGAATTGGGGAGGCAGCTGAGGGCTTATTAGGAGCACCAACAACAGGATCAGACAACACTGGAAGGACATAATTGTTTGTTGCATTTTGTTGAATAGGTTATGTGCGTGAATCATGAGAAGGCAAGGTGATAACATTGGGAGTATTAGCATCAACCAACAGACCGCCATTCGTCTCAGAGATACTCCAATTTCCAATGACACCAGGGGCTAGTAAGGGGGAGATAGGAGTACCTGTTTCTACAACCAAAAGGGGGATGCCAGAAATTAGAGCAGCTGAAGTTGTGATATTACCAATCGAAAATTCAAAGATTGGTATGACGTTAGTACCAATACCAGTCGTATTCACTGTTGGATTCAAGTCGATTGCGTTTCCATCGGCGCTAGGGGTACCAACTTTAGACGATCATAATGCGGAGCCCAAAGCAAGAAGAGGCTTCTCAGATTGAAAAGAGAACAGAACAGCTTCGGCTTCAGAAGGAAACATCGGTGTACAGTCGCGTGAATCAGAGGACGCCACCTTTGCTGTCGCTAGAGGGGAATATTGTTTGCTGCTTCTGGTAACAGCTCTGGCAGAGGGAAGATGAGCAAATCGAGAGTTGTCTTTGCGATTTTTAGCCATTGCATTTACCAAAGTAAATTAGGCAAATTTACAAAAGGGAGAGAAGACGATTACAGTATAGTAGAGAGAGGCGGCCATTGGAACGAACGACTAAATTCAAACAAGTTTGTGTAATATAATATGATTACTCTAATGTAATATTTTGATTATGTGATGTTATAACATAATATGTTGTTGTTATTCTACTCATAATTTTCTAATTATGTAAAAAGATTACTCCAATGCTATTTTTATTATGTAATATATAATTTGATTTTATATTTCTGTTTTAAGATTCCCTGCAAACTACGTTGAATTTAAAATTTTCACACCTAATAGTGGCATAGGTTTTACATTTCCAATGGCAACTTTAAACGTTGTTTATTAACTTTCAAAGGTAAGGGAACGCATAACTACTTAAATTTCCATGCTTGACACTAGCGGTGATTTTATTTTTCCATTGCCCTCCCCATTTCATATTAATAGGCACAGGGTTGGAATTTCTAATTTAACAAACCCTGTAAACTGTTGATTTTATATTTTCCACACGTAGTAGGATCATAAGTTTAGCATTTTCAATGCTCACTATAAATGTGGTTTATAACTTTCAATGCTAGGCACACGCTTGCTTGTTTAAATTTCTAAGCTTGCCTATAGCGTTGATTTTGTTATTTTGTTGCTTCCCCCACTTCGTATTCATGGTTAAAAGTTTGAAGTTGCTTTTATATTTTCCACACGTAGTAGGATCATAAGTTTAGCATTTTCAATGCTCACTATAAACGTGGTTTATAACTTTCAATGCTAGGCACACGCTTGGTTGTTTAAATTTCTAAGCTTGCCTATAGCGTTGATTTTGTTATTTTGTTGCTTCCCCCACTTCGTATTCATGGTTAAAATTTGAAGTTTCTATTTTAACAAACCCTGTAAACTACGTTGATTTTATATTTTCAATGCATAGTAGGAGCCTATGTTTAACATTTTCAACGCCCACTAGTAATGGTTTATAAACTTTCAATGCTATGCACATGCGTGGTTGTTTAAGTTTCCATACTTGCCTCTAGCATTGATTTTGTTTTTTCATTACTCTCGCCACTTCATGCTCATGATTAAAAGTTTGGAGTTTCTGTTTTTAACATTCCCTATAAATTGCATTGATTTTATATTTTCCACTCCAAGTATTAGCATATGTTTTCATGAATATATTTTATTAACTTTTGGTAGTCTTCGTACTTCACATGCAAATTTTGAAAATTATTGTTATATTACTTGATATTTCTGGACTCAAATAAATTGGCCCAATCATGAGAAAATTTTTACTTCTTTTTTCATACCCGTGACTCTTCTTTGGATAAAAGGAAGACTATTTTTTTCAATATACCACTCGCATAAGATACGAGCTGCTTGCGGAAAAACAACGTCAATGGCATTAATCATAGCCATAGCTCTCTATCTATGATAACAACATTAGCATTTCTACATCACAATCAATCATTACCAACTGAACACGTTTTAAAGCCCAAAGATAGCAATTTTCACATTCAGATACAAGGTATGCAATAGCAATACAAAATATTTGATTTGTTGATGTGACATCAACAATCTCTGTTGTAGGCATTTTTTCCCATAGAATGGTGAATACAAAAGGACATTAAGGAGCATAGAGACGTCCGGAAGGTGCATAATAAAGGCACCATCGTGTAATCATAAGGGCAAGGCAAAGCACTAGGGGAAAATTTGGCAAAGTCATAAAATATAGTAAAAACTCTTGAAAAAATGTTTCTAAGGTTAGGATATGCACATAGGTCGAAATCGCGCCTCAACCCGAGCTACAGATTGGAAGATATAATCATCTTAAAAATTTCCCATCACCTAACCGACTCGGGTTCCACCTTGGAGAACTACTGCCTAATTCAGCCAAATGGAACTTTCAGGGGCATTGGAATACTCTACTCAATGATACAACGCTACTGGTCTAATTTTCACTCAATTCTAAGTTGAAATGAAGGACTTATAACATAAAAGCATGTGTAGTATAGTGGTAAAGACTTGTGCCCTTCAACCAACCCACACAGGTCGAGTCCTGACAAACACATTATTTTTATGGAACCCACCGAACCCAGCTCCCAACCTAACCGAGAAGGACATATATGGAATGAAATATGCACATATCAGCAAATTATTAATTATATTTGGCATATTGAGGAATATTCCATTTGCACGTGTTATACAAGGAAACTAACGGCCTGACCTCCCTATACCTTCACTCCTAAAAATACCCAAGCTTCTGATAACAATATGGACAATTCTGGAGAGCCAAGCTTACAACAATAATAACAAACAAGTCAGAGGAAAGTAGGAACAAAGGGGAAGGACCACCTAGCAGGATCTTTGCCTAGCATGATCTTCCTAACAGAAGCTGTGACGACTCGGGTTTTGCCCGTTCGAAAATCAACATCCGTACTTCACATTGTACTAGAATGCCGCAGATTCGACCGTTCAAATCCGATTCGCCGGAGCTATAACACAATTAAGTAAATAACACAGCGGAAGAAAAGAATAATACATTGATATATATTATCTGATACAACAGAGTGATACAATGAATATCAATATACATCAGAGATATGATATAAGAAATAGCAGCGGAAAAGAAAACGATAACATCAGCAGCGGATAATCTCCATCTTCAAAGCACTAATCCAGAAATAGCTTGAACTCCCAATAACGATACACCAAGATAAGCAAGTGCAGTCCGATCCAAAGACTGAACTAGCTCCAGATAACCTACTAAATCTGAATATCTGAAAAACCAAACTCTAGACTGCTCGTGTAGAAAATTTTTGAGCATCCAGAGTTTAGGAAAGAAACAATAAACTCCGGATCAGTCATGGGACTGGTGTGAGCAACAAAAACAGTTTATCTTTAAACAAACACAAAAGGTTTTAAACATTGAAATCCGCAATGCTTTTAGAAAATGAAACTACCATAAGACCTCCCGCCACACACACAATGCAAACGCAGAATTGGAGGAGATTTCTTCTTATGATAGTCAAAGATGCTTACTACGCAAAATCATCTTGATATTATTATTAGTGCATAGTGTAGAAAACATTTCGAAAGTAGAATATAAATCTTAGCCAGCATAGACATTTCGAACTATGCCTACTATAGCTACCATCCAAACAGTGGGGCGCCACCATAAGTGAATGGCAGGTTCTACAACTAAAACCGTACAAGTTCCGTATTGGAGAAATGGATTTCCAACAAATGGTCAGGCTAAGGAACTTCCTTCCGCCGCATGGGATCGCCTCTGGCGGGACGTCCCGAGAGACAAACTGCTCTCTGCAAACACAAGGCCGGGTTACCCCTGTAACAGGTAACTCACGAATATGCCACCCCCCGGTCCTTTGGGACCTTTATCCGAGGCCTCGATAACCAACATCACACATCATAAAGAAAGTGTATCCACATGAGTAAGTATCAGGGCTCCATACCATAACACCACCCTTTTCCAGAAGGAAATGACATACCCTAAAGGGCGCGACCCTCATAACCTTGCCGCAACATTCCTGTTTCGACCATTTCCGGGTTATGAGGCCCTGACGAAGTCTCGTCCACAAAGCTACGCTTTGTCACAAAGCCATGCTTTGGGTCAACAGATGATCAACCTATGATCACAAAGATAAATGATCAAACAAATGATCATATCACAAATGATCAAACGATGATCATCACACAGCAACACTCAGCATGCCACATTACCAAATTGGGATATATTGCTGATAAATTTCAACTACATAACCTCTAAGCTCGTACGTCTCAGAGAAGGGTGTTAAGCTAAGAGAATAAATTCTCCGCCACCAAACAGATATGTATTTGAAAGAAATCGGCTTTATATCTCAAAGTGTAATGTCAGACATACAATCCATACAAGTCTGTTCCGGGATCGAACAGAACCGAAGGCACTTCTCACGAAGCCCTTGCAATTCCGGATAATTTCCAATCACGTCCGGACTTCCCGTCACTAAGGATGATAAAACCTCTATATCGGGGATCAGCCGATGCAGAGTAACTCGACGGTAATCCTTCCGTTTTCAAAAATATCCGGTCTTCAACACCGGTCTTCAAATGCTATCCATATACGACGTATCACATATTCGGAATGGGTTATACGACCCAAAGGTCCTCTCCCGGCTAAACCGAATAGTGAGCGAAATATTTAAAAACATATGGATATGGGATTTCAATCAAGTCACAACTTAAATCCAAACTTCCTTTTCAAATGGTTTAACAAATTACCATTTTCAAATCTTTAAACAAAAAGATTCAATCTTTACGGTTTAAATAGTTTCCACACTTTAATCTTTTAAACAAAAGATTCATTCACAGATTTTCCAAATTAATTTCCATTTCAGTTTGATTAACTCGTTGAATCTTTAAATCAAGATTTAACTTATAGCTTTCAAAACAATTCCATTTCAAATGGTTTAAACAAATCATTATTTTTAAATCTGTTAAAAATAAACAGATTCAAATCATAGCTTTTCAAAACAATTCATTCATAACTTGGAAAACCATTTTTCAATTCAATATTGAAATTCCTTTAATTAAACTGGAATTTCATTTCTTATCTGAAAGCTTTTATTCTTTTAAAACAAACAGTTTCATTTCAGAAAATTTGATTTATTCATACGAGTTAAGTCTTTGGGTTAAATCCAAATTCTCAAAATTATGCTTTTAAATGGTTTAAATTTAGATAAACACATTTATAACATTTTCAATCCCTAGTTTCAAATCATAGGATTCAATTCCAAACTTGAATTCAAATTTAAATCAAAATATTTAAATTTTCAAAACTCGATTAAGTTATTCAAAATAACTTTTATCTTTGAAATTCCATTTCAAAATCTTTTCACTTTAAACCCAAATTTCTAATTTCAAAATCAATTGAAATTAAAATTTCAATTTCAAAAACATCAAATTTACATTATCTGTGACTTAACCGATTTCCACGTGAAATCCATATTTGTGTGTGTAAAAGTGTGGTCTAGGGAGTTTTACACAATAGTGCAACACAATGAATCATCACATATCAGAATACAGAAATATAATTCGATAAGCGGTATAAGAACAACGCTTATCGTTCATTCACAGATCATAGATATATAAAGGTCACAGATAAGTAAACTACAGATCACAACATAAATCAGGATGTATCACAAAGCATCATAGATCAGAATATCAAACAATTCAATCATCCAATCAAATCCAAATATTTATAAGTAAGGTCAGTTAATTATCTGATTTATTCAAATTTGATTAATTACTTATGAATTTCTAATCTGGGTTAATTAATCGTTAATTAATTACAAACCAATATAATTAATTATCCTTTAAATCATTTATTAACTAACCATTAATAATTAATAAATTATTCTTAAATTAATTATCCTTAATTAATCACATTGATTAATTAGCCCTTAATTTATTATCTTTCCTTAATCATCTTCATTAATTTATAATTAATTAATTAATTAACTTAATTAATTAATCCTTAATGACCCATTAATTAACCATTAATTATTTAATTAATTCAAGTTTTTAAATGTAACTTAATAATTTTAATGAATCCAATCATTAAATTCTAATTTAAAGATTTTAACTAAATTCCCCTTTAAATTTTCAAATCATTAAGTATGCTTTACCTTTAACTTATTTACATTATTTAAAGTTATATACTTTATTTATTTTCAAAACCTAAGATTCAAATTCAAATTGAATTCAGATTTAAAAATTCTAATTAAACTTGGTTTTAAATTCTGTTTCAAATTTTATATTGAATTCAAAAGATCTGGAACTGCCAGGCTTGTTTTACAAAGGCCTGGAACAACACTTTACTCGAAATGAACAAACTGCTTCGAGACTTCTCCTACCCTTCTTCGAGTCATGTACTCGAACGACACGAGTAAAACCCCCAGGAAACATCTTCGTCCTCCCAAAGAAAACAGAGTAGAGAAAACGTGCTCGTGCACGTGCATGATCGATGCCACCAACTCCGATCGCCAGCGATGATCTCCACACATCGGAATACCCCTCTACAACCAATAGCGATCACCTGAACTCGACTAACTACCCATAATCAAAATCGAGCCTTACAACCCAAACCTGGAACACGCACTCGGCCCATCCTCAAAACTGTCAACACCGAGTTCTCCACCCTCCGACCATCTGAGAGCCTATAACTCCGGCCTCTTCTTCGACCATAACCCTACTACCACTACCCCAAAAATCACCACACTCGATCACATACTTCGGCCGGGCGATCGATTTACTATGCAAGGTAAAAATTAGGGTTCTAAAAAGAATCCCACTACCGCAACCTCCTTGATGACCTCGATCATCATCAACCATTTTTCCCCTCAACTACGCTTGCTCCTCCATCATCAGGGAGAACCCCGACCACCACCATCCATTTGATCGCCAGAAATCGATGATAAAACGAATTTTAAACAATTTCGAACTGCTCTTAAAATCTAACACGAAAAATTATGATTCTTGTTTTAAAATTCACGTTAAGGTATAGGGATTCAAATTATATACTTAAATTTGTGAATTAAAAGGTTTGAATTTAGACTTAACTTAAGTTTAGCTCAGCTATTTTGGGTTTCCAGAGCCAAATAAACATCATTTCGACAAAATACAAATTTAAAACTGATGCTTATAATTAAGCGAACAAGTTTCATTTTAAAACTTAAATTTAAACAGAGATAAGATCACAAGATTTACATTTTCTTTTATCAAAACTTGCATACTGGAAGGTGAAACAGAGAATGTTTTGATAAGAGCAACATACACACCATACATGCATATATTCACAGCAGATACCATAAGATATTTTTTTTTATTTCAAATCAATTAGCATGTAACCAGAATCACTTACTTTAAATTTCTTTAAAAGTAAAGTTACTCACAGTGTTGTTGAAGAAAGAACAGAGCCTTCCTTGAACAGGCTTAAAAGTTGCAAAGTTGAAATCTTTCACTTTGATCTCTGGTTTTGTATTTGAATTTGTGTTGTTTATATTCGAACCTTACTTCAGAAGTTACTTAGTTGTGATGGACGAACCAAGAAAAATGAAGAAGTTGATATATGGAAAGAAGCTTACAGGTTGATGTATTATTTTGTTTAAGCTGAGATGGTTGTACAAGTGATTATATTTCCTTGTACTATAGCCAGTGATATTTCTTGTTTGTAGGCTGATGGAAATACTAGTTTGGGGCTGCATTAATTAGCATTGTACCATATACATTTTTATTTCCTTCGGCTGTACAAAATGTGAGATAGTGGTGGCTTCCTTTACAATCTTTATCCACATATATATTTCTTGTATGCACTTAGACTTGTTTGTATATAGATATTTATTTTTCTTTTCTTCTTGCCTACTCTTGCTAACTCGGCTGAGATATGATTTGTGTAAGTGTACTTAGGATCTTGCTTTTATTTGAATACTTGTATTTAATTGTTTTGTACAACAAGCACGGCTGAAGATATATGTGTTTGTATGCTAAAGATATTGCATTAAGTTCATTTGTACAAAGATATTCTATTATATTTGCTTTGTTTATATTTTATAACTTATACATGCCCGTATACATATATATTCACATATATACAATATTTAAATTTTTAAACGATTTATACAAATATACTTGGCTATCGGGGAAACTCGCTCCATTTTATCGATTTATTTTACTATCTTTATTCAAAAATAAATTTAATTATCAATTTAAATAAAATTAAATTTCGGGGTCGTTACAAACTTCCCCCCTTAAAAGAATTTCGTCCTCGAAATTCGCAGGCACGAAACACAGACAGATGAAGAATGTTTCATCTAATCAAACTGAACATTTATTCTGCATTTGGCTCACCAAATCAGAATATCAATAACAGATACGAGAACGAATCTGTTGAATTCTTTTACACGATACTCGGGTTATCCAGATCTACGAAATATGGAGTGGCATCGGTCAGTTCGAAGTGATAACTAACCATTCGTAGAATATACTGGGACCCAAAGAATAGATAGGTGTATGGATACACTTTCAAAATTTTAGTTTAGAAACTAAATTATACCTATCAACCATAGCAAACAAAGCAACCAATTCATCCAAACAAACAATTTTGGCTCAGTTGGAGTTTATGTCCCATATTAATATATCGAATTCCTTTCTGGATCTACCAGAAACTATCGAAGAATTGAGAAAGATGACGAACAAAGAGACTGATAGAGAAAATTTGTTTCCACTATTGTTACAGGGTATTGACCATTTATAGTCGTATTCCCCTGTCCCCTATCTCATCCTCTTCTTGCACTCATACTCACTATCAGTGGATAGTAAGAGAATTTACTAAGGCATTCGAACAGATATCTGAGGAATACTCATTCTAGAGTTTACTTCACTCTATCTCTAATGAGCTACTTAACGTGTTAATACTCCTGAGCTAAAGTCCAACCTTAGCTCTTGTCACGTACGGGAATTTTCGATTTTCGAAAATTCGACATCGATACTCACTTTATCGACTGTCGAGCAATCGAGTGCCGGAAACTCCAATAGTGAGGGTTTAAGAAAAAGAAATAGAAGAAAAGATAGAAGAAAAAGAGAAGAAGAAGAGAAGAACAACACAGAACAACATCAGAACAGAAAACAATATCAGAATCTTACACATCGCAGCGGAACAATATATAATAGATAATTACTAGTCTTTTAAAACAAAGAACTATATCATTTTATACATACATCAATCAGAGTCAATAAACAACAATGGATAGTTATATAAACTTGTCCTCATACAGAATACACAGCGGAATAAAAATATCAGGTACAAATACTACGTCTCGTCATCCAGCTTTCTTCCAAAGCTCCAGAATATCCAGAATATCCTGATAATATAACTCTAGGCTGCCCGTGTGGAAATTGGTGGGCACCCAGAGTTTAGAAGGGAACAATAAACTCCAAGTCAGTCATGGTGACTGGTGTGAGATCGTAAAACAGTTTATCTTTAAAATAAACAACGGGAAAACTTTAATGTCAATTCGAAATGCTTTTGGAAAATGAAACTACCATAAGACCTCCCACCACACACACAATGCAAACGCAGAATTGGAGGAGATTTCTTCTTATGATAGTTAAAGATGCTTACTACGCAAAATCAAATCCTTTTTTTTTATATTATTATTAGTGCATAGTGTGTAGAAAACATTTCGAAAGTATAATATTAATCTTAGCCAGCATAGACATTTCGAACTATGCCTACTATAGCTACCATCCAAACAGTGGGGCGCCACCATAAGTGAATGATAGGTTCTACAACTAAATCCGTACAAGGCTCGTATTGTTTCTTTGGATTTCCAACAAATGGTTAGGCTAAGGAACTTCCTTTTCCACGATGGGTACGTCCCTGGAATAGACGACCCGAGAAATAACCTAACATTACGGTTAGATCTCTGCCAACACAAGGCCGGGTTACCTCTGCAAAATAGGTAACTACTGACACGCGTATGCCATCCCCCGATCGTCACCGATCTTCCCGAGGATCCCCGATTCCAACAACCACAAAGTAATAAATTTGCAACAACCACAGAGGTTAAGTATCTGGGCTCCATACCATGATACCACCTTTATCCAGAAGGAATGACATACACTAAGGGGCGCTACTCCCTAGAACCTTGCCGCATCCTTCCTGTTTTGACCATTTCCGGGGTGTGAGGCTCGATGAAGTCTCGTCCACAAAGCTACGCTTTCTCAAAAAGCCCTGCTTCGGGTCAAACAAAATGATCAACCTATGATCATAAAGATATAAGATCAAACAAATGATCATATCGCAAATGATCAAACACTGATCATTTCATAGCAACACTCAGTATGCCACGTTACCAAATTGGGAGTATATCGCTGATAAATTTCAACTACATAACCTCTGAGCTCGTACGTCTCAGAGAAGGGTGTTAAGCTAAGAGAATAAATTCTCCGCCACCAACAGAAATGTATTTGAAAGAAATCAGCTTTATATCTCAAATTGTAACGTCAGACACACAATCCATACAAGTCTGTTCCGGGATCGAACAGAACCGAAGGCACTTCTCACGAAGCCCTTGCAATTCCGGATAATTTTCAATCACGCCAGGACTTCCCGTCACTAAGGGTGATAAAACCTCTAAATCGGAGATCAGCCGATGTAGAGTAACTCAACGGTAATCCTTCCGTTTTCAAAAATATCCGGTCTTCAACACCGGTCTTCAAATGCAATTCATAACGACGTATCACATATTCGGAATGGGTTATACGACCCCATGGTCCTTTCCCGGCTAACCCGAATAGTGAGCGTTTATTCAAAAATAAGTGTGGCATTCAAATTCATCCAATTCACAACAAATACCATTCAAGGTAATTATTGATAGTCGGTTATTTAACTATCAATAAAGATGCGCAACATCATCAGATTCCAAATAATTTTCCAAATTATTTCATCTTCAAAAATATCTTTACTAGATATAAAATTTCCACACTTCAAAAATAAATCAACGTTTATTTTTAAACAACTTCCCTTTCTTTTATAAATTCCATAGTGAATTTATATTTCAAAAATATCTACTGATATACGATTTTCAAATCGATTTCAAATATTCAATTTCATTTTATCTTTAAAAAGATAAAATCTCAAAACGTTCATTTCATATTGGAAAAGCATTTCCCTACTTATTTAATAATAAGTATTTCACAAATCATTTATTTTCAATACTTGGAAAATATTCGATATACTTAAATCAAATTAAGTATATATTTCATTCTTTAAGGAAATCATTTACTATAACAACATTTATTTGAGTCAAAACGAATGTTACGTAAAACATCGTTACGACGACTCAAAATCACTAGTATAGGGATTCGGATTTAGATAAATATATAAATCTCAATACTACATTAAAAACATTTCCTTTCGGAAATCATTTACTATAACAACAGTGTTATAGTCCACCATTTCCTTATATTTCTCGAAAACGTCTATTTCAACAATAAATGTTGAAATCTATGATTTCGATAGTTAATACATTTTAAAACATCCTTTAAAATAATTAACTTCATTTTTAATGTCACTTTCCCAAAACGATATCCATTTTACTTAATAATATATTCACTGTCCAAAATCGTGAATATACTTCACTAACCCAATTTCAATATTTAATTCATCAAATTCAATTGATTTCGAATTTATAAAACAATGTTTATAAATTCTATTTCTGTTTTATAACAACTTCGATTTATAAAACTCCTTTTTATCAACTTCTATATTTTTACTTATCAAAATAAGTGATTTCGGATTTATAAACAACTTTTATAAATTCCAATTCTTTTTATAAAAACTTCAATCCCAAATCAATTTCGATATTGATTTAAAAATTTATTTATCACTACTAAGTAAATTCCTCATTTTTTTCTCAAATTATTCAATATTCTGTTTTAAAATGGATTCTTCAAATTGAAATCATTTTACATTGATTTCCCAATATATTTCAATTTACCAATTAAATTTCTAGTTGGATTTCCAACTTATCTTCTTTTAATAAATTCCTTTTTAAGAAAATAAATTTCAATCGTTTCTTTCAATCTATTTAAAAATCCAAATTCTTAAATTAAATTCTTCAATTTATAATCACTATTTTACGAAATCCATTTATTTAACATTTTCACTTGATTCTGGAATTAATTCGATAAGATTATAAAAATCAGCTTTTATACTTTTAAATTCCTTTCTTCGAATTTATTAAATTTCTAAAAATTTATTTACTTAAAAATTTCTATTTTGATTTCAAAAATTCAATTTCATTTATTTTTGGAATCCAATGATATCAAACATCCATTCAGCTAAATTTTAGCTTCAAACAATTTCCAGATATCAATATGATTAATAACATCAATATAATCATTCACAGATTCATATCACAGTATAAATAAATTCAATCAATGTGAGGGGTCCAGTTGGATCCCTCCAACCTGTTTCCCTGCATCCAAAGACGTTAGCACAATACCAATTCCACTTCGAGGTGGAATATCGCGGTATATGGGTTTTTATAAAAATCCGCTTACTAACGGCGCAATAGGGTCTCATCCGCTATACGAGGCGGGAAATCAATCAATCCAATATATACATATGCCAATATGTATATATTGCTATATATATAGATATATCCTACTATATCTAATATCACATCCAATAGCAATCAAATCAAATCAATAACTGCAATCCAAATATAAATCTGAGTGAGGAGATCTCACCTTAGCATTTAAATTTGCCATCCACTTCCAAACTTGACTCGATTTCCTTGATTTATACCTTGTATAAATATTTTACACAATAAATTAATATTCGAATCAATCGAATAAATTAAATTTCATTTGATAAATGTACATTTCCAAGTGGTTTTATTTTGAACAAATTCTCCTTTTAATAAATTGATTCAAACAGAATTTAAATTCGAAACTATATTTTCTTTTATTCACCAGAGATTTTATTTTAAACCAAATTTCTTTTAATAAATTTATCTAACTAAACCTTTTAATTTCAAACTAACTTTCCTTTTTCTTTAAACCAAAATCTCATGTATATAAATATTTCAAACATTTTTTTCTTATATGAATTTCTTCAATATTTTAAAACTCCTTTGTATAAATTCTTTTAATATTATAAACTTCTATAGTTTTTTTTAAATCTTATATACTTATTAAATTTATTCCTAACTGCCTATACATACCAAAAATCTTTCATTTATTAAATTAAACTGACCTATAATCAAATTTATATTATCATTTGGTCTTAAGCTAAATCCCCTTTTTAAAATAAATTCATTTAACTACAAATAAAATCTAAAACTAAATTTCTTTACTGTAAACATCCCAATATTTTATACCTATCTCCTATATTACTTCATCTTGAAAATATCATTGATATAAAATTTGTAAAAGTACTCACAGTCGAGTTCGAACGGAACCCAAGCTTCGTTCACGCGATCGACCACCGAAGTTCATCGAGTCGCCCCAGATGGTAAACCCCAAAATTTCAAAACACTGCAGCACTAACCCACGCGTGCCACCAATACTAGCACCACCGAACTCATGCCATCATCGCAGTCGACTCTTCCCCTCGCGTCTGCGAATCGCCACTGCCGCTTGCTCACGTCTACTGTCGAACTCCTCGACAAGACGAGCTGCTTGAATCCAGCCCCAAATCCTCGAAATCACGAGCACCATTCGAATCCACTCGATGCGACATCGACCTCGCGCCCACCAATGAACCCCTCTCGACATTACATGCGCTTCCGCCCTGAATCCATCTCGCGAATTCGAACGCGATTTCCCCCTGACGTCGCGCCTCATCTCCGAACCCCATCGAGTCGCCACGTGAATTGAACGAGTCGCCATCGCCTCACCATCGCGGCCCCTATCCAACTGAACTCGCGACGCCTCCATCGCGATAATGTTGAGTCGCGGTTCAACTCGTTTCCCCCCTCTCTGCCATTTCATTTTATTTTATTTTTTTGTTGAACGAACTGAAGAAAATTTCTGCGATTTCGTTATAAGGGGAGACCGGCCATTTATTTATCTTTGATTTCGAACGAGGATTCTTTTGAACGAGAAAGTTGCTCACGTAATAAAAGGAATCGGAGGGAACAAAAGTTCGTGGCTTTGCAGAGAAGAACCGTGCTTGCCTTACTCTACAGTGTTTTGATTTGAGTCAGACGTGCTCACTTTTGACCAAATTTAAATTTAAATTTAAATTGAATCCGATTCAATTTCAACGCGTTTATGTGTCGTATGCTCACATAATAACTCCGAAAAATACGAAATTGGAAATCCGGTGATAATTAAACGTTACGGACCCGATGGAACCGGTTTCGTCGAAATCCGAGACTGTGTGAAAATTGACTATTTTTAAATATCGATTCGAACAATAAAATTCAAAACTGAACAGAACAGTTTCAAATTAAATTCTAAAGCTTCTGTTATCTTCAGTATTATCAATACGAATTTTTAAAAGCTTTCGAAATATTTTTCTTCAGCTTAAAGTTGAAGATTTAAATTTTTATCCAGTTCAATAGATTAAATTATAAAATTTAATCGCCAATTTTAAACTTATATCGGGAATTCAAATTAAATCATCGATCAAATATTTAAAATTAATTAAATATTTCCAATTTAATTTGTTCGAAATTCAGGGTCGTTACAGCTCTGATACCACATGTGACGACTCGGGTTTTGCCCGTTCGAAAATCAACATTCGTACTTCACATTGTACTAGAATGCCGCAGATTCGACCGTTCAAATCCGATTCGCCGGAGCTATAACACAATTAAGTAAATAACACAGCGGAAGAAAAGAATAATACATTGATATATATTATCTGATACAACAGAGTGATACAATGAATATCAATATACATCAGAGATATGATATAAGAAATAGCAGCGGAAAAGAAAACGATAACATCAGCAGCGGATAATCTCCATCTTCAAAGCACTAATCCAGAAATAGCTTGAACTCCCAATAACGATACACCAAGATAAGCAAGTGCAGTCCGATCCAAAGACTGAACTAGCTCCAGATAACCTACTAAATCTGAATATCTGAAAAACCAAACTCTAGACTGCTCGTGTAGAAAATTTTTGAGCATCCAGAGTTTAGGAAAGAAACAATAAACTCCGGATCAGTCATGGGACTGGTGTGAGCAACAAAAACAGTTTATCTTTAAACAAACACAAAAGGTTTTAAACATTGAAATCCGCAATGCTTTTAGAAAATGAAACTACCATAAGACCTCCCGCCACACACACAATGCAAACGCAGAATTGGAGGAGATTTCTTCTTATGATAGTCAAAGATGCTTACTACGCAAAATCATCTTGATATTATTATTAGTGCATAGTGCAGAAAACATTTCGAAAGTAGAATATAAATCTTAGCCAGCATAGACATTTCGAACTATGCCTACTATAGCTACCATCCAAACAGTGGGGCGCCACCATAAGTGAATGGCAGGTTCTACAACTAAAACCGTACAAGTTCCGTATTGGAGAAATGGATTTCCAACAAATGGTCAGGCTAAGGAACTTCCTTCCGCCGCATGGGATCGCCTCTGGCGGGACGTCCCGAGAGACAAACTGCTCTCTGCAAACACAAGGCCGGGTTACCCCTGTAACAGGTAACTCACGAATATGCCACCCCCCGGTCCTTTGGGACCTTTATCCGAGGCCTCGATAACCAACATCACACATCATAAAGAAAGTGTATCCACATGAGTAAGTATCAGGGCTCCATACCATAACACCACCCTTTTCCAGAAGGAAATGACATACCCTAAAGGGCGCGACCCTCATAACCTTGCCGCAACATTCCTGTTTCGACCATTTCCGGGTTGTGAGGCCCTGACGAAGTCTCGTCCACAAAGCTACGCTTTGTCACAAAGCCATGCTTTGGGTCAACAGATGATCAACCTATGATCACAAAGATAAATGATCAAACAAATGATCATATCACAAATGATCAAACGATGATCATCACACAACAACACTCAGCATGCCACATTACCAAATTGGGATATATTGCTGATAAATTTCAACTACATAACCTCTGAGCTCGTATGTCTCAGAGAAGGGTGTTAAGCTAAGAGAATAAATTCTCCGCCACCAAACAGATATGTATTTGAAAGAAATCGGCTTTATATCTCAAAGTGTAATGTCAGACATACAATCCATACAAGTCTGTTCCGGGATCGAACAGAACCGAAGGCACTTCTCACGAAGCCCTTGCAATTCCGGATAATTTCCAATCACGTCCGGACTTCCCGTCACTAAGGATGATAAAACCTCTATATCGGGGATCAGCCGATGCAGAGTAACTCGACGGTAATCCTTCCGTTTTCAAAAATATCCGGTCTTCAACACCGGTCTTCAAATGCTATCCATATACGACGTATCACATATTCGGAATGGGTTATACGACCCAAAGGTCCTCTCCCGGCTAAACCGAATAGTGAGCGAAATATTTAAAAACATATGGATATGGGATTTCAATCAAGTCACAACTTAAATCCAAACTTCCTTTTCAAATGGTTTAACAAATTACCATTTTCAAATCTTTAAACAAAAAGATTCAATCTTTACGGTTTAAATAGTTTCCACACTTTAATCTTTTAAACAAAAGATTCATTCACAGATTTTCCAAATTAATTTCCATTTCAGTTTGATTAACTCGTTAAATCTTTAAATCAAGATTTAACTTATAGCTTTCAAAACAATTCCATTTCAAATGGTTTAAACAAATCATTATTTTTAAATCTGTTAAAAATAAACAGATTCAAATCATAGCTTTTCAAAACAATTCATTCATAACTTGGAAAACCATTTTTCAATTCAATATTGAAATTCCTTTAATTAAACTAGAATTTCATTTCTTATCTGAAAGCTTTTATTCTTTTAAAACAAACAGTTTCATTTCAGAAAATCTGATTTATTCATACGAGTTAAGTCTTTGGGTTAAATCCAAATTCTCAAAATTATGCTTTTAAATGGTTTAAATTTAGATAAACACATTTATAACATTTTCAATCCCTAGTTTCAAATCATAGGATTCAATTCCAAACTTGAATTCAAATTTAAATCAAAATATTTAAATTTTCAAAACTCGATTAAGTTATTCAAAATAACTTTTATCTTTGAAATTCCATTTCAAAATCTTTTCACTTTAAACCCAAATTTCTAATTTCAAAATCAATTGAAATTAAAATTTCAATTTCAAAAACATCAAATTTACATTATCTGTGACTTAACCGATTTCCACGTGAAATCCATATTTGTGTGTGTAAAAGTGTGGTCTAGGGAGTTTTACACAATAGTGCAACACAATGAATCATCACATATCAGAATACAGAAATATAATTCGATAAGCGGTATAAGAACAACGCTTATCGTTCATTCACAGATCATAGATATATAAAGGTCACAGATAAGTAAACTACAGATCACAACATAAATCAGGATGTATCACAAAGCATCATAGATCAGAATATCAAACAATTCAATCATCCAATCAAATCCAAATATTTATAAGTAAGGTCAGTTAATTATCTGATTTATTCAAATTTGATTAATTACTTATGAATTTCTAATCTGGGTTAATTAATCGTTAATTAATTACAAACCAATATAATTAATTATCCTTTAAATCATTTATTAACTAACCATTAATAATTAATAAATTATTCTTAAATTAATTATCCTTAATTAATCACATTGATTAATTAGCCCTTAATTTATTATCTTTCCTTAATCATCTTCATTAATTTATAATTCCTTAATTAATTAACTTAATTAATTAATCCTTAATGACCCATTAATTAACCATTAATTATTTAATTAATTCAAGTTTTTAAATGTAACTTAATAATTTTAATGAATCCAATCATTAAATTCTAATTTAAAGATTTTAACTAAATTCCCCTTTAAATTTTCAAATCATTAAGTATGCTTTACCTTTAACTTATTTACATTATTTAAAGTTATATACTTTATTTATTTTCAAAACCTAAGATTCAAATTCAAATTGAATTCAGATTTAAAAATTCTAATTAAACTTGGTTTTAAATTCTGTTTCAAATTTTATATTGAATTCAAAAGATCTGGAACTGCCAGGCTTGTTTTACAAAGGCCTGGAACAACACTTTACTCGAAATGAACAAACTGCTTCGAGACTTCTCCTACCCTTCTTCGAGTCATGTACTCGAACGACACGAGTAAAACCCCCAGGAAACATCTTCGTCCTCCCAAAGAAAACAGAGTAGAGAAAACGTGCTCGTGCACGTGCACGATCGATGCCACCAACTCCGATCGCCAGCGATGATCTCCACACATCGGAATACCCCTCTACAACCAATAGCGATCACCTGAACTCGACTAACTACCCATAATCAAAATCGAGCCTTACAACCCAAACCTGGAACACGCACTCGGCCCATCCTCAAAACTGTCAACACCGAGTTCTCCACCCTCCGACCATCTGAGAGCCTATAACTCCGGCCTCTTCTTCGACCATAACCCTACTACCACTACCCCAAAAATCACCACACTCGATCACATACTTCGGCCGGGCGATCGATTTACTATGCAAGGTAAAAATTAGGGTTCTAAAAAGAATCCCACTACCGCAACCTCCTTGATGACCTCGATCATCATCAACCATTTTTCCCCTCAACTACGCTTGCTCCTCCATCATCAGGGAGAACCCCGACCACCACCATCCATTTGATCGCCAGAAATCGATGATAAAACGAATTTTAAACAATTTCGAACTGCTCTTAAAATCTAACACGAAAAATTATGATTCTTGTTTTAAAATTCACGTTAAGGTATAGGGATTCAAATTATATACTTAAATTTGTGAATTAAAAGGTTTGAATTTAGACTTAACTTAAGTTTAGCTCAGCTATTTTGGGTTTCCAGAGCCAAATAAACATCATTTCGACAAAATACAAATTTAAAACTGATGCTTATAATTAAGCGAACAAGTTTCATTTTAAAACTTAAATTTAAACAGAGATAAGATCACAAGATTTACATTTTCTTTTATCAAAACTTGCATACTGGAAGGTGAAACAGAGAATGTTTTGATAAGAGCAACATACACACCATACATGCATATATTCACAGCAGATACCATAAGATATTTTTTTTATTTCAAATCAATTAGCATGTAACCAGAATCACTTACTTTAAATTTCTTTAAAAGTAAAGTTACTCACAGTGTTGTTGAAGAAAGAACAGAGCCTTCCTTGAACAGGCTTAAAAGTTGCAAAGTTGAAATCTTTCACTTTGATCTCTGGTTTTGTATTTGAATTTGTGTTGTTTATATTCGAACCTTACTTCAGAAGTTACTTAGTTGTGATGGACGAACCAAGAAAAATGAAGAAGTTGATATATGGAAAGAAGCTTACAGGTTGATGTATTATTTTGTTTAAGCTGAGATGGTTGTACAAGTGATTATATTTCCTTGTACTATAGCCAGTGATATTTCTTGTTTGTAGGCTGATGGAAATACTAGTTTGGGGCTGCATTAATTAGCATTGTACCATATACATTTTTATTTCCTTCGGCTGTACAAAATGTGAGATAGTGGTGGCTTCCTTTACAATCTTTA
Organism: Allium fistulosum; assembly: GCA_030737815.1. Lineage (NCBI taxonomy): Eukaryota > Viridiplantae > Streptophyta > Magnoliopsida > Asparagales > Amaryllidaceae > Allium > Allium fistulosum. The sequence continues at coordinate 867,585,691 of CM060904.1, read as the reverse complement.
TCCACATATATATTTCTTGTATGCACTTAGACTTGTTTGTATATAGATATTTATTTTTCTTTTCTTCTTGCCTACTCTTGCTAACTCGGCTGAGATATGATTTGTGTAAGTGTACTTAGGATCTTGCTTTTATTTGAATACTTGTATTTAATTGTTTTGTACAACAAGCACAGCTGAAGATATATGTGTTTGTATGCTAAAGATATTGCATTAAGTTCATTTGTACAAAGATATTCTATTATCTTTGCTTTGTTTATATTTTATAACTTATACATGCCCGTATACATATATATTCACATATATACAATATTTAAATTTTTAAACGATTTATACAAATATACTTGGCTATCGGGGAAACTCGCTCCATTTTATCGATTTATTTTACTATCTTTATTCAAAAATAAATTTAATTATCAATTTAAATAAAATTAAATTTCAGGGTCGTTACAGAAGCAGCCTAGCAGGATCGGTCTAGTAGTATCTGCCTTGCAGAGCGATCTAACAAGAACAGCCTAATAACAACAACCGAACAGGAATAGGCTGGTAGGAATAGCCAGACAAAAATAGCCGAACATACCTCCTTGGGTCCATCTTACTTTCTATTGAGCAATATATCATCATACTTTGTACTCTAGGCATTGTACCAAAGATCTATATGAAGGATAACGAAAATGAATAATGGATGTAGGCACATTCTGGTCGAACCACTATAAATCTATGTGTTCTTTACCTTATTACAATTTACTTTCTGCATGTCCTATATGTGATCCACTCCTTGAAAATGAATCACAATATAAATATAACAGCTATGTCATACACCTCACATCCACTTCTCTACAACAAATTGATTGAGGGTTTTTGTCTATTTTACATAAATATTTTTGGTTCTTTCACTGAGAGATGATTCTCAACATGCCTTTGAGATCAAATAAAAAGGTTGGCGCTGTCTGTAGGAATGTAGGGAATGCCTCAACATACCCAATCAAACAACTACCAATTAGGATGATCATTCAGTGAGCATTCTAGTGATAATAGACGTAATTACCATAGGCAAACTCGATATAGTTGTGGCCAAGCTAAACAAATGTTTCATTGCCCAACATCAAGCGACGGTGTACTAACTCATGACACACTTGGAAGAGCTACAAACTATTAGTCGCAACACTTGAACCTAAGGGCAAACCCAATCTAGGGGATTCTAAAAGGTGAAGGGGGTCGCAATCTAACAAGGAATTTGGTCAATAAAGTCAAAGAGATAGAAGATGGAATGCTGGAGGGATGAAACAAGTAAGAGTTCAGCCTAGGCTAGACCCGGAAAGTAGTTCAAAGCCGAACTGAACAGGGATGATGCCGAACCGGGGATAGCTATAGCAAACGCGTCTCATTCCCTCACCAAAATTATGGTCAATGAAGAAGAAAATAATCACTGGGACTGATCTAGAAGCCATAACCATACTTGTAATTGAAAATCAAGTCATCGTAGAGAAGATGAAAAAAATCATTCCTCTCGAATGGAAAGGTCGAGCTATCATCGCTAATCACCCTAACCGGGGGATAGGATGGTTGGAATCTTCAAATTTTGTATTCGACATGAACAAATGGAGGAAGGAATTAGAGCTAGGTTTAGCAGTATCTTCTCCCTGTAGATAGGACTAGCAGGAACCCCAAAGATTTTAGGATTCCTACTATGGAAAGGTATCAAGGATTAACTGACCCTATAGAACATTTACAATAGTATATCTAACACATGCTGATGAGTGGAGTATAAAGGAAGTCGTGTGTAGGTGTTATCCTCAATTCTTGGCTGAGTTAAGCACTATGTAGTCATGTGGTTAACCCTAAGGACCGATTCATTCTTGGGAGATGTTAAAGGAGAAACCAACCACATCAGAGGAATTCAACTATGAGGAGGCAACATATATGAGTTTGGAAGGTGTTGCATCAAAGAAACAGCCCAGTATAACTACTAGAGAATAGTCTAGTAGTGACTACAAGTGATGATAGAATATATGGTATCTTCTTTCATAGGTAAGTATTCAGAGATAATGGAGCTCATGGAGGAAGCAATACCAATTTAGGTGTAGAGAGACCATGTTTGGAATTCTATTTGCAACCTATCAAGAATGGACGCAAGGGAGCAGGCTAGATAAGAAGGAGCTATGGAAATATGGACTTCCTCAAATCGAACTGGCTAGGGCTCGTACCAAACTGATGGGCATTGGAAGGAGCCATGGAAATATGGGCTTCCTCAAATCGAACCAGCTAGGGCTCGAACCAAACCGATCGGTACCGAACCAACGATATAGCCTAAGCCGAACCAAGGAAGGATGTCCTACTAGAAGTCAATGCTGATGTTGGAACCATATTTTTGGCTATTGAAACGGTACTGCCCGAGTTTATTCTGAATGATACTTAGATGGTCTATCCATTGCAAGGGAGGCAATATGTGGCCTACTAAGAAAACTAAGAAAGCATTCCAGCAGCGAGAGCGAGTCGCTGGACAAATGTGTTGAGTGTTAGGCGAGCAAAGCAGGAGACCAGAGCTTGACAACAAGAACCATAGTCAATTTACTCCAAACATTAGGCCCTACATATTTTAAGACACTGGTCATGGAACAATACGTTAGAGAAACTGAACCTTGAACACATTTGAGGCGCTGCATCTAGCATATGGAAACGGTTGGAACTATGAAGGAAGAGGATGTCGTTACTTTCCTCTATTCATGTCATACGTAGAGACTATTGGTTTAGTCATTTGGAACACTAATCCATTAACACTTGGATATTAAGCAAAAGGAAGGATAAAACTTACAGAACAATTTTGCACGGTTCAGTGCTATAGCAGTCGCTATGCATCAACTTAAAGAATGGATTGTGCTTGTTGTTGTTGCTTAAGGAATTAATAAGAAAATGGAGTAATGCAGGGAACTTAAGAAGAATCTAACTTCCAACATGGAGGACTTATGCTACCGGGCCTACACATTTATGCTCTTGAAGGATTCTGGTATCGAGATAAGACTGAAAAATGTTAACTGGGTTAGAAATAAAAAGCCTTGGGATAGGGACATCCGAAAGATGGATAATAGTACTAGAGAAAGGAAACAATTTCGGAAGATGGGACAAGTTTCCATGTTCATAGCTTATGGAGACTCCTGAAAGAATCTATCTCGCTATTAGAGAAACCATGAAATACGGTGAATCGAGAACTAAAGAGCTAACTATGGCAGAGATGGGAACCGATATTCTCTAGGCTAAAACCTAGGGTAACTCCAGTGAGAATGCTATAAACTATAGACTATAGTCCCTCGACTAAACAGAGTCCTAACGGAGGAAGGGTATAAACCACGCTCCGGGGCATGCTATCAGTTTCCCTATGGACAGCAGAGCATATCCTTCTACTAAATATCCAAAGATATATGTGCATGAAAATTGTCAAGAATGAAGTAATCAAACAGTGGAGCATGAACTTCCTAGTCCTGGAGGTAGGGTTCAACTCTATCAGATACAATGAGAGACTAGGTTCAGCTCCTCTAGAGATGGAGGAGCATAACCTGTTCAAACGGCCCTAAAGACAGAGTCAACTTCATATAAACATGAAGCATGATACTACAGAGATTAAATACCGTTATAGAGTGTGGGGACAACAATTCAAAGGTATGACTTACTTTGATGAATAAATTTTGAATGATATCTAATATAAATACTTGAGGCATAACAACACCATGCCACATGACTATGCCACACTCGTAGAAGCGAGAAAAATACTAATGGCTGGGTACGAACGAATGTTCTTGACCCATACGGGTCGAACGGTCCTCTTACCTTGCAGGCTAGACCGAATGGGAGTGTACAGTACACTAATAGCAGGATTGGAAATAGCAAAAGAATAATGAATCAAGACTCTATGTATCTGTAACGACTCGTAATTTACCGCTTTGAAAATGGAATGTTTAATTTATTCTAAATATTCAGAATATTTTTTTTTTCAATTTAATAATCATATTTTATGAAATAAATAAGAATGATAAACTTATATTTAGAATTTGATTTCAATATCAAGAAGTTTGGATCTTTCGTCGAAAAGTGACAAAAGTCGGTTTTCGATAAAATTTAATATACGTTTGAATAATTGTTATAAAGGTAAATAAATTTTTTTAATAGTTATATAATGATGTGATACTAATATAAAATCGATTTATAATGATTTTATAAACATATAAACTTGTTTTATAAAAATTGAAAAAATTTGTCATACGTTGACAAATCAATGTCATATTTTTATAATTGAATTTTAATATTATTTAATATGGTTTTATAACTCAAATGAACTTGTTTTAATTATTTAAAAATGACAAGAAACTTATTTTCAAGTTTTTTTTAAACAAATAAATAGTTTAACAAAAACGTCAAAATGTGACCGTAAAACATTTTATCGAAAATCAACGTTTTGTTCAATACAAGTTGTTTAAACGTTTTGCGACATAATTTCTTTTAAACCTATATAACTTCACATTAACATATTTACACACTTATAAACATGTAAGCATTTAGCATATAAGGCAAAAGTTATTTTTGGGATGTTTATAAAATAAATTGCAAAAGCTTTTGATTTGACATAATTTTATTAATAAATTCTTCACTAAACATAGTCATTAACAAAAGTACTTAAGCTTCCATTCTACATAAATGCACATGTCAAATCCTTACATGGAAAAGGTGCATCCCATTTTTGATAATTTTTTTAATTAAATAAAAGTAGCATAATCATTTCATTTTGTACAAATCTCAGATCCAACCATCTCCTCTTCATTTATTGTTGTACTTAGGAGTTAAAACATGAGTTTAAAAAATGGTAAAACGAGGGTTGAAAAATCAAAAGTTGGTAAGGTTAGAAGGGTCATTTTACATATGAAGCTTGATATATAAGTAGGACCACCATCTCTCCATTTTCTCACACCAAAGTCATTACTATTTCTTCACTTTCTCCATCTCTTCCATGCCATCCAACACTCCAACTTCCTAAACCACTTACCCAAGCACCCATACCGCTCACCTACACCCCATACCCACCCTCAAAACACACGCACCCACCACCCTACCCACGCACCCGAGCCTACTAGCCTCCACCCAAGCCTACCCACCTCCAAAGCACACCTACTCACCTCTACCCACCACCCAAACACATGCACCCACCCTCCAAACCCACCTACTCACCTTTACACGCCTTCCAAACCCACACACTCGCCCTACCCTCCTCCAAAAGCCCATGCACACCCCCACCTACCCAGGGCTGAGTCCATACCCCCACACCTCCATAACCTTTTTATACAAGTCATACCCACATTCTATGAAACATTAGTCCATCCATTTCACCATTTTAAAAAGTAGTTCGAGATAAGTCGTGTTGATTTGACAAAGGAAAAGAAGCACGCTAGTTGTAGAAAAAGATTTGCAAAGGAAAATGAAAGTGTGTAAACCCTTATTTCAATTTAAAAATCATATTAATGTTATGCTATGAGGATCATGTTTACACCCTTACGATGATTTTGATAATTAACACCATTTAGTGTTAATATGAATGTTTGGATGAATTGGTTACGTGGATGAGTTTGGGTGAATGGATGATTGTTGATAATAATTTGACATCTTAGCTAATTTGGTTATATTTGCTTATGTGAAATGGTTAACCATTCCCTTTGTTAAGTAAAAACCATTTATATGGTATATTTGGAATAGTAAGCATCTTTTCAAAATCAAGTTTGGAAAAGAAATTCAATTTGGAAAAAAATAGAAATTGATTTGAAAATTTAAAGATAATAAATTTTAAAAGTTTAACGTTTCAAATATAAATACTATATGGTTTAAAAAGTTTAAAAGATGGAAATTTTAATATTATAATAATATAATGAGATATTTTTAAATAAGTGAAAAATAGATATTAGATAATTAAAATAATAAATTATTGATTTTAAATAGTTTATAAATGGTTTATAAGCAAGTAAAGATGAATTGAAAGTATTATGACAAATACTTAAAACCAAGTCAAATTAGGCGCGTCGCGTAACGGTAGTTCGCGATTTTGCGCCGAAAATTTCAAATAAGTGTAGAGAATGGAATATAACTCGGAATTCTTCGAGATAAGAATTTTCTAGATTATTTTATCCATAGTTTGTAAATGGAGAAAGAAAATCAAGATTTCATCTCGTAAATTTTAAGTTATGGCCAAATCAAATTTTCAGAGAAATCGCGCTTTTGCAGTAAAGCGACCAAAGTCTAAAAATCATTGAAATGAATATTTTAAATGTTTAAAAATATGAAATAAATTTGATAAATATGTTAAAATGTTTTAAAAGAGGTTTGAATTAGAAATATAGTTTTTCAAATATTAGAAAAGTTTCTTTAAATCAAATCAGTTTTTAAGCACTTTCCTGAGCACTTTTCTACTGCCGTTTCAATGACTTTAGAAATGAAGTTTTAAATTTTGCAATTCATTCCTAAATCATTTATAAATGCTTTTAAATAAATAAATAAGTGACAAATGATGATTTGGAAGTTTTTATAAGGGTTTAAATAAATGATTAAGAGGAATTGTTTATAACACTTAAACAATATACTTGAAATCGATTCTTTGAAAGCAGTAACAAACTGAGTATGCGAAAACGACTAGTACATTTGTCTTGCCTGTGAGATCCGAGAAGATAAGACAATGTGTGTAACTAATGTTAGAAATAGAGCAACCAGTGCCTTGAACTTACGTGACCTCTTTTTTCTCTTTCTAAGCGAGGGGTGGAACATATCGAAGGGAAAGCCCGGATACTCTAAATGAAATGATCATATTTAAGTTTTTTTGAAATAAGTAAAACTGTTGAACAAAGTTTTTCAGTAATATAAAGAATGTTATAGTCAAACTCTGTATTTAAGTTATGAGAAGAAAAAATTATACTTTCCACGTAAATTAAAAAAAAAGTGATTTTCCACCGTTATTCCACAAATCATGCAAGTTGAATACGGGAATTTAATCTAGGTGAAATTAATTTAATCTTTTACTCAATATAATTGGTTTTGGGTTTATAGTAAACAATGTCTTAAATAACATTGTTTTTGACCCAGTTAAGACATGTTTTCGAAAGAAGGAATTTTATTTGATTTGGAAGTAAACGACGAGAAGATTTCCAAAGTTAAAAGAATTTTGATTTATCGGTAAAAAGTTAAATTGAAAAGAGGCTTAACAAACCCTGTATGCACATGTTCACATTTTTATTGATGATTGGATTTCGAAGAGACCGGGGTCGGATTTGGATAATTCCTGTTCGAAAACCATTTCGAACAAATTTACATTTCGAAGTAAAACATGTTGAAGATAAGATTATTGAAGATGAAGATATTCATGATGTAGAGCTGCTTGCCACTAGTCCCTCGATGTGAAATTTACCATATCATATATTTATGGTGACAAGTAGTGCTCCATTATGAAAATCTTCGATTTGCAAAGACTAATCGTTATTGATCCTAGGGGTGATTCCCAAAACATGATGCGGTAGGAGGAGTGCCTTCGGTTTCGTTCAGAATGAACTTTTATGGACGAATGTCTGACGTTGCATTTTAAATCACATTAATTGATCTCTATGAATGTATTTCTGCTTGGTGGCGGAAAATGCAACTTCTCTTAGCTTAACACCCTTTCCTGAGACCTCAAACCTCAGACCCTGAAATGATTGAAACAAGGTAGATTCGGCTAATGATCCAGACCCTAAAATATGGAATTCAAAAGAGGAAAGATGATGTGCTATGTAAAAGGTAATCGTGACCTCAGACCTCACACCCTGAAATGATTGAAACAAGGTAGATTCGGCAAGGCTATGTGGTTTGCAACCATTAGGGTATGATCATCCCCTTCTAGATATATTTCTACCCACTATGACGTTTGGGTTTAAATTAATATGGTGTATGCTAGAGCGTGCTCAGATAGGTCGGTAACGATCGGGGAGATGACATATTCGGTACTATCTAGGAAGAGGTAGGCCGGTCTTGTGTTGGTAGAGGACCATCAGTTGGGCCTCGATACATTCCTCAAGAGCTGTACTGCCGGAAGGTAGTCCCTTCACCTGATCATTTGTATGGAAATCCATCCTCCAATAAGTGCCTGCCATTTTTTTTGTAGAACCCACTTTGTGGCTAGCATGCTGGAATTTAATCAATGTAACAATTTCGGCTAAGATTAATAAGTTTACTTGCAAATGTTTTCAATAAATGTCAGTAAAAATAATATCAAATGTTTTGTTGAAAATGTTTTGGTTATCATAAGATAAAAACCCGTCCATGTTTATGTTTGGCGTGGTCTTATGAGATACTCTTTCTTTTCAAAGGGTTTTTGTCACAAATCTCTGATCTATGGCACTGTCATTTATGAATTGAGTTTCTCACGCCGGTTTGCTAGACTAATCCGGGTATTTTTATACTCGGGTCAGATCCGAGTAGTTTCAGGATTAGCTTAATACGCTTGGAGTTTCCAGTAGAGAGCTGGAGATCTTTATCGGTATGAATATATTCTATTTCTGCTGCATTTGTTTGTTGTTTTTCAGCAAATTGTAAGGACATGTATTATAACTGTCTAAGCTGAATCTAGGTTAGACTCTGATATATGTTTCAAAAGATTTTCCACTGTAAAGATTATTGCTCAATAATATATGTTATTCCATTCGATTGAGATTCTGTTCTATCTTTATTTTCTTTCTTACCTTTAATGATCCATTTTTTGTTCAATTTGGGTTAGACATGTGTGGCTTATTGTCGACTCAAAAGGTACAGAAATGTGGACCGTTGCATTTGGCATCATTGCTTAGGTTGATCGAACACCTAAGCGTGATAGGGGTAAAGACTCATCAAAGATAGGGTTAGTAATACCCTACGGTGAGTAACTCATTAGAGATTGGGTAAGTGACACCCTAGAATGAGTTGAGAGTATTATATATATGAGCACGTATTTGTTAATGTTATATAAACTGATTTTTGTTTTGAGAAAAATTGGTAAATGAATAATTTTACCTAGGATTATATTTTGGATATAAAAAAGATATTTTCAAGAGGGTATAGTTATGTATCTGGTTGTTAAGGGATATTAATACTCGGTTATTATCACTAATTGATTGGTTGTATAAAGGCTTAAATACAAATACCTTGTGAATTAAGTTTCACAAATTGACTATAAGGTGTTTGGTAATAATATGGGTTAAGGTTAAGAAATTAATTTAAAATAAACAAAATATGAGCACGTTTTACAAATAAAAAGATTTTATAAAAGATAAATATGGAAGATATTTTGTAAGTTAAAATAAATTTTGAAAGTATTAATTTCAAATGAATCTAGGAGGAAAATAATTTCAATTAAATTCTTTTTAAATTCTAACATTTTTCAAGGAAAAACATATTGCATTTTGAAATTTAACATGGATAAAACATAAAGGGTTGGACAAAGCTCAGTTAAAAAAATCCAGTTAGATAAATAAAACAGGAAATTATTGTCAAGGACAACATTTTTGCCTCAAGAACAGACCTTCAGTATTTTAGCCTGAAGGACAACTTTCTTTAGGTATTAGTTTTTAAGTTTATAGGTATCAGTTTGTAGTTATCGGTAGCAGTTTTTAGGTATCAGTTTTTAGTTTGGTAGCAGTTTTGGAAAAACGTTTGTCCTTGCGAATAATTTTGAAGGAATGTTTGTCCTTATGAATAATTTTTAGGAGAATGTTTGTCCTTGTGGTTAAAATATTGAGGTCATGTCCTTGAGGCTAAAAATATACAAATTTTTGTCCTTTAAATTAATTCATAGGTAAGTGACATGGATTCGAAATCATTAGGTAAAGGTGCACATTTAGCAAGAATTTTCTTATCAATATATGAATAAGCTTAAATTAAATAAGTAATTTAGACTTTAGGTAAATAAGAAAAAGAAAAGAGAGTGTTAAGTAAGATAAGACTTTGTAAATTTGTTAAGTATATAAAAAACCAGTAATTGATCCTAAGTTTTCTATCATTGTAGAAATTAACTAAAGCAGAGCGTTTAAAATTAAGGGAAAGACTTAGGAGAGCATTAGCAAAGTATGGGGATTTAGAGGTATTGGATACTCCTATTACTAGTGACGAGGAGGAGGATGTTCAGATAAAGGATCCATCTTGAGTTGTGATAGGATCGGCTAATGATCCAATAGTCATTTCAAACAATGAGGATATGATTATGACTCCTATAGTAGTGGAAGCTGAGGCAGAAATAGATATAGAGGCTGACGACTCAGATCTTTGGATTGCAGATCCTTTAAGCGAGGAGGATCAGGAGGAGGAGCCGATAGAGGATGAGTCTGTGAGTGAGGAGCCAGTAGAAGACGAGCCTAGTGAGAAGGAGCCTTCAAGAGAGGATTTAGAGATGTATGATGCTTGGTTGTGTGATAGCCCATTAGATAGTGATGAGGGTATTATATGGGAGACAGGCACTCCTATTTTGGAGATGGGATCACCAATCCCAAAGCCAATTGAGGATCTTGGTTTGGAGGAGATAGATGAGCATGTTCCAGCAGGGATGTGTCATCTTCCCTTGGTTCCAGTAGGACAGCCCGGGTAGCCACCTGGTTGGGATGTGATGCAGGAGAACGAGAAAAAGGATAAGGAGCCGGAAGAAGAAGAAGAGGAGGTTATACTGAATGTGATAGATTTGGGAGAACCATCGGACGAGGAGTCCGACGAGTAGGTATGGTTAGTATGGATGATATTTTGGGAGTTCTATGGTATGGATGATTCATTTTGGGGAGTACTGTTCATATGGATGATGTATATTTTGACTATGTATATTACCTTAAGTACGTAGTATGTGCTAAGGCTAGGGGTATGGACCTATGTGGTTTTATGTATATTTATGATGACTTCGTTATATAATATCAGTATTTAGCAGATCTTTCTTTTACCCTATTTTGAAAATAGATCAAAGTTAGAATTTTTTTCATACTTGGTTATATGATAGGTTTCCTTATAATTCTGAAATTTTTAATTTCGGGCACGAAATTCTTTTAAGGATGGGAGAATGTAACGACCCGTAATTTTACCATTTTGAAAATGGAATATTTCATTTATTTTAAATATTCAGAATATAGAAAATTTCAAAATTTAATAATCATACTTTATGAAATAAATAAGAATGATAAACTTATTTTTAGAATTTGATTTCAAAATCAAGAAGTGTGGATCCTTCATCGAAAAGTGACAAAAGTCGGTTTTCGATAAAATTTAAAATAAGTTAATTGTTATAAATGTAAATAACCCTTTTTAATGGTTATATAAAGATAGATACTAATATAAATTCGACTTATATTGATTTTATAAACTTATAAACTTGTTTTATAAAAATTGATAAGTTTTGTTGTACGTTGACAAATCAACGTCGTATTTTTATAATTAAAATTTTATATTATTTAATATGGTTTTATAACTCAAATGAACTTGTTTTAATTATTTAAAAATGAAAAGAAACTTATTTTCAAGTTTTGTTTGACATAATTTTATTAATAAATTCTTCACTAAACATAGTCATTAACAAAAGTACTTAAGCTTCCATTCTACATAAATGCACATGTCAAATCCTTACATGGAAAAGGAGCATCCCATTTTTGATAATTTTGTTAATTAAATAAAAGTAGCACAATCATTTGATTTTGTACAAATCTAAAATCAAACCATCTCCTCTTTATTTAATGTTGTACTTAGGAGTTAAATCATGGATTTCAAAAATGTTAAAAAGAGGGTTGGAAAATAAAAAGTTAGTAAGGTTAAAAGGGCCATTTTACATGTGATGCTTCATGTATAAATAGGACCACCATCTCTCCATTTTCTCACACCAAAGTCTTCACCATTTCTTCACTTTCTCCATCTCTTCCATGGCATCCAACACTCCTACTTCCTATACCACTCACCCAAGCACCCATACCCCTCACCTACAGCCCATACCCACCATCAGAACACGCGCACCCACCAATCTACCCATGCACCCGAGCCTACTAGCCTCCTCCCAAGCCTACCCACCTCCAAAGCTCACCTACCCGCCTCTACCCACTACCGAAAAAAATGGACACACCCTCCAAAACCACCTACCCCTTCACCCGCCTTCCAAACCCACACACTCGCCCTACCTGCCTCCAAAAGCCCAAACACACCCCCACCTACCCACGAGAGAGTCCACACCGCCCACACACACCTCCATACCCTCCTTATACAAGCCATACCCACCTTCTATCAAACATTAGTCCATCCGTTTCACCATTTTGAAAAGTAGTTTGAGATAAGCCGTGTTAATTTGACAAAGGAAAAGAAGCACCCTGGTTGTAGAAAAAGATTTGCAAAGGAAAATGAAAGTGAGTAAATGCTTATTTCATTTTAAAAATCATATTATTGTTATGCTATGATGGTCATGTTCACACCCTTACGATGATTTTTATAATTAACACCATTTAGTGTTAATATGAATGTTTGGATGAATTGGTTATGTGGAAGAGTTTGGTTAAATGGATGATTATTGATAATAATTTGACATCATAGCTAATTTAGTTATATTTGCTTAAGTGAAATGATTAACCATTCCCTTTTTTAAGTAAAGACCATTTATATGGTATATTTGAAATAGTAAGCTTCTTTTCAAAATCAAGTTTGGAAAAGAAATTCAATTTGGAAAAGATAGAAATTGATTTGGAAAATTAAAGATAATAAATTTTAAAAGTTTAAAGTTTTAAAAATAAATACTATATAGTTTAAAAAGTTTAAAAGATGGGAATTTTAATATTAAAATAATATAATATGAGATATTTTGAAATAAGTGAAAAATAGATATTAGAAAATCAAAATAATAAATTATTGATTTTAAATGGTTTATAAGCATGTAAAGATGATTTGGAAGTGTTACGACAAATATTGAAAAACAAGTTAAAATTAGGTGCGTCGCGTAACGGTAGTTCGTGATTTCATGTCGAAAATTTCAAATGAGTGTAGAGAATGGAATATAACTCAGAATTCTTCGAGATAAGAATTTTTTGGATTATTTTATCCATAATTTGTAAATGGAGAAATAAAATCAGGATTTCATTTCGTAAATTTTAAGTTATGACCAAATCAAATTTCCAGAGAAATCGTGCTTTTGAAGTAAAGCGGCCAAAGTCTAAAAATCTTTGAAATGAATATTTTTAAATGTTTAAAAATATGAAATAAATTTGATACATATGTTAAAAAAATTTAAAATATATTTTAGTTAAAAATATAGATTTTCAAATACTAGAAAAGTTGTTTTAAATCAAATCAGTTTTTAAACACTTTCCACGGCACTTTTCTACCGTCGTTTCGATAACTTTAGAAATGAAGTTTTAAATTTAGCAATTCATTGCTAAATAATTTTTGAATGCTTCTAAATAAATAAATAAGTGATAAATAATTGTTGGGAACTTTTTATAAGAGTCTAAATAAATGGTTTAGAGGAATTGTTTATAACACTTAAACAATATACTTGAAATCGATTCCTTGAAAGTAATAACAAACTGAGTATGTGAAAACGACTAGTACATTTGTCCTACCTGTGAGATCTGAGAAGATAAAACAAGGTGTGTAACTAAGGTTAGGAATGGAGCAACCAGTGCCCTGAACTTACCTGACCTCTTTTTTCCTCTTTCTAGGCGAGGGGTGGAACAGATCGAAGGGAAAGCCCGGATGCTCTAAATGAAATGATCATATTTAAGTTTTTCCGAAATAAAAAATTGGTTGAACAAAGTTTTTCAGTAATATAAAAAATTTTCTAGTCAAAATCTGTATTTAAGTTATGAGAAGAAAAGTTTGTATTATCCTCGTAAATTTAAAAAAGTGATTTTCCGCCGTTATTCCACAAATAGTGCAAGCTGAATACAGGAATTTAATCTGGGTGAAATTAATTTAATATTTTACTCAATATAATTGATTTTGGGTTTACAGTAAACGATGTCTTAAATAACATTGTTTTGGACCCAGTTAAGACATGTTTTCAAAAGACGGAATTTTATTTGATTCGAAAGTAAATGACGAGAAAATTTCCAAAGTTAAAAGAATTTTGATTTATCGATAAAAAGTTAAAATGGAAAGAGGCTTTACAAATCCTGTATACATATATTCACATTTCTATCGATGATTGGATTTCGAAGAGACCGGGGTCGGATTTGGGTAATTCCTATTCGAAAACCACTTCAAACCAATTTACGTTTCGAAGTAAATTATGTTGAAGATAAGATTATTGAAGAAGAAGATATTCATGATGTAGGGCTACTTGCCACTAGTCCCTCGAGGTAAAATTTACCATATCATATATTTATGGTGACAAGTAGTGCTCCGTTATGAAAAACTTCAATTTGCAAGGACTAATCGCTACTGATCCTAGGGGTGATTCCCAAAACAGGATGCGGTAAGAGAAGTGCCTTCGGTTTCGTTCAATCCCAGAATGAACTTGTATGGACGAATGTCTGACGTTGCATTTTAAAATCACATTAATTGATCTCTATGAATGTATTTCTGCTTGGTGGCGGAGAAGGCAACTTCTCTTAGCTTAACACCCTTTCCTGAGACGTATGAGATTAGGAGTTATACATCTATAGAAATTAGTTGTGCGATTATGGAATGACAATATGGCATTCAAAAGAGGAAAGATGATGTGTTATGTGAAAAGTAATCGTGACCTCAAGCCTCACACCCTGAAATGATCGAAACAGGGTAGATGCGGCAAGGCTATGTGGTTCGCAACCATTAGGGTATGATTATCCCCTTCTAGATATATTTCCACCCGCTATGACATTCGGGTTAAATTAATGTGGTGTATGCTAGAGCGCGCTCGATAAGTTGGTAACTACTGGGGAGATGGCATATTCAGTATTATCTAGGAAGAGGCAGGCCGGACTTGTGTTGGTAGAGGACCATAAGTTGGGCCTCGGTACATTCCTCTAGAAACGTACTGCCGGAAGGTTGTCCCTTTACCTGGTCATTTGTATGGAAATCCATCATCCACTAAGTGTCTGCCATTTTGTTTATAGAACCCACCTTGTGGCTAGTATGCTGGAATTTAATCATTGTAACAATTTCAGCTAAGATTAATAAGTTTACTTGCAAATGTTTTCAAAGAATGTCATTAAAAATAATGTCAAATGTTTTGGTTATCATAACGTTAAAACCCGTCCGTGTTTATATGCGGAGTGATCTTATGAGATACTCTTTCTTTTTAAAAGGTATTTGTCACAAATCTCTGATCTATGACACTGTCATTTGTGAATTGATTTTGTCACGCTAGTTTGCCAGATTGATCCGGGTATTTTCATATTCGGGTCAGATCTAAGTAGTTTCAGGATTTGCTGAAGATGCTTGAAGTTTCCAGAAGAGAGTCGGAGATCCTCATCACATTTGAACATATTCTATTTCTGTTACATTTGTTTGTTGTTTTTCAGCAAATTGTAAGGACGGGTATTATAACGGGACAGTTTGGCACAGGTCCTTAATAAGTTTCAAAATACACAAAAACCCCAGTAAAAAAAAGTTTGTAAATTAGGTCCCTAGAATTAAGTTACCGAATAATGGCATATACTTATGCAATTATTCAGTGAATAATTGCTGACATTTATGCAATTATATCAAAAATTGCAGACATTTCCACAATTATTCCCTTAAAAGTTGTGGAAAATTCCGCAATTTTTTCAAAAAATTGTGGAAATTTCTGCAATTATTCACCAAAAAATTGCGGAAATTTCCGCAATTATTCACCGAAATAATTGCATAAATTTATGCAACTTTTGGATATAATTGCATAAATGTCTGCAATTATTCAGTGAATAATTGCATAACTATATGCAATTACTTAGTAACTTAATTCTAGGGACCTAATTTACATACTTTTTTTTACTGGGGTTTTTGTGTATTTTGAAACTTATTAGGGACCTAAGCCTAATATTCACTATTATAACTGTCCAAGCTGAATCTAAGTTAGACTCTGATATATGTTTCAAAAGATTTTCCGCTCTAAAGATTATTATTCAATAATATATGTTATTCCATTCGAGTGAGATTATGTTCTGCCTTTATTTTCTTTCTTACCTTTAATGATCCATTTTTCATTCAATTTGGGTTAGACATGTGCGGTTTATTGTCAGCTCAAAAGGTACGGAAATGTGGACCATTACAGTATCTATAGCGACCTGCAACTAGCTATAATCAAGCATTTTGAGAATTCTAAGTCAAAGGTGAATGGTTGGTGTGCTACTTTTAGATAAAAGGTGAAAGCTTTGCTTAATGTGCAAGAATGCTATGTGGTTAAGCATATCCCATGGGAGGAAAATCGAGATGGCAACGGTTGGGAAAAAATTGGCTTGCTCAGGAAATGGATCACTTTTAGTTTGCTCCTGGTTAAAAACTTCACCCTTAAACAGAATGAAACTAGGAAGGTGATGCACAAGCCGAATGGATACACATTACAGGATGACAACTTATACATAAGAGCATTGACTAGCCTGCTACTAAGGTGCATGGCTTCAAGAGAAGTTAAGAAAGTATTGGATAACACACATCAAGGCAATAGAAGAGATCACACTAAAGGGCAAACCCTAGAAAAGGAAATCTCATGAGCATTAATCTAAAATGGAGAACTTCCAATAGCTACCGGTGGAGTCGAGTATGCAATAGTGGTTGCAGATTACTTCATCGAGTATGGAGTTCCACTCTAGACAATCTCGGATAATGGATAGTAGTTTGATAGTCAGGAATTCACCAATTCTATCGGTAGCATGGAATCAGGAAAAGCTTTTCTAGGGTGCCTCACTCGTAGGCCAATGGATAGGTTGAAGAAGTCAACAAGGTTCTCAAAACTCTCATAAAGAAGCATTTGGAATATGATAAGGGAGCTCAGATGGATAAGCTGCCAATGGACTTTACACATATTGCACTTCCCGCGAAGCATGGGACATACACCTTTTGCTTTGACCTACGAATTATAGGTTATGCTTTCCATCGAAACTATAGTCTTATCTCATAGGAGAATCTACTATGACTCGAAGGAAAATGAGGAATTGCTAAACTTGTCCCTGGATCTAATCGAGGAGGAGCGAGATGAGGTTATTTTGAAAACCGCGGTGCTCTGGCAGAAAGTGGTAAAACAATACAACTCTTGGATAAAGCATCGCCCGCTGTAGCAAGGAAACCTACTCCTGGAGTTAATTTCCCTTTGGCCTGAAGGCACTTTACCCGATCTGGGAAAGACTATATTTTATCATCACGGATCCAGGGAATGAAGCCTACATTCTCATCACCATGGACCGAGCAGTATCCAAGAAAATATGGAATGTTCAAAACTTTTGTTTTGCTTTTACGCACTAAATATAACAACTACATAAATTAGTCAATAGTCATGGTCTTACCGAACTCCATGGATAGGGTGTGTGAAACCATAATAGACGACCAACACTATCAAACCACCACAACAACAGCCATCCCATGCCAAATAAAGTCGGTGATTGCTAGGACTATACATGCAAGGCCATTGTATAACGAGGGCACCCAATTCTAGCACATCATGGAAAGCTTGGACAAACCCTTGGTCGATAATAGCGAACCAAATTTACCCATGATCAGACATGATCGCAGAAAAGGGTGGCATGGCACTTCAATGCAAAGGTCTGAAACCGTATCCACAAGGTAGGGGAATTCGTTCTAAAATGAATTCTCCTAGGTACGGGGGCACTTTATCCGAACTAGGAAGGACCCTATGCAATTGATCAAAAGCTTAGGGACGGGACATTCAAACTAGCAACTATTGATGGACAATCCCACGTGCATGGAATAGTGATCTGCTGCGGCACTACTATATTTAGCTCCTTTTAGTTTACCTTTGCAAATAATCCACCCAAGGACCACAGGGATAGAACAATAAAACAGGAACTACTAGGATTCTTGTTCATAAATAAAGCCCGCTTTTTGAACTAATGGATTTGTGTTCTTGGAAGCTACACCCCCGTGCTGTGCAATTAGCATTATGATCGAGAACATACTCTTTTGGCCTCAAATAATGGACGGGGACTATGCTCTTAGGTGTCGATCGGATAATTTGACCCCATCTTTTAAACACAAGCTCCTCAGACCTAGGATCATGGTTGGGGAATGTGATTTTGGGTTGTTAGGATAATTTGACCCAATCTTTTAGGGCTGATCGGATAATTCAGCCCAATCCTTTCGGGTCGATCTGATAATTCGACACAACCTTCTGGCCTGATGACATGATTCATCCCAATCCTTTCAGGGTCGATCAGATAAATCGACCCAACCTTCTAGGCTGATCGGATAAGTTAGCCAAATCCTTTCAGGGTCGATCAGATAGTTCAACCAACCTTCCGGGCTGATTGGATAATTCAACCTAATCTTTAAATGTCGATCAGATAATTTGATCCAACCTTCCGGGCTGATCGGATAATTTAGCCCAATCCTTTAAGGGTCGATCGGATAATTTAGCCCAATCCTTTCAGGGTCGATTAGATAATTCGACCCAACCTTCCAGGCTGATCGAATAATTCAGCACAATCCTTTCAGGGTCGATTGAATAATTCGACCCAACCTTTAGGGCTAATCGAATAATTCAGACAAATCCTTTCAGGATCGATCGAATAATTCGACCCAATCTTCTAGGCTGATCAGATAATTTAGCCTCATCCTTGCAGGGCCGATCGGATAATTCGGCCCAACCTTACAGGATCAATCGACCTAGCAAAGCTTACAAGCTAATGGCTAAGCAAAGATACCATACAAACATAACGCGATAACAAATCATAATCAGGTAAGATAATTTCATTTAAAATTTCTATAAGATACATATGCGCTTGTGTAAGTACTCATATAGGAAATATAAAGTGTAGGCCAATGGAAGCATCAGTCGCACAAACTGCTAGGCTGAGGGAAGAATCGGTCATAGAAACTTCTTACCCTACCAAATTTGTTCGTGATTTATCCCATACAAGTATACATGATAACGATGAGAAAGTTTGCTAATAGGACAAGTAAACCAAGCAATCATTGGAATAAACATGTCACGTTTACTAGCTAGAAAAAGGAGAATATGGACATCAATAAATATCAGAAGCAACAGCGCATAAACATCAAAAGAAGGTTTGCTTCATAACATAAGCACATGATCAACCCATGTTCAAACCTTCAGCAGAAACCACTTACCCAGCCAAACATTTTGGTGATTGACCTATACAAGTATGCATGGTAGTGATGAGGGAATCACTAGTGAAATAACTTGGCAATCATTAATGAAAAATACATTGCAACCACCCGTCATAATTGGCCAAACTACAATCAATGCAATAATATACACAACGTCAAGTCCATATACCATGGAACCATTATATGTTCCTTTCCCAATGGAACCTTGGTATTCTCGGAACATTCATAAGACAGTACACGACCCTCGGGACCCAGGGGTAAGGAAGTTGAGCTAGTGGGAGCAAAAGCCTAAGTAATAGAGATAAGAATAAGTGGGAAATCATGTTAGATGATTATACTACCGAGAAAGAATGAACTGCGAATGTCACACTGATAAAGGATGTCTTGGAATGATCAACAAGCTTTACATGAGTAAATAAGGCTCTACAACATATTAGCAATGGAAAACCTAACAAAAGGATGGGAATGAAGATATAAACATTTGAGGTTTAAGATAACCATCGCATGAGAAAGAAAGATGATGGTGAAACAAAGCACACTTTGTATTTTATGGAATATACTTTAGGGGGCAAAGTGTTATTACCATTTTCACCCATAGTATAGTGAATACGAAAAGACGTTAAGGAGCATAGAGACATCCGGAAGGTGCATAATAAAGGCGCCATCATGTACTCACAAGGGCACGGCGAAGCGCTAGGGGAAATTTTGGCATAGTCAGAAAATATAGCCAAAGCTCTTGAGAAATATTCCTAAGGTTGGGACATGCACATAGGTTGAAACCGTGCCTTAATCTGAGCTACGAATTGGAAGATATGATCATCTTAAAGTTTGTCCATCACATAACCGACTCAGACCCCACCTTGGAGTGCTACTACCTAGCTCGGGCAAATGGAACATTCATTGGAAGACTCTACTTAATGATATGAAGCTACTGGTCCAAGTTTCACTCAATTTTTACTTGAAATGAAGGAGTTATAGCACGGACGCATTTGTCGCACAGTGGTAAAGACTTATGCTCTTCAACCAACCCACTTGGGTTCGAATCCTGGCAGGCACATTATTTTTAAGGAACACGAGAATTGATCTAGCAGGGAATCCAACCACCGAATGCTTAAACATTTCCAATGTAAGGAAGGGTAAGCAAAAATCCCGAAGGAGTAGAGAGAAACCAAGTTTCCACTCTCCTATTCGGTAGCCCAAGTACTAAACAACATGTTCAGTACCCTAAGTACCGAACATGATCTTCTGTTCGGTGGGTAGCCGAACACCAAGGGAACCCACCGAACCAAGAACTAAGGGAACCTACCAGACCAAGGGAGGAAGGGCATGAACTTAGCCATCGAAGCGGCCACGTGCATTCCACCGGACCAACCTACCCCGAACCTTGTATTCAAGAGTTATTCAAATTTTTAGATTTGGAATAAATCGAACTAATTAATTTCTTAATTAAAAATTAATTACCCTTAATTACAATTACACCCTTCTTCCCTAAACAAGGTAATGTGCACGGTGTACACATACACCACCACAACCGATCACTTCTTCTCCCCCTCTCTCACTGATTCTCCATGAAAAACACTATTGTTCGCTTTAATGCATCGCTCATCGCAAGAGCTACCACTCTGACTCAACAATTCAAAGCTCGGCCCTACCCTTCAAAATGTGACCCACTGCTCCTGAACGCAAAAAGGTCCAGGTCGCAATTTGCCTTCCTTGACCGCCCATGCCTAAACTTCGAGAAAAAGGTACATTTTGCCAAGAGAAAACAAATGGAACCCTCATCGTCGCCTAACGCCGCTTCAAACTCCCAAAAACCGAAACCCTGGTCTCGCCCGAAAAAACCAAGCATGGCCAAACATCATCGCACGCAACAATATGGGTATGAAATCGTAGATCTACTCGATAGAAGGTCAAAGATCTTTGTTTTATAATTTTTCATGGAGTATTTCTTTTGATTTTGATTTTTTAATGTTGCTTCCATTTTTTTCTTTACTATAAAAATGAAAATGTGAAGGAAAGAGGGAAAAAGAAGAATTCAAAGTTGTTGAATTGATTGAAGGGTTGAATTTGTGTGCATTTTGTAATTCCCGACATCTTGCCACAAAGAATTCCATTCGCATACGGGCCCCGAACGACAAAACAAAAATACGATCACACACAAAAATGCGATACGATCCTAAAACAATATTAAAATACACTGGTTATCTTATTTAGTAAAATTCCAAAAATACCATCGTTTGCCGAAAAATCATCAAATTACAATTAAATATTTTCCAAATTAAAAATTATGGAAAAATCCTATAAATTCAATTAAAAACACGTCAATAAAAATCAAGTCGTTTTACCAATAATTTAACTTCTTATTATTTATTCGAACTATTTGTTATTGTAAATAAATTTACAAAATGAGTTCACCATTATTATTTATTAATTAGAAGGAGTTAAATAAGACTTTTAATCCATTTAATTAATATTTAATTAACAATTAAAATATTTAAATAATCACTATATTTGAATTCAAGTTATTAAACTCTAAAAACCAATTATTTAAATATTTAAAATTGATTAAATATTCAAAATCATACGAAAAAATTCTAGGATGTTACATTCTCCCCTCTTAAAAGAAATTCATCCCCGAAATTCCCAAAGGAAGAAAATGTTTCCAAACCACTAAGATTTAAAATTATTAAATAAAATGAGTAGTTAAACTTTCAAAGTCCCTTACATTATGGAAAATTTCGATAGCACCTCCTTTGCGCGGTTGATCCGGAAAACTACAACCCGCCGCAACTGGTCCAAATTGACCAAAAAAACAAAAGGCAAGTGGCCTACTATATCCGAGGCATAAATCATCAATTTCCACTACAACAAAATAACCCTTTTACAACGGGAAAAACCCATTATAATAGGTTTTTCGCAACGGGCCAGTGTCTGTCTTATTAGGCGACGTTGTAATAAATATATAAGATTTTACAACGGGCATAAACCGTTGTTGTGGACTATTGTAGCAGAGTATAATATGAGTCAATTTGTTTGGGAAACATGATATTGCAACCAACATGGACCGTTGTAGTATATACTACAACGTACTTAGCCCGTTGTAATAGATTTTAACTACAACATCCATGGTCCGTTGTTATAGCTAGGCCCCGTCTACAACTTCCATTGCCCGCTGTAATTGGTCTCATCTACAACATCCACAGCCCGTTGTCATTCAAAATAAGTACAAAATAAAAAAATAATTAGCTGCGAGGTACATACAGTACGCCTGTAGCAATATTTAATAATTAATAATTATCATAAAACAACCAAAATCACACATAATATAAGACTATAAAGCTACATCCATAAAGTTTCAACACATTCCAAAAGGAGAATATAAGTATTTACATTCACGGTGGTCTAACACATAACTAGTTACAAAATACATAATAACTAGTTACAAAATACATATCAAGTTCTAGTACTAGCGTACATAACCCATAAAACCAAAATGCACATACATACTAGGCCAAGGAGATGAAATCTTTGGGCCGCGCGACTGTTGATTCAACAGCCTCTTTAATAGTGGATATTTCTGAATTTGGTCTATATAAAAAAGCTTCTGGTTCCACCGCTACATTCACCCATACCTTACACGCAACAGGTCCAAGCTTTATGAAGTGTACCAAAGAATTAGGATCGACGCTTGCCATGGTTCCTTATGCAACTACGTTCTTCTGCCAACTCCATAACTTGCACTTTCTTCTGACCAAATTTTCGGGAGTATCGTGATCATGACTCTGAAAATTGTTACTATCGCGGTGTGACTACAAACAAATAAAAAACAGTTAACGCTTGTGATATGGCATAGGCAGTAGTGCTTAGTATCATAAATCTCAAACTACATAGCGAAAGAGGTGTTGTAACCAGGCAAAGTTTGCAATAGACTATACACACACTACAAGAATTCATGCCAAATGCCAAACAGCACAGAGAATTCATGCCAAATGCCAAACACTATAATTATAAAGTGCATAGAAACAAAAGGTAATACAGAGACCAAACAACAACAGAGAAAAACTAGTAAACCTAGGATATTTGCATATATTTATACAATATCACATTGTTCGATAAATGTTTTGTTCAAACCTAAGAACCAAACGCTTTTTGGTTAAAATATTTCAAAACGATCAGATTAATCCAAATGACACAATATCATGTATTTAAGTTTTTTAAACAACATTAGAGAATTTGTACGGTTGGGTTTCAAAAATCCTAAATCTAGATTTATTCTTCACTCCCACTGATAAACAAAGGAAATGGACAAAGGTGCATAGGTGACTCCCTGTGTCCCCGCTTACGCCTATGTAGCATTTTTAGTTAGGAAAATATGTTAACGTAGGCATTGACAAATTGCGTAGACAGGCTGGGTTGTGCTTTAGACGGTATGTAGGCGATTCTATTTTGACTTTTTTTCTCATACCAATGGTTTATACTTTATACCATTTAAAAATTATACCCCTTCTACCCAGTTCAGATACATTTTCAGAGCATTTCCATTCAATCCGCTTTATCTTTATTTTTTATTTTATCCCACATCTATCTCCACTTGTATGTGTCTTTTAGCAATACTTCATGATATTATTATGTTATCAACCAATAACAGCAACTTTAAAAACCAGTCAAGTTTAAGAGAAAAACTTCCAAGTCTGGATAGTTTATAACGTAAATAATTTTCAAGTGCAATAAAATGTATTAATTATTTTGGTATATTCATAAAATAAAATGGAGCAAGACTGTTTTGTCATGCTAAACCTGGTTCGCTATCGAATAAATATGCTATCATTTCTTTATAACATAATGGTTTACATGGATACTGTAATGATTTTCTTGTGTTTTCTTTTTGATTTAATTTTGAAGTATGCAGTCATTATTTTCCCAAGAAATCAATTTGGAAGGAAAGGAACAAGTTTTACAACTATGACAAAAAAGCTTGAAGTTTTCAGTATTTTCATCCAAATTCCGTGCTCAATTCTACATTAACCTATTGATTTATGTGACTGTCTATGAAAAATAGTCATACTACCTTCAATTTTATGAGCGAAGCTCAACTTCTGTATAAACAAAAAACCAGCCCTCTTTATGTGAATCACTGGATTCTTCCTCTGCTTCTAATATATGCTCCTATGTGTTATTCAGATATCATGGAAAATATTTAGTTGTTTATGCATAACAATGAAATTGGTTCTACGGTCCAATTCTATAGAAAAAATTATGCATTTTAAACATTTTCACGTTTAAAGTAGAATTTTTGCTTGGTCGTTTAATTTCATTTTTAATTTATTTCCGACGGAAATTTTCAATTTTCTACATAAATTATGAAACTAGCTTCATACTTTTGTGCCTTTATGCAAGATTGCATCAGTTTAAAATAGCAAGATTCTTGGCAGTTTATATTATTAATCACTTTAGTGTGAAAAAAATTTGGATAGTTATATCAAAATAGCCATTTTATCTTCATTTGTTTGTTAATAGATTCAAGTTTTTGTTACTTTTGATACCAAAAACTAAAAATTTGTAACCTGTGATCATCTTTTCTTGTGTGTTTAGACTGTGCTTTGTTTCGTTGCAAAATGGAGCGACAAATGCAAGCACATTGGGAAAGTCATAAATGACCTTGCTGAAAACGAAAAGAAGGTTAGTTTCATTACCGCGGATATAGATGATATGAAGGTGTGTAGATGAAACTCATTTTTTTTTTTAATTATAGCGTAGATTAGGCACATCCTTATTTTCAAATTTATTTCACTTCCATATGATTATTTTCATCCAAAATTTGCAATTTCCAGTGCAAATATTTGTAATCTTTTCAAATATTTATTTGTAGTAAACAATGCAAATTTTTCAAAAATAATTTTGGAATGTTTCATGAAATGCAAAGTGTATTTTAAACTTTATTTAATTATATGTCAATTGTATCGTATGAAAGAAAAAAAGGCATAGCGTGAATTAGTACTTCGGATAAAATTGTATAAATTATTAGAAAATTAAAATACGTCTAATCTAATATTACAAGCATTCATACTGATGTTGAATTAGTACTGTTGGGTGAATTCTTACCCGGAAGACCTCGAGACCCAGAGACGTGATTCATTCGGCAGCTCTCCCCCGAGTCCATTCGGCATGACCCATTCGGCAGCTCTCCCCCGAGTCCATTCGGCATAACCCATTCGGCAGCCCTCCCTCGTGTCCATTCGGTAGACCTTCATCCGGCAACTGCCACCGGTCCAACCTCACCACTCCACACTTCACCGGATGAAGCCCAACCAGACCAACTCCATACTTCACCGAACCAAGGGAATACCGAACCAGACTGCCAGGCCAGATCACTTCAGCCCAGGCCCACCAGCAGCTGTATACATCCAAGACCCCTGCCCCCAACCTCACTCTATAAATAGAGAGGCAGGGGTACAACAATGGGGGACAAGTTTGAGAGCTCAAGCACGGAGAGAACTTTCAAACAACTTTCTTTTACTTGTATCAAAGCTTTGTACTTGTAATCAAAACAAGAGAAGAGAAATAACATATAAAGTGGACGTAGGCACATTCTGGCTGAACCACTATAAATCTGCGTGTCTTTTTACAGTTTAGCCCCTGCTTTTCATATATTTGCATAAATCACCCAAATCACTAAGAATAACATAAGATCTACTAAATCATACAACTTTGAGGTGTTTGTCCATTTTTTGTGCAAACATTTTTGGTGCTTTCACCGAGAGCTAGAAGCTCGAAGCTTCAGCTTCATCCGCTTAACAAGTTTTCCTAACACCATCGTCCGCCGCTTGGAAAACATGCCTCCCAAACAGAGAAAAGATGTTAACAAAGGAAAAAACATCGCATCCAGCAGCCTTCCTGATCCAGCTGCCACAAATCAAGTGAACCGTCCTCCTCCAGCAACGGCAACAAATGAAGGACAGGCTAACCCAGCCACTCCTGCCACAGAACAGCCTGCAGCAATTACTAGGGCAGATTTGGACAGAGTTGTTGTTGAAGTAACTAACCGCTTCACGTCCCAGCAGGAAGCCTTGGTAGACCATCTCATGTCACGCTTGAGGGACGCTGAAGAATCCAACCGCAACACTGAATCATGGGGCGAGTCCCAATCTGGAGGATCTCAGAGACAGCAAAGATCTTCCTTCTTCGAAGGAGCTAACGGCAGGGGTAGCCATGGTAGGAGCCGAGACCGAGCTCAGCCCGAAGTTAGGCCTGAGGAAGCGTTTGGTGCCGAACCCAACGCGGAAGGTACCGGGCGGAGGTCAACTGCAGCTGAGCCGGTCATGCTGCCTAACCACAGGAACACCAATGAACGGGGCCGAGCTAGAGTTCAGCCCGAAGTTGGACCCGAGGAAGTGCTTAGATCAGAACCCAACAGGGGAAGATCAAGGCAAGGGCCAACTGTAGCTGACCCAAGCATGCTCCCAGAAGATCAAAGGCAGCCACTGGAAAATATGAGGAATGATAGACGATACCATCCCTACAGGTTGTCTGGTCGGAGTCAACCCCACAGAACGGAACCAAACTCATTTCTGTCCGCTCCAAATTCTGATGAAAGGATGGCACGCTTATTCAGAGAGTGTGTCCAACGGGAGCAAAGAGATCGAGGGATAGGCGCTAGGGTAACCAGCCCTTTCGCCCGCAATATCGAAATTGCTATCACCCCCCGAGAATGGAAGATGCCAACAATGGAACCCTACAAAGGAACCTCCGATCCCGTTGTACACTTACAGAGGTACACGCAGCATATGCTCATGAGTGGAGCAACAGAGGGAGTGCTGTGCAAATGCTTCCCGCTCTTCTTAGCAGATCTTGCTACCTCCTGGTTCTGTCATCTACCCCAAGGATCCATCAGCTCATGGGAAATGTTGAAAGAAAAATTCATCAGTCAGTTCCGCATTCATGTGGAGCAACCTAAGGACGCTTATTCCTTATCCAGCGTCAAACAGAAACCTGGAGAAAAGCTGCAACAATACCTAACCAGATTCAACGCCGCAGCAGCCGCAGTTCAAGATGCCGATGAGAAGCTTATCCTAATGGCCCTCTGCAGTGGGGTGCATCCGGACACTAAATTTGCTAGGAGATTGACAAAAGAAAAACCAGCTACTTTACCCGATTTCTTCCATGAAGCCGGGAAATACATGAGGCTTGAGGATGCTGCCATTGAGGGGCAGTCAGGACAGCAAAGTAAGACGACCCATGGCAATGCCCCTGCTGTGGCAAGGGACGTTCGAAGAAATGATTCCAGAGACAATGCTGGGGGCAAGAAAGTAGAGAAACGCCTATATCGGCCAGGACCAAGATTCGACTCTTACACCCCTTTGAACGAGACCGTCGAAAACATCTTCCTTGCCACCCAAGGCGAAGTTAGATACAAACGCCCACCATACAAGAAGGAATCAGATAGCGCACAGAAATCTGGAAAATTCTGCCGCTTCCACGAATCCCACGGACATGATACCAACGAATGCCATCATCTCCGAGATCTGATTGAGGAACACATCAGAAGAAAGAAACTGGAACGCTATGTAAAAAGTCAAGGCAGGACTCCAGATCCTGCCAATGAAAACCCAAGGCTACCCTCACCAGGGACCGGCAGAGGCGACCGCAACGCTAGCAGCTCTAGTCAAGAGAAGATACTGGTCCATACCATCTCAGGAGGTCCACACATCGCAGACAGAAGTTGGAAAGAGATGGAAAGATATGGGAAGTCGCTCAGAGACAATAGAGACTGTGTCAATACGGTTATAGAAGAGCGCCACCCAAAGCGGAAAGAAAATGATGACATCACATTCAGTAAACGCGACCTAGAAGGAAGACAGTACCCTCACATGGATCCCATGGTTATCTCTGCCCGACTCGGTCCCGCCGAAGTTTACCGAATCCTGGTAGACACTGGAAGCTCTGTAAATATCCTGTTCAAACACGCATTCGACAAAATGAGGTTGTCAATGAAGGACGTATCTCCCTGCGATAAACCGCTACACGGTTTCACTGGAGATGCGAAAATGCCCATCGGGCAGCTGGACCTCTTCGTTGAAATCGGAAGCCATCCCCGCTCCGTTGTAAGGAAACAGACGTTTGTGCTGATAGAAAACCATTCGGCCTACAACGCCTTCCTAGGAAGACCAGCCCTATCTGACTTCCAGATTGTCCTAGCCCCGTGGTGCCTAAAAATGAAATTTCCAACAGACAGTGGGGTAGGGGAAGTGGAAGGAGACCAAGATATTGCACGAGACTGCTATGTAACCGAACTTCGCAACAACCACAGGAGAGATAAAGGGAAAGGTGTAGAGATTGCTCTCTGCACAAAAAGCCTTGAAGCATAGCAACTAAAGAAAGCCCCTCCTCTTCGATACACCAGCGACCCTTTCAATGAATTAGACCCGAGGGACAAAGAGGAGGAGGCCACCGCCGAGCCTGCAGAGGCTATGGAGTTTATATCTGTAGACAAGCACGACTCAAGTAGGCTACTGAAAATTGGGTCGCAATTGAAAACCGAATTGAAGGAACAACTCGTTGATTTTCTCCGCCACAACTTAGATGTATTCGCTTGGTCACACGCTGACATGACCGGAATCTCCCCCAACATAGCGTGCCACGTATTAAAAATTGATCCTACCAAGGCACCCGTAAAACAAAAGAAGAGAAGTATGGGGGCAGAGCGATCAGCAGCCCTCGATGAAGAAGTAAAGAATCTACTCGCCAATGACTTCATACGAGAAGCTATTTACCCAGAATGGATCG
Organism: Allium fistulosum; assembly: GCA_030737815.1. Classification (NCBI taxonomy): domain Eukaryota; kingdom Viridiplantae; phylum Streptophyta; class Magnoliopsida; order Asparagales; family Amaryllidaceae; genus Allium; species Allium fistulosum. The sequence goes on along the minus strand of CM060904.1, from coordinate 867,556,666 downwards.
CCAACCCGGTACTAGTAAAGAAGGCTAATGGGAAGTGGCGGACCTGCATTGACTTCTCCAACCTAAATGACGCCTGCCCAAAGGATTGCTTCCCGCTTCCCAGAATCGACCAACTTGTAGACAGCACAGCCGGGCACGAACTCCTGTCTTTTATGGATGCATACTCAGGATATAACCAAATTCCTATGCATGCTCCCGACCAAGATCACACTAGTTTCATCACCGACCGGGGTTTGTACTGCTACAAAGTGATGCCCTTCGGACTTAAAAACGCAGGAGCCACCTACCAGCGCCTCGTCAACAAGATGTTCGCAGGGCTAATAGGACAAACAATGGAAGTATATGTAGACGACATGCTGGTAAAATCACGGAAAGCCAAAGATCACGTAAGCCACCTGGGCGAGATGTTCCAGGTACTTCGACAGTATGGAATGAAGTTGAATCCACTAAAGTGCTCCTTCGGAGTGTCATCAGGAAAATTCTTAGGATTCATCGTCCATGCCCGAGGGATAGAAGCAAACCCTGAACAAGTCCGAGCATTAAGAGACATCAAGATACCTTCCACCCGAAAGGAAATGCAAAGCCTAAATGGAAAAGTGGCTGCCCTAAGCCGATTCATCTCCAAAGCAACGGACAAGTGCGTCCCCTTTTTCGAAGCTCTAAAGAAAGATAAAGGAAAGTTCGAATGGACGGACGAATGCTTGACCGCTTTCCTTAACCTAATCGAACACCTCCAGAAACCACCAGTACTCTCGACCCCAAGCGAAGGCGAAGAATTATACCTATACCTTGCTGTGTCATCTCACGCTCTAAGCGCTGCCTTGGTAAGAGAAGATAACCGTACGCAACGACCAGTTTACTTCGTCAGTAAAAGGTTTACTGGGGCAGAAGTCAGATATCCTAAGCTCGAAAAGTTAGCATACTGTTTACTAATCACTTCACGAAAGCTACGTCATTACTTCCAATCCCATTCCATCAAGGTTCTAACCAATCAACCACTGAGGCAGGTACTCCATCGTCCCGACACTTCCGGGCGACTACTTAAATGGTGTATTGAGCTGAGTCAATATGATATCACCTATCACCCTCGCACCGCCATCAAGGGACAAGCCATGGCTGATTTCATTGCAGAATTCACTACCAACGAGGATAAGGAGCAACTGGAAATAACAGAAGATATCAAGTGGAATCTCTTTGTGGACGGTGCATCTAACGAACAAGGCTCGGGGGCAGGTGTGGTAATCATCACTCCCAGGGGAAATAAACTGCACTATGCTATAAGGTTGGAGTTCACTGCCACCAACAACGATGCAGAATACGAAGCAGTAATAGCCGGATTAGAAATTGCTATCGAGATCGGAGCCAATTCTTTGTGTCTTCACAGCGATTCTCAGCTTATTGTTAATCAAATACTAGGGGAATTCCAAGCTCGAGAAGAACGACTCATAGCATATCTAAAGAAGACCAAGTTACTTCTCAGCCGATTGGACCACTACTTAGTCAAACACATCCCTCGGGAAGAGAACCAAGAGGCCGACGAATTGGCAAAGCAAGCAAGTATGAGAGACGTCGCCATCTTCGGGGCAGTAACTGTCTCAAAGCAAATGATCCCGAGTTTTGAACAAGTGAATCTGATAGCTGCAACCGAAGAAGCAACTTGGATAACTCCCATCCGAGACTACCTACAAAATGGCACACTACCCGACGGGCGTAACGAAGTCAAGAAAATCTTGAGGAAAGCGTCCCGCTACACAATACAAGGAGACATCCTCTATCGGCGTGGGTTCTCTAACCCATTATTAAGGTGTGTCGCCGGAAGGGAAGCCAAGGAAATCTTATCCAACATTCATCAAGGAAGCTGCGGAGATCACACCGGAGGGCAAACATTAGCAAAAAAGATACTCCGATACGGATATTTCTGGCCCACCTTAAGCAAGGACGCCTTAGATTTCGTCAAGAAGTGTGACAGATGCCAAAAGTTTGCTAAGGTCCCTCGGCTACCAACAACCGAGATTACCCAGATGACCAGCCCTTGGCCCTTTGCAGTATGGGGAATTGACTTAATCGGTGAACTGCCAATGGGTCGAGGCGGCGCCAAATATGCTATAGTAGCAGTCGACTATTTCACCAAATGGGTGGAAGCAGAACCTCTAAATAAAGTATCTTCAGCGAAAGTTATCAACTTCTTAATCAAAAATGTTCTGTGCAGGTACGGAGTCCCACTAAAAATCATATCAGACAATGGACTTCAGTTTGACAGCGAGGAATTCGCCAACTGGTGCCAAGAACACGGAATTCGCAAAAGCTTCTCATCCGTAGCATATCCCCAAGCAAACGGACAAGTCAAAGCAGTCAACAAAATTCTGAAAACTCTGATCAAAAAGAAGCTCGAAAAGTCAAAGGGCGCTTGGGTGGATGAACTCCCTACGGCACTATGGGCCTACCGCACATCTTTCAGAACATCAACAGGGCACACTCCTTTCTCTTTGGCATACGGATCGGAGGCTATGCTCCCAGTTGAAACCATTGTGCCTTCCCACCGTAGGATCCACTATAACCCAGAAGAAAACGAAGAGCTCCTCAACATGTCTTTGGATCTAGTCGAGGAGAGAAGGAATGATGCAGTCCTAAAAACAGCAGCCCACAAGCAAAAGGTGGCAGCACAATACAACTCCAAAGTCAAGCATCGTGCCTTACGAGAAGGGGATCTTGTCCTCAAGCGAATCTTCCCTCGCCCCGGAGCACTAGACCCAATCTGGGATGGACCATATGTAATTCATAAAGATCTCCACAACGGAGCCTATATTTTGTCAACAGTGGACGGGGAGGTGTTCCAGAGGGCATGGAACATCCAACACCTCCGTCGATACTTTTCTTAACTTGTATTGCCCATATGAAGTGAATTAACGCAGAGAATCAGTGGACGTAGGCATTTTTTCGTGCCGAACCACTTTAAAAAAGCCTTGTCTCTTTTTAACTTGTTCCTTTGTATCTTGGCTGCTTGTTAACTTTATCCTTTTCTGTTGAACAAAATCCTGAGCATATAGCATTTCTATTCAAAGCACTCCACAATGCAACTCCACGTGGACAAGCCCCAACAGGTACTATGCGAATCTATGCCCTCGCCAATGAGACACTTTTGCTCCAGCATCCCTCTGCTGCGGGTTAACTCATTGCTCGCGACGGCCCTTAAAGCCAACTGTAATGAGCCGATTATAAGCCACCGAGAAGGCCGACTATAGCCGAGGCAGCTCATTACGGCGTTAGGCTCGCCGGCGACTGTGAACCGATTATAAGCCCCAACATAAGGTGTGGCCAGCCAGGGGCAGTTCACAGTTGACGATCGGCACCCACGCTAGCCGGCCACAGTAAGTCGAATAATACCCATGAGTACGGGCCATAATGGCCCGGGTAGTTACTGTGCGCGATCTCGGCTCCGGTGTGTCTTAAGTGCGGCTGTGGTAAAAAAGAATTAACTCCCCGCGGAGGCGTAAGATGGGTGACAAATGTCTCCAAGACCCACAGCTAGGGAAAGTGACTACAAAACCCGTTTGCCACGAACTTAAGCACATCGAAGGCCTTCCGTGACTGGAAGTTTTACTATTTCACATATTTCAATTTTACTTAAAAAACTTTCCTCCTATCCTCTATAACAAACCATAAAGTACAGGATGCAGGGTAAGAGGTACCCGCCAATGGATGCAGAGATTCACAATCAGATGGCGGGGCAGTCAACTGCTCTCCATGCTTGGTCATATAAGATATTCGAAACTGCCATTTACAAACAGAACATGAAAGGCGGTATTTTCTTCCTTTATGTACAAATGCATGACTATAATTTGATTTTTCCACACCACACGCTAACATTGCAAGTCATGAGATTATGATTTAAAACCAGAATCTGACATCAAACACAATTTAATTACAAGAATACACATAGCTACATTTCTCATACGATATGTCGAAATAGCAACAAATATTCAAGAAATGACAAAATCAACTTGAGCTAAAAAATTACACGTCAAGAATAATGTTATTACAAGTAGCAAGAATTACAACTTGGAAGTTACCCTACCATCTTAAGACTAACAGATACAACAATGCCAAGCCTACAAAAAGAATTTTTCAGGTTCAGTCATGGAGCTGGTTGCGTCGAAGTCTTGTCCTTGTTCTTTTGCCCGCCTGTCCGGTCATAAAAAGGGTTCATTAGTGATGAGTAACCAAGTTAACAGAAAGACTAGAAAGGAAGACTTACCAGTACTAGCTTCTTGACCATCCTGGTCGTCATCTTCTACCTGCACACCCGCCTCTTCAGCAGCAAGCAGCCGCATACCCTCCTTTACCGCCACTTTCTCCTCCTTGGTGAACTGGGCCGTGACCACATCCATACTGAAGACCGTTCCACCCTCTTTATCTGCATCAGCCTTAGCCTCCTCCAAAGCCCGAAGATATATCTTGGCCATGACTCTGGGATAATCATCCATCCAAGAGAGGTTACCCTGCTTCCAAGTCCGGAAATACATGTCCTGGAGCATGTCATCCATCATTCCTTCGTTCTCCTCAAACTCCCTCATCCGGGCATCGGAGGCCGACAACCTTTCCACGGCAGCATCTCTCTCCAGTCTGTATCTCGAGCAATCAGCTTGAAGGGACCTCCGCATCACCGCCATCTCTTCCCTCAACTTAGCTTGAGCAAGCTCGGCAGCCTCAAGCTTCTCGGACAATTCCTCCACCTGCTCGAGATCCGCTCTCCGAACCTCATCCACCGTGGTAATAGCCATATCAATCCGCTCTTTGCAAGCAGCTTCCATTTTCCGCAATTCGGCCCGACTAGCCTCTTCCATGGTTCTCCTTAATCGCCCAGTGGCAGCCTCATGCTGAGAAATCTGGATAGCCTGATCCGCAAGCTGCTTGGCCTGATCCGAGACCACCAATCGAAGTCGGATATTGGCGCTCCCTATCTCCTCTCCGGCCTTAACCAGCCGAGCGTGATGCCCCATCAGCTTCTTGGCCTCCTCCGCCACCCGATCAATGTTGGCCTTGGCCTCGTCTCCCATAGTGACTATACGAGTGGTGAGTAGATCGAGGTCTAAGGACTTGGCTTCGTCAAGTACTCGTACCATGGGGTTACGGGGGAGAAGGTGTTCACCAGTAACTTCGTCAAAATTAATATCCTGAGAACCCGGATCCAGATCAGGATGACCGGCAAATGGATTACGGGCCAGATCGGGACGGTCGATATGAACAACAGAAGGGTTTCCGGATGGGTGTGGAGAAGATACAAACTCGCTGCCCTCCTCAGTAATATCATGAATAGGCTGAGCCGGAGGCTGAGAACCGAGCGAAGTTTCGGATAAAGGATGACTCCTCTTCCTCTGCTGAATACCCTCTTCGATGACCCCAAGAAGAGGGCGGTACCCGACTACATCCCCGGAGCGTTGGGCTGAGGGCTTCGGCTTAGCAGAAATTTTGGAAAGTTTATATTGCTCGAGCCTGTGTCGAAGGTCTGAAGCTTTGGGCGTCTTGCCTGCTCCTGATATAAAGAACAAGTGTCATAATCTTACATTACAATATGATTCAAGGAACGCGGTAAATTGCAAGATTAGAAAAGGAAAAGAAACACAGCTGTGGTTGTACAAACCCTGGGGAGGAGTGGGATACTGCAATAAGTCCCGGATTTCATTCCAGGACGGGAGCGGGTCATAAAATATTCCTAAGTCCCTATCATTAGTGAAGCATGCAGGGGTCAAGAGTTCACCTTGAGTTGTCAGAGCCACCTTGGCCGGAATAGTCGGAGAAGACTCACTTGCACCAGTCCCGGTTTTGTCCGCCTCCCCGGTCTTCTCTACCAAAGCCGGATCATCACCCAACTCCTCAAAAGCCTGACGGAGAGCATCGTCCGTCCACTCTTGCATCTCGCCTACTTGCCCAGAAGACAAAGCCCTGGAACCATCACCACCCTGTCCATCGCCACCCTCGTCACCAAGACGCTCAACGTCACTCCCGCCCTCCGCCTCACCTCTTTCCTCCTCCGCGTCTATCTCCCCCTGAGTAAGTGGACAATTGCTGGGAGAAGGACCGTCTGACCTCTTAAGTTTCTTACCTCCAACGGCTGGAGGTTTCGTGAATGGTTTTCTCTTTCCACCCTCTGCCGCAACGCCTCCCTTGGCCTGAGCAGCCGCCCTCTCTTCCGCCGTTTCCCTCAACTTGACTACAGACTGCTGCGGAAGGATCAAGTTGTATTCTAGAAGGATCGCATTTCTAATCAAGTAAGCAGATGATCTGTATTTCCCAAGAATGCCTTCTATCTCCGCCGCCGTCTGAACCAGGCGGTCAGTTTCCACAACAGGAAAGCCACCTGTCGCTAGCAAAAATGAGAAAGTATGAGAAGAAGCATCACAATCAGGATAGAAATTATAAGTAAAAGCATCAACTTACATCCAGAGGTAAAGCGCCGGATAGAGACGGAGTCGTCCCTAACAAAGAACCATTCTTTCTTGAACATGCTGAATTTGGAATAAAGGTCCAGGACCGGCTTGAAGGTCACAGCAGATTCCAAGTTAATATATGGGGACCCCTTCTTGTAGCCCCTTAAGTTGTACAAGTACCGGATCTCCCGGTTGGAGGGAGCGCGACCATACTTCCTCCGAAAAATAACGAAAAGGCTCACCAGTATGGCGTAAGAGTTGGGCTGAAGCTGAAATGGGGCCACCTTCAGGTACGTGAGGAAGCTAACTATCCAAGCATTGAGAGGCGGGATAGCACCACACATGCAATGGTACCTGCTATAAGCGAAGTATCCTTCGGGAGGACTGTATGGCATGACTCCTGGACCCGGCAGCAGCATGAGGGCTCTATCAATCCCAAAAGAACGAGATATAACATCGAGTTGCTCCTCTTTGAGAAGGCTAGGAAAGCAGTCAGGCGGGGAATCCAGCAACTCCTGGGGACCATATCCATCCACTAATGACCTCGGGGCGGGCCCATGACGCTCCGATCCTGATTGAGCTGGGGGCACAGCCGATGACTCTCCTTCACCCACGGATCGCTTCTTGTCTGATCGAGTTTCTACTTTGCGAGACATTATCTACAATACCGGAAAAACACATTTAGAACAGAGGATATAAACAAGTATATGACTTCATTCGGTAAAAACATATTCAGTATCATTTTCATTCGGTGGTTCAAGTATGGGTTCATTCGGTGTCTCGAGTGTAAGCAAAGAAAGTTCAAAGTGCTCAAACTCCCATCGTCATTCGGTAAAGACAATGGAAATTCTCGAACTCTCAAGGTCCATTCGGTGGTTCAAGTATGGGTTCATTCGGTGTCTCCCGTTCTCGTCCGGTAATACGAGAATAAGATCTCATTCGGCAGAATAAAATCTCACCTGATTCGGCAATGATAAGGGTCTAGTTCGGAAAAAATGGGAGTCAAGTGGTTCGGCTATCTCGAAAAGTGAAGAAACAATAGTAGAGTGGCGCCCTTATTTATAAGCGAAGCACATCGACCGGACCAACTGGCTCGGCGCAACCAAGACCGAACGAAGGAAGACAAAGCACGACATATGTTAGACATATGCCCTACTTTGGGGGGCAAATGTTGGGTGAATTCTTACCCGGAAGACCTCGAGACCCAGAGACGTGATTCATTCGGCAGCTCTCCCCCGAGTCCATTCGGCATGACCCATTCGGCAGCTCTCCCCCGAGTCCATTCGGCATAACCCATTCGGCAGCCCTCCCTCGTGTCCATTCGGTAGACCTTCATCCGGCAACTGCCACCGGTCCAACCTCACCACTCCACACTTCACCGGATGAAGCCCAACCAGACCAACTCCATACTTCACCGAACCAAGGGAATACCGAACCAGACTGCCAGGCCAGATCACTTCAGCCCAGGCCCACCAGCAGCTGTATACATCCAAGACCCCTGCCCCCAACCTCACTCTATAAATAGAGAGGCAGGGGTACAACAATGGGGGACAAGTTTGAGAGCTCAAGCACGGAGAGAACTTTCAAACAACTTTCTTTTACTTGTATCAAAGCTTTGTACTTGTAATCAAAACAAGAGAAGAGAAATAACATATAAAGTGGACGTAGGCACATTCTGGCTGAACCACTATAAATCTGCGTGTCTTTTTACAGTTTAGCCCCTGCTTTTCATATATTTGCATAAATCACCCAAATCACTAAGAATAACATAAGATCTACTAAATCATACAACTTTGAGGTGTTTGTCCATTTTTTGTGCAAACAAGTACTTCTGATAAAATTTATTGACAATGTCCAATTTGAATCCAATTTTTTTAAATGTACTGAACTGCCACTCTTATATTTACTGCCTTTTTTCAATGTGATGTTTTCAAAATGGTCTTAGTAACATATCAAATGTACAACTGCTATACCATATGCATGTCATTTATGAGTCTAGGAAATTTGTTCTAACTTGATATCATTTTCCTTTGCATTCGGTCTCTGTAAAAAGTACAAGACATGCACTTAGTAATTCATAAGCATATATCGCTATATTTGCACTTATATTTCTCTTATATTTGCGCTACTGGCACTTAAACTCAAGCAACTACTGACACTTATATTTGCACAAAATCAAGCAATTAGACAATAGCTAATTAAATATAAACTTACCGTCATCAGCATTTTAGTCACCTCATCGAGTCTAGCCTCTAAGCGAGTTACTTGGGTTTCCAATACGTTCACCTTTTTTGAATTACTTGAATAAATAGCAATTTAAGATGGTGCAATACCAAAGCCTAATCCTCTCACTCTTCCCTTATGTTCTTTGCCAACAAGCGTTGACACTCCATCTCCAGTTATCGATGTTGTTCCCTAGGAGTTCTGAGCATTACTATTGTGCTCTTTGATATTGGTCTACAAATTAAAATAGAACCAATGTTAAGAAATAAAAAAAGGAATACAAAAAGTATACAGACAGTTCTATAAATTTCTGATACTTGTTCAAATATTTGTTCTCAGACTATGACGGTATACTAACAGTATACTACAATATTACAATATCTGTATACAATTTTTGATGGCAGCAACTTCAAAAAAGAAAAAACTATGACAGTATACAGATAGTAAAGGGAACCAAATCGTAACGCACCCTTTATTTTGATTTGGTTCAGCCATGAAAACAATTAGTTTTGGTACACCATCCATGTTAAAGCTGCACTGCTAGTAGCAAGTGGATTTTTTGACTATTTTTATGTTTAGTAGCAAGTGGATCGGCACCGTGAATTTCAGTCTTTTACAATGCGTCGACAATACAAGTATTAACTGACTAATCAAGAAATAAAAAAACCATTATAATGCAATCAGCAACAACAGAATTTGGTGGGTCTCCATTTTTTTTGGTGTGTTCTCTGACCCACAGCTTGTCTCTGCTAATATCCAATATTCCACTTTCCTTTTTCTACAAATAATAATAAGAAGAAGAAGAACGAAAGAAGAAAATAATATAATCGATGTAAACAGACATGCATTTCTTATCATTACTTCGGCTAATCTTGCGTAACCCTTCTACTCCTTGTGTGTGGATTTTATTCTTCTCTCAAATTCTATGTATTTTTTGCTAGCTTCCTACATAGGAGAAATTCATTAACAAACTATAATTTACCTTTTAATATATAATGAATAAAATACAATTTATTACCGTAAATTTCTCCGATAGTTTTTCTTTCACAAAATCATTCCATTCTTGAACATTTTCTACATTGTCCGGTCTGAGCATGGCTAATCTAGAGGAAAAGTCCGGATAAGTAGACGCTACTCTAAGAGCGGAAACCAATTTTGACTTCGATTCTCTCCATCGTACTACCACCATCTTAAGCAACAAATTCTTGTATGCTTCATCCACCATGAATCTTGACTGCACAAAGTGTACAAAGTGGCAGTTATACATAGTGTAGAGGACAGCTATAATGGCAGTTTTAAAGTAAATTAGATTACATATAAGCTATACAATCTCACAAATATGCCATATTTATCAAATCATATTGTATTTCATTTCACATATATGTATATTCTTTATAAAAAATGGCAGTATAAGGCACAAAAAAATTAGTGTACCACCTTTACTTTTTTGCTAATGATCTATCTGGTAGATCAGAGATAAAGGAATTGCATTGCATGCATTAAGGCTACACAGAGACAGATTTAAAGTAAGGCTTGCTACATACATATAGAAATTTTCTAAAGCAAGGATGTAACAGTAGGGGTCCATTGTCCACTATTGCTCAAGTGGTTATAACAAGAGAGCAATATGAATAAGTAAAATCTAAAAATTCAAAGGCTTTAATATCTTTATTTCTCACTAATGTTAATGGACATGAGCACTTTTTTTGGCCCTATACCTTAGTAATCGATCTTATTCTGGTAGGAAGCATTTAAAAGCGTTAATATTTACAACCAATCTTATCTATTCATTGCTTAAATTTCACACTCATTTTTCAAGGGATGATTTATATTGATAGATTGTTTAATGAAGATGGTGTCTTGAATAAAACACATATATTATTTATATTGATATTCATACCTGAATACAATTCCATAAATCTTTCTTTAACTTGTTATCGACTTTTTTTCACTCGAGAATAGTCACAGGTACCATCTCCCTTGCTATGGTACCAACATAAGATGACAAGTGTTTAGAATTGGAACCTATTGGTTGACCTCGATCGTTGAATTCAACTTCAGCCTTCTCATTTGGCATCGAAGAAAACGTTTTATCATCATCTTTCCTCTTTTTTTCTTGACCAGCTCTAATCGAAAATCATCATTAGGCATAAATGAAGAGTTGTTCAGGGCATCCATGGTGTTGAGTGAGTCTGAGTTGATGGGAGTAATATTTGAAGAGTGAGCGACATTTGAAGGCTGATTTTTGTCAGGTGGAGGCGGCATTTCAGTAGCGTTTAAACTCTGCAGAGTACGCTTCCGAGGAGATCTCCTAACAGTAGGGATTAAATTCTGAAGAGTACGAGTGACTTCAACTTCAACATCTCTTGTTTCATTTTTTTGTACACCGCCAGTCTTATCTTTTGCACATAAAGTTGCAAGTGTAGCTAAAGATTACCTCTTCGAGTGTCTCGCTGCTGGCTTTGATATCTGAAATTAGCAAACAATTGTCAGTGAAATTAGTTAAAGTTCTCATGCTATATTTGCATGATGGTTCAGCATGAAATAGAAGCATGTATGCTTGTATTATTTAAATCACATAAATATAAAGTTCTCATTTTATATTTACATGATGGTTCAACATGAAATAAAAGCATGTATGCTTGAATTCTAGCTAGATGTGTATAGATCAGGTGATCAACATGCATCAAATTAGTAAAAAGTGATGAATGAATTGGGATAGTTATATTTTGTCAATTTTGTTGATAGTTGGACTAGTGTGTGTCTTAATGCTAAAGTGCAAGCATATTTTATCCGACCGATTTTAAAGTAAAAATATTTCAAGAACATAGATATACAAATAAAATATTGAATTGAAATTAATTTAAGTCCTAAGTTGACTTGAGTAAGCTATTTATACCCAACAGTTAAGTAGAATATAGACTGGATATGGAAATATATTCATAATCTGAATAGAAGATTCATATACTGGACAGTTAAGTAGAATATACACAATAGTTAAGTATAGGAAATGTATTACAGAAGCTAAATAGGATATATTTCATTTCAAATTGAAGAGATCTTCAATAAGTTTACGCCAAATAAAAACTTTACCTAAAAGACATTCACTATAATAAGAAATGAGGTATAGGAAATGTATTACAGAAAGTTCACAATAAACAAAAACTAATTATTTAGGTAAAGACCGATTTTATCTAGGGTGCATGTCTCGAGGAATTAAACATCACTACTAATATAACATGGTAAGTGCGATAATTAGTTTTTAGGATACATATAGCTTGAGTCCATATTTTTCTAATGTTTATAATAAAGCAAGAAAATCCATCACCAATTTCACATGCTATTATGAAATTTATCCATTCAAAATTAAAATACATTAAAATGAATGAAGCATTACTACATCAAATTAGTGGTTAATAGTCAGCCAAGTAAAACTATAACATGGACAGATAGTCCATTGATTTCCTGATTTTTATGCATATAAATATATATACTTGCTATTATTGTTTCAATCCGTTTGATTGCAAGATTATGATTTGCAAGAGATATGTTTTTAGAAGGGATATTAGTGAGGGGAAACCCGTTCCACTAAGCAGCATGGTCTCACTTAATATCAGAAAACTGAGATGTGATAATATTATTCACACCAGGCTTTATGTCTGACACGAAGTTTATGTTTTTCCTCTTAAACTCTCGGGTGCTATAAATTAATTTGGGTAGACCGAGAGTTGAGGTTTTTCAGGTTGAGTATGTGGATGAATAAGCTTCCGAGGACGTGCATGAGGCAAAGATAGCTATATAGGAGCTATTTTTTTTATATCCATTGTGTTGTATATAAGACTGATATGTCTATTTAGTACTCTAAACATCCAAAGGGGCATCTTCATATGTCGCTTTTGGCGTAATTTGTAATAATTATATTTGATCGAAACCTGGGGATCATTTGAGATTATGTAACAGAATATGAAATATGATTTTGAAATGTAATGAGAAAAGTTGTTTTTGAACCAGTGATTTTATTTCATATTCATGTGGTTCAGATATTATGGATACCATTAACATTACCGTATTTTGTCACTGGAAGTTAATACTATAGATGACTGCAGCATTTGTAGCGCTTAGCTTCGAGCCTCAAGATAGGGGATGTTACAACTTGGTATCAGAGCATAGGTTTATGAAAAACTTAAAAGAAATTTTAAACTTAAAATGATTTTGAAAAACATAATCCTAAGGAATTAGAGAAAAGATTGGGGTATGGGATAACGCTATAAAAACGTACTTGTATTTGCTATATATAAGTATATATTTTATCTCCATTTTACTATCTCTCTTAGGTCATTCTTCTATATCTTACAAATATTCGAATGCAGATTTTACGGACATAAGATATGGATGCTAGAAGCGGAAGATTTAACATTGGCGGAGGATGCACCACAACTAATGTAAATGCTCGACCCAACAGGAGAAACCCGGGTCGATTGGAAAATGCTAATCCAAATGCAAATGCTAATGTGGGTGCTGGAATGTCGCAGGCTCATATGGGGGCTATGTATCATTTTTCCGTGAACGTGATGCAGGCTGAAGTTGCTACAGGTTTAGTTGGAGGAAATGCTGAGGAAGGAAATCAGGAAGCTCCAGTAGTCAATTACTATGCAGTACTAAGCAGAGGTTATGCTAGGTTTGAAGGAAAACCGTTTATCGGGACCGAGGACGCAATTGAAGTGGAAAATTGGTTACTTCATTGCAAAAGGACTTTTGCTGATTTGGGGCTTAATGATGAGTAGAAAAGGCGAATTGCTTATGGACAGTTACAAGGAGCAGCATTGTATTGGTGGAACAGTGTTACTGTAGGAGTCGACGAGGAGACCGTGGCTTGGGCTAAATTCAGAAGAAGGTTTGAGGAGAGGTTCATGTCGGAGGTTACTAGGTCTTCCCTGCTTAGGAAGTTCATGGAGTTAGAGCAGGGAGACATGATTGTGCTTGAGTATGCAACCAGATTTGAAGAGCTATCAAGGTATGGACATGCTACGGTTGATATGGTTCTCAAAAGGGATGAGAAGTTCATCCGCGGACTAAAATTTGAGTTAGCTAAAGCAACTTTGGCACACATAAGGGATACATGTGATGTAGTAGTTGAAATGGATTTGAGGCAGGAAGTGATGCTTACTCTTCATGATGGTAGCAAAGCGAGGAAAGCTCAAAGTGGGCGGAACCAGAAGAGTAAATTTTTCCACAAGAAGGTGCTCAAAAGAAAGAGGCTGCCAAAAAGGCGAAGGCCAATGTGGTTTGTTATAAGTGTGACAAGAAGGGGCACTATGCTCACGAATGACGAACAGGAAAAGGGAAGAAGGCCGCAGACAAGAAGGGAGTGAAGTGCTTCAACTACGACCAGATCTGGCATTATAAGAATCAGTGTCCAAAACTGGTCAGGGTGGACAGAGGAAAAGTCTTTGTTGTGGGACCATCGTCTACTAGGCCAACCGTTATTGAGAAGGGAAAGACTATGATGGAAGGTACGCTTTTGATTCAGAGTATACCAGTTAGGGTACTATTTGATACTGGTGCATCACATTCATTTGTATGTTAGTGTTTGGTTGATATGTTATGTTTAGAACCCATATACCTTGTTACTTCCTTAAGGGTTGCGAATCCGATAGGAGGATATGCAACTCTGGGAATGAGATGTGACCAGTTAGAACTTGATTTGTTAGGTCATAAGTTTGCATGCAGTTTGTATGTCTTGGATTTCTTAGATTTCGGAATCATTTTGGGTATGGATTGGTTGGGTAAAAAGAGGCTAGTATATTTTGCCAGGATAGAGAAATATCGCTAAGACACCATAATAGTCATAATCGAATTATATTCTCAGTGGAGAATTTTGACTAGAGTGCTTGTGCTTTGTTGAGTGCTATGGAAGTAGAAGAAGAGTTAATACAGGTTTGAGTGGCAAGAGAATTCATAGATGTTTTTAAGCCAGTTACAGGATTACCGCCGAAACGAGCTATCGAGTTTCGAATAGATTTGGTGCCAATAGCAGAACGGTAAATAGACCACCCAGCAGGATGACACCGACCAAGATGAAGGAATTAAAGGTGCAGCTATCGGATTTAGAAGGGAAAATTCTTATTAGACCAAGCAGTTCGCCTTGGGGAGCGGCCGTGGTGTTCATGAAGAAATCGGATGGGTCGTTAAGGTTATGTATTGACTATCATAATTTGAATGAGAAGATGATCAAGAATAAGTATCCTTTGCTGAGAATCGACAATCTAATTGATCGGTTGTGTGGAGCCAAAATATTTTTCCAATTGAATTTGACGACGGGGTTCCATCAGTTAAGGGTAGAAGAGGACAATATTCCATTGACAGCATATCAAACTAGGTATGGTTTGTACGAATGGTTAGTAATGGCATTCGGGTTAACGAATGCACCAGCTTTCTTCGTGGATTTGATGAATCTGGTTTTTCGAGAACACTTGGATATGTTTATTTTGGTATTTATAGATGACATTTTAGTATTGTGACGCCCCACCTCTATGCTCATAATAACAAAGAGTATTAAAAGAAATACTGTCTATTATTACGAAGAATAAGGCTGGATAGGAGCGGCCATCCGTAGTTGGCCTTACACTAATATTGGTTACCTCGATAGGAGTGGTATATACTTTTCATTTTTCATCTTATTTATTTACTCCCATCGACATACCCAATTATCAGTATAAAACAAACTACGATGATTCATAATAGTTTAGGACATTAGATATAACAATAACACAGATAATATAAATGTGGAACACAGATAAAAACAAAAGTCTCATATATATATATAACTGATGTCAGTTACAACATAGTTGACACAATACATATGATACAACTACAACTGTCGACTCTGGAAGTTATATACACACGTACATTATCAACTAATATACATGAAAACATATCAACCTATACAATTTGACACGACTTCTAAAAATGACGAAAACTACTCCAGAAGATATAAAAAGTCTTCATATCCCGAACAGCAACTCAAAGCAGGAAATCTACAACCTGAAATAACTCGGGTCTGACCCGAGTATTACATTCAAAAGAAAATAATACACGGGTCAGTCTAATTCAAACTCAGTTATTAATGCACGGAAGCAATAATAATCAATATCAAATAGACGACAGTCACAGAAATCTCGTATATCCAACTCTCGATAAGAGAATCGGATAACGACCAATATAACACTAAATAGTGTTAATCAGAAAATCTAAATCAGAATACAACTTCAAAATATTAAATTTAACCAACGAAACAATTCAATAATCGAAACATCAATTTAAAACTGTCAAATCTGATAGGGCTGCAGTACACGCACGCGTGTACTGCCTCGCCACTACAAAACAACTCAAATCAATACTAAACAAGATCAGAGGAAACAAGTGAAACAAGTTCAACATGTCACAAATCAAGGCATAGTGAAATAGCAAACTGAAGGTGAGAGCACCAAGGATATGGCACTACAACACTCAACAGAAAAATGCGCAAATCAGCCTCATTAGAAAATAAAGTCACCAGTGAAGCACAATAATCAAATGCAGATGAAACTGTACATGGAACATACCCACAGTAACTCAAATGACAAGTCTGGTTTAAAACTGCAACTACAACACGTTGCTATTGTACTTGAAAACAAATGCACATCCAACTAGCAGTAATCAGTGCCAAACGAACAACAACCCGAATGTGCAAGTATCAAAATCAAGAACGGGGTGCAGTACCAAAGCAAAAGACAAAAATGTATTGCTTTTCCGAAATAATTACTATACAGTGCAAACCAACAATGCAAAGTCAAAGGCAACAATACTACAGGCACCAGGTCGGAGAGACCATAGTGACAAGCTCAACAAAAATCGAGTGAGATAACCAATGCAACAAGACTCAGTTCAGTGACCACTTCAAGTATTGCTCAGAGTGGCAACAGAGACAACACAACAAGAACAAGTGAATATCCAGCATATACGATTGCAACCAAGTAATATATAGATGACGTGAAGTTGAAACAAAGTCAACTAAATGGAACTGGAATGCAAACAATCGATACACTACATGTACAACAGGTAAATGAAGATGCAGTGAAGCATATACATGGTTATAAACAGAGGCAACGACAATCAAACACAACTCAAACATCAGTGAAACCAATGCAAAATTCAAGCCTGGCCGAGCATACAAGGATTAGTGATATCAAATTACAAACCAACTCAATGTGTACAAGACTACAGTGACAACATACAAATGCACATATGAATGACCAGTAAACATCAGTGGTAAAGTCAGAGATCATGCAACAAAATCATCACAACAACAAAGAAATCGACTACAAGATGAAGCCCAACCAATATGCAGACCAACTTGAAACAACTAAAATGAAAATATCATCATGGATACAGATTACAGTGACAATGACAATATCAAGATGCAAACTTTCAATGAATATCAAAACCGGATGTAACAACATCAATTTCAAAAATGACCAAAGCAATATATATGACCTCGAGCCAGTCTAGCCACCACAAGCAGTGTCATTGCAAGTGCAACAGGAATCAATGTAACAACAATGGATGCAACATCAAATCAGAGAATATCTACTAAGGGATGCAGACCTAAGCTACACAGATAAATTAATGGCAGAGCTAACATGTGAGACAAGCAATGGCAAAGTAAAGAACAAGTTAAAATAGAAAATATCACAACACCAAGTCAAGCCATAGTCAACCTATGAACAAAGCCACTACAGGAATAAAGACAGTGGCCGAAGCCAAAAAAATTTCGAAATCAAAAATGGGTGAGGTGAAAGTAAAAATCATCAGAAGAAATCAAGGTATTATCTGTATTTTTGACAAGGTCAGAGATAAATCCAAAATCAAGTCAAGATTCAAAACCGAGATCTCCAAAACCAAGTCAAAGCCGATAATCTCAAAATTAAGTCAGCCAAGCAAAGAAACAATCAAATATACGCATATGGAAAAGGTCTGAAATCATCGCAACCATCCAAATAATATCAAACGGCCAAAGCACAGTACTAAGCTTGAACTACAGATGTGAGTGAAATAAAATTACTCATCAGTGAAACCCAATTCGAATTCGCAAAGCAAAAGGAGACCGAAGACAAATATTACCACAAAATCACGTATATAAAGTTGAATTAGATGTGAGCAAATTACTCACCTTCAATTCGAAAGTTGAACACCATCAATTCGAAGCAGCTAAAGGGAGTAACGAGAAGCCTCCCACGATTTTTCTCGCGATCGAACAACAATAGGTCGGCGCTTCGCAAACTCTGATTGTCGAAGGGGAAGAAAGGAACGGCCACCATTTTTTTTCTTCTCTCGCTTTGATCTAGGGTTTTCATGAATTAAAGGGGGAAACGGGTTTTCGTTTGATAATAAGGCACTGAAATAAAATAAAGCATGGGCTAGCTTTAAAGGCCCACTAACACTTAACAATCTATAAAAGAATCTCAACCCGATTACATTTCCAACAGCGATTTATCCTTGTTTAAATCGTTAAATGACGATTATAGGTTGAAATTAAATCCCGGGTTGTTACAGACTCCCCTCCTTATAAAAATTGCGTCCCCGCAATTTTCATAAATAAAGTCGTCTATAACGATTTTTTTTTTCTAACATAAACTGGTTATGCTAGAAAAATAAGAATTGAGAACACAATTATCAAAGAAATCTTTTAATTCCAATAAAAGAGATTCACAAATTTTCATCAAAATCTAACTACCAATAGATATTCAAATAGCAGCAAAACTGAATAAATGCAATCATCAGCAATCTTCAATTATCAACTAGATAATTAAAATACAGAAATTCACAAGACAACAATATCTAATTATCGACAAAGATGATTAGAAAGCACAAGTCACCATTCACAAATTGACAATATCCAGTTATTCAACAATTAACTGGAAAACACAAATTTCAAAATCAATAAACTCTAACTATCAACAGAGATAGAAAGAAAACAGCAATTCAATAAAATCAGCATATTCTAGAATCAATTGGAGACTAGAAAATCTTGTATCAATAAAATCAGCAAACATCTAATGATCTAAACAATAGATAGAAAACAAATCAACAAATATCAAATTATCAAAGACGATAATCAGAAAACATCAAATATCTAATTATCTCAAACGATAATCAGAAAACAAATCAGCACATATCTAATTACTACAAACGGTAATCAAATTTCAAATCAACAATTGTTCGATTATCAAAAGCGATAATCAAATTTCAATTCAACAAATGTTTAATTATCAAAAGCGATAATTAAACCTCAAACCAACAAATATTCGATTATCAAAAACGATAATCAAATTTCTCAAATCAACAAACATTCGATTATCAACAACGATAATCAAATTTCAAATTCAACAAATATTCAATTATCACAAACGATAATCAAATTTCTCAAATCAACAAATATTCGATTATCAACAGCGATAATCAAATTTCAAATCAACAATTATTCGATTATCACAAACGATAATCAAATTTCTCAAATCAACAAATATTCGATTATCAACAGCGATAATCAAATTTCAAATTCAACAAATATTCGATTATCACAAATGATAATCAAATTTCTCAAATCAACAAATATTCGATTATCAACAGCGATAATCAAATTTCAAATCAACAATTATTCGATTATCACAAACGATAATCAAATTTCTCAAATCAACAAATATTCGATTATCAACAGCGATAATCAAATTTCAAATTCAACAAATATTCGATTATCACAAATGATAATCAAATTTCTCAAATCAACAAATATTCGATTATCAACAGCGATAATCAAATTTCAAATTCAACAAATATTCGATTATCACAAATGATAATCAAATTTCTCATATCAACAAATATCTAATTATCACAAGCGATAATTAGAAACAACAAATATCCGATTATCAAAACGATAATCAGAACTCATATCAACAAATATCCAATTACCTGCAGATAATTGGAAACAACAAATATCTAGAAATCAAATAAGAATACTAGAAAATCAACATAAAAGCTTGGATCGATCCCATCAGATGGCGAGTTTTTAATTCGCCGCACGTGCATCAACAAATGGCCGAAGCCTACCAAGTACTCAACATAATTTTGGCGCCCATCAGATTGACCCGAAGGTCCGCAGAGTGACCCGAAGGTCTAGTACTGGTATTTGACCCGAAGGTCCATCATATGACCCGAAGGTCCAACAAATGACCCGAAGGTCCAACAAATGACCCGAAGGTCCTCATAGTGGCTCGAAAGCACACGAAAGCATCAAAATATTTCAATTAACGAGTCTGGAATTAACCGAAATAGCAAACGCACATGTCCCATACCACGTGTTTTACTAAATCGTTTGATTCTCTTCATCGTTTCCTTGAAAGTGCAAAATTGTGTATTTTGTAAAAATACACTTTACACTCTCAAACGGACAAGTCCGGAATTAAGCGAATCAGTAAAAGAAAGGGGTCATAGTCCTCGATTTTGCTGAAACGTTTAAATCTCTTCCTCATTCTTTTGAAAGCGTAAACTGTTAAAATTCTTGAAAACAATTTTATTTATTTTGTAAAAATAACAATTCACATTCTCAACTGGACAAGTCCGGAGTTAAGCGAAACAGTAAAAGAAAGGGGTCATAATCCTCGATTTTGCTGAATCGTTTAAGTCGCTTTCTCATTCTTTTGAAAACGCAAACTGTTAAAAATTTATAAAACAATTTTCATTTTAAACCGATTTTCCAATCACGTGATTAAAACAGCAAATCAATATTGCGGAATAACCGCTTGAAAATCCACTTTTAAAACTTGACGATTACTGAAGCCAAAGCAACAGTAATTTTTAAACGTCAAAATCTCATCAAAATAATTTACATCAAAATGTAATATCAGTGAATTTTCATTCATCAAAATGCCACAAAACACCGTGCTTCAAAAATTTAGCATTGGTGTAAAAATCCCGTTATAAAAACAACGGCAACAAAATACGTTTCATAACCAAGCATCGGTTCAACGTAAAATAAATGCAGTAACGTGCAATTCATATTTGCACGCACATTACAATATAAACAAAGAAATCATTCGAATGTATCTTCAATGAAGATAATTCAAAACAGCAAAATTTTATCAATAGATGATTAGTACAAAAGAAAGCCAGTGGAAATTTCAACAAAAATCACATATCTGCAATTTCTTCGAATCCTCAATTCGGATTCGAAATGTTCAAAGAAACAAATAATTACAGCTATGTAAACAACCAATGAAATTTATTTCAATTTCTAAATCAAACAGATTATCAGTTGTACTCAACGAAGACAGTTTCACTGTTTCCGCTGCGCACTCTGTTAAACAGTACTCAAATCAATCAAATCATCAGAACACAAATTCACTTTTATTTTTAAATAAAGATATTTAAAAATTTACATCTAAATTTCAAAACTTTAGTTTTGACTCAAATCACAATAAAACATCGACCTATAGTTGTAACATATGTTCCATCCAAGTTATGTTTTATATTATGTCCATAAACCCCAAGCTCTGATACCAACTGTGACGCCCCACCTCTATGCTCATAATAACAAAGAGTATTAAAAGAAATACTGTCTATTATTACGAAGAATAAGGCTGGATAGGAGCGGCCATCCGTAGTTGGCCTTACACTAATATTGGTTACCTCGATAGGAGTGGTATATACTTTTCATTTTTCATCTTATTTATTTACTCCCATCGACATACCCAATTATCAGTATAAATCAAACTACGATGATTCATAATAGTTTAGGACATTAGATATAACAATAACACAGATAATATAAATGCGGAACACAGATAAAAACAAAAGTCTCATATATATATAACTGATGTCAGTTACAACATAGTTGACACAATACGTATGATACAACTACAACTGTCGACTCTGGAAGTTATATACACACGTACATTATCAACTAATATACATCAATACATATCAACCTATACAATTTGACACGACTTCTAAAAATGACGAAAACTACTCCAGAAGATATAAAAAGTCTTCATATCCCGAACAGCAACTCAAAGCAGGAAATCTACAACCTGAAATAACTCGGGTCTGACCCGAGTATTACATTCAAAAGAAAATAATACACGGGTCAGTCTAATTCAAACTCAATTATTAATGCACGGAAGCAATAATAATCAATATCAAATAGACGACAGTCACAGAAATCTCGTATATCCAACTCTCGATAAGAGAATCGGATAACGACCAATATAACACTAAATAGTGTTAATCAGCAAATCTAAATCAGAATACAACTTCAAAATATTAAATTTAACCAACGAAACAATTCAATAATCGAAACATCAATTTAAAACTGTCAAATCTGATAGGGTTGCAGTACACGCACGCGTGTACTGCCTCGCCACTACAAAACAACTCAAATCAATACTAAACAAGATCAGAGGAAACAAGTGAAACAAGTGAAACATGTCACAAATCAAGGCACAGTGAAATAGCAAACTGAAGGTGAGAGCACCAAGGATATGGCACTACAACACTCAACAGAAAAAGGCGCAAATCAGCCTCATTAGAAAATAAAGTCACCAGTGAAGCACAATAATCAAATGCAGATGAAATTGTACATGGAACATACCCACAGTAACTCAAATGACAAGTCTGGTTTAAAACTGCAACTACAACACGTTGCTATTGTACTTGAAAACAAATGCACATCCAACTAGCAGTAATCAGTGCCAAACGAACAACAACCCGAATGTGCAAGTATCAAAATCAAGAACGGGGTGCAGTACCGAAGCAAAAGACAAAAATGTATTGCTTTTCCGAAACAATTACTATACAGTGCAAACCAACAATGCAAAGTCAAAGGCAACAATACTACAGGCACCATGTCGGAGAGACCATAGTGACAAGCTCAACAAAAATCGAGTGAGATAACCAATGCAACAAGACTCAGGTCAGTGACCACTTCAAGTATTGCTCAGAGTGGCAACAAAGACAACACAAAAAGAACAAGTGAATATCCAGCATATACGATTGCAACCAAGTAATATATAGATGACGTGAAGTTGAAACAAAGTCAAGTAAATGGAACTGGAATGCAAACAATCGATACACTACCTGTACAACAGGTAAATGAAGATTCAGTGAAGCATATACATGGTTATAAACAGAGGCAACGACAATCAAACACAACTCAAACATCAGTGAAACCAATGCAAAACTCAAGCCTAGCCGAGCATACAAGGATTAGTGATATCAAATTACAAACCAACTCAATGTGTACAAGACTACAGTGACAACATACAAATGCACATATGAATGACCAGTAAACATCAGTGGTAAAGTCAGAGATCATGCAACAAAATCATCACAACAACAAAGAAATCGACTACAAGATGAAGCCCAACCAATATGCAGACCAACTTGAAACAACTAAAATGAAAATATCATCATGGATACAGATTACAGTGACAGTGACAATATCAAGATGCAAACTTTCAATGAATATCAAAACCGGATGTAACAACATCAATTTCAAAAATGACCAAAGCAATATATATGAACTCGAGCCAGTCTAGCCACCACAAGCAGTGTCATTGCAAGTGCAACAGGAATCAATGTAACAACAATGGATGCAACATCAAACCAGAGAATATCTACTAAGGGATGCAGACCTAAGCTACACAGATAAATTAATGGCAGAGCTAACATGTGAGACAAGCAATGGCAAAGTAAAGAACAAGTTAAAATAGAAAATATCACAACACCAAGTCAAGCCATAGTCAACCTATGAACAAAGCCACTACAGGAATAAAGACAGTAGCCGAAGCCAAAAAAATTTCGAAATCAAAAATGGGTGAGGTGAAAGTAAAAATCATCAGAAGAAATCAAGGTATTATCTGTATTTTTGATAAGGTCAGAGATAAATCCAAAATCAAGTCAAGATTCAAAACCGAGATCTCCAAAACCAAGTCAAAGCCGATAATCTCAAAATTAAGTCAGCCAAGCAAAGAAACAATCAAATATACGCATATGGAAAAGGTCTGAATTCATCGCAACCATCCAAATAATATCAAACGGCCAAAGCACAGTACTAAGCTTGAACTACAGATGTGAGTGAAATAAAATCACTCATCAGTGAAACCCAATTCGAATTCGCAAAGCAAAAGGAGACCGAAGACAAATATTACCACAAAATCACGTATATAAAGTTGAATTAGATGTGAGCAAATTACTCACCTTCAATTCGAAGTCGAACACCATCAATTCGAAGCAGCTAAAGGGAGTAACGAGAAGCCTCCCACGATTTTTCTCGCGATCGAACAACAATAGGTCGGCGCTTCGCAAACTCTGATTGTCGAAGGGGAAGAAAGGAACGGCCACCATTTTTTTTCTTCTCTCGCTTTGATCTAGGGTTTTCACGAATTAAAGGGGGAAACGGGTTTTCGTTTGATAATAAGGCGCTGAAATAAAATAAAGCATGGGCTAGCTTTAAAGGCCCACTAACACTTAACAATCTATAAAAGAATCTCAACCCGATTACATTTCCAACAGCGATTTATCCTTGTTTAAATCGTTAAATGACGATTATAGGTTGAAACTAAATCCCGGGTTGTTACAAGTATACTCCAAGGATGAAAGAAAGCATGAAGATCATCTTAGAGTAGTGCTTGAGACGCTGAGGCAGCATCAGCTAAAAGCGCAGTTTTCCAGGTGTCATTTTTGGAGGAAATAGGTTAAGTTTCTTGGTCAAGTGGTTTCAGAGAAGGGATTGGTAGTCAATCCAGATAAGATCGAAGATGTTAATAGCTGGAAGAGACCAGCGATGGTGACTGAGATTAGAAGTTTTCTTAGACTTGCTGGCTATTATCGGAGATTTATTAAGGAATTCCCGTAGATAGCAGTGCCTTTGACTAAGTTAACCAAGAAGGACGCGAAGTTTATTTGGTCTAACAAATGTGAGTAAGCATTCCTTAAATTAAAGCATTTGTTGACCAACGCGCCTATGTTAGTGGTTCTAGATGGAAACCAAGGGTTGGTGGTGTATACTGATACATGTGGAACAGGATTAGGAACTGTGTTGATGTAGAAGGGTAAAGTCATTATCTACACTTCACGACAGCTTAGACCGCATGAAGTGAGATATCCTACTCATGATTTGGAGTTGGCTGCAGTGATCTTCGCATTGAAGATATGGAGACATTATCTCTTAGGGGAGAGATTTGAGCTATACACAGAGCATAAGTCCTTAAGGTATTTATTCTCTCAGAAGGAGTTGAATATGAGACAGCGGAGTTGGCTGGGGTTCTTAGCAGCTTATGATTTTGGTATACAATACACACCTAGGAAAGGAAATAAGGTAGCGGATGCTCTTAGCAGAATATATCAGAATATTGTGTTAGCTATGTTGGCAAAATGGAAAATTTTAGAAGCTATGACTACTTGTAGTGTACAGTTAAGATCAGCTATCGGTTGTAGTCAGAGCACTGCCATGTTGTCCTATTTGAAAGTTCGACCTATACTGATCGAAAGGATTGCTTCTAAGCAGAAAAAGGATCCATTATTAGCCAAGAAGATTAGAAGGCTTTGTTAGTCCTTGAGATGATGGTTTTGATGACAACAACCTTAGAATAAGATTATAAAATATAAATACTAACATTATAGTTTAGATATATATGTATATGCAGGATTTAACCATGCAGGTATCAAGAATGAAGACTGTACAGTATAGAGATTCAAGATATCAAGATTGAAGACTCATGAGTATCAAGAATATAAAGAATAGCAAGATTATCAAATAGTACAAGATAAGTATTGAGTCTAGAATTATGTTAAAACTTCATAATAGCACTGAAATCTTCACTCCATATTTCATTTGGGATGGAACCCATTTCTACCTTTTTAGTGGCTTACAAACCCACGACAAGTAGCTTACAAACCTACGACAAGTGGCTTACAAACCCACGAACATCCTGGTTTTGTACAAGTTCTCGAGTCCTGATGTGATGAGATATTTTGCAGGAAGAAGCTTGCAAAACTACTTTAAAATGATTTTCAAAACTGTTTTTCAAAATGTTTTAGCCTTAAAAATTATCTTTTCAAATGATTTTCAAAAAGATGTTTTAGCCTTAAAATATTCTTTGATTTTGTTTTTAAATAAATTCTTGTTTTAAACTTCGTTTGTTTTAAACTATCTTTTAATTATAATATATTTATACTTAGATTTAAATATAAAATTATAGTAAAATTTTATATATATTATTCTCTATATTTACTTATGTATTTTAACTATAGTTAAGTATATTTATAAAGTTTAAAATAATTTTAATATAAGATAGAAGTAATTTTCAAAGAAAAAAAATCACCAAAATTTCCTTTGGGATGTCGACATACCCAAGATACCCATGTCGACATAGTGGCAGTTGGTTTCAAAAATTTGAATTTCAAAAGAAGTGTCTATTTGCCATAACCTTTCACGAATAGACATGGCTGTTATTCTTCTATAAATAGGGGATGTTTTCAACGAATTTTTAACAATATTTTTCTGGTTTTCACTACTCTTCTTCTTCCATATTTCTTTATATATATTCTTACCATTACTCTGCCGAAATCACCATTGAATTTAACTAGATCATTTCTGGTTTGATTCTCTATCACTATCTCAACAAGATCCCAGTGCTATTCAGAGTTATAGGCTTCTTTGTAATCAATCAAGTGAGAAAAGGTGTGATTGTAGCCTTGGAAATCAATCAAGTGAGAAAATGTGTGATTGTAGCCTAGGAAATCAATTGGGTGAACTTGTTGCTCGAGAAATCAAGTATCTCTACCCAGAGGATTGTGAATCTGGAGCGGTGTACCTCGTAGTCACTACGAGAAACTTTATTTTTTGTGGCGCTCAAAAAACGCTACAAAAACTTTTGGTGGCGTTTTAATAAACGCCGCGAGAAAACATGCGACTAAAAATTCATGATTTTTTGTTGCATTTATTTTAACGCCACTATAAATGCGTTTTTGGCAGCGTTTTCCAAACGCCACCATAAATCTTTTTGTAGCGTTTAAAAAACGCCACTAAAAGATTTTTTGGCGCTACTAATAGAATTTCCAACTTTACCCCTGTTTTACGGTTGCATTTACTCAACGCCACTATATATATTTCAGTAGCATTTTTGAAATGCTACTAAAAGTTGTTTATTATTTTACACCATTTTTTCATGCTATTATTTCCTGTTAATGGTCTATTTTGGTTCTATTATATCAATCAACAATCACTCACATAATCATCATATTCAAATAAGTTAAAAAACACATTAACTATATAATCAAATAAAATATCCATAACCATTCCAATACAATAGTTTTTCGACAAAATGACCTAACTTACATACAATAACCATTTGTATACAAATTTACACATCAGGTACTAATAAATGTTATATCTAACTAGTGCTAACAAAACGTTTGATTGCCCATAATTCTTTGTTGCATACACAAGTGAAAGCTAGCACCACAAAAGTTCAACCTTGCTCTCTTCGAAAGTCCAATGCATGCACAAGTGAAAGCACAACGTATAGATAAACAATTATGTTAATTCGTAGGACTACAAATCTGATATCAAACATCTACGACATTGTACAAGTTTACATTTCAAAACTGCATAATACTCTTTACTGCCACAATGCTCTCCTCCACATACAAACCATCTCATAATTCACTGTGCATTTCAGTTGAGTTGCACCTTACCTGCATCAATATCAACCATCACCAACAGCCTCAACCCACTGCCTTGCTGTTATCACCAATCAAAAAATAAATAACAAACTGCTCTTCTATCGAACAACCTCCCTGTCACCTTATTGCCAACTGCCTGTCAACTTCATCAAACACACCAAGCAACCTCCCTATACCAAGCAATTTTTGCCTGCCCTGTCACAACTGCATAGTGCACTGCACACAACTATGCATCCTATTACATACCCTTCTCTGACTCCAACTTCCAGTGCAAATCCATCACAGCAGCTATCACCTGCAACTACACTTCAAACTGACCACACCAAACTCATAGTGACTTCATATCCACTACAACCACATCAACAACCACAGTACATCTCCAGTGCAACCACTCCTACTCTTAAACTACATACACTGCCAACTATCATACTTCACTCACATCAACTACAGTACAACCTGAACTTCCCACCATCATTGAACTTCTCACCAATACTTACAGCTGTGACCATATTTATACTCCATCATCAGCAATAACAACAGCCGGTATCACCACCCCTCCCTGCCATAACAGCCCATCTGCCTGTACATTACATCTACCCCATCAAACAAATACCATTAATTCAAATGAGGTATATTTGGGTATTTAGTATAACAGTTGACAACAACAGCAAAAGTCAGAAAAAGTTGACGACAACAGTAAAAGGGTCATTAACAAATATCAATCAGTTAACAGAATGGTGTCAGAAAAAAATTAGCTATATGTGCAAATTATGCAATTTTGTACTTAACTAGCATAAACTTTTCAATGCTTTAACTGGAAAAGGAAATCCCATGACCCAACCTTCTTCATTTGTTCACAACTTACAAGTATATTTAGCACAAAACCCCTCAGTATCGATCATATTTACAAATATCTCATGTATGATGAAGTAAACGTCTGAATTCCATGCTTAGGCGATTTACTGACTCAGAATCTCATTTAAAATTTGAAGTTACCGATGGTTCATAATACAAAATACATTCTAAGATAATTTCCAAACTTTATGTTGAAACCTGATATGAGAATAATTATTTAGTTTTTTTACTATAATTCATAAACAGTTTTAGTCAGTAGTCAAAAAAATTAAGCTACCGTGAAACATCTTATGAGTTTAGTGAGATTTAGCTAACTTGTACCTAAAATCCCTTTTAATATTTCCTAAAAATTACTTCAAACACATAAAAGTTACCTCATAATAAATGTTATCAGATTGGGCAGAAGAGCCTTGAGCAGGCAATCCAAGAGCAGCACCAATGTCTATGACGGCAGGCCAGAGCTCTTTCATCGACAATTTTCCATCTTGATCCAAATCCAACTCTTGAAATTTATGATCGACGTAGCTATTGAATGTCTCTTTGTCTCCAACCAATTGTTCGATTCTCGAACCGTCCACCACGACCTTATTTTCTTCGCCTTTGACTGAACTTTTAGCAGAGCTGCTTTTCTTCCAAAACCAACTCGTTATTTTTTTTAATGCAGTATTTGTTTCTTTCTGGATAATTTTGTTTGGGGATGAATTTATGTGTGTTTGTGTGGAGGGAAATGAGTGGGTGGAAAGTGAAAATTTTCAAACGTCAGCTGGTTAAATTAAAGATTCTTTCAAAACCTTTTTTTTACTTGGTTAAATTCCGACAGATATAATCTACACCATTTTTAGACCCAAATGTAATACTTTGGTTTAATGGTAATATCATTGCAGTCCTTAAAAGGATATATGAAAGAGGAAGAAAATTCCTTTCGGTCTCTGTCTAAAGTTTTAGGATTAAAACTTTCAAGTTAGATTTCATATCTATTAATCAAAGCTCCATCAATAATTAAAGACAGTTTCCATTTAAGGTTTATCTGTACTAGATTCAAGGAATCAAAAGTATGTTATGGGAAATTTGAAGTGTGTAACTCTAATTTGAAGTGGAAATTGAAACGGTGAGAAAACAAACTACTTGATTTATCATTTCTACAAATACATCTGTTTCATTGTTTACAAATATCAGTGGAGAAATGTAATTACCTTTTTCGGTAGGATAGATCAACTACTGCAGATATAAGATCAATTTTACCAGTTATGGGAAAGTTTAATGAACAAATATAAAACCATCTTGCTTTGTATTATAGTATTCCTGCAAACAACATTTTGAAAGGCGTAGACATGTAGACCGACCGATTGTTCAATGTATGTTCTACAAAGCTAAATTTAATTGATAATCATATACTGCATCTGCTAATTCATCGCTGTGAGAAAGAATTGGTGCAACAAACATTAGTTAATGGTCTGTGAGCATGCATTATGAATTTATACCATTACCACTTATATTAGTCTAAATAAACATATCATACCAACCGAGGTACCTTACTGTGCACTGGTAAAGATGAGTATCAACCACTATTTATTATTTTCCTTTATCACCGAGTGATGTTGATGCTTCAATGGACCAAATTCTCAACAAATATGTACTCAAAGAAGTCCAATTTATACTTTCCCACTATTCCCGATTGTTGATTAACCTGCAATGTTCGAGGATGAGGTACATATTGGTCATGGCACATATGAAAAATTCGAAAACAGTAGTAATAACTGTGCTTTTGGAAAATAATCAGACAATGAAGGTTGATGCTTCATTTTGCTTTCGTAGGCAATGATATTTGCTCTATAACATTTTAATTTGTGCAGTAGGAAGTAAGGTTAGTCTGTGAGATATTGCTATGAAATTCGAACATTACGCTAGTAGTCAAATTTTATAATGAAATTTAACCAAAGCCCGAAGTTACGATTCTTCCAATGTAGTATACTAAAATGCGGTAATATATCAACTGAGGTGAAAATTTATCAGTTAAAATTAAAATATGAAAACTTCAGTAATATAAATCAATGAACTGCATTGATGATTTGCCAACAAAAGTTAGACTATACCGGGGAAGTTAAAAAAATCTAAAATTTGTGGAAACTACTTTACATTTAACTAGTTTAAAAGAAGCTGAATTAATGAAACTTTTGAGATGGGAGCCAGAGCTCTCTGTAAAAAGACAAGCTGTGGGTTTTTTCCATTAAAATCATTCTTCCCCAAATATACCTCGTTTCCATTAAAATCAATCGCGACAACCACACCCTCAACAACGAACAACCTGAGCATCCATAGCAATCACCCAATCCGTGACAATCCAAATCAAACATCACCTCTGCAAATCGCCTCATCGAATCACCCAAATCATGAATCGCCAAAATCGAAGACCTAATTGATTGTCAGCGATTGCGTTTTGAACGCTAATTTGAAACGCTAATAAGAAATGAGTTATGGGTTCGATTATATGTATGTAGTGAATGGAGAGACTTACTTGTAAACACCGGCTTTTATTTTTATAATTCGGTAGCGATTTATTGGGCTCTCTCCTGGACATCGATGATTATTGACATGCTTCCAGATCATAATGTTTATTTTAGTAATTCGATAGCGATTTTTGAATTGGGAAAATTAGGGCTTATGGGAGTAATGTTGAAGCTGAAGATTTTTTTGTTCTCATCGTACTTTTGAGAGGAGGGAAAACAGCTAAAGGAAATTTGAGCGGTCACGGAAAATTTTTGCAGAAATTTTCATGAATTATTGGTGGGAGCAATTAGCGGTGTTTCATCGTTTATTTTTATATGTTAAAATTACCAACAGCTGCATATGGCTTGAAATGCAACAAATTAATGCAACCAAAAGCAATTTTTGTTGTAGTGAGCCTTGAAATCGAGGGTTTTAATTGTAAAGATAGCTTTTGAAAGGAAATCCGTACTTGTGTGCGGGACTGGATGTAGGGTAACTCCGAACCAGTATAAAATCCGGTGTGTTCTTTCCTTTACTGCTTTTACTTTATATTTGCATCTGTGTTTGAATCTGTGATCATATCTGTGTCTGAATATTGCATACATTTGTATTCAAATTAATATAAACTCAAAAAGAATTAGTAATTCCTTAAAACACTATTCACCCCCCTCTAGTGTTTATACTAGCCTTAAGATCCGTAATCCGCATTTCTCATATTTGGTATCAGAGCAAGGTTTTCAAAGTTTCATAATCTGATTTTTGAAAAAAAAATTAAAATGGCTATGTTCAAGAAATTTGTTAATACTAGTTTAGAAATATTTAGATCATCATTGTCTCTTGAGTCTGCATATACTCAATATTCAAATACAAGTTGTCTACTAAGATTGTTTGATGTGCAGGAAACATGCTTTATGGGAGTTGAGGAATCAATCCACAATGGACAAATTGTGCAGATCAAAAAGAATAAATGGATACTCGATAGTGGTTGTTCTAGACACATGACTGGGAATCCAGATATGCTGAATGATATAATATACAAAGACGGAGGACTGGTTAACTTTGGAGATAATTCAAAAGGATATGTGATTGGCATCGGCAAAGTCGGTAACTATGAAACTCCTATTATTACTAATGTTTTTCTAGTTAAGAATCTGAAACATAATCTGCTAAGTATAAGTCAACTTTGCGATAAAGGATATAAAATTAAATTTGAAAAAGATAAGTGTCACATTGAAGATAATAATTCAACCATAATATTTGAGGGAATTAGGAAAAAGAATATTTATATTCTTAGTATGAAAGTTTCAAATGATAACTTGTGTCTTTTGGCAAATACAAGTGACCCTTGGATTTGGCATAAGAGATTTGGGCATTTGAATTTCAAACTCTTATCTAGACTGTCAAAACATGATCTAGTAAGAGGTCTCCCTAAAATGAATATTAAAGTAGATAGTTTATGTGATGCATGTCAATTAGGAAAACTTAGAAAAAGTTCCTTTAAATTAAAAGATATGATTTCAACTTTAAAACCTCTTGAATTACTTCACCTTGATTTATTTGGTCCATCTCAAATTCAGTCAATAAATCACAGTAAATATGTTTTTGTAATTGTAGAAGATTATTCTAGATTTACATGGACAATATTTTTGAAACATAAAAGTGATACTTTTGAATGTTTTAAGAACTTTACAAAAGGATTCAAAATCAACTTTCTGTAAAAATTATAACCATCCGTAGTGATCACGGTGGTGAATTTGAAAATG
The DNA here is from genome assembly GCA_030737815.1 of Allium fistulosum. Lineage (NCBI taxonomy): Eukaryota > Viridiplantae > Streptophyta > Magnoliopsida > Asparagales > Amaryllidaceae > Allium > Allium fistulosum. The sequence continues at coordinate 867,524,127 of CM060904.1, read as the reverse complement.
AAAAATTTGAGGAATTTTACAATAAAAAGGGGATAACTCACAATTTTTCATTTCCAAGAACTCCACAACAAAACGGAGTAGTAGAACGTAAAAATAGGACGATTCAAGAGTGTGTGAGAACTATGCTTTCAAATAGTAATTTACCAAAACATTTTTGGGAAGAAGCAGTTGCTACCGCCTGTTATATTTTAAATAGAATCTTAATAAGACCTTTAACTGATAAGACATCTTATGAACTTCTTCACGGAAAGAAACCTAAGGTATCTTATTTTAGAATTTTTGGAAGTAAATGTTTTATTTTAAATACAAAAGATGACTTAGATAAATTTGATCCTAAATCCGACAAAGGTATCTTTATCGGATATTCTAATAGAAGCAAAGCATACAGAGTGTTTAATTTAAGAACAAACACCATTGAAGAAACAATGCATGTTTCATTAGATGAAAATTCCAAAATTTTTGAAGATATAAATAATGAAGAGGATTTAATTACTCAAAATCAAGAGTCAATTGAAACTAATAATGAATTTAATCATCCTAATAAAAGGATTAAACTTTTAAAAGATCATCCCATAGAAAATATTCTAGGAGATATGCAATCTGTTGTTACAACTAGAAATCAACTAAGTAAAATGAGCAATGTAGCTTTTATATCAACTATTGAACCCAAAAATCCAAAATAAGCATCAACTGATGATTCATGGATTTTGGCTATGCAAGAAGAATTAAATCAATTCACTAGAAATGATGTTTGGGAACTTGTTCCTAGACCTGGAAATAAAACTGTAATTGGAACAAAATGGGTTTATAAAAATAAAATGAATGAACAAGGTGAGGTCGTTAGAAATAAAGCCCGGTTAGTCGCTCAAGATTATTGTCAAGAAGAAGGAATAGATTTTGATGAAACCTTTGCTCCCGTAGCAAGATTAGAAGCCATTAGGATTCTACTTGCTTTCGTAAATTATAATAATTTCAAATTATTTCAAATGGATGTTAAAAGTGCCTTTTTAAATGGATTTGTAAAAGAAGAAGTATATGTTGATTAACCACCACTTTTTGAAAATGAAAAATTTCCAAATCATGTTTACAAACTTAAGAAAGCTCTATATGGTCTAAAACAAGCTCCTAGAGCCTGGTATGATAGACTAAGATCTTACTTACTTCAATCAAACTTTGAAATTGGTAAAGTAGATAATGCTCTTTTTATTAAAAGAAATAAAAATGATATTCAACTAGTACAAGTTTACGTAGATGATATCATTTTCGGATCAACTAATTTTGAAATGAATAAAGAATTTTTTGAAATAAGGACAAAAGAGTTTGAGATGAGTCATGTGGGTGAATTAAACTTCTTTCTAGGATTACAAATAAAACAATTAGATAATGGTATCTTTATTAGTCAAGAAAAATATGCTAAAGACCTAGTTAGTAAATTTGGTTTGACTACTGCAAGTGGAAAACCCACTCCCATGGCAACCAATGAGTACCTAAGTAAAGAAGATCTTTCAAAAGATGTAGATCAAAAGTTATATAGAGGAATGATTGGATCACTACTCTATATCACTGCTAGTAGACCTGATATCATGCATAGCGTTTGCATGTGTGCAAGATATCAATCCCAACCTAAAGAGACCCACTTAAAGCTGTAAAACGTATCATAAGATATATTAAACACACCATTGACTATGGCTTATTTTATCCTAAAAATGATTCTTTTGAATTAATATCTTATTGTGATGCTGACTATGCTGGTTGCAAGTCAGACCAAAAAAGTACAAGTGGAACTTGTCACTTTTTGGGGCATTCTCTGATTTCCTGGTTTAGTAAAAAGAAAAACACGATTTCTTTATCAACAACTGAAGCAGAGTATATTTCTGCTGCTTTAGCTTGTTCTCAAGTAATATATATGCAACAAACTTTAAAAGATTTTGGTTTAAATATCTCAAGATCACCAATTTATTGTGATATACTAGTGCAATAAATTTATCAAAAATACTACTCATCATGCTCGAACTAAACATATTGATATCAGACATCATTTTCTCAGAGATAATATAAGTAAGGAAGTAATTACTCTCGATTATATCAATTCTGAGAATCAAATTGCTGATATATTAACAAAACCCTTAAATGAATCTATATTTACTAAATTAAGAAGAGAATTAGGTATTTGTTCAATAACTGAAATATAAAATATAAATAACAAAGTATAATTAAAAATTAAATTAAAAATAAATCAAATGGTAAAAATATCAAGCACCATGTCGACATCCCCCTCCTAACCATGTCGACATATAACGATTTTTTTTATTTTTTGAATTTTTCCCACCAAAATTCAAATAAGTGGTTATATATTTTTCTTATTTCGAAATTTGGATCATTCTTTCTGTTCTTTCTCTGTTCTATCTTCTGAAAACATTTAAACAATGGCCACCTCTTCCAAATCAAACAAAAATTCAATATTTCCTATTGTTGTATGTTTTTACTTACGTTCTATACGCTCATGTAAATATAACAATATAAATGATTTGTGTTATATTACAAATATTATCATATATAGATTCTTAGTTAGGAGAGTTTGTAATTTAGGACTAAAGTTTTAGTTTTAGATTTAAGTGTTGATTATTTATGATAACACTATCATTATAATCATTTAATATTAGACTAAGGGGGAGTTATATAGTTTGGAGTTAGTTTTTGTTGATGACAAAGGGGGAGAAGTATAAAATATAGGATAGTTAGGCATAGATTAAGGGGGAGTTATTAGTTTTAGGGGGAGTCAATAGGATAGAAATAATATTTTATAAATAAAGGTTGTCATCATCAAAAAGGGGGAGATTGTTAGTCCTTGAGATGATGGTTTTGATGACAACAACCTTAGAATAAGATTATAAAATATAAATACTAACATTATAGTTTAGATATATATGTATATGCAGGATTTAACCATGCAGGTATCAAGAATGAAGACTGTACAGTATAGAGATTCAAGATATCAAGATTGAAGACTCATGAATATCAAGAATAGCAAGATTATCAAATAGTACAAGATAAGTATTGAGTCTAGAATTATGTTAAAACTTCATAATAGCACTGAAACCTTCACTCCATATTTCATTTGGGATGGAACCCATTTCTACCTTTTTAGTGGCTTACAAACCCACGACAAGTAGCTTACAAACCTACGACAAGTGGCTTACAAACCCACGAACATCCTGGTTTTGTACAAGTTCTCGAGTCCTGATGTGATGAGATATTCTGCAGGAAGAAGCTTGCAAAACTACTTCAAAATGATTTTCAAAACTGTTTTTCAAAATGTTTTAGCCTTAAAAATTATCTTTTCAAATGATTTTCAAAAAGATGTTTTAGCCTTAAAATATTCTTTGATTTTTTTTAAGAATAAACTCTTGTTTTAAACTTCGTTTGTTTTAAACTATCTTTTAATTATAATATATTTATACTTAGATTTAAATATAAAATTATAGTAAAATTTTATATATATTATTCTCTATATTTACTTATGTATTTTAACTATAGTTAAGTATATTTGTAAAGTTTAAAATAGTTTTAATATAAGATAGAAGTAATTTTCAAAGAAAAACAAATCACCAATATTCCCTTTGGGATGTCGACATACCCAAGATACCCATGTCGACATAGTGGCAGTTGGTTTCAAAAATTTGAATTTCAAAAGAAGTGTCTATTCGCCATAACCTTTCACGAATAGACATGGTTGTTATTCTTCTATAAATAGGGGATGTTTTCAACGAATTTTTAACAATATTTTTCTGGTTTTCACTCCTCTTCTTCTTCCAGATTTCTTTATATATATTCTTACCATTACTCTACCGAAATCACCATTGAATTTAACTAAATCATTTCTAGTTTGATTCTCTATCACTATCTCAACAAGATCCCAATGCTATTCAGAGTTATAGGCTTCTTTGTAATCAATCAAGTGAGAAAAGGTGTGATTGTAGCCTTGGAAATCAATCAAGTGAGAAAAGGTGTGATTGTAGCCTTGGAAATCAATCAAGTGAGAAAAGGTGTGATTGTAGCCTAGGAAATCAATTGGGTGAACTTGTTGCCCGGGAAATCAAGTATCTCTACCCAGAGGATTGTGAATCTGGAGTGGTGTACCTCGTAGCCTTGAAATCGAGGGTTGTAATTGTAAAGATTGCTTTTGAAAGGAAATCTGTACTTGTGTGCGGGACTGGTTGTAGGGTAACTCCGAACCAGTATAAAATCCGATGTGTTCTTTCCTTTACTGCTTTTACTTTATATTTGCATCTGTGTTTGAATCTGTGATCATATCCGTGTCTGAATATTGCATACATTTGTGTTCAAATTAATATAAACTCAAAAAGAATTAGTAATTCCCTAAAACACTATTCACCCCCTCTAGTGTTTATACTAGCCTTAAGATCCGTAATCCACATTTTTCACAGGCTTGAAGTTGGGTTGGAAATCGATGGTCTAAAGGATTTTAGTCTTGACCTAAACGGATGGTTTAGAAAGAAGGGACGATTGTGTGTTTTGAATGTCGAGGACTTAAGGAAAGAAGTTCTTAGGGAATGTCATCGATCTAAATTTATGATTCATCCTGGAGGAAACAAGATGTATCAGGATATGAAGAGGGGCTTCTACTGGGAAGGTCTGAAGAAGGATGTTGGCTTGTGGGTTAGGTAGTGTGCAAACTGTCAACAAGTGAAGGCCGAACATCAAAAGCCAAGTGGATTGCTTCAACTTTAGAGATACTAGTTTGGAAATGGGAATCGATATCTATGGATTTTATAGGCGGGTTACCAAGGTCGAATAGAGGAAGTGAAAGTATATGAGTCATAATAGACATGTTAACTAAGAGTGCCGATTTCATTCCAGTTAAGTTAACCTGGACGACATATGTTCTAGCTAAGTTGTTCATGAAGAACATAGTTAGACTACATGGGATTCCTAGTAGTATAGTCAGTGACAGAGATGCTTTGTTTACTAGTGAATTCTGGAAGAGTCTACAGGATGTGTTAGGTACCAAGCTCAAGATGAGTACTGCATATCACCCTCAGATGGATAGGCAGACAGAGAGAGTTAATAAGGTACTCGAGGATTTTTTGAGAGCTTGTGTATTGGATTTTGGTGGATCTTGGGAAGATCGCCTACATTTAGTTGATTTTTCTTATAATAATAGTTATCAGACTAGTATAGAAATAGCGCCTTTTGAAGCTTTGTATATGGAAGACCATGCAAATCACTAGCATGTTGGTTAGAAACTGGAGACAGATTAGTCTTGGGTCCGGATCTGGTTAGAGAGGCGACAGAGAAGATTTAGTTGATCCAAGAAAGGATGAAGGAAGCTCAGTCTAGATAGAAGAGTTACGTAGATAAGAGGCGTAATGGTCTTGAGTTCTCTGTTGGAAATAGAGTTTTCATTAAAGTATCACCGATGAAGGGTGTGGTACGGTTTGGAAAGTCAGGGAAACTAGAACCGAGATATGTTGTTCTGTTCTGAATTACGGAGAGGGTCGGAAAGCTCGCATACAAGATAGAGTTGCCGAGCAATTTGGCAGGTGTCCATGATGTGTTTCATGTATCTCATCTTCATAAGTATGTGCATAGTCTAGAGACTACTATTTCCCTAACAGTGTTTGAAGATTAAATAGTAGAACCAATTTGACTTTCGTTAGACAACTGGTTCGGGTTGTAGCGAGGGATGAGAAGAGGTTAAGAAACAAGACAGTCAAGTTGGTGAACGTTCAGTGGAGAGACAATGAGAAGGACTGTACTTGGAAGGTAGAGGACAGGATTAGAGATACTTATCTTAATCTGTTGTAGGTGTATGTTCTATATTTGCTTTATACAGATTGTTTGCTACTCAGGTAGGCTAGTATGATAGTTAAAAGATGTTACAGATGATTGTTATGTTTAGTATTTAGTCCTTATTGAATTTCGAGGATGAAATTCTTTATGGAGGAGAGCTTGTAACACCCATAATTTTAATAACATTGCTCTGGAGATTTAATTAGATAAATTAAATAGAATAGTGTAAAGATTAAAGTGGTTAGGAGACTGAAATTTGTAAAATTATAAGGTAGTCGTGCCCTAAGTAATGTATAAACAAATGAAAATTTAAAATGATTTAAGAAGGAGTAATAAGATAAGGGCAAAATAGAAGTAGGTTATGTTCTTATACCCTAAACCCTTATCCCATTTTCATTTACAACCTTCACAAACAAAACTAAACACAGAGCTTGGATGGCCGCCATTAAAAGGAATTAAAAGGAAGATAAGCAAGGAAGCAAGTGGGAAGCTTAAGCAAATTAATCCAAGAGCAAATCTCAACCTCCTTAATAACAAGCTAAGGTGAATAATAATTCTTACATCTTATTTTTATTGTTTTGGGTTTCTAGTTAAGATCTGAATTGGTCATGAAATTATATGCCATGATTTTTTTGTTTAAATGAATATATATGCTTGTTGATGAATTATGATGCTTCATATAGATTATATGATAAGTTTTAATTTGGAAAACCTATTAAACGACATCCATATGACTTGCACTTTTGATATATGGTCAAAAACATTATTTTAGAGATAGGTTTCAAGTTCCATAATTTTCTAAATTTTTGTGGATTTATTATGAATTTTCTAGGAAGGAAAATGGTTAAATTTGGATTTAAATTATTTTCGGCTATTAAATGTTAACTTTGGGGTCTGAAAATTAAATGTGATGACCCACCTTTTTAGACGGTTTAAATCGACAATAAACCACACATGTCTAACTCAAAACATTCAAAAGGAAGGATATTCAATGGGGTAAATAAGAAAATAAGAGAAAAGAAGAAAACAAAACACAGATTCTCATAGCGGAATTGCCAAAATATAATAATCAAATAAATAGTTCATGAAGCTATTTTACAATATACATTTGGTTACACAAATTTTACACAAAATCAGAGTACAATCAACAAATATACCAAAATAATGCCACGGAATAATAATAGTAAATACCATCTAGCAACTCCATCTCCATCTTCAAGGAATAATGTCTTCAACACTAAAATACTCAGGCTGACCCGATCGTAATGAAAAGAAAAAACACTCGAGTCAGAACTAAAAGTTCTAATGTATGTTCAATCGGTAACAAGTAAATATAAGTGTAATAGCTTCAAAGATGTTTGCGAGGTTTTACATCTCCTATCAAGTGTACAATGTGAGTGCAATAACTTGAGAGATGTTACGGGATTTTCCATCTCCTAAGGATCCGTTAAACTATCCATATGTAGTAAGATATGTTATATATGCAGTGTCTATCAGTAATGTAAAGTATTAAAATAGCATTAAGGATTTACATTAATCCCCTTAGCACATTTTTAAGCATTGTCCTACAGTTTTCCTTTAACACAACCAGTAACGTCGGTAGCCAGGGAGGCACCATGATAAGACCACTAAAACAAAATCGTAATGGGCGCGTATAAGGATAAACGTATGACAAGGCACGTGAGGCAATGCCCAAGGTAGGATTCTACCAGTTTACCCTTTCTGGCTGGTGGTAACGCATCGTAGCTACGACCGTCCACTGAGTCCACCACCCCTAAATCAAATCAAGGTGCATTGATCAAGTCCAAAATCAATATAATAATACGAAGGGGTGATGGCCCCTAAAGGTTGCGAACCCCTTAGCCAGACATAGGCTCCTGCTTTAGCCATTTCCAATTGACACAATGTTGGGATTATCCATCATCGTTCTCTTTCTTAAAATCTAGCAAACGCCTCCAATTCAACCTATACATTCTGGATAACATCCACCGCACACACAGTTGTTAAAGTGGTTCCAATATTGACAAAGAGTATGCTAATAAGAGGCCCCGGTATCTTTAATAACCAAATGTCATTTTTCACACCGGTTGGTTCTTTTACATTTCAAAACCGATTCATATTTAATATCAAAATATCATATTCACTTCAAAATATCAAAATCATCACATTTACTCAAAATATGTCAGTTTCACTTGAAAGTACCACTTCAACTTCCAACTTAGGTTATAACCTCATTTAACCACATTCGCATTTAAATCAATGATTTAAATATAAACATTCCAACTTACACGGTTTGAAATTTTTAGAAAATAGTTTGAATAGTTTAAATAATTTAAAATAGTTTGATATAAAATGGTTTGAGTGTTGAAAATGGTTTATATAGCAAAATAGTTTGGAAAATAAAAGATTTGACTATTAAAAAAATAGATTTTAAACAGTTCATGTTAAAATAATGTATTTTGAAAATAGTATCAAATCAAACTATTTCTTTCCATTTCAACAATCTGGACCCATGTCCAAATTTAAAATCAACAAACTTAATTTCAAATCTTTCAATTCAATTGACTCAATCTCGACTTAGTTTCAAATCAACTTGATTTCAATTTCAATTCAAATTAACTTCAATTTTTAAAACATTCATTTTTTTACTTCAAATTCAATTCAACAGTTCAATTCAATGATTTAAAAGTCCAATTCAATTCTTATTTTAAACCATTTCAATTTATTTCGATTTCAAGTCCAATTTCAGTTTACTGATTTAAAACACTTAAATCAATTTAAACCTCATTGTTCAATTTTAAGATCCAAATCTTTAAAATATTCAATTATCCGAATTAAAGTCAAATATCAATTATAACTTCACATTTCCAATTCAATTCTTTAAAACAATTTCCTTTTATCTAATTTCAGTTTCCATATTTCAAAGCTTGAATAAGAATAATTCACTTTATATAAATCCGCAATTTATTACCTTTTATAAACAATATCATTTAACCAAAATCCAATAATCAAGATTTAAAATCATTGAATTTAACCAATCCGGTGTCCGTATATAATTTTCTACCCTTTGGCCAAGTGATCATTTATCAGTTTAATTACATGGATGGATATATATCATTTCAATCCAAATCAAGGTGTCATAGGTATATAACATTTCAACCTATTTCATAATTTATTCGAAATAATACGAATAACAATTTATATAATGTCAAATAATAAATAGGGTAATAACATGGATATATCCAAAGTAAATAAACAATCATACATCCAACATTAATCAATAGGCATACAATACCAATCAACATCCAAATCAACACATATATCACAATAGTTACCGATTATCCATTGTCGGTGTTAACAGGTAATTAAATTCAATATTAAATTAAATGTCAATTTAATTCAATATAAAATTCAAATTAAATTAAAATGTCAATGTAAGCTACCAAACAACAACCAATAAAATTCTTATCACTTCATAAATTTAATTCAACTAACATAAGAAGATTCAGTATTGTGTGAGTGGGTTAAATCACTCACCTTTGATTTATAGTCGATTTAAAATTCAAATAAAGCACAAAATTCCAACAGTCTTCAAATTCAACCAAACTAGTTTCATGTTGTCCGGAATTTCGATAAAATCCCAACGGAAGAAACCGCGTCCAAATCAGAGTTCGTATGCAAAAGTTATTGATGTTAGAAGTTTTGAAAATTTAAATTTAAATTAAATTAATGTAGGGGCAAAAATGTAATAACGTAACCTCAGCCAACCCTCGTTCATCACGCGTTGAACCCATAGCCGCCACCGTTTCCCTTGAAATCGTTGCTACCACGTTCGCCTTTAGCCAGATCAGAGCTCACCGCTGTAACGCCCTCCACCGGCCGCCCCACTGGCCAACTCGCGCGACCCTCCGCCACCTCCTGGACCGATCCGCAGCCTTGTTCGTCAATTCCTGGCGAAATCAAGCTACCTTGTGACGATCGGTGACCATAGATGAACTCTGCTTCGTCTCCTCTTCCAAACGCAACTCCCCGATCGTCGAATGGTCGACGTTTCACCGTTGATTTCGAAACCCTAACATGGACGGCCGAGAATATTTCGCTCAATTCTGGACAAATGGAGCCTCTAATCGAAAAACGAATTGCAGATCCAGATTACGTTCGTCGAGAGCTTCGCGATGATATATTATATGATAGGGTTTGAGCAGTTTGGATTTTTTCGATTTGATTTGGGAATTGTAATCAGGGTTTTGAGATGTCTGCCATTGGAAAGGAGCAGATAAGAATAGAAATTGTACATACAGGAAATAGAATAGAAGACTGATAGGGTTTATAACAGTCTATATATAGGCAGAGATTGATAAGAATGGATGGAACAGATCGAATGGGCCAAAGCGGTAACCAAAGCTCGAAAAGCCCGTTTCATTTTCGAAACGAAAATAGGTCATCCCATATATCAAAATATAGGTTTTCAATATTTTTAAAGTCAATGAAACTAGTTTCAAATCGTAATTATATCGTATATAGAAGTTAGCTCTTAAAATCAAATTATATTCATTTAAATTTCATTAATTGATTTCTACGCGTTTCAAGCTCGTACGATCAAACGATAAGTCTGATTGCTACGAAACTTGAAATGCTACAATAATTCACCATTACGGATCCGATGGAACCCATTTCATCGAAATCCGAGACAGTGCCCAAAAAGACTAATTTTACACATTAATTAAATGAATTATTATTTTAAAATCAATTTAATCACTTTCAAATTCAAATTTAAAAGTTAACCATTATATCATTCTTGATTACACAGAAACTTAATGATCATTTGAAATTCAATTCTCCATGTTAATTTCAAGATTTAAATATTAAATTAATTACAACGTTAAATTACAACAGTAATACAACCTAAGTTTATTATATTTTGAATTTCAATAAATTCTATTATTTTGATTTATAGGTTCTTATATCAAATCAATAGTTCCTCATGTAATTTATTTATTAACATAAGTTTCCATTTTATTTCACTCAAATTCAACAGTTAACATATGTAATAATCCGCATTTCCGTACCCCTTGAGTAGACACTAATCTCCATCGATTTACTCAAGATGAACGAAAAACCGAACCATTAGGGTTTAAAAGAAAGAAGAGGTAGAAGAAAAGATAGGAGAAAAGAGAAAGAAGAAATAACAAAAACACAGAAACAGAAACAATATCAGAATCTCACATTCGCAGCGGAACAACATATAATAGATAAATGAATAATCTTTTAAAACAAAGAACTATATCATTTTATACATCACATCATCATCAGAGTTTACAACAACAATATACAACACAACTGGACAGTTATATGAACTTGTCCATATACAGAATACACAACGGAATAATACTATTATATACAAGTGGTATGTCTCGCCATCCAGCTCGCCACTAAGCTCCACAGCACTCCAAAATCCAGAATAATCTGATAACCTAACTCTAGACTGCCCGTGTGGAAAATGATGGGCACCCAGAGTTTAGGAAGGAAACAATAAACTCCAGGTCAGTCATGGTGACTGGTGTGAGAACTAAAACAGTTTATCTTTAAACAATCAACAACAAAGAAAATAAAACAATTTCGCAATGTTTTTAGAAAATGAAACTACCATAAGACCTCCCGCCACACACACAATGCAAACGCAGAATTGGAGGAGATTTCTTCTTATGATAGTCAAAGATGCTTACTACGCAAATCATTGGATATTATTATTAATGCATAGTGTAGAAAACATTTTGAAAGTATAATATAAATCTTAGCCAACATACGACCAGTATCGTATGCCTACTATAGCTACCATCTAAACAGTGGTGACCACCGTACGTAAATGGCAGGTTCTACAACTAATACCGTACAAGTTCCGTATTGGGAAATGGATTTCCAACAAATGGTCAGGCTAAGGAACTTCCTTTCCTCCTGCCGAATGGGATCGCCTCTGGCTGGACGTCCCGAGAGACAAACTGCTCTCTGCCAACAAGGCCGGGTTACCCCTGTAACAGGTAACTCACGAATATGTCATCACCCGGTCCTTTGGGACCTTTATCCGAGCGCTCGGTAACCATCATCACACATAATAAATAAGTGTATCCACATGAGTAAGTATCTGGGCTCCATACCATGATACCACCCCTTTCCAGAAGGAAATGACATACCCTAAAGGGCGCGACCCTCATAACCTTGCCGCAACATTCCTGTTTTGACCATTTCCGGGTTGTTGAGGCCCTGACGAAGTCTCGTCCACAAAGCTATGCTTTTTCACAAAAGCTATGCTTTGGGTCAAACAAATGATCAACCTATGATCACAAAGATAAATGATCAAACAAATGATCATATCACAAATGATCAAACACTGATCATCACACAGCAACACTCAGCATGTCACATTACCAAATTGGGAATATATCGCTGATAACCTTCAACTACATAACCTCTGAGCTCGTACGTCTCAGAGAAGGGTGTTAAGCTAAGAGAATAAATTCTCCGCCACCAACAGAAATGTATTTGAAAGAAATCGGCTTTATACCTCAAAATGTAATGTCAGACACGTAACCATACAAGTCTGTTCTGGGTTCGAACAGAACCGAAGGCACTTCCAAAGAAGCCCTTGCAATCCGGATATTCACAATCCCGATAAAACTTCCCATCACAAAGGAAATCTCTATACCATAGCTAACGGTGCAGAGACAATCGATAGGTCATCCTATCGTTTTCATAAACACCCAGTCTTCACCACCGGTCTTCAATACGATCCACATCGTCGTATCACAAATTCGGAATGGGTTATACGACACAAAGGTCATTTCCCGGCTAACCCGAATAGTGAGCGCTTATTCAAAAATAAGTGTGGCATTCAAATTCAAGCAAATCACAACAAATACCCATTCAAGGTAATGATTGATATTCGGTTATTTAACTATCAATAAAGATGCACAACATCATCAGATTCCAAATAATTTTCCAAATTATTTATCTTTCAAAAATATCTTTACCAGATATATAATTTCCACACGTCAATTATTTGAAAACAATTTCAAATCAATTTCCACATTTCAACTTATCTTTGAAGATAAAATCTCAAAACATTTCACTTCATATTGGAAAAACATTTCCATACCTATTTAACAATAGGTAATTCACAAATCCATTTATTTTCAACATTTGAAAATACTCAATATACTTAAATCAAAATTAAGTATATATCTCATTCTTTAAGGAAATCATTCTCTTTCATAAATTTTATTTGAGTCAAAACGAATGTTGCGTAAAACATCGTTACAACAACCCAAAATCACTAGTATAGGGATTCGAAATTTAGATAGATATATAAATCCCAATACTATATAAACCATTTCCTTTCGGAAATCATTTACTATAACAACAGTGTTATAGTCCACCATTTCCTTATTCCTCAAAACGTCTATTTCAACAATAAATGTTGAAATCTATGTTTCGATACTTAACACGTTTTAAAACATCTTTTTAAAACAATTACTTCATTTCGTAATATCACTTTTCCAAAACATATCTATTTTATCTAATAATATATTCACTATCCAAAATCGTGAATATACTTTATTATCCAAATTCAATGTTTCCACATATTTATTTTAAAGGATTATCCACTGTTTAAAATCGTGGATATAATTCCTTTAATTAACTTCCAAAATTCATTTATCAAAATAAGTGATTTCGAATTTATAAAACAATGTTTATAAATTCCAATTCTATTTATAAAAACTTCGATTTATAAAAATCCTTGAATTAACAAATTCGATTTATAACTCAATTTTATACCAAATTCTAATTTATAAGTTAATTACTTATAAATCTTTTATTTTACAAAAATCTATTCATTTTATAACTTCACATTATAAATCTATTAATTTCATTCACTTATGAAATCCATTTATACTTCCTTTTAACATTTATAAAAACTCATTTTATAATTCCAATATTTTAATTTATAAATATCAATTTTATAAATCTTTTATACAAACCGTTTATAATTATTCCAAAATCTCAATTTAAACCAATTCTTTCAAAAATCCCTTTAAAAATCAAAATCGTTATCTTAAACTTTAAAAATGAATCTGATGATGCAACAGCACCAAATAGTCAATCACAGCATCCAAACATCATATACCATCATATGATAACAGAATATACAACAATATCTGTAAATAAATCACTACGGTGAGGAATCCAGTTGGATTCCTCCAACCTGTTTCCCTGCATCCAAAGATGTTAGCACAATACCAATTCCGCTCCAGTACGGAATTATCGCGGTATATGGGTTTAATAAATATTATCCGCTATTATGCGGCGCAATAGGGTCTCATCCGCTAAACAATGTGGGAAATCAACTCCAATATATACATATTCCAATATATATATATATATATTGCTATATACATATATAATACCAATTCCATTTCAATGTGAAATTATCGCGGTATATGTTTTTAATAATTAACCTCCGCTTAATAACGGCGTATAATGTCTATTTATCACAATAAATAGCAATCATCATTCAATCCACACAATCAAGCAATTTTAAATCTAACTATTTAAAATTTAAATTGAAACAAAACATTCGATTGAGTGAGGAGTTCTCACCTTTGCTTTTAATTCCGTTCCAGCGTTTTATTTCGAATAAAATTAAACGTGTGTTTAATTTCACCCGAAATTTTCACTGACTCCAATTGCTTCCAATCCAGCTCCATTGCGTAGTGCTCAATAAAACGAAGCCAACGCAACTGGTTTCGTGCGTTTTCGACCTCGTAGCAAAAATTTATGACGTTTTAAAGTTTGAACGATCTTTTATATAATATAAAGGGGTTTTTAGGTTCAAGGAAAAAGTTAGAGAAAAATTTAGTTTTAGGGACAAGAAGTTTGTTTTTTAGACTGAAGGACACTTTTTAGTGTTAATCACGGAATGATAGTTGTAACTATCATTTTCAGTTTACACTAAAAAGTGTCATTCAGACTAAAAAGCAAACTTGTTGTCCCTGAGACAAATTTTTTTTGAAACTTCTTCCTTGTGACTATTTACCTGTAATATAAATATACAATATTATTTCAAATTTTTTTTTAACCTAAAACACATCTGGGCCATTGATTTTTTTCAAGTGCAGATCTGGCCGCACATGCAAGCTTCTCCCTCAACATCAAATTCACGTTAACTATCGTGAGGAAGAAACCCATAGCCGCCGAAGTTCACGCGAATTATGCTCCCACTCTCTGATGCTAGAAGACGATCGAAGAGTGCCACTTCGAAGGCCTACTCAAGAGCCACCCTCGGCTGGAATAGCTTGCAACTCGGCCTCCCCTATCACCTCGATTTGCGTGAAAAACGCAGCCCCTTCATGCTTGATTTCCCGTTGATTCGTTGCTCCGTTTTCGATCATCTCCGTATGGATCTGAAGATCTCGTCGTGCTCTACAATGTTGTAGTTGAGCGTTTTGTGTAATTGTTTACGGATTGGAAGATATTGAGGGAGAAAGTTTCGAAATTCTCAGCCATTAAAAAGATTACTGGCGGCTGAAGCTATTTGACCTAGCTAGGGTTTGGGAAAACGTATATATATATACGTATTAAATTAATATTAAATTCATTTTAAAACGACTTTTTAAAACGATCTCCAAATCACACATGCCGCCTGGCGTTCATAAGGTTTACCCCACGTTCCGGACACAATGGAATGTGTTTCAAGAGCTAATTCGATCATATGTGAGAGTTACGGAAATAAACAGTCAAATTTAAATCAAATCGATTTAAACCGATTTCGATGCGTTTTCGCTTGCCCCGGACAAACGGTACATCCGATTGACACGAAATTTGAAACCTTACAATAATTCAACATTACGGATCCGATGAAACTGGTTTCGTCGAAATCCGAGAATTTTTGAAAAATGTCTATTTTAACTCGCCAAATAAATATTAAAACAATTTCGATGCGTTTGGAGCTGCCACGGTCAAACGACAACTCCGATTGCTATGAAAATTGAAATCCGATAATAACAAACTATTATGAATCCAATGGAACTAGTTTCGTTCAATTCTGAGACTGTCCCAAAAATGGCTAATTTCTCTAGTCGATTAAATATTAAAATAGTCAATTTTCACAAATTTACTTTAAATTCAATTTTAAAAGTTCTATAACCTCACTATAACTTCAATATGATTTAATATAACTTTATAAATCATTTTTAATCACTTTCAATCCAGATTTCAATTATTTCTGGAATTTCAACTATTAATTTATCGATTTAATTATCCAATTAAATCCAGTTATTCGAATTTTAAATTATTCGACTGATTAATTCTACTTATTAATATTTAAAATCAATTAAATATTCAAATTTCAAATATCAGAAATTTTGGGTCGTTACAACATATTTTCTTATATTAACTGCAATATTTAGTTACATTAAATTCCATTGATTTCCAACTAATTTCCAACGGATTAATAATAAGATGAGAAATGAACAGTTGTTACATTTAAATAATTTGAACACACTAATACATTTATTGTTTACAACAAAGATTATAAATTTACTTACAAATATTAAAACCAGTTCCGATTAAATAACATTGATTTCCCCGCTTTATACAACATTTATTTTATTTATTATTAACCCTTATTATTACCATTAATTGAAATTACATTAAACCGTTGTCAATTTCATTCAATCAACATTATTGAATTATATTCTAATAATTTTTTCCCATTTATAAATCATAAATTTTAATTTCTCACAATATTAAATTCTAAAATCTTATTTAATTGAATATTTCAAATTATCAAAAATACGGGTCGTTACAATCTCCCACACATAAAACTTTTCGTCCCCGAAAATAAACAAGAAAGAATCAAGAGGTTTGATATATTTTTATTCAAAATAATCAATTTGTAAACAATTAAACTTAATTTAAGTTCAATATAAATTTGAAAATAACTCAACTTCTGCAAAAATATTCTAAGTCCTAAATTTATGAAAAATTTCGGTAGAGTCTCCTTTGCGCGGCTAGGTCCGGAAAAATAATAATATCAATAAATTACAATATATATATATATATCATATTTCAATAATAAAACATCCCAAACCATGGGAAAAATGATAAAATATCATTCCAAAACCGTAATCCGAAAACGTACCTATTTGTCGGGCAAACAAACTTTATTTATGAAACCAAACGCAACATCTATTGCTTCCATAAACTTGTATTTTACTTACATAATCCAAAAGAGTGTTAAACTGTGTGAAAAGAGTAATATATTAGTTGTTTAAATTAATAGTACAAGCAACATACAATATATAATAATCATATGCAAACAAAAGCACTACAACCATCATGTGCAACAAAAGAATTCATCACACATGCATAGCAACCAAACTAATGGTTTGTCCAGGTTCAAAAACTTTTCATCGTACAAGGATGATAAATAAACTACCAAGTGTTCCTTATGCTTAACAGCCTTAGATAATTACTTAATAGATTATTCACACAACCTCAAACAATTTGAAGTATCATTTCCCAAACATCCCATAAGCCAAAACAAAGAATTTAATGTTATTTAAGTTTATTCGATTGGTTTCTTTTCACATCATTTACTTTCCATTTATTTTTCAGTTCTCATTCATTCATACAAGAACATCTTTTATTAATTTACATTCATTACTTACATAAATTATTTCCCTTTCAATATTTAAAATAAGCAATGAATAAATTCTCAAAGTATTACATTTGTTTCTCTGTAGTTTAATTCTCATTTATTATTATGTACCCTTGATTTCCATTTAATATTAATGTTCATTAATAAAACATTTCATATTTAACTTTCTCCATTGTTTGATTCTTATTTATTTCTTTATATATAGCATTTCTTTTAATATTAAATCTATTTATGAATCATTTCGACATTTCTTAAGTTTATAATCATTTACTTAAATAGTGTTCACTTTTTACTATTCGATTTAATTACAAATCACTTCAAAACATTAACTTAGGTTTATAATATTCTTATAACATCTTAATTCTTTTATTTATAAACATATGTTCATTTAGAAGCATTTTTGTTACTTAAGCTTTTACTTGTATAATATTCTACATATTCATATTAACATTTCAGCTTTTTAAACATTTCTGGTAAGTTTTATATATGTTTTTAGAATGTAATTGAATGTTATACAAATTTTATCATATTCATTTTAGTTAACAAAATGTTCAATAGTTTACACATTCTTAATTTTCATTATCTTTTAAATTTTCAAGTGACAAATCTCCAATTTCTTTACAGTTTCATTAAACACTTAGCTTCTAATTTCTTATTTCTCATTTTAGAAGTTTCCAACTATCAAAATTCTACTTTATTTCTATAACTGAAAATCATTAATTAACAGGAACTTAAGAATTCAAATACCAAGTTCATTTCAAATCATTTTAAAATAATATATGTACTCATATCTCTTACATATATCAAATCATACTTAGAAATTTTAAATCAAAACCTGTTTATTGAACCAAATGCGTAGCAAAGCTACTACAGCGGTCTTCCCACTTTGAGACTCGAAAATGAAATTCGATGATGTTGCGCAGTCGTCACCGAAATTATTTTCCAGCAATAGAAGAGGGGAGTACAGAACTTATTTCCCTTTAAAATTCTTTTAAAACATTCATTTCAAGTACCCTTTGAAAACATTTTGAAACATTTCTATTTGCAAATACTTCCAAATAATACTAATATTATTTTTCCAAAATCTTTGAAAACCAATTTCAAACACTGGAACTTAAGTTCTCAAATTTCCGATTTAAATTCATTTTATTTGTAAATCGTATTTTACCAACCATATTTATAAAATTACACTTCTTATAACATATAATAGTCAATAGTTTTTAAGAACTTTGACTAACCAACAATAAATGACAACAATTGAATATTATCATTTCCTAACAACCAACACACCAAAATAACAAAAATCAATTTATGAAAAATTATTCTTTTACATACAAAATATAATACTATGTAAAATTATTTCATTTACCTATTTTTAAAACAATATTGTGTCGGTTTACCCTGTTCAAGTGTTTAGAAACCTCTATCGATGCCATAGCGTCCTATGTACCGACTAGAATTCATAAATACTCAACAGAACAAATTAACACAATACAAACATTTTTATAACACTAACAAATATGCTCTCTCGTATGTATACACTCTGACCCATTCTAGGGTATTGATAACCCTATCTCTAATGAGTTTATCCCCAAACATGCTAAGGTATCTCTAAACCAAAGCTTTGATATCAACTGTGACGACCCACAATTTTGGACGGTTTAAATCAACAATAAACCACACATGTCTAACTCAAACCATTCAAAAGGGATAATTGTCAATGGGGTAAATAAGAAAATAAGAGAAAAGAAGAAAAACAAAACGCAAAATCTCGTAGTGGAATTGACCAAATATAATAATCAAATAAACAGTTCATGAAGCTGTTTTACAATATACATTTGATTACACAAATTTTACACAAAATCAGAGTACAATCAATAAACATACCAAAATAAGGCAGCGGAATATTAATATTAAATACGATCTAGCAACTCCATCTCCATCTTAAAGGAATAATGTCTTCAACACTGAAATACTCAAGCTGGCCCGAGAGTAATGAAAAGACAAAACACTCGAGTCGGAACTAAAAGTTCTAATGTAAGTTAAATCAGTAACAAGTAAATATAAGTGTAATAGCTTCAGAGATGTTTGCGGGGTTTTACATCTCCTATCAAGTGTACAACAGAGTGCAATAACTTAAGAGATGTTACGGGATTTTCGATCTCCTAAGGATCCGTTAAACTATCTATATGTAGTAAGATACTCTATATATGCAGTGTCTATTAGTAATGTACAGTATTAAAATAGTGTTAAGGCTTTACATTGATCCCCCTTAATGCATTTTTAAGCATTGTCCTACAGTTTGCCTTTAACACAACCAGTAACGTCGGTAGCCAGGGAGGCACCGTGATAAGACAACACTAAAACAAAATCATAGTGGGTGCGTATAAGTATAAAAGTATGACAAGGCACGTGAGGCAATGCCCAAGGTAGGGTTCTACCAGTTTACCATTTCTGGCTGGTGGTAACGCATCATAGCTACGACCGCCCACCGAGTCCACCACCCCCAAATCAAATCAAGGTGCACCGATCAAGTCCAAAGTCAATATAATAATACGAAGGAGTGATGGCCTCTAAAGGTTGTGAACCCCTTGGCCAGACATAGGCTCCTGCTTTAGTCATTTCGAATTGACACAAGTCTCGGGGTCATCCATCATCGTTCTCTTTCTTCAAATCCAGCAAACGCCTCTAATTCAACCTCTACATTCTGGATAACATCCACCGCGTATACAGTTATTAAAGTGGTTCCAATATTAACAGAGAGTATGTCAATAAGAGACCCCAATCTCTTTAACAACCAAACGTCATTTTTCACACCGGTTGGTTCTTCTACATTTCAAAATCGATTCATATTTGATATCAAAATATCATATTCACTTCAAAATATCAAAATCATCACATTTACTCAAAATATGCCATTTTTCCTTGAAAGTATCACTTCAAATTCCAACTTAGGTTATATAATTTCAATTAAAATCAAGATGTCATAGGTATATATCATTTCAACATATTTCTTAATTTATTCGAAATAATACGAATAATAATTTATATAATGTCAAATAATAAGTAGAGTAATAACATGGATATATCCAAAATAAATAAATAATCATACGTCCAACATCAATCAATAGGCATACAATACCAATCAACATCCAAATCAACCCATATATCACAACAGTTACTGAATATCCATTGTCGGTGTTAACAGGCAGTTAAATTCAATATTAAATTAAATGTCAATTTAATTCAATATAAAATTCATTTTCAATTAAAATGTCAATATAAGCTACTAAACGACAACCAATAAAATTCTTATCACTTCATAAATTTAATTCAACTAACATAAGAAGATTCAATATTGCGTGAGTGGGATCACTCACCTTTGATTTATAGTCAATTTAAAATCCAAATAAAGCCCAAAATTCCAATAGTCTCCAAATTCAACCAAACCAGTTTCATGTTGTCCGGAATTTCGGTACGATCCCAATGGAAGAAGTCGCATCCAAATACGAGTTCGTATGCAAAAGTTATGGATGTTAGGAGTTTTGAGAATTTAAATTTAAATTAAATTAATGTAGGGGCAAAAATGTAGTAATGTAACCTCGGCCAACCCTCGTTCATCACGCGCTGAACCTATAGTCGCCACTGTTTCCCTCGAAATCGCTGCTACCACGTTCGCCTATCGCTAGATCAGAGCTCGCCGCTGCAACGCCCTCCGCTGGCCTCCTGGACCTATCCACCGCCACCGCTTTGTTCGTCAATTCCCGGCAAAATCAAGCCACCTTGGACGATCGGTGACCATAGATGAACTCTGCTTTGTCTTCTCTTCCAAACGCAGCTCCCCGATCGTCAAATGGTTGACATTTCACCGTTGATCGTGAAACCCTAACATGGATGGCCGAGAATGTTTCGCTCAATTCTGAACAAATGGAGCTTCCAATCGAAAAACGAATTGCAGATGCAAATTACGTTCGTCGAGAGCTTCACGATGATATATTATATGATAAGGTTTGAGCAGCTTGGATTTTTTCGATTTGATTTGGGAATTGTAATTAGGGTTTTGAGATGTCTACCATTGGGAAGGAGCAGATAAGAACAGAAATAGAAGACTGGTAAGGTTTATAATCGCCTATATATAGGCAGAGATTGATAAGAATGGATGGAACAAATCGAATGGGCCAAAGCGGTAACCAAGGCCTGAAAAGCCCGTTTTGTTCCCGAAACGAAAATAGGTCATCTCATATATCAAAATATAGGTTTCAATATTTTTAAACTCAATGAAACTAGTTTCAAACCCTAATTCTATCGTATATAGAAGTTAGCTCTTAAAACCAAATTATATTCATTTAAATTTCATTAATTGATTTCTACGCGTTTCCAGCTCGCACGATCAAACGATAAGTCTGATCGCTACGAAAGTTGAAATCCTACAATAATTTACCATTACGGATCCGATGAAACTAATTTCGTCGAAATCCGAGACAATGCCTAAAATGACTAATTTTACACGTTAATTAAATGAATTATTATTTTAAAATCAATTTAATCACTTTCAAATTCAAATTTAAAAGTTAACCATTTTATCATTCTTGATTACATAGAAACTTAACGATCTTTTGAAATTCAATTCTCCATGTTAATTTCAAGATTTAAATATTAAATTAATTACAACATTAAATTACAACAGTAATACAACCCTAGCTTATTATATTTTGAATTTCAATAAATTCTATTATTTTGATTTACAGGTTCTTATATTAAATCAATAGTTCCTTATGTAATTTATTTATTAACATAAGTTTCCATTTTATTTCACTCAAATTCTATAGTCAACATATTTTCTTATATTAACTGCAATATTTAGTTACATTAAATTCCATTGATTTCCAACTAATTTCCAACGGATTTATAATAAAATGAGAAATGAACAGTTGTTACATTTAAATAATTTGAACACACTAATACATTTATTGTTTACAACAAAGATTATAAATTTACTTACAAATATTAAAACCAGTTCCGTTAAATAACATTGATTTCCCCGCTTTATACAACATTTATTTTATTTATTATTAACCCTTATTATTACCATTAATTGAAATTACATTAAACTATTGTCAATTTCATTCAATCAACATTATTGAATTATATTCTAATAAAAAATTTCCATTTATAAATCATAAATTTTAATTTCTCACAATATTAAATTCCAAAATCTTATTTAATTGAATATTTATAATTATAAAAAATATGGGTCGTTACAATAAATATGTTAGAAAACATATTAAAAGTGATTTATGGGAATTTTTGAAGAATTTTCCTAAGTATTTTATTATGAATATAAAATTATTTAAGGTATGGGACTTAAATGTTTTATATGTTTCGAAAAGGAGAAGGGCCAGTTTGCTAAATGTTTTAAATTGTTAATTACTAAATTTGGCGGCACTTTTAGATAAAAAGATTTTGAAAAAGAATTGGCAACCAATTATATGTTGACAAATAAGGCAAGTTAATTGGATAGAAATTACTTTAAAAGGATAATTATCAGTTTTGCAAGAATTTACTACTTCGCCACTTCCATCAGCTACCTTTCGACACAATACTTCCAACCCTAGCCAAGTCGAAACAAATACACATGGTGTCAATGATTTAGTACGTAGTGGATTGGAGAAAGGCAGAAGGTATAGAGTCGGAACCATGCTTTCGAAGGGGGTGGAAGTGGCCCTTAAAAACTTGGAACTATTCTAGTTACAAATGAGGCTTCCGAAGGAGTTATATTACTTTTCGACTTAGTCAAATATGGCTTTGTTTTAGAAAAAGGGTTTTCGAAAGGGGTTGCCGCCTTTTTATTTTAAAACGAAGCTTCCGAAGGGGTCGAAACCTATGCCGTTGTTCGAATCAATGCTTTCGAAAGGGTACTTTAGCCTTTAAACTTTAAAGCCGCTTCTCCATGCTTCCGAAAGGGGTGGTTTCGAAACCATCCACTTTCTTTTACTTAGGAATAATACTTTCGAAAGCAATACTTCACCCTTGTTCTTTTAAGACCCTTAGATATATTGAAGTTAAACCCAAAGGTTTCAAAAGGAATGGTTTTAAATGATTTTGAAGATATGTTCCACAAATTTTTACTTGAACCCAATTGCAACAACCCAAATTCCATGGGTCCGGATTTTTTGCAAAAATGCTAAAATCCAAGCCCACTAAAGCTCGAGTTGGGTATCTGGTATCCTGCAAATAGGCAAAGACAAATATATCAGAGCTCAGATAAATATCTCACAGCGGAACTGACTAAAATATAATAGTAAGTTAATACTCACCAATATAATAACACTTTCTAAACAAGTATCTCAAAGCTGGAAAGTCTCTGCCATCTACCTAACCAGTAGGATGTTATGAGGATGGGGTCAAAACTAAAGTTCTGGTGAATGGACAAATTATACACTTCTAAGCTTAATTCTACATATACAGTTTTATTTCCATTTTATGTTATATTAGGTTTATTGGGTTTATACTACTCTCGCCTCCATGCGTGAATCGTACCCATCTACTCCCTAGTAGATTAAAACTAATAACTAATACATATATGTAGTTATATACCCAATGATCGCATCGGTCCTAAGTACTGCCTATAATACCTTCCGTATCCTCCTCGAAAAAGACTCCATTGTCTTGCTCCTAGAGCGATCTGTGACTACATCTGTAATAGATAGCTTCGTGAGACCTGCAATACAGATGTTCCATCGTCTGCTATGAAAACGTAAAACTGCATCCGCACTAGCCTATACTAATGCTCGGACATCCACAATGTACCACCCAGTGCGTACCTTGAGGACTATACGTGATCATTCTGTCTACTCCCTAAATTCCGCTTAACAAGGTCTACCTTGTACGGAATTCGGTCGGGGATTTTCTATATCAGTAAAGGACCGCTTCGTTAGGCCTATAGATATTCTACTTGGTCTGTCTCTTTTCTCATCATGGCCATGGCCCCATGCAGCCACCCCTCAACTAATCGAAAGACCTCTAAAGAGCTAAGTGGTTGTGCCCTACTGCAAAAAATCTAAACATCCAATTGGCTGCACCCCACATCCAATGTCTCGATAGTGAAAGAATCATTGGCCTTTTGGTTTAACTCTAGTCTTTCCCGATCTCGCTTCTTGGTTTGATGCTGGCCCGATATCCGCATGCGACTATTCTTTTGGGCCCTGCCCACTAAAACTTACTCGCAAGTCAAGTACGGTGTCATACGAATATCCTACTCCAAACATCAACCCCTTTTGACTTCCTATAATGGTCCTGCCATGCAAAAGCAGTTAAGACATACTCTTTTGATGGAACACCTACAAACCTGCCTCCGGGGGACTGCTTCGCTATGCCTACCCCAGAGGGCCATCCTAGAGTACCCTCACGTCCCGTTGAAGTCTCGTACTTTCCTCTAGCCTAAAATAACTAAGTTGGACGTGCTTCTTCTGTGCTGAAATCTGTGATGAACTGCTTCGTTAGGCTCTTCATCCTTTGAGTTGCACCAAACGCATTTTATTATTTTATTAGACCCTATGTCTAATCTTTTATTCTGCGTTTAGTTACTTTTCTTATTCTATTGGCTACTTATTTACCCTAATTAGCATAATCCTGTCCCAGCCTCACCTAACTATTGTGAGACCATCAGTTCCTGACTGAAAGGGAATGTTGTTGGTATGGGCCACTTCTATTATCTTGCTTATTAACTTAATCCAAGATCTAAATTTATTAAAATAAGCCTCTTCTGTTATTTCTGCTTTATTTGCTTATTAGTTTAATTTAAGTCTTAAAATAAGCCTTTTCTATTCTTTCTACTTAATTATAACCTATGTTATAATTTTACTTGCAATTTTCACTACTATATTCTTTAATAATCAATATATTATAAATATAATCATAAGCGTCTCTTTTCTATTCTAGTCTATCTTCTTTTATTATGATACCGAATTCTCTTTAATTCTCTAATATTATATGACAATCTTGGCTTGGGACTACGTCCGACTGTCACAAATTTACTTATCATAATAATTACTTTGCTTTTATTCTATTATCTGCACAGTAAATGCAGATCTAGATATATTTCTGTTAATTGCTTCTAGTCTTGTTTTAATTATTAACTTGATTTCTTCTTTACTTCCTTTAATTCTTCACTTTATTTTCCTATATTCTAGGAAGTAATTCTATTCTATTTGGTTGGTTACGAAAACTGAGCTAAAAATCCATTACCATATTTTTAGTACTAAATGAAGCTATAAACAATAATCCGTAATTGCAAGATATTCCTTTTATTATTTCTTTACATTCTGGGTTGTGCAAAATACAGTAGTGTCTCTATTTTACACTAATTCCCTTTTTCTTTCCTTTATTCTTGCAATTACGTTTATCGTTATTTTAAATATTAAACTATGGATATGTATTATGTTTTCTAAGCCAATCAACTAACCTATCACTTACTTCCCTATCAAGTTATTAAATTTTCCCTTTTAATTTATTTTTCCCCGTTTTAGCATAATTTACTGCAAATTTCTATTTTTCTTTTTTTATTTCAGTTTTCTTATTTACGTCTAATTTCTATAAATCTAGTGTTCTTCTATTTTAGTCCGTATTTGCGAATTCTTCTCTTTACTATTTTATTAGCGTAAAAGGAATAAAAAGAAGCTAATATTTACAGGCTAAATTTCAAGTTTTAAAATAGATGTAAATAACTGTAAATTTCTTATTTTTAGGCTTATGCCTTTCTCTAACTGTCAAGCCTAATATTATTCATATTTAATTTGATTACTATTTGCCATATAAATAATAATTACATATAAGCTCTCTTATACAATTTATAGTCTCAGCATAACTAATTAACAAAATTAATGACTGAAATAAATATTGAATAAAATTATTTAACGGGAATTTAACGATAATATATCATAAACGTAAAAGATATATAATTAAATCCACTCACCTGTCGTCCTTAACTTTGCTTGTGCTTAGCTTGGCTCTATGGTCTTCCTGGATCCCCTTCTAAGGTGTCTAATATTTTTATTGAGAAGATCTTCTCTCTAGAAATATTTTCTTTTTAGGGTCCAGCCTCAAGAAATGAACCCAAAGAAATATTTTCTATTTAGAGTTCAGCCTCAGGCAATGAACCCATTGGGAGAAAATCTGATATTGAGAAAATAGCTAGGCCTAGGGTTCTATTTATAGTGGAGTTTGGGGATCTCAGACCATTGGATTTTCAGATTGAATTTGGTGCAACCACGTCACAGGGTCACTGCGAGTCGTTGGATCCAGAAAACGACGCTCTAGATTGCGCAAAAATCGATTTTAAGGAGTTCAGCACGTACCTAGACGAGATTGCGTCCAGGTAGTAACGCGGGTCGACCCTATGGTCGACCTGTGCTCTCTTGGGGTCGACCTGGCGGTCGACCTTGAGTGTTGTTGGTCGACCCATATTTATTTTATTTTTATTTTCTTTTTCGTTTCTCTTGATTTTTGTTTCTTTCGTAATTTCTCCGTATTAACTCGGATATCGACAAGTTATATATGGAAATTGATCGGAAAATCGCCACGAACATAATGGTATAAGTTTCGAGGCCATATTCTGGCAATTACAAAACTGTTTATTTTTACTATTCATCGTTGTTTGATTATTTAATTATAAAAACGCGGGGTGTTACATTCTCCCACCCTTTAGGAAATTTCGTCCTTGAAATTCGACAAAGGTAAAATTATGTAATTCCTTGGATCAATCACAACCATTTGGTGTACATCCAATTTTGCGACCATCCGTGTTCTTGTGCAAAAGTGTCATTCAATACAAAATATCTGCATGTACATGAATTTCTAAGCGTTACCTCCTACATGAATGTTTTTCTTCTTTAAAAATTTATTTTAAAGTATGATGCACACACCCTAAATATACTTGCAATTTCTATATAAATGCAATCTTTTGAAAACTCAAAACATTTTTCATCCAATTTTTCTCACACTTCTACTAAATAGGGGTGTAGTTCAATGAATTTTCCAATCAAAATCCTACCACACAACTTCTAATATTCGAATTTCAGAAAAATCTAATTTTCCGAACTCGATTTTTTATGTCAGAAAGAAGGTAGAAAACTCGATTTCTTCGTTTTACTTTTGCGTACCCCTCCCTCCGTACTTGGAACTTATGCCGCTACCCTATAAAATCTCTATTTGATTTCCCAAGCACGGTTTTCATAAGAAATATTTTTCTTTTCAAACTTTTTCCTAAGCTTAATTTATGGGAAAGATGTATTTTTCTTTTGCAATTCTCATTTATTTCTATTGACGTCTCTGTTGCTCTCTTTAGATCTTACTGTTTTTCATTTAGTTGTCTTTTATCTACTTTTACTCTTCTTTTAATACAACAACTAAACACAGCTATCATCTAAGCTAAGAGGTTTAGGACCATGTCCACTCGGACATAGAAATGTCCTACTCTAGGAATCCAAGTAACTCATATACTCCTCCTACCGCCTATTACTTTTTTACTAACTTATGCTGTATTACTCATGATGAAACAGATCTGTTCATCTCTTCTATTCCATGCTCAAAAAGGAATAACTAAGTCTTATTTACTGCAATGGATAAGGATTTCAATTTATATAGTCTCTATCTAAAAAGGCAACTAAGCTTGGGGAAATTCTCTCCTTAGCTTTCATTTTTCCCCAACTAAAGTCTACCTATCCCAACTACGTGTGTCTTATCATCTTACTAATATTATTTCACTATTCTTTTATAGTCTACACACATGAAGCAACATTTCTAGGTTTTCACTAGTGTCCTATACACCTTACGGAAAATTTTATTATTACTACTAGGAGTAATTACTGCTATAGCCTTATACTTTTTCCATTACACCTAGGAAATGATTCATATCTACTCCATATTTAAAAGTCTGGTTTGATTTGGTATTTATCATTTTACTTTAAAAATTAAAGCTTCTAAATTTTTGAAACATCTAATCCCAAAATTCTTGCCTTTGAAAGTGTTATTTTGAAGTTTTCTGTCAAATTCAAAGGTACTTGGTTACTTAAAATTTTATCTTTCCAAAAACTTATTTACTTTTACACCAGGCCATTTTTCTTTAAAACATGTCTTGCTTGTTCTTAAAATATTTTTCTTTTTTCTCGACTTCAAAAAAAATGTCCTTATATGTTTTGAAAATATCTTCTTTTCATAGATTTTCAAATTTACTAAAACTGGAGTAGATAAGAACAATTATTTAATCAAATATCGCTTGACTTTTTTACTCTTCCAATTACTTAACCTCGGAGGAGTTTCTAACTTACTACACTTAACGATTTTATACCTTAATGTATTGGAATTACTTTCTCTTATGAGAAACCATTAACGCTAAAACCTTCTATGAATCCTTTAAAGGAGGATTTCATATTTATGTGAAATTATAAGGAATTTATTTTATATTTTATCGAAATAGGCTATACAAAATATGGCGCTTTCCATACCTTGTACATCTCTTTCATGTATTCCTTATAACTTGCACAAAACATCTTTATTTGTGATTCATAGAAAATTATTTCATTATTCATTTCATTCCAATAGATTAAAGTATGTTTATTCTATATTCACTTACCTAAGATATTTCCTACTAAATTCATTAATTTAACGTACATTATTTTTCAAAAGAACTCATTTTCAAATCTGCTTTAATATTTTCATAACTAGAAAATATTTTCATATACTTATTTAAATAATAAGTATACATACAAACCACTTTATAAATTATCTCCAAAACTCATTTCGGTCAAAACAGATGTGGCGTAAAACACCGTTACTACAACCCAAAAATACTAGTTTATAGATTCAATTTAATAAATCCCATATGCTATGCAAAAACATTTCCTTTGGGAGTCACCTACTATAACAACAGTGGCATAGTCTATGCTTTCTTTATTTTTACCAAAAACATCTATTACAACAATAAATGTTGTAACCTACATTTTCGATACTTAACACACTCTAGGTTTTTATATTTAAAATCTTTGTTTACCTACAAAGAAACTAGCGAGCTATACGCGCTCTATAATTCTTCAAAAAGAATTTCACTTTTAACAAAATTTACATCATATAAAAACCAATTTAAATTTCATACCACTTATTTCTTTCAAAAACCCAATATTTACTTCCTCAAATATATTAACAATTATATTTTTCAACTTTTCAATTCCAAAAGTTTCATTTTATTGGGCTAGACATAAAGTGGATTTTCTTTTTACTAAAACCTCTTATTCCTTCTAAAATAAAAACACTCTCCCAACTATTCCTAGGGAACTTCCCCACTTCCTATAACATATGGATACCAATCTTCTCTCAAAACATGGCTTATTTGTATGCTATAAATTGGTAATATCATAAGGCACAACATACTTGGGTCATCCCAGACCCAACTAGCAAACTATGCATAAATATACTTCTTAAAAACTTTCCATATGTTAAAATTTATAATTCGGGACTATTTGGATTTTAGTACATAAAATATTTATATTTTATTCAAAAATACAAATACGTTCACTCACTATCTACCTAGGAATCCTAAACCTAGGCTCTGATACCAAATGTAACAACCCGAACTTCAATGGGCTTGGATTTTAGCATTTTTGCGAAAAATCCGGATCCATTGGAATTTGGGTTGTTACACCAATACTTTCGAAAGGTATGTTTTAAGTAAGGAATTTTAATGCTTTCAAAAGGTATATAATGTAGGTTTCGAAGGGGAGGTACCCTAATGTTTTTGAAAGGTTTACTTTGAGTAATTAAGTGGAAGGTTCCCAATGCTTTCGAAAGGCAAGTTTAAAGGGTTTTGAAAGATGATGTCTAAGGTTTTAATAAAGCTTTCGAAGGGTTATTCTCAATGATTTTGAAAGATCTATTTTTAAAGGTTTCGAAAGGTATGTTTTGGCCTTTCGGTGTAGTATTTCAAGGTAAAGTAGTTAACTTATTTTGGAAAGGGTACTTTCAATGGATTGGAAAGGGGTTGTTTAAAGTTTTAAACAAAGGTTTCGAATGGTTTCCCTTGGCTTCATAGCCTAAGATCTTTTAAGTTAAAAAGGTTTTTAACTTACTTTGGAGGGGTTGATAATCCCATTAGATTTCATCAACATTGTTTTGTGTAAAGTATATATATATATATCATGACTTAAGTGTTTTTAGAAAAGAAAAGTATCTGATTTCCTTGTTTTATAAAAAGTATGATTTCAGGGGTAAATCATTTGTAAAGAATGTTTACAAGGAAATAAAGTTTTGACTAGATAGTTAACCATAAGATAGGAAATAAATTATGAAAAGGGTAGTTAACCCTAAGTTTATGACTCGGATATTAGAAGACTAGACAAGACTGGTGTAGGGTCGCGCCCTATATTTTAGCTATTAGCCCCTAGCTAAAATAAGTCCAAAATTCCAGTGTGTAAGGCTTGTCACAGATGGGACTAAATTGAGGATGCACACCGAAAGAAATATACAGAGTAAAGATAGGTTATTGGTGAGCCTGCAAAACCATTAGTTCAGTTGCTCGTAGGAAAAAAAAGTTAAAGGCAGTCGGCCCAGTATTAGAAAGTTAAGGGCAGTCAGCCCAGGATTGTATCTAACGGAAGTTGGATTTTTGGTTATGTTTGGTAGGCCCGAGTTAGTCAAGTGGTTAATAGTCAGCCAAGTAAAACTATAATAT
Source organism: Allium fistulosum (assembly GCA_030737815.1). Taxonomy (NCBI): domain Eukaryota; kingdom Viridiplantae; phylum Streptophyta; class Magnoliopsida; order Asparagales; family Amaryllidaceae; genus Allium; species Allium fistulosum. Next base: position 867,492,874 of record CM060904.1, on the reverse strand, counting down.
GGACAGATAGTCCATTGATTTCCTGATTTTTATGCATATAAATATATATACTTGCTATTATTGTTTCAATCAGTTTGATTGCAGAGTTCTGATTTGCAAAAGATATGTTTTTAATAGGGATATTAGTGAGGAGAAACCCCTTCCACTAAGCGGCGTGGTCTCACTTAATATCAAAAAACCGAGTTGTAATAATATTATTCACATCAGGCTTTATGTCCAACTCGAAGTTTATGTTTTTCCTCTAAAACTCTCGGCTGCTCAAAATTAATTTGAGTAGACTGAGAGCTGAGCCTTTTCAGGTTTAGTAGGTGGATGAATAAGCTTTCGAGGACGTGTAGGAGACAAAGATAGCTATGTAGGAGCTATTTAGTTTTATATCTGTTATGTTGTATGTAAGAATAATATGTCTATTTAGTACTCTGACCATCTAAGGAGGGCATCTTCATATGTCGCTCTTGGCATAATTTGTAATAATTATATTTGATCAAAACTTGGGGATCGTTTGGAATTATGTAACTGAATATGAAATATGATTTTGAAATGTAATGTGAAAACTTGCTTTTTAAATCTATGATTTTATTTCATATTCATGTGCTTCTAATATTATGGATACCATTAACATTACCGTATTTTGTCACCGGAAGTTAATACTATAGATGACTGCAACATCTGCAGCGCTTAGTTTCGGGCCTCAAGATAGGGGATGTTACAAGTTATCACTCTAAAATACATAATATATTAGAGTTAAAAATAAACCTCATCAGCCTAGACAGTTATAACATCCTGACCTTACAATTGTTGATAAGTATCCATAATAATACATCGGAAAATAAAAATATTACGGTAGGTGAACATCCATCTCTACTCCATGAGCTCCATGTCCCACCAACGATAACTTAGAAAAACTCGGTCTAGCCCGAGCATTAAAATAAGTTAACATCCGGATTAATCTGGAAATACCAGTTTGAGAAAACTCAAGTAATATGATGAACATATAATAATTCTGTGAGACCACGCCGGTAATCATAGAACGAGTCTTACCTCACAAGAACAACTTCCACACATGAATGAATGGAAATAAATTAAAACAAAACCCAATTTTGAAAGAATGGACATAAACAAGATCAAACTCCAAATTTAAAGAATATGGAAAAATAATTAAACATCAAGAAGAGCTCTAGTCACTTCTCGATGCAATTAAGAAAACAATTCAAAGATTTGAATCAACAACTAGGAAAGGAATTTTCCAACAATGACTAGGAGGGTGCACCCTCCTTATCGAAAGTATACCTCTAGAATATATACTTGAGAAGGTCGTATACTTTGTGACTCCTCTCGGGAACTCCAAGCTAGACCCCGCCAACCTTACCGAGTATCCGAGTATTTCACATCTCCATGCGCATACCACCGAAATCAATTTAGAGTACATGTGAAAATACCCTAATGGGAGCAACCCCACATAGATTGGCCTCCACTCACGCTTTGGTTTTAGTCATTTCTGACAAAGGGTATGAATGCTCAATTGAGCAACAAATCTTCTTAAATTGACAATACACAACGAAGAAAGCTAAATCGATAGTCAATAAATCAACTTTCGGGAATAATTCAAAATGATCTTATACAAAAATTAAATCCCATATCCTTACCACTACTCATCGATTTCAAACTTGTATCATCCCTCGGTTGAAAATGAAGTCGAGCAAGTTAAGGTAGTGTTACCTCAAAGCCTTGCCTCGACATATATTTTCAACCTTCGAGATAGTGATGAGTTTCCATACCTCGACGTTCAGTGCTAAGTATATGACCAAATCCTTTCCACATAAGTGATATCGTTTATGGCAATTAAATTTCTTATCTTTTCCATATCTGAATCAAACTTTTAAACTTTTAAAAACAAACTTCTGCTTGGTTTTCACATCGTGAAACATTTGTAAAATACCTTAAAAACACTCTTTAAAATATTCTTTTCAAAGAGCTAATTATATTTCTAAGTGTATTAAAATGGAGGGTCAAGGACAAATGTCATTAAAAACTTCGTTTACTATTAACCCAAGACGATTTACACTTAGCTTTATTTCAAACAATTCCCGTTAAAAGATTTTCTCATTTATAAACTATCATTTATAAATTTCAAATAACATTTATTATCCAGGAAGATAATAAATCAATTAAAATGTTTTATAAATTAAAAATAATGTTAATCATCCGAAAAAATAATTGGTATAATTCTTATATAAATTTAAAACCACATTAATTATCCCAAGAGACAATTAATCAAACTTATAAATCCTTTAATCAATCAATTAATTGACTTTCAACAACCTTTATTAAATCAGTTAATAATCACTATTATTAAATCAGTTAATTAATCTTTAAAACACTTTTATCAAATCGGTTAATTAACTTTAAACATCATTGATAAATTCATTAATTAACTTTACTATAGTAAATAATAATTAAGAATATATTTAGACCTCCAATTCTTTTCAAATACTTATACAATCCTTACAAACTCATTTGAAAAGAATTTACAAAATATTTAAGGTAAATAACCTTTATAAATTTAACAACAATAATTATCTCGAAAGATAATTAAACCTAGTTTATAATTGTCTATAAATTTAAAACGACATGAATTATCTTGAAAGAAAATTAATCAAATTTTATACCATCTTTATAAATTTAAAACAGTGTTAATTATTCCTAAAGATAATTAATTAAATTTATAATTTCTTTTATAAATTTTAATCAACACTTATCCTCTATTTTAAAAATTCTCAAAATACTTGAAAATATAGTTTAAACAATTTTCAAAGTGCAAAAACACGACCAAACATTTATTTTGTAAAAATATAAGCTCAAGTTCAACACACAACAAGGGTTTAAGGAGATGACATTTTATATATGACGGTATAGCGATAATCGCTTTAACAACACTTATTCAAACCAAACACTATATCACAAATATTTCAACACAATAACAATAAAAGCAACATCGGAATATAAGTAAATTAATATTGGCGAGAAACCACTTAGGGTCTCTCTACAAAAGTCTGCTATAAATCACATATATGAATGTGTATTTAAGAAGTGTTTAGTAGCGACCTATTTGCTATGTACACTTCGACTTTTCTTTTTTTTTTTATTCCCTGCATCACAATGGTTATTTATGACATCCACTTTTCAAGTGGGAATTTAAAATCCTAACAGACAAACAAATAATAACATAAACTATCATCCAAGCATTCAACAATAATTTATAGCAATACATATATCATATTGTTTATTTAAAGATGAGTAAACTCACAGAAATTTCAATGGGCGCTTTCAATTTCGATTTAGTCTAGCCCACAATTCTACTTGCTCCAAATTGGACGAAGTTTCAATGCATAGCTAACATTGATACGAGTCCAACGCAAAAGACCGCGTCCAAATCCGACCTCATATTCAAAAGTTATTCAATTTTTTAGATTTGGAATAAATCGAACTAATTAATTTATTAATTAAAAATTAATTACCCTTAATTAAAATTACACCCTTCTTCCCTAAACAAGGTAACGTGCACAGTTCATACATACACCACCACAGTCGATCACTTCTCCTCCCCCTCTCTCACTCGATTCTTTACGAAAGCCACCACTGTTCGCCCCAATGCATCGATGTTCGCCCCAATGCATCGCTCATCGCAAGAGCTACCATCCTGACCCAACAATTCGAAGCTCAGCCCTATACTTCCAAACGTGACTCACTGCTCCCGACCATGATAAGGTCCAGGTAGCGATTTGCCTTCCATGACCGCCCACACCCAAAGTTCGGGAAAAGGTGCATTTTGTTAAGAGAAAACCAATGGAACCCTCCTCTTTGCCTAACGCCGCCTCAAACTCTCGAAAACTGAAACCCTAGTCTTGCCTGAAACAACCAAGCATAGCCAAACATCATCGCCACAATAATATGGGTATGGAATCGTAGATCTACTCGATACAAGTTCAAAGACCTTTGTTTTATATTTTTTCATGGAGTATTTCTTTTGATTTTGATTTTTGAATATTGCTTCAATTCTTTTTCTTTACTATAAAAATGAAAATGTGAAGGAGAGAGGGAAAACAGAGTGGTCAAAATTGTTGAATTGATTGAAGGGGTGAATTTGTGTTTACTTTGTTATTCCTGACATCTCGCCATATAGAATTTCGTTCGCGTACGTACCCCAACGACAAAACAAAATTACGACTGCGCACAAAAATATGACACGATTCCAAAACAATATTGAAACACACTGGTTATCTTATTTTATAAAATGCCAAAAATACCATCGTTTGCCAAAAAATCATCAGACTACGATTTAAATATTTTTCGAATTAAAAATTATGGAAAAATCATATAAGTTTATTTAAAAATATGTCAATAAAAATCAAGTCGTTTTGTCAACAATTGATCTTCTTATTATTTATTCGAACACTATTGTAAATAAATTTACAAAATAAGTTCAACATTATTATTTATTAATTAAAAGGAGTTAAATAAGGCTATTAATTCATTTAATTAATATTTAATTCACAATTCAAATATTTAAATAATCACTATATTTGAATTCAAGTTATTAAACTCTAAATACTAATTATTTAAATATTTAAAATTAATTAAATATTCAAAATCAAACGATAAAATTCTGGGATGTCACAACATATATGTGATCCACTATTTGAAAATCAATCATAATACAAATATAACAACTGTGTCATACATCCCGCATCCACAGCTCTACCACAAATCGATTGGAAGTGTTTGTCCATTTTTTGTGCAAACAATCTCCAACAATGACATTCTATATTTGTTTGTTTTGTAAGTACAATCCATAACAAGAAGATGCAGAAATGTTCTTAACAAATCTATACTCGTAGGATGAGCCCAAAATATATCAATAATTACATCACTGCTATCTAAGGTATTAAGGTGCCATTCAAACTATTTTTTTCTGTAAGCTTGCTTAAAAGATATTGTATCTGAGAATGGCCCGCTCTACCCATTTTCTTATGCTTATAAAGCACATTATAAATCGTTTTTATAGTTGTACTATTGGATGAATCATTTTGCTTTATGATGTGCAAAATGTCTTCTAGCTTCACCATATTTTTGTACATTTCAACGGCTAATTTTGTCTCATCTTCCATTAGTCTACCTACAAAAGAGTGGCTTTCTGAACTATAAAGTGTAGAATGATTATGCACACCACATATTACTTCTAATCTCCACTCACCTAAACTAGAAAGTTTAGCACCTTTCAAATGAGATGTATAGTTGCACCTTTTTGTACTTATCAATCTGCTACTATTAGATTTCTTATTTTTGTACTCTTTATATGCTCCACTCTTCTCACATTTGTAAATAATTCTTGGATTCATATCGCTACTGTTAATATCCGATTTTAAAACTACCACTACCATCGAATTTCTTCTAGCCGTGCAAACAACCCATTATTTCATTTTATATCTATTTGAAAATACGTGGAGAAATTTTCAATTTATAATCTGAGTTGATTCATAAAATATTAAAATAAATTGCATACATCATATGTTGTGAACTCGTTACTACAATCCATGATCGTTTCTTTATCTTGTTCAGCCACCATTGCAATCTAAAAAGTAAAAAACAAACATAGTGTTTATTGGACAATGTTTTCATCACTACCTAGTATTTGGTAAACTAGGTTTTGAGCAATACCTATTGTCCATGACACCATGATTATACCAATTCCTAATATAGTAGTAGTTACGAAGGAACTATACCCGACTTAGTTGTATGTTGTGTGTGAAATATGTCGTCGAATCAATGCTTTTATTCTCCAAAACTTTTATAATCTCTTTCACAATTTCAACCAGTTAAAAATGGAAGATGAATAAACATATCGGATAAGATACGTAATTAACCGTTAGAGGGTATAACTGAAATTAATATTTTTATATTTTAAAACGGCCCTAAACAATATTTTAATATTTTAAACTGGGAGAACAACGACAATTAGCCGGGTGGCAAACAAAATTAGTGGGCAGTAATAGAGTCTGTCTTCCCTAAATAGGCAAATTTAGGGCTGTCAATGGATACCTGAAAAATCCGAAATCCGTCTGCATCCGTATCCGAAAAGCGAATAATATCCGATATCCAAAAAAAGGATGCGGATACGGATACGAAGACATCCGCATCCGAAAATTATCCGTCCGGTCTTTGTCAATATTATAGTACAAATTGTGTGTATTTTAGTATAATGAAAGATATTTATTTGTTGTTTTATCAAGTTAATAATTTATACTATATACATTTAATGCTTATTAACCGCTCAAAACTATTTATTATCGCCATATTTGTTTATATTTAACACTTTTATGATCAATTGGATTGAAAAAAATGTACGTTAAACTTAAAATTTATATTTATATTTCTTGATTTATCGGTCGTTAGCGGATATGATAATTATCTGATATCCGTCCGTATCCGCGGATGCGGATATCCGATATCCGAAAATCATTTCGGATGCGGATGCGGATTTGGCACTATCTGCATCCGAAAGTATCCGTTGACAGGCCTAGGCAAATTCTATTCATACACCGAAAATCACTTTACATACCATATTCTTATTCCTTAAATAATTTGTTGCTAGAATACCATTTTTATTAATTGCACTTTTTATCGTTCTTTTATATAATCCATCAATTTAAAAGCTTAAAATTAATGAAATTTGGTCAAATCTATAAATTTTGATGAAGAAGTTAATAAATTTTATTATCATACAACCCCAAATATCAATTATAAATTTTCAAAACTAGTTGTTGTAATTTAAAAGTATTTATGTTTTTCTAAAATGGGAGATAGTTTTGCTGAAATAGAGAAATTTTTAGAATACATAAAGAATTTACAATATTAGTACCAAAAATTAAAGTTTACTTTGTTAAATTTTAACTTAAAATTTGAATTTTAACTTAAAATTAATGAAATTTAATCAAATCTCTAACATTTGAAGTAGATTGTGTTGTATGTTACTTTGTCATACTTTTTGGCGTAGGTGAAGTAATCGCCGTTGCACGAATAGAACTAGCCCTCTAAATGAACCCTACAATTTTCTACTCACGAGCGTTAGAGCACGCGCTTCACACGTGATAATGACATGTACATCACGCATGAATTATTTTTTTCAGATTATATATGATTAACAAGTTCAAGAAAAAATGGTTTGCACAAATATTCAACCAGGTTCTTACGTTGAAATCATGTGTAGCTAATTTAAACTTTTATTTTTAAGTTGCAACATCTTTTTTTTTTGTTAGTTTGAATTTTATTTGTTTTATTAATTAATAAACAATGAATTTGTAGTCAATTAAAGAAAAAATATTTATATGTTAGATTCTATTTTCAGATGTTGATGGGCATTTTGGATTTGTAAAGAAAGTTAAATGTTAGATCATTTTTTTTTGAATCATACTTAGATACAACATATCACAAATCACTTGTCAATATATGTTCGAATCACGCTACGCAAGTAGCGAACTTGTAACCTCTCGCACCAAAATCGAGATAGTTCTTGGCCCTTAGATCATATTTTAAAAAAATATTAAGATTTGTTAATAGTGTCGTGGCGCATTTTTGTAAGGGGGACTGCAAAGCTATTAACTCTGTCAGTGTCATCATCTCGCCTTCTTCATCCAATGAACGGCTTCAACGAAAGACGCCATCACATAAACGCAATCTTGCAGCCGATTCAATATCTGCAACTTTATCTAGTCTTGAATTTACGTTATCAGAATATCAAAGGTAATATTGATCGATTCTTTTGTGATTAATTCCCTGAATTTTATTACCAACATTGTTGGTACTAGGCGATTTCTTATTCAAGATATCAATACCGCGCACTTCTTTATATTTCTGAACTTATATTCAAGAATAGATGAAGGCGTTTGAACTGATTTCTCATAGATTATCTTAAATTTGGATATTTTATATGAAGTTTTACTGTAGAAAAATCACATTTGATGATTAATTTATCACGTGAAATGTAGATGTTTTATTTTTAAAGAATGATGAATTGTACACCAATAAATAATGTTCAATCTGAACATTAAAGATGTAGATAGTTTGATTTTTCATATTAATAAACTTGTTAGAAAACTGTTGGCTATTTGAATTTGATATATTTGGTTATTTTTCACAACCTGCTATGATTAATTTCATTCAATTTAACCTTTTATAAGTTTTCAGACCACATTTTATCAAGCTATAGCATCAATAATAACTAAATAAGTAAATTAATCACCTACTTTGCAGATTGTTTGAGTCTGCATCTTCCTTTTCTCCTATTTGCAATTACGTGAACTGTATTTAGGGGAAGAAAGCTTTTTTAATCTTTCTATGGACTAACACGTTTGCGTTCGAGGTAATTTTCCTATAACATGTTGGAAATCACTTTTAGTTTGATTGCCTTATGCTCGTTCCTGAAGTTGACAATGTCTATTTTATTCAAGAATACGAAAGAATATGCTAATTGCAAAGAACAGTAATTTTCTTGCTCCAGTTCTCATTGATCAGGTAAGACAAGCAGCTAACTCAAAAATAACATTTCTTTATTGCTCTTTTCTTATGGATATATATATATATATATATATATATATATATATATATATATATATATATGATGTGAATGTGTGAAGGTCTCAATTTGTGTAATGAAAGCAATTGCTGCATAATTAATCATCTGGATCATTTTATGTTTGTGTTATCAGCATAGTAATTAGCTATAGCTTCAATTTTGTAGTTGTCAAGTAGAATTACGTTGCTGCCGTAAACATGAATTTAAATTTCTGCACAAATTTCTGCTCTTCCTTTTTCCCTTAGCTATCATTTACATATATGACTTAGCACTCATATTTCATATTGCTATTATTGCAATACTTAAATTATTCAGTTACCATCCTATATATGTGGTTAAATTTTGCGTTACTATGCGTTTGCAGATAAGTCATGTTAAGACATAATCATGGTAGAAGTAATGCCAATTTTTGTGCATGACACGTGCCATCATTATAATCATGGCAGAATGAGTATAAATCCATTAACTCAATGCTTGAGTTTCTTCATTTAGCTTTGTCAATTTCGCCCTTTTTTATGACAACACATTTAAGAGTTTTTGTTACAATCATATGACTTTTAAGAAATTCACTTGGTTTAAAACATTTTAAAAATATATAAATGATTACAATTTATATGTAAAAATATTTAATCCATCATATTACCTTTGCTTTTTTTTAGAAGTCTTCTTAATTAGAGTTACTAATATGTGAAATCATGCTAATAAATCAACCAGTCACTTAGTAGAATACTCCCCTTTTCCTAATTTTTTACAAAATAACCTTCAAATTGGCTATCTTGATTAATACTAAATTGCCAAAAGTTACTTAGAGTGCTGAATGTATTTGTCATATTTATAGATGGATCTGAATACTTGGTAAACATGCTCTTATCATGTATTTACTTATATTTTTAATATTTACTAAAAAAATCTGCCTTGGCTACTATGGAAAAATAGGAAGAAAAATAATAATGGATACCATCCTCAATTATTCGTATACAGTTAGGTGATAATGTTTTTTCTGTACAAGTTAATATAAATATATGCTAGACAAAATGTGGACTATCCATATTACCCTGCTGCAATTTTAATTCATTATAATTTTTTCTTTGTAGACATCCCTGTGATTTTTCTAAGTTGTGGCTGGATTCAATAATTTGTTGTATTTACATCAATTTTGATTGGTGTTGTTTCTCTAGAATTGTTCTTTTCATTCTAAATGTATATTTTGATTGGTGTTGTTATAACACTGTGAACTGATATGAAAGTGGATCAACAGTTTACTCTTCCTTCATTATTTATAATTTCATGCTACCTTATGATTGCAAGAACTTCAAGTGCATTATATAATGTTTTCCATGCAACTAGCTCTATGACTCCAAGTTTGGAGGTATGTGTTATGGATATTATCACTGTATCATACTTGCTATATAAACAAATTTTGTATTCAATCTGCATTTAACAAATACTTCATCATAATATAGTGAAAAAAATCACCAGCTAGCATCTAAAGCTCTTTTTATATAATGGTGATGATTTTGACATAAATACACATAGCAATCTGTATGCCAACAGTGGTATTATAGCATCTTTCAAGATAACATAATAAAAAATGTATACATGTATGGATTTCATAGAGAACATGCATTAAGCAACAGAACAAATCTTTACAATACTCATGTCAAATTGTACACCAGCAAAATTTGTAGGAAGACAGTTGGTGAGATGGTCTGGATGAAGGAATGTTTTATTATTACCACCACCACGACGACTACCACCATGACTACAACCACCACCACCACTACTATAAGTGTCATTGTTTTATAAAAAAGCATCATGTAATTTATACACTCACATCATGCATGCTTTTGTGCTAAACTAAACAAAATGAATTTGGGGTTTAAAATATATTATTTTCTTATTTAATTTCTACTCAAGTTTACTTTTGTCTCAATTTCAAGTTGCCAAACATTCCAGTTTGTCCTTGGCTTAATATCATAAGTACAACTCTGGCAAGCGTCTTAATTTTAATCTTGGGGTGGAATTATTTGACTTAGTTAGGTTTTGTTTTTCTTAGTCAATGTTTCAAATCTCGGATTTCAAATGAGTTGGACCGACATCTCGGTTCATATCTCAGTTGAGATCTTAATATATCATGTGAAATGAGTGTCAAAAAAGATAAGATTACATTTTCAATTTCATTTTTTAATTTCATCTCGCCCAAGTGTTATCTTGGGTAAGATGAAGGAGATTTAAAACTTTGTTCATAGTCATTAATTGTTTGATAAAATGAATATCTAAAGTAGATTTTATTGCAGTGGGTTCTTCTTAAATATAACAAAAATACTTTTTTTTTTGGAGATATATTATCATTTGATTCATATGATTGTTTTTGTTATAATTGTTTCATTTCCTTCGGCTTGTCTTATAGGAATTCATATAAGAAACCTATACACTGCAATAGAGGAGATTTTTGTTAAGACACTTACATTATGATATTAATAATGTATTTAATACTGCATTGAAGAAAATATTAAAATTTATTGGCTGTTTCCATTATTAACCGGCCTAAGTGTGGTCTAGATGATGTAATAAGCTCTTATTTTTATATGGCAAAAACTGAATTTATATCTTTACAAAAACGCACATGCACACACAAGCGCGTGCACACACAACTGTGTGTGTGCGCGTGCGTGTACATACATTTGTATGTATGACGTATGTACGTATGTATGTACGTATGTATGTATATCTATATGTAATGACTTGCTTTCATTTACTAAGTAGATTCATAATCCATCATTGTAAGTTTATGTGGTGGCTTAGATTATGGGTTGAAAACCTTTGAAATACACTTCTTTATTAGTTTTTATTTCCTAAGCTGCTATGGAATTTGAAGAATCCATTTTTATATATTTTTATATGAATATATGTAGGGCCAAATTTTTTTTGAAACTATGTCCGGCCCCTGTTCTTCTTATTTGATCTATATATCTTTTTTACTTTATGTAATATTTCAGATGACACACTGTAGATAACGTTCAAATCTATTTCATTTAAGTATTTTTTATCTTTACATTCTATTGGCATTTTCCCCAAAAAAAATCAAAGAGCCGAGCACAAACTGCATCTTTAATTGCATTGCCTCTTGAAATTCACTTGCACTGAGTTGCAAGCTTGCATGTTGGTCACGCGTACTGAGTTGCAAGCTTGTCACATGTTCACGTGTTTGGTTTATATTTTTTTATGCTTTGTTCGTGTCCCCCGGCATGTCCAACACACGTCAACTTTCTATCTTTGTTCTCTCTATAAATGAAATTTCTTAAAATACTCTATGCAATTTACAATTATAGACTTATTCACCTTCGTTTGAGAAATGCTCTAATTAATTTCCTGAAATGCTTATGACTTAACTGAATTCAGTGCTTTTTCATCTCACTGGTTCTCTTAAGCTCCAATTTTGAAGGATAATCGATATATTTGGAAATCGAAGTGTTACTAGCTGTTTGGCCATTGTGATATTCAAGTCTTCTATCTTCTAATATAGTAATTCTTTTAGAGGAGTGAAAGCTTAAAAGTTATAACTGTATTTTATATTTGTATTTGTAAGAAACGTCTGCGTAGGGTCTGCTTGAAATGGAACATGAAGATATAACGAGTTGCGCTGTTGTCATTTGTCATGGTTTTTTGCAGAAACTTCGGTAAGTGTCTTTGCTCATATACAAGTCCTATTTTAATTTTAATTTTGCAGCTATAGGTTTATGTTTTTGCTGTTGCCATGTTTGATAAGATGACCATGTAGAGTATTGATTCTTCTATTTATTAATCCAGAATAAGTAAGAATAGGGCATTCAATACAAACTGGTTGTACGACTGGTTTGATATGGATTGTCTTCGTCATCGTTGTTGCTTTAATAATGTCATTATTATTAATGTTAGTGTGATATGTTAAATACTATCCGTAACTTGACCAAAACCTACATTTATGGCTCAGATCTGGAGAACATTAATTTCAATCAATTGTCAGAATGTATAGAAAATTTTATGTTGCAAGCCTGTTGCATGTTCAGCATGTCTCATCTACCTGTTTTTATTTTCTCTATATAATCGAAGTTATGCTAAAATCTTGTTGCAACTTACAAAAATAAATTTATTTTCTTTAAACTAGAAAAGCGGTATAATTTCTTTCTTGAAATGCTTGACTTTGCGGAATCCATTGTTCTTTTCATCTCACTAGTTATCTTATGCATTGATTTTTAAGGATAATTGATACGTTCAGAATGGGAGGTATTGGAAAAGGCATGGAGGTCTGTTCTTTCCCATAGGTAAGCGTACATAGACCTCATATATAGCTAACATTACATATATTAGTTCAGTTCTTATTTTGTTGCTGCAGCGCATGTGTATATATAATCTACATGCTTTCCTTTAATTTAATAATAATAATAATTCTCATGAAAGTTTCTTTTCTGGTTGCCATTTCTCTATTTGTCAAAGAAAGCAGCTACTAGATTAGTTATTGTTTGTGAATGCTCAACATATAGTTGCAAGTTTAGGAGTTCCTTGTGTGATACAGATGGAAAGAAAGAGGAGGAAAGGAAGATGATGGAGGAAGCAATGCCAAGGGCGAAGATTGAGAGAGAGAGCAGATGGTGGAAGGATTTCTGTACAAGTACAGGAGCAGTACGGAGATGAGGATCATTTGCGTCTGCCATGGAAGGTTCTGGACTCCTGCAGACGTTGTCATGCATGCTGCTGTTGGTTGGCAAGGTCATATCCATGTTGTTAGTCCATCTTTAACCCTCCCTTGGACTCTCCTGTAAATCCATATTGATTCAGATTCTGATTCAGATGAAATCTAACCCTGGAATTTCTATGACCGAACCTCTAACTGATGATATCGATCCTGATTTGTTCTTCCATCACAATGAAGAAGCTCATCGCTCTCTTGATTGATTTTTATGTTGAATCTTGGTGCATTAAGTTGCAATGTGACACTTGGTGCATTAAGTGGATAAATAACACTAGAATTATGGTTTTTTACCTCTAAAAATGATTTGTTATGTGTGTTCTATTTGGATGTGCGTACCACGATTATAATTGCATTTTTAATGTTATGTGCGTAGTTGGTTTTTCATACTACTGAAGACTTGATGTAATTCAGGTCAATTTTGAATACAATACAATCTATTTTTAATGCAACTCCAGTCAATTTATTACAGTCAGTTTTGAATACTACCCAAGTCTGGTTTTGAATGTGGCGTAGAAGAATTATAATACAATTCAAATCAACTGGTATTTTGTTATATTAAAATTGACTTACATTGTAATATAATTAATTTACATCGTAATAAAAATTGGTTTGCATTATAATAAGTTGATTTGAATTGTATTATAATTCTTCTGCGCCACATTCAAAACCAGACTTGGGTAGTATTCAAAACTGACTGTAATTATATTACAATGTAAGTCAATTGTAATATAACAAAATACCAGTTTCAGTATAATTCGAGTCTATATGATGCAAGTTCATTTATTATAATGAAACTCAATTCTATATGCGGTGCAAGTCAATTTGCATCGTAATACAGTCTTATTTAATTATTATCAGTTTTTTCAATTTTTGCACAATAGTTTATTCTGAGTTATGTATATTGCGAAAAACAAATAATAGAAATAACCGAATTAAGCAGATTATTATTTTTTATAAGAGAGAGATTTGATTTGTATTATGATAAATGAGAACACATTGTATTATGGTCTAAACCATCTGTTTTCATATACAAACCTAGGGTTGTTATGGTAATGGTTACCTTTACCATTTTGTAAATACCGTTACCATACCGTTTTTACTGGTAAGCTAAAATTATTTACCGTTACCGATTGACTGGTATACCGATAAACTGGTAACCGTTACACTGGTAATGGTAAATTATTGTTTGTCTAGAAAAGTAATAAGTTGATATATTTTTACAATAAATGATGCTTTATTATATATCTCATTGGGTCACTTAATATAGGACATAGAAAAGAAGTATATTTATCATCATTTGAGTTGAATTACTGAAATAAATTGAACTATTTTCTTGCTTCTAAATGCCCGTAATACAACATCTTACATGAATATCAATGTACTATGAATGGACTGGTAAATTACCGTTACCGCTGGTTTTGAAAAAATATTACCGATGTTTTACCCTAAAAAATGATAAATTTACCGTTACCGTACCAATTGTGCTGGTATACCAACTTTACTTTAAAATGGCAACCGATTGACTGGTAATGGTATGGTAATGGTAAATTTACCGTTACCATAACAGCCCTATACAAACTTGAGCTTTCCAAACGAAATAATGACAACTGTGAATACAATATTGCACTTCCTCCTCTTGCGAACTATGGTGCTCTTATCGATGCTTTTGATTTGATAGCAGATGTACAAATAAATAGTGAAATGCGTGAATACTTTACGAAAAGTTTCAACGTTTTAATGTTGCATAAAAACAATAAAAATGAAAAAGTAGTTGTATCAAATGTTGATTGTAACAACCCGTTATTTAGACTCTCAAAAGTCGACACTAATACATCCCGAGTATCCAAGTGTCGGAAAGATATATTATTGGGATAAAAGAAAAAAAAACGAAACAAAATCTCGCATCGTGACAAGTAATATATAATATCTAAATGATCTTTACAAAAAAAACTTTAATATACATACAGCAATCAGAATAAATTAACATATCATCAGCCTGGATAGTTATAACAGTCCGTCCTTACAAATGCTGATAAATTTAAAACAAGAATACAACAGAAAAAAAAATACATCAGGTCTTGGAGGCATCCAGCTCGTCTCCTGAAGCTCCAAGCATCCAAAACTAACTCCGAGTATTATAAGAAAATAACACCAAAATCATATGGATTGTTATATTTATAAAATCATTTCAAAAATAATGTTATCTCGTAAGACCATGCTACACATGAATATGGACATGTTTTTATCTTGTGATAATCAAACCATTTCAAATAGAAAATTCAATGATATTATAATAATGTCTACGGGTTGAAATAAATATATAACATATCTGGAATGGTTACCCATAATTACATTCAACGATACTAGGTTCTACAACTAAAACCCTAAAGCAATTATTGGAGAATAGATTCTATCAATGACAAAGCACTAGGGTAACACCTACCACAACTAAAACGGTTGATGCGGTTAGAATGGCATCAGATCCAACATCGTGATGAGGACGCAACTCAGTAGAAGGAGAAGGTAGATCTACAATGTCAGAATAAAGGGCGGTTATCTCGGCAATTTCATCAGGCGTGAATTGAAAGTCTTCAAGCACGGAAGAGATAAGAAAATTATGGGGGTCTATTCGTGCGTCACAACTTCGAAGCCATCGCCATCACCCTCCTTTGCTGGCTGCCTAATTGTGGGAGGAGTGGGAACGATCCTTGCACCGGTATGAAAGTGCGAAGACGGCACACCTGGGCCTGAAGGAAAATGCTCAATAGCAGCTTTAGCGGTGGTCGTGACATCAGTGGCTTCTCGCTCCCTCTCCAGTCTCAAGATTTTCTGGCCTTCCACTAAAGCTCGGCGGGATTCTTCGTTCAGGTATGCCTGAACCAATTCTCCTTCGGTATAGTAGCCGCCCATATCTTCAAACCGGGCCAGAACCTCTTCCCATGCTACAGCAAGCGTGCGAGGGAACAACGGACCCAGGTAACTGAGGCTCTCTTGATGCAGCACGGAATTAACATAGAAGCCTAAAATAGTAGCATCTAAGCTATCCCATCTTCTGTGCGAAGGAATCTTGAAGCTTTGAGAAGCTGGCTCCCACGCTAGCCTTCTCCGTTGCCAGCTGACTTTTCTCGGTATCCAAAGTCAAAATTCGCTCACAAAGAGAGGCAATTTCTTAGGCCTGTACGTCGATGGTTTTTTTCTCCGTCTCGACCGTCATTTCACTTATTCTCAGTTTTTCTTTTAAGGCAGCCTCATCAGTGTGGTACTTCTTTATTTCATCTCTGAACATAAGTGTGGTTCGGTCGGTGGACTTCTTTAGCTTCTTAAACAAAGAGGCACTTTTACTTTATTTCTTGAGGGCATCATCCCTCTCCTTCTTCAGCCTCTCAATTTCCGCATCACGATCGCAAGTTGCTTCTCGTACTCATCCTTTTTGAACTCGAATGAGAGAATTTCTTGGTAATTGTTTCGATTAACAAATGGAAAGCCGCATGCACAATTTTTTCCACTCCTTCGCTTGCTCTAAACCGCTCTGAATTGCGTGAAGATGGGGTGAATAAGACTCTGCACGGACTGATTTCAAATTTGGCTTATCGAAAACAACCCCCCTTAAGAACAAGTTGGGGAATGCAGCTTGCAGGTGTGGGGGACAAGTGGGGAGAATGTAAGGAGCACGCGTAGAAACTAGGAGAGAGGCGGTCATAGCAACATAAGCGGATGAGGTCATGACATCAGAAGCAGAAACAGTTATTTGAGCAGAAGCAGGAAGCAATGAAGTGGATTCCTGTCCTTGGTCTTTTTTCAGCTTCTTTGCCAAATCTTCCCACACAATCGGGCTCTTCCTGTTCTCATGGCCACTCCCTCTATCGCAGCCTTAGTCTTTCTCAGCACGACGATGCTCCTCCACCTCCCTATCCTTCCTCTTCTTCCTTTCTTCATCAGCCTCTCGGGAAGCGTGATGCCTGGGATAGTGTTGATACTTGGAATAGTGTCTCCATGAATGTTGACACTTCAACACTCTATCAAGATCACTGTAAAAGCTACGAGACATGATTCATGTAGTAAATGATGTAAACGGCTTTAGGAAAGAGGCATATGACAGACTAAAACATCTTAGAAAATAACATTAATATAAAGTGTATGATCCTAGTGAAGTGTGTGCTGTAATTGAACAACCACAGCAGAATACACAAACTAGATCGATCACCGACTAATGCCAGGGCCTCTATTCCTATAGGGATGATTTGAGTATGTTGGGAAGGTAACCCTTCCGAGGCGAAGTCTTCCATCAAATCACCCATATTTACAAAAATGTCGCTTGTATCTCCCAAATCAATATCGGCGTCTTCCAGCAAAGGGATGGGTGCGGGTTCGTTCTTGGAAGGAGCCTCTATAGTATGTTCTTTCAAAGGAGGAGAGGGAGTATGTTCGGGGCTCAACTCCAAGGCCTCAACACCTAAATGGACATCACCCTCTTAGGTGTCAGTATCCCAATCTATTTCTTATGCATTTAGAGGGTGCCCCTCGCTGATCTCTCCTTCCTCTTTCCCTTCAATCAAAGAAGCCTTGCTCTTCCGTTGAACAAACTCTTCTTTTTCCTCCGGGATCCATGGCATTGTAAGCGGACTGCCGATCCTGACTTGAACATGAACCTCTCCTAAAGTCTTCTCTGACCCGTCGGATGAGTTACTTTCTTCTTCCTCCTCATCATCATCTTCACCGGAATCATGGAAAGACGAAATAGAACGGGCCTGGGCTCTGGAGTGGGACGGAGCGCTAACAAATCCAACAGACCTTCCAGGGTGTAAGAGCCCACATCGGAGGAGATTTTCATCTGTATGCAAGAACCTAATTGTGCGCTCCTGAGCATTAACCGCTATCAGGATGCTAAGAACAATGCCAAGTGTCGGATCCTTGTTAATCCTTGTAAGAACTATAAGGAACATACGATCAATTAGAAGACTTGCAGCAATTAGAGGAAGTTCCAATCATGGTGAAAGAAACTTACCCCCCGTGGTCCATAGACGGGTGAATCCCTCTGGATATTTAGCGAAGAAGAACTGATCCTTGAATGAGGGAACCTTGCTGGGAAGATCAAGTATGTGTTTCCGATTATGTTGTGCCTCAATATAAACGAGCGACGGGTTAGGCCCTCTCTTTTTGAATAATAAGAGATACTGCAACTCGGCAAAGCTTAGGGCACGATTAAGCACCCGCATAAACAGAACGAATAAGCACGTCGGCATGGCATACCCGTTTGGAAGAAGTTGGAACGGGGGAACCCTATATTTTGAAGCGTTGTCATTAAGAAATGGTTGAACGTAGGCACTGCATCGTACATACACATATAGCGATGACAAGCCACATATCCCGAAGGCGGCCTATGAGCGAATTCCCCTCTCGACGACAGAAGCACGTCATCTTTTGGGATACCATACTACGAGTAGATGCTTCGCAACATCCTGTGTGTAAGGATAGAAGAAGCTTTCTCCGGAGGATCGAGCAGGACTCTAAAGTTAGGGTGAGTGCGATTGATATTGACCCGAAGTTAAGGGAGCAATAGGCCCCGTTGGGATTGACGAAGACTCTGCCTCAGAAATAAGCGAGTTTCTCTTAACTGACTTGCACCGATAAGATTTGGGAATCATTCTATAGAAGAAAGCTTGTGTTCAAAATAGTCAGGTGTGTCAAATCTCTAAACTGTAAATCCTAGCGCAACTGATACTTGAAACTCAGAAGACAATGGATGTGTACCAACCACCGATCAGATTCCAAGTATTAACTGTGAGTGTGTGCGATGTGTAATCTGAGTGAGAATGGGTCCGGCATCCTGAACGCTGTGAATGAACCATTCCGTGTAGATGACTCACTCACACCGAAAAGAGCGATCCATATCACTTGTTAAGGCATTTTCTTCTATACTTACCCATTATAGACCAATGATCGATAACGGATCCGTTGTCCGAAGTGACGTGGAAAGCTCTTCCTATTTCAGGTAAACCGGCTGTGCCATGACAGGACCAATCCAAAGCGAGCAACTATAGATCAGTAGGTCCGAATTGAGAAGAGAATTCTCAGCATAAGTCGATTTTAGTTCTTTGGAAAATGATAATAGCCTGAGATGCATGAAAACGCTACTCTAAGCTATTATCACCTTCAAGAAAAGTCGAAATCAATCCGCAAGACATCGTGTCGGGACCGACTGTGTAACTCGGTGCAAGTTAATTATGACTCTGTGGATGAAGATAACAAAACATGTCGAGCACCGGGATAAACCCTAGCTTCATTGCGTGAAGAACTTAAGACTCGATTTACTATCTTCTTCCACAAAGTCACAATCAGCTTGTTACTGTTACTCGTTACTGTAATCCATAACCATTTCTTTATCTTCTACAGCCACCATTGCAATCTAAAAAGTAAAAACAACCATAGTGTTTATTGGACAATGTTTCATCACTCGCTAGTATTTGGTAAACTAGGTTTTGAGCAATACGTATTGTCCATGACACCATGATTATACCAGTTCATAATATAGTAGTAGCTACGAAGGAACTATGCTTGAGTTTGATGTATGTCGTATGTGAAATCTATCGTCGAATTAGTACTTCCATTCTCCAAAGCTTCTACAATCTCTTTCACAATTTCAACCGGTTAAAAATAGAAGATGAATAAACATATTGGATAAGGTACGTAATTATTCATTAGAGGGTATAACTGAAATAAATATTTTTATATTTTAAAACGGCCCTGAACAGTTTTTTAATATTTTAAATTGGGTGAACAATGACAATTAGCAGGGTGAAACAAAATTAGTGGGCAGTAATAGAGTCTGTCTTCCCTAAATAGGCAGATTCTATTCATACATCGAAAATCACTTTACTTACCTCATTCTTTTTCCTTAAATAATTTGTTACTAGAATACCATTTTTATTAATTGCATTTTTTATCATTCTCTTATATAATCCATCAGTTTAAAAGCTTAAAATTAATCAAATTTTGTCAAATCTATAAATTTTGATGAAGTAGTTAATAAATTTTATTATCATGCAACCTCAAATATCAATTATAAAACTTTCAAAACTAATTGTTGTAATTTAAAAAGTATTTAGGTTTTTCTAAAATGAGAGATATTTTTGCTGAAATGGAGAAATTTTTTGAAAACAAAAAGAATTTACAATATTAATAACAAAAATTAAAGTTTGCTTTGTTAAATTTTAACTTAAAATTAATGAAATTTGATCAAATCTTTAAATTTTGATGAAGAAGTTAATGAATTTTATTATCATGCAACATAAAATATCAATTATAAAACTTTCAAAACTAATCGTTGTAATTTAAAAGTATTTAGGTTTTTTTTAAAGAAAGATATTTTTGCTGGAATTTTTAAAAAACTTCAAGAATTTATAATTAGGGCTGTCAATCGATGCCCGAAAAATCCGAAATCCGTTTGCATTCGCATCCGAAAAGCGGATAAATATCCGATATCCGGAAAAATGGATGCGGATGCGGATACGAGGACATCCGTATCCGAAAATTATCCGTCCGGTTTTTATCAAGATTATAGTTCAAATTATGTGTATTTTAGTATAGTGAAAGATATTTTTTTATTATTTTATTAAGTTAGTAGTTTATATTATACACACTTAATATTTTTTAACTACTCGAAACTATTTATTATTATCATATTTGTTAATTTTTAACAATTTTATAATCAGTGGGATTGAGAAATATTTATGTTATACTAAAATTTCTATTTATAATTCTTGGTTTGTCGGTCGTTAGTGGATAGGATAATTATCCGATATCCGTCTGTATTCGCGGATGCGGATATCCGATATGTCAAAATGATTTCGGATGACTGCTGTATGTTACTTTATTATACTTTTGGTGTAGGTAAAGTAACCGCTGTTGCACGAATAGAACTAGTCCCCTGATAAACCCTACATTTTTCTGCTCATTGACAACTCTATCGTCTCATCATCTCGCCGTCTTCATCCAATGAACGGCCTCAACAAAAGACGCCATCACATTAAAGCCGATTCGATCTCTGCAACTTTGTCTAGTCTTGAATTTACGTTATCAGAATATCAAAGGTAATATTGATCGATTCTTTTGTGATTAATTCCCTGAATTCTATTACCAACATTGTTGGTACTAGGCGATTTCTGATTCATGATATCAATACCGCGCACTTCTTTATATTTCTGAACTTATATTCAAGAATAGATGAAGGCGTTTGAACTGATTTCTCATAGATTATCTTAAATTGGATATTTTATATGAAGTTTTACTGTAGAAAAATCACATTTGATGATTAATTTATCACGTGAAATGTAGATGTTTTATTTTTAAAGAATGATGAATTGTACACCAATAAATAATGTTCAATCTGAACATTAAAGATGTAGATAGTTTGATTTTTCATATTAATAAACTGGTTAGAAAACTGTTGGCTATTTGAATTTGATATATTTGGTTATTTTTCACAACCTGCTATGATTAATTTAATTCAATTTAACCTTTTATAAGTTTTCAGACCACATTTTATCAAGCTATAGCATCAATAATAACTAAATAAGTAAATTAATCACCTACTTTGCAGATTGTTTGAGTCTGCATCTTCCTTTTCTCCTATTTGCAATTACGTGAACTGTGTTTAGGGGAAGAAAGCTTTTTTAAACTTTCTATGGACTAACACGTTTGCGTTCGAGGTAATTTTCCTATAACATGTTGGAAATCACTTTTAGTTTGATTGCCTTATGCTCGTTCCTGAAGTTGACAATATCTATTTTATTCAAGAATACGAAAGAATATGCTAATTGCAAAGAAAAATAATTTTCTTGCTCCAGTTCTCATTGATCAGGTAAGACAAGCCGCTAACTCAAAATAACATTTATTTATCGCTCTTTTCTTAGGGATATATATGATGTGAATGTGTGAAGGTCTCAATTTGTGTAATGAAAGCAATTACTGCATAATTTAATCATATGAATCATTTTATGTTTGTGTTATCAGCATAGTAATTAGCTATAGCTTCAATTTTGTAGTTGTTAAGTAGAATTACGTTGCTGCCGTAAACATGAATTTATATTTCTGCATAAATTTCTGCTCTTCCTTTTCCCCTTAGCTATCATTTACATATATGACGTAGCACTCATATTTCATATTGCTATTACTGCATTACTTAAATTATTCAGTTACCATCTTATATATGTGGTTAAATTTGCGTTACTATGCGTTTGCAGATAAGTCATGTTATGACATAATCATGGTAGAAGTAATGCCAATTTTTGTGCATGACATGTGTCATCATTATAATCATGGCAGAATGAGTATAAATCCATTAACTCAATGCTTGAGTTTCTTCATTTAGGTTTTCTATTTTCGCCCTTTTTTATGACAACACATTTAAGAATTTTTGTTACAATCACATGACTTTTAAGAAATTCACTTGGTGTTGTTACATCAACTTTGATTGGTGTTGTTTCTCTAGATTTGTTCTTTTCATTCCAAATGTATATTTTGATTGGTGTTGTTGTAACACTATGAACTGATATGAAAGTAGAACAGTTTACTCTTCCTTCATTATTTATAATTTCATGCTACCTTACGATTGCGAGAACTTCAAGTGCAGTATATAATGTTTTCCATGCAACTAGCTCTATGACTCCAAGTTTGGAGGTATGTGTTCATAACATTATCACTGTACCATACTTGCTATATAAACAAATTTAATATTCAGTCTGCATTTGACAATTACAAGGTTGTTCCCTTATGTGTTCATACTTCATCATAATATAGTGAAAAAATTCACCAGCTAACATCTAAAGTTCTTTTTATATAATGGTGATGATTTTGACATAAATACACATAGCAATCTGGATGCCAACGATGGTATTATAGTATCTTTCAAGATAATCAAACATGTATACATGTATGGATTTCATAGAGAACATGCATTAAGCAACAAAACAAATCTTTACAATAATCATGTCAAATTGTACGCCAGCAAAATTTGTAGGAAGACAGTTGGTATGGTCGGATGAAGGAATGCTTTAGTATTACCATCACCACCACCACGACGACTACCACCATGACTACAACTACTACCACCACTACTACTATAAGTGTCATTATTGTATAAAAAAGCATCATGTAATTTATACACTCACATCGTGCATGCTTTTGTGCTAAACTAACAAATTGAATTTGGGGTTTACAAGTATATTATTTTTTTATTTAGGGGCCGTTTGGTTTATTTTGTATTTTATGTTTTGAGTTTTCAATATTAATTGCAAAATATGAGAAGAATGAAGGAAGGTCGGAAGGGATGAACGAAAGATTGGAGGGGACCACGGAGTGGATGGAGGAACGACGGAAGGATGAATTGTTGCTCGTGCTTTCGTTATTTCTCAAAACACGAAAAATGAAAAAAAGTTGTTTTCTATTTTGTGTGTTAAATTCGTTTTCTAAAATGATCATTTTTTACAATATACATGCGTCTGCTTATTTTTGTATGGACGAAAACTAAAAATTAAAAATGGTAAACCAAACATAGCCTTAATTTCTACTTAAGTTTACTTTTGTATCAGTTTCAAGTTGCCAAACATTCCAGTTTGTCCTTGGCTTACTATCGTAAGTTCAACTCTGGCAAGTGTCTTAATTTTCATCTTGGGGGAAGAATTATTTGACTTGGTTAGGTTTTGTTTTTTCTTAGACAATGTTTCAAATCTTGGATTTCTATTGAGATCTTGGACTGACATCTCGGGTTGAGATCTTAATATATCAAGTGAAATGAGTGTCAAAAAAGATAAGATTACATTTTCAATTTCATTTTTTAATTTCATCTCGCCCAAGTGTTATCTTGGGCAAGATGAAGGAGATTAAAAACTCTGTTCATAGTCATTAATTGTTTGATAGAGTGAATATCTAAAGTAGATTTTGTTGCAGCGGGTTCTTCTTAAATATGGCAAAAATACTTTTTTTTGGAGATATATTATCATTTGATTCATATGATTGTTTTTGTTATAATTGTTTCATTTCCTTCGGCTAGTCTTATAGGAATTCATATAAGAAATCCTATACACTGCAATAGAGGAAATTTTTGTTAAGACACTTACATTATGATATTAATAATGTATTTGATACTGCGTTGAAGAAAATATTAACATTTATTGGTCTAGATGGCGCAACAAGCTCTTATTTTTTATATGGCAAAAACTGAATTTATATCTTTACCGAGCCCAGGAGGGGAAACCGATCGTTTTTCCAGTTGGGGCGATCACGATCCGGGACCGCCTCGACCTCCGAAAGGAGGATCGGTCCCAGAATTTCTGCGCAGACACTGCAGCCGCCGAAGTGCCCGAAAGCCCGCGGAAGGCGAGGTGGATCGTTCCGGGGCGACCGGGTGGGAGTGCGGGCCCCCCTCCTCCCCTGATCCACCCACCCAGGGAAGCCGATCGTTTTTCTAGTTGGGGCGATCGCGATCCGGGACCGCCTCGACCTTCGAAAGGAGGATCGGTCTTGGAATTTCTGCGCAGACACTACAGCCGTCGAAGTGCCCGAAAGCCCGTGGAAGGCGAGGTGGATCGTTCCGGGGCGACCGGGTGGGAATGCGGGCACCCCTCCTCCCCCTGACCTACCCACCCACGCGCACACACACACACGCAAGCACAGAAACATATACACATATGTACACACACAGATACACACACACGAGTAGGTTGGCACGTGCGATGCACGTGCACAGGAAAAACTGATATTAGGAAACAATGGTTGTGGGGTTATGTTGAACTTTATAAAATGGCTTTGACGTGTACATAATGTTGCATTTTTTGGATGCTGTCTAATTCAAAACGCATCCACGTCTGGTAGACGTGTGTATGGAACTTTCGTATCAAACAGGAAATATGCTGTAAATTAGACCGACCGTAAGTAGCCAAAAAAAGAGTAATAAACCTATTGAATTATGGATTATTCTGGCTTGTTCATGCATACTGTAGACAACGACTTTGATTTGTAACAAAAGTAGAATATTTTCTTCGGTGGATATAATAGTTAACCTGAAGTAGATAAGGTAGCATTTTGGGAGAAGGAAACAACATGACATATTGTAGCTCGCATACTATATTAAAGTAAATTGTAACTACGAAATATAGTTGTGTTAATCGTTTTCTCTCCTCCTTGTTCCGGGCTTGAGACCGGCATCGGTAATAAGTTGATGGCAGAGTTAAAACCGTTTGTTAAGAGATTTTTTATGTTAAGTAAAACTGAATCGTAGTAATACAGTTGAAATTTTTTTTCTGACATATATACAGAAAGTTAACCTAGTGCTGTAAGTTATAGAAGCTGTACTGGAATATATGAGCAGAAAACACTAAAGTGGAGAAAACGATTTTTACTGCAATTAGTTCTTGTAACGGCCGGGGATTTTCGACCCTCGAAAATCGACACCAATACGTCCATTGTACCAAATGCCGGGTAGTCGGGTGCCGGAAATACCAGTTCATTAAGGTGAAGAAGAAAAAGGTAGAAGAAGAAGAGTAAACAACAACATAGAATCTCACAGTTGCAGCGGAACAAAATATAATATATAACAACAGATTTTTATATAAAAAAATCTGTAACATTTTAATACTTACAATCATCAGAGTGCATAATCATTACATTAAATCTGGACAGTTTAGTAACTTGTCCTTACACAGCGAAAATACAAATCTACGGAAATACGCCTCATCATCTAGCTCGTCTCCTGAGCTCCATAGCATCCTATCCTGAATCTGTAATGCTCGGTCTGATCCGAGTATTATAATGAAATAACACCCGAGTCAGTTTGGAAAACCAGCGTGAGAAAACACACTCAATTTGAATTATTATTATATTTTCAAAAATCCATTGAAAACAAAGGTATCTCGTAAGACTATGCCACAAATAAACATGCCGGGTTTTTTACCTTATGATAACCAAAACATTTTTATCAAATCCGTCTGATATTATAATAGTGTCTATAGAAAGTAGATAGAATCTAGCTGAAATGCTTGCGTTTCACGTTCCAGCATAGTTGGGCATAATCAAAACCGTATGACGCTTATTGGAGAATGAATTCTGTAACAGCCTGAAATTTTCAACCATTCGCATTCATACATGTCGGATTTGAATTGCTCAAAATATCAGATTGTTAATTTAAATTTGGCAAAACTCAGCATATACAGTAAATAAATAATCACAGAATCACAGACACCGAGTAATATAACAATAAGCAGCGGAAACAACTGAATAGTAGTTCATGAAGCTACTATATATATAACAGAGTTAAACAAGATACAACAGAAGTCTCGAATACATAGATGTCTCAATACAATAGTCAAATACTATATCAAAATACATCACTGGAATCAACAGAATAACTGAAAGCAGAATAGATAGCTGGATCTCCAAGCGAAGCTCCAACTCCAAAGGTGAGTCTCGAATGCTGTATCACTCAGTCTGACCCGAGCGTAAAGCAAAACACAAAATACTCGAGTCATGATTAACATTCTTATACCAATAAATCCAACTCAAGTGAAATATCAACTGAAATACAAGTAACTCAAAGGATGTTTGGGATAACCATCCTCTAAGAATCTGTTAAACTATCTATTATGTAGTAATATACGCTATTATAATAATGTCTATGGTAAAGTAAACTATTAAAATAGCGTTAAGGCGTTACCCATATCCCCTTTAACACATTTTATAGTGCCAGTAGTCTATACAGTACCGTAATACCCCGTAAACTGGAGCTACCAGAGAATACTTCATAGGTACGACACAAATCAAACTCGTAGTAAAGCACGCTAGGGTAGGTGACACGACACAACTAGGCAATTCTAGGGTAGATATACCAATTACACTTTCGGGCCGGTGGTAACGCAGAGCCGCAGCAATCGCCCACCTCGAGCCACACTCCCGAAAATCCGAAGGTGCACACCAAATCAATCACAAAGTAATAGAATGGCATACGATGGAGTGTGTCCGATCAAAGGTGCTACCTCATTAGCCCGTCAATTGCTCCTGTTTTAGCCACCTTATGCCAACTCACGGGAGTCGGGTCCACGTATATACCTCATATAGGATCGTCGCCACCATCCTACTTCATTCTGGAATCTCCACCGCGTACACAGTTGTTAAAGTGGTTTTCGGTATCGATAGAAAGTATGCCCATATCTGATCCCGGTCTCTTTAACAACCAATCGTTATTATAACACCGTGGTCATTTAAAAATAGTTTATACTTCAAAACCAAAATATCGTATCCATTTCAAAACCATATCAATACGATATCATCCTCACTTTAAAATAATACTCATTTCTAAAATCATATCACTTTCTAAAGTTACAACGCTTTCGAAATCATAAGTCTTTAAAAATCAAAACACTTTGGAAATCAAGACCTTGAAAATTCATAACACTTTGAAATCATAGCTTTGAAATCATAGCATTTTGGAATCCATAACACTTTCCTCTTAAACAGTTTAGATATTAAAATTAGTATATATAATACAATAGTTTACAAAATAAAATAGTTATAAGTTAAAATAATTTATAATAAAATGATTTATATTGAAAATGATTTATATTAAAATAATTTATATTAAATAATTTATAAAGTAAAATATAAATAGTTTTAGATATAATTTAAAAATACTTTATATAATAAAATAGCTTCCTCAACTTTCACAAATCGATTCAAAATCAACTCGAATTCCAAAATTCAAATTTAAATCAAATCTCAAATCATCAATTTCAATTCGATTTAGTTTCTCCATAAACCATTTCAAATTATCGATTTCAAATACATATTTGAACCATAAAATAAGCCATTTCAATTTCAATATATTTCAAAGCTTAAAATATTCAACATTTTCAAAACTAAATTCGA
This sequence comes from Allium fistulosum, assembly GCA_030737815.1. Taxonomy (NCBI): domain Eukaryota; kingdom Viridiplantae; phylum Streptophyta; class Magnoliopsida; order Asparagales; family Amaryllidaceae; genus Allium; species Allium fistulosum. The sequence continues at coordinate 867,464,594 of CM060904.1, read as the reverse complement.
TAACTTCATATATATATATATCAAATTCACTTTACTATTATTTAATTTTGAAATATTTACTTAGTCATTTCAATAACATCTAAATACAACTTCAATTTACAAATTTAAATAAACAAAATCCCATTTAAATTTATATAAGTTTGAAACATTCATTTAAGTCACTTTTAGTCAAATTCAAGTTATAAAACATATCTTTAAAATTTCAATTTTTATAAATTTCAAATCAAACTTATTTAAGTAAAATTCTTAAATAAATAAAATTTCAAATCAATTTCAAATTTATCTTGCCAACTTGAATCATTATAAACTCTATATTTAAAAATATATATATTAAATAAATAATTAAACATATTATATATCAACTTTATTAAATCAACTTTAATAAATCTTTAAAAATCAATATTTATTAAAACCATATATTTCCTTTTAAAACCATAGAAATCATTTTCAAATATTTATATATAGACCAACGGTGTCTGTATAAAATTTTCTATCCTATGGTCAAGTGATACAGATATTTATCATTTCAATCTGTAATTTAAATATATATATGGGTATATATCTTTTCAACCCGCAATTCCAAATTCAATTCAATGAAAATCGTTTGGGTTTATCATTTCAACCCATAACGATTTTCTCCTATTCTACAGATTGTTCGGGTATGTATCATTTCAACCCATAGTGAATTCTATACTAACAGGGAACTTGAAGAGTGATAACAGATATGATAATAATATAACATGCATATATCATCAATATAAATAACAGATAATGGTGTCAGATATCACAAATGAACAGATACAGGTAATAGCATATATATAACAATGTAAATAACTAACAGCAACATATTTCAATTGACGTTTCAATTGAAATCAAATTTAATAAATATAAGAACGTTAATCTGAGTGATTACTCACCTTTCGAGGCTAGAGAAGTTTTAACAATGAATTGGTTTATGAATCCAAGCACGAATTTCGAAACAAAGCACGATGGATACGATTTCGACGGACAAGCTGATAGTTGGATTAATGAGAACGAATTAGAATCACCTAGATAGAAACAGAATATATGCTATTATTTTCCATGAAATCAATCTTAAAATTTAAGTCGAATATTAAAATAAAACATATATATATATATATATATATATAAAATTTAAAAGTCATCGTTTACATTTAAAACACATAATATAAAGTATTAACATACAAAGTACAGTTTCAAATCAATAAAAAAAATGGAAACAACTTATATACAACTTATATACCATATATATCAACTAATTTATAAGCTACACACATTAAAACCAATATTAATGAAACAATATAAAACCCAACCCATGATGTACCCAACGAAAAAGATAAACATATATATATATATATAATGTCCAACCTATACAACATATTATATATCTAATAAAAATATAAACTGACACATATATTTATAAACGGAGCAAACGAATAAAGTAATATATATTATACCTAAACTTATATACATACAAAAAGATATATGGTAAACATTCATATATATGTATAAGACCAAAATCAAACATATAAACAAGTTAATATATATTTATGGAACAGACTAAAACAACTTTACAGTACATATATATACAACTTTACAGTACATATATATAACTGTATACAACATAACCAAATCGTATATTAACTAATATATGTAACTAGTATAATATTCAACCGTGAATATATATATACAACCGTGAATAAATATATACTTAAACTTATACAATTAAAACTAATATATTTAGAATTATATACACTACCATCCTTATTATATACATACATAAGAATCGAAAGATTTACATACAAACAAAAATGTGTGTATATATATATATTGTAACTATATACATTCACTGTTAAACAGTCTATATATATCACTCTACAGTTTAAAAGTATAATATATATAAGTATAATACTGACTAACAAAAGGAATCCGCATAGCCAAACAAACGTGTTTGCATAAACACATATAAATAATAGATTATATATATACACAAACATATCGGAAATAAATTATATATATAATTTATTACAAAATTATTACTAAATTTAAACGCGTAAAAAAATCAAAATATATGTAACAAATCAAATATACACCAACCTGAAAACAAAATATATTTAAACAAAAGAGGTCTTAGTATAAACAGATTACCTATATTATACATATGAACAAAGGAGCTGCACGCTCACAGACTGCTCAAAAGGCGGAGGTGCATGGCAGTCTGCTGCTTGGGCGAAAGATTGTGGGAGGCTGCCACGGCAGGCGATGAAGGCGGAGATGGTGGAGCAGAGGCGGAGGGGCTAGAGCACGGTCGGTTGATGGGTGGTGAGTGGAGCGCGGCCAAGGGCTTCAAGGCGGAGGAGGGTGTGGCGTTGCTGCGAAGTGGAGATGAAGGAAGGCGAGGCTCGGCTTGAGGAAGTTGATGACTCGGTTGGGTGCATGCGTGGGGCAGTGGGATGGGTTCAAGGTGGGGAAGCTAGGCTCGGTTTCGGGTTGCTTGGGGTTCGGTGGAGTGGTTGCCGAGACGAGAAGGGGCGGAGGTGGAAGCTGCGCGTAGCCAAGGGAAACGTGGATGAAAGAGGAAGAGGCGATGATGCGTTTATGAGGAAGGCCTGATGGTGACTTAGCAAATGAACAGATCTATTTTGGGGAGAAGACGAACAGTGTCCAAACTTTATTATATATTCTTCTTTTTCCAACTGAGAGGCAATATGTACCGGAAAAGAATTCGAACGAACTAAAATGTATGAACCGAAACACACTTTATTGAGATGGTAAAATGTCAGAGAATATCAAAAATTTAATAACCAATGGCTATATATTTTAACCCGGTTGGCAAATGAATGGGCATAGAGAGTTCTAGAGACTCGAAACTGGTACCGATACGATAATCGTTTTACTGATTTTGTGGCGTACCCGACCCTGAAATATACTACGGAGATCGGTACGACGAGACGATCAAAACGGTATACAGATATCAGTGGTACGATCATTCGATCAAAAGTCGATAACCAGTACCAAAATTGCTGCAAATTTGTCAGAAATAAGATAAACGAAGCAATAGAAGTCCAAATTCGATGAAATGAAAGATGACGTCTCACTCAGAAGATGATTCACAAATTTTCTATATAAAAAATATTCAGGTTTGGAAAACATTTCATCACCATCAAATTTAACTGATTTAAATTGAAATAGAATTACACAAGAAAATAAACTTTCTTATTATCTGGTGAAAATTTACCAGTTGTTATGTTTAAACAGACGTATTCCAAATATTAAATTTTTATTTCAAAATATTATTATTTAAAATTTCACAAAATTTCAATTAATTAAATAAATAAAACCACTAAAATTTATAGGTCGTTACAGATTCTATACAATGGCAGGGCTACTGGGGTACTGCCCGTCACAGTACCTGGTCTAGATCAGCGTACCGAGGACCACTCCCGATCTCCTGCAACACAAGACTGGACTATCCCTTACTGGATAGCCCGAATAAGATCACCCCACGGTTGAGATCAGCAACCGCCCACACAGCCGAAATAAAAAAGAGGCACTCTAGACAGGGGTAAACTTACCCTACTTGGGAGCTACCCACTTAGCCTTGCTGCACCTTCCCTGTTTTAGCCATTCTCGGTTGATGAGGCTTGAGGCTACGATTACCTTTTAAGGAACACATTCACTTAGAATGCTCACCGTCTTCATCATCTTCACGGTATTCATTCGTTACGTTCAAACCGGATCGAAGTGGTTTTCGGATAGTTAAATCCGGTCCCGGTCTCTTCGAAACGATCAGCGCATTGGCCAACATTGATAGTCGGTTATTTAATCATCATATAACATCCACAAGCAATCATCAGGCCTTAAATAAATTTTTCAAAAATTTATTTCAAAATATCTACACAAGATATTACTTCCCATGCCTCAACACTTAGAATATTTTTTTCCCACTTCAATTGATATTCAACACTTGGAAAATATTCATTTATTTCCTCTTTCTTTTTCCCAAAACCATTTACAATTTTATTTGTAAATTCCCATCTCGTTTCACACGAATTCTATTAATCCCAGAATTCCTTAGTCAATTTCCTTTAATATTTCCAAAGCCATTTATGCTTATTTAAAATTCCAGTTTCACTTCTACTTCCCTTGTGAATTTTATTTCACCTCCCGAAGTTCACTTATCTTATGCTTGGAAATTTATTTAAGTTCCCATAATACCACTATAAGATCTTTCTTCTAAAATCTTATCTGATCAAATAAACTTCGCTTCCCATCTCGAGAGGTTTTATACTGAATTTAAAACATTTAAAATATATATACCTATAAAATAAGAATAATGGTTTGTTTTCAAGATATAGTTTTAGGTAAAACTAAAATATCAACATCTTAAAAGCATTAAAAACTCATATCCAATTACTAATTAATTTACAAAGTTGGTTTATAAAATTAGAATTTATTTCAATAAATATTAAGTATTATAATAACTAACTTCGAAATATTCTAAATCCAAATAATAGCTTTTAAATTATATAGCATAATAAATTTTAAAATTCCATTCAAAACAAATTTTACTTTACTCGACAAAATCTATTTTTAGATAATCCAACGTTTTTCAATTCAGTTTATAAATTCCTCTTGGTTCGTATCACATCGGCCACATCTAATTTTATCGCCATTTCTCACATTCGGAATATATCCCACTATTTCCTTTCAAGACGATTCCCATAACTCGATATAAGCTTACACCATAACTTATATTTTAACATATCCATTGATATCTTATTTATAAACCCCGTTTATAAATTTATAAACTCCCTTGAGTTTTCCATCTATTTATAAAAACAAATTCTATTTATAATTCCATTTTATAATTTTATCTCTTAATGAAATTCCATTTTATTTCAAATCTATTTATCGATTTCCAATATCTTTTCAAGCCCTTTATACATATAATTTAATTTCAAATCTCTACTTAAAACAATTCACAAATAGTTAAGTAATACCAAGTTAATTTATATATCTTTATTCCACTTAGCTTCCTTTAGAATAAATCCAATTTCCAATATCAATATTTTCTATTCAAAATTTTCTTTTAAATTTCTTCAAATTAATTATTTATGGTATTAAAAATACCAAATTTAATTTCCATGCTATTTTACATTTTATAATTCAATTCACACACAACCCATATCAATTTATCCATCATATCATATATCAATATATATATATATATATATATATATATGAAAACAATAAATATTTTTAAGGAATCCTGTTAGATCCCTCCAACCTGTTTTTTCCCTGCATCCACAGAGTTAGTCAACAATATAAAATACCAATCCCACTTCGAGGGGGATATCGTGGTATATAGGGTCACTAGTATGAGACCCGTGCTTCGCACACGGGAAGATGGTACCATAATGTAAGTTGCAATCATTTTGTTAGTAAGATATATGGTTATATTTTATTGTGTGATATGTGTAAAATATAAATCAAATTTAAGTCTGATAAGCCAATAACAATATTATAATATAAGAAGATGTACGTTGTACTGTCATAGTAAAGTTTCAACAGTAATAAGTTTGTTGAGACAGTTGCTGCGAAAATCTGATGTGGGAGAAAAAGACAATATAGTTTATTTATAAATTGTGTATGTTTGTTCAGTAAACAATTTACTCCGCTATGCGTGCAATCTACAATGTCAAACTGATCGTTTATTTACATGAAAAAATGCAGGTAGAACACTGGTAGTAGACTGTAAAATTCAAACCGATAAGAATGAAGAATTTTAGGTATGAGAATTTGATATTGGAAAAGGTAGTATTAAGCATTTGCCTTTTCTTGAAATTTGTTTGGTGCAAGAAAATAATAATGTATAGCTACATTTACAAAACTGAGATACTCAGGAATGATATTCTAGCAGTTATCTATGACGAATAGTCTGTTTGCATAGTGCTTAATATTATTTAGCTTTTTCCTTGCGTCGAAGAAGTCAAAACGTCTTTTTTTGGGTTGAATAAAATCGCTTTGAACACTGGCTAACATTGTGTTGAGAAGTGCTTGAAAGCAAAATGGTCTTTCCAACCATTAATTAGACTTTTATAGAACGAAATATACTCCTCTTTGGTGAACTCTTCAGGTTTCCATAGCCAATTTAGTTTATGGTTGTTGATTTGAGCCCACTCATGAGATACTTTCTTTTCCTTCTTTGATTTCTTTTGCTTCTATTCATCAACTTCCTCAACCCTGCCTTCTTGTTCTTTCTTTCTTACTCATCTTCATCATCACTTGTCTCTTTTTAAATAGTTTATTGAGTCGGTGGGTAAATTGGATAGTTGATGAATTCCAAGTTTTTCTTCACCAAATCTCTGGTCCTGGTCTCTTCCAAATTATGAAGATGCAAACCCATTACATTTTCAAATATCATGACTCAAGTGTGAATTGATTGTCATAGCATCGTTGCATAACGTGTTTGCTATACAGAACATACCTGATTATATTTTGGAATAAATTAATTTGAATTCCTCTTACTAGTGAGATACCTTCCACATTTGTAGTAAGAATGAGTGAACCACTAATTTGGTACTGCCATACGTATTGTTCATTATCATTGGGTTGTTGTTGTGACAATGTCTCAGCAGCCAAGTAAGTTGACCAGAAGCCAACACCAAATTGACCAATCATACTCACATCAGCACAAGCTTGTAGTGCTTGCATGAAATCTTCTGTCCCAAATGTTGCAATTCTGCACAAATTGTTCACAATGTCTAGTCACAAATAAAAACATGGCTGGTTAAAAGTATCATCATACTTGACATGTTAATATACTAATAAAATCATAGGACAACCGGCAATCAAATTCTCTTGTACTGAATCGCTCTAAAAAGCCAATTTCTTAAGTTTTTTAAGTGCATATATGGGCCACTTACTCAAAATTTAAGTCAAATTAAAGTTTTAGTTCTAACAACTATTTTAGAAGGGAGTTAATATACTACTTAATACATTACATACCGTTTCTCTAAAATATTAATTGGTGTCATCTGTCACATGTTACATTATTATGCGCACAAGAATAGGGTAATCCAAAATAATATTAATTTCAACGGACAATATACTAAGAAAATACGATTACTCTTAACATACGTTTCAACTTAACTTCAAAATAAAATATCGAAGACATACCATCTTTAGTCATACCAATGCCACTATCGCTGATGCTCAAAGTCTTCTTCTCTTTGTCCGACATAGTCCTAGAGGATGACTCAGACTGTGCATCAATCTCACTCTAATCTATTAAGATGTCATTTATCATCTTATTGAATGCCTATGTAAACAATTAAAGTGTAAGAAATAGTTTCATTATCAAATTTACTCCTAACTATTTATCAAATATTTCAATGATCTTGCATAGGATACCATAGTCTTGGATATTAAATGTGATGATATGTAATGATTGTTTCATTTATTGTTTAAACTTTAAACTTAAACAACTATAACAGTATCGTCGAACCAAAAAATGTTATGCCTGATACAAACAATTTTACACTTTAGTAGCTAAGATAAAAAATAAACTGGGAACTGGAAACATGCCCTTTAAAATATAGCAGCACTGACATCAAATCATAGTTGTAAATAAGCGAAACATGCCATTCATTTTCTATTCACATTGATAAATCTAAAAAGAAAAATGAATCATAACTCATGGTAGTATGCTGATAAATCCTTTCTAGATAATAATTGGAACCAAGCATCATGGTAACTCAAACATGGAATTAAGTATATTGAAAAGGTATTTCTATTATAAATTACCAATGAATTAGGCCATTAATGAATGTGTACAAATGGTAATGCGGATGATATTCAAAATTATGTACAATCCTTTCCCTACTGCACCCTAATTTACAGCATGCATACCGAAAATAAAACCTACCCATTTATGATAGAAGGAAAAAATGGATTTTATAGGCATGAAAATTACTCAATGGTAGGATACGTTTGCTATATTCACCTTAAATACGGCAATGCTTATGACTACTAAAACCATTTTATAACCAAATTTTAAGATGATTAAATGTAGACAAATTCACATGCTTTGATGCTACCATTCGTAGTGAAAAACTAATTCTAAAATAATAGGGATTAGTTGTAAGGAAAAAATTAACTTGATATTTTTAACCGTGTCAAAACATTGAGAACCATAAGCTTGTAATAATCAACCTATTACTCTGCCAGAAAATGATATAGGCGATACATTGAAAACTATCTCTCAAACGAATATAATCTGTAGTCTCCGAAAATATGGTAAACGCATAAGAATAAAAATAATGATCGATAAAGCATGGTAAGTACTCTTCCATGTAATAATAAAAATTAGTGAAGAATGAGTAAAATAATTGATTGATGAGCAACAATCAAGTTCAAATGGGTGCAGTAAATACTCGATCTAACAGTAAAAACTAAATGCTTAACCAAACCTTAAACTGGTGTGAAATATATCATTTAGTTAGAAAGTTGTATATCCTTATATATAATCTCAGCATATTCTTAAAAGATAATAAAATTCTCTTACTTCATGTCGATATCGCTTGTATATAATCTGCGGTCTGCAGTGTTGAAGTTATAACTTTAAATACTTACATTTTAATTGAATTAGCAGGAAAATAACATATTTTGTATAAAACAGCTCAGCGCATGTTGTATGTTATAGGTTGTGCAAATATTTATTTAAAGCAATATTGTAAAAATAAGTTTGGACATAAAGCAGATGCAAAAGGTACTGTAGTGATAGTACTTAATATGCAACTCACTTCTACATGGTTCTAAACAGATTCAAATATTGTTTATAAATTAGATGTGAACATGGATCTAAAATAGAAAATACTTCCTAAATTAAGACAAAACCTCAAATAACATTAAAGAAATAATTATATAATTATACGTACATTTAATTTATTGGTGTGCATGTCTCAAGATAATCTTTTTAAACTTACATATTACCTTATTATCATTATAATATATATGTATACACACACAAAAAAATTCAAACTTGCTCAATAGTTACTTTTGTATTAATGGATTATAGGATAGCTAAAATTGCTTCTTTTTTGAGTTTTTGAATCGTGTCTTTGGTTTTTGGCAAATCCATACCCACAACTTCAAGAATGATAGGTAGAACTGTAGATGGACTTTGGTTTCCAACCTGTCATACATACATACAACATACAACAATATTAAAAATATGTTGTAATAAATTTGAGATGTATGAAAATTGGGAAAGGTTAAATCAAAGCATGAAACAACTACCATTGAATTACTGATAATTTGTAAGAAGTTGAAATTACAGGCGTTCGTACCAGATGCACTGATCTATCATCATGCAATTGGCCTAGCAGGGAACCAAAATCGAGCATATTTACCACATTTCATTAAACATCAGAAAATTGACCAAAAAATAATAATTGTACAAACAATTAAGTATTTTTTTAGTGGACAACAAACAAATATTTGTACAAACATCAGAAAGTAGACCACAAACAAATATTTGTACAAACGTCAGAAAGTATACCATAGACAAATAGTTGTACATGATGAAAAGAATTGGTTAATAGTAAACAGTGTAATCCCTAGTTTACCATGGTTGACAAAAATAAAAGTTGTTATAAAGCAGGTCGACAGAGTAAAAACAACAAACAGTTGTGTTCATGAAGTTAGTTCACACACAATCTAAAACCGAGGAGGAGAATTTGTTAACAGAAAAGACGCTAAGGCCTAATTTAACATGTCTAACAAAATTAACAGTTGGTGTCAATGGATACAGATCATGAAAAATCGCATATAGTGATCGTCGGCTAACTGGCTATCAGAAGTCCCAAACGTCGATGATTTAGCAAGTACAGATCTTTTCGGAAGTGACTGTGGATTTAGCTGGGGAAGATGTTGGTTAGTTACAAATGGAAGAAAAGTGGTAGGGATCGGTTGGGTGGAGAGAGGGCAGATTACGGTTACTATTGTGTGGATAAGAGCGGTTTTTAGAAGGAAGTGGGAAGAAGTTTTTCGAAAGAAAAAATAGGATTCAATGGAGAGTGAAATTTTGAAATGCCTATGTTTTACCATGTACACGTAAGCAGGCTGTGGTTCCTGCTTTATGTTTTAAGTAATAGATTCGCTATTATGCGGGGGCATAGAGTCTCATCCGCTATATAATGCGGGAATATCAATCACTCCTATACTAATATATATACTACTATATATATGTAATTATCCAACTGATAATTATAGACATATCAATCCAATTAGCATCCAATAATTTAAATTTAAGCATTTAAATTTAAACGGTAATCCAAATGAGTGAGAGATTCTCATCTTTATTTTTGTTTGCAATTCACTTTAATCTCGACTTGGTTTCACGATTTTTGACCTTGTATAAACATTATAAAGTTTATTAACATTTTAAATAACCAGAAAATCAATTATCTTTTTTAATAAATTTAATTAACTAATAGTTTAATTTAAACTAAATTCCCTATGATAAATAATTTTTTTAGTAACTAAAATAATTAAATAAGTTGATTAAACAAGTTAATCACCATAATCCATTATTTTAAAATAAACTAGTATGTGAAAATATGTATGTATATTTTTATATAGATATATTTATATATTTTTTCTGTAAATAGCAAAAATAGTAATTTTCTTTACTGTAAAATTTTTCTTCTTTTAATATATATTTGTAAAAATAAAATTCTGATTTTAAAATTCCTTTTTTTCCTTTCTATATATACATACATATATATATATATATATTAAATTTAAATTGAAAAGAAAATGAACCGAAAATATACCCCATCGCCGCCTCCCTAAACCCTGCCACCGACCACCCAAGCCGAACCGTAAACCCCACGCACGCAGCTACCCCCTCGAGTCGCCCTCGCGCCCCCCTCCCACAACGAGCTTAGCGGAGCATCCCAAGCCTCACAACTCGACTCGCCTGGCCCCATTCGCCACTTTCGAGCAACGCGACTCCACCACACGCCAATAAATCATTGCGACCCCCAAGCCTCGCCTCGTTTTCCCCTCGCGATGACGCGTGTTGCCCTTCTTCTTTCTTTTTTTTCATTACGAGCGACTTGATTTCGCACCGTCGCCATTTTTTTTCTTTTTTGAAATCGAACTGATTCGTTCGATTAGTATATATATTTTTATAAAGATCGATTTGATTTTCGGTTATGAAAAGGGGATACGCGATCTTGCTTAAATTGATTTCGTATGGGTATATATTTTTGTCGAACGAGATTTCATTCGTTATAAATATATATATATATATATATATATATATATATATTGATTTTAGTCACGACATTCCTTTTGCTTTGAATCCACCCGCCTTTATGCATTTTAAAAAGAAAGGGGAGGGGACAAGATACGATGGTGGCATGTAGGGATGGATGTATAGTGACCTGAAATGAAGGAAAGCAGCTGATGTAACTATATAGGTCAAGTCCATATAAATTTTTAAAATTTTAAATCGTCTCGGTTTCACAGCTAAAAATCTCGAATTCCTATCGAGGCATGCTTTTAGGCGTTTATAATGTTATACCTCTATTCCGAACGCAATGGAAAAGGTTTCGAGTCCTAATTCGATTGTATGGAGAAGATAGCCTTTTGAACTTAATTATTATATTAAATTTTCGATACAAATTTCAGTGCGCTTCTATCCCGTACGATCAAACGATGACTCCAAATGCTACGAAATTTGAAATCCAATAATAATACAATATTACTGATCCAATGGAACTGGTTTTGTCGAATTCCGAGACTGTCTCAGAAGGCTATTTTTAAATGTCAATTTAAACGATATATTTTTAAAACTGGACAAATCACGTTTTGAATTCAATTTTAAAACTTTTATTATCCTCATTATTATGAATATAGATTTTACAAACCTCTAAATAATTTTTATCAAGCTTAAAATTCCAGATTCGCTATTTGTAACCAATATTCAATTATACTTCAATAATTAAATTATCCAATAAATTGCTATATTCACTTCTGAATTTATTCTATAAATAAAACCCAAATTTTCATTTTCAAAACCATCTATAATTCCAATTCAATATTTAAACCATTAAATATCCCAAAATTGGCGACAGAAAAATCCGAGTGGTTACATTCCCCCCCTTAAAAGAATTTCGCCCTCGAAATTTGCTAAGGCATAAAGGATGCCCCAAACCCATTAACTTTTCCAAAACCACTTGGTGAAAATCCAATATCCACTTTCTAATCCTTTAACTTCAACCAAACAATTTGTTTTCCATTGTAATTCCAAAATCTCTTATTTCAATTACAATCTGAAATCAATTTCGTTGTTAACAAAATAAAATTTCAAAATTTTTCTTACACCCTAAATTTTCGAATTTTTTTGGCAGAGTCTCCCTTGTACGGAGTGCCTTTTGCAATTTGACAAGAGAATATAAATATATATACATCGACCCACACGGTCGAAAAACAAAAATATATATCAATATTTATATTTTTCGCAGTATTTAATCCGAAAACGTACCTTATTTAGCGTTTTTAAGCATTATTTAGCAAGCATTTACTTCATATGCAACTAAGCAACCAAAATCTAGTCCAACAGTCTCCGGTTACCCGTTCTTACTCAATATAAATTACGTAAGTACCAAATATGAAAGTTCAATAGCATTTCATTCATTTAAGTGGTTAAACACATAGATTTCATAACGATGCATGCTAACATATATTCATAAGTAATTTATGAGGTTCAGATACTAATTTAATTGCTCCCAGTTAATCCATATACTATTTCACTTAATCCGAAATGATTTACAACCCAATTTGCTTATATTCAATTCACATTTGCTTATATTCAATTCACATTTGCTCACAGTTAATCCATATACTATTTCACTTAATCCGAAATGATTTACAACCCAATTTGCTTATATTCAATTCACATTTGCACCAACAAATTAATATTCATTCCAGATTGATTAAAATCAATTTATTCACTTCTATTAATTTATAGAATTTCATATACTTCCATTTACGCCGAACAACCATTTTTCTATGCAAATTTGGCGCTATTCATTTAATAGAATAACCATTATAGTTCATAACTATTTTAAATTGGTTCCAACTCAATTTATATTTAATTTAATTCTATTTTCAATTGATTCTTCATCAATTTAGTTGCATCCCATTCATATCTACTCTCTTTACATTCAAATCCAGCTATTTGAATTGATTTCTATTCAATCACTAATTAATTAATTAATTAGTTCATTCATTTAATCAACTTAAATTACAATTCCTTACCCATATTCGATTAACTAATTAATCATCTAATTAGTTCACTGCCCTTTTTATAATTCCACATCCGATTTTACTCCAAAAATCACTTCTTTCATATTACTTGAGTTCAAACTCGTTGTAAATTCAAGTTTGGATTTTTATTTCGTTTTCAAAATATCAAATTCTTTTTATTTTGGCTTATCTATTCTAACCTTCAAATTTTATAAGTCACACAACCTCTTTTTCACATCTCCATCACTTCTATACTCGAATATACTCACTTTTTATTTTTAACTCGAGAATACTCATTTATATATAGCCAAGCCTATTTTTATTCCATAACTTCAATTTTTACAAGCTATCGAAATCTACTTCTCCCAATTCAATTTTTATTTTAATTCAATCCAGATTCAACTCAATTTAGTTTAAGTTAAATTCAATTCAATTCAATTTTATTTCTCGGTTCAATTTAAATTTTATTTTTCAATTCAATTCATTCACATCCCAATTTAATCCATTTAACTAGTCTACTTCACTAATTTATTTCATACAAATCACGATCTATTAAATTTCAAAATTTTAATTTCTTCAACTTAATCTAAGTTAAATTTCCATTTTAACCTTTTCACTTTTAATTTTAATTCCAAAATTCAATCCCCATATTTGTCTTCAAAATCATTCACCATTTATAAGTTTATAACTTATCTCCCGATGATCGCTAAATTATTTAAATAAGGATTCCAGAATTCAAACACCCAGCATGTTTTTTTCAAATCATTTTGAAATCTCAAATATTCATGAAATCACACTTTCACATTTTAAACTAAAGCTAGTTTTTATCCAAAACAAATTCCCTTTGGAATTTTCAAAACAACATTGGTTTGCCCAGCAAATCTAAATAAATCAATTAGGGTAGCAATCCGTCACATAGAAACTCGAAAATGAATATCGGTGATGCTGCAGTCACCACCAGAATTTATTTTCTAGTGACTGAAGTGAGTTCAGTGCTATATCTCTTCCAAAATCTATTTAACCTATTTTCTTCGAAAATATTTCCAAAAATTAATACTCTTATTTTTCCACACCCCTTCGAAAAATATTTTTCCAAACTTCCCGGGGTTTTAAATTTCCAGATCTGATTTGAATCAAATTTTAATTATAATTCATTTGTATAATTTACACCTATACAAAATATTTTTTTTGTTATATAAACCACTTTCAATTTTATAATCATATTTGATTTACAATATTATCATCCAAACACTCCAAATATATATAATAATTCCAGAAAATTATTTCTTTTATATCAAAATATATTTTTGGGTAAAATTATTTCATTTGCCCACTTTCATTTGCCCACTTTTGAAAACAATACCGTGTCGGTTTGCCTAGTTTAAGAGTTTAGAAATCCCTATAGATATAGTTGTTCAGACCGTACCGACCAGAATTTATAAACACCCAATCGATAAGTCAACACAATATAAAACAATTTATATTCACTAACAAATACACGCTCGTATCTATTAATACACTCAAACTCATTTTAGAGTACCACTGACTCTATTTCTAATGAGTAATCCCCACCAGAGCTAAGGTTCTCGCTTAACCTTCAGCTCTGATACCAAAATGTCATAGTCGGTGGGCTTTTCAACCATCCTAACAGCGGCCATTTTCCACCGTGGCCAACACTGGTACCTTGAATTTGCTTTTACGACCAGCCTCTCAACTGCAACCAACCACTCCGGGACATGTAGGGGTAAGAGTTTCCTGCTCGCCACCAAACACGAAGCGAGAACCCCCTATCATGATGTAATGAAGCAAATCCGATCTCGATCTCTTCGAGCCTAATCCTTCTTCAATCACGACCTGTCCTCCACCCAGAATCGCGACTAATCTGCTGTTCGTCCCTTCCTCAAAATCGCGACTGGCTCCTGTCCCTCTACCGTATAGATAGTGACGAACCCCCAACACCGAGCTTCACCTCAATGTCGCACCCTCAATCTCAACTCAGCATCACATCCAGGCTTCATATTCAACTCCGATATCACAAGTTCGATCGCCCTTGCCCACTACACGACCATCAAACATCTTACCCACCTTCGCATACCACCCACGACGAACGACGACCGCCCCACTTGCCTCCGACTCGCACGAGTGAGCCACCTGACCCCCATTCCACTATCGCCGGAACCCTGCCACACCCAAGCCACGAACCCTAATTGTGATACCTCCATGCTGAGTTGCTCGACCACGATTTCCATTTGCCCAGGTCGCTTTGCGACCTTCATTCGATTCCCTTATTTTTTTTCTTTTTTATTTCTTTTTTTAAAATACAAATTCAATTTCATATAGAAGATGATGGAAAAAGGGGAATACGCGATTTAAACTGGATGAAGGCGGCTTGATTCAGAAGTAGGGTGGTGCGCGAGCAGGGTTAGGGTAGGCTAGTTGTACTAGATCGGCTTGATTTGAAATTTTATTTTATTCAAAATATTTCACTTAGCATATCTCAAAACCCCGAACCCCTATTGAGGCGTGCCGCCTGGCGTTCCTAATGTTATACCCCAATTTCGAACCTAATGGAACTAGTCTCGAGACATAACTTGATCGTATGGAGAAGATAGCCTTTTGAACCTAATTATTAAATTAAATTTTCAATATTAATTTCAATGCGTTTCTACTCCGTACGTCCAAACGGTAACTCCTATCGCTACGGAATTTGAAATCCGATAATAATACACTATTTTGGATCCAATGGAACTGGTTTTGTCGAATTCCGAGACTATGCCTTGGATCGCTATTTTAACGCGTCGATTTAATTAACGATTTTCAAAAATTTACGAAATCGCTTGAAATCACAGTTTTAAAATCTCATTAACTTAATTCTAATTCATATAGAACTTAGATTCATATTAGAAATCATTTCGATTCATATTCAGTTCAAATTTCAATTAACTGTACTATTTCCGTATTACGACAATCGCTATATTTGAAATTTAATTTAATTCTACAATTTCAACCAAAACTTCCATATTCAAAAATCAATTTATATTACTAATCAATATTTAAAACCATTTAAATATTCAAAATCAAATGTTGGAAAATCTGGATCGTTACGTTAAACATAAGTAGATGTTGGGATTTATATCTACTATGTATATACTTAACATATATATATATATCTCTGTGTGTGTGTATCAATTGCCATAAATAAATTATTTGATATTAAAATATATACATCTGTGTATATATATAATTTCAAAATTTTATTTAATAGGTAGTAAATATATTGTTGGAAAATATTTCATAACAGTTTGACTAAGCTTAAATTTACAAATTTGAATTTTAACAAAATATCAATTCACTAGGTAATCAAGTATTCAAATTCAAATCTTGATATAAGATATTTACTTAAAGGTAAAAAATATCTTATGTTTGACTTTATAAAATTATTATAAAATCGATACCTTGACTTTAAATAATTGTATGTAGCCACAAATATTTAACATTAATTCAATAAAATTTATGTATTTACTTTAAACATTCTAAAATAAATAAATATGTCATAAAATATATATGTATAATTACAAAAGTCGACCTTGATTTTTTTAATTGTCAAATGTGATATATATATATTTCTATATCTATGTATATTTATATTAGTTTCATTAGTTTAAAATACTATAAGATATATAAACTTTAATATGGCTTTTATAAAATAAATATTTAAAAATTGCCGAGAGAAATATATATAAATAATTTATATTTATTGTTTTAAATTTGATTAATAAATAATGGTCTAAAAATTTGGAAAATTATGTTTTACATTTAAAAATTAATTTTGCATATTTTAATACAATTTTTAGGCAAAAATAATAATTAATGTATATATATATATATGTTTGTATTAATGTTGTATTAATGTTAGTGGACACTCTTAATTATTTATTAAATAATTAAAATTATATATATATCTATATGTGTGTGTGTGTCAATATACATATATATATATATATATAATCATGGTAATGACACATATACAAATTATGATATATAAAAATATATGCATGTATATATAACATATAATGAACAAAATATATAACATAAAAGATATACCTTGTAACGACCTAGAATTTTATCATTTTGCTGTATGAATATTTAATTCATTTTAAATATTAAATTAATGATTTTTAATGGTCAAATAACTCTATTTTAATTAATAACTAATGATGGGAAATTTATTTTAAGATTTGGTTTACAAAAATAATTAGTTCAAAAGGAAATAGAAAATGTGACAGGAAAGCCTTTTCCAAAAATTCAAAATTTCACCAACAGAAAGTTATTTAGAATGTTGTGAACACCTTAGTGCACATACACACATGTATATGAATAACATTTACATGGTTAAGGATGTAAATTAGTGATAATAATATGGTAAAGGTATTTACTTAAGATAATATATGGAAGATGTGACATGAAAATGAAGTAATGTGTAAATTTCAACTTATTGTACATGGATATAGCTTATTAACCACCATAACTTCATGTATTTTGTACTTTGATGTGAGAAGGTGTAAGAAGGAGGGGGATTAATGTGTTTATGAAGGAAAAAAGGAGAATGGTGTGATGTTGTGGCATGATTTTGTAGAGGGCATGGTACTTAAGGCTAATAGGGTAATTTCACTAATCTCCTTTTCCATAATAAAAATCTAATTTCCTCCTTCCATGTTCATTTCTTACCTTTCAAAATCCTCTTCTTCTTTCTTAAAGCTTCTTATGTCCATTAATGGCTTCCATCTTCTTTTTACCTCTTTTTAATTTATAAAAGTACTTGAAAATACTTCCTTTTCATTTCTAAGTGCCTCCTTCTTCTCAAACAATATCATATACCCCTGCACCACCTTAGGCCAAGCCTAAACCAATCTAGGCTGAGCCCATAACATCAAGTTCAAGCCTATTTATCTCTTCTTGTGGATAAAAATCAAGTTTTGTTTGCAAATTTCAAGTTCTAGGGTCATATTTCAAGTTTAAAAGAGATTTGCTCAAGTTTTTGTGAATATAAACTTTATGGGAAAAATTACATCTTTGCTTTCTGTTTGGTATTACTATGTGAAATAGCTTGGGTATTGGCTTGATACATGCTTTGGATGTGATTATATATGTGTTTGTATCTGAAAGTTGCCTTGGACTTGATAAATAAGTCTAATAGTGCGATGGATGTGGTAAAGATTAGATCTTTATGTGTGTTTGTGGGTGTTGATATGTTTATATTATGAGGACAAGATTTTGTAAGAGGATGTTAAGAAGGTTAGCACCTTTGTATGGTTTAGTGACTTGGAATCCTTGTGTAAATATTTGTTTATTTGGTTTTTTTGATAGAAGTGTATGATCCTCTAATAGAGGAGAGCACATATGTACATATATATAGTATCGAAAATATAGGAGCTGCCAACATGCCTGGTAGGTAGCAAAACATACAAAAACAAAAATCTCCAAAAAAAAATTGATGAATACACCTAAAAAGAAACAACCATTCAGAGTAATCTCTAAAATGGGCTTCGGCAAAGCCACTCCCATTATACTTCACTATCGAACTTCAACAAGGTCACTGCCCAATAGCGAAGTATTAGAAGTACCCAATACAAACACTAATGCATCAAAATGCACAACATAAGATCAATATGTAGAACCACTAGAGTATGAACACAACACAGCTAGAGCAAACGATCCATCAACTGCTAACTCCAAAATATGTATCCACTGAGTAAAAAATCTCCCCCAAACAGCAACACTGCAAATTCAATAACCGAAACCAGAAGCTATCCCTATATCTGTAGAAAATACTACACAAAAGTGTAAGAATAACACACATATATGTATATAAATAGATATGTATATACATATATATATATATAAGCACAAAAATAAAAATAAAATAAGAAACTAGAACAAATAATATAAGGCGGTGCCAAGAAAAATAATAAATGCTAAACAAATTATAAAATCAGACTCATCTTTGCATATACTAAATTTGCATCATCTAGCTGACATCACATGGAATCTCTTGATCCACTTAATACTTCTTTATGGAAAGGCGGACCCTCAATCAGTTAGTTAATACCTTATCCCGAAGCAGATCCCTATCGAGATAACATCTATTGTGCCTAGTAACTAGCCCCTTGGCCATTTAATACTTTATTTGGGGAAAAGATGCGGGCCCTCAAACAACCACTCAATACTTTAAGACCCCAAAGCAGGCTCTTCATATTATGGCTCATAGTCGTAATAACGTATCACATTAGTCGACTATTTTTAGGAATTGGTAGCCAGATTAGCTGGACAGATTTACCCTATAGAATTTGGGACTAACCTCACGTCATCACAAACATTTACCATAAGAGATGTCTCACATGTAGTACATACTTCTTTCGTGCAACTCTACCGACTTCGCATCCCTATGACTTAGCCATAATTTAAGCACTCTCTATATATAATACTCATCTCATCGTTTCAAAATTAAGGCCTTACAAGGAATATTTCTTATTACACCATAAAATATTAATTACCTTTCTAAGGGGGAATCAGTGACAATTATTACCTAACTATATATGCAATTATATGATATAATTATATGTTTATTACGCCTAGAAATTTATTTATATATATATTTGTGCCTAATAACTTCTAAGTGTGTGGTTCATATGTCCCAAACTAAAGTTAAATGTCAATTCCTTTAACCATAATACTAATACAAGTCCACTCCCTTTAGATTTCCAACATTTCATATCCATAACAAGGATTAAATATTCATATCCAAAGCTGTAATAAATAGACTTTTAAATAGAAATAGAAACCCAATTTATTACATCGATCCAACGAAATATCCTAAACGGTAGGAACTGCAATCTTAATTTCATATTCTATTCAATTCCTCTTTTACATAGAAATAAATGAAGGAATTTTGTATGGAATAAGTGGTGTAAACTATCAATAGGATTCGTGCTCTACACCCTTATTTCATTACTGAAAATTCACAATTTGAATTAAAGAAGGAGGAGAAGTGGAATAGACTATGAAATTATCAAAAATTGCAGAAATAATATAAATTACATCAAATTAACATAAATAATTCAGAATCTCCATCTAGAGTTCACATTTCGAAATAAAAGGGAATTTTAGGGACTTTATCTATTTTGTTTTCACAATCTCAAAATCCCCGAGGCATATTCAAATCCATAGATATATGCTAACCAATTACTGAAATAAAAATACTGAGATTTCTAATAACATATTGTTTTTCTTGTATGGATTTACAATGTCAAAGAAACTCTTTTTCAGATCTCCTTCTTATGATATATATACACAGCAAAGGATTGGTATATATACAATTTTGTTAGATTCAGAGAGGTTAGAGAAAAGGAAAATAGATCAAAGAAATAATTAGAAAAGGATTAAAATCCTTACCTGAACAATTAATAGAATTTCTGAATCTAACTAAAGAGAGAAAATGACAGAGGTTTGCGGAGTTCCTGAATATTTATGAATAAAAAGTGGGAAGGATAAGGTCATATTTATAGGAGTTGAAACGTACCAGAACCGTAAGGTGAAATTAGATTGAAAACGGATACATCACAAAACCCTAGACACTGCTATAAGGCAACGGTCAACCGCCTATGCTCGACCGGTCAACCGTTAGGGGTTGACCGGTTGGGTCTTATAGGTCGACTGCTCCTCTTATTTTGGAAGCGTTGATTTGTTTCCGTTGCTCGTTTATTTTATTTCCTAATTAACTTTAAATAATGTTTAACATAAACCCCAACTAAACCCGTAGATAATTTTTTTAATTCAAATCCTAAATTTAGATATTCATTTGAATTTGAATTCAAATTAAACTAATTTAATTTTGAAAACTTCAAACGTTCATAACTTTCTCGTTTGAGCTCCGTTTTTAGCATATTATATATGAAAACAGATAATAATTTCGCCATGAACGCAATAGAATAACTCTCATGGTCAAATTCCCAAATTTATAAAATTTCCACTTTTGACCCTACCTTATTCAATTTAATTCACTCAATTCATTAATGATTGATTTTATAGGGTGTTACATTCTTCCTCCTTAAAACGAGTTTCATCCCAAATCTTTCAAAGGATGAACAGGGTAACGCACAATAACATCCATATTACACAACCAAGTTATCTGCATAACAATCTATTCAACCAAAGTGCAATGTGATTATGTACCACAGACATACTAAAATGAGCTCAATCCCATCATAAATGAGTAAATACTGTCATGCAAGTACGTATGGAAATGCCCTAAACATGCATAAAAGTTTCTACACGAGTGTAAAGTGATTGTGAAAAAGTATGACAAACATCTCCTGCCATCCAATCTAGCAACCACGATGCAATGAAAATCATAATTTTCAAGAGAAAATCGGTGAAAAACTCTGAATGAGTGATCTTCATCTTCTCCTCGGTTCCTAAGTATTTTCCACTGGGTTGTCTCCCCATTGTACTTGGACCAGCTGAACTATTTTGTTGTGGAGTCTCCTAGTCCCGTGCTTCACAATGCATGCGGTGGCACCGGGTACTATTGGCTCCGTCTCTACTTCCCCAACTAATCATGCTCAACTCTAATAGCGGTGTCATGAAGGCATTTTCTATGGTAAGAAATGTGGAAAACACTGTGGCTCCTGCCAATCTGTCAGGAAGCTCCATGCGATAAGCAAGTTTTGCTATCCTTTCCAAAACTCTGAATGGCCCAACGAATCTAGGCGCAAATTCTCCAGGCTTGCCAAATCTAACCACTTTTTTAAGAGGGGAGACTTTGACAAACACCATATCTCCAACCTTAAACTCAATCTCTTTCCTTCTTCCATCTGCATAAGATTTATAACGGGCTTGCACTGCCTTCATTCGTTGCTGAGCAACTCAACTTTTTCCATGTATCATGGATCAAATCCGGTTTTAGCAATATTTTATCGGTGGTTTCCCACCAATAACTTAGCGATTTGCATGGCTTCCCATCAAGTGCTTTAAAAGGGTTCATACCAATTATCACTTGATAGCTATTATTATATGCAAAATTAACTAAAGGTAGATATTGCTCCTAATATCCTCCGAAATAAAAAACAATCCCTTAACAAGTCTTTCAAAATCCTATTCACCCTCTCCATTTTACCATCATTCTATGGGTGATATGCAGTGCTAAGATTTAAATAAGTTCCTAAAGCTGCTTGTAAGTTCCTCTAAAACTCATTGGTGAATAGGGGGTCCCTATCACTAACTATGCTCATAGGAATTCCATGCAATTGAACTACCTCCTTGATGTTGATCTACATGAGAGAAGTGGCAGTTTTATTATTCCTAACCAAAATAAAATGGGCACTCTTAGTGAGTGTATCTATAACAACCAAATAACTTCATTACCCCTTTGACTTTTAGGCAATCCTTCCACAAAATCCATCGAAATATGCTCCCACTTCCAAGTCGGAATTTCCAATGGTAACAGTAACCCTCCAGGCTTCCCTTTCTTAGCTTTTACGTTTTGACATGTAAAGCACTTAGCAAAAAACTCATCTGCACTCTTCTTCATTCCAGGCCAAAATAAAATCCTCTTCATATCCATGTACATCTTATCTCCTCCGGGGTGAATGGTCATCTTTGAGTGGTGACATTCCATAAGTAACTCTCTCAATAAACTATTAACCATTAGGACACAAAGGCGTCCATCTCTTCTTAACCATCCTTTCTCATCAACTAAGTACCTACTAGCGTTGGGAAATGCTCTCCCTTCCTCAACTTTTCCAAAATCTCTACTAACTTCTCATCCTTCACTTGCTCAAGCCTTATGTGGTTTATTAAGGCTGATCTTATCCCCATAACTACTAAAAACCCTTGGATAGGTTCTATTAGCAATTGAAAGTTAAAATTTAAGAGGAACTCCAACTGCCTCCATTCATATATAGCACCTAGGATAGCGTGCCTCTGACTAAGGCGTCGGCGATTACGTTCCCTTTTTCAGAGGTGTATTGAATACTAAAGTCGAACGATGCTATATATACCATCCTTCTCTACTGCCTAAGATTTAAATCTTTTTGGGAAAACAGATGTTTGAGTGATTTATGGTCAGTGAATAACTCAAACCTTTCTTCCAAGAGATAATGCCCCTACATCTTTAAGGCAAACACGATAGTTGCTACTCAAAGTCATGAACTGGATATCTTTCTTACATGATCCTTTAATTGCCCACTGGCATAAGAAACTACTTTTCCTTCTTGCATTAGAACTGCTCCTAACACTATGCCTCAAGCATCTGTGAAGACCATAAATGGTTTCGTTCCACCAGGAATAGTGAGCATATGTGCACTGGTCAATAACTCCTTAAGCTTCTCAAATGCCATAGTGCATCTATCGTCCCAAGAAAAGAATTGGTTCTTCTTAGTCAAACGGGTTAAGGGGGCTCCTATTCTTGGAATGTTCTTGATGAACTTTTTATAGTAGTCTGCCAACCCGAGAAAACTTCTAACCTCTAAAGCACTTCTAGGAGTCTTCCATCCTTAAACAGCTTCAACTTTAGTGGTGTCTACTACCAGTCCTTGCTCAGAAACAATTTGCCTAAGGAATCTAATTTATTTTCTCCAAAAGTGGCATTTATAAAATTTTGCCTTATCTAGTGCCATTTTAAGATTCCTAATACCTCTCTTAGGTGGTCCTCATGCTCCTCTTTGCTTTTGGAGAAAACCAAAATATCATTTATGAACACAACGACGAATTTATTAAGTTGCCCTCTAAATACCCTACTCATAAAATGCACAAAGTATGCAGGGGCATTCGTCAATCGAAAAGGCATCACTTCCCACTCATAGAGTCCATTTGGTGTGTGAAATGCAGTCTTCGACTTGCTTTCTTCTACAATCCTCAATTGATGGAATCCAGTTGCTAAGTCTAGTTTAGAAAAGACTTTAGCTCCTACAAGCTGATCGAACAAGTCATCTATCCTAGATAATGAGTACTTATTCTTCCTTGTCAACTTGTTCAATTCCCTATAGTCGACGCAAAGTCTCAACGAACCGTCTGCCTCAGTGATGAAAACAATATGGGCACCCCACTCCAGATTACTCTGACGGATGAATCCTTTCTTTAATAGCTCAGAGATTTGCTTATCCAATTCTCTTCTTTCTTTGGAGACCATGTGTCTTGAAGGCAGGGCGACTGGCCTAGCGTCATTCTCCAAATCTATTCAAAACTCGATCTCCCTTTAGGGTGGGAGACCCAAGACTTCCTCAAAGACATCAGGAAATTCACAAACTACGAGTATGGATGATAGCTCTCCAACAGATAGATTTATGAGTATAAATGGTTTAACTCAACTAAATCTTAAGGTATACAAAGAATTTCTAGGTCACGTCCCACATAATTTTTTAATCATCACAATCAGGAATTGGTCCATAATATACTAACCAATCCATACCCAAGATAAGTCCATAATTTAGAACATTTGCATTACATATGAAATCAACGCCATATATGTCCAACACCGGGTCTTTATAAACAAAAGAGAGATGTGTCGAACCCCCAATAGGATTAGAGACCACTATTGGGCTAGTGACAATCTGGGTTTGAAGTTTTAATAAGTTTACTACATTCCTAGCTATAAAAAAATGTGATGCCCCTGAATAAAATAGATTACGAACTGTAACCCCTAAAATAAGAGTTATACTTTCTAAGGCTGCCTTCCTTTGGTCTCTTGGTGGTCTACTTGCAATAAGGATGACTTCAATAGCATAGGCTTATCCGCTTGATCCTTCCTTTGACAACTTAGAGCATTGATTCTTGAGGTGCCCTTCCTCATGGCAATTGAAACTCTTCCCATTAAAAGCTTCCTTCATAAGACTCACCCGATAATCTTTAGCCTTATAACCTTTCTTCTGGCATAGCTTGCACACCTTACCATCCATCTTAAACTTTCCCTTTGACTCTTGTTAGCCCAAAAACTTCCCTTCTTGGACCCTCCTTACTTTTGGATTGGTGCAACCTTCTCCTTTTCTGCCTCCTTATCGTCTACATTGGCCATGTATAGCATTGCCATCTCCACCAACATCTCATACATGGCACCAATAGGTACTTGGGTCAACAACATTTCTCTCAGCAGGGAATTTAGTCCCTTCACGAATTTCATGGCCTTTTTCATAGGTGTATCTATCAAGTTCATCCCGAATTTAGCTAGCTCTCTGAACTTAGCTATTTACTCCTTTAGAGTGGAGTCTCCTCTTCTAAGCTGAATGAATTTCTCAAGTTGTAGACTCAATTCTGCCTTTAACATAAGCCTTATCTCAAAAACAATTTGAATTCATCCCATGAGAAAATCCTTCCAGCATTTTCCTTGGTCACTAAGTTCCACCAATCTAAAGCTTCTCCATTAAGGTTTCAAGATGTCATTTCCTCTTTAGCTGATCTTCCCAGCAAAGCTCTAGAAGAGTTTTTTTCTCTCAAAGTCAATAACTCATGCTTTATCTTCCAGATATCCCTCGATTCCATAATATATGTTCCTTCCCATTCTAAGAAATTCTTTAGATAATTTAGGAAATTCAATAGGACGAGTTGCTACATCGGTATGCGTGTTAGAAGGTGCCACTGGTGCAGCTAGAGGAACAAGAAATTGCTCAACAGTCCTAAGATATTGTTTAAAGCATTCGAGCATTCCACGAGTGGGAGGTCTTCCGCGGGCACGGATCCTAGTTCCAGATGAAGTTTGATTATTAGCTATATCAACTATCTGTAGGTTGAATCTTTAGTGACGATTTTCTATGTTAGTATTATATACTAAAAGAAAAGGGTTGCCTAGTGTGTTCATGTATGTTCAAAGAAATAGGGGTGTGAGAGTATATTGTAAGAATATTTGAAAATTCTTTTTGAAAAACCTTTTCAAAAATAACAAGTATACCACTCATGCGTATAGTTTCCCCATTGATTGGGTAACCTAAGCTCTCATATCAAATGTAACAACCCACCTCGAACATGCCTAAATTTCGACCCAAAAAATAACCATCGAAACTTAGATCCATTCTAAGGCTGGTTGTTGTTAGAAAAAGAAGTAACAATATAGAGAAATAACAAGTCTTTCAGAGCTTACAACGGATAGAATAAAAAATAATTTTAAACTTTACCCATTTAATTCAAAACCATTTGAAATGTCATAATACAAAACATCATCAAACTGTCAAGTGAAACCCGTTACATCATTTATCCAAAATACATGGGTACAACATAAAACATCATAAATGATGATAATAACTGCCACATGCTTAAGCCACTCCATCTTCAAGCATCATCACCATCATCACTCAATCCTTAAACTTTATTGTAATGAGGAGGGAGTCAGAACAATAAATGTCTAGTGAATAAAAACCTCAAATCTTACCATTTCAGTGCTTAGAAAGTATATTATAAAATAAGAATATGTCTTTTGTGCATAAAACCATTTAATACATCTTATAAGGAAAGGAGGCAGATCCACAATCAACCACTTAATATCTTCCACTCCTAAAGCAGGTTTTTAAATCCCATAACCCAAATCCCACGTCATAAGCATCTAACAATGCAAGAGATAACACCCAAGCCACCTAATACATTTTATTGAAAAATAGGCATACTCTGGCCATTTAAGACCTCAATTGAGGCGGACCTTATTATTTAATACTTATTCCCAAGGCGAACCCCTAAATGGTGACTATTTGGCTGACATTGCATGGAATCTCTTGAGCCACTTAATACTTCTTTATGGAAATGCAGACCCTCAATCAGTCACTTAATACCTTATCCTAAAGCAGAACCCAGTCAAGATACCACCTATCATGCCTAATAACCAGCCTCTTGGCCATTTAATACTTCATTTGGGGAAAAGAGGCGGGCCCTCAAACAACCACGTAATACCTCAAGACCTCAAAGTTGTCCCTTTGTATTATGGCCCCACCCATAATAATGTCTCACATTAGTCCGACTATTCGTAGAAACTGGTAGCCACATTATGTGGGTAGATTTACCCTACATAATTTGGGAGTAACCTCGTCTCATCATAAATATTTAGCATAGGAGATGTCTCGTATCAATAGGAAGTGTACACAACTGTTGGTAGCCTCAAAGTGAAGGGGAACTTTCTAACGTGCAACTCTACTGACCTCGCATCCCTACGAGTTAGCCATAATTTAAATGCTCTCTATATATAATACTCATCTCACCGTTTCATAATTAAGGCCTTACATGGAACTTTCCTTATTACGCCTTAAAATATTAATTACCCCTCCTAAGGGGGAATTAATGATAAATACCTAACTAAATACGCAGTTATACGCTATAATTACATGTTTATTATGCTAATAGAAATAAATATATATATTTATATTCATGCCTAATAACTTCTAAGTGTGTGGTTTATATGCCCTAAACTAGCGTTAAATGTCAATTTCTTTAACCATAATACCAATACAAGTCATCTTCCTTTAGATTTCCAAGATTTCATTGTCCATAACAAGTATTAAATATTCATATCTAAAACTATAAAAAATAGACTTGTAAATAGAAATAGAAACTCAATTTATTACATCAATCCAATGAAATATCCAAAATAATAGGAATTGCAATCCTAACTTCATATTATGTTCAACTCCTCTTTTACACAGAAATAAATAAAGGAATTTTGTATGGAACAAGTGGTGTAAACTATGAATAGGATTCATGCTCCACACCCTTATTTCATTATTGAAAACTCACAATTTGAATTAAAGAAGGAGGAGAAGTGGAATAGATTATGAAATTATCAAAACTTGTAGAAACAATATAAATTCCATCTAGTTAACATAACTAATTGAGAATCTCCATCTAGAATAGACATTTTGAAATAAAAAGGAATTTTGGGGGATTTTATCTATTTTGTTTTGCAATCCAAATATCCCAAAGGCTTATTCAAATCCAAAGATATATACTAGTATATTACTGAATTAAAAATACTAAGGTTTCCACACACAAATTATCCTTAACTTTTTGAGTATGGATTTGCAACACCAAAGAAACTCTATTTCAGATCTCCTTCTTTTGATATATATACACAGTGAAGGATGAATAAATACGTATAATTTTGTTAGGTTCAAAGAGGTTAGAGGAGAAGAAAATTGTGACAACCCAAAATTTGATCACTCTAAAATATAACTTTTAAATTGATTTTAAATACAAACTATATAAAATTTTATGGTTCAAATAATATCAGATAGGATTTGGGGATGGAAATTTACAGAAAAATAAGAACCGTTGCTTATATTGGCAAAAGTGACAAAAGTCTAATTTCAGAAAATTAAGTTCTAATGGTTAAATAAATTATTTTAATTATTTTAAGAAGGGTTTTTATTTTTAATAACAATATACAAATTTATTTTCAAGTTTTGTTTACATGAATAGATAGTTTAACAAAAACGTCAAAATGTGACCGTGAAACATTTTGTCAAAAATCAACGTTTTGCCAAACAAAAGTTGGCGCAACGTTGTTGCACCTTTATTTTCATATTTATGTACACATATATTTATATAAGGTAAGTATTAAATAAAAAGTAAACAAGTTTACTCTTCTCTAACAAGTTCAGAAAACTCTAGAAATCACTAACAAAAAGTAAGCACTAAAAGACAAAAGTGTCAAAATCAAATCTAAAACAAATATCTTACTTTATTTTACCTAACACCTAAGTAATTAAGATATAAAGTAGAGATGTGAAAGATGATGTTCAGTATTGAAAAATGTAGTTTACTTAAAGATGAAGTAAAGGGCATTTTGATCATTTGACATAATAATATTTTTTCCAAACTTTTTCCTATAAATACCCACCAACTTCTTCATTTTTTTTCACATTTCTTCTTCATTCCCAAGCTTTCTTTCATCATTTTCATGGCTTCCAACCTTAAAATTCCTTATTTTTATGTAAAAATGTTTTAGTTATCATATGGTAAAAACTCATCCATGTCTAAGTGCGGCGTGGTCTTATGAGATACCTTTTTGTTTTCAAACATTGTATTTGAATTATCACACCAGTCCCATGACTGACCTGGAGTTTATTTTGTTTTCCCTTTTAAACTCTGGGTGCCTTATTTTTTTGGCGGCCAAGTTGTCAGGATCGTGTTAGGAGTATTTTGGTAGAGCATTCTAGAAGAGTTTTTGGAGCATGAAGCTTGGAGCCTCTGATGTGGATATCTATCTTTCTTTTATTTTCCACTGTGTCTAGTGTTTTATACCAGCAAGTGTGGGAGCAGGCAGTTATAACTGTTCCGGATGGATTAGTTCATACCATAACTCTGATGTACCCTAGTGAGAGTGGTTATATGTACTATCTATCTGTATAATTAATCGAAATGTGAGAATTGTGTTCCTATCTTTTACATTTATTTTACTTTACCCCTGATAATCAGCCTCTTCGGCACTTTGGTTTACGGCACATGAATACCATGGATGTATTAATGTCGATTCCTGAGGGTCGAGGAGAAGGGTTGTCACATTTGGTATCAGAGCTGAAGGTTAAGCAAGAACCTTGGCTTTGGTGGGGTATGACTCATTAGACATAGGGTTAGTAATGCCCTAGAATGCGTTTAATCTTTGAGAGTGCGCATTTAGAATCCTTATATGGAAAGAAAATTCAAGTTGTGCTATGCTTAATATCCTTTCCCCAAGATAATTTCGTCTTTGTATTCTAAAGATATCTTACTAAATTCGGTAGTAAGACATAAGTTCCCGTAAAGGACAAAGATAGGGAAATAGCAGCACCACAACACCCAACGGTTGAGCTCCAAGCCCTGTTATGGTAAAAGAAGTAGCTCCCGTACAACCCCAGGTTAATTTCGCCACCCTGTGCAAAAATTATACCAACTTAGAGGGAAAACCCTTCAAAGGCACAGAAACTATCATTGAAGTACAAGCTTGGATTAAATCATGCAAAAGAATCTTTAAGGCATTGGATATTAGTAATGAGCAAAAGAGGTTTTTGGCCTTATGGCAACTGCAGGAAGGGGCTCTGGCTTGGTGGGAGTCCATCATCTTAAATGATCCGGAAGACAGTTTCTCTTGGGAAAGGTTTAAGGAAGTCTTGGAGGAGCAGTACATGCTAGCATCTTGATAATCTCATCTTTACAAAAGCTTTATGGATCTGAAGTAGGACGAAATGACTATTGAGGAGTATGTAAATAAGTTCAATGAATTATCTTGTTTTGGGCCTGGTCTGATTGACACGAATTTGAAGAAAAACAAGAAGTTTATTTCTGGGATGAACGAGAAGTACTAGAGTAGGATGACTACTCATGTAAAAGGATCATTTATAGACTTGGTGGATATGGGATTCCTTTACGAAACCTTAGAAAAGAAGAATCCAGCGGTAGCTCAGACCAACAACAACACCAACAATTGGAAGAAGAGAAAGTTCAATCAAAGTGGGAAAAAGCCAGTGCAAGGCAAATCTGGAGGAGGTTCCCAAGGTAATTGTTTGAAGGATGCTACATGTTACAATTGCCAAAAAAAGGCCACCTAGCAACTAATTGCAAGAACCCCACGGTTCCTAGGCCACCACCAAATTGTTATAATTGTCATCAACTGGGGCACATGATAAAGGATGTTCCAATTATGAGGAGGGGAGAGCAAGCCAGAGTTTATGCTATAAAGGATGAACCTTCAACCACTCAGGATGTGAAGGGCGAAGGAGTTTTGGAAGGTAATATTTTATCAAAGATGTTTTAGCTAGAGTATTATTTAATACAGGAGCTTCTCATAGTTTTGTTGCTAAAGAAACCGTAGATAAATTAAAACTTGACCCTAAGTTCGTTGATACCCCTACCTGCGTGACAAATCCTATAGGTGGTACCACTAACCTTTGTATGAATTGTGAAAAAGTCCAAATTTTACACTCTTTCCATAAATTTCCTTTCGACCTGTTTGTTTTAGATTTTATTGGATTCGAAATTTTACTCTGTATGGATTGGTTAACTAAGTTTAAACTGTTCTCGATTGCTATAGAAGGACAATATCTTTATGAACTAGCTTTGGGAAGTTTATAGAAATATCTTGTGAAGATCCTAGTCCAAAGAGGGATAGTTTTCTTTATTCCTTGAATTCATCCCAGAAAGAACTTGAAACGATACCTATTGTTAAAGAATTCCCAGACATTTTTGAAGAAGTAAATAGTTTACCCCCACATCGGGAAATCGAGTTTCGTATTGACTTGATGCCTGGTGCAAGGCCAAATAAACAACACGACCGAAGGATGGCTCCGAAGGAGAGGAATGAGCCGAATAACCAAACCCAGAAACTATTAAAGAAAGGGTTTATAAGACCCAGTCATTCAAGTTGGGGACTGGCAGTAGTTTTTGTTGCCAAGTCGGATGGATCTTAAGGTTGTGTGTAGACTACCGAGATCTGAATAAACAAACGATTAAGAACAAGTATCCTCTACCCCAGATAGATGACTTGTTTGATCAGTTACATGGTGCTCGAGTATTCTCGAAAATGGATCTAGCCATGGGATTCCATCAACTAAGGATCGTAAAAGAATTCTTTTATTTTAAGAAGGGTTTTTATTTTTAATAACAATATACAAATTTATTTTCAAGTTTTGTTTACATGAATAGATAGTTTAACAAAAACGTCAAAATGTGACTGTAAAACATTTTGTTAAAAATCAACGTTTTGCCAAACAAAAGTTGTCGCAACATTGTTGCACTTTTATTTTCATATTTATGTACACATATTTAAATAAAGTAAGTATTAAATAATTCACTAAACAAGTTTACTTTTCCTTAACAAGTTCAGAAAATTCTAGAAAACAATAGCAAAACGTAAGCATTAAAAGACAAAATTGTCAAAATCTAATCT
Source organism: Allium fistulosum (assembly GCA_030737815.1). Classification (NCBI taxonomy): domain Eukaryota; kingdom Viridiplantae; phylum Streptophyta; class Magnoliopsida; order Asparagales; family Amaryllidaceae; genus Allium; species Allium fistulosum. Next base: position 867,432,358 of record CM060904.1, on the reverse strand, counting down.
AAAATAAATATCTTAGTTTATTTTACATAACACCTAAGTGATTAAGATATAAAGTAGAGATGTGAAAGATGATGTTCAGTGTTGAAAAATGTAGTTTACTTAAAGATGAAGTAAAGGGCTTTTTGGTCATTTTATATAATAATACTTTTTCCAAACTTTTTCCTATAAATAACCACCCACTTCTTAATTTTTTTTCACACTTCTTCTTCATTTCCAAACTTTCCCTCTTCATTTTCATAGCTTCCAACCTTAATTAAATAATGCCAAAATTCAATCCAAAAATTTACTAAAACAAATATCCGTCCGAACACCGTGAGACCACACCCAAATCCCCTCTTCCCCTTCCCCTTCCCCTTACCCACGGCCTCACTCCCTACCCTTGGCCGAGCCCATCTCTCCCCTCAGCCATGGCCGTGACCATCCTCCTCCATTCCAAGTCCAAGCCAAGCCATTTAGAGACGAGCATGCAAGAATTCGTGAGCTAAAAATCTCGTGTAGCGGAGCTATAGTCGATTCTCCAATTAAAAATCAAAACAAAAGTGAGAACTCCTAATTATATATATATATATATGGATGTGATGATGTGATATGATTATATGAATGTTTATTTATGTTTTTGACCATCATATATTGTTTATCTCATATGAATGTTTGAACAAGTCACGATATGCATGTTATTTCACATGGAAAACACTTTCCGAATGAATTTGAAAAGTAGTTTGGAATCATTTAATACCTTCTAAAATGATTGAAAATGTTTTAGAAATGTTTCACAAACATATAAACTTGTTTCGACAAGTTTTAAATGAAAACCAATAAATGAGTCAAAACTAGGCGTGTCTCGTAACGGTAGTTCACGATTTCACGCAAATGAGTATACATAATGGGATTTAGCTCGGAATTCATCGAGATAAGAACTTTCCGAACTATTATATCCATAGTTTTAGAATTGAGAAAGAAAATCAAGATTTCATCTTGTAGATTTTAAATAAGTCCAAATCAAATTTTAAGAAAAATCACGCTTTTGTAGTTAAGCGACCAAAGTATAAAACTCTTTGAAATGAATATTTTTAAATGTTTAAAAATATGAAATAAGTTTTATAAACAAAATAAAATGGTTTAAAAGAGATATGAATTGAAAAATATGGATCTTTAAATATTAGTAAGTTGTTTTAAATCGAATCACCTTTTAGCACTTTCCGCGGCACTTTTCTACTGCTGTTTCAACATCTTTAGAAATGAAGTTTAAAACTTAAATATTTCCCAAATCTTTTATAAGTGTTTTCAAATAAATGAATAAGTGTTTTAAAAATGATTTGGAAGTTTTATAAATCATTTCTAAAAAAGGAAGGAGTATGCGGAAATGACTAGTACATTTGTCACGCCTTTGAGATCTAGAAAGGTAAAACGAGTTGTGTAACTAAGATTAGGAATGGAGCAACCAGTGCCTTAAACTTACATGGTCTCTGTTTTCTCTTTTTAGGCGAGAGGTGGAACAGATCGAAGGGAAAGCCCGGATGCTCTAAAATAATGTTTTTTCAATATGAGATTTAAATAAATGATTTGGAAATATTCTCCTAAGTAAAAAGTAATTGATTTGGAATTATTCCTAGATTTAAAAGGTTTAAATTTACCAAATGATTTCAAAAAGGAAGGTCGAAATGATTCCATATTTACTAAAAGAATATTTTTAAGATATATATCTCTCGAAGATATTTTGATAAAGAAATGAATGAATCAAACAACAATCATCTACATATAAAACACCATTTTTAGCGATAATTGGAATTTGAAGAAACCGGGGTTAGATTGGGGAAATCTCTATCCAAAAACACTTCAAACCAATTTACGTTCGAAGTAAAACATGTTGACGATAAGATTATGGAGGATGGAGATATTCATGATGTAGGGTTGTTTGCCACTAGTCTCTCGAGGTGAAATTTACCATATCATATATTTATGGTGGAAAGTAGTGCTCTGTTATGAAAATCTTCGAATTGCAAGGACTAATCGCTACAGATCCTAGGGGTGATTCCCAAAACAGGATGCAGTAGGAGGAGTGCCTTCGGTTTCATTCAGTCCCAGAATGAACATGTACGGACGAATGTCTGACATTTCATTTTTAAATCACATTAATTGATCTGTGAACGTATATCTACTTGGTTGCAGAGAAGGCAATTTCTCTTAGCTTAACACCCTTTCTTGAGACTTACGAGCTCAGGAGTTATACGTTTATAGAAATCAGTAGTGTGATTTTGGAATGGCAATGTGGAATTCAAAGAAGAAAGATGATGTGCTATACGAAAGGTAATCGTTAACTCAAGCCTCACATCCGGAAATGACTAAAACATGGTAGATGCGGCAAGGCTATGTGGTTCGCAACCATTAGGGTATGATCATCCATTTCTAGATATATTTATTCCCGCTATGACATCGGGTATTGAATTAATGTGGTGTATGCGAAGAGAGCTCTCGAATAAGTCAGTAATGACCGGGGTGATGAAATATTCGGTACTGTCTAGGAAGAGGTGGGCCGGTCTTGTGTTGGTAGAGGACCATCAGTTGGGTCTCGGTATATTCCTCTAGAGTTGTACTGCCGAAAGGTAGTCCCTTCACCTGGTCATTTGTATGGAAATCCATTCTCCGATAAGTGCCTACCATTTTATTTTTAGAACCCACTTTGTGGCTGGTATGCTAAAATTTAATCAATGTAACAATTTCGGCTAAGATTAATAAGTTTACTTGCAAATATTCTTCAAAGAAATGCCATTAACAATAATATTCCTTATTTTTACGTAAAAATGTTTGGGTTATCATATGGTAAAACCCATCCATGTTTAAGTGCGGTGCGGTCTTATGAGATACCTTTTTGTTTTCAAACATCTTATTTTGAGTTCTCACACCAGCCACATTACTGACCCGGAGTTTATTTTGTTTTCCCTTTTAAACTCTAGGTGCCCTATTTTTGCGGGCAAGTAGTCAGGATCGTGTTAGGAGTATTTTGGTGGAGCATTCTAGAAGAGTTTTTAGAGCATGAAGCTTGGAGCCTCTGATGTGGATATCTATCTATCTTTTATTTTCCGTTGTGTCTAATTTGTTTATACCACCAAATATGGGAGCAGGCAGTTATAACTGTTCTTGGCTGGATTAGTTCATACCATAACTTTGATGTACCCTAGTGAGAGTAGTTGTATGTACTATCTATCTGTATAATTAATTGAAATGTGAGAATTTATGTTCCTATCTTTTACTTTTATTTCTTTACCCCTGATAATTTGCCTCTTCGGCACGTGGATTTACGGCACGTGAATACCATGGATGTATTAGTGTCGATTTCTGAGGGTCCAAGAGATCTGAAGGTTAAGAAAGAACCTTGGCTTTAGTGGGGTATGACTCATTAGACATAGGGTTATTAATGCCCTAAAATGAGTTTAATCTTTGAGAGTGTGCATTTAGAATCCTTATCAGGAAAAAAATTCAAGTTGTGCTATGCATAATATCCTTTCCCAAAGATAATTTCGTCTTTGTATTCTAAAGATATCTTACTAAATTCGGTAGTAAGACATGAGTACTCGTAGAGGACGAAACAAGGAAATAGCAGCACCACAAAAACCAATGGTCGAGCTCCAACCCCTGCTATGGTAGAAGAAGTAGCTCCCGTACAACCCCAGGTTAATTTTTCCACCCTGTGCAAAAATTATACCAGCATAGAGGGAAAACCCTTCAAAGGCACAGAAACTATCATTGAAGTACAATCTTGGATTAAATCATGCAAAAGAATCTTTAAGGCATTGGATATTAGTAATGAGCAAAAGAGGTTTTTGGCCTCGTGGCAACAACAGGAAGGGGCTCTGGCTTGGTGGGAGTCCATCACCTTAAATGATTCGGAAGGCAGTTTCTCTTGGGAAAGGTTTAAGGAAGTCTTGGAGGAGCAGTTTATGCCAGCATCTTGATAATCTCATCTTTACAGAATCTTTATGGATCTGAAGCAGGACGAAATGACTATTGAGGAGTATGTAAATAAGTTCAACGAATTATCTTGTTTTAGGCCTGGTCTGATTGACATGCCTTTGAAGAAAAACGAGAAGTTTATTTACAGGATGAACGAGAAGTACTAGAGTAGGATGACTGCTCATGTAAAAGGATCATTTATAAATTTGGTGGATATGGGATTCCGTTATAAAACCTTAGAAAAGAAGAATCCAGCGGTTGCTCAGACCAACAACAACACCAACAATTGGAAGAAGAGAAAGTTCAATCAAAGTGGGAAAACGCTAGGGAAAGTCAAATCTGGAGGAGGATTCCAAGGTAATTGTTTGAAGGATGCTACATGTTACAATTGCCAACAAAAAAGCCACCTAGCAACTAATTGCAAGAACCCCAAGGTTCATAGGCCACCACCAAATTGTTATAATTGTCATCAACTGGGGCACATGATAAAGGATTTTCCAACTATGAGGAGGGGAAAGCAAGCCAGAGTTTATGCTATAAAGGATGAACCATCAACCTCTCACGATGTGAAGTGCAAAGGAGTTTTGGAAGGTAATATTTTTATCAAAGATGTTTTAGCTAGAGTATTATTTAATACAGGAGCTTCTCATAGTTTCTTTGCTAAAGAAACCGTAGATGAATTAAAACTTGACCCTAAATTTGTTGATACCCCTATCTGCGTGACAAATCCTATAGTGCTACCACTAACCTTTGTATGAATTTTGAAAAAGTCCAAAATTTCCACTCTATCCATAAATTTCCTTTCGACCTGTTTGTTTTAGATTTTGTTGGATTCGAAATTTTATTTGGTATGGATTGGTTAACTAAGTATAAAGCTATTCTCAATTGCGATAGAAGGACAATATCTTTATGGACCAGCTTTAGGAAGTTTATAGAAATATCTTGTGAAGATCCTAGTCCAAGGAGGGATGGTTTTCTTTATTCCTTAGATTCATTCTAGAAACGATACCTATTGTTAAAGAATTCCCATACGTTTTTGAAGAAGTAAAGAGTTTACCCCCCAAATCGGGAAATTGAGTTTCGTATTGGCTTGATTCTTGGTGCAAGGCCAATTAAACAACATGACCGAAGGATGGCTCCGAAGGAGAGGAATGAGCCGAATATCCAAACCCATGAACTATTAAAGAAAGGTTTGATAAGACCTAGTCATTCAAGTTGGGGACCAGCAGTAGTTTTTGTTGCCAAGTCAGATGGATCTTTAAGGTTGTGTGTAGATTACCAAGATCTGAATAAACAAACGATTAAGAGCAAGTATCCTCTACTCCGATTAGATGACTTGTTTAATTAGTTACATGGTGCTCGATTATTCTCGAAAATGGATCTAACCACGGGATTTCATCAACTAAGGATCGCAAAATAATGCATCCATCTAACTGCATTTAAAGGTCCAAATACTTTCTTCGAATGGTTTGTTATGCCTTTTGGGCTAACCAATGCCCCCGCTTATTTTATAGACCTTATGAATATAGTATTTAGAGATGTACTCAATAAATTCATGTTAGTCTTTATCGATGATATCCTTATCTGTTCTAAGATAGAAGAAGTACGCTTAAGACATCTAGAAATTGTGTTGGAGATATTGAGAAATAATGTGCTTAATGCCAAATTCTCAAAATCCCACTTTTGGGAGAAGGAGGTAGGATTCCTTGGACATATAGTGTTAAAGGAAAAGATTTCAGTAGATCCTGTAAAGGTTACAGCTATTTAAAATTGGAAGCAGCCACAATCTCCTAAAGAAATTTGTTGTTTCTTAGGTTTGGCGGGATATACAGAAGATTCATTCAAGATTCTCAAAGATTGTCTACCACCTAACGAAGTTGACCATGAAGGATGATAAATTTATCTGGACTCCTAAATGTGAAGAAGCATTCCAAGAACTCAAAAAGAGGTTAACAACCGCTCCAGTTCTAGCAATTATAAATGGAAATAGTAGATTAACCGTTTATACAGATGCTTGTGAGGGAGTTGGTGCAGTTCTGATGCAGGAAGGGAAGGTGATCGCATATGCAAGTAGACAGCTAAAGACTCATGAGAAGAATTATGAAAAACACCACTTAGAATTACTATCCATAGTGTTTGCCTTAAAAATATGGAGGCATTATTTGATGGGTAAGAAATTTTCATAGTTTATTTCAATAAAACTTTGAATTGTCCTTAGTAAATAAAATTCCCTCTTTTAATTAGGTGAAAAGTTTGAGCTCTTTAGGGATCATAAATCTGTAGAATATCTTATCACTTAGAAAGATTTAAACATGAGGCAACAACATTGGCTAGAATTTCTCACATCTTATTATCTAGATATTTTATATACACCTGGGAAAGCCAACATAGTAGCAAATTTGTTGAGTAGGAAGAATGTTGTTGTTTCTTATTTGGTAGTAACTCCAACTCTTCTGGAAAGAATTACCAGCAAGAAAAAATAAGATCGATTCCTAAATGAGATTATTAAAAATATATACAAAGGGCAGAATTCAAGCTTCAGAGTAGATAACCGTTGAGTATTGTGGTTGAATGGGCGGATTTGTGTTCTGGATGTGGAAAATCTTAGGCAGGAGGTGTAAGATGAATGCCACAAATCCAAACTTAGCATTCATCCGGGAGTCAGCAAAATGTGTAAAGACATGAAGCGCACAATTTGGTGGAGAAGTATGAAAAGGGACATATCCATTTATGTTAGCCAATGCATAAATTGTCAAAAATTCAAGAGCAACCAACAGAAAACTGCAAGGTTACTTCAACCTCTGGAGATTCCAGCTTGGAAGTGGGATCAAATATCAATGGATTTCATTGATGGCTTACCTCTAATGAGGAAGGGGAACGAAGGCATTTGGGTTACAGTAGATCGATTAACTAAAAGTGCACACTTCATTCCTATAAAGGCAACAAGGACTACTACATGCCTTGCAGATGCACACACACACACACATATATGAAAGAGATTGTCTGATTGCATGGAGTTCTAAGTAGTATAGTAAGCAATCGGGATCCAATTTTTACTAGTCAGTTCTAGGAAGCATTACAGACAACATTAGGAACGAAGTTGAGTATAAGCACTGCATATCATCCCCAAACCGATGGACAGACGGAAAGAGTCAATCGTGTTTTGAAAGATCTTCTAAGAGCATGTATTCTAAACTTTGGAGGCTCATGGGAAAATCATTTACATTTAGTGGAGTTCTCCTATAACAACAGTTATCAAACTAGTATCGGCATGTCATCGTATGAAGCTCTATATGGTCGCCCATGCAAGTCACAAGCATGTTGGATCGAGACCGGAGATCGGTTAATACTTGGTCTTGATATGATATGAGAAGCTTCAAAAAAGGTTGATATGATGAGAAAGAAGCTAAAGAAAGCCCAGAGTAGGCAGAAAAGTTATGTAGACCAAAGGCGTAGAAATATGGAATTCTCAGAGTAAGATTCTTTCTTTTTGAATGTCTCTCCGATGAAAGGAGTAGTGGGGTTTGGAAGGGCTGGGAAGTTAGAACCTCGATATATTGGACCTTTCCTATTCTTGAACGAATTAGCCCACTAGCTTATCGAGTGCAATTGCCAGAAAGGTTGTCAGGAGAGCACAACGTTTTTCATGTATCTCATTTGCAGAAACATGTGCATAACCCAGAACAAATCATAGAAACGACTGCTCAGGAAGACTTGGAAGTGGAACCAAATTTGGCAGTTATTAGACGACATGTTCGAATCGTTGATCATGATGAGCAACAATTAAGGAGGAAGGGGGTAAAGTTAGTCAAAGTTCAATGGAGTGGAGATGTTGAGGATTGCACTTGGGAAACGGAGGATAGAATTAGGAAGGTATATCCTGATTTTTGGATTGATGTATAAACTGTACAAATTGTATCGTCATAGTGTAGGTGTAGTCACTTATTCATATTCTTTTATATATTTCATCTTATCGAATATATTTTCTTTTGAGCTATCTTCTACTTATCATAAATTTTGAGGACAAAATTCTTTTAAGGAGGGGAGAATGTAACAACCTAGAATTTGACCACTCTAAAATATAACATTTAAATTTATTTTAAATAAAATATATAAGATTATATGATTCAGATAATATCAGATAGGATTTGGAGATAGAAATTTACATATAAAAAGAATCGTTGCTTATATCGGCAAAAGTGGCAAAGTCCAATTTCAGAAAATTAAGTTTTAATGGTTAAATAAATTATTTTAATTATTTTAAGAAGGGTTTTTACTTTTAATAACAATATATAAATTTATTTTTAAGTTTTGTTTGCATGAATAGATAGTTTAATAAAAACGTCAAAATGTGACCGTAAAACATTTTGTCGAAAATCAACGTTTTGTATAACAAAAGTTGTCACAACATTGTTGCACCTTTATTTTCATATTCATGTACACATATTTAAATAAGGTAAGTATTAAATAGTTCACTAAACAAGTTTAAAATTCTATAAATCATGAACAAAAAGTAAGCACTAAAAGAAAAAGTGTCAAAATCAAATGTAAATTAAATATCTTACTTTATTTTACTTAACACCTATGTGATTAAGACATAAATTAGAGATGTGAAAGATAATGTTAAGTGTTGAAAAATGTAGTTTACTTAAAGATAAAGTAAAGGGCTTTTTGATCATTTTACATAATAATATTTTATTCTAAACTCTTTTCTATAAATACCCACCCACTTCTTCACTTTTTTTCACACTTCTTCTTCATTTTTAAGCTTTCTCTCTTCATTTTCATGGCTTCCCACCTTAATTAAATAATTCCAAAATTCAATCCAAAATATTACTAGAAACAAATATCCGTCCGAACACCGCGAAACCACACCCAAACCCCCTCTTCCCCTTCCCCTTACCCAAGGCCTCACCCCCTACCTATGGCCAAGCCCATCTCTCCCCTTTCCATGGCCATGACCATCCTCCCCTACTCCAAGTCCAAGCCAAGCCATTTAGAGACGAGCGTGCAAGGATTCGTGAGCTAAAATCTCGTGTAGCGGAGCTATAGCCGATTCTCCGATTGAAAAACAAAAAAAAGTGAGAACCTCTAATTATATACATATATGTATGTATGGATGTGATGATGTGATATGATTATATGGAAGTTTATTTATGATTTTAGTCATAATATATTGTTTATCTCATGTGTATGTTTGAACAAGTCACGATATACACGTCGTTATTTCACATGGAAAACACTTTCCGAATGAATTCGAAAAGTGGTACGAATTCATTTATTACCTTCTAAAATGATTGAAAATGTTATAGAAATGTTTCACAAACATATAAACTTGTTTCGACAAGTTTTGAATGAAAACCAATAAATGAGTCAAACTAGGCGCGTCGCGTAATGATAATTTCGCGTCGAAGAATTCAAATGAGTATACAGAATGGGATTTAGCTCGGAATTCTTCGAAATAAGAATTTTTTGGACTATTATATCCATAGTTTTAGAATGAAGAAAGAAAATCAAGATTTCATCTTGTAGATTTTAAAATATGTCCAAATCAAATTTTCATAAAAATCGCGCTTTTGTAGTAAAACGACTACTGTATAAAACTCTTTGAAATGAATATTTTTAAATGTTCAAAAATATGAAATAAGTTTTATATATCAAATAAAATGGTTTAAAAGAGATTTGAATTGAAAAATATGGATTTTTAAATATTAGAAAGTTGTTTTAAATCGAATCAGCTTTTAGCACTTTTCGCAGCACTTTTTTGCTGCCGTTTCGACATCTTTAGAAATGAAGTTTTAAATTTAAGTATTCGTTCCCAAATCTTTTATAAATTTTTTTAAATAAATGAATAGGTGTTTTAAATAATGATATGGAAGTGCTATAAATCATTTCTAAAAAAATGGAAGGAGAATGCAGAAATGACTAGTACATTTGTCCCGCTTATGAGATCTAGAAAGGTAAAACGAGGTGTGTAACTAAGGTTAGGGATGGAGCAACCAGTGCCCTGAACATACCTGACCTCTGTTTTCACTTTTTAGGCGAGGGGCGGAACAAATCAAAGGGAAAGCCCGGATGCCCTAAAAGAATGTTTTTCCAATATGTGATTTAAATAAATGATTTGGAAATATTTTCCTAAGTAAAAAGTGAATTGATTTGGAATTATTCCAAGATTTAAAAGGCTTAAATTTATCAAATGTTTTCAAAAAGGCAGGTTGAAATGATTCTATATTTACTAAAAGAATATTTTTAAGATATGTATCTCTCGAAAATATTTTGATAAAGAAATGAATGAACCAAACAACAATCGTCTACTTATAAAACACCATTTTTATCGATGATTGGATTTCGAAATAAAACATGTTGAAGATAAGAGTACGGAGGATGGAGATATTTATAATGAAGGGTTGTTTGCCACTAGTCCCTCGAGATGAAATTTACCATATCATATATTTATGGTGGCAAGTAGTGCTCCGTTATGAAAATCGTTGAATTGCAAGGAATAATCGCTACTGATCCTAAGGGTGATTCCTAAAACAGGATGCGGTAGGAGGAGTGCCTTCGGTTTCGTTCAGTCCCAGAATGAACTTGTATGGATGAATGTCTGACGTTGCATTTTAAAATCACGTTAATTGATCTCTATGAACGTATATCTGCTTGGTGGCGGAGAAGGAAACTTCTCTTAGCTTAACACCCTTTCCTGAGACGTACAAGCTCAGGAGTTATACGTTTGTAGAAATCAGTAGTGTGATTATGGAATGGTAGTGTGGCATTCAAAGAAGAAAGATGATGTGCTATGTGAAAGGTAATCATTACCTCAAGCCTCACACCTGAAAATGACCGAAATAGGGTAGATGCAACAAGGCTATGTGGTTCACAACCATTAGAGTATGATCATCCCCTTTTAGATATATTTATTCCCGCTATGACATCGGGTATTAAGTTAATGTGGTGTATGCGAAGAGAGTTCTCGGATAGGTCGGTAACGATCGGGGTGATGACATATTCGGTAGTATCTAGGAAGAGGTAGGCTTGTCTTGTGTTGGTAGAGGACCATCAATTGGGCCTCGGTACATTCCTCTAGAGATGTAATGCCGGAAGATAGTCCCTTCACCTAGTCATTTGTACGGAAATCCATTCTCCAATAAGTGCCTACCATTTTGTTTGTAGAACCTATTTGTGGCTAGTATTTGGAGTTCAATCAATGTAACAATTTCGCTAAGATTAATAAGTTTATTTGCAAATGTTTTTCAAAGAAATGTCATTAAAAATAATATTCCTTATTTTTACATAAAAATGTTTTGCTTATCATAAGGTAAAAACCCGTCTGTGTTTTGTGCAGTGTGGTCTTATGAGATACTGTTTTGTTTTCAAACATCGTATTTTGAGTTCTCACACCAGTCCCATGACTGATCCGGAATTTAATTTGTTTTCCCTTTTGAACTCTGGGTGCCTCATTTTTTCGGGCAGCCAAGTAGTAAGGTTCATGTTAGGTGTTTTTTGGTGGAGCATTCTGGAAGTGTTTTTGGAGCATAAAACTTGAAGCCTCTGATGTGGATATCTATCTATCTTTCATTTTCGATTGTGTCTAGTTTGTTTATACCAGCAAGTATGGAAGCGGGCAGTTATAACTATTCATGGTTGTGTAAGTTACCATAACTCTAATGTACCCTAGTGAGAGTGGTTGTTTGTACTATCTATCTGTATAATTAATCAAAATATGAGAATTTGTGTTCCTATCTTTTACTTTTATTTTACTTTACCCCTGATAATCTGCCTCTCCGGAACTTGGGTTTACGGCATGTGCATACCATGGATGTATTAGTGTCGATTCATGAGGGTTGAAGAAACGGGCTGTCACAAAATAGATTAAAAATATATTAGAAAAGGATTAGAATCCTTACCTGAATCCCTAATAGAATTTCTGAATCTAATTGAAGAGAGAAAGTGGTAGAGGTTTGTGGAGTTCTATAATATTTGTGAATAAAAAGTGGGGAGGATAGGGTCCTATTTATACAAGTTGAAACATATTAGAATCATAGGATGAAATTTGATCAAAAAGGATAAACCTGGACCATTTAACATCAACAAACCCTATCTGCCACTATGAGGCAGTGGTAGACTACCTGTGCTTGACCAATTGGCCGCCAGGGGTCGACAGTTGGGCCTTATAGGTCGGTCTTATTGGTCGACCGCTCCTCTTATTTTAGGAGCATTGATTTGTTTCCATTGCTTATTTATTTTATTCCCTAATTAACTTTTAACGTTAATTGTTTAACTTAATGTTTAACTTAACCCTTAAACTAAACCTACAGTTAAATTTGAAATTCAAACCTAAAATTTAAATATTCATATGAATTTGAATTCGAACTAAATTAATTGAAATCTGAAAACTTCAAACGTTCATAACTTCCTCATTTGAGCTCTGTTTTCAGCATATTATGTATGGAAACAGATCAGAGTTTCACAATGAATGCTATAGAATAACTTTCCTAGTCAAATTCCCACTTTTATAAAATTTCCATTTTCACCTCTACCATATTTTATTTAATTCACTCAATTCATTTATGGTTGATTTTACCAGTTGTTACAAATGGTGAGTGGAAAATTATATAATTTATTTATAATTTATCTCGTTGAATTCTTATTTAAATATTGTGCCTATATAAGATTTAATGAATTAGAGGATTAAAACAAACCTACATTATCATCACCTACATATTCAATAAAATAAGAAATTGAAATAGAAATAGTACGTACCTAATTTGGAAATTTGAAATCAGTCCCAATTAATTATTTGTATATTAATGAAGTTAATGAGTTGTAAATTAGGTTGCCCTCGGAATGTGAATTTTTATGTTTTAATTTATTTAGAGCGGTTACCATGTAATTTCTATAAATTATCTAATTCTAAAATATATATAAAAGTGTGGCGTTTGATTTAATAAGGAATATACCAAAAAAGGAATGGATATAAAGTATGGATAGTATTTTCTGTAGTTTACACTGCCTATTTCGGTAAATGGAAAGAAATAATTTCTTGTAATTTCAGATGAAGCAAAGATCTCACTTTTGGTTGATTTATAAAAAGTTACAACGGTAATTCTTTTTAGAATGATAGTCATAATAAATTAAAATGTGTAATAGAATGTTCTAGATTTGAATTAGTAATTAGAAATAGAATGTATACATATACACGTATAACTGCATTTAACGTTCAAAAACAAAAATATATCTATAAATAGCATAATTTACGACTATATATGTATTAGTTATTTAAAGTATAATGATTAATGGATTAGGATTTATGGGCATTAAGTACAAATCAAACGTGCAATAAATTTGTAATTAATGAGAGTTAAAATGGAATTAAATAAGGAACTGATTCATGAGATTAACATGGCATTTATGAGGGAATTGAATAGGTATAATTGATGGATTTTGAAATTAGTAAACTGATTAAAGGAATTAAATGAGATGGATTAGTGATTGTCTAATTTTGACATTAATGACAATTAATATGGTAGTAGACATTTGTTAGACATTAAAAGGAAACCAAACCCTAAGCATACAAATTAGGAATAGTAACGTATCAATAAGTAAGTATTAATACTATTAATCATACGTGGAAAGCAATATAATTTTCATAGTAGGAAATTATATAGCTTCAATCATACATTTAATAAAAACGTGAATTATTGGGCTTAGTCCAACACTTAGGCTTTGGTTGATAGGTTTGGTTTAATGGGTTGGGATGCAAGGTCAGTAGAGCTACACAACTGAAGTCTTCCCTTCACCTAGAGGCAACCAGTAGTTGTGCACATTTACTACTTACGTGGGAAATTTCCAACCATAGGATGCATGAGAAGTGGATATGCGTTGCGAATAGGTAGGGGACAATATACTGAGGGTTCACCTCGGATTTAAAATATTAAATGCCCAAGTTCTTTTAAGGAAATGGATCTACTATAATTCCAATAAGAGGTAGTATGTATCCAAAAGGGGCATTTTCCTTGACTTACTTAAGTTAGTCTAAATGGGATTTTGGCTGTGGGAGGTCAGCGGGGTATGTTAGTGTTATTGTTGGATCGGTATTTAGTAGTAAGGCTAGCATATAGGTTTTGACAACCAGCGGTCGCACGCGGTCATTAGCAAAGACTCGAGTTATGCCCTGACGGATTTCATTTTCTACTAGTGTAGAATCTATATGGAATACGCAAAGACCTCAAAATTTTATTTAATTATTTCTTTATTGTTTGTTTAGCGGAGATGGGCAAGTTAACCCTTAAACGAGTCTTTAAGTTGCATTTATGCCAATTAAATTATATATTATATTATAAAGCCATATATAGTGTCATAAGTCTCTGTAGCTAGAACTGTTGACTAGCGTTGACGTGGCGAAGGGCCCACTTCGGGTATTGAGGTTGTAAATGACTGATGGGTCGGCCTCCTCCCTATTTAAGAAGTATTAAGTGGCGAGGTTTTGGGTAGATAGGGTTAGATATATATGTTAATGACATATATATAAATATAATGATACCTTGGAGAAGGTTAGGTTAAGAATATTGTACTTGCACATAAGATTTAATGGATTAGCCATAAACAATAAACATAACCTTTAAATGGAAATCAATCGGCATAAATTAATAGGGGAGTAAGTATGTAATTTTCCAATCACCAGAACATTGTTCTGACCCCCTTCTCACAACAACCTACAGGTCAGATTTAGAAGGATTGTATACTAGAGCAAGATAGGAATAGTAGATGACGAAGTCTTCTTATTCATGCTCGGCGCTGACAAGGCACTTAAATATCTAGGGAATAATATTCTAAGATAGTAGCCTTAGTCAATACGTATGTTATATTACAACCTTTAATTCCATTATGAGTTTATATTTACCGTGCTCTGATATACTTGTATTTATTACAAGTTACCAAAACTAATGCTCCATGTCCTGATGGACTTGGGTTTCGATTATATCAAAATCCGAGCCCATTAAGGTGCGGGTTGTTACATTTGGTGTCGGAGCTTAGGTTAGTCGATCATAGGAATTAGGATATGCTGGAAGAATGTATTTGTATTTTATATATAATCATATATAAATTATACGTCTAACTCTATAGATTCCGACTATAGAAGAAGTTGCAACCATATTTCAAAAGGATGGACGAAGCGACTATGAGTTGAAAAAAATATACAAAGTTAAATTTTTACTCCTACCCGATTACTCCATAGGTTAGAGGTTGTGTCATAAGGAGTGGACTAAGAAGAGTTTGACCATGACATATAGAAGCACCCCAGAAGCTAGACGGTACTCGACTACTTTGTTAGACCTAGGCTTCCTTATGATTATCGACTTTGATGGATTGCCGATTGAAGATATATCTTTCATCCAGACAAATGGGAAATACGAAACTATATGTTGCTACCATTCGAAAGTAAGGTATAAAGAATGAGTAGAGAAAGTTTCCGCAAGAAGGTGTACACTATTCATCTTAAGAAGATAAGCCGAATTTTTAGTGAAGAAGAGTTGAGAAGAAGTAGGAAGAAGGAATGTCCAAAAGGAAGGACAATTAAAGTCCATTTCTAAGTAAAACCCCATTAGAAAGAATTTAATTTAAAGGTTTTTGGTAAAAAGGGTTTTCCAATTTTGAAATTCTTAGTTTAAAATTGATTAACGCAAAATGTTTGGATTTAAAGATTTTGATAAAGAGATTTTTGGTTTTTGAAATGAATAAAAAATAGAGTGTTGATTTGGCTTGGTCATTTTTTCTATTTTTGTAAATTTGGAACTACCATTTTAAAATTCTTTTTAAGGGGTGGATAAATGGATACGATACTTGATTCAGATGGATTGTAGAGAATAAAATGGTAAGAACACTCGATAATTTAGATAGAAATAGAATTAGGAATTCATATATAAAAATAGGGTTTGTAATCTACTTAGAAATATGTACCTGAAATATAATAGGAATACGATAGGAAGAATGGAAAAATTCCTGGGATATGTAGTAATTGCACATACACTTTAGATAGACACTTGGATAGATATTGCAATTACCAATATCTTTAGAAGCCCCGCTTTTATTCTATGAAAATCTCCATGAAAGGTGGAAGCAGAGGTAGCATGAGAAAAGGAAAATAATAAGATGGAAATTATCCTCATCTACTCTAGTTTTCACTGAGTTAAGTCATAAAAGATGTTTTTAAAAAATGGTTTGGTATGACAACTGGGTTTAAACGTGACAAATGTTTTGGGTTAAAAATCCTACTTTTAAAAAACCAAGTCTTTGATGCAGAAAGTCTTTGATAAGCGATTTTTTACATAGCTCCTTATTGGAAACCAAGCAACTTTTGAACTTTTGAAAAATGGGGTTTCTTTGTTTATCTTTTTAAAATAAAAGTTTTGAAACAGGTACTTCATGATTGAGATGTTTTAGTATTGTAAAGAAAGGTGAAATCCAAACCAATTTTTGATATAAATTAGATAGGGATGATTGTCCGAGTAAGATAAGATGAAGGTTTATGCTATGGGTGAAATAACTGTAACTGCTCGTAAGGTAGCTACAAGGAATCCATGTTAAATATAAGGGATATTTACATCAATTTAGGAATATTTGATTGAAGATTTATTAGAAGAATATAGTACTTTGGTTGGGGAAGAGAATTGTAAAATGGAAAACACATAAAGGATATGGATTGACTTAAGGTTGATGAAGGCAAGATAGGTGGTAGGAGTTATTCCACTAAACCAATTTTTCGATGAATAGGACCAAATGTGCATAGTCATATTCCTTACCCACTTCATTTTGGAAATGCACAATTTGTCCTATAATTGGATAAAATAATTGAAGTAATAGATAAACTGCATTTATTAGAAGCCGAGAAGGAGAGTAAGGAAGGTGGGTGATTGTCGAATGACATATTAGGAATGTCCATCTTAATTTAGTAAGAGAGTTAAGGCCATAGCATCATTAACACCCGTTAACAATGAATGGCTGCTTCCAGCAAAATTTTCTTTTAGGGGTTTTGGGTTGTAATCGCTAGTTGTCTTCCTTAGGTTATTAGAAAAGCGTACGATATGGTATGAGAAATATTCTTGTTTTATCATTATGTTGACTCTATAGATCGGATTAGACCGCTATATAAATATACTGGAAAACAGTATAAATACGGAAGTTTTATAAGAACACTTAACTAGCGATAAAAATTGAAGTTAGCAACTAGAAATTGAAATATACTTAGATCCCAAAGCTCTAGAATTTTAAGAAAAATAAATTTTAGCAAACAAAGGACAGAGAAAGATTATTGCAGAATCACAGGTCACTAACCCTTTGCCTTAAAAGCTAAAATTTAAAAATGCGTTTGTTGATAGATCGTTGTTTTAGAGTAAAATAAAAAGTTTCCCCAAATTTAGGATTAAGTGCACAATACTAGGTTAAATCATATGCATTAACCCATTGACTAAGTCCCTATTATGTTAAGATGTGGTTAAATTTGTATTTAAGATAGAGTGGCATATGTTGAAAAAATTATGTTTGAAAGTTTTGAGAATTTTTGTTTAAATGCTTTGGAAAAGTTGATTTCGATGTATTTGAAAATTATGGAATGATGGTTGTATATTTAGAAGTGATATGAAATATTTTCAAAAGGGGATTTGGGAGTTTAATGATTGTTTGGTAAATAGTTTTTGAAATGTTTTGGCAGTAATTTTAAAAGTGGTGGAATGTTTTAGAAACCAAAATGCGGATAAATTTTGTATAAATGAATTTCAAGTAATTGGTGTAATTTTGAAAAGATGTGTTCAAATTTTTTTTGGAAGATTTTTTCAAGTGCTTAAAAAAGTTTACGATGTTTAAATGGCTAACGACCTGAAAATCCGCACATTTCAAGCTGACAATAAACCACACATGTCTAACCCAAATTGAACGGAAAGACAGATAGTTATGGGAAAGAAAGAAGAAAGAAGAAGAGAAATAGAAACAAAACAACACAGAAACTCACATCGCAGCGGAACAACATATAATATAATATCATTGAATTTTACAAAAGAAAAACTATAATATACATACATCTATCAAAATACAACGACAAATCACAATCATCAGCCTAGATAGTTATAATAACATGTCCTCACAAATGCTGATATGTAAACAACAATGAAGTAGAAAATAAACAAACATGGTATTACGTTCTGAAGACTTCAAGCTCTTATGTTGAAGCTCCAAAGCGTCCAAATCTAAATCTATAAATATGCTCGATCTGACCAGAGCATTGAAAGGGAAGAACACCCGGATCTGTCTAGAAAACAAGCATGAGAAAATACATCTCAACTGAATTTTTTTTAGTTACAAAAACCTTTCAAAACAAAGGTATCTTATAATACCACGTCACACATAAACACGGATGGGTTTTTACCTTATGATAACCAAAACATTTCATATCAAATTCTATTATATTATATTATTGTTTAGTATACAAATAATATTAATCATAGTCGAAATTGTTACCATTGTTAAATTCCAGCATACTAGGCTCTACGATCAAAATAACAGGCACGTAATGAAGAATGGATTACCAACAAATGACCAGGTTAGGGACTACTTTCCGACAGTACATCTCTAGAGGAATGTACCGAGGCCCAACTGATGGTCCTCTACTAACACAAGACGGGCCTACCTCTAACTAGATAGTACCGAATATGTCATCACCTCGGTCGTTACCGACCTATCTGAGAGTCCTCTTCGCATACACCACAATAATTTAAAACCTAACATCACAGCAAGAATAAATATATATCTAAAAGGGGATAACCATATCCTAATGGTTGCGAACCACATAGCCTTGCCGCATCTATCCTGTTTAGTCATTTTCGGATGTGAGACCAGAGGTAACGATTACCTTTCACATAGTACATTTCACTTTGAATGCCACCCTGCTATTCCATAATCACACAACTGATTTCTACAAACGTATAACTCCTGAGCTTGTACGTCTTAGGAAAGGGTGTAAAGGTAAGTGAAGTTTCCTTCTCCACCACCCAATAGATGATATGTTTATAGAGATCAATCAGTGTGATTTTAAAATGCAATGTCAAACATTCGTCCATACAAGTTCGCCCAAGAACAGGACAAACCGAAGGCACCCTCCTACCATATCCTGTCGGGAATCGACCCTAGGATTAGTAGCGAGAAGACCATGCATAACGAAGATTTTCATAACAAAGCACTACTACCACCATATATATATATATATAATATGCATTACGGGTCTAGTGGCAAGTAGCCCTGCATCGTGAAGATCTCCATCTTCAAAAATCATCATCATAAACCTACACTTTCGAACGCATACATTGGTCCAAAGTGGTTTTTTGATAAATCCGATCACGGTCCCTCCAGATCAACAAAGATAAAGAGGCCCTCAACCTCATATGGAAACCAAGTCTCGTAGACTTATACGTTTCCAACTCTCAACTTGCTATCCTTCGGCCAAGAAGGAAGCCCAATAGATTGGAGTACTATAGTCACTCGCACTACTTGAATCAACATTCTTAGGTGAGTCTAAATACTTTTAAGGAAATTTATATTAAACATTAATTTTGTAATATATTACGCAACTAAAAAACTAATATTAGTTTGTTGAAATAATTTTGTAATATATTACATAATCATATATAAGTGAACTACATATATTAGTTACTTGAAATCATTTTATGAAATTAAATATAAGTTCCATGTGTGTATGTTATTATCAAAATATGAAATACATTTGGTTATTATTTACATATGTTTACATGTATTATTTCAACTCAAAATTTATAAAAGGATTTTTGTATAAAATTATAAATCTATTTTTGGATTCTTCCTAAATCGAAGCTAGTTTTCAAATTGTTGACTTTAATTTTCAAAACATATAAAGTTATAAGTTTTACATATATATAATTTATTTTGAATTTAAATATAGTTTGTTATTACACACACAAATCTGTGTGTACATATAATTTAATTCAAATTTCTGAAGGACTTTTGTTTAAAATCATAAATCTAATGTTGAATCCTTCCCGAGTCAAAACTTAATTTCAAATGTTAAATTTAAATTAAAAACACATAAAACTTGTCATAATTAATTTTAATACCTATAAAGGTTTAAGAATTCAAATGTTGATTTGAAATAATATTAAACGAATGAGTAAAGGAAGGAGAAATACACTGCCCTACCTTTTGGGAGCATTACTTACTCTGGTCTCGACGAATATCCTGATATCCTTTTTTGAAACATCTCGACTAGGAGTATTTAAAATAATATGTTATTTTATATTGTGATAATTTTCTCATGATTACAAATCCTTGTGATTATTATTACATAACAGATCATTTAAGGAGTTTTTAATAAATATACTTAAATTAACTATTTAACTAATATATCACAATATAATAAGTATATAGTAGGAAAATCAACACTTTTTATTTCGAGTGAGATTTTATTACACAATTGATAAATTATAGAACTGCTCATAAGGAATACCCATAACTCTCTCAAGTGGGTGATGGTGAATATAAAGAAAAGTCTGGGGTAAAAAGATCATTGAAGAGTAGATGAAGATAAAATCTCGGTAAGTGGTAAATTTGTATATGACTTACCCAGATATTTGGAACTTGGAGATCTACCTAAGTTTTAGAAACTCGGGTAAACCCCGTAGTTTATATGTGATGCTCAATATATTAACTACACCACCTTACCTTTATACCAAAAGTCAGCTTCCACCATTGGGATCTCTTACCGATGTTTTTGGAAATAATTTTTTGATGATTGATCATGTTCCGTTATCTGATTATCATTTAATTTTTCCATTAAACCCTTGCCAATTCCTTTAACGCCACAAAACTCCATATTAAAATTCCACACCCCAATCCTAACACTTTGCATAGTCTCAATTTACCTTTCTTCCTCATGCACACAAAAGATGCTTTAAATCAGTTAGGACTTTAAGATATCTTCTTAATTTAGGGTGGGAAGTGGTTAGTCTGGTTTTGTTTGGAGCTCAAATCATTTCCACACTACGTTAAACTGTTAGTTAAAAATAAACACTGTAATACTAATTTTTATGCCACCAAGTTCTGGTTCAATTTAATTGAAATGTTATCTAATTTTGGTTAGATTTTGCTTAAACTTGTATTTCATTTATCTTAAGTTCAATATTTATTGAACAACTAGGTAAGCAAATCAATGAAAATTTCTAAAGAATTCAAATAAAAGACATGCAAATTTACAAATATATATGTATACAAATGTATATATATACATGTAAGTGTACTATAAAAGTTCATTATCTAATTATGGAGTTGAAATGCTCTAATGGTTCATACTGCAGTAGTCTTTCATTAGGTAGAGGATGTATGATTCAAGGAATCATACAATTAAGATAATTTATATTTATATAAATAAAAATAAAAGGTACAAAGAAGTGGTGCCGTTAGATCATGGTAGTGTCTTAGATGATAATAGCAACATGCATGACAAAATAACACATCGAAAACGACAAAATGTAGGACAAGATAGCTTAAACGCATAAGATAACATACTAGGTAGGTAGTTCTAAGACGAGAATATAGTGCTAAAGATGGAACACACACCCACTACAGACCAATGCACCTAAGGAACCAACAAATGGGCTAGGGCCAGTACCCATTTGGGGAAGATGTTTCATCTAGAATGGTAACATGATCAACTGGCTGGGTGGTTCCAAGTCCCCGCTTTCTAACACCAACTTAAAGGAATCCCTTCAAAAAACTTTAATTTCATGCCCTCTTTTAGTCTTTCGGCATGTGACCGATCACTTTGTAGAGCAATAATAAGGCACTCCGTGATATCGGAAAATTAGGGAATCTTAGTCGGGGAAGGATTGATAAGGACTGTTTGTTGGGTGGAGGGTGGTTTCTCAGAAGGTGCGAGTAGGGACTGGTACCGCCTAGGGAAGGGGTCGAGGGTGTAGGATCCTTCAAAGTTGGCGGGGAAGGATATATGTCGAGCGATTAGGGAGAGGGGAAATTGGGACGACTAGGAAGGTTGTTGTCGGACGGTATTTCTAGATTGAAAAGCCAGTTAAGGAGAGGGGATTAGATATGTACGGTCAAGATCTAGGTTATTGTGGAGCTCGCGAGAAGGGATAAGATGACTAAAGGTATGACAAGTCGAGAAGATGTTAGGTTTCCAAGTATAGTCCAACCCAACATAGACAAAATTCTTTCATCAAGTCTAACCTTAAGGTCTAGATGGTAGGTTTTATTTGACTTAACCTCGACTAGAACCTTAGCATATTCGTACTTATTAAGTCACTCAATGGATTCATCAAGGTATTTAAGCTTGCTAATATGACATGCAAACAAATTAATCCCAACTAAGGACCAACGGATAGAAGGAATTTTATAGAAGCAAAACCAAACTAGAATGAACTGAACTTGTAAACGAGCAACGTGCATAGAAGGAAACTGTTGTCTAATAATGAATACTTTGCCTTTAATATTAATTGTGCCCACTTCCAAAACGCATTGTCTATCCTCTAGGTCATAAAACTCAAAGAAGATCATGTGTTTATCATATCTTTACCTGCAATGCTCCACTAAACTTCCAAATACACTTTAGGTGACTTGACAAAGTAGTGAAGGAGAGGCGTTCATCGAGGAAGAAGCCAACCAAATGACCTTTACAAAAGGAGGTACCCTCCTCGATCACCTCGGCATGGGATCCAGGGCCACGTGACTATAATCTATATCGAACTTTTTTGGAGAATAGGTACCAACGTTCCTTGACTTATGCTTAAAGAGGGAGGACTCAGCAAGAGAAGATGAGATAGTTAAGAATGCTTTCAAGATAGAGCTCATACCATCCATAGCAACGAGGTTAGTAAAGGCCATCTGGTCGACTAGTGAAGGAATGGGAGACATCGAATCGCTAGACGGTAGCGGCATCATGCAGAAAATTGGTAGATTCATTGAATTTGGAAGGGCAAAGGGTAGGGATGTTAATTCATCTAGATTTGAAGCAAGATAGGAGAGGGGGAGCAAGATTGAAATTTCAAGTTGGAGGAGTTGGAAGGGGAGGTGAAGAGGTAGGTCGGGGCAAAGAAAAGGGGAGGAGGTCTATGAAACTGCGAAAATGGAATTCAAAGAGGAATAGGGTTCTGCCAATTTTACATTGTTTCTTATGTGATAAATCAAAAGTTAATTTTCACATACTTTATAGTTTTGAGTGTTAAGATCACGAAATTCCATTAAAATCTTCAAATTTTACCAGACAGTCCGATTTTCTTATGGTTTATTGAACATCTTATTGAATTGGGTCGGTCTGATTACAGTTTGCTCCATTATGTTTTGATATTTTGTTTAATACTTTAATCGAAACTTCTTCCATATTTTTATGGCCTATAGCGAGTTATTGTTTGCTCTTTGTTTTCTTCTGAGTTATTTCGGAGCATCCTCTCACACTTCCTTTAAATTTATAAGGTGAATTATCTTTTGTTTTCCCCTCATAAATCTTAGTATGTGCTAAATTTGCTTCATATTTTTTTTGATGAAATAGCTTGCTTCATATTATTAGAGCTGTTATGGAAATGGTAAACTTACTATTATCTTACTAATATAAAACAACTGGTAACCAATATCAAGCAACATCAGTATGCCAATGCTCTCATTATGGCAATGATAAATTTACAATTTAAAAAACTTCAAGACCAATAGTAACAGTAAATTTAACGATCATATTAGCTTTGGTTTTTTGCTATTTTAGTTAATCCTAAAGACCAATTTTTTTTGGGCTTATATGATTTTGAGCAGAAGCTTCTAGTATTACTTATGATCGTGTTTTTTTTTGCTTTATTAACTTAAAGTTTAAGATTAGAAAAATTATTATTTCATATTACCCAGAGGGGTAGTACCATTTGTTAGGAGAGACAACGCTCACATGTAAGGTCGATGGTTCAATCCTTCTTAAGTACATATCCTTGTGGGAAGTGAACCTAAAAAAATTATAAGGAATCAAAAAAATGTTTATGTTAACTTAAGCAACTCAAAATGTTTATATAAGCATTAATATGGTTAGAATTAGTAAAAAATATTGACTTTTTTTATCATTCTCAAAATTCTAATGTAATAAAATTTTAATGACTTTATGTATTGGTAATTTACCTTTAACAGTCAATGGTTTACCAGTTTACCTGTATACAAATTAATATTTACCCGCAGTAATGGTAAAATATCAGTAGTCATTTTTAACTTACCAATAAAATCAATACAAAAATGATTTTCTCGTATAGGCAATAATTGGCATTATTATGATAGGTCCGTTAATTGCGACTCTGTTATTTATTGTTCACACCCCAGCAACTTAAAAATAAAATGCACACTTTAATTTTTCTTTTTTCCATCCCGTTTATTCCAAAAATGCCCTCACCTTTTTATTACGATCATTCCTCTTTCCTTCATTTTTTCTAACTTCAGTAAATTACCATTTTCTTTTCCCCAAAAACAAAACCCTAGCAATTTCAAATCTATGAATACATAGCAATGGAAAGAAGCAAGCGGGGAGAAAGACATTCGGAAAGAAGATCAAAGCAGCACCATGGTAAATCAGTTGTATAATTTCAATTTTTTATTTTCCCTTTGGTAGATTAATAGTCATTCAAGTCGAAGTGGAATGCTAGAGGGTGGCGCTGGTTGATATCAATCAACGCTGACCCACAACTTGGTTAATATCAATCAATGTTGACACCATCATTGGTTGATATTAGTCAACGCTGGCGTCAGCATTGATTCGTAGCTACCAACGTTTAGTTCATTCCAATCAACCCTATACCCACTACCTTGTTTCTTATTTACACCTTCATTATCTTGCCCCAATTTTTTATATTTATTGGTTTGGAAATTTGATTTTTGTTTTTAGTGTTAGTTATAGATATTTCTAAAGTTTTTGAAGATCCTACTCATGCCTAACCTCGATTAACAACATCGGGAAGAAATAGACAAGTGAAAGAAAGAAAACAAAGCGAGAATAAACGATCAAAGGAGCAAAATATTAGCATAGGAAATGAAGACTAGCCAAATATTGAAGAACAAAATGTAGTGAAAAATATTAAAGAACAAATTGTTGAGAAAATTATTGAAAACTAAAATATTGGAGAGCGCAATATCAAAGAAAAACTAACCCATGATATTATCGGTTCCTCTTCAACAAGACCCAACACGCCAACAACTTATGTTGGACCACAAATTACCGACATCATTAGTAGCTATGACACTCATATTACTTCAGCGATATGAATTGACAAGGTATGTCGTACTAGTAAAAAATAATACATTATTTTTTTAAAACGTTAATTTAGTTCTAGTTTTTTTTAGGAACGTGATACTCTTATATGCATAAATCATGGAACAAAGGTTTTTAATTGAGAAATACCTAATAATGCAATGATTTTTAGGTGATATTTGGAATCTTTGGGATTCTATCTTATTTTTGAAACTTGTTAGAGCATGGTTAATAAGTATCTTATCTTTGCTTTATCGAGTGTTGGCATCCCAAATCAAATACTTTTCACTTACCATTTGAAGAGATGACTATAACATTAAATGATGTTGCTTCTTTACTACATATTCCGGTCAAAGGGTTACCAATACAAACATTTGACCATCCCAAAAATGATATAATAGATTTAGTGGTGAATAAATTAGGAATTGGTCAAGAAGAAATAAAAGAAATAATGAAGAATAGCGTTGGATATAAAATAACCTCTACTAAGTTGTATGAAATTTTTGATAGTGTTTGTGATGTATGGGAAATTTAAAAAATCAAACAAGTTGCTCGTGTATATCTTTTATATTTAGTTGGGAACACAATATTTATAGATAAAAGTAAGTCGCATGTATCCATACAATACTTAGAACAACTTGCTTATTTAGATGAAATAAATACTTATTCTCGGGGGTCAGTAACTCTGTGTTGGTTGTATAGACAATTTGGGTTAGCGGGTAGAGTAGAGGTGAAACAAATGGGTGGATACTTAGGGTTATTTAAATCTTGGATCTACGAGCATTCTCTGCATTTTCTTCCATCAACGAAATTTTATAATGAATGTTCATCAAGAGTTGCTCGTTGGGATCCTGCAAATGATTATCAATATTTAATTAAGCCTCTAAGAATTTATCTTGATAATATTCAAGAACATAAGGTATTTTCTAAACAAAAAATCTACAACATATATTTGTATTTTATCATATTGCAATTAGGATAAAAATATATCTATTGTGTAATATTTAGGCAATCTTTGATTACATGTATGCATAAGAATTTCATCTTTTTCCATAAATTTCTTAGCACCCTAGTTGTCAGTTATGCTTAAGTATTATCGAACCGTACCATCCTACTTAAGTTTTTAGGCAATTTGGCAGGTTTTAAAATATTCCACAACCTATTATTCCATCAAAAGGTAAAAAAGAGGTGCTACTTCGACAACTTATAAGTGCTTTATGATTTTGTGGAAAACTTATGGAATGAATAGCAAAATAATTATGTGAGTGAGCAATATCATTATATTCCACTTTTCGAGTCGGATGTTATGGTAACTAAAGATTATTTTGAGTGGTATTTTCCTTGTGCCGTATTAAAAGTCCATTCAAGCAATGAACAACCACGTCAATGGACCACTCTTCCATCCTACGATTATTTGTATGTGGTGAGCATACAATTCAACCTTTGTACTAGTTTATTTAATATTTTTATTTTTTTTCTAATATATTGTCCTTTCAATTTCTGGAGCTATGAACAACTTCATAATGTGCTTGATGAAGGTATAACTTTGGCTTCATCGCAACTGGAAAGTTCACGTTTTTCTCATCTTGATAGGATCCGCAAAGCTCTAACCAAAGTAAGAAAGATATGCGCTCAATTTATTAAAAAAGATGTTTGGTTTGGTTAGTTGTGATTGGACTGTTGAAACTTTTTGTATCGATTTTTTATGTAATGGCTTCACGACTTCTTGTACCGACTTTATGTAGTTTGGGTAGTTATAATTGAATTGAAAAACCTATTATTTTGAAGTTATTGTAATTCTACTTGTAATATAATATAATGTGATCTTATTCAATGTAAGTTTGTGTAATATAATATTTTTTGGCAAAGTCAGCCGGTTTTATAGTGGTCGTACTACTTATATTATTAATAGAGAACAGGTGCCCTGAACATGCACATGACAACAATAAAAAAGAAATAAAATACAGAGCAGGAGTTAGACAATGATGCCTAAGCTACTATTACTGACATAGAATCTAATCAGCTGAATCCAGGAGGAGTCATTTTCATCATCCGTGCTTTCTGGGCCAGTAACATGCAAGTAATTTGCAAAATTGGTAACAATTTTCGGGCAGTATCCAACATAATCCTTCCAATATATATTTCCTATCCCAACTCAAGTAACCAAGGATTTCTCTACTCCTAGCACTACGGGATCCATCTATGTAAGCACAAGGTCCTCTCCAACAGTAGAATAGTGTAGGCGTTTAGATTCACCAAAAATTTCACTAACAAACATATAAAAGTCACATTTTGCAGGGTCATATCTCATCTCAGATAAACTATGTATCCAAGCCTTCTCCAAAGAGTCCCACTCAATTTCTTTAGGATCAATCGAAGAACATGTCATTGTATCTAGAGCAGCATAGGAAGGAGTAGGAACATGAGATTTATTATCCTTATCAGAGGAGGGGGGAGAAACAACAGAGGGATTAGATTGACCAACTTTCAAAGTTATATGAACCCACTTGCGCAACATAGGACGGGGTAGAGGAATCTTGACCTGAGGAGGGTCCTCACAGGACAAGACCGGAGCCGAGTATATAGGCACCAAATGGCCAAACGATTGACAAGTAGTGCATATATCTGGCGTCCAATCATATCTAACACGGACTTCTACTACATGGCCAGGAGTTGTCTGAACATGTAGCGTAGAATGAAGTGGCTTGTCAGGTGTTACTTCAATCAATGCCTTGGCATATACCAATTTTTCTCGAGCGACCGTGTTAGAATCAAAGCTCTTCAATTTCCCAATGTTGCAAGCTAACCAGTTCAGGCCTTCTAGCGGCTGTAAAACTGATGGAATATGAGAAAAATAAGTCCAAAAAGGAATAGACTTCACCTGTTCTCTAGCACCATTGACAGATGGAGACCATGGTGTAATTATGAAGAGCTTTCCTTCAATGAAAGTTGGATCAACTTCTAGAACACGCAGCCGGTCTTCTTTGTTGGAGAATTTGAAGTAGTACATCGAGTCAACATATATAACACGAAGTTCTCCGCTGATTTTCCAAACATAGCAAAAAAATTCCTTGCGTCCTTAATTGTCTGATTCGGGTCAAGAAAGAACCCAACCAAGAAACCAGACCAAAATTCAGAACCAGCTTGAATGACGGAAGGAGGAGGCAACAATATACCATTGGCTTCCTCAATTACAAAGTCTACGGGCTTGTATGTGCCTGGATTGCGAGGCAAGGAGCGAAACAATGAGGGCCATTGCTTCAGACAGGAAAGGATAGGCACCGTATGAATTGGGGAGGCAGCTGAGGGCTTATTAGGAGCACCAACAACAGGATCAGACAACACTGGAAGGACATAATTGTTTGTTGCATTTTGTTGAATAGGTTATGTGCGTGAATCATGAGAAGGCAAGGTGATAACATTGGGAGTATTAGCATCAACCAACAGACCGCCATTCGTCTCAGAGATACTCCAATTTCCAATGACACCAGGGGCTAGTAAGGGGGAGATAGGAGTACCTGTTTCTACAACCAAAAGGGGGATGCCAGAAATTAGAGCAGCTGAAGTTGTGATATTACCAATCGAAAATTCAAAGATTGGTATGACGTTAGTACCAATACCAGTCGTATTCACTGTTGGATTCAAGTCGATTGCGTTTCCATCGGCGCTAGGGGTACCAACTTTAGACGATCATAATGCGGAGCCCAAAGCAAGAAGAGGCTTCTCAGATTGAAAAGAGAACAGAACAGCTTCGGCTTCAGAAGGAAACATCGGTGTACAGTCGCGTGAATCAGAGGACGCCACCTTTGCTGTCGCTAGAGGGGAATATTGTTTGCTGCTTCTGGTAACAGCTCTGGCAGAGGGAAGATGAGCAAATCGAGAGTTGTCTTTGCGATTTTTAGCCATTGCATTTACCAAAGTAAATTAGGCAAATTTACAAAAGGGAGAGAAGACGATTACAGTATAGTAGAGAGAGGCGGCCATTGGAACGAACGACTAAATTCAAACAAGTTTGTGTAATATAATATGATTACTCTAATGTAATATTTTGATTATGTGATGTTAGAGCATCTCCAACAAACGAGAGTGTATATTTCAGAAAATGTAAACTTGAATTTTGTAATCCACTATTTTCCCCAACAGAATATAACCAGGCACTTGTTCAACATACGCCTAATGTTCAGGAGCCTGTTGAACAGGCGCCTGGCATTAAAAAATTATAAAGTATATAGTTCAGGCGCTTGTTAAACAGGCGCCTAAACACTGGGCGCCTGTTGAACAAGCGCCTGAACACTGGGCGCCTGTTCAACAGGCGCCTCAACCCATCGCTTTGTTGGGAAGAAATTTGGGTGTGGATTTGAGAAAATTGAAGCTGTTGGAGATGCTCTTATAACATAATATGTTGTTGTTATTCTACTCATAATTTTCTAATTATGTAAAAAGATTACTCCAATGCTATTTTTATTATGTAATATATAATTTGATTTTATATTTCTGTTTTAAGATTCCCTGCAAACTACGTTGAATTTAAAATTTTCACACCTAATAGTGGCATAGGTTTTACATTTCCAATGGCAACTTTAAACGTTGTTTATTAACTTTCAAAGGTAAGGGAACGCATAACTACTTAAATTTCCATGCTTGACACTAGCGGTGATTTTATTTTTCCATTGCGTCCCCATTTCATATTAATAGACACAGGGTTGGAATTTCTAATTTAACAAACCCTGTAAACTGTTGATTTTATATTTTCCACACGTAGTAGGATCATAAGTTTAGCATTTTCAATGCTCACTATAAATGTGGTTTATAACTTTCAATGCTAGGCACACGCTTGGTTGTTTAAATTTCTAAGCTTGCCTATAGCGTTGATTTTGTTATTTTGTTGCTTCCCCCACTTCGTATTCATGGTTAAAAGTTTAAAGTTGCTTTTATATTTTCCACACGTAGTAGGATCATAAGTTTAGCATTTTCAATGCTCACTATAAACGTGGTTTATAACTTTCAATGCTAGGCACACGCTTGGTTGTTTAAATTTCTAAGCTTGCCTTAGCGTTGATTTTGTTATTTTGTTGCTTCCCCCACTTCGTATTCATGGTTAAAATTTGAAGTTTCTATTTTAACAAACCCTGTAAACTACGTTGATTTTATATTTTCAATGCATAGTAGGAGCCTATGTTTAACATTTTCAACGCCCACTAGTAATGGTTTATAAACTTTCAATGCTATGCACATGCGTGGTTGTTTAAGTTTCCATACTTGCCTCTAGCATTGATTTTGTTTTTTCATTACTCTCGCCACTTCATGCTCATGATTAAAAGTTTGGAGTTTCTGTTTTTAACATTCCCTATAAATTGCATTGATTTTATATTTTCCACTCCAAGTATTAGCATATGTTTTCATGAATATATTTTATTAACTTTTGGTAGTCTTCGTACTTCACATGCAAATTTTGAAAATTATTGTTATATTACTTGATATTTCTGGACTCAAATAAATTGGCCCAATCATGAGAAAAATTTTACTTCTTTTTTCATACCCGTGACTCTTCTTTGGATAAAAGGAAGACTATTTTTTTCAATATACCACTCGCATAAGATACGAGCTGCTTGCGGAAAAACAACGTCAATGACATTAATCATAGCCATAGCTCTCTATCTATGATAACAACATTAGCATTTCTACATCACAATCAATCATTACCAACTGAACACGTTTTAAAGCCCAAAGATAGCAATTTTCACATTCAGATACAAGGTATTCAATAGCAATACAAAATATTTGATTTGTTGATGTGACATCAACAATCTCTGTTGTAGGCATTTTTTCCCATAGAATGGTGAATACAAAAGGACATTAAGGAGCATAGAGACGTCCGGAAGGTGCATAATAAAGGCACCATCGTGTAATCATAAGGGCAAGGCAAAGCACTAGGGGAAAATTTGGCAAAGTCATAAAATATAGTAAAAACTCTTGAAAAAATGTTTCTAAGGTTAGGATATGCACATAGGTCGAAATCGCGCCTCAACCCGAGCTACAGATTGGAAGATATAATCATCTTAAAAATTTCCCATCACCTAACCGACTCGGGTTCCACCTTGGAGAACTACTGCCTAATTCAGCCAAATGGAACTTTCAGGGGCATTGGAATACTCTACTCAATGATACAACGCTACTGGTCTAATTTTCACTCAATTCTAAGTTGAAATGAAGGACTTATAGCATAAAAGCATGTGTAGTATAGTGGTAAAGACTTGTGCCCTTCAACCAACCCACACAGGTCGAGTCCTGACAAACACATTATTTTTATGGAACCCACCGAACCCAGCTCCCAACCTAACCGAGAAGGACATATATGGAATGAAATATGCACATATCAGCAAATTATTAATTATATTTGGCATATTGAGGAATATTCCATTTGCACGTGTTATACAAGGAAACTAACGGCCTGACCTCCCTATACCTTCACTCCTAAAAATACCCAAGCTTCTGATAACAATATGGACAATTCTGGAGAGCCAAGCTTACAACAATAATAACAAACAAGTCAGAGGAAAGTAGGAACAAAGGGGAAGGACCACCTAGCAGGATCTTTGCCTAGCATGATCTTCCTAACAGAAGCAGCCTAGCAGGATCAGTCTAGTAGTATCTGCCTTGCAGAGCGATCTAACAAGAACAGCCTAATAACAACAACCGAACAGGAATAGGCTGGTAGGAATAGCCAGACAAAAATAGCCGAACATACCTCCTTGGGTCCATCTTACTTTCTATTGAGCAATATATCATCATACTTTATACTCTAGGCAATGTACCAAAGATCTATATGAAGGATAACGAAAATGAATAATGGATGTAGGCACATTCTGGTCGAACCACTATAAATCTATGTGTTCTTTACCTTACTACAATTTACTTTCTGCATGTCCTATATGTGATCCACTCCTTGAAAATGAATCACAATATAAATATAACAGCTATGCCATACACCTCACATCCACTTCTCTACAACAAATTGATTGAGGGTTTTTGTCTATTTTACATAAATATTTTTGGTTCTTTCACTGAGAGATGATTCTCAACATTCCTTTGAGATCAAATAAAAAGGTTGGCGCTGTCTGTAGGAATGTAGGGAATGCCTCAACATACCCAATCAAACAACTACCAATTAGGATGATCATTCAGTGAGCATTCTAGTGATAATAGACGTAATTACCATAGGCAAACTCGATATAGTTGTGGCCAAGCTAAACAAATGTTTCATTGCCCAACATCAAGCGACGGTGTACTAACTCATGACACACTTGGAAGAGCTACAAACTATTAGTCGCAACACTTGAACCTAAGGGCAAACCCAATCTAGGGGATTCTAAAAGGTGAAGGGGGTCGCAATCTAACAAGGAATTTGGTCAATAAAGTCAAAGAGATAGAAGATGGAATGCTGGAGGGATGAAACAAGTAAGAGTTCAGCCTAGGCTAGACCCGGAAAGTAGTTCAAAGCCGAACTGAACAGGGATGATGTCGAACCGGGGATAGCTATAGCAAACGCGTCTCATTCCCTCACCAAAATTATGGTCAATGAAGAAGAAAATAATCATTGGGACTGATCTAGAAGCCATAACCATACTTGTAATTGAAAATCAAGTCATCGTAGAGAAGATGAAAAAAATCATTCCTCTCGAATGGAAAGGTCGAGCTATCATCGCTAATCACCCTAACCGGGGGATAGGATGGTTGGAATCTTCAAATTTTGTATTCGACGTGAACAAATGGAGGAAGGAATTAGAGCTAGGTTTAGCAGTATCTTCTCCCTGTAGATAGGACTAGCAGGAACCCCAAAGATTTTAGGATTCCTACTATGGAAAGGTATCAAGGATTAACTGACCCTATAGAACATTTACAATAGTATATCTAACACATGCTGATGAGTGGAGTATAAAGGAAGTCGTGTGTAGGTGTTATCCTCAATTCTTGGCTGAGTTAAGCACTATGTAGTCATGTGGTTAACCCTAAGGACCGATTCATTCTTGGGAGATGTTAAAGGAGAAACCAACCACATCAGAGGAATTCAACTATGAGGAGGCAACATATATGAGTTTGGAAGGTGTTGCATCAAAGAAACAGCCCAGTATAACTACTAGAGAATAGTCTAGTAGTGACTACAAGTGATGATAGAATATATGGTATCTTCTTTCATAGGTAAGTATTCAGAGATAATGGAGCTCATGGAGGAAGCAATACCAATTTAGGTGTAGAGATACCATGTTTGGAATTCTATTTGCAACCTATCAAGGATGGACGCAAGGGAGCAGGCTAGATAAGAAGGAGCTATGGAAATATGGACTTCCTCAAATCGAACTGGCTAGGGCTCGTACCAAACTGATGGGCATTGGAAGGAGCCATGGAAATATGGGCTTCCTCAAATCGAACCAGCTAGGGCTCGAACCAAACCGATCGGTACCGAACCAACGATATAGCCTAAGCCGAACCAAGGAAGGATGTCCTACTAGAAGTCAATGCTGATGTTGGAACCATATTTTTGGCTATTGAAACGGTACTGCCCTAGTTTATACTGAATGATACTTAGATTGTCTATCCATTGCAAGGGAGGCAATATGTGGCCTACTAAGAAAACTAAGAAAGCATTCCAGCAGCGAGAGCGAGTCGCTGGACAAATGTGTTGAGTGTTAGGCGAGCAAAGCAGGAGACCAGAGCTTGACAACAAGAACCATAGTCAATTTACTCCAAACATTAGGCCCTACATATTTTAAGACACTGGTCATGGAACAATACGTTAGAGAAACTGAACCTTGAACACATTTGAGGCGCTGCATCTAGCATATGGAAACGGTTGGAACTATGAAGGAAGAGGATGTCGTTACTTTCCTCTATTCATGTCATATGTAGAGACTATTGGTTTAGTCATTTGGAACACTAATCCATTAACACTTGGATATTAAGCAAAAGGAAGGATAAAACTTACAGAACAATTTTGCACGGTTCAGTGCTATAGCAGTCGCTATGCATCAACTTAAAGAATGGATTGTGCTTGTTGTTGTTTCTTAAGGAATTAATAAGAAAATGGAGTAATGCAGGGAACTTAAGAAGAATCTAACTACCAACATGGAGGACTTATGCTACCGGGCCTACACATTTATGCTCTTGAAGGATTCTGGTATCGAGATAAGACTGAAAAATGTTAACTGGGTTAGAAATAAAAAGCCTTGGGATAGGGACATCCGAAAGATGGATAATAGTACTAGAGAAAGGAAACAATTTCGGAAGATGGGACAAGTTTCCATGTTCATAGCTTATGGAGACTCGTGAAAGAATCTATCTCGCTATTAGAGAAACCATGAAATACAGTGAATCGAGAACTAAAGAGCTAACTATGGCAGAGATGGGAACCGATATTCTCTAGGCTAAAACCTAGGGTAACTCCAGTGAGAATGCTATAAACTATAGACTATAGTCCCTCGACTAAATAGAGTCCTAACGGAGGAAGGGTATAAACCACGCTCCGGGGCATGCTATTAGTTTCCCTATGGACAGCAGAGCATATCCTTCTACTAAATATCCAAAGATATATGTGCATGAAAATTGTCAAGAATGAAGTAATCAAACAGTGGAGCATGAACTTCCTAGTCCTGGAGGTAGGGTTCAACTCTATCAGATACAATGAGAGACTAGGTTCAGCTCCTCTAGAGATGGAGGAGCATAACCTGTTCAAACGGCCCTAAAGACAGAGTCAACTTCATATAAACATGAAGCATGATACTACAGAGATTAAATACCCTTATAGAGTGTGGGGACAACAATTCAAAGGTATGACTTACTTTGATGAATAAATTTTGAATGATATCTAATATAAATACTTGAGGCATAACAACACCATGCCACATAACTATGCCACACTCGTAGAAGCGAGAAAAATACTAATGGCTGGGTACGAACGAATGTTCTTGACCCATACGGGTCGAACGGTCCTCTTACCTTACAGGCTAGACCGAATGGGAGTGTACAGTACACTAATAGCAGGATTGGAAATAGCAAAAGAATAATGAATCAAGACTATGTATCTGTAACGACTCGTAATTTACCGCTTTGAAAATGGAATGTTTAATTTATTCTAAATATTCAGAATATTTTTTTTTTCAATTTAATAATCATATTTTATGAAATAAATAAGAATGATAAACTTATATTTAGAATTTGATTTCAATATCAAGAAGTTTGGATCTTTCGTCGAAAAGTGACAAAAGTCGGTTTTCGATAAAATTTAATATACGTTTGAATAATTGTTATAAAGGTAAATAAATTTTTTTAATAGTTATATAATGATGTGATACTAATATAAAATCGATTTATAATGATTTTATAACCATATAAACTTGTTTTATAAAAATTGAAAAAATTTGTCATACGTTGACAAATCAACGTCGTATTTTTATAATTGAATTTTAATATTATTTAATATGGTTTTATAACTCAAATGAACTTGTTTTAATTATTTAAAAATGACAAGAAACTTATTTTCAAGTTTTTTTAGACAAATAAATAGTTTAACAAAAACGTCAAAATGTGACCGTAAAACATTTTATCGAAAATCAACGTTTTGTTCAATACAAGTTGTTTAAACGTTTTGCGACATAATTTCTTTTAAACCTATATAACTTCACATTAACATATTTACACACTTATAAACATGTAAGCATTTAGCATATAAGGCAAAAGTTATTTTTGGGATGTTTATAAAATAAATTGCAAAAGCTTTTGATTTGACATAATTTTATTAATAAATTCTTCACTAAACATAGTCATTAACAAAATTACTTAAGCTTCCATTCTACATAAATGCACATGTCAAATCCTTACATGGAAAAGGTGCATCCCATTTTTGATAATTTTGTTAATTAAATAAAAGTAGCATAATCATTTCATTTTGTACAAATCTCAGATCCAACCATCTCCTCTTCATTTATTGTTGTACTTAGGAGTTAAAACATGAGTTTAAAAAATGGTAAAACGAGGGTTGAAAAATCAAAAGTTGGTAAGGTTAGAAGGGTCATTTTACATATGAAGCTTGATATATAAGTAGGACCACCATCTCTCCATTTTCTCACACCAAAGTCATTACTATTTCTTCACTTTCTCCATCTCTTCCATGCCATCCAACACTCCAACTTCCTAAACCACTTACCCAAGCACCCATACCGCTCACCTACACCCCATACCCACCCTCAAAACACACGCACCCACCACCCTACCCATGCACCCGAGCCTACTAGCCTCCACCCAAGCCTACCCACCTCCAAAGCACACCTACTCACCTCTACCCACCACCCAAACACATGCACCCACCCTCCAAACCCACCTACTCACCTTTACACGCCTTCCAAACCCACACACTCGCCCTACCCTCCTCCAAAAGCCCATGCACACCCCCACCTACCCAGGGCTGAGTCCATACCCCCACACCTCCATAACCTTTTTATACAAGTCATACCCACATTCTATGAAACATTAGTCCATCCATTTCACCATTTTAAAAAGTAGTTCGAGATAAGTCGTGTTGATTTGACAAAGGAAAAGAAGCACGCTAGTTGTAGAAAAAGATTTGCAAAGGAAAATGAAAGTGTGTAAACCCTTATTTCAATTTAAAAATCATATTAATGTTATGCTATGAGGATCATGTTTACACCCTTACGATGATTTTGATAATTAACACCATTTAGTGTTAATATGAATGTTTGGATGAATTGGTTACGTGGATGAGTTTGGGTGAATGGATGATTGTTGATAATAATTTGACATCTTAGCTAATTTGGTTATATTTGCTTATGTGAAATGGTTAACCATTCCCTTTGTTAAGTAAAAACCATTTATATGGTATATTTGGAATAGTAAGCATCTTTTCAAAATCAAGTTTGGAAAAGAAATTCAATTTGGAAAAAATAGAAATTGATTTGAAAATTTAAAGATAATAAATTTTAAAAGTTTAACGTTTCAAATATAAATACTATATGGTTTAAAAAGTTTAAAAGATGGAAATTTTAATATTATAATAATATAATGAGATATTTTTAAATAAGTGAAAAATAGATATTAGATAATTAAAATAATAAATTATTGATTTTAAATAGTTTATAAATGGTTTATAAGCAAGTAAAGATGAATTGAAAGTATTATAACAAATACTTAAAACCAAGTCAAATTAGGCGCGTCGCGTAACGGTAGTTCGCGATTTTGCGCCGAAAATTTCAAATAAGTGTAGAGAATGGAATATAACTCGGAATTCTTCGAGATAAGAATTTTCTAGATTATTTTATCCATAGTTTGTAAATGGAGAAAGAAAATCAAGATTTCATCTCGTAAATTTTAAGTTATGGCCAAATCAAATTTCTAGAGAAATCGCGCTTTTGCAGTAAAGCGACCAAAGTCTAAAAATCATTGAAATGAATATTTTAAATGTTTAAAAATATGAAATAAATTTGATAAATATGTTAAAATGTTTTAAAAGAAGTTTGAATTAGAAATATAGTTTTTCAAATATTAGAAAAGTTGCTTTAAATCAAATCAGTTTTTAAGCACTTTCCTGAGCACTTTTCTACTGCCGTTTCAATGACTTTAGAAATGAAGTTTTAAATTTTGCAATTCATTCCTAAATCATTTATAAATGCTTTTAAATAAATAAATAAGTGACAAATGATGATTTGGAAGTTTTTATAAGGGTTTAAATAAATGATTAAGAGGAATTGTTTATAACACTTAAACAATATACTTGAAATCGATTCTTTGAAAGCAGTAACAAACTGAGTATGCGAAAACGACTAGTACATTTGTCCCGCCTGTGAGATCCGAGAAGATAAGACAATGTATGTAACTAATGTTAGAAATAGAGCAACCAGTGCCTTGAACTTACGTGACCTCTTTTTTCTCTTTCTAAGCGAGGGGTGGAACATATCGAAGGGAAAGCCCGGATACTCTAAATGAAATGATCATATTTAAGTTTTTTTGAAATTAGTAAAACTGTTGAACAAAGTTTTTCAGTAATATAAAGAATGTTATAGTCAAACTCTGTATTTAAGTTATGAGAAGAAAAAATTATACTTTCCACGTAAATTAAAAAAAAAGTGATTTTCCACCGTTATTCCACAAATCATGCAAGTTGAATACGGGAATTTAATCTAGGTGAAATTAATTTAATCTTTTACTCAATATAATTGGTTTTGGGTTTATAGTAAACAATGTCTTAAATAACATTGTTTTTGACCCAGTTAAGACATGTTTTCGAAAGACGGAATTTTATTTGATTTGGAAGTAAACGACGAGAAGATTTCCAAAGTTAAAAGAATTTTGATTTATCGGTAAAAAGTTAAATTGAAAAGAGGCTTAACAAACCCTGTATGCACATGTTCACATTTTTATTGATGATTGGATTTCGAAGAGACCGGGGTCGGATTTGGATAATTCCTGTTCGAAAACCATTTCGAACAAATTTACATTTCGAAGTAAAACATGTTGAAGATAAGATTATTGAAGATGAAGATATTCATGATGTAGAGCTGCTTGCCACTAGTCCCTCGATGTGAAATTTACCATATCATATATTTATGGTGACAAGTAGTGCTCCATTATGAAAATCTTCGATTTGCAAAGACTAATCGTTATTGATCCTAGGGGTGATTCCCAAAACATGATGCGGTAGGAGGAGTGCCTTCGGTTTCGTTCAGAATGAACTTTTATGGACGAATGTCTGACGTTGCATTTTAAATCACATTAATTGATCTCTATGAATGTATTTCTGCTTGGTGGCGGAAAATGCAACTTCTCTTAGCTTAACACCCTTTCCTGAGACCTCAAACCTCAGACCCTGAAATGATTGAAACAAGGTAGATTCGGCTAATGATCCAGACCCTAAAATATGGAATTCAAAAGAGGAAAGATGATGTGCTATGTAAAAGGTAATCGTGACCTCAGACCTCACACCCTGAAATGATTGAAACAAGGTAGATTCGGCAAGGCTATGTGGTTTGCAACCATTAGGGTATGATCATCCCCTTCTAGATATATTTCTAGCCACTATGACGTTTGGGTTTAAATTAATATGGTGTATGCTAGAGCGTGCTCAGATAGGTCGGTAACGATCGGGGAGATGACATATTCGGTACTATCTAGGAAGAGGTAGGCCGGTCTTGTGTTGGTAGAGGACCATCAGTTGGGCCTCGATACATTCCTCAAGAGCTGTACTGCCGGAAGGTAGTCCCTTCACCTGATCATTTGTATGGAAATCCATCCTCCAATAAGTGCCTGCCATTTTTTTTGTAGAACCCACTTTGTGGCTAGCATGCTGGAATTTAATCAATGTAACAATTTCGGCTAAGATTAATAAGTTTACTTGCAAATGTTTTCAATAAATGTCAGTAAAAATAATATCAAATGTTTTGTTGAAAATGTTTTGGTTATCATAAGATAAAAACCCGTCCATGTTTATGTTTGGCGTGGTCTTATGAGATACTCTTTCTTTTCAAAAGGTTTTTGTCACAAATCTCTGATCTATGGCACTGTCATTTATGAATTGAGTTTCTCACGCCGGTTTGCTAGACTAATCCGGGTATTTTTATACTCGGGTCAGATCCGAGTAGTTTCAGGATTAGCTTAATACGCTTGGAGTTTCCAGTAGAGAGCTGGAGATCTTTATCGGTATGAATATATTCTATTTCTGCTGCATTTGTTTGTTGTTTTTCAGCAAATTGTAAGGACATGTATTATAACTGTCTAAGCTGAATCTAGGTTAGACTCTGATATATGTTTCAAAAGATTTTCCACTGTAAAGATTATTGCTCAATAATATATGTTATTCCATTCGATTGAGATTCTGTTCTATCTTTATTTTCTTTCTTACCTTTAATGATCCATTTTTTGTTCAATTTGGGTTAGACATGTGTGGCTTATTGTCGACTCAAAAGGTACAGAAATGTGGACCGTTGCATTTGGCATCATTGCTTAGGTTGATCGAACACCTAAGCGTGATAGGGGTAAAGACTCATCAAAGATAGGGTTAGTAATACCCTACGGTGAGTAACTCATTAGAGATAGGGTAAGTGACACCCTAGAATGAGTTGAGAGTATTATATATATGAGCACGTATTTGTTAATGTTATATAAACTGATTTTTGTTTTGAGAAAAATTGGTAAATGAATAATTTTACCTAGGATTATATTTTGGATATAAAAAGATATTTTCAAGAGGGTATAGTTATGTATCTGGTTGTTAAGGGATATTAATACTCGGTTATTATCACTAATTGATTGGTTGTATAAAGGCTTAAATACAAATACCTTGTGAATTAAGTTTCACAAATTGACTATAAGGTGTTTGGTAATAATATGGGTTAAGGTTAAGAAATTAATTTAAAATAAACAAAATATGAGCACGTTTTACAAATAAAAAGATTTTATAAAAGATAAATATGGAAGATATTTTGTAAGTTAAAATAAATTTTGAAAGTATTAATTTCAAATGAATCTAGGAGGAAAATAATTTCAATTAAATTCTTTTTAAATTCTAACATTTTTCAAGGAAAAACATATTGCATTTTGAAATTTAACATGGATAAAACATAAAGGGTTGGACAAAGCTCAGTTAAAAAAATTCAGTTAGATAAATAAAATAGGAAATTATTGTCAAGGACAACATTTTTGCCTCAAGAACAGACCTTCAGTATTTTAGCCTGAAGGACAACTTTCTTTAGGTATTAGTTTTTAAGTTTATAGGTATCAGTTTGTAGTTATCGGTAGCAGTTTTTAGGTATCAGTTTTTAGTTTGGTAGCAGTTTTGGAAAAACGTTTGTCCTTGCGAATAATTTTGAAGGAATGTTTGTCCTTATGAATAATTTTTAGGAGAATGTTTGTCCTTGTGGTTAAAATATTGAGGTCATGTCCTTGAGGCTAAAAATATACAAATTTTTGTCCTTTAAATTAATTCATAGGTAAGTGACATGGATTCGAAATCATTAGGTAAAGGTGCACATTTAGCGAGAATTTTCTTATCAATATATGAATAAGCTTAAATTAAATAAGTAATTTAGACTTTAGGTAAATAAGAAAAAGAAAAGAGAGTGTTAAGTAAGATAAGACTTTGTAAATTTGTTAAGTATATAAAAAACCAGTAATTGATCCTAAGTTTTCTATCATTGTAGAAATTAACTAAAGCAGAGCGTTTAAAATTAAGGGAAAGACTTAGGAGAGCATTAGCAAAGTATGGGGATTTAGAGGTATTGGATACTCCTATTACTAGTGACGAGGAGGAGGATGTTCAGATAAAGGATCCATCTTGAGTTGTGATAGGATCGGCTAATGATCCAATAGTCATTTCAAACAATGAGGATATGATTATGACTCCTATAGTAGTGGAAGCTGAGGCAGAAATAGATATAGAGGCTGACGACTCAGATCTTTGGATTGCAGATCCTTTAAGCGAGGAGGATCAGGAGGAGGAGCCGATAGAGGATGAGTCTGTGAGTGAGGAGCCAGTAGAAGACGAGCCTAGTGAGAAGGAGCCTTCAAGAGAGGATTTAGAGATGTATGATGCTTGGTTGTGTGATAGCCCATTAGATAGTGATGAGGGTATTATATGGGAGACAGGCACTCCTATTTTGGAGATGGGATCACCAATCCCAAAGCCAATTGAGGATCTTGGTTTGGAGGAGATAGATGAGCATGTTCCAGCAGGGATGTGTCATCTTCCCTTGGTTCCAGTAGGACAGCCCGGGTAGCCACTTGGTTGGGATGTGATGCAGGAGAACGAGAAAAAGGATAAGGAGCCGGAAGAAGAAGAAGAGGAGGTTATACTGAATGTGATAGATTTGGGAGAACCATCGGACGAGGAGTCCGACGAGTAGGTATGGTTAGTATGGATGATATTTTGGGAGTTCTATGGTATGGATGATTCATTTTGGGGAGTACTGTTCATATGGATGATGTATATTTTGACTATGTATATTACCTTAAGTACGTAGTATGTGCTAAGGCTAGGGGTATGGACCTATGTGGTTTTATGTATATTTATGATGACTTCGTTATATAATATCAGTATTTAGCAGATCTTTCTTTTACCCTATTTTGAAAATAGATCAAAGTTAGAATTTTTTTCATACTTGGTTATATGATAGGTTTCCTTATAATTCTGAAATTTTTAATTTCGGGGACGAAATTCTTTTAAGGATGGGAGAATGTAACGACCCGTAATTTTACCATTTTGAAAATGGAATATTTCATTTATTTTAAATATTCAGAATATAGAAAATTTCAAAATTTAATAATCATACTTTATGAAATAAATAAGAATGATAAACTTATTTTTAGAATTTGATTTCAAAATCAAGAAGTGTGGATCCTTCATCGAAAAGTGACAAAAGTCGGTTTTCGATAAAATTTAAAATAAGTTTGAGTAATTGTTATAAATGTAAATAACCCTTTTTAATGGTTATATAAAGATAGATACTAATATAAATTCGACTTATATTGATTTTATAAACTTATAAACTTGTTTTATAAAAATTGATAAGTTTTGTTGTACGTTGACAAATCAACGTCGTATTTTTATAATTAAAATTTTATATTATTTAATATGGTTTTATAACTCAAATGAACTTGTTTTAATTATTTAAAAATGAAAAGAAACTTATTTTCAAGTTTTGTTTGACATAATTTTATTAATAAATTCTTCACTAAACATAGTCATTAACAAAAGTACTTAAGCTTCCATTCTACATAAATGCACATGTCAAATCCTTACATGGAAAAGGAGCATCCCATTTTTGATAATTTTGTTAATTAAATAAAAGTAGCACAATCATTTGATTTTGTACAAATCTAAAATCAAACCATCTCCTCTTTATTTAATGTTGTACTTAGGAGTTAAATCATGGATTTCAAAAATGTTAAAAAGAGGGTTGAAAAATAAAAAGTTAGTAAGGTTAAAAGGGCCATTTTACATGTGATGCTTCATGTATAAATAGGACCACCATCTCTCCATTTTCTCACACCAAAGTCTTCACCATTTCTTCACTTTCTCCATCTCTTCCATGGCATCCAACACTCCTACTTCCTATACCACTCACCCAAGCACCCATACCCCTCACCTACAGCCCATACCCACCATCAGAACACGCGCACCCACCAATCTACCCATGCACCCGAGCCTACTAGCCTCCTCCCAAGCCTACCCACCTCCAAAGCTCACCTACCCGCCTCTACCCACCACCGAAAAAAATGGACACACCCTCCAAAACCACCTACCCCCTTCACCCGCCTTCCAAACCCACACACTCGCCCTACCTGCCTCCAAAAGCCCAAACACACCCCCACCTACCCACGAGAGAGTCCACACCGCCCACACACACCTCCATACCCTCCTTATACAAGCCATACCCACCTTCTATCAAACATTAGTCCATCCGTTTCACCATTTTGAAAAGTAGTTTGAGATAAGCCGTGTTAATTTGACAAAGGAAAAGAAGCACCCTGGTTGTAGAAAAAGATTTGCAAAGGAAAATGAAAGTGAGTAAATGCTTATTTCATTTTAAAAATCATATTATTGTTATGCTATGATGGTCATGTTCACACCCTTACGATGATTTTTATAATTAACACCATTTAGTGTTAATATGAATGTTTGGATGAATTGGTTATGTGGAAGAGTTTGGTTGAATGGATGATTATTGATAATAATTTGACATCATAGCTAATTTAGTTATATTTGCTTAAGTGAAATGATTAACCGTTCCCTTTTTTAAGTAAAGACCATTTATATGGTATATTTGAAATAGTAAGCTTCTTTTCAAAATCAAGTTTGGAAAAGAAATTCAATTTGGAAAAGATAGAAATTGATTTGGAAAATTAAAGATAATAAATTTTAAAAGTTTAAAGTTTTAAAAATAAATACTATATAGTTTAAAAAGTTTAAAAGATGGGAATTTTAATATTAAAATAATATAATATGAGATATTTTGAAATAAGTGAAAAATAGATATTAGAAAATCAAAATAATAAATTATTGATTTTAAATGGTTTATAAGCATGTAAAGATGATTTGGAAGTGTTACGACAAATATTGAAAAACAAGTCAAAATTAGGTGCGTCGCGTAACGGTAGTTCGTGATTTCATGTCGAAAATTTCAAATGAGTGTAGAGAATGGAATATAACTCGGAATTCTTCGAGATAAGAATTTTTTGGATTATTTTATCCATAATTTGTAAATGGAGAAATAAAATCAGGATTTCATTTCGTAAATTTTAAGTTATGACCAAATCAAATTTCCAGAGAAATCATGCTTTTGAAGTAAAGCGGCCAAAGTCAAAAAATCTTTGAAATGAATATTTTTAAATGTTTAAAAATATGAAATAAATTTGATACATATGTTAAAAAATTTATAATATATTTTAGTTAAAAATATAGATTTTCAAATACTAGAAAAGTTGTTTTAAATCAAATCAGTTTTTAAACA
This sequence comes from Allium fistulosum, assembly GCA_030737815.1. Lineage (NCBI taxonomy): Eukaryota > Viridiplantae > Streptophyta > Magnoliopsida > Asparagales > Amaryllidaceae > Allium > Allium fistulosum. Next base: position 867,387,595 of record CM060904.1, on the reverse strand, counting down.
CTTTCCGCGGCACTTTTCTACCGTCGTTTCGATAACTTTAGAAATGAAGTTTTAAATTTAGCAATTCATTGCTAAATAATTTTTGAATGCTTCTAAATAAATAAATAAGTGATAAATCATTGTTGGGAACTTTTTATAAGAGTCTAAATAAATGGTTTAGAGGAATTGTTTATAACACTTAAACAATATACTTGAAATCGATTCCTTGAAAGTAATAACAAACTAAGTATGTGAAAACGACTAGTACATTTGTCCTACCTGTGAGATCTGAGAAAATAAAACAAGGTGTGTAACTAAGGTTAGGAATGGAGCAACCAGTGCCCTGAACTTACCTGACCTCTTTTTTCCTCTTTCTAGGCGAGGGGTGGAACAGATCGAAGGGAAAGCCCGGATGCTCTAAATGAAATGATCATATTTAAGTTTTTCCGAAATAAAAAATTGGTTGAACAAAGTTTTTCAGTAATATAAAAAAATTTCTAGTCAAAATCTGTATTTAAGTTATGAGAAGAAAAGTTTGTATTATCCTCGTAAATTTAAAAAAAGTGATTTTCCGCCGTTATTCCACAAATAGTGCAAGCTGAATACAGGAATTTAATCTGGGTGAAATTAATTTAATATTTTACTCAATATAATTGATTTTGGGTTTACAGTAAACGATGTCTTAAATAACATTGTTTTGGACCCAGTTAAGACATGTTTTCAAAAGACGGAATTTTATTTGATTCGAAAGTAAATGACGAGAAAATTTCCAAAGTTAAAAGAATTTTGATTTATCGATAAAAAGTTAAAATGGAAAGAGGCTTTACAAATCCTGTATACATATATTCACATTTCTATCGATGATTGGATTTCGAAGAGACCGGGGTCGGATTTGGGTAATTCCTATTTGAAAACCACTTCAAACCAATTTACGTTTCGAAGTAAATTATGTTGAAGATAAGATTATTGAAGAAGAAGATATTCATGATGTAGGGCTACTTGCCACTAGTCCCTCGAGGTAAAATTTACCATATCATATATTTATGGTGACAAGTAGTGCTCCGTTATGAAAAACTTCAATTTGCAAGGACTAATCGCTACTGATCCTAGGGGTGATTCCCAAAACAGGATGCGGTAAGAGAAGTGCCTTCGGTTTCGTTCAATCCCAGAATGAACTTGTATGGATGAATGTCTGACGTTGCATTTTAAAATCACATTAATTGATCTCTATGAATGTATTTCTGCTTGGTGGCGGAGAAGGCAACTTCTCTTAGCTTAACACCCTTTCCTGAGACGTATGAGATTAGGAGTTATACATCTATAGAAATTAGTTGTGCGATTATGGAATGACAATATGACATTCAAAAGAGGAAAGATGATGTGTTATGTGAAAGGTAATCGTGACCTCAAGCCTCACACCCTGAAATGATCGAAACAGGGTAGATGCGGCAAGGCTATGTGGTTCGCAACCATTAGGGTATGATTATCCCCTTCTAGATATATTTCCACCCGCTATGACATTCGGGTTAAATTAATGTGGTGTATGCTAGAGCGCGCTCGATAAGTTGGTAACTACTGGGGAGATGGCATATTCAGTATTATCTAGGAAGAGGCAGGCCGGACTTGTGTTGGTAGAGGACCATAAGTTGGGCCTCGGTACATTCCTCTAGAAACGTACTGCCGGAAGGTTGTCCCTTTACCTGGTCATTTGTATGGAAATCCATCATCCACTAAGTGTCTGCCATTTTGTTTATAGAACCCACCTTGTGGCTAGTATGCTGGAATTTAATCATTGTAACAATTTCAGCTAAGATTAATAAGTTTACTTGCAAATGTTTTCAAAGAATGTCATTAAAAATAATGTCAAATGTTTTGGTTATCATAACGTTAAAACCCGTCCGTGTTTATATGCGGAGTGATCTTATGAGATACTCTTTCTTTTTAAAAGGTATTTGTCACAAATCTCTGATCTATGACACTGTCATTTGTGAATTGATTTTGTCACGCTAGTTTGCCAGATTGATCCGGGTATTTTCATATTCGAGTCAGATCTAAGTAGTTTCAGGATTTGCTGAAGATGCTTGAAGTTTCCAGAAGAGAGTCGGAGATCCTCATCACATTTGAACATATTCTATTTCCGTTACATTTGTTTGTTGTTTTTCAGCAAATTGTAAGGACGGGTATTATAACGGGACAGTTTGGCACAGGTCCTTAATAAGTTTCAAAATACACAAAAACCCCAGTAAAAAAAAGTTTGTAAATTAGGTCCCTAGAATTAAGTTACCGAATAATGGCATACACTTATGCAATTATTCAGTGAATAATTGCTGACATTTATGCAATTATATCAAAAAATTGCAGACATTTCCACAATTATTCCCTTAAAAGTTGTGGAAAATTCCGCAATTTTTTCAAAAAATTGTGGAAATTTCTGCAATTATTCACCAAAAAATTGCGGAAATTTCCGCAATTATTTACCAAAAAAATTGCGGAAATTTCCGCAATTATTCACCCAAATAATTGCATAAATTTATGCAACTTTTGGATATAACTGCATAAATGTCTGCAATTATTTAGTGAATAATTGCATAACTATATGCAATTACTTAGTAACTTAATTCTAGGGACCTAATTTACATACTTTTTTTTACTGGGGTTTTTGTGTATTTTGAAACTTATTAGGGACCTAAGCCTAATATTCACTATTATAACTGTCCAAGCTGAATCTAAGTTAGACTCTGATATATGTTTCAAAAGATTTTCCGCTCTAAAGATTATTATTCAATAATATATGTTATTCCATTCGAGTGAGATTCTGTTCTGCCTTTATTTTCTTTCTTACCTTTAATGATCCATTTTTCATTCAATTTGGGTTAGACATGTGCGATTTATTGTCAGCTCAAAAGGTACGGAAATGTGGACCATTACAGTATCTATAGCGACCTGCAACTAGCTATAATCAAGCATTTTGAGAATTCTAAGTCAAAGGTGAATGGTTGGTGTGCTACTTTTAGATAAAAGGCGAAAGCTTTGCTTAATGTGCAAGAATGCTATGTGGTTAAGCATATCCCATGGGAGGAAAATCGAGATGGCAACGGTTGGGAAAAAATTGGCTTGCTCAGGAAATGGATCACTTTTAGTTTGCTCCTGGTTAAAAACTTCACCCTTAAACAGAATGAAACTAGGAAGGTGATGCACAAGCCGAATGGATACACATTACAGGATGACAACTTATACATAAGAGCATTGACTAGCCTGCTACTAAGGTGCATGGCTTCAAGAGAAGTTAAGAAAGTATTGGATAACATACATCAAGGCAATAGAAGAGATCACACTAAAGGGCAAACCCTAGAAAAGGAAATCTCATGAGCATTAATCTAAAATGGAGAACTTCCAATAGCTACCGGTGGAGTCGAGTATGCAATAGTGGTTGCAGATTACTTCATCGAGTATGGAGTTCCACTCTAGACAATCTCGGATAATGGATAGCAGTTTGATAGTCAGGAATTCACCAATTCTATCGGTAGCATGGAATCAGGAAAAGCTTTTCTAGGGTGCCTCACTCGTAGGCCAATGGATAGGTTGAAGAAGTCAACAAGGTTCTCAAAACTCTCATAAAGAAGCATTTGGAATATGATAAGGGAGCTCAGATGGATAAGCTGCCAATGGACTTTACACATATTGCACTTCCCGCGAAGCATGGGACATACACCTTTTGCTTTGACCTACGAATTATAGGTTATGCTTTCCATCGAAACTATAGTCTTATCTCATAGGAGAATCTACTATGACTCGAAGGAAAATGAGGAATTGCTAAACTTGTCCCTGGATCTAATCGAGGAGGAGCGAGATGAGGTTATTTTGAAAACCGCGGTGCTCTGGCAGAAAGTGGTAAAACAATACAACTCTTGGATAAAGCATCGCCCGCTGTAGCAAGGAAACCTACTCCTGGAGTTAATTTCCCTTTGGCCTGAAGGCACTTTACCCGATCTGGGAAAGACTATATTTTATCATCAGGGATCCAGGGAATGAAGCCTACATTCTCATCACCATGGACCGAGCAGTATCCAAGAAAATATGGAATGTTCAAAACTTTTGTTTTGCTTTTACGCACTAAATATAACAACTACATAAATTAGTCAATAGTCATGGTCTTACCGAACTCCATGGATAGGGTGTGTGAAACCATAATAGACGACCAACACTATCAAACCACCACAACAACAGCCATCCCATGCCAAATAAAGTCGGTGATTGCTAGGACTATACATGCAAGGCCATTGTATAACGAGGGCACCCAATTCTAGCACATCATGGAAAGCTTGGACAAACCCTTGGTCAATAATAGCGAACCAAATTTACCCATGATCAGACATGATCACAGAAAAGGGTGGCATGGCACTTCAATGCAAAGGTCTGAAACCGTATCCACAAGGTAGGGGAATTCGTTCTAAAATGAATTCTCCTAGGTACGGGGGCACTTTATCCGAACTAGGAAGGACCCTATGCAATTGATCAAAAGCTTAGGGACGGGACATTCAAACTAGCAACTATTGATGGACAATCCCACGTGCATGGAATAGTGATCTGCTGCGGCACTACTATATTTAGCTCCTTTTAGTTTATCTTTGCAAATAATCCACCCAAGGACCACAGTGATAGAACAATAAAACAGGAACTACTAGGATTCTTGTTCATAAATAAAGCCCGCTTTTTGAACTAATGGATTTGTGTTCTTGGAAGCTACACCCCCGTGCTGTGCAATTAGCATTATGATCGAGAACATACTCTTTTGGCCTCAAATAATGGACGGGGACTATGCTCTTAGGTGTCGATCGGATAATTTGACCCCATCTTTTAAACACAAGCTCCTCAGACCTAGGATCATGGTTGGGGAATGTGATTTTGGGTTGTTAGGATAATTTGACCTAATCTTTTAGGGCTGATCGGATAATTCAGCCCAATCCTTTCGGGTCGATCTGATAATTCGACACAACCTTCTGGCCTGATGACATGATTCATCCCAATCCTTTCAGGGTCGATCAGATAAATCGACCCAACCTTCTGGGCTGATCGGATAAGTTAGCCCAATCCTTTCAGGGTCGATCAGATAGTTCAACCAACCTTCCGGGCTGATTGGATAATTCAACCTAATCTTTAAATGTCGATCAGATAATTCGATCCAACCTTCCGGGCTGATCGGATAATTTAGCCCAATCCTTTAAGGGTCGATCGGATAATTTAGCCCAATCCTTTCAGGGTCGATTAGATAATTCGACCCAACCTTCCAGGCTGATCGAATAATTCAGCACAATCCTTTCAGGGTCGATTGAATAATTCGACCCAACCTTTAGGGCTAATCGAATAATTCAGACAAATCCTTTCAGGATCGATCGAATAATTCGACCCAATCTTCTAGGCTGATCAGATAATTTAGCCTCATCCTTGCAGGGCCGATCGGATAATTCGGCCCAACCTTACAGGATCAATCGACCTAGCAAAGCTTACAAGCTAATGGCTAAGCAAAGATACCATACAAACATAACGCGATAACAAATCATAATCAGGTAAGATAATTTCATTTAAAATTTCTATAAGATACATACGCGCTTGTGTAAGTACTCATATAGGAAATATAAAGTGTAGGCCAATGGAAGCATCAGTCGCACAAACTGCTAGGCTGAGGGAAGAATCGGTCATAGAAACTTCTTACCCTACCAAATTTGTTCGTGATTTATCCCATACAAGTATACATGATAACGATGAGAAAGTTTGCTAATAGGACAAGTAAACCAAGCAATCATTGGAATAAACATGTCACGTTTACTAGCTAGAAAAAGGAGAATATGGACATCAATAAATATCAGAAGCAACAGCGCATAAACATCAAAAGAAGGTTTGCTTCATAACATAAGCACATGATCAACCCATGTTCAAACCTTCAGCAGAAACCACTTACCCAGCCAAACATTTTGGTGATTGACCTATACAAGTATGCATGGTAGTGATGAGGGAATCACTAGTGGAATAACTTGGCAATCATTAATGAAAAATACATTGCAACCACCCGTCATAATTGGCCAAACTACAATCAATGCAATAATATACACAACGTCAAGTCCATATACCATGGAACCATTATATGTTCCTTTCCCAATGGAACCTTGGTATTCTCGGAACATTCATAAGACAGTACACGACCCTCGGGACCCAGGGGTAAGGAAGTTGAGCTAGTGGGAGCAAAAGCCTAAGTAATAGAGATAAGAATAAGTGGGAAATCATGTTAGATGATTATACTACCGAGAAAGAATGAACTGCGAATGTCACACTGATAAAGGATGTCTTGGAATGATCAACAAGCTTTACATGAGTGAATAAGGCTCTACAACATATTAGCAATGGAAAACCTAACAAAAGGATGGGAATGAAGATATAAACATTTGAGGTTTAAGATAACCATCGCATGAGAAAGAAAGATGATGGTGAAACAAAGCACACTTTGTATTTTATGGAATATACTTTAGGGGGCAAAGTGTTATTACCATTTTCACCCATAGTAGTGAATACGAAAAGACGTTAAGGAGCATAGAGACATCCGGAAGGTGCATAATAAAGGCGCCATCATGTACTCACAAGGGCACGGCGAAGCGCTAGGGGAAATTTTGGCATAGTCAGAAAATATAGCCAAAGCTCTTGAGAAATATTCCTAAGGTTGGGACATGCACATAGGTTGAAACCGTGCCTTAATCTGAGCTACGAATTGGAAGATATGATCATCTTAAAGTTTGTCCATCACATAACCGACTCAGACCCCACCTTGGAGTGCTACTACCTAGCTCGGGCAAATGGAACATTCATTGGAAGACTCTACTTAATGATATGAAGCTACTGGTCCAAGTTTCACTCAATTTTTACTTGAAATGAAGGAGTTATAGCACAGACGCATTTGTCGCACAGTGGTAAAGACTTATGCTCTTCAACCAACCCACTTGGGTTCGAATCCTGGCAGGCACATTATTTTTAAGGAACACGAGAATTGATCTAGCAGGGAATCCAACCACCGAATGCTTAAACATTTCCAATGTAAGGAAGGGTAAGCAAAAATCCCGAAGGAGTAGAGAGAAACCAAGTTTCCACTCTCCTATTCGGTAGCCCAAGTACTAAACAACATGTTCAGTACCCTAAGTACCGAACATGATCTTCTGTTCGGTGGGTAGCCGAACACCAAGGGAACCCACCGAACCAAGAACTAAGGGAACCTACCAGACCAAGGGAGGAAGGGCATGAACTTAGCCATCGAAGCGGCCACGTGCATTCCACCGGACCAACCTACCCCGAACCTTGTATTCAAGAGTTATTCAAATTTTTAGATTTGGAATAAATCGAACTAATTAATTTCTTAATTAAAAATTAATTACCCTTAATTACAATTACACCCTTCTTCCCTAAACAAGGTAATGTGCACGGTGTACACATACACCACCACAACCGATCACTTCTTCTCCCCCTCTCTCACTGATTCTCCATGAAAAACACTACTGTTCGCTTTAATGCATCGCTCATCGCAAGAGCTACCACTCTGACTCAACAATTCAAAGCTCGGCCCTACCCTTCAAAATGTGACCCACTGCTCCTGAACGCAAAAAGGTCCAGGTCGCAATTTGCCTTCCTTGACCGCCCATGCCTAAACTTCGAGAAAAAGGTACATTTTGCCAAGAGAAAACAAATGGAACCCTCATCGTCGCCTAACGCCGCCTCAAACTCCCAAAAACCGAAACCCTGGTCTCGCCCGAAAAAACCAAGCATGGCCAAACATCATCGCACGCAACAATATGGGTATGAAATCGTAGATCTACTCGATAGAAGTTCAAAGATCTTTGTTTTATAATTTTTCATGGAGTATTTCTTTTGATTTTGATTTTTTAATGTTGCTTCCATTTTTTTCTTTACTATAAAAATGAAAATGTGAAGGAAAGAGGGAAAAAGAAGAATTCAAAGTTGTTGAATTGATTGAAGGGTTGAATTTGTGTGCATTTTGTAATTCCCGACATCTTGCCACAAAGAATTCCATTCGCATACGGGCCCCGAACGACAAAACAAAAATACGATCACACACAAAAATGCGATACGATCCTAAAACAATATTAAAATACACTGGTTATCTTATTTAGTAAAATTCCAAAAATACCATCGTTTGCCGAAAAATCATCAAATTACAATTAAATATTTTCCAAATTAAAAATTATGGAAAAATCCTATAAATTCAATTAAAAACACATCAATAAAAATCAAGTCGTTTTACCAATAATTTAACTTCTTATTATTTATTCGAACTATTTGTTATTGTAAATAAATTTACAAAATGAGTTCACCATTATTATTTATTAATTAGAAGGAGTTAAATAAGACTTTTAATCCATTTAATTAATATTTAATTAACAATTAAAATATTTAAATAATCACTATATTTGAATTCAAGTTATTAAACTCTAAAAACCAATTATTTAAATATTTAAAATTGATTAAATATTCAAAATCATACGAAAAAATTCTAGGATGTTACATTCTCCCCTCTTAAAAGAAATCATCCCCGAAATTCCCAAAGGAAGAAAATGTTTCCAAACCACTAAGATTTAAAATTATTAAATAAAATGAGTAGTTAAACTTTCAAAGTCCCTTACATTATGGAAAATTTCGATAGCACCTCCTTTGCGCGGTTGATCCGGAAAACTACAACCCGCCGCAACTGGTCCAAATTGACCAAAAAAACAAAAGGCAAGTGGCCTACTATATCCGGGGCATAAATCATCAATTTCCACTACAACAAAATAACCCTTTTACAACGGAAAAAACCCATTATAATAGGTTTTTCGCAACGGGCCAGCGTCTGTCTTATTAGGCGACGTTGTAATAAATATATAAGATTTTACAACGGGCATAAACCGTTGTTGTGGACCATTGTAGCAGAGTATAATATGAGTCAATTTGTTTGGGAAACATGATATTGCAACCAACATGGACCGTTGTAGTATATACTACAACGTACTTAGCCCGTTGTAATAGATTTTAACTACAACATCCATGGTCCGTTGTTATAGCTAGGCCCCGTCTACAACTTCCATTGCCCGCTGTAATTGGTCTCATCTACAACATCCACAGCCCGTTGTCATTCAAAATAAGTACAAAATAAAAAAATAATTAGCTGCGAGGTCCATACAGTACGCCTGTAGCAATATTTAATAATTAATAATTATCATAAAACAACCAAAATCACACATAATATAAGACTATAAAGCTACATCCATAAAGTTTCAACACATTCCAAAAGGAGAATATAAGTATTTACATTCACGGTGGTCTAACACATAACTAGTTACAAAATACATAATAACTAGTTACAAAATACATATCAAGTTCTAGTACTAGCGTACATAACCCATAAAACCAAAATGCACATACATACTAGGCCAAGGAGATGAAATCTTTGGGCCGCGCGACTGTTGATTCAACAGCCTCTTTAATAGTGGATATTTCTGAATTTGGTCTATATAAAAAAGCTTCTGGTTCCACCGCTACATTCACCCATACCTTACACGCAACAGGTCCAAGCTTTATGAAGTGTACCAAAGAATTAGGATCGACGCTTGCCATGGTTCCTTATGCAACTACGTTCTTCTGCCAACTCCATAACTTGCACTTTCTTCTGACCAAATTTTCGGGAGTATCGTGATCATGACTCTGAAAATTGTTACTATCGCGGTGTGACTACAAACAAATAAAAAACAGTTAACGCTTGTGATATGGCATAGGCAGTAGTGCTTAGTATCATAAATCTCAAACTACATAGCGAAAGAGGTGTTGTAACCAGGCAAAGTTTGCAATAGACTATACACACACTACAAGAATTCATGCCAAATGCCAAACAGCACAGAGAATTCATGCCAAATGCCAAACACTATAATTATAAAGTGCATAGAAACAAAAGGTAATACAGAGACCAAACAACAACAGAGAAAAACTAGTAAACCTAGGATATTTGCATATATTTATACAATATCACATTGTTCGATAAATGTTTTGTTCAAACCTAAGAACCAAACGCTTTTTGGTTAAAATATTTCAAAACGATCAGATTAATCCAAATGACACAATATCATGTATTTAAGTTTTTTAAACAACATTAGAGAATTTGTACGGTTGGGTTTCAAAAATCCTAAATCTAGATTTATTCTTCACTCCCACTGATAAACAAAGGAAATGGACAAAGGTGCATAGGTGACTCCCTGTGTCCCCGCTTACGCCTATGTAGCATTTTTAGTTAGGAAAATATGTTAACGTAGGCATTGACAAATTGCGTAGACAGGCTGGGTTGTGCTTTAGACGGTATGTAGGCGATTCTATTTTGACTTTTTTTCTCATACCAATGGTTTATACTTTATACCATTTAAAAATTATACCCCTTCTACCCAGTTCAGATACATTTTCAGAGCATTTCCATTCAATCCGCTTTATCTTTATTTTTTATTTTATCCCACATCTATCTCCACTTGTATGTGTCTTTTAGCAATACTTCATGATATTATTATGTTATCAACCAATAACAGCAACTTTAAAAACCAGTCAAGTTTAAGAGAAAAACTTCCAAGTCTGGATAGTTTATAACGTAAATAATTTTCAAGTGCAATAAAATGTATTAATTATTTTGGTATATTCATAAAATAAAATGGAGCAAGACTGTTTTGTCATGCTAAACCTGGTTCGCTATCGAATAAATATGCTATCATTTCTTTATAACATAATGGTTTACATGGATACTGTAATGATTTTCTTGTGTTTTCTTTTTGATTTAATTTTGAAGTATGCAGTCATTATTTTCCCAAGAAATCAATTTGGAAGGAAAGGAACAAGTTTTACAACTATGACAAAAAAGCTTGAAGTTTTCAGTATTTTCATCCAAATTCCGTGCTCAATTCTACATTAACCTATTGATTTATGTGACTGTCTATGAAAAATAGTCATACTACCTTCAATTTTATGAGCGAAGCTCAACTTCTGTATAAACAAAAAACCAGCCCTCTTTATGTGAATCACTGGATTCTTCCTCTGCTTCTAATATATGCTCCTATGTGTTATTCAGATATCATGGAAAATATTTAGTTGTTTATGCATAACAATGAAATTGGTTCTACGGTCCAATTCTATAGAAAAAATTATGCATTTTAAACATTTTCACGTTTAAAGTAGAATTTTTGCTTGGTCGTTTAATTTCATTTTTAATTTATTTCCGACGGAAATTTTCAATTTTCTACATAAATTATGAAACTAGCTTCATACTTTTGTGCCTTTATGCAAGATTGCATCAGTTTAAAATAGCAAGATTCTTGGCAGTTTATATTATTAATCACTTTAGTGTGAAAAAAATTTGGATAGTTATATCAAAATAGCCATTTTATCTTCATTTGTTTGTTAATAGATTCAAGTTTTTGTTACTTTTGATACCAAAAACTAAAAATTTGTAACCTGTGATCATCTTTTCTTGTGTGTTTAGACTGTGCTTTGTTTCGTTGCAAAATGGAGCGACAAATGCAAGCACATTGGGAAAGTCATAAATGACCTTGCTGAAAACGAAAAGAAGGTTAGTTTCATTACCGCGGATATAGATGATATGAAGGTGTGTAGATGAAACTCATTTTTTTTTTAATTATAGCGTAGATTAGGCACATCCTTATTTTCAAATTTATTTCACTTCCATATGATTATTTTCATCCAAAATTTGCAATTTCCAGTGCAAATATTTGTAATCTTTTCAAATATTTATTTGTAGTAAACAATGCAAATTTAACAAAAATAATTTTGGAATGTTTCATGAAATGCAAAGTGTATTTTAAACTTTATTTAATTATATGTCAATTGTATCGTATGAAAGAAAAAAAGGCATAGCGTGAATTAGTACTTCGGATAAAATTGTATGAATTATTAGAAAATTAAAATACGTCTAATCTAATATTACAAGCATTCATACTGATGTTGAATTAGTACTTCTGATAAAATTTATTGACAATGTCCAATTCGAACCCAATTTTTTTAAATGTACTGAACTGCCACTCTTATATTTACTGCCTTTTTTCAATGTGATGTTTTCAAAATGGTCTTAGTAACATATCAAATGTACAACTGCTATACCATATGCATGTCATTTATGAGTCTAGGAAATTTGTTCTAACTTGATATCATTTTCCTTTGCATTCGGTCTCTGTAAAAAGTACAAGACATGCACTTAGTAATTCATAAGCATATATCGCTATATTTGCACTTATATTTCTCTTATATTTGCGCTACTAGCACTTAAACTCAAGCAACTACTGACACTTATATTTGCACAAAATCAAGCAATTAGACAATAGCTAATTAAATATAAACTTACCGTCATCAGCATTTTAGTCACCTCATCGAGTCTAGCCTCTAAGCGAGTTACTTGGGTTTCCAATACGTTCACCTTTTTTGAATTACTTGAATAAATAGCAATTTAAGATGGTGCAATACCAAAGCCTAATCCTCTCGCTCTTCCCTTATGTTCTTTGCCAACAAGCGTTGACACTCCATCTCCAGTTATCGATGTTGTTCCCTAGGAGTTCTGAGCATTACTATTGTGCTCTTTGATATTGGTCTACAAATTAAAATAGAACCAATGTTAAGAAATAAAAAAAGGAATACAAAAAGTATACAGACAGTTCTATAAATTTCTGATACTTGTTCAAATATTTGTTCTCAGACTATGACGGTATACTAACAGTATACTACAATATTACAATATCTGTATACAATTTTTGATGGCAGCAACTTCAAAAAAGAAAAAACTATGACAGTATACAGATAGTAAAGGGAACCAAATCGTAACGCACCCTTTATTTTGATTTGGTTCATCCATGAAAACAATTAGTTTTGGTACACCATCCATGTTAAAGCTGCACTGCTAGTAACAAGTGGATTTTTTGACTATTTTTATGTTTAGTAGCAAGTGGATCGGCACCGTGAATTTCAGTCTTTTACAATGCGTCGACAATACAAGTATTAACTGACTAATCAAGAAATAAAAAAACCATTATAATGCAATCAGCAACAACAGAATTTGGTGGGTCTCCATTTTTTTTGGTGTGTTCTCTGACCCACAGCTTGTCTCTGCTAATATCCAATATTCCACTTTCCTTTTTCTACAAATAATAATAATAAGAAGAAGAACGAAAGAAGAAAATAATATAATCGATGTAAACAGACATGCATTTCTTATCATTACTTCGGCTAATCTTGCGTAACCCTTCTACTCGTTGTGTGTGGATTTTATTCTTCTCTCAAATTCTCTGTATTTTTTGCTAGCTTCCTACATAGGAGAAATTCATTAACAAACTATAATTTACCTTTTAATATATAATGAATAAAATACAATTTATTACCGTAAATTTCTCCGATAGTTTTTCTTTCACAAAATCATTCCATTCTTGAACATTTTCTACATTGTCCGGTTTGAGCATGGCTAATCTAGAGGAAAAGTCCGGATAAGTAGACGCTACTCTAAGAGCGGAAACCAATTTTGACTTCGATTCTCTCCATCGTACTACCACCATCTTAAGCAACAAATTCTTGTATGCTTCATCCACCATGAATCTTGACTGCACAAAGTGTACAAAGTGGCAGTTATACATAGTGTAGAGGACAGCTATAATGGCAGTTTTAAAGTAAATTAGATTACATATAAGCTATACAATCTCACAAATATGCCATATTTACCAAATCATATTGTATTTCATTTCACATATATGTATATTCTTTATAAAAAATGGCAGTATAAGGCACAAAAAAATTAGTGTACCACCTTTACTTTTTTGCTAATGATCTATCTGGTAGATTAGAGATAAAGGAATTGCATTGCATGCATTAAGGCTACACAGAGACAGATTTAAAGTAAGGCTTGCTACATACATATAGAAATTTTCTAAAGCAAGGATGTAACAGTAGGGGTCCATTGTCCACTATTGCTCAAGTGGTTATAACAAGAGAGCAATATGAATAAGTAAAATCTAAAAATTCAAAGGCTTTAATATCTTTATTTCTCACTAATGTTAATGGACATGAGCACTTTTTTTGGCCCTATACCTTAGTAATCGATCTTATTCTGGTAGGAAGCATTTAAAAGCGTTAATATTTACAACCAATCTTATCTATTCATTGCTTAAATTTCACACTCATTTTTCAAGGGATGATTTATATTGATAGATTGTTTAATGAAGATGGTGTCTTGAATAAAACACATATATTATTTATATTGATATTCATACCTGAATACAATTCCATAAATCTTTCTTTAACTTGTTATCGACTTTTTTTCACTCGAGAATAGTCACAGGTACCATCTCCCTTGCTATGGTACCAACATAAGACGACAAGTGTTTAGAATTAGAACCTATTGGTTGACCTCGATCGTTGAATTCAACTTCAGCCTTCTCATTTGGCATCGAAGAAAACGTTTTATCATCATCTTTCCTCTTTTTTTCTTGACCAGCTCTAATCGAAAATCATCATTAGGCATAAATGAAGAGTTGTTCAGGGCATCCATGGTGTTGAGTGAGTCTGAGTTGATGGGAGTAATATTTGAAGAGTGAGCGACATTTGAAGGCTGATTTTTGTCAGGTGGAGGCGGCATTTCAGTAGCGTTTAAACTCTGCAGAGTACGCTTCCGAGGAGATCTCCTAACAGTAGGGATTAAATTCTGAAGAGTACGAGTGACTTCAACTTCAACATCTCTCGTTTCATTTTTTTGTACACCGCCAGTCTTATCTTTTGCACATGTGTAGCTAAAGATTACCTCTTCGAGTGTCTCGCTGCTGGCTTTGATATCTGAAATTAGCAAACAATTGTCAGTGAAATTAGTTAAAGTTCTCATGCTATATTTTCATGATGGTTCAGCATGAAATAGAAGCATGTATGCTTGTATTATTTAAATCACATAAATATAAAGTTCTCATTTTATATTTACATGATGGTTCAACATGAAATAAAAGCATGTATGCTTGAATTCTAGCTAGATGTGTATAGATCAAGTGATCAACATGCATCAAATTAGTAAAAAGTGATGAATGAATTGGGATAGTTATATTTTATCAATTTTGTTGATAGTTGGACTGGTGTGTGTCTTAATGCTAAAGTGCAAGCATATTTTATCCGACCGATTTTAAAGTAAAAATATTTCAAGAACATAGATATACAAATAAAATATTGAATTGAAATTAATTTAAGTCCTAAGTTGACTTGAGTAAGCTATTTATACCCAACAGTTAAGTAGAATATAGACTGGATATGGAAATATATCCATAATCTGAATAGAAGATTCATATACTGGACAGTTAAGTAGAATATACACAACAGTTAAGTATAGGAAATGTATTACAGAAGCTAAATAGGATATATTTCATTTCAAATTGAAGAGATCTTCAATAAGTTTACGCCAAATAAAAACTTTACCTAAAAGACATTCACTATAATAAGAAATGAGGTATAGGAAATGTATTACAGAAAGTTCACAATAAACAAAAACTAATTATTTAGGTAAAGACCGATTTTATCTAGGGTGCATGTCTCGAGGAATTAAACATCACTACTAATATAACATGGTAAGTGCGATAATTAGTTTTTAGGATACATATAGCTTGAGTCCATATTTTTCTAACGTTTATAATAAAGCAAGAAAATCCATCACCAATTTCACATGCTATTATGAAATTTATCCATTCAAAATTAAAATACATTAAAATGAATGAAGCATTACTACATCAAATTAGTGGTTAATAGTCAGCCAAGTAAAACTATAACATGGACAGATAGTCCATTGATTTCCTGATTTTTATGCATATAAATATATATACTTGCTATTATTGTTTCAATCCGTTTGATTGCAAGATTCTGATTTGCAAGAGATATGTTTTTAGAAGGGATATTAGTGAGGGGAAACCCGTTCCACTAAGCAGCATGGTCTCACTTAATATCAGAAAACTGAGATGTGATAATATTATTCACACCAGGCTTTATGTCTGACACGAAGTTTATGTTTTTCCTCTTAAACTCTCAGGTGCTATAAATTAATTTGGGTAGACCGAGAGTTGAGGTTTTTCAGGTTGAGTATGTGGATGAATAAGCTTCCGAGGACGTGCATGAGGCAAAGATAGCTATATAGGAGCTATTTTTTTTATATCCATTGTGTTGTATATAAGACTGATATGTCTATTTAGTACTCTAAACATCCAAAGGGGCATCTTCATATGTCGCTTTTGGCGTAATTTGTAATAATTATATTTGATCGAAACCTGGGGATCATTTGAGATTATGTAACAGAATATGAAATATGATTTTGAAATGTAATGAGAAAAGTTGTTTTTGAACCAGTGATTTTATTTCATATTCATGTGGTTCAGATATTATGGATACCATTAACATTACCGTATTTTGTCACTGGAAGTTAATACTATAGATGACTGCAGCATTTGTAGCGCTTAGCTTCGAGCCTCAAGATAGGGGATGTTACAACTTGGTATCAGAGCATAGGTTTATGAAAAACTTAAAAGAAATTTTAAACTTAAAATGATTTTGAAAAACATAATCCTAAGGAATTAGAGAAAAGATTGGGGTATGGGATAACGCTATAAAAACGTACTTGTATTTGCTATATATAAGTATATATTTTATCTCCATTTTACTATCTCTCTTAGGTCATTCTTCTATATCTTACAAATACTCGAATGCAGATTTTACGGACATAAGATATGGATGCTAGAAGCGGAAGATTTAACATTGGCGGAGGATGCACCACAACTAATGTAAATGCTCGACCCAACAGGAGAAACCCGGGTCGATTGGAAAATGCTAATCCAAATGCAAATGCTAATGTGGGTGCTGGAATGTCGCAGACTCATATGGGGGCTATGTATCATTTTTTCGTGAACGTGATGCAGGCTGAAGTTGCTACAGGTTTAGTTGGAGGAAATGCTGAGGAAGGAAATCAGGAAGCTCCAGTAGTCAATTACTATGCAGTACTAAGCAGAGGTTATGCTAGGTTTGAAGGAAAACCGTTTATCGGGACCGAGGATGCAATTGAAGTGGAAAATTGGTTACTTCATTGCAAAAGGACTTTTGCTGATTTGGGGCTTAATGATGAGTAGAAAAGGCGAATTGCTTATGGACAGTTACAAGGAGCAGCATTGTATTGGTGGAACAGTGTTACTGTAGGAGTCGACGAGGAGACCGTGGCTTGGGCTAAATTCAGAAGAAGGTTTGAGGAGAGGTTCATGTCGGAGGTTACTAGGTCTTCCCTGCTTAGGAAGTTCATGGAGTTAGAGCAGGGAGACATGATTGTGCTTGAGTATGCAACCAGATTTGAAGAGCTATCAAGGTATGGACATGCTACGGTTGATATGGTTCTCAAAAGGGATGAGAAGTTCATCCGCGGACTAAAATTTGAGTTAGCTAAAGCAACTTTGGCACACATAAGGGATACATGTGATGTAGTAGTTGAAATGGATTTGAGGCAGGAAGTGATGCTTACTCTTCATGATGGTAGCAAAGCGAGGAAAGCTCAAAGTGGGCGGAACCAGAAGAGTAAATTTTTCCACAAGAAGGTGCTCAAAAGAAAGAGGCTGCCAAAAAGGCGAAGGCCAATGTGGTTTGTTATAAGTGTGACAAGAAGGGGCACTATGCTCACGAATGACGGACAGGAAAAGGGAAGAAGGCCGCAGACAAGAAGGGAGTGAAGTGCTTCAACTACGACCAGATCTGGCATTATAAGAATCAGTGTCCAAAACTGGTCAGGGTGGACAGAGGAAAAGTCTTTGCTGTGGGACCATCGTCTACTAGGCCAACCGCTACTGAGAAGGGAAAGACTATGATGGAAGGTACGCTTTTGATTCAGAGTATACCGGTTAGGGTACTATTTGATACTGGTGCATCACATTCATTTGTATGTTAGTGTTTGGTTGATATGTTATGTTTAGAACCCATATACCTTGTTACTTCCTTAAGGGTTGCGAATCCGATAGGAGGATATGCAACTCTGGGAATGAGATGTGACCAGTTAGAACTTGATTTGTTAGGTCATAAGTTTGCATGCAGTTTGTATGTCTTGGATTTCTTAGATTTCGGAATCATTTTGGGTATGGATTGGTTGGGTAAAAAGAGGCTAGTATATTTTGCCAGGATAGAGAAATATCGCTAAGACACCATAATAGTCATAATCGAATTATATTCTCAGTGGAGAATTTTGACTAGAGTGCTTGTGCTTTGTTGAGTGCTATGGAAGTAGAAGAAGAGTTAATACAGGTTCGAGTGGCAAGAGAATTCATAGATGTTTTTGAGCCAGTTACAGGATTACCGCCGAAACGAGCTATCGAGTTTCGAATAGATTTGGTGCCAATAGCAGAACGGTAAATAGACCACCCAGCAGGATGACACCGACCAAGATGAAGGAATTAAAGGTGCAGCTATCGGATTTAGAAGGGAAAATTCTTATTAGACCAAGCAGTTCGCCTTGGGGAGCGGCTGTGGTGTTCATGAAGAAATCGGATGGGTCGTTAAGGTTATGTATTGACTATCATAATTTGAACGAGAAGATGATCAAGAATAAGTATCCTTTGCTGAGAATCGACAATCTAATTGATCGGTTGTGTGGAGCCAGAATATTTTTCCAATTGAATTTGACGACGGGGTTCCATCAATTAAGGGTAGAAGAGGACAATATTCCATTGACAGCATATAAAACTAGGTATGGTTTGTACGAATGGTTAGTAATGGCATTCGGATTAACGAATGCACCAGCTTTCTTCGTGGATTTGATGAATCTGGTTTTTCGAGAACACTTGGATATGTTTATTTTGGTATTTATAGATGACATTTTAGTATTGTGACGCCCCACCTCTATGCTCATAATAACAAAGAGTATTAAAAAAATACTGTCTATTATTACGAAAAATAAGGCTGGATAGGAGCGGCCATCCGTAGTTGGCCTTACACTAATATTGGTTACCTCGATAGGAGTGGTATATACTTTTCATTTTTCATCTTATTTATTTACTCCCATCGACATACCCAATTATCAGTATAAAACAAACTACGATGATTCATAATAGTTTAGGACATTAGATATAACAATAACACAGATAATATAAATGCGGAACACAGATAAAAACAAAAGTCTCATATATATATAACTGATGTCAGTTACAACATAGTTGACACAATACATATGATACAACTACAACTGTCGACTCTGGAAGTTATATACACACGTACATTATCAACTAATATACATGAATACATATCAACCTATACAATTTGACACGACTTCTAAAAATGACGAAAACTACTCCAGAAGATATAAAAAGTCTTCATATCCCGAACAGCAACTCAAAGCAGGAAATCTACAACCTGAAATAACTCGGGTCTGACCCGAGTATTACATTCAAAAGAAAATAATACACGGGTCAGTCTAATTCAAACTCAGTTATTAATGCACGGAAGCAATAATAATCAATATCAAATAGACGACAGTCACAGAAATCTCGTATATCCAACTCTCGATAAGAGAATCGGATAACGACCAATATAACACTAAATAGTGTTAATCAGCAAATCTAAATCAGAATACAACTTCAAAATATTAAATTTAACCAACGAAACAATTCAATAATCGAAACATCAATTTAAAACTGTCAAATCTGATAGGGCTGCAGTACACGCACGCGTGTACTGCCTCGCCACTACAAAACAACTCAAATCAATACTAAACAAGATCAGAGGAAACAAGTGAAACAAGTTCAACATGTCACAAATCAAGGCACACTGAAATAGCAAACTGAAGGTGAGAGCACCAAGGATATGGCACTACAACACTCAACAGAAAAAGGCGCAAATCAGCCTCATTAGAAAATAAAGTCACCAGTGAAGCACAATAATCAAATGCAGATGAAACTGTACATGGAACATACCCACAGTAACTCAAATGACAAGTCTGGTTTAAAACTGCAACTACAACACGTTGCTATTGTACTTGAAAACAAATGCACATCCAACTAGCAGTAATCAGTGCCAAACGAACAACAACCCGAATGTGCAAGTATCAAAATCAAGAACGGGGTGCAGTACCGAAGCAAAAGACAAAAATGTATTGCTTTTCCGAAACAATTACTATACAGTGCAAACCAACAATGCAAAGTCAAAGGCAACAATACTACAGGCACCAGGTCGGAGAGACCATAGTGACAAGCTCAACAAAAATCGAGTGAGATAACCAATGCAACAAGACTCAGGTCAGTGACCACTTCAAGTATTGCTCAGAGTGGCAACAGAGACAACACAACAAGAACAAGTGAATATCCAGCATATACGATTGCAACCAAGTAATATATAGATGACGTGAAGTTGAAACAAAGTCAACTAAATGGAACTGGAATGCAAACAATCGATACACTACATGTACAACAGGTAAATGAAGATGCAGTGAAGCATATACATGGTTATAAACAGAGGCAACGACAATCAAACACAACTCAAACATCAGTGAAACCAATGCAAAACTCAAGCCTGGCCGAGCATACAAGGATTAGTGATATCAAATTACAAACCAACTCAATGTGTACAAGACTACAGTGACAACATACAAATGCACATATGAATGACCAGTAAACATCAGTGGTAAAGTCAGAGATCATGCAACAAAATCATCACAACAATAAAGAAATCGACTACAAGATGAAGCCCAACCAATATGCAGACCAACTTGAAACAACTAAAATGAAAATATCATCATGGATACAGATTACAGTGACAATGACAATATCAAGATGCAAACTTTCAATGAATATCAAAACCGGATGTAACAACATCAATTTCAAAAATGACCAAAGCAATATATATGACCTCGAGCCAGTCTAGCCACCACAAGCAGTGTCATTGCAAGTGCAACAGGAATCAATGTAACAACAATGGATGCAACATCAAACCAGAGAATATCTACTAAGGGATGCAGACCTAAGCTACACAGATAAATTAATGGCAGAGCTAACATGTGAGACAAGCAATGGCAAAGTAAAGAACAAGTTAAAATAGAAAATATCACAACACCAAGTCAAGCCATAGTCAACCTATGAACAAAGCCACTACAGGAATAAAGACAGTGGCCGAAGCCAAAAAAATTCGAAATCAAAAATGGGTGAGGTGAAAGTAAAAATCATCAGAAGAAATCAAGGTATTATCTGTATTTTTGACAAGGTCAGAGATAAATCCAAAATCAAGTCAAGATTCAAAACCGAAATCTCCAAAACCAAGTCAAAGCCGATAATCTCAAAATTAAGTCAGCCAAGCAAAGAAACAATCAAATATACGCATATGGAAAAGGTCTGAAATCATCGCAACCATCCAAATAATATCAAACGGCCAAAGCACAGTACTAAGCTTGAACTACAGATGTGAGTGAAATAAAATCACTCATCAGTGAAACCCAATTCGAATTCGCAAAGCAAAAGGAGACCGAAGACAAATATTACCACAAAATCACGTATATAAAGTTGAATTAGATGTGAGCAAATTACTCACCTTCAATTCGAAAGTTGAACACCATCAATTCGAAGCAGCTAAAGGGAGTAACGAGAAGCCTCCCACGATTTTTCTCGCGATCGAACAACAATAGGTTGGCGCTTCGCAAACTTTGATTGTCGAAGGGGAAGAAAGGAACGGCAACCATTTTTTTTCTTCTCTCGCTTTGATCTAGGGTTTTCACGAATTAAAGGGGGAAACGGGTTTTCGTTTGATAATAAGGCACTGAAATAAAATAAAGCATGGGCTAGCTTTAAAGGCCCACTAACACTTAACAATCTATAAAAGAATCTCAACCCGATTACATTTCCAACAGCGATTTATCCTTGTTTAAATCATTAAATGACGATTATAGGTTGAAACTAAATCCCGGGTTGTTACAGACTCCCCTCCTTATAAAAATTGCGTCCCTGCAATTTTCATAAATAAAGTCGTCTATAACGATTTTTTTTTCTAACATAAACTGGTTATGCTAGAAAAATAAGAATTGAGAACACAATTATCAAAGAAATCTTTTAATTCCAATAAAAGAGATTCACAAATTTTCATCAAAATATAACTACCAATAGATATTCAAATAGCAGCAAAACTGAATAAATGCAATCATCAGCAATCTTCAATTATCAACTAGATAATTAAAATACAGAAATTCACAAGACAACAATATCTAATTATCGACAAAGATGATTAGAAAGCACAAGTCACCATTCACAAATTGACAATATCCAGTTATTCAACAATTAACTGGAAAACACAAATTTCAAAATCAGTAAACTCTAACTATCAACAGAGATAGAAAGAAAACGGCAATTCAATAAAATCAGCATATTCTAGAATCAATTGGAGACTAGAAAATCTTGTATCAATAAAATCAGCAAACATCTAATGATCTAAACAATAGATAGAAAACAAATCAACAAATATCAAATTATCAAAGACGATAATCAGAAAACATCAAATATCTAATTATCTCAAACGATAATCAGAAAACAAATCAGCACATATCTAATTACTACAAACGGTAATCAAATTTCAAATCAACAATTGTTCGATTATCAAAAGCGATAATCAAATTTCAATTCAACAAATGTTTAATTATCAAAAGCGATAATTAAACCTCAAACCAACAAATATTCGATTATCAAAAACGATAATCAAATTTCTCAAATCAACAAACATTCGATTATCAACAGCGATAATCAAATTTCAAATTCAACAAATATTCGATTATCACAAACGATAATCAAATTTCTTAAATCAACAAATATTCGATTATCAACAGCGATAATCAAATTTCAAATCAACAATTATTCGATTATCACAAACGATAATCAAATTTCTCAAATCAACAAATATTCGATTATCAACAGCGATAATCAAATTTCAAATTCAACAAATATTCGATTATCACAAATGATAATCAAATTTCTCAAATCAACAAATATTCGATTATCAACAGCGATAATCAAATTTCAAATCAACAATTATTCGATTATCACAAACGATAATCAAATTTCTCAAATCAACAAATATTCGATTATCAACAGCGATAATCAAATTTCAAATTCAACAAATATTCGATTATTACAAATGATAATCAAATTTCTCAAATCAACAAATATTCGATTATCAACAGCGATAATCAAATTTCAAATTCAACAAATATTCGATTATCACAAATGATAATCAAATTTCTCATATCAACAAATATCTAATTATCACAAGCGATAATTAGAAACAACAAATATCTGATTATCAAAACGATAATCAGAACTCATATCAACAAATATCCAATTACTTGCAGATAATTGGAAACAACAAATATCTAGAAATCAATTAAGAATACTAGAAAATCAACATAAAAGCTTGGATCGATCCCATCAGATGGAGAGTTTTTAATTCGCCGCACGTGCATCAACAAATGGCCGAAGCCTACCAAGTACTCAACATAATTTTGGCGCCCATCAGATTGACCCGAAGGTCCGCAGAGTGACCCGAAGGTCTAGTACTGGTATTTGACCCGAAGGTCCATCATATGACCCGAAGGTCCAACAAATGACCCGAAGGTCCAACAAATGACCCGAAGGTCCTCATAGTGGCTCGAAAGCACACGAAAGCATCAAAATATTTCAACTAACGAGTCTGGAATTAACCGAAATAGCAAACGCACATGTCCCATATCACGTGTTTTACTAAATCGTTTGATTCTCTTCATCGTTTCCTTGAAAGTGCAAAATTGTGTATTTTGTAAAAATACACTTTACACTCTCAAACGGACAAGTCCGGAATTAAGCGAATCAGTAAAAGAAAGGGGTCATAGTCCTCGATTTTGCTGAAACGTTTAAATCTCTTCCTCATTCTTTTGAAAGCGTAAACTGTTAAAATTCTTGAAAACAATTTTATTTATTTTGTAAAAATAACAATTCACATTCTCAACTGGACAAGTCCGGAGTTAAGCGAAACAGTAAAAGAAAGGGGTCATAATCCTCGATTTTGCTGAATCGTTTAAGTCGCTTTCTCATTCTTTTGAAAACGCAAACTGTTAAAAATTTATAAAACAATTTTCATTTTAAACCGATTTTCCAATCACGTGATTAAAACAGCAAATCAATATTGCGGAATAACCGCTTGAAAATCCACTTTTAAAACTTGACGATTACTGAAGCCAAAGCAACAGTAATTTTTAAACGTCAAAATCTCATCAAAATAATTTACATCAAAATGTAATATCAGTGAATTTTCATTCATCAAAATGCCACAAAACACCGTGCTTCAAAAATTTAGCATTGGTGTAAAAATCCCGTTATAAAAACAACGGCAACAAAATACGTTTCATAACCAAGCATCGGTTCAACGTAAAATAAATGCAGTAACGTGCAATTCATATTTGCACGCACATTACAATATAAACAAAGAAATCATTCGAATGTATCTTCAACGAAGATAATTCAAAACAGTAAAATTTTATCAATAGATGATTAGTACAAAAGAAAGCCAGTGGAAATTTCAACAAAAATCACATATCTGTAATTTCTTCGAATCCTCAATTCGGATTCGAAATGTTCAAAGAAACAAATAATTACAGCTATGTAAACAACCAATGAAATTTATTTCAATTTCTAAATCAAACAGATTATCAGTTGTACTCAACGAAGACAGTTTCACTGTTTCCGCTGCGCACTCTGTTAAACAGTACTCAAATCAATCAAATCATCAGAACACAAATTCACTTTTATTTTTAAATAAAGATATTTAAAAATTTACATCTAAATTTCAAAACTTTAGTTTTGACTCAAATCACAATAAAACATCGACCTATAGTTGTAACATATGTTCCATCCAAGTTATGTTTTATATTATGTCCATAAACCCCAAGCTCTGATACCAACTGTGACGCCCCACCTCTATGCTCATAATAACAAAGAGTATTAAAAGAAATACTGTCTATTATTACGAAGAATAAGGCTGGATAGGAGCGGCCATCCGTAGTTGGCCTTACACTAATATTGGTTACCTCGATAGGAGTGGTATATACTTTTCATTTTTCATCTTATTTATTTACTCCCATCGACATACCCAATTATCAGTATAAAACAAACTACGATGATTCATAATAGTTTAGGACATTAGATATAACAATAACACAGATAATATAAATGCGGAACACAGATAAAAACAAAAGTCTCATATATATATAAGTGATGTCAGTTACAACATAGTTGACACAATACATATGATACAACTACAACTGTCGACTCTGGAAGTTATATACACACGTACATTATCAACTAATATACATGAATACATATCAACCTATACAATTTGACACGACTTCTAAAAATGACGAAAACTACTCCAGAAGATATAAAAAGTCTTCATATCCCGAACAACAACTCAAAGCAGGAAATCTACAACCTGAAATAACTCGGGTCTGACCCGAGTATTACATTCAAAAGAAAATAATACACGGGTCAGTCTAATTCAAACTCAATTATTAATGCACGGAAGCAATAATAATCAATATCAAATAGACGACAGTCACAGAAATCTCGTATATCCAACTCTCGATAAGAGAATCGGATAACGACCAATATAACACTAAATAGTGTTAATCAACAAATCTAAATCAGAATACAACTTCAAAATATTAAATTTAACCAACGAAACAATTCAATAATCGAAACATCAATTTAAAACTGTCAAATCTGATAGGGCTGCAGTACACGCACGCGTGTACTGCCTCGCAACTACAAAACAACTCAAATCAATACTAAACAAGATCAGAGAAAACAAGTGAAACAAGTTCAACATGTCACAAATCAAGGCACAGTGAAATAGCAAACTGAAGGTGAGAGCACCAAGGATATGGCACTACAACACTCAACAGAAAAAGGCGCAAATCAGCCTCATTAGAAAATAAAGTCACCAGTGAAGCACAATAATCAAATGCAGATGAAACTGTACATGGAACATACCCACAGTAACTCAAATGACAAGTCTGGTTTAAAACTGCAACTACAACACGTTGCTATTGTACTTGAAAACAAATGCACATCCAACTAGCAGTAATCAGTGCCAAACGAACAACAACCCGAATGTGCAAGTATCAAAATCAAGAACGGGGTGCAGTACCGAAGCAAAAGACAAAAATGTATTGCTTTTCCGAAACAATTACTATACAGTGAAAACCAACAATGCAAAGTCAAAGGCAACAATACTACAGGCACCAGGTCGGAGAGACCATAGTGACAAGCTCAACAAAAATCGAGTGAGATAACCAATGCAACAAGACTCAGGTCAGTGACCACTTCAAGTATTGCTCAGAGTAGCAACAAAGACAACACAACAAGAACAAGTGAATATCCAGCATATACGATTGCAACCAAGTAATATATAGATGACGTGAAGTTGAAACAAAGTCAACTAAATGGAACTGGAATGCAAACAATCGATACACTACCTGTACAACAGGTAAATGAAGATGCAGTGAAGCATATACATGGTTATAAACAGAGGCAACGACAATCAAACACAACTCAAACATCAGTGAAACCAATGCAAAACTCAAGCCTGGCCGAGCATACAAGGATTAGTGATATCAAATTACAAACCAACTCAATGTGTACAAGACTACAGTGACAACATACAAATGCACATATGAATGACCAGTAAACATCAGTGGTAAAGTCAGAGATCATGCAACAAAATCATCACCACAACAAAGAAATCGACTACAAGATGAAGCCCAACCAATATGCAGACCAACTTGAAACAACTAAAATGAAAATATCATCATGGATACAGATTACAGTGACAATGACAATATCAAGATGCAAACTTTCAATGAATATCAAAACCGGATGTAACAACATCAATTTCAAAAATGACCAAAGCAATATATATGAACTCGAGCCAGTCTAGCCACCACAAGCAGTGTCATTGCAAGTGCAACAGGAATCAATGTAACAACAATGGATGCAACATCAAACCAGAGAATATCTACTAAGGGATGCAGACCTAAGCTACACAGATAAATTAATGGCAGAGCTAACATGTGAGACAAGCAATGGCAAAGTAAAGAACAAGTTAAAATAGAAAATATCACAACACCAAGTCAAGCCATAGTCAACCTATGAACAAAGCCACTACAGGAATAAAGACAGTAGCCGAAGCCAAAAAAATTTCGAAATCAAAAATGGGTGAAGTGAAAGTAAAAATCATCAGAAGAAATCAAGGTATTATCTGTATTTTTGACAAGGTCAGATATAAATCCAAAATCAAGTCAAGATTCAAAACCGAGATCTCCAAAACCAAGTCAAAGCCAATAATCTCAAAATTAAGTCAGCCAAGCAAAGAAACAATCAAATATACGCATATGGAAAAGGTCTGAAATCATCGCAACCATCCAAATAATATCAAACGGCCAAAGCACAGTACTAAGCTTGAACTACAGATGTGAGTGAAATAAAATCACTCATCAGTGAAACCCAATTCGAATTCGCAAAGCAAAAGGAGACCGAAGACAAATATTACCACAAAATCACGTATATAAAGTTGAATTAGATGTGAGCAAATTACTCACCTTCAATTCGAAGTCGAACACCATCAATTCGAAGCAGCTAAAGGGAGTAACGAGAAGCCTCCCACGATTTTTTTCGCGATCGAACAACAATAGGTCGGCGCTTCGCAAACTCTGATTGTCGAAGGGGAAGAAAGGAACGGCCACCATTTTTTTTCTTCTCTCGCTTTGATCTAGGGTTTTCACGAATTAAAGGGGGAAACGGGTTTTCGTTTGATAATAAGGCACTGAAATAAAATAAAGCATGGGCTAGCTTTAAAGGCCCACTAACACTTAACAATCTATAAAAGAATCTCAACCCGATTACATTTCCAACAGCGATTTATCCTTGTTTAAATCGTTAAATGACGATTATAGGTTGAAACTAAATCCCGGGTTGTTACAAGTATACTCCAAGGATGAAAGAAAGCATGAAGATCATCTTAGAGTAGTGCTTGAGACGCTGAGGCAGCATCAGCTAAAAGCGAAGTTTTCCAGGTGTCATTTTTGGAGGAAATAGGTTAAGTTTCTTGGTCAAGTGGTTTCAGAGAAGGGATTGTTAGTCAATCCAGATAAGATCGAAGATGTTAATAGCTGGAAGAGACCAGCGATGGTGACTGAGATTAGAAGTTTTCTTAGACTTGCTGGCTATTATCAGAGATTTATTAAGGAATTCCCGTAGATAGCAGTGCCTTTGACTAAGTTAACCAAGAAGGACGCGAAGTTTATTTGGTCTAACAAATGTGAGTAAGCATTCCTTAAATTAAAGCATTTGTTGACCAACGCGCCTATGTTAGTGGTTCTAGATGGAAACCAAGGGTTGGTGGTGTATACTGATACATGTGGAACAGGATTAGGAACTGTGTTGATGTAGAAGGGTAAAGTCATTGTCTACACTTCACGACAGCTTAGACCGCATGAAGTGAGATATCCTACTCATGATTTGGAGTTGGCTGCAGTGATCTTCGCATTGAAGATATGGAGACATTATCTCTTAGGGGAGAGATTTGAGCTATACACAGAGCATAAGTCCTTAAGGTATTTATTCTCTCAGAAGGAGTTGAATATGAGACAGCGGAGTTGGCTGGAGGTCTTAGCAGCTTATGATTTTGGTATACAATACACACCTAGGAAAGGAAATAAGGTAGCGGATGCTCTTAGCAGAATATATCAGAATATTGTGTTAGCTATGTTGGCAAAATGGAAAATTTTAGAAGCTATGACTACTTGTAGTGTACAGTTAAGATCAGCTATCGGTTCTAGTCAGAGCACTGCCATGTTGTCCTATTTGAAAGTTCGACCTATACTGATCGAAAGGATTGCTTCTAAGCAGAAAAAGGACATTATTAGCCAAGAAGATTAGAAGGCTTTGTTAGTCCTTGAGATGATGGTTTTGATGACAACAACCTTAGAATAAGATTATAAAATATAAATACTAACATTATAGTTTAGATATATATGTATATGCAGGATTTAACCATGCAGGTATCAAGAATGAAGACTGTACAGTATAGAGATTCAAGATATCAAGATTGAAGACTCATGAGTATCAAGAATATAAAGAATAGCAAGATTATCAAATAGTACAAGATAAGTATTGAGTCTAGAATTATGTTAAAACTTCATAATAGCACTGAAATCTTCACTCCATATTTCATTTAGGATGGAACCCATTTCTACCTTTTTAGTGGCTTACAAACCCACGACAAGTAGCTTACAAACCTACGACAAGTGGCTTACAAACCCACGAACATCCTGGTTTTGTACAAGTTCTCGAGTCCTGATGTGATGAGATATTTTGCAGGAAGAAGCTTGCAAAACTACTTCAAAATGATTTTCAAAACTCTTTTTCAAAATGTTTTAGCCTTAAAAATTATCTTTTCAAATGATTTTCAAAAAGATGTTTTAGCCTTAAAATATTCTTTGATTTTGTTTTTAAATAAATTCTTGTTTTAAACTTCGTTTGTTTTAAACTATCTTTTAATTATAATATATTTATACTTAGATTTAAATATAAAATTATAGTAAAATTTTATATATATTATTCTCTATATTTACTTATGTATTTTAACTATAGTTAGGTATATTTATAAAGTTTAAAATAATTTTAATATAAGATAGAAAAAATTTTCAAAGAAAAAAAATCACCAAAATTTCCTTTGGGATGTCGACATACCCAAGATACCCATGTCGACATAGTGGCAGTTGGTTTCAAAAATTTGAATTTCAAAAGAAGTATCTATTTGCCATAACCTTTCACGAATAGACATGGTTGTTATTCTTCTATAAATAGGGGATGTTTTCAACGAATTTTTAACAATATTTTTCTGGTTTTCACTCCTCTTCTTCTTCCATATTTCTTTATATATATTCTTACCATTACTCTGCCGAAATCACCATTGAATTTAACTAGATCATTTCTGGTTTGATTCTCTATCACTATCTCAACAAGATCCCAGTGCTATTCAGAGTTATAGGCTTCTTTGTAATCAATCAAGTGAAAAAAGGTGTGATTGTAGCCTTGAAAATCAATCAAGTGAGAAAAGGTGTGATTGTAGCCTAGGAAATCAATTGGGTGAACTTGTTGCTCGAGAAATCAAGTATCTCTACCCAGAGGATTGTGAATCTGGAGCGGTGTACCTCGTAGCCACTACAAGAAATTTTATTTTTTGTGGCGCTCAAAAAACGCTACAAAAACTTTTGGTGGCGTTTTAATAAACGCCGCGAGAAAACATGCGACTAAAAATTCATGATTTTTTGTTGCATTTATTTTAACGCCACTATAAATGCGCTTTTGGCAGCGTTTTCCAAACGCCACCATAAATCTTTTTGTAGCGTTTAAAAAACGCCACTAAAAGATTTTTTGGCGCTACTAATAGAATTTCCAACTTTACCCCTGTTTTACGGTTGCATTTACTCAACGCCACTATATATATTTCAGTAGCATTTTTGAAATGCTACTAAGAGTTGTTTATTATTTTACACCATTTTTTCATGCTATTATTTCCTGTTAATGGTCTATTTTGGTTCTATTATATCAATCAACAATCACTCACATAATCATCATATTCAAATAAGTTAAAAAACACATTAACTATATAATCAAATAAAATATCCATAACCATTCCAATACAATAGTTTTTTGACAAAATGACCTAACTTACATACAATAACCATTTGTATACAAATTTACACATCAGGTACTAATAAATGTTATATCTAACTAGTGCTAACAAAACGTTTGATTGCCCATAATTCTTTGTTGCATACACAAGTGAAAGCTAGCACCATAAAAGTTCAACCTTGCTCTCTTCGAAAGTCCAATGCATGCACAAGTGAAAGCACAACGTATAGATAAACAATTATGTTAATTCGTAGGACTACAAATCTGATATCAAACATCTACGACATTGTACAAGTTTACATTTCAAAACTGCATAATACTCTTTACTGCCACAGTGCTCTCCTCCACATACAAACCATCTCATAATTCACTGTGCATTTCAGTTGAGTTGCACCTTACCTGCATCAATATCAACCATCACCAACAGCCTCAACCCACTGCCTTGCTGTTATCACCAATCAAAAAATAAATAACAAACTGCTCTTCTATCGAACAACCTCCCTGTCACCTTATTGCCAACTGCCTGTCAACTTCATCAAACACACCAAGCAACCTCCCTATACCAAGCAATTTTTGCCTGCCCTGTCACAACTGCATAGTGCACTGCACACAACTATGCATCCTATTACATACCCTTCTCTGACTCCAACTTCCAGTGCAAATCCATCACAGCAGCTATCACCTGCAACTACACTTCAAACTGACCACACCAAACTCCTAGTGACTTCATATCCACTACAACCACATCAACAACCACAGTACATCTCCAGTGCAACCACTCCTACTCTTAAACTACATACACTGCCAACTATCATACTTCACTCACATCAGCTACAGTACAACCTGAACTTCCCACCATCATTGAACTTCTCACCGATACTTACAGCTGTGACCATATTTATACTCCATCATCAGCAATAACAACAGCCGGTATCACCACCCCTCCCTGCCATAACAGCCCATCTGCATGTACATTACATCTACCCCATCAAACAAATACCATTAATTCAAATGAGGTATATTTGGGTATTTAGTATAACAGTTGACAACAACAGCAAAAGTCAGAAAAAGTTGACGACAACAGTAAAAGGGTCATTAACAAATATCAATCAGTTAACAGAATGGTGTCAGAAAAAAATTAGCTATATGTGCAAATTATGCAATTTTGTACTTAACTAGCATAAACTTTTCAATGCTTTAACTGGAAAAGGAAATCCCATGACCCAACCTTCTTCATTTGTTCACAACTTACAAGTATATTTAGCACAAAACCCCTCAGTATCGATCATATTTACAAATATCTCATGTATGATGAAGTAAACGTCTGAATTCCATGCTTAGGCGATTTACTGACTCAGAATCTCATTTAAAATTTGAAGTTACCGATGGTTCATAATACAAAATACATTCTAAGATAATTTCCAAACTTTATGTTGAAACCTGATATGAGAATAATTATTTAGTTTTTTTACTATAATTCATAAACAGTTTTAGTCAGTAGTCAAAAAAATTAAGCTACCGTGAAACATCTTATGAGTTTAGTGAGATTTAGCTAACTTGTACCTAAAATCCCTTTTAATATTTCCTAAAAATTACTTCAAACACATAAAAGTTACCTCATAATAAA
Source organism: Allium fistulosum (assembly GCA_030737815.1). Taxonomy (NCBI): domain Eukaryota; kingdom Viridiplantae; phylum Streptophyta; class Magnoliopsida; order Asparagales; family Amaryllidaceae; genus Allium; species Allium fistulosum. The sequence goes on along the minus strand of CM060904.1, from coordinate 867,355,177 downwards.
TGTTATCAGATTGGGCAGAAGAGCCTTGAGCAGGCAATCCAAGAGCAGCACCAATGTCTATGACGGCAGGCCAGAGCTCTTTCATCGACAATTTTCCATCTTGATCCAAATCCAACTCTTGAAATTTATGATCGACGTAGCTATTGAATGTCTCTTTGTCTCCAACCAATTGTTCGATTCTCGAACCGTCCACCACGACCTTATTTTCTTCGCCTTTGACTGAACTTTTAGCAGAGCTGCTTTTCTTCCAAAACCAACTCGTCATTTTTTTTAATGCAGTATTTGTTTCTTTCTGGATAATTTTGTTTGGGGATGAATTTATGTGTGTTTGTGTGGAGGGAAATGAGTGGGTGGAAAGTGAAAATTTTCAAACGTCAGCTGGTTAAATTAAAGATTCTTTCAAAACCTTTTTTTACTTGGTTAAATTTCGACAGATATAATCTACACCATTTTTAGACCCAAATGTAATACTTTGGTTTAATGGTAATATCATTGCAGTCCTTAAAAGGATATATGAAAGAGGAAGAAAATTCCTTTCGGTCTCTGTCTAAAGTTTTAGGATTAAAACTTTCAAGTTAGATTTCATATCTATTAATCAAAGCTCCATCAATAATTAAAGACAGTTTCCATTTAAGGTTTATCTGTACTAGATTCAAGGAATCAAAAGTATGTTATGGGAAATTTGAAGTGTGTAACTCTAATTTGAAGTGGAAATTGAAACGGTGAGAAAACAAACTACTTGATTTATCATTTCTACAAATACATCTGTTTCATTGTTTACAAATATCAGTGGAGAAATGTAATTACCTTTTTCGGTAGGATAGGTCAACTACTGCAGATATAAGATCAATTTTACCAGTTATGGGAAAGTTTAATGAAAAAATATAAAACCATCTTGCTTTGTATTATAGTATGCCTGCAAACAGCATTTTGAAAGGCGTAGACATGTAGACCGACCGATTGTTCAATGTATGTTCTACAAAGCTAAATTTAATTGATAATCATATACTGCATCTGATAATTCATCGCTGTGAGAAAGAATTGGTGCAACAAACATTAGTTAATGGTCTGTGAGCATGCATTATGAATTTATACCATTACCACTTATATTAGTCTAAATAAACATATCATACCAACCGAGGTACCTTATTGTGCACTGGTAAAGATGAGTATCAACCACTATTTATTATTTTCCTTTATCACCGAGTGATGTTGATGCTTCAGTGGACCAAATTCTCAACAAATATGTACTCAAAGAAGTCCAATTTATACTTTCCCACTATTCCCGATTGTTGATTAACCTGCAATGTTCGAGGATGAGGTACATATTGGTCATGGCACATATGAAAAATTCGAAAACAGTAGTAATAACTGTGCTTTTGGAAAATAATCAGACAATGAAGGTTGATGCTTCATTTTGCTTTCGTAGGCAATGATATTTGCTCTATAACATTTTAATTTATGCAGTAGGAAGTAAGGTTAGTCTGTGAGATATTGCTATGAAATTCAAACATTATGCTAGTAGTCAAATTTTATAATGAAATTTAACCAAAGCCCGAAGTTACGATTCTTCCAATGTAGTATACTAAAATGCGGTAATATATCAACTGAGGTGAAAATTTATCAGTTAAAATTAAAATATGAAAACTTCAGTAATATAAATCAATGAACTACATTGATGATTTGCCAACAAAAGTTAGACTATACCGGGGAAGTTAAAAAAATTCTAAAATTTGTAGAAACTACTTTACATTTAACTAGTTTAAAAGAAGCTGAATTAATGAAACTTTTGAGATGGGAGCCGGAGCTCTCTGTAAAAAGACAAGCTGTGGGTTTTTTCCATTAAAATCATTCTTCCCCAAATATACCTCGTTTCCATTAAAATCAATCGCGACAACCACACCCTCAACAACGAACAACCTGAGCATCCATAGCAATCACCCAATCCGTGACAATCCAAATCAAACATCACCTCTGCAAATCGCCTCATCGAATCACCCAAATCATGAATCGCCAAAATCGAAGACCTAATTGATTGTCAGCGATTGCGTTTTGAACGCTAATTTGAAACGCTAATAAGAAATGAGTTATGGGTTCGATTATATGTATGTAGTGAATGGAGAGACTTACTTGTAAACACCGGCTTTTATTTTTATAATTCGGTAGCGATTTATTGGGCTCTCTCCTGGATATCGATGATTATTGACATGCTTCCAGATCATAATGTTTATTTTAGTAATTCGATAGCGATTTTTGAATTGGGAAAATTAGGGCTTATGGGAGTAATGTTGAAGCTGAAGATTTTTTTGTTCTCATCGTACTTTTGAGAGGAGGGAAAACAGCTAAAGGAAATTTGAGCGGTCACGGAAAATTTTTGCAGAAATTTTCATGAATTATTGGTGGGAGCAATTAGCGGTGTTTCTTCGTTTATTTTTATATGTTAAAATTACCAACAGCTGCATATGGCTTGAATGCAACAAATTAATGCAACCAAAAGCAATTTTTGTTGTAGTGAGCCTTGAAATCGAGGGTTTTAATTGTAAAGATAGCTTTTGAAAGGAAATCTGTACTTGTGTGCGGGACTGGATGTAGGGTAACTCCGAACCAGTATAAAATTCGGTGTGTTCTTTCCTTTACTGCTTTTACTTTATATTTGCATCTGTGTTTGAATCTGTGATCATATCTGTGTTTGAATATTGCATACATTTGTGTTCAAATTAATATAAACTCAAAAAGAATTAGTAATTCCTTAAAACACTATTCACCCCCCTCTAGTGTTTATACTAGCCTTAAGATCTGTAATCTGCATTTCTCATATTTGGTATCAGAGCAAGGTTTTCAAAGTTTCATAATCTGATTTTTGAAAAAGTTTTTAAAATGGCTATGTTCAAGAAATTTGTTAATACTAGTTTAGAAATATTCAGATCATCATTGTCTCTTGAGTCTGCATATACTCAATATTCAAATACAAGTTGTCTACTAAGATTGTTTGATGTGCAGGAAACATGCTTTATGGGAGTTGAGGAATCAATCCACAATGGACAAATTGTGCAGATCAAAAAGAATAAATGGATACTCGATAGTGGTTGTTCTAGACACATGACTGGGAATCCAGATATGCTGAATGATATAATATACAAAGACGGAGGACTGGTTAACTTTGGAGACAATTCAAAAGGATATGTGATTGGCATCGGCAAAGTCGGTAACTATGAAACTCCTATTATTACTAATGTTTTGCTAGTTAAGAATCTGAAACATAATCTGCTAAGTATAAGTCAACTTTGCGATAAAGGATATAAAATTAAATTTGAAAAAGATAAGTGTCACATTGAAGATAATAATTCAACCATAATATTTGAGGGAATTAGGAAAAAGAATATTTATATTCTTAGTATGAAAGTTTCAAATGATAACTTGTGTCTTTTGGCAAATACAAGTGACCCTTGGATTTGGCATAAGAGATTTGGGCATTTGAATTTCAAACTCTTATCTAGACTATCAAAACATGATCTAGTAAGAGGTCTCCCTAAAATGAATATTAAAGTAGATAGTTTATGTGATGCATGTCAATTAGGAAAACTTAGAAAAAGTTCCTTTAAATTAAAAGATATGATTTCAACTTTAAAACCTCTTGAATTACTTCACCTTGATTTATTTGGTCCATCTCAAATTCAGTCAATAAATCACAGTAAATATGTTTTTGTAATTGTAGAAGATTATTCTAGATTTACATGGACAATATTTTTGAAACATAAAAGTGATACTTTTGAATGTTTTAAGAACTTTACAAAAGGATTCAAAATCAACTTTCTGTAAAAATTATAACCATCCGTAGTGATCACGGTGGTGAATTTGAAAATGAAAAATTTGAGGAATTTTACAATAAAAAGGGGATAACTCACAATTTTTCATTTCCAAGAACTCCACAACAAAACTGAGTAGTAGAACGTAAAAATAGGACAATTCAAGAGTGTGTGAGAACTATGCTTTCAGATAGTAATTTACCAAAATATTTTTGGGAAGAAGCAGTTGCTACCGCCTGTTATATTTTAAATAGAATCTTAATAAGACCTTTAACTGATAAGACAACTTATGAACTTCTTCACGGAAAGAAACCTAAGGTATCTTATTTTAGAATTTTTGGAAGTAAATGTTTTATTTTAAATACAAAAGATGACTTAGATAAATTTGATCCTAAATCCGACAAAGGTATCTTTATCGGATATTCTAATAGAAGCAAAGCATACAAAGTGTTTAATTTAAGAACAAACACCATTGAAGAAACAATGCATGTTTCATTAGATGAAAATTCCAAAAATTTTGAAGATATAAATGATGAAGAGGATTTAATTACTCAAAATCAAGAGTCAATTGAAACTAATAATGAATTTAATCATCCTAATAAAAGGATTAAACTTTTAAAAGATCATCCCATAGAAAATATTCTAGGAGATATGCAATCTGTTGTTACAACTAGAAATCAACTAAGTAAAATGAGCAATGTAGCTTTTATATCAACTATTGAACCCAAAAATCCAAAATAAGCATCAACTGATGATTCATGGATTTTGGCTATGCAAGAAGAATTAAATCAATTCGCTAGAAATGATGTTTGGGAACTTGTTCCTAGACCTGGAAATAAAACTGTAATTGGAACAAAATGGGTTTATAAAAATAAAATGAATAAACAAGGTGAGGTCGTTAGAAATAAAGCCCGGTTAGTCGCTCAAGATTATTATCAAGAAGACGGAATAGATTTTGATGAAACCTTTGCTCCCGTAGCAAGATTAGAAGCCATTAGGATTCTACTTGCTTTCGCAAATTATAATAATTTCAAATTATTTCAAATGGATGTTAAAAGTGCCTTTTTAAATGGATTTGTAAAAGAAGAAGTATATGTTGATTAACCACCACTTTTTGAAAATGAAAAATTTCCAAATCATGTTTACAAACTTAAGAAAGATCTATATGGTCTAAAACAAGCTCCTAGAGCCTGGTATGATAGACTAAGATCTTACTTACTTCAATAAAACATTGAAATTGGTAAAGTAGATAATGCTCTTTTTATTAAAAGAAATAAAAATGATATTCAACTAGTACAAGTTTACGTAGATGATATCATTTTCGGATCAACTAATTTTGAAATGAATAAAGAATTTTCTGAAATAAGGACAAAAGAGTTTGAGATGAGTCATATGGGTGAATTAAACTTCTTTCTAGGATTACAAATAAAACAATTAGATAATGGTATCTTTATTAGTCAAGAAAAATATGCTAAAGACCTAGTTAGTAAATTTGGTTTGACTACTGCAAGTGGAAAACCCACTCCCATGGCAACCAATGAGTACCTAAGTAAAGAAGATCTTTCAAAAGATGTAGATCAAAAGTTATATAGAGGAATGATTGGATCACTACTCTATATCACTGCTAGTAGACCTGATATCATGCATAGCGTTTGCATGTGTGCAAGATATCAATCCCAACCTAAAGAGACCCACTTAAAGCTGTAAAACGTATCATAAGATATATTAAACACACCATTGACTATGGCTTATTTTATCCTAAAAATGATTCTTTTGAATTAATATCTTATTGTGATGCTGACTATGCTGGTTGCAAGTCAGACCGAAAAAGTACAAGTGGAACTTGTCACTTTTTGGGGCATTCTCTGATTTCCTGGTTTAGTAAAAAGAAAAACACAGTTTCTTTATCAACAACTGAAGCAGAGTATATTTCTGCTGCTTTAGCTTGTTCTCAAGTAATATATATGCAACAAACTTTAAAAGATTTTGGTTTAAATATCTCAAGATCACCAATTTATTGTGATATACTAGTGCAATAAATTTATCAAAAATACTACTCATCATGCTCGAACTAAACATATTGATATCAGACATCATTTTCTCAGAGATAATATAAGTAAGGAAGTAATTACTCTCGATTATATCAATTCTGAGAATCAAATTGCTGATATATTAACAAAACCCTTAAATGAATCTATATTTACTAAATTAAGAAGAGAATTAGGTATTTGTTCAATAACTGAAATATAAAATATAAATAACAAAGTATAATTAAAAATTAAATTAAAAATAAATCAAATGGTAAAAATATCAAGCACCATGTCGACATCCCCCTCCTAACCATGTCGACATATAACGATTTTTTTATTTTTTGAATTTTTCCCACCAAAATTCAAATAAGTGGTTATATATTTTTCTTATTTCGAAATTTGGATCATTCTTTCTGTTCTTTCTCTGTTCTATCTTCTGAAAACATTTAAACAATGGCCACCTCTTCCAAATCAAACAAAAATTCAATATTTCCTATTGTTGTATGTTTTTACTTACGTTCTCTACGCTCATGTAAATATAACAATATAAATGATTTGTGTTATATTACAAATATTATCATATATAGATTCTTAGTTAGGAGAGTTTGTAATTTAGGACTAAAGTTTTAGTTTTAGATTTAAGTGTTGATTATTTATGATAACACTATCATTATAATCATTTAATATTAGACTAAGGGGGAGTTATATAGTTTGGAGTTAGTTTTTGTTGATGACAAAGGGGGAGAAGTATAAAATATAGGATAGTTAGGCATAGATTAAGGGGGAGTTATTAGTTTTAGGGGGAGTCAATAGGATAGAAATAATATTTTATAAACAAAGGTTGTCATCATCAAAAAGGGGGAGATTGTTAGTCCTTGAGATGATGGTTTTGATGACAACAACCTTAGAATAAGATTATAAAATATAAATACTAACATTATAGTTTAGATATATATGTATATGCAGGATTTAACCATGCAGGTATCAAGAATGAAGACTGTACAGTATAGAGATTCAAGATATCAAGATTGAAGACTCATGAATATCAAGAATATCAAGAATAGCAAGATTATCAAATAGTACAAGATAAGTATTGAGTCTAGAATTATGTTAAAACTTCATAATAGCACTGAAACCTTCACTTCATATTTCATTTGGGATGGAACCCATTTCTACCTTTTTAGTGGCTTACAAACCCACGACAAGTAGCTTACAAACCTACGACAAGTGGTTTACAAACCCACGAACATCCTGGTTTTGTACAAGTTCTCGAGTCCTGATGTGATGAGATATTCTGCAGGAAGAAGCTTGCAAAACTACTTCAAAATGATTTTCAAAACTGTTTTTCAAAATGTTTTAGCCTTAAAAATTATCTTTTCAAATGATTTTCGAAAAGATGTTTTAGCCTTAAAATATTCTTTGATTTTTTTAAGAATAAACTCTTGTTTTAAACTTCGTTTGTTTTAAACTATCTTTTAATTATAATATATTTATACTTAGATTTAAATATAAAATTATAGTAAAATTTTATATATATTATTCTCTATATTTACTTATGTATTTTAACTATAGTTAAGTATATTTGTAAAGTTTAAAATAGTTTTAATATAAGATAGAAGTAATTTTCAAAGAAAAACAAATCACCAAAATTTCCTTTGGGATGTCGACATACCCAAGATACCCATGTCGACATAGTGGCGGTTGGTTTCAAAAATTTGAATTTCAAAAGAAGTGTCTATTCGCCATAACCTTTCACGAATAGACATGGTTGTTATTCTTCTATAAATAGGGGATGTTTTCAACGAATTTTTAACAATATTTTTCTGGTTTTCACTCCTCTTCTTCTTCCAGTTTTCTTTATATATATTCTTACCATTACTCTACCGAAATCACCATTGAATTTAACTAAATCATTTCTAGTTTGATTCTCTATCACTATCTCAACAAGATCCCAATGCTATTCAGAGTTATAGGCTTCTTTGTAATCAATCAAGTGAGAAAAGGTGTGATTGTAGCCTTGGAAATCAATCAAGTGAGAAAAGGTGTGATTGTAGCCTTGGAAATCAATCAAGTGAGAAAAGGTGTGATTGTAGCCTAGGAAATCAATTGGGTGAACTTGTTGCCCGGGAAATCAAGTATCTCTACCCAGAGGATTGTGAATCTGGAGTGGTGTACCTCGTAGCCTTGAAATCGAGGGTTGTAATTGTAAAGATTGCTTTTGAAAGGAAATCTGTACTTGTGTGCGGGACTGGTTGTAGGGTAACTCCGAACCAGTATAAAATCCGATGTGTTCTTTCCTTTACTGCTTTTACTTTATATTTGCATCTGTGTTTGAATCTGTGATCATATCCGTGTCTGAATATTGCATACATTTGTGTTCAAATTAATATAAACTCAAAAAGAATTAGTAATTCCCTAAAACACTATTCACCCCCTCTAGTGTTTATACTAGCCTTAAGATCCGTAATCCGCATTTTTCACAGGCTTGAAGTTGGGTTGGAAATCGATGGTCTAAAGGATTTTAGTCTTGACCTAAACGGATGGTTTAGAAAGAAGGGACGATTGTGTGTTTTGAATGTCGAGGACTTAAGGAAAGAAGTTCTTAGGGAATGTCATCGATCTAAATTTATGATTCATCCTGGAGGAAACAAGATGTATCAGGATATGAAGAGGGGCTTCTACTGGGAAGGTCTGAAGAAGGATGTTGGCTTGTGGGTTAGGTAGTGTGCAAACTGTCAACAAGTGAAGGCCGAACATCAAAAGCCAAGTGGATTGCTTCAACTTTAGAGATACTAGTTTGGAAATGGGATTCGATATCTATGGATTTTATAGGCGGGTTACCAAGGTCGAATAGAGGAAGTGAAAGTATATGAGTCATAATAGACATGTTAACTAAGAGTGCCGATTTCATTCCAGTTAAGTTAACCTAGACGACATATGTTCTAGCTAAGTTGTTCATGAAGAACATAGTTAGACTACATGGGATTCCTAGTAGTATAGTCAGTGACGGAGATGCTTTGTTTACTAGTGAATTATGGAAGAGTCTACAGGATGTGTTAGGTACCAAGCTCAAGATGAGTACTGCGTATCACCCTCAGATGTATAGGTAGACAGAGAGAGTTAATAAGGTACTCGAGGATTTTTTGAGAGCTTGTGTATTGGATTTTGGTGGATCTTGGGAAGATCGCCTACATTTAGTTGATTTTTCCTATAATAATAGTTATCAGACTAGTATAGAAATAGCGCCTTTTGAAGCTTTGTATATGGAAGACCATGCAAATCACTAGCATGTTGGTTAGAAACTGGAGACAGATTAGTCTTGGGTCCGGATCTGGTTAGAGAGGCGACAGAGAAGATTTAGTTGATCCAAGAAAGGATGAAGGAAGCTCAGTCTAGATAGAAGAGTTACGTAGATAAGAGGCGTAAAGGTCTTGAGTTCTCTGTTGGAAATAGAGTTTTCATTAAAGTATCACCGATGAAGGGTGTGGTACGGTTTGGAAAGTCAGGGAAACTAGAACCGAGATATGTTGTTCTGTTCTGAATTACGGAGAGGGTCGGAAAGCTCGCATACAAGATAGAGTTGCCGAGCAATTTGGCAGGTGTCCATGATGTGTTTCATGTATCTCATCTTCATAAGTATGTGCATAGTCCAGAGACTACTATTTCCCTAACAGTGTTTGAAGATTAAATAGTAGAACCAATTTGACTTTCGTTAGACAACTGGTTCGGGTTGTAGCGAGGGATGAGAAGAGGTTAAGAAACAAGACAGTCAAGTTGGTGAACGTTCAGTGGAGAGACAATGAGAAGGACTGTACTTGGAAGGTAGAGGACAAGATTAGAGATACTTATCTTAATCTGTTGTAGGTGTATGTTCTATATTTGCTTTATACAGATTGTTTGCTACTCAGGTAGGCTAGTATGATAGTTAAAAGATGTTACAGATGATTGTTATGTTTAGTATTTAGTCCTTATTGAATTTCGAGGATGAAATTCTTTATGGAGGGGAGCCTGTAACACCCATAATTTTAATAACATTGCTCTGGAGATTTAATTAGATAAATTAAATAGAATAGTGTAAAGATTAAAGTGGTTAGGAGACTGAAATTTGTAAAATTATAAGGTAGTCGTGCCCTAAGTAATGTATAAACAAATGAAAATTTAAAATGATTTAAGAAGGAGTAATAAGATAAGGGCAAAATAGAAGTAGGTTATGTTCTTATACCTTAAACCCTTATCCCATTTTCATTTACAACCTTTACAAACAAAACTAAACACAGAGCTTGGATGGCCGCCATTAAAAGGAATTAAAAGGAAGATAAGCAAGGAAGCAAGTGGGAAGCTTAAGCAAATTAATCCAAGAGCAAATCTCAACCTCCTTAATAACAAGCTAAGGTGAATAATAATTCTTACATCTTATTTTTATTGTTTTGGGTTTCTAGTTAAGATCTGAATTGGTCATGAAATTATATGCCATGATTTTTTTGTTTAAATGAATATATATGCTTGTTGATGAATTATGATGCTTCATATAGATTATATGATAAGTTTTAATTTGGAAAACCTATTAAACGACATCCATATGACTTGCGCTTTTGATATATGGTCAAAAACATTATTTTAGAGATAGGTTTCAAGTTCCATAATTTTCTAAATTTTTGTGGATTTATTATGAATTTTCTAGGAAGGAAAATGGTTAAATTTGGATTTAAATTATTTTCGGCTATTAAATGTTAACTTTGGGGTCTGAAAATTAAATGTGATGACCCACCTTTTTAGACGGTTTAAATCGACAATAAACCACACATGTCTAACTCAAAACATTCAAAAGGAAGGATATTCAATGGGGTAAATAAGAAAATAAGAGAAAAGAAGAAAACAAAACACAGATTCTCATAGCGGAATTGCCAAAATATAATAATCAAATAAATAGTTCATGAAGCTATTTTACAATATACATTTGGTTACACAAATTTTACACAAAATCAGAGTACAATCAACAAATATACCAAAATAATGCCACGGAATAATAATAGTAAATACCATCTAGCAACTCCATCTCCATCTTCAAGGAATAATGTCTTCAACACTAAAATACTCAGGCTGACCCGATCGTAATGAAAAGAAAAAACACTCGAGTCAGAACTAAAAGTTCTAATGTATGTTCAATCGGTAACAAGTAAATATAAGTGTAATAGCTTCAAAGATGTTTGCGAGGTTTTACATCTCCTATCAAGTGTACAATGTGAGTGCAATAACTTGAGAGATGTTACGGGATTTTCTATCTCCTAAGGATCCGTTAAACTATCCATATGTAGTAAGATATGTTATATATGCAGTGTCTATCAGTAATGTAAAGTATTAAAATAGCATTAAGGATTTACATTAATCCCCTTAGCACATTTTTAAGCATTGTCCTACAGTTTTCCTTTAACACAACCAGTAACGTCGGTAGCCAGGGAGGCACCATGATAAGACCACTAAAACAAAATCGTAATGGGCGCGTATAAGGATAAACGTATGACAAGGCACGTGAGGCAATGCCCAAGGTAGGATTCTACCAGTTTACCCTTTCTGGCTGGTGGTAACGCATCGTAGCTACGACCGTCCACTGAGTCCACCACCCCTAAATCAAATCAAGGTGCATTGATCAAGTCCAAAATCAATATAATAATACGAAGGGGTGATGGCCCCTAAAGGTTGCGAACCCCTTAGCCAGACATAGGCTCCTGCTTTAGCCATTTCCAATTGACACAATGTTGGGATTATCCATCATCGTTCTCTTTCTTAAAATCTAGCAAATGCCTCCAATTCAACCTATACATTCTGGATAACATCCATCGCACACACAGTTGTTAAAGTGGTTCCAATATTGACAAAGAGTATGCTAATAAGAGGCCCCGGTATCTTTAATAACCAAATGTCATTTTTCACACCGGTTGGTTCTTTTACATTTCAAAACCGATTCATATTTAATATCAAAATATCATATTCACTTCAAAATATCAAAATCATCACATTTACTCAAAATATGTCAGTTTCACTTGAAAGTACCACTTCAACTTCCAACTTAGGTTATAACCTCATTTAACCACATTCGCATTTAAATCAATGATTTAAATATAAACATTCCAACTTACACGGTTTGAAATTTTTAGAAAATAGTTTGAATAGTTTAAATAATTTAAAATAGTTTGATATAAAATGGTTTGAGTGTTGAAAATGGTTTATATAGCAAAATAGTTTGGAAAATAAAAGATTTGACTATTAAAAAAATAGATTTTAAACAGTTCATGTTAAAATAATGTATTTTGAAAATAGTATCAAATCAAACTGTTTCTTTCCATTTCAACAATCTGGACCCATGTCCAAATTTAAAATCAACAAACTTAATTTCAAATCTTTCAATTCAATTGACTCAATCTCGACTTAGTTTCAAATCAACTTGATTTCAATTTCAATTCGAATTAACTTCAATTTTTAAAACATTCATTTTTTACTTCAAATTCAATTCAACAGTTCAATTCAATGATTTAAAAGTCCAATTCAATTCTTATTTTAAACCATTTCAATTTATATCGATTTCAAGTCCAATTTCAGTTTACTGATTTAAAACACTTAAATCAATTTAAACCTCATTGTTCAATTTTAAGATCCAAATCTTTAAAATATTCAATTATCCGAATTAAAGTCAAATATCAATTATAACTTCACATTTCCAATTCAATTCTTTAAAACAATTTCCTTTTATCTAATTTCAGTTTCCATATTTCAAAGCTTGAATAAGAATAATTCACTTCATATAAATCCGCAATTTATTACCTTTTATAAACAATATCATTTAACCAAAATCCAATAATCAAGATTTAAAATCATTGAATTTAACCAATCCGGTGTCCGTATATAATTTTCTACCCTTTGGCCAAGTGATCATTTATCAGTTTAATTACATGGATGGATATATATCATTTCAATCCAAATCAAGGTGTCATAGGTATATAACATTTCAACCTATTTCATAATTTATTCGAAATAATACGAATAACAATTTATATAATGTCAAATAATAAATAGGGTAATAACATGGATATATCCAAAGTAAATAAACAATCATACATCCAACATTAATCAATAGGCATACAATACCAATCAACATCCAAATCAACCCATATATCACAATAGTTACCGATTATCCATTGTCGGTGTTAACAGGTAATTAAATTCAATATTAAATTAAATGTCAATTTAATTCAATATAAAATTCAAATTCAATTAAAATGTCAATGTAAGCTACCAAACAACAACCAATAAAATTTTTATCACTTCATAAATTTAATTCAACTAACATAAGAAGATTCAGTATTGTGTGAGTGGGTTAAATCACTCACCTTTGATTTATAGTCGATTTAAAATTCAAATAAAGCACAAAATTCCAACAGTCTTCAAATTCAACCAAACTAGTTTCATGTTGTCCGGAATTTCGATAAAATCCCAACGGAAGAAACCGCGTCCAAATCAGAGTTCGTATGCAAAAGTTATTGATGTTAGAAGTTTTGAAAATTTAAATTTAAATTAAATTAATGTAGGGGCAAAAATGTAATAACGTAACCTCAGCCAACCCTCGTTCATCACGCGTTGAACCCATAGCCGCCACCGTTTCCCTTGAAATCGTTGCTACCACGTTCGCCTTTCGCCAGATCAGAGCTCACCGCTGCAACGCCCTCCACCGGCCGCCCCACTGGCCAACTCGCGCGACCCTCCGCCACCTCCTGGACCGATCCGCAGCCTTGTTCGTCAATTCCTGGCGAAATCAAGCTACCTTGTGACGATCGGTGACCATAGATGAACTCTGCTTCGTCTCCTCTTCCAAACGCAACTCCCCGATCGTCGAATGGTCGACGTTTCACCGTTGATTTCGAAACCCTAACATGGACGGCCGAGAATATTTCGCTCAATTCTGGACAAATGGAGCCTCTAATCGAAAAACGAATTGCAGATCCAGATTACGTTCGTCGAGAGCTTCGCGATGATATATTATATGATAGGGTTTGAGCAGTTTGGATTTTTTCGATTTGATTTGGGAATTGTAATCAGGGTTTTGAGATGTCTGCCATTGGAAAGGAGCAGATAAGAATAGAAATTGTACATACAGAAAATAGAATAGAAGACTGATAGGGTTTATAACAGTCTATATATAGGCAGAGATTGATAAGAATGGATGGAACAGATCGAATGGGCCAAAGCGGTAACCAAAGCTTGAAAAGCCCGTTTCATTTTCGAAACGAAAATAGGTCATCCCATATATCAAAATATAGGTTTTCAATATTTTTAAAGTCAATGAAACTAGTTTCAAATCGTAATTATATCGTATATAGAAGTTAGCTCTTAAAATCAAATTATATTCATTTAAATTTCATTAATTGATTTCTACGCGTTTCAAGCTCGTATGATCAAACGATAAGTCTGATTGCTACGAAACTTGAAATGCTACAATAATTCACCATTACGGATCCGATGGAACCCATTTCGTCGAAATTCGAGACAGTGCCCAAAAAGACTAATTTTACACATTAATTAAATGAATTATTATTTTAAAATCAATTTAATCACTTTCAAATTCAAATTTAAAAGTTAACCATTATATCATTCTTGATTACACAGAAACTTAATGATCATTTGAAATTCAATTCTCCATGTTAATTTCAAGATTTAAATATTAAATTAATTACAACGTTAAATTACAACAGTAATACAACCTAAGTTTATTATATTTTGAATTTCAATAAATTCTATTATTTTGATTTATAGGTTCTTATATCAAATCAATAGTTCCTCATGTAATTTATTTATTAACATAAGTTTCCATTTTATTTCACTCAAATTCAACAGTTAACATATGTAATAATCCGCATTTCCGTACCCCTTGAGTAGACACTAATCTCCATCGATTAACTCAAGATGAACGAAAAACCGAACCATTAGGGTTTAAAAGAAAGAAGAGGTAGAAGAAAAGATAGGAGAAAAGAGAAAGAAGAAATAACAAAAACACAGAAACAGAAACAATATCAGAATCTCACATTCGCAGCGGAACAACATATAATAGATAAATGAATAATCTTTTAAAACAAAGAACTATATCATTTTATACATCACATCATCATCAGAGTTTACAACAACAATATACAACACAACTGGACAGGTATATGAACTTGTCCATATACAGAATACACAACGGAATAATACTATTATATACAAGTGGTATGTCTCGCCATCCAGCTCGCCACTAAGCTCCACAACACTCCAAAATCCAGAATAATCTGATAACCTAACTCTAGACTGCCCGTGTGGAAAATGATGGGCACCCAGAGTTTAGGAAGGAAACAATAAACTCCAGGTCAGTCATGGTGACTGGTGTGAGAACTAAAACAGTTTATCTTTAAACAATCAACAACAAAGAAAATAAAACAATTTCGCAATGTTTTTAGAAAATGAAACTACCATAAGACCTCCCGCCACACACACAATGCAAACGCAGAATTGGAGGAGATTTCTTCTTATGATAGTCAAAGATGCTTACTACGCAAATCATTGGATATTATTATTAATGCATAGTGTAGAAAACATTTTGAAAGTATAATATAAATCTTAGCCAACATACGACCAGTATCGTATGCCTACTATAGCTACCATCTAAACAGTGGTGACCATCGTACGTAAATGGCAGGTTCTACAACTAATACCGTACAAGTTCCTTATTGGGAAATGGATTTCCAACAAATGGTCAGGCTAAGGAACTTCCTTTCCTCCTGCCGAATGGGATCGCCTCTGGCTGGACGTCCCGAGAGACAAACTGCTCTCTGCCAACAAGGCCGGGTTACCCCTGTAACAGGTAACTCACGAATATGTCATCACCCGGTCCTTTGGGACCTTTATCCGAGCGCTCGGTAACCATCATCACACATAATAAATAAGTGTATCCACATGAGTAAGTATCTGGGCTCCATACCATGATACCACCCCTTTCCAGAAGGAAATGACATACCCTAAAGGGCGCGACCCTCATAACCTTGCCGCAACATTCCTGTTTCGACCATTTCCGGGTTGTTGAGGCCCTGACGAAGTCTCGTCCACAAAGCTATGCTTTTTCACAAAAGCTATGCTTTGGGTCAAACAAATGATCAACCTATGATCACAAAGATAAATGATCAAACAAATGATCATATCACAAATGATCAAACACTGATCATCACACAGCAACACTCAGCATGTCACATTACCAAATTGGGAATATATCGCTGATAACCTTCAACTACATAACCTCTGAGCTCGTACGTCTCAGAGAAGGGTGTTAAGCTAAGAGAATAAATTCTCCGCCACCAACAGAAATGTATTTGAAAGAAATCGGCTTTATACCTCAAAATGTAATGTCAGACACGTAACCATACAAGTCTGTTCTGGGTTCGAACAGAACCGAAGGCACTTCCAAAGAAGCCCTTGCAATCCGGATATTCACAATCCCGATAAAACTTCCCATCACAAAGGAAATCTCTATACCATAGCTAACGGTGCAGAGACAATCGATAGGTCATCCTATCGTTTTCATAAACACCCAGTCTTCACCACCGGTCTTCAATACGATCCACATCGTCGTATCACAAATTCGGAATGGGTTATACGACACAAAGGTCATTTCCCGGCTAATCCGAATAGTGAGCGCTTATTCAAAAATAAGTGTGGCATTCAAATTCAAGCAAATCACAACAAATACCCATTCAAGGTAATGATTGATATTCGGTTATTTAACTATCAATAAAGATGCACAACATCATCAGATTCCAAATAATTTTCCAAATTATTTATCTTTCAAAAATATCTTTGCCAGATATATAATTTCCACACGTCAATTATTTGAAAACAATTTCAAATCAATTTCCACATTTCAACTTATCTTTGAAGATAAAATCTCAAAACATTTCACTTCATATTGGAAAAACATTTCCATACCTATTTAATAATAGGTAATTCACAAATCCATTTATTTTCAACATTTGAAAATACTCAATATACTTAAATCAAAATTAAGTATATATCTCATTCTTTAAGGAAATCATTCTCTTTCATAAATTTTATTTGAGTCAAAACGAATGTTGCGTAAAACATCGTTACAACAACCCAAAATCACTAGTATAGGGATTCGAAATTTAGATAGATATATAAATCCCAATACTATATAAACCATTTCCTTTCGGAAATCATTTACTATAACAACAGTGTTATAGTCCACCATTTCCTTATTCCTCAAAACGTCTATTTCAACAATAAATGTTGAAATCTATGTTTCTATACTTAACACGTTTTAAAACATCTTTTTAAAACAATTACTTCATTTCGTAATATCACTTTTCCAAAACATATCTATTTTATCTAATAATATATTCACTATCCAAAATCGTGAATATACTTTATTATCCAAATTCAATGTTTCCACATATTTATTTTAAAGGATTATCCACTGTCTAAAATCGTGGATATAATTCCTTTAATTAACTTCCAAAATTCATTTATCAAAATAAGTGATTTCGAATTTATAAAACAATGTTTATAAATTCCAATTCTATTTATAAAAACTTCGATTTATAAAAATCCTTGAATTAACAAATTCGATTTATAACTCAATTTTATACCAAATTCTAATTTATAAGTTAATTACTTATAAATTTTTATTTTACAAAAATCTATTCATTTTATAACTTCACATTATAAATCTATTAATTTCATTCACTTATGAAATCCATTTATACTTCCTTTTAACATTTATAAAAACTCATTTTATAATTCCAATATTTTAATTTATAAATATCAATTTTATAAATCTTTTATACAAACCGTTTATAATTATTCCAAAATCTCAATTTAAACCAATTCTTTCAAAAATCCCTTTAAAAATCAAAATCGTTATCTTAAACTTTAAAAATGAATCTGATGATGCAACAGCACCAAATAGTCAATCACAGCATCCAAACATCATATACCATCATATGATAACAGAATATACAACAATATCTGTAAATAAATCACTACGGTGAGGAATCCAGTTGGATTCCTCCAACCTGTTTCCCTGCATCCAAAGATGTTAGCACAATACCAATTCCGCTCCAGTATGGAATTATCGCGGTATATGAATTTAATAAATATTATCCGCTATTATGCGGCGCAATAGGGTCTCATCCGCTAAACAATGCGGGAAATCAACTCCAATATATACATATTCATATATATATATATTGCTATATACATATATAATACCAATTCCATTTCAATGTGAAATTATCGCGGTATATGTTTTTAATAATTAACCTCCGCTTAATAACGGCGTATAATGTCTATTTATCACAATAAATAGCAATCATCATTCAATCCACACAATCAAGCAATTTTAAATCTAACTATTTAAAATTTAAATTGAAACAAAACATTCGATTGAGTGAGGAGTTCTCACCTTTGCTTTTAATTCCGTTCCAGCGTTTTATTTCGAATAAAATTAAACGTGCGTTTAATTTCATCCGAAATTTTCACTGACTCCAATTGCTTCCAATCCAGCTCCATTGCGTAGTGCTCGATAAAATGAAGCCAACGCAACTGGTTTCGTGCGTTTTCGACCTCGTAGCAAAAATTTATGACGTTTTAAAGTTTGAACGATCTTTTATATAATATAAAGGGGTTTTTAGGTTCAAGGAAAAAGTTAGAGAAAAATTTAGTTTTAGGGACAAGAAGTTTGTTTTTTAGACTGAAGGACACTTTCTAGTGTAAATCACGGAATGATAGTTGTAACTATCATTTTCAGTTTACACTAAAAAGTGTCCTTCAGACTAAAAAGCAAACTTGTTGTCCCTGAGACAAATTTTTTTTGAAACTTCTTCCTTGTGACTATTTACCTGTAATATAAATATACAATATTATTTCAAATTTTTTTTTTAACCTAAAACACATCTGGGCCATTGATTTTTTTCAAGTGCAGATCTGGCCGCACACGCAAGCTTCTCCCTCAACATCAAATTCACGTTAACTATCGTGAGGAAGAAACCCATATCCGCCGAAGTTCACGCGAATTATGCTCCCACTCTCTGATGCTAGAAGACGATCGAAGAGTGCCACTTCGAAGGCCTACTCAAGAGCCACCCTCGGCTGGAATAGCTTGCAACTCGGCGTCCCCTATCACCTCGATTTACGTGAAAAACGCAGCCCCTTCATGCTTGATTTCCCGTTGATTCGTTGCTCCGTTTTCGATCATCTCCGTATGGATCTGAAGATCTCGTCGTGCTCTACAATGTTGTAGTTGAGCGTTTTGTGTAATTGTTTACGGATTGGAAGATATTGAGGGAGAAAGTTTCAAAATTCTCAGCCATTAAAAAGATTAGTGGCGGCTGAAGCTATTTGACCTAGCTAGGGTTTGGGCAAACGTATATATATATACGTATTAAATTAATATTAAATTGATTTTAAAACGACTTTTTAAAACGATCTCCAAATCACACATGTCGCCTGGCGTTCATAAGGTTTACCCCACGTTCCGGACACAATGGAACGTGTTTCAAGAGCTAATTCGATCATATGTGAGAGTTACGGAAATAAACAGTCAAATTTAAATCAAATCGATTTAAACCGATTTCGATGCGTTTTCGCTTGCCCCGGACAAATGGTACATCCGATTGACACGAAATTTGAAACCTTACAATAATTCAACATTACGGATCCGATGAAACTAGTTTCGTCGAAATCCGAGAATTTTTGAAAAATGTCTATTTTAACTCGCCAAATAAATATTAAAACAATTTCGATGCGTTTGGAGCTGCCACGGTCAAACGACAACTCCGATTGCTATGAAAATTGAAATCTGATAATAACAAACTATTACAAATCCAATGGAACTAGTTTCGTTCAATTCTGAGACTGTCCCAAAAATGGCTAATTTCTCTAGTCGATTAAATATTAAAACAGTCAATTTTCACAAATTTACTTTAAATTCAATTTTAAAAGTTTTATAACATCACTATAACTTCAGTATGATTTAATATAACTTTATAAATCATTTTTAATCACATTCAATCCAGATTTCAATTATTTCTGGAATTTCAACTATTAATTTATCGATTTAATTATCCAATTAAATCCAGTTATTCGAATTTTAAATTATTCGACTGGTTAATTCTACTTATTAATATTTAAAATCAATTAAATATTCGAATTTCAAATATCAGAAATTTTGGGTCGTTACAACATATTTTCTTATATTAATTGCAATATTTAGTTACATTAAATTCCATTGATTTCCAACTAATTTCCAACGGATTAATAATAAGATGAGAAATGAACAGTTGTTACATTTAAATAATTTGAACACACTAATACATTTATTGTTTACAACAAAGATTATAAATTTACTTACAAATATTAAAACCAGTTCCGATTAAATAACATTGATTTCCCCGCTTTATACAACATTTATTTTATTTATTATTAACCCTTATTATTACCATTAATTGAAATTACATTAAACCGTTGTCAATTTCATTCAATCAACATTATTGAATTATATTCTAATAATTTTTTTCCATTTATAAATCATAAATTTTAATTTCTCACAATATTAAATTCCAAAATCTTATTTAATTGAATATTTCAAATTATCAAAAATACGGGTCGTTACAATTTCCCACACATAAAACTTTTCGTCCCCGAAAATAAACAAGAAAGAATCAAGAGGTTTGATATTTTTTTATTCAAAATAATCAATTTGTAAACAATTAAACTTAATTTAAGTTCAATATAAATTTGAAAATAACTCAACTTCTGCAAAAATATTCTAAGTCCTAAATTTATGAAAAATTTCGGTAGAGTCTCCTTTGCGCGGCTAGGTCCGGAAAAATAATAATATCAATAAATTACAATATATATATATATCATATTTCAATAATAAAACATCCCAAACCATGGGAAAAATGATAAAATATCGTTCCAAAACCGTAATCCGAAAACGTACCTATTTGTCGGGCAAACAAACTTTATTTATGAAACCAAACGCAACATCTATTGCTTCCATAAACTTGTATTTTACTTACATAATCCAAAAGAGTGTTAAACTGTGTGAAAAGAGTAATATATTAGTTGTTTAAATTAATAGTACAAGCAACATACAATATATAATAATCATATGCAAACAAAAGCACTACAACCATCATGTGCAACAAAAGAATTCATCACACATGCATAGCAACCAAACTAATGGTTTGTCCAGGTTCAAAAACTTTTCATCGTACAAGGATGATAAATAAACTACCAAGTGTTCCTTACGCTTAACAGCCTTAGATAATTACTTAATAGATTATTCACACAACCTCAAACAATTTGAAGTATCATTTCCCAAACATTCCATAAGCCAAAACAAAGAATTTAATGTTATTTAAGTTTATTCGATTGGTTTCTTTTCACATCATTTACTTTCCATTTATTTTTCAGTTCTCATTCATTCATACAAGAACATCTTTTATTAATTTACATTCATTACTTACATAAATTATTTCCCTTTCAATATTTAAAATAATCAATGAATAAATTCTCAAAGTATTACATTTGTTTCTCTGTAGTTTAATTCTCATTTATTATTATGTACCCTTGATTTCCATTTAATATTAATGTTCATTAATAAAACATTTCATATTTAACTTTCTCCATTGTTTGATTCTTATTTATTTCTTTATATATAGCATTTCTTTTAATATTAAATCTATTTATGAATCATTTCGACATTTCTTAAGTTTATAATCATTTACTTAAATAGTGTTCACTTTTTACTATTCGATTTAATTACAAATCACTTCAAAACATTAACTTAGGTTTATAATATTCTTATAACATCTTAATTCTTTTATTTATAAACATATGTTCATTTAGAAGCATTTTTGTTACTTAAGCTTTTACTTGTATAATATTCTACATATTCATATTAACATTTCAACTTTTTAAACATTTCTGGTAAGTTTTATATATGTTTTTAGAATGTAATTGAATGTTATACAAATTTTATCATATTCATTTTAGTTAACAAAATGTTCAATAGTTTACACATTCTTAATTTTCATTATCTTTTAAATTTTCAAGTGACAAATCTCCAATTTCTTTACAGTTTCATTAAACACTTAGCTTCTAATTTCTTATTTCTCATTTTAGAAGTTTCCAACTATCAAAATTCTACTTTATTTCTACAACTGAAAATCATTAATTAACAGGAACTTAAGAATTCAAATACCAAGTTCATTTCAAATCATTTTAAAATAATATATGTACTCATATCTCTTACATATATCAAATCATACTTAGAAATTTTAAATCAAAATCTGTTTATCGAACCAAATGCGTAGCAAAGCTACTACAGCGGTCTTCCCACTTTGAGACTCGAAAACGAAATTCGATGATGTTGCGCAGTCGTCACTGAAATTATTTTCCAGCAATAGAAGAGGGGAGTACAGAACTTATTTCCCTTTAAAATTCTTTTAAAACATTCATTTCAAGTACCCTTTGAAAACATTTTGAAACATTTCTATTTGCAAATACTTCCAAATAATACTAATATTATTTTTCCAAAATCTTTGAAAACCAATTTCAAACACTGGAACTTAAGTTCTCAAATTTCCGATTTAAATTCATTTTATTTGTAAATCGTATTTTACCAACCATATTTATAAAATTACACTTCTTATAACATATAATAGTCAATAGTTTTTAAGAACTTTGACTAACCAACAATAAATGACAACAATTGAATATTATCATTTCCTAACAACCAACACACCAAAATAACAAAAATCAATTTATGAAAAATTATTCTTTTACATACAAAATATAATACTATGTAAAATTATTTCATTTACCTATTTTTAAAACAATATTGTGTCGGTTTACCCTGTTCAAGTGTTTAGAAACCTCTATCGATGCCATAGCGTCCTATGTACCGACTAGAATTCATAAATACTCAACAGAACAAATTAACACAATACAAACATTTTTATAACACTAACAAATATGCTCTCTCGTATGTATACACTTTGACCCATTCTAGGGCATTGATAACCCTATCTCTAATGAGTTTATCCCCAAACATGCTAAGGTATCTCTAAACCAAAGCTTTGATATCAACTGTGACGACCCACAATTTTGGACGGTTTAAATCAACAATAAACCACACATGTCTAACTCAAACCATTCAAAAGGGATAATTGTCAATGGGGTAAATAAGAAAATAAGAGAAAAGAAGAAAAACAAAACGCAAAATCTCGTAGTGGAATTGACAAAATATAATAATCAAATAAACAGTTCATGAAGCTATTTTACAATATACATTTGATTACACAAATTTTACACAAAATCAGAGTACAATCAATAAACATACCAAAATAAGGCAGCGGAATATTAATATTAAATACGATCTAGCAACTCCATCTCCATCTTAAAGGAATAATGTCTTCAACACTGAAATACTCAAGCTGGCCCGAGAGTAATGAAAAGACAAAACACTCGAGTCAGAACTAAAAGTTCTAATGTAAGTTAAATCAGTAACAAGTAAATATAAGTGTAATAGCTTCAGAGATGTTTGCGGGGTTTTACATCTCCTATCAAGTGTACAACATGAGTGCAATAACTTAAGAGATGTTACGGGATTTTCGATCTCCTAAGGATCCGTTAAACTATCTATATGTAGTAAGATACTCTATATATGCAGTGTCTATTAGTAATGTAAAGTATTAAAATAGTGTTAAGGCTTTACATTGATCCCCCTTAATGCATTTTTAAGCATTGTCCTACAGTTTGCCTTTAACACAACCAGTAACGTCGGTAGCCAGGGAGGCACCGTGATAAGACAACACTAAAACAAAATCATAGTGGGTGCGTATAAGTATAAAAGTATGACAAGGCACGTGAGGCAATGCCCAAGGTAGGGTTCTACCAGTTTACCATTTCTGGCTGGTGGTAACGCATCATAGCTACGACCGCCCACCGAGTCCACCACCCCCAAATCAAATCAAGGTGCACCGATCAAGTCCAAAGTCAATATAATAATACGAAGGAGTGATGGCCTCTAAAGGTTGTGAACCCCTTGGCCAGACATAGGCTCCTACTTTAGTCATTTCGAATTGACACAAGTCTCGGGGTCATCCATCATCGTTCTCTTTCTTCAAATCCAACAAACGCCTCTAATTCAACCTCTACATTCTGGATAACATCCACCGCGTATACAGTTGTTAAAGTGGTTCCAATATTAACAGAGAGTATGTCAATAAGAGACCCCAATCTCTTTAACAACCAAACGTCATTTTTCACACCGGTTGGTTCTTCTACATTTCAAAATCGATTCATATTTGATATCAAAATATCATATTCACTTCAAAATATCAAAATCATCACATTTACTCAAAATATGCCATTTTTCCTTGAAAGTATCACTTCAAATTCCAACTTAGGTTATATAATTTCAATTAAAATCAAGATGTCATAGGTATATATCATTTCAACATATTTCTTAATTTATTCGAAATAATACGAATAATAATTTATATAATGTCAAATAATAAGTAGAGTAATAACATGGATATATCCAAAATAAATAAATAATCATACGTCCAACATCAATCAATAGGCATACAATACCAATCAACATCCAAATCAACCCATATATCACAACAGTTACTGAATATCCATTGTCGGTGTTAACAGGCAGTTAAATTCAATATTAAATTAAATGTCAATTTAATTCAATATAAAATTCATTTTCAATTAAAATGTCAATATAAGCTACCAAACGACAACCAATAAAATTCTTATCACTTCATAAATTTAATTCAACTAACATAAGAAGATTCAATATTGCGTGAGTGGGATCACTCACCTTTGAATTATAGTCAATTTAAAATCCAAATAAAGCCCAAAATTCCAATAGTCTCCAAATTCAACCAAACCAGTTTCATGTTGTCCGGAATTTCGGTACGATCCCAATGGAAGAAGTCGCATCCAAATACGAGTTCGTATGCAAAAGTTATGGATGTTAGGAGTTTTGAGAATTTAAATTTAAATTAAATTAATGTAGGGGCAAAAATGTAATAATGTAACCTCGGCCAACCCTCGTTCATCACGCGCTGAACCTATAGTCGCCACTGTTTCCCTCGAAATCGCTGCTACCACGTTCGCCTATCGCTAGATCAGAGCTCGCCGCTGCAACGCCCTCCGTTGGCCTCCTGGACCGATCCGCCGCCACCGCTTTGTTCGTCAATTCCCGGCAAAATCAAGCCACCTTGCGACGATCGGTGACCATAGATGAACTCTGCTTTGTCTTCTCTTCCAAACGCAGCTCCCCGATCGTCAAATGGTTGACATTTCACCGTTGATCGTGAAACCCTAACATGGATGGCCGAGAATGTTTCGCTCAATTCTGAACAAATGGAGCTTCCAATCGAAAAACGAATTGCAGACGCAAATTACGTTCGTCGAGAGCTTCACGATGATATATTATATGATAAGGTTTGAGCAGCTTGGATTTTTTCGATTTGATTTGGGAATTGTAATTAGGGTTTTGAGATGTCTACCATTGGGAAGGAGCAGATAAGAACAGAAATAGAAGACTGGTAAGGTTTATAATCGCCTATATATAGGCAGAGATTGATAAGAATGGATGGAACAAATCGAATGGGCCAAAGCGGTAACCAAGGCCTGAAAAGCCCGTTTTGTTCCCGAAACGAAAATAGGTCATCTCATATATCAAAATATAGGTTTCAATATTTTTAAACTCAATGAAACTAGTTTCAAACCCTAATTCTATCGTATATAGAAGTTAGCTCTTAAAACCAAATTATATTCATTTAAATTTCATTAATTGATTTCTACGCGTTTCGAGCTCGCACGATCAAACGATAAGTCTGATCGCTACGAAAGTTGAAATCCTACAATAATTTACCATTACGGATCCGATGAAACTAATTTCGTCGAAATCCGAGACAATGCCTAAAATGACTAATTTTACACGTTAATTAAATGAATTATTATTTTAAAATCAATTTAATCACTTTCAAATTCAAATTTAAAAGTTAACCATTTTATCATTCTTGATTACACAGAAACTTAACGATCTTTTGAAATTCAATTCTCCATGTTAATTTCAAGATTTAAATATTAAATTAATTACAACATTAAATTACAACAGTAATACAACCCTAGCTTATTATATTTTGAATTTCAATAAATTCTATTATTTTGATTTACAGGTTCTTATATTAAATCAATAGTTCCTTATGTAATTTATTTATTAACATAAGTTTCCATTTTATTTCACTCAAATTCTATAGTCAACATATTTTCTTATATTAACTGCAATATTTAGTTACATTAAATTCCATTGATTTCCAACTAATTTCCAACGGATTTATAATAAGATGAGAAATGAACAGTTGTTACATTTAAATAATTTGAACACACTAATACATTTATTGTTTACAACAAAGATTATAAATTTACTTACAAATATTAAAACCAGTTCCGTTAAATAACATTGATTTCCCCGCTTTATACAACATTTATTTTATTTATTATTAACCCTTATTATTACCATTAATTGAAATTACATTAAACTATTGTCAATTTCATTCAATCAACATTATTGAATTATATTCTAATAAAAAATTTCCATTTATAAATCATAAATTTTAATTTCTCACAATATTAAATTCCAAAATCTTATTTAATTGAATATTTATAATTATCAAAAATATGGGTCGTTACAATAAATATGTTAGAAAACATATTAAAAGTGATTTATGGGAATTTTTGAAGAATTTTCCTAAGTATTTTATTATGAATATAAAATTATTTAAGGTATGGGACTTAAATGTTTTATATGTTTCGAAAAGGAGAAGGGCCAGTTTGCTAAATCTTTTAAATTGTTAATTACTAAATTTGGCGGCACTTTTAGATAAAAAGATTTTGAAAAAGAATTGGCAACCAATTATATGTTGACAAATAAGGCAAGTTAATTGGACAGAAATTACTTTAAAAGGATAATTATCAGTTTTGCAAGAATTTACTACTTCACCACTTCCATCAGCTACCTTTCAACACAATACTTCCAACCCTAGCCAAGTCGAAACAAATACACATGGTGTCAATGATTTAGTACGTAGTGGATTAGAGAAAGGTAGAAGGTATAGAGTCGGAACCATGCTTTCGAAGGGGGTGGAAGTGGCCCTTAAAAACTTGGAACTATTCTAGTTACAAATGAGGCTTCCGAAGGAGTTATATTACTTTTCGACTTAGTCAAATATGGCTTTGTTTTAGAAAAAGGGTTTTCGAAAGGGGTTGCCGCCTTTTTATTTTAAAACGAAGCTTCCGAAGGGGTCGAAACCTATGCCGTTGTATTCAGCCCTTCGAATCAATGCTTTCGAAAGGGTACTTTAGCCTTTAAACTTTAAATCCGCTTCTCCATGCTTCCGAAAGGGGTGGTTTCGAAACCATCCACTTTCTTTTACTTAGGAATAATACTTTCGAAAGCAATACTTCACCCTTGTTCTTTTAAGACCCTTAGATATATTGAAGTTAAACCCAAAGGTTTCAAAAGGAATGGTTTTAAATGATTTTGAAGCTATGTTCCACAAATTTTTACTTGAACCCAATTGCAACAACCCAAATTCCATGGGTCCGGATTTTTTGCAAAAATGCTAAAATCCAAGCCCACTAAAGCTCGAGTTGGGTATCTGGTATCCTGCAAATAGGCAAAGACAAATATATCAGAGCTCAGATAAATATCTCACAGCGGAACTGACTAAAATATAATAGTAAGTTAATACTCACCAATATAATAACACTTTCTAAACAAGTATCTCAAAGCTGGAAAGTCTCTGTCATCTACCTAACCAGTAGGATGTTATGAGGATGGGGTCAGAACTAAAGTTCTGGTGAATGGACAAATTATACACTTCTAAGCTTAATTCTACATATACCGTTTTATTTCCATTTTATGTTATATTAGGTTTATTGGGTTTATACTACTCTCGCCTCCATGCGTGAATCGTACCCATCTACTCCCTAGTAGATTAAAACTAATAACTAATACATATATGTAGTTATATACCCAATGACCGCATCGGTCCTAGGTACTGCCTATAATACCTTCCGTATCCTCCTCGAAAAAGACTCCATTGTCTTGCTCCTAGAGCGATCTGTGACTACATCTGTAACAGATAGCTTCGTGAGACCTGCAATACAGATGTTCCATCGTCTGCTATGAAAACGTAAAACTGCATCCGCACTAGCCTATACTAATGCTCGGACATCCACAATGTACCACCCAGTGCGTACCTTGAGGACTATACGTGATCGTTCTGTCTACTCCCTAAATTCCGCTTAACAAGGTCTACCTTGTACGGAATTCGGTCGGGGATTTTCTATATCTGTAAAGGACCGCTTCGTTAGGCCTATAGATATTCTACTTGGTCTGTCTCTTTTCTCATCATGGCCATGGCCCCATGCAGCCACCCCTCAACTAATCGAAAGACCTCGAAAGAGCTAAGTGGTTGTGCCCTACTGCAAAAAATCTAAACATCCAATTGGCTGCACCCCACATCCAATGTCTCGATAGTGAAAGAATCATTGGCCTTTTGGTTTAACTCTAGTCTTTCTCGATCTCGCTTCTTGGTTTGATGCTGGCCCGATATCCGCATGCGACTATTCTTTTGGGTCCTGCCCACTAAAACTTACTCGCAAGTCAAGTACGGTGTCATACGAATATCCTACTCCAAACATCAACCCCTTTTGACTTCCTATAATGGTCCTGCCATGCAAAAGCAGTTAAGACATACTCTTTTGATGGAACACCTACAAACCTGCCTCCGGGGGACTGCTTCGCTATGCCTACCCCAGAGAGCCATCCTAGAGTACCCTCACGTCCCGTTGAAGTCTCGTACTTTCCTCTAGCCTAAAATAACTAAGTTGGACGTGCTTCTTCTGTGCTGAAATCTGTGATGAACTGCTTCGTTAGGCTCTTCATCCTTTGAGTTGCACCAAACGCATCTTATTATTTTATTAGACCCTATGTCTAATCTTTTATTCTGCGTTTAGTTACTTTTCTTATTCTATTGGCTACTTATTTACCCTAATTAGCATAATCCTGTCCCAGCCTCACCTAACTATTGTGAGACCATCAGTTCCTGACTGAAAGGGAATGTTGTTGGTATGGGCCACTTCTATTATCTTGCTTATTAACTTAATCCAAGATCTAAATTTATTAAAATAAGCCTCTTCTGTTATTTCTACTTTATTTGCTTATTAGTTTAATTTAAGTCTTAAAATAAGCCTTTTCTATTCTTTATACTTAATTATAACCTATGTTATAATTTTACTTGCAATTTTCACTACTATATTCTTTAATAATCAATATATTATAAATATAATCATAAGCGTCTCTTTTCTATTCTAGTCTATCTTCTTTTATTATGATACCGAATTCTCTTTAATTCTCTTATATTATATGACAATCTTGGCTTGGGACTACGTCCGACTGTCACAAATTTACTTATCATAATAATTACTTTGCTTTTATTCTATTATCTGCACAGTAAATGCAGATCTAGATACATTTCTGTTAATTGCTTCTAGTCTTGTTTTAATTATTAACTTGATTTCTTCTTTACTTCCTTTAATTCTTCACTTTATTTTCCTATATTCTAGGAAGTAATTCTATTCTATTTGGTTGGTTACGAAAACTGAGCTAAAAATCCATTACCATATTTTTAGTACTAAATGAAGCTATAAACAATAATCCGTAATTGCAAGATATTCCTTTTATTATTTCTTTACATTCTGGGTTGTGCAAAATACAGTAGTGTCTCTATTTTACACTAATTCCCTTTTTCTTTCCTTTATTCTTGCAATTACGTTTATCGTTATTTTAAATATTAAACTATGGATATGTATTATGTTTTCTAAGCCAATCAACTAACCTATCACTTACTTCCCTATCAAGTTATTAAATTTTCCCTTTTAATTTATTTTTCCCCGTTTTAGCATAGTTTACTGCAAATTTCTATTTTTCTCTTTTTATTTCAGTTTTCTTATTTACGTCTAATTTCTATAAATCTAGTGTTCTTCTATTTTAGTCCGTATTTGCGAATTCTTCTCTTTACTATTTTATTAGCGTAAAAGGAATAAAAAGAAGCTAATATTTACAGGCTAAATTTCAAGTTTTAAAATAGATGTAAATAACTGTAAATTTCTTATTTTTAGGCTTAT
Organism: Allium fistulosum; assembly: GCA_030737815.1. Classification (NCBI taxonomy): domain Eukaryota; kingdom Viridiplantae; phylum Streptophyta; class Magnoliopsida; order Asparagales; family Amaryllidaceae; genus Allium; species Allium fistulosum. Next base: position 867,325,020 of record CM060904.1, on the reverse strand, counting down.
GCCTTTCTCTAACTGTCAAGCCTAATATTATTCATATTTAATTTGATTACTATTTGCCATATAAATAATAATTACATATAAGCTCTCTTATACAATTTATAGTCTCAGCATAACTAATTAACAAAATTAATGAATGAAATAAATATTGAATAAAATTATTTAACGGGAATTTAACGATAATATATCATAAACGTAAAAGATATATAATTAAATCCACTCACCTGCCGTCCTTAACTTTGCTTGTGCTTAGCTTGGCTCTATGGTCTTCCTGGATCCCCTTCTAAGGTGTCTAATATTTTTATTGAGAAGATCTTCTCTCTAGAAATATTTTCTTTTTAGGGTCCAGCCTCAAGAAATGAACCCAAAGAAATATTTTCTATTTAGAGTTCAGCCTCAGGCAATGAACCCATTGGGAGAAAATCTGATATTGAGAAAATAGCTAGGCCTAGGGTTCTATTTATAGTGGAGTTTGGGGATCTCAGACCATTGGATTTTCAGATTGAATTTGGTGCAACCACGTCACAGGGTCACTGCGAGTCGTTGGATCCAGAAAACGACGCTCTAGATTGCGCAAAAATCGATTTTAAGGAGTTCAGCACGTACCTAGACGAGATTGCGTCCAGGTGGTAACGCGGGTCGACCCTATGGTCGACCTGTGCTCTCTTGGGGTCGACCTGGCGGTCGACCTTGAGTGTTGTGGGTCGACCCATATTTATTTTATTTTTATTTTCTTTTTCGTTTCTCTTGATTTTTGTTTCTTTCGTAATTTCTCCGTATTAACTCGGATATCGACAAGTTATATATGGAAATTGATCGGAAAATCGCCACGAACATAATGGTATAAGTTTTGAGGCCATATTCTGGCAATTACAAAACTGTTTATTTTTACTATTCATCGTTGTTTGATTATTTAATTATAAAAACGCGGGGTGTTACATTCTCCCACCCTTTAGGAAATTTCGTCCTTGAAATTCGACAAAGGTAAAATTATGTAATTCCTTGGATCAATCACAACCATTTGGTGTACATCCAATTTTGCGATCATCCGTGTTCTTGTGCAAAAGTGTCATTCAATACAAAATATCTGCATGTACATGAATTTCTAAGCGTTACCTCCTACATGAATGTTTTTCTTCTTTAAAAATTTATTTTAAAGTATGATGCACACACCCTAAATATACTTGCAATTTCTATATAAATGCAATCTTTTGAAAACTCAAAACATTTTTCATCCAATTTTTCTCACACTTCTACTAAATAGGGGTGTAGTTCAATGAATTTTCCAATCAAAATCCTACCACACAACTTCTAATATTCGAATTTCAGAAAAATCTAATTTTCCGAACTCGATTTTTTATGTCAGAAAGAAGGTAGAAAACTCGATTTCTTCGTTTTACTTTTGCGTACCCCTCCCTCCGTACTTGGAACTTATGCCGCTACCCTATAAAATCTCTATTTGATTTCCCAAGCACGGTTTTCATAAGAAATATTTTTCTTTTCAAACTTTTTCCTAAGCTTAATTTATGGGAAAGATGTATTTTTCTTTTGCAATTCTCATTTATTTCTATTGACGTCTCTGTTGCTCTCTTTAGATCTTACTGTTTTTCATTTAGTTGTCTTTTATCTACTTTTACTCTTCTTTTAATACAGCAACTAAACACAGCTATCATCTAAGCTAAGAGGTTTAGGACCATGTCCACTCGGACATAGAAATGTCCTACTCTAGGAATCCAAGTAACTCATATACTCCTCCTACCGCCTATTACTTTTTTACTAACTTATGTTGTATTACTCATGATGAAACAGATCTGTTCATCTCTTCTATTCCATGCTCAAAAAGGAATAACTAAGTCTTATTTACTGCAATGGATAAGGATTTCAATTTATATAGTCTCTATCTAAAAAGGCAACTAAGCTTGGGGAAATTCTCTCCTTAGCTTTCATTTTTCCCCAACTAAAGTCTACCTATCCCAACTACGTGTGTCTTATCATCTTACTAATATTATTTCACTATTCTTTTATAGTCTACACACATGAAGCAACATTTCTAGGTTTTCACTAGTGTCCTATACACCTTACGGGAAATTTTATTATTACTACTAGGAGTAATTACTGCTATAGCCTTATACTTTTTCCATTACACCTAGGAAATGATTCATATCTACTCCATATTTAAAAGTCTGGTTTGATTTGGTATTTATCATTTTACTTTAAAAATTAAAGCTTCTAAATTTTTGAAACATCTAATCCCAAAATTCTTGCCTTTGAAAGTGTTATTTTGAAGTTTTCTGTCAAATTCAAAGGTACTTGGTTACTTAAAATTTTATCTTTCCAAAAACTTATTTACTTTTACACCAGGCCATTTTTCTTTAAAACATGTCTTGCTTGTTCTTAAAATATTTTTCTTTTTTCTCGACTTTAAAAAAATTGTCCTCATATGTTTTGAAAATATCTTCTTTTCATAGATTTTCAAATTTACTAAAACTGGAGTAGATAAGAACAATTATTTAATCAAATATCGCTTGACTTTTTTACTCTTCCAATTACTTAACCTCGGAGGAGTTTCTAACTTACTACACTTAACGATTTTATACCTTAATGTATTGGAATTACTTTCTCTTATGAGAAACCATTAACGCTAAAACCTTCTATGAATCCTTTAAAGGAGGATTTCATGTTTATGTGAAATTATAAGGAATTTATTTTATATTTTATCGAAATAGGCTAGACAAAATATGGCGCTTTCCATACCTTGTACATCTCTTTCATGTATTCCTTATAACTTGCACAAAACATCTTTATTTGTGATTCATAGAAAATTATTTCATTATTCATTTCATTCCAATAGATTAAAGTATGTTTATTCTATATTCACTTACCTAAGATATTTCCTACTAAATTCATTAATTTAACGTACATTATTTTTCAAAAGAACTCATTTTCAAATCTGCTTTAATATTTTCATAACTAGAAAATATTTTCATATACTTATTTAAATAATAAGTATACATACAAACCACTTTATAAATTATCTCCAAAACTCATTTCGGTCAAAACAGATGTGGCGTAAAACACCGTTACTACAACCCAAAAATACTAGTTTATAGATTCAATTTAATAAATCCCATATGCTATGCAAAAACATTTCCTTTGGGAGTCACCTACTATAACAACAGTGGCATAGTCTATGCTTTCTTTATTTTTACCAAAAACATCTATTACAACAATAAATGTTGTAACCTACATTTTCGATACTTAACACACTCTAGGTTTTTATATTTAAAATCTTTGTTTACCTACAAAGAAACTAGCGAGCTATACGTGCTCTATAATTCTTCAAAAAGAATCTCACTTTTAACAAAATTTACATCATATAAAAACCAATTTAAATTACATACCACTTATTTCTTTCAAAAACCCAATATTTACTTCCTCAAATATATTAACAATTATATTTTTCAACTTTTCAATTCCAAAAGTTTCATTTTATTGGGCTAGACATAAAGTGGATTTTCTTTTTACTAAAACCTCTTATTCCTTCTAAAATAAAAACACTCTCCCAACTATTCCTAGGGAACTTCCCCACTTCCTATAACATATGGATACCAATCTTCTCTCAAAACATGGCTTATTTGTATGCTATAAATTGGTAATAACATAAGGCACAACATACTTGGGTCATCCCAGACCCAACTAGCAAACTATGCATAAATATACTTCTTAAAAACTTTCCATATGTTAAAATTTATAATTCGGGACTATTTGGATTTTATTACATAAAATATTTATATTTTATTCAAAAATACAAATACGTTCACTCACTATCTACCTAGGAATCCTAAACCTAGGCTCTGATACCAAATGTAACAACCCGAACTTCAATGGGCTTGGATTTTAGCATTTTTGCGAAAAATCCGGATCCACTGGAATTTGGGTTGTTACACCAATACTTTCGAAAGGTATGTTTTAAGTAAGGAATTTTAATGCTTTCAAAAGGTATATAATGTAGGTTTCGAAGGGGAGGTACCCTAATGTTTTTGAAAGGTTTACTTTGAGTAATTAAGTGGAAGGTTCCCAATGCTTTCGAAAGGCAAGTTTAAAGGGTTTTGAAAGATGATGTCTAAGGTTTTAATAAAGCTTTCGAAGGGTTATTCTCAATGATTTCGAAAGATCTATTTTTAAAGGTTTCGAAAGGTATGTTTTGGCCTTTCGGTGTAGTATTTCAAGGTAAAGTAGTTAACTTATTTTGGAAAGGGTACTTTCAATGGATTGGAAAGGGGTTGTTTAAAGTTTTAAACAAAGGTTTCGAATGGTTTCCCTTGGCTTCATAGCCTAAGATCTTTTAAGTTAAAAGGGTTTTTAACTTACTTTGGAGGGGTTGATAATCCCATTAGATTTCATCAACATTACTTTGTGTAAAGTATATATATATATATATATATATATATCATGACTTAAGTGTTTTTAGAAAAGAAAAGTATCTGATTTCCTTGTTTTATAAAAAGTATGATTTCAGGGGTAAATCATTTGTAAAGAATGTTTACAAGGAAATAAAGTTTTGACTAGATAGTTAACCATAAGATAGGAAATAAATTATGAAAAGGGTAGTTAACCCTAAGTTTATGACTCGGATATTAGAAGACTGGACAAGACTGGTGTAGGGTCGCGCCCTATATTTTAGCTATTAGCCCCTAGCTAAAATAAGTCCAAAATTCCAGTGTGTAAGGCTTGTCACAGATGGGACTAAATTGAGGATGCACACCGAAAGAAATATACAGAGTAAAGATAGGTTATTGGTGAGCCTGCAAAACCATTAGTTCAGTTGCTCGTAGGAAAAAAAAGTTAAAGGCAGTCGGCCCAGTATTAGAAAGTTAAGGGCAGTCAGCCCAGGATTGTATCTAACGGAAGTTGGATTTTTGGTTATGTTTGGTAGGCCCGAGTTAGTCAAGTGGTTAATAGTCAGCCAAGTAAAACTATAATATGGACAGATAGTCCATTGATTTCCTGATTTTTATGCATATAAATATATATACTTGCTATTATTTTTTCAATCAGTTTGATTGCAGAGTTCTGATTTGCAAAAGATATGTTTTTAATAGGGATATTAGTGAGGAGAAACCCCTTCCACTAAGCGGCGTGGTCTCACTTAATATCAAAAAACCGAGTTGTAATAATATTATTCACATCAGGCTTTATGTCCAACTCGAAGTTTATGTTTTTCCTCTAAAACTCTCGGCTGCTCAAAATTAATTTGAGTAGACTGAGAGTTGAGCCTTTTCAGGTTTAGTAGGTGGATGAATAAGCTTTCGAGGACGTGTAGGAGGCAAAGATAGCTATGTAGGAGCTATTTAGTTTTATATCCGTTATGTTGTATGTAAGAATAATATGTTTATTTAGTACTTTGACCATCTAAGGAGGGCATCTTCATATGTCGCTCTTGGCATAATTTGTAATAATTATATTTGATCAAAACTTGGGGATCGTTTGGAATTATGTAACTGAATATGAAATATGATTTTGAAACGTAATGTGAAAACTTGCTTTTTAAATCTATGATTTTATTTCATATTCATGTGCTTCTGATATTATGGATACCATTAACATTACCGTATTTTGTCACCGGAAGTTAATACTATAGATGACTGCAACATCTGCAGCGCTTAGTTTCGGGCCTCAAGATAGGGGATGTTACAAGTTATCACTCTAAAATACATAATATATCAGAGTTAAAAATAAACCTCATCAGCCTAGACAGTTATAACATCCTGACCTTACAATTGTTGATAAGTATCCATAATAATACATCGGAAAATAAAAATATTACGGCAGGTGAACATCCATCTCTACTCCATGAGCTCCATGTCCCACCAACGATAACTTAGAAAAACTCGGTCTAGCCCGAGCATTAAAATAAGTTAACATCTGGATTAATCTGGAAATACCAGTTTGAGAAAACTCAAGTAATATGATGAACATATAATAATTCTGTGAGACCACGCCGGTAATCATAGAACGAGTCTTACCTCACAAGAACAACTTCCACACATGAATGAATGGAAATAAATTAAAACAAAACCCAATTTTGAAAGAATGGACATAAACAAGATCAAACTCCAAATTTAAAGAATGTGGAAAAATAATTAAACATCAAGAAGAGCTCTAGTAACTTCTCGATGCAATTAAGAAAACAATTCAAAGATTTGAATCAACAACTAGGAAAGGAATTTTCCAACAATGACTAGGAGGGTGCACCCTCCTTATCGAAAGTATACCTCTAGAATATATACTTGAGAAGGTCGTATACTTTGTGACTCCTCTCGGGAACTCCAAGCTAGACCCCGCCAACCTTACCGAGTATCCGAGTATTTCACATCTCCATGCGCATACCACCGAAACCAATTTAGAGTACATGTGAAAATACCCTAATGGGAGCAACCCCACATAGATTGGCCTCCACTCACGCTTTGGTTTTAGTCATTTCTGACAAAGGGTATGAATGCTCAATTGAGCAACAAATCTTCTTAAATTGACAATACACAACGAAGAAAGCTAAATCGATAGTCAATAAATCAACTTTCGGGAATAATTCAAAATGATCTTATACAAAAGTTAAATCCCATATCCTTACCACTACTCATCGATTTCAAACTTGTATCATCCCTCGGTTGAAAATGAAGTCGAGCAAGTTAAGGTAGTGTTACCTCAAAGCCTTGCCTCGACATATATTTTCAACCTTTGAGATAGTGATGAGTTTCCATACCTCGACGTTCAGTGCTAAGTATATGACCAAATCCTTTCCACATAAGTGATATCGTTTATGGCAATTAAATTTCTTATCTTTTCCATATCTGAATCAAACTTTTAAACTTTTAAAAACAAACTTCTGCTTGGTTTTCACATCGTGAAACATTTGTAAAATACCTTAAAAACACTCTTTAAAATATTCTTTTCAAAGAGCTAATTATATTTCTAAGTGTATTAAAATGGAGGGTCAAGGACAAATGTCATTAAAAACTTCGTTTACTATTAACCCAAGACGATTTACACTTAGCTTTATTTCAAACAATTCCCGTTAAAAGATTTTCTCATTTATAAACTATCATTTATAAATTTCAAATAACATTTATTATCCAGGAAGATAATAAATCAATTAAAATGTTTTATAAATTAAAAATAATGTTAATCATCCAAAAAAATAATTGGTATAATTCTTATATAAATTTAAAACCACATTAATTATCCCAAGAGACAATTAATCAAACTTATAAATCCTTTAATCAATCAATTAATTGACTTTCAACAACCTTTATTAAATCAGTTAATAATCACTATTATTAAATCAGTTAATTAATCTTTAAAACACTTTTATCAAATCGGTTAATTAACTTTAAACATCATTGATAAATTTATTAATTAACTTTACTATAGTAAATAATAATTAAGAATATATTTAGACCTCCAATTCTTTTCAAATACTTATACAATCCTTACAAACTCATTTGAAAAGAATTTACAAAATATTTAAGGTAAATAACCTTTATAAATTTAACAACAATAATTATCTCGAAAGATAATTAAACCTAGTTTATAATTGTCTATAAATTTAAAACGACATGAATTATCTTGAAAGAAAATTAATCAAATTTTATACCATCTTTATAAATTTAAAACAGTGTTAATTATTCCGAAAGATAATTAATTAAATTTATAATTTCTTTTATAAATTTTAATCAACACTTATCCTCTATTTTAAAAATTCTCAAAATACTTGAAAATATAGTTTAAACAATTTTCAAAGTGCAAAAACACGACCAAACATTTATTTTGTAAAAATATAAGCTCAAGTTCAACACACAACAAGGGTTTAAGGAGATGACATTTTATATATGACGGTATAGCGATAATCGCTTTAACAACACTTATTCAAACCAAACACTATATCACAAATATTTCAAAACAATAACAATAAAAGCAACATCGGAATATAAGTAAATTAATATTGGCGAGAAACCACTTAGGGTCTCTCTACAAAAGTCTGCTATAAATCACACATATGAATGTGTATTTAAGAAGTGTTTAGTAGCGACCTATTTGCTATGTACACTTCGACTTTTCTTTTGTTTTTATTCCCTGCATCACAATGGTTATTTATGACATCCACTTTTCAAGTGGGAATTTAAAATCCTAACAGACAACCAAATAATAACATAAACTATCATCCAAGCATTCAACAATAATTTATAGCAATACATATATCATATAGTTTATTTAAAGGTGAGTAAACTCACAGAAATTTCAATCGGCGCTTTCAATTTCGATTTAGTCTAGCCCACAATTCTACTTGCTCCAAATTGGACGAAGTTTCAATGCATAGCTAACATTGATACGAGTCCAACGCAAAAGACCGCGTCCAAATCCGACCTCATATTCAAAAGTTATTCAATTTTTTAGATTTGGAATAAATCGAACTAATTAATTTATTAATTAAAAATTAATTACCCTTAATTAAAATTACACCCTTCTTCCCTAAACAAGGTAACGTGCACAGTTCATACATACACCACCACAGTCGATCACTTCTCCTCCCCCTCTCTCACTCGATTCTCTACGAAAGCCACCACTGTTCGCCCCAATGCATCGATGTTCGCCCCAATGCATCGCTCATCGCAAGAGCTACCATCCTGACCCAACATTTCGAAGCTCAGCCCTACACTTCCAAACGTGACTCACTGCTCCCGACCATGATAAGGTCCAGGTAGCGATTTGCCTTCCATGACCGCCCACACCCAAAGTTCGGGAAAAGGTGCATTTTGTTAAGAGAAAACCAATGGAACCCTCCTCTTTGCCTAACGCCGCCTCAAACTCTCGAAAACTGAAACCCTAGTCTTGCCTGAAACAACCAAGCATAGCCAAACATCATCGCCACAATAATATGGGTATGGAATCGTAGATCTACTCGATACAAGTTCAAAGACCTTTGTTTTATATTTTTTCATGGAGTATTTCTTTTGATTTTGATTTTTGAATATTGCTTCAATTCTTTTTCTTTACTATAAAAATGAAAATGTGAAGGAGAGAGGGAAAACGGAGTGGTCAAAATTGTTGAATTGATTGAAGGGTTGAATTTGTGTTTACTTTGTTATTCCTGACATCTCGCCATATAGAATTTCGTTCGCGTACGTACCCCAACGACAAAAAAAAATTACGACTGCGCACAAAAATATGACACGATTCCAAAACAATATTGAAACACACTGGTTATCTTGTTTTATAAAATGCCAAAAATACCATCGTTTGCCGAAAAATCATCAGACTACGATTTAAATATTTTTCGAATTAAAAATTATGAAAAATCATATAAGTTTATTTAAAAATATGTCAATAAAAATCAAGTCGTTTTGTCAACAATTGATCTTCTTATTATTTATTCGAACACTATTGTAAATAAATTTACAAAATAAGTTCAACATTATTATTTATTAATTAAAAGGAGTTAAATAAGGCTATTAATTCATTTAATTAATATTTAATTCACAATTCAAATATTTAAATAATCACTATATTTGAATTCAAGTTATTAAACTCTAAATACTAATTATTTAAATATTTAAAATTAATTAAATATTCAAAATCAAACGATAAAATTCTGGGATGTCACAACATATATGTGATCCACTATTTGAAAATCAATCGTAATACAAATATAACAACTGTGTCATACATCCCGCATCCACAGCTCTACCACAAATCGATTGGAAGTGTTTGTCCATTTTTTGTGCAAACAATCTCCAGCAATGACATTCTATATTTGTTTGTTTTGTAAGTACAATCCATAACAAGAAGATGCAGAAATGTTCTTAACAAATCTATACTCGTAGGATGAGCCCAAAATATATCAATAATTACATCACTGCTATCTAAGGTATTAAGGTGCCATTCAAACTATTTTTTTCTGTAAGCTTGCTTAAAAGATATTGTATCTGAGAATGGCCCGCTCTACTCATTTTCTTATGCTTATAAAGCACATTATAAATCGTTTTTATAGTTGTACTATTGGATGAATCATTTTGCTTTATGATGTGCAAAATGTCTTCTAGCTTCACCATATTTTTGTACATTTCAACGGCTAATTTTGTCTCATCTTCCATTAGTCTACCTACAAAAGAGTGGCTTTCTGAACTATAAAGTGTAGAATGATTATGCACACCACATATTACTTCTAATCTCCACTCACCTAAACTAGAAAGTTTAGCACCTTTCAAATGAGATGTATAGTTGCACCTTTTTGTACTTATCAATCTGCTACTATTAGATTTCTTATTTTTGTACTCTTTATATGCTCCACTCTTCTCACATTCGTAAATAATTCTTGGATTCATATCGCTACTGTTAATATCCGATTTTAAAACTACCACTACCATCGAATTCCTTCTAGCCGTGCAAACAACCCATTATTTCATTTTATATCTATTTGAAAATACGTGGAGAAATTTTCAATTTATAATCTGAGTTGATTCATAAAATATTAAAATAAATTGCATACATCATATGTTGTGAACTCGTTACTACAATCCATGACCGTTTCTTTATCTTTTTCAGCCACCATTGCAATCTAAAAAGTAAAAAACAAACATAGTGTTTATTGGACAATGTTTTCATCACTACCTAGTATTTGGTAAACTAGGTTTTGAGCAATACCTATTGTCCATGACACCATGATTATACCAATTCCTAATATAGTAGTAGTTACGAAGGAACTATACCCGACTTAGTTGTATGTTGTGTGTGAAATATGTCGTCGAATCAATGCTTTTATTCTCCAAAACTTTTATAATCTCTTTCACAATTTCAACCAGTTAAAAATGGAAGATGAATAAACATATCGGATAAGATACGTAATTAACCGTTAGAGGGTATAACTGAAATTAATATTTTTATATTTTAAAACGGCCCTAAACAATATTTTAATATTTTAAACTGGGAGAACAACGACAATTAGCCGGGTGGCAAACAAAATTAGTGGGCGGTAATAGAGTCCGTCTTCCCTAAATAGGCAAATTTAGGGCTGTCAATGGATACCTGAAAAATTCGAAATCCGTCTGCATCCGTATCCGAAAAACGAATAATATCCGATATCCAAAAAAACGGATGCGGATACGAAGACATCCGCATCTGAAAATTATCCGTCCGGTCTTTGTCAATATTATAGTACAAATTGTGTGTATTTTAGTATAATGAAAGATATTTATTTGTTGTTTTATCAAGTTAATAATTTATACTATATACATTTAATGCTTATTAACCGCTCAAAACTATTTATTATCGCCATATTTGTTTATATTTAACACTTTTATGATCAATTGGATTGAAAAAAATGTACGTTAAACTTAAAATTTATATTTATATTTCTTGATTTATCGGTCGTTAGCGGATATGATAATTATCTGATATCCGTCCGTATCCGCGGATGCGGATATCCGATATCCGAAAATCATTTCGGATGCGGATGCGGATTTGGCACTATCTGCATCCGAAAGTATCCGTTGACAGGCCTAGGCAAATTCTATTCATACACCGAAAATCACTTTACATACCATATTCTTATTCCTTAAATAATTTGTTGCTAGAATACCATTTTTATTAATTGCACTTTTTATCGTTCTTTTATATAATCCATCAATTTAAAAGCTTAAAATTAATGAAATTTGGTCAAATCTATAAATTTTGATGAAGAAGTTAATAAATTTTATTATCATACAACCCCAAATATCAATTATAAATTTTCAAAACTAGTTGTTGTAATTTAAAAGTATTTATGTTTTTCTAAAATGGGAGATAGTTTTGCTGAAATAGAGAAATTTTTAGAGTACATAAAGAATTTACAATATTAGTACCAAAAATTAAAGTTTACTTTATTAAATTTTAACTTAAAATTTGAATTTTAACTTAAAATTAATGAAATTTAATCAAATCTCTAACATTTGAAGTAGATTGTGTTGTATGTTACTTTGTCATACTTTTTGGCGTAGGTGAAGTAATCGTCGTTGCACGAATAGAACTAGCCCTCTAAATGAACCCTACAATTTTCTACTCACGAGCGTTAGAGCACGCGCTTCACACGTGATAATGACATGTACATCACGCATGAATTATTTTTTTCAGATTATATATGATTAACAAGTTCAAGAAAAAATGGTTTGCACAAATATTCAACCAGGTTCTTACGTTGAAATCATGTGTAGCTAATTTAAACTTTTATTTTTAAGTTGCAACATCTTTTTTTTTTGTTAGTTTGAATTTTATTTGTTTTATTAATTAATAAACAACGAATTTGTAGTCAATTAAAGAAAAAATGTTTATATGTTAGATTCTATTTTCAGATGTTGATGGGCATTTTGGATTTGTAAAGAAAGTTAAATGTTAGATCATTTTTTTTGAATCATACTTAGATACAACATATCACAAATCACTTGTCAATATATGTTCGAATCACGCTACGCAAGTAGCGAACTTGTAACCTCTCGCACCAAACTGTAACGACCACGACTTTCTCTCCATAGAAAGTCGTATCGCTAATAAGAAAGAAAGGGGTGAGAAATAGAAAAGAAGAGAAGAAAGAAAGAAACAACAACAACGATCTCACAGCGGAACGAATAAATTATATTAATAACATAAACTATTACATAGTATACAACACTTTACAGAGTTACACAGCATATACATCACTTACTAGACAGTTATAAACATCTGTCTAGACATTACAACTCAAATACAAGACAAGACATTATCACAGATATCAACACAGCGGAATACTATATCTACGAACGCCGAAGCCTCCTGCTCCATGACTCCTCCAGAATATTCGTCAAAGTTAAACCTGAATCCCTTGGCTACTCGTAAAAATTTGAGTACCCAAGTGTTTATAATCGAAAATATTAAGATTTGTTAATAGTGTCGTGGCGCATTTTTGTAAGTGGGACTGCAAAGCTATTAACTCTGTCAGTGTCATCATCTCGCCTTCTTCATCCAATGAACGGCTTCAACGAAAGACGCCATCACATAAACGCAATCTTGCAGCCGATTCAATATCTGCAACTTTATCTAGTCTTGAATTTACGTTATCAGAATATCAAAGGTAATATTGATCGATTCTTTTGTGATTAATTCCCTGAATTTTATTACCAACATTGTTGGTACTAGGCGATTTCTTATTCAAGATATCAATACCGCGCACTTCTTTATATTTCTGAACTTATATTCAAGAATAGATGAAGGCGTTTGAACTGATTTCTCATAGATTATCTTAAATTTGGATATTTTATATGAAGTTTTACTGTAGAAAAATCACATTTGATGATTAATTTATCACGTGAAATGTAGATGTTTTATTTTTAAAGAATGATGAATTGTACACCAATAAATAATGTTCAATCTGAACATTAAAGATGTAGATAGTTTGATTTTTCATATTAATAAACTTGTTAGAAAACTGTTGGCTATTTGAATTTGATATATTTGGTTATTTTTCACAACCTGCTATGATTAATTTCATTCAATTTAACCTTTTATAAGTTTTCAGACCACATTTTATCAAGCTATAGCATCAATAATAACTAAATAAGTAAATTAATCACCTACTTTGCAGATTGTTTGAGTCTGCATCTTCCTTTTCTCCTATTTGCAATTACGTGAACTGTATTTAGGGGAAGAAAGCTTTTTTAATCTTTCTATGGACTAACACGTTTGTGTTCGAGGTAATTTTCCTGTAACATGTTGGAAATCACTTTTAGTTTGATTGCCTTATGCTCGTTCCTGAAGTTGACAATGTCTATTTTATTCAAGAATACGAAAGAATATGCTAATTGCAAAGAACAGTAATTTTCTTGCTCCAGTTCTCATTGATCAGGTAAGACAAGCAGCTAACTCAAAAATAACATTTCTTTATTGCTCTTTTCTTATGGATATATATATATATATATATATATATATATATATATATATATATATGATGTGAATGTGTGAAGGTCTCAATTTGTGTAATGAAAGCAATTGCTGCATAATTAATCATCTGGATCATTTTATGTTTGTGTTATCAGCATAGTAATTAGCTATAGCTTCAATTTTGTAGTTGTCAAGTAGAATTACGTTGCTGCCGTAAACATGAATTTAAATTTCTGCACAAATTTCTGCTCTTCCTTTTTCCCTTAGCTATCATTTACATATATGACTTAGCACTCATATTTCATATTGCTATTATTGCAATACTTAAATTGTTCAGTTACCATCCTATATATGTGGTTAAATTTTGCGTTACTATGCGTTTGCAGATAAGTCATGTTAAGACATAATCATGGTAGAAGTAATGCCAATTTTTGTGCATGACACGTGCCATCATTATAATCATGGCAGAATGAGTATAAATCCATTAACTCAATGCTTGAGTTTCTTCATTTAGCTTTGTCAATTTCGCCCTTTTTTATGACAACACATTTAAGAATTTTTGTTACAATCATATGACTTTTAAGAAATTCACTTGGTTTAAATTAAACATTTTAAAAATATATAAATGATTACAATTTATATGTAAAAATATTTAATCCATCATATTACCTTTGCTTTTTTTTAGAAGTCTTCTTAATTAGAGTTACTAATATGTGAAATCATGCTAATAAATCAACCAGTCACTTAGTAGAATACTCCCCTTTTCCTAATTTTTTACAAAATAACCTTCAAATTGGCTATCTTGATTAATACTAAATTGCCAAAAGTTACTTAGAGTGCTGAATGTATTTGTCATATTTATAGATGGATCTGAATACTTGGTAAACATGCTCTTATCATGTATTTACTTATATTTTTAATATTTACTAAAAAAAAATTGCCTTGGCTACTATGGAAAAATAGGAAGAAAAATAATAATGGATACCATCCTCAATTATTCGTATACAGTTAGGTGATAATGTTTTTTCTGTACAAGTTAATATAAATATATGCTAGACAAAATGTGGACTATCCATATTACCCTGCTGCAATTTTAATTCATTATAATTTTTTCTTTGTAGACATCCCTGTGATTTTTCTAATTTGTGGCTGGATTCAATAATTTGTTGTATTTACATCAATTTTGATTGGTGTTGTTTCTCTAGAATTGTTCTTTTCATTCTAAATGTATATTTTGATTGGTGTTGTTATAACACTGTGAACTGATATGAAAGTGGATCAACAGTTTACTCTTCCTTCATTATTTATAATTTCATGCTACCTTATGATTGCAAGAACTTCAAGTGCATTATATAATGTTTTCCATGCAACTAGCTCTATGACTCCAAGTTTGGAGGTATGTGTTATGGATATTATCACTGTACCATACTTGCTATATAAACAAATTTTGTATTCAATCTGCATTTAACAAATACTTCATCATAATATAGTGAAAAAATTCACCAGCTAGCATCTAAAGCTCTTTTTATATAATGGTGATGATTTTGACATAAATACACATAGCAATCTGTATGCCAACAGTGGTATTATAGTATCTTTCAAGATAACATAATAAAAAATGTATACATGTATGGATTTCATAGAGAACATGCATTAAGCAACAGAACAAATCTTTACAATACTCATGTCAAATTGTACACCAGCAAAATTTGTAGGAAGACAGTTGGTGAGATGGTCTGGATGAAGGAATGTTTTATTATTACCACCACCACGACGACTACCACCATGACTACAACCACCACCACCACTACTATAAGTGTCATTGTTTTATAAAAAAGCATCATGTAATTTATACACTCACATCATGCATGCTTTTGTGCTAAACTAAACAAAATGAATTTGGGGTTTAAAATATATTATTTTCTTATTTAATTTCTACTCAAGTTTACTTTTGTCTCAATTTCAAGTTGCCAAACATTCCAGTTTGTCCTTGGCTTAATATCATAAGTACAACTCTGGCAAGCGTCTTAATTTTAATCTTGGGGTGGAATTATTTGACTTAGTTAGGTTTTGTTTTTCTTAGTCAATGTTTCAAATCTCGGATTTCAAATGAGTTGGACCGACATCTCGGTTCATATCTCAGTTGAGATCTTAATATATCATGTGAAATGAGTGTCAAAAAAGATAAGATTACATTTTCAATTTCATTTTTTAATTTCATCTCGCCCAAGTGTTATCTTGGGTAAGATGAAGGAGATTTAAAACTTTGTTCATAGTCATTAATTGTTTGATAAAATGAATATCTAAAGTAGATTTTATTGCAGTGGGTTCTTCTTAAATATAACAAAAATACTTTTTTTTTTTTGGAGATATATTATCATTTGATTCATATGATTGTTTTTGTTATAATTGTTTCATTTCCTTCGGCTTGTCTTATAGGAATTCATATAAGAAACCTATACACTGCAATAGAGGAGATTTTTGTTAAGACACTTACATTATGATATTAATAATGTATTTAATACTGCATTGAAGAAAATATTAAAATTTATTGGCTGTTTCCATTATTAACCGGCCTAAGTGTGGTCTAGATGATGTAATAAGCTCTTATTTTTATATGGCAAAAACTGAATTTATATCTTTACAAACACGCACATGCACACACAAGCGCGCGCACACACAACTGTGTGTACGCGCGTGCGTGTACATACATATGTATGTATGACGTATGTACGTATGTATGTACGTATGTATGTATATCTATATGTAATGACTTGCTTTCATTTACTAAGTAGATTCATAATCCATCATTGTAAGTTTATGTGGTGGCTTAGATTATGGGTTGAAAACCTTTGAAATACACTTCTTTATTAGTTTTTATTTCCTAAGCTGCTATGGAATTTGAAGAATCCATTTTTATATATTTTTATATGAATATATGTAGGGCCAAATTTTTTTTGAAACTATGTCCGGCCCCTGTTCTTCTTATTTGATCTATATATCTTTTTTACTTTATGTAATATTTCAGATGACACACTGTAGATAACGTTCAAATCTATTTCATTTAAGTATTTTTTATCTTTACATTCTATTGGCATTTTCCCCAAAAAAAATCAAAGAGCCGAGCACAAACTGCATCTTTAATTGCATTGCCTCTTGAAATTCACTTGCACTGAGTTGCAAGCTTGCATGTTGGTCACGCGTACTGAGTTGCAAGCTTGTCACATGTTCACGTGTTTGGTTTATATTTTTTTATGCTTTGTTCGTGTCCCCCGGCATGTCCAACACACGTCAACTTTCTATCTTTGTTCTCTCTATAAATGAAATTTCTTAAAATACTCTATGCAATTTACAATTATAGACTTATTCACCTTCGTTTGAGAAATGCTCTAATTAATTTCCTGAAATGCTTATGACTTAACTGAATTCAGTGCTTTTTCATCTCACTGGTTCTCTTAAGCTCCAATTTTGAAGGATAATCGATATATTTGGAAATCGAAGTGTTACTAGCTGTTTGGCCATTGTGATATTCAAGTCTTCTATCTTCTAATATAGTAATTCTTTTAGAGGAGTGAAAGCTTAAAAGTTATAACTGTATTTTATATTTGTATTTGTAAGAAACGTCTGCGTAGGGTCTGCTTGAAATGGAACATGAAGATATAACGAGTTGCGCTGTTGTCATTTGTCATGGTTTTTTGCAGAAACTTCGGTAAGTGTCTTTGCTCATATACAAGTCCTATTTTAATTTTAATTTTGCAGCTATAGGTTTATGTTTTTGCTGTTGCCATGTTTGATAAGATGACCATGTAGAGTATTGATTCTTCTATTTATTAATCCAGAATAAGTAAGAATAGGGCATTCAATACAAACTGGTTGTACGACTGGTTTGATATGGATTGTCTTCGTCATCGTTGTTGCTTTAATAATGTCATTATTATTAATGTTAGTGTGATATGTTAAATACTATCCGTAACTTGACCAAAACCTACATTTATGGCTCAGATCTGGAGAACATTAATTTCAATCAATTGTCAGAATGTATAGAAAATTTTATGTTGCAAGCCTGTTGCATGTTCAGCATGTCTCATCTACCTGTTTTTATTTTCTCTATATAATCGAAGTTATGCTAAAATCTTGTTGCAACTTACAAAAATAAATTTATTTTCTTTAAACTAGAAAAGCGGTATAATTTCTTTCTTGAAATGCTTGACTTTGCGGAATCCATTGTTCTTTTCATCTCACTAGTTATCTTATGCATTGATTTTTAAGGATAATTGATACGTTCAGAATGGGAGGTATTGGAAAAGGCATGGAGGTCTGTTCTTTCCCATAGGTAAGCGTACATAGACCTCATATATAGCTAACATTACATATATTAGTTCAGTTCTTATTTTGTTGCTGCAGCGCATGTGTATATATAATCTACATGCTTTCCTTTAATTTAATAATAATAATAATTCTCATGAAAGTTTCTTTTCTGGTTGCCATTTCTCTATTTGTCAAAGAAAGCAGCTACTAGATTAGTTATTGTTTGTGAATGCTCAACATATAGTTGCAAGTTTAGGAGTTCCTTGTGTGATACAGATGGAAAGAAAGAGGAGGAAAGGAAGATGATGGAGGAAGCAATGCCAAGGGCGAAGATTGAGAGAGAGAGCAGATGGTGGAAGGATTTCTGTACAAGTACAGGAGCAGTACGGAGATGAGGATCATTTGCGTCTGCCATGGAAGGTTCTGGACTCCTGCAGACGTTGTCATGCATGCTGCTGTTGGTTGGCAAGGTCATATCCATGTTGTTAGTCCATCTTTAACCCTCCCTTGGACTCTCCTGTAAATCCATATTGATTCAGATTCTGATTCAGATGAAATCTAACCCTGGAATTTCTATGACCGAACCTCTAACTGATGATATCGATCCTGATTTGTTCTTCCATCACAATGAAGAAGCTCATCGCTCTCTTGATTGATTTTTATGTTGAATCTTGGTGCATTAAGTTGCAATGTGACACTTGGTGCATTAAGTGGATAAATAACACTAGAATTATGGTTTTTTACCTCTAAAAATGATTTGTTATGTGTGTTCTATTTGGATGTGCGTACCACGATTATAATTGCATTTTTAATGTTATGTGCGTAGTTGGTTTTTCATACTACTGAAGACTTGATGTAATTCAGGTCAATTTTGAATACAATACAATCTATTTTTAATGCAACTCCAGTCAATTTATTACAGTCAGTTTTGAATACTACCCAAGTCTGGTTTTGAATGTGGCGTAGAAGAATTATAATACAATTCAAATCAACTGGTATTTTGTTATATTAAAATTGACTTACATTGTAATATAATTAATTTACATCGTAATAAAAATTGGTTTGCATTATAATAAGTTGATTTGAATTGTATTATAATTCTTCTGCGCCACATTCAAAACCAGACTTGGGTAGTATTCAAAACTGACTGTAATTATATTACAATGTAAGTCAATTGTAATATAACAAAATACCAGTTTCAGTATAATTCGAGTCTATATGATGCAAGTTCATTTATTATAATGAAACTCAATTCTATATGCGGTGCAAGTCAATTTGCATCGTAATACAGTCTTATTTAATTATTATCAGTTTTTTCAATTTTTGCACAATAGTTTATTCTGAGTTATGTATATTGCGAAAAACAAATAATAGAAATAACCGAATTAAGCAGATTATTATTTTTTATAAGAGAGAGATTTGATTTGTATTATGATAAATGAGAACACATTGTATTATGGTCTAAACCATCTGTTTTCATATACAAACCTAGGGTTGTTATGGTAATGGTTACCTTTACCATTTTGTAAATACCGTTACCATACCGTTTTTACTGATAAGCTAAAATTATTTACCGTTACCGATTGACTGGTATACCGATAAACTGGTAACCGTTACACTGGTAATGGTAAATTATTGTTTGTCTAGAAAAGTAATAAGTTGATATATTTTTACAATAAATGATGCTTCATTATATATCTCATTGGGTCACTTAATATAGGACATAGAAAAGAAGTATATTTATCATCATTTGAGTTGAATTACTGAAATAAATTGAACTATTTTCTTGCTTCTAAATGTCCGTAATACAACATCTTACATGAATATCAATGTACTATGAATGGACTGGTAAATTACCGTTACCGCTGGTTTTGAAAAAATATTACCGATGTTTTACCCTAAAAAATGATAAATTTACCGTTACCGTACCAATTGTGCTGGTATACCAACTTTACTTTAAAATGGCAACCGATTGACTGGTAATGGTATGGTAATGGTAAATTTACCGTTACCATAACAGCCCTATACAAACCTGAGCTTTCCAAACGAAATAATGACAACTGTGAATACAATATTGCACTTCCTCCTCTTGCGAACTATGGTGCTCTTATCGATGCTTTTGATTTGATAGCAGATGTACAAATAAATAGTGAAATGCGTGAATACTTTACGAAAAATTTCAACGTTTTAATGTTGCATAAAAACAATAAAAATGAAAAAGTAGTTGTATCAAATGTTGATTGTAACAACCCGTTATTTAGACTCTCAAAAGTCGACACTAATACATCCCGAGTATCCAAGTGTCGGAAAGATAGATTATTGGGATAAAAGAAAAAAAACGAAACAAAATCTCGCATCGTGACAAGTAATATATAATATCTAAATGATCTTTACAAAAAAAACTTTAATATACATACAGCAATCAGAATAAATTAACATATCATCAGCCTGGATAGTTATAACAGTCCGTCCTTACAAATGCTGATAAATTTAAAACAAGAATACAACGGAAAAAAAAATACATCAGGTCTTGGAGGCATCCAGCTCGTCTCCTGAAGCTCCAAGCATCCAAAACTAACTCCGAGTATTATAAGAAAATAACACCAAAATCATATGGATTGTTATATTTATAAAATCATTTCAAAAATAATGTTATCTCGTAAGACCATGCTACACATGAATATGGACATGTTTTTACCTTGTGATAATCAAACCATTTCAAATAGAAAATTCAATGATATTATAATAATGTCTACAGGTTGAAATAAATACATAACATATCTGGAATGGTTACCCATAATTACATTCAACGATACTAGGTTCTACAACTAAAACCCTAAAGCAATTATTGGAGAATAGATTCTATCAATGACAAAGCACTAGGGTAACACCTACCACAACTAAAACGGTTGATGCGGTTAGAATGGCATCAGATCCAACATCGTGATGAGGACGCAACTCAGTAGAAGGAGAAGGTAGATCTACAATGTCAGAATAAAGGGCGGTTATCTCGGCAATTTCATCAGGCATGAATTGAAAGTCTTCAAGCACGGAAGAGATAAGAAAATTATGGGGGTCTATTCGTGCGTCACAACTTCGAAGCCATCGCCATCACCCTCCTTTGCCGGCTGCCTAATTGTGGGAGGAGTGGGAACGATCCTTTCACCGGTATGAAAGTGCGAAGACGGCACACCTGGGCCTGAAGGAAAATGCTCAATAGCAGCTTTAGCGGTGGTCGTGACATCAGTGGCTTCTCGCTCCCTCTCCAGTCTCAAGATTTTCTGGCCTTCCACTAAAGCTCGGCGGGATTCTTCGTTCAGGTATGCCTGAACCAATTCTCCTTCGGTATAGTAGCCGCCCATATCTTCAAACCGGGCCAGAACCTCTTCCCATGCTACAGCAAGCGTGCGAGGGAACAACGGACCCAGGTAACTGAGGCTCTCTTGATGCAGCACGGAATTAACATAGAAGCCTAAAATAGTAGCATCTAAGCTATCCCATCTTCTGTGCGAAGGAATCTTGAAGCTTTGAGAAGCTGGCTCCCACGCTAGCCTTCTCCGTTGCCAACTGACTTTTCTCGGTATCCAAAGTCAAAATTCGCTCACAAAGAGAGGCAATTTCTTAGGCCTGTACGTCGATGGTTTTTTTCTCCGTCTCGACCGTCATTTCACTTATTCTCAGTTTTTCTTTTAAGGCAGCCTCATCAGTGTGGTACTTCTTTATTTCATCTCTGAACATAAGTGTGGTTCGGTCGGTGGACTTCTTTAGCTTCTTAAACAAAGAGGCACTTTTACTTTATTTCTTGAGGGCATCATCCCTCTCCTTCTTCAGCCTCTCAATTTCCGCGTCACGATCGCAAGTTGCTTCTCGTACTCATCCTTTTTGAACTCGAATGAGAGAATTTCTTGGTAATTGTTTCGATTAACAAATGGAAAGCCGCATGCACAGTTTTTTCCACTCCTTCGCTTGCTCTAAACCGCTCTGAATTGCGTGAAGATGGGGTGAATAAGACTCTGCACGGACTGATTTCAAATTTGGCTTATCGAAAACAACCCCCCTTAAGAACAAGTTGGGGAATGCAGCTTGCAGGTGTGGGGGACAAGTGGGGAGAATGTAAGGAGCACGCGTAGAAACTAGGAGAGAGGCGGTCATAGCAACATAAGCGGATGAGGTCATGACATCAGAAGCAGAAACAGTTATTTGAGCAGAAGCAGGAAGCAATGAAGTGGATTCCTGTCCTTGGTCTTTTTTCAGCTTCTTTGCCAAATCTTCCCACACAATCGAGCTCTTCCTGTTCTCATGGCCACTCCCTCTATCGCAGCCTTAGTCTTTCTCAGCACGGCGATGCTCCTCCACCTCCCTATCCTTCCTCTTCTTCCTTTCTTCATCAGCCTCTCGGGAAGCGTGATGCCTGGGATAGTGTTGATACTTGGAATAGTGTCTCCATGAATGTTGACACTTCAACACTCTATCAAGATCACTGTAAAAGCTACGAGACATGATTCATGTAGTAAATGATGTAAACGGCTTTAGGAAAGAGGCATATGACAGACTAAAACATCTTAGAAAATAACATTAATATAAAGTGTATGATCCTAGTGAAGTGTGTGCTGTAATTGAACAACCACAGCAGAATACACAAACTAGATCGATCACCGACTAATGCCAGGGCCTCTATTCCTATAGGGATGATTTGAGTATGTTGGGAAGGTAACCCTTCCGAGGCGAAGTCTTCCATCAAATCACCCATATTTACAAAAATGTCGCTCGTATCTCCCAAATCAATATCGGCGTCTTCCAGCAAAGGGATGGGTGCGGGTTCGTTCTTGGAAGGAGCCTCTATAGTATGTTCTTTCAAAGGAGGAGAGGGAGTATGTTCGGGGCTCAACTCCAAGGCCTCAACACCTAAATGGACATCACCCTCTTAGGTGTCAGTATCCCAATCTATTTCTTATGCATTTAGAGGGTGCCCCTCGCTGATCTCTCCTTCCTCTTTCCCTTCAATCAAAGAAGCCTTGCTCTTCCGTTGAACAAACTCTTCTTTTTCCTCCGGGATCCATGGCATTTTAAGCGGACTGCCGATCCTGACTTGAACATGAACCTCTCCTAAAGTCTTCTCTGACCCGTCGGATGGGTTACTTTCTTCTTCCTCCTCATCATCATCTTCACCGGAATCATGGAAAGACGAAATAGAACGGGCCTGGGCTCTGGAGTGGGACGGAGCGCTAACAAATCCAACAGACCTTCCAGGGTGTAAGAGCCCACATCGGAGGAGATTTTCATCTGTATGCAAGAACCTAATTGTGCGCTCCTGAGCATTAACCGCTATCAGGATGCTAAGAACAATGCCAAGTGTCGGATCCTTGTTAATCCTTGTAAGAACTATAAGGAACATACGATCAATTAGAAGACTTGCAGCAATTAGAGGAAGTTCCAATCATGGTGAAAGAAACTTACCCCCCGTGGTCCATAGACGGGTGAATCCCTCTGGATATTTAGCGAAGAAGAACTGATCCTTGAATGAGGGAACCTTGCTGGGAAGATCAAGTATGTGTTTCCGATTATGTTGTGCCTCAATATAAACGAGCGACGGGTTAGGCCCTCTCTTTTTGAATAATAAGAGATACTGCAACTCGGCAAAGCTTAGGGCACGATTAAGCACCCGCATAAACAGAACGAATAAGCACGTCGGCATGGCATACCCGTTTGGAAGAATTTGGAACGGGGGAACCCTATATTTTGAAGCGTTGTCATTAAGAAATGGTTGAACGTAGGCACTGCATCGTACATACACATATAGCGATGACAAGCCACATATCCCCAAGGCGGCCTATGAGCGAATTCCCCTCTCGACGACAGAAGCACGTCATCTTTTGGGATACCATACTACGAGTAGATGCTTCGCAACATCCTGTGTGTAAGGATAGAAGAAGCTTTCTCCGGAGGATCGAGCAGGACTCTAAAGTTAGGGTGAGTGCGATCGATATTGACCCGAAGTTAAGGGAGCAATAGGCCCCGTTGGGATTTGACGAAGACTCTGCCTCAGAAATAAGCGAGTTTCTCTTAACTGACTTGCACCGATAAGATTTGGGAATCATTCTATAGAAGAAAGCTTGTGTTCAAAATAGTCAGGTGTGTCAAATCTCTAAACTATAAATCCTAGCGCAACTGATACTTGAAACTCAGAAGACAATGGATGTGTACCAACCACCGATCAGATTCCAAGTATTAACTGTGAGTGTGTGCGATGTGTAATCTGAGTGAGAATGGGTCCGGCATCCTGAACGCTGTGAATGAACCATTCCGTGTAGATGACTCACTCACACCGAAAAGAGCGATCCATATCACTTGTTAAGGCATTTTCTTCTATACTTACCCATTATAGACCAATGATCGATAACGGATCCGTTGTCCGAAGTGACGTGGAAAGCTCATCCTATTTCAGGTAAACCGGCTGTGCCATGACAGGACCAATCCAAAGCGAGCAACTATAGATCAGTAGGTCCGAATTGAGAAGAGAATTCTCAGCATAAGTCGATTTTAGTTCTTTGGAAAATGATAATAGCCTGAGATGCATGAAAACGCTACTCTAAGCTATTATCACCTTCAAGAAAAATCGAAATCAATCCGCAAGACATCGTGTCGGGACCGACTGTGTAACTCGATGCAAGTTAATTATGACTCTGTGGATGAAGATAACAAAACATGTCGAGCACCGGGATAAACCCTAGCTTCATTGCGTGAAGAACTTAAGACTCGATTTACTATCTTCTTCCACAAAGTCACAATCAGCTTGTTACTGTTACTCGTTACTGTAATCCATAACCATTTCTTTATCTTCTACAGCCACCATTGCAATCTAAAAAGTAAAAACAACCATAGTGTTTATTGGACAATGTTTCATCACTCGCTAGTATTTGGTAAACTAGGTTTTGAGCAATACGTATTGTCCATGACACCATGATTATACCAGTTCATAATATAGTAGTAGCTACGAAGGAACTATGCTTGAGTTTGATGTATGTCGTATGTGAAATCTATCGTCGAATTAGTACTTCCATTCTCCAAAGCTTCTACAATCTCTTTCACAATTTCAACCGGTTAAAAATAGAAGATGAATAAACATATTGGATAAGGTACGTAATTATTCATTAGAGGGTATAACTGAAATAAATATTTTTATATTTTAAAACGGCCCTGAACAGTTTTTTAATATTTTAAATTGGGTGAACAATGACAATTAGCAGGGTGAAACAAAATTAGTGGGCAGTAATAGAGTCTGTCTTCCCTAAATAGGCAGATTCTATTCATACATCGAAAATCACTTTACTTACCTCATTCTTTTTCCTTAAATAATTTGTTACTAGAATACCATTTTTATTAATTGCATTTTTTTATCATTCTCTTATATAATCCATCAGTTTAAAAGCTTAAAATTAATCAAATTTTGTTAAATCTATAAATTTTGATGAAGTAGTTAATAAATTTTATTATCATGCAACCTCAAATATCAATTATAAAACTTTCAAAACTAATTGTTGTAATTTAAAAAGTATTTAGGTTTTTCTAAAATGAGAGATATTTTTGCTGAAATGGAGAAATTTTTTGAAAACAAAAAGAATTTACAATATTAATAACAAAAATTAAAGTTTGCTTTGTTAATTTTTAACTTAAAATTAATGAAATTTGATCAAATCTTTAAATTTTGATGAAGAAGTTAATGAATTTTATTATCATGCAACATAAAATATCAATTATAAAACTTTCAAAACTAATCGTTGTAATTTAAAAGTATTTAGGTTTTTTTTTAAAGAAAGATATTTTTGCTGAAATTTTTAAAAAACTTCAAGAATTTATAATTAGGGCTGTCAATCGATGCCCGAAAAATCCGAAATCCGTTTGCATTCGCATCCGAAAAGCGGATAAATATCCGATATCCGGAAAAACGGATGCGGATGCGGATACGAGGACATCCGTATCCGAAAATTATCCGTCCGGTTTTTATCAAGATTATAGTTCAAATTATGTGTATTTTAGTATAGTGAAAGATATTTTTTTATTATTTTATTAAGTTAGTAGTTTATATTATACACACTTAATATTTTTTAACTGCTCGAAACTATTTATTATTATCATATTTGTTAATTTTTAACAATTTTATAATCAGTGGGATTGAGAAATATTTATGTTATACTAAAATTTCTATTTATAATTCTTAGTTTGTCGGTCGTTAGTGGATAGGATAATTATTCGATATCCGTCTGTATTCGCGGATGCGGATATCCGATATCTCAAAATGATTTCGGATGAGTAGACTCTGCTGTATGTTACTTTATTATACTTTTTGGTGTAGGTAAAGTAACCGCTGTTGCACGAATAGAACTAGTCCCCTGATAAACCCTACATTTTTCTGCTCATTGACAACTCTATCGTCTCATCATCTCGCCGTCTTCATCCAATGAACGGCCTCAACAAAAGACGCCATCACATTAAAGCCGATTCGATCTCTGCAACTTTGTCTAGTCTTGAATTTACGTTATCAGAATATCAAAGGTAATATTGATCGATTCTTTTGTGATTAATTCCCTGAATTCTATTACCAACATTGTTGGTACTAGGCGATTTCCGATTCATGATATCAATACCGCGCACTTCTTTATATTTCTGAACTTATATTCAAGAATAGATGAAGGCGTTTGAACTGATTTCTCATAGATTATCTTAAATTGGATATTTTATATGAAGTTTTACTGTAGAAAAATCACATTTGATGATTAATTTATCACGTGAAATGTAGATGTTTTATTTTTAAAGAATGATGAATTGTACACCAATAAATAATGTTCAATCTGAACATTAAAGATGTAGATAGTTTGATTTTTCATATTAATAAACTGGTTAGAAAACTGTTGGCTATTTGAATTTGATATATTTGGTTATTTTTCACAACCTGCTATGATTAATTTAATTCAATTTAACCTTTTATAAGTTTTCAGACCACATTTTATCAAGCTATAGCATCAATAATAACTAAATAAGTAAATTAATCACCTACTTTGCAGATTGTTTGAGTCTGCATCTTCCTTTTCTCCTATTTGCAATTACGTGAACTGTGTTTAGGGGAAGAAAGCTTTTTTAAACTTTCTATGGACTAACACGTTTGCGTTCGAGGTAATTTTCCTATAACATGTTGGAAATCACTTTTAGTTTGATTGCCTTATGCTCGTTCCTGAAGTTGACAATATCTATTTTATTCAAGAATACGAAAGAATATGCTAATTGCAAAGAAAAATAATTTTCTTGCTCCAGTTCTCATTGATCAGGTAAGACAAGCCGCTAACTCAAAATAACATTTATTTATCGCTCTTTTCTTAGGGATATATATGATGTGAATGTGTGAAGGTCTCAATTTGTGTAATGAAAGCAATTACTGCATAATTTAATCATATGGATCATTTTATGTTTGTATTATCAGCATAGTAATTAGCTATAGCTTCAATTTTGTAGTTGTTAAGTAGAATTACGTTGCTGCCGTAAACATGAATTTATATTTCTGCATAAATTTCTGCTCTTCCTTTTCCCCTTAGCTATCATTTACATATATGACGTAGCACTCATATTTCATATTGCTATTACTGCATTACTTAAATTATTCAGTTACCATCTTATATATGTGGTTAAATTTGCGTTACTATGCGTTTGCAGATAAGTCATGTTATGACATAATCATGGTAGAAGTAATGCCAATTTTTGTGCATGACATGTGTCATCATTATAATCATGGCAGAATGAGTATAAATCCATTAACTCAATGCTTGAGTTTCTTCATTTAGCTTTTCTATTTTCGCCCTTTTTTATGACAACACATTTAAGAATTTTTGTTACAATCACATGACTTTTAAGAAATTCACTTGGTGTTGTTACATCAACTTTGATTGGTGTTGTTTCTCTAGATTTGTTCTTTTCATTCTAAATGTATATTTTGATTGGTGTTGTTGTAACACTACGAACTGATATGAAAGTAGAACAGTTTACTCTTCCTTCATTATTTATAATTTCATGCTACCTTACGATTGCGAGAACTTCAAGTGCAGTATATAATGTTTTCCATGCAACTAGCTCTATGACTCCAAGTTTGGAGGTATGTGTTCATAACATTATCACTGTACCATACTTGCTATATAAACAAATTTAATATTCAGTCTGCATTTGACAATTACAAGGTTGTTCCCTTATGTGTTCATACTTCATCATAATATAGTGAAAAAATTCACCAGCTAACATCTAAAGTTCTTTTTATATAATGGTGATGATTTTGACATAAATACACATAGCAATCTGGATGCCAACGATGGTATTATAGTATCTTTCAAGATAATCAAACATGTATACATGTATGGATTTCATAGAGAACATGCATTAAGCAACAAAACAAATCTTTACAATAATCATGTCAAATTGTACGCCAGCAAAATTTGTAGGAAGACAGTTGGTATGGTCGGATGAAGGAATGCTTTAGTATTACCATCACCACCACCACGACGACTACCACCATGACTACAACTACTACCACCACTACTACTATAAGTGTCATTATTGTATAAAAAAGCATCATGTAATTTATACACTCACATCGTGCATGCTTTTGTGCTAAACTAACAAATTGAATTTGGGGTTTACAAGTATATTATTTTTTTATTTAGGAGCCGTTTGGTTTATTTTGTATTTTATGTTTTGAGTTTTCAATATTAATTGCAAAATATGAGAAGAATGAAGGGAGGTCGGAAGGGATGAACGAAAGATTGGAGGGGACCACGGAGTGGATGGAGGAACGACGGAAGGATGAATTGTTGCTCGTGCTTTCGTTATTTCTCAAAACACGAAAAATGAAAAAAAGTTGTTTTCTATTTTGTGTGTTAAATTCGTTTTCTAAAATGATCATTTTTTACAATATACATGCGTCGTGCTTATTTTTGTATGGACGAAAACTAAAAACTAAAAACGGTAAACCAAACATAGCCTTAATTTCTACTTAAGTTTACTTTTGTATCAGTTTCAAGTTGCCAAACATTCCAGTTTGTCCTTGGCTTACTATCGTAAGTTCAACTCTGGCAAGCGTCTTAATTTTCATCTTGGGGGAAGAATTATTTGACTTGGTTAGGTTTTGTTTTTTCTTAGACAATGTTTCAAATCTTAGATTTCTATTGAGATCTTGGACTGACATCTCGGGTTGAGATCTTAATATATCAAGTGAAATGAGTGTCAAAAAAGATAAGATTACATTTTCAATTTCATTTTTTAATTTCATCTCGCCCAAGTGTTATCTTGGGCAAGATGAAGGAGATTAAAAACTCTGTTCATAGTCATTAATTGTTTGATAGAGTGAATATCTAAAGTAGATTTTGTTGCAGCGGGTTCTTCTTAAATATGACAAAAATACTTTTTTTTGGAGATATATTATCATTTGATTCATATGATTGTTTTTGTTATAATTGTTTCATTTCCTTCGGCTAGTCTTATAGGAATTCATATAAGAAATCCTATACACTGCAATAGAGGAAATTTTTGTTAAGACACTTACATTATGATATTAATAATGTATTTGATACTGCGTTGAAGAAAATATTAACATTTATTGGTCTAGATGGCGCAACAAGCTCTTATTTTTTATATGGCAAAAACTGAATTTATATCTTTACCGAGCCCAGGAGGGGAAACCGATCGTTTTTCCAGTTGGGGCGATCACGATCCGGGACCGCCTCGACCTCCG
This sequence comes from Allium fistulosum, assembly GCA_030737815.1. Lineage (NCBI taxonomy): Eukaryota > Viridiplantae > Streptophyta > Magnoliopsida > Asparagales > Amaryllidaceae > Allium > Allium fistulosum. The sequence goes on along the minus strand of CM060904.1, from coordinate 867,295,001 downwards.
AAAGGAGGATCGGTCCCAGAATTTCTGCGCAGACACTGCAGTCGCCGAAGTGCCCGAAAGCCCGCGGAAGGCGAGGTGGATCGTTCCGGGGCGACCGGGTGGGAGTGCGGGCCCCCCTCCTCCCCCTGATCCACCCACCCAGGGAAGCCGATCGTTTTTCTAGTTGGGGCGATCGCGATCCGGGACCGCCTCGACCTTCGAAAGGAGGATTGGTCTTGGAATTTCTGCGCAGACACTACAGCCGTCGAAGTGCCCGAAAGCCCGCGGAAGGCGAGGTGGATCGTTCTGGGGCGACCGGGTGGGAGTGCGGGCACCCCTCCTCCCCCTGACCTACCCACCCACGCGCACACACACACGCAAGCACAGAAACATATACACATATGTACACACACAGATACACACACGAGTAGGTTGGCACGTGCGATGCACGTGCACAGGAAAAACTGATATTAGGAAACAATGGTTGTGGGGTTATGTTGAACTTTATAAAATGGCTTTGACGTGTACATAATGTTGCATTTTTTGGATGCTGTCTAATTCAAAACGCATCCACGTCTGGTAGACGTGTGTATGGAACTTTCGTATCAAACAGGAAATATGCTGTAAATTAGACCGACCGTAAGTAGCCAAAAAAAGAGTAATAAACCTATTGAATTATGGATTATTCTGGCTTGTTCATGCATACTGTAGACAACGACTTTGATTTGTAACAAAAGTAGAATATTTTCTTCGGTGGATATAATAGTTAACCTGAAGTAGATAAGGTAGCATTTTGGGAGAAGGAAACAACATGACATATTGTAGCTCGCATACTATATTAAAGTAAATTGTAACTACGAAATATAGTTGTGTTAATCGTTTTCTCTCCTCCTTGTTCCGGGCTTGAGACCGGCATCGGTAATAAGTTGATGGCAGAGTTAAAACCGTTTGTTAAGAGATTTTTTATGTTAAGTAAAACTGAATCGTAGTAATACAGTTGAAATTTTTTTTCTGACATATATACAGAAAGTTAACCTAGTGCTGTAAGTTATAGAAGCTGTACTGGAATATATGAGCAGAAAACACTAAAGTGGAGAAAACGATTTTTACTGCAATTAGTTCTTGTAACGGCCGGGGATTTTCGACCCTTGAAAATCGACACCAATACGTCCATTGTACCGAATGCCGGGTAGTCGGGTGCCGGAAATACCAGTTCATTAAGGTGAAGAAGAAAAAGGTAGAAGAAGAAGAGTAAACAACAACATAGAATCTCACAGTTGCAGCGGAACAAAATATAATATATAACAACAGATTTTTATATAAAAAAATCTGTAACATTTTAATACTTACAATCATCAGAGTGCACAATCATTACATTAAATCTGGACAGTTTAGTAACTTGTCCTTACACAGCGAAAATACAAATCTACGGAAATACGCCTCGTCATCCAGCTCGTCTCCTGAGCTCCATAGCATCCTATCCTGAATTTGTAATGCTCGGTCTGACCCGAGTATTATAATGAAATAACACCCGAGTCAGTTTGGAAAACCAGCGTGAGAAAACACACTCAATTTGAATTATTATTATATTTTCAAAAATCCTTTGAAAACAAAGGTATCTCGTAAGACTATGCCACAAATAAACATGCCGGGTTTTTTACCTTATGATAACCAAAACATTTTTATCAAATCCGTCTGATATTATAATAGTGTCTATAGAAAGTAGATAGAATCTAGCTGAAATGCTTGCGTTTCACGTTCCAGCATAGTTGGGCATAATCAAAACCGTATGGCGCTTATTGGAGAATGGATTCTGTAACAGCCTGAAATTTTCAACCATTCGCATCCATACATGTCGGATTTGAATTGCTCAAAATATCAGATTGTTAATTTAAATTTGGCAAAACTCAGCATATACAGTAAATAAATAATCACAGAATCACAGACACCGAGTAATATAACAATAAGTAGCGGAAACAACTGAATAGTAGTTCATGAAGCTACTATATATATAACAGAGTTAAACAAGATACAACAGAAGTCTCGAATACATAGATGTCTCAATACAATAGTCAAATACTATATCAGAATACATCACTGGAATCAACAGAATAACTGAAAGCAGAATAGATAGCTGGATCTCCAAGCGAAGCTCCAACTTCAAAGGTGAGTCTCGAATGCTGTATCACTCAGTCTGACCCGAGCGTAAAGCAAAACACAAAATACTCGAGTCATGATTAACATTCTTATACCAATAAATCCAACTCAAGTGAAATATCAACTGAAATACAAGTAACTCAAAGGATGTTTGGGATAACCATCCTCTAAGAATCTGTTAAACTATCTATTATGTAGTAATATACGCTATTATAATAATGTCTATGGTAAAGTAAACTATTAAAATAGCGTTAAGGCATTACCCATATCCCCTTTAACACATTTTATAGTGCCAGTAGTCTATACAGTACCGTAATACCCCGTAAACTGGAGCTACTAGAGAATACTTCATAGGTACGACACAAATCAAACTCGTAGTAAAACACGCTAGGGTAGGTGACACGGCACAACTAGGCAATGCTAGGGTAGATATACCAATTACACTTTCGGGCCGGTGGTAACGCAGAGCCGCAGCAATCGCCCACCTCGAGCCACACTCCCGAAAATCCGAAGGTGCACACCAAATCAATCACAGTAATAGAATGACATACGATGGAGTGTGTCCGATCAAAGGTGCTACCTCATTAGCCCGTCAATTGCTCCTGTTTTAGCCACCTTATGCCAACTCACGGGAGTCGGGTCCACGTATATACCTCATATAGGATCGTCGCCACCATCCTACTTCATTCTGGAATCTCCACCGCGTACACAGTTGTTAAAGTGGTTTTCGGTATCGACAGAGAGTATGCCCATATCTGATCCCGGTCTCTTTAACAACCAATCGTTATTATAACACCGTGGTCATTTAAAAATAGTTTATACTTCAAAACCAAAATATCGTATCCATTTCAAAACCATATCAATACGATATCATCCTCACTTTAAAATAATATTCATTTCTAAAATCATATCACTTTCTAAAGTTATAACGCTTTCGAAATCATAAGTCTTTAAAAATCAAAACACTTTGGAAATCAAGACCTTGAAAATTCATAACACTTTGAAATCATAGCTTTGAAATCATAGCATTTTGGAATCCATAACACTTTCCTCTTAAACAGTTTAGATATTAAAATTAGTATATATAATACAATAGTTTACAAAATAAAATAGTTATAAGTTAAAATAATTTATAATAAAATGATTTATATTAAAATGATTTATATTAAATAATTTATAAAATAAAATATAAATAGTTTTAGATATAATTTAAAAATACTTTATATAATAAAATAGCTTCCTTAACTTTCACAAATCGATTCAAAATCAACTCGAATTCCAAAATTCAAATTTAAATCAAATCTCAAATCATCAATTTCAATTCGATTTAGTTTCTCAATAAACCATTTCAAATTATCGATTTCAAATACATATTTGAACCATAAAATAAGCCATTTCAATTTCAATATATTTCAAAGCTTAAAATATTCAACATTTTCAAAACTAAATTCGATAACTTCATATATATATATATATCAAATTCACTTTACTATTATTTAATTTTGAAATATTTACTTAGTCATTTCAATAACATCTAAATACAACTTCAATTTACAAATTTAAATAAACAAAATCCCATTTAAATTTATATAAGTTTGAAACATTCATTTAAGTCACTTTTAGTCAAATTCAAGTTATAAAACATATCTTTAAAATTTCAATTTTTATAAATTTCAAATCAAACTTATTTAAGTAAAATTCTTAAATAAATAAAATTTCAAATCAATTTCAAATTTATCTTGCCAACTTGAATCATTATAAACTCTATATTTAAAAATATATATATTAAATAAATAATTAAACATATTATATATCAACTTTATTAAATCAACTTTAATAAATCTTTAAAAATCAATATTTATTAAAACCATATATTTCCTTTCAAAACCATAGAAATCATTTTCAAATATTTATATATAGACCAACGGTGTCTGTATAAAATTTTCTATCCTATGGTCAAGTGATACAGCTATTTATCATTTCAATCTGTAATTTAAATATATATATGGGTATATATCTTTTCAACCCGCAATTCCAAATTCAATTCAATGAAAATCGCTTGGGTTTATCATTTCAACCCATAACGATTTTCTCCTATTCTACAGATTGTTCGGGTATGTATCATTTCAACCCATAGTGAATTCTATACTAACATGGAACTTGCAGAGTGATAACAGATATGATAATAATATAACATGCATATATCATCAATATAAATAACAGATAATGGTGTCAGATATCACAAATGAACAGATACAGGTAATAGCATATATATAACAATGTAAATAACTAACAGCAACATATTTCAATTGACGTTTCAATTGAAATCAAATTTAATAAATATAAGAACGTTAATCTGAGTGATTACTCACATTTCGAGGCTAGAGAAGTTTTAACAATGAATTGGTTTATGAATCCAAGCACGAATTTCGAAACAAAGCACGATGGATACGATTTCGACGGACAAGCTGATAGTTGGATTAATGAGAACGAATTAGAATCACCTAGATAGAAACATAATATATGCTATTATTTTCCATGAAATCAATCTTAAAATTTAAGTCGAATATTAAAATAAAACATATATATATATATATATATATAATTTAAAAGTCATCGTTTACATTTAAAACACATAATATAAAGTATTAACATACAAAGTACAATTTCAAATCAATAAAAAAAATGGAAACAACTTATCTACAACTTATATACCATATATATCAACTAATTTATAAGCTACACACATTAAAACCAATATTAATGAAACAATATAAAACCCAACCCATGATGTACCCAACGAAAAAGATAAACATATATATATATATATATAATGTCCAACCTATACAACATATTATATATCTAATAAAAATATAAACTGACACATATATTTATAAACGGAGCAAACGAATAAAGTAATATATATTATACCTAAACTTATATACATACAAAAAGATATATTGTAAACATTCATATATATGTATAAGACCAAAATCAAACATATAAACAAGTTAATATATATTTATGTAACAGACTAAAACAACTTTACAGTACATATATATACAACTTTACAGTACATATATATAACTGTATACAACATAACCAAATCGTATATTAACTAATATATGTAACAACTAGTATAATATTCAACCGTGAATATATATATACAACCGTGAATAAATATATACTTAAACTTATACAATTAAAACTAATATATTTAGAATTATATACACTACCATCCTTATTATATACATACATAAGAATCGAAAGATTTACATACAAACAAAAATGTATATATATATATATTGTAACTATATACATTCACTGTTAAACAGTCTATATATATCACTCTACAGTTTAAAAGTATAATATATATAAGTATAATACTGACTAACAAAAGGAATCCGCATAGCCAAACAAACGTGTTTGCATAAACACGTATAAATAGTAGATTATATATATACACAAACATATCGGAAATAAATTATATATATAATTTATTACAAAATTATTACTAAATTTAAACGCGTAAAAAAATCAAAATATATGTAACAAATCAAATATACACCAACCTGAAAACAAAATATATTTAAACAAAAGAGGTCTTAGTATAAACAGATTACCTATATTATACATATGAACAAAGGAGCTGCACGCTCACAGACTGCTCAAAAGGCGGAGGCGCATGGCAGTATGCTGCTTGGGCGAAAGATTGTGGGAGGCTGCCACGGCAGGCGATGAAGGCGGAGATGGTGGAGCAGAGGCGGAGGGGCTAGAGCACGGTCGGTTGATGGGTGGTGAGTGGAGCGCGGCCAAGGGCTTCAAGGCGGAGGAGGGTGTGGCGTTGCTGCGAAGTGGAGATGAAGGAAGGCGAGGCTCGGCTTGAGGAAGTTGATGACTCGGTTGGGTGCATGCGTGGGGCAGTGGGATGGGTTCAAGGTGGGGAAGCTAGGCTCGGTTTCGGGTTGCTTGGGGTTCGGTGGAGTGGTTGCCGAGACGAGAATGGGCGGAGGTGGAAGCTGCGCGTAGCCAAGGGAAACGTGGATGAAAGAGGAAGAGGCGATGATGCGTTTATGAGGAAGGCCTGATGGTGACTTAGCAAATGAACAGATCTATTTTGGGGAGAAGACGAACAGTGTCCAAACTTTATTATATATTCTTCTTTTTCCAACTGAGAGGCAATATGTACCGGAAAAGAATTCGAACGAACTAAAATGTATGAACCGAAACACACTTTATTGAGATGGTAAAATGTTAGAGAATATCAAAAGTTTAATAACCAATGGCTATATATTTTAACCCGGTTGGCAAATGAATGGGCATAGAGAGTTCTAGAGACTCGAAACTGGTACCGATACAATAATCGTTTTACTGATTTTGTGGCGTACCCGACCCCGAAATATACTACGGAGATCGGTACGACGAGACGATCAAAACGGTATACAGATATCAGTGGTACGATCATTCGATCAAAAGTCGATAACCAGTACCAAAATTGCTGCAAATTTGTCAGAAATAAGATAAACGAAGCAATAGAAGTCCAAATTCGATGAAATGAAAGATGACGTCTCACTCAGAAGATGATTCACAAATTTTCTATATAAAAAATATTCAGGTTTGAAAAACATTTTATCACCATCAAATTTAACTGATTTAAATTGAAATAGAATTACACAAGAAAATAAACTTCCTTATTATCTGGTGAAAATTTACCAGTTGTTATGTTTAAACAAACGTATTCCAAATATTAAATTTTTATTTCAAAATATTATTATTTAAAATTTCACAAAATTTCAATTAATTAAATAAATAAAACCACTAAAATTTATAGGTCGTTACAGATTCTATACAATGGCAGAGCTACTGGGGTACTGTCCGTCACAGTACCTGGTCTAGATCAGCGTACCGAGGACCACTCCCGATCTCCTGCAACACAAGACTGGACTATCCCTTACTGGATAGCCCGAATAAGATCACCCCACGGTTGAGATCAGCAACCGCCCACACAGCCGAAATAAAAAAGGCACTCTAGACAGGGGTAAACTTACCCTACTTGGGAGCTACCCACTTAGCCTTGCTGCACTTTCCCTGTTTTAGCCATTCTCGGTTGATGAGGCTTGAGGCTACGATTACCTTTTAAGGAACACATTCACTTAGAATGCTCACCGTCTTCATCATCTTCACGGTATTCATTCATTACGTTCAAATCGGATCGAAGTGGTTTTCGGATAGTTAAATCCGGTCCCGGTCTCTTCGAAACGATCAGCGCATTGGCCAACATTGATAGTCGGTTATTTAATCATCATATAACATCCACAAGCAATCATCAGGCCTTAAATAAATTTTTCAAAAATTTATTTCAAAATATCTACACAAGATATTACTTCCCATGCCTCAACACTTAGAATATTTTTTCCCACTTCAATTGATATTCAACACTTGGAAAATATTCATTTATTTCCTCTTTCTTTTCCCCAAAACCATTTACAATTTTATTTGTAAATTTCCATCTCGTTTCACACGAATTCTATTAATCCCAGAATTCCTTAGTCAATTTCCTTTAATATTTCCAAAGCCATTTATGCTTATTTAAAATTCCAGTTTCACTTCTACTTCCCTTGTGAATTTTATTTCACCTCCCGAAGTTCACTTATCTTATGCTTGGAAATTTATTTAAGTTCCCATGATACCACTATAAGATCTTTCTTCTAAAATCTTATCCGATCAAATAAACTTCGCTTCCCATCTCGAGAGGTTTTATACTGAATTTAAAACATTTAAAATATATATACCTATAAAATAAGAATAATGGTTTGTTTTCAAGATATAGTTTTAGGTAAAACTAAAATATCAACATCTTAAAAGCATTAAAAACTCATATCCAATTACTAATTAATTTACAAAGTTGGTTTATAAAATTAGAATTTATTTCAATAAATATTAAGTATTATAATAACTAACTTCGAAATATTCTAAATCCAAATAATAACTTTTAAATTATATAGCATAATAAATTTTAAAATTCCATTTAAAACAAATTTTACTTTACTCGACAAAATCTATTTTTAGATAATCCAACGTTTTTCAATTCAGTTTATAAATTCCTCTTGGTTCGTATCACATCGGCCACATCTAATTTTATCGCCATTTCTCACATTCGGAATATATCCCACTATTTCCTTTCAAGACGATTCCCATAACTTGATATAAGCTCACACCATAACTTATATTTTAACATATCCATTGATATCTTATTTATAAACCCCGTTTATAAATTTATAAACTCCCTTGAGTTTTCCATCTATTTATAAAAACAAATTCTATTTATAATTCCATTTTATAATTTTATCTCTTAATGAAATTCCATTTTATTTCAAATCTATTTATCGATTTCCAATATCTTTTCAAGCCCTTTATACATATAATTTAATTTCAAATCTCTACTTAAAACAATTCACAAATAGTTAAGTAATACCAAGTTAATTTATATATCTTTATTCCACTTAGCTTCCTTTAGAATAAATCCAATTTCCAATATCAATATTTTCTATTCAAAATTTTCTTTTAAATTCCTTCAAATTAATTATTTATGGTATTTAAAAATACCAAATTTAATTTCCATGCTATTTTACATTTTATAATTCAATTCACACACAACCCATATCAATTTATCCATCATATCATATATCAATATATATATATATATATATATATGAAAACAATAAATATTTTTAAGGAATCCTGTTAGATCCCTCCAACCTGTTTTTTCCCTGCATCCACAGAGTTAGTCAACAATATAAAATACCAATCCCACTTCGAGGGGGATATCGTGGTATATAGGGTCACTAGTATGAGACCCGTGCTTCGCACACGGGAAGATGGTACCATAATGTAAGTTGCAATCATTTTGTTAGTAAGATATATGGTTATATTTTATTGTGTGATATGTGTAAAATATAAATCAAATTTAAGTCTGATAAGCCAATAACAATATTATAATATAAGAAGATGTACGTTGTACTGTCATAGTAAAGTTTCAACAGTAATAAGTTTGTTGAGACAGTTGCTGCGAAAATCTGATGTGGGAGAAAAAGACAATATAGTTTATTTATAAATTGTGCATGTTTGTTCAGTAAACAATTTACTCCGCTATGCGTGCAATCTACAATGTCAAACTGATCGTTTATTTACATGAAAAAATGCAGGTAGAACACTGGTAGTAGACTGTAAAATTCAAACCGATAAGAATGAAGAATTTTAGGTATGAGAATTTGATATTGGAAAAGGTAGTATTAAGCATTTGCCTTTTCTTGAAATTTGTTTGGTGCAAGAAAATAATAATGTATAGCTACATTTACAAAACTGAGATACTCAGGAATGATATTCTAGCAGTTATCTATGACGAATAGTCTGTTTGCATAGTGCTTAATATTATTTAGCTTTTTCCTTGCGTCGAAGAAGTCAAAACGTCTTTTTTTGGGTTGAATAAAATCGCTTTGAACACTGGCTAACATTGTGTTGAGAAGTGCTTGAAAGCAAAATGGTCTTTCCAACCATTAATTAGACTTTTATAGAACGAAATATACTCCTCTTTGGTGAACTCTTCAGGTTTCCATAGCCAATTTAGTTTATGGTTGTTGATTTGAGCCCACTCATGAGATACTTTCTTTTCCTTCTTTGATTTCTTTTGCTTCTATTCATCAACTTCCTCAACCCTGCCTTCTTGTTCTTTCTTTCTTACTCATCTTCATCATCACTTGTCTCTTTTTAAATAGTTTATTGAGTCGGTGGGTAAATTGGATAGTTGATGAATTCCAAGTTTTTCTTCACCAAATCTCTGGTCCTGGTCTCTTCCAAATTATGAAGATGCAAACCCATTACATTTTCAAATATCATGACTCAAGTGTGAATTGATTGTCATAGCATCGTTGCATAACGTGTTTGCTATACAGAACATACCTGATTATATTTTGGAATAAATTAATTTGAATTCCTCTTACTAGTGAGATACCTTCCACATTTGTAGTAAGAATGAGTGAACCACTAATTTGGTACTGCCATACGTATTGTTCATTATCATTGGGTTGTTGTTGTGACAATGTCTCAGCAGCCAAGTAAGTTGACCAGAAGCCAACACCAAATTGACCAATCATACTCACATCAGCACAAGCTTGTAGTGCTTGCATGAAATCTTCTGTCCCAAATGTTGCAATTCTGCACAAATTGTTCACAATGTCTAGTCACAAATAAAAACATGGCTGGTTAAAAGTATCATCATACTTGACATGTTAATATACTAATAAAATCATAGGACAACCAGCAATCAAATTCTCTTGTACTGAATCGCTCTAAAAAGCCAATTTCTTAAGTTTTTTAAGTGCATATATGGGCCACTTACTCAAAATTTAAGTCAAATTAAAGTTTTAGTTCTAACAACTATTTTAGAAGGGAGTTAATATACTACTTAATACATTACATACCGTTTCTCTAAAATATTAATTGGTGTCATCTGTCACATGTTACATTATTATGCGCACAAGAATAGGGTAATCCAAAATAATATTAATTTCAACGGACAATATACTAAGAAAATACGATTACTCTTAACATACGTTTCAACTTAACTTCAAAATAAAATATCGAAGACATACCATCTTTAGTCATACCAATGCCACTATCGCTGATGCTCAAAGTCTTCTTCTCTTTGTCCGACATAGTCCTAGAGGATGACTCAGACTGTGCATCAATCTCACTCTAATCTATTAAGATGTCATTCATCATCTTATTGAATGCCTATGTAAACAATTAAAGTGTAAGAAATAGTTTCATTATCAAATTTACTCCTAACTATTTATCAAATATTTCAATGATCTTGCATAGGATACCATAGTCTTGGATATTAAATGTGATGATATGTAATGATTGTTTCATTTATTGTTTAAACTTTAAACTTAAACAACTATAACAGTATCGTCGAACCAAAAAATGTTATGCCTGATACAAACAATTTTACACTTTAGTAGCTAAGATAAAAAATAAACTGGGAACTGGAAACATGCCCTTTAAAATATAGCAGCACTGACATCAAATCATAGTTGTAAATAAGTGAAACATGCCATTCATTTTCTATTCACATTGATAAATCTAAAAAGAAAAATGAATCATAACTCATGGTAGTATGCTGATAAATCCTTTCTAGATAATAATTGGAACCAAGCATCATGGTAACTCAAACATGGAATTAAGTATATTGAAAAGGTATTTCTATTATAAATTACCAATGAATTAGGCCATTAATGAATGTGTACAAATGGTAATGCGGATGATATTCAAAATTATGTACAATCCTTTCCCTACTGCACCCTAATTTACAGCATGCATACCGAAAATAAAACCTACCCATTTATGATAGAAGGAAAAAATGGATTTTATAGGCATGAAAATTACTCAATGGTAGGATACGTTTGCTATATTCACCTTAAATACGGCAATGCTTATGACTACTAAAACCATTTTATAACCAAATTTTAAGATGATTAAATGTAGACAAATTCACATGCTTTGATGCTACCATTCGTAGTGAAAAACTAATTCTAAAATAATAGGGATTAGTTGTAAGGAAAAAATTAACTTGATATTTTTAACCGTGTCAAAACATTGAGAACCATAAGCTTGTAATAATCAACCTATTACTCTGCCAGAAAATGATATAGGCGATACATTGAAAACTATCTCTCAAACGAATATAATCTATAGTCTCCGAAAATATGGTAAACGCATAAGAATAAAAATAATGATCGATAAAGCATGGTAAGTACTCTTCCATGTAATAATAAAAATTAGTGAAGAATGAGTAAAATAATTGATTGATGAGCAACAATCAAGTTCAGATGGGTGCAGTAAATACTCGATCTAACAGTAAAAACTAAATGCTTAACCAAACCTTAAACTGGTGTGAAATATATCATTCAGTTAGAAAGTTGTATATCCTTATATATAATCTCAGCATATTCTTAAAAGATAATAAAATTCTCTTACTTCATGTCGATATCGCTTGTATATAATCTGCGGTCTGCAGTGTTGAAGTTATAACTTTAAATACTTACATTTTAATTGAATTAGCAGGAAAATAACATATTCTGTATAAAACAGCTCAGCGCATGTTGTATGTTATAGGTTGTGCAAATATTTATTTAAAGCAATATTGTAAAAATAAGTTTGGACATAAAGCAGATGCAAAAGGTACTGTAGTGATAGTACTTAATATGCAACTCACTTCTACATGGTTCTAAACAGATTCAAATATTGTTTATAAATTAGATGTGAACATGGATCTAAAATAGAAAATACTTCCTAAATTAAGACAAAACCTACAAATAACATTAAAGAAATAATTATATAATTATACGTACATTTAATTTATTGGTGTGCATGTCTCAAGATAATCTTTTTAAACTTACATATTACCTTATTATCATTATAATATATGTATACACACACAAAAAAATTCAAACTTGCTCAATAGTTACTTTTGTATTAATGGATTATAGGATAGCTAAAATTGCTTCTGTTTTTGAGTTTTTGAATCGTGTCTTTGGTTTTTGGCAAATCCATACCCACAACTTCAAGAATGATAGGTAGAACTGTAGATGGACTTTGGTTTCCAACCTGTCATACATAAATACAACATACAACAATATTAAAAATATGTTGTAATAAATTTGAGATGTATGAAAATTGGGAAAGGTTAAATCAAAGCATAAAACAACTACCATTGAATTACTGATAATTTGTAAGAAGTTGAAATTACAGGCGTTCGTACCAGATGCACTGATCTATCATCATGCAATTGGCCTAGCAGGGAACCAAAATCGAGCATATTTACCACATTTCATTAAACATCAGAAAATTGACCAAAAAATAATAATTGTACAAACAATTAAGTATTTTTACAGTGGACAACAAACAAATATTTGTACAAACATCAGAAAGTAGACCACAAACAAATATTTGTACAAACGTCAGAAAGTATACCATAGACAAATAGTTGTACATGATGAAAAGAATTGGTTAATAGTAAACAGTGTAATCCCTAGTTTACCATGGTTGACAAAAATAAAAGTTGTTATAAAGCAGGTCGACAGAGTAAAAACAACAAACAGTTGTGTTCATGAAGTTAGTTCACACACAATCTAAAACCGAGGAGGAGAATTTGTTAACAGAAAAGACGCTAAGGCCTAATTTAACATGTCTAACAAAATTAACAGTTGGTGTCAATGGATACAGATCACGAAAAATCGCATATAGTGATCGTCGGCTAACTGGCTATCAGAAGCCCCAAACGTCGATGATTTAGCAAGTACAGATCTTTTCGGAAGTGACTGTGGATTTAGCTGGGGAAGATGTTGGTTAGTTACAAATGGAAGAAAAGTGGTAGGGATCGGTTGGGTGAAGAGAGGGCAGATTACGGTTACTATTGTGTGGATAAGAGCGGTTTTTAGAAGGAAGTGGGAAGAAGTTTTTCGAAAGAAAAAATAGGATTCAATGGAGAGTGAAATTTTGAAATGCCTATGTTTTACCATGTACACGTAAGCAGGCTGTGGTTCCTGCTTTATGTTTTAAGTAATAGATTCGCTATTATGCGGGGGCATAGAGTCTCATCCGCTATATAATGCGGGAATATCAATCACTCCAATACTAATATATATACTACTATATATATGTAATTATCCAACAGATAATTATAGACATATCAATCCAATTAGCATCCAATAATTTAAATTTAAGCATTTAAATTTAAACGGTAATCCAAATGAGTGAGAGATTCTCACCTTTATTTTTGTTTGCAATTCACTTTAATCTCGACTTGGTTTCACGATTTTTGACCTTGTATAAACATTATAAAGTTTATTAACATTTTAAATAACCAGAAAATCAATTATCTTTTTTAATAAATTTAATTAACTAATAGTTTAATTTAAACTAAATTCCCTATGATAAATAATTTTTTTAGTAACTAAAATAATTAAATAAGTTGATTAAACAAGTTAATCACCATAATCCATTATTTTAAAATAAACTAGTATGTGAAAATATGTATGTATATTTTTATATAGATATATTTATATATTTTTTCTGTAAATAGCAAAAATAGTAATTTTCTTTACTGTAAAATTTTTCTTCTTTTAATATATATTTGTAAAAATAAAATTCTGATTTTAAAATTCCTTTTTTTCCTTTCTATATATACATACACACACATATATATATATATATTAAATTTAAATTGAAAAGAAAATGAACCGAAAATATACCCCACCGCCGCCTCCCTAAACCCTGCCGCCGACCACCCAAGCCGAACCCTAAACCCCACGCACGCAGCTACCCCCTCGAGTCGCCCTCGCGCCCCCCTCCCACAACGACCTTAGCGGAGCATCCCAAGCCTCACAACTCGACTCGCCTGGCCCCATTCGCCACTTTCGAGCAACGCGACTCCACCACACGCCAATAAATCATTGCGACCCCCAAGCCTCGCCTCGTTTTCCCCTCGCGATGCCGCGTGTTGCCCTTCTTTCTTTTTTTTCATTACGAGCGACTTGATTTCGCACCGTCGCCATTTTTTTTTCTTTTTTGAAATCGAACTGATTCGTTCGATTAGTATATTTTTTTTTATAAAGATCGATTTGATTTTCGGTTATGAAAAGGGGATACGCGATCTTGCTTAAATTGATTTCGTATGGGTATATATTTTTGTCGAACGAGATTTCGTTCGTTATAAATATATATATATATATATATATATATATATATTGATTTTAGTCACGGCATTCCTTTTGCTTTGAATCCACCCGCCTTCATGCATTTTAAAAAGAAAGGGGAGGGGACAAGATACGATGGTGGCATGTAGGGATGGATGTATAGTGACCTGAAATGAAGGAAAGCAGCTGATGTAACTATATAGGTCAAGTCCATATAAATTTTTAAAATTTTAAATCGTCTCGGTTTCACAGCTAAAAATCTCGAATTCCTATCGAGGCATGCTTTTAGGCGTTTATAATGTTATACCTCTATTCCGAACGCAATGGAAAAGGTTTCGAGTCCTAATTCGATTGTATGGAGAAGATAGCCTTTTGAACTTAATTATTATATTAAATTTTCGATACAAATTTCAGTGTGTTTCTATCCCGTACGATCAAACGATGACTCCAAATGCTACGAAATTTGAAATCCAATAATAATACAATATTACTGATCCAATGGAACTGGTTTTGTCGAATTCCGAGACTGTCTCGGAAGGCTATTTTTAAATGTCAATTTAAACGATATATTTTTAAAACTGGACAAATCACGTTTTGAATTCAATTTTAAAACTTTTATTATCCTCATTATTATGAATATAGATTTTACAAACCTCTAAATAATTTTTATCAAGCTTAAAATTCCAGATTCGCTATTTGTAACCAATATTCAATTATACTTCAATAATTAAATTATTCAATAAATTGCTATATTCACTTCTGAATTTATTCTATAAATAAAACCCAAATTTTCATTTTCAAAACCATCTATAATTCCAATTCAATATTTAAACCATTAAATATCCCAAAATTGGCGACAGAAAAATCCGAGTGGTTACATTCCCCCCTTAAAAGAATTTCGTCCTCGAAATTTGCTAAGGCATAAAGGATGCCCCAAACCCATTAACTTTTCCAAAACCACTTGGTGAAAATCCAATATCCACTTTCTAATCCTTTAACTTCAACCAAACAATTTGTGTCCATTGTAATTCCAAAATCTCTTATTTCAATTACAATCTGAAATCAATTTCGTTGTTAACAAAATAAAATTTCAAAATTTTTCTTACACCCTAAATTTTCGAATTTTTTTGGCAGAGTCTCCCTTGTACGGAGTGCCTTTTGCAATTTGACAAGAGAATATAAATATATATACATCGACCCACACGGTCGGAAAACAAAAATATATATCAATATTTATATTTTTTGCAGTATTTAATCCGAAAACGTACCTTATTTAGCGTTTTTAAGCATTATTTAGCAAGCATTTACTTCATATGCAACTAAGCAACCAAAATCTAGTCCAACAGTCTCCGGTTACCCGTTCTTACTCAATATAAATTACGTAAGTACCAAATATGAAAGTTCAATAGCATTTCATTCATTTAAGTGGTTAAACACATAGATTTCATAACAATGCATGCTAACATATATTCATAAGTAATTTATGAGGTTCAGATACTAATTTAATTGCTCCCAGTTAATTCATATACTATTTCACTTAATCCGAAATGATTTACAACCCAATTTGCTTATATTCAATTCACATTTGCTTATATTCAATTCACATTTGCTCCCAGTTAATCCATATACTATTTCACTTAATCCGAAATGATTTACAACCCAATTTGCTTATATTCAATTCACATTTGCACCAACAAATTAATATTCATTCCAGATTGATTAAAATCAATTTATTCACTTCTATTAATTTATAGAATTTCATATACTTCCATTTACGCCGAACAACCATTTTTCTATGCAAATTTGGCGCTATTCATTTAATAGAATAACCATTATAGTTCATAACTATTTTAAATTGGTTCCAACTCAATTTATATTTAATTTAATTCTATTTTCAATTGATTCTTCATCAATTTAGTTGCATCCCATTCATATCTACTCTCTTTACATTCAAATCCAGCTATTTGAATTGATTTCTATTCAATCACTAATTAATTAATTAGTTCATTCATTTAATCAACTTAAATTACAATTCCTTACCCATATTCGATTAACTAATTAATCATCTAATTAGTTCACTGCCCTTTTTATAATTCCACATCCGATTTTACTCCAAAAATCACTTCTTTCAGATTACTTGAGTTCAAACTCGTTGTAAATTCAAGTTTGGATTTTTATTTCGTTTTCAAAATATCAAATTCTTTTTATTTTGGCTTATCTATTCTAACCTTCAAATTTTATAAGTCACACAACCTCTTTTTCACATCTCCATCACTTCTATACTCGAATATACTCACTTTTTATTTTTAACTCGAGAATACTCATTTATATATAGCCAAGCCTATTTTTATTCCATAACTTCAATTTTTACAAGCTATCGAAATCTACTTCTTCCAATTCAATTTTTATTTTAATTCAATCCAGATTCAACTCAATTTAGTTTAAGTTAAATTCAATTCAATTCAATTTTATTTCTCGGTTCAATTTAAATTTTATTTTTCAATTCAATTCATTCACATCCCAATTTAATCCATTTAACTAGTCTACTTCACTAATTTATTTCATACAAATCACGATCTATTAAATTTCAAAATTTTAATTTCTTCAACTTAATCTAAGTTAAATTTCCATTTTAACCTTTTCACTTTTAATTTTAATTCCAAAATTCAATCCCCATATTTGTCTTCAAAATCATTCACCATTTATAAGTTTATAACTTATCTCCCGATGATCGCTAAATTATTTAAATAAGGATTCCAGAATTCAAACACCCAGCATTTTTTTTTCAAATCATTTTGAAATCTCAAATATTTATGAAATCACACTTTCACATTTTAAACTAAAGCTGGTTTTTATCCAAAACAAATTCCCTTTGGAATTTTCAAAACAACACTGGTTTGCCCAGCAAATCTAAATAAATCAATTAGGGTAGCAATCCGTCACATAGAAACTCGAAAATGAATATCGGTGATGCTGCAGTCACCACCAGAATTTATTTTCTAGTGACTGAAGTGAGTTCAGTGCTATATCTCTTCCAAAATCTATTTAACCTATTTTCTTCGAAAATATTTCCAAAAATTAATACTCTTATTTTTCCACACCCCTTCGAAAAATATTTTTCCAAACTTCCCGGGGTTTTAAATTTCCAGATCTGATTTGAATCAAATTTTAATTATAATTCATTTGTATAATTTACACCTATACAAAATATTTTTTTTTTGTTATATAAACCACTTTCAATTTTATAATCATATTTGATTTACAATATTAATATCCAAACACTCCAAATATATATAATAATTCCAGAAAATTATTTCTTTTATATCAAAATATATTTTTGGGTAAAATTATTTCATTTGCCCACTTTCATTTGCCCACTTTTGAAAACAATACCGTGTCGGTTTGCCTAGTTTAAGAGTTTAGAAATCCCTATAGATATAGTTGTTCAGACCGTACCGACCAGAATTTATAAACACCCAATCGATAAGTCAACACAATATAAAACAATTTATATTCACTAACAAATACACGCTCGTATCTATTAATACACTCAAACTCATTTTAGAGTACCACTGACTCTATTTCTAATGAGTAATCCCCACCAGAGCTAAGGTTCTCGCTTAACCTTCAGCTCTGATACCAAAATGTCATAGTCGGTGGGCTTTTCAACCATCCTAACAGCGGCCATTTTCCACCGTGGCCGACACTGGTACCTTGAATTTGCTTTTACGATCAGCCTTTCAACTGCAACCAACCACTCCGGGACATGTAGGGGTAAGAGTCTCCTGCTCGCCACCAAACACGAAGCGAGAACCCCCTATCATGCTGTAATGAAGCAAATCCGATCTCGATCTCTTCGAAACGATCAACGCATTGGCCAATATTGATAGTCGGTTATTTAACTATCATATAACATCCACAAGCAACCATCAGGCCTTAAATAAATTCCACAAGAATTTATTTGAAAATATCTACACAAGATATTACTTCCCATGCCTCAACACTTAGAATATTTTTTTCCCACTTCAATTGATATTCAACACTTGGAAAATATTCATTTATTTCCTCTTTCTTTTTCCCAAAACCATTTACAATTTTATTTGTAAATTCCCAACTAGTTTCACACGAATTCTATTAATCCCAGAATTCCTTAGTCAATTTTCTTTAATATTTCCAAAGCCATTTATGCTTATTTAAAATTCCAGTTTCACTTCTACTTCCCTTGTGAATTTTATTTCACCTCCCGAAGTTCACTTATCTTATGCTTGGAAATTTATTTAAGTTCCCATAATACCACTATAAGATCTTTCTTCTAAAATCTTATCCGATCAAATAAACTTCGCTTCCCATCTCGAAAGGTTTCATACTGAATTTAAAACATTTAAAATATATATACCTATAAAATAAGAATAATGGTTTGTTTTCAAAATATAGTTTTAGGTAAAACTAAAATATCAACATCTTAAAAGCATTAAAAACTCATATCCAATTACTAATTAATTTACAAAGTTGGTTTATAAAATTAGAATTTATTTCAATAAATATTAGTATTATAATAACTAACTTCGAAATATTCTAAATCCAAATAATAGCTTTTAAATTATATAGCATAATAAATTTTAAAATTCCATTTAAAACAAATTTTACTTTACTCGACAAAATCTATTTTTAGATAATCCAACGTTTTTCAATTCAGTTTATAAATTCCTCTTGGTTCGTATCACATCGGCCACATCTAATTTTATCGCCATTTCTCACATTCGGAATATATCCCAGTATTTCCTTTCAAGACGATTCCCATAACTCGATATAAGCTCACACCATAACTTATATTTTAACATATCCACTGATGTCTTATTTATAAACCCCGTTTATAAATTTATAAACTCCCTTGAGTTTTCCATCTATTTATAAAAACAAATTCTATTTATAATTCCATTTTATAATTTTATCCCTTAATAAGATTCCATTTTATTTCAAATCTATTTATCGATTCCAATATCTCTTCAAGCCCTTAATACATATAATTTAATTTCAAATCTCTACTTAAAACAATTCACAAATAGTTAAGTAATACCAAGTTAATTTATATATCTTTATTCCATTTAGCTTCCTTTAGAATAAATCCAATTTTCAATATAAATATTTTCTATTCAAAATTTTCTTTTAAATTCCTTCAAATTTATTATTTATGGTATTTAAAAATACCAAATTTAATTTCCATGCTATTTAACATTTTATAATTCAATTCACACACAACTCATATCAATTTATCCATCATATCATATATCAATATATATATATATATATGAAAACAATAAATATTTTTGAGGAATCCTCTGGGATCCCTCCAACCTGTTTTTTTCTGCATCCACAGATGTTAGTCAACAATATAAAATACCAATCCCACTTCGAGGGGGATATCGCGGAATATAGGGCCATTCGCTATTATGCGGGGCACATAGGGTCTCATCCGCTATATAATGCGGGAATATCAATCACACCAATACTAATATATATACTACTATATATATGTAATCATCCAACAGATAATTATAGACCTATCAATCCAATCAACATCCAATAATTTAAATTTAAGCATTTAAATTTAAACGGTAATCCAAATGAGAGAGATTCTCATCTTTATTTTTGTTTGCAATCCACTTCAATCTCGACTTGGTTCACGATTTTTGACCTTGTATAAACATTATACAATTTATTAACATTTTAAATAACTGGACAATCAATTATCTTTTTTAATAAATTTAATTAACTAATAGTTTAATTTAAACTAAATTCCCTATGATAAATAATTTTTTAGTAACTAAAATAATTAAATAAGTTGATTAAACAAGTTAATCACCATAATCCATTATTTTAAAATAAACTAGTATGTGAAAATATGTATGTACATTTTTATATAGATATATTTATATTTATATATTTTTTCTGTAAATAGAAAAAATAGTAATTTACTTTACTGTAAAATTTTTCTTCTTTAATATATATATTTGTAAAAATAAAAATCTGACTTTAAAATTCCTTCTTTTTTTCCTTTTTCTGTATACATACATATATATATATTAAATTTAAATTGAAAAGAAAATGAACCGAAAATATACCTCACTGCCACCTCTTTAAACCCTGCCGCCGACCACCCAAGCCGAACCCTAAACCCCACGCACATAGCTACCCCCTCGAGTCGCCCTCGCGGCCCCCCTCCACAACGACCTTAGCGGAGCATCCCAAGCCTCACAACTCGACTCGCCTGGCCCCATTCGCCACTTTCGAGCATTGCGACTCCACCACACGCAAATAAATCATTGCGACCCCCAAGCCTCGCCTCGTTTTCCCCTCGCGATGTCGCATGCTGCCCTTTTTTTTTCATTACGTGCGACTTGATTTCGCACTGTCGCCATTTTTTTCTTTTTTGAAATTGAACCGATTCGTTCGATTGTTATATATATTTTTATAAAGATCGATTTGATTTTCGGGTATGAAAAGGGGATACACGATCTTGCTTAAATTGATTTCGTATGGGTATATATTTTTGTCGAACGAGATTTTGTTCGTTATATATATATATATATATATATTTATTTTAGTCTCGGCATTCCTTTTGCTTTAAATCCACCTGCCTTCGTGCATTTTAAAAAGAAAGGGGAGGGGACAAGATATGATGGCGGCATGTAGGGATGGATGTACAGTGACCTGAAATGAAGGAAAGCGGCTGATGTAACTATATAGGTCAAGTCCACATAAATTTTTTAAATTTTAAATCGTCTCGGTTTCACAGCTAAAAATCTCGAATTCCTATCGAGGCATGCCGCTAGGCGTTTATAATGTTATACCCCTATTTCGAACGCAATGGAAAAAGTTTCGAGTCCTAATTCGATCGTATGGAGAAGATAGCTTTTTGAACCCAATTATTATATTAAATTTTCGATATAAATTTCAACGCGTTTCTATCCCGTACGATCAAACGATGACTCCAAATGCTACGAAATTTGAAATCTGATAATAATACAATATTATGGATCCAATGAAACTGGTTTCGTCGAATTCCGAGACTGTCTCGGAAGGCTATCTTTAAATATCAATTTATACGATATATTTTTAAAACTGGACAAATCACGTTTTAAATTCAATTTTAAAACTTTTATTATCCTCATTATTATGAATATAGATTTTACAAACCTCTAAATAATTTTTATCAAGCTTAAAATTCCAGATTCACTATTTTAACCAATATTCAATTATACTTCTATAATTAAATTATTCAATAAATTGCTATATTCACTTCTGAATTTGTTCTATAAATAAAACCCAAATTTTCATATTCAAAACCATTTATAATTCCAATTCAATATTTAAACCATTAAATATCCCAAAATTGGCGATAGAAAAATCCGAGTCGTTATATTCCTCTCCCTTAAAAGAATTTCGTCATCGAAATTTGCTAAGGCATAAAGGATGCCCCAAACCTATTAACTTTTCCAAAACCACTTGGTGAAAATCCAATATCCACTTTCTAATTCTTTAACTTCAACCAAACAATCTGTTTTTCATTGTAATTCCAAAATCTCTTATTTCAATTACAATTTGAAATCAATTTCGTTGTTAACAAAAAAAATTCCAAAAATTTTCAAAACTTCTCTAACACCTTAAATTTTCGAATTTTTTGGCAGAGTCTCCTTTGTACGGAGAGCCCTTTTGCAATTTGACAAGAGAGATAAATATATATACATCGACCCACACGATCAGAAAACAAAAATATATATATTTATATTTTTCGCAGTATTTAATCCGAATACGTACCTTATTTAGTGTTTTTAAGCATTATTTAGCAAGCATTTGCTTCATATGCAACTAAGCAACCAAAATCTAGTCCAACAGTCTTCGGTTACCTGTACTTACTCAATATAAATCACGTAAGTACCAAATATGAAAGTTCAATAGCATTTCATTCATTTAAATGGTTAAACACATAGATTTCATAACAATGCATGCTAACATATATCCATAAACAATTTATGAGGTTCGGATACTAATTTAATTGCTCCCAATTAATCCATATACTATTTCACTTAATCTGAAATGATTTACAACCCAATTTGCTTATATTCAATTCACATTTGCACCAACAAATTAATATTCATTCCAGATTGATTAAAATTAATTTATTCACTTCTATTAATTTATAGAATTTCATATACTTCCATTTACGCCGAACAACCATTTTTCTATGCAAATTTGGCGCTATTCATTTAATAGAATCACCATTATAGTTCATAACTATTTTAAATTGATTCCAACTCAATTTATATTTAATTTAATTCTATTTCCAATTGATTCTTCATCAATTTAGTTGCATCCCATTCATATCTACTCTCTTTACATTCAAATCCAGCTATTTGAATTGATTTCTATTCAATCACTAATTAATTAATTAGTTCATTCATTTAATCCACTTAAATTTTAATTCCTTACCCATATTCGATTAACTAATTAATCATCTAATTAGTTCTCTGCCCTTTTTATAATTCCACATCCGATTTTACTCCAAAAATCACTTCTTTCAGATTACTTGAGTTCAAACTCGTTGTAAATTCAAGTTTGGATTTTTATTTCGTTTCCAAAATATCAAATTCTTTTTATTTTGGCTTATCTATTCTAACCTTCAAATTTTATAAGTCACACAACCTCTTTTTCACATCTCCATCACTTCTATACTCGAATATACTCACTTTTTATTTTTAACTCGAGAATACCCATTTATATATAGCCAAGCCTATTTTTATTCCATAACTTCAATTTTTACAAGCTATCGAAATCTACTTCTCCCAATTCAATTTTTATTTCAATTCAATCCAGATTCAACTCAATTTAGTTTAAGTTAAATTCAATTCAATTCAATTTTATTTCTCGGTTCAATTCAATTCATTCACATCCCAATTTAATCCATTTAACTAGTCTACTTCACTAATTTATTTCATACAAATCACGATCAATTAAATTTCAAAATTTTAATTTCTTCAACTTAATCTAAGTTAAATTTCCATTTTAACCTTTTCACTTTTAATTTTTATTCCAAAATTCAATCCCCATATTTTTCTTCAAAATCATTCACCATTTCTAAGTTTATAACTTATCTCCCGATGATCGCTAAATTATTTAAATAAGGATTCCAGAATTCAAACACCCAGCATTTTTTTTCAAATCATTTTGAAATCTCAAATATTCCTGAAATCACACTTTCACATTTTAAACCAAACCTGGTTTTAATCCAAAACAAATTCCCTTTGGAATTTTCAAAACAACACTGGTTTGCCTAACAAATCTAAATAAATCAATTACGGTAGCAATCCGTCATTTGTGATACATTACTAACGGTTACAACACTTTATAAATGCTATCACAAAACATACTATTTATGAATTTTCTATTAAACATGCTTTTAATTAAACTAATTAATTAATATAACATATTATATCAAACATATAATAAAAAGAAATTGCCTTAAATTTCGAAAAAGATTGGTTATTGAGTTAGATATATATAACAAATTACATAGTTAACCATATGACATACCATAACTCTATCATGATGGTCGGTCGCTTGTTGCCGAAGCTTGTTGAAGAAAGCTGAATGTTGCTAAAGATCAAGTCGCAAGGGATCTATCAGGTGGGATGACAAGACGGGCCATTTGGGACCAATCGGTGGGCTGTGACGAAGATGGGCTTAAGACATGTCATGTTTGAGCGGGCCTTGTTTGAAGAGCTTGCCGTTGAAGCCGCCTTGAGTTGAATCAGATGACAACAAACCCAGAGAGCTACGAGTAGATGGGCTGGCTTGGGACCGGACCGAGTTTGGGTTGGCATAGACTTGTCGGGCTTAGTCGTGCAGGACCGGCATGAATTGGGTCGAGCTATGCTTAATCGACTTGTTAACTATTCTTATGAGAAATTTGAGCAACACTTATATGTCTCTTTTGATGGAAATTTCAAAGATAAAAAGGATGATAACAGTATCTTAGATACTTAATAGAACTTCTCATGAAGAATTATTTGAAAAATAATTCACAAACAAATAATGTTTTAAAATCACGTCATATAATCTTAAAAGATTCCATTAGATAATATAATAGATGATGTAACACTAAAGTTACCATCAAAAGATAATTAAATCAACAGTGATGCGCTGCATTCATCTCCACCATTGAAAAAAGAAAAAAGAAGCCCACGTGAAAACAAAAGACACCTATTTTCCTCCATTCAATGCTACATCCGCACATTCCTGGTCCATTGATTTCGATTTTCGGGCTCTAAGCTTAATTCAAAAAAGTGGTCAGTCATAGAATCCGTCTCCTTAAGTAAACCCTACGTTTTCTACTCATTGACAACTCTATCGTCTCGTCATCTCGCCGTCTTCGTCCAATGAACTGCTTCAGCAAAAGACGCCATCACATAATCGCAATCTCGTGGCCAATCCCATCCCCGCAACTTTGTCTAGTCTTGCGGTTACGTTATCAGAATACACAAAGGTAACATGTATCGATTCCTTTGTGTTTACTTCCCTGAATTCTATTACCAACTTTGTTGATACTCGGCGATTTCTGATTCATGATCTCAATCCTGTGCACTTCTTTATGTTTCCAAACTTATATTCAAGAATATATGAAGTTATCATAAATTTGGATGTTTTAAATGAAGTTTTACTGTAGAAAATTCACATTTGATGATTAATTTATCCTGTGGAACGTATCGTTCAAATTTTGCTGTCTTTTTTAAAGAATGAATGAATTGTACACCAATAAATAACGTTCAATCTGAACTTTAAAGATGTAGATAGTCTGATTTTCATAAGTAATGAACCAGTTAGAAAACTGTTGGCTATTTGAATTTGATATATATGGTTAACTTTCACAACATGCTATGATTAGCTTCATTCAGTTTAACCTATAAGTAAATTAGTCACCTACCTTTGCAGATTGTTTGAGTCTGCACCTTCCTTTTCTCTTATTGGCAATCACGTGAACTGTGTTTAGGGGAAGACAGCCTTTTCAAACTTTCTAAGGACTAACAATTATGCATGGGAGGTAATTTTCCTATAACATGTTGGAAACCACTTTTAGTTTGATTGTTTTATGCTCATTACTGAAGTTGACTATATCTTTTTTTTTTTTCAAGAATACAACGGAAGCTGCTAATTGCAAAGAACAAGAATTTTCTTGCTCCAATTCTCATTGATCAGGTAAGACAAGCAGTTAACTCAAAATTACATTTCTTTATCGCTCTTTTCTTATGGATATATACGTGTGTGAAGGTCTCAGTCGGTATAAAAAAAGCAATTGCTGCATAAATCAATCATCTGGATCATTTTATGTTTGTATTATCAGCATAGTACTTGGCTATATCTTCAATTTGTAGTTGTGAAGTAGAAATACATTGCTAACCTAAACATGGCTGCACAAATTTCAACTCTTCCTTTTCCCCTTGCTATCATTTACGCTTATGACTTAGCACTCATATTTCATATTGCTATTATTGCAATACTTAAACCATTCAATTACTATCCTGTATATGTCGTTCAATTCGTGTTATTTTGTGTTTGCAGATAAGTCATGTTAAGACATAATCATGGTAGAAGTAATGCTATTTTTGTGTGCATGACATGTGCCATCATTATAATCATGGCAGAATGAGTATAAATCCATTAATTCAATGCGTCAGTTTCTTCATTTAGCTTCACTATTGTTGCCCTTTTTCATGACAACACATTTAAGAATTTTTGTTACAATCATATAACTTTAAAAAATTCACTTGGTTTAGAACATTCTAAAAATTATATAAATGAGTATAATTTATATACAACAACAACTAAGTCATTATTCCCAAACAAGTTGGGGTTGGCTAGAGATGAAACCCAAAACTAAATGACAAAGCCAAATTAATTATAACAATAACAATAATAAAATAAAGTCAAGTAAATTAATAATAATAATATCCCGGTAAAATAAAAATAAAGATAAAAATACATACATATATATATATATATATATATATATATATATATATATATATATGTATATACAACAACAACAACAACAAAGCCATTATTTCCAAACAAATTGTGGTCGGTTAGAAATGGAACCCAAAACTAAATGACAAAGCTAATTTAAAGATTATAACAATAACAATAGCAATAATAAAATAATGTCAAATAAGTAAATTAATAATAATAATAACTAAATAAAGTAAAAATAAAGATTAAAAAATAAATGAATAAATAAATAAATGAACAAATAAATGATGATGATAATATAAATAGTAATGCTGGTGTTGGTACGTGAATCGCTAACTTTCACGCGTTATGGCTTAGGCTCCTTTTCCCTAGTCCTATAATCTAAAACTTATAAAACTCATAGTTCATGGTTTTGGTACGTGAATTGCTAACTTCCACGCGCTTCTATCCGTTACCAGCTCTTTAGATATATTCCAATCTTTCAAGTCCCTTTTTACTATTTCCTCCCATGTCAACCTTGATCGACTCTACCTCTCTTTGTGCATACGACGCGGCCTATAATTCTAACGCGCACAGGTGCCTCGGGCGGCCTTCGTTGGATATGTCCAAACCATCTTAAGCGATGTTGAATTTGCTTCTCCTCAATTGGTGCTACTAAGTTTTTCACGTATATCATCATTTCTAATTTGGTCTCTTCTTGTATGACTGCAACTCCATCGTAGCATACGCATCTCTGCTACGCTTATCTTCTGGACGTGTTGGTTTTTAGTAGGCCAACATTCTGCACCATACAACATCGCAGATCTGATTGCCGTTCTGTAGAACTTTCCTTTAAGCTTCCGTGGAACTTTCCTGTCATAGGGAATGTCAGATTCTTGTCGCCATTTCATCCATCCCGCTCGAATACTAAAATTAACATCTTCATCAATCTCACCATTACACTGATAGTAATATTGATCATAGACCAAACACTACGACTTAGATTCATGTTCCATAGTCCTATAATCTAAAACTTATAAAACTCATAGCTCATGGTTCTGGTATGTGGATCATTAATTTCCACACGCTTCGATTCTATCCGTCACTAGCTCTTCGGATATATTTCAATCCTTCAAGTCTATTTTTACTACTTCCTCCCATGTCAACCTTGGTCAACCTCTACCTCTCTTTGAGCATTCGACGCGGCCTATAATACCAACGCGCACAGGTGCCTCGGACGGCCTTCGTTGGAGATGTCCAAACCATCTAAAGCGATGTTAAATTAGCTTCTCCTCAATTGTTGCTACTCCAAGTTTTTCATATATATCATCATTTCTAATTCGGTCTCTTCTTGTATGACTGCAGCTCTATCGCAGTATACACATTTTTGCTACGTAAATTATAAATGAGTATAATTTATATGTTCAAAAAAATTTGATCCATCATATTACCTTTGCTTTTTTCTGAGTCCTCTTTGTTAGAGGTACTAATATGTGAAATCATGCTTATAAATCAACCAGTCACTTAGTAGATTACTCCCCTTTTCCTTTTATTTACAAAATAACCTTCAAATTGGCTATTTTGATTAATACTAAATTGTCAAGTTACTGAAAATTCTGAATGTATTTTTCATATTTATAGATGGATTTGAATGCTTGGTAAACATGCTCTTATCATGTATTCTCTTAATTTTTAGCATTTATTAAAAAATTTGCCTCAGCTACTTTGGCAAAATAGGAATAATAATAATAATAATGAATATCATCCTCTATTATCCATATACAGTTAGGTGATAATAGTTTTTCTATAAAAGTGAATATAAATTTACGCTCGACAAATGTAGAGTATGCATATTGTCCTGCTGCAATGTTAATTCATTATAAAATTTTCCCTGTGGTTATCTCTGTGATTTTCTAAGTTGTGGTTGGATTCAATAATTAGTTGTATTTACATTAATTTTGATTGGTGTTGTTTCTCTAAATATGTTCTTTTCATTTTAAATGTTTATTTTGATTGGTGTTGTTATAACACTATGAACTGATATGAAAGTAGATCAACAATTTACTCTTCCTTCATTATGTATAATTTCATGCTATATTATGATTGTGAGAATTTCAAGTACATTATTTAATGTTTTCCATGCAACTAGCTCTATGACTCTAAGTTTGGAGGTATGTGTTATGAATATTATCACCGTACCATACTTGCTATATAAACAAATTTTATATTCAATCTGCATTTAACAATTACAAGGTTGTTCCCTTGTGTGTTCATACTTCATAGATATTGTTCCTTATGTATTATCTTGAAAGATACTATAATACCATTGTTGACATAATAAAAAATGTATACATGTATGGATTTCATAGAGAGCATGCATTAGGCAACAAAACAGATCTTTACAATATTCATGGCAAATTGTACACCTGCAAAATTTGTAGGAATACAGTTTTAAGAGTTGGTAAGATGGTCTGGATGGGGGAATGTTTTATTATTATTATTATTATTATTATTATTATTATTAACACCACGACCACAACAATGAGCTCCACCACACCTATACAAGGCCGGCTCAACCAATAGTCAAATTAGGCAAATGACTAGGGCCCCTAAAATGTTATGGCCCCTTAAAATCTACTCCATCCACTGAATGGATTATTAATGTGCAGGTAGTTTAGAGTAGAAGTAAATCAAGACGGGTTGGAAATCATCGAAATGTTTGCCCATCAACCAATTGAACAAATGAACAGTATTTATTTCTGAAGTCACTGTACTTCTTTTGTGACTCCACATACGAATCCTGTTCCAAAATGCCATGTGCCCCGTCCTCATACAATCACAACCATTCATTCCGTCAAATTAATCAATCAATCAACAATGAACGATGGAGATTGTGTGTGGATAATGGGCAGATGACTTTTGGAACAGAGAAATTGAGCTGCTCCACTGGCCACTTCTTCCAACTTAAGCTCGAATAACCTTCGAACATTTGGTTAAATTCTGTTCTTTATGCTGCAATTCAGTTATTTGTGGAAAGACGATTTCATCTTTTCATACCTATATAGTTGATAAAGTTATAAATAGAGGATTTTAGTCATTCATGCTGCAGATTAAGAACTGGATTAACTTGGAAGAGCTGGTCATATAATTAAAGATTGTGTTGAAGAGAAGAATACGCAGGACTCAAATTTGATCATGATGTGTACATACATTTATGTAACAAGACATATATTACATTTTATAGCATACTAAAAAACAATCATATGCTGTCATTTGTCATTGCCAGTGAATATAGTTGATCAAGAAATTCAATTATTCAATGTATCTCATTTTAATTGTTAGATTCGAGTTTTATTTTTGTTCAAAAATAGAGGACATTTTAGAAATTTGTTTTGAATTGATATTCCTTTTTAAAGCCATTTTTAATTTTATTGATTTTGGGTAAATAAATTACAAAGCCCAAAAGTCTTGCTCAAAACAAATAATTCAATTGAACGGTTTTCAAATGAATGATTTATGATCTAAACCATCTGTTTCCATATGCAAACCCGAGCTTTCCAAACGAAATAATGACAATTGTTAATACAATATTGCGCTTCCTCCTCATGCGAACTATGGTGCTCTTATCGGTACTATTGATTTGATAGCATATGTACAAGTAAATAGTGAAATGCGTGAATACTTTATGAAAAATTTCAACGTTTTTATGTTGTATAAAAATAATAAAAATGAAAAAGTAGTTGTATCAGATGTTGATGGTAACAACCCGTCTTTTCGACTCTTAAAAGTCTACACTAATACATCCCGAGCATACAGCGTCGGAAAGACAGATTATTGAGATGAAAGAAAAGAAAAGACGGAACATAATCTCACATTGTTACAAGAAATATATAATATCTAAATAATCTTTATAAAGAAAACTTTAATATACATACAACAATCAGAGTAAACTAACATATCATCAGCCTGGACAGTTATAGCAGTCTGTCCCTACAAATGCCGATAAATTCGAAACAAGAAATACTATTAAAAATAAAATACGTCAGGTCTTGGAGGCATCTAGTCGTCTTCTGAAGCTCCACACATTCGAAGTTAACTCTGGAAAAATACTTGGGTCTGACACGAGTATTATAAGAAAATAACACCCGGATCAGTCTGGTAGACCAGTGTGAGAAACTCAAATCATATGATTGTTATAGTTATAAATTAATTTTAAAAATAAAGGTATCTCGTAAGACCATGCTGCACATAAATACGGATGAGTTTTTACCTTAGGATAACCAAACCATTTCAAATAGAAAATCCAGTGATATTATAATATTGTTGTAACGACGCGTATTTTTAGCTATTTTAAATTTATCAAATTTAATATGATTATTGAATAAAAATGGTTAGAAAAAAAAATTTAATGTTTATTTATGTAACTAATTTGATATAAACTTGAATAAAATATTAAAATAACAAATTTCGAAGATTTTGACAATAACAAATATTGAAATGAATTTTTCGTACTAAATGTATTTACAATCAATAGTTGGATTGAATAATAAATGTTGACTTATTTAGTTGAAAATAAATTAATTGTCGATAACTAAAATTCATTGAGGTTTTAATATTGGATAATTAAATTGTTTAAAATTTAATATTGGAGATTATTTAAATAATTGAATCTTGAATTAATGTGAAAGAAAATGATATCGAAATTGATTTAAATTTTATTTAAATACGAATGAAGATTTTTAACATTTAAAATTGGATTTAGAAGTGAATAATTAGAAATTGGAAATTTTATATTATAATTAACGAGTAAAAATAGTCAATTTGGCCACCGTCTCGGATTTTGATGAAACCAGTTTCATCGGATCCGTAATAGTGAGTTATTATAGGATTTTAAGTTTCGTAGCGATCAGACTTATCGTTTGACCGTTCGAGCTTGAAACGCGTAGAAATTAATTAAAGGAATTTAATTAAAATAAATTGATTTCGAAAATCTATCTTCTACATATGATGGAATTGGCTCCCGAAACTAGTTTTATTGTGTTCGGAATAAAGGGTAAAACATTAGAAATGACAGGTGGTACGCTTCGTTTGGAGTTCGAGAATTTCAGACGTTAAAAGTCAGATATTTTCAAATTAAATAATATATATTTACACCCTTCTCCAAACATTTCGAACATCCGCCCTCAACCTTTTCTTCCCTCGTATGCTCCCTCTCCCTCTCCCTCTCATATAACTTACCAGATCGAATGAGCATAAAAAAAATTACAGAACGAATAAAAAGTCGCGTTCGACCAAGGGAGAAAGCACGCTGCGGCGATGGAGAAAGGTGGACACGGCGCGAGGTGGAGGTAGTCGATCGATTTGGGTTTTAGGGTTTTCGAGTTCTTGGGCCGCGCGCGCGTATGTGGTGGTCGCGATTTTGGTCTGGTAGGGCAGAGTGAGGGCGGTGGAGAAGAGGGCGGGCGCATCAGGTGGCGGCATCGACAAGTGGTGCACGCATCGAGGAGGGGTCGCGATGTTTGGGTTCTCGTTGCTTGGTGAAGCCGCATACGTAAGGATGAAGAGATTGTTTAATTTTTTTATTAACTATGTTAATTAGTTTATTTGTTAATAATATTATTAATATGTTAATTAATCTTTTAATTAATCATTAATGCTAATTAAATCACAACATCTCCGTACGAGGTCCGTTTCGGATGAAACGAGTGGCGTTGGATTCGTATCGATGAAGGCTACGTCATGGAATCAAGTTGGTTTTTATTTGAAGCTGGAAATATTTTTAGTTTCAAGTATAAAGGTGAGTGTTTTATAACGCTTACGAAGTACTAGAATATTTTATGTTAGTTAAATTTGAAATCGTGAAGTGATTTGAATTTATTGATTGTTGTTTGATAAATTTAATTGACGTTTAAATTGACATCTGGATTAACTGATAGAAATTTGAATTGACAGTTAGATTGAATTGGAATTAAATTACTAGTTTTGATATCCAGTTAATTGTTGTGATATTTTGACTGTTTGGATGATTCATTGTGATGGATGCCAATTGGTAGATTTTGGAGGATTGGGTGTTTATTTATTTTGATGTATATCCTGTTATCATCCTGTATATTATTTACAGTATATAAAAATGTAAATCGAATTACTTCGAATAAATTAAGAAAGAGGTTGAAATGATATATACCTATGACATTTATTTTGAATTGAAATGATATATATCCATCTCTGAATTAAATTGAAATTACCGATTCACTTGGCCATAGAATAGAAAATTTATATATGGACACCGGATTGGTTAAAATAAATGATTTTAAGATTTTGATTGGAAATTATTTAAATTGATTTGGATTTTAAGAAATAAAATCGAATTTTTGGAAATGGAATCATTTTTGAACTCGAGCTCGAAATGTTAAAAATGAACTTGTCAACGAGAATTGTTTAAAGAATCGAGTTTGAAATTTTGAAGTGGTAATTGAGGAACCATTTGGATGATGGAAATTGATTTGTTTAAGTGATTTGAACTTTTACTCGAACTTTGAAATAAATCCAAGTAAAAGTAATTTAAATGGATATTTCGAAATTTGAGCTCGGAATTGAATTATTTTAAAGATTTGAATCTTAAATTGAATATTGAAGTTAAATTTAATTTATGTGATTTAAATCGATATTTTGAAATCGAACTCGAATTTATATAAATCGAAATGCTTTAAAATTGAGAATTGAACTGAAATAATTCAAATCGGAATTGGATTGAAATTAATTGGAATTGAAATCGAAATCAAATTAATTTGGAATCGAAATTGAAATTGATTTGAACTAAAATTGGAATCGAAGTTAATCCGATTTAAAATCAGAATTGAACTCTGAATCGATTTAAATTGAAATGGGAATTGGATTGATTTGAATTGGAAAATTTGGAATTGGATCAGTTTAACTTTGAAACTATTTTCAAATAGATTATTTTAATATAAACCGTTTAAAACTTATCTTTTAAATATTCAAATTATTTTGATTTCCAAGCTATTTTATTATATAAACCATTTTTAATACTCAAACTATTTTATATTAAACTATTTTAACTTTTTAAATTATTTTAAACTATTTTCTAAAATTTCAAACCGGTCAACTTTGGAATGTTTATATTTAAATCGTTGATTTAAACACGAATTGGGTTAAAATGAAGTTATAACCTAAATTGAAATTTGAAACAATTTTGGAAGCGAAATCGAGATATTGAAGCGAAAATGATTTTGAAGTGAAATAGTATATTTTGAGTAAATATGATGATTTTGAACTGAAATGATATTTTGAAGTGAATATGACATTTTGATATCAAGTATGAATCGTTTCGAAATGTAAAAGTACCAACCGGTGTGTAAAACTACGTTTGGTTGTTAAAGAGACCGGAGCCTCTCATTGGCATACTCTTTGTCAATATTGGAACCACTTTAACAAATGTATACGCAGAGGAGACTCCAGAATGAAATGATTGGATTTGGCGTCGTTTGCTGGATTTGAAGTAAGAGAATGATGATGGATAGCCTTGACTTTCAAGTCATAATTAAAATGACTAAAACATGAGCTATACCAGGCCAAGTGGGGTCGCTCCCCCTATCGAACACGCTTCTTAGAAACCATATCTTTTACTGTGTGATTGATTGGTGGCCACCCTTGATTATAGGAGTGTTGTTTTGAGGTGGGCGATAGCTGCGGCTATGCGTGATCACCAGTCCGGAAGGGCAAAACGGTAGAATCCTACCTTGGGTATTGCCTCGTGTGCCTTGTCATATTTATCCTGATCGAGCCCACTACAACTTTGGTTTGTGTTGTACCTATGGAGTGCTCACTAATAGCCCACCAATTTATGGTGGAGTTTACATTACTGTATAGACTACGATGCTTATATAAAATGTGTTAAGGGGGACAATGGTAATGCCTTAATGCTATTTTCAATACTATATTTTACTGATAGACATTATATATGTAGTGTATTCTACTACATATAAATATTTTGACGGATCCTTAAGAGATGAAAAATCCCGTAACATCACTTGAGTTATTGCACGCACGTTATACACTGGATAGGAGATGTGAAATCCCGTAAACATCTCTGACGCTATTACACCCATGTTATGTGATATCGATTTGACTCACATAAGGATATTTTAGTCCTGACTCGAGTGTTTTGTTTTTCATTACGCTCGGGTCAGTCCAGAGTTTTTCAACGCATTGAAGATTATGATCTGGAGGACGAAGATGAAGATTTGGTATATTATTGTTACTATTATTATTCCCTGCATTATGTTGTTCTGCTGCATTATTTTATTTGTCCTTGTTGTATATACAACTCTGATAAATGTTGTATAAATTATAATCAAATGTATAGTACAAACATCGTCATGAACTGTTTGTTTGATTATTATATTTTGTCATTCCGCTGCGAGATTCCGTGTTTGTTTCTTCTTCTTTCTTATTTTCCTTAATTAACCTCATTGATTATCTATGTTTCGGATTGTTTAAGTTGGATATGTGTGGATTATTTTCAATTTAAACCTTCCGAAATATGGGTTGTCACAGTTGGTATCAGAGCCAGGTTTAGCGATAACCTTAGCTTTGTGGGGTTTGACTCATTAAAGATAGGGTAGTAATTTGCTAGAATGAGTCTGTTTGAGTGTATGTATATATGAGAGAGCGTACGTGTTAGTGTTATAAAATGTTTTATATTGTCTTTACTTATGTGTTGAGTTGTTTATGAATTTTGGTCGATACGTGGGACGCCATGTTATTGATAGGGATTTCTAAACACTAAAACGAGGCAAGTCGACATAATATTGTTTTTTTAAATCAGGTAAATGAAATAATTTTACCTAAACTATATTTTATATATAAAATTATAACTTTCATAAGACTGTATAATTATTAATGAATGTTAGTTGTTAGGAGATGATAATCTTTAGTTATCATCGATTATTGGTTGAACTAAAATAAAACAAATACTTTGTGAACTCTATTTTACGAAGCATTCGATAATTAAATTGAATTGAAATCTAATTACAATAATAATTATTTACAATAACAAAGTGTAAATTAACGAAATATTTTCATAATAAGGTAATGAAATTATATAAGTATATTTATAATATGGCTTATAAATAGAAAGGATTTAAAAGTCGAGAAATTTTGAATTTAAAACCTGTTGCTTTCAAAATTGTTTTCAAAGCCTTCAAAGCTAATAATATTATTATTTGAAAGTGTTAAGACTAGAAAAATATTTTGAGAGGATTTTTGAATGAAATAAAAGCATTGAACTCGCTTTAGTCGTTGGAAAATAATTCTGGGGATGACTGTAGCATCGCCAGTATTCATTTTCGTGTTTCTGAGTGAGAATTGCCATCAAAAGAAATTTATTCTAGTTAAAACAAGTTTGATTGTGAAAGAAAAATATATTCCAAGTATGATTTGACAAATATATGAACATAGTTTTGAACTTATAAATTTAAAATTGTACCGATAATAATAAGTTTATAACTTATAGATTGAACAGGAAAGTAAAATTAAATTTTAAAACCGTTGAATATTTTTTGTTAAGAAAACAAAAGAAGATTTGAATTTGAGATATGAATTAAAAGAATTAACCTAAGAAATGTTAAATAAATTGAGTTACTGAAATGAAGTAAATAAAAGGATGTTTAACTCAAGAAAGCTTAAATGAAAGTGAATTGTATTTGAAATGAATTAGATAAATAATGAAATGAATTTAAGTGAATAAATTTGTATAACTTATAGATTTGATAAATATTAAGCTAATTTTTTTTTATAAATTTGTTGAATGTGAATGATAAGAAAGGGAAAATTTAACTTAAATAAAGTTGAATAAACTGAGAAATGAATTAAATGAAATAAAGTTAATTTAAAAAGATTAAATAGATTGAATTGGATTTGGATGGAACTAGATATATTTGAGAAAAAATGTGCGATCCTCTACGAATAGAGAAGAGCACACATATGAATGTATATATCACGTAAATAAGGTGCTGCCAACATGCCTGGCAGGTAACAAAAACAAAAAACATGTATCAAAACTCAGGTACTCCTAAGATGAGTTCCGGCAAGGCCACCACCCATCACATCCCAATATCGAGCTCCGGCAAGACCACAGCCCAATATTGAGGTGTTTAGAAGTACCTAAAAAACTAAAGAAAAACAAAGACTACTGGATGACGACACACACTAATAAGGAAGCTCCAAAACATCTGAATCAGAAGGGGTAAATAAGCATCTGCTCTGAAGAGGATCTACTGAAGAGAGAGACCGCTCTGAAGGCTCTGAACAAAGATGAAAAAATGCCAAACTGAAGAATAGATCCTCTTGATAAAAGTACTCCATAATGAAGATAGTAGTATCCTATATCTGAACAGATAACTGCTAGTGGTCCTGGATGAAGAAACTCTGCTCTGATGACCTCTCTACAATCTGATATCCAGCAATCTAAAAACAAGAGTACCTGCAAAATGAAACCGATAACCTATCTCCCGTACCTGTATCTGAAACATGACTAAGGAAAAAATTAGTAAAGATACATATATATATGTATATTTGTATAATAAATATACATATATATGTATTTATAAGGAAGGAAAAAAAACTAAGACAGATCTATATTATGTCTTTAAACTAAAACCAAACAGAGACTAGTACAAAAATTAAGACAGATCTATATTATGTTTCTTTAATCATAAGTAAGTTATGATTAAAAGTGAAATCATTATATAAATTTGAGAAAAGATTAATAGTACTATTATTAATGTTAAAAAAATTATTGTTGTGTTTAAAAAAGTTAGTATTATGATTGACTTTGTTAAGATACCGTTTGAAATGGATAATTTTAGCTAATTTATATTTGGGGTTAGATATCCAATTAAAACAAAATGAAGAAATTGAAAAAATCAATTTGTTTAAATGACTATTATTATTATTAAAAATTCTTTGATTTCTTTCAAACCAAATAAACCAACTAATAATAATGAATAAAGTGTCTAGTAAAATCTAATATTCTTTTTGAATTTGAATCTAAAATTATTCCAGTAGAATTCACAATTCGAAATTTTAGATTTTATATTAAAGTTAAAATTTTTAAGAGTATTAATTAGGATGTAATTAGTATCTAAACAATCATAATATAAATGATTAATGTCCTCAAGATGCAGATTACAAAAATAACATTTATTATCATTTTGAATGTTTTTTCTTTTTAAAAATTCTATTGTATTAAGTTTTCCATGAATTATTAACCACATGTGAATTTTGGACTTAGGAGGAGTATTAGATTTCCACAAATATTTAAAAGAGTTGTTTATAGTACCCGAAAAATTAATAAATCTGTAGAAAGAATTAGAAGTATACTTCTTACTCGTATCCCATTCCCAGCTAATTAAATCATTATTATTATCAATATTATAAAAATTTAATCTAGCATAAAGCAAAGAAAGTTGCCTAAGGGTTGAATCAACTAAAATTTTGTTAAAACTGAAATTCCAAGGAGGATCATTTTTAGGAGAATAAACTTCATTGATTAAAGCATACTTAAAGTTACAAATTTCATATAACTCCTTAAATTCTAACTTTAGAGGCAAGATCGAAATCCAACGGTCGTGCCAAAAAGAAGTACAATTACCTGAATGTACCATCGTATTAATTCCTAAGTTAAAAATTTCATGACATTTTAAAATGTTTTTCGAAAAATTAGATAAATTATGAGTATATGGATGAGAAATTTGATATAAATTGGTATAACCGTTATAGTAATATTTGGAGATCATCTCTTTCCAAATAGCGTTATCATTTATATCTTTAAAATTCCAAAGCCATTTACCTAAAAGAGACAAATTCATATTACGCAAATTAATGACTCCTAAACCACCTTCCTTTTTGGCCTTACAGATGGTTTCCCAATTTACTAGACATTTTATATTATTATTAGAATTTTTCCCACTCCATAAGAAGTCTCTTCTAATTTTATCAATTTTATCAATAACCCAATCCGAAAACAGATGTATGTACATCCAATAAATCGGAAGGGCTGATAAAACCGAATTTATTAAAACTAGTCTACCTGCTCTAGATAAAAATCTCCTATTCCAGTTAGAAATCTTATTTTTAATTTTATCTATAATAATAATCCAATCATCATGTTTGAGTTTGGTGGGTCTAATCACAAAACCAAGGTAGTCAAAAGGAAAGTTCATAATTTTACAATTTAGAGTATTAGCAACTAAGTTTTCAACTTTTTCAAAATCATTTAAAACTAAAACTAAACTTTTTTCAAAATTTATTTTTAAACCAGATAAAAGCTCAAAACTATAAAGAATAAACTTGAGAGTAATAATGTGTCTAGGAAGAGGAGAAGAAAAAAGTAAGGTATCATCTGCAAATTGCAGAACCGATATACCATTACGCGATATGTCATTGCCAACACTTCCTAAAGATCCATTATCCACTGCTCTTTTAATAATTTTAGCAAAAACACCAGCAGCTAGGTTAAACAACAAAGGTGATAATGGGTCCCCTTGCCTTAATTCTCTCTTTGACTAAATTCTATTACCTAATATACCATTAACCATAATACTAGAATTTCCAGTTTTAAGCAAAGTCAAAATCCAACTAATCCATCTTTGTCCAAATCCTCCAACATGAAAAATATCTACAAGAAAATCCCAATCTACTGAATCAAAAGCTTTAGCAAAATCAAGTTTTAAAATCGCACAGGTTATGTTGTTCTTACAACAGTAATTAATATATTCTTGAACAACAGCCACTCCATCAGTGATATTTCTCCCTTTAATAAAAGCCGATTGTGAACAATCAATTAAATCATTCATTCTTGAACTAAGTCTATTAGCTAGAACTTTAGAAATGATTTTTACTGAACAGTTAATCAAAGAGATAGGTCTAAAATCTTTTAACTTATTAGCTCCTACTTTTTTGTGAATCAAAATAACATCTGCGAAATTAAATCTCCCTAGTTGCAAATTACCATTATAAAAATCATTAAACAAATTAACTAAGTCTAATTTTAAAACATCCCAAAAAGTTTTATAAAATAAAATAGGAAACCCATCTGGTCCCGGAGATTTATCACTTGGCATATCATTAATTGCTATCCTAATTTCCTCTTCTGTAAAAGATTTATCTAACTCTGATAAATCAACAATAGAATCTGATGGATACAGATCTGTCCATCTAACATTGATTCTATGTTTGATTTTAGAACCAAAAATATCCTTATAATAGTCTGTAAAAGCCTTGTTGAGATCACTTTGATC
Source organism: Allium fistulosum (assembly GCA_030737815.1). Lineage (NCBI taxonomy): Eukaryota > Viridiplantae > Streptophyta > Magnoliopsida > Asparagales > Amaryllidaceae > Allium > Allium fistulosum. The sequence continues at coordinate 867,254,782 of CM060904.1, read as the reverse complement.
AACTAACTCTATATTGTTAACAAATATAGAGTTAATTGTATTACTACATTTTCTACCATTAGCAATATTATGAAAAAATTTGGTGTTATTGTCACCTTCGTTGATCCATTGAATTCTGGATCACTGCTTCCACATCACCTCCTCTTTTTCTAAAATAGAATTTAGATCATCTTTTAAATTAGAAAGAACATTACGTTCACCTAGATTTAGAGGTCTAGATTTTTCTATCTTGTTTATTTTAAGCATTTCATTAAGAATATTATCTTTTTTTATTTTTAAATTGCCAAATACATTTTTGTTCCAATTTTTGAGAAAAATCCTAAGACCTCTAAGTTTATAAATAAAAGCTTTTGCAGAATTTTCCTTATTTCTGAAATTATGGAAACTCAAAGAATTCCATTTACATATAACTAAGTTTACAAAGTTAGATTCCAAAAGCCACATCTTTTCAAATTTAAAATTGTTCATAATAACTCTATGAAACTCACAAGAGAGGATAATTTGACAATGGTCAGAGAAGGTATATGGTAAGCCATTGACTCTACAGATTGGAAATTTGTCTTCAATTTCATCACTAACAAAAAATCTATCAAGAAGAGCCATGGAAGGATACTCTCTAGCGTTACTCCAAGAAAACTCTCTATTAGGCAGAGGAATTTCAATCAAATTAGAGTTAAAAATAAATTAGTCGAACTCCTCCATAGCAGAGTAATCCCCTTCCCTAGGAAAACGCTCACCTATGAAACACGTAACATTAAAATCACCCCCCATAATCCAAGAACCCGAGGCCAGGGATCTAAATTCTAGGCATTCATTCCATAAAAATCTCCGATTAATTTTAGAATTAGGCCCGTAAACATTAGAAATATTTAATAAAGAATTGTCAGAAAGATTAATAAGAATAACATGAAGAGAATGTTGCTCAATACATTGAAGTAATTTAAAACAACTATCTCACCAACCTATCATTAATCCCCCTGAAGAGCCAACGGAAGGTAAAAAAAACCCATTTTCTAAAGTGATAACCACCTAATCTTCTAAAAAAACGAACATCAGGACAGTCAATTTTAGTTTCTTGAAGTAAAGCAATATCTATAGAGTAGTCTTTAAAAAATACTCTAACCTTATCACATTTGTTTAAATCATTCAAACCTCTAATGTTCCAACTCATGATCCTCATATATGAACTGAACTAACCCTCTCTAATTCCTTACATCTAATATACTCCCGATCTAACTCAATATCAGTAAAAATAAAAGATGTGTCACGAGCTAGCTGACTAAACTCAACAGAAGAAAGACTACCTAAAGCATAAGTAGAAAACGTACTACCTAAAGTAGGACTCATACTTGAGCCTGGATACGAAGTGCCACTCGTGGCACTCGATCCAGGTAACTCACCTATTGGAGAAGACTGACAGTTTCGGATTCTAGCACTTCGACGAACTAAACCGCTAGAAGCTACCGATCGCTTATGCTTTCCTCTCTTCGAAGATGTGGAGTTAGGCATAGAGCAACAAATATTCTCCAACTTGTCAGACTTCAAAACATCTGAAGCAACTACTACCAACTCATCTTTCATCTCTGGTTTAGAAGCAACATAAAAGTTCTCTCCGCATACAACAGAGACATCGTGTAAAACATCTAAGGAAGCAGATAATGTATATGAAGAAACATCAGAAAGTCTGGGCTCTAACTCAACAGCAATTTTATATTTTTGATGATCAAAGGACAGCAGATAATCCAATTCGTCAAAAACTGCTTCATAATTGTATTCATTCCTGTCTACGACTGAATACAACTTGAATAGAATTATAAAATTAATTCCACTTAAGCTATAAAATTAATTAATAGAATGAATACAACTTGAATTATAAAATGAAATGCAATTTGAATTGTGAAAGAAATTGAATAAAAATAAATGGATGTAAATAAAATTAATATGGGTAATTGAACTTGATTTAAATTGGATATAAATAAACTATGTAAGTGGAGTGAGTTTAAATAAATTGGTTGGTAACTAATTGAATATGAAATAAGTTAATGAAATAAATTAAAAGAAGGAAGTTAACTTAAGAAAATTGAATGAAATTAATTGTGATAAAAAGAAAATTTTGTTAATATGAATATGAGTATAAAAATAAAATTCACTTAAGTAAAAAATTTAATGATATGAATTTGAATATGAACTAATGAAGTGGACCAGTGAGTTAATATGAACTTAATTTATGAAAAGAAAAATAAATAAACATGAGTCGCGTCTTATAAAATGGTTGTAGTAAACTTAAACGGTTTTATGACATGGCTTAAAAATGATATTGGTATTAAAGAAATATACTAAGTGGTAATGAAATAAAATTTAACTTAAATAAGATTTAAATGAAATGAAATTTATAAAATGGTTCATAAATGAATTTATATGAAAATATGTTAAATAAAAAGTGAAGCAATTGAAATTTAATAAATTGAATTGAATAAATTGAATGTAAATAAAATAGATATGAATAAATTGGAAGTAAACCTATTAAATGTTAATAAAAATTGAATGTTAATAAAAATGAAGTGTATAAGTTAGCCATGGACATTGGAAGATGTAAATTGTGACGCCCCACCTCTATACTCACACTAGCCAAGGACACTACTGAGTAATGCCTTTGACTAGCACGAAGAATAAGGCTGTTGAGGAGCGACCATCTATGTAATTGCTTTGTGCGAGTACCGGTATGTTAGATAATATAACTTACATTTCATTTCAAGAGGAAATCTGACATATCGAATACAAACTCAAAGCTACCACACAGTGGCTATGTGGACTTCAGAAACAAATATAGAAATAAACATAACACAAATCAGTCACAGATATTCATATCACAAAGGCGGAAACAGATATGAATATAACACATAAAAGTGTACATCAAAGTAGTGGTCAAACTAGATCCACTACATCACAAAAGAATAGATGCAAGTGCTAGACAAAAGAATAAGTATACAACATGGAGTCTCTATCTCAAATGTATACTAAAAAAACTACTATGCTAAAGTAGTTAGCCAAAAGTCAAGTGACGGACCGTGATAAGAAGTCAAGCAGGAGCACTTGAAATACCTCGGTCTGACCCGAGTATTATTTAAGAAGAAAATAATAAACGGATCAGTCTAGCTAAAAATATCATATAAAGTGAGATAGGATAAGAGATATGACAAAAACGTATGATAACAATAATGCCATACTGCGACAAGTATACATCAAATAACAACAAAAATCATACAATATCCCAAATCATCTCAAACATCCAAAAAGAATCGCATTCTTTAAATTATTCACCAAAAACACAAATAATTGATAGAGCTCATCAATGCCTATCATCAAAATTAGTGAAACACAAATTCTAGAAATCATCAACTAGAAATCCAGAAATCACAAAGGGGGGAGACCTATCACAAACAGGAGCATGAAAACTCACCAACACGTGCATCACAAACGGAACGCTATTCCATGGTCGCTAACCATCAATTTTGAGCCGAAGCTCCACAAACGGCCCGAAGACCATGGGTCGCTACCCCGCCAATTTTGAGTTGAAATTCCACAAACGGGGTTTAACCCCCACACAAACAAAGAGACGTCGCACATCGCTAGTCTAAATCACAAAATGATCATCATTGATCAATAAAAAGTGTGAATCACACTAAGCTAGTAAATATAAGTGTTTAGTTTCATGTCCCATAACCACTAGCTTAACTTAAATATTTACGAACAAATTGTAGACTTCCACTCGAAAATTGTCACAAGAGTTCAATCGAACGAGTCCAAGAATTAACCGACGAAGTAAACGCAAGCGTTTCATACCACTTGTTTTGCTAAGTCGTTTAATTAGATTTCTCATATGAATGAAGTAAAGGTTTGTATATACTAATAGATTGGAAAATGGTTTTATAAACGAGATTTGTATTAAAAATAGAGTTGGAATCATCTTTGTGAAAGAGTTTGAATATTTACTACTAGTATAGAAACCTTTATATTTAAAAGTGACAAATCACAGAAATGATTGTAGAAACAATCAATCACCAAAATTCACATTCGTCGACGTGAATTAAAACCATAAAAATCGATACCCGAATCCATCAAAATGGATATTCCCAAAAGTCCCAAAAAAGAAGTCATCAAAGTCGATAAATGATAACAACAAATCGGATCATCAAGAATCGATTAAAAATCGGAAATCCACACAAAATTGCCTAAAATAGGCAAAAAGCACATCTCCCAGATTCAGTCGACTGAACCAGAAGGTCAGTCGACTGATACAAGGCCAGAAACTCTCAGGTTCCTGGTTCAGTCGACTGAACTATATGGTCAGTCGACTGACACAGGGATAAGAAGTTTTCTACTCCCAGGTTCAGTCGACTGCCAGTCGACTGGTAGATGGACAGAAGCTTTCTGCTCCCAGGTTCAGTCGACTGACACAGGGGAAGGAAGTTTTCTGTCCCCAGATTCAGTTGACTGACCTTACCGTTCAGTCGACTGAACTGCCATTTGCAGTATTTTCAACCTAGCCCAAGAAGGGGAAAATATCCAAATGGAAGTGATCGGACGAGCAACGGAGACTAGGGATTTATGCCAAGCGACAACCCAACCTTATAGGCTCTTCGATACACCCCAACAACGTGTTCAAACATCAAAGATAGGATTTTTAAAGATTTGACTTCAAAACACCAAAATATGAAAAATTCATCAAACCAATTCAATTCAAAGGCAAATGGACAAGGAATAGATGTTAGGAATTACTACCTAACAACTATCAAAGATATAGACATAGATGTAAGTTCAAAAACTCACCTTTTAAACCCAAAACAACAAATGAGAAGCTCTAGAACAAGCTAAGGTTGATTTATCTTCAACAACACCTCTAGAATCTTCAGTCTATTACCAAATGTGAAGTTTTTCCTAAGTTAGGTTATAGGAATTTCTGAAAATTGAAGAGGGATTGAGATGGAGAAGATGAAGAGGATCCTTACCTAAGCTTCTCTTGTATTTTGGACTTGAATTTGTATTTCCTAAAAAAACTAGGGTTTTGGAATTCTAATTTCCAATCTCTTCCCCCATTTTTACTTTAGCTCAAGTGTTAGGAAATAGAGTGAGTGAATGGATGAAGAGTAGAGGAGTTAGGGTTATTTGTTAGGTTGGTGGGCTGAAACCCAAACCTAAAGCCCTAAATGAAAATATCAAAATTTTACTCAACTCCAAACATATCGATGTTTATACTCAAAAAGGTCCCAAACGCCATTTTGGACTTAATGGAAGTGGTCTCGAGTCCTAATTCGACTGTTTGCAAAAAGTGACATTTCAGACTTAAATCCGACTAACGATGCTATATTTAAATAAAACATTTAAATATACAAATCGTAAAATATGCGAGTTGTTACAGACTCCCCTCCTTAAAGAAATTGCGTCCTCGTAATACTTAAGAAAAAGAAATAAAAAGTAACAACCATACAAAGGCATAACAACACAAAAAGAATTTTTTTTGAAATGAGAAGTTCACCTTAAGGAGCACGAGAGAGTAAGTCCGGATGTGTTCGCTCGATGACTTCTCTAGATTCCCAAGAGCAATCCTTAGGATTTGTGGACCATTGAACTTTCACAAAAGGAACATCTTTATTTCGAAGTCGTTTAACCTCCGTAGCAATGATACGAATATGATGTTGCTCATAAGTCAAATTAGGCGAAACTTCAATTTCTTCTATGACACCGGGCTCAAGAATAGAATCGGAATCTCGAAGGCATTTCCGTAGTTGAGAGACGTGGAATACATGAATAGCAGAAAATTGAGCCGGTAATAAAAGGCGATAAGCCACGGAACCAATGCGTTTAGTGATGGGAAATGGTCCAATATATCGAGGTGCTAATTTTCCCGATCAACTGAAACGCACAACACCCTTCATAGGTGAAACACGAATAAAAACAAAATCTCCCACAGAAAATTCTAATTTCCTTCTTCGATTATCGGCATAGGATTTTTGTCTACTTTGAGCTTCTTTCATCCTATGAAGAATAAGGTCAATCTTTTCTGTGGCATCACGAATAAAATCTGGACCTAAAACCAGCTTCTCACCTGCTTCAAGCCAACACGAAGGAGATCGGCATGGCCTTACGTATAGTGCCTCAAATGGTGCCATACCAATACTAGATTGGAAGCTATTATTATAGGAAAACTCAACAAGAGAAATATGATCTTCCCAACTTCCAACAAAGTCAAGAACACATGCACGAAGAAGATCTTCAAGATTTTGATTCACACGCTCGGTTTGTCCATCGGACTGAGGATGATAAGCGGTGCTAAAATTAAGCTTTGTTCCCAAAGCTTTTTGAAGACCTTTCCAAAATCCACTAGTAAATAATGGATCACGATCACTAACAATAGAAGTAGGAACTCCATGTAATTTAATAATTTCTTTAACATAGAGTTTGGACAAAAGAGGTACGGTCCGATTGGACCGAACGGGAATAAAATGGGCGGATTTTGTAAGTCTATCTACTATCACCCATAGGCTATCATGACCCGAACGAGAATGGGGAAGACCGTCAATAAAGTCCATGGAGACTTGATCCCACTTCCAAACGGGAATGTCCAAAGGTTGCAATAACCCACCGGACCTTTGATGCTCGGCCTTCACGAGTTGGCAAGTCATGCAACGCTTAATAAAGTTAGCAATATCAGATTCTATTCCATCCCAATAATAAAGTCGCTTCATGTCCGCGTACATTTTATTATTACCGGGATGAATGGTAAATTTAGAACGATGAGAATCTTCTAAAATATCTTTACGAAAATCAATAATATTTGGCACAATAAGTCTACCAAATTTTCGAATACCGCCACGAGCATCAATATCAAAGTCTTTCAAACCTTCAATATCAATTTTATCCCTACAACTTTGGCTAAGAAGAACCAATTCGGGATCATGCTTTTGAGCTTCAAGAATGCGGTCTAAAAGAGAAGGATGAGCCTCAAGGCTACATAAAACAAGAGATGAACATGAATTGGATTCATGATCTCGAATCTCACAAGTGGATAATGTCTCGAGATCATTCCACTCGGATATCATCATAGAAACAACCGCTTGTTGCTTACGACTAAGGGCATCGGCAACACGATTACCCTTTCTAGGAGTATAAAGAATATCAAGATCATAAGATGCAAGGAACTCGAGCCAACGTTGTTGATGCAAATTAAGTTCCTTTTGAGAAAATAAATACTTCAAAGATTTATGATCGGTGTAGAGAACAAATTTCTCTCCCAAAAAATAATGACGCCAAATTCTAAGAGCGAAAACAATAGCTGCGAGCTCTAAATTATGAGTGGCATATCTAGTCTCGGCAGGCTTTAATTGCCTAGAAGCATAAGCAATAACATGTTCCCTTTGCATGAGAATGGCTCCCAAACCAACACGACTAGCATCGGTATAAACAATAAGGTCTTGGTTCCCTTCGGGAATCACAAGAATAGGAGCATCGGAAAGGTGTTCTTTTAATTTTTGAAAAGTAGCTTCATATTTGTCTGACCAAATGTATTTAACTCTCTTCTTTGTCAAACTAGTTAGAGGCATGGAAATTTTAGAAAAGTCTTTTATGAACCGACGGTAATAGCCCGCCAAACCGAGAAAGCTACGAATTTCCATCACACTCTCCGGTCTCTTCCAATTTTGGATCGCTTCAATCTTTGAAGGATCCACGGAAATTCCGGATTCAGAAATAATGTGCCCCAAAAATTTCACACGAGATTTCCAAAAGTGGCATTTAGAAAAATTTGCTTTCAATTGGTTGCTCCTAAGGGTTTCCAACACAATCCGAAGATGTTTTTCATGCTCTTCCTCGGTTTTAGAATAAATAAGAATATCGTCTATAAAGATGAGGACAAATCGATCGAGGAAGTGTTTGAAAACTCGATTCATAAGGTCAACGAAATAAGCTTGAGCATTCGTTAAACCAAATGGCATAACAAGCCATTTATAAGACCCATAACGAGTATGGAACGATGTCAAAGGAATGCTATCCTCTGCAATACGGAGCTGATGAAAACCGGTTGCTAAGTCTAACTGTGAAAAGACTTTAGCACCACTAAGTTGATCGAATAGATCATCAATCCGAGGTAAGGGATATTTATTCTTAATGGTGAGATCATTAAGCTTGCGGTAGTCAACACAAAGCCTAAGTGTACCATCAGATTTCTTCACAAAAATAGCTGAAGCTCTCCATGGAGAGGAACTAGAACAAACAAACTGTTTTGCTTCTAATTCGGATAATTGTTTACGCATCTCCTCATTTTCCTTATTAGACATACGATAAGGAGGACGAGTAATAGGTAGAGCTCCAAGGATTAGATTAATTCTGAACTCAATTGCTTGCTTAGGTGGTAATCCTAAAACGGGCTCAAATATGTTGGGAAATTCACGAACAATGTGAATGAGAGAAATAACATTTTCCTCATCATCATTATCGTCATCATGAGGATTTAGAGAATACAAGTATGCTCCCGAATTGGAATCTGAATCTTTAAGAACAAGAGAAATCTGCTTAACAGATTGAGGATGTCGAAGGTATATAGTCCGCTCAAGACATAGGATATGGGCTTCATATCGGTTAAGCCAATCCATCCCCAAAATCATTCCGAAACCTTGGTAACGCATAACGTGCAAATCGGCTCGGAAGGCATAATCACATAAAATAATTTCGACATCTTTATAAAGAAAACTGAGTGTTGCGGATCCACTAACCGGATTCGCAATTCTCAATGAAGTCATTAAGCCAATAACATTCAAAGACAAAGCATCAACAAGTTCTTTTGATATAAAAGAGTGAGATGCACCCGTATCAAAAAGAACTCGAATAGGAAGATCACGAAATATAATAATGCCATCAAGGATAGAATGAGAAATACCTTGACCACGAGAAGTGTTAGTAGGGGCTTGTACAACATTTAGCTTGCCTTCCTTCTTGCTTTGAAGTTTGGGACATGAATATATAGTATGACCCTAACTTTTGCAATAACGACAAGTAAGAGACTTCGGACACTTGTTCACATAATGGTCCTTAGAACCACAATTGTAACATTCTCCACGACTAGAGGTAGGAGTTTTTGCTACTGAAGTTGCTTGCTTCCCTTTCTTGTTGGGATAAGGCTTGAACTTAAAAGGCCTCTTCTTATTGATGTTTTGTTTGGCCCCCACAACTTCAACATCACTTTCTTTATCGGCCTCTTCGAGTCGAAGAGCGATATCAACAAGCTGATCGAAAGAAACTTCTAGTTTCAGAAGTAATGGCTTTTTGAGTTTCTTATTCAACCCATAGACAAATCTCTGATTTTTCTTCAATGGGGTATTAATATACTCGACCCCATATTTAGATAGAGATTCAAAAGACGCGACGTAATCTGTCATAGAAGATTCACCTTGAACAAGTTCAATGAAGCGTCGAATCTGTCATAGAAAATTCACCTCGAATTTGTGCTAGAGATACTTTTTCAGCTTCTAGCACAAATTTTAACTCGAATCTTTCCTGGAATTGCTCCCAAGTAAGATCTGCTTCAATAATTTCGGAGATCAGAAGCTCATACCAATCTAATGCTCCTCCTGAAGCATGCTAGAAGCCACTTGGACACGATGTAGATCAATAAGATTCATGCGGGAAAAGATGCGATCGCATGTTCTAAGCCAAGCTTGGACTTCTATAACGCTTTCGAAACCCTTAAAAGGCCTTCCGCCCAAGTTGGTATAATCACTGCACAAGCGTGCAAACCCAGATTTAGGATGAGTAGGCTCTGGAATGGGTCCGATAGCTTGAGAATTTTTCACAAGATCTAGAAGTTGCCGAATAGACATAAATACTCCGTCCTGAGGAGTAGCACTGGATTGACCGACGCTGGAACGGCCTGGTCTAACCATTTCTCTTCTTTAAGAAATAAAGAAAAGGAAAAAGGTTATTCACATAATGAATATCAAACAAACTTGATTGATAAAACAAGGCATCATAAAAAGAAATAGGACAGAACGGTACAAAGACTCGAATTGACTCCTATAGCACGATTCCTAAGAAAGACTTAGGACAATGATCCTTGCTAGATTATTCTACATTGTTCCAAAGTTTGGCTTTGATACCAAGCTGTGACGCCCTACCTCTATACTCACACTAGCCAAGGACACTACTGAGTAATGCCGTCGACTAGCACGAAGAATAAGGCTGTTGAGGAGCGACCATCTATGTAATTGCTTTGTGCGAGTACCGATATGTCAAATAATATAAGTTACAATTCATTTCAAGAGGAAATCTGACATATCGAATACAAACTCAAAGCTACCACACAATGGCTATGTGAACTTCGGAAACAAATATAGAAATAAACATAACACAAATCAGTCACAGATATTCATATCACAAAACACATAAAAGTGTACATCAAAGTAGTGGTCAAACTAGATCCACTACATCACAAAAGAATAGATACAAGTGCTAGACAAAAGAATAAGTATACAACAAGGAGTCTCTATCTCAAATGTATACTAACAAAAACTACTATGCTAAAGTAGTTAGCCAAAAGTCAGGTGACAGACCCTGATAAGAAGTCAAGCAGGAGCACCTGAAATACCTCGGTCTGACCCGAGTATTATTTAAGAAGAAAATAATAAACGGATCAGTCTAGCTATAAATATCATATAAAGTGAGATAGGATAAGAGATATGACAAAAACGTATGATAACAATAATGCCATACTGCAATAAGTATACATCAAATAACAAAAAAAATCATACAATATCCCAAATCATCTCAAACATCCAAAAAGAATCGCATTCTTTAAATTATTCACCAAAAACACAAATAATTGATAGAGCTCATCAATGCCTATCATCAAAATTGGTGAAACACAAATTCTAGAAATCATCAACTAGAAATCCAAAAATCACAAAGGGGGGAGGCCTATCACAAACGGGAGCATGAAAACTCACCAACACGTGCATCACAAACGGAATGGTATTCCATGGTCGCTAACCATCAATTTTGAGCCGAAGCTCCATAAACGGCCCGAAGACCATGGGTCGCTACCCCACCAATTTTGAGTTGTAACTCCACAAACGGGGTTTAACCCCCACACAAACAAAGAGACGTCGCACATCGCTAGTCTAAATCACAAAATGATCATTATCGATCAATAAAAATGTGAATCACACTAAGCTAGTAAATATAAGAGTTTAACTTCATGTCCCATAACCACTGGCTTAACTTAAATATTTACGAACAAATTGTAGACTTCCACTCGAAAATTGTCACAAGAGTTCAATCGAACGAGTCCAAGAATTAACCGACGAAGTAAACACAAGCGTTTCATACCACTTGTTTTGCTAAGCCATTTAATTAGATTTCTCATACGAATGAAATAAAGGTTTGTATATACTAATAGATTGGAAAACGGTTTTATAAACAAGATTTGTATTAAAAATAGAGTTGGAATCATCTTTGTGAAAGAGTTTGAATATTTACTACTAGTATAGAAACCTTTATATTTAAAAGTGACAAATCACAGAAATGATTGTAGAAACAATCAATCACCAAAATCCACATTCGACGACGTGAATTAAAACCATAAAAATCGATATCGAATCCATCAAAATGGATATTCCCAAAAATCCCGAAAAAGAAGTCATCAAAGTCGATAAATGATAACAACAAATCGGATCATCAAGAATCGATTAAAAATCGGAAATCCACACAAAACTGCCTAAAATAGGCAAAAAGCACATCTCCCAGATTCAGTCGACTGAACCAGAAGGTCAATCGACTGATACAAGGCCAGAAACTCTCGGGTTCCTGGTTCAGTCGACTGAACTATATGGTCAGTCGACTGACACAGGGACAGGAAGTTTTCTGCTCCCAGGTTCAGTCGACTGCCAATCGACTGGTAGATGGATAAAAGCTTTCTGCTCCCAGGTTCAGTCGACTGACACAGGGGCAGGAAGTTTTCTACCCCCAGATTCAGTCGACTGACCTTACCATTCAATCGACTGAACTGCCATTTGCATTATTTTCAACCTAGCCCAAGAAAGGGCGAAAATCCAAACGAAAGTGATCGGACGAGCAACGGAGACTAGGGATTTATGCCAAGCGACAACCCAGCCTTATAGGCTCTTCGATACACCCCAACAACATGTTCAAACATCAAAGATAGGATTTTTAAAGATTTGACTTCAAAACACCAAAATTTGGAAAATTCATCAAACCAATTCAATTCAAAGGCAAATGGACAAGGAATAGATGTTAGGAATTACTACCTAACAACTATCAAAGATATAGACATAGATGTGAGTTCAAAAACTCACCTTCTAAACCCAAAACAACAAATGAGAAGCTCTAGAACAAGCAAAGATTGATTTCTCTTCAACAACACCTTTAGAATCTTCAATCTATTACCAAAGGTAAAGTTTTTCCTAAGTTAGGTTATAGGAATTTCTGAAAATTGAAGAGGGATTGAGATGGAGAAGATGAAGAGGATGCTTACCTAAGTTTCTCTTGGATTTTGGACTTGAATTTGTATTTCCTAAACAAACTAGGGTTTTGGAATTCTAATTTCCAATCTCTTCCCCCATTTTTACTTTAGCTTGAGTGTTAGGAAATAGAGTGAGTGAATGGATGAAGAGTAGAGGAGTTAGGGTTATTTGTTAGGTTGGTGGGTTGAAACCCAAACCCAAAGCCCTAAATGAAAATATCAAAATTTTACTCAACTTCATACATATCGATGTTTATACTCAAAAGGGTCGCAAACGCCATTTTGGACTCAATGGAAGTGGTCTTGAGTCCTAATTCGTCTGTTTGCAAAAAGTGACATTTCAGACTTAAATCCGACTAACGATGCTATATTTAAATAAAACATTTAAATATACAAATCGTAAAATATGCGGGTTGTTACATAAATTTACATAGTTATGAATTAATAGGATTAATTAGATGAATATTAATAATTGTTGAATGGTTTTCTTGGTTGTAAATCATTGTTTTAACTGTTTTGGCTGCATATTATTGTTTTTTGTGAATTGGTGCTAATGTTTATGATTTGGATTCAAAATCCATGCTATGTGGTTCTATTTAACTCATACATGTTTTATATCTTATTATAAGTAACTAATATTTTATTTTAAGTTGAGATAGGTACATAAGAAGAACGTTTGGAAGTATACGCGGGTTTTTATATGCTTTTGCTTGCTTAATACGAGCGAACTCGCTCGTATTATTAATAATATGGCTCGCATCTCGGATTACATACCGCACTTTTATACTTTTCCTTACGGGATGCCTCATCATTGAGATGAGATGGATATTTGGTATATTTGATATGTATTGTAAAAATTTTCCGATTGAACCGCGCAAAGGAGACTCTGTCGAAATTTTCCGTAAATCCGGGCATTCGAAATTCTTTGAAGTTTTAAAAATTTTACAACTTGTTTTATATATAAGTTGTAATTTCTGTAATACCGATATCGAAGTGACGTAGCGAGGGCGTAGTAATGGTTTTCTAATAAGATGTTTATGTTTTATAAGCTAATTATTTTGAGAAAACATATCAAATGTTAAATTCTCTACTTAATCCCTTTTCGAGGACGAAAAGTTTTGAGTGGGGGAGAATGTAACGATCTGTATTTTTAGCTATTTTAAATTTATCAAATTTAATATGATTATTGAATAAAAATGGTTAGAAATAAAAATTTAATGTTTATTTATGTAATTTATTTGATATAAACTTGAATAAAATATGAAATAACCAATTTCGAAGATTTTGACCATAACCGATATTGAAATGAATTTTCCGTATTGAATGTATTTATAATCAATAGTTGGATTGAATAATAAATGTTGACTTATTTAGTTGAAATTTAATTAATTGCCGACAACTAAAATTCATTGAGATTTTAATATTGGATAATTAAATTGTTTAAAATTTAATATTAGAGATTATTCAAATAATTGAATCTTGAATTAATGTGAAAGAAAATGATATCGAAATTGATTTAAATTTTATTTAAATATGAATGAAGATTGTTAACATTTAAAATTGGATTTAGAAGTGAATAATTAGAAATTGGAAATTTTATATTATAAATAACGAGTAAAAATAGTCATTTTGACTACTGTCTTGGATTTCTATGAAACTGGTTTCATCAGATCCATAATAGTGAGTTATTGTAGGATTTCAAGTTTCATAGCGATCAGACTTATCGTTTGACCGTGTGAGCTTGAAACGCGTAGAAATTAATTAAAGGAATTTAATTAAAATAAATTGATTTCGAAAAGCTATCTTTTACATATGATGGAATTGGCTTTCGAAACTAGTTCCATTGTGTTCGAAATATGGGTAAATTTTTAGGAACGCCAGGCAACACGCTTTGTTTGGAGTTCGAGAATTTCGGACGTTAAAAGTCAGATATTTTCAAAATAAATAATATATATTTACATCCTTCTCCAAACATTTCGTACATCCACCCTCAACCTTTTCTTCCCTCGTACGCTCCCTCTCCCTCTCATATTACTTCCTAGATCGAACGAGCATAAAAAAAATTACAGGATGAATAAAAAGTCGCGTTCTACCAGGGAGGAAAGCGCGCGGTGGCGATGGAGAAAGGTGGAAGCGACGCGAGGTGGAGGTAGTCGATCGATTTGGGTTTTAGGGTTTTCGAGTTCTTTGGCCACACGCGCGTATGTGGGGGTCACGATTTTGGTCTGGCAAGTTGGAGCGAGGGTGGCGGAGAAGAGGGCGGGCGCATCAGGTGGCGGCGTCGACAGGTGGTGCATGCATCGAGGAAGGGTCGCGATATTTGGGTTCTCGTTGCTTGGTGAAGCCGCGTACGTGAGGATGAAGAGGTTGTTTAATTTTTTTATTAACTATGTTAATTAGTTTGTTTGTTTCGGATTCCACTATACCCTTTTAACTCGGGAAAGCAACTCAGACCTTTCTTTGAGGTCTCTCGATCCGCTTTTTGCTTCACACCTAGCCGGATAATTAATTGGAACAAGAGGAGCGTAGCGGATCAAAACTCATAAACAAAAGTTCCATGGACGTCATTCCATAGCTTTGCTACAACCAGCATCAGGATGGTACCTATAAAGGTATAGGCACCAGTTTATTCATTCAATGAAGGTGCAGTCGGTTCTGATGATTATGCCGTTGATTCAGTAGATGAGTCAGTCGGTTCGGAAGTTGGTTCAACGATAGATGTAGTCGATGGGGTAGAGGGTCTGTAGATACTCGCCAAGCTCCTCATTTCCCCAATCTTCCCTATAGGCTTCCTGCTCCGCCAACGCGACAACTGTCCAAATCATTTGATGCTTCTTCTCACTGAGCAGCTCCTCGACTTCCACTTCAAGTTTGGGGAGCTTCGACAGGGGGACTTGAGTCTCAGCAGAACCGACTGCAGCTTCTCTCTCCATTCCCTCATTATATTATTAATATGTTAATTAAACTTTTAATTAATCGTTAACACTAATTAAATCATAACTTCTCCGTACGAGGTCCGTTTCGGACGAAACAAGTGACGTTGGATTTATATCGACGAAGGCTACTGTAACAACCCAGTGTTTTATAGCCGTTGAATATCGTCAAGTGCTGATTTAAATTGTTTATCAATTGCAATTGAAATTTTTAAATCAAGTTAAAATTTCAATTGGATTGTTAGAGTTAAAACTCTTTTATAAATTGCTAATTGGGCTTCATTATCAAATTTTGATCTTGTTTCCTTTGTTTTAATTTGGGCCGTGAAAATTATCAAGTGCCATTCCCTTTTTCTCTACACTCGAAAACCCGTCCCCTTGAATCCCTAATTTCATTTTCTTCGTTCAAAACCAACCCGAAAGAAACGAACGAAAAAAAATGGCGGCGATTATTTCTTCGATCTGAAAATTAGGGCTCTCGTCTTTCTTCCAAAAGTTAGGGCTCCGATTTCAACAATTGCTCGATCCCTCGTTTGGCCACGACGTCGACTAAGGAGGAATCGATGGTAACTCGGCCGGCTGTTTGGGTTCGTTCTGGCTCGTTCGACTCGTCAATTTCGTGCTCGTCAAAAGGTGAGTAAACTGATACTCACATCTAATTCAAATCCTCACTGCATGTTTTGGGTTTGAATCCCCTAGTCTTTGTTCGTGTATATGTTTGGGATGGTTGGGGTTTTAATTCTATTATTTCGTTCGTTTTCAATTGTTTTAGTGTCGATTCATTTTGTTTTGGGCCAATTGAAGTGAATTAGCCGTGCCTGTTTATTGTGAGATGTTCGTTTTCATGGATAATCTCTGGTTCGTGTTGAGTTTGATGATATCGATTTTGTCTCTGTGATTTTAGCTGTTGCCTGGATCTTCGTTCGTATATGTATATTTGTATTCGACACTTACTTTGTTCATCTCGGCATTGTTCGATTTTGTTCGTTGATGATGATTTTTGGCATTTGGGTCGTGATGCTGTTATGAGATGATTTTGGACTTCGAATTGTTTACCATTCGATCTTTGGCATTGGCTATTTTTAAACTTGAAATTTTTGTTACTTGTTCACTCGGCTTTGACTTCGAACTTATCTTCTGGTTCTTGATGCATTGTTTCGAGGCTACACACGCGTTAACCTCTGGTTTTGCATCTTGTAGTTGGGTAGTTGGTTCATTACGACATCGGGTTGACACTTGAACTATTTGATGATTGTACACTACTTTCACTATGGCCACTACTGCTACACACGCCTGTATACCTTTCCTTTTTGACATGTCCATGTCGCTTTGTCTTTTCCATTGGGTCTGTATAATTGGTCACCAGATCATGTGCACTGATTTGAATCTGCACTTGCCTACCCATTGTAACTATTCAATAAGACTGTCTCTAGCCATTCTTGTTATACCTGAACGAGTCTGGAATTATTGTACACTTGTGGTCTTCAGTCGACATATTTAGCTTGGCTGTCTTGACCATGTGCAGTTTTGAGTTGTTCATACATTGCTGTTAGTGAATTTGGGGTCTGCACATAAGTACCCGAGTCTTATCATTTATGTGTATACATACATATGTTGGTGGGCATGCATATATAGTCTGATTTGTACTAAGCTTGAACTATTGGTTTGCTTTGTTAAGGCCTGTTGTTGTTGTTCATGTGCCTCTTCACTTGTATCAGTCCTCGGCCAGGTTTGAGTTTGAGTTATGCCTCTATGATCATGTTAGTTTCATATGCATTCTGGGTTGTAGTTTTACTTTAACCACACTGTAAACTGTATATATTGTTACTTAATTCTACGTTTTGTATTTTAGTCTGCTTTTGCATTTGGTACATCTTGCAGTTTGAATCACCTAAGTACATTGCAGTCCTCTTTGCACTTGACTGTGATGTTGTGGTGATATCATCTGCCTTCGAATTTCTGGCATGTCTGGTTTTGCTTTGCCTTTATTATTTTGTAAATGTTTGATACCATGACTTTATTCACCTTTGATTTATATTACACTCGACTTTGCATTAGCTTCGAGATTTCTTGCTTACAGTTGCACTTGTGAACATTGATTCATTGAAGTGCATCCCTTGGGTTTCACTGGGCTTTGACATTGCTGAGTCTTTGCCTTTGATAGAATTTTGTGGTCTTTACTTTAGTTCACTGTCATCTAAACTGTTGCCACTGTCTTCTTTGTAGTTGCATTTTGCCCTTGACTTTGCAACCGTTTTCCACTGCAGTTTCATCGTGGTGGTTGCCTCGTATTCGCTTATGTCTGCGGTTGCATGTGCTTTGCAGTTTTTCCCCTGTTGGGATTTGTTTTCGAATTCACTTGAGTTGAATCTGGTACTTCGTGGTTTGACCTCGTGATCATTGTGACTCTCACTGAGTTTTTGTGCAACTCTTGTGATAGTGGCGAGGCAGTACACGCGTGCGTGTACTGCAGCCCTATCAGTTTCGACAGCTTTAAATTGATGTTTCGATTTGTTGGATTGTTTCGTTGGTTAATTTCAATGTTTTGGAGTTGAATTATGATTCGATTGATCGTTTTGAGATTGCCGATTTGTTGATTTACATTGTTGGTGTTATATCTGCTGTTATCCAATTCTCGTATCGAGAGTTGGATATACGTGATTTCTGTGACTGTCATCTATTTGAGATTATTATTGCTTCTATGCACTAATAACTGAGTTTGAATTAGACTGACCCATGTATTATTTTCTTTTGAATGTAATACTCAGGTCAGACCCGAGTTATTTCAGGTTGTAGATTTCCTTCTTTGAGTTGC
Organism: Allium fistulosum; assembly: GCA_030737815.1. NCBI lineage: Eukaryota > Viridiplantae > Streptophyta > Magnoliopsida > Asparagales > Amaryllidaceae > Allium > Allium fistulosum. The sequence goes on along the minus strand of CM060904.1, from coordinate 867,236,505 downwards.
TGTTCGGGATTTGAAGACTTTTCACATCTTCTGAAGTTGTCAGTGTCATTTTGTAGTAGTCGTGTCATTGTACAGAATGATATGTATTCATGTATATTAGTCGATAATGTACTTGTATATATAACTTCTAGAGTCGACAGTTGTAGTTGTATCATATGTATTGTGTCAACTATGTATTAACTGACATCAGTTATATATATATATATGAGACTTTTGTTTTTATCTGTGTTCCGCATTTATATTATCTGTGTTATTGTTATATCTAATGTTCTAAACTATTATGAACTATCATAGTTTGTTTTATACTGATAATTGGATATGTCGATGGGAGTAAATAAATAATAGATGAAAAATAAAAAGTATATAGCACTCCTATCGAGATAACCAATATTGGTGTAAGGCCAATTACGGATGGTCGCTCCTATCCAGCCTTATTCTTCGTAATAATAGACAGTATTCCTTTTAATACTCTTTGTTATTATGAGCATAGAGGTGGGGCGTCACAGTTGGTATCAGAGCTTGGGGTTTATGGACATAATATAAAACATAACTTGGATGGAACATATGTTACAACTATCGGTCGATGTTTTATTTGTGCTTTGAGTCAAAACTAAAGTTTTGAAATTTGGATGAAATTTTTAAATATCTTTATTTAAAAATAAAAGTGGAATTGTGTTTTGTTGTTTTGATGAAATTGTGTTCCGATGATTTGATTGATTTGTGTTCTATTTATCAGAGTGCGCAGCGGAAACAGTGAAACTGTCTTCGCTGAGTACAACTGATAATCTTTTTGATTTAAAAATCGAAATACGAAATTGATATGAATTTCATTTGTTATTTACATAGCTGTAATTATTTTGTTTCTTTGAGAATTTCGAATCCGAATTGAGGATTCGAAGAAATTACAGTTATGTGATTTTTGTTGAAATTTCCGCTGGCTTTCTTTTGTACTAATCATCTATTGATTAGATTTCGCTGTTTTGATTTGTCTTCATTGAAGATATATTCGAATAATTTCTTTGTTCATTTTGTAGTACGTGCAAAAATTTGAATTGCACGTCACTGCATTTATTTCACGTCGAACCGATGCTTGGTTATGAAACGTATTTTGTTGCCGTTGTTTTTATAACGGGATTTTTACACCAATGCTAAATTTTTGAAGCACGGTGTTTTGTGGTATTTTTGATGAATGAAAATTCACTGATATTGCATTTTGAGGTAAATTGTTTTGATGTGATTTTGACGTTTTAAAACTACTATCGCTTTGGCTTCAGTAACCGTCAAATTTGAAAAAGTGGATTTTCAAGCGGTTATTCCGCAATACTGTTTTGTGACCGTTTTTATGGTATTTTGAGAAGTACAATTTCCTTATCGAAATTGTTACTGATTTGCTGTTTTAATCACGTGATTGGAAAATCGTTTTAAAAATGAAAATTGTTTTATAAATTTTGAACGATTTGCGTTTTCAAAAGAATGAGAAAGCGACTTAAACGATTCAGCAAAATCGAGGATTATGACCCCTTTCTTTTACTGTTTCACTTAACTTCGGACTTGTCCAGTTGAGAATATAAATTGTTATTTTTACAAACTAAATAAAATTGTTTTCAAGAATTTTACAGTTTGCGAGTTCAAAAGAATGAGAAAGCGATTTAAACGTTCAGCAAAATCGAGGACTATGACCCCTTTATTTTACTGATTCGCTTAATTCCGGACTTGTCCGTTTGAGAATGTAAAGTGTATTTTTACAAAATACACAATTTTGCACTTTCAAGGAAACGATGAAGAGATTTAAACGATTTAGCAAAAGTGCAGAGTATGAAACCACACTTTTACTATTTCGGTTAATTCCGGACTCGTTAATTGAATATCTGTTGTTTTGATGATTTTGATGAATTTTGCACTTTCAAGGAAACGATGAAGAGAATCAAACGATTTAGTAAATCACATGGTATGGGACATGTGCGTTTGCTATTTCAGTTAATTCCGGACTCGTTAATTGAAATATTTTGATGTTTTCGTGTGCTTTCGAGCCACTATGAGGACCTTCGGGTCATTTGTTAGGCTTTCGGGCCACTCTGATGGACCTTCGGGTCAAATACCAGTACTAGACCTTCGGGTCACTCTGCGGACCTTCGGGTCATTTGTTGGGCGCCAAAATTATGTTGAGTACTTGGTAGGCTTTGGCCATTTGTTGATGCACGTGCGGCGAATTAAAAACTCGCCATCTGATGGGATCGATCCAAGCTTTTATGTTGATTTTCTAGTCTTCTTAATTGATTTCTAGATATTTGTTGTTTCCAATTATCTGCAGGTAATTGGATATTTGTTGATATGAGTTCTGATTATCGTTTTTGATAATCGGATATTTGTTGTTTCTAATTATCGCTTGTGATAATTAGATATTTGTTGATATGAGTTCTGATTATCGTTTTTGATAATCGGATATTTGTTGTTTCTAATTATCGCTTGTGATAATTAGATATTTGTTGATATGAGTTCTGATTATCGTTTTGATAATCGGATATTTGTTGCTTTTAATTATCGCTGTTAGATAATTAAATATTTGTTGATTTGAGATTTAATTATCGCTGTTTGATAATTAAATAATTGCTGATTTGAGGTTTAATTATCGTCTTTGATAATTAAATATTTGTTGATTTTAGATTTAATTATCGCTTTAGATAAGTGAATATTTGCTGAATTTGAAATTTGATTATCGCTTGTGATAATCAAATATTTGTTGAATTTGAAATTTGATTATCGTTTTTGATAATCGAATATTTGTTGAATTTGAAATTTGATTATCGTTTTTGATAATCGAATATTTGTTGAATTTGAAATTTGATTATCGTTTTTGATAATCGAATATTTGTTGAATTTGAAATTTGATTATCGTTTTTGATAATCGAATATCTGTTGAATTTGAAATTTGATTATCGTTTTTGATAATCGAATATTTGTTGAATTTGAAATTTGATTATCGCTTGAGATAATCAAATATTTATTGAATTTGGGATTTGATTATCGCTTGAGATAATCAAATATTTGTTGAATTTGAAATTTGATTATCGTCTTTGATAATCAAATATTTGTTGAATTTGAAATTTGATTATCGTCTTTGATAATCGAATATTTGTTGATTTGAGAAATTTGATTATCGTTTTTGATAATTGAATATTTGTTGATTTGAAATTTTAAATTACCGGTTGTGGTAATTAGATATGTGCTGATTTGTCTTCTGATTATCGTTTAAGATAATTAGATAACTGATGTTTGCTGATTTTATTTGAATCGCTGTTTTCTATCTATCTCTATCTCTGTTAATATTTTGAATTTGCTGATTATGAAGTTTGTGTTTTCTAGTTAATTGTGAATAACTAGATATTGGCAGTTTTGCGAATTTGGATTTGTGTTTCATAATCATCTTTGTTGATAATTAGATTTTGCTGTTTTCTAATTATCGTATCGATGATTAGACATTGTTGCTTTATGATTCTCTGTATTTTAATTATCTTGTTGATAATTGAATATCGCTGATGATTGCATTTATTCAGTTTTGTTGTTTTCTGATTATCTATTGATAGTTAGATTTTGTTGAAAAATTTGTGAATCTCTTGTATTGGAATTAAAAGATTATTGTGGCAATTGAATTCTCAACTTTTATTTTTCTAGCTTAACCAGTTTATGTTAGAAAAGTAATTGTTGTTGACGACCTTGATTATGAAAATTGTGGGGACGCAATTTTTATAAGGAGGGGAGTCTGTAACAACCCAGTGTTTTATAGCCGTTGAATATCGTCAAGTGGTGATTTAAATTGTTTATCAATTGCAATTGAAATTTTTAAATCAAGTTAAAATTTCAATTGGATTGTTAGAGTTAAAACTCTTTTATAAATTGCTAATTGGGCTTCATTATCAAATTTTGATCTTGTTTCCTTTGTTTTAATTTGGGCCGTGAAAATTATCAAGTGCCATTCCCTTTTTCTCTACACTCGAAAACCCGTCCCCTTGAATCCCTAATTTCATTTTCTTCGTTCGAAACCAACCCGAAAGAAACGAACGAAAAAAAATGGCGGCGATTATTTCTTCGATCTGAAAATTAGGGCTCTCGTCTTTCTTCCAAAAGTTAAGGCTCCGATTTCAACAATTGCTCGATCCCTCGTTTGGCCACGACGTCGACTAAGGAGGAATCGATGGTAACTCGGCCGGCTGTTTGGGTTCGTTCTGGCTCGTTCGACTCGTCAATTTCGTGCTCGTCAAAAGGTGAGTAAACTGATACTCACATCTAATTCAAATCCTCACTGCATGTTTTGGGTTTGAATCCCCTAGTCTTTGTTCGTGTATATGTTTGGGATGGTTGGGGTTTTAATTCTGTTATTTCGTTCGTTTTCGATTGTTTTAGTGTCGATTCATTTTGTTTTGGGCCAATTGAAGTGAATTAGCCGTGCCTGTTTATTGTGAGATGTTCGTTTTCATGGATAATCTATGGTTCGTGTTGAGTTTGATGATATCGATTTTGTCTCTGTGATTTTAGCTGTTGCCTGGATCTTCGTTCGTATATGTATATTTGTATTCGACACTTACTTTGTTCATCTCGGTATTGTTCGATTTTGTTCGTTGATGATGATTTTTGGCATTTGGGTCGTGATGCTGTTATGAGATGATTTTGGACTTCGAATTGTTTACCATTCGATCTTTGGCATTGGCTATTTTTAAACTTGAAATTTTTGTTACTCGTTCACTCGGCTTTGACTTCGAACTTGTCTTCTGGTTCTTGATGCATTGTTTCGAGGCTACACATGCGTTAACCTCTAGTTTTGCATCTTGTAGTTGGGTAGTTGGTTCATTACGACATCGAGTTGACACTTGAACTATTTGATGATTGTACACTACTTTCACTATGGCCACTACTGCTACACACGCCTGTATACCTTTCCTTTTTGACATGTCCATGTCGCTTTGTCTTTTCCATTGGGTCTGTATAATTGGTCACCAGATCATGTGCACTGATTTGAATCTGCACTTTCCTACCCATTGTAACTATTCTATAAGACTGTCTCTAGCCATTCTTGTTATACCTGAACGAGTCTGGAATTATTGTACACTTATGGTCTTCAGTCGACATATTTAGCTTGGCTGTCTTGACCATGTGCAGTTTTGAGTTGTTCATACATTGTTGTTAGTCAATTTGGGGTCTGCACATAAGTACCCGAGTCTTATCATTTATGTGTATACATACATATGTTGGTGGGCATGCATATATAGTCTGATTTGTACTAAGCTTGAACTATTGGTTTGCTTTGTTAAGGCCTGTTGTTGTTGTTCATGTGCCTCTTCACTTGTATCAGTCCTCGGCCAGGTTTGAGTTTGAGTTATGCCTCTGTAATCATGTTAGTTTCATATGCATTCTGGGTTGTAGTTTTACTTCAACCACACTGTAAACTGTATATATTGTTACTTAATTCTGCGTTTTGTACTTTAGTCTGCTTTTGCATTTGGTACATCTTGCAGTTTGAATCACCTGAGTACATTGCAGTCCTCTTTGCACTTGACTGTGATGTTGTGGTGATATCATCTGCCTTCGAATTTCTGGCATGTTTGGCTTTGCTTTGCCTTTATTATTTTGTAAATGTTTGATACCATGACTTTATTCACCTTTGATTTATATTACACTCGACTTTGCATTAGCTTCGAGATTTCTTGCTTACAGTTGCACTTGTGAACACTGATTCATTGAAGTTCATCCCTTGGGTTTCATTGGGCTTTGACATTGCTGAGTCTTTGCCTTTGATAGAATTTTGTGGTCTTTACTTTAGTTCACTGTCATCTGAACTGTTGCCACGGTCTTCTTTGTAGTTGCATTTTTCCCTTGTCTTTGCAACCGTTTGCCACTGTAGTTTCATCGTGGTGGTTGCCTCGTATTCGCTTATGTCTGCGGTTGCATGTGCTTTGCAGTTTTTCCCCTGTTGGGATTTGTTTTCGAATTCACTTGAGTTGAATCCGGTACTTCGGGGTTTGACCTCGTGATCATTGTGACTTTCACTGAGTTTTTGTGCAACTCTTGCGATAGTGGCGAGGCAGTACACGCGTGCGTGTACTGCAGCCTATCAGTTTCGACAGCTTTAAATTGATGTTTCGATTTGTTGGATTGTTTCGTTGGTTAATTTCAATGTTTTGGAGTTGAATTATGATTAGATTGATCGTTTTGAGATTGCCGATTTGTTGATTTACATTGTTGGTGTTATATCTACTGTTATCCAATTCTCGTATCGAGAGTTGGATATACGTGATTTCTGTGACTGTCATCTATTTGAGATTATTATTGCTTCTATGCACTAATAACTGAGTTTGAATTAGACTGACCCATGTATTATTTTCTTTTGAATGTAATACTCGGGTCAGACCCGAGTTATTTCAGGTTGTAGATTTCCTTCTTTGAGTTGCTGTTCGGGATTTGAAGACTTTTCACATCTTCTGAAGTTGTCAGTGTCATTTTGTAGTAGTCGTGTCATTGTACAGAACGATATGTATTCATGTATATTAGTCGATAATGTACTTGTATATATAACTTCTAGAGTCGACAGTTGTAGTTGTATCATATGTATTGTGTCAACTATGTATTAACTGACATCAGTTATATATATATGAGACTTTTGTTTTTATCTGTGTTCCGCATTTATATTATCTGTGTTATTGTTATATCTAATGTCCTAAACTATTATGAACTATCGTAGTTTGTTTTATACTGATAATTGGATATGTCGATGGGAGTAAATAAATAATAGATGAAAAACAAAAAGTATATACCACTCCTATCGAGATAACCAATATTGGTGTAAGGCCAATTACGGATGGTCGCTCCTATCCAGCCTTATTCTTCGTAATAATAGACAGTATTCCTTTTAATACTCTTTGTTATTATGAGCATAGAGGTGGGGCGTCACAGCTACGTCGTGGAATCGAGTTGGATTTTATTTGAAGCTGGAAATATTTTTAGTTTGAAATATATAGGTGAGTGTTTTATAACACTCACGAAGTACTATAATATTTTTATGTTAGTTAAATTTGAAATTGTGAAGTGATTTGAATTTATTGATTGTTGTTTGATAAATTTAATTGACGTTTAAATTGACATCTGAATTAACTGATAGAAATTTGAGTTGACAGTTAGATTGAATTGAAATTAAATTACTAGTAAACTCCCAATTATTAATATCCGGTTAATTGTTGTGATATTTTTACTGCTTGGATGATTGATTGTGATGGATGCCAATTGGTTGATATTTGGAGGATTGGATGTTTATTTATTTTTATGTATATCCTGTTATCATCCTGTATATTATTTATAGTATATAAAACTGTAAATCGAATAAATTAAGAAATATGTTGAAATGATATATACCTATGACATTTATTTTGGATTGAAATGGTATATATCCATCCCTAAATTAAATTGAAATAACCGATTCACTTGGCCATAGGATAGAATATTTATATACAAACACCAGATTGGTTAAATTAAATGATTTTAAGATTTTGATTGGAATTATCTACTTTGATTTGGATTTTAAGAAATAAAATTGAATTTTTGGAAATGGAATCATTTTTGAACTTGAGCTCGAAATGCTAAAAATGAACTTGTCAACGGGAATTGTTTAAAGAATTGAGTTTGAAATTTTGAAGTTATAATTGAGGAACCATTTGGATGATGGAAATTGATTTGTTTAAGTGATTTGAACTTTTACTCGAACTTTGAAATAAATCCAAGTAAAAGTAATTTAAATGGATATTTCGAAATTTGAGCTCGGAATTGAATTGCTTTAATGATTTGAATCTTAAATTAAATATTTAAGTTAAATTTAAATTAAGTGATTTAAATCGATATTCTGAAATCGAACTCGAATTTATATAAATTGAAATGGTTTAAAATTGAGAATTGAATTGAAATAAATTCAAATCGGAATTCGATTGAAATTAATTGGAATTGAAATCGAAATCGAATTAATTTAGAATCGAAATTGAAATTGATTTGAATTAAAATTAGAATCGAAGTTAATCCGATTTGAAATAAGAATTGAACCCTGAATCGATTTAAAATGAAATGGAAATTGGATTGATTTGAATTGGAAAATTTGGAATTGGATTAGTTTGACTTTGAAACTATTTTCAAATAGATTATTTTAATATAAACCGTTTAAAACCTATCTTTTAAATATTCAAATTATTTTGATTTTCAAGCTATTTTATTATATAAACCATTTTTTATACTCAAACTGTTTTATATTAAACTATTTTAACTTTTTAAACTATTTTAAACTATTTAAACTATTTTCTAAAAATTCAAACCAGTCAAGGTTGGAATATTTATATTTAAATTGTTGGTTTAAACATGAATTGGGTTAAAATGAAGTTATAACCTAAATTGAAATTCGAAACAATTTTGGAAGCGAAATCGAGATATTAAGGCGAAAATGATTTTGAAGTGAAATAGTTTTGAGTAAATATGATGATTTCGAACTAAAATGATATTTTGAAGTGAATATGATATTTTGATATTAAGTATGAACCGTTTCGAAATGTAAAAGTACCAACCGTTGTGTAAAACGACCTTTGGTTGTTAAAGAGACCAGAGCCTCTTATTAGCATATTCTCTATTAATATTGGAACCAATTTAACAACTGTGTACGCGGAGGAGACTCCAGAATGAAGTGGTTGGATTTAGCGTCATTTGCTGGATTTAAAGTAAGAGAACGATTATGAATAGCCTTGACTTTCGAGTTATAATTAAAATGACTAAAATAGGAGCTATACCGGGCCAAGTGGGGTCGCTCCCCCATCGAACACGCTTCTTCGAAACTATATCTTTTACTTTGTGATTGATTAGTGGCCACCCTTGATTATGGGAGTGTTGTTTCGAGGTGGGCGGTAGTTGTGGCTATGCATTACCACCAGTCCGGGAGGGCAAAATGGTAGAATCCTACCCTGGGTATTGCCTCACATGCCTTATTATATTTATCCTAATCGAGCCCACTATGACTTTGGTTTGTGTTATACCTATGGAGTGCTCCCTGATAGCCCACCAGTTTACGGTGTAGTTTACAGTACTGTATGGACTACGATGCTTATATAAAATGTGTTATGGGGGATAATGGTAACGCCTTAACGCTATTTTCAATACTACATTTTACTAATAGACATTATATATGTAGTGTATTCTATTACATATAAATATTTTGATGGATCCTTAAGAGATGGAAAATCCCGTAATATCTCTTGAGTTATTGCACACACATTATACACTGAATTGGAGATGTGAAATCCCGTAAACATCTATGACGCTATTACACTCATGTTATATGATATTGATTTGACTCACATAAGGATATTTTAGTCCTGACTCGAGTGTTTTGTTTTTCATTATGCTCGGGTCAGTCCTGAGTTTTTCAGCGCATTGAAGATTATACTCTGAAGGACGAAGACGAAGATTTGGTATATTATTGTTACTATTATTATTCCCTACAAAATGTTGTTCTACTGCATTATTTTATTTATCCCTATTGTATATACAACTCTGATAAATGTTGTATAAATTATAATCAAATGTATAGTACAAACATCGTCATGAACTGTTTGTTTGATTATTATATTTTGTCATTCCGCTGCGAGATTCCGTGTTTGTTTCTTCTTCTTTCTTATTTTTCTTAATTAACCTCATTGATTATCTATATTCCGAATTGTTTAATTCGGACATGTGTGGATTATTGTCAATTTAAAACTTTCGAAATGTGGGTCGTCACAAATGTTTAGAGTTTAAAATAAATATATAACATATCTGGAATGGTTACTCATAATTACATTCAACGGTACTAGATTCTACAACTAAAACCGTAAGACACATATTGGAGAATAGATTTTATCAATGACTAGGCACTAGGGTACCACCTACCACAATACATCTCTAGATAAAATGTACCGAACGTATCACATGGACCACCGCATGACAAAACCGGCCTACCCCTTCTTGGATAGTACCGAATATGTCATCACCTCGGTTGCTTTCCAACCTTTTCGACGAGCTTGCAACATACATAAATCCATAGATAGTGATCTAGAAAGGTGATGACCATACCCTAATGGTTGCAAACCACATAGCTTTGTGGCATATCCACTGTTTTAGTCATTTCCGATGTGAGGATTGAGGCAACGATTTACCTTTTATATAGTAATCCAACTTGGAATGCTAACACTGCCCTTTAGGCAATAATGCAATGCAAGCATTCATCTATACAATTTGTTCAGGTTGTGAACAACCTGAATGCACTACTTCTACTACATCCCTTTTGAAATCACCCTCAGGATTAGTGGCAAGTAGCTCTTGCACTTCAAATAACTCCGTCTTTGTAACGACTCAGAATTTTATCATTTTGATTTGTGAATATTTAATTTATTTTAAATATTCAATTAATGATTTTTATAATTAAATAACCATCTTTTAATTTATAACTAATGATAGAAAATTCATTTTTGAATTTTATTTACTTAAATAGGTACGTCGATGAAAAACGGAAAATGTGACTGCAAATCTTTTTTTGGATTTTCGACTTTTTATTGACTAAAAGTTGTCGGAAATGTTGTGTACATTTTAGTAAACTTATACACATACATATAATAATAACATAAGTATGGTTAATAATAATAATATAGTAAATATAAAGGGGAGGTGATTTTTTTCTAAAATTGAAAAAAATAAAAATAAAAGAGAAAGATGTAAGTGTTTTATCTCATCAAAGTACAAGGATCATTCTATTATCCAATATGTTTTCCCATGGATTAGTACTTTGATGGATTAAGAGAGTGATGTGATGATAAACTAGAGAGAGGAGGGTGAGGTGGCGTGAGCTATAAGGCAAGACAAGGAGGAATGTGGTGATGTGTCACTAAGTGAATTGAGGGTATGTACTTTAAGGGCAATTTAGTAATTTTTCTTAATCCATTTTATATAAAAATAATTTCTATTTTTTTCTCTCATTTTCATTTTAATCCTTATTTTCAAAAACTTCAACTTCCTTACCTAAGTTCCAAAAACTCTTTCATGGCTTCCTAATAATTTTCAGAATAAAGTTTCTTCTTTTTCTCCTTTAAAACATTTTTAAAACTCGTTTAAAACACTCTTTTCTACCCTACACTGCCTCCTCCTTCAAAACCAAAGCCTAAACGCCCCCTACATCCTTAGCCCAAGCCCGCACTCCTCTAAGTCAAGCCCAAATGTCCACTTCCCTAACCAAAAATTCAATTTTTACTTAAAAGAATCCAATATCTAAGTTGATTTATGGCGTGGTAGAAGTTTGATTTGATTTCGTTAGTTTTTGTGAGTAAAAGCTCACATTTTAAAAAAGTTTTTAAACTTTATTTTTTGGCTAAAAATTGTGCTGATTTATAGATTAAAAAATAATATTGTTGTGCTTTGCATATGTGTGATTATATGTAATGTTTGGTTATGGATTTGAAAGTATAGTTAAAATGTTAAGTGATGTTGAAAGTGATGATTTTTACTTTGTATATAATGTTATGGCATGTGATAAATGTATGACCATATGCTATGTTGGTGTATGCTAAAGAAAATAGCATTTAAAGTTGTTTTGTTGCAACATCAAGATCTCTTGATTTTAAACTTGTTTAACTTATGTATTTTCTAGAAAATGTTTTATAAGTTTTCAAAAATTTTACTTTTAGTTTCCAAAACATATACTATATTTATAAAGTAAGTTAAGTGAAGAAGTAAGGGTTTATAATGGGCATTTTATATATAAAACTAGTTTTGAAGTTATGGTATCCACAGTGACAGTCGCTATGGATGTAGTTCGTGGAACCGAACACTTTTTCTAAACTAATAGTGTTTTCATCTTAAAAATTTTTGAAAAGTATTTTCAAAACATTCCATAAGCAATAAAGGGCAATTATTACTATTAATTAAGTGTTAATGATTATTTAATTAATTAATTTAAGTAATGATAATTAGTAATTAATTAATTAAATAAATAAATCTAATTAGATCTTAATTATTAATTAAGTAAGATAATTATAATTAGTTAATTAAGAAAGGTTTATTTTAATTAAAGGTTAATTATTTAATTAGTTATTATTTAAGTAAGGTTTAATTATTGATTAACTACTAATTAATCAAGGTTTAATTATCAATTAATTTTGTAATCGGGTGGGGTTAATTATAAATAAATTTTTAATTAAGTTATGATTTAATTAAGATTTTTTTAAGTTTTAGTTAAGATTTAATTATTAAATAAAGGTTTTATTTTTAATTATTTTATTTCTAAGTGTACTTTATTTAAAAAGCAGCCTTATTTTTTAAAGAATGTTTTAAATACAAGGGATTCCCTTTATCTGTGCCTTTAAGTAGCCAAACAAATAATGGAATAAATTATTGGTGATATCTATTTAGCAGAATAAATCTCTGTTCTACTAATTTTAAATGGAATAGATTATTGGTGATATCTATTTAGCAGAATAAATTTATGACATCTATTTAGCAGAATAAATTTATGACATCTATTTAGCAGAATAAATCCTCATTCTGCTATAATTAAATGGAATAGATTATTGATGACATTTGTGTAGAATAAATCTCCGTTCTGCTATTAAATTAATTTGGACATTTAATGTTATGTTAGTTGATTTATATGAGATAAATGACACATTAACTATGGGTGGTTAATTATGGATTTGATTTACATACATGTTGCCTATGTAAATACCAGTTATGTGGTTTGAAAAGTCAAATTGAATTAAATGGTAACTTGATTTAGTACCATTGTGGTCGCTAAGCCTCTTTTCGAATTTGTAAAATAACTTCAATTATATAACAATTTGAGGTTAAGTGTCTATAAATGGTGTTTTAGAGTAAGTTATTTAATTATTTTAATAAAGATGTTTAAAGTTATTTAATTATATTATTAATGATATTTTAAGTTATTTAATTATATTATTAATGTTGTTAGTTAATTGGTTTACTTTTGTTTTAAAGTTAATCAATTTTTTTATATTAACGATGTGTTTAAGTTAATTACTTATCGTATTAGTGTTTTTTAATTATTTGTGATGTTTAATAATTAATTAATTAATTGAATAAAGGTGTTCATAAATGATAAATTGTTTTATAAGAAAGATTTTACTTAGTAAAAGGATTTGTTTAAGGAAATTGACAATGATATTTTATAAAGGATATTTTAAGCGATATTGGGTAAAGAAGTTTTATAAGGAGTTTATAAATCTAAATTAATTTGGAGATTTATAAAAGGATTTGAAATATGAAATGGGTTTATAAAAAGGGAATTTTGTAAAAGAAATGAGATTTGATTTTGGTAATTAATCCTTCTTAATTAGGGTGGTATGGAAACATTTTTTTCATACTTGACACCAAAGGATAGTGGTTTGGTTTATAGTAAGAAATATTTTAAATAATATTTTTTTGGCCCATTTAAAATATGATTTGGAAAAGAGGAAATCTTCCTCAATTTTTTTAAATATACTTATACCATTGAGATAAGTATATAGATATTTTCTAAGTATTGAAAATATAATGGTTTGAAATATACTTATACTGCTGAGATAAGTATATGAATGTTTTCCCAAGTATTGAAAAGAGTATAAGAAGTTTGTGAATATATACTTTATAAAGGTATTTTGAATCAAATAATTGAAAGAGATTTTAAATTAATAGAGGCTTAGTGGATCCCAAATGGAATTAAATCTTGGTTGATTGCTTGTTTATTTGATAGTTAAATAACCGACTATCAAATCTTTCCCAAAACATATCTCTAGGAGAAACACATGAGTTATATGGCACAGTCATCTTCGATGATGCTGTACTATGCATATAAATCTCGTTGTGTTCTTCTAGGACAAATGATAAGGAAATTCATCCTCTTAAACAGTTAGGAGGCGATCGTCGCTCTTATGTATTGTCTATTTATTTCCAAAAGAACTGGAGTTTCATTTACTGGAAACTATCGAATGTTGGTTCAAAGAGACTGGGATTGGATAAGTATAAATTATCCGAAAACCACTTCGAGCCAACTCACGCGTTCGAATTGAAGACATCTTGGAGATGATGAAATCGAAGACGGAGATCTTTGAAATGCAAGGGCTACCTACTGCTAATCTCGAGGGTGATTCCAAAATGGTGTGGAATATGCATGTATATGTTTTTTGTTTGATGATAATAAACATATATACATTCATTTAAATGTATTTGATATTGTACTATTTTATTTTTCACAGATTAAATAGATATTTGCTGAATAAAATAAATAACATGGAATTTGAATTCAAACGAATATTTTATTCAAACAAATATTTATTACAACTTTGATAGTACAATTTCAAGCTCTCGCTATATACATCATTTTTGATCACAATACAATTACATCACGATTTCATAGTTACATCATTTCCTCACTACATATCACTCACACTCGTATTTATCTTCAACTTCATTCCAATGTGAATCCAGCATCTGAGCAATCTGCAGAAATATACGTTGACGCAGTAAAATTGAAAATGAAATGTTTTTGCAGTATAAAACAAAATGTGGATTTTGAAAATATTATTTGCCTCAGTTATTTGGGTTGTTCGTCATCATTTATATTGAATTCATCACAAACGAACAATGTGACATGCACAGTGTATCACTGTGCATGCCACAAGGCCGTGCACACCGATATATGTATATACACTTGATATATTTACAGGGACAAGTGAGCACAGGTCAAACCCGAGTTGTGAAACTGGATTCAACTCAAGTGACAACAGTATGCAACACTCAGATGTACACATGAAGTTCAAATGATCAGCTCAACCCAACATGACCAGAGAAGAAAATGAAATAGCACCATAAACTACTTGAATACACTTCAATGATCAAGTCTGGTCAGACCATCAAGAGGCAAAAGCAATAACCAAAATCAAAGACCAGTGAACTGCACAAGTTACCAAACCAAACTGAAAACAAAAGAATCCAGACTAAATACAAATGTCAGGCTAAGGTGGCAACAATGATTAGACTGTGTACATGTACACAAATGCAAAGGCCACAACAAAGACAACAGTGATCAAGTATACAAAATGCAGACTCAAGTTTATATCAAGCAGCATATATTTGAATCAGACTCAAGTACACAATGCAGAGAAACCCAGATCCAATCCAAACCAGTTCGAACAAAGTTCGATAGCAACTATCAAGCATAAACAAGGTTGTAGCAGTTTAAAAATAGTGTGCAGCAGCTAACAACTCAAGTGATCAAGTGCAAGCAGGGATAAACTCAAACAAAGTCACAGGGGCGTTCAAAATCAAAGTCAGGTACAAGTTACAATGTCAACAAAGTACACAGTCAAGACCGAAGAATTTCATAAAACCAAAGATGCCAGCAAAGCCGAAGAACGCAACCAAATCAGAGATATCACAAATTATAAGTTCGAAATCAATGCCGTGGAAACAAAGAATATGATGAACAGGTCAGAGATGAGGTGTACGTTTTAAATTCAACACCGTGGTCATCACGAAATCAACCAAAGCCGTGTCAACCAGAAAATCGCAGTATATACGTTCATGGGAAAAGGTCAGAAAGCATCTCAACCAAGAAATCAAAATAAAGCATAATCAAACGGCCGAGAAAATTAATTGACAAATTCAAATACATATAGACGAACGAATATTCAGGGATTCGAACCCTATAAAAGCATGAACATCATCGGCAAAATAATGATTTGAGTTCGAAGCATAACAGAGAACAATTTAATCATCAACTCGAATCAAAGTCGAGTAAGGTATAAATTGAAAAAGGAATTACTCTTACCAATTTGAAGATACTCGACAACTTAGAAGCAGCCGAGAAATCAATCGAAGAAAGTAAACAACGCATCATTCAATCCTCAAGAGAAAGTCGGCAGCTTCAATAACCACGAATCTCGAAATCGAACTCATCGAAGTAGCCAGAGAGAGCAACGAGAAATCGATCGAGCAAGGCAACTCTCGAACAACCACAGATTCGATCGAAGCAGTAACGGCACTTCGAAAAGCCCCAATTTTTCAGGTCGAAGGAAGAGCAATCGCGGTCACCATTTTTTATCTTCAGAGAAAAACAAAGAAGAGATCGGGTTGAACAAAGAAATAAAGGGACCGGCCTATAAGGGGATAAATTAACTAGAGTTTAAGTTTGTTCGATTAGGGGTTAATTTTAAAATAGGGTTTTAAAGTTTTATTTAAATTTTGGGCCAGGTTTTATTGATCTAGTTTTAGGCCAAATTCATTTGAGGGCAAAAGTGTTTTAAACTGTCAATCTATATTTTGCCCTGGGATTTAATCTGTATTTTGTCTTTCAGTTTGTATTTCACAAAGACCAGTTAGAGTCAATCACCACCTAGAGTTTAGGTGTTGTCAGATTGTCTAGTTAGGGTTAGTTCAGTGAGCAGGGAGGCTGCGAGTTTGCAAAGCTCTATAGGCGGGAGCAGAGTTTGCGAGTAAACGAAACTCTATAGGCGGAGCAGGGTGTGCGAGTCTGTAGGAGTGTTTGTGAGCGGGAGCGAGTGTCTGCGAGTCTGTCAGAGTGTTTGTAAGCGGGATACTGTTTAACTCTAATAGAAATCTGGGAATGCAGCAGTAGGCAGGGGTTGCCGAAGCTGGGTAAATTTTGTGTGTGATTTACTTTACTGCATATTTATTTATCTGCTATTTGCTTTCGCGTTTAATTTGAGAAAATTTGCGATAACCCTATTCACCCCCCCCTCTAGGGTTAATCTAGATCCTACAAGTGGTATCAGAGCCTGGTATTTTTACTTTAACTCTAGAGTCATGAATTCATCGAATAATGTTTTTTCTGAGGGGCAATCTATTGCTAGGCCACCGATGTTTAATGGTAATGATTATGCTTACTGGAAAGTTAGGATGAGTATCTATCTTAGTTCTGTTGATTACGATGTTTGGGATATTATTGAAACTGGCTATAGAGCTCCCACTATAACTGTTGGTGATACTGAGATTCTTAAACCTAAGGATAGGTGGGACGCTAATGATAAGAAGTTAAAAACTACTAATGCTAAAGCTATGAATGCTTTGATCTGTGCTCTTGATAAGAATGAATTTAATAGAATTTCTCATTGTACAACTGCGCAGGAAATCTGGCATACTTTGGAGGTGACACACGAAGGAACTTCTCAAGTCAAGGAGTCTCGTCTAGCCCTGTTCAGCAATGAATACGAGAACTTTGTGATGGACAAAGGCGAGAGCATAAAGGATATGTTTGGACGCTTCTCAACCTTGGTGTACAATGCTAGAGCGCTTGGAAAGGTATTCTCTGAAGTAGAGCTGGTGAGGAAGATTCTACGAGTCTTACCAATGAACTTTGAGGCAAAAGTCACGGCAATACAAGAATCAAAAGATTTGAGTAAACTACGCATGGAGGATTTGATCGGAAATTTGATGACGTATGAGCTTGAGTTGAAAGCAAAGGAGGAACACATCAATTCCGAACCAAAGAAGAAGACGATTGCCTTAAAGAGTAGAGAAGAGAGCGATGAAGAAGAAGTTGATCCAATTGAAGGACTTGCAGTGGCTGTCAATAATTTCAGAAGGTGGTCGAAATACAAGCCACGAAAGAAGAAGACCAGTAGTAATACATCTAAAGATTCTGACAACTCTGAAAATGAACTAATCTGTTATAACTGCAACAAGCCTGGCCACATCAAACCAAACTGCCCACTTCTCAAAATCAACAAAGGAAAGAAAAAGAAGAAGGCCTTCGCAGCAACTTGGGATGATGAGGAAGGAGAGGAAGTGTCGAATGATAGCTCAGAGGAGGCTAACTTGTGTCTTACGGCAAGATCAGATTCAAAAGCAAGCTCAGAGAATTCAAGATCAGATTCAGAAGCAAGCTCAGAGGAATCTAGTGAGGTAAAAAACTATTCTTATAAAGAACTTGTCTTTTTGTGCCTTGATCTTACTAAAACAGTTGATGCCCTAGATTCTAAAATTGAAAAACTGAAATCTGATAGGAGAGAACTTGCCCGTGAAAATTTTAGGTTAGAAACTGAACTTGAAAATATTCAAAACCTAGATTGTAAAAACTGTAAAACTTTAGATTCAGAATTATCAAAACTGAAGAATAGCTTGGAGAATCTTGAAAAAGAAAACTTGAATCTTAAGGAAATCATTGACACTAGGAGAAAGGATTTTATAAATAGATGCACCTCACTTGTGACTGAAAACACAACACTAAAAACCAAAGTCCAAGATCTTGAGAAATCACTGAGTAACTTTTCAAGAGGAGAAAAATCATTCAATATGTTATTTGGAAATCAATTGTTTGCCAACAATAGAAAAGGACTAGGATTTGGAAAAACACAAGTTGATAGTGCTAAAGGAAAGAGTGTCTTTACTGGATATCAAATAAATGGGCATCATAGTCATAGGAACAAGAACACAAAATTTATACAAGTTTGGGTTCCTAAAAATTCTACAAATAAATTTCATGTCTATTGGAACAAGAATGAAAGGACAAAACAAATTTGGGTTCCAAAGGGATTGTTTATTCACAATTATTCTGCCACTAACAACCATGGACCTATAAAAACAAATAGGTCACATAAATCTTTAACCGTGTAGGTGTGGTGGCAGGCTAAGGAACAACATTAGTGTTATCTGGATTCTGGCTGTTCCAGATACACAACGGACGACAAATCAACGTTCCTTAGCCTAGTATAAAGGTGACAGATTCACAATGGGCAAACAACGAAAGATTATCGTACAGGTAAAACAGGTAATTGTATTTATTTTCAAACGATAGATAAAATGTGAAAATCTGCACCATAGTCTGAATTAAATCAGCCAGTTATGTGAAATGATTGATGATGTTAATTCTGATCTTTTCGAAGTATTTATGATGGTTGACAGATTCTAACTTACTTGAGATGATCTTACATGACTTGTTCTTATCTATGACTTTGATTTATGCTTAAAAGTTGACCAACCATTTTTCATTGAACTTAATCTGTTTTTGGTCAAATTATGATGTTGATTGATTATTGATTTCTCAAAGGATTTTGAAACTGTTGAAACTGTTTGGTGAAACTTCAAGAAATTGTTTTTGAAATAATGATGATTGTTTAATGACTGTTGATCCTATGGTTTCTTAATCTGACACTGAGATTTTTTTTGATGGTTAACACGACTTCAATTTAAAGTCAAGTTTGTTGAAAATGACTCTGAGATAATTTGTTGAAATTTCACAATCTGGTCTATAACATCCAAACGAGTGATATTGAGTCAGATGCAAATTACACTGGTAATGTAGTTGATAGAAAAATTACTAGTGGAACGTGATTACATTTTGAGACATTCATTTGCTGCATAATTTTTCAAAGAAAATATCTGCATATCTTTCACTTGAAATATTTTTCATTTTAGCAGAATTTTTCTTAAATATCCCTTCTAGAAAATAATTTCTTTTGACCTTGTATCAGATTTGTTATTTAAGAAAACTTGATTTTATTGAAATTGATTAACTGATCTGACCCCCTAATAATTATCTAAAAAGATAAATAGTGATTGAAAATAAGATGAGTGTTGATATTAATCATATATTATAACTTGAGAAAGTATATTTAGAAAATTTCTTTAGAAATTTAAAAAAGAGTTATAAAAACTTTTTGTTGATAACTATTCCATGATCATTTCTATTTCTATCATCCGTCTATCGACCATCACTCATCAAAAATCAATATAGTATGTTAATTTGTGGTAGTTTAAACAGGGAATCATTTG
This sequence comes from Allium fistulosum, assembly GCA_030737815.1. Classification (NCBI taxonomy): domain Eukaryota; kingdom Viridiplantae; phylum Streptophyta; class Magnoliopsida; order Asparagales; family Amaryllidaceae; genus Allium; species Allium fistulosum. The sequence continues at coordinate 867,216,675 of CM060904.1, read as the reverse complement.
TGCTTCAATTTTATTATATTTCTAACAATAAAATCCAAAGTATTCACTCTCATTTAAAAGTCCTCACGGTTATGCATGGGTGAATTACTTGGATTTTTGATTTTGTGCTTCCATGCTCATTTAAAAGTCCTCACGGTTATGCATGTATGGAACGCATATCAAAATTAATTGATTAAATAGACAAGTTGATTCTAATCCCATTTAAAAGTCCTTACGGTTATGCGTGGTTAGAAGATACTTGAATTCATTTTTTTTTAAAAATTTGGAATACTACTAATCTCATTTAAAAGTCCTAACGGTTATGCATGGTTAGTAGATATTCAAATCTCCTGAAATAAATATACCACAAATAGACACAACTATATGGTTTTATTCGATGAAATCATTCATATCATTCTAAAGTGGAATATGCGTCAAAAAGGAGTATTTATGATTTTTGTTTGATTTTCTTATTGAAATTAATAATTACACTCGATTGAGCTTTAATATTGTATTAATGTCTATCACTATATCTTCATTTTTCTATTACTATTATTCTTTTGCTGATAACAAAAGGGGGAGAGAAAAGTTAAGATTTTGAAGATAAAGGTCAAAGATTTTCTAATTGCATTAAGGCTCATTTGAATTCTTTATTCTCATGCATATATGTAGGGGGAGTATTGTGTAGAAAGAGAGCATTCAAATAGGGGGAGCAAACTGAATAATCAAATACATTTAATGTAGTCAAAATCTTAAATATATGTTTGTTATCATCAAAAGGGGGAGATTGTGGAATATGCATGTATATGTTTTTTGTTTGATGATAATAAACATATATACATTCATTTAAATGTATTTGATATTGTACTATTTTATTTTTCACAGATTAAATAGATATTTGCTGAATAAAATAAATAACATGGAATTTGAATTCAAACGAATATTTTATTCAAACAAATATTTATTACAACTTTGATAGTACAATTTCAAGCTCTCGCTATATACATCATTTTTGATCACAATACAATTACATCACGATTTCATAGTTACATCATTTCCTCACTACATATCACTCACACTCGTATTTATCTTCAACTTCATTCCAATGTGAATCCAGCATCTGAGCAATCTGCAGAAATATACATTGACGCAGTAAAATTGAAAATGAAATGTTTTTGCAGTATAAAACAAAATGTGGATTTTGAAAATATTATTTGCCTCAGTTATTTGGGTTGTTCGTCATCATTTATATTGAATTCATCACAAACGAACAATGTGACATGCACAGTGTATCACTGTACATGCCACAAGGCCGTGCACACCGATATATGTATATACACTTGATATATTTACAGGGACAAGTGAGCACAGGTCAAACCCGAGTTGTGAAACTGGATTCAACTCAAGTGACAACAGTATGCAACACTCAGATGTACACATGAAGTTCAAATGATCAGCTCAACCCAACATGACCAGAGAAGAAAATGAAATAGCACCATAAACTACTTGAATACACTTCAATGATCAAGTCTGGTCAGACCATCAAGAGGCAAAAGCAATAACCAAAATCAAAGACCAGTGAACTGCACAAGTTACCAAACCAAACTGAAAACAAAAGAATCCAGACTAAATACAAATGTCAGGCTAAGGTGGCAACAATGATTAGACTGTGTACATGTACACAAATGCAAAGGCCACAACAAAGACAACAGTGATCAAGTATACAAAATGCAGACTCAAGTTTATATCAAGCAGCATATATTTGAATCAGACTCAAGTACACAATGCAGAGAAACCCAGATCCAATCCAAACCAGTTCGAACAAAGTTCGATAGCAACTATCAAGCATAAACAAGGTTGTAGCAGTTTAAAAATAGTGTGCAGCAGCTAACAACTCAAGTGATCAAGTGCAAGCAGGGATAAACTCAAACAAAGTCACAGGGGCGTTCAAAATCAAAGTCAGGTACAAGTTACAATGTCAACAAAGTACACAGTCAAGACCGAAGAATTTCATAAAACCAAAGATGCCAGCAAAGCCGAAGAACGCAACCAAATCAGAGATATCACAAATTATAAGTTCGAAATCAATGCCGTGGAAACAAAGAATATGATGAACAGGTCAGAGATGAGGTGTACGTTTTAAATTCAACACCGTGGTCATCACGAAATCAACCAAAGCCGTGTCAACCAGAAAATCGCAGTATATACGTTCATGGGAAAAGGTCAGAAAGCATCTCAACCAAGAAATCAAAATAAAGCATAATCAAACGGCCGAGAAAATTAATTGACAAATTCAAATACATATAGACGAACGAATATTCAGGGATTCGAACCCTATAAAAGCATGAACATCATCGGCAAAATAATGATTTGAGTTCGAAGCATAACAGAGAACAATTTAATCATCAACTCGAATCAAAGTCGAGTAAGGTATAAATTGAAAAAGGAATTACTCTTACCAATTTGAAGATACTCGACAACTTAGAAGCAGCCGAGAAATCAATCGAAGAAAGTAAACAACGCATCATTCAATCCTCAAGAGAAAGTCGGCAGCTTCAATAACCACGAATCTCGAAATCGAACTCATCGAAGTAGCCAGAGAGAGCAACGAGAAATCGATCGAGCAAGGCAACTCTCGAACAACCACAGATTCGATCGAAGCAGTAACGGCACTTCGAAAAGCCCCAATTTTTCAGGTCGAAGGAAGAGCAATCGCGGTCACCATTTTTTATCTTCAGAGAAAAACAAAGAAGAGATCGGGTTGAACAAAGAAATAAAGGGACCGGCCTATAAGGGGATAAATTAACTAGAGTTTAAGTTTTTTCGATTAGGGGTTAATTTTAAAATAGGGTTTTAAAGTTTTATTTAAATTTTGGGCCAGGTTTTATTGATCTAGTTTTAGGCCAAATTCATTTGAGGGCAAAAGTGTTTTAAACTGTCAATCTATATTTTGCCCTGGGATTTAATCTGTATTTTGTCTTTCAGTTTGTATTTCACAAAGACCAGTTAGAGTCAATCACCACCTAGAGTTTAGGTGTTGTCAGATTGTCTAGTTAGGGTTAGTTCAGTGAGCAGGGAGGCTGCGAGTTTGCAAAGCTCTATAGGCGGGAGCAGAGTTTGCGAGTAAACGAAACTCTATAGGCGGAGCAGGGTGTGCGAGTCTGTAGGAGTGTTTGTGAGCGGGAGCGAGTGTCTGCGAGTCTGTCAGAGTGTTTGTAAGCGGGATACTGTTTAACTCTAATAGAAATCTGGGAATGCAGCAGTAGGCAGGGGTTGCCGAAGCTGGGTAAATTTTGTGTGTGATTTACTTTACTGCATATTTATTTATCTGCTATTTGCTTTCGCGTTTAATTTGAGAAAATTTGCGATAACCCTATTCACCCCCCCTCTAGGGTTAATCTAGATCCTACAAGTGGTATCAGAGCCTGGTATTTTTACTTTAACTCTAGAGTCATGAATTCATCGAATAAAAATGCAGACATTACATTGTTTCCTAGAGGGTAGTGTTAGCATTCCAAGTGGGATTTTCTATAAAAAGTAAAATGTAGCCTCAGGCCTTACAACCGGTAAATGACTAAAGAAGTGATGTGCAACAGGGCTATGTGGGTCGCTCCCATTAGGGTATGATCACCTATATCTAAATCGACATTTATTGATGGATTATGTATGTTTGTGGCCATGGAGATGATTTGTCAGGGATAACCGAGGGGTGATTACATTCGGTACTATCAAGGAAGGGGTAGGCCGGTCCTGAGTAGCAAAGGTGCAAATTAAGGCAGCCTTGATAAATTTTCTCTAGAGGTGTACTATATGAAAGGTAGACCCATACCTTTTCATTATTGGAACCCAATCTCCAATAAGTGCCTTCTGACTTAGTTGTATACCTATTATACTGGAATTTAATTAATGTAACATTTTCAGCTAAGATTCAATATTTATTTTAAACCTTAGGCATTATTATAATACTATTGGATTTTGTATAAAATGGTTTGGTTATTGTAATAAAAACCTGTCTGTGTTTATTTGCGGCATGGTCTTATGAAATACCTTTTATTTTGAAAGTTTTTATAAGATATAAGATTCCATTTGACTGTGTTTCTTAGGTTTTATAAGATATAAGAATCCGTTTGATAGTGTTTCTCATGCTGGTTTTACTTGACTGATCCGGACGTTATTTTCTTATAATGCTTGGGTCAGCCCGAGTATATTTTCCAAATTTAGCTGGACACTTTGGATCTTTAAAAGACAAGTCGGATGCCTCCAAGGCGTACTCTCGTATTTTCTTTTATCTTTTGCTATTTGTTCTTGTGGTATTTATCAGCAGTTATAAGGACAGGTTGTTATAACTATCCACGGTAGATGATAGGTTAGTTTTGCTCTGATGATTGTATATGTATTAAAGTTTTTTTCTCTCTTTGTAAAGGCCCGTTGTATATTATATATTTCTCTTCATGTTGTGAGATTTTGTTCCGTCTTTCTTTATTTCACTCCAATGGTTTGTCTTTTCTACACTTGGTTGTTCGACATGTGAATATCGTGGATGTATTTGTGTTGCCTTCTGGGGATTGAAAAGGCGGGTTGTCATAGTCTTTGATTTTCTTCGTCTTCAAGTTGTCTACAATTCGAACGCTTATGCTGGTTCGAAGTGGTTTTTGGATAACTTATCCGATCCCGGTCTCTTCAAACCAACAACCGATGGCTTTTCGGTTGACTCAATCCTGGTTTTTTTAGAAGTAAGCGGACGATTTTAGAGTCCCAAGAAGTTCTTGAATATTCGCCCTTAAAGCGAGAGACGTTTCACAAGAATGAGTTCTCTTAAGGGAATCTCAAACCATATGAAATCGTGAAGCTTTCATATACTTCCCAAGTCAAGATATGTCAAGTTATCGATAGTGGAAAAACCATCATCTATCGTAAGTATATAGTTTGCATATGGAAAAGCAGACATCATATACTTATCACCACTTTTCAATTTCAACCCCATACTATTCCTCGATTAACAATGAAGTCGGATAAGTTAGAGAACCGCCCTTGCCTCGACATACATTTTAAAACTCTAACAGATAGAGGAAAGTCTACTCATCGGCTTTTAGTGCTAAATATAAGATGACTTATTTTCCATAAATGTGTCAACATTTTAGCACTACTTATCATATTTGTTTTATGTTACTTAATGGCACTGACAAAGAAATCCCTTGCATAAAACAAAGTCTTTTTGAAATAATCTAAAAACCAACGCCATAAACTTATCACTAGTCTTCGATTCCAAACTAGCACTATTCATCACTGAGAAATGAAACCATTCAAGTTGGGATATTGTAACAACCCTGGTTTGGATTACCTGTTAATATTAAATTATAATGGTAATTATAATTTAATATCGTGATTTAAATTAAAATTGGAGATTTTAAATTCAATCTTATCTATCTTCCTTTGTTTGATGAAATTATTAGGTTGAATATAAACTCTACTCTGGAAATTGTGAGGACGCAATTTTGTTAAGGGGGAGTCTGTAACAACCCTGATTTGGAGATTACCTATCAATATTAAATTATAACGGTAATTATAATTTAATATTGTGATTTAAATTAAAATTGGAGAATTTAAATTGTTTATTAGGAATAAACAATGAATTTTGGAATTAAAAATGAGAAAATAAAATTCCAAACTCTATTTTATTTGGTTAGAGTGATAATAAATGGGAAATGACCTTACTTTAGAGAAAATGCAATAATTATATTAATTATTGCCCTTTTTCTTCTTTTAATAATTTTTAAGAGAAGTATTTTATATCTTAAAATAATTTAAAAATATTATATAATAATTATTTGAAATGCCCATTTGTTTTAAAAATTATTTCAAAAAGGTTTGGAAAAATCCGTGCTCGAAAACGAATAAAAACCTAAGAAATCACTCAAACCGATATTCGAATTCAATTCAAATTAAATTCAAATTTAATCCAAAATTTGAATTTCAAAATCTTCAAAATTTGGCTAGTCTATTGATAGACATCATGGCCTTTGAATACGATAAAAAACATCACAAATATAGCAAGAAAAAAAAGAAAAATAGGTTGGAAAATATAAAATATACAAGAGAAGTGGGCTGGAAAAGGCCCAGAAGCCAGGTCAACCTGGAGGTCAACCTGGTCCTCCCTAGGCCGACAGACCACCGAAGTCACATAACTTGTGGTGACCGAAGTCATATATCGCAGATGACCCGAAGGTCTATAGCACTGGCATACTCGTGGATGTGTCACAAACTCTAGGATAGGAACCCGGAAAGTGTTAACGTGCATCCCATACCATATGCTCGCATTAAACGGTTTACTAACCGCTAGTAAACTCCACATCATAAAAATAAATCAGAAATCTCAAAAATCTCATACTTGCCTCGTATCATCAGCAAGTGCAATAAAATCTCATAATGGTTTCTCATAAACCATAAATCTTAGAAAATCATACCTTGCCTCATCTCATCGGCAAGTATCAAAAGACATCATAGCTTGTCTCATCTCATCGACAAGTAAAAACATCGTGATGGTTGTACCAGAAAATGAGAAATCAAAGAAAGAAAGAAAAAATGGCTTCCCTCTCTTATTGATAAATAAAATTTACTTCAAATTGCTGAAAATAAAGAGTGGTAAAATTTTAAGCTTTATCTTGAGAATTTATTGATATGAAATTATAAAACTCTTTTGGAAATATTAATCTTGTTACAAGAAAGAATATGAGTTTAAATTTATTTATTACTATAAGATGCTATATTAAAATGTTTTGAAATTTTCAAATATTGAAAATTTAGATTATGGTTTTGAAAGGAAAATGCAAATTGTTTTGTAAAATAGAATCAATATGTGCATATTTGTCTTAGTGTATATGTATATTTGTTTACTGTTCTATGATGAGATATTCATTTAGTTGTTGTATTTATTCTAATAGATCCGTTAGCCACCTATAGTTTTGTATTAGACATTTATCGAATATGTCGATCCACTTGAGTTAGAAATTCGTTATAAATCTTATGAGTGGCTCATTATACCATTCGGTTTGACGAACGCTCCAACTTATTTCGTCAATCTTGTGAATCGAGTATTCTGGGAATATCTCAATGAACTCTCCTTGTGTTCTTTGATAATGAGTGTAAGCAGCAATAATTTAAATTGTAAATATTTCTAATAGATGATATACTTATGAGTCTAAAATGGATTTTGATAAACTTGAAAATATTTGTTTAGTTAAATAGGAGAATTAAGAATCCATTCTTTGAGTTTGTCTTGCCTTTGTGCAATTATCTAACGACTTGCATTTACGCGGTCGTTTGGGTTGGTGGTATTGAGGAAACCACTTACCTCTTATTGAGTTTTCTTACCTCCATTCTGTCAATCTAATGTCAGTATGGCTCTTTCCATAGTGATATATGGAAAGTCATGTCGACAATTATCCAGTTGGTTGAAGCCAGGATAAAATTTTGTTAAATCCCAACTCTATACGAGAAGCTCCTGAGAAATAAATCTCACTCGATTGATCTTTTGTATGGCATCCTGTCTGTGATCTTATTTCGAAGGTAAGACGCCTTCAAAATCATGATGTTTTGCTCGTAGGAATTCAATGGTCCGCTAATCCCAAATATTAGCACTTGGGAAACCATAGAATTAATCGAACAATCTTATCTTGTTTTTCTATCATCTCGTGTTAGGGTGGGAAATTTTAAATTCGAGCTTATCTATCTTCCTTTGTTTGATGAAATTAATAGGTTGAATATAAACTATTCTCTAGAAATTGCGAGAACGCAATTTTGTTAAGGGGGGAGTCTGTAACAACCCTGGTTTGGAGATTACCTGTCAATATTAAATTATAATGGTAATTATAATTTAATATTTTGAATTAAATTAAAATTGGAGATTTTAAATTGTTTATTTGGAATAAACAATGAATTTTGGAATTAAAAATGAGAAAATAAAATTCCAAACTTTATTTTATTTGGTTAGAGTGATAATAAATGGGAAATGACCTTACTTTAGAGAAAATGCAATAATTATATTAATTATTGCCTTTTTTGCTTCTTTTAATAATTTTTAAGATAAGTTTTTTATTTTTAAAGGTTGTTTATTGAAATAAAAGGTGGAAATTAGTTTAAAAATATGTTTTGGCTATAAATAAAGTTAGGAAATGGTTTGAAATGTTTTTCTAAGTGAGAAAAGTATTTTTGGTGAATTTTAGAAGTTAAATATAGAGTTTTATTCATTTATTTGAGTAAATGGTGTATTTTTGTTAAATAAAGGGTTTTAATAATAAAAATGTTTTAAAAATATAAATTTATCTTTTTATATGATAGAAAATGTTTTATTTTATATGTATACAAGTTTTCATATTTTTCTTATGTAAAACTTGAGAGAAAATGCATTTTTGCTTTTGTGTATATGTGATATATGCACATTTTAGGTTAAGTGTTGTTTAATAAACTTAGGCCATATTAATTTCTTGTTATTTTTGGGTCCATTAGCTCACTTAACACTTAGCCTGGCTTTAGAAAGTGAGAAAAAGAATACTGTACGTTCATTTTTCTCAACTTCTTCTTCCTCCTTCAGCCAGTAAAAGAGAAATAGAAACCCTCTACATAAAATTGCAATTCAAGCCAATTTCTTCATAAAATCCAAGAAAATTGAAGTCTTTTTCAATCTAGAATAATAATACAGGGGTAATCATACTCCAAACAATATTATTTCATCAAGTTTCTAATTACAGTAGATGTTTCTCTAATTTACTGTATGTTTTGCTTTTGCATGTACCATACTTGTTTCCTATAGGTTCTACAAGCTAAAATCTCAAGCCAAGCTTCAATCATTTTTCTTAAATCCGAGTATTTCCACAAATACAACAAGGTTAGTTGATTAACTCACATAATCTAGCAAAATAATACTTCAAATTGCAAAAGCAGTGAATAATTTAGCTTCTGTAGATAAATTTATGAGCTTGTTTTATCTTTATTCAAAACTGTTCTGTATTGCTTCTTTGAAGGCTTGTATCTTTTAATTCCGGCAACAAAATGCTACCAGATTTCTTTCAGATGGTAGTTTACATGCTGTATTTTGTCTCTGCAAAAATTCATTGCAAAATATGGTCACTTGCTGTGTCAAATTAGCGCTTGAAAATCAGTTCGAGGCTGCGAAAACAACTGGGCAAAATCCATGCCCTAGGTCGACAGGCATGTCGACCTAGTGGTCGACCTTCATACCATCTAGGTCGACCGTACGGTCGACCTAGAGGGGAGTAAGGTCGACTGTGAGGTCAACCTGCATGTCGACCATGTGAGGCATTTTTCCTGCCTTTTTCCTTCTACTGTGTTATTTTCCTGATGTTTGTCCAGCTTGTTTTGCTCTCTATTTCACTTGATTTTGATGATGATTTTGTGCTGTTTTGAGAGCTATGATGCCTATCAATAGGCTAGCTAAATTTTAAGAATTTTAATTTCAAATTTTGAATTGAATTTGAATAACGATTTTGAGAGATTTCTTTGTTTTGCTTCGTTTTCGAGCACGGATTTCTCCAAGCAATTTTGAAATAATTTTTAAAATAAACTGGCATTTAAAATAATTATTATATAATATTTTCATAGTATTTTCTAATTTAAAATCTATTTATTCTCTATAATAGGGGAATTTTCAAATATGGCTTTCAAAATCGATTTCGAAAAAGGGTTTTAAAAGCTTGTTTTCTCAACTAAGTTATTTTATATATAAAATACACGTTTTTGCACTATTCGAGCGAATGAGTAAGTGATTTAAACGGTTTGGTAAAACCTATAGTATAAGACACATGTGTTTATCTTATCGATTAATTCTTGACTTGTCCGTTTAATTGTTTTGACCTTCGGGTCGAGTTTACTGATGAGATGAGGTAAACTTTTTACTGCTTTGAGTGTGAAATTTACTAGCGGTTAATAAACCATTTAGTATGAACGTGTGGTATGGGATGCACATTAACACTCTTCGGGTTCCTATCTGAGTGTTTGTGATACATTTGCCATTGCGGCGTATTGCCAGTACTGGACCTTCAAGTCATTTTCATTGCGGCGTATTTATCTTCGAGACATTTTCCATTGCGGCATATTTTTCATTGTAACGTATTTGTCTTCGGGCAAGGTACCTATTTTTATAGATCGGTACTTGGCAGGCTTCGGCCAAAAGCACGTGCAAAACTTTTGAGATGATTTCATTAATTATTGTGATTTCCCTAGTATATCGCCTTTTTCATGGTTGGCCATTCGAGCCATTATATATATATGTATATATATATATATGTATATATATATATATGGCAATGTCTCTAGATCATAGAAAAATCAAAAGGCTAATTCAGTTAAATCTAGAAGTTATTAAATAATTCAAGGTGTGAATCTTAGGCTGCTTCATAAGGTAATTATCCAATCTTACTTTAATTATATATTATATCATGTTAGTATTGTTTAGATCCCATATCTTATACAATGAATTTATATATACATATGTTGTCTGATCTATTATTTGCTTTTGTTTTGGAAATCATTGTTTAATAACAAAAGGAAAACAGAACAATAGTAGCCATAGAAACATTATATTGAAATTGTCTTCAAAAGAAAAAAAAGGAGAAAAATTGGATTTAAAACTATTTAATTAGTTAAAACAATTTTATAACATATTATATATAAGAAACCTGCATGCATTAATTATTTTAAGTTTGTTACCCGGATGTTTGACCCGGTTACAGGATGCTGATCATATAGGCTTTGGTGGTTCGGCCCAAAGTAGGAGGATTGAATGTCGCTCGGCTTAGGATGGAAGTGCACCGTTCGGTCTAGGCGCGTCATTCGATACGCAAGTGCCGTTCGGCCTAAGTCCATCGCTCGGCACTCTCTGCTCAAACGCCATCGCCCGATATCCTTCGTTGGAACAACATCGCTCGGCTACCTCTGTTCGGCCTGAATATGTGGTTCGGCCTACACTGCTAAGCGAACATCGCTCGACATGACCTCGTTTCGAGTCAACTACCCAAAGTTCATTGATCAGTCAATTACCACTCGGTATAGAATTGTTCCAGCCTTAGAAGCGCAAACACCTCAGCCATCGTCGCTTGGCATCTATCGTTCGAACAATACCGTTCAGCATCTTTGTTCGACAGCATCATTTGGCAAAGTCGCTCGGCAGCTGCCGTTCGGCATCCCTGGCTCGGTGCGCAGCAGTCACTTACTACGGGCCGAAGTATTTTTCTCTTGGGCTCGTGAAGGAAGTCCAATCTATCTTTGCCTATAAATAGAGGGGCAGGGGCACAGTGAAAAGGGACATTTTTTCAAGAACTCCGGGGAGACTATGCCATTTTCAAGATTCATTTATTTTCTGTTCAAACTTGTATTCAAGTTATTGGTGTACGGATTGTATATGTATTCAATTATTTGAAAAACCAATAAAGATTAAACTCATAGTGGACGTAGGCAGTTACGCCGAACCACTATAATTTCGGTGTTCTCATTTTCAACATTTAGTTTTGCATACATTCCTCTATTTTAATTTTCTATCTTCATTAATCCCTCTACGCAAATCTTTATTTGGGTGTTAGTGACCAATTTTGGTGCTAACATTTTGGTTCTTTCACTGAGAGCTCATTCTCAGGTTATTAGGATCTACTTTGTAGCTACTGGATTGAAGAAATCCCCTGAAGGAGATCCAAGTCATTCGTAGGAAGTCCGTTGATTCTATTCAGAGTTTCCACCAATAACTCTACAATGGGAAGACCCCGTACCAGATCAGCTTCACACAATGTGGATGTAAACAAGACTGCTAGCGTCCAGGGAATAGGACCCAGCAATCAACAGGTTAATCCAGGCGCAGGGACTATCACCGCCCAAAACCAAATGGAATCTGTCACCAGGACATAGTTCAACGAGCTAATGAGAGAACTCATGCAAAGCAGGAGACAACTTAGCGAACAGATCCAAGCTAATGCCAACCTTATGACTCAGCTTACTCAACAACAGCATTAGAATGTTGGAGGAAGCCCCGCTCCTTACTCCTCATCCGACAGCTCTTCTTCGTCTGATGAACCTCCCAGGCATAGACGTTGCATAACAGAAACAATGCAAGCAGGTGCTGCTGATCGATCAACCAGGGATGGTCCAAGTTCCCTACCTGGAGCAATGGCCCATCACTTACACCAAGGAAATCACACTCGGAATGGGAAACTTAGGATCTGGAGTACGAATGGAAGCTGGACAGCTGGCACACCAAGGTCCTAATGATGCTAGTCCCCAGGATACACACTTGGTAGATCGCCAACAGAGGAGACACCGAGCAAAATGGTCTCGCAGGACAGACAACAACCTGCCATTTTCCATACAAACCCCAGACCTATCAGCTATGGTCAGACAGCTGATGAGAGAGAATCAAGGCTTATCAAATGATGATTGGGGGATATCCAAGAGTCATACTCCGTTCACAGATGCTATCTTACAGGCTGAGTACCCCAGGAAGTTTAACATGCCGGCTATTCCAACCTATGAAGGAAAGACTGATCCTCGACAGCATGTGATGAGATATGAATGGATGATGGACTCAACTAGAGCAAACGATGCAACTAAATGTCGATGCTTCCCAATAACTTTATCTGGAATCACTACCATATGGCTCACCCGACTTCCTCCATGGACTATCTCCAACTTTGATGAGTTTGCGACAAAATTTATGGAACAGTTCATTATTCATGCCACCCGTCCCAAGGACGTGATGTCCTTGTCCAGTGTGATTCAGGCTCCAGGGGAGTCGTTAAAAGAGTACTTACAAAGATTCCACGTTGCCGCAATAGAAGTTAGCAACCCCAACGACCATGCTATTTTAATGGTCGTGATGCGAGGAGTAAATCCGGATTCAAAATTTGGTGATTGGCTGGCGGGAAAGCCTCCTACTACACTGGAACGTTTTTATTCAAAGGCACACCAATTTATAAGAAGAGAGGAAGCTAGGTGGACGAGGCGAGATAGTACACCAGTACCTGGCAAGGAGACTTTGCAGAGCAACATTGCTGTAAAACAATCCGGTGACAACTCTAGAAAAGTACAAGTCAATGTTCAAAGCAAGACTGAACAATCTAAAGGATCTGGTGGGGGAAATCCCAGAAAGAAAAGGAAAGTTGGAAAGTGGAAACCGAGAATCCCAACTTACAACGAATACACTCCTCTGAACACATCCCTAGAGAATATTTACCTGTCGACTTGTAATACTTTCCAATATCGAAAGCCACGACCAAAAGAGTCCACCGAGGAGCAAAAGCGGACTGGGAAGTATTGCCGCTTTCATGAGACTTATGGGCACAATACCGAGGAGTGTAGGCACCTCCACGATGCTATAGAAAAGCTGATTCGATAGAAGAAGTTGCAGGAATTGGTCAAGAGTCCACCGGAGGGTGGACAAGGAGCATCAGACCCCGTTCGTGGGCAAGCTCCACGACGTCCTAAGGAACCAGCTCGGACCGTAGGAAGACTAATCATAAACACGATAGTCAGAGGGCCTCACCCGACAGACAAGAATTGCGAGAGATGGAACGTTATGCTAGTTCCCTAAAACATGCAGATTTCGAATGTTGTTCAAACATGGAAGATGGTATCCCAGCTAAACAGCAACGAATGATGACAGATGATATAGTGTTTAGAAGTAGAGATGCCGATCAGGTGGAGGCACCTACCATTGAACCGATGGTCATCTCGGCCACTATCGGGCCAGCGTTTGTGAGAAGGATGCCGATTGACTGTGGAAGTTCTGTTAATATCATCTTCAAAAAGGCATATGATCAGATGAAGATGGAGACAAAGGACCTGAAACCATCTAAAGCCCGTATTCATGGCTTTAATGGTGCGACTACCGATGCGGTGGGCTTTGTTGAATTGCCGGTTGAACTTGGGGAAGGTGAACGTAGGAGGGTGCGGATCCTACCGTTCGTAGTTTTGGATGTCGACTCCTCGTATAATGTGTACTTGGGCCGACCGACCCTGGCAGAGTTTAGGGCAGCTTTGGCCCCTTGGTGTTTAACTCTGAAATTTCCGATAGAAAGTGGAGTTGGTGTAGTGCATGGCGATCGAGCGACTGGTCGTGCATGTTATGTGGCTGAGCTGAAGAGGCTCAACGAAGAGAGAAAGGAAAGGTTGTGGACAGCTCCTTCCGCGTCCAAGTTGCAGAAGATTGACAAGTAGTGCCCGAGCCTTGGCTCGGGCAACATGATCGGATCTATAAGGACATAGATCCGAGAGATGACGATGAAGAACCCAAGGAGGCAAAAGCAGCACTGGCTGAACTGACAATTGACATTCCAGTCAGCCATGATGATCCATCACGAGTACTTAAGATTGGATCACAACTTGACCCCTCGATGATCGAGGATCTTACTGATTTCCTCCGAGCGAATCTATTTTTTCTTGGACACATTCTAATATGTGTGGGATTTCTCCCGCCATCGCAAGTCATATGTTGAACATAGACCCAAAATACGTGCCAATAAAGCAAAAAAGGAGAGGGATGGACCCAGAGAGGTCCGCTGCTCTCAGAGAGGAGGTGGACAAACTCAAAACCAATGGGTTCGTCCGCGACGCCCTCTACCCTGAATGGGTATCTAACCTCGTGCTAGTGAGAAAAGCGAATGGGAAATGGAGGACCTGTGTTGACTACTCAGACTTGAACAAGGCTTGCCCTAAGGATAGTTTCCCTTTACCCAGAATTGACCAACTGGTCGATTCAACTGCCAGGCATGAGTTATTATCATTTATGGACGCGTACTCAGGATACAATCAAATCCCAATGCACATTCCAGATCAGGAGCACACTAGCTTTGTCACGGATGTCGGACTGTATTGTTATGTGGTGATGCCTTTTGGGCTGAAGAATGCAGGAGCAACTTATCAGTGCTTGGTGAATCGGATGTTTAAAGACCAAATCGGTATAACAATGGAAGTCTATGTGGATGACATGCTCGTGAAGTCACGACTATCAAACGACCACATTGGAGACTTGGTGGAAATGTTTGATATACTCAAATGCTATGGGATGAAGATCAATCCATTAAAATGTTCCTTTGGCGTTGCGTCAGGAAAGTTCTTGGGTTTCATTGTTAACGCATGAGGAATTGAAGCTAACCCGGAAAATATTCAGGCTATTCGGGACATATAGGTACCAAGAACTATAAAGCAAGTGCAGAGTCTGAACGAAAAAGTGGCCGCATTAAGCCGATTCATATCCAGAGCGACAGACAAGTGTATTCCCTACTTCGATGTGATAAAGAAGGGGAAGAGAAACTTTGATTGTACGCCCGACTGCGAGGATGCATTTCGAGCTTTGGTAAGGCATCTGGAAAGTCCCCCAGTGCTGTCAATGCCTATAGATCATGAAGTGTGGTATGTATACTTGGTCGTATCTCAACATGCCATCAGTACGGCTTTGGTTCGCGAGGAGGACCGAGTTCAAAAGCCGGTGTACTATGTCAGTAAACGTTTAGCGGGGCCTGAAAGAAATTATCCTAAAATTGAGAAGCTAGCCTACTACTTGGTGATTGCATCATGCAAGCTTCGCCCGTACTTTCAGGCACACCCGATCAGTGTTTATACCGATCAACCTCTACGACAGGTGCTCCAACGACCAGAAACCTCTGGAAGGTTGCTAAAGTGGAATATCGAGTTAAGTTAATTCGATATCACCTACCTGCCATGGAGAGCTATCCAAGGACAGGCGTTAGCAGACTTTATTGCAGAATTCGCTATACCTGTTGAGCAAAGTAGTGAAGGCATTATTCCCCCCATTCGATGGAAGTTATTCAACGATGGGGCATCAAATGACCGTTGTTCCGGGGCCGGAGTTATTCTTGTGACTCCTTAAAACCGATCGATTTGTTATGCTTTGAAGCTCAATTTTCCGGCCACGAACAACGAAGTCGAGTATGAAGCATTGATTGCCGGCTTAAAACTCACCAGAGAACTTGGAATAAAATTGGTCGAGATCTTTTGTGACTCACAATTGGTGGTGTACCAAGTTCGTGGAGACTATCAAGTGAAAGGGCAACGGCTTGCTCCATACCTCGCTTATGTTCAAGAACTTTTGGCAGACCTTGAATATTACGATATTTCG
The DNA here is from genome assembly GCA_030737815.1 of Allium fistulosum. Classification (NCBI taxonomy): domain Eukaryota; kingdom Viridiplantae; phylum Streptophyta; class Magnoliopsida; order Asparagales; family Amaryllidaceae; genus Allium; species Allium fistulosum. The sequence goes on along the minus strand of CM060904.1, from coordinate 867,200,558 downwards.
CATGTTCCGCGTGAACAAAATAGGGAAGCCTATTCATTAGCAAAATTCACAAGTACTGGTGATGCACAACAAATGGGCTTGGTTCCTGTTGAAGTTTTTCAATTTCCAAGTATAAACGAGATGGAAATAGACTTTCTGCTAGAAGCAGAAATTGAAAAGGAGTCATGGATAACCCCATTCAAGCAGTACCTGTTACACATAGCTTTGCCTAGAAAGAAGAACGAAAGACGACAAGTCATTCGCAAAGCCTTAAGATATGTGATGCAGGATGGAATATTGTATCGAAAAGGGTTCTCGGTTCCATTACTTCGTTGCATCGCTCACGATGAGATAAAACGGGTCTTGAAAGAAGTTCATGAGGGTGAATGTAGCGACCAAACTAGGGGGCAGACACTGGCAAAAAAGATCCTCCGCTATGTATATTATTGGCCCACTGTAAATCGGGATGCTGCAGACTATGTATGAAAATGTGAAAAATGTCAAAAGTTTGCGAAAATCCCGAGAGCTCCGCCAGCGGAACTCACACAAATGGTTAGTCCCTGGCCATTTGCGATTTGGGGGATCGATATAATCAGTTCCTTACCAATTTCCAAAGGTGGTGCAAAATATGCAATTGTTGCAGTCGATTACTTTACTAAATGGGCGGAAGCGGAGCCTCTAGCCACGATCACCACCAAAAAAGTAATTAATTTCGTTGTACGAAACATTATATGCCGTTTTGGCCTCCCACGAACTATCATCACGGACAATGGAACTCAATTTGAAAGTAGAGAGTTCAAAGAATTTTGCCAAAAGTATCACATTGAGAAAAGGTTTTCGGCGGTCGCTCACCCTAAAGCGAATGGACAAGTGGAAGTCGTAAATAAAATAATTAAGTTAATATTAAAGAAGCGATTGGAGAAGGCTAGAGGCAAGTGGGTGGATGAGCTTCCGACGGTGCTCTGGGCTTACAGAACCACCTACAAGTCCGCGACTGGCCATACTCCATTCACCTTGGCATACGTGACCGAAGCTATGATACCCGTGGAACTTGAAGTTCCTTCTCATCGGGTAACTTATTATGATCCCAAGACGAATCAAAATATCCTATTGGAATCATTGGACTTTGTTGACGAAAAACGTGAAGAAGCTGATTTAAGAGAAGCTGCACATAGGCACCGAGTTGCTCGATATTATAATGAAAAAGTTCGACTGAGAATTTTCAATGTGGGTGATCTCATTTTGAAACGTGTTTTTCCGACTCCATCACATCTGAATCCCACATGGGAAGGTTCATATGTCATCGAACGGAGGCTTGGAGAAGGAACTTTCAAGCTAGCGACCGTAGATGGCGTGACACTTCCTCGCGCATGGAATAGCAAGCATTTGCATCGTTATTACACCTAGTCTATTTCCTTTCGCATTGTAGTTGAAATTATTTCCAGTGTATGTTCGTTTTATTATTTTTTATTTTTTGACATGTAATAAGACAATTCGGTTAGTTTCCGTCTATTATGATCAATAAAGGCTTGAAGCCGTCTTTTCTATAAATTATTGATGTTTCCGTATGATACAATTCTGTGACAAAAATTAAATTACATTGCTTTGTCGGCATATGAACGCACACCCAAAATGAAAAATCTCTAAGTCCCCAAAGTGTAGACTAGAGTATAAACGACTTGAAAAATCTCTAAGTCCTAGAGTGCGGACTAGAGTACTCTGAGTCCCCGGAGTGCGGACTAGAGTATAAACGACTTGAAAAATCTCTAAGTCCCCAGAGTGCGGACTAGAGTACTCTGAGTCCCCAGAGTGCGGACTAGAGTATAAACGACTTGAAAAATCTCTAAGTCCCCAAAGTGCGGACTAGAGTAATCTGAGTCCCCAGAGTGCGGACTAGAGTATAAACGACTTGAAAAATCTCTAAGTCCCCAGAGTGTGGGCTAGAGTATAAACGACATAAAAAATCTCCAAGTCCCCTGAGCGCCGACTGGAGTACTCGGAGTCCCTAGAGTGCGGACTAGAGCATGAACGACTTGAAAATCTCCAAGTCCCCAGAGTGCGGACTGGAGTACTCCGATTCCCCGTAGTGCGGATCAGAGTATAAGCGATCCAAAAAATCCTTGAATCTCTGAAGTGCGGACTAAGAATATCCTAAGTACCCGAAGCGTGGAATTGAGGATCTACGATTCCAAAAAGTCTCTGAGTCATGTGGAAGTAAACTAGGTCCCGCGTAACTCACAAGATTTTGAATTTCGACTACAAGTTATACAGTAAGCTGAACGACAAAAGTCATTTGAAAGACAAAGAATAAATTTTTATTCATCTATCCAAAATGAAGTTCCACTACAACTTCTCCCGCATTCGGGGCAAAAATTCTACCTACAACGGCTATGAAAATAAATAAAGATAACTACATAATCCAGGCTGATTCTCATTGAACGAGCACGATAGCTACTTCTTTGGCTTTTTCTCCTTCGGTTTCTCAGACGACTCCTACCCCACGTGTTTTCTCTTGGACGTTTTGCTCGCTAGAGAAGGAGTGTTAGAGGAAGGAGGAGAAACTTCTAACTGCCTGGTCCCACCTGGGAGAATAACCTTCAGGGGTCTGTTCAATGGATCATCGAGTTCCACCACCTGAGGCTCAATCTTAATCTCAGCCTTCGTTTTCTTTTCTTTTATAATTTGCTCTTCCATACTCGATTTTGAAGTATGTCCAGAGGCGCCCCTGATTTCAACGTCGTAATGTACTTCTGAAGGAGAAGGTTTTTCAGATTTGTCTTCATCAAGCGCCTCGATCACTTGAGCGCCAGGTCCAGGAGTCTCTTCGGTTTGAAAAGCCTATCCCATTTTCTCTTCTCTCTCCGTGGCGACATCGCTCCTTGGAGTAGGTTCGGGATCAGGGTGGCCTACGCGAATTTATAAGAAACAAATGTTAGAATACATTTATCACTCGCTGAAAATGAGAACCCTTTGAACTTTGGAGGAAAAGTTATGTACCAGTCTCTGGTTGACTCTCAACTGTTCGGGGAGTTTTGCCTTCTGGAATAGGAGATAGAACATGAATATTAAGTCCAGGGTCCTCTAGATCATAGCCAATATGTTGCTCGAAGGGGTCAAGTGGTGGAAGATTGGACGGTAAAGTAGGGGGAGGAACCTGAGACTCGGTTCCGGATGGACCGGCAATGGCATCTTTTCCTTTTGATAAGGGGGAGTCTCTGCTGTAAAGAGCCTTCGCCGCAAGCAAGTCCGAAGGCTCATTCCCCCGAAGAAATTCCTTCACTAAAGCATCTTCGTCAATCTCTTCCGTTCCCAGCTCAACCTTTTTGATTTTGATTAAAGTGTCCCATGCTTCGACCAAAGATTCGTGGTAACCCTCGCCAAGAAATGTTAAGTCGCGATGCATGAGAACTCGAGCATTATATTCGGCTATGAGCGGATCAAACATGCACTTGATTTCCTCCCTACCAGCCTCAGTAGCCGCCTCAAGGCGAGAGTCAATTCCTGAGAGCGCTATTCTTTTACCCTCCTCACGGGCTTCATCTTTCAGCGCTTCGACTTTGGAGAGTTCCTCATCGAGTTTTGTTTTCAAGAGTCATGTAGCAACAATCTCGTCGCAATATCGTTGCGACTCCTCCTAAGCAGCGATTTTTTCTTCCTTCTCTTTGAGAAGTAGCTCTTCCAACTCCTTGGCTCGTTGAGCGAATGCATCTCTCTCCTTTTGAATGGAGTCTTTCTCTAAAGCTAAAGCGCCACAACGTTGGACAGCTTCATCGATCTCCTTTTTGTGTGTGGCCTCCAAGCGACTGACTGGCTCTGCAGTATCTTTAGCGTTCTTCTGGGCGGCCTCAAGTTGAGATTTATACGTGGAAAGCTCTTTATCTTGGGCCCTAATGATGTCTTTGTCATGGATGGCCTCGAGCTTCAGACGATCGATTTCATGTTGGTGTTCCATAGAAACTTCAGAAACTTTTTCTACCAAGTGAACAAATGCGTCGTGTTAGACATAAACATCATTGGTGCAAGCAAGGGCCCTCTATTTAACATTCTCCGAAATAGGATGGATGGCTGGAAGAAATTTTAGTCCGTCAAAGCATATTTTTGGGAATGTCGCTTTAAGCTCGGCAAGTTTCTCCGCTATCGACGGATCAGGTGCAGGAGTAGAGGAGGTTTGCTTTGTCGAAACTACATACTTCTTATGAACCTCCCGAGATTGCCTAGTACTTGAGGAACCCAAGTATTGGTCGCAAGGAGTTTCAGATTGTGGTCCCCTTTGACCTGATTTCTCCCTGCCTTGTTCTGGTGGAGGTGGAGGATCGTTGGAGTACAATGAGTGACTATGAATTTTCCTTCGAGAAGATGAATCTCGGGAGCGATAATCTCTATCACTGTCGTCACCTCTATCTCGGCGTGTGCCATATCCAGAGTCTCGGCCGGAGGGATGGAAAATGGAAGAGCCGCGAAGGCGGTCGAATCCATGTGAGCGTCCCATATCACCTGCGTAGAAGTTAAGTGATGACAAGTTAGCAAAAATGCCATGACGACTGAAGTTTAAGTGCAAGGTGAAGTGTGAGTGTTCGTGTGTGTCCTAGTGTTGCCCCTCAATGGACCAGTTTATTTAGCTTTACTTATCAGAGTTTTTTCTCCTTGGTGATGGGCTTGAACGCCTTCACTGCCTCTCACCGGCGAATGAAGTTTTATGGCTTCCGGGTCGTCAAAACCGTAGTTGAGCAAATCATCAGGAATTGTAAGGTCATACAAGCCTTTCAATGAACTCTCTAAGTGTTGTGGAGACGGCTCTTTCTCCATCGGAGTAATTGTCACTTTCGAAGTTCCGCCCACCACCTTCTTCCTCAACTTGTAAGCTAGTTTCTTTTTTCCTTTTGAAGGGGGAGGTGGTTCATCACAGCTATGTGCTTCAAGTGCTGGTTCCGGAGCAGGACTTACACCCTCACCCGGAGCTTCAGCCTCCTTTATTTCACCTTCCTTGGATACATCAGGAGCCTCTCTTGTCGAAGGCACCGAAGGCCCAGCTTGCCTTTTGCCTTTTTCCAAAGCGGGTCTGGCTGTGGTGGCACTGTGAGGAAGACTTATCCGGCGACCTTCTGCCAACAATCCAAATCTCGAAAGCGATTCATTGGAAATGAGGAATTTGATGTCCCGGTCTCCCGCGGGAACAACTTAAATAGCTTCGACGGCCTCAGAGTACCCGGAGCCTTCGGGACGTGGGCTAATACTTGTAAAAATCGAAAAAAGGTTTAAAAAGAATGCACTTTCTGCCGCGTACAACTATTGATCTAGAAAAGGAACTTACTCCCTTCCAACCATCTCCTTGCAAAGCCAGGGGGCAGCGCACATAAAACCTTCCTGCTTGTGTAGAGCAAATTTGCTCCACGCCCCTGTTAAGATTTGGCACATGGAGTGTGGCTCGAGGAACATGAAGGATGGGCTATCAGACCGTCTCTTGAAAGGATAGATATATCGGATATCCCCGGGTGTGGGTAGTTTGAACAGAACACTCATAAAAAGAATACACGTGCCGTAAAGGAACGCATGACTATTGGGAAGTAATTGTGCTGGGGCGATCTCCGTATACTGAAACACATCACGAAGGAAGGAGCTGAAAGGTGGCACACTACCAACCCTGTACATGAATTTGTTGCAAGCCGTATACCCGGCTGGGGGCAGGTGGGGACGATCCTGTCCCGATGGAACCAGCACATCATCAAAAGGGATTCCGTGGATTGAGCATAGTCGGCGAAGAGCATTTTCGTTGATTCTCGAAGCTTGAGAATCGACCAGATTGTCGAGGATAATGGCTGCATCTATGACATCAGGAGCTAAGTCAATAGTCGCAGTCGTTGGACCCGGGATATTTTATGCAGGAGTCGTCGATGGATTCGAAGTTTCCACTACTTCCTGTCGAGAACTTGGCCCAGGTTTATCTAAAACTGTGGCGGAGCTCGATTTTCTAGACATCCTCGACAAACGCCGAATTTGAGTAAACACCTGTTTGAACTATACTTGAAAGACAATCGATATTAGATATAATGAAAAAAGAACTCCCCCCGTGTGGTGTGTGGACTAGTGCAATCGTTCAAACATAAGTGTAAAAGAATTAAAAGCTTTAAAAACCGATGGAGTGTGGTTGAGCGTTAAGTTATCATCTTCGAAGACCGTCATCGCTGACCATCTCCGAGAGCTAGTCTTATGATTCAGAAGTATAAGTCTTGAAGTCGAACATTGGCATTGTATGTTAAGGGTTTTCATTTGCTTTTATTAAGTTGAACTTGAGTCTACAGTCCTTAAAACTATGAGGCCATTAGTCAAAATAGTTCCATATGCACATGTGCTTAAGTCGTTGTCATTTTCCCTCTTTTTATGGTTCGGCGTGGAAATATGTGATATTAACATATGCGATAGTTAAGTGGATGTAATCTTGGTTGCCAGTGCTTACTCCAAAGACCGAAGCCGGTCGCCTTCCTGGACCAACAGACCGAACCATCTATCTGCGAGCTACTGAGTGGCCCACTGGACTAACAACACCGACCCACTCCCTCTCTTCACAGTTGCTCTCTCGACACTAGGCCACTATCCTTGACCCTGAAACTATCCATACCGACCGACACACACACTCCTTATCTTTCTCTAACAACCTAACGACCCACTGGGTCTATGCCGACCCACTTTCCTAGTTCCCAACCGTCCAATGATTTTCCTTAAGACCGAACGGTACCCTCGCTCGGGATACCGAACACTTCTTTGGACACTGACCGAACAACAACATCACAACTGACTACCAAACAACACTCTCATTCCACTCAGCGTGGCCAACTTGCATTCATTCTCACACCTTTGCACTATTTTGTCCCTTTTGAGTCCTTCACCGAGCGACGCTTTCCTTCATCGTCCTAAGCCCTAACTTTCGAATTTTAAGGGCAGCAACTATTTAAAGACTATCGCCAACAACCAACGAGGATTGAAGCCTTAGCCTAAAGCCTGGCCCTTCTCTTGATTCGACTTTTCCTTTCTTTCCAATTATCCCCTACCTATTCTTACAACCGAAGAATAGGGAAAACCACCCACTCGAGCACTCGAACTTAAGTACATGATTCCGAATTTGAAAGGAAATTCGTACCTATGGTGAAACTTTGGGCTTGCAGGAACTTCGAGTTATTAGGTTGATGAGATAGTTAGATTCGAGGGTGGTTGGAGTTGCAGAGAGAGAGGTACGGGGCTATATGAGGGGTAGGTTAACAAGTTTGCGAGAATAAGAAGGTATAGGGCTTGTGAGAATGAAGTTAAAGTCGGAAGAAGAATGAGGAATAAGGGGTGAAATTTTTATATGGTAAGGAAGGAAGTTGAACAAGTCATACCCAGTGAACCCAGTCAAGGTACCACAGTGGCTCGGTGGGCAGTCATACCAAGCGACAGTTAACCTGCCGAAAGAGTGGTTCGGCACACGAACATCGACCAACCTGCATCTAAGACATGACACGGTGAAAAACTCAAATGTGGTTCGGCATTCAGGAGATCACAAGAATCAATTGATGAGGCATCAGAACAAGGTTTTGGAGAGAAACGTGGGTTGCTCATGGTTCAAAGCGCATCATGTTGGCTCACATGATACGCTTTGGGGGGCAAGTGTTACCCGGATGTTTGACCTGGTTACAGGATGCTGATCATATAGGCTTTGGTGGTTCGGCCCAAAATAATAAGATTGAATGTCGCTCGGCTTAGGATGGAAGTGCACCGTTCGGCCTAGGCGCGTCATTCGTTACGTAAGTGCCGTTCGGCCTAAGTCCATCGCTCGGCACTCTCTGCTCACACGCCATCGCCCGACATCCTTTGTTCGAACTGCATCGCTCGGCTACCTCTGTTCGGCCTGAATATGTGGTTTGGCCTACATTACTAAGCGACCATCGCTCGGCATGACCTCGTTTCGAGTCAACTACCCAAAGTTCATTGATCAGTCAATTACCACTCGGTGTAGAATTGTTCTAGCCTTAGAAGCACAAACACCTCAGCCATCGCCACTCGGCGTCTATCGTTGGGCCAATACCATTCAGCATCCTTATTCGGCAGCATCATTTGACAAAGTCGCTTGGCAAGGTCGCTCGGCAGCTGTCATTCGGCATCCCTGGCTCGGTGCGCAGAAGTCACTTACTACGGGCTGAAGTATTTTTCTCTTAGGCTCGTGAAGGAAGTCCAACCTATCTTTTCCTATAAATAGAGGGGTAGGGGCACAGTGAAAAGGGACCTTTTTTCAAGAACTCCGGGGAGACTCTGCCATTTTCAAGACTCATTTATTTTCTGTTCAAACTTGTATTCCAGTTATTGGTGTACGGATTGTATCTGTATTCAATTATTTGAAAAACCAATAAAGATTAAACTCAAAGTGGACGTAGGCAGTTACGCCGAACCACTATAATTTCGGTGTACTCGTTTTCTACATTTAGTTTTGCATACATTCCTCTATTTTAATTTTCTATCTTCATTAATCTCTCTATGCAAATCTTTCTTTGGGTGTTAGTGACCAATTTTGGTGCTAACAAAGTTATTTTATAAAATTGAATATAAGTTTTATATATATATATATATATATATGAATAATAACAACATACAGAAATCGAATATAAGTTATTTTATAAGGTTGATGATCCTTCTTACCCTTAAAAAGTTAATTCGAGTGGTGTGGACATAAAGAAACATAAGAATTTCCAATGGGAAGAGCAAATCTAATTTGCATCTATGGTGTGATATCATGCAAGCTATTAAAAATGGAATTGATTCAAGTAATTACAGTTATGAAGTGCACACTATTCACTATTGGTGCTAAGGCACATGTTATGATTTTATTTTCATTTCTCTTTGTTCTTTATTTTCCTCTTTTTTTACTTTCTTGGATCATAGCTTGTTATGATTCAATTTTATTGTGCTTGCAATAAATTGGTAGAAGACCAATCCACCCCGCTTAGTCTTGTTAAAAAAATAACAATATATATATATATGTGTGTGTGTGTGTGCGTGCGTGTGTGTGTGTTTATGTGCATATTATTTCAATTCGATATTTATAAATCGACTTTTGTTTAAAATCATAGACCTAATTTTGAATTCTTCCTAAGTCAAAACTAAATTTTAAATTATTAATTTCAAATTTTAAACCATATAAAATTAGTCAAAATCAATTTTAAGATGTATATATATGTATAATTATCATTTTATATAACTTCATAACAAAACCATAGACAACAAAAGCATATAAAAGGCAACTGTGTTCACCATGGTGTAAAATGCAACACTTACAAACATATATATTAACGATGAACACTGTTTATATGTTGCACTTACAATATACTGCATGAGTATATTTAATATACTCATAAACTTACCAAATACAAATTTAGTCAACTCAAAATTATGATGTTTAATTCCTAATTAATTGCATATTCATATCATTTATGACATCAAATAGTATCCCATAAATAATAATTTGGCTCTTTACTTACCGAAATAATAACACAGAATAGTTGTTACACATATACACACACAAGAGTATATTTGATGTACGCTTTTAAAACAAATTAAACGAAATAAGATTTTATTTAAAATAAATTTTAGGTTTGATCTAAAAATCCATTAGGCTTCGTAGGCCTAACAGAGATCCAAAATGGAAAAAGTTTTGAAATTCACCCACTTAACCCGCTTCTGACTGCCCGGGTTCCTTCAGATGTATCACATAGCTGGATAAGATGAATTTCATATAAAAAGTACTCTTATTAAAGTAGCACTGGATCTTTCATGTTTTACTACGAATAAATATGTTTAATTATTATGTCATATTTAATATTTCTTTGGGATTTTAGAAAGGATAAATTTATCATAACCTCATTTGTATGTAAATTTAATTAATTAACTATATAGAACATCATATTATAAGTAAACACTAAGCACTATATATATAATACCCCATACACATATATAGACTATAATAACCAGTATTATAAAACTTCTAGAGATTTAGTAATTACTTTAAATAATAATTAATTTAAATCGAACAACCAAAAAGCTAACTTTTAAGGATGAATGAAGTAGGACTCGGGACCACTTTCGTTGAGTCCGAAATATTTGTTCAAGAGAGTTTTGTAGTATAAACATCGTCAGGTTTGACGTTACATCATTATGGGATTTATTTGTAGTTCTAAAGATTTAGTCATTTTGGGATTCATTCGTTCTGTCCCTTATACTCCTATATATCTATATTAATTCTTATTCAGATTCAAATGATGGATTTAGATTTAGGTTCAGATGATGGAACTTTTTTTATTTACCAATTTGAGGTTACATTTTGTCCGTGGTTATATTTTGTTTGTTGTATGTGCTCATTAAAAAAAATCATTTGATATCTATATAGTTTCGCTAGTGGTCAATAGATAGAAGTGAAAATTAGTATCTAACCCTTAATTAGTTAATTAAATGGATCCTCCACAGAGATTTGATTTATAAATTCTATATTTGATGATCTTATTGGAGCTGGGCCAGCCTACAGGGGAAGTAATGGGTAAATTTCAATTTTTTTGACCATTTTGGATCTTTATTGGACTTATGAAGTCTAATGTTTTTAGAATATTTCTAAATTTCTTTTAAACATAATCATTATTTTATATAAATTTATAAAATGATTTTATATTATTCAATTAATGTTATATTATATGTATACGTGTATCATATATACATATATATATCTGTGTGTGTGCATGTGTAACATATCAATCCATGCAAGGTATAACATGTCCGTGTATAGATGTTAGGATTTACACTGCAATGGGCATGTTAGCTCATATAGTATACAAATATATTGTCCATACATATGTTTATATACTTTAATTTAGAAATAAAAAATATTACAAATATAACTATATATATATATTTATATATACACGTACATACATATATATAAACTATATTTTTTATTTAAATAATTTGATATAAATATATGTAAATATATATATATATATATTTATATGCATATGTATAAATGTTAACATTTTATATATTTATATGCATATGTATAAATGTTAACATTTTATATATTTATAACTATATAAGTATATTTCAATCATTTATAAATTATATTAAATTTAATTTTTTTTAGCAAAGGCGAAGATAGTATATACAAATATATAATTTCTTGAAATATATATATATGTATGTATTAAATACTTATATATGTATAAATAGTATATAAATAAATAAATATATTAATAATTTTAAAATATATAGAATATATATATTAAAATATATACATACCTGGTCTTGTGCGCGACATAGATAATTTTTTAATTTTTAAAAAATATTTTATGATAAATATCAGTACGGATATTACTTTAAAATTAACAAAAAATAATTTTGAAACATAATTTTAAATTTTAAATTCTTAGTAAAATTCTAAGTGATATTTAGTAATTTGAATATTTAATATATAATTTAATAATTTAAAAACAATTTTAAAATCTATTTTTAATTTTTTGCTAAGAATCTAATATTTTATATTATAAAAAAATTGACTTTTTATTTCTACCAAGAGTATATTACGTGTTACATTAATTTTATAAAATATAAAAAATAATTTATATATTATATGTATATCGATAAAATTAATTTACATAATTAATTAATTTAAATAATATATATATACGTTAATATATTTTTATTCCGCCGAAAACATTATAACCATGAAATTTTATATATAAACATATTTAACCATATTTTGTATATAGTAAGGTGTGGTAATTAAATTTTAAGGAATATGTATAATTAAATATTGTATATTAATTTTTTTTTTAATTTTTTGAGCCGTGCATCTTATAGGTATATATATGTCAAGAAAAATAATTTTTAATTTAAATTTAAAAGTATATACATACATGTAACCAATTTAATTGTGATAATATATTTATATATTAGAATCATCATCTAATAATAATATAATATACATGATATAAGTATTATATACAGTAACATTCATAAAGAGGTTAGAAACTTATCTTATATCAAATGCCTATAAGTACACCTTGAAATGTTGAGATCTACTCCTTGAACTAAATTCCAATACAGTAGAGTGCTAGTTCATGAATCGATGGCCACCAGCTATCAAATCGATGACCACCAGCTATCAAATAGAACTAAATTGTTACCATTATTAAATTCCAGCATACTAGGCTCTATAATCAAAACCGTAAAGGCACGTATTGGAGATTGGATTCCATATTATAACAAGGTACCGGGGTACCACCTATCACGGTACACGTCTAGAAAATGTACCGAGGACCTCGTCGGGATCCCCTACCAACACAAGACTGTCCTACCCTTGACCGGATAGTACCGAATATGTCATCACCCCGGTTGCTTTGCAACCCTTTTTATTTGAGATCTCATGCACAACTAATCCTTAAATATGTAGATGTATCTAGAAGGGTGACAACATAACCTAATGGGTGCGACCCACTTAGCCTTGCTGCATCTCCCCTGATTTTTGTCATTCCCGGTTGATGAGGCTTGAGGCTACGTTTTACCCTTTTGAATAGCAATACCACTTGGAATGCTAAAACTTCCCTCCAAGCATTAGTGCAATGCTCGCATTCATCCATACAAGTTGTCCAGGATAAGGACAAGCCGAAGACACTACTTTTACTACATCCATTTTGGAATAACCCTCGGAATTAGTTGCAAGCAGCCCTTGTACTTCAATGGCTCCGTCTTCGATCCCATGCTTCAAGATGTCTTCATTTCGAAACGCTTGAGTTGGATCGAGTGGTTTTCGGATAACATATCCGATCCTGGTCTCTTCGAAACAACTTTCGATAATTTCCGATAAACTCAACCCCGGTTCTTTAGGAAATAAGTAGATAAAAGATAAGAGCGCAGTTCACCTCCTAACTGTTTGTAAACGGATTTCCTTATCATTCATCCTAGAAGAACAAAACGAGTTTATACGTACAGTATAGCACCTTCGATGGTAACTGTACCATATAATTCTCATGTTTCTCCTAGATATATCCAAAGTTACGTTTTGTCCAGATTTGATAGTCGGTTATTTAACTATCAAATTACACAAACATTCAACATTGATTTGATTCCATATGGGATCACTAAGCCTTTATTAATTAATCTTTAATTAATTAAAACACTTTGCAAAACTTGATCGAAAGATCTTTTTAAACACTATTCCCAAAACACTTTACATTGCTTTTATACTTGGAAAATAATATAAGCATTTACAAAAAACATTTGGAAAATTCCCTTTTTCCAAATTCCATATTAAATAGGCAAACCATTCCCTTTCAAAATATCACTTACTATAAAACTCATTCACTTTATAAAACCCATTCACTTATTCCTTATAATTTTTTTATAAGTTTGCTTCACATTTCAAACCTCTTTACATATTTTTCAAACTTGATTTAAAACATCTTTCAAAAATATCTAAAATGATTTATAAAATCTCTTTCTATTTTTACAACTATTTAAAAATCTTCCTTCATAATTCCTTTATAGAATCTCCTTTATAAAATATCATTTTCAAAATGTCATTTGTAAATCACTTTGGGTAAAACCTTTTATTTAATAAACCCCTTTTTAAAAACAAGATATTATTTAAAAATAACTATATAAAATAATAATAAAATTTAAAAATCATTTATAACCTTTAAACCAAAATTGATTAAAGAATTAAAGCTAATTCAAAAACATACTTTATTAAATTTGAAAGGAGGCTTAGCAATCCCAATGTTAGTAATTTAAGTTACCATTCAAATTCAATTTCAATTCACTTAACAGTTATTTACATAGGTCAACATATACGTAAATACAACTCATATCCAAATCAGGGAATAACATGTCAATATGAACTAACTACCATATACATATCCAAATAACATAAAAGCAGGGTTGTGATTTGTCATGCTAAACAGATATCCAAACAATTCAATCAATTTCTAGTAGAATGAGTATTTATTCTGCTAACACATGTCCACACAAACAAACAAACAAATAATTTATTGCAAAACGGGGATTAATTCTGCTAATACTTGTCCACTCAACCAAACAGATAAACAATCAATTATAGTAGAACGGTGATTTATTCTGCTAACACATGTCCAAACAACCCAGCAAAATACATTATAACTCATTCGTATTTATATGGTTTCTTAATGGTATCAACACTTGAATCACTTACGTTCAAAACCATCTTTGAAAAGAAGCACCTCTGAACAATTTTACTTTTGAAAACAAAAGGATTTAAAACTTTTAAACCCTTTTAAAAATAATTAATTAAAAGTTAAATCCTTATTTAAATCATAATTAATTTTTATTGAATCTTAACTTAATTTAATTAAATAGTTAAAAAATAATTAACTATTAATTAAACTCAAATTAATCCTTTATTAATTACTAAATAATTAATTAAACCTTTATTAATAATTAAATGTTAATTAATCTCAATTAATTAATTAAATAATATTTAATTAAACTTAAACAATAAATTAAACCTTTAATAAATAATTTATTATAAATTAAATCTTTAATCAAAAAATTAAACCCTCGATTAATAATTAATCCTATATTTAATTAATGATAAATTAAATATAAATAATTTACTTAACCCATTCTTAATTAACTTAATTAATAATTAATTAAAATAAATCTTAACTTTAAAAGATAATTAATTAAGAACTAATCTTTATTTAATTAAAGTTAATAAACCTTGTTAACATTTAATTATTTATCAATTACTAAAACCTAATTAATTAACAATTAATTATTAAATCCTTAATTAACTTTTAAAAATATTATTATTTAGTTAATAAAATATTCACAAAACAATTTGAAGTATAAAAACTAAACTTTGCAAAAATCGAAATTTTAAGCGAACCGCATCCATAGCGACTATCGCTATGGATACCCATAATTTCCATCTTGTTTTTAACTCCCTTTTGAAACTTAACACCTAAAGGTTTGCTAACTCTTTAAAATATAAGTCTCAAATTAAAACAAAGTTAACAAAGTTAACAAAGTTGAAATCAATACTAAAGTTAAACTTGAAATTCCTTTAGTAAACAAACTAGAAAACAACATTTGATTTTTCTTAAGTCTTTCGTGCATAAAACTTGCTAACTTCCATAACCATTCAACCATATACTCAAGGTTCCATGTATCACAACATATCATCACAAAAATACCACAAGATCATCACTTTATATCCAAACTCATCAATTTAACCAACAATTCAAAGTTAAATGCTAACCACAAGCTCGCACATACATATATATTCAAACCATACGCAATCAAACCAACTAACCACATACATATAACCAAATAGACAATATATATTTAAAGATATAATTTTTCCAAAAATTTAGAAGTTTACTCACCAAATATTTTGAAAACTTGAAATAGTTTTGCGTTCCGAAGCTTGGAAAACCACAAATTCTTCTCGAAAATGGATCATTTTGCACTCGACTTTCAGACCCTTTACTCTAAGATTTTGAAAAAGTTGTCAAAAGGAAAGTTTTAGATTATTCTTTTCTCTATCAAATCAATAAACGAATTACTCAAAAAGATTAAATATTGAGGAAGTTATGGCCAAAACATTGAGGGGTATTTTCGGACATCAAAATCTAGGTTCAAAAACACTCTTGCAAAAAATGAAATTTTGGAGCATCTAAGCTCGAAATCAGAAAAAGTGGTAATCTACAAAGTTGTAGCCACTTGATACAGGGTTTGAAAAAAATAAAGTCTTAATTTGGTGAAATTTAGAGGGTGTTCTGGCCGAACAAAATAGAGGTAAAAATGGAGGAATTTGTAAAGGAAAAAGAGAAGTCATTAAACCATTTGAAACATTTAGAATCAAACTGGGATTTCCTTTAACAACTTTAAAACTTAAAATAAACTATAAAATGAAGCCATGAAAGTTTCTTCAATGTCTTAGGAATTTTTGAAAAATGAAGTTGAGAATGAGAAATGAAATAAAAATTATGAAAAATGATTTTTATAAAATGTTAACAAGGTTAATTACCAAAATGACCTTCTACTATGCCCTCCACTCCCTTTGCTCCACCTCACCAAGCCTTGTTCCCTCCCTTAAATTCGAAATTATCATATCTCCCCTCCCATTTCCCAATGCTCCAACATCCATTTATTACAAATTGTACTTTATGTACTTTAAGTCGCCAAAAGTCACATCATGTTCCCTTAAGCATCCTATCTTTAACACTTTATTAAATGTCACCTTAAACCCTAAATTAACCTAAGTATAAATACATATGTACATACATTAATACACATACAAATATATATACTAACTAATTTACAAATGTATGTATTTATGCTACAGGGTTTACAACATATCAAACAAATTTTTAGCTGACGAAAAGACGAAAATTCGGAAAACGAATTCTGGTCACATTTTCGATTTTTCTTCGAGCTAAATATTTTTGTAATTTTTTTTGAAATTATTTCACCTCATTATTTATTATTAAAAAGAGTTTTATTTTCATTATAAAACAATTTATTTGAATATTTAAAATTAATTAAATATTCGCAAATCAAAGCAGTGAAATTTTGGGTCGTTACACTCTTCCCCCCTTAAAAGAATTTCGTCTCCGAAATTACACCTCAGCCTAAACCAAAAAATATTTAACACTATACATCAGTTTGTATGATGTACATAGATCATTCTTATATAAAAATATGATTTGATCACTACTTGAATACATTACTTAACTTCCGAACTAGTATAGCTCGCCCGATTTTCTAGTACGGACTCTGATCTGGCTCCCTGATTTGGAACCTCTGTTCTTCATACATAGTTGTAACTATGATAGAAACTTTGGTCCCATACCAAGAATCCTCATCAAATGCTTGCCGTCAAAAATCGAGTAATAGATCCTTGTTTGGAACCGATGCAAACACCTCAAAGTCATATACTCGAATTTTAGATCAACTATATGAGAAGAAGAAATAATCTACAGTCAATTTACGCACTTACTTAATTGGTTCTCCCTAATACCAATTCTATTCCCAGTAAATTATTTATGAAAACATTTCATAAACTGATCTTGGTTCAAATTGTATAATATTTTTCTATATCTTAAGAGCATATACCCCTATTTGATCCCACTATTCCACTCTGAATTGATCTCCCAAAGAAAATTCAAGATTCAAGTACCCGGTCTTATTTCAAAAACTTTTTGAAATGAAACTTTTATATATATTAATCATAGAATATATATATAGCTCGAGTAACTCCAAAATGATACCGAGGAACTGCCAAATAGTATCATATATATCTCCCTTACCAAGAAGGGTAATACTCAAAAGAAGAGCTTACCATCCGAACTAGTTAACTTAAAAATATCTCTCTTATTTCAAAATCCCATTTTTTTGAAATAATACTTTACATTTTCCAACAAAATATTTATCACCAACTCACTTTGGTTTCATTCGGGGTTTGAACTTGTTTCGATTGTAAAATGATTAAGAGAATAATTTACTAAGTACCCCACAACATTCGCCTAGGCAAACATTCAATCGTCACTTAGAAGATTATTCAAATTATCACAAAACAATCAAGACTCATTCTCCCAAACTAATCCAAAGAAAACACTTCTCACTTAACCTTTTCATTCCCAATATCTTATACTTAAACCAAAAATATTTTCAAATAATACTTTTTTTTTTCAATCCTTGAAAATCATTTTTCAAAAGTTCCGGGATTTTAGTCCTCAATTTTCAATTTTAAATTATTTTTAATCCAAGACACATTCCCATAAATCCATTTTATAAATCAACTTTTATAAAATATTTTCCAAATATTCGTTTCAAATATTCTAACCTTTATAAACAACACTTCAAAAATACTGTACTATTTTTGAAAAACATCCTTTGTATATAAAATATATCTGGGTAGAATTATTTCATTTACCCAATTTCAAAACAATACTGTGTCGAATGGACATGTTCAAGTGTTTAGAGATCCTTATCAATAACGTTAGCTACTCATATTGACCTGAATCCATAAGCCACTCAACAGATTAATCAATAAAATATAAAACATTTTTATATCACTAACAAATATGCGCTCTTATATACACACACACTCAAACTAATAATAAGGCATTCCTTTACCTTATATCTTAATGAGTTGCCCCACCAAAGCCAAGATTCTCGCTTAACCTTACGCTCTGATACCACATGTAACGACACGCCTTTCCGAACCTCAAAAGTCGACACTAATACATCCACGGTATTCACGTGCCGAACAACTAAGTGCCGGAAAGACAGATTGTTAAGGGAAAGAAAGGAGATAGAAGATAGAAGAAACTAAATAATCACAGAATCTCACAACGCAATGGAATATCATATATTAATCAACCTAATACTTTATAAAGTCACTTGAAAAATGATACATCAGAGTCATACTAATACAAATTCTATCCTAGGACAGTTATAACAGCCTATCCCTGCATAACTGGTACAAGATAAATAAAATAAAGCGGAAAACAAGATAATAACTAGCTATCAATGAAGCCTCATGCTCCAAGCTCCTCCAAGATGCATCCGTGGGAAACCTGAACTACTTGGCTGCCCATAAAAATTTGAGCACCCACGAGTTTTAAGGAAAGAAAATAAAACTCTGAGTCAGACATGGGTCTAGTATGAGTAAACTCAAACAACTCAATTATTATGTTTAAAACCCTTTTAAAATCAAAGGTATCTCATAAGACCACGCCGCACATGAACACGGACGAGTTTTTATCTTACAGTAACCAAAACACTTTTTATAGAAAATCTAGTGATATTATAATAATGTCTAAGCGTTCAAAATAAATATATGAAAATAGCCGAAATCGTTACCATTATTAAATTCCAACATACTAGGCTCTACAATCAAAAACGTAAAGGCACGTATTGGAGATTGGATTTCATACTATGACAAGGCACCGGAGTACCACCTATCATGGTACACGTCTAAAAAATGTACCGAGGACCTCGCGGGATCCCCTACCAACACAAGACTGTCCTACCCTTGACCGGATAGTACCGAATATGTCATCACCCCGGTTGTTTTGCAACCCTTTTTATTTGAGATCTCATGCACAACCAATCCTTAAATATGTAGATGTATCTAGAAGGGTGACAACATAACCTAATGGGTGCGACCCACTTAGCCTTGCTGCATCTCCCCTGATTTTTGTCATTCCCGGTTGATGAGGCTTGAGGCTACGTTTTACCCTTTTGAATAGCAATACCACTTGGAATGCTAAAACTGCCCTCCAAGCATTAGTGCAATGCTCGCATTCATCCATACAAGTTGTCCAGGATAAGGACAAGCCAAAGGCACTACTTTTACTACATCCATTTTGGAATAACCCTCGGGATTAGTTGCAAGCAGCCCTTGTACTTCAATAGCTCCGTCTTCGTTCCCATGCTTCAAGATGTCTTCATTTCGAAACGCTTGAGTTGGATCGAAGTGGTTTCGGATAACATATCTGATCTCGGCCTCTTCGAAATAAATTTCGATAATTTCGGGTAAACTTAACCCCGGTTCTTTAGGAAATAAGTAGATAAAAGATAAGAGCGCAGTTCACCTCCTAACCGTTTGTAGACGAATTTCCTTATCATTCATCCTAGAAGAACGAAACGAGTTTATACGTACAGTATAGCACCTTTGACGGTAACTGTACCATGTAATTCCCATTTTTCTCCTAGATATATCCAAAGTTACGTTTTATCCAGATTTGATAGTCGGTTATTTAACTATAAAATTATACAATCATTCAACATTGATTTGATTCCATATAGGATCCACTAAGCCTTTATTAATTAATCTTTAATTAATTAAACACTTTGCAAAACTTGATCGAAAGGTCTTTTTAAACACTGTTCCCAAAACACTTTACATTCCTTTTATACTTGGAAAATAATATAAGCATTTACCAAAAACATTTGAAAAATTCCCTTTTTCCAAATTCCATATTAAATAACCAAACCATTCCCTTTCAAAACATCACTTATTATAAAACTCGTTCAGTTTATAAAACCCATTCACTTATTCCTTATAAAATTCTTTTATAAGTTCACTTCACATTTCAAACCTCTTTACATATTTTTCAAACTTGGTTTAAAATGTCTTTCAAAAATATCTAAAATGATTTATAAAATCTCTTTCTATTTTTACAACTATTTAAAAATCTTCCTTTATAATTCCTTTATAGAATCTCCTTTATAAAATATCATTTTCAAAATGTCATCTGTCAATCACTTTGGGTAAAACCTTTTATTTAATAAACCCCATTTTAAAAACAAGATATTATTTAAAAATAACTATATAAAATAATAATAAAATTTAAAAATCATTTATAACCTTTAAACCCAAATTGATTAAAGAATTAAAGCTAATTCAAAAACATACTTTAGTAAACTCGAAAAGAGGCTTAGCAATCCCAATGGTACTAATTTAAGTTACCATTCAAATTCAATTTCAATTTCAATTCACTTAACAGTTATTTACATAGGTCAACATATATGTAAATACAACTCATATCCAAATCAGGGAATAACATGTCAATATGAACTAACTATCATATACATATCCAAATAACATAATAGCAGGGTGGTGATTTGTCCTGCTAAACAGATGTCCAAACAATTCAATCAATTTATAGTAGAACGGGAACTTATTCGGCTAACACATGTCCACACAAACAAACAAACAAACAATTTATAGCAGAAATGGGATTTATTCTGCTAATACTTATCCACATAAAAAATTAGGTAAACAATCAATTATAGTAGAACGGGAATTTATTCTGCTAACGCATGTCCAAACATCCCAGCAATCTACATTATAACTCATTCATAGTTATATGGTTTTTTAATGGTATCAACACTTGAATCACTTGCATTCAAAACCATCTTTGAAAAAGAAGTACCTTTGAACAATTTTACTTTTGAAAACCAAAGGATTTAAAACTTTTAAACCCTTTTAAAAATAATTAATTAAAAGTTAAATCCTTATTTAAATCATAATTAATTTTAATTGAATCTTAACTTAATTTAATTAAATAGTAAAACAATAATTAACTATTAATTAAACCCCAATTAATCCTTTATTAATTATTAAATAATTAATTAAACCTTTATTAATAATTAAATGTTAATTAATCTCAATCAATTAATTAAATAATATTTAATTAAACTTAAACAATAAATTAAATCTTTAATAAATAATTTATTATAAATTAAATCTTTAATCAAAAAAATTAAACCCTTCATTAAGAATTAATCCTATATTTAATTAATGATAAATTAAATATAAATAATTTACTCAACCCATACTCAATTAACTTAAATAATAATTAATTAAAATAAATCTTAACTTTAAAAGATAATTAATTAAGAACTAATCTTTATTTAATTAAAGTTAATAAACCTTGTTAACATTTAATGAATTATCAATTACTAAAACCTAATTAATTAACAATTAATTATAAATCCTTAATTAACTTTTAAAAACATTATTATTTAGTTTATAAAATATTCACAAAACAATTTGAAGTATAAAAACTAAACTTTGCAAAAATCGAAATTTTAAGCGAACCGCCTCCATCTCGACTATCGCTATGGATACCCATAATTTCCATATTGTTTTTAACTCCCTTTTGAAACTTAACACCTAAAGGTTTTCTAACTCTTTAAAACATAAGTCTCAAATTAAAACAAAGTTAACAAAGTTGAAATCAATACTAAAGTTAAACTTGAAATTCCTTTAGTAAACAAACTAGAAAACACCATTTGTTTTTTCTTAAGTCTTTCACGCATAAAACTTTCTAACTTTCATAACCATTCAACCATATACTCAAGGTTCCATATATCACAACATATCATCACAAAAATACCACAAGATCATCACTTTATATTTAAACTCATCAATTTAACCAACAATTCAAAGTTAAATGCTAACCACAAGCTCGCACATACATATATATTCAAACCATACGCAATCAAACCAACTAACCACATACATATAACCATATAGACAATATATATTTAAAGATATTATCTTTCCAAAAAGTTAGAAGTTTACTCACTAAATATTTTGAAAACTTGAAATACTTTTGCCTTCTCCAAGCTTGAAAAACCGCAAATTCTTCTCGAAAATGGATCATTTTGCACTCGACTTTCAGACCCTTTCATCTAGGATTTTGGAAAAGTGGTCAGAAGGAAAGTTTTAGGTTATTATTTCCTCTATCATTTAAAAAAATAATTACTCAAAAAGGTTAAATATTGAGGAAGTTATGGCCAAATCATTGAGGGGTATTTTCGAACATCAAAATCTAGGTTCAAAAACACTCTTGCAAAAAATTTAATTTTGGAGCATCTAAGTTAGAAATAAAAAAAGTGGTAAATTAAAAAGTTGTAATCACTGGACGTGTATAAATGGTTTGAAAAAAGAAAATCTTGATTTGGTGAAATTTAGAGGATGTTCAGGCCGAACAAAATAGAGGTAAAAATGGAGGAATTTGTAAAGGAAAAAGATAAGTCTTTATACCATTTGAAACATTTAGAATCAAACTTGGATTTCCATTAACAACTTTAAGAATTAAAGTAAACTATAAAGTGAAGCCATGAAAGTTTGTTCAATGTCTTAGGAAGTTTTGAAAAATGAAGCCGAGGATGAGAAATGAAATAAAAATGATGAAAAATGGTTTTTATAAAATGTTAACAAGGTGAATTACCAAAATGACCTTGTACTATGCCCTCCACTCCCCTTGCTCCATGTAACAACTCGCATATTTGTCGATTTTATATTTAAATATTTTATCGTTAGTCGGATTTTAGTCCGAAAAGCTACTTTTTGCATACGGTCAAATTAGAACTTGAGACCACCCCCATTGAGTTCAAAATGACATTTGCGATCTTTTTGAGTGTAAACTTCGATATGTTTGGAGACAGTGGAATTTTGTCACTTTTTCCCGCTTAGGGCTTTAGTTTGGGCTGAACTCTTTTGCCCTTACTAACTCAGCCCAACCCCTTCCTTCTCTTCATAACTTCATTTCTATTTGCATATACATTCAAGCTTCATCAAAAATGGAGGAGGGAATGGGAAATTAAAACTCCAAGCTCAAGTTCTCTTGCAAATCCATTATTCAACTCCAAATTCAAAGAGAAGACATTGATTCAAGCTTTGGACTGTTCTTGCTTTGCTTTTAAGCTTCATCTCCATCAATTTCCGTGAAAAGGTGAGATTTTTATCTCACATTCTTATCTATAACTATCTTGGATTATTGGGAATGAGTTCCTATCACTTTAGCATGAACATTTGCATTTGGTTTGGATTGAATTGGTGAAAACCCCAATTTTTCGTGTGTTTTTGGCAAAAATCTGGACTTAAGTCGTTCTGCCTTGATTAGCTCGCGCGTGGAGAAGTCTCTGCCTGCATTTAGGTCGTTCTGGACTTAGGTCGTTCGTCCCTAGCTCGTTTATGCCTTAGCTCGTTCGGCTATAGGTCATTCCAACCATATGTCGTTGTGGTGGGAGAGTCATCTCGCTATTAGGTCGCTAGCTCGGCCATGCTTAGGTCGCTAGCCGTTAGGTCGTTCTGCCTACGTTTAGCTCGCCTCGAGTTAAGTCGCTCGTCCTTGTCTTAGTTGGGTCGCGAGTCTTTGGGTCGCGAGCCTTTAGGTCGCGTACCACTAGGTCGCTCGACCTTGTTGTCATGTTAGGTCGCAACCTCAAGGTCGCGTTCCACACTAGGTCGCATGCCTAGCCCATTTCCTTAAGTCGCTCGGTGTTAGGTCGCGCGCATACTAGGTCACGCCATTTAGGTCGTTAGGCCTTATTTTCTATAGGTCGTTTGACCCTACATCTTTTAGGTCGCTCGACCTTACCACATTAGGCCGCGAACCCCTTGGGTCGCACCACCTTGGCCTAAGCTGTTCATTAGGTCGCGTCCACTAGATCACTCGACCTGTCTCCTTTAGGTCGCTCGCCCTAGTTAACTCGTTCCATACTTAGGTCGGCCATGATAGGTCTCTCATCCCTGATAGGTCGCTTGCGCCCTAGGTCGCACCACTTAGGTCGTGTGCTTCCCTTAGTTTGTTTGACCTATTTTACTTTAAGTCATTGCACTTTAATTCGACCACTTTAGGTCGCATGTGTATTTCTACTTCGATGGTTTTGGAACTGATTTCCTTGGATTTTATTCACGTCTTCGAATGTGAAGTTTAGTGGATTGATTTGTTTCTACAATCAATTTTGTGACTTGTCACTTTAAAAATATGAAGGTTTCAATACTAGTAGTAAATATCAAAACTCTTTCATCAAAACGATTTCAACTCTATTTTATTACAAAGCTCTTTTTCCTAAATCGTTTTCCAATCTATTAGTATATACAAGCCTTTACTTCACTCGGATGAGAAATCTAATTAAACGGCTTAGCAAAACAGGTGGTATGAAATGCTTGCGTTTACTTCGTCGGTTAATTCTTGGACTTGTTCGACTGAACCATTTGTGACAATTTCCTAGTGAAGATCTACAGCTTGTTTGTAAATATTTAAGTTAAGCAAGTTGTTATGGGACATGAAGCTAAACTCATATATTTACTAGCTTGGTGTGATTGACACTTCTTGATGATCATGATGATCATTTTTGTGATTTAGACTAGCAATTGTGCGATGTCTCTTTGTCTACGAGGGAGACTAAACCCCGTTTGTGTGATGTTTCTACTCACATATATGGGGTAGCACCCCATGGTCTTCGGACCGTTCCTGTGTTCAAAAGTCTTCGGGCCATTCGTGTGTTCGAAAACTTATATGGTTAGCTTCCATGAGATAGCTTCTCGTTCGTGTGATAGGCCTTCCCCCTTTTTGTGATTTCTGGATTTCGTGTGTTGATTTCTGGAATTTGTGCTTCACCAATTTTCGTGATTTTCATTGATATGTTTTATCAATTCTTGTGCATTGGTGAATTCGTGTGTCATTACCTTTTTGTGGATTTGGATCTTTGAGAAGATTCTTGTGATATTGATTAATCTCTTGTTGATTATCATTTACATACTTATAGTAGTATGCCATTATGGTTATTACATGTTTATGCCATATCTTTTATTCTATATCATGTTATCTGATATTTATAGCTAGACCGATCCGTTTATTATTTTCTTATGAAATAATACACGGGTCAGACCGAGATGTTACAGGTGCTTCTGCTTGACTTCTCTTCTGGGATTACTCTGACTTTTGGCTAACTACTTAGATTAGTAGTTTTTGTTGTATACATTGAGATATAGACTCCGTGATGTATACTTATTCTTTTGTGTAGCTTGTAGCTATTATTTTGTATTATGTGGATCTTGGCAGACCACTACTCTGATGTACACTTTCATGTGTTATATATTCATATCTTCTTCCGCTTTTGTGATATGGATGTCTGTGACTGATTGATGTTATGTTAATTCCTATGTTTGTTTCCAAAGATTATATATAGCCACTGTGTGATAGCTTTGAGTTTGTATTAGTATGTCGGATTTCCTCCTTAAATGAAATGCATGCTATACTATCTGACATATCGGTGCTCGCACAAAGAAGTTACACGGAGGGTCGCTCCTCAACTGCCTTATTCTCTGTGATAGTTGACAACACTACACCGTAGTGTTCTTGGCTAGCGTGGGTATAGAGGTAGGGCGTCACAGCTTGGTATCCGAGCCAAACTTCGGAACAATGTAGAATAACTTAACATGGATCATCGTCCTAAGTCTAACTTAGGAGTCGTGCCTTAGGATTTAATTCGAGTCTTCGTACCGATTTATCCTATTTCCTTTTATGTATCGAGTCTAACTCTGGAACCCTCTTTGGACAATTTCATTCAGCTAGCATGGTCTCAACCGGTGGTTTCCAATTCCGCAATCGCCAGGGTAGTCTCCAAACTCCGTTCACTTAGAAAGATCATCAAACCTTGGGCCAAAAACATTTGGGGTTCCATCCGTTCGCGCATTTCTTCCACACAAGATGCTATCCTAGAACTCAACATCCTCGAAGAATCTCGACCCCTAACTCCAACCGAATATTCTCAACTGAAGGTCTTAGAATCAGAGCTCGATAGACTAATCAAACAAGAGGAAATTGGATGGAAACAAAGATGTAAAGCCAAATGGTTAGAGGAGGGAGACAAGAATACCTCCTTCTTCCATCGTATAGCCAACGGCAGACGCAGATCTAACAACATCACGGAGCTAGTCCTCAACAACTCCAGCTTCACCGAATTGTCTGATCACCTCTGCCTCTTCACCGACTACTACCGAAGCATTCTAGGCAAGTCATCACCGACGCTACCCCCCATCGACTGGAACCTTCTATACCCATCCTGTCCCCCAATTCCTGTCGACCACCCATTTTCCGAAGATGAAGTTTGGGCCGCGCTTAAGGACTTGTCGGATGATAAGGCCCCGGGCCCAGATGGTTTCGGCTTATATTTTTTTAAACGCTATAGGGAAACCATCAAATTCGATCTGCTAGATATGTGCGAAGAATTCCAAGCTAATCCCTCCTCAGTTGCCCGTCTTAACTACGCCAACATCATCCTCCTCCCCAAATCCCCCGGCGCTAACACCCTGCCCGCTTTCAGACCAATCAGTCTCCTCAACACCACATTCAAAATCATCACAAAGGTTCTTGCTAATAGACTTCAAACAGTCATCGATCCCCTGGTAGGGGCGGAACAGTCCGCCTTCATACTAGGCAGAAACATTTTGGACTGTGTCGCCGCCACCCAAGAAGTTGTCTCCTACTGCCATAGAACATCAACTCCTGGAACCCTTCTAAAATTAGTTTTTTCCAAAGCCTTTGACACGGTACACTGGAACTTCATCTTGGACCTTATGAAGCATAGGGGTTTCCCGTCAAAATGGTGCGGGTGGATTGAAGCGATACTCAACACAAGCATCTCATCCATCTCAATCAATGGCTCTTCAGGTGGTCACATTAAATCAACCAGGGGTCTAAGGCAAGGGGCCCCGCTCTCTCCCCTAATCTTTGTTCTGGTAGCGGATGTGCTCAACCAGATGATCAAGCTTGCCTCGTCCAATGACTTATTTAGAGGTATCAAGCTTCAAAACTCAGATTTGTCTGTGTCTAACCTTCAATTTGTAGATGATACGATCCTATTCGCTTCCACCGATATCAACCACATCAATTGCCTCAAGGTTGCGTTGTATGTCTTTGAAACAATTTCTGGCCTCTCCATCAATTTTAACAAGAGCTCCGTCATCATGCTCGGCAACTCCGCTGACCTTGGTCCTAAAATCTCATCCCTGCTCAATTGTAACTTAGCCCAATTCCCCATTTCATATCTAGGCATCCCCATCCGCCCATCCAATCTCCACCGTGCTGACCGGCTCCCCCTCATTTCCAGAATTGAATCCAGACTCTCTACCTGGAAGGCACACTCGCTATCTTCTACAGGTCGTCTTGTCCTAGTCAAATCGGTCCTATCAGCTATCCCCTCATACTGGATGTCCTTCCTCATGCTTCCATCCTGGGTTATCAAGAAAATTGACTCAATCAGGCGCTCGTTTCTTTGGAACGGTGGCAACGCAAAAAGGCTGGTCAACTGGAAGACGGTATGTTTACACCGCAATCATGGTGGGTTAGGGATTACTGACCTTCGCACATTCAATCAGGCGTTGCTGTCCAAATGGCTTTGGAGATTACTCACACATGGAAACTTCATCTGGAAATCGTGGATCCTATGTCAACATTATCATTCAAACCCTCATTTGGCGCTCCACCTCACCACCCGGTTCCGTCCATCCCCCTTCTGGTCTGGGGTCCTTCTAACCCTACCTAGAGTCAAAGCACTTTTTCAGGTTAAAATCGAAAGCGGTAACATATGCCTATTCTGGTTAGACACTTGGTATGGACAACTGCCCCTTGCTAGGCTACTACCCAACCTCTTCTCGCACGCCACCCTCCCAAATGCAACAGTTGAAGACTATCTCACCCTTGGTCCCGAGCACCTTTGCCCACCCTCCATCTTCGATGCAGACCTGGTTCCTGAACTCCTCTCCGCCACAAATATCCTCCTGTCGATTCGCCCTTCCAACAGTCAAGACCACTTCCTCTGGGCCCTTGCACCTTCCAAAGGATTCTCAGTCGCCTCCTGTTATCAACACCTAATCCACCTCGGTCGCCTTTTCTCCTTCCCCAGGGTTTGGCATTGCAATCTTCCACCTCGTATAGCTTTTTTCCAATGGTGCCTAATTTCTGGTAGAATTAATACCAAAGACAGACTCAACAGACTCAACATCCCCATCGATCCGCGCTGCGTCTTTTGTTCAACACACAATGAATCAGTAACCCACCTTTTCTTCGAATGCGATTTCTCCTACTCAATTTGGGCTGCAACCAGTGCCTATCTTATGGGGTTTATCCCCAGCGTGACCTCTTTCTTCGAGTATTGGCAGTTTAATCAGCAGAATTTGCTGATGGACACCTTCATATCAATCTTTAGCTGGTGCATTTGGAAAGAGAGGAATGCACACGCATTTGGGAAACCTGCACGCCATTTTGATGGAACCTGTAGAAGTATCACTCACTTTTTCTCCTCTCTAACAGGTCAATGCTCCTCCGCGCCATTCCGTCTGAGTCTCCCGCCGTGCAGCGTCCAGCCAGTAGAATCCCAGGGTAGTACCAGTGCATCTCCGGAGAGGTAGTCCTAGTCTAGCGTGGGATAGCACCTGTTATAGTTAGTATGCAATGGTCTATGATACTCTAGCACTTCAATTATATTTTGTTGCTTCATACCTATTTTTTTGGCCATCGATCGGGCTTGTCGATCGACCTCTCACATATTATATAATATAACTACTTAACCGGCTGTGTAGTTTCACGCTACACACCCGTCACTCTCAAAATGTATCCTTGTTTTATCTATCAAGATTTGCTTGATACTTATTTGGTGAATAACCTTTTTCCTCTTCTCTCTTTCTTAAAGAAGAGAATGTCTAGACCAGGCCGTCCTAGAGCTGGACCATCTACTGTTACTCCCCAGGATAGAGTTTTTATGACTGCTCAACACCTTCTTGATTTAGTAAAGAATGCTCAGGCAGTTGGTCCTAATCAGGAACCTACTCATTCTAAGTCTGGATTTTCACGCTTGTGCAACGATTATACCAACTTGGGTGGGAAACCATTCAAAGGTTCCGAAACTATTATTGAGGTCCAGGCTTGGTTAAGAACATGCGATCGAATCTTTTCTCGCATGAATCTTATCGATCTTCACCGTGTTCAGGTGGCCTCCAGTATGCTCCAAGAAAGAGCATTGGACTGGTATGAACTTCTTATTTCTGAAATTAATGAAGCGGATCTCACCTGGGAGCAATTCCGGGAACGCTTCGAATTAAAATTCGTACCAGAAGCAGAGAAGGTGACATTGGCTCGTCGTTTCATAGACCTTGTTCAAGGTGAATCCTCTATGACAGATTATGTCGCATCCTTCGAGTCACTGTCTAAATATGGGGTTGAATACATCAACACCCCATTGAAGAAGAACCAGAGGTTCGTCTATGGCTTAAACAAGAATCTCAAGAAGCCATTACTTTTAAAATTAGAAGTTTCTTTCAACCAACTCATCGACATCGCTCTTCGTCTTGAAGAGGCGGATAGGGAAAGTGATGTTGAAGTGGTGGGTTCTAAACCAAACTTCAACAACAAGAAGAGGCCAAACAAATTCAAAGGCCCTTTTCCCAATAAAAAGGGGAAACAAGCAACTCCTACCGCAAAGACTTTTTCCTCTAGTGATGGGAAATGCTACAACTGTGGTGCTAGGGGCCATTTTGCGAACAAGTGTTCAAAGCCCCATTCTTGTCGCTATTGCAAAAGTCCGGATCATTATATGCATCTATGCCCTAAGCTTCCAAGCAAGAAGGAGGGAAAGTTAAACGTTGCTCAAGCCCCTGGCAACACATCTCGCGGTCAAGGTATGTCTCATTCTGTCCTTGATGGCATTATTATATTTCATGATCAACCTATTAGAGTTCTCTTTGATACGGGTGCATCCCATTCTTTTATATAAAAGGAACTTGTCGATACTTTTTCCTTAAGTGTTGTTGCTTTAATGACTTCTTTAAGAATTGCGAATCCGGTTGGTGGATCCGCAACTCTTAGTTTGCTTTGTAAAGATGTGGAGATTATTTTGTGTGATTTTCCTTTCCTAGCCGATTTGCATGTCATGCGTTACTTAGGCTTTGGAATGATTTTGGGTATGGATTGGCTTAACCATTATGAAGCGCGTATCCTATGTCCTGAGTGGACTATTTATCTCCGACATCCGCAATCTGTAAAGCAGATTTCTATTATTCTTAAAGATTCGGATTCCACTTTGGCTGCATCTTTATATTCTTTAAATCCTCGTGATGATGATAATGATGATGAGGAAGATGTCATTTCTTGTATTCACGTTGTTCGTGAATTTTCCGACATATTTGAGCCCGTTTTAGGATTACCACCTAAGCGTGCAATTGAGTTCAGAATTAATCTTATACCTGGAGCTCAACCTATTACTCGTCCTCCTTATCGTATGTCCAATAAGGAGAATGAAGAGATGCGCAAACAATTATCCAAATTGGAGACGAAGCAATTTATTCGCTCTAGCTCCTCGCTTTGGGGAGCTTCAGCAATTTTCGTGAAGAAATCCGACGGTACACTTAGGCTTTGCGTTGACTATCGCAAGCTTAACGATCTTACTATTAAAAATAAATATCCTTTACCTCGGATTGATGATCTATTCGATCAGCTTAGTGGTGCTAAAGTCTTTTCACAATTGGACTTGGCTACTGGTTTTCATCAGCTTCGTATTGCAGAGGATAGTATTCCTTTGACTTCGTTCCGTACTCGTTATGGATCTTATGAATGGCTAGTTATGCCATTTGGTTTAACGAATGCTCCGGCATATTTCGTTGACCTTATGAATCGAGTTTTCAAAGATTTCCTCGATCGGTTTGTTCTCATCTTTATTGATGATATTCTTGTGTATTCTAACACCGAGGAGGAACATGAAAAGAATCTTCGGATTGTATTGGAAACTCTTAGGAGTAATCAGTTAAAAGTAAAATTTTCTAAATGCCACTTTTGGCAATCTAGTGTGAAGTTTCTCGGTCATATTATTTCCGAATCCGGAATATCAGTGGATCCTTCAAAGATTGAAGTGATTCAAAATTGGAAGAGACCGGAGAGCGTGACTGAAATCCGTAGCTTTCTCGGATTGGCAGGTTATTCCGCCGTTTCATAAATGACTTTTCTAAAATTGTCATGCCTCTTACTGGCCTAACAAAGAAAGGTGTTAAATACATTTGGTCGGAAAAATGTGAAACTTCTTTTCAGAAATTAAAAGAACTCCTTTCTGATGCTCCTATTCTCGTTATTCCCGAGGGGAATCAAGATTTTATTGTTTATACCGATGCTAGTCGCGTTGGTTTGGGTGCCGTTCTTATGCAAAAAGAACGTGTTATTGCTTATGCTTCTAGGCAATTGAAGTCGGTTGAGACTAGATATGCCACACATGATTTAGAACTCGCGGCTATCATTTTCGCCCTTCGCATTTGGCGACATTATCTTTTGGGAGAGAAATTTATACTTTATACTGATCATAAGTCTTTAAAATATTTATTTTCTCAAAAGGAACTTAATTTGCGTCAACAACGTTGGCTCGAATTCCTTGCCTCTTATGATCTTGATATTCTTTATACTCCCAAAAAGGGAAATCGAGTTGCCGATGCACTTAGTCGCAAGCAACAAGCGGTTGTTTCCATGATGATATCCGAATGGAACGATCTCGAAGTTTTATCCACTTGTGAAATTCGAGGTCGTGTTTCTGATTTATGTTCATCTCTTGTTTATGTAACCTTAAGGCTCATCCTTCTCTTTTAGACCTTATTCTTGAAGCTCAAAGGCTAGATCCCGAATTGGCTCTTCTTGGCCAAAATATTAATGATAAAGTTGATATTGAAGGTTTGAAAGACTTTGATATTGATTCTCGTGGCGGCATTCAAAAATTTGGTAGACTTATCGTACCAAATATTAGTGATCTTCGTAAAGATATTCTAGAAGATTCTCATCGTTCCAAGTATTCCATTCATCCCGGTAGTAGTAAAATGTACGCGGATATGAAGCGACTTTATTATTGGGAGGGAATGAAATCTGATATCGCTAACTTTGTTAAGTGTTGCATGACTTGCCAACTTGTCAAGGCCGAACATCAAAGGCCTGGTGGGTTATTGCAACCATTGGAAATTCCAATTTGGAAGTGGTATCAAATTTCCATGGATTTTATTGATGGCCTTCACCGTTCTCATTCGGGTCATGATAGCTTATGGGTGATCGTTGATAGACTTACTAAATCTGCCAATTTTATTCCCGTTCGGTCGAACCAAACCGTTCCTCTTCTGGTCAAACCTTTATCAAAGAAATTGTTAAACTGCATGGAGTCCCTACTTCCATAGTCAGTGATCGTGATCCATTGTTTACCAGTGGATTTTGGAAGAGTCTCCAAAAAGCTTTAGGAACGAAGCTTAATTTTAACACCGCTTATCACCCCCAGTCCGATGGACAAACTGAGCGTGTGAATCAAACACTTGAAGATCTTCTTCGTGCTTGTGTGCTTGATTTCGGTGGGAGTTGGGAAGATCATATTTCTCTCGTTGAGTTTTCCTATAATAATAGCTTCCAATCTAGTATTGGTATGGCGCCTTTCGAGGCACTCTATGGAAGACCATGCCGATTTCCTTCTTGTTGGCTTGAGGCCGGTGAGAAGCTGGTTTTAGGTCCAGATTTTATTCATGATTCCACAGAAAAGATTGAACTTATTCGACATAGGATGAAAGAAGCTCAGAGTAGACAAAAATCCTATGCCGATAATCGAAGAAGGAAATTAGAATTTTCTGTTGGAGATCTTGTATTTATTCGTGTTTCCCCTATGAAGGGTGTTGTACGTTTCAGTCGATCGGGAAAGTTAGCGCCTCGATATATTGGGCCATTTCCTATCACCGAACGTATTTGTTCCATGGCTTATCGCCTTTTGTTACCGGCTCAATTTTCTGCTATGCATGATGTGTTTCACGTTTCTCAATTACGGAAATGCCTTCGAGATTCTGATTCTATTCTTGAGCCCGGTGTTGTGGAAGAAATTGAAGTTTCGCCGAATTTAACTTATGAGCAGCATCCTATTCGAATTATTGCTTCGGAGGTCAAACAACTTCAAAATAAAGATGTTCCGCTTGTTAAAGTTCAATGGTCCTCAAATCCTAAGGATTGCTCTTGGGAATCTAGAGAATTCATCGAGCGCACACATCCGGACTTACTTTCTCATGCTCTTTAAGGTGAACTTCTTATTTCAATCTTTCTTTTGTGTTAATATGCTTTTATGGTTGTTACTTTTTATTTCCATCTTATATATTGCATGGACGCAATTTCTTTAAGGAGGGGAGTCTGTAACAACCCGCATATTTGTCGATTTTATATTTAAATATTTTATTTAAATATTTTATCGTCAGTCGGATTTTAGTTCGAAAATCTACTTTTTGCATACGGTCAAATTAGGACTTGAGACCACCCCCATTGAGTTCAAAATGACGTTTGCGATCTTTTTGAGTGTAAACTTCGATATGTTTGGAGACAGTGGAATTTTGTCACTTTTTCCCGCTTAGGGCTTTGGTTTGGGCTGAACTCTTTTGCCCTTACTAACTCAGCCCAACCCCTTCCTTCTCTTCATAACTTCATTTCTATTTGCATATACATTCAAGCTTCATCAAAAATGGAGGAGGGAATGAGAAATTAAAACTCCAAGCTCAAGTTCTCTTGCAAATCCATCATTCAACTCCAAATTCAAAGAGAAGACATTGATTCAAGCTTTGGACTGTTCTTGCTTTGCTTTTAAGCTTCATCTCCATCAATTTCCGTGAAAAGGTGAGATTTTTATCTCACATTCTTGTCTATAACTATCTTGGATTGTTGGAAATGAGTTCCTATCACTTTAGC
Organism: Allium fistulosum; assembly: GCA_030737815.1. Lineage (NCBI taxonomy): Eukaryota > Viridiplantae > Streptophyta > Magnoliopsida > Asparagales > Amaryllidaceae > Allium > Allium fistulosum. Next base: position 867,166,488 of record CM060904.1, on the reverse strand, counting down.
ATGAACATTTGCATTTGGTTTGGATTGAATTGGTGAAAACCCCAATTTTTCGTGTGTTTTTGGCAAAAATCTTAACTTAAGTCGTTCTGCCTTGATTAGCTCGCGCGTGGAGAAGTCTCTGCCTGCATTTAGGTCGTTCTGGACTTAGGTCGTTCGTCCCTAGCTCGTTTATGCCTTAGCTCGTTCGGCTATAGGTCATTCCAACCATATGTCGTTGTGGTGGGAGAGTCATCTCGCTATTAGGTCGCTAGCTCGGCTATGCTTAGGTCGCTAGCCGTTAGGTCGTTCTGCCTACGTTTAGCTCGCCTCGAGTTAAGTCGCTCGTCCTTGTCTTAGTTGGGTCGCGAGTCTTTGGGTCGCGAGCCTTTAGGTCGCGTACCACTAGGTCGCTCGACCTGGTTGTCATGTTAGGTCGCAACCTCAAGGTCGCGATCCACACTAGGTCGCATGCCTAGCCCATTTCCTTAAGTCGCTCGGCGTTAGGTCACGCGCATACTAGGTCGCGCCATTTAGGTCGTTAGGCCTTATTTTCTATAGGTCGTTTGACCCTACATCTTTTAGGTCGCTCGACCTCACCACATTAGGTCGCGAACCCCTTGGGTCGCACCACCTTGGCCTAAACTGTTCATTAGGTCGTGTCCACTAAATCGCTCGACCTGTCTCCTTTAGGTCGCTCGCCCCAGTTAACTCGTTCCATACTTAGGTCGGCCATGATAGGTCGCTCGTCCCTGATAGGTCGCTTGCGCCCTAGGTCGCACCACTTAGGTCGTGTGCTTCCCTTAGGTTGTTTGACCTATTTTACTTTAAGTCGTTGCACTTTAATTCGACCACTTTAGGTCGCATGTGTATTTCTACTTTGATGGTTTTAGAACTGATTTCCTTGGATTTTTTTCACGTCTTCGAATGTGAAGTTTAGTGGATTGATTTGTTTCTACAATCAATTTTGTGACTTGTCACTTTAAAAATATGAAGGTTTCAATACTAGTAGTAAATATCAAAACTCTTTCATCAAAACGATTTCAACTCTATTTTATTACAAAGCTCTTTTTCCTAAACCGTTTTCCAATCTATTAGTATATACAAGCCTTTACTTCACTCGGATGAGAAATCTAATTAAACGGCTTAGCAAAACAGGTGGTATGAAACGCTTGCGTTTACTTCGTCGGTTAATTCTTGGACTTGTTCGATTGAACCTTTTGTGACAATTTCCTAGTGAAGATCTACAGCTTGTTCGTAAATATTTAAGTTAAGCAAGTGGTTATGGGACATGAAGCTAAACTCATATATTTACTAGCTTGGTGTGATTGACACTTCTTGATGATCATGATGATCATTTTTGTGATTTAGACTAGCAATTGTGCGATGTCTCTTTGTCTATGAGGGAGACTAAACCCCGTTTGTGTGATGTTTCTACTCACATATATGTGGTAGCGCCCCATGGTCTTCGGACCGTTCGTGTGTTCAAAGGTCTTCGGGCCATTCGTGTGTTCGAAAACTTATATGGTTAGCTTCCATGAGATAGCTTCTCGTTCGTGTGATAGGCCTTCCTCATTTTTGTGATTTCTGGATTTTGTGTGTTGATTTCTGGAATTTGTTCTGGATTTCGTGTGTTGATTTCTGGAATTTGTGCTTCACCATTTTCGTGATTTTCATTGATATGTTTTATCAATTCTTGTGCATTGGTGAATTCGTGTGTCATTACCTTTTTGTGGATTTGGATCTTTGAGAAGATTCTTGTGATATTGATTAATATCTTGTTGATTATCATTTACATACTTATAGTAGTATGCCATTATGGTTATTACATGTTTATGCCATATCTTTTATTCTATATCATGTTATTTGATATTTATAGCTAGACTGATCCGTTTATTATTTTCTTATGAAATAATACTCGGGTTAGACCGAGATGTTACAGGTGCTTCTGCTTGACTTCTCTTCTGGGATTACTCTGACATTTGGCTAACTACTTAGATTAGTAGTTTTTGTTGTATATATTGAGATATAGACTCCGTGATGTATACTTATTCTTTTGTGTAGCTTGTAGCTATTATTTTGTATTATGTGGATCTTGGCAGACCACTACTCTAATGTACACTTTCATGTGTTATATATTCATATCTTCTTCCGCCTTTGTGATATGGATGTCTGTGACTGATTGATGTTATGTTAATTCCTATGTTTGTTTTCGAAGATTATATATAGCCACTGTGTGATAGCTTTGAGTTTGTATCAGTATGTCGGATTTCCTCTTTAAATGAAATGCATGATTTACTATCTGACATATCGGTGCTCGCACAAAGAAATTACACGGAGGGTCGCTCCTCAACAGCCTTATTCTCCGTGTTAGTTGACAACACTACACCGTAGTGTTCTTGGCTAGCGTGGGTATAGAGGTGGGGCGTCACACTTCACCTCACCAAGCCTTGTTCCCTCCCTTAAATTCAAAATAATCATGTCTCCCCTGCCATTTTCCAATGCTCCAACATCTATTTTTCACTAATTGTCCTTTATGTACTTTAAGTCGCCAAAAGTCACATCATGTTCCCTTAAGCATCCTATCTTTAACACTTTATTAAATGTCACCTTAAACCCTAAATTAACCTAAGTATATATACATACGTTAATACACACACAAATATATATATATATATATACACTAACTAATTTACAAATGTATGTATTTATGCTATAGTGTTTACAACATATTAGTAACTAAAGCTGAATAATAATTGTGAATTATTTAGATAGAAATAAAATGATGTTGATAACTAAAATTTGTTTGGAACTTAATGATTTATTTATAGGAAAATTAAATTGTTTAAAATTTAATATTTGTAATTTTTGAATAATTGAATTCTGAATTTAATATGACTGAAAATGATATCGGAAGTTAATTTAAATTTTAGTTAAACAATAATGAAGATTGTTAACATTTAAAATTGAAAAGTGAATAATTAGAAATTGGAAATTTCATATTATAAGTAACGAGTAAAAATAGCGATCTGGGGTACAATCTCAGAATTCGACGAAACCAGTTCCATTGGATCCGTAATAATGTGTTATTATCGGATTTCAAATTTCGTAGCGTTGGGAGTTATCTGTAACGACCCATAAAAAATTATTAGTTTAATAATATATTTAACTGAGATTTTGTGAAATTTTAAATAATTAAATTTTGAAATAAAAAAATTTGATATTTGGAATACGTCTAATTAAACATAGCAAATGGTAAATTTTCATTAGATAATTTGGAAGTTTAATTTATTGTGTAATCTTATTTAAAATTTAAATCAGTTAATATTTGATGATAATAAAATGTTTTCCAAACTTGAATATTTTTATATAATAAATTTGTAAATCATCTTCTGAGTGAGACATCATATTTCGTTTCGTCAAATTTGGACTTCTCTATCCCCCGTTTATCTTATTTTCGACAGATTTGCAGCATTTTGGGCACCAAATATCGACTTTTGGTAGGATAATCGTATAGCTGATATCTGGGTATCGTTCCAATCGTCTAGTCGTGCTGATCTACGGAGTATATTCATTTGTGCATTTCGATGTCCGATATGTGGTGAAATCGATAGAACAATTTGTCGTATCAGTTTCGTATTTTGAGTTTTTCGGTCTACTGGGTCCTTTCAGTTATCTACCGTATACTACCAAAAGCCATTTCTCTTTAATAACTTTTAAATTCAACATATGTCCTTTTCTATTCCCATATTCAATATATTCAATTTATATTTCTGTCTTGTCCTTTTAATCACCATTCTTTGCCTCTTCCATTTCCATCTTTTCTCCTTCCTTTGAAATGTAAGATGGTTTATATAAATTTATATATTTTTACCGTGCTCGTGCTCCTGAAAAAAAGAGAAACAAAACTTGCTTTCATCATCTCCTACCTACTCTTCTTCTTCACTTTTGACCGTAACCCAAGCCTTCCCAGCCGAGGCTTCCACGCATCGCCTCTCTGTGTTCCAAGCCGAAACCACACGAAAACATCTTCCTCCAACCAACAACCTACACGACCGCCTGCTACCCTTCTTGGACGAACTCACTCAACACAGACCCTAGCACCTGAACTCCCTCTCGAACCCACCCTCTCTCCGCTATGCTCCTCCACGCCTCCACCCTGTGCCTCTGGATCCGCGACCCAGACCACCCACCGAGCCATCCAACACCTTCACCCTCCCCTCCACCGAACCCATCGACTCACGTCCTGACCAACATCGGCCAGCACTTCGCCTTGGCTTGCCGAGCCTACAACAACCGTAAACACCACCGTGACTTCATCGACTTCCTCCTCATTGTCGTGCCGCGTGAGTGTAGCAGCTTCTCTTGTTATATATATTCTTACATATAAATATATACATATATACAGAATTTCAATATATATATATATGTTTAAGTGTTTTGTTTACATTGTTCTGTTATAAGATTTATACATATTTGTATATAAGATTTGTAGGGCAGTTATATGTTGTTACACTATACAAGTATAAGTTTATTTATATAAATGTCCATATATACATTAGTTTATAAAAGTTACAGTATTATATTTATGCTATTAGTATGTAAGTATATATATAATTTATGAAAGTTGTATATACTCTGTTGGTATAGTTTTTATATTGATATATATGTTTGCATTGTGAAAATAACTGTGCTTGATGTATATCGTACTAGAAGGGAAATATATATATAGTTTTAAACCAATAGTTGCAGTTGTATAGGTGTTATATATATATTTTTGAACTGTTTTACATTTGCCTTATATATAAACAGAGTTGGGTCAGTTTATATATATATTACATAAGTTTGTATATTATCTATTTTAGTTTATACATATCTTCATATACATGTGTATATTTTGGGTTTTCCTATTTCAGCTTTTCAAACTTACAATTTATATATACTACCTATTTATTTCCTCTTCATATGTATGGATATTGCAGCTTTAAGGTATAAATTATATTATGTATATATATATATTTATGTATTGTTATAAGTGTTGTTAAAAATATATATATATTTGCTGTATATATATGTTTACAAACATGCCAGTTTATGTATGTTATAATAATAATATAGACTGTCGGATTTTTTATATACATATATATATATATCATTTGGTTTCAAAACCATTTTATACGTCTGCGTTTAAGATTTTGTTTTGGTAATGGTTTTAAGTATAATATATATATCTTTGATCCTTAATGCTTGAGTTTTAAGAATATTAATTTGAAATTTTATATATGGGAATTTTATTTGTGTTTGATTATATGTGTTTTAATTTAAACAATGGATTTTGAAATGCATATATATATATATTTAATATAAGTTTGAATTTAGAATATGATTTATATATATATATATATGTAGTTATATATAGTTATATATAAGTTCTCTTATGCTATTTATCTTCATCGATCCAGTTCTGATTTGATTTTGTCAATTCCTATTTATCAGCTTTGTTCGTCGAATCATGTCCATCTAGCGTTGCTTTGGAATTCGTAGCTCATTTCTTTGTCAAATCTATCTAGCCTTGAAAGGTGAGCAATCACTCACGATTAACGTTCTTATATTTATTAAATTTGATTTCAATTGAAACAACAATTGAAATATGCTGTTGCTAGTTATTTAACTGCTATATATATGCCATTATCTGTAACTGTTCATCTGTGACATCTGACACCATGATATGTTATTTACATTTTATCTGTTATTGATGATATATGCCTGTTATTGACATGTTATATTCACTGTTCTCACTCTACAAGTTCCCTGTTAGTATTGAATTCCCTATGGGTTGAAATGATACATACCCGAACGATCTTGTAGAATATGAGAAAATCGTTTTGGGTTGAAATGATAAACCCAAGCGATTTTCATTGAATTGAATTTGGGATTGCGGGTTGGAATGATATATACCCGTATATATATTTAAATTGCAGATTGAAATGATAAATATCCGTATCACTTGACCATAGGATAGAAAATTATATACAGACACCGTTGGTCTATATATATATATATTGAAAATGATTTCCAAGGTTTTGAAAGGAAATATATGGTTTTAATAAATATCGATTTTAAGATATTATATATATAAATGTTATTTTTATAAAGGTTTAAATTTTAGAATTTTAAATTTATATGTTTGAAAATTTTGAAGTTATAAGTTAGTTTTGAAAATATAATTTTTAAGATTTTTACTTATAATTTTTCTATTTTTAAAAATATATAAAATAAGTAAATTTAATTAGTATATAATATGTTTTAAGTATTTATTTAAAATTTTATTTTAAAATAGATTTTTATAATAATTTTATAAATTAAGGTTGGAACGAGAAATAGAAATTGGTTTGAAATTGTAATTATTTAAGAATTATACTCAAATAAGTTTGATTTGAAATTTATTAAATTTGAGATTTTAAAGATATGATTTTATAACTTGGTTTTGATTTAAAAGTGATTTAAATGAATATTTTCAAATTTACATAAATTGAAATGGGCTATTTAGTTTATTTAAATTTGTAATTGAAGTTTTTTTTAAATGTTGTTGGAATGATTAAGTAAATATTTCAAAACTAGATGATAGTAAAGTGAATTTGATATAGATATGAAATTTTCAAATTTAGTTTTGTAGATATTTGAATATTTGAAGCTTTGAAATCTATTGAAATCGAAATGGTTACTTTATAGTTCAAATCTATATCTGAAATCGATATAAAATGGTTTATTGGGATTTGAGTTGAATTGGAATGGAAGAGCTGAGATTTGGTTTAAATTGGATTTTGGAATTTAGTTGATTTAAAAATCGATTTGTGAACTTTGAGGAAACTATTTATTATATAAAGTATTTTAAATATATATAAATATTTTACTTTATAAATTATTTTAATATATATAATTATTTTAATATAAACTATTTTTAATATAAACTATTTTATATAAAAACTATTTTTAATATACCAATTTCTTTAATATAACTATTAATTTATAACTATTTTATATACAAATTATCTTATTATATTAACTATTTTATTTATAACTATTTTAATATATATATTATTATTAATATCTAAACTATTTAAGTGGGAAGAATTATGATTTCAAAGTTATGTTTCAAAGTGTTATGATTCCCAAAGTATTATGATTTCAAGTGTTATGGTTTCGAAAGTGTTATAACGTTGAAAGTACTATGATTTTAAAATGAATATATTTAAGGGAATAATGATATCAGATTTGATATGGTTTCGAAATAGATATGATATTTTGGTTTTTGAAGTATGATATTTTGAAATGACCACAGTGTTATAATAACAGTTGGTTGTTAAAGAGACCAGGATCGGTTATTGTCATATTCTCTACCAATACCCAAAACCACTTTAACAACTGTGTACGCGGTGGAGATTCCAGAATGAAGTAGGTGGTTGATGACGTTCTATTTGAAGTATATACGTGGACCTGACTCCCGTGAGTTAGCTTAAGATGGCTAATACAGGAGCAATCAACGGGCCAAGTGAGGTAGCTCCTCCGATCGGACACACTTCTTCGATTGCCATTCTATTACTTTGTGATTGATTTGGTGCGCACCTTTGATTTGGGAGTGTGGCTCGAGGTGGGCGGTAGTTGCAGCTATGCGTTACCACCAGCCCGGATGTGTAATTGGTTTATCTACCGTGGCATTACCTAGTTGTGCCATGTCACCTACCATATCGAGACCACTACGAGTTTGTTTTGTGTCGTACCTATGGAGTATCCTCTGGCAGTCTCCCGATCAGGAGGTATTACGGTACTGTATAGACTATTGGCACTATAAAATGTGATAAGGGGGATATGGGTAACGCCTTAACGCTATTTTAATAGTTTACTTTACTATGGACATTATTATAATAGCGTATATTACCACATAGTAGATAGTTCCACGGATCATTAGAGGATGGTTATCCCAAACATCCTTTAAGTTACTTGTATTTCACTTGAGTTGGATTTATTGAGATAAGAATGTTAATCCTAAATCGAGTGTTTTGTGTTTTGCTTTACGCTCGGGTCAGACCGAGTGTCACAACAATAGAGACTCACCTTTGGAGTTGGAGCTTCGCTTGGAGATCCATCTATATCTATTTAGCTCCCAGTTGTTCAGTTAACTCCAGTGATATATTCAGATTTTGTTATTTGACTATTGTATTGAGACTTCTATGTATTCGAGACTTCTGTTGTATCTTGTTTTAACTCTGTTATATATATAGTAGCTTCATGAACTACTATTCATTTGTTTCCGCTGCTTATTGTTATATTACTCTGTAATGACCCAGAATTTTGAACGAATTAAATTGGAAATATTTAATTAATTTTAAATATTTGAATGATAATTTAATTTGAATCCCCGATATAATTTTGAAATCTGCGATTAAACTTTAAAATTTAATCGATTGAAAGTTGAATAAGAATTTAAATCTTCAATTTACAGTTGAAGAAAAATATTTCGAAAGTTTCTAAAATTCGTATTTATAATACTGAAGATAACAGGAGTTTCAGAATTGGATTTGAAACTGTTCTGTTCAGTTTTGAATTTATATCGTTCGTATCGATATTTAAAATACAGCGTTCCGAGGCACAGTCTCGGAATTCGACGAAACCAGTTCCATTGAGTCCGTAATATTGTATTATTACCGGATTTCAAATATCGTATTTTTTCGGACTTGTATGCGAGCGTATGACGTATAAACGCGTTGGAAATAAATCGTAAATTCAAATTTAAAATTTTATAAACACACGTACAAATCACATCAGCTATTATTTTTTTTCCTCCGTTGATCTCGCCTAAAATCGCAGTGCAAGATCGTGGAAACCCTACCGTATTCAATGTTAAGTGTTCGTTCCTCCTTCCTCCACAAAGAAAAATTAGCCGAGCTTCGAATTATAAAATCTCGTTCTCCCTCTTCCTTTCCAATTTCAAATCGACAGTTCGAAAAACAAATGGCTGCTCCCTCAAACTCGCGAATCATCGCGACTTTCAATCGAATCAAAGCGTAGACGAGGCAGCGACTAGGGCTTCGCGTGGGCGAGTTCAGCTCGTAGGCGGCGTCGAGGTCGAGAACTAGGGCAGCGACTGGGCGACTGCCGCGTTGATAAGCAGCGAACAGAGAATCGTATCGCAAGGAGGAGGCGACCACGGCGGAGGCACGCTGAACGATGGTGCGCGAGGCAATAGCGGCGAGGCTTGGGGATGTTCGACATCTGTGGGGTTTGCGATTTGGGGCGACTCGATGGTCTTCGGTGATGTCAGCGACGAGGTGGCGCTCGAGTGGGAGCGGTGGTCAGGCGCGAGGCACACGTGAGGCGACGAAGTCGCGATAGCAGCAAGCGGGTTGAACTAGGGTTTCGCTTGGATCCGTAGTTGCAACCTAGCTGAGGGCAGTGAGGTACAGATTATTTTCAAAGTTTAATTTATATGAGAGTATAATTTACAGTAGGATATAATCTGTTTTTGAATTTAAATTTATAGTTAATTTATTTATTTAATTATCTTCGTTACCAAAGATTATTTAAAAAGGGAATATAATTTTAAAAGTATGGGTTAAGTTGTTATAGACAATAGTTACGTTAATTTATTTGTTTTATCTGTTTAGTTATTAAAAAGAAAATTTTTGTTAAAATTTAATTTATAGTTATTTGAATTTATAAAGGAAACTGGGTTGAAAATAAAATCATTGTATAATTAAAACTTACCAAGTTAGAAAATTGGTTATTCGATTATCTCGAATATTGATAGATTGTATAAATTATTTATACAAGGTCAAAAGATCGTGAAAAACAACCTGGAACAAAAATGGATTGCAAATAAAAAACCGAAGGTGAGATCTTCTCACTCACATTGAAAAGTGGAAATTTTCAGTTATTGATTTGATTGACTGTTTGATTTCTATTGAATGTGCTATTAGATATAATAGGATATATCTATATATATAGCAATATATACATATTGGCATATGTATATATTGGATTGATGATTTCCCGCCTCGTATAGCGGATGAGACCCTATTGCGCCGTTAGTAAGCGGAATTTTATAAAAACCCATATACCGCGATAATTCCGTACTGGAGCGGAATTGGTATTGTGCTAACATCTGTGGATGCAGGGAAACAGGTTGGAGGGATCCGACTGGATTCCTCACCATATTGATTATTTATAGATATTTTGATATATTCTGTTATCATATGATGATATATGATATTTGACTGTTGTGATGGACTGATTGGTGTTGTTGCATCATCGGATTCAGTTTTGAAATGTAAAAATAACGAATTTTACTTTAAAAAGGGTTTTTAAAGTGATTTTTGAAAATATACGTTTTATGGAATTTTTGAATCGATTTATAAACGTAAAATTTTAAAGTTATAAAAGTTATAATTTTTAGCGAAATATAACCGAAGTGTCGTTTTTGAAACAAAAGTTGATTTATTTATAAAATGGTTTAAGTTGGGATTTTTGAATAACTATAAACGATTTGTATAGAAAGATTTATAAAATTGATATTTTATAAATCAAAAATATTGGACTTATAAAACGAATTTTATAAGTGTTAAAAATGAAATATTATGGAATCCGCAAGTGAATGAAATTTATAGATTTATAAATTGTGAAGTTATAAAATGGATGAAACTGTAGAATAAAAGATTTATAAGAGATTAACTTATAAATTGGATTTTTACCTTTAGATGGAATATTTATCGAATTATTAATAAAGGAGATTTATTAAATTGAAGTCGTTAGAAAATAGAAATAGAATTTATAAATGTTGTTTTATAAATTCGAAATCAATTGGATTTGATAAATTAAAATGTTAAAGGAGATATATTCGCGATTTTGGATAGCGGATTATTATTGAAATAAATGTGTAGAAAATAGTGAAACGTAATTAGTGAAGTATATTCACGATTTTGGACAGTGAATATATTATTAAATAAAATGGATATGTTTTGGGAAAGCGATATTATAAAATGAAGTAATTGTTTTAAAAAGATGTTTTAAAACGTGTGAATTATCGAAATCATAGATTTCAACATTTATTGTTGAAATAGACGTTTTCGAAAAATAAGGAAATAATGGACTACAACACTGTTGTTATAGCAAATGATTTCCGAAAGGAAATGTTTTGATGTAGTATTGGGATTTATATATCTATTAAAATCCGAATCCCTATACTAGTGATTTTGAGTCGTCGTAACGATGTTTTACGTAACATTCGTTTTGACCCAAATAAATGTGTTTAAAGAGAATGATTTCCTTAAAGAATGAATATATACTTAATATTGATTTAAGTATATCGAATATTTTCAAATGTTGAAAATAAATGATTTGTGAAATACTTATTATTAAATAAGTATGGAATTGCTTTTCCAATATGAAATGAACTGTTTTTGAGATTTTATCTTCAAAGATAAATTGAAATGTGAATATTTGAAATTTGTTTTTCAAATGGTTAAAGTGTGGAAATTCTATATCTAGTAAAGATATTTTTGAAAATAAAATAATTTGGGAAAATTATTTGGAATCTGATGATGTCGCGCATCTTTATTGATAGTTAAATAACCGACTATCAATAATTACCTTGAGTAGGTATTTGTTATGAATTGGATGAATTTGAATGCCACACTTATTTTTAAATAAGCGCTCACTATTCGGGTTAGCCGGGAAAGGACCATGGGGTCGTATAACCCATTCCGAATATGTGATACGTCGTTATGAATTGCATTCGAAGACCGGTGTTGAAGACCGGATATTTTTGAAAACGGAAGGATTACCGTCGAGTTACTCTACATCGGCTGATCTCCGGTTTAGAGGTTTTATCACCCTTAGTGACGGGAAGTCCGGACGTGATTAGAAAATTATCCGGAAATGCAAGGGCTTCGTGAGAAGTGCCTTCGGTTCTGTTCGATCCCGGAACAGACTTGTATGGATTGTGTGTTTGACGTCATAATTTGAGATATAAAGCTGATTTCTTTCAAATACATATCTGTTGGTGGCGGAGAATTTATTCTCTTAGCTTAACACCCTTCTCTGAGACGTACGAGCTCAGAGGTTATGTAGTTGAAATTTATCAGCGATATATCCCAATTTGGTAACGTGGCATACTGAGTGTTGCTGTGAAATGATCAGTGTTTGATCATTTGTGATATGATCATTTGTTTGATCTTATATCTTTGTGATCATAGGTTGATCATTTTGTTTGACCCAAAGCAGGGCTTTTTGAGAAAGCGTAGCTTTGTGGACGAGACTTCGTCGAGCCTCACACCCCGGAAATGGTCGAAACAGGACGAATGCGGCAAGGTTCTAGTGAGTAGCGCCCCTTAGTGTATGTCATTCCTTCTGGATAAAGGTGGTATCATGGTATGGAGCCCAGATACTTAACCTCTGTGGTTACTGCATTATTATTATCTATGTGGTTTGTTGCGAATCGGGGATCCTCGGGAAGATCGGTGACGATCGGGGGATGGCATACGCGTGTCAGTAGTTACCTATTTTTGCAGAGGTAACCCGGCCTTGTGTTGGCAGAGATCCGGTTAGGTTCTCGGGTCGTCTATTCCAGGGACGTACCCATCGTGGATAGGAAGTTCCTTAGCCTGACCATTTGTTGGAAATCCAAAGAAACAATACGAGCCTTTACGATTTCAATTGTATAACCTGTCTCCTCAGGAGGCAGCTATAGCAGGCATAATATAATGGTACCTATGCTGGCTAAGATTTATATTATACTTTCGAAATGTTTTCTACACTATGCACTAATAATAATATCAAAAATGATTTGATTTTGCGTAGTAAGCATCTTTGACTATCATAAGAAGAAATCTCCTCCAAGTCTGCGTTTGCATTGTGTGTGTGGTGGGAGGTCTTATGGTAGTTTCATTTTCCAAAAGCATTGCGAATTGACTTTAAAATATTTCTGTTGTTTAATTTAAAGATAAACTGTTTTACGATCTCACACCAGTCACCATGACTAACTCGGAGTTTATTGTTTCCCTTCTAAACTCTGGGTGCCCACCAATTTCCACACGGGCAGCCTAGAGTTATATTATCAGGATATTCTGGATATTCTGGAGCTTTGGAAGCAAGCTGGATGGCGAGACGTAGTATTTGTATCTGATAGTATTTATTCCGCTGTGTATTCTGTATGAGGACAAGTTTATATAACTGTCCATTGTTGTATATTGACTCTGATGATTGATGTATGTATAAAATGATATAGTTCTTTGTTTTTAAAGATTATTCATTTATCTATTATATATTGTTCCGCTGCGATATGTGAGATTCTGATATTGTTTTCTGTTTCTGTTGTTGTTCTGTTGTTCTTCTTCTTTCTTTCTTCTCTTTTTCTTCTATCTTCTTCTTCTTCTACTTTTTTTTCTTTTTCTTAAAACCCTCACTATTGGAGTTTCCGGCACTCGATTGCTCGACAGTCGATAAAGTGAGTATCGATGTCGAATTTTCGAAAGTCGAAAATTTCGGTATGTGACAGCGTGGTATCAGAGCATATGGTTAAGCGACAACCCTACTCTGTTGGGTGTTACTCATTAGAGATAGAGTCAGCAGTACTCTAGAATGAGTCGAGTGTAATAATAGATACGAGCGCGTATTTGTTAGTGAATATAAAATTTGTTTTGTATTGTGATGATTGGTTTATTGAGTGGTATATGAACCTTCGTCGGCACAGTCTTGCTATCGAAGGGGTTTCTAAACACTTAAATAGAACAGTTCGGCACAGTATTGTTTTAAATAGGGTAAATGAAATAATTTTGCCCAAAACTATTTTCGTATAGAAAAGAAATGATTTTCTATGAATTACTATAGTATATGGTTGCATGGTTGTTAGAAGTAATAATATTAAATTATTCCCATTGGAATTAAGTAAGAAATTGGAATTATAACTCCAAAGTTAAGAAAAAAAAAGAATGTAAATTATAAATGTGAATTGTAATTTAAAACGGAATTCCAGAGAAGTTTTTGGAAATGTTTTGAAAAGAATTTGAAAATTTTGGAGATTTGGAAAGTTTAAATTCTTTTTGGCTTGGAAATGAATTTCAAAGGTTTTGAAAAGCATTTTGGAAGGATAAAAGCTCTAAACTCTTTCCGGTCGCTGGAAAATAATTCCGATGATGATCGCGACATCACCGGTATTCATTTTCGGGTTTGTAAAAGAGGAATTGCTGCCAAATTGTTTTAAATGAAAGTTGTTTGGAAAATTGAGTTTTGTTTTGAAAATTCAAAAGATAAATTTGAATTGTTTTCAAAATGGTTTTGAAAGGTTGAAAAGACTCTGGAATACTTTATAAGAATATTTATGGAATATTATTGAATTGATAACTTATACAAATAGAAATTGTTAATGTAAAATATGTAAATGTGATTGGAATTAAAATTCATTAACAAATGAAATCTATAAATGTGAATTGAAAGTATAAGGAAATAAATTCATATATGAATAAAATGGTGAATATAAATTGTAAATGAATTTATAAATGAAAATAAAATTCCTTAATAAAATGGAATTGTGAATGTGAATGTATAAATGATTGTATAAATCAAGATGTAAATAAGTTGATAACTTATAGAATATTTGAAATCTGATTGGAATGAAATTCAAATTGAAGACGAATGAATTAGTAATTGGAACTAATTTAAAATAGTGCAGTTATGAATAAAAGATAATTGATAAATTCAATATTTCAGAATAGAAGATAAATTGAATTCAAGTAGAATTGAAATTGTGAACTGAATCCAAATGAAATTGAAATGTAAAAATTTAATGAAATAGAGATATAACTTCAACAGTGAATTAGAGATGATATAAGAAGTTTATATTGAAAATTTTGTAATAGAATTTGCAAAATGATTTGAATATGTGTAACTAGATATTATGGCTAGTAGGACATACAGGTGTTATAAAGGAAATTGGATTTGATTTCAAAGATAATTTGAATTGCTCGACAAAAGGTAAGTATTTCAATTTGAATTCCAATATGAGTTTTTGATGATTTCTGGTCTAGCCGCTTGGCTTTTTCTTTTTCTTTTTGAAATCTGAGAGTCCGTAGGGAAATTTTGTAGTAGTGCCGTATTAGCCGCGCAAAGGAGACGCTGGCGAAATTTTTCGGAAATTTCGGGTGTTAGAAAATTTTTGAGAAAATTTGGAAGTTTAAATTTGAATTTAAACTAAAAAATTGAATTGTTAAGAAAACAATGTTGTTTTGAACTATAATTGAAGTTGAAAAGTTAGTTGAATTAATAACGAATCTTTAGTAGAAAGATTTGTTTTGAAAATTTGATAAAACTATTGGATATTAAAAATAGTAGACGAGTTAAGGACCTTTCTTCCTGACTTGTAATTTCGAGGATGAAATTCTTTTAAGGAGGGAAGTCTGTAACGACCCAGAATTTTGAACGAATTAAATTGGAAATATTTAATTAATTTTAAATATTTGAATGATAATTTAATTTGAATCCCCGATATAATTTTGAAATCTGCGATTAAACTTTAAAATTTAATCGATTGAAAGTTGAATAAGAATTTAAATCTTCAATTTACAGTTGAAGAAAAATATTTTGAAAGTTTCTAAAATTCGTATTTATAATACTGAAGATAACAGGAGTTTCAGAATTGGATTTGAAACTGTTCTGTTCAGTTTTGAATTTATATCGTTCGTATCGATATTTAAAATACAGCGTTCCGAGGCACAGTCTCGGAATTCGACGAAACCAGTTCCATTGAGTCCGTAATATTGTATTATTACCGGATTTCAAATATCGTATTTTTTCGGACTTGTATGCGAGCGTATGACGTATAAACGCGTTGGAAATAAATCGTAAATTCAAATTTAAAATTTTATAAACACACGTACAAATCACATCAGCTATTATTATTTTTCCTCCGTTGATCTCGCCTAAAATCGCAGTGCAAGATCGTGGAAACCCTACCGTATTCAATGTTAAGTGTTCGTTCCTCCTTCCTCCACAAAGAAAAATTAGCCGAGCTTCGAATTATAAAATCTCGTTCTCCCTCTTCCTTTCCAATTTCAAATCGACAGTTCGAAAAACAAATGGCCGCTCCCTCAAACTCACGAATCATCGCGACTTTCAATCGAATCAAAGCGAAGACGAGGCAGCGACTAGGGCTTCGCGTGGGCGAGTTCAGCTCGAAGGCGGCGTCGAGGTCGAGAACTAGGGCAGCGACTGGGCGACTGCCGCGTTGATAAGCAGCGAACAGAGAATCATATCGCAAGGAGGAGGCGACCACGGCGGAGGCACGCTGAACGATGGTGCGCGAGGCAATAGTGGCGAGGCTTGGGGATGTTCGACATCTGTGGGGTTTGCGATTTGGGGCGACTCGATGGTCTTCGGTGATGTCAGCGACGAGGTGGCGCTCGAGTGGGAGCGATGGTCAGGCGCGAGGCACACGTGAGGCGACGAAGTCGCGATAGCAGCAAGCGGGTTGAACTAGGGTTTCGCTTGGATCCGTAGTTGCAACCTAGCTGAGGGCAGTGAGGTACAGATTATTTTCAAAGTTTAATTTATATGAGAGTATAATTTACAGTAGGATATAATCTGTTTTTGAATTTAAATTTATAGTTAATTTATTTATTTAATTATCTTCATTACCAAAGATTATTTAAAAAGGGAATATAATTTTAAAAGTATGGGTTAAGTTGTTATAGACAATAGTTACGTTAATTTATTTGTTTTATCTGTTTAGTTATTAAAAAGAAAATTTTTGTTAAAATTTAATTTATAGTTATTTGAATTTATAAAGGAAACTGGGTTGAAAATAAAATCATTGTATAATTAAAACTTACCAAGTTAGAAAATTGGTTATTCGATTATCTCGAATATTGATAGATTGTATAAATTATTTATACAAGGTCAAAAGATCGTGAAAAATAACCTGGAACAAAAATGGATTGCAAATAAAAAAGCGAAGGTGAGATCTTCTCACTCACATTGAAAAGTGGAAATTTTCAGTTATTGATTTGATTGACTGTTTGATTTCTATTGAATGTGCTATTAGATATAATAGGATATATCTATATATATAGCAATATATACATATTGGCATATGTATATATTGGATTGATGATTTCCCGCCTCGTATAGCGGATGAGACCCTATTGCGCCGTTAGTAAGCGGAATTTTATAAAAACCCATATACCGCGATAATTCCGTACTGGAGCGGAATTGGTATTGTGCTAACATCTGTGGATGCAGAGAAACAGGTTGGAGGGATCCGACTGGATTCCTCACCATATTGATTATTTACAGATATTTTGATATATTCTGTTATCATATGATGATATATGATATTTGACTGTTGTGATGGACTGATTGGTGTTGTTGCATCATCGGATTCAGTTTTGAAATGTAAAAATAACGACTTTTACTTTAAAAAGGGTTTTTAAAGTGATTTTTGAAAATAGACGTTTTATGGAATTTTTGAATCGATTTATAAACGTAAAATTTTAAAGTTATAAAAGTTATAATTTTTAGCGAAATATAACCGAAGTGTCGTTTTTAAAACAAAAGTTGATTTATTTATAAAATGGTTTAAGTTGGGATTTTTGAATAACTATAAACGATTTGTATAGAAAGATTTATAAAATTGATATTTTATAAATCAAAAATATTGGACTTATAAAACGAATTTTATAAGTGTTAAAAATGAAATATTATGGAATCCGCAAGTGAATGAAATTTATAGATTTATAAATTGTGAAGTTATAAAATGGATGAAACTGTAGAATAAAAGATTTATAAGAGATTAACTTATAAATTGGATTTTTACCTTTAGATGGAATATTTCTCGAATTATTAATAAAGGAGATTTATTAAATTGAAGTCGTTAGAAAATAGAAATAGAATTTATAAATGTTGTTTTATAAATTCGAAATCAATTGGATTTGATAAATTAAAATGTTAAAGGAGATATATTCGCGATTTTGGATAGCGGATTATTATTGAAATAAATGTGTAGAAAATAGTGAAACGTAATTAGTGAAGTATATTCACGATTTTGGACAGTGAATATATTATTAAATAAAATGGATATGTTTTGGGAAAGCGATATTATAAAATGAAGTAATTGTTTTAAAAAGATGTTTTAAAACGTGTGAATTATCGAAATCATAGATTTCAACATTTATTGTTGAAATAGACGTTTTCGAAAAATAAGGAAATAATGGACTACAACACTGTTGTTATAGCAAATGATTTCCGAAAGGAAATGTTTTGATGTAGTATTGGGATTTATATATCTATTAAAATCCGAATCCCTATACTAGTGATTTTTAGTCGTCGTAACGATGTTTTACGTAACATTCGTTTTGACCCAAATAAATGTGTTTAAAGAGAATGATTTCCTTAAAGAATGAATATATACTTAATATTGATTTAAGTATATCGAATATTTTCAAATGTTGAAAATAAATGATTTGTGAAATACTTATTATTAAATAAGTATGGAATTGCTTTTCCAATATGAAATGAACTGTTTTTGAGATTTTATCTTCAAAGATAAATTGAAATGTGAATATTTGAAATTTGTTTTTCAAATGGTTAAAGTGTGGAAATTCTATATCTAGTAAAGATATTTTTGAAAATAAAATAATTTGGGAAAATTATTTGGAATCTGATGATGTCGCACATCTTTATTGATAGTTAAATAACCGACTATCAATAATTACCTTGAGTAGGTATTTGTTGTGAATTGAATGAATTTGAATGCCACACTTATTTTTAAATAAGCGCTCACTATTCGGGTTAGCCGGGAAAGGACCATGGGGTCGTATAACCCATTCCGAATATGTGATACGTCGTTATGAATTGCATTCGAAGACCGGTGTTGAAGACCGAATATTTTTGAAAACGGAAGGATTACCGTCGAGTTACTCTACATCGGCTGATCTCCGGTTTAGAGGTTTTATCACCCTTAGTGACGGGAAGTCCGGACGTGATTAGAAAATTATCCGGAAATGCAAGGGCTTCGTGAGAAGTGCCTTCGGTTCTGTTCGATCCCGGAACAGACTTGTATGGATTGTGTGTCTGACGTCACAATTTGAGATATAAAGCTGATTTCTTTCAAATACATATCTGTTGGTGGCGGAGAATTTATTCTCTTAGCTTAACACCCTTCTCTGAGACATACGAGCTCAGAGGTTATGTAGTTGAAATTTATCAGCGATATATCCCAATTTGGTAACGTGGCATACTGAGTGTTGCTGTGAAATGATCAGTGTTTGATCATTTGTGATATGATCATTTGTTTGATCTTATATCTTTGTGATCATAGGTTGATCATTTTGTTTGACCCAAAGCAGGGCTTTTTGAGAAAGCGTAGCTTTGTGGACGAGACTTCGTCGAGCCTCACACCCCGGAAATGGTCGAAACAGGACGAATGCGGCAAGGTTCTAGGGAGTAGCGCCCCTTAGTGTATGTCATTCCTTCTGGATAAAGGTGGTATCATGGTATGGAGCCCAGATACTTAACCTCTGTGGTTACTGCATTATTATTATCTGTGTGGTTTGTTGCGAATCGGGGATCCTCGGGAAGATCGGTGACGATCGGGGGATGGCATACGCGTGTCAGTAGTTACCTATTTTTGCAGAGGTAACCCGGCCTTGTGTTGGCAGAGATCCGGTTAGGTTCTCGGGTCGTCTATTCCAGGGACGTACCCATCGTGGATAGGAAGTTCCTTAGCCTGACCATTTGTTGGAAATCCAAAGAAACAATACGAGCCTTTACGATTTCAATTGTATAACCTGTCTCCTCAGGAGGCAGCTATAGCAGGCATAATATAATGGTACCTATGCTGGCTAAGATTTATATTATACTTTCGAAATGTTTTCTACACTATGCACTAATAATAATATCAAAAATGATTTGATTTTGCGTAGTAAGCATCTTTGACTATCATAAGAAGAAATCTCCTCCAAGTCTGCGTTTGCATTGTGTGTGTGGTGGGAGGTCTTATGGTAGTTTCATTTTCCAAAAGCATTGCGAATTGACTTTAAAATATTTCTGTTGTTTAATTTAAAGATAAACTGTTTTACGATCTCACACCAGTCACCATGACTAACTCGGAGTTTATTGTTTCCCTTCTAAACTCTGGGTGCCCACCAATTTCCACACGGACAGCCTAGAGTTATATTATCAGGATATTCTGGATATTCTGGAGCTTTGGAAGCAAGCTGGATGGCGAGACGTAGTATTTGTATCTGATAGTATTTATTCCGCTGTGTATTCTGTATGAGGACAAGTTTATATAACTGTCCATTGTTGTATATTGACTCTGATGATTGATGTATGTATAAAATGATATAGTTCTTTGTTTTTAAAGATTATTCATTTATCTATTATATATTGTTCCGCTGCGATATGTGAGATTCTGATATTGTTTTCTGTTTCTGTTGTTGTTCTGTTGTTCTTCTTCTTTCTTTCTTCTCTTTTTCTTCTATCTTCTTCTTCTTCTACTTTTTTTTCTTTTTCTTAAAACCCTCACTATTGGAGTTTCCGGCACTCGATTGCTCGACAGTCGATAAAGTGAGTATCGATGTCGAATTTTCGAAAGTCGAAAATTTCAGTATGTGACAGCCTCTGTGTCTGTAATTTGTGATTTATTTATTTACTGTATATACCGAGTTTTGCCAAATAGAAATTTACAATCTAATATTTTGAGCAATTCAAGTCCGGCATGTGTGGATGCGAATGGTTGAAAATATCAGGATGTTACATGTGGTATCAGAGCCAGGTTTTAGGCAAAACTTAGCATATAGAGTAGATTTATTTATAGAATTACCTTCGTTCGAGCTTGAATCTCTTCCTCTTTGATTCGGGTGTCTTTTGAATTTTGTAACATTCCTTGTTCTGAAATCCATTCCCATCTCTCCCTATTCGTGTTTTCTTAATTCTTGAGTATCCCATAACTCCACTTCGGTTGATCTCTATAATGAATTGGAGGTCCCTCCAATTCTAGAATGATTTGTAAAGGGGTGAAACTCCTTTACAATGAACATTTATTCACCGGAGATTTCTCTATCCTCGATTCAGATGCTATTATCTCTTGTTGTGCTCGAATTCTATCTCTTGCGATCGAATGTCGATTTGCCTTAGAATTCTGCATCGATCTTATTTTTGAAATCACGGTTTACCCGGTTAAGGTCGCCCACGATTAACATTAGCATATCCATCTTTTCTCTTTTGGAATTTAATTATCTTATCTCCCTTTCGAGCCTAGCTTCTAGCTCGAATTTCTTCTTGATTAGAATCCCCTTGAATTTGAATCACTATCCTTATTCTAGAGTTTATTCTGGAATCATCGAGTGAGGGAGTGTACTTGTAATTAATATTAAATTGTTTTATATATTGTGTTGTTTGAGTTGTTAGGTTGATTTGGGGTTTCGATCGATTCGTCTGATCAATGATATCGATAGGAATTTCAAAACACTTGAACAGAGCAAACTGACACAATAAATTTTGTATGATTATATTATATATATAAATATAAATTTTTCTGAAATTAAATTGTTAGATAAATTGGTTGTTAGAATGATAGTATTTGATTATTATTTATGGTTTTGTAAACCATTGACTATTGTCTCATAAAATAAATAAATGAAATTATAAAACATGGTTTATAAATTGATTTGGAATTTAAATAAATTTAAATTGAGAATTTAAGAACTAAATTTCCAGTATTTTTGAAAATTTGGTTTAAAATTTTTTAAGGTATATTATTTAAAGTATTTTCAACTAGAAATCGTTCCCAAAGGATTTTAAAAGGTCTAAATCTATACTCTCTTTATTTGTCGTTGGAAAATAATTTCGGTGATGACGGCCGCATCATTGACATTCATTTTCGAGTTTCGGAGTGGAGAGACTATGTAGTAGCTTTGCTACAATTTTGTTTTGGAAATGAATTTGATTTGAATTTCTTAAGTATGACTTGATTTATAATATATATAGGTATATGATTTTAGATTTGACTTGGTATATATGATATATATACATATGTATACATTTATCTCTAAATGGTTTGAATTGAAATCGGAAATTTAACTCTTAAATTCTTGTTAAGAATAACTTCGATTATAAAATGGAACCAGAATTTTGAACAAATATTTAAACTTGAAATAAATTGAATTAGGAAAATTTTACTTGTATAATACTCAATTACATTTCAATATATATAACTTACCTAAATTACTCAGAAGTTAACTATGTAATTGAGTAGTATATAATATAAAATGATGATTAAGGAATTTTAAATAAAATTTGAATGGTAGTAATAAATGTTCATACACTAAATCTATGATTATAGAAAATGTTAATTGAGATAATTGAATAATAAGATAGTGAATAAATAAATAGTTAAGATTGAATTATAAGTGAGATTTACTTAAGTAAAATCAAATGGATCTAATAAATGAGATAAATAAAAATAAATTTTGTTTTGAAAGAAATTTTTGTAACAAATATTAATATAAATAGAAAACAAATCAACTTAATGAAATACCTTGAATTTAAAATCAATTATTGAATATTAATTAATTTAAATTGAAATTTATATGGTTCTAAAATTTATTGTTTCTTTTGAATTTTAATCTATTTTTCTTTCCGGTTGTTTCTGTTCTCCTACCTCGTTACTTTTCGGGGATGAAAAGTTTTGAGTGGGGGAGAGTGTAACGACCCGTAAAATTTTATTAGTTTAATAATATATTTAACAGAAATTTTGTGAAAATTTAAATAATTGAATTTTGAAATAAAAAAATTTGATATTTGGAATACGTCTAATTAAACATAGCAAATGGTAAATTTTCATCAGATAATTTGGAAGTTTATTTTATTGTGTAATCTTATTTAAAATTTAAATCAGTTAATATTTGATGATAATAAAATGTTTTCCAAACTTGAATATTTTTATATAATAATTTTGTAAATCATCTTCTGAGTGAGACGTCATATTTCGTTTTGTCAAATTTGGACTTCTCTAGCCCCCGTTTATCTTATTTTCGATAGATTGGCAGCATTTTGGGCACCAAATATCGACTTTTGATAGGATAATCATATAGCTAATATCAGGGTACCGTTCCAATCGTCTCGTCGTGCCAATCTCCGTAGTATATTCATTTGTGCATTTCGATGTCCGATACGTGGCGAAATCGACAGAATAATTTATCGTATCAGTTTCGTATTTTGAGCTTTTTGGTCTACTGGGTCCTTTCATTTATCTACCGTATACTACCAAAAGCCATTTCTCTTTAATAACTTTTAATTCAACAGATGTCCTTTTCTATTCCCATATTCAATATGTTCAATTTATATTTCTGTCTTGTCCTTTCAATCACCATTCTCTGCCTCTTCCATTTCCATCTTTTCTCCTTCCTTTGAAATGTAAGATGGTTTATATAAATTTATATATTTTTACCATGCTCGTCCTCCTGAAAAAAGAAAGAAACAAAACTTGCTTTCATCATCTCCTACCTACTCTTCTTCTTCACTTTTGACCGTAACCCAAGCCTTCCCAGCCGAGGCTTCCACGCATCGCCTCTCTGTGTTCCAAGCCGAAACCACACGAAAACATCTTCCTCCAACCAACAGCCTACACGACCGCCTGCTACCCTTCTTGGCCGAACTCACTCAACACAGACCCTAGCACCTGACCTCCCTCTCGAACCTACCCTCTCTCCGCTATGCTCCTCCATGCCTATGCCCTGTGCCTCTGGATCCGCGACCCAGACCACCCACCGAGCCATCCAACACCTTCACCCTCCCCGCCGCCGAACCCATCGACTCACGCCCTAACCAACATCGGCCAGCACTTCGCCTCGGCATGCCAAGCCTACAAAAACCGTAAACACCACCGTGACTTCGTCGACTTCCTCCTCATTGTCGTGCCACGTGAGTGTAGCAGCTTCTCTTGTTATTATATATATTCTTACATATATATATATATAGAATTTCAAAATATATATATATATATATATGTTTAAGTGTTTTGTTTACTTTGTTCTGTTATAAGATTTATACATATTTGTATATAAGATTTGTAGGGCAGTTATATGTTGTTAAACTATACAAGTATAAGTTTAATTATATAAATGTCTATATATTCATTAGTTTATAAAAGTTACAGTATTATATTTATGCTATTAGTATGCAAGTATATATATAGTTTATGAAAGTTGTATATACTCTGCTGGTATAGTTTTATATTGATATGTATGTTTGCATTGTGAAAATAACTGTGCTTACTGTATATCGTACTAGAAGGGAAATATATATATAGTTTTAAACCAATAGTTGCAGTTGTATAGGTGTTATATATATTTTTGAACTGTTTTACATTTTCCTTATATATAAACAGAGTTGGGTCAGTTTATATATATATATATTACATAAGTTTGTATTATCTATTTTAGTTTATACATATCTTCATATACATGTTTATATTTTGGGTTTTCCTATTTCAGTTTTTCAAACTTACAATTTATATATACTACCTATTTATTTCCTCTGCATATGTATGGATATTGCACCTTTAAGGTATATATTACATTATGTATATATATATTTATGTATTGTTATAAGTGTTGTTAAAAACATATATATTTGCTGTATATATATGTTTACAAACATGCCAGTTTATGTATGTTATAATAATAATATATACTGTCGGATTTATATATATATATATATCATTTGGTTTCAAAATCGTTTTATACGTATGCGTTTAAGATTTTGTTTTGGTAATGGTTTTAAGTATAATATATATATCTTTGATCCTTAATGCTTGAGTTTTAAGAATATTAATTTGAAATTTATATATGGGAATTTTATTTGTTTTTGATTTTATTATATATGTTTTAATTTAAATAATGGATTTTGAAATGCATATATATATATACATTTAATTTAATATTTGTTTGAATTTAGAATATGATTTATATATATATAGTTATATATAAGTTCTCTTATGCTATTTATCTTCATTGATCCAGTTCTGATTTGATTTCGTCAATTCCTATTTATCAGCTTTGTTCGTCGAATCGTGTCCATCTAGCGTTGCTTTGGAATTCGTAGCTCATTTCTTTGTCAAATCTATCTAGCCTCGAAAGGTGAGCAATCTCTCACGATAAACGTTCTTATATTTATTAAATTTAATTTCAATTGAAACGACAATTGAAATATGCTATTGCTAGTTATTTAACTGCTATATATATGCCATTATCTGTAACTGTTCGCCTGTGACATCTGACACCATGATATGTTATTTACATTTTATCTGTTATTGATGATATATGCCTGTTATTGACATGTTATATTCACTGTTCTCACTCTGCAAGTTCCCTGTTAGTATTAAATTCCCTATAGGTTGAAATGATACATACCCGAACGATCTTGTAGAATAGGAGAAAATCGTTTTGGGTTGAAATGATAAACCCAAGCGATTTTCATTAAATTGAATTTGGGATTGCGGGTTGAAATGATATATACCCATATATATATTTAAATTGCGGATTGAAATGATAAATATCTGTATCACTTGACCATAGGATAGAAAATTATATACAGACACCGTTGGTCTATATATATACATACATACATACATACATATATATATATATATACATATATATATATATATTGAAAATGATTTCCAAGGTTTTAAAAGGAAATACATGGTTTTAATAAATATCGATTTTAAGATATTATATATATATATATATGTTATTTTTATAAAGGTTTAAATTTTAGAATTTTAAATTTATATGTTTGAAAATTTTGAAGTTATAAGTTAGTTTTGAAAATATAATTTTTAAGATTTTTACTTCTAATTTTACTATTTTTAAAAATATATAAAATAAGTTAATTTAATTAGTATATAATATGTTTTAAGTATTTATTTAAAATTTTATTTTAAAATAGATTTTTATAATAATTTTATAAATTAAGGTTGGAAAGTGAAATTGAAATTGGTTTGAAATTGTAATTATTTAAGAATTATACTCAAATAAGTTTGATTTGAAATTTATTAAATTTGAGATTTTAAAGATATGATTTTATAACTTGGTTTTGATTTAAAAGTGATTTAAATGAATATTTTCAAATTTACATAAATTGAAATGGGCTATTTAGTTTATTTAAAATTGTAATTGAAGTTTTATTTAAATGTTATTGGAATGATTAAGTAAATATTTCAAAACTAGATGATAGTAAAGTGAATTTGATATAGATATGAAATTTTCAAATTTAGTTTTGTAAATGTTTTAATATTTGAAGCTTTGAAATATATTGAAATCGAAATGGTTACATTGTAGTTCAAATCTATATTTGAAATTGATATAAAATGGTTTATTGGGATTTGAATTGAATTGGAATGGAAGAGCTGAGATTTGGTTTAAATGGGATTTTGGAATTTAGTTGATTTAAAAATCGATTTGTAAACTTTGAGGAAACTATTTATTATATAAAGTGTAACAGCCCAAAATTTTTAACAAATTTTATTATAAATTTAAACATTTTGAAATATTGATTTGAATTAAAAATGTAATAATTTGTGTGAAACGGGAAATTTAAACTTTGCAATTCGTTACGTTTATTTATACCCATTCTTTAATTTATTTTAAACAATCAAATTTATTTATTATGGTAATAGCTATTTAATTGTTGGTTTAAAATGATACGTTATTCTATTGAAGGAAACCGTTAGTTTTTTTTCTTTCAATTTTTAATTAATAAAAGAAATAAATCAAATTGTACGTTACTTTGGGCGTTACACTTTACGTTCGTTGTTCCTTGTCCATTTGATCTTTTCTTGCGTTAATAGTGCTATTTCAGCTGTATATTTTCAGTTTGAAAATTTCAATTAAATCTTGCATTGAATTGTGCGCGTGAGAATCATTCCATTCCCCTTTTATCTTCCTTACGTTTCGTTCAAACTTAATAACATTTATTGCTTTAACTTTTGCTACCGTTCAAAACTTTTTGCCTCCTCTCTACAAATTATAGATAGCTGTTTCGTTTTCTCTCATTCACAAATCTCCATTTAGACAAAAACTTTCTCTGTAGCTTCCTTTACAAAGTACGTGAGCATCCCTCTGGAAGGTAGAGAACAGCAACTTCTTTTTTTATATATTTTTTTATTTCAAAATTTTGTTCCCCTGCTTTTATTCTTTGCTGTTCCGTGTTGGCCACCATCTACCCATTCGAAACCCACACCTTCAACACCATGCCGAGACCAGCATTCGCCACCAGACCAGCCTCCTACCCCAACCTACCACCACCAACCCCATACGAGACCGAGCCTGCCCACGTCAGCTTCACCACCAACCTACCCCACGGATCCAGACCCAAACCCAGTCCACCACCATGCCTTCAACCCATGCCAAACCCAGTTCGTCACCACTGCGCCCTGCGGCCACCACAGCCACCATCACGTCCCCAGGGACCCCATGCCAGACCGAGAACCCAACCACAACCCAGTCGAGTTCCACTTGAACCCATGCCCTGCCAGCCACCACCCCATGCCTTGCCAGCCACCTCCACTGACCTATGCCCAGACCACCATGTCACCTGACCCAACTCCAACCCCTCTCCAGACCGAGCCTAGTATTGAATCAGAGAATGAAAACTATTGTCTCTGTGTATTTGGTATCTTAGTTATATTTGGACCTGGCCATTGTTGGAAAAAAAGGAAATGAAATAGTTGATGTCACCTTGTATTTCGTTTGTCTATGTTTCTTTTTGCATTTCATTTTGTTGAATGTCAGACCGAGCACCTGTAGTTGAAATTTAAAAAGATGAGAAAAGCCTTGTTTCGTCCCATTGTCATTTTGCATTTTGGTGTTTGAGTATAGTTCCACTGGCTTTGTTTGAAGAAAAAAATTTGCGTTTTTCACTTTGAAATTTTATGGTTATAATCTTTGTTTCCTCTGGCCCTGGTATTTGAATCAGAGAAGTGATACTGCCTTGTCCCTTTTATTGTGGTACATTAGTTATATCTGCCTCTGGTTTTGAAAAATAAAAGAATGAGGAAGTTGTTTTGTCATGTGTTTTGGCAGCCTAGTCTATATTCTCCACTGACTTTTGAAAAAAAAGTTACTTTGTCACTTTTGCAAACTTTGGAGCTATACTTCTAACCGACATTTGTTTGAAAAAAAGAAAAAGAAATGAAGAAGCGAGCAAATTGTTGTGGTCAAGCCCTTGTTTGAAGTTATAATCTATATTTTTATGTAGTCGAGCTATCGCTTTCGATTTTCAACTTGTTCTTTTTCATTTGTTTGCTTTATTTGAAATTCATTATTCGTGCAATCTTAGATTTGATCATTTATTGTGCTTTTGATTTGAATCTAGTTGGCGCATCCGCTAACGACTGATCGTGCTATCCGCGTGCTTTCGATTGACATCGTATTTCTCTTTCTGAATCGAATCTCCAGCTCCGTAGAGGTGAGTAAATCTCACACGAATATTCATACTTATATGATTGTGAAACGACCGCAACTGAATGTGTAGAAATAAATAAATAAATAAATGATGTTATAACTACCTGTGATTTATTTATAGTTGATGTTAATTGTTAAAAACTGCATATCGTATCATCTGTTATATTCTGTTCTTATTTTACTGTATTCTATTCTGTTAAATCACACTGCAAGTTCCCTGTAGAATAGAATCACTATGGGTTGAAATGGTACATACCCGAACGGACTTTAGAATAAGGGAAGGTCGTTATGAGCTGAAATGATAGGCCTGAACGATTTTCAATTAAAATTTTATTTACTTGGGATTGCGGGTTTGAAATGATAAAACCCGGATTTTCTTTGTAAACTAGGGATTGAAATGATATAGTATCCGTATCACTTGACTTAGGCTAGAAAATGTTATACAGACCCGTGGTTATTTTTCTGGATACCTTTAAATGTTTTAAATATGGTAATAATATTAAATTGATTTAAATTGAATTTTTAAATGATTTATTTAGAATAGAAATGGTTTTTCTATGTGATAAATATAAATAAATGGAGGAATATTGATTTTAAAACGAAACTTAAATTTGAAATTTTGACTAAAAGAAAAGATGGAAACTTAAGTTAATTAAATTGAAATGAAAATTTAGTTTTAAATTGGTAGAAAAATGGAGTTTAATTTTAAATGTTGAAATGAACGTAATAAGCAAATTTGTAAGTTTTGGTTTTAACTTGTAAAATTTCTCTTTAAAATAAATTAGTTAAAGGATCGAAATGAACATTTTTAATGTATGATTTTATAAGTTCTGAACTAGGTAGAATCTGTAGCACTTGTTAAGTGTTGTGGGTATATAAATGAACCAAAAGACTAAAATTGAACTAAAGTTACGATAGCACTTGGTAAGTGCTGTTGTAGCAGAAACTAAAATTGAACCTGAACTAATAAAAAGGGCTACTGTAGCACTTGTTAAGAGCTACAGTAGGCTGAAACATGATTTTGTTTAAAACTAAACTATTTTAGCAATTTATAAATGTTGTCTTTGCTAAATAAAATTGTTTTCAAATATAATTTACCGCCGCACTTTTTAAATGCCGTGGAAGCTGAAAATTTTAACGTTATTGTTTTAAGTAAATAAATGAACTCCGAAAAGGCTAAACTTTGGGAATTTAATATTTGATTTTTAAAGAATAATGACTTTGTTTTTAAATGGTTTAATTCGAAGTATATTTGATAAATGGTTTTAAATCTATAACCACGGGTTATAATAACGATTGGTTGGCAAAGAGACCGGGATCGGATATGGACATACTCTCTGTCGATAC
Organism: Allium fistulosum; assembly: GCA_030737815.1. NCBI lineage: Eukaryota > Viridiplantae > Streptophyta > Magnoliopsida > Asparagales > Amaryllidaceae > Allium > Allium fistulosum. Next base: position 867,136,648 of record CM060904.1, on the reverse strand, counting down.
CGAAAACCACTTTGACAACCGTGTACGCGGTGGAGATTCCAGAATGAAGTAGGATGGTGGCGACGTTCTTAAGGTATGTTACGTGGACCCAACTCCCGTGAGTTGGCATAAGGTGGCTAAAACAGGAGCGATCTCGGACCAGTGAGGTTGCACCTCTTCTCGGACACATTTCTTCGATATTATACTCTTATTTGTGATTTGACTAGATGGCCATCCTCCGATTTGGGAATGTTGTTCGAGGTGGACGATAGTGGCTGCTATGCGCTCCATCAGTCCGTGTGCGTAATTGGTATATCTACCCTGGCATTGCCTAGTTGTGCCGTGTCACCTACCATGTCGATCTTTACTACGATTATGATTTTAAGATCCGACCGCGTTAAGGTTCTCCATCCCCTTAACGCTATTTTCCGATATGATTATACTTTACTTATTTAGACACTATTATAATAGCGAATATTACTACATAGTAGATAGTTTAACGGATCCTTAGAGGATGGGCGGTCCCAAGCATCTTCTAAGTTACTTGTATCTTTACTACAGTTCACTTGAGTTGGTTTACATTGTATAAGTATAAATATCCTGACTCGAGTGTTTATGTTTTATTTTACGCTCGGGTCAGCCTGAGTATCAGTTGGACTTCATCTTCACGGAGCTTGGACTACTGGAGATCATCTTTATCAAGTTGCTATCTATTTTGCTATTCAGTCTTCTATTTTAGCTTATGTAATTGAGACAATGAATTTGGGATTTTTCTATGGTTATTCAAACTGTATTGGTTTAAAACTATGTAATTTGTACTTGTTTTGAGACTATGTATTTTAGTGGCTTCATGAACCACTATGGTTATTTTTAAATTCCGCTGCGAGTTATTCTGATATTTCTATGTCTGTGATTCTATGAATGATTTTATTTGCTCCAAATTTTATTACAATCTGTTATTTTGTATTATTCAAGTCCGACATGTGTGGATTATTGTCGATTTGAATGGTCCAAAATAGTGGGTCGTTACATAAAGTATTTTAAATATATATAAATATTTTACTTTATAAATTATTTTAATATATATAATTATTTTAATATAAACTATTTTCAATATAAACTATTTTAAATAAAAACTATTTTTAATATACCAATTTCTTTAATATAAACTATTAATTTATAACTATTTTATATACAAATTATCTTATTATATTAACTATTTTATTTATAACTATTTTAATATATATATTATTAATATCTAAACTGTTTAAGTGGGAAGAATTATGATTTCAAAGTTATGTTTCAAAGTGTTATGATTCCCAAAGTGTTATGATTTCAAGTGTTATGGTTTCGAAAGTGTTATAACGTTGAAAGTACTATGATTTTAAAATGAATATATTTAAGGGAATAATGATATCGGATTTGATATGGTTTCGAAATAGATATGATATTTTGGTTTTTGAAGTATGATATTTTGAAATGGCCACAATGTTATAATAACGGTTGGTTGTTAAAGAGATCGGGATTGGTTATTGTCATACTCTCTGCCAATACCCAAAACCACTTTAACAACTGTGTACGCGGTGGAGATTCCAGAATGAAGTAGGTGGTTGATGACGTTCTATTTGAGGTATATACATGGACCTGACTCCCATGAGTTAGCTTAAGGTGGCTAAAACAGGAGCAATCGATGGGCCAAGTGAGGTAGCTCCTCCGATCGGACACACTTCTTCGATTGCCATTCTATTACTTTGTGATTGATTTGGTGCGCACCTTTGATTTGGGAGTGTGGCTCGAGGTGGGCGGTAGTTGCAGCTATGCATTACCACCAGCCCGGATGTGTAATTGGTATATCTACTGTGGCATTGCCTAGTTATGCCGTGTCACCTACCATATCAAGACCTTTACGAGTTTGTTTTGTGTTGTACCTATGGAGTTTCCTCTGGTAGTCTCCTGATCAGGAGGTATTACGGTACTATATAGACTATTGGCACTATAAAATGTGTTAAGGGGAATATGGGTAATGCCTTAACGCTATTTTAATTATTTACTTTACTATAGACATTATTATAATAGCGTATATTACTACATAGTAGATAGTTCCACGGATCCTTAGAGGATGGTTATCCCAAACATCCTTTAAGTTACTTGTATTTCAGTTGATATTTCACTTGAGTTGGATTTATTGTTATAAGAATGTTAATCCTGACTCGAGTGTTTTGTGTCTTGCTTTACGCTCGGGTCAGACTGAGTGTCACATCATTAGAGACTCACCTTTGGAGTTGGAACTTCGCTTGGGGATCCATCTATATCTATTCAGCTCCCAGTTGTTCAGTAGTGATATATTCAGATTTTGTTATTTGACTATTGTATCGAGACTTCTATGTATTCGAGACTTCTGTTGTATCTTGTTTTTAACTCTGTTATATATATATAGTAGCTTCATGAACTCCTATTCATTTGTTTCCGCTGCTTATTGTTATATTACTCTGTGTTTGTGATTCATTTATTTACTGTATATGCTGAGTTTTGCCAAATAGAAATTAACAATCTGATATTTTGAGCAATTCAAGTCCGACATGTGTGGATGCGAATGGTTGAAAATATCGGGATGCTACATTATCGTTTGGTCGTACGGGATAAAAACGCGTTGAAATTAATATCGAAAATTCAATATAATAATTCGATCCAAAAAGCTATCTTCTCCATACTATCGAATTAAGACTCGAAACTTATTCCATTACGTTTGGAATAGGGGTATAATATGATAAACGCCTAGCGGCATGCCTCATAGGGGTTTGAAATTTTAAGCTGCTTTAAACGAGATATTTGTAATTAAAATAATATATATGTTGATTGGACCACCAGCCCACATTCTTTCACTTTAGCCCATTTCCTTTCTTTTCCGATCACCCTACCTATGACCTACCTGCTCCTTTTCTATTCAAAACGTAGCAGATCACGCAGAAACAAAAGAAAAGGAAAAAATGAAGACTTTAAAAATCAATTTCTTTAATTCTACTAGTCTAAAAATCATGAAACCAACTTTAAAATTCTTATTTCACCATGAGCTTTAATCTGGTATGGCTTTTGAAGGGTGCGGCAGTTGTTTGAGAAGCTCGACATTTTGTCAAAGCATGGTTTGAGGCTATGGTTGACTTTTGCATGGTGTTCGTGTAAAACTGGGTGTCGAGGCATGGATGGATGGTTTCGTGGTAGTGAGGCGCTCATGTGGGCGAGTTTTGAGGAGGTCTGGTCGCCTAGGGAGGATCGCGTCATTGTACGGTCAAGGTTGTGAGTAGTAGGTCGCGACTCATGAGAGATGTTCGAGTTCGAAGTTATGGCGACCGGCTAATGGAGATTTCGATGAGATAAACGATGGCGAAGTCAGATTTTGTTTTTGGCAAGTGGTGCTTCGTATCAGTTACAACGTGCACTCGATGTTTGGTGGAGCATCTCTGTTCATGTTCAGGCATTGAACGTTTAGGGGAAGAAGGTAGATAGAGGCAGTTTTATTGTTTAATTAAAAAGTTGAAAATTAGTTTATATATTTTAATTTAAGATTATTAACTTATAAAATTCATAACTCGCCCATACGAGGTCTAATTTAGACGAAAAAAGCGGTGATGGAATCATGGCGACGAGCACTACATTCTGGATCTGATTTGGAGTCGTTTGGACCTAGTTAAAATTTTAGGTTAAATCGAACGTCGTTCGATTTGATTTAGAATTACAAACTCAAGGTGAGTGTTTTATAACGCTCATAATTAATAGAATATTTTTATGCTAGTTAAATTTTAAATTATGAAGTGATGTTAATTTATCGATCCTTATTTGTAAATTAATTGTCATCTAAATTTTCCATGAATTAACTGATAGTAAATTTGAAATTGGAACTGAATTGCTGGTAACATACCCGATTTTAATAACTATGAAATTGTTGTGAATTATATTGTCTGTTTGTATGATTGATTGTGATGGATGTCAATTGATTGATATTTGGATGATTGGATGTTTATTTATTATATATATATATATATCTTGTTATCACCTTGTAAATTATTTACAGTATATAAACTGTAAATTTAATTATTTCGAATAAATTAAGAAATAGGTTGAAATGATATATACCTATGACATTTATTTTGGATTGAAATGATATATATCCATCCTTAAAATTAAATTGAATTAACTGATCACTTGGCCATAGGATAGAAAATTATATACGGACACCGGATTGGTTAAATTAAATGATTAAAAATTTTTGATTTGAAATTATTAAAATGATTGGATTTAAAGATATAAAATCGAGTTTATGGAAATTGAATTCTTTTCGAACTTGAGCTCAAACTGCGGAATTAAACTGTGTTAAACGAAATTGTTTAAAATGGAAGCTTGAGATTTTGATGTATAATTGGAATATGATTTGAATTTCAGAAATTGATTTGTTTAAAGGATTGGACTTTTATCCGAACTTTGAGTATTGCTAAGTAAAAGTGATATAAAAACGATTTTTCGAAATTGAGCTCGAAATTGAATTATATTTAAAGATTGGGAATTTAGACCGAATATTGAAGGTTAATTTGATTTAAGTGTTTTGAATTGATATTTTGAAAATCGAGCTCGAAATCCATATAAATGAAATTGAAATTGAATTAATTGGATTTGAAAGTGGAATTGAATTAATTTGAAATCGAAGTTGAAATTGATTTGAATTGAAATCAATTTGAATCGATTGAATGGAAATTAGAATTGATTCGAATTGGGAAGTTGGAATTGAATCGAATTGACTTTGAAGCTATTTTCAATAAAATTATTTTAATATAAACTGTTTAAAATCTACCTTTGTAACAACCCGTGATTTGCATTACCAATTAATAAATAAAAGTTAGGTTTTTTTATTTATTTTAATGAAGCATAAAAGGATTTGGAATAATAAAATTTATTATTTGAAAAGGCTATTTTAATTAAATGGGAAATATGGGATTTTAAAATGAGGATAAAATATTATTTTTGGAAAGTTAAATATTTTAGTAGAGATTTTAAAACGGGTTTGGATAAGAAAAATGAGTTTTATAAACATATATGAACACTTAGACTAATTGTTGGAAACATGTAAATAACTCTTTTCTTATTGGGTTACTAAACCTAGCCCAATAACCCACCCTAAACCTCCTCTATAAATTATCTCAAACTCTCATAACCTCATTCATTCATCCCTAATCAAAACCCTAATCATTTCCTAAAGCTTTCATAATAAAAATGGCCTCTATCTTCATCTCCTTCTAGTTTTAGCTTATGAAAATCATTCTATGCAAAGGTAATGCAAATACCTACCTCAAATCCATTTTTATATCTTTCTTATTTCTGAAATTGATTTGGTAACACATGTTTTATGTTTTTTTTGATCTTATAGCCTCCTAATCATCTTTTGCTAACTTGGGTTGATGCTATAGTAGTCTTTGTTGCTTTTTAGAGAGGTATATTGCTAAAAACCTCTTCTAATATGTGTTTAATCATCTTTTGATTTTGGTAATCAGTTAGTAACACATGTTTTATTATGTAACATGTGAATCATAGCTCTTTGATCATCTTTGCTTTCATTTTGGGGTGTGCACATAAGGTACTTGTAATATATGCTAGCTGAAATTATAATTAGTTTATTGCTGTTAGTAAATTAGGCATATCTCATTCATCTTAAATCGGAATTAAGATTTTCTTGAAGTTCTGGAAATATTATTCTGTACCCTATAACTTTTATGTTTTGTGCTTTGCCTAATTTTGAGGTTTGAATGGTCGAAATCATGCTTGTTTGTCGCTGACCTGACAACAAACTACAGGGTTGATAAAATAAAAACATGAAATTGATTTGGCCATAAGTTACTCGTTTCTTATCCAAATCTAATAATTTTGGATGTTCTGGAAAGCATAGATTTAGAGCTAAAACTTTCATGTTTTGAGTTTCATGAAATTTCGAAGTTAATTTGGTCAAAACTGTGCATTCTTACCACTGTCCCGAGAGCACAACGACAGTGATATAAAATTTAGATCTGAGAATTGTTTTAGTCATAGAATTTTCATCTCTTGTCGGAATTTACGATCTTGGTCATTCCGGAAAGCTTAGAAACTAAGCTACAACTTTTATTTTATTCATTTTGCCAGAATTTGAAGTTTACTATGCCAAAATTGTGGGTTTTCATCTCTGGCCAGTTAGTGCATAACTATAGGCCTTGGTCTCTTTTCTCCCGTTGTTTTCAGCGTAGAACCCTGACTTTGCGACGCCATCCCGGGCTCGTCCTTTGTCGGATTTCATCGTTTTTGGTCTCGTTAAAAAGATGAGATCGAGATCTTTAACCATACTAAGTTTGGTTTAGATCTGGGTGCATTAGATACTTCGTTTCTATTGCCGAAGTAGCACCCAGAAACTGTTTTACAATAGTGATCATTTTCAGTTATCGTCGGACCAACTTTGAAACAATGTCGTTTCTTCGTTTCAAGTCGAAACCGAACGATTCTTGTTGCATATCAAAGTAGGAGTACTTTACTACGCTTCTGCAAATTTTCATCAAGATCTGAGTTCATGTGACCCTTCGACCATGTCGTCGAAGTGGGACCTTTACACTGTTTTGACACAGTAAAGTTTTATGATTTTTGTCCGACTTTGAGACGACGCCGTTTCTTCGTTTCAAGTCGGAATTTCCCGATTCTTTTTGCAGTTTGGAGCAGGGATGTTGGACTATATGCCTACTAATTTTCATGCCATTCAGATTCAGTTTGCTAGTCCGAATAATTTTCCAAACTTGGGTTCGCGTCATTTTTGGACTATTTTTCAACACTTGGAATATTTTCAGTGATTTTCTAGTTTTATTGATTTCTTTGAGATTTGTCTCTAGATTTCGTACACGGGTTTTATGAATTATTTTCAAAGGATTTTTCACTCCTAAATGGCTTTAGAAATTATTATATAATATTATTTTTAATTATTAAATTAATTACTCCATAATAGGAGAGTTTTCAAAAGCCGTTTTAAAGTGATTTCAAAATCAATTATAAATCCGTTTCGCACCATTATTTTCTATAATAAAAATCTCACACTCACTTTTCAGCATGTCGAGCGAAGTGGAAAGGTGCTTAAACGGTTAGGAAATCTCCGGCCTATGGAACCGTGTGTATTTCCTTTCCGGTTAATCCCCGACCTATTCGATTGATCGTTTTGACCTTTGGGTCTAGTTTACCGATGATACGAGGTGGACTTTTTATTGTTTGGAGTGTGAGCTTGCTATTGGTTAGTAAACCGTTTAGTGCGAACGTGGGGTATGGGACTCATTGTTAACACTTTACGGGTTCCTCTCCAAGAAGTTGGTGACACATTAGCCTTTGGGCGGCCAGTACTGGACCTCTGGGTCACCACGCCTCTGGGCAACCGTCTCTGGACACCTGCTCTATGGAGTAGTTTATTTTTTTCGGCATGCGCCTCTGGGCCTTTATCCTTCTGGGAAGGATCTTGCCGTCTCGCGCGTTCCGCATCTGTGCGAGTGATCGATCACAACTCTACAGTACTTAGCAACAACGACTCTGGTCGGTGCACGTGCAAAACTTGTATTATCTGATGATTTTTATATCCACTCGAGTACCGCCATTCGGTGTTGGTTCTATGGAACCATACGATGTAAGTGCGATTACCTTGTGGATTCACAGTGTCTCTGGGCACTGCTTTTCAGTGTTTGATTTCATTGACTTTTCAGTATATCCCCATTGCTCTTTGGAGCATCGATCTTTGCTTGGGCATTGATTACAGACTCTGGTCACTCTTGGGATTATTGCCTATGGGCATCTTTTTATAGCTTTGGCTACGCCGATGATATGAGGCGATTTTATTTATTCTACACTTTGGTGTTGATTTCTCTTTGGAGATTTTTATTGTTTATTGATGATTAGGGATCGTCATTATATTCATGTGGTTCATAATATACTTCTCTTTGGATAAGTACTGTTTTATTTATGTACCGCATTATTATATATCTCAGTTATTACTGATTGTTTAGCTAGCCTGACCCGAGTGTTTTCGCTCGGGTCAGACCGAGTTGTTTCAGGTTAGGTCTCTGGACTTAGCTGCTCTGTGCTTCCGCTTTGGACTTATCTGCTATGCATTTGAGATAGCTTATCTTAGTGTCCGCTTATGTTATTATTCAGACTCTTATATGTACATATTTTTGACTCACATGTGTGAGCACTGGCTTTGTACCCACTTATGATATTTGGATTTGTATTGACGATGTATTGTTCTGGGATTTTATATCTGTTATGTGATTCTGTTCTGTGATGTTTTATCATTTATTATTATGCTTTGTCCTGATAGATCTTTAGCCATTTGTAATTTCGTTATAAGTATTTACCGAATATGTCGAACCACTTGACAAACATATATAGATACCATCCTTTCAACGTATTTAGTAGATAGTTATAGCTTGATTACAAATGGTCGCTTCCACTATACTCTATTCTCCACTTTAACAGACAGTATTACTCCCGTAATACTCTTTGTTACAGTGGGTCTCAGAGTGGGGCGTTACAGCTTCTTAAATATACAAATTATTTTGGTTTTCCAAATTATTTTACCATATAAACCATTTTAATAAACAAACTATTTAACTATTTTAAAGCTCTTCAAACTAATTTTCAAAAATTCAAACTGGTTAAGGAGGGAATTGTTATATTTAAATCATGGATTTAAATACGAATTAGGTTAAATGAAGTTATAACCTAAATTGAAATTCGAAACGATTTTGGAAGCGAAATTGAGATATTGAGGCAAAAATTATTTTTGAAGTGAAATGGTATATTTTGAGTAAATATGATGATTTCGAAATGGATATGATTTTGAAGCAAATATGATATTTTGATATCAAGTAAGAACTGTTGTCGAAATGTAAAAGTACCAACCGGTGTGTAAAACGATGTTTGGTTGTTAAAGAGACCGGGGCCGGATATGGGCACACTCTCTGTCGATACCATAACCACTTTGACAACTGTGTACGTGGAGTGATGATCCAGAACGAAGTGGTTGGATTTGGCGCACGTTGCTGGATTTGAAGAAAGAGAACAATGATGGATTAGCCTGGCACTTGTGCCAATTTGAAATGACTAAAATAGGAGCCGTACCGGCCAAGTGGGTTAGCTACTCCGAGCGGATGCACTTCTTCGTATTATCGTCATTTACATTGTGATTGATTGGTGCGCACCCTCCGATTTTATGGTAGTGTTGAATGTGGTGGGCGATCATGGGTATGATGCATTACCACCAGCCAGGAAAGGTAAACCGATAGTATCCTACTTTGGGCATTGCCTAATGTGCCTTGTCATACTTTTATCCCTATACGAGACCCATACGATTTTGGTTTAGTGTTGTCGTATCACGGCACATCCCTATCCACCGACGGTTTACTGCTGTTTTATATGCAAACTATACGACAATGCTTAAAAACGCGTTAAAGGGGATTAATGTAAAGCCTTAATGCTAAGAAAAATATTTATTTGATTAGACATTATATATGTAGCGTATTTTTTTTTGAAAACCCAGGAGAATCCGACGGGCCGGTAAACTCCTGAGGAGGGTATAGTAAAGTCATCCGCTGATCCAAGCCCCCATACCCCCAGGTAATATGTAGTATATTCTACTACATATAAATATTTTGATGGATCCTTAAGAGATGGAAAATCCCGTAACATCTTTTGAGTTATTGCACGCTCGTTATACACTGGATAGGAGATGTGAAATCCCGTAAACATCTCTGAGGCTATCACACTCATGTTATATGCGATACCGATTTGACTCATATAAGAATATTTTAGCCCTGACTCGAGTGTTTTGTCTTTTCATTACGCTCGGGTCAGTCTTGAGTTTTTCAACTTATTGAAGATTTATTCTGGAGGGTGAAGACGAAGATTTGGTATATTATTACTACGAGTATTCCTTCATCATGTTGTCTGCTGCATTATTTATCTATCCCTGATGTATATATATATATATATAACTCTGATAAATGTTGTATAGATTATAATCAAATGTATAGTATAAACAGCTTCATGAACTGTTTATTTGATTATTATATTTTATCGTTACGCTGCGAGATTCTGTGTTTGTTTTCTTCTTCTTTTCTTATTTTTCTTAATTATCCCCATTGATTATCTATGTTCCAGACTGTTTGAATTGGACATGTGCGGATTATTGTCAATTTAAACCTTCCGAAATGTGGGTCGTCACACATCGTTAGTGATAGGGACCCTTAGTTTACTAGCAAATTTGGAGGGGTTTGCCAATAGCTTTAGAAAGTAGCTTTAGGAACTTTGTTGAATAGGAGCATCGCTTACCAACTGAAGACCGACATAAAAATTGAAGGAATGGATGGAAACTTGGAAGATTTATTGAGAGCTTGTGTGAGGACCGTTTCTTCGACTCTCGAAAATCGACACTAATACATCCTCGATATTCACGTGCCGTAAATCCAAGTGTCGGAGAAGTGGATTCTCAAGTATAAGAAAGAAAAATAAAGACAGAACATAATCTCGCATATGTTATTTCAGTAAAAACTTTATAGCCGAAATTTAAAATACATTTATCGGAGTTAAACCTGGACAATTATAAATTCTTGTCCTTACAAATGAGGAATACTATAGTACAACAGTGTGGTGGAAATAGACCAATATCTTCAAAAAATCTTCTAACTCCATGCTTCGAGCTCCATCCAGATTTCTTCTCAACTAAACCTGACTACTAGGCTGCCCGAGAAATTTAGGGCACCCAGAGTTTAAGGAAATGGAAAATAAACTCCGGGTTAGTCATGGGACTGGTGTGAGAACTCAAAATATGCATTTTGAAAACAAAAAGGTATCTCATAAGACCACGCCGCACATAAACACAGAACGGGTTTTTACCTTATGATAACAAAATCATTATTACGTAAAATCACTTGTATTATTTTTAATGATGTATCTTTGAAAATATTTGTAAGTAAACTTATCAATCTTAGCCGAAATTGTTACATTGATTAAATTCCAGCATACGAGCTAGAAACGTGGGTTCTACAAACAAAATGGCAGGCTCTTATTGGAGAATGGATTTTCATACAAATGACCAAGTGAAGGAACTACCTTCCCGCAGTACATCTCTAGAGGAATGTACCGAGGCCCAACTGATGGTCCTCTACCAACACACGACCGGCCTACCTCTTCCTAGATAGTACCGAATATGTCATCACCTCGGTAGGTTAGCCGGTCGTTACCGACCTATCCAAGGGCCCTCATAGCATACATCCATAATAATTTAAACCCAAATGTTATAGTGTGTAGAAATATATCTAGAAGGGGATGATCATACCCTAATGGTTTCGAACCATATAGCAGTGTCGCATCTACCCTGTTTCGGTCATTTCCGGGTGTGAGGCCTGAGGTAACGATTACGTTTTACATAGCACATCATCTTTCCTCTTTGAATGCCACATTGCCATTCCATAATCACACAATTGATTTGTACAAACGTATAACTCCTGAGCTTGTACGTCTCAGGAAAGGGTGTTAAGCTAAGAGAAGTTGCCTTCTCTGCCACCAAGCAGATAAAATGTTCGTAGAGATCACTCATGTAACTAGAAATGCAATGTTAGACATTAATCCATACAAGTTCGTTCTAGGACTGAATGAAACCTAAGGCATTTTCCTACTACATCCTGTCGGGAATTAACCTAGGATTAGTAGCGAGAAGTCGTTGCAACCCAAAGAGTTTAAGAAATGAAGGGACTACTGCTACTTTAGATTTTAGGGGCTAACCAGAATTATCAACAAGCAGTCCTTTCACTCCAAAAATCTTTGGTCTTCATCCTTCATTTTATTTATAAGGTCTTCATTTTCGAACGCATACATTGGTTCGAAGTGGTTTTCAGATAGGAGTTACCCCAGATCCGACCCTGGTTCCTTCGATCCAATCATCGATAAAAAGAAGTTCTGTGAATAGGGAATCATTCTTTTATTGATTAAGTTCTTTTTATCAAAATCTCTCCTAGAGATATATATTTCTAAGACATTCTTTTCGGTATATACGAAATCATTAAAGCTCTCTTATCACATCCTTTGATTACTTATAACCCTTTTTAAAACTTGGAATAATTCGAAATCATTTCATTTTTCACTTAGAAAAATATTTCCAATTCATTTCATTAAATCTTAATAATGATTTCTTAATTCAATACTCATAATTTTGATTGAGTTATAACCATGTTATCTAGGATATTAATCCAAAATCGTTGAATATTAAGTGAGCAGAATCTATAGAAATCATCTAATTCTACTCAATATCAATCCCCGTATTCAACAAATACTATAGGCAGAACAACGGCCAAATCACCTTTTAAATTCCACGAATAGTACGAGTTCCCTCTTCAGGCTTTACACCGAGTATAAAAAGATTATCCCTATACAATCAAAGTTGTATTTAATTTAAATTTGGAAAATTTAACCTTTTTATACTTAACTCGTTTTCGACATTTTGACCTTATCAATCCCTCGCCCAGGGAAGAGGCCAAGTGAGCCAGGGCATTGGTTGATCCTAAAAATCTCCTTAGTTTAAGCACCTCACATCCAGATCTCACGAATAGAAAAATCCAGTTTACTCTTCGGCTTTTAGAGCCAAGATTAAACCACTTTATTTGTAATAGCTTTCTTTAAATCATTTATTTAAACCCTTTTAAATAAACTAAAAAACCCAAATCATTATTAAAACACTCAATTATCCATTTTAAAACATTTATAAAAGATTTAGATTAAGTTTAAAGCTATATTTCAAAGATTATTGAGAAGTGCTGCGAAAAGTGCTCTTTTTATTTATATTGATAAAAATGACTTTTTATCATTTGGAAATTCATTTTAAAAACTCAAACCAGTTTTAAAACATTTTAAAACATTTTAAGAATTTATTTCATATTTTTAAACAATTTTAATCCATCATTTTCAAAGAAATCCAGTTTTGTATTCCGAACTTCAAAACCGCGATTTTTCAAAAACTTGTTTTACTCGTATTTCAAACTCTACTTATCGAAATCTCAATTTTCTTTCTTCATGGAAAACTATGGACATAATAGTTTGGAAAATTCTTTTCTCTAAGAATTCCGAGCTATATTCCATTTTATACATTCGTTTAACTTTTATGGCGCGAAATCGTGAACTACCTTTACGTGATCGCCTATTTTTTGACTAAATTTCCATTTCTCATTCAAACTTCACCAAAATACCTTTAAATGTTTATAAAAAATTTCAAACTCATTTTAAAACCTTTTTTAAAGAGGTTTAACATTCCATATACACCATTTCATTAAATCAAGGAAAGTGATTCCAATTGTGCTTATCGACGCGTATTTTCGTGTCTTGCATATATATTCAACATTCTTATGAAACAACCAAACTTAATGATCAAAGCATATTAAACATCCATTGCAAACATCATATCATCATCCAAAAATATAATATTATAATTTAGGAGTTCTCACCCTCATTTTCCCTTCGAGCTAATATAAAATCAGCTATAGCTCCGCTACAATCGAACCAAAGAAAATGAAACCGAGCTTGCGACCTATGGGAGAGCTCAGCCTAGCCTTATAGGTGGAGGAGCTCATGGCCTAGGTGGAGTGGGGTGGTGACCGTGGAATTTGGAAGAGTAGAGGTGGTGTTTTGAACTAGTTTTGAAGTGGATTGATATTATAAACTAGTGTATATATTTTCCTCTTTTATTTGAGATATTTTTCCCTAACTTTTCTAAAACCTTTTTCTATGAATAAGAAGCCATTAGAGAGCCTCTTAGATAGCTTGAAAAGACGAGGAAGAAGAAGTGGAATGGTATTAGGATTTTATCAAAAGAGGGATGTTATTTATAGAAAAAAACTTGGAATAAAATATTCAAATGCAAAATTAACAAAATGCCCATAGCCCACACCCCCTAGTCCTCTACACGCATGGTTCCCCCCTAAAGCCATGTGATGGTGATGTTAGGTTATGGTGTGGTACAATGAGTTGATGTTTGCTTTATGGTTACTTAAAGGTTAAGCTTTAGGAATTATTAAACCATTATATATATATGTGTGTGTGTGTGTGTGTGTGTGTTTATGTACACATGTATATGTTATCCTATGCATGTGACATATATATGTAGGTACATGTAGGTGCATAACACTTCGAACGTCCTTGAACAACTTTTGTTTGTTAAATCGTTTAAAACCGAGGAACCGATTATCGATCACATTTTCACTTATTTATTAACGTACATATATTTATATACAAAATTTAGAAATAAACTCCTTATCATTCAAAATTAATTAAAATGATCATATTTGAATTATAAAACCAAATAAATTTATATTAACAATTATTTACAAAAATTGTTATTATACCGATAAAGCGTTATCGATATTTCCTTATATTTTCAAATCAAATATTTGTTTTTATGAAAACTATCATAAATGATTTTTTATCACTTTATAATTATTCAAAAGAATTATCATCATTTAAAATAATTATTTTGAATAATTAGAATAATTACTAAATTATTAAATCTTAATTGAAAACAATATTATTTGTATAATCATTCTTTTATTTGAATAAATTTAAAAATAAATATAATTCATCGAAGCGATAAATTGGTGGGTCGTTATAGACTCCCCCTCTTAAATATTTTCGTCCCCGAAATTTTCCAAAACAAAACCCTAAAGGTATATTTTTTTTAAACTTACACTTGTATGCTGTATATAGATCACCCGTACACAATATCTGGTTTGATCTATTATTCAAATTCACAACTTTACTTCCGAACTAGCATTGATTCCCCGATCTATTAGTGCAGACTGTGACCAAGCTTTCTAATCAGAAATTTAATTCTCCTTGCATAATTCTCAAATATGATAGAAAATTCAAGCATCCAACCAAAAACCCTCAACAATGTTCATCATTAAGAATCGAGTGATAAATCCTTTTTCAGATAAGCGTGAAATACGTCAAAGCTCTGCACTCAAATCTTAGATTAAATCGTGGGATGCAATTATCCATACACTTCATATGAATTAATTAACCTTTCCAAAATTCTTATGAAAATAATTCATAAAACTTTCATCTTTCATTCAAACTTTTATAAAGATACTTCTTTATACATAACCATTTTACATTTTTATTTCTAAATATTTCTACTTAAAAACACATTTCTTTTCAAAAGATAAATACATCTCTAAACATATCTTAATGGTTTCTAAAAAAAACATTTTCAAAATAATTCATTAAATTAGTAAATTACCATAAACTTCTTTTAACCAATATTAAATGTGAAAATCTTCTTTATTTAGTTAAAACTTTCTTTATCAATTAACAATCCTTTATTAATTGAAACTTCCTTTATATATATATATATATTCTCTTTACTTATACCGGTTTTAATACTTAAAAAGTATTTATATGCTTATTCTAATGTTATAAGTATATCTAACAAGTTTTTTTTAAGATCAAAGCATACCCATACTTATCAATTAAGATAATATACTTTGATAAAAATTGACGATTATCAATTTATGATTCGCATCATGCTTTTTTTAACTTTAGAAAATTATATTGATCGAGTAACTCAAAAATGATACCAAGGAACTAGGTACTACCAATAGTATTGCATATTTCCTTAATGTAACGACCCAGAATTTTGAACAAATTAAATTGAGGATATTTAATTAATTTTAAATATTTGAACGATGATTTAATTTGAATCCCCGATATAACTTTGAATTTGACGATTAAATTTTAAAATTTAATCTATTGAAACTGGATAAAGATTTGAATATTCAATTTAAAGCTGAAGAAAAATATTTCGAAAGCTTTTAAAATTCATTTTGATAATACTGAAGATAATAGAAGCTTCAGAATCGAATTTGAAATTGAATTGTTCAGTTTGAAATTAAATCGCTCGAATCGATATTTAAAAATAGCGTTCCAAGGCACAGTCTCGGAATTCGACGAAACCAGTTCCATTGGGTCCGTAATATTGAATTATTACCGGATTTCAATTTTCGTATTTTTCGGAATTGTTTTGTGATCGTACGGTTAGTGAACGCGTTGAAATTTAAACGGATTTGATTTAAATTTAAATTTAAAATCTGGTCACATCAGCACATTATCTCCCTTATACACGGGCCGTTGTTTACGCCTAAAATCACGAAGAAAAACCACGCAACCCATACCTCTTTCATTTTTAAACATCTCGTTCACCCCTCTTTCTCCTTTTTCAATTTATACAAGCAAAATCTGAACCAGTTCAAGTTATAAGGGAAAAACGAAAACAAAATAATGGCAGAACGAAAATTCTCGTTCAAGTCTAAATTGCCGAGCTCCCTTCTTTTCTCCAAACCTAATCAAGATCGACCGAAGCCTTCAAATTGAGAAATCAAAAAAATCGAAATCGAAATGGGTGCCGCGTTCGTTAGTAAAGTAAGGGGAGACTCGACAATTCGAGTTAGCTTTCGCAATGGCGTCTGGGGTTTCTGGCGTCTCCGTGGTGATATCAGCGACGAGGTGTATAGGTGCGCGACAGTGGGCTCAGGCGATGAGCAGAGATCGCTCGCGGCGACAAAGGCGAAGTCGAGCAGGCAAATTCAGGCGATGAAGTTCTCGGTCGATTGGGAAGCTAGGTGATTCGTTGATTTAGGGGGCGGTCGCGATAGTAGTTTTCAGGCACGAAGAAGTGATGGATGATGGCTCGCGAAGTTGGTGTAGGTCGCGTTCGTGCGAAGCTGGAAGGCTGGCGGCATCTCGTGGTGGTCGAGCCTGGATATGCTGTAAGATATCGTTTCTTGAATTAATTTTATATCTACATATATCTATAGTTGAACAAAGGATATATTTACATTTAAGGAAAATAATGATGAAGAAGAAAATTTGTTTAATTTAAAAGTGATAACTTTTAGAAATCAAAGTTGAAATCAATTTGGTAATGGAAAATAAATTTGTTAAAAGAAATTGAATTGAATTAAAGATATTTATTTTAAGTAAAATTTTGGTTGAATAGATTTATTTAAAAAGAATAAGTTCGAATTATAAACTTTTATTTTGAAAAGAAAATTTTGTTTACAGTTTAAAATGGTTTAGTTAAAATATAATTTTTAGTTAGTTAAATTTATTTGGGAAAGTGAAATGCATTTGGAAAAAAAAGGGAAATTAGTTAAAATAAAATTTTTGGTTAAGAAAATAAATTTAACGATAATCGATTTTTCGATTTATTTCGAATATTAATAAAGTGTATAGAAAATTAGATTTTTAAACCTGTATAGCTTATTTTTATAAGTATATCAGTAAATAATAGAAAATTTGTTTATTTACCAATTTAATTATTTTTAGTTGTTAAAAGATTTTAAAAGAAACTGGTTTAAAATAAAATCTTGGGATAATTAAAATTACCAAACGAAAAATTTATAGTTCGATTTAATTCGAATATTAATAATTGTATAATTATTTATACAAGGTTAAAAATGGAGAAATGGTCAAGATGAAAAATGGGATGGCAAAATAAAAAGCTAAGGTGAGATCTTCTCACTCAAATGAAAGTGGATTTTCTTTTACAGTTATTGATTGATTGATTGACTGCTTGGATGTGATATTAGATATAGTAGGATATATCTATTATATATATAGCAATATATACATATTGGCATATGTATATATTGGATTGATGATTTCCCGCCTCGTATAGCGGATGAGACCCTATTGCGCCGTTAGTAAGCGGATTTTTATAAAACCCATATACCGCGATATTCCACCTCGAAGTGGAATTGGTATTGTGCTAACGTCTTTGGATGCAGGGAAACAGGTTGGAGGGATCCAACTGGATTCCTCACCAGTATTTATTTATTTACAGATATATTGATATAGATCTGTTATCATATTGATATATGATATTGACTGTTGTGATGGACTAATTGATGCGTTGCATCATTGGATTCAAAATTTTGAAGTTTAAAAATAACGATTTTAACTTTAAAAGAGATTTTTTAAAGTGATTATTTGTAAGTATACGATTTATTAAATTTTGGAATTATTTATCTTAAATAAATAAATGTTATAGATTTAAAGTTATGGAAATTATAATGTTTGTGAAATATAACCAAAAGATAATTTTTGAAATAAATAGTTAACTAATCTATAAAATAGTTTAAATTGGATTTTTGAATTATTAAAAAACGATGTATGTACAAGATGCACAAAATTGATATTTATCAATTAAGATTATTGGAATTTAAAACGAGTTTTATAAGTTGTAAAGATAGGAAATTTATAGAATTATAAATTGTGAAGATTTGAAGTTTATAGATTTATAAAGTTGAAGTTTTTAGATTTATAAGGCCTGAAGTTATAAAATGAATGGAATTGTAAAATAAAAGATTATAAGGAATTTACTTATAAATTGGGCTTTTGCCTTTAAATGGAATATTGATCGAAGTTAATAAAAAAGAAGATTTTATAAGTCAAAGTTGTTATAAAATAGAAAGAGAATTTATAAACGTTGTTTTATAAATTCAAAATCAATTGAATTTGATAAATCAAATATAGGAGGTTATTAAAGGAAATATATTCGCGATTTTGGATAGCGAATTATCTTAGAAATAAATGTGTAGAAAAGATTGAAATGTGGTTAGGGAAGTATATTCACGATTTTGGACAGTGAATATATTTTTAAGTAAAATGGGTAATATTGTTGGAAAGTGATATTTAAGATGAGATTAATTGTTTTAACGATGTTTTAAAATGATTAAATATCGAAATCATAGATTTCAACATTCATTGTTGAAATAGACGTTTTCGAGAAGTAGAAGGAAATGGTGGACTATAACACTGTTGTTATAGTAAATGATTTCCGTAAGGAAATATTTTGTGTAAGTATTGGGATTTATATATCTATCTAAACTTCGAATCCCTATACTAATGATTTTGAGTCGTCGTAACGATGTTTTACGTAACATTCGTTTTGACTCAGATAAATGTGTTATAGTAAATGGTTTCCTTAAAGAACGAAATATATACTTAATATTGATTTAAGTATATCGAATATTTTCCAAGTGTTGAAAATAAATAGATTTGTGAAACACTTATTTTTAAATAAGTATAGAAATGCTTTTCCAATATGAAATGAACGTTTTGAGAATTTATCTTTGTAAAGATAAATTGAAAATGAATATTGAAAACGATTTGAAAATCGTATATCAGGGGATATTTTGAAAATATAAATTCACTATGGAATTTATAAAGGAAAGGGAAGTTGTTTAAAAATAAATGTTGATTTATTTTTGAAGTGGAAATTTTATATCTAGTAAAGATATTTTGGAAATTAAATAATTTGGAAAATTATTTGGAATCTGATGATGTTGCGCATCTTTATTGATAGTTAAATAACCGACTATCAATAATTACCTTTAAATAGGTATTTGTTGTGAATTGGATGAATTTGAATGCCACACTTATTTTTGAATAATCGCTCACTATTCGGGTTAGCCGGGAAAGGACCATGGGGTCGTATAACCCATTCCGAATATGTGATACGTCGTTATGAATTGCATTTGAAGACCGGTGTTGAAGACCGGATATTTTTGAAAACGGAAGGATTACCGTCGAGTTACTCTACATCGGCTGATCTCCGGTTTAGAGGTTTTTATCACCCTTAGTGACGGGAAGTCCTGACGTGATTGAAAATTATCCGGATGTGCAAGGGCTTCGTGAGAAGTGCCTTCGGTTCTGTTCGATCCCGGAACAGACTTGTATGGATTGTGTGTCTGACGTTACAATTTGAGATATAAAGCTGATTTCTTTCAAATACATATCTGTTGGTGGCGGAGAATTTATTCTCTTAGCTTAACACCCTTCTCTGAGACGTACGAGCTCAGAGGTTATGTAGTTGAAATTTATCAGCGATATATCCCAATTTGGTAACGTGGCATACTGAGTGTTGCTGTGAAATGATCAGTGTTTGATCATTTGTGATATGATCATTTGTTTGATCTTATATCTTTGTGATCATAGGTTGATCATTTTGTTTGACCCGAAGCAGGGCTTTGTAGAAAGCGTAGCTTTGTGGACGAGACTTCGTCGAGCCTCACACCCCGGAAATGGTCGAAACAGGAAGGATGCGGCAAGGTTCTAGGGAGTAGCGCCCCTTAGTGTATGTCATTCCTTCTGGATAGAGGTGGTATCATGGTATGGAGCCCAGATACTTAACCTATGTGGTTGCTGCATTATTGTCTATGTGGTTTGTTGGAAATCGGGGATCCTCGGGAAGATCGGTTACGATCGGGGGATGGCATACGCGTGTCAGTAGTTACCTATTTTTGTAGAGGTAACCCGACCTTGTGTTGGCAGAGATCCGGTTAGGTTCTCGGGTCGTCTATTCCAGGGACGTACCCATCGTGGATAGGAAGTTCCTTAGCCTGACCATTTGTTGGAAATCCAAAGAAACAATACGTGACTTGTACGGTTTTAGTTGTAGAACCTATCATTCACTTATGGTGGTCACCACTGTTTGGATGGTAGCTATAGTAGGCATAAGTGCGGAATGCCTATGCTGGCTAAGATTTATATTATACTTTCGAAATGTTTTCTACACTATGCACTAATAATAATAATATCAAAAAGGATTTGATTTTTCGTAGTAAGCATCTTTGACTATCATAAGAAGAAATCTCCTCCAATTCTGCGTTTGCATTGTGTGTGTGGTGGGAGGTCTTATGGTAGTTTCATTTTCCAAAAGCATTTCGAATTGACTTAAAATTTTTTTTGTTGTTATAAAGAATAACTGTTTTTACGATCTCACACCAGTCACCATGACTGACTCGGAGTTTATTGTTTCCCTTCTAAACTCTGGGTGCCCACCAATTTCCACACGGGCAGTCTAGAGTTAGATTATTAGGTTATCAGGATATTCTGGAGCTTTGGAAGTAAGCTGGATGACGAGACGTAGTATTTGTATCTGATAGTATTTATTCCGCTGTGTATTCTGTATGAGGACAAGTTATATAACTGTCCATTGTTGTATATTGACTCTGATGATTGATGTATGTATAAAATGATATAGTCCTTTGTTTTAAAGATTATTCATTTACCTATTATATATTGTTCCGCTGCGATATGTGAGATTCTGATATTGTTCTATTTCTGTTCTGTGTTGTTCTTCTTTTCTTTTTCTTTTCTTCTTCTATCTTTTCTTCGGTTTTCTTTCTTTCTTAAACCCTCATTATTGGAGTTTCCGGCACTCGATTGCTCGACAGTCGATAAAGGGAGTATCGATGTCGAATTTTCGAAAGTCGAAAATTTTGGTATGTGACACTTAACAAGAAGGGGAATACTTAAGAGAAGCATTTACCATCCGAACACATCTTCTACCCATTTTTAGTTCCTTTTGAGCCACACAGATCAATTAATCTTTGAAAAGTTCAAAAGATTCATACTAATGTTATAACAATACATATTATAAATTCTCACATGCTTACATCATTCAAATTTTAAACTCGGGTCCAAAAAAAGAAAAATTCCCCTCCCTTCCTTACACTAATATGATACAAGATACCAAATCAAACAACATCCCCTCAAACTTATGCATACATATTAAAACTACTCTTAATTCCCCAATGTTACTCTTCTGAGTTCAAAGATGATGGTGGACTCCAATTACCAAGGTTTATCATCACTTCTTCCTCTCCTTCTTCGTTACTATCAAGTTCATTGTCGGCCACATTGCCGTCCTCTTCCAGTATCTCTCCCATTACTGGGGTAACCATGGTTGGTTCCATGGGACATGCCCCTTGCCTACTGGTATTCCAGGAATGACTCCTCCCTCTTCTAATTCTTCCAAGCCTTGCACGTTTTCCTCCCAAGGGTTTTCGAATTCTTCGACCCCCTCTTCTTCTTCTTATGTTGTTTATTCGTTGTTGCTTTCTATCTCGTTCCAGTTTATGTATGAATTGGATGATCCCTCCTGCCATACAACATGCTCCCCATCCATATCCCATACTACATTACTACACTCTCTCGATATGATAGCATCAGGGTCTTCCATCGGCTCTGATTCCTCCTCCATGGGTTCTATTTCCTCTTTCATGGATTCTAATTCTTCTTCCACTGGCTCAATTTCTTCTATTGGTACCAAATGGAGCTAGTGGGATCTGCTATCCAATTTTCCTCCGAGGACTGCCTGGGTTCATCGTCGCTAGAAATCATAATTACTTCTGGAGCAAGAGGCAGTACAAGCATTCTGGCCATAGGGTATCCATCTTTACCCCTTCGAGTGTATGTGGTATATTCTTCCTCAATCAGGAACCCACTATTGCTAGGCGAATATTCTGGTTGCTCCTCTTCATCGCTAGAGAGAACAATAAGGCTATCCTTCATGCCTTAATTTGCTTTAGAGGACTCCCTTTTCGCGTAATTTCCCCCATACGGTTTCTACAAGGTAAACAATTATTCTTTTAGACATAAGTAGTAGGTAATTGTTAGCATATTTTTAGGTAGAGAGGTTTGGTCAATGCTCAGAAAAATGTTTCGAGATTCATTTCTAAAGATAGCTTTTAAACTTCTTTGAAAATTTTACCAAAATATTCTTTTCTTTCAAATACATACATATACATATACATATATATATATATATTTAGGTAAAATGATTTCATATATAACCAAATTCATTTGTATATGTATTAACAAATATGAACTCATACACACACACCCAAACTCATTCTAGGGCATTACTAACCCTATTTCTGATGAGTTACTCATCTTAGGGTATTACTAACCCTATCTTTGATGAGTCTATTACCCTTATCAGGCTCAGGTATTCGCTCAACCTAAGCTCTGATACCACATTGTGAGGACCCGTTTCTTCGATTCTCGAAATCGACACTAACACATCCTCGGTATTCACATGCTGTAAACCCAAGTGTCGGAGAAGCGGATTCTCAAGGGCAAGAAAAAAAATAAAGACAAAACAGAATCTCACATATGTTATTTCAGTAAAAACTTTACAGTGGAAATTTAAAATACATTTACCAGAGTTAAACATGGACAGTAATAAATTCCTGTCCTTACAAATATGGAATACTATAGTACAAGAGTGTGGTTGAAATAGACCAAAATCTTCAAAAAAATCTTCTGACTCGATGCTTCGATCTCCATCAAGATTTCTTCTAAACTAAACCTAACTACTAGGCTGCCCAGGAAAATTAAGGCACCAGAGTCTAAGGTAAAGCAAAATAAACTCCGAGTCAATCATGGGACTGGTGTGAGAGCTCAAAATACGCATTTTGAAAACAAAATGGCATCTCATAAGACCACGCCACACATAAACATGGAATGGGGTTTTACCTTATGATAACCAAATCATTATTATGTAAAATCACTTGATATTATTTTTAATGACATATCTTTGAAAAAAATTGCAAGTAAACTTATCAATCTTAGCCGAAATTGTTACATTGATTAAATTCCAACATACTGGCCATAAACGTGGGTTCTACAAACAAAATGGCAGGCACTTATTGAAGAATGGATTTCCATACAAATGACAAGGTGAAGGGACTACCTTCTGGCAATACATCTCTAGGGGAATGTACCGAGGCCCAACTGATGGTCCTCTACCAACACAAGACCGGCTCTTCCTATATAGTACCGGATATGTCATTGCCTCGGTCGTTAACAACCTATCCGAAGGCCCTCACAACATACATCCATAATAATTTAAACCCGAATGTTATAGTGGGTAGAAATATATCTAGAAGGGTATGATCATACCTAATAGTTGCGAACCACATAGCCTTGTCGCATCTACCCTGTTTCGACCATTTCCAGGTGTGAGGCTTGAGGTAACGATTACCTTACACATAGCACATCATCTTTCCTCTTGAATGCCACATAGCCATTCCATAATCAAACAACTGATTTCTACAAACGTATAACTCCTGAGCTCGTACGTCTCAGGAAAAGGTGTTAAGCTTAGAGAAGTTGCCTTCTCCGCCACCAAGCAAATAATACGTTCGTAGATGTCACTTATGTAAGTAGAAATGTAACATCAGACATTTGTCCATACAAGTTCATTATGGGACGGAACGAAATGGAAGGCACTCTCCTGCCACATCCTGTCGGGAATTAACCTTAGGATTAGTAGCGAGAAGTCCTTGCAACACAAAGAGTTTCAGAAATGAAGGGACCACTGCTACTTTAGTATTTAGGAGCTAACCAAAATTATCAACAAGTAGTCCTTTCACTCCGAAAATCTTCAGTCTTCATCCTTCATTTTCTTTATTTGGCCTTCATTTTCGAACGCATATATTAGTTCGAAGTGGTTTTTAGATAGGAATTACCCTAGATCCGACCCCGGTTCCTTCGATCCAATCATCAATAAAAAGAGGTTTTGTGAATAGGGAATCATTCTTTAATTGATTAAGTTCTTTTTATCAAAATCTCTCCTGGAGATATATATTTCTAAGACATTCTTTTCGGTATATACGAAATCATTAAAGCTCTCTTATCACATCCTTTGATTACTTATAACCCTTTTTAAAACTTGGAATAATTTGAAATCATTTCATTTTTCACTTAGGAAAATATTTCCAATTCATTTCATTTAAATCTTAATAATGATTTCTTAATTCAATACTCATAATTTTGATTGAGTTATAACCATGTTATCTAGGATATTAATCCAAAACCGTTGAATATTAAGTGAGCAGAATCTATAAAAATCATCTAATTCTACTCAATATCAATAATTTGGAAAAGGATCGTTAAGTTTAAAGCTATATTTCAAAGGTTATAGAAAAGTGCTGCAGAAAGTGCTCTTTTTAGCTATATTAATCAAAACGACTTTTTATCATTTGGAAATTCATTTTTATAACTCAATTCACTTTTAAAACATTTTAAAATATTTTTAGAATTTATTTCATATTTTTAAACAATTTTAAAATATCATTTTCATAGAAATCTAGTTTTGGATTCCGAACTACAAAACCATATTTTTTCAAAAACTTGTTTTACTCGTATTTCAAAATCTACTTATCGAAATCTCAATTTTCTTTCTTTGTTGTAAAACTATGGATATAATAGTTTAAAAAGTTCTTATCTCGAAGAATTCCGAGCTATATTCCATTTTATACACTCATTTGACTTTTATGGAGCGAAATCGCGAACTACCGTTACACGACGCGCCTATTTTTTGACTAAATTTTCGTTTCTCATTCAAACTTCACCGAAATACTTTTAAATGTTTATATAACATTTCAAACTCATTTTCAAACCTTTTTTTAAAGAGGTTTAACATTCCATATACATCATTTCATTAAATCAAGGAAAGTGATTCCCTTTGTGCTTATCGATGTGTATTTTCGTGACTTGCATATATATTCAACATTCTTATGAAGCAACCATACTTGATAATCAAAGCATATTAAACATCCATTGCAAACATCATGGCATCATCCAAAAATATAATATTATAGTTTAGGAGTTCTTACCTTCATTTTCCCCTTGAACTAAGATAAAATTGGCTATACCTCCGCCACGATCGAAGCAAAGCAAATGAAACCGAGCTTGCGACCTATAGGAGAGCTCGGCCTAGCCTTGTAGGTGGAGGTGCTCATGGCCTAGGTGGTGTGGGGTGGTGGTCGTGGACTTTGGAAGAGTATAGGAGATGTTTTGAACTAGTTTTGAAGTGGATTGATATTATAAACTAGTGTATATATTTTCCTCCTTTATTTGAGATATTTTCCCATAACTTTTCTAAAACCTTTTTCTATGAATAAGAAGCCATTAGAGAGCCTTTTAGATAGCTTGAAAAGAAGAGGAAGAAGAAGTGGACTGGTATTAGGATTTTATCAGAAGAGGGGTGGTATTTATAGAAAAAAAACTTGGAATAAAATATTCAAATGCAAAATTACCAAAACACCCCCAGCCCACACCCCCTAGCCCTCTACACGCATGACTCCCCCCAAAGACATGTGATGGTGATGTGAGGTGATGGTGTGGTAAAATGAGTTGATGTTTGCTTTATGGTTACTTAAAGGTTAAGCTTTAGGAATTATTAAACCATTTTTGTAATATATATATATATATATATATATATATATATATCTGTGTGTGTGTGTGTTTACACATGTATATGTTATCATGTGCATGTGACACATATATGTATGTACATGTAGGTGCATAACACTTTGAACATCCTTGAACAACTTTTGTTTGTTAAATCGTTGAAATCTAGGGAACCGATTATCAGTCACATTTTCACTTATTTATTAACGTATGTATATTTGTAAAATTTTTTAAGAAATAAACTCCTTATCATTTTAAATTAATTAAAATGATCATATTTTAACTGTAAAACCAAATAAATTTATATTAACGATTTACAAAATTGCTATTATACCGATAAAGCATTATCGATTTTTCCTTATATTTTCTAATCAAATATTTGTTTTTATGAAAACTATCATAAATGATTTATTATCACTTTATAACTATTCAAAATGAATTATCATCATTTAAAATAATTATTTTGAATAATTAAAATAATTACTAAATTATTAAATCTCAATCTAAATTCATAAATCTATATTTAAATATGATGTCATTTTATCGATATAAATTTCGAGAAAAATACTTCTATAAATATTTATTCAAGACTAGATTACTATTACTTATTATCACTTAAAACAATATTGTATGTATAACTTTTATTTGAATAAATTTAAAAATAAATATAATTCATCAAAGTGATAAATTGGCGGGTCGTTATAGCTTGCATCTTCGACTTTGGAGGACCTTAGGAGTAGTGCTTACCCTTGGTAGAATTCATATAGGATTGTAGTCATCAATGGATGATGGTATGGCACCCTTGAAGCATTTTTTAGGAGGCCATGCAAATCGCTAAATTGTGGGTGGGAAACCACCGACAAATTCTACTCAGAATGGATTTGTGTTGCGAGACTTTGGAATGTCAAAATTAAATAGACATGTGAAGGTCGTACGATTTGGATAGTTGGAAAGTATGCACCATATTTATTGGGCCTTTTCCCAATATAGGGAATAACAAGAAAACCTTTATGTTGCTTGGAGTCCATGACGTTTTTGCATTTGAGGACATACCTTCATAGCATAACAATTATTGTAGAGCCTAATCTATTGGGGGATTTTAAGGCGGAGCCAATAGCATCCCGTGCCACTGCGTGCATTATAGAGCATGGAACTCAGAAGTTCTGCAACAAAATAATTAGACTGGTTCGAGTGCAACAGGGAGACAACCCGGGGGATAGCACTTGGGAAACTGAAGAGAAGATGAAGATCACTCACCTAGAGCTTTTCACTGGTAAATTTTCTCTCCAAGATTAGGATTTTGATTACATCGTGGTTGCTAGATTGGATAGTAGGAGATGGTTGCTACACTTTTTCACAACCATTTTACACTCATGTAGAAATTTTTATGCATGTCTAGGGTATTTGCATGCATATTTTCTTGACACGATTTCACACTCATGATAGGATTGAGCTCATTTTAGTATCTCCGAAGTACATAATCTCATTGCACTATTGGTTGAGTATATGGGTATGTAAATAACTTGGTTGTATAATATAGATGTTATTATGCGTTATGCTGTTCACCCCTTGAAAGATTTCGAGACAAAATCCTTTTTCGGGGGGAAGAATGTAACACCCCGTAAAATGATTCATAAATAAATGGAGTAAACTGAATTAAATGTGATATGGTAGAAAATGGAAATTTTATAAAATTTGGGATTCGACCATGAAAGTTATACCGTTGTATTCATGGTGAAATTCTGATTAATTTTCAAATATAATATGCTGAAAGCGGAGCTCGAACAAAGAAGTTATGAGCGTTTGAAGTTTTTAGATTTAAAGTAATTTAATAGGATTCAAATAAATAATTAGTTCCCTAATTTGAAATTTGAAATTAATTGTGATTAGACTTGGGGGTTAAGTAACGTTAAAAATTAGCAATTAATGTTAAAAGTTAATTAGGGTATGAAATCAATAAATAATCAAGCAACGGTAAAATAAAATAAAAACCTTCCCAAAAATAAGGGAAGAAGTCGACCCAACACCTCAAGGGGTCGACCTAGAGGTCGACCGTAGGGTTCGATTGCTTAGAGCATGAAGTCAACCACTTCCTTGTTGTGGAGCCTATTTTGATGAATTGTACGTTCTAGATTTATCTGTTTTTATTCAATTCTCATTCAACGGTTCTGGTGCATTTCCAATCACTATAAATTAGACCTTAGAGCATTCATTTTTACCCAAAATATTTTGGCAACAATAGTGAAACTCCACCATTGTTATCTCTCCAAATTAGATTCAGAAACTCCATAGAGAATTCAGGTAAGAATCCAATCTATTTTCTATTTATTTCTTCTTCCTCCAAGCTATTCTTATTCTATTCTCCAACTATTCTGAATCTAATAAATATATATACCTCTTCCCTATTGTGTGTGTATATATCAAAAGAGAGAGATTCTGGAAGAGATTGTGAGGCATGTAAATCCAAGGAAGGTGAAGCTAAGGCTATTCTATGAGTGGAAACCTTAGTATTTCTTTTCAACAATTGTTTAGTGTATCTCTTTTTGGATTTGAATGTCTTAGGGATTTTTTGATTTCGAAAATATGATAGATAAAATCCCCAAAAATTCTTTTTTGTTTCAATATTTCAATTCTATGTTCAGATTCTCAATTATTTACATTAATTTGATGTAATTTATTTCGTTTATGCAATTTTTGATAATTTCATAGTTTATTTTACTTCTCCTTCTTCTTTGGGTTAAATTGTGATTCTTCAATAAAATAAGGGATTTAGACTGTGAATTCTATTCATGGTTTACACCACTTGTTCTTAACAATTTCTTTGTAAAAGAGGAGTTGAATATAAGGGTTTAGATTGCAATTCTTATTGTTTAAGATATTTCATTGAATTGGTGTAATAAATTGAGTTTCTATTTTATTTACAGGTATGTTAATGCGGTTTTGGTTATGAATATTATTCCCTATTTTGGATATTAAAATCCCATGAAATCTTGGAAATTCGAAGAAAAAGGACTTGTAATAATATTTGGTTAGCGAATTGATATTTAACGCTAGTTTAGAGCGTAAAAACAATGCGTTTAGAGCTTATTAGGTGCGAATATTTATTTATCTCTATTTGTGTAATTAACTGCATATATGTCGTATTTAATTAGGCATTTATTTTTATTTATTTCCCTCATTAGGAAGGTAATTGATTGTGAGGCGAAAGTAAGAGGGAACTCTTATATAGCCTAACTATTATTTTAAGGCATAATAAGGAAGATTCCTTAGAAGGCCTTATTTATGAAACAGTGAGATGGGTGTGTATGTATGTGTCTATATATATATATATATATATGAAGAGTAATAGATTTATGGCTAATTCATAGGGATGCGAGGTCAATAGAGATACATGATGGAAGTATGCCCTTCACTTTGAGGCTACTAACAGTTCTGTACACTTTAATTGATGTGAGAAATCCTTATGATAAATATTTATGATGATGCGAGGTTGGTCCCAAATTCTGTAGGGGTAATCTGCCCAGCTAATCTAGCTACCAGTTCCTACGAATAGTCGAACTAATGTGAGACGTCATTATGAGTATGGGCCATAAGATGATGGGCCTGCTTCGGCGTCTTGAGGTATTAAGTGGTTGGACTCGCCTCTTTTAGCCAAATGAAGTATTAAATTGCCAAGAAGTCACGTTAGATGGTATCTCTATAGGGTCTGCTTTTGGAAATAGGTATTAAATGATGGGGTCTGCCTTAACTAAGGTGTTAAATGACCAAAGTCTGTCTATTTTCCAATAAAAGGTATTAAGTGGCTTGGGTACCGTCTCTCACATTATTAGCTAATTATGACATACGATTAGGATATAGGATTCTAGAAACCCGCTTTTGGAAATGGAAGGTATTAAGTGGTTGGACCCGCCTCCTTTCCTTATAAAGAAGTATTAAATGGTTTTTATTAGCTTTATGTTCGTAGACATATTCTTACTTGAAATATACTGCCCAAGTACTGAAAAGGTAAAACTCGAGGTTTTTATTCACCAGGCACTTGTTGTTCCGACTCTCTCCTCATTACAACATAGGATAAGGACGGAGTGATGGCGATGACGATGCTTAGAGATGGAGAAGCTTGGCTTGTGGAATTATTTTTTATTATTACTTGCTTTTATGTGTACCCATGTATTTAGAAAATTGTTGTAACAGATATTATGTTACAGTTTTTATCGGGTTTTGTATTATGACATTTTTATGGTTTTGAAATAAATGGATCTATTATATTTTGTTCCATCCGCTATGAGTTCTGAAAGCTTATGGCCCGTAATGTTATTTCTTAGTTCTACCAACTGCTTATCTTTGAATGAATCTAAATTTTGATGGGCCTTTTCTGGGTTGAAATTTAGGCATGTTTCGGGGTGGATAGTTACACAATCAAGGCGACTACTACAACCAACGCAATTAATGCAAGTAGAAAACACTACTCCTACTAAATCATTCCATTCGGTCATCATAAATATGGGTTAATAAGAATATTACACTTATCCATTAAATATTATAATCATTTGACAACACACAATGTCAACCCCAACCATCAAATAAGTCAATCACAACATATATACACTCACATATATTAATTATCAACTATTAGTAGTACACCATCAATGTAAGTATAAACCAATCAAATGTGTACTAAACTACTATATTAGTAACACAAACACCAATAATAAAACTAAAGTTATCTACACACACGTAGTAATGATGGAAAAATATGGTGCACATATCTAATACGTTCTCATTGTCATAAAACAACATAATAAATAAAATCAACCATTAATCATATATTATATCCATTCAAAACATCGTATTTATGACTATTATTTTCTCTAAAGTTTAATCATTTTACTATTGTTTATTATAAAAGCACTTTTTATTTACCTCAAAAACAATAATAATTCTAATATACTATAAAATATTTTATTGCAATCTTATTACTTCAAATCTCTCCAAACATCAAATTTTATATCAAAAATAGTATAATTTTCACAAAAACCATTTTATTATTAATGAGTCTTATTTTATTTAAATAATAATTATAAACTTTCCAATTTGGTTTAAAAATATATTTTCCATTATTATTTATGAATTTCCCCCGAAATTCATAAATAATAACCTTATTAAATTTCTCCTATTAATTTCATTTAATTCAATAAACTATTATTATTTAAAAACATCATACAAAACTATAAATAACCCTATCTATCATTTATTTATCCAATCTTCACGTTATTAATCAATTTCATCTCAATCAGTGTCATCGAATTTTAAATCCACAATTGACTATAAATAAGCATTCAATAATACAATAATCAACGATAAACTATTAACAGGGACAACATATCCAAAATACCAATGATATCCAAACAATCACGAATACACATATCAAAAATTATAGTTTTTCATACGTTTAATAAAATTTATTAAATTCAATTAATAATCCATAACAATGGGCTTTTCTCCTATCTCCAAACTTAAAAAATCTAGTGGCGTATCGTCCAAAATTCCGTTATGAGTCTAACGGAAGAAGCCACACGTGAATGGAGTATGTATGCAAAAGCTATGGCGATTACAATTCACACGGTTTAATTTGCAAATAAAAATAAATCAAGGCTAAACTGAAATTCACCTCTGTAATGACCCGCCATTTTTACCCTTAAAAGTCAACACTAATACATCAACGGTACTCACGCGTTGAGCATCCAAGTGTCGAAGACAAATTGTTGGGGTGAAAGAAAATAAAGATAGAAAAGAATCTCACATCATGGCGAGTAATATATAACATACAACAAAACTTTACAAAGAAATCAACTTTATTATACGCAACATCAGAGTACACGAACCTATTTCAGCCTGGACAGTTATAATAGCCCGTCCTTACAATTGCTGGTAAATACAACAGCCATCAAGAATAATAAACAATATACGAATATAAGGTACGTGAGTACATCTTGGAGAATCTAGCTCGTCTCCTGAAATCTCCAAAGCATCCAGCTAAACCTAGAGACCATGCTCGGGGTGACCCGAGCATTATAATAAAATCACACCCAGATCATCTAGTAAACCAGCATGAGAAAACTCTATCAAGTCATATTGATTTCTATGTTTGAAAATCCTTTTCCAAATAAAAGGTATCTCGTAAGACCATGTCGCATATAAACACGGATGAGTTTTTACGTTATGATAACCAAAACATTTCTATAAGAAATATTTAATATTACAATAATGTCTAGGGTTTAAAATAAACATTGAATCATAGCCAAAATTGTTACATTAATTAAATTTCAACATACTAGATATGCAATCAAGTCCGAAAGCTCGTATTGGAAAATGGATACAAACTATGAAAGGGTAAGGGTCTACCCACCAAATCCATACAACTTTAAATAAAATGTACAAGAGGCTGCCTTAATTTCCACCTCTGCTACTTAGGACCGACCCTACCCCTTACTGGATAGCGCCGAATATGATCACCCTTAGATTGATAAACAGCCATAATAGGCCCCGGAGCATACATATATATCGACTCTAGAAAAGGGATGATCATGCCCTAATGGCAGCGACCCACATAGCCTTGTGGTAGGTCCTTGCTATATTCATTTCCCAGTTGCAAGGCTTGAGGCAATGATTTACCTTCTTTTAGCACTTCCCTTTTGAAATGCTGACACTGCCCTCCAAGTAGAAATGCAATGCCAACATTCATCCATACACATTCGTTTTGGGTCTAAATGAAACCGAAGGCACTACCTCTATTACATCCATTTTGGAATCACCCTCAGGATTAGTAGCAAGTAGCCCTTGCACTTCAAAAGCTCTATCTTCAATCATCTTCAAGATGTATTTCATTCGAATGCATATGTCGGTTCAAAGTGGTTTTCGGATTGTATATCCAATCCTGGTCTCCCCGAACGAACAACCGATAATTTCTGGTTGACTCATTTTGGGTTTTTTCATAAGTAAGCGAACTACATCAGAGTCCTAAAAGGATCTCTAATATATCCCTTAGAGCTAGAGATGTTCCACCTGAATGAGTTATTTCGAGGAATCTCAAAGTGTATGAATACACAAAGCCCATATTTACTTCTTAATTCAAAACTAGCCAAGATTTGATAGTCGGTTATTTAACTATCAAATAACAACAATCCAATCAGAGGTTTATCTTCATAGGGAAACCAACATTAGTTAAGAAAATAAGCAACCATTAAGCCCCTTTTAAATAAATCATTTACTTAACCTCTTCATGCATACTTGACTTGAATATCTTTACAAAGAGATATACTCACAAAACATTTTCAATACTTGGAAAATATCTATATACTTATTCCATCGGTATAAATATATTCACAAAACACCAAGAAAGATTTCATATTTGGTGTTAAGTATGAAAAAATGTTCCACACCACCATAATTATCAAGAGATCAGTTATAGAAATCAAATCTCGTCTCCTTTTATAAATTCCCTTTTTATACAACTCAAAAATCATTTATAAAACTCCTTTTATAAATCTTTAAAACAATTTATAAACTCTTTTATAAATTTCTAAAACCATTTATAAAGTTCCTTTATAAATCCATAAAGCTATTTATAAACTCCTTTATAAAGATCCTTTATAAAAATCCCTTATAAATCCAAAACTCCATTTTCGTTTATACACTCTTTATTACATGAAATTCCTTTATAAATCAATTTATTATTTATAAATACAATTGATCGGATAATTTAATTTACTTTAAACATCATAAATAAATAATAAATTAACTTTTCAACAACATTAATAATACAGTCAATTTCCTTTAGAACATCATTGATGAAATAATTAATTTACTTTAACCATTATTAGTATAATAATAAATAATTTCAAAACATTATTAATATAGAATAATAATCCCCAAACATTATTATAATAAATAATTATTAACTTCCAAAACATTATTAATAAATAATTAATATTATCTTCAAACAATATTAATAATTTAAATAAATAACTTTTCATAATATTAAAATATTAATAAATAACCTCTAAACAATATTAAATATAAATAACTAACTTTCTGAACATTATTAAACTATAGTTAAACAACTTTAAAATATTTCTAAATGACTTAGAAAATACAATTTAAAAGGTTGGAGTAATACAAAGGAGTTCAGAATCCATTTAAACAAAATATTCCATAAAAACACAAAGGTTAGATTTGAAATCATTATCCAAATAAAAATCCATTTTCAAGCCAAATGGCAATTGATACTATTCCCAAATACTAAATTGAGGCCAATAGCCACCAATGCACTTAACCAATGTTGTTACTGATTTATATCACTATAGGGGTTAGGTTTTGAACATAGAACAATGTCATAACTAATAGTGCTAAAAATCAAGATTCAGCACTAACAATCAATATAACAGGGTTATAGCTGAAATAAAACCAATAGGAATATATAACTGGAAATTAAAATTTCCTACGGTGAGATATCCAGATTTTTCTTTAAATTTTCGTATATCTAAATTTTAAATGATAATCGCTTGTAAAAGATAATATTTAAACAAACACAAATATTAAATTTTATCTATTATATAATATACCGATTGACCTAAAAGGTTAGTTAAACTCATCGAAATTCCAGTTGGCGTCGAAGCATTCTGGTTTGAACTAAAATATAACGGCGTCCGATTTTAGCCCAAATTTCAACTTGCTCCAAACTCAAACAAACTAGTTCCATCACAAAGCTTTTGTCATTATGAGCACAGTGCAAAAGTTTCGTCTCGATTAGACCTCGTATGAGAGTGTTATACAATGTATAATTTGAAGATTTTTAAATTAAAATTAGATTCACTAATTACTTTATTATTAAATCTAATTACCCATTAACAAACTAATCTTTCTTCTACAAACTCATCCCGCTGACTTCCTGTAGGCACCCACCCCATGGCCGAACCTTCCCTTGACCATTTTTCATTCCATCGACCAAGAAACCACTCCTCGTCTTCGCCAAATTCATCGCTTATGTGTGCTCTTCCTTTCGGACACCACCATTTACCACCTGACTCCCCTTCTAAAATCGCAACCTCCACCCTAACAGCCAACTATACAAAACATCAGACCCCTTTAGGCTTGGCCGCACCCTCTAGAAATTTGCATCGAGTTGCTATTCGACCTCACGAACATGAAACTAGCTTCCATTTCACCTCCCATTGCCTAGATTTCATGAAATCCTAAACCCTAGTTTACAAAATGATTATGTTTATCCACTGTAAAATGTCGAGCACTGCAAATGGTAGCCGCACCCTCTAAAACATGTATTAACTTGTAGATCTAGGCTTTCTACACTCAAAGATGCCATTGTAATATTTTTTTAATTTTTTTATTTGTTTTTGAATTTTAAAGCTCGTTTTTTTTCTTTCTCTGTTTAATTATGAAACT
Source organism: Allium fistulosum (assembly GCA_030737815.1). Lineage (NCBI taxonomy): Eukaryota > Viridiplantae > Streptophyta > Magnoliopsida > Asparagales > Amaryllidaceae > Allium > Allium fistulosum. The sequence goes on along the minus strand of CM060904.1, from coordinate 867,101,080 downwards.
TGATGGAACAGTAGAGTACAGAGAAAGAGTATGTGGAGTTGGATATTTTTAAGTGTTGATATATATATATATATATATATATATATATATATATATATATATATATATACGAGTAGGTTGGCACGTGCGATGCACGTGCGCAGAAGGAACTGGTGTTAAGAAACAATGTGTGTGTGGTATGTTGAATTTTATAAAATGACTTTGACATACATGTAATGTTGCATGTTTTGGATACTTACTTTCAGAATGCATCCACGGTCAATGGACATGTAAATGGAACGTTTGTATCAAACATGGAAAGAAGCTTTATATCAGACCTACCTTATGTGGACAGAAAGAAAAGTAATAAACGTATGGAATTAGGAATTATCCTTGCATGCTCATGCAAACCATAGGCAACAACTTTGATTCGTAACGAAAATAGAATATGTTCTTCGTTACATATAGTAGGTAAATAGAAATATATATAGTAGCATTTTGTGATGAGAAGGAAACAAAATGGCATATCGACTTCCCCATCTTACATCACAGACGTTGTGTCTTCAGCAGTCGCGTGCTACCTGGAATAACATCTCCGTTGCAATATCCATCTCCTTCATCTATGCCATGATCAACAATCGGTCCGAACATCAAGCGCACACCTTTGAACCGCTAGCGCCCCAGGCGTGCACCTTCCCTTACGTCGCCCTCCTCTCGAAGCCGCTAGCCTTCATTCCTCCTTTTTTGTTTATGTCGGGTGATGCTGAATTTTTTTCCATTTCGATTTAAGCGTGTTATGTAGAAAAGGGGGCTAGGGTTGAACGGGAGAAGAAAATGATGGAGAGGGATAGAGTGATAATTGGTGAGAAGGGTGAGAACGTGTAATAACTACCCTCCACTATTTCGTCAAATGACAAAAGCGTCCTTCTGTATGATATGCAGTAGTAAATGAGAAGGGGTATTTTTGGAAATTCAAAAAATGCTTCACTTTGACCATTTTGACCAGGGTTTTGCTTTATAGTGTGTGTGTGTGTGTGTGTGTATATATATATATATATTCAAATTATTCACACTTTAAAACATGGATGCAACCACCAATGCATGCATATATATATGCATAAAAACACTGTCGCCTACAACTAAATATAACTCCACCACTGCCTATCTCATGCACGTAATCATATGCATCCACTAACAGTTACACAAATAAATGTAAAGTTATTTCATTTATTAAAATACTCAGGCCCATGTATATAATAATACACATATAACACCGCTGAAAACTTAAGCAACAGCAAAACCAAACTTGTAAATATACTCATTTATTACTATAACAAAGCATGTAATGTTGTTCCATAACATACTGCACGCACAGACCAAACACTTTTTTTTCTTAGTTATATTATCAGTCGTAGGATTTACTTAACGTATATTCATTATTATGTCACATTCACATGCATTTATTTAAGTATATTTATTATGTAACCTTGTTTTAGTTTATATTAAACATTCGCATGCTTCAGGTATTTGACATTACATTTAAAATAGTGCATGGCTGCTAGTGTTAATTGCCATCCACGCTCACAACCCTCACATACCCAGAACAACACACGCATGCATATACACATTATCACGCACACAAATACGCATACAAAGAGCAGTTTACAGGCAGGGACACAATTTGAGCGGCTACCAAATATACATTTCAACTTATTAAAATTTAAATATCATACTTTCACAATTTAAATTCTTTTATTTAAATAATTTAAAACCCATTTCTAAATTAGCACTCTCCGCCTCAACTGCATATGCTTATCGTCAGCAACAGTCCATCATCTCTGGTTCGCCAGCTAACTCATTCAACACACACCATCTTAACTGAATGGTATTCCTGTCCTGAGCCAAGAATATCACACTTTCATCCCCTCTTTGTCTTGCTACATCAACCTACCCCACTCCACTTCAGTATGCACACAACAGGCCCTGGCTTGCAGCAACCTTCTACTCATAGCAATTAAGCTCGTATCTCCAATCGCTAGCTACTACCACGCCCAGACCTTACTGTTCCCATGATTGCTGCTGTAAATAGGTCTTGCCGCCCCTATGCCTTGGTGCCCCCAGTCTTGCACACCATTATAAAGCCTTGATGAGCTTCTCTATGGCCTTGCAATACACAGACAAAATCAACAAAGAACTACAACTTGTTCATTTAATAAGCCAACTTAATTGCATGAGCTTCAAGCATAACTGCCCTTACGTCCCAGCACATGACCTCCCTATAACTTCATCTCATGGCATGGCTCCTCTGCAAGATTTTTCTGACTTGACACACCTGTCAAATCTCTCAAAAAACACAATGAAGAACTGTAAAAGTAAATTAAATATAGGTACAGAAACAAATATTCCTATGTCCATTACATATTCATAGAAGTATTCTTTATCATCTGTCTGAATATAGATGGAACTAACAGCCTATTACTGTATGATAGAATGAATCAGTTGCAAAAGCAGTAAAGAGGAAAAGATACATATACTAAGTTATGGAAACACAAATAGAGTACCTTGAATGAATCAGTTACAAAATCAGTAAAGAGAAAACGATACATATACTAAGTTATTGAAACACAAATAGAGTACCTTGAAGTTGTTTAGAAAGATAATTTTAAGATCTCACTGTTATTCAAGGGCAGATATCGGTTAGACGCTATCTTTTAATTTTGGATGCCATTATCATCACCTAATCTTAAACTGTTTGAAAGCTTCCATCCTGAAATTGTTATGACAATAGATACAAAAGTTAATATTAATAAAAAAATTACTATAAAGTAATATAATTTACCGAAAATGACATCGCTTTAGTCATTTAATGGAAAATAAAAGTTAGTCATTGAAGGGAAAGATCACCGTAAATGAGTAGTTAACGGTAGAAAATAATGAAAACTGAGCATAACATGAAAAAGTAAGTAACAAAGAAAAATAAGCATCTGCAATATATATCTGAAAAATTGCAAACAACACAACAAAGGAAAAGATCGGAAGTTGGTAAAAACTGATATTAAGGTACAGAATACAAACATAACATTAACTAAATGCGTTGACAATAACTGATAATAAGTTGTATAGGAAGTCAAGCAAAATTTTCAGGTTGAATTATGCAGGCCATAACATGCTGCAACTACTCCAAATAATCCAAAAACATATTTACATAATGTAAGGAAAAAAAATACATACTCACTTCGTTCTGTCTTCTAATCCCTTGCCTTTAGTTTTCATCTGAGCTATTGCGACTTTCCTTCTGACAACTTCAACAGAACCATCACCTGCTCCTATAACTTTCCTCCTCCCGATGACAACATCGACAGTACCATCACCTGCACCTGCGACTTTCCTCCCCGTGACAACTTGAATAACCAAGAGATTCATATGTAAAATGAGCTTCAAGTTATACACATGATGTTTGAAAAATAAATAAAAATATTTGGTAGTGAAAAAAGCTTAATAGTGATATACTACAGATATTCACATGCTTGTAACTTCTAACAGGGTGCAAACTGAGGTGTGAAATCATCACAATAACACTGTTCATTACAGTTGTTTATGGTGTTTATCCAATGTAGTCATCTATAAATCAAATAGGGATATATTTTCTTGCATATGATTGTATAAAACTAAAAGAGAAGAATTGTCTAAAGTGTGATGGTGTTTTATAGAAGCTATAAGTCTTATTTAGGTGCAAGATTAATGGAAACAAAAGCTAAAAATGAAGTTAGAGCACACCACTTACAAAAGTCAAATCAATTTGTGGTAGAGTTTAGTGACTGTAAGAGTATTTGTGACTTGTTACGTTTACCAAACAATAAATGTTTCTAAATACTTTCTCTGGCAAGTTCTACCAAAGCAGTAGGAATATCCTTTTGAGAAATTAAATTAATGTTGTATTTTGTGTAGGGATACACATGTATTACACGGTCTACGTCAGGATCATCCTATTACTACCTTAGATAACTAAAGTCCAATTTAATAATGTTACCAAAATTAGCTTTATAAAGAACACTCAACTTCGAGAAAATGCACGCGAATAGTACTATAGCTTGCATATCTTGCTTCAATTTGTGAAGAAAAAAAAAAGATTCTAGTACCATTGTAATAAATTATATAATTTATTGGTTTTAGATAACAATGAACTTACAGTTAGTGGTCATTTCTGATGCATCCACAATCATTATATGTTAATGATCCCATCGCGTCATCTTTTGATTTGTCAACAAAGCTCAATGTCTCCAAAATATGTGAAGTGCCTAAAATTAGGAATATTCAAATCTGTTTTGTATTCAAAATTCAAGCAATCAAAGCTCTATATCATGGTTTACAATTGTTTTGATTAATTGCAAAGCACTTTTCTATGTAAATGTTAATGGTGGAAAAAGTAAGATTAAATTTTTATTACCATAAAATTACCAATCGTTTAGTGATAAAATATGATTGCTTAAAAAGCAACACCTTGTTGCCAAAATTTCAAGTTTGGGCAAACTTGAATTAGGTTTCTAAAACTTTAGAGCTTGAAATTCTAAACCTTGTTTAATGTTTCGCACAAAGAAAGAGAATAAATATGAATACCATGTAAACATTATGCTTATCCAATCTGTTGCATATGCTAAAAATTGATTATTCTATGAGAAAAATAAATAAGCAGTGCTTTGAATATAAGCAGAAGTCAAGACCTTCAATAGAGATTAGTTTGTCACTGATAGTCCTTCTTAAGCACATGCTCCACGTAAGAAACTGCTTTCCTCTTTGTTCTGGAAATCAATGTAATTACCTTTAAAATAGTTAGAACTGCCAAAACTTATGGTTAGATATTAAATGAATACAGTAATTGATAAACTCGGATACATTAAAGTACATGGATTGCATTAGATTATGCTCATGGCGGTTTATGTCACGTCTCAGTATAATGGAAATCAACAAACATAGGTTAACTTATCTCGTAATGCTCACTTATCCCTTAATTCTCACCGAACTACCATGGAAATAAAGATTGTATGATGAGTCATAAATTAGTAAAATCAAACAAAACTAAACTACCTACATCAGGAATTTTACAAACGCAAAAGGAAATTAAAGCATATAAATCTGTACTAAGTATTGAAATACATCTGAGGCCACGAATCTAACACCTAAAACCATTAAAAAAATTATTCCAAAAAACTCATATTACTTTCCATCAATACATAATTTATGAATAAACATTACCTTCATCCCTCCGCTGTTCAATTATCAGAATGAATCCGCTATCTTTCCAACTTCTTGTAGTCCAAGCCCTCTCATTTTCCAAACTCGCCGCCGCCATCTTCTAGCTCCTCAATCGATTAGTAAACCCTAACCGGAATCTCAAACATGATGTCATCGGATTTCTTGTAAATTAATGAGTCGAAAGACGGTTAAAGCAGAACAAATCGATTTAGGTTGAAGAGAGAGTGGTTGTAGTTCGAAGGATTGCGGTAGGGTTGAAGGGGGAGATTGGGAGTTGTTGATCTAATTTGTTTTCTGTTTTGGTGCGTAAGTAGGAAATGGGGCATGATGAGAAAACGTGTATACGAACTGAAGTGTAGTGGGTAGTGGAAAAACCGAATATGTCCTTACTGTCATATACTATGAAATGATTTTAAAAAGGACAATTTTGGCAATTCAAAAAAGGCTTCACTTGGGGAAGTATTCGCTTTATATATAAGATATATATCTGTGTGTGTGTGTATGTATGTATATATATGTATATACATATAGTTTGCAAATTGTGGCATCCCATCGCACATATTTTTGTTTTGCATATGAACTCCAAACGATAAACAAAAATACGGTTATGCTTAGAACCCAACGTGACTCCAAAGTAATAATAATATACACTGGTTTACTGATTCTGAAAAATCACAAAAACGCTATCGATTGGCAAAAATAGTCAAACGATAATTTTATAATTTCCATATTAAAAATTATGGATTAATCAAATAAACTAAATTAAATATACGTCCATAAAAATAACAACTTATTTTTCTGTTATTTATTTGAACCATTAACTATTACAAATAAATATATAAATGAATTCACCATTAACATTTACTAATTTAAAGGAGTTAAATAAGACCATTAAATCAATTGAATAAATATTAGATTTAAAATTCCAATATTTAAATAACTATTCAAATATCGATTAAAAATTCAAATATTTTAAACAATTAATACATTTGAATTCAAATTTAAATATTTTAAAACCAATTATTCAATACTTGAAGTTTATTAAAAATTAAAAATCCAATAACCAAAATTTTAGGTCATTACAACCTCTCTTTCCCCAAATTAAATCTGCCGCTAGCACAAACCTTTGACCACCAAATTCTCCTACCTTCGGCCACAATCGACCAAACGCTGATCACCATTCGCCTCTTGACACTGCTACTATCCCATCATTGCCCAAGATTGCAGCCCCCATAACCAAAATCGATGATGCCAAACCTACAAATTGAGATGGTTTTTTGCCAACTCCAGCCACCACAGACCCCTAACAATCAAATCAAGACAAGATCTGGGCTCTACACTTCAAGCCCGACCCGTTGCCACCAATGTCGCCTCCCAATTTTCCATATCTTCGAAACGCCCAATTCAAAAACCCTAATTCAACAGGTCTTTGACCATCAATTTCCCATTGATCTGAGTGCTTTTTTGAAAAATTAACACCATCCGTAAACTCCATTAGTCGAGGGCTTAATAACGATATATAATATGTAGGGGTTTTTGGGCACTTCGAGTTTTAAATAAATTTTGGATTATAGATAATTATCCACCATTAGCAGATTATTTAGCAAATTTCAGAATTAGAGAAGAAAACTAAAGATAAAGGTGATGACAAGGGTTTTATAGCCTTATTTATATATTTTTAAGGCGGCATTATGGATTGTTTATCTGGTTTGTCCCGAATAAGCAATATACACTGTTTAAACATTATAGCACCTCTATTTCGCAAACTATAACTCCATATACATCAAAATTATTTATCAAACTAATCGTCTTAGATTACCTTCTCAACGGTTATAAAAAAGATATCCAATTCACCATTTTATTAAAAATCCATTTTTAATTAATTCAATATTTTGCAGTGTCAAATTTGTGGGTCATTATAATTATATATTAATCTCTATATTCTATACATAATATGATCTATGATTTATATAATACTCGGGTTAGTCTGATACAATTCAGGTTCAGGGATGAAGTGGTCAGATTGTGGATGTTGAGCATAGTAGAAGCTAGTATATTAGTCGAGTAGTGTATCATTATGCACTTTCGTAGCCTATTTGTGGGTATGTATTTGAATGAATGTTATATATATATATTTTTGATAGTAAGCATTTGATTTTTGTAGTCTCGATTAACCTTGTGTATTTCACTTATTGAACTTTATTGCTGCGTTATTACTACGTGTTCTCTGCTATATTATTTTATATTCTGTATTGTTCTTCTTGGAAAAACTTATGTTTATTGTTATTGGGCATGTACAGATGAGTTATATGAGACTTTAAGTACGTGCTGGTACTAGCCCATGGGAATATTCACATGTGGTAGCCCAATATTACTTCATTCTCTGCATAATCAAATAGCATTACCTAGTAATACTCTTTGGTAGTATGGGTATAGAGGAGGGGTGTTACGGTTGGTGTCAAAGTAGGTTCAGAAAGATACATTATATATTTGAGACACGAGTCTGGACCTTGGATGAGAATTAGAGTCCCTGTCCCCTTGGGTGTGTTAAGTAGTTCCTCTTTAGTAAGGGATAGTAGGAGTATACGATGTTTATAGGGGTAATCATCTTGGGGATGTATTTGGTATTTTCTTATTATATAATATTATTTCTTCTACCTTCTAAGAGTTAATCTCTGCATGAGATGCAGAGTATTTGATGAGGGTAGTGGATATAGAAGTAGATATCCGACCAGTAGAGTTGGGCTTGTTGATGGATATTAGACCTCTGTGTGGCTTTGAATGGAGTAATCTGATTCATTAAGAATCAGAGTGCACAATGGCAGTTGATAGATTGTTTTTCACCGAGCAACTTAGTATTTGTCTATATTTATTAGTTGGATGATGTTTGAATTTTATTTTGTAAATGCTTTGATTAATTGATTAGTTTTGGATCGGTCTTAAGCGAGGTATTTAGTAGGAGATATCACTCAAGGTTAGTACTTCAGTGGTCAAGTTACCATAAGCGATAAGGAAAAATCATTTTTCTCATGAAGTCATATAATATTTCATTAAAACATGTTGAGATAAAATTTTAATTGAAAAGCTTGCTTGTTTGTATGCATGAATAGGTAATGAGTGGTTGTTTGGATTGTTGTAAATAAATTATTATTTAATTTTGTTTATAAAGCTAATTTGGAAATATTTTTAATACAAGCGAGCATATGTTGGATTAAAAATCCTTTTGGTAAAGTATATGTACATGTATATAAGTGTGGTGTTAGATGGTGTTTTAATAATTAAATAATTCCTTTTATAAATCAAGTTTATTGGAATATATATAGTTTTGGAAAGATGATTCTTCAGAAGAAGGCAATTGTTTTTATAAAGGTTAAGTTATTTAAATTACATCAACAAGAAAATATTGAAAGGAGTTTTGAAGTTAATGTTGTATTAATATGTCGGTTGAGTGCTTTAAGGATTCTGGTCGATGTGCCTAATCAACATTATCGATGGGCTTCCTAAATATTAGAACAAGACATTTGGACACAATGTTTTAAAGAGTAATACAATGTTTTAAAAGGAGTAGATTATTTTGAGCAATCCTAAAATTCAATGTTTTGAAAATAATATTTTGTGGAATGTATTTATATGATATTTTGAAGGAAATAATGATTTGAAGAAATAAATGGTTTGATGAAAAATTGATGATATTATTATAGGAAATTGTTTTGGAAAGGAAAATGGTATTTGAAAAGAAATATTGTTTTGAGAAAGGTACAAAGTATTTTAGAATGTAAGAAAGCATATATGTATATATTAGTACTCGACGAAGAAAAGTATTATTTTGAAAGAATGCTTTAGTAAGGTATTTTGATATGAAGGTATATATAATAATTTTGAAGTTTTAGAAATGATTTTGACTTGAAAATATATGTATATATGTATGGTGAAGTAAATATATGTATTATTTTAGTGGAGTAAATTATTAATTTGAATTTGTATATATTTTGAATTTAAAATTGTAGGGTATGTGACCTTGTGATTTTATGCCTGTCATGTTGAATAATTAGTTGTGATTTGGGTGAATGTTATGGAAATGTTTGTGATGTAATGCAAAGTTTCATTAAAGTTCATATATATATAAGTTTACAAGTTAAAATGATTTGAGGAACTAAGACGGCATTTTAGTGCTAGAATAAAGGATTGATTGTTTTGGATTATCTTTAAAATAAGAATTTTGTGGGGAAATTTTTTGAGTAAAGTGTACTGAATATTTGAATTTTTTAATATAAATAAAGGATGTAGTTTTGAAATGAGAAGGTATTTCATGAATATTTGGGATAAATCATTTCATGAATTATTTTTGTAAAGTATAATTCTATAATATATAAAGTAATAAACATTTCAAAGGATATTTTGTCAATTTGAAACCTATAAGGTTGAAAAATAAATTTATAAGAATTTATGAGTTGTAATAATTGCATGCATTAATGAGATTTGGCTTAAGTGATGGATAAATACCATTTTAATAAAATGAGTTTTTGATATATAAATAATTTGGAAAATATGTGAAACCAAATAATGCGAGTTAGTATTATGAAATCGAAAGAATTTTCCTAAGTGGAAGCAATTATCTTATCCATAATATATTTTGTTTAGACTTTTCCATTAAAAAGTTGTAAAAAAATTTAATATGTGGAAAAATTAAGGGGTCGTTTGGTTTATTTTGTATTTTATGTTTTGAGTTTTCAACATTAATTACAAAATATGAGAAGAATGAAGGGAGGTTGGAAGGGATGAACGGAAGGTTGGAGGGGACCACGAAGTGGATGGAGGACGACGGAATGATGAATTGTTGCTCGTGCTTCCGTTTTTCTCAAAACACGAAAAATAAAAAAAAGTTGTTTTCTATTTTGTGTGTTAAATTCGTTTTCTAAAATGGTCATTTTTCATAATATACATGCGTTGTTCGTATTTTTGTATGGACGAAAACTCAAAACTAAAAACGGTAAACCAAACATAGCCTAAGCTTTTGAAAGTAAAAGAATAATCTAGGAAGTTGAGCTTTTGAAGCAAAGAATTATTTGGAACATGTTTTGCAAGCTTATTTGAAATAAAATGAAAATTGAATTTAAAGGAAATTAAATTTTAGTCTAAAATTTTAAAGTTGTTGATTATAACTATAAACCATAATATGTTTTGATGGTTTATGATTTTAGAGAAGTATGAATGTAAGCTACAAATTTTGTTTTAAGTGCCTTACAAAATTTTGAGATTTGTTCTGTGCAATTGTGATTTATGAATATTTGAAGAAAATTATTTGGAAAGGCATTTTTCTAAGATAAAGTGTTTTGAACTTAAAGAAGCATTATTGAATTTTTTGTTTCAAAAGTAGTTAGCTTTGATGAGAGTATTTTGAGAATTAAATTTTTCAAAAGTGGATTTGAAATTAAACACCCATGAAATTATTTAATTTACTCCGTTTTAGAATTTTCAAAGTAAGAAGTAGATTTAAAAAGAATTAAATTTCTTGGTAGGATATTTCAGAAACATTCTAGTAATTTAAAAGTTAAACTTGTAAAAGACAATTTTTGTATTAAATACTTTAGAGATTGTGAAGTTTCAAGTATTAAAAATTTGTTTGAGAAGAAGTATATACCTGTCCAACTTTTCTAAGAAAAAGAGTTTTATTATTGGATCATAACTCTTAAATGAATATATATTTTGTTTCGAGTGTTGTGGATTTTCGGAATACATTTCATACCATGGATATTACCCTGAAATTTTCCAAAAATTTCAACATATAGTAATAACTCGATTGTTTTCACAAGTATCAGGATCTTCTACTTAGTTTGTTCGAACTCACTGCCTACGATTGTAGGCGATGGGTGAGAAGGACGACCCTTGATTTTTGGGTAAGCCCCCACTAAAAGGTCTAATAATTGGATTTGAGTTGCACTATTTAATACTTGATGGGTCTATGCAAATCACTATTCGTGCTAACCCGAGATAGAAAAGGTGGAGAATCGTGTGTTATTTTGTGATTTGTTTTAATTATAGATGGGTGTAGTAAAGCAAGAAGTGGATTAGTTTGTTGTGGATTTTTCCTATAGGAACTAACGAGGATAAAATTTTCTTAAGGGGAAAGTCTACAACAACCCGATGTTATAAAGCAATTAATAAAATTAACAATGGAGATTAACTATTTAAATTAGTTTTTAATACTAAATTGTGAATAATTCGAAAATATAACATTTATTTGGGATCTAAAATAAAGGTTTAATTAATTGAAATGAGTTTTAATATTTAAAATGTGGATAAATGGAAATAATTGGAAAATTATATGGTAAAATGTTTAATAAACTAAGAAAATAAATTATTTTAGCAAATTTTGTTTTTAAAATGATTTTGGATATTTTTAAGGGTCAATATGAATTTTAAATTAAAACTAAAAATGATAAATAATTTTTATAAAGTCAAATATTAAAAGTAAATAAGATAAGGAACTTATTTTTAAAGAAATTGAACTTTTTATTTCACTTGTAAAAGGTGGTTATAAATTCAATGTCGAAATTGGCCTTTATACGGTAAATAAGAAGATAATTATTTATTTGTAAAGATAATAAATAATAATTATGGGAAATTTATAGGATGATGGTAAAATATTTATGTGGGATAAATATGATTTTTATTTGGAGTTTGGGCTAGTTTGTAATAATAGAAAATTGATTCATAAAGAAGAAAACGAAAGAAAATAATTAAAACAAATGAAAAGCAAGCCCATTTGGCCCAACTCCACACTTGGAAAGATACCCTCTTTATTGCTTTATCAAGAGAAGTCTAGAACCCTCGTTACTTGCTTCAAATTCACTTTTCGTACACCCATTCCAAGCTCCATTCCAGTAAACCCAATTATGAAATCCTAATCCCTTTCTTTAAAAATTCAAAATAAAAAGAAATAAATCACTAAATTTTTTGAAATCAAATTATAACCTTCCTAACAACCTACTATACCTCTAGGCAAGAATAAGTTGGGATTTTATTGAGTTTGGTCTTCGTTGGATTTTGTAGAGAGAAGGAAAAGAGAATTTAATAGGAGCAACTCTATAGAAGAGGCTTAGCAACTTCAAGGTGAGTGTTTTCCACTAACAACTACTTCTAAATGCTTGAATTTCATATATAATGTTGATATGCTTAAATGTATGTTTCCCACTTGTCTTGAACCCAATACTTTCATTGTTTTTTATATTGAATTCAAGTGATATGAATGTGTTTTGATTATTGATGGTAGTGTAGTGCATGGAGTTGAGATAGGGTTCTGGTAGAGGAGCTTGAGTGGATGGAATCATAGGAAATCAACCACATAACCTGGAACAATTTACGTTTTAGGTTGCCAACTAGTGGATCGGTGTATGGAGCACTGGTGCATGGCTTAGACGTGGTTCTACGCATGTGCCATGTATGTTTGTTTAGTTAAATAATAATAATGACAAAAAAAATCTTGGAAAAATTAAATAAAAATCTAGTTTTGAAAGTGGAGATTTGACACATTGCAAGTGGGAAATTAATTTTGACAAAAATTTATTAAAGGAAAAGAGTATTTTTGATCTCAAATAATTATTTAAAAATACTATAAAATTCTAGAAAAATATAAAATGAGTTCTAATTATTATTTTGTAGTTTCTAAAGTATATTTCATGATTTATGAGTATAATAAGAGTTTTAGGAAATATATTCTATGGATTTGAAATGAAAGGAAATTAGTTTAGAGTTTATAAATTATATTAAAAATTGTATTTTATTATAAAAAATTATGGAATGATCTTTATAAGCATTATTTAGTTATATAAGAGATTTCTGAGATTTTAAAATATAGAAAAGTGGTTTGAAAGTTACTTGTAAGGATTAAAATTCTTATTACTAGTTTTATACAAATGAGAAAAATAGTATTTTAGCTTTTTAAAGTATATAAAGCCTTTTGCAACATTTTAAATATTTTTCTATAAATCAAACTTCTTTTCTAGATGAACTATGTGCTATGTTTGATTATATTTTTCATGTGATGAGGATATTGAATAAACAGAGTTATAATACTGTCTGCTATTGGACTTTCGGTAGTATCTCTTCGATTAATACCGTCTGTTTTGGGACTTTCGGTAATATCTCGTCGATTATTCTTTGGACTTTTTGCATAGAATATTATCGAGTATAGTATACGATAATTGAGTAAACAAGCGAGTAACATCATGTGATATGGGATGCCTGGGTTAATATTTGTTCGATTACTTTTTGTAAGTAGACATCACTCTCACAGGGGTACGATGTATTTTTATTTACGATATTACGAACAGAGAGTGAGCATGCCGAGAGACAAAAGTGTGTCTACTTATACTCCTATTATTTGGCATGGAGTAAGCTTGATTAGGCTAGTATCCATCCTTGCGGCCTGGTTGTGGGATAATTCCCCAAATCCGTGACATACCTTTCGATGTGTATGGTTGAGAGCCACTACCCAATGTCACATAGGCCAACAATTTGTTACCCTTTGGGGGCACTTGTAGGTTCATGAACATTGCATGAGTAGTCATGCAGTCGATGGATATTATGTCACAATGACCATCAAGGTAACTAAATACTGGAAGAGTAGCATTGAGAGCGTGTGAGGAAGGCTCTTGGAGTAGGCTGGGAGCTATCAAACTCATGTGTGGTCATTAATGAGATGCAATAGGCACATACTTATTCACCTACATAAGATCATTTAGCATGCAGATGAGAGCCAATTATATTATTTGATGGGACTGAAGCTGAAATAGTTATTTTTGATGCTGAGAGCACATAGGACGGGAAGTCCAGATGATTATCCATGTTACTGAGAGCTAGTAGACTATAAAGGGTATGAGAGTTCATATGATTATTCTCGAGGCTGGGAGCCAAGTTGATTAACTATGAGGCTGAAAGTATAGACGATCATATGTGTGATTATGGATTACTTGGATATTTCATAAGACTGCATGCCCATGATGTAGTATGACCTTATACAAATCTACTACACAGCTATCAAGGATAGCTAGGGATGCTGAGAGCAAGAAGTTGGACTATGTACTTATCTTTTATATGGTTATCTGAGTAATGACCTTGGCTACCGAGGGTTTTCCATTCTTGAGTTCTATGTATGTTAACTTTAGGTGATTGTTATGTATTTTCATATGCGATAAGTATGATGGATCCCGACAATGTCTACTTTATGATTATCTGAAAGATAATCTTAACATTGCTTTGTGCATGTCGTATGATGTTTTATCATTTGTTTAGCATTGGGTAGATATGTTACCCATTTTATGTTGTTCTATTTGATGAGTTGCTTGTCTTTGTTTTGATAAGGTTGATGATAGGAGCATGGTAAAGATAAATATGTTATATTTGAGATATTCATATACCACTTTCTGTTGCATATGATTATACCATGCCAGTTATTATTATGTTGGTGCTATATTTTAGACATAGTCTGACCTGTGTGTTATTTGTGTAATACTCGAATCAGTCCGAGACATTTCAGGTTCGGGGACAAAGTGACTAGATTGTGGATGCTGGGCATAATGGAGGTGTAACGACCTACAAATTTATCACTTTAATAAATTTTATTTATTTTTAACAAATAAAAGGTTGATAATACAAGTAATATTGTTTGGAGTGATAATAAATCTTATTTTGAATAGATATTTACAAAAATATTTTCCTCGGGATTTAAATCGATAAAATGGCCAAAAATCGTTTTAACGATAACCAGCTCTATAATTGTAAAACATCGTGCACGGGGCTGGATACATACAGTTATTTTTATAATTGAGCAAGAATATGAAATAAAATCCATTATTTTATTTTTGAAAAGAAAATGTGTTTCTGACATCATTAGTGATGCCCTTATATTTAATATTTAATATTTAATTAATTAAATTTAATTGAGATTTAATGATTATTTTAATTATTTTAAAATGATGATAATTCATTTTAAATAGTGATAAAGTGTTAATAAATCATTTATAATAATTTTATAAAGATATATTGATTTGAAAATATAAGAAAATTTTTTATCGCTTTATCGATATGATAGCGATTTTTGTAAATTATTTGTAAGTATTCATTTATATTGGTTTATAAATAAAATAAGATCATTTTAATTAATTAATAATGATGGAAAAATTATTTTTGGATTTTTTTTGCATTTATATGTAATTTAAAATATAAGTGAAAATGTGACCGGTAATCGGTTTTCCGATTTTCAACGGTTTAACGAACGGAAGTTGTTCAAAGTCATCAAAACATTATTTATTCTCTTGTGCACATACATGTACATACAAGTCACATGCACACATGAACACTCATATATGTACACATATATGCATATACATATAAGTACACATATATAAGATATTTCCATTTTCTTCTCACTTAAGCATACACAAGTCAACCGAAGGACATGCACATGGCTTTGTCCATGCATGATAAGACTTGGGCCGTCCTAAGAGGTGTAGTAGGGCGGTTGTGTAATGATGGATAAAGATGATGTATATAACATATATATATACACACACATACAAGTTACATATAAATATATATATATATATATATATATATATATAAGCAAATATCTTAGACTTTTTGTAAAGACTTCATACTTAAGCTTCCTTAAGTCAAATGCACATGGAGGGGGGAGAACCAACGTATGAAATGATGGAAGGAGGTGGAGCACATGGGTGATAGGAAAGTGGTGAAGTGATGGAAGATATTTTCCATTTTTTTTCTATAAATACCACCCCTCTTCCCATAAATTCCTAACACATTCTTCTACTTCTTCTTCCTTCTTCTTAAGCTTTCTAAGAGTCTCTCTAATAGCTTCTTGTTTGTAGAAAATAAATGAAGAAGTTATAAGGAAATAGTGCAGAAATAGAAACATATGAAATCAATGTCAATCCACTTCAAAAATAAGTGCAATCACTTCCTCTCCTCTTCTTATGCATTCGACCTCCACTTCCCCAAACTAAGGCCGAGCCCTTTCTCTTCCCCTAGTAAGGCCATGAGCTCCTCCTTGCATCCAAATTCGGGACCAAGCCTATCAAGGTCAAAGAGTTCGATTTTGTGAAGTTTTATTTCGTGATAGTGAAGCTATAGCCAATTTTAAATTAGCTCAAAGGGAAAAGGAAGGTGAGAAACTCCTAAACTATTGTTATATATGTTATTAGATGATATATATGTTTGTATATGATTCTTAATGATTGTTGTTTAATATGGTTGTTGAATATATATGTAAGTCACGTTAATACACGTCGATAAGCAAAAAGGAAATCACTTTCCTTTATCGAATGAAATGGTGTGTACGGAATGTATAAATCTCTTAAAAATGGTTTAATATGATTTAGAAATGTTTTATAAACATTTAAATGCATTTGGCGTAGGGTTTTGAATGAATATTGAAAATTGAGTCAAAAATAGGTGCGTCGCATAATGGTAGTTCGCGATTTCACGCCGTAAAAGTCAAATGAATATATAGAATGGAATATAGCACAGAATTCTTCGCGATAAGAATTTTCTGAACTATTATATCCATAGTTTTCAAAAAAAGAAATAAAATTGAGATTTCGATAAGTTGATTTTGAAATATGAGTAAAAAAGTTTTTGGAAAAATCGCGGTATTGAAGTTCGGAATCTGTAAAGGGATTTCTTTAAAATGATATCTTAAAATTGTTTAGAAATATGAAATAAATTCAAAATGTATTTCAAAACGTTTTAAAACTGATTTGAGTTAAAAAAATGAATTTCTAAATGATAGAAAAGTCGGTTTAATCAATATAGCTTAAAAAGTAACATTTGCGGCACTTTTTGTGGCACTTTTTGCAGTACTTTTCTATAACTTTTGAAAAATGGTTTTAGACTTAAGGATTCTTTTCCAAATATTTTATAAATGTTTTTAAATGAATAATAAAGTGTTTTAACGATGATTTTGAAGTTTAATAATTTATTTAAAAATGTTTAAATAAATGATTTAAAGAAAAGCTGTCAAAAAAATCAAGTGATTTAATCTTCGCTCTAAAAGCCAACGAGTAGACTGGAATTTTCTATTCTTGAGATCTGGGTAAGGTGCTTAAACTAAGGAGATGTTCAGGACCAACCAGTGCCCTGGCTCACCTGGCCTCTCCTGGGCGAGGGATAGATAAGGTTGAAATGTCGGAAACGAGTTAAGTTATAAAAAATTAAATTTTCCAAATTTAAACAACTTGGATTTTATGGAGATAATCTTCTTATACTTGGTATTACAGCATAAAGAGGGAACTCGTACTGTTCGTGGAATTGAAAAGGTGATTTCATAGTTATTCCATCCATAGTACTCGTAGAATACGGGAATTAAAATGGAGTAGAATTAGGTGATTTCTATATATTCTGCTCACTTAATATTTACTGGTTTTGGATTAACATCCTAGATAACATGATTTTAACTCAATCAAAATTTTGAGTTTTGAATTAAGAAATCTTTGTTAAGATTTAAATAAATGATTGGGAAATATTTTCCTAAGAATGAAATGCTTTGGAATTTAAAAAGGTTTTAAGTAATCATAGGATTTGATAAAAGAGGTTAAATGATTTCGTATATACTGGAAACAAATGTTCTAAAAGATATATATCCCTTAAAGATATTTTGATAAAAGGAAGTAATAAATCAAAGGAATAATCCCTATTTACTTAACATTTATTTTATCGATAATTGGTTCGAAGGAACCGGGGTCAGATTCGGGTGATTCCTATCCGAAGACCACTTTGAACCAATTTACGTATTCGAAGTGAAGACATGGAAATTATTTGGAAGATGGAATGTAGGGCTGCTTGTCACTGACCCTCAGTGAAAATTTCCCATATCATATTATGTGGCGATATTTCTTCATTTGAGATCTTCGATGCAAGGACTTCTCGCTTCTAATCTTAGGGTTAAATCCCGACAGGATGCGGTAGGAGAGTGCCTTTGGTTTGTCTTGTTCCCGGAAAACTTCTATGGATGAATCTCTGACATTGCATTTCTAATTACACTGATTGATATCTAGGAATGTATCATCTATTTGGTGCTGGAGAAGGCAACTTCTGTAATGGCCCGGGATTTTCATCCCTCGAAAATCGACATCAATGCATTCACTGTATAGCATGCCGAGCAATCAAGTGCCGGAAATACCATATCATTAGGGGTAAAGAAGAAAAGAGATAGAAGGAAACATAAACAATAACACAGAATCTCACAATCGTAGTGGAACAAAATATAATATATAATAACTGACCTTTATACAAAAGGAAGTGTATCAGTTAATATACATACAATCATCAGAGTACAACAATCAACAAATAAACTGGACAGTTATAATAACTTTTCCTCAGAAGTGCGGAATATACAACATACACACACAACGGAATATAATAAAGTACGAGTAATATGCATGTAGCTCCTCTAGCTCATCTCCTAAGCTCCATAGCATCCTAACCTGAATTTGTAATCCTCGGTATGACCCGAGCATTATAATAAAATAACACCCGAGTCAGTCTGGTAAACCAGTGTGAGAAAACACACTCAATTTGAATTTATTGCAGTTATCAAAATCCTTTGAAAACAAAGGTATCTCGTAAGACCATGCCACAAATAAATACGATGGGTTTTTACCTTACGATAACCAAAAAATTTTATATCAAAATCATCTGATATTATAATAGTGTCTATAGAAAGTAAATTAGAAAATAGCTAAAATGCTTGCCTCACGTTTCAGCATAGTTGGGCATAATCAAAACCATACAGGCTCGTAGTGGATATTGGATTCCATACAATGACTGGGCTACTGGGGTACCGCCTGCCATAGTACACCTCACCGAGATCGTACCTAATGATCCCTACCAACACAGGACCGGCCTACCCCTTACCTAGATAGTACCGAATATGTTATCACTCCGGGTGTTCCCACCCAAATCGAGCGCTCTCTTTTCCATGCACAACCATATTCATAATTATAATATATCTGAGGGTATATAGGAAAGTGATAACATACCCTACTTGGGTGCGACCCACTTAGCCTGCTGCATCTCTCCAGTTTTAGTCATTCCCGATTGATGAGGCTTGAGGCTACGTTTTACCTATAGAATAGCATTCATACTTGGAATGCTAACATTGCCTTCCAGACAACGATGCAAATGATAGCATCCATCCATACAAGTTGTTCTGTGTCTGAACAAGCCGAATCTCCTTCAAGATCATCATCTCCATTATCTTCGAGATAACATATTTTGTAATGCATAAATCAGATCGAAGTGGTTTTCGGATAATTAAACCTGATTCCGGTCTCTTCGAAACGATCAAAGAATTTGTCCAGTTTTAACAGTCGGTTATTTAACTATCAAATAACATCCATAAGCAATAAGTAGGCCTTATTTTATAAATCTTCAAAACATTCATTCAAAATATCTTTACAAATATATATATATATATTCAAATCTCTTCCAGTATATTCAATATTTGAAAACGATTTCTAATACTTAAATCCATAACAGTATATTTCAATCCATATCAACACTTAGAAATATTTTCAAATTCACTACACCAGAAAAGGCTTTTGGTAGCGTTGAAAAAACGCTACCATAACTTATGGTAGCGTTTTAGAGAACGCTGTTATACGACATGCAACTAAAAGTCTAAAACTTTTTGTTGCGTTGTAGTAAACGCTACCAAAAGTCACTTTTAAATGCAACTACAGGTATTTTCTGTAGGATTTAAAAAACGCTACCAAAAATCACTTTTAAATGCAGCTATAGGTTTTTTCTGTAGGGTTAAAAAAACGCTACCATAAGTATTCATTTTTTGGTTGCATTTTTTGTTTATATGCTTTTTTTGATTTTCAATCGCATAATTTTCATATATTCAAACAAACAATTAAATCACATAATTAGCATATACAAACAATCAATCATATGATCATCATATTCAAATAATTGCAAAAACATGCTAATCTCACAATCAAATATAATATCCATAATCAATTCGATAGTAGTTTTTCAACAAAATAAGTCACATACTACATGCATTCACAGACAAGTTTCCACAAATGGTACTAACAAAATACGACAACATATATAACAATTAAATTCATGTTCGTTGCTTGATTACCAATAGTTCTTTGTTGTCGACAATCTTCGCTTCGAAATAGCTAATTACCTGCAAACGAGTTTAACAATCAATAATATATATATATATATGTATATATATATGTATATATATATATCAATAGTTTCAAGTGTATCAATTGTTGTGGCTCTGCAGATAAACACGTTTACCATAGAGGATATGTACTGAAATGTTGTGGCTTTGTAGATAAAAACTTAAATGTTGTGATACAGATTTTTATTTTTTTTAATACCCGAATAAACAGAACTAAAACTTAATGTTGAGATATGATGTACTGAAAAATAATACTTACTGGAACTTGATTCTTCAATGACATATGCTGCTGGCCAAGCTATCATAGTACCAAAGGCATCTTCCATGTACGTACACTCAGATGTAGGTCACCATAGCAATGCGTCATTAACTCTCACAAAGTTTACCCAAACTTTTACCGCATCTTTTCCCAGCGGAACACAATGAACCATCGTTGTTGGATCAGTTGAAGCGATAGTTCCTTCAGCCACTACTTGTCCCATTTCACCCACATCAATCAGCTTACATCTACTATTTGGTACCAGATTTGCACCCTGTTGGATAAGCAAATAAATAAATAATCATCAAATATGTCGTAATCATCAAATAAATAAGCAAAAGGATTAACCGTTTGAAAAAAAGGATTAACATGTTATCATTGCAATCACAGCTAACTAGTAATCAAATAATCATCAAATATTTGGTACCAGATTAACGTCAGTAGCATACAGTCAGTATGAAAATAATCCACAACAGTAAACTCTCCCCTTGACACGGTTACTAACTAATTTAGTAGTGACATAAGAATTCTAGAATACTGACCAAAAGTAGTGACATACCTAACTAATTTAGACCTTTTACCTCCACCATTGATTATAATACAAGTTAAAAACGCTAGCTTGAAAGACATGACATTTAAAAATACGACCGTGAGACATGTTACAAAATTTTAAAGTGAAATCGGGATTTAAAATGTGAACATAAAAGAAAAGACAAAGGAACAATATAATGAAGACCACATATAAAGTAGGATTTCAGATGTATATAAATGATTGAATGCTTTAACCAAATAATGTAAAAGAAGAGTCGGATTTCACATGTAGTCGTGTGCTTTAGGATTCAGTTCCATTAGACTAAGAAGCAGGTCATAAACTAACCACATGTACAAACACATGTGCTTTGATCATTACAAAATCACTCGCTAATTTTTTTCCAAAGTTTGTTCTTTTCCCTAATTTCCTCTGTTTAAAACGAGTCATTGTCCTTAAAAGAAAGTAAAAGATTTGGTTTTTAAAGCCCATCTTAAGATGGCCTCAGCAAGACAAGTGTGGTGTTACTAAATTTTACATACTAATAATGTTAATTCTAAAAAGTGATCAAGTCTAATAAATAATCATACAAGGGAGATAGTATGTTGTTAAGATTATATGACTGTTTATGAGAGCTTATATTATACACAAGCATAGGTTAAGTTTAGCTCCTGAATTTTATCTACGTTGGACTTGTGAAATACGAGTCATGAAAGATTACATATGCAGGAGACATTTCAATGGAAAAAAAGAATACAAAATAACTTGTGTGATAATAGTTCCTTAGTGGATGCTCTTACCAGTAAAGAGTAAAGTGACACTAAAGTAATGTTATCAGAAAATTTATATGCAAACGTTTATAGAAAATGCTACGTGTTTGCAGTAGCACACACATTATGCAAGTATTTACAGTGAAACAAAACTTATGCATGCATGCATGCAATATATACTGTCTGTTTTATGAATGAAAATGGAACGTGAGAAGATAGTAATTAATGACTTACCCATGTGTTAATGGGATGCTTTATGAACTTGAGAGAATGAAGCCTGGGCCAGTATTGCATGGTTTCTCATCTCCTAACAGTATGTTGCACGTATTATTTCCATCTATTAGAGCATCTCCGACCATGAGTATCATGTGTTGGCTATTGATCATATGTGATCACATGCAAATGTAAAATTGGTTGGAGACAAATAGGAATTGAAATAGTGATCCACAAAAACAGAGGAAAACGCTCGGATTAGAAAAATCCTATATAAATTACAAGTCTAAAACTGAAAAAAGAAAATTACCTTCAATAAATGAGGATTTCCAGCAAAATTGGACATTGTGGGCTTACTTTCGATTGATTTTGTGATTTATGGAGCAGATGAATTTGGTACATGAATATAGGAAAACAGCCTCTTCTACTGGGAACAACCCTATATTTGGACCTTTGTGGAACTTAGAAAGGATTTTAAGTTTTTAACAGTGTTAAGGACCTCCACCTTGCTTACATTGCTTTAAAGAAGTCGTAATGCAGAATGTAAGTCAGCTTAGACTCTCATCTCGAAAACAAAAGTAAATCAGCCTCAGCAAGCTAGCTAGGTACTATTGGTCCAATTTTATTATTGGAGAAAGAATAAGCATACTGCACAGGTAAAAATCAGTAAAACATCATTATTTTCCATGGAAATGTGATTGAATTTCAAAAAATTTAATAAAGAAGCCGGAGTAAATGTTGAGACTTTGAACAATGATAACATAACCCAGCAAAATCAATCAGCGACAAACCAATGTCATTAAGGTTATATTGCAGATCCACTGGAAAATAAACCTATAGTTAGACAAGGAGATTCACAAATTCATAAAAACAAACTCAATAGACAACAGAGTGTGATCCGTAGTTAGCAATGGTAATCTGGATGACAAAGGCTTGAACAATGAGGATGAACAAATAGTTGCAACAAAAATCATAATGTATGCATGTCGGATTTTTATAGATTTTGGGTTGATAGTAGTCAATACATGCAGGGTGGACTTGGATTGGCAATTTGCAGGGAAAAGCAAGAAGATCGCCATCTATGATATGAATGTGCTTTAAAGGGTAGAGTAAGCTTGATTATTATGATGTTTGAGTTAATATTTATCCATAGATAAATATAACATTTAATAAACAACTGAAAGATTTGAACCCAGACCATTTGATTAATAACTCAATAGGTCAACATTTTAGAAGCACAAAATCAAAAGTAGCGGTAAGAGATTAAAACTTGTTTGGTTAAATGTATATAACGTGTCATACCAGAGACAACTAGTTTATCAATTTACTATATTTTATATAAATATTATAAGCAGAGCAAAAGGCATAATAGCTATGTCTCAAATTTTACAGGTCATCCAATATAATTAGTTCTCTAAGAAATCGATAGCCTACTTAAGGACATGTCATTTGAGTAATTGGCAAGGTTTACCAGACAAGTACGGAGACAATGTTTACCCGAACCACCAAGGTTTGCAAAATTAGTTCATTTCAGTTAGGGATCAAAATTCAAAACTTTCTCCACAAAAAAAATATTGAAAAAAAACAAGAAGAAGGAGCCCGCCATCTACATCAAGCTAGGAAAATGCACTTTTAAAGGCTAATGTTAAGGTGACTAGTGCTAGTACTATATTTCAGACAGTCACTTTTCAAGAAGGGAAAAAAACAGGAGATATTGAAAACATAGCTATGTTATAATGTCTACAGTGAAAGACTAACTTTACTGAATCATAACCTAACTTTAATTTGACACAAGTCCACAAAAGCATATATCAACATTCCATAACTTTTTGGACGTGGATAAGGAATTTACTGTATCTGTTTCAATCAATACTGATTGGTATCTGAACCCATAACTTTTTTGGAAGTGGATAAGGAATTTTCTTATCTTGATTTGTGCCACATGCATTTAAAAAAAAAAAAATTAAAAATAGCAGAAACAAATACAGTAAATGTTATATCAGATTGATATTGGGTCCATTTGCAGAGCTAAATGTTTCCCAGACTGTGTTCATGTCTTTGTGCCAGTTCAGTCAATATATCACATAAATCACTCTTCAGAATAAAAATTACCTTACTATAGTAGCTTAGAACTTCTCTAACCACAAAATTAGCAGCTGAAGCTTTTGAAGCAAACAAATTGGGTACAACTGGATTGCCAACAGAAGATGAATATGCTTCCCAATGATTATTGCAGGTATTAGATTCTACAAAAGGAGAGTTGATTATGATGTACGTCAAATAATTTCAAGTCCTACGGCAATAGCATATTATACGCTCAATCCTTGTCACCCGTACTTGAGCTTTTGAAAAAACTGGTTTTGGCATGGAATGATTAAACACACAACAGATTTCAAGAGCTTATGGTTTAAAACTCTAAGCAAAATTATTGCAATGTTCAAGATATGCTAGTCTGTCAAATATATTCCACATTTCTAACACTATTGAATGTCTACATGCTCAATGCATGTCAACATGACTAATACATACCCAATGTCTATAGTTTATTATGACTGTTAATTAATTCTTCGAATTCATACACGATATATCTATTATGGTTGAACGAAAAATTATATTCTTAATCCTGGACCCAGTTATTAATAGGGAGTATAGTGTATACTGTATGTAAGAGGCTACCATGCATAGAAAAGTACTTACAATGCAAATTTTCCAACTAACCACGTAATAATTTCAGAAAACAACGAAATATTAATAATCAAAATCTAACCTTATATCTATTAACCAAATTCTTCCACTTGCATTTGCACTGCTCACTGCTTCCCCTATAACCTTTCTCCCTCATTTTACTCGCTACAACTTCCCAAAGCGTTTTATTCCTCTTCGATACATTGAAATCTCTCTCCAAATCAGCTCTAATCGAAATTAAATCCCTAATTTCTTGCCGCGTCCATTGTGACAATCTTTTCGTATTTGGATGCAGACCGGTTAACGTGTTGATCCGATCCGATAGTGGACCTGGAACGCCGCTCATCATTTCTTCAAACCCTAGATTTTAATTTTGGAAAATCGTTGGAGATTTTATGGGAATTATTTTCAACTTTTTTTTTGGTGGGAAGTGATAAGGAAGGCTGTGGAATTTTGAGGGATCGCTATTGACCAGCGGAGGGAGTTTCGATCGATATTCAAACAGCGGAGGGGAGATTTGATCGATATTCAAACCAGCGGAGGGGAGATTGACCGAGGCGATCTCTGAACTTCTAGAGAGAAATTTTGAGCAAAGAGGGAAATTTTGAGGGAAAGAGGGAAAAAGTGAAACGTTGGAGGGAAAAAGGAAACACGGGAGGAAACATTCCTACAAAAACGTGACAAGAGCCAAACCATAAAATTACACCGCAAAACATTAAAAAAAATACATATATAGTATTGGTAGCACTTGCACTACAAACGCTACCAATAATTGCAACCAAAAGTAGGTTTTCTTGTAGTGATTCCATTTTATAATTCATTACTTAGAAAAATATTTCTATATAAATCATCCGTAGTTAAAATATTTCTAAAACCTTCCATTCCAATATTTAGGAAAATATTTTAAGTCTATTTCCCAAAATCATTTCAAATACCAACACTTCAGAAATATTTCATAACTCATCTTATAAATCTCCGAAATTTTCATAAATTCCTTTTTACAATTTCCAAAATCGATTATACTCATATATAATCTTGTCTAACCATTTATAACCTCTTTTTATGAATTCAGATTCATTTTCGAAGTTCTCATATCTAACATTTCGGAAATTTTTCTTAAGTTTTCAAAATTATGTTATAAAATTTCTCTTATAAAATCACATCCGTTAAATAAACCCCGTTTACAACTCTCGAGAGGATTTTATAAATAAATTTCAATCATTTCAAAACTATATATATGTATATATGATAAGTATTTTTAGATAATAATTCATTTTTAAAACACGTTTAAGTAGTTATTTAAAATATCCAAAACATCAAATAAACATCGATAACTCATTTCCAATTCATTTTAAAAAAAACCCAATTGATTTACAAAGCTGATTATAAAAATGAGAACCTTATTCAAATTAATACTAGTATTTGAAAAATTCACTTCCGAAGTATTCCAATACTAACTAGCTTTAAATTACATAGTTTTATAAATAAAGTTTTCCTTTTTAAAACAAAATATAACTTCTTAATAAAAATATGTTTTTAAAATTTCAATAACCAGCTTCAATCTATAAATCCCTCTCAATTCACAACACATCGATTTCATTTCGATTTTCTAACCATTTTCACCTTTCAAAAATAGAATTCAATATTTTCCCAAAAATCTATTTTCATATCTCGATATAAATTCACGCTATGAATTTATATTCCAAATTTATCAAGTGATATCATTTCCCTTATTTATAAACATCGTTTATAAATTTATAAACTCCTTTGAGCTTCACTTGTTTATAAAAATTGATCTCATTTATAAAATCTCATTTTATAAATCCATTCCTTCATAAATCCCATTTATTTTTCAAATCTATATTTAATATGATTTTAGCTTCTTTTTGTAAAACCAGAAATATCACTTAAAAATCCATAGTTAAAAATCCTTTATATAATTTATTTTTAAATCTCTAGTTAAAATATTTTAGGAATAGTTAAGTACAACTCTAAATCAAATTATTATTTTATCCAAATTTCGATATAAATATTTTTATATTCAAAATCTTCTTTTAATTCATTAAAAATTCAAAAATAATATTTATGGTATTTAAAATACCAAAATTAAAGCCAGTATTACTATAGCATCCAATAATTCAAACCACAACATAATCTGTCACAGATTATCCACACTCATCATATATCACTATATATATGAAAAATAATCAATATATTTGAGGAATCCAGTTGTATCCCTCCAACCTATTTTTCTGCATCCACAGATGTTAGATAACATAAAATACCAATCCCTCTTCGAGGCGGGATATCACGGTAATATAAGGTCATCCGCTATTATGCGAGGTGCATAGTGTCTCATCCGCTCCAATCGACGGGAAATACATCCAACTACAAATATATATATATATATAATACAACATTCAACTGATAATAATTTATAAATTCATCCAATTAGCCAATAAATAAATTTAACTATTTTAAATTGAAACCAGAGATCCGAATGAGTGAGATTTACTCACCGAGATTTTTATTTGCGATCCATTCCAATTTTAAATTAAATTGAACATCGTTCAATTTAATATAAAATTCCACTTGCCTACAAAAGTCTCCAAACAAATTTTGTTTCGTAGCCTACGCCATTATGAATGCAACGCCACCTGTTTCGTGACTTTTTTTGAACCTCGTATCACAAGTAGTTGCATTAATAAGCATTCGAAAAATTAAAAATTTTAATTAACTTAAATATAAACTTATTAAATAATTTAAGCTTTACTGTAATTAGGTTAATCACCCTTAATCTCGTGATTCTAGCGTAACGACCCACTATTTTGGACTATTCGCATCCGCACATGTCGGACTTGAGTAATTCAAAATACCGAATTGTTAATTTAAATTGGCAAAACTGAACATTTACAGTAAATAAAAAAATCACAGATCACAGACACAGAGTAATAAAGGCAGCGGAAACAAAAGATAGTAGTTCATGAAGCTACTATATACATATCAGAGTAAAATAAGGTACAATAGGAGTCTCGAATACAATAGTCAAATACAATATCAGAATACATCAGTGGAATCAACTGAATATCTGAAAGCTGGATAGATAGCTGGATCTCCAAGCGAAGCTCCAACTCCAAAGGTGAGTTTCGAATACTGGTACACTCAGTCTGACCCGAGCGTAAAGAAAACACAAAACACTCGAGTCAGGATTAACATTCTTATATCAATAAATCCAACTCATAGTAAAATAACGACTGAAATACAAGTAACTCAAAGGATGTTTGGGATAACCATCCTCTAAGGATCCATTAAACTATCAACTATGTAGTAGTGTATGCTAAGTAGATGATGCCTAGCAGTAATCTAAAGTACCAAAATAGCGTTAAGGCGTTACCATTATCCCCCTTAACACATTTTATATAAGCATCATAGTCTATACAGCACTGTAAACTCCACCGTAAACTGGTGGGCTATCAGGGAGTACTCCATAGGTATAACACGAAACTAATCGTAGTGGTCGCGCATAGAGATACGAGTATGACAAGGCACATGAGGCAATACCCAAGGTAGCGAAACTACCGTTTGCCTGATCCGGACTGGTGAGAATGCATCGCCGCAACGATCGCGACACCGCGAAACAACACTCCCAAATCAAGGGTGCGCACTAATCAAAAACAAGTAATGAGTAGTTTATGAAGAAGTGTGTCCGCTAGAGGTAGCTAACCTCACTGGCCCGGCACGGCTCCTGTTTAAGTCATTTCCAATTTGACACAAGTGTCAAGGCTATCCATTATCGTTTCTTTCTTCAAATCCAGCAACGTCATCATTCCAACCACTTCATTCTGGATCACACTCCACGTATAATAGTTATTAAAGTGGTTTTCGGTTTGGACAGAGAGTATGTCCCTAACCGATCCCGGACTCTTCAATAACTACGTAATTATTACACCGATCGGTCATTTAATAAACTTTCCAAAATAGTTTATATTTCAAAACCGAAATATCATTGCCATTTCAAAACCATATCCATACGATATCGTTTTCACTTCAAATAAATCCATTTCCAAAATCATATCACTTTCCAAAGTTATATCGCTTTCGAAATCGTAAGTCTTTTAAAATCAAAACACTTTGGAAATCAAAACTTTGCAATTCATAACACTTTGAAACTATAGTTTGAAATCATAACATTTTGGAATTCACAACACTTTCCACTTAAACAGTTTAGATATTAAAATTAGTTTATATAATAAAATAGTTTATAAAATAAAAATAGTTTATATAAAATAGTTATAAGTTAAAATAGTTTATAATAAAATAATATATATTGAAAATGATTTATATAAAATAGTTTATATTAAAATAATTTATAAAGTAAAATATAAATAGTTGTAGATATAGTTTAAAAATATTATAAAATAAAATAGCTTCACCAAATTCACAATCGATTCAAATTAACTCGACTTCCAAATTCAACTTAATTAAATGGGGGAATTAATTTAAAGGACAAATATTTGTATATTTTTTGCCTCAAGGACACAACCTCAATATTTTTACCACAAGGACAAACATTCTCCTAAAAATTATTCATAAGGACAAACATTTTCCAAAATTATTCATAAGGACAACAAAACTGCTACCAAGCTAAAAACTGATACCTAAAAACTGCTATCGATAACTACAAACTGATACCTAAAAACTGCTATCAATGACTAAAAACTGATACCTAAAGAAAGTTGTCCTTCAGGATTAAATATTAAAGACCCGTCCTTGAGACTAAAACGCTGAGAATTTTGTCCTTAACAATAATTTCCTGTAATTAAATCTCAATTCATAAATTTCAACTCAATTCAATTTCTCCATAAATCATTTCAAATTATAATGATTTCAAATACAGATTTGAAACACAAAATAAACCATTAAATTTCAATATATTTCAAAGTCAATATATTCAACATTTCAAAACTAAATTCGATAATTTTATATATATATATAAAATTCACTTTACTATTATTAGTTTTGAAATATTTACCTAATCATTCAATAATATCTAAATACAACTTCAATTTACAAATTTATATAAACAAAATATCCCATTTAAATTTATATAAGTTTGAAATATTCATTTAAGCCACTTTTAATCAAATTCAAGTTATAAAACATATCTTAAAATTTCAAATTTAATAGATTTCAAATCAAACTTATTTAAGTATAATTATTAAATAATTCAGAATTCCAAATCAATTTCAAATTTATCTTTCAACCTGAAACATTATAAACTTTATATTTGAAAATATAAATTTTACATAAATACTCAAAATATATTTTTATATTGATTCAAATCAACTTTAATAAATCTTTAAAATCAATATTTATTAAAACCATATATTTCTTTTCAAAACCATAGAAATCATTTCAAATTATTTATATATAGACCGACGGTGCCTGTATAAAATTTTCTACCCTATGGTCAAGTGATACGGATATTTATCATTTCAATCCGTAATTTTAATATATACGGGTATATATATATCATTTCAACCCATAATCCCAAATTCAATTCAATTGATAATCGCTTGGGTTTATCATTTCAACCCATAACGATTTTCTCCTATTCTAAAGTCCGTTCGGGTATGTATCATTTCAACCTATTGTGATTCTATACTAATAGGGAAATTGCAGGGTGATAACAGATATGATAATAAAATAACAACAGTAATAGGCATATATCATCAATATAAATAACATATAATGGTGTCAGATGTCACAGGTGAACAGATACTGATGATGACATATATATAGCAGTATAAATAACAGATAATGGTGTCAGATATCACAGGTGAATAGATACAGATGATGACATATATATAGCAGTATAAATAACAGATAATGGTGTTAGATGTCACAGGTGAACATATACAGATGATGGCATATATATAGCAATGTAAATAACTAGCAGCAGCATATTTCAATTGTCGTTTCAATTGAAATCAAATTTAATAAATAAAAGAACGTTAATCGTGAGTGATTTCTCATCTTTCGAGGCTAGAGAGGATAACACTGAAATCGAGTTACACATCCGAACATGAATTTCCAAGGCAAAGCTAGGTTGGCACGAATCAACGAATAAAGCTGATAAATCGAATTGGACGAAATCAAGTCAGAATTGGACCGATGAAGATAAATGGTTAAGTGAATATATATAACTATTCAAACAAATTAAAAATTAAATATATATATATATTAAACTCATACATATCCTGCTGTTACGACTTTAAGATCCAAAACAATTACAAAACTTGCATAAAATATATTTTACAGGCTCACATATAAATTCAAGATCCAAACCGACATGCATAATTTAACTAATATATTATAAACTAATATAAACTTACACTCATCTAAAACAAAAGATTCAATATATATAATCCGGTATGTTATAACAACATATTATATACTTTAAAAATTTTCAAGCTAACGCATAAGTACGGCAAACACAATATAATTAATTGAAAACAAACTCACCTATACTTATAAACTGACAGATAATACTACATAGCCTCTAACGTAATAGATATATAACACATATATAACTTTAGTTAGATATAGGCTAATACAGAAGCATAAGTATGACTTCGACCCCTATTTTGTTTAAAATCAATTACAAAAATCAATATAACTTAATCATTATAACATAGATGGAAACTCAGTAGGTTAAATTTATATAAAAAAAATCAAATTGTACAAATACGTATATAACTATATAATACCAGGTGAACAGAACAGTTGGCCAACTTTAACAAATTATACTAACTGTTACAAAATCCTAAGAAAACTTGCTATATAAATATATATATATACTAAATAAGCTACGGCCATAAAAAAAATCAAAACATATTATATACTTAAACCATAAACAACTATAACAGAATAATATAATTTATATCAATAACAAAGTACAAGCTTTATATAACTATATATAAATATACACCTACATATATAAAAGCTATGTACTATTCTCTCGATGATAAACCCATACTTCTTTATATACATATATGCGTACGTATGAAATATATACAATATATAGATATGGATCAAATACAGAAAATTGCAAAGTAGCTGCTAGAGGTAGGACAAAACCAAATATATGTATATATTTTTATAAAACAAACCAAAAGAACAAAATTTCTTCTTTATATAAAATATATTGCAACACCAAAATATAGATATATGCATATAGATATACCTTCAAACGGTCAAGCCAGGGCTGCTTCGATGGGGTGGCCGAGGCTTCACATAGAGGTGATGTAGGCAATGCGTGGCAGTTGAAATCGAGTGTGGGTGGTCAGGCGCTGTCAGGAGGTGGAGCACGGCGGCTAGGGCCTGGTTTCGGTGAGAGAGTCGAGGCTAGAAAGTGGAGCTCGGCTTGGTGGAGGTTGGGGATGTGCGCTTGGTGGCGGGTTAGAGGAAAGGGAGGCGCTGAAGTTGAAAGGTGAGGCGTGAGTCTGGGGTGATGGTCGAGCAGTGGTGGATCTGGGTTTCAGAAGGTCTCAAGTGGTGGAAGAAAAATGGTCGGCTTAGGCTTGGCAAAATCATGGCGGCAGCATGGTGCGAGGTTGCGTGGATGAGGTGAGGTGGGGGAGGCCGAGGCGGAGTCAGGGAAGGTGGAGGTATTGGAGGCCGGCTGCTGGCCATGGCGCATGCGTGGTGAGGGGAGAAAATAAAATAGAGGAGCAGGGTGGAAATTGTGAAGGCATGTGGAGCAAGCAGCAAGTTCAAGTAGAGTGGAAGATAAAACTGGGAACGAACAAAAATGAATAGCAATCTCATTCAAAGCTGGATACCAAAAGTTAATTAATAAATTTTGGGAATAGAAAAAGGCATGGACACGATAATTCAGGAAATATTTATTGCAAGTGGTTGATGGCTGTAGGGTTGATATGGTGAAATTTGAATGGTCAAAGAAATTTGAAATGTTCGAACCCGTACCGATACTACAAATAGTTTCATCGATCTCGCAGCGGACCGGACTTCAAAATATAGAAATGAATATACTGCGGAGATCAACACGATGAGACGGTCAAAACGGTATACAGATATCAGTGGTATGATTGAATTATAAAAATTCGAAATTTCTACTAGCGGAAAATGCAGCAAAAACGCAGAAAAATAAGATCGACGGAGCTAAAGAAGTCCGAATTTAGAAAAACGAAAAATGACTTCTTAGTCAGAAGATGAATTAGAATTTTTTTATGTAAAAATATTCAGATTTGGAAAACATTTTATTATCATCAATTTTAACTGATATAAATTAGAATAAAATTACACTAGAAAATAAACTTCCAAATTATCTGATGAAAATTTACCAGTTGCTATGATTAATTAGACGCATTCCAAATATCAAATTTTTATTTCAAAATTTTATCGTTTAAAATTTCACAAAAATTCAATTAATTGCGTTAATAAAACCATTAAAATTTACAGGTCGTTACATCTAGACTCCAATTCGACCTCGACTTCGGCATTCACTGCCCTAGACTAGATGAGAAGCC
This sequence comes from Allium fistulosum, assembly GCA_030737815.1. Classification (NCBI taxonomy): domain Eukaryota; kingdom Viridiplantae; phylum Streptophyta; class Magnoliopsida; order Asparagales; family Amaryllidaceae; genus Allium; species Allium fistulosum. The sequence goes on along the minus strand of CM060904.1, from coordinate 867,067,620 downwards.
GCCGTTGCCTTCAAGTCATAGCAGCCAATCGAATCGCATCTCCGTCGCTTGGGTTTCGATCTTCACGTTGCCCATTGATGGCCACTGCCTCCAGTCTTCTGCAACTCGAACGTCGACTTCGCCATCAACTGCCGCAATCCCTAACGCGATGACTGAAAGTCGCGACCCACCCCACAGCGTGCACATCAAGAATCGTGATCAAACCCTAGCCGCGATCATCACGTGCCCCACCATCTTGCCGCCTTTGCTGCCGTGTCGCCGCTATCTATTCTGGCCTCCTCACGCGCTCGCGCGTTCTTTCTCAGTCGCGGCCATGCGATTATCGCATGCTTTTTTTGTGTTGGTCGAATTTCAATTGAAAACTGAAAAGGGAGAAAATGGTTTAGTTTCGTCTCGAGGAAGATAAGTAAAGAACGCGATTTAAATGAAGGAGCGTAGGTCAACTAAAATCGGTGGTAGGGTGGCTCGTACGTGACTAGGGTGGCTGTGATTTAACATTTATATTTTTATATTCAAAAATATCTCGTATTATATACAGGGAAATCTCAAATTCCTATTGAGTTGTGCTGCCTAGCGTTCCTAATGTTATACCGCTATTCCGAACCCAAAGGAACAAGTTTCGGAACCTAATTCGATCGTATGCGGAAGATAGCTTTTTAAATCGACTATTTAAATTAAATTATTTCTAGGCGTTTTCAGATCGCACGACTAAACGGTAAATCCAAACGCTGCGAAATTTGAAATACGATAATAATATACTATTGCGGATCCAATAGAACAGGTTTCATCGAATTCCAAGACTCTGCCCCGGATTACTATTTTAACGCGTCGATTAAATTGACTATTTCAAAATTTTACCAAATTACTTGAAATTCAAATTTTAGAAACTTATTAACTCAATTCTAATTCAAATGGAATTTATATCAACGTTAGAAATCGTTTTCGATTCATTTCAACTCCAATTCAATTATTTTAAATGAATTTTAATTATTAGCTCAATAATTAAATTACTCAAATAAATTGCTATATTGGGAAGTTAAGTTTATTCCACTTATTTGATCGATGAACTTTATATTAAATTTCCACTTAAATTTCAAATTCAACATTTAAAATAAATTAAATGTTCAAAATCAAACGACTAAAAATCTGGGTCGTTACATTCCTCCCCCCTTAAAAGAATTTCGTCCCTGAAATTGCTAAGGTAGGACGATGATCCAAAACCATTACTTTCCAAAAACTCACTTAGTTAAAACTCGATACTCCACTTTTCTAAATCCTTAAGTTCCATACAAAACATCCAGTTTCCATTTCCAAACCAAAACCCTTTTATTCCAACTACAATTCGAAATCAAATTTGTTAACAAAACTTTTCTAACACCTTAAATTTTCGAAAAGTTTTGGCAGAGTCTCCCTTGTACGGAGATCCTTTTGCAATAGGACAAAAGTGACAAAAAGATATACATCGACCCACACGGTTGGAAAACACAATATATATCAATATTTATATCATCGATGTATTTAATCCGAAAACGTATCTTTATTTAGTGTTTTTAAGCGAGCGAGCTTACTTACATGCAAATTTCGCAATCCAAATCTAGCCAAATAGCCTCCTTGTACCTGTACTTACTTAAATAAATCCCATCATTTTCGTATATATGAAATTTAATAACTTTACATCCCTTTAACCAGTTTAAACACATGATTTCATAACACCAACAGGTATATCATGTATTTTAGAAGGTACATGCAAATACAGGGTTCCAACATTTATTTATTCACTTTAAATTCAATTTATAGCCATTTCATTCAATTCCAAATGATTCACAAACCATTTATTACCATTAAATTCATATTTACACACAACATATTCATATCCATTTCAAATTGATTCTAAATCAATATATTCACTTCCTATTGATTCACCAAATTTGTTTACTTCTGTTTACGTCAAATGATAAATTTTTTCATGCTATTTGGTGATATTTATTAATAAAATAACCACTTCAGCTTATAAACCATTTAAATTGATTCTAAATCAATTTATCAACTTCTATTAATTCACATCCAATTTATTCACAAAAATCTTGTTCGCTCAATTTTATATTCAACAACAATCCAATCCATGCCAATTTATTTATGAACCATTTCAAAAATTTACCTAATCCAAGTTTTCATCCAAATATATTAACTTAAATTAATTCGTTTATTTCCAATTAATTCATCTATATAACTTAAGTTTATTTCCCTTGCAAACAATTTCCATTCCAAATTTTAGATTGATTCTTATTCAATCTATTCAATTCCATTTAACTCAAGTCTCATTCCAATATCCAGTTTACTAATTAATTCATCCAATTAATTTACTTTCATTTTATACTTCACAATTAGATTTTTATATCAAAAATCACTCCACTTAATTTACTTGAGTTCAAATTCATTTTATAATTCAAGTTTGGATTTTTATTTCTTCACTAAAATATCAAACCATTTTTATTTTTGGTTTTTCTATTCCACTTTTCCAATTTATAAGTTTCACAACTTATTTTTCTCAGTTATATGAATTCTATACTTGAGTTGATTCCATTTAACTTATTTTAAATTAAATCTTCTTTGCAAGGTTAAATATCCAATCAAATCCTATTGCCTCGATGCTTACTCGAGTATATCCACATTTTAAAATTTTTAACTCAGGATTATACATCACTTTATAGCTTAAGTATATTTTTATTCCATTAACCCAAATTTTGTAAGTTATTCAAACTTATTTATTCACAATTCCATAATTTTTTTCCACTTAAATTTTTATTCCATTCAAATTTTATAACTTATAGTTATATAGTCACTTTACAATTCAAGTTATATATACAATTCCATTCGATATCATTTCTAATTCCAATTCAATTTTTTTTATCTAACTTAACTTAAGTTAAATTTTAATTCATTTCATCCATTTACTAGCTCAATCCATTTAACTAGCATAAATTAAATTTTTAACTTCATATCGAAATTCACATTTCCAGGTTATAAGTTTAAAAACTTATCTTCTTTCGGTTTCACAAATCATTTAAATGGAAATTCCAGAATTCAAACACCCGTTTTATTTCAAATCACTTTGAAATCACATATTCTCTTTGTATATCAAATCTTACTTTTGGAAATTTTAAAACAAACTCGGGTTTACCCAAAACAATTCCTTCCGGAATTTTAAAACAAAACTTGTTTGCCCAGCAAATCTGAAGCAAATCTATTATGGTAGCAATCCATCACTTAGAAACTCGAAAATGAATACTGAAGATGCTGCAGTCATCCCAAGAATTATTTTCCAACGACTAAAGTGAGTTTAGTGCTTTATCACCTCAAAAATCCATTTAAAACATTTTCTATTCAAACATATCTCAAATTTAATACTCCATTATTCATTCAACCACTTTGGAAAACATTTTCAAAACTCCCAAGATTTCAAAATTCCTAAATACCTAGTTCAAATCCATTTAAAACATTTCTCAAAGCTTCTCGGATTTTAAATTTTCAAATTCTGGTTTGAATCCATTTTTATTTAAAATTCGTTTGCATAAATTATCCTTATGCAATCCCTATTTGGTTATATATATAGCCATTTCAAATTTTATAATCAGGTTTGGATTATAACAATAACATCCAAACATACCAATACACTATAAAAATTTCTAGAAAATTATTTCTTTTATATCAAAATATAATTGGGTAAAATTATTTCATTTACCCGCTTCAAAATAATACTATGTCGGTTTACCTGGTTCAAGTGTTTAAAAATTCCTATCGATTTCGTGGCATCCCACTATTCGACCAGAATTCGTAAACCACTCAACAGATAAGTCAGCACAATATAAAACAATTTATATTCACTAAAAAATACGCGCTCATATCTATTAATACACTCAAACTCATTCTACGGTACTACTAACCCTATATCTAATGAGTAATCCCCACCAAAGCCAAGGTTCTCGCTTAAACTTCAGCTTTGATACCAACTGTAATGGCCCGGGATTTTCGATCCTCGAAAATCGACACCAATACATTCACTGTATAGCATGCCGAACAATCGAGTGCTGGAAATACTAGATCATTAGGGGTAAAGAAGAAAAAAGATAGAAGGAAACAGAAACAACAACACAAAATCTCACAATCGTAGCGGAACAAAATATAATATATAATAACTTATCTTTATACAAAAGAAACTGTGTCAGTTAATATACATACAATCATCAGAGTACAACAATCAACAAGTAAACTGGATAGTTATAATAACTTGTCCTTACAAGTGCTGAATATACAGCATACACACACAGTGGAATATAATAAAGTACAAGTAATACACCTGTAGCTCCTCCAGCTCGTCTCCTAAGCTCCATAGCATCCTAACCTAAATCTGTAATACTCGGTCTAACCCGAGCATTATAATAAAATAACACCCGAGTCAGTCTGGAAAACCAATGTGAGAAAACACACTCAATTTGAATTTATTACAATTATCAAAATCCTTTGAAAACAAAGGTATCTCGTAAGACCATGCTACAAATAAATACGACGGGTTTTTACCTTACGATAACCAAAACATTTTATATCAAAATCATCTGATATTATAATAGTATCTATAGAAAGTAAATTAGAAAATTGTTGAAATGCTTGCATCTCACGTTTCAGCATAGTTAGGCACAATCAAAACCGTACATGCACGTAGTGGATATTGGATTCCATACAATGACTGGGCTACTGGGATACCGCACGCCACAGTACACCTCTAGAAAAATGTGCCGAGATCGTACCTAACGATCCCTGCCAACACAGGACCAGCCTACCCCTGACTTGGATAGTATTGGATATGTTATCACTCCGGGTATTCCTACCCTAATCGAGCGCTCTCTTTTCCATGCACAACCATATCCATAATTATAATATATCTGAGGGTATCTAGAAAAGTGATAACATACCCTACTTGGGTGCGATCCACTTACCCTGCTGCATCTCCCATGTTTTAGTCATTCCCGGTTGATGAGGCCCGAGGCTACGTTTTACCTTTAGAATAGCATTCATACTTGGAATGCTAACATTGCCTTCCAAACAATGATGCAAATGATAGCATTCAACCATACAAGTTATCCTGGGTCTGAACAAACCGAATCTCCTTCAAGATCACCAACTCCATTATCTTTGAGATATCACAGTTCGTAACGCACAAATCGGATCGAAGTGGTTTTCGGATAATTAAATCTGATTCCGGTCTCTTCGAAACGATCAACGAATTTGGCCAGTTTTGATAGTTGGTTATTAACTATCAAATAACATCCATAAGCAATCACTATGCCTTATTTTGTAAATCTTCAAAACATTCATTCAAAATATCTTTACGAAGATATATATATATATATATATATATTCAAATCTCTTACAACATATTCAATATTTGAAAATGATTTCAAATACTTAAATCATAATAGGATATTTCAATCCATATCAACACTTAGAAATATTTTCAAATTCCATTTTATAATTCATTGCTTAGAAAAATATTTCTATATAAATCATCCGTAGTTAAAATATTTCTAAAACCTTCCATTCCAATATTCAGGAAAATTTTTCAAGTCTATTTCCCAAAATCATTTCAAATACCAACACTTAAGAAATATTTCGTAACTTATCTTATAAATCTCCAGAATTTTCATAAATTCCTTTTTACAATTTTCAAAATCGATTATACTCATATATAATCTCGTCTAACCATTTATAACTTCTCTTTATGAATTCAGATTCATTTTCGAAGTTCTCGTATCTAACATTTCAGAAATTTTTCCTTAAGTTTTCAAAATTCTGTTATAAGATTTCTCTTATAAAATCACATCCGTTAAATAAACCCCGTTTACAACACCCGAGTGGATTTTATAAATAAATTTCAATCATTTCAAAACTATATTTATGTATATATAGTAAGTATTTTTAAATAATAATTCATTTTTAAAACACGTTTAAGTAGTTATTTAAAATATCCAAAACATTAAATAAACATCGATAACTCATTTCCATTATTTTTAAATAAAACCAATCGATTTACAAAGCTAATTATAAAAATGAGAATCTTATTCAATTAATTTTAGATATTTGAAAAATTCACTTTCGAAGTATTCCAATACTAACTAGCTTTAAATTACATAGTTTTATAATAAAATTTTCCTTTTTAAAACAAAATTTTACTTCTTAATAAAAATGTGTTTGTAAAATTTCAATAACTAGCTTCAATCTATAAATCCCTCTCGATTCACAACACATCGATTTCATTCCGATTTTCTAACCATTTTCACCTTTCAAAAATAGAATTCACTATATTCCTAAAAACCTATTTCCGTATCTCGATATAAATTCACACTATGAATTTATAGTCCTAATTTTTCAACTGATATCATTTCCCTTATTTATAAACATCGTTTATAAATTTATAAACTCTTTTGAGCTTCACTTGTTTATAAAAATTAATCTCATTTATAAAACTCATTTTATAAATCCATTCCTTCATAAATCCTATTTATTTTTCATATCTATATATAATATGGATTTCAGCTTCTTTTCATAAAACTAGAAATATCACTTAAAAATCCACTGTTAAAAATCCTTTATATAATATTTTTTTAAATCTCTAATTAAAACATTTTACGAATAGTTAAGTACAACTCCGAATCAAATTATTGTTTTATCCAAATCAATTTCTTTTAAAATAATCCAAATTTCTATATAAATAATTTTGTATTCAAAATCACCTTTTAATTCCTTCAAAATTCAAAAATAATATTTATGGTATTTAAAATACCAAAATTAAGGCCAGTACTACAATAACATCCAATAATTCAACCCACAACATAATCTATCACAGATTATCCACACTCATCATATATCACTATATATATGAAAAAAATCAATATATTTGAGGAATCCAGTTGTATCCCTCCAACTTGTTTTTCTGCATCCACAGATGTTAGATAACATAAAATACCAATCCCGCTTCGAGGTGGGATATCGCGGTAATATAGGGTCATCCGCTATTATGCGAGGTGCATAGTGTCTCATCCGCTCCAATCGGCGGGAAATATATCCAACTACTAATATATATATATATATAATACAACATCCAACTGATAATAATTTATAAATTCATCCAATCAGCCAATAAATAAATTTAACTATTTTAAATTGAAACCAGAGATCCGAATGAGTGAGATTTACTCACCTAGATTTTTATTTGCGATCTGTTCCAATTTTAAATTAAATTGAACATCGTTCAATTTTATTTAAAATTCCACTTGCCTCCAAAAATCTCCAAACAAATTTTGTTTCGTAGCCTACGCTATTACGAATGCAACGCCACCTGTTTCGTGACTTTTTTTTTGAACCTCGTATGACAAGTAGTTGCATTAATAAGCATTCGAAAAATTAAAGAATTTAATTAACTTAAATATAAAATTAATAAATAATTTAAGCTTTACTGTAATTAGATTAATTACCCTTAATCTCACGATTCCAGGCTCCAGTTCGACCTCGACTTCGACATTCACTGCCCTAGACTAGATGAGAAGCCGCCTTTGCCTTCAAGTCGCAGCAGCCAATCGGATCTCCACATCACCGTCGATTGAGCTTTGGTCTTCACGTCACCCACTGATGGGCAGTCTCCAGTCTTCTACAACTCGAACATCGACGTCGCCATAAATTGTCGCCATCCCTAACGCGATGACTGAAAGTCGCGACCCACCCCACAGCGCACGCATCAAGAATCATGACAAAACCTAGCCGCGATCATCACGTGCCTCACCTTCTCGCCGCCGTTCCTACCGAGTCACCGCTATATATTCTGGCCTCCTCGCGCACATGCGTGTTCTTCCTCAGTCGCAGCCTCGTGATTATCGCATGCTTTTTTTGTGTTGGTCGAATTTCATTTGAAAACTGAAAAGGGAGAAAACGGTTTGATTTCATCTCGAGGAAGATAAGTAAAGAATGCGATTTAAATGAAGGAGTGTAGGTCGGCTAAAATTAGTGTTGGGTGGCTCGTACGTGACTAGGGTGGATGTGATTTAACATTTATATTTTTATATTCAAAAATATCTCGTATTTTTATAAGATGCATAAAACCCATTTTCAAAAAAAAAAATTCTCGTATTATATACAGGGAAATCTCGAACTCCTATTGAGGTGTGCCGCCTGGCGTTCCTAATGTTATACCGCTATTCCGAACCAAATGGAACAAGTTTCGGAACCTAATTCGATAGTATGTGGAAGATAGCTTTTTAAATCGACTTTTTAAACTAAATTAAATTAAATTACTTCTAGGCATTTTCTGATCGCACGACTAAACGGTAAATCCAAACGCTATGAAATTTGAAACCCAATAATAATATACTATTATGGATCCAATGGAACTGGTTTCGTCGAATTCCGAAACTGTGCCTCGGATCGCTATTTTAACGTGTCGATTATATCGATGATTTCATAATTTTACCAAATTACTTGAAATTCAAATTTTAAAAACTTATTAACTCAATTCTAATTCAAATAGAATTTATATCAATGTTAGAAATCATTTTCGATTCATTTTCAACTCCAATTCAATTATTTTAAATGATTTTCAATTATCAACTCAACAATTAAATTACTCAAATAAATCGCTATATTTGAAACTTAAGTTTTATTCCACTTATTCGATCGATAAACTTCATATTAAATTTCCATTTACATTTCAAATTAAACATTTAAAATAAATTAAATGTTCAAAATCAAACGACTGAAAATCCGGGTCGTTACATTCTCTTAGCTTAACGCCCTTTCCTGAGACGTACGAGCTCAGGGGCTATACGATTGTAGAAATCAATTGTGTGATCATGGAATGGCGGTGTGGCATTCAAAGTGAAATGTGCTATGTGAAAGGTAATCGTTACCTCGGGCCTCATCACTCGGAAATGGCTTAAATAGGGTACCCCATAAGGCTATGTGGTTCGCAACCATTAGGGTATGGTCATCACCTTTCTAAATAACCCTCTATATATCGGGTATGTTGTGTATGCTAAATGAGCTCTCGGATAGGTCGGTAATGACCAGGGTGATGTCATATTCGGTTTCTATCCAGGCCATGTATGAGCGCCAAATAGTGATAGACCTGTCTTGCCAGATGCAGAGGATTGTTTGTGTATTCTTGGTGCATTCCTCTAGAGATGTATTGTACAGAAGGTAGTCCCTTACCTGCCATCTTATGGAATTCCATTCTCCAATAAGTGCCTACGGACTTGATTGTAAATCTATTATGCCATCATATTTAACCAATGTAACATTTTCACCTATTTGAATATATTTACTTGAAAAGTGTTTTCAAAAAATGTCATTAAAAATAATATTCCTAGATTTTGCGTAGCAATTTTTTTGGTTATCATAAGATAAAAACCCGTTCCATGTTTATGTGCAGCGTGGTCTTATAAGATATATTACTTTTAAAAACGTGTATTTTGAGATTTTCACACCAGTCCCATGACTGACCCAGAGTTTATTTTCCTTTTCCCTTAAACTCTGGGTGCCCTAATTTTCCCGGACAGCCTAGTTGTCAGGTTTAGTTAGAAGAAATCTGGATGGAGCTCAAAGAATGGAGTTAGAAGATTCTTCTAAAGATTGTTATCTGTTTCCACCACACTAGTGTAGTATCGTATTCCGCATTTGTAAAGACAGGTATTTATAACTGTCCATGTTTAAGTCTGATAAATGTATTTAAAATTCCCACTATAAAGGATATATATTGAAATAATATATGTTATTACATTCGTGTGAGATTCTGTTTTGTCTTTATTTTTTCTTACCCATGATAATCTGCCTCTCCAGCACTTCGATTTATGGCACGTGAATATCGAGGATGTATTAGTGTCGATTTCAGGGAACGAGGAGATGGGTCATCTCATTTGGTATCAGAGCTTAGGTTGAGAAAACACCTAGGCTTTGGTAAGGGTAAAGACTCATCAAAGATAGGGTTAGTAATACCCTAGGATGAGTAACTCATTAGAGATAAGGCTAGTAACACCCCAGAATGAGTTTGAGAGTATTATATACGAGCGCGTATTGTTAATGATATATACAACTGATTTTGGTTTTGAAAATTTGTAAATGAAATTTTACCTAGGATTATATTTTGAATATAAAGAATATTCTTCAAATAATATTTATTTGATTAAGGAAATGATAAAACTTGGTTATTATCATTGATTGATTGGTTGTTTAATTTAAAGGTTTAAATACAAACACCCTGTGAATTTAGTTTCACAATTTGACTATAGGATTATAAGGACCCGATTCTTCGACTTTCGAATATCGACATCAATACGTCCACTGTATCGACTGCCGAGCCATCGAATGTCGGAAAACCGAATTCTTAGGGTTTAAGAAAGAAGAAGTAGAAGAAAACAGAAGAAAAAGAAAGAAGAAACAACAGAAAAAATCATAGGAACAGAAACAATATCAGAATCTCACATTCGCACCGGAACAACATATAATAGATAAATGAATAATCTTTAAATCAAAGAACTATATCATTTTATACATTACATCATCATCTGAGTTTACAACAACAATAAAACACTGGACAGTTATATAAACTTATCCTCATACAGAATACACAGCGGAATAAATAATATCATATACAAGTGGTACGTCTCGCCATCCAGCTCGCCACTAAGCTCCATAGCATCCCGAATCCAGAATGACCTGATAACCTGACTCTAGACTGCCCGTGTGGAAATTTGTGGGCACCTAGAGTTTAGGAAGGAAACAATAAACTCCAGGTCAGTCATGGTGACTGGTGTGAGAACTTAAAACAGTTTTATTTATCTTTAAAACAAACAACAGGAAGATTTTAAAGTCAATTTCACAATGCTTTTGGAAAATGAAACTACCATAAGACCTCCCGCACACACACACAATGCAAATGCAGAATCGGAGGAGATTTCTTCTTATGATAGTCAAAGAAGCTTACTACGCAAAATCAAATCCTTTTTGATATTATTATAAGTGCATAGTGTAGAAAACATTTCGAAAGTATAATATTAATCTTAGCCAACATACGACCAGTATCGTATGCCTACTATAGCTACCATCTAAACAATGGTGACCACCGTACGTAAATGGCAGGTTCTACAACTAATACCGTACAGGGTGCGTATTGGAGTTTGGATTTCCAACAAATGGTCAGGCCAAGGAACTTCCCATTGCCACATAGGTACGCCTCTAGAAAGATGACCCGAGAAATAACCTAACATTACGGTTAGATCTCTGCCAACACAAGGCCGGGTTACCTCTGCAAAAATAGGTAACTACTGACACGCATATGCCATCCCCCGATCGTAACCGATCTTCCCAAGGATCCTCAATTTCCAACAACCACATAATAAATTTGCAGTAACAACATAGGTTAAATATCTGGGCTCCATACCATGATACCACCTCTATCCAAAAGGAATGACATACACTAAGGGGCGCTACTCCCTAGAACCTTGCTGCATCCTTCCTGTTTTGACCATTCCGGGGTGTGACGTCCGACGAAGTCTCATCCACAAAGCTACGCTTTGGTACAAGGCCATGCTTTGGGTCAAACAAATGATCACAAAGATAAATGATCAAACAAATGATCATATCACAAATGATCAAACAATGATCATCACACAGCAACACTCAGCATGTCACATTACCAAATTGGGAATATATTGCTGATAACCTTCAACTATCTAACCTCTGAGCTCGTATGTCTCAGAGAAGGGTGTTAAGCTAAGAGAATAAATTCTCTGCCACCAACAGATATGTATTTGAAAGAAATCAGCTTTATATCCCAATTTGTAACGTCAGACATACAACCATACAAGTCTATTCCAGGATCGAACCGAACCGAAGGCACTTCTCACAAAGCCCTTGCAAATCCAGATAATTTCCAATCACGTCCGGACTTCCCGTCACTAACGGTGATAAAACCTCTATATCGGAGATCAGTCGATGCAGAGTAACTCGACGGTAATCCTTCCATTTTCAAAAATATCCGGTCTTCAACACCGGTCATCAAATGCTATCCATTACGATGTATCACATATTTGGAATGGGTTATACGACCCAAAGGTCCTTTCCCGGCTAACCCGAATAGTGAGCACTTATTCAAAAATAAGTGTGGCATTCAAATTCAAGCAAATCCCAACAAATACCCATTCAAGGTAATTATTGATAGTCGGTTATTTAACTATCAATAGGTCTGCACAGCATCATCAGATTCCAAATAATTTTTCCAAATTATTTATTTTCCAAAAATATCTTTACAAGATATATATTTTTCCACACTTCAACCATTTGAAACCAAATTTCAAATCACTTTCAAATATTCATTTTCAATTTATCTTTAAAAGATAAAATCTCAAAAACATTTCACTTCATATTGGAAAAACATTTCCATACTTAGTTAATAATAAATAATTCACATATCATTCATTTTCAACACTTGGAAAATATTCGATATACTTAAATCATAATTAAGTATATATTTCATTTTTTAAGGAAATCATTTTCTTAAACACATCTATTTGAGTCAAAACGAATGTTACATAAAACATCGTTACGACAACTCAAAATCACTAGTATAGGGATTCGAAATTTAGATAGATATATAAATCCCAATACTATATAAAACATTTCCTTTCGGAAACCATTTACTATAACAACAGTGTTATAGTCCACCATTTCCTTATTTCTCGAAACGTCTATTTCAACAATGTAACAACCCGAGATTTCGCAATCATCTGATCATCGTCAAATGACGATTAAAATCGTTGGTTAATTGCTACTGCGGTTTAAATCGATTTGAAATTCCTTTTATAAATTTTGTAAGGATTGTAGTGGGCTTGAAAGAAAAAGAATATTGTGGCCCATACTTGTTTCTGCCGTGATATCTAACTAAAGAAAACCGTCCCTTTTGATCTCTCCTTCATTTTCGTATACCCAACCCTTTTTCTTTTTTCGTTCATTCGAGAAAACCCTAGGTCTAAGAAACGAAATAATGGCGGTCTCGTCCTGGCGATTTAGGGCTTCGAGACTTTCGAATTGACGTCGCTTGAAGGGGTTTGCCATGCTCGTCTTCTCTTCGACAGAGGTGAGTGAAAGCTCACATCTAATTCCCCGACCCTGTTGGTTTTCGTTCGTTTCTGGTTAACTTTGATCTATGGGTTTTATTGTGAAAAATTTGGTTTTGTCGACTTCGACTTCGTTCGATTTTATCTGATAATTAGTGGTTTTGACGTTGACCATTTTAAATCGAATTGCCGAAGTATCGAGTTGTTTTGTTGTTCCTTCGGCTTTAATTGATTTCATGGTAGCCAGGGTTTATAAATTTCCATGATATTGATTTTTGTCTATGTGATTTCGGCATTTCTTTGATTTTGGGACAACTCCAGTTTTGAAATCTGACTTAGTGGATTCCTTGTTCATCACGGTTTCGACTTGAATTAATTTCTTTGAATTGTTGGCATTGATTTCGAAACAAATTCACTGCTCGTCCCACTTTGAATTGGAACTGCAGTCTATCATTTCTGTAGTATACTCGGTTCGTCTGATTGCTGCTTGCTGTTTGATTTTTGTAAAAGTGTCGGGCTTGCACTGTCACCTGTTCTGCATATGTGTGCATATACACAAATATGTTTGTGTGTATGCATATATGAGTGGATTGACTTGATAAATATAGTTCATGTAATTACAGTGCCTAATAGCTACTGTCTTGAATTAATTATGTTGGTTTTTGCAATTGCTTTCGATATTAATTTCGAAGTTGTTTTGAACTTGCGGCACCTTGTTGCCACTGCATATACTTTGTAGCTCTGTTTCCTTGTAGTCTTCATGTTTATGACTTGTTGGTTCATTGCTGTATTGTTATATTAATGGTGCACTTGTCTGCTTCATCTTTTGATCATCATATTTTCTGTCGAGTTACTGTTGCATTTAAGTTGCTTAATTCCTTTCCACAACTTGACTGTGTGGTCTGGATCATTCATGTTGCCACTGGTAGCCATGGTTTCTAGTACGTGTTCATTTCCACTTGATTCTGATCAGTGTCATTGCACTTTGCTTAAGTCGTTTGCAGTTGTATTTGGTTGCTCCAGTGTACATCCCTTGTTGATTCTTTTGAACCTGTCTTTGAACTGCACTATTATAAACAGGTTGTCTCGAGCATATGTTGAAGTTGAGAATAAGGTGTGCATTTGATCTATTCCTTGGAGTTAGTGGTATTGCTGTGAACATGTCTGTTGTGTTACTGAACCTTTCTTAGTTGAGTTTTGATTTGTACATCATGTTGCCAGTCTGGATTCGAGTGTCCCTGTGTATTGTACTCGAGCTCACTGTATTGCGTGATGTGTATTACTTGTGGTTGCCTCTGTCCACCCACTTGAATTCTGGTTTTGATTTCTTCAGTATTGAAGTGTTTTGTCCATGATTATGTTGGCAAGGGGTTACTTACTTGTTGCCTCTGATTTGGTCATTTCTATTTGGGTTGATGTCATTTGCAGTTACACTTGAGCAGCTGGACTTGAGTTCTTTGTTGAGTTTCTTGGAGTCTCCATTGTTAGTGAACTTGTATTTTATAGTTTACTAGCCCTGGCCTTAGTTCTCAAGTATCACTGCATACCATGTCGCCACTCCGGCAGTTGCAGTTCACTAACATATGCAGGACCATTCCAATTGAGGGGTTGTAGCTGCTATCCATATGAGTTTTTGCAGTGTTATCATATTCTCATAGTGGCAATTAGTTTGCAATTGTATTCATGTTGCCTTCCTTGATTTGCTCCGCACTTGTATTCATTCACTGGGTCACCTGGTTGAGGCTGCCATCGACTCGTACATGGCCTCATCTCTGTTTTGATACTGAAGCTTGGTCTTGTGATCTTCTCTTTACAATGGTGCGAGATAGCTGTATATAAATTAGCGGTCTCGACCATTTGAGATATTTGGATTTGTTTTCGAACTTCCTTGAGTTGAACCCGATTTCGGGGTTTGACCTTGTGATCAGTTGTGACTTTCACTAAACTTTTGTGTATCCCCTGCGATAGTGGCGAGGCAGTACATGCGTGCGTGTACTGCAGCCCTATCAGAATTGACAGTTTTAAATTGATTTAGTCGATTTGATAAATTGTTTATTTGTCTCTGTTGATGATTTAAATCTGCTGATTTTTGGTTAAACACTGTTAAGTGTTATATTGACCGTTATCCGGTTTCTTTGTTTAAAGAATCGGATAGACGGGAATTATTGTGACGGTCGTCTATTTAAATTATTGCTACCTATATGCACTAATAAACTGGTTTGAATTAGACTGACCTGGGTATTATTTTCTTTTGAATGTAATACTCGGGTCAGACCCGAGTTATTTCAGGTTGTAGATTTTCTTCTTTGAGTTGCTGTTCAGGATTTGAAGACTTTTCACATCTTCTGAAGTTGTCCGTGTCATTTTGTAGTAGTCGTGTCATTATATAGAACGATATGTATTCATGTATATTAGTTGATAATGTACTTGTATATATAACTTCTAGAGTCGACAGTTGTAGTTGTATCATATGTATTGTGTCAATTATGTATCAACTGACATCAGTTATATATATATGAGACTTTTGTTTTTATCTGTGTTCCGCATTTATATTATCTGTGTTATTCTTATATCTAATGTCCTAAACTATTATGAACTATCGTAGTTTGTTTTATACTGATAATTGGGTGTGTCGATGGGAGTAAATAAATGATAGATGAAAAATAAAAAGTATATACCACTCCTATCAAGATAACCAATATTAGTGTAAGGCAAATTACGGATGGTCGCTCCTATCCAGCCTTATTCTTCGTAATAATAGACAGTATTTCTTTTAATACTCTTTGTTATTATGAGCATAGAGGTGGGGTGTTACAGTTGGTATCAGAGCTTGGGGTTTTTGGACATAATATAAAACTTAACTCGGAAGGAACATATGTTACAACTATTGGTCGGTGTTTTATTTGTACTTTGAGTCAAAACTAAAGTTTTGAAATTTGGATGAAATTTTTAAATAACTTTATTTAAAAATAAAAGTGAAACTGTGTTTTGTTGATTTGATTAAATTGTGTTCTGTTTATCAGAGTGCGCAGCGGAAACTGTCTTCGCTGAGTACAACTGATAATCTTTTTGATTTAAGAATCAAAATACGAAATTGATATGAATTTCATTTGTTGTTCACATACCTGTAATTATTTTGTTTCTTTGAGAATTTCGAATCCGAATTGAGGATTCGAAGAAATTGCAGATATGTGATTTTGTTGAAATTTCCGCTGGCTTTCTTTTGTACTAATCATCTAGTGATTAGATTTTTGCTGTTTTGAAATATCTTCATTGAAGATACATTTGAATGATTCTTTGTCCATTTTGTAGTACGTGCAAAAATTTAAATTGCACGTTATTGCATTAAATTTACGTTGAACCGATGCTTGGTTATGAAACGTATTATGTTGCCGTTATTTTTACAACGGAATTTTACACCAATGCTATATTTTGAAGTACGGTGTTTTGTGGCATTTTGATGAATGAAAATTCTCTGATATTACATTTAGATGTAAATTGTTTTGATGTGATTTTGACGTTTTAAAATTACTGTCGCTTTGGCTTCAGTAACCGTCAAATTTTAAAAAGTGGATTTTCAAGCGGTTATACCGCAATGCTGATTTGTAACCGTTGTTACGGTATTTTGAGAAGTACAATTTCCTTATCGAAATTGTTACTAATATTGCTGCTTTAATCACGTGATTGGAAAAATCGTTTTAAAATGAAAATTGTTTTATAAATTTTTAATAGTTTGCGTTTTCAAAAGAATGAGAAAGCGACTTAAACGATTCAGCAAAATCGAGGATTATGACCCCTTTCTTTTACTGTTTCGCTTAACTCCGGACTTGTCCAGTTGAGAATGCGAATTGTTATTTTTGCAAAATAAATAAAAATTGTTTTCAAAAATTTTACAGTTTGCGATTTCAAAAGAATGAGGAAGCGATTTAAACGTTTCAGCAAAATCGAGGACTATGACCCCTTTCTTTTACTGATTCGCTTAATTCCGGACTTGTCCGTTTGAGAATGTAAAGTGTATTTTTACGAAATACACAATTTTGCACTTTCAAGGAAACGAAGAAGAGATTTAAACGATTTAGCAAAAGTGCGGAGTATGGAACCACACTTTTACTTTTTCGGTTAATTCCGGACTCGTTAATTGAAATATTTGATGCTTTCGTGTGCTTTCGAGCCACTATGATGGACCTTCGGGTCATATGATGGACCTTCGGGTCATATGATGGACCTTCGGGTCAAATACCAGTACTAGACCTTCGGGTCACTCTGCGGACCTTCGGGTCAATCTGATGGGCGCCAAAATTATGTTGAGTACTTGGTAGGCTTCGGCCATTTGTTGATGCATGTGCGGCGAATTAAAAACTCGCCATCTGATGGGATCGATCCAAGCTTTTATGTTGATTTTCTAGTCTTCTTAATTGATTTCTAGATATTTGTTGTTTCCAATTATCTGCAGGTAATTGGATATTTGTTGATATGAGTTCTGGTTATCGTTTTTGATAATCAGATATTTGTTGTTTCTAATTATCGCTTGTGATAATTAGATATTTGTTGATATGAGTTCTGGTTATCGTTTTTGATAATCAGATATTTGTTGTTTCTAATTATCGCTTGTGATAATTAGATATTTGTTGATATGAGTTCTGATTATCGTTTTTGATAATCAGATATTTGTTGCTTTTAATTATCGCTTTAGATAATTAAATATTTGCTGCTTTGAAATTTAATTATCGCTTTTGATAATTAAATATTTGCTGATTTGAGATTTAATTATCGCTTTTGATAATTAAATATTTGCTGATTTGAGATTTAATTATCGCTTTAAATAATTAAATATTTGTTGCTTTGAGATTTAATTATCGCTTTAGATAATTAAATATTTGCTGATTTGAGATTTAATTATCGCTTTTGATAATTAAATATTTGCTTATTTGAGATTTAATTATCGCTTTTGATAATTAAATATTTGTTGAATTTGAAATTTGATTATCGTTGCGATAATCGAATATTTGTTGATTTGAGAAATTTAATTATCGTTTTGATGATTGAATATTTGCGACTTTTGAGATTTGAGCTTCGTCTTTTTCTCTGGCGATTCAGGTGAGTAATTTGATTTACTCACATTAAATTCGTGCTCTGTATGGGATTTCTGCTCTGTTTTTCCTTCTCTTTTAGTTGCTGGAACTCGATTGATTCTTGCTTCAGACAGTCGTCTGATTTTGATTCCTTAATCCCCACGATGTTGGTTCTTTTGATTTGAATCAGTCGAACCTTTTGATTTCATTTCTAATACTTCCCCTGCTGACACTTGCTTTGCTTATACATCCGACATTGCCATGCTCGTTTGGTTGTTACCTTTTATCCATTTATTCCCTATGATTGCGTGGACGCAATTTCTTTAAGGAGGGGAGTCTGTAACAACCCGAGATTTCGCAATCATCTGATCATCGTCAAATGACGATTAAAATCGTTGGTTAATTGCTACTGCGGTTTAAATCGATTTGAAATTCCTTTTATAAATTTTGTAAGGATTGTAGTGGGCTTGAAAGAAAAAGAATATTGTGGCCCATACTTGTTTCTGCCGTGATATCTAACTAAAGAAAACCGTCCCTTTTGATCTCTCCTTCATTTTCGTATACCCAACCCTTTTTCTTTTTTCGTTCATTCGAGAAAACCCTAGGTCTAAGAAACGAAATAATGGCGGTCTCGTCCTGGCGATTTAGGGCTTCGAGACTTTCGAATTGACGTCGCTTGAAGGGGTTTGCCATGCTCGTCTTCTCTTCGACAGAGGTGAGTGAAAGCTCACATCTAATTCCCCGACCCTGTTGGTTTTCGTTCGTTTCTGGTTAACTTTGATCTATGGGTTTTATTGTGAAAAATTTGGTTTTGTCGACTTCGACTTCGTTCGATTTTATCTGATAATTAGTGGTTTCGACGTTGACCATTTTAAATCGAATTGCCGAAGTATCGAGTTGTTTTGTTGTTCCTTCGGCTTTAATTGATTTCATGGTAGCCAGGGTTTATAAATTTCCATGATATTGATTTTTGTCTATGTGATTTCGGCATTTCTTTGATTTTGGGACAACTCCAGTTTTGAAATCTGACTTAGTGGATTCCTTGTTCATCACGGTTTCGACTTGAATTAATTTCTTTGAATTGTTGGCATTGATTTCGAAACAAATTCACTGCTCGTCCCACTTTGAATTGGAACTGCAGTCTATCATTTCTGTAGTATACTCGGTTCGTCTGATTGCTGCTTGCTGTTTGATTTTTGTAAAAGTGTCGGGCTTGCACTGTCACCTGTTCTGCATATGTGTGCATATACACAAATATGTTTGTGTGTATGCATATATGAGTGGATTGACTTGATAAATATAGTTCATGTAATTACAGTGCCTAATAGCTACTGTCTTGAATTAATTATGTTGGTTTTTGCAATTGCTTTCGATATTAATTTCGAAGTTGTTTTGAACTTGCGGCACCTTGTTGCCACTGCATATACTTTGTAGCTCTGTTTCCTTGTAGTCTTCATGTTTATGACTTGTTGGTTCATTGCTGTATTGTTATATTAATGGTGCACTTGTCTGCTTCATCTTTTGATCATCATATTTTCTGTCGAGTTACTGTTGCATTTAAGTTGCTTAATTCCTTTCCACAACTTGACTGTGTGGTCTGGATCATTCATGTTGCCACTGGTAGCCATGGTTTCTAGTACGTGTTCATTTCCACTTGATTCTGATCAGTGTCATTGCACTTTGCTTAAGTCGTTTGCAGTTGTATTTGGTTGCTCCAGTGTACATCCCTTGTTGATTCTTTTGAACCTGTCTTTGAACTGCACTATTATAAACAGGTTGTCTCGAGCATATGTTGAAGTTGAGAATAAGGTGTGCATTTGATCTATTCCTTGGAGTTAGTGGTATTGCTGTGAACATGTCTGTTGTGTTACTGAACCTTTCTTAGTTGAGTTTTGATTTGTACATCATGTTGCCAGTCTGGATTCGAGTGTCCCTGTGTATTGTACTCGAGCTCACTGTATTGCGTGATGTGTATTACTTGTGGTTGCCTCTGTCCACCCACTTGAATTCTGGTTTTGATTTCTTCAGTATTGAAGTGTTTTGTCCATGATTATGTTGGCAAGGGGTTACTTACTTGTTGCCTCTGATTTGGTCATTTCTATTTGGGTTGATGTCATTTGCAGTTACACTTGAGCAGCTGGACTTGAGTTCTTTGTTGAGTTTCTTGGAGTCTCCATTGTTAGTGAACTTGTATTTTATAGTTTACTAGCCCTGGCCTTAGTTCTCAAGTATCACTGCATACCATGTCGCCACTCCGGCAGTTGCAGTTCACTAACATATGCAGGACCATTCCAATTGAGGGGTTGTAGCTGCTATCCATATGAGTTTTTGCAGTGTTATCATATTCTCATAGTGGCAATTAGTTTGCAATTGTATTCATGTTGCCTTCCTTGATTTGCTCCGCACTTGTATTCATTCACTGGGTCACCTGGTTGAGGCTGCCATCGACTCGTACATGGCCTCATCTCTGTTTTGATACTGAAGCTTGGTCTTGTGATCTTCTCTTTACAATGGTGCGAGATAGCTGTATATAAATTAGCGGTCTCGACCATTTGAGATATTTGGATTTGTTTTCGAACTTCCTTGAGTTGAACCCGATTTCGGGGTTTGACCTTGTGATCAGTTGTGACTTTCACTAAACTTTTGTGTATCCCCTGCGATAGTGGCGAGGCAGTACACGCGTGCGTGTACTGCAGCCCTATCAGAATTGACAGTTTTAAATTGATTTAGTCGATTTGATAAATTGTTTATTTGTCTCTGTTGATGATTTAAATCTGCTGATTTTTGGTTAAACACTGTTAAGTGTTATATTGACCGTTATCCGGTTTCTTTGTTTAAAGAATCGGATAGACGGGAATTATTGTGACGGTCGTCTATTTAAATTATTGCTACCTATATGCACTAATAAACTGGTTTGAATTAGACTGACCTGGGTATTATTTTCTTTTGAATGTAATACTCGGGTCAGACCCGAGTTATTTCAGGTTGTAGATTTTCTTCTTTGAGTTGCTGTTCAGGATTTGAAGACTTTTCACATCTTCTGAAGTTGTCCGTGTCATTTTGTAGTAGTCGTGTCATTATATAGAACGATATGTATTCATGTATATTAGTTGATAATGTACTTGTATATATAACTTCTAGAGTCGACAGTTGTAGTTGTATCATATGTATTGTGTCAATTATGTATCAACTGACATCAGTTATATATATATGAGACTTTTGTTTTTATCTGTGTTCCGCATTTATATTATCTGTGTTATTCTTATATCTAATGTCCTAAACTATTATGAACTATCGTAGTTTGTTTTATACTGATAATTGGGTGTGTCGATGGGAGTAAATAAATGATAGATGAAAAATAAAAAGTATATACCACTCCTATCAAGATAACCAATATTAGTGTAAGGCAAATTACGGATGGTCGCTCCTATCCAGCCTTATTCTTCGTAATAATAGACAGTATTTCTTTTAATACTCTTTGTTATTATGAGCATAGAGGTGGGGTGTTACAAACAATGAATGTTGAAATCTATGTTTTTGATACTTAACACGTTTTAAAACATCTTTTAAAACAATTACTTCATTTCGTAATATCACTTCTCCAAAACATATCCATTTTATTTAATAATGTATTCACTGTCCAAAATCGTGAATATACTTCGTTATCCAATTTCAACATTTCTACACATTTTATTTAAAAGGTTATCCACTGTCCAAAATCGTGAATACACTTCCTTTAACAAGCTATAATAATTCACTTATCAAAATAAGTCGAATTTCGGATTTATAAAACAACGTTTATAAATTCCATTTATATTTTATAACAACTTCAAGTTATAGATCACTTTTATTAACCAAATCAATTTATAACTCAATTTTATACCTAAGTCATTCTTTCAATAACTTTACAACATTTATAAATCTTACTTCTTGTAAAATTCCATTTTTCGATTTATAAAAATTCAATTTTTTTTATTAATCTTATCTATAAACCATTTATAAATAAATTCAAAAATCTCCATTCATATTATTTTACAACATAGTTCATTTCATATTCCCAAAAATCAAATTTTGGTTTATATCAAAAAATTCTTAATTTTTACAACATAAAAATTATAAAATTTATTTATTTAAATTGAATCAATTCCAAAATTTAATAAAACGTATACTTTCGAAAATTCACTTTAAAACCCTTTATAAATCAACATCGTTATTTTTAAACTTCAAAAATGAATCCGATGATGCAACAGCACCAAAAAAAATCAATCACGGCATCCAAACATCATATATCATCATATGATAATCAACAAATATCACAATATCTGTAATCAAATAAATATTGGTGTGGAATCCAGTTGGATCCCTCCAACCTGTTTCCCTGCATCCACAGATGTTAGCACAATACCAATTCCGCTCCAGTACGGAATATCGCGGTATATGGGTTTAATAAATATTATCCGCTATTATGCGATGCAATAGGGTCTCATCCACTATACAATGTAGGAAATCAACTCTAATATATACATATTCCAATATGTATATATTGCTATATACATAAATAATACCAGTTCCACTTCAATGTGAAATTATCGTGGTATATGTTTTTAATAAATAACCTCCGCTTAATAACGGCGTATAATGTGTATTTCAATCAACAACAGATAATAATTTATCATCCAGGCATACAATCAACAATTTTAAATCTAACTATTTAAAATTTACATCGAAATATTTCGATTGAGTGAGAAGTTATCACCTTGAATTTCAATTCAGTTTCAGCGTTTATTTCGAATAAAATTAAACGGACATTTAATTTTACCCGAAATTTTCGCTAGCTCCAAACGACTCCAATCCAATTCCATTGCGTAGTGCTCGACAAAATGATTCCAACGCAATTTGTTTTGTAATTTTTCGACCTCGTATGAACAAGATATTATATTTTAAAATTACACGAATTAATATAATTCAATTTACAATTAAATTTTCTTTAAAATTTTCAAACCCTCACATATGGCCGTCCATCCCCTGTCCTAGAATCTCGGCCCCTGCTTTCATCTTCTTCCCATCAGTAAAAACACGCATGCATATACGCATTTGGCCGCCGTTTCCCCTTGATTTTCGCAACCAACACGAGCCGCTTGAAGACGATCAGATACCCCTATTAGAACCGCCCTACCGAGCTCCCCCTACGGCAACAACCACGACCAACTCGGTCGACCATAGGCATAGGAAAACGTGCATGAACATCTCGGCTTCATACGCGATTTCCCATCGATCCACTCAATGAAAAATGATCGTGACCGTTGATCTCCTAGTTTCGTTGCCCTCTACATTTTTGCAGTTGAAGATTTCTTGAAATAATGTATGGATTTGATGAAATCGAGGAGGGAAGAGTATGTTTTTTCGGCCATTGATAGTTAGGGCCGGCGGCTGAACGTATAAAATTAGGGTTAGGGTTTTTTGTCTTGAAAAATTGAAGTTGTGAGGTGTTTTTATAGAAATTTTCCAAAATTACTATTCATCAAAAATTTTCCGAACTCCAAATCGAGCGTGTCGGCTGACGTTTCTAAGGTTTAGCTCGCATTTCAAACACAATGGAATAGGTTTCGAGAGCTAATTCGATCATCTGTGCGAGTAACGGAATTAAACGATCGATTTTAAATTAAACCGATATAAACCGATTTCGATGCGTTTTGGCTTGTCCCGGACAAACAGTACATCCGATTGACACGAAATTTGAAACCATACAATAATTTCACATTACGGATCCGATGAAACTAGTTTCGTCGAAATCCGAGAATTTTTGAAAAATGACTATTTTAACTCGCCAAATTAATATTAAAACAATTTCGATGCATTTCGAGCTGCCACGGTCAAACGACAACTCCGATTGCTACGAAAATTGAAATCCGATAATAACAAACTATTACGGATCCAATGGAACTAGTTTTGTCCAATTCTGAGACTGTTCGTAAAATGACTAATTTCACTAGTCGATTAAATATCAAAATATTCAATTTTCACAGATTAACTCTAAATTCGATTTTAAAAGTTCTATAACATTACTATAACTTCAATATGATTTAATATAACTTTATAAATCATTTTCATTCACATTTAATCCAGATTTCAATTATTTCTGGAATTCCAAATATTAAATTGTCGATTTAATTATCCAATTAAATCCAGTTATTTGAATTTTAAATTATTCGACTTATTAATTTCACTTATTAATATTTAAAATTAATTAAATATTCAAATTTTAATTAATATAAATTCTGGGTCGTTACAAATTTCCCCCCTTAAAAGAATTTCGTCCTCGAAATTACCAAGTAAGAAAAATTCACAAAATCCGTTAACTTTCCAAAACAAACCGTTCAAATTAGATTTACAAATCTCTTAAGTGTTTAACTTTTCCAAAAATCCAATAGTTAAACTTCTTACAACAACTTTACTAAGTTTCCAAAATTTTCCAATTTTCCAATTTTCTCAAAAATATTCTAACGCCTTGAATTTTCGGAAAATTTCGCCATAGCCTCCTTTGCGCGGCTCGATCCGAAAAAAAATGACAGTGTATATATATCACAAATATACATCTCATCAAGTGATGAGGCATCCCATAGGGAAAAAAGTGTAAAAGTACGATATTTAATCCTAGATATGTACCTTATATATTATTAGCGAGCGTATACGACTAATATAGCGCGAAAGCGAGCTCCAAATGCGAAGCAAACGCCATCCGCACCTACTATACACTCAATCAAAAAAATGAGAACATGTATATAGAAAATAATATCGATATACATCATATAGCAACATAATAACTACATGTGCTAACATAACAATTGCAACAAATCAACCAATGCAACCATCATCCAATAAACATTCAACAACTCAATGTCAATCCAAATTAATTCATAACCAAATCCATATAGATTCACTTCTCATTAACATTCATTGAATTGGTTTTCAATTTTAAATCATATTTGATTCATTTATATTGGATTTTACTAATATTCATTCGTTAAAATTCAATTAGTTTACATTCACATTAGTTCACTTACAAATCAAATTCAATTCTATTTAAGATTCTCTTAACTTCCAATTTGATTTCAATTACTTTAGCTTTCAATTTGTCAATTCAATTTCATTAACACTTAATGAATTATACACAATCAACTAACATCCATATAACAACCAATGTATATTCAACACAACCAAATTATTAAATTTACATTACTTCAATTTGGTTCAACACTTTTTAATTCCAATTGGTTGATATTAAATTGACTTTCATTCAATTATTCAATTAGCTTTTAAATGAATTAACACTTATATTCATTATTTCATATCAACTTATTTTCATTGGACTGATTAACATCCAATCCATTCATTAGTTCAATTGCTACTTCATTTTACAAATAAAATTAAATTTCATTTATATAACTCAAGTTCACATTCATCACTTCATTTCATTAATTAATTTTAATACCCAAAATCAAATTCATTCACCATTACTTAAGTTATATTCCATTTCAAATTTCATTTGTTCAAATTAACTTAAGTTTCCACTTATAAATCCAATTCAGATTCAAATTCTAAAGTAAATTCTATTCAACTTTTACCAAAGTTAATTTTATTTCATATTATAAGTATAAACTTATTTCACTTATATTTATCAACTTCAACTTGGATTTTAAATCTAATCTATTTACCACCACAAAACTTCAATTTTCAATTTACTATGGTAGCAAATCAATCACACAGAAACCCGAAAATGATACTGATGATGCTGCAGTCATCATCGTATTATTTTCCAGCAACAATAGTGAATTCATTGCTTTAAATTCTTTCAAAAATTTTCCTTGATTTATAAATCTCATTACAAATCTTTTATTATAGAATTCCACTTTATATATATAAGATCATTTTTACCATTGTAAAACATTTTAATTATAACTTCATACTTATAATTCATTTGCTTATACAATTTATTCTTTTACAATTGTTGTTTTAATTCAACTTAACAATCAATTCATATACACTTTAATAATTTCTGAAAAATTATTTCTTTATATACAAAATATAGTCGAGGTAAAATTATTTCATTTACCCAATTTAAAACAATATCGTGCCGAATTGTTCTATACAAGTGTTTAGAGATCCCTATCGATAGAGTTGTACTGACAATACCGACCAGAATCCATATACCACTCAACAAATCAATCATCACAATATAAAACAATTTTATATTCACTAACAAATACGCACTCGTATCTATTATTACACTCAACTCATTCTAGAGTACTACTGACTCTATCTCTATGAGTAACACCCAACAGAGCAGGGTTGTCGCTTAACCATATGCTCTGATACCACGTTGTAAGGACCCGATTCTTCGACTTCCGAATATCGACATCAATACGTCCACTGTATCGACTGCCGAGCCATCGAATGTCAGAAAACCGAATTCTTAGGGTTTAAGAAAGAAGAAGTAGAAGAAAACAGAAGAAAAAGAAAGAAGAAACAACAGAAAAAAAACATAGAAACAGAAACAATATCAGAATCTCACATTCGCAGCGGAACAACATATAATAGATAAATGAATAATCTTTAAATCAAAGAAGTATATCATTTTATACATTACATCATCATCTGAGTTTACAACAACAATACAACACTGGACAGTTATATAAACTTGTCCTCATACAGAATACACAGCAGAATAAATAATATCATATACAAGTGGTACGTCTCGCCATCCAGCTCGCCACTAAGCTCAATAGCATCCCGAATCCAGAATGACCTGATAACCTGACTCTAGACTGCCCGTGTGGAAATTTGTGGGCACCCAGAGTTTAGGAAGGAAACAATAAACTCCAAGTCAGTCATGGTGACTGGTGTGAGAACTTAAAACAGTTTTATTTATCTTTAAAACAAACAACATGAAGATTTTAAAGTCAATTTCGCAATGCCTTTGGAAAATGAAACTACCATAAGACCTCCCGCACACACACACAATGCAAACGCAGAATCGGAGGAGATTTTTTCTTATGATAGTCAAAGATGCTTACTACGCAAAATCAAATCCTTTTTGATATTATTATTAGTGCATAGTGTAGAAAACATTTCGAAAGTATAATATTAATCTTAGCCAACATACGACCAGTATCATATGCCTACTATAGCTACCATCTAAACAGTGGTGACCACCGTACGTAAATGGCAGGTTCTACAACTAATACCGTACAGGGTGCGTATTGGAGTTTGGATTTCCAACAAATGGTCAGGCCAAGGAACTTCCCATTGCCACATAGGTACGCCTCTGGAAAGACGACACGAGAAATAACCTAAGATTACGGTTAGATCTCTGCCAACACAAGGCCGGATTACCTCTTCAAAAATAGGAAACTACTGACACGCATATGCCATCCCTCGATCGTAACCGATCTTCCCGAGGATCCTCGATTTCCAACAACCACATAATAAATTTGCAGTAACAACATAGGTTAAATATCTGGGCTCCATACCATGATACCACCTCTATCCAGAAGGAATGACATACACTAAGGGGCGCTACTCCCTAGAACCTTGCTGCATCCTTCCTATTTTGACCATTCCGGGGTGTGAGGTCCGACGAAGTCTCGTCCACAAAGCTACGCTTTGGTACAAAGCCATGCTTCGGGTCAAACAAATGATCAAAGAAATGATCACAAAGATAAATGATCAAACAAATGATCATATCACAAATGATCAAACAATGATCATCACACAGCAACACTCAGCATGTCACATTACCAAATTGGGAATATATTGCTGATAACCTTCAACTACATAACCTCTGAGCTCGTACATCTCAGAGAAGGGTGTTAAGCTAAGAGAATAAATTCTCCGCCACCAACAGATATGTATTTGAAAGAAATCAGCTTTATATCTCAATTTGTAACGTCGGACATACAACCATACAAGTCTGTTCCGGGATCGAACAGAACCAAAGGCACTTCTCACGAAGCCCTTGCAAATCTGGATAATTTCCAATCACGTCCGGACTTCCCGTCACTAAGTGTGACGACCGCCCATGACCCCTGCACCGAATTTAGAGATAGTGCGCTGTAAAGTGTGCCAGGCGACCATGGACGATTGTCAGGGTAAAATAAAACAACAAAATCTATCGTATTACCCACAGCGCATGGACAAAATACAATAGAACATATGTATAGTGAAGCTTTACAGAACAAAATGACATCATATAAAACTCCATAATAGTTGAATACAAGCATCCAAATATTCAATACATCAAGCCTCACTACATAACACTCAGAGAATACAAAACAGCGGAACATCCAGTACATATAATAAGAAGATAATATGCAACCCTCCAGCTTGTCTTCGATATCAGCATCGTGAGAAGAGAACAGCACCTGTCACCTGCTACCTAGTCTGCCCGTCCCAAAATGGACGAACAACCCAAGGCAATAAGAATTAAAACATAAAGCCTTGAGTCAGACAACAGTCTTAGTGAGCAGTAAATTAACTAACAACATACCAAAAGAGCATAAAGGAAAAGGAATAGGAATACAACCCTCCCACTCCAACCTCATTCTACAGTGATAGCCCCTAGACACACACTAAGCAGAAGCAAATATAGCAGAGCATAAAATTTAAAGTAAAGCTACTATCACTCGAGTCAAGGGCGATGTTTTCCAAGTACCAAGGCCTAAATCAGATAAGCACCCAGAAAATACCGCTCTTGAGTACGAATGACGATACAACCAAACATCCATGACTCTGGCTATCACTGTTATCATTGCTTCGATATCACCGTTAATTGAATGACCGGCACATTCTTTCAACCGTCCGTCAAGGGCTAATGGAAACCCCGGTTCTAGACATAACTCCCGCACGTCGTCGCAACCCGTGCCTAGGACTATTGAATCTGCCCAGAGTACTCGACCATCAACAGTTAGTCGTTGGGACTATCGAATCTGTCCAAACGTACTCTTGCTTAGAGCATGCTAGAACCTTCAACAACGATGCTATCCAAGCCTCCTAGTCATCCTCCTCGACGACTATTCTCATATCCATTCATTATCGTCAACTCGAATCATATCACCGAGTTATCAACATGCTTGGAATGATCCCGTCTGGATTAGACCAAGTCTTTATCACATGATTGCCTCGCTTCATCACATCCTCGCGAAGCCTCATCTCAACATCACATCATCAAATCTATGCATAAGAGCTTCATCATCCCGCTACATATGCCACGAGCAGCTTTCCCAATTCAAGAGCCTTTCCCTTAGCTTTTGAATCGTCTTCGGTCTAAATCAAACCATCAATCATCTAATTCATAACAATCAATCAAATCAAACATTAATCCAAACAATCAAGCATTCAAATAAGATCTAAGTAGACAATTATCACAAAAATGGCATTTTCGTAATTAAAGAGTTGAGAGTCCAATAAGCATGAAAACATGAATTATATCCCTACAAACTTGAGAAATGAACTTGCATAGGTTAACATGTGATAAAATGGATGTAACATCATCATGAACAATGGATCTATATGGATCTACACTTAGGATGAAGAAAATGCATGGAAATCACTATTTTAACACCAAATCGAGCCAACAATCCGATATACTCCTTTGGATCCGTGTGAGAGATAATCACCACTCACCAAATCACCTAAACAACCTCAAATTTACACGCTTCAGATCTGGACAGCGAAGGATCAAGCTTGATCTATCACGAATTCGCTTCAAACGAAGAAATCTCTCTTGAAAAGATGAAGATCTTCAATCTAAGCTCTTGAATCTTCAATCTTGATCTTCGATTTGGATGGATGGAAGCACTAGATTAGAGTGGAGAAAAGAAGTGAAGAAGTGTAGAAGTCGAGCTCTCAAAATGGCAGCACTTCGTCGCTTCGAAATCCGGATCCCAAAAAGTGAGAACAACCCCTCCTATTTATAGCTGAAATTCCTTAAGTCGAAATTTGGCTATCTCCATAAGTCGCTTCCGACTTACGACCTAAGCCCCTACGACTTAACAAAACCCAGCGACCTAACAATGCTACGACAAACTCCTCAGCGACCTATCGCTTGCGCCTCTACGACCTAAGACTTAAGAGAATGCGACTTAGCACAACTGCGCACCCAAGCGACCTACCAAAGCCCTACAACTTACGACCTAACGAGGTTACGACTTATCACTTAGCGCTTCTGCGACCTAATCAACATAGCGCATCAGCGACCTACAACTTAGCAAACTCGCGACCTAACTATCTTAGGTCACCTACGACCTAACTCAACACTAAACAGGGCCTCCGACTTAACACTTCCCGAGTTAACTTCGACCTGCTAACTTAACCCAGCTACGACTTATCTCCTTAGGTCGTCTACCGACCTAACTATGCCCTAGGTCGCTAAACTACCTATTTCCTAACTCCTTAAGTCGTTGCCGACCTAACCCCCTTAGGTCGCTAACTCACCCAGAAGCCCACAACCTATCTTAGGTCGCCAATCCTATAAGTCGGTCACGACTTATCACTTAGGTCATTAACTATTACCCCAGCTTCCTTAACTCGTCGCCGACCTACCCCTTAAGTCATCCACTACCTTAGGTCGCTCCAACACCCTACGACTTAAGCTACTAACTCGCCGAATTCCTTAACTCGGTCACGACTTAGCTCTTAGGTCGTTCACGACCTAGGACTTAGACAAATCTGCCTAAAAATCTGAAATGACTTGAAAATGCTAAAATTCCAGATTTTGACGAACTTGTCGATCCGTAAAAATACGGGTCGTTACATTCTCTCCCCCTTAGGAATTTCGCCCCCGAAATTCCAAGCAATCAAAAACTATTCTGTACGTCTACCATCCATAGCAATCAACAAACCATGCATCCAATTATAACTTAGCGTACAGAATTCTAAAATTAGAACAAGTTACAATATCGCGAGATGACACGACACCTTAGGGCCATACCTTGAAGAGTTCAGGATGAGCTGCCTTCATCCTCTCTTCCACCTCCCACGTGCAGTCGTTATCATCATCACTCCATTGTATCTTGAGCAACTTAACTACCTTCCTCCTGAGCTGTTTCGTGTCAGTTTCAACAACACGAAGCGGCTTACGAGGTCTTCTACCAACGGGATCAACTTCGAAATCTTCACAGCTATCAGCAGAAACCACTGTATTCGAGTCGTGCACATACTTCCGTAGATATGATACATGAAAAACATTGTGCACACTCGACATATTTTCCGGTAACTCCAATCTGTAGGCGAGCTTTCCAATCCGCTCGATGATCGGGAATGGTCCAACAAATC
Organism: Allium fistulosum; assembly: GCA_030737815.1. Classification (NCBI taxonomy): domain Eukaryota; kingdom Viridiplantae; phylum Streptophyta; class Magnoliopsida; order Asparagales; family Amaryllidaceae; genus Allium; species Allium fistulosum. The sequence continues at coordinate 867,036,059 of CM060904.1, read as the reverse complement.
TCGGAGTCAATTTTCCTTTCTTCCCGAATCGGATAACATTCTTCAATGGAGAAATCTTCACAAAAACCATATCACCTACGTCGAATTCCAAATCTTTTCGACGCTTATCGGCATAACTCTTCTGACGGTCTTGGGCTGCCTTCATTCGTTGCCGAATGATCTCTACACAATCTGAAGTCTGCCGAATCATCTCTGGCCCAAGTATCAGCTTTTCTCCAGTTTCCAACCAACATGTCGGAGAGTTACACGGTCTTCCATACAATGCCTCATACGGTGCCATACCAATGCTTGACTGGTAACTGTTGTTGTACGCAAACTCCACCAAATGACGGTGATCTTCCCATGATCCTCAGAAATCCAAAACACAAGCTCTGAGGAGATCTTCCAAAACTCGGTTGACTCTCTCGGTCTGACCATCTGTTTGAGGGTGATAAGCTGTACTCAAACACAACTCGGTTCCCAAAACTTTCTGGAAGCTCTTCCAAAATCCACTAGTGAACAATGGATCTCGATCGCTCACTATACTCTTCGGAATACCATGGAATCGAACTATCCACTTAACATACAACTCAGCCAACTTTGATGCAGTCCTAGTCGATCGAACAGGAATGAATCTTGCACTCTTGGTCAAACGATCAACGATAACCCAAATCCCTTCATTTCCCGTTCTGGTCCTAGGCAATCCATCAATAAAATCCATTGACACTTGCTCCCACTTCCATGTAGGAACTTCTAATGGCTGAAGCAATCCACTTGGCTTCTTCTGCTCGGCTTTAACCAACTTGCAGTTCATACACTTGGAAATAAAATTTCCAACATCCTTCTTCATGCCTTCCCAGTAGTAGGTTCTCTTCATGTCCCGATACATCTTATTTCCACCAGGATGAATTGTCAACTTCGAGTGATGACTTTCCTTCAAAACTTCACTCCTCAATTCATCTATATCGGGAACAACTAGTTGTCCTTGCTTCCGAAGCCAACCCTCTCGATCGACCTCGAATCCTTTATCCTTTTCTGGATCCAATCCAGATTCCAAATCACGGATAATCTTGACAAGCTTATCGTCTCGCTTTTGGCTCTCACCAATCCTTTCCACAAGAGAAGGTCTTATCGATAAGTTTGCCAACATCTCAGGTTCCAATTCACATCTAGGCCTGAAGTCAAATCCAGCTAAATACTCGAGACTCTTCCATTCTGAAAACATGGCTCCCAATCCTGCATGTCTTCGACTTAACGCATCTGCCACTGCGTTACCTTTTCCCGGAGTATAAGCTATACCAAAATCATATGATGCTAAAAACTCTAGCCAACGCTGCTGCCGAAGATTCAAATCCTTTTGGGAGAAAAGATACTTCAGCGACTTATGATCCGTAAACAACTCGAATCGAACTCCCAACAGATAATGTCTCCACATCTTCAGAGCAAATACAATCGCCGCTAACTCCAAATCATGAGTTGGGTAATTCCTTTCATGCGGCTTCAGTTGTCGACTGGCATACGCAACAACTTTATCCCTCTGCATTAGCACTGCTCCAAGTCCAGTACCACATGCGTCGGTGTAAACAACCATCTCATCATTCCCACTAGGAATAGTCAAAACAGGAGCACTTGTCAATCTCTCTTTCAGGATTCCGAAAGCTTGCTCACACTTAGCATCCCAACTGAACACTTGGTTCTTTTTCGTCAATCCTGTTAACGGTGCAGATACCTTGGAGAAGTCTTTGATAAACCGTCGATAATATCCTGCTAATCCAAGAAAACTTCTCACATCAGATGCATTCTTAGGTCTAACCCAATCCTGGATTGCTGCCACCTTAGCGGGATCAACCGCTATTCCACTTCCAGAAATCACATGCCCTAAGAACCTCACTTCACTCTTCCAGAAGTGACACTTCGAAAACTTAGCCTTCAGCTGATGCTTCCGTAAGATCTCCAAAACAATTCGCAAGTGCATCTTGTGCTCTTCTTCCGTTCTGGAGTAAATCAGAATATCATCCACGAACACAAGTACAAACTTGTTCAACTGATCTCTGAACACTCTATTCATAAGATCCACAAAATATGCTGGCGCATTAGTCAATCCAAACGGCATTACCAGCCACTCAAAGAAACCAGATGGTGTCCGAAAAGCAGTCTTCGGCACACTATCCTTAGCCACTCTCAACTGGTGAAATCCCGTTGCCAAATCCATCTGAGAAAACACCTTGGCTTCGTGAAGCTGATCAAACAAGTCATCTATTCTCGGCAATGGATACTTGTTCTTCTTAGTCACCTTATTCAGCTCACGATAATCCACACACAATCTCAACGACCCATCTGCCTTGGTTGCAAACACAACTGGTGCACCCTACTCGGACACACTACGCCGAATGAATCCTTTCTGCAAAAGATCATCAACTTGCACCCTCAACTCCTGCTGTTCCCTAGGCGCCATCCGCCTAAGAGGCATCACAATAGGTCTGGCTCCTTCCACTAGATCTATACGAAACTCGATCTCTCTATGCGGTGGCAACCCTTTGACTTCGTCAAAGACATCCTCGAATCCATTAGCGATCGGCACTGATGACAGTCCATCCCGTGGAACAACCAGCGAATACATGAAGCTCATGAAGACGCCTTCTTCATGCTTACATCGTATCACAACCTTTCGCCCCTCCACATTCTCGACTGTCACTTCCAACCTCTCGCAATCAACCTTAGCCGCATACTTCCTAAGCCAGTCCATACCCAAAATAATTCCGAACCCCGCAAAGTTCAGAACAAAACAATCACAAACAAAAGAGAAACCATGACTCAATACAACTAGACCACGGCATAACATACACAAACAAGACGAACCCCCAACTGGATTAGTCACAACCAATGGCCTATCAACAATACCCGGTTCCAAACCTAACCGGCCTACGAGTTCATTACAAACAAACGAATGCGACGCTCCAGTATCAAACAGAACTCTAACTGGAACACCACATAGGAAAAGAGTACCTTGAACAACCACACTATTCCCTTTCTCTTCAGCAGTAGGAGCTTTCGAAGACGACGGAACAGCTCCCAAAGCATAAGCTTGCACAATCTGATTGTCCTTCCTCGGTTCTGGACAATTCTTCCTGATGTGCCCTGGCTTGTCACAGTTGTGACACTTCATTGGCACCTTCGGATTCTTACAATCCTTAGAGAAATGGCCCTTCTGCTGACAATTGTAGCAAGTCACCTCGCCTTTCGGCTTCTTCTGGCCATCCTTACCCTTCTGCTGCTGCTGCTTCCTCTTCTGGTTTCCACCCTGCTGTGGTTTAGACTCTCCCCTGGTAACAGCAACAACAGGTCCTTCCTTAGGAAACAGACTCTCATGCCTAAGAGCTTTCTCCACAAGCTTCTCAAATGAATCGTCCAAATGATCCACCAACTGTCTCCCAAGATAACTATCCAAGCCGGTCACAAACTTCTCATTCTTCTGATAAGAAGATTCAATATATGACCGAGCATATTTGGAAAAAGCTTCAAACTCAGAAACATACTCAAGAACAGATCTTCCACCTTGCTTGAGCTCCACAAACTTCTTGAACAGAACAGACTTCTGAGCTGTAGAAATGAACTTAGCTTCAAATCTGACTTGGAATTGCTCCCAAGTAATCTCTTCTTCCGGAGTAGTGATGGTAATAGAGTTCCACCAATCAGAGGCTCTCCCTTGAAGCTGCCTCGATGCCAACTTCCTCTTAGTTGCATCCTCAATTCCCAAATCACCAAAGATCCTTCTACAAGCATCTATCCACCTCTGGACCTCAATAGTTGATTCTGTTCCCAAGAAAACCTTCCCTCCAAGAGCAGTATAGTCCTTGCACAACTTAGCAAAATTGACTGGTTTCGGAGTCTGAACCTGAACTCCAACATCAACTGCTGCCCCCGGAACTGGTATCCTTCTCATGATCGAAGTCATCATAGCTTCGAACATGGCTGCATAATCAGCAGTCTCTTCAGTAGCACGGCCTTCCCTAGCAGCTGGTCTCCCTCTTCGACTCATTCTCAATATCTATAAAAAGGAATGATCAGAACATCTAGAGAAACAACTGCATAAAGGACTCAAACTCAACTAAACTACTATATTATATATAGTATTCATCCATCAAAATACAATTACGTCTCTCATACGTAGTTACGACGGCGAGCGTTGGGTAAAATCGATTAACCAATGCTCTGATACCAAATGTGACGACCACCCATGACCCCTGCACCGAATTTAGAGATAGTGCGCTGTAAAGTGTGCCAGGCGACCATGGACGATTGTCAGGGTAAAATAAAACAACAAAATCTATCGTATTACTCACAGCGCATGGACAAAATACAATAGAACATATGTATAGTGAAGCTTTACAGAACAAAATGACATCATATAAAACTCCATAATAGTTGAATACAAGCATCCAAATAGTCAATACATCAAGCCTCACTACATATCTCTCAGAGAAAACAAAACAGCGGAATATCCAGTACATATAATAAGAAGATAATATGCAACCCTCCAGCTCGTCTTCGATATCAGCATCGTGAGAAGAGAACAGCACCTGTCACCTGCTACCTAGTCTGCCCGTCCCAAAATTGACTAACAGCTCAAGGCAATAAGAATTAAAACATAAAGCCTTGAGTCAGACAACAGTCTTAGTGAGCAGTAAATTAACTAACAACATACCAAAAGAGCATAAAGGAAAAGGAATAGGAATACAACCCTCCCACTCCAACCTCATTCTACAGTGATAGCCCCCAGACACACACTAAGCAGAAGCAAACATAGCAGAGCATACAATTTAAAGTAAAGCTACTATCACTCGAGTCAAGGGCGATGTTTTCCAAGTACCAAGGCCTAAATCAGATAAGCACCCAGAAAATACCGCTCTTGAGTCCGAATGATGATACAACCAAACATCCATGACTCTGGCTATCACTGTTATCATTGCTTCGATATCACCGTTAATTGAATGACCGGCACATTCTTTCAGCCGTCCGTCAAGGGCTAATGGAAACCCCGGTTCTAGACATAACTCCCGCACGTCGTCGCAACCCGTGCCTAGGACTATCGAATCTGCCCAGAGTACTCGACCATCAACAGTTAGTCGTTGGGACTATCGAATCTGCCCAAACGTACTCTTGCTTAGAGCATGCTAGAACCTTCAACAATGATGCTATCCAAGCCTCCTAGTCATCCTCCTCGACGACTATTCTCATATCCATTCATTATCCTCAACTCGAATCACATCACCGAGTTATCAACATGCTTGGAATGATCCCGTCTGGATTAGACCAAGTCTTCATCACATGATTGCCTCGCTTCATCACATCCTCGTGAAGCCTCATCTCAACATCACATCATCAAATCTATGCATAAGAGCTTCATCATCCCGCTACATATGCCACGAGCAGCTTTCCCAATTCAAGAGCCTTTCCCTTAGCTTTTGAATCGTCTTCGGTCTAAATCAAACCATCAATCATCTAATTCATAACAATCAATCAAATCAAACATTAATCCAAACAATCAAGCATTCAAATAAGATCTAAGTAGACAATTATCACAAAAATGGCATTTTCGTAATTAAAGAGTTGAAAGTCCAATAAGCATGAAAACATGAATTATATCCCTACAAACTTGAGAAATGAACTTGCATAGGTTAACATGTGATAAAATGGATGTAACATCATCATGAACAATGGATCTATATGGATCTACACTTAGGATGAAGAAAATGCATGGAAATCACTATTTTAACACCAAATCGAGCCAACAATCCAATATACTCCTTTGGATCCGTGTGAGAGATAATCACCACTCACCAAATCACCTAAACAACCTCAAATCTACACGCTTCAGATATGGACAGCGAAGGATCAAGCTTGATCTATCACGAATCCGCTTCAAACGAAGAAATCTCTCTTGAAAAGATGAAGATCTTCAATCTAAGCTCTTGAATCTTCAATCTTAATCTTCGATTTGGATGGATGGAAGCACTAGATTAGAGTGGAGAAAAGAAGTGAAGAAGTGTAGAAGTCGAGCTCTCAAAATGGCAGCACTTCGTCGCTTCGAAATCCGGATCCCAAAAAGTGAGAACAACCCCTCCTATTTATAGCTGAAATTCCTTAAGTTGAAATTTGGCTATCTCCATAAGTCGCTTCCGACTTACGACCTAAGCCCCTACGACTTAACAAAATCCAGCGACCTAACAATGCTACGACAAACTCCTCATCGACCTATCGCTTGCGCCTCTACGACCTAAGACTTAAGAGAATGCGACTTAGCACAACTGCGCACCCAAGCGACCTACCAAAGCCCTACAACTTACGACCTAACGAGGCTACGACTTATCACTTAGCGCTTCTGCGACCTAATCAACATAGCGCATCAGCGACCTACGACTTAGCAAACTCGCGACCTAACTATCTTAGGTCGCCTACGACCTAACTCAACACTAAACAGGGCCTCCGACTTAACACTTGCCGAGTTAACTTCGACCTGCTAACTTAACCCAGCTACGACTTATCTCCTTAGGTCGTCTACCGACCTAACTATGCCCTAGGTCGCTAAACTACCTATTTCCTAACTCCTTAAGTCGTTGCCGACCTATCCCCCTTAGGTCGCTAACTCACCCAGAAGCCCACAACCTATCTTAGGTCGCCAATCCTATAAGTCGGTCACGACTTATCACTTAGGTCATTCACTATTACCCCAGCTTCCTTAAGTCGTCGTCGACCTACCCCTTAAGTCATCCACTACGTTAGGTCGCTCCAACACCCTACGACTTAAGCTACTAACTCGCCGAATTCCTTAACTCGGTCACGACTTAGCTCTTAGGTCGTTCACGACCTAGGACTTAGACAAATCTGCCTAAAAATCTGAAATGACTTGAAAATGCTAAAATTCCAGATTTTGACGAACTTTTCGATCCGTAAAAATTTGGGTCGTTACACTAAGGGTGATAAAACCTCTATATCGGAGATCAGCCGATGCAGAGTAACTCGACGGTAATCCTTCCGTTTTCAAAAATATCCGGTCTTCAACACCGGTCATCAAATGCTATCCATTACGACGTATCACATATTCGGAATGGGTTATACGACCCAAAGGTCCTTTCCCGGCTAACCCGAATAGTGAGCGCTTATTCAAAAATAAGTGTGGCATTCAAATTCAAGCAAATCACAACAAATACCCATTCAAGGTAATTATTGATAGTCGGTTATTTAACTATCAATAGGTCTGCACAGCATCATCAGATTCCAAATAATTTTTCCAAATTATTTATTTTCCAAAAATATCTTTACAAGATATATATTTTTCCACACTTCAACCATTTGAAACCAAATTTCAAATCACTTTCAAATATTCATTTTCAATTTATCTTTAAAAGATAAAATCTCAAAAACATTTCACTTCATATTGGAAAAACATTTCCATACTTATTTAATAATAAGTAATTCACAAATCATTCATTTTCAACACTTGGAAAATATTCGATATACTTAAATCATAATTAAGTATATAGTTCATTTTTTAAGGAAATCATTTTCTTAAACACATCTATTTGAGTCAAAACGAATGTTACATAAAACATCGTTACGACAACTCAAAATCACTAGTATAGGGATTCGAAATTTAGATGGATATATAAATCCCAATATTATATAAAACATTTCCTTTCGGAAACCATTTACTATAACAACAGTGTTATAGTCCACCATTTCCTTATTTCTCGAAACGTCTATTTCAACAATGAATGTTGAAATCTATGTTTTCGATACTTAACACGTTTTAAAACATCTTTTAAAACAATTACTTCATTTCGTAATATCACTTCTCCAAAACATATCCATTTTATTTAATAATGTATTCACTGTCCAAAATCGTGAATATACTTCGTTATCCAATTTCAACATTTCTACACATTTTATTTAAAAGATTATCCGCTGTCCAAAATCGTGAATACACTTCCTTTAACAAGCTATAATAATTCACTTATCAAAATAAGTCAAATTTCGGATTTATAAAACAACGTTTATAAATTCCATTTATATTTTATAACAACTTCAAGTTATAAAATCACTTTTATTAACCAAATCAATTTATAACTCAATTTTATACCTAAGTCATTCTTTTAATAACTTTACAACATTTATAAATCTTACTTCTTGTAAAATTCCATTTTTCGATTTATAAAAATTCAATTTTTTTTATATTAATCTTATCTATAAACCATTTATAAATAAATTCAAAAATCTCCATTCATACTATTTTACAACATAGTTCATTTCATATTCCCAAAAATCAAATTTTGGTTTATATCACAAAATTCTTAATTTTTACAACATAAAAATTATAACATTTATTTATTTAAAATGAATCAATTCCAAAATTTAATAAAACGTATACTTTCAAAAATTCACTTCAAAACCCTTTATAAATCAACATCGTTATTTTTAAACTTCAAAAATGAATCCGATAATGCAACAGCACCAAAAAAACCAATCACGGCATCCAAACATCATATATCATCATATGATAATCAACAAATATCACAATATCTGTAATCAAATAAATATTGGTGAGGAATCTAGTTGGATCCCTCCAACCTGTTTCCTTGCATCCACGGATGTTAGCACAATACCAATTCCACTCCAGTACGGAATATCGCAATATATGGGTTTAATAAATATTATCCGCTATTATGCGGCGCAATAGGGTCTCATCCGCTATACAATGCGGGAAATCAACTCCAATATATACATATTCCAATATGTATATATTGCTATATACATAAATAATACCAATTCCACTTCAATGTGAAATTATCGCGGTATATGTTTTTAATAAATAACCTCCGCTTAATAACGGCGTATAATGTCTATTTCAATCAACAACAGATAATAATTTATCATCCAGGCATACAATCAACAATTTTAAATCTAACTATTTAAAATTTACATCGAAATATTTTGATTGAGTGAGAAGTTCTCACCTTGAATTTCAATTCAATTTCAGCGTTTATTTCGAATAAAATTAAACGGACGTTTAATTTTACCCGAAATTTTCGCTAGCTCCAAACGACTCTAATCCAATTCCATTGCGTAGTGCTCGTCAAAATGATTCCAATGCAATTTGTTTCATAATTTTTCGACCTCGTATGAACAAGATATGATATTTTAAAATTACACGAATTAATATAATTCAATTTACAATTAAATTTTCTTTAAAATTTTCAAACCCTCACATCTGGCCGTCCATCCCCTGCCCTAGAATCTCGGCCCCGTCTTTCATCTTCTTCCCATCAGTAAAAACACGCACGCGTATACCCATTTGGTCGCCGTTTCCCCTTGATTTTCGCAACCAACACGAGCCGCTTGAAGACGATCAGATGCCCCCATTAGAACCGCCCTACCGAGCTCCCCCTACGGCAACAACTACGACCAACTCGGACGACCATAGGCATAGGAAAACGTGCATGAACATCTTGGCTTCATACGCGATTTCCCATCGATCCACTCAATGAAAAACGATCGTGACTGTTGATCTCCTAGTACTCGTTGCCCTCTACGTTTTTGCAGTTCAAGATTTCTTGAAATAATGTATGGATTTGATGAAATCGAGGAGGGAAGAGTATGTGTTTTCAACCATTGATAGTTAGGGCCGGCGGCTGAAAGTATAAAATTAGGGTTAGGGTTTCTTGTCTTGAAAAATTGAAGTTGTGAGGTGCTTTTATAGAAATTTTCCAAAATTACTATTCATCGAAATTTTTCCGAACTCCAAATCGAGCATGCCGACTGACGTTTCTATGGTTTACCCCGCGTTCCGAACACAATGGAATAGGTTTCGGGAGCTAATTCGGTCATCTGTGCGAGTTACGGAATTAAACGATCGATTTTAAATTAAACCGATTTAAACCGATTTCGATGCGTTTTGGCTTGCCCCGGACAAACGGTACATCCGATTGACACGAAATTTGAAACCAAACAATAATTTCATATTACGGATCCGATGAAATTGGTTTCGTCGAAATCCGAGACTTTTTGAAAAATGACTATTTTAACTCGCCAAATTAATATTAAAACAATTTCGATGCGTTTCGAGCTGCCACTGTCAAACGACAACTCCGATTGGTACGAAAATCGAAATCCGATAATAACAAACTATTACGGATCCATTGGAACTATTTTCGTCCAATTCTGAGACTGTTCGAAAAATGACTAATTTCACTAGCCGATTAAATATTAAAATATTCAATTTTCACAGATTAACTCTAAATTCGATTTTAAAAGTTCTATAACATTACTATAACTTCAATATGATTTAATATAACTTTATAAATCATTTTCATTCACATTTAATCCAGATTTCCATTATTTCTAGAATTCCAAATATTAAATTGTCGATTTAATTATCCAATTAAATCCAGTTATTCGAATTTTAAATTATTCGACTTATTAATTTCACTTATTAATATTTAAAATTAATTAAATATTTAAAATTAATTAAATATTCAAATTTTAATTAATATAAATTCTGGGTCGTTACAAGGATATTTGATAAATAATAATGATGGTTTAGGATTAAAGGAATTTATTTAAAATAAATCTTATGAATATGTTTTATATAAGTGATTTTATAAACAGGATATATAAAACGTGCTTTATAAAGGAATTTTTGAGAATTTAAATTTTAGTATTTTTGAAATAAATTTCAAATGATTTTTGGAAAAGGAATAATAATGGTATTATTTCTAAAATGGGATTTTAAAAACAAAAAAAACAATCTTATGATTAATTGATTCGAGTAGCTCGAAAGTGACTAAAAATGGGCAAGAGATGTGTTCGGATGGTAAACGCTTCTCTTAGTCTGAACACATCTCTTAAGTATTCCCCTTCTTGTTAAGGAAATATGCGATACTATTAGTGGTACCCAGTTCCTTGGTATCATTTTTGAGTTACTCGATCTATATAATTGTCTAATGTTAAAAAGGATAATGTGAATCATTAATTGACGAATTAATTGATGGTTGTCAATTTTAATCAAAGTGTATTATCTTAATTGATAAGCATGGGTATGCTTTGATCTTTAAAAGAAATGGTTAAAGTTATTAATGAATGGCTTTGGGTTTGTAGTAAATGATATTTTATCAACATTTGTTTTTAAACCCTTGAATGGCACTTTGGAAGAAATCTTATGGGTATATTTAGATCTTTAATAATGGAATTTTAAAGATAATAACAAGTATTGGAATCTTTTATAAAAAGATAGAAAATTTTATATGTGTAATTTATAAAGGAGTTTAGTATAACAATGTGTTGGTAATAATTGTTTCAATCTCTATGATTATATTTTAAAGTAAGTAAAACTTGTTAAATAAATTGTGAATATACTTAAATCATTTGAATCAGTATATGAATACTTTTAAGTATTGAAAGTGGTATAGGTGGATAATCAATAAGAGGAGTATTAATTAATAAAATAAGTCTTGATTAATAAAAGAAGTTTTATTAAATACAAAGGTGCTTGCATTTACTATTGGTTAAAAGAAGCAAATTATAATATAAGAGGTATATTATAATAACTTGAATAATTTCTTAGAAATGTTAGCAAATAGTTAAATATAAAGAAGAATCTATATAAAAATGTTTGAATAAAGGATGAAAGTTTTATGAAATGTTTTCATTAAAAAATTTGAAAGATTATTAAATTCATATAAAGCATGCGAAATATTTCGTCGCAAGATTTAATCTAAGATTCGAGTGCAGAACTTTGAGGTGTTTACACCGGTCTGAAAAAGAATTTATCACTCGATTCTTGGCGACGAACATTGATGATGGTTTGTGGTTAGATTATTGAGTTTCTATCATAGTTGAGAACTATGCAAGGAAAAACTAAAGTTCTGATTAGAAAGCCTGGTCAGAGTCTGCACTAGAGGATCGGGGGATCAATACTAGTTTGAAAGTAAAGTTGTGAATTCGAATAGAAGATCGAATCAGATATTGCATACGGATGATCTATCTACATCGTATGGGTGTAAGTTTAAAAATAAATATTTTGGGCAAAACCTTTGGGATTTTGCTTTGGGTAATTTCGAGGACGAAGTTCTTTTAAGGGAGAAGTCTGTACCCGCAAATTTATCACTTTGGTGAATTTTATTTATTTTTAAAATTATTCAAATAAAAGGTTGATAATACAAGTAATAATTTTTTTAGTGATAATAAATCTTATTTTGAATAGATATTTACAAAAATATTTTCCTTGGGATTTAAATCAATAAAATGGCCAAGAACCATTTTATCGATAACCAGCTCTATAATCGTAAAAACATCGTGCACAGAGCTGGATACATACACTTAGTTTTATAATTGAGCAAAAATATGAAATAAAATCCATTATTTTATTTTTGAAAATAAAATCCATTATTTTATTTTTGAAAATAAAATGTGTTTCTGACATCATCAGTGTGCCCTTATATTTATTATTTATATAATTAAATTTAATTGAGATTTAATGATAATTTTAATTATTCTAATAATTATTTTAAAATAATGATAATTCATTTTAAATAATTATAAAGTGTTAATAAATCATTTATAATAGTTTTATAAAGATATATTGATTTGAAAATATAAGAAAATTTGTATCGCTTTATCAATATGATAGCGATTTTTGTAAATTATTTGTTAGTATTAAGTTTTATGGTTTTATAAATAAAATAAGATCATTTTAATTAATTAATAATGTTGAGAAATTTATTTTCAAATTTTGTTTACATTATATGTAATTTAAAATATAAGTGAGAATGTGACCGGTAATCGGTTTCTCGATTTTCAACGGTTTAATGAACAGAAGTTGTTCGAAGTCATCGAAACGTCATTTATTCTCTTGTGCAAATACATGTATATACATGTCACATGCACACATGAACACTCATATATGTACACATATATACATATACATATAAGTACACATATAACACACATATACAAGATATTTCCATTTTCTTCCCACTTAAGTATACATAAGTCAACCAAAAGGACATGCACATGGCTTTGACCATGCATGATATGACTTGGGACGTCCTAAGAGGTGTAGTAGGGAGGTAGGGTGGTTGTGTTATGATGGATAAAGATGATGCATATAACATATATATATATATACACACACACACACACACATATACATGTTACATATAAATATATATAAGCAAATATCTTAAAGTTTTTGTAAAGACTTCATACTTAAGCTTCCTTAAGTCAAATGTACATGGAGGGGGGAGAACCAACGTGTGAAATGATGGGAGGAGGTGGAACACATGGGTAATGTTATCCCACCTTTTGGCAAGGCCGTGACACCAAGGACTTAACTGGAAACCGAAGACAGTCCGTCCCAAAGATCGGTTATACATAGGTCTACTATGGATACTGGCAAATTTGGTCTGAGTCAGCTACAATTGACATGACACAACAAGCAAAGCTTTGAAAGCCAATGTTCCAAATTTCAAGTCAACCGGAGTTCGTATGCTCAAGGTATTGATCGATCAAGGCCAAGAAATTCCAACACTGTTCGTATCCATCATGATCGCTTCACTTCGTATCCATCAACAAGCAATGCTTCGTATCGATCTCGTCCATATGTACTTCGTATCGTTCTCTTCATCAACTTGGTTCGTATCGATTGGCCAACGATCGATACGAAGCAAGTCACTAAAACAATCGATGCAAAGGGTGTGTGGGGTGATCGATACGAAACAACATCTGAATTATCGATACCAAAAGGCTTTAGTTCGTATCCATCACCCACCAGCTTCCTTCGTATCCATCGAAATTAGGCTGCTTTGTATCCATAAAAAATTATCATTTCATATCGATCCACCCATGCACATTATTCGTATCAATCGGCCAGTGATCGATGTGAATGATACGCGATGGATCGATATGAACGGCATCATCGTCGATCAATACGAAGTAGCACCTGGGAATATCAATACAAAGCCAGCTAACTAGATGATCGATATGAAGCAACAGCATGAGAACGATACGAAGTAAACACGTTCAAGTGGAAGACTCGGTCTCTAGGCATGAAAAGTGGATCGACCTTGGAATGTGGTGCCACGTCATCAACCCAGATATGATTGATACGAATTTCCATCGATCTAAATATGATCGATACGAATGGGAACGACATGAAGATGCCAGCCTTTTGCAAATACAAACTTGGATCGATCATAACTCAAAATCTACAAGTCCAAATGCAACCAAATTTTCATAGAAGCTTGCGTACCACCTCTACTTGGTCCCTGATCGATCTCAACTCAAATGGAGTCGTTTTTGATCGATATGAATTGTTACGTATCGATCATGGGTCGATCCCAAATGTCCAGGGATCGATCACGTGGGCCCACCCATGTGTGAGAAGGAGGATTCCGAGATCTAGGCCAGATATTTCCAGATTGCACCTATAAATAGCAGCCCGATGCTTCCAGAAAATATACTTTTTTGTTCTTCTACGCCGTTACTTTGCTGGAATTCCATTGTAACTTGGATACTATCGATTGTACTCTTGTAAATCAGTGGAAAATCATCAATAAACAGCGAATCCTTCAAAGTGGACGTTAGCTGCAACGCCGAACCACTATAAATCTTGTCTTTCTACTACTTTCCTTTTAATTTTTGGAGTGTTCTTGATCTGTGACTGTGATTTGGTGCTTTCATCTGCAATTAGGTGTTTGTGACCAATTTTGGCGTAAACATTTTAGTACTTTCAGTGAGAAGGCTAGCACTCAGCATTGTACAGCTTGAATTTCAGATCTGAAGGCTTAAGGACTTGGATTTGGAAAGCTATGGCGAAGCAATCAGTAAGGAGACCAAGAACAGAAAGGAGTCAGCATGAAGGGAGCCAGGAGGCATCCTAAGGAGCTAATCAGACTTCACTTTTCATCACCAGAGATGAGATGGAGATGATGATAGAAGCTATGCAGGAAGGGATGCTGAAAAGATAGGAGGGGAATGATGCAGAACCTACTCCAGCAGATTGGACAAGCTAGTGTGCAGAATCAAGGGAACAGAACTACAGGAAGTGCTAGAAATAGGGATCGGGAGCATGGAGCAACCAAAATTTAGAATAGAGCGGGACCATTAGGAGTTGCCCCAGAGCTAGGGGGCACGCCCTTGGAGCATGATGATCCAATCCCAGACAGGATACCAGGGAGAACCGTGCAACATGGCGTTGATAGAGTAATGGATGCTCGTCCAGGAGAGCAGATTCCAGAATTCCCTCATGAACTCGGGGGGAAAAACGGAGGCAACAGACAGGGACCATAACTTGATGATAGTGACAGATTGGCAGATATGGTTAGACGAGCCATGAGAGGCGGACTAGTGAATAAAGATCTGGAAGACGTGAACATGAGCCCCTTCGCTCCCGCAATCAGACAGGCTAGGAACCCACCTGAATTCAAGCTACCAACACTGGAGGCGTATGATGGTAGGACAGATCCTAGCGTTCATCTGATAAGGTATATAAGGCACATGGAAGTACTGGGGGGCATTGGCGGAGGTCATGGCCTAATGTTTCCCCTTGTATCTAACGGACATAGTAGCACCGTGGTTCAGGCAATTGGAAAGCAGTTCGATTGGAACATGGACTGAGTTGATTGAGAAGTTTATGAGGCAGTCCAAAGTTCATATCTCAAGGCCTAAGAATGTGATGAGTCTGACAACACTGGAGCAGAAGATTGGGGAGTCTTTGAGGAACTTCTTAATAAGGTTTAATGCAACAGCAGCATCAATGGATTACCCAGATCCATCCATGGTCTTGACTGCAGCTGTATCTAGCATAGCTGATGGAACAGAATTCAAGAATTCATTGACAAGGGATCCACCTATGGATTTATGAGAGTTTGACCATGAGGCAGAAAGGTTTCTGTGATAAGAGGATGCAAATGCTGAAAGAGAGGAAGGAGAGGGAGTTGAAGTTTATGCAGTCAAAAGCAGAGATTCGCCCGGAAAGGATTCAGGCAAGAATAAAGGGAAAAGGAAAGCAGAGGACGGTTGTGATGAGCCAAAGCGGCCACGAAAGGAGCTGAGATTCACCTCTTATATAGAGTTGAACGAGACTTTAGAATGAATCTACCAAGACACTAGGGGGCAGGTTCCCTACCGGAGGCCAATGAGGAGGGATATGACCAACAATGAGAAGAAATCAGACAAGTATGGCTTATTCCACGAGCTAAGCAGCCATAGTACGAATAATTGCAGGCACTTAAAGGATGAGATTGAAGGACATATCCGGAACGGTATGCTGTTACAGTATGTGAAAAGGCGAGCAACGACGGTGGAACAAGAGCGACCACCATCTACATCGAATGAGGGCGGCTCCGGATCGAGGCGTTATCTGGTCATCAACTGATTAAAATAATGATGAATAAGTGGCAAACTCCACACTAACACGGTTAAGTCACTTACACATGTACGGGATCACGAACGATCCTCAGGCATGCTCTAACACGATTATCAACCACATCAGTGTAGGTGTTTGCACTTTGACGTCTCTGTTTTGCTTTTGTTTTCTATTTTTTGCGTTTGGACTTGATTTAGTTGGATTTTTTTGTTATAAGACTCATTTGAATGTAAATCTGGTATTTATAATTGCATAACGGCCAAGTCACTTACACAAGAATGGGATCGCGAACGGTCCTCTGGGATGGCGATGAACTGCCATAACAAACGATTCAGAAACTCACTCGAACGTGAAATCTGACATTAATGATACTAAGTCCCCCCGAACGGTCATAATTTGCCTTGAACATCACCAGACCACAAACGGTCACAATTCGCCTCGAACGGCACACGACCTCAAACGGTCACCATTCGCCACGAATGACACCAGATATCGAACGGTCACCATTCACCACGAATGACACCTGACCGTGAATGGTCACTATTCGCCTCGAACAGCATATGACCTCGAACGGTCACATACTGCCCCGAATGGCATACGATCTCGAACGATCGCTATTCACAGTCAGATAAGATTATCAATCTCTTTACAGGTTATTAACAGGATATGAACATCCAGCTTATCGAACTAAAAAACACACCTTCTTATCGCAAGGCATGTTTTAGGGGGAAAATGTTATCCCGCCTTTCGGCAAGGCCGTGACACCAAGGACTTGACTGGAAACCAAAGATAGTTCGTCCTAAAGATCGTTTATACATAGGTCCACTATGGATACTGGCAAATTTGGTCTGATTCCGGATTGAGCTACAATTGACATGACACAGCAAGCAAAGCTATGAAAGTCAACGTTCCAAATTTCAAGTCAACCGAAGTTCGTATGCTCAAGATATTACTCGATCAAGGCCAAGAAAAACCAGCACTGTTCGTATCCATCATGATCGCTTCACTTCATATCCATCAACAAGCAATGCTTCGTATCGATCTATCCATAGGTACTTTGTATCGGTCTCCTCATCAACTTGGTTCGTATCGATCGGCCAACGATCGATATGAAGCATGTCACTAAAACAATCGATGCAAAGGGTGTGTGGGGTGATCGATATGAAACGACATCTGAATTATCGATACGAAAAGGCTTTAGTTCGTATCCATCACCCACTAGCTTCCTTTGTATCCATCGAAATTAGGCTGCTTCGTATCCATAAAAAATTATCATTTCGTATCGATCCACCCATGCACATTATTCATATCGATCGGCCAGTGATCGATGTGAATGATACGTGATGGATCGATACGAACGACATCCTCGTTGATTGATACAAAGTAGCACTTAGGAATATCGATACGAAGCCAGCTAATTAGATGATCGATACGAAGCAACTGCATGAGAACGATACGAAGGAAACACGTTCAAGTGGAAGACTCGGTCTCTCGGCATGAAAAGTGGATCGACCTTGGAATGTGGCTCCACATCATCAATCCACATATGATCAATATGAATGAAAGCGACACAAAGATGCCAGCCTTTTGCAAATAAAAACTTTGATCGATCAAGTCCAAATGCTACCAAATTTTAACAGGAGCATGCATACCACCTCTACTTGGTCTCTGATCGATCTCAGCTCAGATGGAGTCATTTTTGATCGATACGAGTTATATACGTATCGATCATGGATCGACCCCAAATGTCCAGGGATCGATCACGTGGGCCCACCCACGTGTGAGAAGGAGGATTCTGAGATTTAGGCTAGATATTTCCAGATTGCACCTATCAACAGCAGCCCGATGCTTCCAAAAAATGGACTTTTTTTTGTTCTTCCATGTTGTTACTCTACTGGAACTCCGTTTTAACCTGGATACTATTGATTGTACTCTTGTAAGTCAGTGGAAAATCATCGATAAATAGAAAATCCTTCAATGTGGACGTAGGCTACAACGCCGAACCACTATAAATCTTATCTTTCTACTGCTTTCCTTTTAATTTTTGGAGTGTTCTTGATCTGTGACTGTGATTTGGTACTTTCATCTGCAATTGGGTGTTTGTGACCAATTTTTGTGCAAATAGTTAATGGGAAGGTGGTGAAGTGATGGAAGATATTTTCCATATTCTTTTCCTATAAATACCACCCCTCTTCTCATAAATTCCTAACACATTCTTTTACTTCTTCTTTCTTCTTCTTAAGCTTTCTAAGAGCCTCTCTAATGGCTTCTTGTTTATAGAAAATATATGGAGAAGTTATAAGGAAATAATGAAAAAATAGAAACATATGAAATCAATGTCAATTCACTTCAAAAATAAGTGCAATCACTTCCTCTCCTCCTCTTACGCATTCGACCTCCACTTCCCTAAACCAAGGCCGAGCCTTTTCTCCTCCCCTAGCAAGGCCGTGAGCTCTTCCTTACATCCAAATTCGAGACCAAGCCCATTCAAGGTCTAAGAGTTTGATTTCATGAAGTTTTATTTCATGATAGCGAAGCTATAGCCAATTTTAAATTAGCTCAAAGAGAAAAATGAAGATGAGAAACTCCTAAAATATAGTTATATATATGTTATTGGATGATATATGTTTGTATATGATTTTTAATGATGATTGTTCAACAAGGTTGTTGAATATATATGCAAGTCACGTTAATAAACGTCGATAAGCACAAAGGAAATCACATTCCTTTATTGAATGAAATGGTGTGTACAGAATGTTTAAACCTCATAAAAATAATTTAATATGATTTAGAAATGTTTTGTAGACAATTAAAAGGGTTTTGGAAAAGGGTTTAAATGAATATTGAAAATTGAGTCAAAAATAGACGCGCCGCGTAATAGTAGTTTGAGATTTCACGCTGTAATAGTCAAACGAATATATAGAATGAAATATAGCTCAGAATTCTTCGAGATAAGAATTTTCTGAACTATTATATCTATACTTTTCAAAAAAAGAAATAAAATCGATATTTCGATAAGTAGATTTCGAAATATGAGTAAAATAAGTTGTTGGAAAAATCGCGATTTTACAGTTCGGAATTCATAAAGGGATTTCTTTAAAAATGATACTTTAAAATTGTTTAAAAATATGAAACAAATTCTAAAAATATTTTAAAATGTTTTAAAAGTGATTTGAGTTATAAAAGTGAATTTTCAAATGATAGAAAAGTTGTTTTGATCAATATAGCTTAAAAAGCACCATTAGCAGCACTTTTCGCAGCACTTTTCTACCACTTTTAAAATACGATTTTAGACTTAACGATTCTTTTCCAAATCTTTTATAATTGTTTTCAAATGAATAATTAAGTATTTTAATGATGATTTGGAAGTTTATAATTTATTTTAAAATGTTTAAATAAATGATTTAAAGAAAAGCTGTCAAAAAAATCAAGTGATTTAATCTTGGCTCTAAAGCCGACGAGTAGACTAGATTTTTCTATTCGTTAGATCTGGGTGAGGTTCTTAAACTAAGGAGATATTCAGGAGCAACTATTGCCCTAGCTCACTGGGCCTCTCTTGGGCGAGGGATAAATAAGGTTGAAATGTCGGAAACGAGTTAAGTATAAAAGATGAAATTTTCCAAATTTAAACAACTTGGATTTTATGGTGATAATCTTCTTATGCTTGATATTAAAGCCCAAAGAAGGAACTCGTACTGTTCATGGAATTCAAAAGTTGATTTCACCATTATTCCGCCCATAGTACTTGTTGAATATGGGATGTAACATCCCACCTTTTTGTATGCTTAAGCAGACACATGTGCCAACTTAAACCATACAGAAGGGTGGATTGTTATGGGGTAAATAAGAAAAAGTGGAGAAATAAAAGAACAAAATAGAATCTTGCAGCGGAACGATAAAATATAATAATCAAATAACAGTTCATGAAGCTGTTTTACAAAACATTTGATTATACTTATACAATACATATCAGAGTTACACATACCAGAGAATGATAATTATGCAGTGGAATACAATGGTGTATTAGAATATATAACAAATAGTAATAATAAAATCTTCGTCTTTGTCCTTCAGAAATAGGGCCTTCAAATCCTGAAATGCTCAGGCTGATCCGAGTGAATTGAAAAGACAAAACACTCGAGTCAGAACTAAAAGATCTTATGTAAGTTAAATCAATGAAATAAATATGAGTGTAAACGGCGTCAGAGATGTTTATGAGGTTTGACATCTCCTATCCAGTGTCTAACGTGAGTGCAGTAACTTAAGAAATGTTCGGGATTCACATCTCTTAAGGATCCATTAAACTATCTACTATATAGTAATATACGCTATATACAGTAGTGTCTAATCAGTAAAGTATAATCATATAGAAAATAGCATTAAGGGGATGGTGAACCTTAACGCGGTCAGATCTTTAAACCAAAATCGTAGTGGGTTCGATATGGTAGGTGACACGGCACACAAGGCAATGCCAGGGTAGATATACCAATTACGCATCCGGACTGGTGGTGACGCATAGCAACCACTACCGCCCACCTCAAACAACACTCCCAAATCAAGGGTGGCCACCAAATCAATCACAAGTAATAGAATGGTATCGAAGAAGTGTGTCCGATCAGAGGTGCTACCTCCTTGGTCCGTCAATCGCTCCTGTTTTAGCCACCTTATGCCAACTCATGGGAGTTGGGTCCACGTATATACCTTAGGACCGTCGCCACCATCCTACTTCATTCTGGAAACTCCACCGCGTACACAGTTGTCAAAGTGGTTTTCGGTATCGACAGAGAGTATGTCCATAACCGATCCCGGTCTCTTTAACAACCAAACGTTATTATAACACCGTGGTCATTTAAAAATATATATACTTTTAAAACACAATCATTGCCCTTTCAAAACATATTCTTTATTTCAAATAGTATATACTTAAAACCAATTTTTTTTTTCAAAACATATCCTTTACTTCAAAATAGTATATACTTTAAACCAAAATATAATTACTATTTCAAACCCAAATTATCAATGTATTATTTCCATTTCAAAACCCAATTCAATAATATATCATTTCCATTTCCAAAACAATTCAATAATATCTTATTTAAATAAAACCAAATTTCCCATCACTAATCTTTCTTAAACTTAGATAACTTGAAATATTCTTTTAAATCATCTTAGACCCAAACCCCATTTTTGAAGTCATATTCTAAATTTCAATTTCAGTAGGTTTCCAATCAATATATTCACAGATAATTCTTAAATAAATTCCATTTCAAATAAATTCATTTTTCAAACCACATTACTTTCAAAGTTATAACAATTTCGAAAACCAATACTTTGAAAACAATAATACCTTAATTTAAATAAAACATTTCAATTTTGATATATTTCAAGACTTTAAATATTCCAAAATTCCCAACCAAATCTGGTAATCTTATATATACCTTAATTCTATTTACAATTATTTAGTTTAGAAATATTTATTTAATAAATTCAATATCACTTAAATAAAGCTCAAACTTGAAATATTCGTAAATCAAACTTAAAACATCATCAAGTTATACATAGCTTAAATTTTAGAATTTAACCATATATAAATTAATATTTATAAAATATCAAAATTAGTATATATATATAAACCCTTATTTTCCAAAACCCATAGAAAATCACTTTAAAATATTATATATAGACCACGATGCCTGTATATAATTTTCTATCCTATGGTCAAGTGATACAGATATTTATCATTTCAATCCGTAATTTTAAAAATAAAAGTTTACGGTTATATATCATTTCAAACCGCAATCCCGAATGGAATGAAAATGCATAATAACTTGCAGTTTATACAATATAAAATATAGCATCCAAATAAACAACCATTTATTACAATCATCATCCAATTTAAACAAAACATCAATATAAAGCATATAAAATATAAAAGGCATCAACGAATAGTTTATATTCAATAAAAATTAATAACTGTTTAACTGGCAGTTTATATGAAATAATAAATAAATTTAACTGTCAAATTATATGCAATAATAAAATTAAATAACAATTTAATTTAAATAAATGCTATCTAACTGAGATGATGATTAAATATATGCCCAAACAATCATAGATAAATTTTAAATCACATCAAAATTTAATTTAACAAACATAAGAAAACTTAGAAGTTGTGAGTGGGTTAAAACACTCACCTTTGATTTTAGCCCCTAAAATCCAAACAGAAGCGCAAAACCAAAAAAAATCTCCAAATTCAACTAATAGATTTCATGTTGTGTTCTCTCAAGATAAGGCTTCAGCAAAATTTTGAAGAACAACTAAGATAAGGACAGGAAGTGTACGAAAATGAAAAAAAAACATTTTTATAAAAGAATGCTTTTGGATTTGCAAGAATAAGAGCCTTTGAATATGAGGTGTTAGGAGAAACAAGATGTAAATGAAGAAATAAGATGTAGGCTATTTATAATTGGGGAATGAATATGGAGGGACAAAAATAAATGTTACGTTTTATTAGTTTGATTCTAAATTAATTAAGTGCTAGATACAGAAAAGTTTGATGTAACGACCCGTATTTTTACGGATCAAAAGATTGTAAATCAGTTATTATTAGGTTGTTAGTGTTATTAAGTCGTCCAGAGTTTAGGTCGACCAGAGTTAGGTCGCGTAGCAGGTTGGGTTGTGGAGCGATGTAGTAGCTTAGGTCGTGCAGTAGTTTGGGACGACTTAAGAGATTGGAGCGACCTATAGGATTTGACCGACCTAAGGAGTAGACGACTTAAGGATTGGAGCGACCTAAGGAAAGGCAGACTTAAGTCAGTGACCGACCTATGGAAGATAGCAGCTTAGGGGAGTTAACGATCTAGGGGGTTAAGCAGGTTAACGACTTAAGGAAGCTAGGTCGTTCGAGCGACTTAGGGATTATAGGTCATAAGTCATTGAAGACCCTGTGTTGGAGTTAGGTCGTAAGTCGTTGGGACTTGGCTTAGTGTTAGGTCGATTAGGTCGTGTATAGTTAGGTCGTGACTTATGATAAGTCGTTAGATCATGCACTTGCATTGTCGCTAAGTCGCGAGGGTGTTAGGTCGTTAAGTCGCAAGGACGTTAAGTTGTTGAGTCGTTGAGTCTTAGGTCGTGCCTAAGTGTTAGATCGTGCGTATGTGTTAAGCCGCGCACGTGTTAGGTCGGCAATGCTGTTGGGTCGTAGGTCGAAGGGGATGGTTAAGTCGTAGGTCGGGAGGTTGGTTAAGTCGTAGGTCGGGGATTTTTAAGTCGTGACCGACTTAAGGGGGCGGACGACCTAAGGAACTGCCTATAAATACGCGGGGTATCTTCACTTTTTGGGATCGGGATTTTGAAGCGACGAAGTGCTGCCATTTTGAGACCTCGAGAACTACACTTCTTCACTTCTTTTCTCCACTTTAATTTTGTGCTTCCTTCCATCCAAATCGAAGATCCAAGAGCTTAGATTGAGGATCTACAACCATCAAAGAGAGATTTCATCGTTTGAAGCGGAATTTTGGAGAATCAAGCTAGATCCTTCGCTGTCCAGATCTGAAGTGTGTTGCTTTTAAGGTGTTTGGGTGATTCGGTGAGTGGTGATTATCTCTTACACGGACCCAAAGGAGTATATCAGATCGGTGGCTTGATTATGTGTTAAAAATAGTGATTTCATGCATTTTCGTAAACTTCAGTATAGATCTATTGTTCATGATGATCTGACATCCATTTTACTACATGTTAACCTATCCAAGTTCATTCTTCAAGTTGTAGAGATATTGCTCATGATTCATGCTTGTTAAATTTGGACTCTTTATTTACAAGATTGCCATTATTTTTATAATTGTTTATTAGATCATGTTTGAATACTTGATTACTTGGATTAATAATTGATTTGATTGATTGTTATAAATTAGTTGATTAGTTGTTGGATTTAGACAAGATGGTCGAAGATGATTCAAAAGCTAAGGGAAAGGCTCTTGAATTGGAAAAGCTGCTCGTGGCATATGTGGCGGATGATGAAGCTCATATGGATAGATTTGATGATGATGATGAGATGAAGCGAGGCATGATGTGAGATAGCCTTGGTTTAATCCAGATGGGATCATTCCAAGCATGTTGATAACTCGGTGAAATGGTTCGAGTTTGAGGATAATGGTTGGCTCGAGAGGCGCTTGAGCTAGTATGAAAATAGTCATCGAGGAGGATGACTAGAAGGCTGAGGTTTCATCGTTGTTGAAGGTTCTAGCAGACTCAAAGCAAGAGTACGCTGGGCAGATTCGATAGTCCCAAAAGACTACAGTTGGTAGTCGAGTACTCTGGGCAGATTCGATAGTCCTATGCACGGGCTGCGACGACTTGCGTAGTTCTGTCCAGAACCGGGGTTACCATTAGCCCTTGACGAACGGCTGAAAGAATGTGCTGGTCATTTGATTAACGGTGGTATCGAAGCAATGATAACAGTGATAGCCAGAGTCATGGATGTTTGGTTGTATCGTCATTCGGTCTTAAGAGCAATATTTTCTAGGTGTTTATCTGATCTTGGTTTAGGCCTTGGGGGTTTGTACTTGGAAAACATTGACCTTGACTCGAGTGGTAATTGCTTTACCTTAAATGTTTGCTTTACTATGTTTACTTTTGCTTTGTGTGTCTGGGGGCTATCACTGTAGAAAGAGGTGGAGCGGGAGGGTTGGGTTCCTATTTCTTTTACCTTTATGCTCTTTTGGTATGCTGTTAGATAATTTACCGCTCACTAAGACTGTTGTCTGACTTAAGGTTTTATGTTCAACTCTTATTACCTTGGGCTGTTCATCCATTTTGGGATGGGCAGACTAGGTAGCAGGTGATAGGTGCTGTTCTTAGTTTCCAACGATGCTGATGACGAAGACGAGCTGGAGGCTTGCATATTATTTTCTTATTATATGTACTGGATGTTCCACTGCTTGTATATTCTCTGAGTGATATGTAGTGAGGCTGGATGTATTGACTATTCAGATTTTTGTATCAATTACTATGAGGCTTATTTGATGCGATTCTGTTCTGTGTAGCTTCACTATGTATATTTTTCTCTATTGTATTTTATCCATGCGCTGTGAGTAATACGATAGATTCTGCTGTTTTAACTTACCCCTGACGATCATCCATGGCTGCCTGGCACACTTTTCAGCGCACTATTTCTATGTTTAGTGCAGGAGTCATGGGCGGTCGTCACATTTGGTATCGGAGCCTTGGTTAATCGATTTTACCCAACGCTCGCTGACGTAACTACGTATGAGAGACGTAATTGTATTTTGATGGATGATTACTATATATAATATAGTAGCTTAGAAGGATTTGAACCCCTTATGCAGTTGTTCTCAAGGTGTATTAATCATTCTTTTTTTAGATATTAAGAATGAGTCGAAGAGGGAGACCAGCTGCTAGGGAAGGCCGTGCTGCTGAGGGGGCTACTGATTATGCTGCTATGTTCGAGGCAATGATGACTTCAATCATGAGGAGGATGCCAGCTTCGGGGCCAGCAGTTGACGTTGGAATTCAAGTTCAAGCTCCAAGACCGGTGGATTTTGCTAAGCTATGTAAAGACTATACTGCTCTTGGAGGAAAGGTTTTCTTGGGAACAGAGCCAACCATTGAAGTCTAGAGATGGATAAATGCTTGTAGAAGAATCTTTGGTGACTTGGGAATCGAGGATGCAACTAGAAGGAAGCTCGCATCAAGACAGATTCAAGGGAGAGCTTATGACTGGTGGAACTCTATCACCATTGATACTCCGAAGGAAGAAATTACTTGGGAGCAATTCCAAGCCAGATTTGAAGCTAAGTTCATTTCTACAGCTCAGAAATCTGTTCTGTTTAAGAAGTTTGTAGAGCTCAAGCAAGATGGAAGACCAGTTCTTGAGTATGTTTCTGAGTTTGAAGCTTTGTCCAAGTATGCCCGGTCGTATATTGAATCTCCTTCTCAGAAGAACGAGAAGTTTGTGACAGGCTTGGACAGTTATCTTGGGAGATAGTTGGTGGATCATTAGGACGATCCATTTAAGAAGCTTGTGGAGAAAGCTCTCAGGCACGAAAATCTGTTTCCTAAAGAAGGATCTGTTGTTGCTGTGGCCAAGGAAGAGTCTAAACCACAGCAGGGTGGAAACAAGAAGAGGAAGCAGCAACAACAAAAGGGTAAGGATGGCCAAAAGAAGCCGAAGGGCGAAGTGACCTGCTACAATTGTCAGTAGAAGGGCCATTTCTCCAGAGATTGCAAGAATTCTAAGGTGCCGATGAAATGCCACAACTGTGACAAGCCGGGGCATATTAAGAAGAATTGTCCGGAACCGCGGAAGGACAAGCAGATTGTGCAAGCTTATGCTTTGGGGGCTGTTCCATCAT
Organism: Allium fistulosum; assembly: GCA_030737815.1. Classification (NCBI taxonomy): domain Eukaryota; kingdom Viridiplantae; phylum Streptophyta; class Magnoliopsida; order Asparagales; family Amaryllidaceae; genus Allium; species Allium fistulosum. The sequence goes on along the minus strand of CM060904.1, from coordinate 867,009,284 downwards.
CTTCAAAAGCTCCTACCGCTGAAGAGAAAGGAAAGAGTGTGGTGGTTCAAGGTACTCTTTCCATATGTGGTGTTCCAGTTAGAGTGTTATTCGATACTGGGGCGTCGCATTCTTTTGTTTGTAATGAACTGGTATGCCGGTTGGGTTTAAAACCAGATATTGTTGATAGACCATTGGTTGTGACTAATCCAGTTGGGGGTTCGTCCCGTCTGTGTATGCTATGCCGTGGTCTGGTTGTATCGAGTCATGATTGCTCTTTTGTTTGTGATTGTTTTGTTCTGAACTTTGCGGGGTTTGGAATTATTTTGGGTATGGACTGGCTTAGGAAGTATGCGGCCAAGGTTGATTGTGAAAGGTTGGAGGTGACAGTCGAGAATGTGGAAGGGCGAAAGGTTGTAATACGATGTAAGCATGAGGAAGGCGTCTTCATGAGCTTCATGTATTCGCTGGTTGTTCAACGGGATGGACTGTCATCGGTGCCAATCGCTAATGGATTTGAGGATGTCTTTGATGAGGTCAAAGGGTTACCGCCGCATAGAGAGATCGAGTTTCGTATCGACCTAGTTGAAGGAGCCAGACCTGTTGTGATGTCTCTTAGGCGGATGGCGCCTAGGGAACAACAAGAGTTGAAGGTGCAAGTTGATGATCTTTTGCAGAAAGGATTCATTCGGCGTAGTGTGTCCGAATGGGGTGCACCAGTTGTGTTCGCAACCAAAGCGGATGGATCGTTGAGGTTATGTGTGGATTATTGTGAGCTGAATAAAGTGACTAAGAAGAACAAGTATCCATTGCCTAGAATAGATGACTTGTTTGATCAGCTTCACGAAGCTAAGGTGTTTTCTCAGATGGGTTTGGCAACGGGATTTCACCAGTTAAGAGTGGCTAAGGATAGTGTGCCGAAGACTGCTTTTAAGACACCATCCTATTTCTTTGAGTGGCTGGTAATGCCATTTGGATTGACCAATGCACCAACATATTTTGTGGATCTTATGAATAGAGTGTTCAGAGATCAGTTGGACAAGTTCGTACTAGTGTCCGTGGATGATATTTTTATTTATTCCAGAACTGAAGAAGAGCACAAGACGCACTTGTGTATTGTTTTTGAAATCTTACGAAAACATCAGCTGAAGGCTAAGTTTTCGAAGTGTCACTTCTGGAAGAGTGAAGTGAGGTTCTTAGGCCATATTATCTCTGGAAATGGAATAGCAGTTGATCCCGCTAAGGTGGCAGCAATCCAGGATTGGGTTAGACCTAAGAATACATCTGATGTGAGAAGTTTTCTTGGATTAGCAGGATATTATCGCCGATTTATCAAAGACTTTTCCAAGATAGCTGCACCATTAACAGGATTGATGAAAAAGAACCAAGTATTCAGATGGGATGCAAAGTGTGAGCAAGCTTTCAGAATCCTGAAAGAGAGATTGACAAGTGCTCCTGTTTTGACTATTCCAAGTGGAAATGATGAGATGGTGGTTTACACCGATGCATGTGGTACTGGACTTGGTGCAGTGCTGATGTAGAAGAATAGAGTTGTTGCGTATGCAAGTCGACAACTGAAGCCGCATGAAAGGAATTATCCGACTCATGATTTGGAGTTGGCGGCGATTGTATTTGCTTTGAAGATGTGGAGACATTACCTATTGGGAGTTCGATTCGAGTTGTTTATAGATCATAAGTCGTTGAAGTATCTTTTCTCCCAAAAGGATTTGAATCTTCGGCAGCAACGATGGCTAGAGTTTTTGGCATCATATGATTTTGGTATAGCCTATACTCTGGGAAAGGGTAACGCAGTGGCAGATGCGTTAAGTCGAAGACATGCAGGATTGGGAGCCATGTTTTCAGAATGGAAGAGTCTCGAGTATTTGGCTGGATTTGACTTCAGGCCCAGATGTGAATTGGAACCTGAGATGTTGCAAACCTATCGATAAGACCGACTCTTGTGGAAAGGATTGGCGAGAGCCAAAAGCGAGACGATAAGCTTGTCAAGATTATCCGTGATTTGGAATATGGATTGGACCCAGAAAAGGATAAAGGATTCGAGGTCGATCGAGAGGGTTGGCTTCGGAAGCAAGGACGACTAGTTGTTCCCGATATAGATGAATTGAGAAATGAAGTTCTGAAGGAAAGTCATCACTCGAAACTGACAATTCATCCAGGTGGAAATAAGATGTATCGGGATATGAAGAGAACCTATTACTGGGAAGGTATGAAGAAGGATGTTGGAAATTTCATTTCCAAATGCCTGAACTGCCAGTTGGTAAAAGCTGAGCAAAAGAAGCCCAGTGGATTGCTTCAGCCATTAGAAGTTCCTACATGGAAGTGGGAGCAAATATCGATGGATTTTATTGATGGGCTACCTAGAACAAGAACGGGAAATGAAGAGATTTGGGTCATCGTAGATCGTCTGACTAAGAGTGCAAGATTCATTCCGGTTCGATCGACCAGGACTGCATCAAAGTTGGCTGAGCTGTATGTTAAGTGGATAGTTCGATTCCATGGTATTCCGAAGAGTATAGTGAGTGATCGAGACCCATTATTCACTAGTAGATTTTGGAAGAGCTTTCAGGAAGTTTTGGGAACTGAGCTGTGTTTGAGTATAGCTTATCACCCCCAAACAGATGGTCAGACCGAGAGAGTCAATCGCGTTTTGGAAGATCTCCTTAGAGCTTGCGTTTTAGATTTCGGAGGATCATGGGAAGATCACCTTCATTTGGTAGAATTTTCGTATAATAACAGTTACCAATCAAGCATTGGTATGGCACCGTATGAAGCATTGTATGGAAGACCGTGTAACTCTCCGACCTGTTGGATAGAAACAGGAGAAAAGCTGATACTTGGACCAGAAATGATTCGACAGACATCGGATTGCATAAAGATCATTCGGCAACGAATGAAAGCATCCCAAGACCGACAGAAAAGTTATGCCGATAAGCGTCGTAAGGATTTGGAATTTGACGTAGGTGATATGGTTTTTGTGAAGATTTCTCCTCTAAAGAATGTTATTCGATTCGGAAAGAAAGGAAAATTGACTCCGAGATTTGTTTGACCATTCCCGATCATCGAGCGAATTGGAAAGCTCGCTTATAAATTGGAGTTACCAGAAAAGATGTCGGGTGTGCACAATGTTTTTCACATATCATATCTACGGATGTATGTGCACGACTCGAATACTGTGGTTTCTGCTGATAACTGTGAAGATATTGAAGTTGACGTAGTTGATAAGAGACCTCGTAATCCACTTCGTGTTGTGGAAACTGACACGAAACAGCTTAGGAGGAAGGTAGTTAGGTTGCTCAAGATACAATGGAGTGATGATGTTAACGACTGTACATGGGAGGAGGAAGAGAGGATGAAGGCAGCTCATCCTGAACTCTTCGAGGTATGGCCATAAGGTGCTGTGTCATCTCACGACATTGTAACTTGTTCTAGTCTTAGAATTCTGCATGGTAGGCTAGTAATTGGATGCATGATTTGTTGATTGCTATGGATGGTAGGCATGCAGAATAGTTTTTGATTGCTCTTGTTTGTTTGGAATTTCGGGGGCGAAATTCCTAAGGGGGAGAGAATGTAACGACCCGTATTTTTACGGATCAAAAGATTGTAAATCAGTTATTATTAGGTTGTCAGTGTTGTTAAGTCGTCCAGAGTTTAGGTCGACCAGAGTTAGGTCGCGTAGCAGGTTGGGTTGTGGAGCGATGTAGTAGCTTAGGTCGTGCAGTAGTTTGGGACGACTTAAGAGATTGGAGCGACCTATAGGATTTGATCGACCTAAGGAGTAGACGACTTAAGGATTGGAGCGATCTAAGGAAAGGCAAACTTAAGTCAGTGACCGACCTATGGAAGATAGCAGCTTAGGGGAGTTAATGACCTAGGGGGTTAAGCGGGTTAACGACTTAAGGAAGCTAGGTCGTTCGAGCGACTTAGGGATTATAGGTCGTAAGTCGTTGAAGACCCTGTGTTGGAGTTAGGTCGTAAGTCGTTGGGACTTGGCTTAGTGTTAGGTCGATTAGGCCATGTACAGTTAGGTCGCGACTTATGATAAGTCGTTAGGTCGCGCACTTGCGTTGTCGCTAAGTCGCGAGGGTGTTAGGTCGTTAAGTCGCAAGGACGTTAAGTCGTTGAGTCTTAGGTCGTGCCTAAGTGTTAGATCGTGCGTATGTGTTAAGCCGCACACGTGTTAGGTCGGCAATGCTGTTGGGTCGTAGGTTGAAGGGGATGGTTAAGTCGTAGGTCGGGAGGTTGGTTAAGTCGTAGGTCAGGGATCTTTAAGTCGTGACCGACTTAAGGGGGCGGACGACCTAAGGAACTGCCTATAAATACGTGGGGTATCTTCACTTTTTGGGATCGGGATTTTGAAGCGACAAAGTGCTACCATTTTGAGACCTCGAGAACAACACTTCTTCACTTCTTTTCTCCACTTTAATTTTGTGCTTCCTTCCATCCAAATCGAAGATCCAAGAGCTTAGATTGAGGATCTACAACCATCGAAGAGAGATTTCATCGTTTGAAGCAGAATTTTGGAGAATCAAGCTAGATCCTTCGCTGTCCAGATCTGAAGTATGTTGCTTTTAAGGTGTTTAGGTGATTCGGTGAGTGGTGATTATCTCTCACACGGACCCAAAGGAGTATATCGGATCGGTGGCTTGATTATGTGTTAAAAATAGTGATTTCATGCATTTTCGTAAACTTAAGTATAGATCTATTGTTCATGATGATCTGACATCCATTTTACTACATGTTAACCTATGCAAGTTCATTTTTCAAGTTGTAGAGATATTGCTCATGATTCATGCTTGTTAAATTTGGACTCTTTATTTACAAGATTGCCATTATTTTTATAATTGTTTATTAGATCATGTTTGAATACTTGATTACTTGGATTAATAATTGATTTGATTGATTGTTATAAATTAGTTGATTAGTTGTTGGATTTAGACAAGATGGTCGAAGATGATTCAAAAGCTAAGGGAAAGGGTCTTGAATTGGAAAAGCTGCTCGTGGCATATGTGGCGGATGATGAAGCTCATATGGATAGATTTGATGATGATGATGAGATGAAGTGAGGCATGATGTGAGATAGCCTTGGTTTAATCCAGACGGGATCATTCCAAGCATGTTGATAACTCGGTGAAATGGTTCGAGTTTGAGGATAATGGTTGGCTCGAGAGGCGCTTGAGCTAGTATGAAAATAGTCGTCGAGGAGGATGACTAGAAGGCTGAGGTTTCATCGTTGTTGAAGGTTCTAGCAGACTCAAAGCAAGAGTACGCTCGGCACATTTGGTAGTCGAGTACTCTGGGCAGATTCGATAGTCATAGGCACGGGCTGCGACGACGTGCGGAGTTCTGTCTAGAACCGGGGTTACCATTAGCCCTTGACGGACGGCTGAAAGAATGTGCCGGTCATTCGATTAACGGTGGTATCGAAGCAATGATAACAGTGATAGCCAGAGTCATGGATGTTTGGTTGTATCGTCATTCGGTCTCAAGAGCAATATTTTCTGGGTGTTTATCTGATCTTGGTTTAGGCCTTGGGGGTTTGTACTTGGAAAACATTGACCTTGACTCGAGTGGTAATTACTTTACCTTGAATGTTTGCTTTACTATGTTTACTTCTGCTTAGTGTGTCTGGGGGCTATCGCTGTAGAAAGAGGTGGAGTGGGAGGGTTGGATTCCTATTCCTTTTACCTTTATGCTCTTTTGGTATGTTGTTAGTTAATTTACCGCTCACTAAGACTGTTGTCCGACTCAAGGTTTTATGTTCAACTCTTATTACCTTGGGTTGTTCATCCATTTTGGGATGGGCAGACTAGGTAGCAGGTGACAGGTGCTGTTCTTAGTTTCCAACGATGCTGATGACGAAGACGAGCTGGAGGCTTGCATATTATTTTCTTATTATATGTACTGGATGTTCCGCTGCTTGTATATTCTCTGAGTGATATGTAGTGAGGCTGGATGTATTGACTATTCAGATTTTTGTATCAATTACTATGAGGCTTATTTGATGCGATTCTGTTCTGTGTAGCTTCACTATGTATATATTTCTCTATTGTATTTTATCCATGCGCTGTGAGTAATACGATAGATTCTGTTGTTTTAACTTACTCCTGACGATCATCCATGGCTGCCTGGCACACTTTTCAGCGCACTATTTCTATGTTTAGTGCAGGAGTCATGGGCGGTCGTCACATTTGAATACATCATAAATATATTCATACTTTAACTGTGTGTTAGAATTGCTAAACATATATCAGGTACGATTAATTGGTGACAATATATAGGAATAAACAAGAATAAATGTAGATGCAATCACATAAGGATCAAATAGGGAAGGAGATAAAAGGTGACGACATTGATTAATTCCACTTTCCCACTTTAGCCAAATTTATTAATACGACATTTAATTATCGTGCAAGTTGTATTATGACTAGAAAACATAAACAACAAACAATAAATAAATATGTATATAATATTACCTCACTTTTAAATTGTTTGATAATAAAAATAAAAATTTAATCATGCTTTAACAAATTTGAAATTTAAAATATTAAATGTTTATATGTATACACATGCACACAAACACACATACATGTGAGTATAAAGATTAAACCAAAGCTTATTAATTAATTCAAAGCGTACTTCCATACCACATTAAATTGTCTAATGCATTTGTAAACTTATGTATACTTGAAGTCAAAAATACATATATACATATAAATTAAACCTTTTTACCTTAATGAAATTCAAACAAAAGTGGGACACGACAAATTAAGCAATATAGTAACAAACCTTTAAGATCCTTAAATAAGGACATTTGAGATAATAAATTAGGTAACAAATTTAAATATTGTTGTAATCAAAATCAAAGCTTAGATTTATCATCAAAAAATTGTTAAGCATATGTAAACTTCTATTATAATTTATTAGATTAAGAACAAATAATTTATTCAACAAAGTATTCAAATTTCATGATATTTCAATTCAAGATAAAGTGACAATATGTGTATACAATATTTCTGTTTCAACACAAATGCAAATTATATGTATATAAACTTTCAGATCTAAAAAAAATGCAATTTGATTTAAAAGTTTAAAACATGGATCTATAATTAAAACATTCTTTTAATTATATACATATATTTTTTTCAAATTAAAAGTCAAATTAATTCATTCATCAAAAAAAATCAAATAACATAAACAATTTCAAAACAAATGAGGAAATAGCATATACATACAAACTATGATAATAGCATAAATATCCTTACGCTCCATCCCTATTTCAACTATTGTAATATTTAGATATTTAATTTCCTTAAATTGCAATAACCCAATTTCCATAAATTTATATTCCTAAATGTATTCCTGTCAATTAAATGCATTAATTAGGGTTTTAAACCAATAAAAGAAATTTCCTTAATTTCATCCTTAAACCAACTTATTATTACTCTATATTCATTGCGAATTAATTCAACTATTTCCCCCAATATCAATTTCTGCTTTATAATAAACTTATGTTTCTATTTAATTTTCATTACTCTTCCGTTACTATATTAATATTCATTAAAGTAAGGTTTATTATCAACAATAACCATTTAGAATTACTTTCTAACATTTATTGTAATTTGTTTCCATAATTTGGCTTGCGCTAATTTAGTTAGCCTTAACGTTATTACATTAAATCTATATTCAGTTCAATTAATGTGGAATTTAATCCTAATTACTTACCATTTAATTCATTAATTATTGATTACCTTCAAAATAAAGATAAAATTTGATTCCCAAATATTTGATTTGATTGCCATCTTTATATGCCCATTATTACTTAACTTCAAATTTACAATTTCACGCAATTTTAACCTTTATAACTGCATTATTGCACAAATATCGTTACTTATCAATTTACATTAACTTTATCACATTAATTTTCATTCAACTACCATTCGATATATTTTATTTATTGGTTCAATCTTTATTTCAAAATTTTCATTTATTACTTCCAAATATTCGTTTTCATTTATAAATGTCGTGTCAGTTTCTTCTTTTATTGCATAACCTCATTTATTATCATTCATTTATTTATAGTTTTTATACTTAATCAAATTTCTTAGCCTCTCAATTGTTTACTTAAGTTTTTAACCATTTATTTAAAATACTTTCCTTTCTATTATATTCTATTAGAAACAATTTCAATTATACATAAGTTTTTAATACTAGAACAACAAATTCTCATTTATTCAAGAAGTCCATTCTAGTAAATATTTTTTACTAATGATTTACTAATTCAACATTTCCATTTGTTGCTTATATTAAATTCCTTAGCCTAGAATACAATTCCCATTACTTCAATGCATCGTAATTTTCATTTATTTTTATTTTTAATACTTAGCTTTAAATTTAAAATATGAATTATAAACATTTTAATTTCGTCCTAAATTAAATTACAAAATTCTTTAAATTTAACTAAACTTATTTACCAAAATTTACGGGTCGTTACATGGGAATTGATATTGAGTAGAATTATGTGATTTCTATAGATTCTGCTCACTTAATATTTACTGGTTTTGAATTAACATCCTAGATAACATAGTTTTAACTCATCAAAATTTTGAGTTTTGAATTAAGAAATATTTGTTAAGATTTAAATAAATGATTTGGAAATAATTTTCTAAGTAAAGAATGAAATGATTTGGAATTTAAAAAGGTTTATAGTAATCCAAGGATTTGATAAAGGAGGTTAAATGATTCTGTATATACCGGAATGAAATGTTTTACAAGATATATATCTCTTGAAGATATTTTTGGTAAAAGGAAGTAATGAATCAAAGGAACAATTCCCTATTTACTTAAAATTTCTTTTTGAAAGTGCTACTAAGGATCGTAATATGGAATAGTAACTAAGTTATATACTAATGCAAAATTAAATAAAAATAGTAAAATAAATAACACCAAGGATTTTTATACTGGTTTGAACTCACGTTCTATGTCCAGTCCCAGACTACTTCTGAAATTTAATTATCAACCCTCTCTTAACCCGGAGGAATAAGTATACACCGCCTGAGCAATCGAACAGGACTTCTACCGCCTAGACAACTGAATAGGACTTTTACCGCCTGAGCAACCGAACAAGACTTCTGCAATACGAAGATTTTTCTTGACTGATTGTGCTCTTTTGATAGCACGGATAAGCCTTTAGAGTATACCCTTCCTATAATCTTCTTCTTTGTGGTATATACTATAGTTTGTGAAGATTGGAAGTAAATTTAATCACAAATGAATTTGTGCTTGAATGTGCAAATGATTAGAACAAGATTTGAAAGCAAATGGCAGAATATTTCAGATAATAAGCATATGAGAGTAGAATCAGAAATTAAGCCATTAAAACAACTGAATTCAAGGCTATATATAGAGTTTAAATGATGCAATTCTTCGTGAAGAGTTACGGTCAAAAGATACGGAAACAACTCTTGAATCAAGGGTTGTTTCTGTTCGTTAAATGGAAGTGACCGTTCAGAAAAATAGCCGTTATGAATATTCAGTCGACCGAGGGAAAAATTTCAGTCTTCTAAAAATTCAAATTTTTGAATTTTGAAAAGACACATAGTTCAGTCGACTGAATGGGGTGGTTCAGTCGACTGAACCTTCAAGTGCAATTGTGCACATGCACATGTTTTCAATCGACTGAGCATACCCATTCACTCGAATGGATTCTGTGTTTCTGCCATACTTATTTCCGTTTGAAAGCCTTTTGATAATGAACTTAATATTAACGATTTTTGTTGTGTGTATATGATTTTAAAATAATTTTAAAAACATGTGTGCATGCATATACCACTTATGAGAGATTTTAACAATGATTAACTGCTAAACTAGACTATAGATAAACCATTAATAAAATTTGAAACTTCTCTCTAAATTCTTAATCTTCAATCTATTATCGAGTAGAATAGTATCTTCTCCTACAAATATGGTTAGATCATATAATAATTACTTATATAGTTGTCAAGATCAAAACATCAAAATACAAGGTTCTAACATTCTCCCCTATTTTGATGATGACAACTATGTAAGTCTAAAAATGTAAAAAAATTATAAAAGTAATTGTAACTTCCCCTGAATAAATGAACTACCTACTGAATATCTAGCACATTTTATTACTTCTCCCCCTTTGTCATCGACAAAAAGGAAATTTGGATAACATGGTAAACAATAGTATTATGGATAAATAAGCAAACTTGAGTACTAGAGACAGGTAAATTTTAATCAAGTAATAAAATTGAACAACATAACACTTAACAAATAAACATCAATACAGCACTTAAACACACAACATATTTAACGAACAAAAGCAAATGTGCAATGTGACAACATAACGAACAACGGAATTAATGAAAATAGATATGCATAAGATAAGATAAAGAAAAAAAGCTAAACTTCCTCGCTCTCGAATTCTTCCTTTTCCTCTTCTTCCTCCTCGAATGTAGACCAAGTGAAAGGAGCGGGATTTTTTGAAGCTAATGTCATATTCTTTTCTTTTTGCACTTCTACTTCATTTGATAGCATAGTGAGTTGAGAAGAAACATTAGACAAAGATTCTTGTGTATTCATAAGTTCTTCTAAGATTTTCTTTTCATCTCTTAGCATATCAACTTCTATTTAAGTTATGCTTAATTTTTCTAGTGCATCTTTATACTTTCTTTTTAACTTCTTTGAGTTTATCTAACAGTTCTGAATTTATATCAATCAAATCATCAAAAGTTAAATCACTAACATCGTTAGTTGAAGCCATAAAGCAGACGTTGGCTTGTTCAGAATCACTATTTGTGTCACTGTTTGATGATGAAATCGATTTCGAAGCATCCCATATAACTGAGCATGCCTGCTTCTTATTGTACTTGTCCTTCTTATTTTTGAATCTATCTTTCTTTCTATCAGGACAGTCTTTCTTCATGTGGCCCTTCTTATGACATTCATAACATTCGAGATTCGAGACTGGCGGTTTACTGCAATTGTCTCTTTTGTTGTTTCCAAACTTCTTATTCTTCCTAAATTTTAAGAACTTTTTGAAATTCTTTGCAATCAATGCAATGTCATCTTCATCTGAATCTGAATCTTCTTATTCAGCTTTGAAGGTAATATTCTTTTTATCTTGGGCTTGATCTCATTTTGCCAGCAAATTAACTTCGTATGACATGAGATTTCCAATTAACTCTTTAGGTTTGATGGTAGAAATGTCATTATCTTCTTCAATAGCTAAGACTTTTCGTTCCCATTCATCCGTTAAAGAGTTTAGAATTTTTGAGACAATATCAAAATCTAAAAAAGTTTCTCCTAATGCCAATAGTGAATGATGTATACCTTGGAATCTAGAATACATGTCATTTATAATTTCATCTGGTCTCATTCTAAAATTTTGGAATTGATTTTTGAGCATAGAAATCTTGCTTTGTTTAACTTTGTTAGTTTCTTCATGTGTGACTTTAAGAGTTCTCCAAATTTCATAAGCAGTTATACACATGCTAAATTTATTAAATTAATTTTTATCTAAGGCGCAAAATAACATATTCATGGCTTTTGCATTCGATGTAGCATCTAACTTTTGTGTGTTTGACCATTCTGCAAATGGTGTAGTAGGTATAGTGTATTCACTTTGAGTGATATTCCAAGTACCATATCCATTTGCTTGCATAAAAATTCTCATTAGAGTTGACCAATAATTGTATTCAAACCATTAAATAGTGGTGGTCGTGCAGTGGATTGACCTTCAACAAAACTAGTGTTATTTTCCATATTAACTGTGTATCAAATAAATGTGTTACGGTTATATGATGGCCTTGCTTTGATACCAAATGAAAGTGCTACTAAGGATCGTAATATGGAATAGTAACTAAGTTCTCTACTAATGTGGAATTAAATAAAAATAGTAAAATAAATAACATCAGGGATTTTTATACTGGTTCAAACTCCCGTTCTACGTCCAGTCCCAGACTCCTTCTGGAATTTAACTATCAACCCTCCCTTAACTCGAAGGAATAGGTATTACACCGCTTGAGCAATCGAACAGGACTTCTATCGCCTAGACAACTAAATAGGACTTCTACCACTTGAGCAACCAAACAGGACTTCTACAATACAAAGATTTTTCTTGACTGATTATGATCTTTTGATAGCATAGATAAGTCTTGAGAGTACACCCTTCCTATAATCTTCTCCTTTGTGGTATATAGTATAGCTTGTGAAGATTAGAAGTAAATTTAACCACACATGAATTTATGCTTGAATGCACAAGTGATTAGAACGAGATTTGAAAGAAAATGGCAGAATATTTCAAATAATAAGTATATGAGAATAGAATCAGAAATTTAGTCATTAAAATAACTGAATTCAAGGCTATATATAGAGTTTAAATGATGCAATTCTTCATGAAGAGTTACGGTCAAAAGATACGAAAACAACTCTTGAATCAAGGGTTGTTTCTGTTCGTTAAATGGAAGCGACCGTTCAGAAAAATAACCGTTATGAATATTTAGTCGACTGAGGAAAAAAATTCAGTCTTTTGAAAATTCAAAAATTCGAATTTTAAATTCTAATTTTGAAAAGACACATAGTTCAGTCGACTGAATGTGGTGGTACAGTCGACAGAACCTTCAAATCGACAATCATCCACACATGTCAAACTTGAATTGCTCAAAACAACAAATTGTTAATTTATATTTGGAAAAACTCAGCATATACAGTAAATAAATCAATCACAGAATCACAGAACAGAGTATTACAACAATAAGCAGTGGAATAGATAAATAGTAGTTCATGAAGCTACTATATAAACAACATAATCTAATACACAGAAGTCTCAATACAATACAAAGGACAAATTTGAACATAAACAACTGAACAACTGGAAACAACTGAAAGCTGAATAGATATAGGACGGATCTTCCAAAGAACCTCCAAATTCCAAAGGTGAGTCTCAAATGCCGTGACACTCAATCTGACCCTAGCATAAAGCAAAACACAAAACACACGAGTCAGAATTAACATTCTTATACAAGTAAATGAACTCAGGTGAAATGTCCAAGTGAAATGCAATATAACTTAAAGGATGCTTGGGATTCCATCCTTTAAGGATCCGTTAAACTATCTACATACATAGTACAATATGCTATATAGATAATGTCTATAGTAAAGTAAACTATCATAATAGCGTTGAGGCATTACCCATATCCTCCTTAACACATTTTATATATTCCCGTAGTCTATACAGATACTGTAAGCTCCACCAAATTGGTGGTTTACTCAGGAAGCACTCTATAGGTACTGTACAAAACAAACTCGTAGAAGGCGCGATAAGGCATGTGACAAGGCACGCGAGGCAATGCCTAAGGTACAATTTTTTCGTTTTACAGAACCGGGCTGTTTCCATAGCAGCTGCTACCGCCCACCTCGAGACACACTCCCAAAAAATAAAAGGTGCACTCAATCAAATCACAAAGTAACAGAATGGTATCAAAGAAGCATGCTCGATCGGAGGTGCGACCTCACTTGGCCCAGGTATAGCTCCTGGTTTAGCCACATCAAGCTGACTCGTGGGAGTCAGGGCTGCGTTAATACCTCATATAGAACCGTCGCCAAACCATCCTGCTTCGTTCTCAAATCTCCACCACATACGCAGTTGTTAAAGTGGTTTTCGGTATTGGCAGAGAATATGACAATATCTGATCCCGGTCTCTTTAACAACCAAACGCTTATTTAACACCGTGGTCATTTTCATTTCAAACAGTTCATACTTCATATCAAAATTTCATATTCATTTCAAAAATCATATCAATTTTGAAATCATATTCACTTTCGAAATCATATCACTTTCGCAATCATATTCACTTCCAAAATCATAACCACAAAATAGTTTAAACCATCATATCAAAATATTCTCATTTAAATCCATTAAATCTAAATCATAATAGTTCCAACTTAAACAGTTTAAATATTGAAAATAATTTATAGATATTGAAATAGTTATAAAATAAAAATAGTTTATATTTAAAAATAGGTTATAGATTAAAATAGTTTATATATTAAAAATAGTTTATATATTAAAAAATATATATATCGAAAATAGTTCCACGTTAGAATTGTTTCTTTCAATTTCACAAATCAATTCAAATCAACTTAATTCCAAAGTTCAATTAAAATAAATCTCAGCTCAACAATTTCAATTAAAAAGTTAAAGGTTTAATTCAAATTCCCATTTAAACCCATTTCTAATTTATCGATTTCCAATCCAGGTTGAACTACAAATTTAAACCACTTCCAATTCCATAGGTTTCAAAGTTTAAATATTTAAACTATTTACAATAACTCAACTTGATAAATTTCATTTACATTTCAAAATTCAACTTTAACTTTATTTAAATTTGAAAATATTCACTTAATTATTTTACAAGCATTTAAATAAAATCCCAGATTACAAATTTAAATCAAAATTAAAATATTAAATATCTAACTTCAATTTATTTAATTCTGAAATATTCACTTAATCACCTTTATTAACATTTAAATAAAATCTCAAATTCAAATTTAAATCAAATTTAAATATTCAATTTCAATTTTCATTTAAATTTGAAATATTCATTTAATCACCGTACTCAAAATAAAGTTATAAAGGTATAAAATAATATTCCTAAAATCTGAAAATCAATAAGTTCAAATCAATTCTTATTTATATTCAATTCTTAAACAAATAATATTTCAAATCAATTTAATTTATCTTTCCAACCATACTTTATTAAAGTTATTAGAAAAATCTATTTTTAAATAATAATAGAATTTATATAAATACTTAAACATATCATATATATACTAGTTAAATTAAATTTTATTATAAATCTTATTATTAAATTTATTTTATATTAACTTATTTTATATATTTAAAAATAAAAAAAAATAGTAAAATCTTAAAATTTATATTTTAAAAACTAACTTATAAATTTAAAATTTTCAAATATATAATTTTAAAAATCTAAATTTTACACACATATAAAATAAATTTGTATATTATATTTTAAAAATAAATATTTATAAAAACCCATACATTCCTTTCAAAACCTTGGAAATCATTTTTCAAAAATAGACCAACGGTATCTGTATATAATTCTCTATCCTATGGTAAAGTGATATGGATATTTATCATTTCAATCCATAATAATTTAATATTTACGGGTGTATATCATTTCAACCCGCAATCCCAAAATTTCAGAAATCAATAAAATCGCTTGGGTTTATCATTTCAACCTATAACGATTTTTCCAAAATCTATAAGCTCGTTCGGGTATGTATCATTTCAACCCATAGGGATTTCTAAACTAACTGGGAACTTGCATTATGAGAATATAGATAGCATAAAATGACATCATATCAATAACAAGCATATATGATCATAATTAGCAGTTCAAATAAAATATATATATAATAGGTTATGGTGTCATATGTCAATTAACACAGGTTAACAAATTTAAAATAATAACATATCATATTCAACAATTTAATTATAAACAAATTTAAATTTTAACACACATTCCAATCGTCATTTCATATGAATTAAATTTACCAAATATAAGAATGCTAACTGTGAGTGATTGCTCACCTTTCGAGGCTAGAAAACAATGATGGCGAAGAGGATGACACGGACACGCACACGGATACAAACACTCCACAACAACACCGAGAAACTGCTGCGACCTGTTCGACAGCGGCAAGCAAAGCACATAATTCGATAAAACCATATATATATATATATATATGTGTGTGTGTGTGTGTGTGATTTAATATCAATATTTAATTTAAAACATATATTAAAAAAATCTATACATACACACACACACACACATATATATATATATATATATATCATTATTTCTTAAAATACCTATATCTTTCAAAATCCTTTTTTTCTTTTCTCATTATAAATAAGCTTCATGCAAAATATGACTTTTTATATATATTACTGTTTTTTTTTCATAGCAAAAAGCAAGATTACTATGTATAACTATATATATAAACTAATATATAAACTTACATATATATTATATTTTAAAATCAATATTTAAAAAAAATCAATATATATATATATATATTCATATAGAAGAGGAGAAGGTGCTTGCTCATAAAATAAATATATGTGCTCCAAGTACACAGAAGTCAGCGGTGTGGTGAATAGTAAAGCGGAGGGTGATAGCTGAGGCAAAGCTGAGGCGTACAGCTGGGAAAATTGGGCATGGTCGGAGCAGGCTCGGAGTACGGCGGAAATGGTGGAAGCGGAGTATAGCCAGCAGGTGGCTATTGTGGCCAATGGGATGGATGTCAGTTTACGTATAGGCGAGCTTAGCTACTGGAGGGCAGAGGCCGGTGCTCTGGCGGTCTGTGTGGGCTGCAAGGTTGAGGCGAGCATGAGCTCGGATGAAGGAAGGGACGTGGTGAGTGGTTGCTACTGGGTGGTCGAGTTTGCAGTGTCGCTCAGGTAAAGAAGGCGGCACATAGAAAGGTGGCATGGGGTTTGAGATCGGTCAGTAGTGGTGTGGTGGTTCGGAGTTGTGTCGCTATGGCGGGTCAACTACCGTGTTGGATCTAGTGAGCGGCTTGCGTGGGCTTAGGTGGAAGAGTGCTATCGAGTGGAGGAGGATAACGGGTTTAAGATGGTGGTTAGGCTCAAAAGGAATGGCTGCGACTGTGTTCGATGCAGGTTGTGGGGCAATGGGCTGAGGCGGTCTGGGATGGCAGTGGCTGCTTGGGTTTGAGAGGGGAACAGGGCTGCGTGGGTGTTTGGGTTGTGGCAAAGGGAAATGGTGGTGGACTTGGAGGGGACGTGGCTTTGCTGGTGAGAGTATGTGGTGGAGTGGAAAGCGGGGACGAGAACGAGGTTGGTGGCGCAATTAAATGCTGGAAATGGCGGTTGACGTGCTTCAAGTAGGTGATGGGAAGATGAGCAGTCGAGCAAGCAAATATGTGAGTTCGGTTGCAAAGGAAGGTGAAAGAATAGAGTGATGGAAATAAAAGCAACTGGTTGTGGGAACATGCTTTTCTAGAGTTCGGTTGCTACAGGCATAGTATATAGAAGCTTAATTGTATAAACTTTATTGTAATTATTTTCTTAGAATGAAGGAGCAGAAACGAAAGGAAGAAGATGGAAATAGAGAGAATGAACCAGGAACATGAAAATGAACCAACAGATAAAAGAAACCGGTGGAATTGTGAAAGTAAAATTATTAAACTTTCAGGAATATTAAAAGTTAGGGCTGTTAGATTTGGACCATTGAATAGACATAGGACCCAAAAGCCCAAACGTGAAACCGATATAGAAATCGTTTTGTAAATTTCACTGCGTACCGGATGCTGAATTACAGAAATGAATATACTGCGAAGATCAGCACGACGAGACGATCAGAATGGTACATAGATATGAGTGATTCGATCATCCTATCAAAATTCGATTTCTCTGCCAAAACTACTGCTAAAACGCCGAAAATAAGAGAAATGGGGCTAGAGCAGTCCAAATTTGGCGAAACAAAATATGACGTCTCACTCAGAAAATGATTTACATTTTTCTTATATAAAAATATTCAGGCCTCATGACATTTTACTTCCATCAAATTTCAACTGATTTAAAATAAATTGAAAATTTCACAAACAAACAAACTTTCATATTTTCTGATGAAAATTTGACACTTGCTACGTTTAAGTAGACTTATTTCAAATATCAAATTTTCAATACAAATTTTTTAAAATTTAATTTCAAGAAATTTTTTAGTTAATTACGTTATAAAAATCGTTAAAATTTCCGGGTTGTTACAGACTTGACTTGGCTTGAAAGGCGAACGTGGGCGCTAGAGGGGGCGGACCCAAAGGGATCAGCGCGACTTGGCTTGGGGAGTCGACGACATAAGGTAGCGGTGCGCGATCAACTATGGCGGTGGGGGCGAGGAGGCAAAGTCGTGACGTCGAAGTTAATATTGGCCTGAGCGTTTAACAAGAGCGGGAAGGAAGGTAATTAACATTTAAAACTTAATTTATTTAAGTTAATTAAAATTTAAATAATCTCAAGTATTCTAACATCCGAATCTTGTCCATAAGAGATCGGATTTGGATGCAGTCAATTGTGTCAGGTTCATATCGAGAATACTATGTTATGGAATTGAATTGGATGGATTTGGAGCTAGTTGAAATTTGTGTTAAATTCAAATAGCCGTTCGATTTTAATTCAAACCAGAACGCTTCAGCGATTACTGGAATTTTGGTGAGTGAACTCACCTCTTTGGCCTACTTATATTTTATATAAGTACCGATATTTTTATTATGCTTGTTGTTGATTGTTTGGATGATCTACTATTTTATCAGTTGGTTTGGATTTATTCCCACCATTGGAGCAGATGACCTTTTTATATATATACTCGCCTAGTTGCGGATGATCCTTATTATATGATTATGTACTGTATGTGATGCGGGGGGACAGGTTGGAGGGATCCAACAAGATTCCTCGTCACTGTTGATTTTACTTTTCTTATATATGATGATATATGATTTGTTGGATGCCATATTTAGTGACATGGACATGATTTTGCTTATTTAGTGCTATAGTAGCACTTGGCCTTATTTTTAGTATTTCGAAATACTATAAAGTGAAGATTTTGATTTAAAAGGATTTTTAAAGTGATCTTTAAATAACAAATGTTTTAATAATTATTCTTAAATTATTAAAAGAAGGAGTTTATTTTAAATAAGATAAAAAATACGGTTTTTGGTATTATAAACTGATAGTTTATGAAATATGTTAAATAGAGATTTTTGAACTTTATTATAAAGGTTTTAAAAACTTAATAAAAAAGTCCATCTTTTATATAAAAGATTTAAAGAAGTAATATTTTATAAATAAAGTAATAGATTTATTAACGGAGTTTTATAAATATTAAAAATGGATTTGTAGTTGATATTTGGTAAATAGATTTATAAATAGAATTTTATAAGTAAATGAGGTTTATAAAGGAATGGATTTATAAATAGAATTTTATAAATAAAGTGATTTTACAAAGAGAAGTTTTATGAAATAGAATGGAGATTTATAAACATAGTTTTACAAATATGGAAATGATTTACATTGAGATTTGAATATGGATTTTTATAAAGGAAATACATTCACATTTTAAAGGTTAAAATAATATTTTAAAGGAATGTTTTGAAAGTGATATTTCTTGATAGAGTTAAATGGTTTTAGAAGGTGATTTAAAATGTACTAAGTGATAAAGACATCGATTTCAACATTTATTGTTGTGATGGTTGTTTTTGAGAAAGCAAGGAAGGCATAGACTATAACACTATTGTTATAGTAAGTGATTTTCGAAAGGAAGTGTTTTATATAGTATACAGGATTTATATAAATATAAATAGTCGAATCCCTATACTATTGTTTTGGACTGTCGTAACGATGTTTTACGCAACATTCATTTTGACCCAATAAAGCGTGCTTTGGAAAATATGAACCGTTCCTCAAAATATTTGCAAATATACTTATTTCAAATATAAGTATATAGAGATATTTTCTATGAGTTGAAAACGAAATGGTTTGTAAATAAACCTATACCGTTGAAATAAGTATATGGAAATGTTTTCGAAATATCGAAAGATTAAAATGGTTTTGAGAACATACCATTTTAAAGATATTTTGGGATAAATATTTGGAAAGTGATTTAATTAATAAAAGATTAATTAAACAGGCCTAGTGACTGCTTGTGTGCTAAATTGTATTTTTGGCCAATTTTGATTCCTTGACTTGACGTGGGAACTAAGTAGTCGTGCACTTAGTATAAGGCCAACTGAGTAGGCTTGATTATCATTTGGTGTTAAGAATGATGATTCAAGTAGAGCGGAGTGATTATGGTACTCCAATCTACTGAGCTTTCTTCTTTGCCAAACGATAGCAATTTGAGAGCTGGAAATGTGACAAGTCTATGAGACTGGGTTTCCATATGAGTTTGAGAGCCTCTTATCGATTGTTAGTTCGGAGAGACCGGGATCAAATTTATTCGAAAACTACTTTGAACTAATATATGTGTTCGAAAGTGCAGATTTGTTGAAGATGATGATTTATAAAACGAAGATCTTCATGATGTAGGGCTACTGGCCACTAGCCCTGCGATTCTATATTATATCTATATGGTGGCAATAGTGCTTCATTTTGGAAATCTTTGATTCAAGGACTGCCCGCTAATAATCCAAGGGTTGATTCTCAACAGGATGTACTAGGAGAGTGCCTTCGGTTTGTCCTATTCTTGGGCAACTTATATGGACAAATGTCTGACATTGCATTTCAAAAGTGCACGTATATTGATTTTTACAAACGTATATCTGTTTGGTGGTATAGGAGGTAACTCTCCTATACTTCACACCCTTCTTTGAGACGTACGAGCTCAGAATTTGTACATTTGTAGAAATCAATAGCGTGTGATGGAATGGGAAATGAGGCATTCAAAGTGGAATGTGCTATGTTGTAACGATCTAGATTTTTTGACCCTCAAAAGTCGACAATAATACGTTCACTGTATAGAATGCCGAGAAATTGAGTGCCGGAAATACCAGATCATTAGGAGTTAAGAAGAAAAAGATAGGACAAATAGAAACAACAACACAAAATCTCACAATCGCAGCAGAACAAAATATCATATACAATAACAGACTTTTTTTCATACCGGAAAACTGTAGCTGTTAATATACATACAAATTATCAAAGTACAACCATGAACATAGAAATTTGGATAGTTATAATAACTTTTCCTCAAAAGTGCTGAATATACAACCTACAATACACAGCGGAATATAATCAAGTACGTGTAATATGTCTTTGTCTTCCAGCTCGTCTCCTGAGCTCCATAACATCCTAACCTGAATCAGTAATACTCGGTCTGACCCAAGCATTATAATAAATAACACCCGAGTCAGTCTGGAAAACCAACGTGGGTAAACACACTCAATTTGAATTATTAAAGTTATTAAAATCTTTTGAAAAACAAAGGTATCTCGTAAGACCGCGTCAAACATAAATACGACGGGTTTTTCCCTTACGATAACCAAAACATTTTTATAGAAAATCTCGTGATATTATAATAGTATCTAAGTACACATACTTATTTAAAATAGCCGAATTTGTTACATTAATTAAATTCTAGCATACTAGGCTTTAAAATCAAAACCGTAGAGGTTCGTTGTGCATATTGGATTGAGGTGGTTTTCAGATAACGCAGATATCTGATCCCGGTCTCATCGAATCCAAACGATAAATTTGAAAAGGCCAAGTTGTTTAAAATAGACAATTCTAAAATCAAGGTGTCAATATTCACATATTGATATTCATTCCATATGTTTACTTTATCATGATCAGTTCATTGAAATTAATTCGCTTGTAATCATCACATTTTCTAAAATTCAGGATGGTGATTGGTACAAGTCGATTTACTTCCAATATAACATGTCAACGTTAACTACTTTAATTTGTTTGGCTACTTAATGGCACGGACAATAGATAATTAAAACTGGTATCCAAGAGAATTACAGGTCAAATCATAGATCATTAACTCAATCAACAATTATTAATTGATATTAAATACATTTACAATTCAGAACTGAATTGGTTTCAACAATTTAGTCGAGTTATATACTTTAATCCATATTACTTGTTAATGAAAGAAATTAATTAGAATAATTTATTTTTAGTTAATTAAAGTTAAACAGTCCATTTAACACTGAATCGATTAATTAACAGATAATTTATCGAATAAGAAATTTCTTCTTCGTTCACTTTAAATATTATAAATCATTAAAATTTTGACATTGCAGAGAACTCGACAATATTACTTCAGATGAAGATACTAGGCGATAGGATCACGACGCAAAAATCTACGCATCGTTTGGATTTAAAATGAAGAAGAAATATTGTTTTTAAAATTGAAGGTCATTAAATATAAAAATAAATTTTAATTTACTTTATTATAAAGAAACCACTTAGCCCATATACTTTGCAAACCCTGCCCAAACACTTACCTCCCCTTCTTCTTAGTTTTCCCTTCTCTTCTCTCTATTCCATTTGAACAACCTAGAGACGTGCATGGATGTGTGCACGTGCACACATACCCTGGCCACCGTACCTTGCCGCCGATCAACCTCACACGTCACCTAGGACCCCACGTCATGACTGCCCACTTGAAACACGGCAAAAATGCTCAGTTCGAAATTGAACTTCTCACCCCAAAACTGGACACGAAGCCGAGAAACCCATTCGCCTCGCCACCACGGTCCACTATACACTACCAGAATCCACCCACAACTTTGGCATTTTTGTAACGACCCCGAATTTTATAAATATTTAAAATGATAATTTATTAATTTTTGAATTAAAATAGTAAAATAAAACGGTAAATAGATTGCGAGTTTTCCCGGATTCAAATATATTCTGTATAAATCATTTAAATTAAAAATATTGTATATTGTGTATATATGTGTACATATGAATGTATATGTAATATATGAGTAAATTTGAATAATATATATGTATATACATTTGAATTTAAATTGTAAATAAATGGTTTAAAGAGAAATATAAAAATATAGTTTTATATAATATAAAGTAAATACATATATCTTGATAAATCAATACGATATGATACAAATAAAATAGATGCAAAAATAATAGGACGAAAGAAAGGAAAATAAAATATAAGATATAACAATATAAAGCAAAACAAATAAATCATATTCATGTACAAGTTGAAAAGTAAACATTTAAACTTGGAAGTAAACAAAGAAAAAAATGGTTATGAACAAAACATATAAAATATAGAAATAAACTTGCAAAAGCAAATATATATGCAAGTGTAAACAAACAATATAAGTATAGAAAGCTTGCAAGAGAAGACACTCAAAATTTTCTTCATCTTGGTACAGCCGATACATATTTGTACAAAGGATGAGTATGTTGTAATTAATGCTATTATCTCTAGTACACTATGCAAGTTCATTTCAGCCACCACTTGAGAAAATATCACTGACCATTGTACAAACCAATATTTTATCACTTGTACCAATAATAACATCACCCTGTAACCCAATTTCTACATATCAATTTTCATCAGTTTCGTTCATCTACTTCTGGAGAGAAAACTTAAACAAAACTTCATTTTAAAACAACTCTACAAACCAGATTTATCAAAGATTAAAGGAGAAGCTTCAACTTGAAAATTTCAAAGCCTGTTCAACATAAATGATGAACTCTGTTTCTTTTTCTCTAGAGACTAAAGTGAGCAAACTTTTCAACCCTTACATATTTATATGATTTTGTTTGCATATGATCTATATTGGATATATGTTGTGGAGTAATGTTGTATAGAATAAAATTTTATTTGGATGTCCATATACATATGTAAATCTGTAACTTAAATATATAGATACAGGTATATGTACCTGTTTTTCTGTTACAGGCTAAACAAATTCAAACAAAACTCATATCACCCAAACCAAGCAATATTAGGCTTCGGTTTCAAAATTAAAAGTGATTGAAGTGTTGTAATACAAATTTTAAACATAAACTCAGGTGGAAATATGGATTCAATATCTTTAAATTTGAATATTACAGTAAAAAGGAAAACATATGTTAAAATTCGAATGTAACAAAATGTTAATTCAATTCTATATCTTGAATCACCTTCAAAAGTTAGGATTTTTAAACTATAAATCTCAAATTTTAGTATTGGTATGAATGAGGATTTGGGAATTTACTGGGAAAGGGATTTTGGGCAATATCAGATGATCACGAGGTCTTTGGTGGTCGGGATCTTGGGTGAAGGTGGAGGTGGTATCAGTAAGTATGGGAAAAATGGTGGAAGTGCTGAACGATCGTCGTGGCAACTGTGGTGAGGAAATTTGGGTTTTTAAACCTAATTGGCGTTAAGCTTCGAATTTTGCTTCGTCAATCGTCGACAGGTGATCGAGTGTGGCGAGGGTTTGTGAAATGGTAGTGGAGAGGAAGTCGAAGCTAGGGCCGAAGGCGGAGGCACTCAGAGGGTCGGAGAATCATGAACGTGGCGTTGACAGGTTTCAAGGTGGAGGGCTTTTGAGTTTTCCAGGTTTCGAATTTTTATTCGAATTTGATCTTGCGTGGGTAACGGAGCTTTGACGATCGTGGATTGGTACAGAGATGGATTTCGACTCGCTCAACGCTGCGGTGATGGTCGGAGATGGGCGGCGACCACGTGCATGTGCACGGTGCAGGTTTGATTCCTGGGAGTGTTGAGTAGTATACTCGAAGGTATGGAACTGAAGGACTCGAAGAAATGGGGAGATGACTCGAAGCAAGTTGATGTTGCCTCGGGTTATTTGGTATGTTTCAAGTTGTATAAGACCTGTCTGCAAATTTAATTTAAAAACAAATTCAGAATGGAATTTAAATTGTGAGATCGATTTAAAAACAAGTTTAAATCCAGTATGAAGTAAAATTTCAAAATAACTTTGGATCTTAAAGTTTTAAAATGAAATTGGATTTTTTTTAAGTAAATTTGTTTCAAACAAATATTTTAAATGTAAAGTTGTAAGTTAAAAATGTAAATTAAAGAAATAATTAAGATAATTTCTTAAAGAAAGTAATTAAGGAAATGTTATTAGTTAATGAAGATAATTAACTAGTGATTGTTAAGTAATTAAATTAATGTGATTAATTTTGATAATTTATTGGGTTTATTAACTAAGATAATCAATCGTAAATTGTTAATTACTAAATGAAAGTAATTAAGGGGTTAATTACAACTTGTAATTTAAATTAGATATTTTGATTAATTTATAAAAGTTAATTGGTAATTAATGATTTATTTGTATGAGATGATTTCTTAATGGTAAGAAATTATTTAGGAAATTGGTTTAAATGTTGATTTAATTAATATGATAAATTAAGAATAATTAATTAATTAAAGTGTTAATTTATATCAAATGATTTGTAAATTTATAAATCAGAATTGGATAAATAATTCTTAAGTGAGTAGTTTAATTGGAATTAAATTTAATTAATTAGGATTAAATAATTGATTAATCCTGGGTATAAATGATTATTAAATGCTTGACCCTGCTTATGAATGATTATATGGTATGCGTTGCCCTGAATTGATTGTCCTATCTGATCTATGACATTTTGTTCTGTGGATTGAGTTGTGTATGATTTATTCATTTATTTACATTGATATATATATCTGTGATCTGTGAATGAAGATGAGCATTATAGTTTATATCGCTCATCAACTATATCCTGTATTTTGATCTGTGATGATTGTATGATGTGCACTATTGTGTGTGAAACCCCTAGACTACACCTTTACACACACAAATATGGATTTCACGTGGAAATCGGTTAAGTCACAGATAATTTAAATTTGATGTTTTAGAAATTGAGATTTTAATTTCAATTGATTTTGAAATTGGAAATTTGGGTTTAAAGTGAAAAGCAATTGAAATAGAATTTCAAAGATAAAAGTTATTTTGAATAACTTAATCGAGTCTTGAAAAATTTAAATAATTTGATTTAAATTTGAATTCAAGTTTGGAATTGAATCCTATGATTTGAAACTAGGGATTGAAAATGTTATAAATGTGTTTATTTGAATATAAACCATTTAAAAGTATAATTTTGAGAATTTGGATTTAACCCAAGAACCTTAACTCGTATGAATAAATCAGATTTTCTGAAATGAAACTGTTTGTTTTAAAAGAATAAAAGTTTTCAGATAAGCAATGAAATTCTAATTTAGTTAAAGGAATTTCAAGATTGAATTGAAAAATGGTTTTCCAAGTTATGAATGAATTGTTTTGAAAAGCTATGATTTGAATCTATTTATTTTTAACAGATTTAAAATAATGATTGGTTTAAATCATTTGAAATGGAATTGTTTTGAAAACTGTAAGTTAAATCTTTGATTTGAAGATTTAACGAGTTAATCAAATTGAAATGGGAATTAATTTGGAAAATCTGTGAATGAATCTTTTGTTTAAAGGATTAAAGTGTGGAAACTGTTTAAATAAAGTTTGAATCTTTTTGTTTAAAGATTTGAAAATGGTAATTTGTTAAACCATTTGAAAAGAGAAGTTTGGGTTTAAGTTGTGACTTAATTGAAATCTCATATCCATATGTTTTTAAATATTTCGCTCACTATTCGGTTTAGCCGGGAGAGGACCTTTGGGTTGTATAACCCATTCCGAATATGTGATACGTCGTATATGGATAGCATTTGAAGACCGGTGTTGAAGACCGGATATTTTTGAAAACGGAAGGATTACCGTCGAGTTACTCTGCATCGGCTGATCCCCGATATAGAGGTTTTATCATCCTTAGTGACGGGAAGTCCGGACGTGATTGGAAATTATTCGGATTTGCAAGGGCTTCGTGAGAAGTGCCTTCGGTTCTGTTCGATCCCCGAACAGACTTGTATGGATACATGTCTGACATTACACTTTGAGATATAAAGCCGATTTCTTTCAAATACATTTCTGTTGGTGGCGGAGAATTTATTCTCTTAGCTTAACACCCTTCTCTGAGACGTACGAGCTCAGAGGTTATGTAGTTGAAGGTTATCAGCGATATACTCCCAATTTGGTAATGTGGCATGCTGAGTGTTGCTGTGTGATGATCAGTGTTTGATCATTTGTGATATGATCATTTGTTTGATCATTTATCTTTGTGATCATAGGTTGATCATCTGTTGACCCAAAGCGTGGCTTTTTGAAAAAGCGTAGCTTTGTGGACGAGACTTCGTCAGGGCCTCACTACCCGGAAATGGTCGAAACAGGAATGTTGCGGCAAGGTTATGAGGGTCGCGCCCTTTAGGGTATGTCATTTCCTTCTGGAAAGGGGTGGTATCATGGTATGGAGCCCAGATACTTACTCATGTGGATACACTTTATTATGTGTGATGTTGGTTTAGAGGCGCCTCGGATAAAGGTCCCAAAGGACCGGGGGGTGGCATATTCGTGAGTTACCTGTTACAGGGGTAACCCGGCCTTGTTTGTAGAGAGCAGTTTGTCTTTCGGGACGTCCCGCCAGAGGCGATCCCATGCGGCGGAAGGAAGTTCCTTAGCCTGACCATTTGTTGGAAATCCATTTCTCCAATACGGAACTTGTACGGTTTTAGTTGTAGAACCTGCCATTTACGTACGGTGGTCACCACTGTTTAGATGGTAGCTATAGTAGGCATACGATACTGGTCGTATGTTGGCTAAGATTAATATTATACTTTCGAAATGTTTTTCTACACTATGCACTAATGATAATATCAAATGATTTTTGCGTAGTAAGCATTTTTGACTATCATAAGAAGAAATCTCCTCCAATTCTGCGTTTGCATTGTGTGTGTGGCGGGAGGTCTTATGGTAGTTTCATTTTCCAAAAGCATTGCGGATTTCAATGTTTAAAATCTTTTGTTGTTGTTTAAAGATAAACTGTTTTTGTTGCTCACACCAGTCCCATGACTGATCCAGAGTTTATTGTTCCCTTCCTAAACTCTGGGTGCTCATAATTTTCCACACGAGCAGTCTAGAGTTGGGTTTCTTTTCAGATATTCAGGTTTAGTAGATTATCTGGAGCTAGTTCATTCATCGGAGTTGCTTATCTTGGAGTTGTGGATTCATTCTTGTCTGAAGATCATTTTGGAGTTATCATTTCTATTGATATTGTTCCGCTGCTGTTGTTATCGTTTTCTTTTCCGCTGCTATTTCTTGTATCATATCTCTGATGTATATTGATATTCATTGTATCACTCTGTTGAATCAGACATTATATATCAATGTATTATTCTTTTCTTCCGCTGTGTTATTTACTTAATTGTGTTATAGCTCCGGCGAATCAGATTTGAACGGTCGAATCTGCGGCATTCTAGTACAATGTGAAGTACGGATGTTGATTTTCGAGCGGGAAAAACCCGAGTCGTCACAATTTCCTACTCCACCTTTTCCCCTGGTGCGCACCTCTCCTTCGCTTCCTTTACTAGGCCATTGCCTCGAACCCACAACCAACCATCAACACTCTAAAACCCTACTTTGAAGTCACCTCGCCCAACCACGCATCTAAAAATTACCGCATGAACTTTCGAGAGTTCGCCATCATCCAAGCCTCCACCACACCCAGTCTTATTCCGCGAAATCAACCAAGGCGCCTGAATTTGACCTCATGCCCAAAACCTTCATCTCCGTATATCTCACTCCACACTCAACTAAAAATCACCAAACCAATTGCAAAAATCATGATTTTCAATACCGAATTCGACCATATAATCAAATCATCAAATCTTGATATTTAAAACTCGACTAAAGTTGGGTCATCTACTATATAATGGGTTTTTCTACCTCTATGCTTCATGGAATCTAATGAAATCAATTTTAAAATATCCTCTACTCGAAAACAAACAAGTTTCATTTTGGAATCAAGATTTAAAACTAAATATATAGGAAGATAATGATTTTTAAAGTTGTAGGCCTAACTGTTATTAACCAAAATGGATGTACAGAGCTTTGGTGGAAGATGTACAGGGTTTTGATCATGTCAAACACATTCATACTTATATATATATATACATACATAACTGGTACATACGCAGTTAACGCAGATCAAAATTCATCCCAAACACAATCATATGGATAAAAATATGATATCCAGTAAATACTTGATAGTGTTTACTCACTGTTAAAAATGATGAACACACTGTTGCTTCATCCCCTCTTCCAGGCCTTTAATACTTCACTTGCTTTTGATTTAATGGCAGAAGATATATTTTTTCTTTTGTATGCAAACAAATGAACCAGGTAAGGCCGTATATATAGATACAAGAGAAAGGTGGGCCAGTGAACATAGGGTGGCTGTGTATATAAGGTGGCTGTGATTTTCACAGGCTTCACATCTTCCCTTTTTTTTCTTTCTTTCCCTTTGGCTGATTTGATTTATGGATTTATTTGATTTTATGTGTGTGATTTGATTTTTTCCTTTCATGTGACTTGATTTATTAGGTGATTTGCTATTTTATGTGCTTGATTTTGAGATTTTGGTAGGTTTGATTTAATGTTTTTGGTGGCTTGACTTGAGGTTGTCATCATGAAGCATGTATATACATTTATATGTATATATAGATATGCATACATTCACATATACATATTTATCCTATCATACTTGCATATATATATATATATATTTCCATATGCACTATTTTTATAAACATTTACCCATATATATAGTCATAAGTTTGAAAATTGCCATTATGAAGTTTATACATTCATGTATATATATTTATTTACATGTACAATATTTTTATAAACATATATATACATATAAATTATATATATTTTTGTCATCAAAATGGTGCTTGTATATTTTTTTATATAGATATATAGGTATTTTATCATGAGTTTGAAATGGTGAAGTTTACATACATACATATATATATTAATTAATTTTCCTTATTCAGAAATTTACATTTCAAAATTTTATATAGTTTAATCAATTTATAGATTCAGATATTTCAATTATCAAAAAATTTATCTATTTGACTTATAAAATTTAATATTTCAATATTTAAAATTAGTTAACATTTTTTTTCTCATATCAAAATTTGTTATTTAAAATTTTATCTAAGTTCATATCCAATAAATTTCATTAATAAATCATTAAATTTTATTTCTAACCATTTTAATTCAAAAATTATATTAAATTTAATAATTTAAAATAGTTAAAATTACGGGTCGTTACAATCTCCCCTACTCAAAACTTTTCGTCCTCGAAAAAGAAAGAAGTAAGGAACTTAACATACAATATATTTTACTCAAAATAATCAACTTATAAAACATAAGAATCATTAATACACTATGTGCAACTCATAAATGTAATGCAACTAATAGGGATGATGTCAAACTACATGCAACCAAACAGCATAGCAATCCTACGCAAGAAACAATCATAGCTAACAACCATAGCATACAATCATTTTATTAGAATCCATACGATATATATATACCATTCATACGTATAACAATTTCGATCTCTTATTTGAATACGCAACTTTATTTTCTGAACTAGTATTGGTAACCCGACTACTCTAGTACGGACTCTAATCCGATTTCTTGATTAGAAACTTCCATCCTCCTTACATAGCAATAAACTATGATAGAGAACTTCATATTTGTACCAAAAATTCGTATCAGTGTTCGTCGTCGATTATCAAGCGAACAATCCTAAATCGAACATGTGTGAGTTGCCTTAAAATTATGCATCCAAATCTGAATCAAAACTGTAAATGCAATTAGAATGGTCTATATACAACTTATGTATTTATTCTATCAGTTTCTTCATTACACCAATAGATAACTCAAGTGGTTTTTATATTCAGTTCTTAAATGTTTGAAAAATTCTTTGTTAAATATTCTTTTATAACTAAATACTTTTATCTCGAAATAATTTTATATTGAAACTACTTTTGATAACTCGATGTTTCAACAAGTTTATCTTCGTTCTTACATAATCTAGTAATACGTTGATCAAACGCAAGACTAGAAATCCCTAAGTACTTAGTAGACCCATTTCAACACCTAGTGAAAATACTTGGAAAACTTTAAAATAGATATGGAAGGTACAATCCAATCACCGAAATCAAACGAATAGGATCGTCATGGAATGCAGTCCCTAAGGTTGCTCTCTCGCTAAGTCGAGAGGACAGAGCGACGCAGCCTCAGGTAACTTTAGGCAATCACTGCCCCACGTGTTACACCATGATATCCAAAACAACCATAGATCACATATACACAATGGTTTCGCCTGGATCCCCTAGGTAACATCCATACCTGTGAGCAATCACTGCTCTACAAATTACGCTATGCAAAACAATCACATGTATTGTAGTCTACTTAATAGTAACACTGGTGGTTACGTCGCTATCACCCATAGACTCAAGGCAATCATCTGCCCCCTCGAATTACGCCATGTGAACCGCAGATACACAATGGTTTCGCTTGGATCCCCCAGGAAACATCCGTACCTCAGGGAAATCGCTCTACCCAGGCGGATTACGCCGAAAATGACCATAGATCGCAGTTACATGATGGTTTCGCCTCGTTCCCGCAGGAAACATTCATAACCGTAAGCCTTCACAGCCCTGCGAATTCCGCTATGCAGTCGAGTCGAAGGAAACTAATGAGTATTATGTTCGGACAACCTATATCGATTAGGACCCATTTCTGGATCCACCCAAGTCCAACTGGGATCAAGTCAAAGAATTAATAGAATGTATCCACAATGTGGCCACAAAGTGGATAATCAAGCAGAAGGTACGTCCCATATCTACAATTTCAAAATGTATATCATATTATACATAGTACATTTTCAAATCATCACTTCAAAATCATACTTATATAAATTCTGTTATACATAAGAACATCGCTTTTCAGATCGAGTACCTTTCAAATCAATAGTTTTCGAATTAACTTCATACTTATACAATTCATTTTATATAAGTTTGAAAACTTCCAAATCAATATCTTTATATAGTCAAAGGCTCTTGAAATCAATCACTTTCAAATATCGGTTCAGCTTCAAATTCATATATGATTTCAACAATCATTTTTCAAATTAAGTATTATTCAAAATTCATATATTTTAAAATTACAATCATCAGTTTTCAAAATTTACTTCGGTTTCATATTTACATGAAGTCATATCTATATAAAATCAACTTCCATTCTAAATCACTTTGTAAGTAAATAAGTTTTAAAACCACAATTTCTTTTCAAAATCAAGTACTTTACAAAAAATCCTTTATACATAACTGACCTTATAAATTTTTATTTTATTTTATTATTATTATAAATTATTTTTTTCTTCATAAACATTTCTCAAACAAATTCATTATAAATTTTTTCAAAACTAAATTTCATGTTTGTACATAATTAAAATTTGCCTTCAAAATCATTTTGAAAATAAATAAGGTTTTATAAGTATTTATGAAGTCCAAAGGATTTCTTAAAAATTCAATTTCATTTAAAGCAGTTCAAAACCAGTTTCCTCTTTGTATAATACAAAATAATCTTATTTATTTTACTTATCAAAATATTTAACATTTTAAAAATTGTCTAGCTTCTGTTTACCTTTATTTTAAAAAATTTAAAACTAAACTTTATATACTTTCCAAAAATTCTTAGCTTTGAAAATTAATTCTTAATTTGGAAGTGTTCAACTATTCAAAATAGTCGAAAAAAATCAAATTCCAATTCAAAATTGGAATCGTCAACCAATCATCTCAACAAGATGCACAATTAATCAACCAATCAATCCCAAGGCATAGGGTACAAGCGTTCATAATATCATTCAATCCGGAAACTCGAGAATTGAACACTGGGTTCATTTCAAATAAATATATACGTATATCTTTCGAGTATCAAATCATACTTTAGGGATTTGAATCAAATCAATTTCATTTAAAAACCGAGTAGCAAAGCTACTAAAGTGGCCTCCCCCACTTTGAAACTCGAAAATGAATGCTAATGATTCTGTAGTCATCGCCGAAATTATTTTCCAGCAACAGAAGTGAGTTTCGGATTTCATTTCTTTTAAATCTTTTGAAAATCCCTTTTTGAAATCACTTTATAATCATTTATAACAGTTCTATTCGAAAAATAATTTTCAAATTATACTATTATATTTTTAGAATCTTAAACAAATTTCAAAAACACCCAAAATCCAAACTCGCAAATTTTCAGTTTGAATAACTTTTTGTTTATTTATTAACCATGTCTAGATAAACCATATTTCATATATCACTTTCAAATGGTATCCATTACTCTTTAAAATGATACAGGGGAAATTCAAATATGTATTCACTTCAAAATCCATGCTAAACATAGAGTTTCTCAATTGATTAAATATTTTTCAAAAACCTAAAATTTTCCAACCATAGTCAAATGCTCAAATCAACAGTCAGTAATCGATGCTCCTAAACTGGCCGAGCATGACTCATCAATCAATAAGCGATACTATGCACATCCATATTAATTGAACAGTCACGATTGATTTTATCAGTTTATAAAATTCATTCTTTTATATTCTATATAAAATCCAAGTTAAAATCATTTCGTTTATTAATACCAAAATATTTTTATATCACTAACAATTACGCTCTCTCTTATACGTATATACACTCAGACTCATTCTAGTGTACCACAGACCCTATCTCTAATGAGTAATCCCCACCAAAGCCAAGGTTCTCGCTTAACCTTCAGCTCTGATACCACATGTAACGATCCAGATTTTTCGACCCTCGAAAATCGACACTAGTACGTTCACTATTTAGAATGTCGAGCAATCGAGTGCCGGAAATACCATATCATTAGGAGTTAAGAAGAAAAAGATAGGAGAAATAGAAACAACAACACAAAATCTCACAATCGCAGCAGAACAAAATATAATATACAATAACAGACTTTTTTATATAGGAAAACTGTAACTGATAATATACATACAAATTATCGGTGTACAAACATCAACATAGAAATTTGGACAGTTATAATAACTTGTCCTCAAAAGTGCTGAATATATAGCCTACAATACACAGTGGAATATAATCAAGTACGTGTAATACGTCTATCTTCCAGCTCGTCTCCTGAGCTCCATAGCATCCTAACCTGAATCAGTAATACTCGGTCTGACC
Source organism: Allium fistulosum (assembly GCA_030737815.1). Classification (NCBI taxonomy): domain Eukaryota; kingdom Viridiplantae; phylum Streptophyta; class Magnoliopsida; order Asparagales; family Amaryllidaceae; genus Allium; species Allium fistulosum. The sequence continues at coordinate 866,975,535 of CM060904.1, read as the reverse complement.
CAAGCATTAAATAAATAACACCCGAGTCAGTCTGGAAAACCAACGTGAGTAAACACACTCAATTTGAATTATTAAAGTTATCGAAATCTTTTGAAAAACAAAGGTATCTCGTAAGACCGCGTCAAACATAAATACGAAGGGTTTTTCCCTTACGATAACCAAAACATTTTTATTGAAAATCATGTGATATTATAATAGTATCGAAGTACACATACTTATTTAAAATAGCCGAATTTGTTACATTAATTAAATTTCAGCATACTAGACTTTAAAATCAAAACCGTAGAGGTTCGTGGTGCATATTGGATTGAGGTGGTTTTCGGATAACGCAGATATCCGATCCCGGTCTCATCGAATCCAAACGATAAATTTGAAAAGGCCAAGTTGTTTAAAATAGACAATTCTAAAATCAAGGTGGCAATATTCATATATGGATATTCATTCCATAAGTTTACTTTATCATGATCAGTCCATCAAAATTAATTCGCTTGTAATCATCACATTTTCTGAAATTCGGGATGATGATTGGTACAAGTCGATTTACTTCCAATATAACATGTCAACGTTTTATTCTAACTACTTTAATTTGTTTAGCTACTTAATGTCATAGACAATAGATAATTGAAATCAGTATCCAAGAGAATTACATGTCAAATCACAGATCATTAACTCAATCAACGATTATTAATAGATATTAAATCCATTTACAATGCAGAACTGAACTGGCTTCAATAATTTAGTCGAGTTATATACTTTAATCCATATTACTTGTTAATGAAATAAATTAATTAGAATAATTTATTTTTAGTTAATTAAAGTTAAACAGTCCATTTAACACTGAATCGATTAATTAACATATAATTTATCGAATAAGAAATTTCTTATTCGTTTACTTTAAATATTATAAATCATTAAATTTTTGACACTGCAGAAAACTCGACAATATTACTTTAGATGAAGATACTAGACGATAGGATCACGATGCATAAATCTACGTGTCGTTTGGATTTAAAATGAAGAAGAAATAATGTTTTTAAATTTAAAGGTCATTAAATATAAAAATAAATTTTAATTTACTTTATTATAAAGAAACCACTCGGCCCATACACTTTGCAAACCCGGCCCAAACCTTTACCTCCCCTTCTTCCCAGTTTTCCCTTCTCCTCTCTTTATTCCATTTGAACAACCTAGAGACATGCACGAATGTGTGCACGTGCACACATACCCTGGCCATCATACCTTGCCGCCGATCAACCTCACATGTTGCCTAGGACCTCACGTCATGACTGCCCACTTGAAACCACGGCAAAAACGCTCAGTTCGAAATCGCACTACTCACTCCAAAACTGGACATGAAGCCGAGCAACCCATTCGCCTCACCTCGCCACTACAGTCCACTATACTCTACCAGAATCCACCCACGGCTTCGCCATTTCCTACTCCACCTTTCCCCCTAGTGCGCACCCCTCCTTCGCTTCCTCCACTATGCCATTTCCTCGAACCCGCAGCCAACCATCAACACCCTAAAACCCTACTTTGAAGTCGCCTCGCCCAACCACGCATCTAAAACTTACCGCACCAATTTTCGAGAGTTTGCCATCATACAAGCCTCCTCCACGCCCAGTCTTATGCCACGAAATCAACCAAGGCGCCTGAATTTGACCTCACGCCCAAAACCTTCATCTCCATATATCTCGCTCCACACTGAACTAAAAATCACCAAACCAATTGCAAAAATCATGATTTCCAATAACAAATTCGACCATATAATTAAATCTTCAAATCTTGATATTCAAAACTCGACTAAAGTTGGGTCATCTACTGTATAATAGGTTTTTCTACCTCTATGCTTCATGGAATCTAATTAAATCAATTTTAAAATATCCTATACTCGAAAACAAACAAGTTTTGTTTTGGAATCAAGATTTAAAACTAAATATATAGGAAGATATTGATTTTTAAAGTTGTAGGCCTAACTGTTTTTAACCAAAATGGATGTACAAAGCTTTGGTGGAAGATGTACAGGGTTTTGATCATGTCAAACACATTCATACTTATATATATATATATATATATATATATATATTCATACATAACTGGTACATACACAGTTAACACAGATCAAAATTCATCCCAAACACAATCATATAGATATAAATATGATATCCAGTAAATACTTGAAAGTGTTTACTCACTGTTAAAAATGATAAACACACTGTTGCTTCATCCCCTCTTCAACGCCTTTAATACTTCACTTGCTTTTGATTTAATGGCAGATGATTTTTCTTCTTCTTTTGTATGCAAACAAATGAACCAGGCAAGGCCGTATATATAGATATAAGGGAAAGGTAGGTCAGTGAACATAGGGTGGTTGTGTATATAGGGTGGCTGTGATTTTCACAGGCTTCACATCTTCCATTTTCTTTCTTTCTTTCCCTTTGGCTGATTTAATTTATGGCTTGATTTGATTTTATGTATGTGATTTGATTTTTTCCTTTCATGTGACTTAATTTATTAGGTGATTTGCTATTTTATGTGCTTGATTTTGAGATTTTGGTAGGCTTGATTTAATGTTTTTGGTGGCTTGACTTGAGGTTGGCATCACGAAGCATGTATATACATTTATATGTATATATAGATACGCATACATTCACATATACATATTTATCCTATCATACTTGCATATATATATATATATTTCCATATGCGCTATTTTTATAAACATTTACCCATATATATAGTCATAAGTTTGAAATTTACCATTATGAAGTCTATACATTCATGTATATATATTTATTTACGTGTAGAATATTTTTATAAACATATATACACATAAATTATATATATTTTTGTCACCAAAATGGAGCTTGTATATTTTTGTATATAGATATATAGGTATTTTATCATGAGTTTGAAATGGTGAAGTTTACATACATACATGCATACATACATATATATATATATATATTAATTAATTTTCCTTATTCAGAAATTTACATTTCAAAATTTTATATAGTTTATAATCAATTTATAGATTCATATATTTCAATTATCAGAAAATTTATCTACTTGACTTATAAAAATTAATATTTCAATATTTAAAATTAGTTAATCATTTTTTCTCATATCGAATTTTGTTATTTAAAATTTTATCTAAGTTCATATCCAATAAATTTCATTAATAAATCATTAAAATTTATTTCTAACCATTTTAATTCAAAAATTATGTTAAATTTAATAATTTAAAATAGTTAAAATTACGGGTCGTTACATATGTGAAAGGTAATCATTGCATCAGGCCTTACCATGTAGAAATGGCTTAAACAGGGCATACTGTAGGGCTATGTGGTTCGCAACCATTAGGGTAGGGTCACCACCTTTCAAGATTACTCTATATATGTCGAGTATGTTGTGTATGCTATGAGAGCTCTCGGATAGGTCGGGAATGACCGGGGTGATGTCATATTCGGTTCTATCCACCACCATATGGGTCTGCAGGTACGCCGGTCTTGCCAGATGTAGAGCTTTCAAAGATGTTAATCCTCGGTACATCCCTCTAGAGATGTACTATATGGAAGGTAGTTCCTTACCAACCATTGTATGGAATCCATTCCCTAATACGAGTTTTTACGGTTTTGGTTGTAAACCTATTATGCTGAAATTTAATAATGTAACACTTTCAGATATGATTAATATGTATTTGAATCCTAGACACTATTATAATATCAGAGGATTGGATATGAAGTGTTTTGGTTATCGTAAGATAAAAACTCATCTGAGTTTATGTGCGGCGTGATCTTACGAGATACCTTTGTTTTAAAAGGTTTTTATAACTTTAAAATCCAATTAAGATGTGTTTTCTCACACTGGTTTACCAGACTGATCTGAGCGCTATTCCCTTCCAATGCTCGGGTTAGACCGAGTATTTGCGGATTTAGTTTGGATGCTTTGGAGCTTCCGAAGATGAGCTAGAGGTATTAAAGTCATATTCACGTATATGTTTATTTTCCGATGCATTGGTTATTTTAATTATCAACATTTGTGAGGATAGATTGTTATAAGTGTTTAGGCTGATGATTATTATTTTTTGTACTCTGATTTGATGTATGTTTATTACAGTTTCTCTTTTGTAAAGATCATTAATATTATATTATATTATATGTTAATCTTCTACGTTCTGAGATTCTGTGTTGTTTGGTTCTTTCTCTCTTCTCTCTTCTCTTCTTCCTTTTTTCTTCTTTCTTTCCCCTAACTATTCGCCTTATTGTTCAATTCGAGTTGGACTTGTGTGGTTTATTGTCAGCTTGAAATGTGCGGAATTGAGGTTGTTACAGGGCATTTGAATTTTGTAGTCCCACTTAACCTTGTGTAATTTTACCTATTGTACCTTATCAGAATACGACTCTGTAATGACCTAGAATTTTAGTCTTCCGAATTTGAATATTTAATTGATTTAAATATTGACATATTAGTTTTATAAGCTAAATAGCTTAAATTTCAAATATAGTGATTTATTTGAACAGTGGATTGAATATTGGAATTAGTGGATAATTTAATCTTAGATTTTATATGAATAAAAACGGTTTCAAAATATTATTTAAATTTAGGATAAATAAGAATAGAATAATAATACTTTTAAAAATTATGTTTAAAGGTGATTTATTTGCTTTTTACTAATAATTCGTTTTAATTAACGTGTAAAAATATCATTTCGGGGCACTGTCTCGGATTTTGATGAAACCGGTGCCATTGGATCCATAATAATAAATTGTTGAATGCCAACAAATTCCGTTAGGATTGGACGTACTTTATGGTCATGCGAGCTCGGAATGTGTAGAAATAATTGCAGGAATTAATATAATATGATTGGGTTTGAAAGGCTATCTTCTAATATGATCGAATCAGGTATTAAGACTAGTTCCATTGTATTCGGAATGGGGGTATTTAGTATAGAATGTCAGGCGACATGCCTTGATAGGAGTTTGAGAATTTTTGAACTTGTAGAGCTAGATATTTTAAATAAAATAATATATATTAACCAACCTAGCCCATACCTCACGCATGGCTACCATACCCTTTTCTCTCTATAAAAATCGCATCGAACCAAAGAAAGCAAGTTCGCCAATTTTCAAATTAAATCATCTCCAAATCCAACGGCCCGATCATTGGCGCCACCACCACAAGCATTTTCAAGGTTTGACCTCAACTAGCATATTGTTCACGACGTCGAGGTGTAGGAGATCAACGGTGGAGATTTGCAATGGCCGGGTGAGGCGGCGGCAATCAGGATTCGATGATGTTTCGGGTTTTGGGTGATTGTGGGATTTGGTTGATCGATTGATGATGGATCTGAAGCAAAGTGGTAGAGAGGAACGTGGTCTAGATGCTGGCTGAGTTTGGCGTTGATCGGTGGCCTGATGTGGCATAATTTAATGATAAATATCTTTCGATGCTTTGGGTTTTTCGTGGCGAGGAGGCTATTTAGGGGACGACGCAGGCGTCATAGGGTGCAGGGAGGTCAAGCAGTCGTCCTATGAGGTTGTGGTAGCCTCTGGCCAAGTCTGGTCATGGCGGTGACGAGTTGAAGTTGGCACCTGGGTTCGGTTCGAACGAGAGTGAAGGAGGGAGAAGGATTAGATAATGAAATTAAAGGTTAATTTATATAATTAGGGTATTTATAATTAAAATAAAAATCGATAACTTATATAACGTATAACTCTCTCATACGAGGTCCAATTGAGATGTGGATTTTTGCATTGCGCTCATAGCAATGAAGGCTTCATGATGGAACTTGTTTGGATGAATTTGGAGCATATTGAAATTTGGGATATAATCGAACGTCGTTCGATATTCGAAACCAAAACGGTTTGGCGATAACTAAAATTTTGGTGAGTTAAACTCACCTTTTTTGGTTTATCGGTAATGTTATTAGTTGATAAAATTGTTGATTGAATGTTTGGATGATTTACCGTTTTATCTGTTGGTTTGGTTTTATTCCCGCCCTAGGAGCAGATCACCCTTTTTATATACCCCCTAATAGTGGATGACCCATATTATATGATTACATACTATTTGTGATGCAGGGTAAACAGGTTGGACTCTAACAAGATTCCTTGCCATTTTTGAATTGTTTTCAATAGTATTCCTGTTAAATGATTATTGATATGACACCTGATTTGTGGACACTATTGGTCATGACATTGTTTATGTTCAAAACTGAAACCCAGTAGTGATAGAAAATCTATAGCAATATTGGTTAAGTGTTTGGTAGTTATTGGCCTTAAATTAGTATTTTGAAATACTATAAGTCGTCATTTGGGTTAGAATTGGTTTTTGAGACAAAGAAAGATTTTAAATCTAAATTTGGGGTTTTCGAAAATATTTTACTTTAAATAATTTCTATTTTACTCTAACATTTTTATCTGCCTTTTCTAAATTATTAGAAATGATTTAAAATGTTCAATTACTATTTTAAAGTTGTTAATTTATATTAATATTGTTTTAAAGTTTTTTATTTATATTAATGTTGTTTTAAAGTTATTTATCGATATTCTAATATTTTGAAATTTTAATTATTTAAATAATTAATATGGCTTAGAATTAATAATAAGGATTTATTAATAATGTTTTGGAAATAAATTATTGTTATTTATAATAATGATAAAGATTAATTATTGTTGTTGTTTAATAATGTTTGAAATTATAAATTATTATTTTCAAGATGTTTTGAAGTTAATAATCATTATTTATTGATAATGTTTATTCTTAATTATTATTATATCATAGTGTTTCGAAGTAAATGATTTTATTAAATATAAATGTTTTTAGACCTATAAATAGAGTTTTATAAATAGATTTGGGTTTTATAAGAGAAATTATATAACATGGATTAGAAACTTAAAGGAAGATTAATTAAAGGGCAAAAAGAGTTTTATAAATGGTTTTAGATATTTATAAAAGAATTTTAGAAATGGTTTATAGATTTATAAAAGGAGTTTTATAAACAGTTTTATGGATTTATAAAGGGTTTATAAATGATTTTAGGAATGTATAAAGGGAGTTTTATAAATGATTTCAGTGATTAATGAAATGGGTTATAAATGGGTTTTAAATATTTATAAAGGAATTTATAAATGGTTCTAGAATTGTGTAAGAAGGAAATCTTCCTCCATTCTGGGAATATACTTATAACATTGAGATAAGTATATGGATATTTTTCCACATGAATTGAAAATATAGGGATCTGTGAGTATATCTCTGTAAAGGTGTTTTTATACAAGTAATTTACGAAGTGATTTTAATTAATGAAAAGATTTATTAAAGAGGTTAGTGGTTGCTTATGTTCTTAACCAAAGTTGTTTTTCCTTTTGGAAATGAATCCCTGAAATTGAATGTGTGTTTATTGATAGTTAAATAACCGACTATCAAATATGGATCCAAAACGTAACTTTGGAAATATCTAGAAGAAACACGTGAGTTATATAGCACAATCATCTTCGATGATGATGTACTATGCGTATAAATATCATTTCATTCTCCTAGGAAAAATGATAAAGAAATCCATCAACTAACGGTTAGGAGGTGATCTCCGCTCTTATCTTTGACTGTTTATTTCCTAAAAAACCAGGGTTGAGTTTACTGGAAATTATCGAATTTTGTTATGAAGAAACTGGAATTGGATATGTTAACCAAAAACCACTTCGACCCAACTCAAGCGTTTCGAAGTGAAGACATCTTGAAGATGATGGAATTGAAGAAGGAGCTCTGTGAAGTGCAAGGGCTTCTTGCCACTAATCCCGAGGGTGATTCCAAAATGGTTGTAGTAGAAGTAGTGCCTTCGGTTTGACCATCTCCTGGACAACTTGTATGGATGAATGTTGAAACTGTATTGTCTATTGGAAGGCAATGTAGCATTCCATGTCGGAAGTGCTATATAAAAGTTAAAACATTACCACAAGCCTCATCAACCAAGAAATAACAAAAATGGGGCATGCAGAAGGGCCTTGTTGGTCGCTCCCATCAGGGTATGGTCCTCCCAAATCTAGATCGATTACTATCTACTCATGTATGCTTCGAGCCCAAAGTGGGGTGATCATATTCGGTACTATTAGTCAAGTGGTAGGCCGGTCCGGTGTGGCAGGGGTACAAAATGTTCTTGTCAGACCCGGTGCATTTTATCTAGAGATGTACCATAGGAAGGTAGTTCCTTATCTTGTCATAGTATGGAATCCATTCTCCAATACGTTCTTTACGGACTTAGTTATGCCCAACTATATTAAAATGTGAGATGCAAGCATTTCAGCTATATTCATATTTTACTTTGACCCCTAGACATTATTATAATATTAATGGATTTTTTATAGAAAATGTTTTGGTTATCGTAAGGTAAAAAATCATCCATATTTATTTAGGTATGGTCTTACGAGATACCTTTAGTTTGAAAGGTTTTTTATAAACATTAAATTAGAATTGGTTGTGTTTTCTCACGCTAGTTTACTCGACTGATCCAGGCATTCTTTCCTTTCAATGCTCGGGTCAGAGGTAGGATATTTACATATTACTTTGGATGCATGGGAGCTCAGGAGACGAGTTGGAGGCCCAATACGTATCAATGTATTTCTTTGTGTTCTACTGCATTGACTGTTGGTTGTATTTATCAGCAATTATAAGGACATGCTGTTATAATTGTCCAGGCTGAAATACATTAGTGTACTCTGATTGATGTGTGTATATTACAATTTTTCTTTGTGTAAAGATTTGTTGTATATTTTAGATTATTCGTTCCATGGTGAGATTCTGTTTGTTTAGTTCTTCTTGTCTTCTTTCTTCTTTCTTTTCCTTAACTATTTGCCTTTCCGTTCAATTTGGGTGCGTCGTGTGTGGTTGATTGTCTGCTTAAGCTATATGAAAAAGTGGGTCGTTACATCGTGGTATCAGAGCGCAAGGTTAAGCGAGAACCTTGGCTTTTGTGGGGCAACTCATTAAGAGATAAGGTAATGGAATGCTTTGTTATGGGTTTGAGTGTGTGTGTGTATTTATGAGCGCGTATATGTTTGTGATTATAAAAATGTTTTATATTATGTTAATTTATCTGTTGAGTGGCTTATGAATTATGGTCGGTACATGCGATGCCACGATATCGATATGGGTTTCTAAACACTTAAACAAGGAAAACCAACACTGTATTGTTTTGAGAATTGGTAAATGAAATAATTTTACCTAGACTATATTTTATGTATAAAGGAATAATTTTTCAGAAATTATTGTAATATACGTGGTGTGTTTGGTTGTTAGTAAATGATAATATTGATTACTATCATTGGTTGTTTGTTGTTTATGTTCTAATAAAAGTTGTTATTATTATAATATAAACAAATATAAACAATTAAGAAATGGTTTTATATAACTAGAGTGAAATTATATATAAGGAAAATTTATAAATATGATTTGTAAATAAAAAGGATTTAAAAGCTGAGAATTTGAGAATTTAAATTCTCATTGATTTTGAAAATTGTTTTTCAAAGTTTGAAGAAATAATAATAATATTATTTAGAAAGTATTTTATCTAGAAATATTTTTAAACGGATTTAAAAGAAATAAGAAAGCACTGAACTCACTTCGGTCGTTGGAAAATAATTTTAGTGATGACTACGGCATCATTGGTATTCATTTTCAAGTTTCTAAGTAACGAATTGCTATCATTGGGTTTTTTTTGGTAAAAAAGTTTTGATTTTAAAATCCAAAGTATAATTTGATAAATATGAAAAAAAAAGTTTTATAATTATAACTTTTGAGAATTAGTAAGTTTAAACAAATTTTTAAATTTGTTGAATATAAATGTTGAGAAAAGTATATTTAAAATTGAACTACAAAATGAAATTTAAGTTAAATACAATGAATTTTGAAATGGAATTTGACTCAAGTAAAGGATAATGAAGTGAATTAATGAAATGTGTTAAATGAAATTGAATTTAATTTGAAATGGATACGAACTTAAGTATGAAAGGATAATAAACATGAGAAGTGTTGTATAAAATGTTATAATAAACTTAAGTAAAATTTGATGGAATGGTTCTTAAGTAATATTAGTACTAAAAGAAATATACTAAGAATAAAATAAATGTGAATAAGAAAAAATTGGTATAGTTAAAGAAAACCAAAATAGAAATAAATACGTAAGTTGTACGTAGATCATTTTATTTGCATTAATGTTTGATCCAAATTCGAATACATGATTTCGAGGTGATTTACACTGGTCCGGGTTAGATTTTTTCATTTAATTCTCGACGGCGAATACTGGATATGGATTTTTGATTGATTCTAGAATTCTCTATCATAGTGTATGGCTATGCAAGGAGAATGGCGGTTTCTAACCAAGGAACCGGATTTGAGTCCGCAGTAGAGTGGTCGTGTGAACAATACTAGTTCGGAAATGAAATTTTATGATCGAGCGAGCGATCAGGTATGATTCTATGTACATATGATATGTACATTATACGGGCTTTAATAAATTAAATGTTCACATTGGAAAATGTAAATTGATATGGTTATGAATTAATTGGATGGATGTTATTTGTTTGATGGTTTCTCTTGTAACATTTGCATATGGTTATTGTATAGTCAATGCTATATAATAATATTACTTTCTATATACTTATTCTAATATGTTGTTGAGTGATTAGTATGTGCAGATAGCATATGCTTCGCATTTGGAGCTCGCTTTCACATTATATTTGATTGTGTATGCTTGCTAATATTAATAAAAGTTACACATCTCGGATTACAGATCGTACTTTCATAATTTTTCCTATGGGATGCCTCATCCTTGAAGATGAGATGTATATTTGTGATTATATATATATTATAAAAAATTTCGATCGAGCCACACAAAGAAAACGCTGTCGAAATTTTCTATAAATTAAAGAGTTAGATAAAAATTCAAAAATTTGGAAGAAATTTTTGATAACTAAAATTTGATTTTTTTTTTATATTATAACTTGGAAGGATATTAGTTGGAATTTGTGAATGAATTTAAAGACTTAGAAAATTTTATAATCTACTCCAGCTAATTGGTTTTGGAAAGTTAACGGAATTGTGGCGTTTTATTACTTGCTAATTTCGAGGACAATTCTTTTAAGGGAAAAGAATATAATGACCCAGAATTTTAGTCATTCGAATTTGGAATATTTAATTGATTTTAAATATTAACATATTCATTTTATAAGCCAAACAGCTTAAATTTCAAATATAGTGATTTATTGAATAGTTGATTGAATATTGGAATTAGTGGATAAATTAATTTTGGATTTTATATGAATAAAAATGGTTTTGAAATCTTATTTAAATTCAGAATAACTAAGAATGGAATAATATTATATGACGCCCCACCCCGAGACCCACATTAACAAAGAGTATTACTGGGTAATACACTACAACAAAATAATCATATTACAACTTTTCGTTTACAACTTGCACAATTTAACAGTTGTATTAGATATTTTATAACAACTGTTCGGTTGTAGCAGTTGTAACAAATGTAATTTTAACAACTGTAATTGTACAGCAGTTGTAATATATGTCTATAACAACCAATTTGTTTGTGGCAGTTGTAAATATTTATGTACAACAACTGTTTTTGACAGTGGTCTCCCCGAATTATAGAAAATTACAACTTCCCCCCTTTATTTTCATTTGCCCGCTCATTACATCGAAGAAAAATAAAATTGGCCCCAAATTTTTAAATCTAAACCCTAGCCCATCCGCTTCTCTGCTTTGCCATCCACGAATTAAACCACTCTCACTGAAATTGACGAAACCATCTTCCAAACCCTATCCGACTACTCTTCGCCATCTGCTCGCCTCCGTCACCTGTCTCTATTGCTACATTCGTTTGCTTGCTTCGTCTTCGTTGCTCGTCTCCGTTGCCACCCACGTTTGCTTGTTGTTGTTGCTGCTCGCTTGTGTTTGTCGCGGTCGACGAAGCTATAGGTATGTTGCTACCCGCGATTTAATTGATTTTATTTGGTTCTTACTGTTATTTGTTGATTATCATTATTGATAGTTAAATGACTCTTTACCATTTCACATCAAATGCTAGATTTAGGTTGATTTATTTTGATGAAAATATGTATATCCAATTCATTTTTGTTAGCACCAGTGAAAGTGATTTTTGTTAGCACCAGTGAATCTTCGAGCATAAAGCCAAGCAATTTACAATATTTTAAGTTTCAACTCACAAGCTTAAAATCAACGTTTCAAAAAAATTAATTTAACATTGTTTGTGGCAACAAAAAAAATTTGTGTTAAAATAAAAATAAAGTGATCTATACCAATCTAGGAAAGTTAAAATAAAGTAATAAAAAAGATTGTGGCAGTGAGTCCAATGGCGGGTTTCCAAATGAGAGTTGACACACTTCAAACTCAACATAGGCAAATCATACACCTTTCTCCATCTGCAAACACACAGCTTTTTAATACACTTGTTACTGGGTTGAAGCCAGTGGCTTCTACACTTTCACTTTTGTTAGGTATAAGAAAAACACTTGGTGTAATCCTGATCAACTTTACAGGACCATTCATGCGACAAAATAATAATTCTCCAAATCTAATTCTGCTTCAATATGTTGCCCAAGCATATTGTATGCTCCATTAATTAATAATATAATGACAACAGATAGCAAATTGAATCTGATTCTGCTTCAATATTTTTTTTTTGTTATATATATATATATATATTGTCTGCTGTGACCCATCATAAGCCAGCATGAGTCATAAGACAACAGTTTTTTTTTCCTTCTGAACTTTTAACCCTTAAAAATCATAAGCCATCATGAGTCATGAAAAATATTCATTTTATGTCGATTTGGAATGCAATTTGGAAAGAATAAAAGTTTTAGAAACTATTACAAATTTTGCATTGATGATTTTGCTAATGAACATTTCATCAAAAACTCACTTGGATTAAGAAAGTTATTGCATAGAAAAAAAAGTGAGTTGATTTTAGGAGGATAAATAAGAGCGGATCTATACCTCTCCTACGTTCATATATGCATACACACATATATTATATATGCACATATGTTGGTTCCAGCTTGCACTGTTCAGATGCCAAGATATGAACATTAATACACATTTATTAACCATCCTCCAGTGGTCATAACTCATACTGCATGTGACCACTGTAACAATTTGTAGTTATATGTCTCATATATATAGTGTAAACACAAAATAAAGACCTTTGTTCCAAGTTCACTTACAAAAACTTCCCAAACCATTGTCACTCCAAAAATCATCATCCACCAGAATTTTGCTCCTCCACAATAAACTACTGCCTGCATTATTCAAAACCATCATCTCCAATTCACCGTGCTTTCCCATCATTCAGTGCTTCTCTACAGCAAATAGTTCAACATCACTAAACCATATACAAAACTACAACCATCATTATCTGCCGAAACCATTCAACAACTCTACTGTCATACCAAAAAACTATCACATTCTTTTGCAAAACCATTCAACAACTCTACTGAACTGTCATACAACACAGTACAACTCCATTGTGCACATCACATACACTGTTCCACTGAACTGTTGCTACATCACACTTCACCGAACAGTTCCCTGCCTCAGCAGCTCATTGACTAAACAAGTTTTTCAAAAAGCGAACATCAAACTGCACCACTGTCTTCCATCTCCAACTCTACGTCGCAACGCCTTCATCGCTTGCTTCACAACCTTGAACTGCAGATCACTCTTCAACTTGATTGTTTGTTGCTTGCTTAAGCTTTGTATTGAGTCCTTTTTTTTTCTTTCTCGTACTTTATTTAATCTGCAGCTGGTCAATATAAGTTTTTGCTTAGTTTTTCTTTTTATTTATTTGAAACAGGGAAAACTTTTGGTCTGCAATTTTTTTTAAAGGGAAGAGCATATGTACAGACATTTTAATCCTCCCGAGTTTAATTCTTGTTTTAAAGCTTGATGTTGATTTTATTGAATTACTTTGCCCCTTCTTCTTCTTCTGATTTATTCTTTTCTTTTGAATCTTAGAGCCTGACTTGGATTTTCTTCTACCTCATGTTTTTTTTTCTTTGAAGTTTTGTTTGCAACTGAATTGGTCTTCAGGTTTGTTTCTTTAATTTGAAACTTACTTTTATTTCAGATTTTTGTAGAGAGGGATTTAAGAATTTGAGCTTGAAGATGATTAGTATGATTTTTGTAGAGAGGCATGTTTCATTTGGAAATTGATTGGAAATTTTAGTTATAAACAACTTAGCATATGAAAGAAATCACAGTCTGATATCATAGTCTTTACATATAAAAAAAATCCTATAATTAGTATGATGTTAATTTTCTACATGTTATGGTTTTTTTCCAGGTTGATCACTTAGCAAAAGAAGCTTGAACTTGTTGCATCCATGGGTAAGAACGAGCAACATCAAGAAGAGGTAACCATCTTGAATAATAATACCAACTGAATTTTGTCCTGGAGAAATTAAAATGATGCTCAAATCTTTTCTTTTTATTCCATTTCATTTTGCAAATCATTTACAATTTTTTTTGTTACAACTTTCTTTTACATATACAATTTCATTTACTGTTTTTAACCCCACACTTTCTGTCAATTTCACTTCCACTCTATGCACATAACTGTGCAACTGTGCACATCCACTTTACTGCTGCACCCTTTACTTCTGGCCATACTACTACTGCCTTGCCACAGTCCTCACGAACTCTTCCATCACACTGCCTTACTCACTGAACAACCAATTACCAAAAATAGTTCATTCCATCACACTATTCACAGTGTAAATGGATAATGGATATGAATGCAACTAGCAGGGGTAAATAAGTTGAGGCATGTGCAAACAAGTTTCAGTTTTAGGTTTTTATGACTGAGATCATGCTATAGTTTCAGTTTCAGTTTTTTATAGACATTTAACAAAAAATAAGAGACCTTTTCAGTTTTTCAGTTTCAGTTTATATGAATGCAACTAGCAGGGGTAAATAAGAGACCTTTTCAGTTTCAGTTTCATTATTCCATCACACCATTTACAACTGATTTCATTTACAACTGAAAAGTTGAGGCATTTACAACTGAGATCATGCTATAGTTTCAGTTTCAGTTTTTTATTTGACTCATTTCATTTCATGCCCGAGTGTTAAAAATATTTATCTCAATCCCAACTATACCCTTACTAATGCTATATTTGTTCAAATAATTTCAGAGCTCGAAGCAAGCAAAGAAAAGATCAAAAAAACAAAGTCTGGCTGCACTTGCAGCTGCTCGTGGTCTAACTGAAGCTAATGGTGGTATTAGAATCTCTAAAATGAAAGATGTTGAAGTTGAAGTTGCTTGTACTCTTAAGGATATGAATGCTAATGTTAGAAAATCTCCACGCAAGCATGGTGAAATTCCTCCATCCATCGTTCATTGCCGTAAGTCAACCCCTCTCCAAAACTTCACTACCACACACTCATCCAATCCTCTTGATTCAACTCCCCTCCAAAATGTAATTACCACACACTCGTCCAATCCTCACGATTCAACTCCCCTCCAAAACATCATTACCACGCGCTCGTCCATTCCTCATGATTCAACTCCCCTCCAAAACATCATTACCACACACTCGTCCAATCCTCATGATTCAGCTGTCCAAAGGTCTGCTTCACCTACGAATTTAGATCCTTCATCCGAAGAGGTGAACATGGTCAAAACTAAAAGAAAAAGAGGAAAAACAATGATGAGATTATTTTCTTTAACACCGAATGAGAAGGTATAAATTGAGTTCAATGACCGAAATCAGCCTATTGGTCTAAATTCCAAACATTTATCATCATATATTGGGACTTTAGCAAGGGAGATGGTACCCGTGACCATTAGCAATTGGAAGAAAGTCGACAACAAATTGAAGGCTGATCTATGGACATGTATTCAAGTATTACAAATAGTACTGTACTAAATTTAACTTCTTTAGATACATGGTAATTTTGGATTCTTCGTTAAAATGTGCTTGAAGGTTAGTTTTGTTAGTTTTATTCGTTAAAATGTGCTTGAAGGTTACAATTGAATTTAAATAATCATTGATAACACAGTTCACACTGTACAGGCAAGATTCAAGTTGGATGACATACATCAACATATGCTCCTTCAAATGTTGGGACTGCGATGGAAAGAGTCAAAGTCACGATTTTGTAGACAAAGATAAAAGAGTATAAAAACACCGATCAGAGTTCTCAAGGAACGGTATCACTGGAGGAAGATGGAGTGTCGAAGGTTTTTGGTCGTGAAAATAGAGGTAGAATAAGGGGCCTAGGTTTTGGAGTTACACCAACTCAGTTTGCAGTTCACACGAGTAGTTCAAAAAAAGTACATGCATTGGAAAATGAAATTACTACCTTGCGGGCCCAAATGAAAGAGCTCTCTGATTTGTTTATGGCTGTAAGTTATTTTGATTTAGTATGTTAGAGTAATATTGATATGCGCTTAAAAATTTATTAATGCAAGTAACATTTTTTTTTAACAGAATATCAATGGTAAACAAAATGTAGCGGAAGAGCCAGTGACTCCTCATGGCGATACGCCTTAGGTATTTTTTTATAAATGAAGATTGTCTAAAAGGTCACCTTTTTTCAATGAATTTTACTGCACGACTTATATACAAACTGAAATATGTTAAATTTCCTGGCCAAAAAGGAACACAAGCACTCAAAATATAAGTTTATTGGTTAAAGACTCAAAATAACTTGTGCACTGTGAAGAGTTATAATATTGTCAAGTTATGTTGTTATCAATCACTTTTTTAATGTCAATGTGCATCAAATTTAAACACATGGTACACTGCATTTCCACTTTATAACTTTAATTCCAAATTAGTTTAAAATGCAGTTTTTTGTGTGTTTTTTGTGTGTATAAATATAAGTTTAAAATGCTGTTTTTTGTGTGTTAAGGAATGGAGGATGCTCCTCTGGGATTCACAGAAACATCAATTCTTTTTGCATGTTCCATTTTTTCAGCTTTTCTGGTTCTGATCATATGACTATTTCCTTTTCAGTTTGACAATAGCCATAATACAATGAATGGGATAAAAATTTGACATGCATAATTATTGTATCATATTTTGGTATTGTAGTTAATGTATCCATTTTAATCTTACATGAGAAAAAAAGCTTAATAAGCTCAATTATGGTTAGGTATGAGATATAAAAGCAACAAAAATAAAATGAGTAAGATCACATCGGTGTGGCAACTGCATTTCATTTTTGGACCATTTCAGCTTGCGTACTGCAAATGAAATGGGCCGCTTATTATGTACTTCATTACTGTCAATTGAAAGGGAAAAAATGTTTTATGGAGTGTACTAATCATATTTTTATCAGTGTTGGAGTTAAGTTGCATGCAGATGTCTTCATTTGGGCAATATTTTCTCTTAGCATCAAATGGTTGGATATAAATCATAAATCAAAAAACATTGCAGCATATGCACCATTATTTTTAGACAATTACAGTAATCAAATTAATGTAACTAAATTTGAATGAAATAGTGTCGGTGGTGCTTTACCAGCATCACCATGTATTTTGTGCATACATGAATTTAATATTATGCACGTTGATGTACTTTCTAGGCTAATTTTCTTATATGGAACAGGAAGTTTATATTGCATGGATTCCCAGCACTAGTAGTGGTGCTAAGTTGCTAATTAGACTGAAATCCAATCTGGTGGATCACCATACTAGGCTGGTCATATTTATCGATTTTAAATTATACACTTTAAATCCTAAATGTAGCTGTTCTTGTCATCACCAAACATCTGCTAGTTGATAAATTAAATGTTTATGATTTTTGTTTGCAGTCACATCGGAGTAGCAACAACGTTTCAAATGGTGGTCATATACAAGTTCAGAATCAGTCTAGAAAGTGCAAATTATTGGGTTGGCAAAGAAATGCTGTCGCAGAAGCAACAATTGCATCTACTGATCCTACAGTTTTAGTGCATCATGTACCACTTGGAGCAGATGCTTGGAAGGTTTGGATTGATTCAGCGGTGGAGCCCGAAGCTATTTTATATAGGCCTACTTCGGATATCTATACTATTGGACAAGCGGTGGGGACGACTGTTGCTTGGCATAAGGAATTTATCTCTTTTAATTAGTATGTATATGTACTCTTACTGAAACATGTTATGGATTTAGTTGTGTTTTGTATTGAACTTATGAATTCATAGATGGTGTAAACTCGAATTGTTTTCGATTTTCTTGAATGCAAATGTTTTGTGTTGTTTCAAGTAATTTGCATGATTGTGTATAATATTAATGAAATATTGATTTTAGTTATGATATTAAGAAATTTATAGCAGTTGTCATAAGATGATTATGGTTGTTTATAGCAGTTGTAAAAATGTTTATTGCAACTGTTATTGTTAGTTGTATTTCATCCTTTTACAAGTGCTAAAAGCCGTTGTAAAAAGCCTTTTACAACTGCTAAAAGCAGTTGTAAATGGTTTTCCGCAGTGTAAATAAGTTTTTTACAACTAGCAAGGGCAGTTGTAAAAGACCTTTTGCAACCGCTAAAAGCAGTTGTAAGTAGTCATTTACAACTAACATGTGGCAGTTGTAAAATAAGTTTCTACAACTGCTTCTGCAACTGTTCAAGACAGTTGTAAAATAATTCGGATCTATTACAACTGCGGATATAATGACTGGTGTGTGCCAGTTGTAATAGACTTATTACAACTGTTTTTAGCAGTTGCGAAAAGGTATTTTTGTTGTAGTGATACTGTCTGCTAATGCGAAGA
This sequence comes from Allium fistulosum, assembly GCA_030737815.1. Taxonomy (NCBI): domain Eukaryota; kingdom Viridiplantae; phylum Streptophyta; class Magnoliopsida; order Asparagales; family Amaryllidaceae; genus Allium; species Allium fistulosum. The sequence continues at coordinate 866,956,743 of CM060904.1, read as the reverse complement.
ATAGGGCTGGTTAGGGGCGACCATTTATAGTCTTATCTTAGATATCTATTGAATACGTCGATTAGTGCTCTATATTTTTTTTCCTTTCTCAAGTGGATCGACATATCCAATAAATGCTTAATACAAAACTACAGGTGGCTATAGGATCTATTAGAACAAAATACAACAACTCAAATGCATAACACATCACAAAACAACAAATAGATATATATACATATATATACACACACATACATATATAATGATACATCCCAATACAATACAAATAATACATCATAAGTGGTATGACGACCACAATATACACACGAGTCAAAACAATATACATATCAGAGTAGCAACAAAAAGACTACAACAAAAAGGGCTAGCAGATAAGTCCATGCGGAAGGAGAATAGGCTAAGTCCATAAGGGTACCTAACCTGAAACACCTCGGTCTGACCCAAGTATAAAATACACGGATCAGTCTAGCTAAACAAATCATTTTATAAGGATAAGTGATAATATGAGCATAAGGTAAAGGGTAAGATATCCTCTCCAATGAGAAGAAACAATAATAAGAGCATGCCACTACTTCAAATAAGGTAATTACACTAAGTGTATGTCCTCGAAATAGGTAAACTCACCAAATAACACTAAGTATAATAAATGCCTCATATCATCGGTGAAATCCCAAAAGCCACTAAAATGTTTTCTATGAACCATATCTCCAAAATAGGAGAATCCCAAATCTCAAACTCAAAACTCGCCATAAATGGCAACAACGAAAATATTCTCTAAATAGAGAAGTCTCAACACAAAATACGAAAAAAATGACAATCTCATATATCTCCAAATAGGAGAGTATAAATCTCAAATAAATGCCAAGTGTTGGCAAACCCAAATCTCAAATATAGAACTCGATAAGGAGTTCAATTTCCATAGATGTATTCACCATATATAATATCTCGAACGGCTTAAATGGCCAATAATGTAAAAAGGCGATACACTCGGAAAATCACAAGGAAATCAATGAAACACTACAACAAAAATACCTTTTCGCAATTGCCAAAAACAGTTTTAATATGTCTATTACAACTAACACCTGCAAATCGTTATATCTGTAGTTGTAATAGATCCGAATTATTTTACAACTGGCCGGAACAGTTGCAGAAGCAGTTGTAGAAAATTATTTTACAACTGTGACATGTTAGTTATAAATGACTAGTTACAACTGCTTTTAGCAGTTGCAAAAGGTCTTTTACAACTGCCACTGCTAGTTGTAGAAAACTTATTTACACTGCAGAAAATCATTTACAACTGCAACATGCAAGTTGTAAATGACTAGTTACAACTGCTTTTAGCACTTGTAAAAGGCTTTTTACAACTGCTACAAATAACTATAATCATCTTTTCACAGCTGCTATAAATTTCTTAATATCATAACTAAAATCAATATTTCGTTAATATTTTACACAATCATGCAAATTACTTGAAACAACACAAACCATTTGCATTCAATAAAATCGAAAACAATTCGAGTTTACACCATTTATGAATTCATAAGTTCAATACAAAACACAACTAAATTCATAATATATTTTAGTAAGAGTACATATACATACTAATTAAAAGAGATAAATTCCTTATGCCAAGCAATAGTCGTCCCAACCACCATTTGAAACGTTGTTGCTACTCCGATGTGACTGCAAACAAAAATCATAAACATTTAATTTATAAGTTCAAAGTGTAAAGAAAATTGAAAACTCCGATGTGACTGCAAACAAAATCTTAAACTCCGATGTTGTATGCAATTGCGTGTTGACATATTGTTGAGCTAGTCGAAGATAACTTAAGTAATAAAAAGGAGGGAATAAAGAACATTTAAATTATTGGAGTGATATTAATACATAATCAATAAATAAAACCTAAATTCCATAAAAATAAAGTTGAAAAAGGCATACCCAGTTTGAAGTCTTGGTTGCAACTCAAGTGCATTAAATATCACTGCTCCATATTGATGGATATAATCGAATAAATTAATATCAGATCTTGACCTTATCACTTGATGAATATTATCCTGACTACTTTCTTGCAGCTACATGTGATCAAATCAAATTTTTAATATTTGCAAATTTGAAAATTTGCAACCATAATTAGTGTAGAGTTTGTTACATTTCCCCAGAGATATTTGTTCGACTCATGTAGAATTTTATCCTGTAAGTTCAAAAGAGTACAATAAGTAAACATAGGACAAAACATATTCAGTGAATTTATATATGATGTATGTTACAATTGTTTGGAGCTCTGAGAGCTGGTCAAGCATCAGCTGGGTCTGTAACATGATAAACAATGAATACATAAGCTCAATACTTACAAGTACTTTTAGAAATTCAAGGCAACGATTATTCATTTCAATACCTATGTTGATTTGACATACTTTAGGGATGAACCAAGCTGATTCTTGAGGAGGTCAAGTTCCTTGCGGCTTAAAGGTCCTAAATCCTTACCTAGTACATTCCTATATGCTTGATTATTACTCTATGGTTAGCAAATTACACACACACATACACACACATACATAGTTAGTGAAAATTTAACACCCTGTTGTTCTTTAGTATAAAGAATCAAATATTGTAACAAATTTATAGTATACAACCATCATTATCCCAAACCATTATGTAAGCACGTTACATCAGCATAACATATCAAACTACGTATCATATATCTTCATCATAGTTTTCACTAATAGTAAGCATGGCAGCAAAATCAATCATGTTATGCCTTGTAGGTATATTCCTTAGAAAACTGATTATTGCTACCTTTCACTACAAGAATATATTATAAGTGTACTATTGATGGTTATAATAAAAAATATACATAATATTAAACAAATAGAACGTAATTGCCACTTGGTATACTTACATTTGGATTGCGTAGTCATGAAGGATTCCCCACAACCGCACTGCCCTTTCGATTTAGGATTGATAAATACAAACTCCGACCTATATAAAACGCACTAGTTAAGAAGAGGCAAAATCTTATACGAATGGAAGACAATGTTACAAGATAAATCATAATCATATTGTTGAAAACCAGATGTTAGACCCCTTCATAACTGCTACAAAATTGCTAGTCCAAAATTAAATATTAAACCGAGAAATTTGTGTATATCGCAGAAATTGTAAATCAAAGGCAAATGCTTACTTCAGTGAGTCAACTATAAAATCCATCTTTGTGGCAAGGAAATGCATAAGTGCTTTTGGATCAATCAACACTCTAACACGTACCCTTGTCCTCAACTAACTCATCATATTTACCCTTCTCATCTGTATAATATTTTAAATAATAATTCATAGAGGTTTACATGTAAGGAATTCATTGAGTACTCCATCTTCTTACTATGATGAAGTGGGTAAATTTCGTAGAATACTATATGTAATGATGGTAAATAAACTTAAACATTATTTATCAAACAATAATAGTATAAACTCGTTATATGTTGTAAATTGAAGTATATTTCGGTAATCCAGATATTCATGTACTGCTTCATCAATTACAAAGCAAAATTATAGTGATTTTCATATACTTGTCAACAATTTTTCTAGATATATATATATTCAGTCACTCCATCTGAGAATATGAGCTTCATTTTATCTGCAAGAATAACATGTGTATTAAATTATGAATATGGTCATGGCTACCGTTTCAGGTTATTAATGTGGATAATAGACCATTTGTCTATTAGGAAAACTCAAAACAAAAAATTGTCTAGGTTAATACCAAACTACCATTTCAGGTTGTCAGTGGTGGTATACCTATGCTTATTCACCAATCTTCTGAATAGATGATGCTATTGCTCTTTTACCATGGACTCTATTCAGCTTCAAATAGCCTCCATACCTGATTAGACACTCCAGATGCAAACCACGAAGAAATAGAAACAAAAGTCATGCTTAAAATTCCAGCGAAACATTTCAGGGGAATTTATGATATATTGTAATCTGTCATGTTATTAATAATAAAATATTTAAGCAAATATTAATAAGTTTACTGTTGTGTTACATTAGTCTCATGTTATGAGCATAAATTTTGATACTTATTGTAGCTTTTTTTTTGCATACAATATATGTATATCTTTCGAATTGATAATGAAAATTAATCTTTATTGGACTTTATAAAGTGCAGCATACATCCAAGTTAGAAGCAACAAGTGTTTTTTACTAATCTTTTTTCATAGAATTCGCGTATATCATTCAAAAGATTATTAAATGTGTTACATAATAATAAATACTAGTCATTATGTGACTTTATACGAAGAAGTCTATTATAATTTTGAAAATTGCATTTATTTAGAGCAAAGAGCTATTTCAACTAATTTACATACATATATTTGTATTTTCTTTTGTAAAAAACTTGAATGATTCAGGGAACGAATCCTGAACGATGTATACCAGTTTGAAACAGACATTGAGTCATTAGTAAAAGAGTTTTTAAAGAAATTATTTTGCACGAACTCTACTAATTTCCATCATTAATTTCGTTCTTAACCTCTTGACCATTCGTCCAGGACTGCATTCACTTTGAAGAGTGACTAATAGTTATGGAAGAATTGATTATGTGAAAAATAGTTATAAGTATAGATATTGATTTCGAAACCAACTACGGATTAACTATCCTATATTTAGAAAGAAAAACTTAAATCACATTCTTAATTATTATTTACACTGAGAACATACAGGAGGAAGAAAAATTCAGAAAAAAAAGGCTTGATTGAGTTTTATGATTATTTTGTAGCAAGTTTATCATGAACAATGAAGCATGTTTTCAGTAGAGATCTTTCAAGAATTTGCTCACTATTTTGAAGCAAGATTCTTAAAAGAAAGGCTTCATTATACGGTTGTTCATTCAGTCTTACAAGTTAATTATAGCAGGTTCCCTATACATAGAATTGGTCATCAAATATGTTACTACAAAAGCCTGGGCAGTTCGTTCAATCATATAATTAGATATATGGATGAATAAATAAACAATATAAAGTGTAAATAAACTCGAACAAAATGGCGATTTCATAACTGTTATATCTTCAAAGAAGCATGTCGGATAAATATACATACATTTTGATTTATCACAGCCAAAATGTGACGACCGCCCATGACCCCTGCACCGAATCTAGAGAAAGTGCGCTGTAAGGTGTGACAGGCGACCATGGACGATTGTCAGGGTAAATTAAAAAACAACAGAATCTATCGTATTACTCACAGCGCATGGACAAAATACAATAGAACATATGTATAGTGAAGCTTTACAGAATAAAATGCCATCATATAAAACTTCATAATAGTTGAATACAGGCATCCAAATAGTCAATACATCAAGCCTCACTACACAACACTCAGAGAATATACAAACAGCGGAACACCCAGTACATATAGTAAGAAGATAATATGCAACTCTCTAGCTCGTCTTCGATATCAGCATCGTGAGAAGCAAGAACAGCACCTGTCACCTGCTACCTAGTCTGCCCGTCCCAAAAATGGACGAACAGCCCAAGGCAATAAGAATTAAAACATAAAGCCTTGAGTCAGACAACAGTCTTAGTGAGCAGTAAATTAACTAACAACATACCAAAAGAGCATAAAGGAAAAGGAATAGGAATACAACCCTCCCACTCCAACCTCATTCTATAGTGATAGCCCCCAAACACACACTAAGCAGAAGCAAACATAGCAGAGCATACAATTTAAAGTAAAGTAATTATCACTCGAGTCAAGGACGATGTTTTCCAAGCACAAACCCCCAAGGCCTAAACCAAGATCAGATAAGCACCCGGAAAACACTGCTCTTGAGACCGAATGACGATACAACCAAACATCCATGACTCTGGCTATCACTGTTATCATTGCTTCGATATCACCATTAATTGAATGACCGACACATTCTTTCAGCCGTCCGTCAAGGGCTAATGGAAACCCCGGTTCTAGACAGTACTCCGCACGTCGTCGCAGCCCGTGCCAAGGATTTTCGCAACTACCCAGGGTACTCGACCATCAATTCATTGTCGTTGGGATTTTCGCAACTGCCCAAACGTACCCTTGCTTTGAGTCTGCTAGAACCTTCAACAACGATGCTATCCAAGCCTCCTAGTCATCCTCCTCGACGATTATTTCCATACTAGCTCAAGCGCCTCTCGAGCATCCATTATCCTCAAACTCGAACCATATCACCGAGTTATCAATCTGCTTGAAATGATCCCGTCGGGATTAGACCAAGACTATCTCATATCATGCTTCGCTTCATCACATCCTCGCAAAGCTTCATCTCAACATCATCATCAAATCTATGCATAAGAGCTTCATCATCCGCTACATATACCACAAGCAGCTTTCCCAATTCAAGAGCCTTTCCCTCAGCTTTTGAATCATTCTCGATCTAAATCAAATCATCAATCATCTAATTCATAGCAATCAACCAAGTCAAACATTAATCCAAACAATCAAGCATTCAAATATGATCTAAGTAGACAATTATCACAATAATAGCAATTTCGTAATTAAAGAGTTGAAAGTCTAACATGCATGAAATCATAAGAAATATCTCTACAATCTTAATGAATGAACTTGCATAGGTTAACACTTAGTAAAATGGTTGTCAAATCATCATGAACAATGGATCTACATGGATCTACACTTAGGATGAAGAAAATGCATGAAAATCACTATTTTAACACCAAATCGAGCCAACAATCCGATATACTCCTTTGGATCCGTGTGAGAGATAATCACCACTCACCAAATCACCTAAACAACCCCAAATCAACACGCTTCAGATCTGGACAGCGAAGGATCAAGCTTGATCTATCACGAATCCGCTTCAAACGAAGAAATCTCACTTTAATGGATGAAGGTCTTCAACTTTAGCTCTTGGATCTTCGATCTTGATCTTCGATTTGGATGAAAGGAAGCACTAGATTAGAGTGGAGGAAAGAAGTGAAGAAGTGTAGAAGTCGAGCTCTTAAAATGGCAGCACTTCATCGCTTCGAAATCCGGATCCCAAAAAGTGAGAAAAACCCTTCCTATTTATAGCAGAAATTTCCTTAAGTCGTAACTCAGCTATCTCCATAAGTCGTCTCCGACCTAAGCCTCTCCGACCTAAGCCTCTCCGACTTAACCGATATGCACACGTGCCCCAACTCCTAGGTCGCTCACGACCTAACGCTCAACAACCCACGACCTAACGGCTTAGCAGTCCTACGACTTACGACTCAACTGGGTCTCCGACTTAACATAGCGCGCGACATAACAGTCTTCGACTTAACGACTTAACCTATGCGCGACTTAGCGACTTACGACTTAGCGCGCCCCAACGACTCAACAACGCTGGCACGCGACCTAAAACTTACGCGACTTAACAATCTCGCGACCTATCTCCTAGCGACTTATCTTTCTTAACTCGTACGACTTAACTCCTTAAGTCGTCTACGACCTAACTTCCCTAACACACTAACTACTAGGTCGCTAAATACTGCTATCTCCAAACTCCTTAGGTCGTTGCCGACCTAACTATGCTAACTCGGAACCACTAGGTCGCTCACCCATAGGTCGTTAACTACTGGGTTTAACTCGCTACCCCTATAGGTCGCTCCAAACTGTCCACGACCTAAACCACCATGCAACTTATTATCTGAACGACCTAATACTTAGGTACGACTCAAGACAGTGCGACCTACCACTTAACCTGGATACGACCTAACTCTTAACTCGCCTATCCCCTTAGGTCGCAGACTTTCTTTAAGTCGCTCACGACTTATTACCTATGTCGCCAACAACCCATGACTCAACTCTTAGGTCGCGTACGACCTAGAACTTAGGCAAATTCCATCCAAAATCTGAAACAACTTAAAAAATGCTGAAAATTCCAGATTTTGACAAACTTTTCGATCCGTAAAAATACGGGTCGTTACATTCTCTCCCCCTTAGGAATTTCGCCCCCGAAATTCCAAACAAACAAAGCAATCAAAGACTATTCTGTACGCCTACCAACCATGACAATCAACAAACCATGCATCCAATTCTAGCTTAGCGTACAGAATTCTAACACTAGAACAAGTTACAATATCGTGAGATGACACGACACCTTAGGGCCATACCTTGAAGAGTTCAGGATGAGCTACCTTCATCCTCTCTTCCACCTCCCACGTACAGTCGTTATCATCATCACTCCATTGTATTTTGAGCAACTTAACTACCTTTCTCCTAAGCTGTTTCGTGTCGGTTTCCACAACACGAAACGGCTTACGAGGTCTTCTATCGACTGGATCAACTTCGAAATCTTCACAGCTATCAGCAGAAACCACCGTACTCGAGTCGTACACATACTTCCGTAGATATGATACATGAAAAACATTGTGCACACTCGACATCTTCTCCGGTAACTCCAATCTGTAGGCGAGCTTGCCAATTCGCTCGATGATCGGGAATGGTCCAACAAATCTCGGAGTCAATTTTCCTTTCTTCCCGAATCGAATAACATTCTTCAGTGGAGATATTTTCACAAAAACCATATCATCAATGCCGAATTCCAAATCCTTACGACGCTTATCGGCATAACTCTTCTGACGGTCTTGGGCTGCCTTCATTCGTTGCCGAATGATCTCTATACAATCCGAAGTCTGTCGAATCATCTCTGGCCCAAGTATCAGCTTTTCTCCAGTTTCCAACCAACATGTCGGAGAGTTACACGGTCTTCCATACAATGCCTCATACGGTGCCATACCAATGCTTGACTGGTAACTTTTGTTGTACGCAAACTCCACCAAATGGAGGTGATCTTCCCATGATCCTCCGAACTTCAAAACACAAGCTCTGAGGAGATCTTCCAAAACTCGGTTGACTCTCTCGGTCTGACCATCTGTTTGAGGGTGATAAGCTGTACTCAAACACAACTCGGTTCCCAAAACTTCCTGGAAGCTCTTCCAAAATCCACTAGTGAACAATGGGTATCGATCGCTCACTATACTCTTCGGAATACCATGGAATCGAACTATCCACTTAACATTCAACTCAGCCAACTTTGATGCAGTCCTAGTCGATCGAACAGGAATGAATCTCGCACTCTTGGTCAGACGATCCACAATGACCCAAATCCCTTCATTTCCCGTTCTGGTTCTAGGTAGCCCATCAATAAAATCCATCGATACTTGCTCCCACTTCCATGCAGGAACTTCTAATGGCTGAAGCAATCCACTAGGCTTCTTCTGTTCGGCTTTTACCAACTGGCAGTTCATACACTTGGAAATAAAATTTCCAACATCCTTCTTCATGCCTTCCCAGTAGTAGGTTCTCTTCATATCCCGATACATCTTATTTCCACCTGGATGAATTGTCAACTTCGAGTGATGACTTTCCTTCAGAACTTCACTCCTCAATTCATCTATATCGGGAACAACTAGTCATCCTTGCTTCCGAAGCCAACCCTCTCGATCGACCTCGAATCCTTTATCCTTTTCTAGTTCTAATCCAGATTCCAATTCACGGATAATCTTGACAAGCTTATCGTCTCGCTTTTGGCTCTCGCCAATCCTTTCCACAAGAGAAGGTCTTATTGATAAGTTTGCCAACATCTCAGGTTCCAATTCGCATCTAGGCCTGAAGTCAAATCCAGCTAAATACTCGAGATTCTTCCATTCTGAAAACATGACTCCCAATCCTGCATGTCTTCGACTTAACGCATCTGCCACCGCGTTACCTTTTCCCGGAGTATAAGCTATACCAAAATCATATGATGCCAAAAACTCTAGCCATCGCTACTGCCGAAGATTCAAATCCTTTTGGGAGAAAAGATACTTCAATGACTTGTGATCCGTAAACAACTCGAATCGAACTCCCAGTAGATAATGTCTCCACATCTTCAGAGCAAAAACAATCGCCGCTAACTCCAAATCATGAGTTGGGTAATTCCTTTCATGCGGCTTCAGTTGTCGACTTGCATACGCAACAACTTTATCCTTCTGCATTAGCACTGCTCCAAGTCCAGTACCACATGCGTCGGTGTAAACCACCATCTCGTCATTCCCACTTGGAATAGTCAAAACAGGAGCACTAGTCAATCGCTCTTTCAGGATTCTAAAGGCTTGCTCACACTTATCATTCCATCTGAACACTTGGTTCTTCTTCGTCAACCCTATTAACGGTGCAGCCACCTTGGAGAAGTATTTGATAAACTGTCGATAATATCCTGCTAATCCAAGAAAACTTCTCACATCAGATGCATTCTTAGGTCTAACCCAATCCTGGATTGCTGCCACCTTAGCGGGATCAACCGCTATTCCATTTCCAGAAATAACATGGCCTAAGAACCTCACTTCACTCTTCCAGAAGTGACACTTCGAAAACTTAGCCTTCAGCTGATGTTTCCGCAAGATTTCCAAAACAATACGCAAGTGCGTCTTGTGCTCTTCTTCCGTTCTGGAATAAATCAGAATATCATCCACAAACACAAGTACGAACTTGTTCAACTGATCTCTGAACACTCTATTCATAAGATCCACAAAATATGCTGGCGCGTTAGTCAATCCAAACGGCATTACCAGCCACTCAAAGAAACCAGATGGTGTCCGAAAAGCAGTCTTCGGCACACTATCCTTAGCTACTCTCAACTGGTGAAATCCCGTTGCCAAATCCATCTGAGAAAACACCTTAGCTTCGTGAAGCTGATCAAACAAGTCATCTATTCTCGGCAATGGATACTTGTTCTTCTTAGTCACCTTATTCAGCTCACGATAATCCACACACAACCTCAGCGATCCATCTGCTTTGGTTACAAACACAACTGGTGCACCCCATTCGGACACACTACGCCGAATGAATCCTTTTGTAAAAGATCATCAACCTGCACCCTCAACTCCTGTTGTTCTCTAGGCGCCATCCGCCTAAGAGGCATCACAACAGGTCTGGCTCCTTCAACTAGATCTATACAAAACTCAATCTCTCTATGCGGCGGCAACCCTTTGACTTCGTCAAAGACATCCTCGAATCTATTAGCGATTGGCACCGATGACAGTCCATCCCGTGGAACAACCAGCGAATACATGAAGCTCATGAAGACGCCTTCTTCATGCTTACATCGTATCACAACCTTTCGCCCCTCCACATTCTCGACTGTCACTTCCAACCTCTCGCAATCAACCTTTGCCGCATACTTCCTAAGCCAGTCCATACCCAAAATAATTCCGAACCCCGCAAAGTTCAGAACAAAGCAATCACAAACAAAAGAGCAATCATGACTCGATACAACTAGACCACGGCATAACATACACAAACAAGACGAACCCCCAACTGGATTAGTCACAACCAATGGCCTATCAACAATATCCGGTTCCAAACCCAACCGGTCTACCAGTTCGCTGCAAACAAACGAATGCGACGCCCCAGTATCAAACAGAACTCTAACTGGAACACCACATAGGAAAAGAGTACCTTGAACCACCACACTCTTTTCCTTCTCTTCAGAGGTAGGAGCTTTCGAAGACGACGGAACAGCTCCCAAAGCATAAGCTTGCACAATCTGCTTGTCCCTCCTCGGTTCTGGACAATTCTTCCTGAAATGCCCCGGCTTGTCACAATTGTGGCACTTCGCCGGCGTTTTCGGATTCTTGCAATCCCTGGAGAGATGGCCTTTCTGTTGACAGTTGTAGCAGGTCACTTCGCCCTTCGGCTTCTTCTGGCCATCCTTACCCTTCTGCTGCTGCTGCTTCCTCTTCTTGTTTCCACCCTGCTGGGGTTTAGACTCATCCCTGGTCACAGCAACAACAGATCCTTCCTTAGGAAACAGACTCTCATGCCTGAGAGCCTTCTCCACAAGCTTCTCAAATGAATCGTCCAAATGATCCACCAACTGTCTCCCAAGATAACTGTCCAAGCCTGTCACAAACTTCTCATTCTTTTGATATGCAGATTCAATATATGACCGAGCATACTTGGACAAAGCTTCAAACTCAGAAACATACTCAAGAACTGGTCTTCCACCTTGCTTGAGCTCCACGAACTTCTTGAACAGAACAGACTTCTGCGCTGTAGAAATGAACTTAGCCTCAAATCTGACTTGGAATTGCTCCCAAGTAATCTCTTCCTTCGGAGTATTGATGGTAATAGAGTTCCACCAATCAGAAGCTCTCCCTTGAAGCTGTCTTGATGCTAACTTCCTCTTAGTTGCATCCTCAATTCCCAAATCACCAAAAATCCTTCTACAAGCATCTATCCACCTCTGGACCTCAATAGTTGATTCTGTTCCCAAGAAAACCTTCCCTCCAAGAGCAGTATAGTCCTTGCACAACTTAGCAAAATCCACTGGTTTCGGAGTTTGGACTTGAACTCCAACATCTACTGCTGCCCCCGGAACTGGTATCCTTCTCATGATCGAAGTCATCATAGCTTCGAACATAGCTGCATAATCAGCAGTCCCCTCAGTAGCACGGCCTTCCCTAGCAGCTGGTCTCCCTCTTCGACTCATTCTCAATATCTAAAAAAAGGAATGATCAGAACATCTAGAGAAACAACTGCATAAAGGACTCAAACTCAACTAAACTACTATATTATATATAGTATTCATCCATCAAATTACAATTACGTCTCTCATACATAGTTACGTCAGCGAGCGTTGGGTAATATCAATTAACCAATGCTCTGATACCAAATGTGACGACCGCCCATGACCCCTGCACCGAATCTAGAGAAAGTGCGCTGTAAGGTGTGACAGGCGACCATGGACGATTGTCAGGGTAAATTAAAAAACAACAGAATCTATCGTATTACTCACAGCGCATGGACAAAATACAATAGAACATATGTATAGTGAAGCTTTACAGAATAAAATGCCATCATATAAAACTTCATAATAGTTGAATACAAGCATCCAAATAGTCAATACATCAAGCCTCACTACACAACACTCAGAGAATATACAAACAGCGGAACACCCAGTACATATAGTAAGAAGATAATATGCAACTCTCTAGCTCGTCTTCGATATCAGCATCGTGAGAAGCAAGAACAGCACCTGTCACCTGCTACCTAGTCTTCCCGTCCCAAAAATGGACGAACAGCCCAAGGCAATAAGAATTAAAACATAAAGCCTTGAGTCAGACAACAGTCTTAGTGAGCAGTAAATTAACTAACAACATACCAAAAGAGCATAAAGGAAACGGAATAGGAATACAACCCTCCCACTCCAACCTCATTCTACAGTGATAGCCCCCAGACACACACTAAGCATAAGCAAACATAGCAGAGCATACAATTTAAAGTAAAGTAATTATCACTCGAGTCAAGGACGATGTTTTCCAAGCACAAACCCCCAAGGCCTAAACCAAGATCAGATAAGCACCCGGAAAACACTGCTCTTGAGACCGAATAACGATACAACCAAACATCCATGACTCTGGCTATCACTGTTATCATTGCTTCGATATCACCGTTAATTGAATGACTGGCACATTCTTTCAGCCGTCCGTCAAGGGCTAATGGAAACCCCGGTTCTAGACAGTACTCCGCACGTCGTCGCAGCCCGTGCCAAGGATTTTCGCAACTACCCAGGGTACTCGACCATCAATTCATTGTCGTTGGGATTTTCGCAACTGCCCAAACGTACCCTTGCTTTGAGTCTGCTAGAACCTTCAACAACGATGCTATCCAAGCCTCCTAGTCATCCTCCTCGACGACTATTTCCATACTAGCTCAAGCGCCTCTCGAGCATCCATTATCCTCAAACTCGAACCATATCACCGAGTTATCAATCTGCTTGGAATGATCCCATCGGGATTAGACCAAGACTATCTCATATCATGCTTCGCTTCATCACATCCTCGCAAAGCTTCATCTCAACATCATCATCAAATCTATGCATAAGAGCTTCATCATCCGCTACATATACCACAAGCAGCTTTCCCAATTCAAGAGCCTTTCCCTCAGCTTTTGAATCATCCTCGATCTAAATCAAATCATCAATCATCTAATTCATAGCAATCAACCAAGTCAAACATTAATCCAAACAATCAAGCATTCAAATATGATCTAAGTAGACAATTATCACAATAATGGCAATTTCGTAATTAAAGAGTTGAAAGTCTAACATGCATGAAATCATAAGAAATATCTCTACAATCTTGATGAATGAACTTGCATAGGTTAACACTTAGTAAAATGGTTGTCAAATCATAATGAACAATGGATCTACATGGATCTACACTTAGGATGAAGAAAATGCATGAAAATCACTATTTTAACACCAAATCGAGCCAACAATCCGATATACTCCTTTGGATCCATGTGAGAGATAATCACCACTCACCAAATCACCTAAACAACCCCAAATCAACACGCTTCAGATCTGGACAGCGAAGGATCAAGCTTGATCTATCACGAATCCGCTTCAAACGAAGAAATCTCACTTTAATGGATGAAGGTCTTCAACTTTAGCTCTTGGATCTTCGATCTTGATCTTCGATTTGGATGAAAGGAAGCACTAGATTAGAGTGGAGGAAAGAAGTGAAGAAGTGTAGAAGTCGAGCTCTCAAAATGGCAGTACTTCGTCGCTTCGAAATCCGGATCCCAAAAAGTGAGAAAAACACTTCCTATTTATAGCAGAAATTTCCTTAAGTCGTAACTCAGCTATCTCCATAAGTCGTCTCCGACCTAAGCCTCTCCGACCTAAGCCTCTCCGACTTAACCGATATGCACGCGCGCCCCAACTCCTAGGTCGCTCACGACCTAACGCTCAACAACCCACGACCTAACGGCTTAGCAGTCCTACGACTTACGACTCAACTGGGTCTCCGACTTAACATAGCGCGCGACATAACAGTCTTCGACTTAACCTATGCGCGACTTAGCGACTTATGACTTAGCGCGCCCCAACGACTCAACAACGCTGGCATGCGACCTAAAACTTACGCGACTTAACAATCTCGCGACCTATCTCCTAGCGACTTATCTTTCTTAACTCGTACGACTTAACTCCTTAAGTCGTCTACGACCTAACTTCCCTAACACGCTAACTACTAGGTCGCTAAATACTGCTATCTCCAAACTCCTTAGGTCGTTGCCGACCTAACTATGCTAACTCGGAACCACTAGGTCGCTCACCCCTAGGTCGTTAACTACTGGGTTTAACTCGCTACCCCTATAGGTCGCTCCAAACTGTCCACGACCTAAACCACCATGCAACTTATTATCTGAACGACCTAATACTTAGGTACGACTCAAGACAGTGCGACCTACCACTTAACCTGGCTACGACCTAACTCTTAACTCGCCTATCCCCTTAGGTCGCAGACTTTCTTTAAGTCGCTCACGACTTATTACCTAAGTCGCCAACAACCCATGACTCAACTCTTAGGTCGCGTACGACCTAGAACTTAGGCAAATTCCATCCAAAATCTGAAACAACTTAAAAATGCTGAAAATTCCAGATTTTGACAAACTTTTCGATCCGTAAAAATACGGGTCGTTACACAAAATTTTAGGAAATCGACAAGTAAAAAAAATCATATGGTAATTGAAACGGTTTGGCCTGAAACACCAAATTTATACTTAAAGTCAACTTATATGCATCACAATGCTATTATTGTTTTCCAGAAACTAAAATAAGTTAAATGTCGTTCAATGTAAATAAATGAATAATTCGAAAACTGAAATAATACAATTTTGACATGTTGAAATATTAAGCCACCACACAGTTTGGAGTTGCATCATGAGTTAACTGCAAGTTACAAATTACTTAGCTACCAAGTGTTAAAGGATTACTGCAATCGTATACTGATAACTGAAAGTTGTTGCATATTTAACAGCTACCCTTGGTTTATGAATAAATAGCTGCAAAAAGATATGATATAACTCACTGTAGCTTATCATTAAAGCTATCGCATGCTAATTAAATTGTTGAACTAAACTATACTACATTTTATGTGCAAACATGGTAGCACTAAATATTTTGAAGTGAGATTTATTTTCTGGCATATGACTAAAGACGGAATTGAAATTGAAATTGTATTAAGCCTGTCAATTTTATGACTTTAATTATCTTTTTCTTCAATATTTACAGAAATTATATACCCATATTTCTACAAGGCGATTAGAAATGCGTATCCAAATCTCAAAATCATTTCAAAATGTGATGGATCTCGTATACCATTAAACCATCCGGCCGACTTCTATGATTTCCATCTAAGTATGACTACTTAGATTTTGATAAAACTTGATAAGAGACATCTTGCATTTGACCATTTAACTTATTTGTTTATTTAAAATTTTCCTTTATAGACATATAAGCAGCCTTTAGAGATACTCAATGATAATCATTATTTTGATATTGCACCTCGAAATGGTCCTAAGGTATAGATTTTGGTAAATTTAAGCATATTTATCTTGAATATATTTTTCGGAATTTTTTTTTCCATTTGTATGTTCTAAAATGTAATGATTAATTAATTCTTAGGCTTTTGTGAGTGAATATGCTGCATTTGGAACATTGGCTGGTAAGGAAAATTTAGTAGATGCACTAAGTGAAGCTGCATTTCTTATTGGTTTGGAAAGAAATAGGTACATGCTTATCATCATTTTCTTATGAAACATGATATAAAAAAGAAAATAGTTCATGTGAACTAGCTTGTACATTCATTAACAACTAAAACAATGTGAAGTATTTAGAGCTCCCTATTTTGAGAGCATTCCTACACTAAAATTTACAACATGTCATGAAGGTGTAACAACATAAGTTTGTAGATTGCTGATGCAAGCAATGACCATCTGAAAATTAAAAAAACCATCTCTATTTCAATTTTTTTGAAATAAATTACAGTGATCCAAAGTAGCATAGCTTGGTCGATATATGAGACTTATCGTCTTGATTTTCAAATCACCTTTTTCTTATGCTTTACATAGTTGTACCATTACTGTATTAAGTAATTATTTCATATTAAAAGACAAACGGTGCCTAAAGAATCATTTATCATTTGTAAGATTAGCATTCATATAACAGTAAACAAAATAGCATTCATGAGATTAGCATTCATATAGCAGTAAAGAATCATTTAACTATCAACAATTTCAATCAACAAATAACTAAGAACAAAATAAAATCAAGATAATCGTATGATAGCAACATACCACAACTTCGTCGAAGGCGACCAACAACAACGATGAGCAAACGCGGGTAGTAGCGGTGGCGAAGCGAACGAACGCATGTAGCAATGGAGATGCGGCCACGGAGGCGAGAAAACGACAGAGAGTAAAGGGTTAGGGTTTGGAAGAGGGTTTCTAGCAAGCGCGATTTACTTCGGCGGATTGCAATGGCAGAGTGGGATAGGGTTAGGGTTTAGATTTATGAAATTTTGCGGCCACATTTTTAGTTTACACGAAACATTGAGCGGGCTGAAGAAAATAAAAGAGGGAAGTTGTAATTTTTCGTAGTGCAGGCAGACAATTGTCAAAAACAGTTGTGATAGATAAATATTTACAACTGACAAAAATAAACAGTTGTTACAGATATATATTACAACTGCTGAACAAATAAAGTTGTTAAAAATAAATTTGTTACAACTGCTACATATAAACAGTTGTTTTAACATACCTATTACAACTGTCAGTTTGTGCAAGTTGTAAAGAAAAGGTTGTAATAGGGTTGTTTTGTTGTAGTGAAATCATCTCAAAGATATAGCATGTGCTTATGGCCGAAGCCCGCCAAGTACCGTTCTCCCAAAATAAGGCGCCACGTCTCGTAGACAAACGTCCCGAAGGACAATAAATACATCTCTTAGACAAACATCTCGAAGGACAACATCCTGAAGGAAAAATACGTCGCAATGGACAAATACGTCTCTTAGACAAATGTTCCGAAGGACAAATGACCCGAAGGTCCAGTACTGGCAAATACGTCTCTTGGACAAATGTGTCACAGACTCTCGGATAGGAACCCGAACAGTGTTACCGTGTGTCCAATACTACACGTTCGCACTAAACGGTTTACAAACCGCCAGTAAATTTCACACTCAAAGCAGTAAAAAGTTTACCTCATCTCATTGGTAAACTCGACCCGAAGGTCAAAACGATCAAACAGACAAGTCTGGAATTAACCGATAAGATAAACGTACGTGTCTCATACCACGTGTTTTACCAAACGGTTTAATTCTCCTTCTCATTCGCTCAAATAGTGCAAAAACGTGTATTTTATATATAAAATAATTTACTTGAAAAAACAAGCTTTTAGTACCAATTTTGAAAGCCATATTTGAAAATTCCCTTGTTATCGAGAATAAATAGATTCTATATTTGAAAATACTTTAAAAATATCATATAATAATAATTTAAAATGCCCATTTATTTTAAAAATTATTTCAAAAAGGTTTGGAAAATTCCATGCTCGAAAACTAATAAAAACCTAAGAAATCACTCAAATAGATATTCGAATTCAATTCAAATTAAATTCAAATTTAATCCAAAATTTGAATTTAAAAATCTCCAAAATTTGACTAGTCTACCGATAGACATCATGGCCTCAAAACATTTCAGAAATATCACAAAAACATGAAGTAAAAGTCAAAAGTCGGACGGAAAAAGAACATAAAAATGCATCGGCAACACAATACCCAGGTCTGAAATCTTCTCCGGGTTCAACTTTCGGACATGAAACAGGTTGCCAAACGACCTTTGATTGAACTAAAAAATTGGTGTGCATATAGTAGAAAGCTTCGGCTTTCAAAAAAAAATCGATGAATTCTAACTGGAAATGAAAAAGTTATGATGTCTCAAACATGGACTCAGACCATGTTTGCAATAGTTCAAAAACAAAAATATGCCCAGGCCTGAAAACCATCTTGGGTCTAACTTACAGGCCTGAAACAGAGGACCAAACGACCTCATATTGAGCTAAAAATTGGTTTGCATATAGTAGAAAACTTCATATTTCAAACAAATAAAGAATAAATGAATTCCGACTGGAAATGAAAAAGTTACAATGTCTCAAACATGAACTCAGGCCATGTTTCCAACAGTTCAAAAAAACAAATGTACAGGCCAAAAAACCATCTCGGGTTCAACTTCTAGGCATGAAACAGACAACCAAATTAGCTCGGATTGAGCTGAAAATTGGTATACCCATAGTAGAAAACTTTATCTTTCAAACAAAAAAAGAATCGATGAATTTCAGTAAGCAATGAAAGAGTTGTGCTGTCTAAAATATGGGCTCAGGCCATGTTTGCAGCAACTCAGAAAACACAATTTCTACAGGCAAAAATCTATGTTTGAGTTGATTTTCTACCACTGTTTTGAACATCCAAATGACAATATTTTTCAACCAAAATTTGCAGAGATGAAGTTCAACATGCAAGCTATAAAATGCAAGAAATCCGGCAGCATTTCGTTGCCGAAATCAAAAGATATTAGCATGCAAAGTACCAACCAGAAAAGGTTTTGACATAGAAACTAAATTGAAAGTAAAACAAATTACAAAGCAGTTTTGAGCAAATTGAAGCATTGGTTTCAGCTAGAATTATGAGCTATTCAACTCACCTTGCTGTAGAGAAGATCAAACCTTGATAACTTGAAGTAAGATTGAAGCTTTTAGGAGGAAACGACTTCAAAAACCTGTAAAAATTCAATATACACACATGCAACCGTAAATACATAGTAAATTAGAAAAACCCCTCTTCTCAAATAAGAATTTTGATGAACTAGTGAGGTTTGAAGTGAGATTACCTTTTAGTTTCATATTAGATTTGATAAGAACAACAATTCATTTGAAAACAATTTGAATTTGAAAGCTTGGTTGGAAGAAAATGGAGCTTTTCTTTTACTGTATTTGTTTTAAGAAGGAAGAAGAAGAGAAGGTAAATTATGAACGTATAGGTAAGTAATTTTCTTCTTTCCTCACTTGTCTAGTTAAGACTAATAGGCTTTGGACCCAAGAAATAAAAGAAATCAAATAAGCCTAAGTTTTAATTCATACTTAAACTAAAATACATATATTTACCCATATTTATTAACAAAGGCCATTTTCTTTCAAATTTTCACACAAATCAAATTGTAAACTTACACACACATGAAATAAATTATTTTGCACTATATAGAAAGATTAATTTTATTTTTAAAACATTATTATTATTAAATCCTTTATTTCACAATAATACACAATTTTCACCAATAAATGTAAAAGTCTACGCCTTTAACTTTTAAAATTCAAAAACAAATCATTTTCTTACTTAGAAAAATATTTTAAACCATTTCCAAACTTAATTTATAACCAAAACATATTTCTAAACCAATTTCCACCTTTTTATTTAAATAGAACACCTTAAAAACCAAATACTTCTTTTAAAAACTATTAAAAGAAGCAATTGGGCAACAATTAATATAATTATTGCATTTTCTCTAAAATAAAGTCATTTTCTTTATTTAATGCCCATATTCCATTTATTATCACTCCAAAAAAAAGTTCTAATCTTTATTTTCACAATTTAATTCCAATTTTGTTGGTTATTCCAAATAAACAATTTAATTTCTCCAATTTTAATTTAATTTACAATATTAAATTATAATTACCATTATAATTTATATTGGTAGGTAATCTCCAAACCAGGGTTGTTACATAATACTTTTAAAAATTAGATTTAAAGTGACTTATTTTGGTTTTAATAATAATTCATTTTAATTAACGTGTAAAATATCGTTACGAGGCACTGTCTCTGATTTTGATGAAACCAATGTCATTGGGTCCATAATAATAAATTGTTGAATGCCAACAAATTTCGTGATGATTGGACGTACTATATGGTCGTGCGAGCTTGGAATTTGTAGAAATAATTGGAGGAATTAACATAATATGATTGGGTTTGAAAAGCTATTTTCTGTATATGATCGAATTAGGTCTTGAGACTAATTTCATTGTGTTCCGAATGGGGGTATTTAGTATGGAATGCCAAGTGAAATGCCTTGATAGGAGTTTGAGATTATTCGAACGTCTGGAGCCAGATATTTTAAATAAAATAATATATATTCACCATCCTAACCCATACCCAAATACTCCAGCCCATACCTCATGCATGCCTACCCATACCCTTCTCTCTTTATAAAAATCACATTCGACCAGAGAAAGCAAGTTCGCCAATTTTCAAATTACTCCAAATCCAACGGCCCAAGATCATCAGCGCCAGCATGAGCATTTGCAGGGTTCGACTTCAACTAGCATATTTTTCGTAACGTCAAGGGGTAGGAGATCAAAGGTGGAGATTAGCTATGGTAGGGCAAGGCGGTGGTAGTCAGGGTTCGTCGACGTTTCAGATTTTGGGTGATTGTGGCGATTTTGGTGATCGATTGACGATGGGATCTGAAGCAAAGTGGTATAGAGGGTCGTGGTCTAAGTGCTGGCTGAGTTTGGCGTTGATAGGTGGCCTGAGCCGACATAATTTGATGATAAATGTCGTTCGACGTTTAGGGTTTTCGAGGTGGAGAAAGTGATTTAGGGGATGGCGCCGGCGTCGTAGGGTGTAGGGAGGTCAGGCGGTCGAGCTATGAGGTTGCAATGGCCCCTGGCCAAGTCTGGCGGCGATTGCGATGAGGTGAAGTTGGCACCTAGGATCGGTGCGAACGAGAGTGAAGGTGGGAGAAGGATTAGATAATTAAATTAAAGGCTAATTTATATAATTAGTGTATTTATTAATTAAAATAAAAATCGATAACTTATATAATGTATAACTCTCTCATACGAGGTCCAATTGAGATGCAGATTTTTGCGTTGCACTTATAGTGATGAAGGCTCCGCGATGTAACTTGTTTGGACGAATTTGGATCATGTTGAAATTTGGACTAAAATCGAACTTCGTTAGATTTTAGCTCCAAACCGAAATGCTTCGGTGATAACTGGAATTTCGGTGAGTTAAGCTCAACTTTTTGGTTAACCAGTAATGTTATATAGTTGATAAAAATTGTTAATTGCATGTTTGGATGATTTACTGTTTTATCAGTTGGTTTGGTTTTATTCCCGACTCTGGAGCAGACGATCTTTTTTATATACCCATCTAGTAGCGGATGACCCATATTATATGATTACATATTGTTTGTGATGCAGGGGGAACAGACTGGAGGGATCCAATATGATTCTTCTCTATTGTTGAATTGTTTTCAATAGTATTCTTGTTAAATGATTATCGAATATGAAACCCGATTTGTGGACACTATTGGTTATGATATTGTTTATGTTCAAAACTAAAACCCAATAGTGATAGAAAATCAATAGCAATATTGGTTAAGCGTTTGGTAGTTATTGGCCTCAAAGTAGTAGTTTGAAATACTATAAGTCGCCATTTGGGTTGGAATTTTTTTTTGAGACGGAGAACGATTTAAAATCTGAATTTGGGTTATTCGGAAATATTTTACTTTAAATGGATTTAATTTCTATTTTACTCCAACATTTTTATCTATCTTTTCTAAATTATTAGAAATGATTTAAAATGTTTAATTATTGTTTTTAAGTTGTTAATTTATATTAATATTGTTTAAAGTTATTTATTTATACTTAATGTTGTTTTAAATTTATTTATCAATATTTTAATATTTTGAAAAGTTTAATTATTTAAATAATTAATATAGCTAGGAATTAATAATAAGGATTTATTAATAATGTTTTGAAACTAAATTATTGTTATTTATAATAATAGTTAAGATCAATTATTGTTATTGTTTAATAATGCTTGAAATTGTAAATTATATTTTAAGATGTTTTGAAGTTAATAATTATTATTTAACTATAATGTTTATTGTTAATGATTATTATTATATAATATTGTTTCGAAGTAAATGATTTTATTAATTATAAATGTTTTCAAGACCTATAAATAGAGTTTTATAAACATATTTGGGTTTTATAAGAGATATTTTATAACATGGTTTCGAAACTCAAAGGAAGATTAATTAAAGGGTAAAAAGAGTTTTATAAATGGTTTTAGATATTTATAAAAGAATTTTAGAATTGGGTTTATAGATTTATAAAGGGAGTTTTATAAATGAATTTATGGATTTATAAAGGGTTTATAAATGAATTTATGGATTTATAAAGGGTTTATAAATGATTTTAGGAATGTATAAAAGGGAGTTTCATAAATGATTTCAGTGATTAATGTAATGGGTTATAAATGGGTTTTAGAGATTTATAAAGGAATTTATAAATGGTTTTAGAATTGTGTAAAAAGGAAATCTTCCTCCGTTCTGGGAATATACTTATACCGTTGAGATAAGTGTATGGATATTTTTCCCAAGAATTGAGAATATAGGGATTTGTGGGTATATCTATGTAAAGGTGTTTTTATACAAGTAATTTCTGAAGTGATTTTAATTAATGAAAAGATTTTTTAAAGAGGTTAGTGGTTGCTTATGTGCTTAACCAATGTTGTTTTTCCTTTGGAAATGAATCCCTGAAATTGAATGTGTGTTTATTGATAGTTAAATAACAGAATATGAAATATGGACCCAAAACGTAATTTTGGAAATATCTTTGAGAAACACATGAGTTATATGGCACAGTCATCTTCGATGAGGTTGTATTGTGCGTATAAATCTCGTTTCGTTCTTCTAGGACAAATGATAAGGAAATCCATCCACTAACGGTTAGGAGGTGATCTCTGCTTTTATCTTTGACTGTTTATTTCTTAAAGAACCTGGATTGAGTTTACCGAAAACCATCGAATGTTGTTTCAAAGTGACCGGGATCAGATATGTTACCCGAAAACCACTTCGATCCAACTCAAGCGTTTCGAAGTGAAGACAGCTTGAAGATGATGGAATTGAAGATAGAGCTCTTTAAAGTGCAAGGGCTACTTGCTACTAATCCTGAGGGTGATTCCAGAATGGATGTAGTAGAAGTAGTGCCTTCGGTTTGTCCATCTCTTGGACAACTTGTATGGATGAATATTGACATTGTGTCATCGATTGGAAGGCAATGTAGCATTCTAAGTTGGAAGTGCTATATAAATATAAAACGTAGCCTCAAGCCTCATCAACTGGGAAATGAAAAAAATCGAGCATGCAGTAGGGCCATGTGGGTTCCTCCCTTCAGGGTATGGTCATCCCAAATCTAGATCGATTACTATCTACTCATGTATGCTTCAGGGCCTAAAGAGGGGTGATCATATTCGGTAATACTAGTCAAGCAGTAGGCTAGTCCTGTATGATAGGGGTACAAAATGTTCTTGTCAGACCCCGATGCATTTTATCTAGAGATGTACCATCGGAAGGTAGTTCCTTACCTTGTCATAGTATGGAATCCATTCTCCAATACAAGCTTTATGGACTTAGTTGTGCCCAACTATGTTGAAATGTGAGATGCAAATATTTCAGCTATATTCAAATTTTACTTTGACCCTTAGACATTATTATAATATTAATGGATTTTCTATATAAAATGTTTTGGTTATCGCAAGGTAAAAACCCATCAGTATTTATGTGCAGCGTTGTCTTACAAGCTACCTTTATTTTGAATGGTTTTTGATAAACATTAAATTCCAATCAGTTGTGTTTTTCACGCTAGTTTACCAGGCCGACCCGGGCGTTCTTTCCTTTCAATGCTTGGACCAGACCGAGCATATTTACAGATTGCTTTAAATGCATAGGAGCTCAGGAAATGAGTTGGAGGCCCAAGATCTATTAATGTATTTCTTTGTGTTTTGTTGCGTTGACTGTTGGTTGTATCTATCAGCAATTGTAAGGACAGACCGTTATGACTGTCCAGGTTGAAATAGGGTAGCGGACTCTGATTGATGTATGAATATTACAATTTTTCTTTGTGTAAAGATTTATTGTATATTATAGATTATTCGTTCGACTGTGAGATTCTGTTTGTTTAGTTCTTCTTATCTTCTTTTTTCTTTTCTTTCCCTAACAATCCGTCTTTCCGTTCAATTTGGGTGGGTCATGTGTGGTTGATTGTCTGCTTAAACTATATGGAAAAGTGGGTTGTTACAAACTCTGTATCCTTTGTTATATTATTTTGATATTGTGTATAGTTTTATCCTAGAAATACATATGTTTATTGCTTTGTGTCGAAACTTGGCATGTATAGATGAGTTATATGAGATTTTAAATATGTGCTGGTGTTAGCCTAAGGTATTATTCACGTGTGATAACCCAATATTGCCTCATTCTCTATATTATCAAATGCTATTAGTTAGCAATACTCTTTGGTGGTATGGGTATGAAGTGGGGTGTTACAATCATAGGGCCCAAAGGAGAGGAAACTATAATAACACGATAATGGTGTGTATAATTTTCCGACTTTAATAAATAGGAGACTCGTTTCAAGCTATGACCAACTAATACTTCTTTAGAGTCTTGAAAATTGTACAATACTAGATGACTTAATTGAATAGATATCATCTATTATGCACAAACTTATTAATACGAATTGGTCAGATCACTCGTTGAAACAATCTATTAGGGGTTCTTGGGATATTGATTTAAAGAGAAATGTGACACTGACATATGTTAAAAGTTGAACCTTTTTTGCGGAAAAGATAGTAATAGCATTTGTTAAGGGCTATAGTAACTACTGGCCTCGTTATAGTATTTTGAAAAAATGCTACTAATTGCTATTTTGATCTGGAAATGGTTTCATTTAGAAAAATGATTTTTAATCTAACCATTTGGATTTTTTGTGATATTTTATTTAAAAATTGTTTTGTACTTCTATATTTGACTTTAGTTTCTTTTATTATTCTTTTCTAATATATGGATATATGTAAATGTTTAAGATTATTATAGAAAGTATTTATTTTCATAGAAAAATTATTATAATAATGAATGTTTATTTTAAAGGAAAATAAAGGGGTTTATTCCTTTATTTTAAAGTGATTCTGTTTTCAAAAAGAAGATAGAAATACTTGGACTGAATATTTGTCAAACATTTATATAAAATGTTGTATAAAAGGTAGATCAATAAATATTATTTTATAAGTAAAAGACCGTTTTATAAATGGCATTTTATAATTAAAGAAAGGTTTTATAAATGATATTCTATTAAGAGAAAATTTATATCATTTTGATAAAAATTGGAATAATTAATTCCATTTGTGGAATTATGGTGATATAGGAAATGATCATTTTATGTAAGTATTTGGCCTTATTTTGGAAACGAATATTTGTGTTAAGGATATAAAGATTTGAAAAAAAAAGTTTTGAAATATAAAGGGTTTTTACAATGGATTTTTTAAGAGAGCTTTATAATTATATTTTTGAGATTTATGGGAAGTATATAAGTATTATAATTTTATACTTTGGAAATTTATAAAAGGAATTTTATAAATAGAAATGGATTTATAAAAAGATTTATAAATATAAAAGAAGTGTTTATTATTGTAGTTTATAATTATATTCGAAGTTTTATAAAAGGAGTTTTATAAAAGAGTTTATTTATATAAAAGAGGTTTAGAAATAGAAAGGAGATTTATCGAAATGAGTTGTGTATATGGGAAGGGTTTTTTAAAAGGGGTTTTATAAGGAGCTTATAAAAGGAATGAGAAATGATTTCCATAAATGATCATTTTAAATTACGGTGGTATGTAAATTTTCCTTTTCATACTTAGCACCAAATTCTAAGGTATGGGAACTCATCTCTATCTTGAGAATTAAGAATGTGTGTCAAGGCATGGATAGTTTTCCAACTTATCTGATCTCATTATTAATCGAGGGATAGTACTGTTTGAAATTGGGAAGCAGTGGTAAGCATATTTGGTCTGGTTTCCATATGACATGTTTACTTACACCAAAAGCGTTTTTGGTTTATTTTTATAAATGTTTTAAGTTACATTTGTTTAACCCAAATAAGTATGTTTTGAAAGTGAAATCTTTCTAAAGATGTGTGAATATACTTATACCATTGAAATTAAGTATAAGGTTACATTTCCTAAGTATTGGAAATGCAGTGTTTGTGAATATAATTATACTGTTGAAATAAGTATATGAAAAGTTTTTTAAGTATTAAAAGGTGAAATAGTCTGTGAATATACTAATACCGCGGAGATAAGTATATGAATATTTCCTAAGTATCAAAAGGGTAGAGAAGGGTATTATCTATATATTTTTGTAAAAGTATTTTAATACAAGGATTTACAAAATGATTTTTATTAACGAAAGGATTAATTAAAGAGGCTTAGTGGTAACTTTATGCTTAACCATGCTTAGTTAAATTTTTGGTTGAATTGTTTGTTATCTGATAGTTGAATAACCAACTATCAAATCATGGCCAGTTTTTTTAAAACTATCATTGCCAATTCGAAGAGACCGGGATGAGATATATTATCCAAAACCAACTTCGAACCAATATAAGCGTTCGAATTGGAGATACCTTTCAGACGATTGAAGATGAAGCTCTTGAAGTGCATTGGCTACTTGCTACTAATATGTAGGGTGATTCCAAAATGGATGTAGTAGAAGTAGTGCCTTTGGTTTGTTCACAACCTGGACAACTTATATGGATAATTGCTGGCATTGCATTGTTGTTTGGATGGCAGCGTTAGCATTCCAAGTGGGATTTGATAAAAAAGGTAAAATGTAGCCTCAACAACTGGGAATGACAAAAACAGGGGATATGCAGCAGGGCTATATGGGTCGTGTGAGAAATGCGGATTACGGATCTTAAGGCTAGGAATAACACTATAGGGGGGTGAATAGTGTTTATAAGAAATTACTAAATCTTTTTGAGTTATTGTTGATTTGTACACAAATGTATGCAATATTCAGACACAGATATAATCACAGAAACAGACACAGATGCAGAAATAAAGTAAATGTAGTAAAGGAAAGAACACACTGGATTTTAAACTAGTTCGGAGTTATCCTACATCCAGTCCCGCACAACTAAGTACGGATTTCCTTTCAAAAGCAATTCAGCAATTACAACCCTCGGTTTCAAGGCTACGAGGTACACCCTCCAGAATCACAATCCTCTGGGTAGAGATACTTGATTTACGGGCGACAAGTTCACCCAATTGATTTCCAAGGCTACAATCACACCTTTTCTCGCTTGATTGATTTCCAAGGCTACAATCACACCTTTTCTCGCTAGATAGATTACAAAGAAGCCTATAACTCTAAATAGCACTTGGATCTTGTTAAGATAGTGATAGAGAATCAGACCATAAATTATCTAGTTAGATTCGATGTTGATTTTGGCAGAGTAATGATAGGATTTTGAATAAGAAAATGTGGAAGAAGAAAAGAAGTGAAAAACCAGAAAATCTAATTAAAAATTTGTTGAAACAAACCCCTATTTATAGAAGAACAACAGCCATGTCCATTCGTGAATGGTTATGGCGAATAGACACTGCTTTTGAAATTCAAATTTTTGAATCTAACTGTCACTATGTCGACATGGGGTACTAGGGCATGTCGACATCCCACAGGAAATTTTGATGTTTTGTTTTTCTTTGAAAATAACCTTTATCTTATATTAAAACTATTTTAAACTTTATAAATATACTTGACTCTAGATAAAATACATAGATAAATATAGAGAATAATATATATATAATTTTACTATAATTTTATATTTAAATCTAAGTATAAATATATTATAATTAAAAGATAGTTTAAAATAAACGAAGTTTAAAAACAAGAATATTTTAAGGCTAAAACATCTTTTTGAAAATCATTTGAAAAGATAATTTTTAAGGATAAAACATTTTGAAAAGCAGTTTTGAAAATAATTCTGAAGTAGTTTTGAAAACCATTTTGAAGTAGTTTTGCAAGCTTCTTCCTACAGAATATCTCATCATATCAAGACTCGAGAACTTGTACAAAACCAGGATGTTCGTGGGTTTGTAAGTCACTTGTCGTAGGTTTGTAAGCTACTTGTCGTGGGTTTGTAAGCCACTAAAAAGGTAGAAATGGGTTCCATCCCAAAATAAAAATGGAGTGAAGATTTTAGTGCTATTATGAAGTTTTAACATAATTCTAGACTCAATACTTATCTTGAAATCTTGAACTCTCGATAATCTTGATACTCATGAGTCTTCAATCTTGATATCTTGAATCTCTATATTGTACAGTCTTCATTATTTGTACTTGCATGGTTAAATCCTGCATATACATATATATATATATATATATATATATATATCTAAACTATAATGTTAGTATTTATATTTTATAATCTTATTCTAAGGTTTTTGTCATCAAAACCATCATCTCAAGGACTAACAATCTCCCCCCTTTTGATGATGACAACCTTTATTTATAAAATATAACTTCTATCCTAATAACTCCCCCTAAATCTAATAACTCCCCCTTAATCTATGCCTAACTACCCTATTTTATATTTCTCCCCCTTTGTCATCAACAAAAACAAACAAACTCTAAACTATATAACTCCCCCTCATTCTTGTACTCAAGTACCTGCATTAATAAACTATATAATATAGTATATTAAGAAATATCTATACTTATAGACATGATATTCAATCAACAATTATAATTATATCAATGTATATTTATACATTCATCAATCCACACCAAGTGTCAATCAAATCAATCAAAACAAACAATTTCAATCAAAGCAATCAATTCAAACAAAGTAATCAAATTAAATAAAGCAATCAAATTAAACGTTACGAGTAACTTCCACCCATCCTTCTTCTCCGAAAATAGGGTCTGCTTTGATGGCATCCCAATTTTCATTGTCATTTGTGAGAGAGACAGGAGGATGTGCTTCGTAAACATCCTTGTGTAGGGAAGAAATCATCCATCGAATTGCCTCGAAATACCTTTCTTGCTCCTTGGTCATCTGCATTTGACTCAATTCTAAGTGTCGCTGGTTACGAAGAATGAACGAGAGAATATTCTTGAATGAATTAAGAGTTTCTTCAAGACTCTCGGATAAGTTATGAATTGGATTAGCCATTTTTGAAATTGTGAGAAGAATGAGAGATAAAATAGATAAGAAATAATATTCAGTAATGAATTCTGGAAGAAATGGGTATATATAAGTGTATAAATTCGTTTTAAATGAATAGACATATGTTAGTTATTCAAATTTCAAATTCAAAATGAAGTGTCATTTCTGACCAGTACATGTCGACATGGTCATAGAGGGTATGTCGACATGAGGCAGTGAAATTTGATGGTAATTTTGATTTTGTGAATAATTGTGTATATATATATATCTATATAATATACTAACATTTATTCAAGAGATAAGATAAGCTGGATAACAGAAAAGAAATTCAATTTCATTGCATAGAAGAGTGATACAATTATTAATCATAAACAACTACATAAACCCTCAAATTAAAACAAACTTAAACTAATTCGACATGATATGAAAATATAGAACTTGTTAGTGGATGATGAAGATGAAGAAAATCCAAGTTTCTTGCTGACTTTGGAGAAAAACTTGATCATCTTGGATGATATTTTGTCCAACTTCTTTTGGTTTTTGAGAAGGGTTTTGTTGGTAGGAATATTCAATACTTTCTAGGGATGTTTCACCTTCTTCTTCTTCTTCTATTTCCATTTCATCCCCTTCTTCTTCTTCCTCTTCCTCCTCTTCCATTTCTTCATGAGCCAAACGCTCTTCCTTTTCGGCAAGAGTCTCATAAGGTTGAAAAACATATGGGATTTTCATGAGAGAAATGTTTGAGATATTAAAAACTTTTCTTGAAATAAATTCTTCTCCTTTGAAATTAACTCCAAAATAGTTGAAAATCCGAGTAAGGTAAATTCCATGATTTAAGGTGTTTTCTCTCATTTCAAAATTTTTAGGATGAAGTTCATCCAAAATAACTTACGCCCAATTGATATCATAATTTCCGAAAATAGCAAAAAGTGCTTTGCAAACTTTTGAGGTAGGATTGTTAAAATTCCCCGATCTTGGGGTCAAAGTATGTTGTAAAAGAAGGTTAACAATTCTTGCTTTTGGACGAAAGTTTCGGTTTTTAAATTCAAAGTTTTCATCTCCTTCAAAAATATAATGAAATGTCTCACGATCATGTTCATCGATTTGAAAACTAGAAAGATCCATTCCCATATTCTTGCAATTGAGAATGGTACCCAAAAGATCACAATTTAAAACAATTCTAGTGCCTTTGACACTACTCCGAATTTCATCATCATTCCCTTTATAAAATTCTCGATTAAGATTTGCATAGAAAATTTTGACAAGATTTGGATAACAAACAAAATCATTTTGAGAAGCATCAACAAGACTAAGAATATGATTGTTTGCAAAAAGAGTATCAATTCCATAAGAAGCAAAATCTTGAAAAATAGCAAATTTTTCGGGATAGACTTTTCCATAATTAGCATAATTGATGTATGCTTTTATGGCCTCCGGATTATTAAGGAGTTGCTCTTTCAAGTTTCTGGAAAGTCTCATTGTGGAGGGGTTGCTTGAAGAAGCCATTAAAGTAGAGAGTAGAGAGCTTGAAGTTCTGAAGAGAGAGTTTGAATTTGAAAATGAAAGTGAAAAGTTGTGATAAAAGATAGTGAATAAATAGATTTTTGAAAGACATGTTCTCTGGTCAAAAGATGTCTTTTTAGAGTATTGAATGAAGTGAAAAGGTGGAGGGAAATTCAACCATTTGAATTCAAATTTTGAATTTCAAATTCTGGTACCTATGTCGACATCAGGTTAGGGACCATGTCAACATATGCCTGTGAATTTCTATGATTTATTTTTTCTAAGTATTCTAATATATATATATATACTTATATATATATACTTATTATTTTAATGTCTATATATATATATCTAAAATATTATTAGAATTATAGTATATTCCAGATAATATTATTATATTATTAAAAATAAAAAATAAAAAAAAATTAAAATTCAATCAACACACCAATTCAAAATCAATCAATTAAGCAATCAATCATCTAATTCTAAGCATGCAATTTCAATCAATTGTATTGTAAATGTGTACCTTTTTCTGAGTCCGTTTCCTTGAATTTGTTGAAGTCGTGAACTGCCGTGAAACACAAATTTGAGTTATCTGTCTTCTGATCATCATCGCTTGAGGACGAGTCTGAGTCATCTAGAGTAGCAGTAAATGCACGCTTCCATTTCTTTACTGATTCATTGTTTATAGGAGGATTCTGCCTTTCTGGATACGGACAATCTCTTTTGATATGGCCTGGTTCATCACAGTTGAAACATTTGACATTGTTTGGCACTGCATTTTGATTTCCAGAATTCTTATAGTTGTTTTTCTTGAGATTATTCATCTTTCTGTATTTCAGGAATTTCCGAAAATTCTTGGTCATAAATGTTATCTCTTCATCATTATCACTGTTTGAGTCTGATCCGTCGGTTAATGCATTGAATGCCATTGATTTCTTTTCAGATGCTTTGCTTTCTCTTCTCCCGATCATTTGGACTTCAAACGACATTAGATTTCCAATCAATTCTTCTATCTTTAAGGTATTGATGTCATTTTCCTCTTTAATTGCAAGTGTCTTTTGATCCCATTCTGGAGTGAGAGAATTTAAAAATTTTCTAACTTGATCTTCTTCCGAAAATTCCTTTCCCAAGGATATTAAATAATGCACAATATCCTGAAATCGACTATACATATCTTAAATAGACTCATTAGTATTCATTTTAAATAACTGAAAATGATTTGTGAGCATGGAAATTTTGGTCTGTTTAACTTTGCTTGTTCCTTCGTGAGTCACTTGCAAAGTTTTCCAGATTTCATATATAGACTTACAAACTGACACTCTATTAAATTCATTCCTATCAAGTGAACAAAATAGATTCATTTCTTTATAATTATTTTATGCAACAGTCTTTTACTCAGTGGTCCACCGTGCAAAATTA
This sequence comes from Allium fistulosum, assembly GCA_030737815.1. Classification (NCBI taxonomy): domain Eukaryota; kingdom Viridiplantae; phylum Streptophyta; class Magnoliopsida; order Asparagales; family Amaryllidaceae; genus Allium; species Allium fistulosum. The sequence goes on along the minus strand of CM060904.1, from coordinate 866,923,916 downwards.
GTTGTGGGTTCAGAATATTCAGTTTGTGTGATATTCCAAGTTTCTAATCCTACAGATTGTAAATATATTTTTATCCTACATGCCCAATATGCATTCCATTAAAAAGTGGTGGTCTGGTAGTAGACTGACCTTCTACAAATGAACTAGTGTTAGAAATAGTACCAGTGTTGGTAGCCATTTAGAAAAACTTTTCAAAATTCAGATTATGAAACTTTTGAAAACCTTGCTCTAATACCAAATGTGAGAAATGCGGATTACGGATCTTAAGGCTAGGAATAACACTAGAGGAGGGGGTGAATAGTGTTTATAAGAAATTACTAAATCTTTTTGAGTTATTGTTGATTTGTACACAAATGTATGCAATATTCAGACACAGATATAATCACAGAAACAGACACAGATGCAAAAATAAAGTAAATGCAGTAAAGGAAAGAACACACCGGATTTTATACTGGTTCGGAGTTACCCTACATCCAGTCCCACAAAACTAGGTACGGACTTCCTTTCAAAAGCAATTCAATAATTACAACCCTCGGTTTCAAGGCTACGAGGTACACCCTCCAGAATCACAATCCTCTAGGTAGAGATACTTGATTTACGGGCGACAAGTTCACCCAATTGATTTCCAAGGCTACAATCACACCTTTTCTCGCTTGATTGATTTCCAAGGCTACAATCACACCTTTTCTCGCTAGATAGATTACAAAGAAGCCTATAACTCTGAATAGCACTTGGATCTTGTTGAGATAGTGATAGAGAATCAAACCATAAATTATCTAGTTAGATTCAATGTTGATTTCGGCAGAGTAATGATAGGATTTTGAATAAGAAAATGTGGAAGAAGAAGAGAAGTGAAAAACTAGAAAATCTAATTAAAAATTCGTTGAAATTAACCCCTATTTATAAAAGAACAAAAGCCATGTCCATTCGTGAATGGTTATGGCGAATAGACACTTCTTTTGAAATTCAAATTTTTGAATCTAACTATCACTATGTCGACATGGGGTACTAGGGCATGTCGACATCCCAAAGGAAATTTTGATGTTTTGTTTTTCTTTGAAAATAACCTTTATCTTATATTAAAACTATTTTAAACTTTATAAATATACTTGACTCTAGATAAAATACATAGATAAATATAGAGAATAGTATATATAAAATTTTACTATACTTTTATATTTAAATCTAAGTATAAATATATTATAATTAAAAGATAGTTTAAAATAAATGAAGTTTAAAAACAAGAATATTTTAAGGCTAAAACATCTTTTTGAAAATCATTTGAAAAGATAATTTTTAAGGCTAAAACATTTTGAAAAGCAGTTTTGAAAATCATTCTGAAGTAGTTTTGAAAACCATTTTGAAGTAGTTTTGCAAGCTTCTTCCTGCATAATATATCATCATATCAGGACTCGAGAACTTGTACAAAACCAGGATGTTTGTGGGTTTGTAAGCCACTTGTCGTAGGTTTTTAAGCTACTTGTCGTGGGTTTGTAAGCCACTAAAAAAGGTAGAAATGGGTTCCATCCCAAAAGAAAAATGGAGTGAAGATTTCAGTGCTATTATGAAGTTTTGACATAATTCTAAACTCAATACTTATCTTGAAATATTGAACTCTTGATAATCTTGATACTCATGAGTCTTCAATCTTGATATCTTGAATCTCTATACTGTACAGTCTTCATTCTTTGTACCTGCATGGTTAAATCCTGCATATACATATATATCTAAACTATAATGTTAGTATTTAAATTTTATAATCTTATTCTAAGGTTGTTGTCATCAAAACCATCATCTCAAGGACTAACATGTCGCACCCATTAGGGTATTGTCATCACCCTTCTAGATATATATATTTATGGATTTGGTTGTGCATGAGAGTCCTTGGGGAAAGGTTGCAAAGCAACCGGGGTGATGAAATATTTGGTACTATCCATTAAGGAGTAGGTCGATCCTATGTTGGAGGGGGTCCATATATGACCCTTTGTACATTTTTTTAAGGTATAATATGGCAGGCGGTACCCCCAATGCCTTTTCATTGTATGGAATTCATTCTCTAATAAGCGCAATACGGACTTAGTTGTGCCCAGCTATGCTGGAACGTGAGATGGAAGCATTCCAGCTATTTTATATATTTATTTTCAACACTAGTATAATACCCCATAAATTTGGTTTGCTTATTTAATTAGTTAATTAGTCTCCAAAAATGGAATTTGTGAAAATATGGAATTTCACTATGGTACTTGCACCATTGTGTTCATGGTGAAATTCTAAGCAATTTTCATATTCGGAGTTTTGCGATCGGAGTCCAAAATGAAAAAGTTACGGACGAAAGACAGATTCGGAATGAAAATAATTAGGTTAGAAATTAATGTTTATATAATAAATATCCGGGGACCGTAGGTTGACCCTTTAATTGGGTCGGTCAACCTGGAGCAGTCAACCCCTATGATATGGACGGTCGACCTCTTTAAGCATGTAGGCTAGGGTTTCGTTTGGCCCAACAGCCCAGATTTTATATATTTTAATCTAACGGCTATAGTTGACTCGAGTGCGTATAAATTCAGGCCTAACCCTCTATTCTCTTCTCATATTTTTCTAAAAGCAGCAATGAAGCTATGTTATTTTCTCTTCTCCACTATTTTCTAAATTATAGAATAAAATATTTATATTTGTATATATACAAATTGGAAAAGAATAGAAATCAAATAAGATAAGAAGAGAAGCAAATCAACACTACACGATATGTATGTATGTATTTGTATTTATATATTTATATTCCCTTCAACCCCAAATCGCTTCTCAAATCTATAATTATACTATATGTATATACCATTTTTATACATATTTCATGGAATATGAAGGAAATGGAGTTGAATCAAAGGTTTTACTTCAGATCTAGAGATTTGGAATGCTTTTAGAAGGTGAAAGGAAAATTCATATTGTCTATGATTTTGAATCTATTCTGTTGGCATACATTTGATTTTTATGCCTAAATCGATAATATTTGTGAATTATAGGCTCAAACTAGCGTAGAAAACTATTGCCTACATATTCTTGTTTTAAACCTGAAAGCAATTATGGCTACATCCTGATCTAGAAATCAGTCCCAAAAGTTTTAGATATGAATATTGATTAGATATGAAATTTATTCTAGATTTGAAATTGGGTTGTAGATTATTAGTATGATTTTGATTATTACCATAATTAAGTTGAATTGGGAATTTTCCGTGGTTTAATTTGTAGGAAAAACGTCCTTTGATTTTTATAAATTTTTTTGTGTTTCCAAATTGGATAGAAAATGTAGCATTTGATCTAACAAAGAATATATGCAAATAAAAAGGAAGAGATGTGTAAAGTACAGATTTATTCTTCGTAGTTTAGACTGACTGTTATAATAAAAAGAAAATAATCATTCCTTGTAATCTCAACCGAGGGAAATCCATCCTCTTAATCTTTTGTTTTATACTAATTTATGGAAATCATAATGGAGAATCTTCCTAAGAAATGTAATATCAACAAATTAAATATGGAAAATAATATTCTAGTTATAGATTTGTGACTAGAATATATTTGGTAGAAGTAGGTATTTATACGTATTTATACACGCTAATAGAGATGACGTTTTATGTGTAATGCTTGCTTAGGATATTAGTATACATACTAATAACGTTGATTTGCAGATATGAATTAGGAAGGAGAATGAGGAAAGGTGGTAACTCCAATTAATGGGTAATAAGTGTGGAATGAATTTGGGAGTTAAAAAATAATTGATAAGGTAAATGGATTAATGAGACTGATAAATATAGAAGATTAGATTAATAACATGGAATAGTTAGAAAGAGATCACTAATTGGAAAATTAGTAAATATATAACTATCTTAGGAAATGCCCTTAGGATGATAATCTTTTATCATGGACAAGTTGACATTTATGGAGAAATGGATAAAAAAGGGATTTATGGGAAGTTGAATATTTAAGGTAAATTATACAGACTTAAATAAATAGAAGGAGGTTAGTAAGCTAAGTCCAATATCCAATTTAGGATGATAAAGCTTAGTAGTAATAAAGTTTAGGATAATATGGCTAAAGTTAGTAAAGCCTAGAATAGTTAATTGGAGTTAGTAGATTGGGATGCGAGGTCAGTAGGGTTACACAACAGAAGTCTACCATTCACCTTGAAGGTGCCAACAATTGTGTACACTTCCTACTGATGTGAGACATCTTTAACCATAAGACCCATAGAATAATTGGACTTAGAAGATTGGGATGCGAGGTCAGTAAAGTGACACAATGGAAGTCTACCCTTTACTCAAAGGCTACCAGAAGTTGTGTACACTTATTACTGATGTGGGACATCACCAATCATAAGACCCATGGGAAACGATTATGGAAATAATAAGATCTGCTTAGGGATTAGAGGTATTAAGTGGTTGTTTGAAGGCCCGCCCATTTCCTAATAAAAAAAGTATTATATGATCTGAATTATCGATTAATGGCGGTAGTGGATATCTCGGCAAGGGTCCACTTCGGATTTGAGGTATTAAATGACTAATCTAGCGTCTACCTCTTTCCTATAAAAAGTGTTAATTGTCCCAGTGAGATTCCAAGTGATGTCAGCTAGATAGTACTAGTGAGGAGTCCATCTTAGGGTTAGGTATTAAATGGTCAGAGGTCTGCTTAGTATTAATAAGGTATTAAGTGGCTTGGGTACTGCCTCTCACATTGCTAAGACTTTAATGACGATATATGCGTTAGTAATATGGCTATTATGTATTATAAAGCCATAAATAGTGGTCAAAGGTCTTTATAGCTAGGACCAATAGACCAGCAATGACGATGCTAGGAACCCACTTCATATTTGGAAGTATTAAGCGGTTGATAGACTTACGTCAGTATTTTGTACCTTGGGAAGGGTAGGTAGGTGAATTATGCTAGGTAGGAATATCGTATGTGCAATATTAGGTTAATTTGGTTAACCTTAGAATAATAGACATAATAATTAAATGGAAACCAATCGGTATGAATTTATGTTATGAACACTGTATAGATTTTTCAGTCACCGGAACGTTATTTTGACCCCCTTCCTCATTACAACTCACTGGATTGATTTAGAGGAATAGGTCATTGGAGCTGGATGTGATTGATTGTTGGACAAGTCTTCTTTTCTCTCATGCTCGATGACGATGTGACAATATGATATCTGAGGAATACCATTAATTCCTATGAAACAGCTACAATCGGTATTTATATCTTATTATTGTTTGCACTATGAATTTAGATTTTATTAATCTCCGATAATGCTTATGCTTATTTACAGGTACCAAATCCAATGATCTGTGCTTTGATGGACCTGGGTTTCGATCCTTCTCAAAATTTAGGCTCACTAAAGTACGGGTTGTAACACCTAGACATGTTATAATATTACTAGACTTTCTATTTGAAATGTTTTGGTTATCATAAGGTAAAAACTCATCCATGTTTATGTGTGGTGTGCTCTTATGAGATACCTTTATTTTGAAAGTTTTATGACAAAAAATCCATATGATGTGTGTTTCTCACACTAGTTTACCAGATTGATCCGGACGTTATTTTCTTATAATGCTCAGGTCAGACCGAGCATATTTTTAGATCTAGTATGGATGCTTTGGAGCTTCAGAAGACAAGCTAGATACCTCCAAGATGTATTCATGTATATTTGATTTTCGCTGCATTAGTTGTTTATATTTATCAGCATTTGTGAGGACAGGTTGTTATAACTGTCCAAGCTGATGGTAGATTGATTTACTCTGATTTGATATATGTATATTACACATTTCTTCTGTAAAGGTCTATTGTATACTATATATTACTCATCATGTTGTGAGATTATGTTCTATCTTTTCTTCTTTTTCCCCCAATAATCTATTTTTTGGGCACTTGTATGCTCGACACGTGAATACTATGAATGTATTAGTAAAGACTTTTTGAGGGTCGAAAAGACGAGTCGTTACAATAGTTGTAGTTATTGGTTTGTGGAAGAATTATTATTTTTTGTTTTTAATAGAAATGACTATTGCAATCTGGCCAGTTATGAATGTTACAGACAATTATCTTTATTTTTATTTGAATTGTCATCTCATCGTACTCTATATATAAATCTCCACAACCAATTCATAAAAAATAACTGAAACTCTCTTAGTAACACTAGTACAAAACAGATCAGTTGCTTCGCCTCATTTGTGTCGGTTGTCCATAAAACCGACACAAATAGTGTAATTTGTGTCGGTTGTTTATTAACAACCGAAACTATTGACTTATGGGGTAAGAAGAAAATGTTAAAAATGTAATTTGCATCTGTTGTTCTTAAGAAACCGACACAATTGAAGGGAAGCAATAGATTTACTCGTGTCGGTTGTTTGAACAACCAACACAATTAAATACAATAGCATCGGTTGTCCAAAAACCGACACCATAGGCACACAACTTTTCCCCCCAAATCCATTTCAGCCGCCCCATCTTTTCCCGCGAACCCCAATACTTCCTGACTAATTCGTAAATCATGTCTAAAATCCTAATTCTCATTCTTCTCCTCTTCCAAACCCTAAATCTAATCTCCGCCTCGCCACCTCCAGGCCTGGACACTTTCCTCTCCTCCCTCCCCCTCTCCGATCCCCTCAACGCCAACGACTCCTTCCTCACTCTCCCCTCCTCCCTCAAAAAGTCCCTCTCCCGAACACTAGACCCAGCTTTCAAGCTCCACGTCTCCGTTCCAGTTTACGTCAAGCTCGCCGGCTCCTTCTCCGCCGCCGCCCCAGACACCCTCGCCTCGTTCATCTCCGCCACGATCTCGGACGAATTCTTCTCCGTCCTCGGCGGACATCCCGGCCACCGCCTCTCCATCTCTCACTCCCTCCACCTCGATTCTTCGCTCTCCCATATCTCCTCTATGATCTCATCAGCCATAGCGTCTTATTTGAATTCCAATTCAGGTACGTCTGCTCTAAACTCAGTTCCATATACTATCGTGGATGACATCGTGAAGAAGGATTATGATGCGGAGAGGGAGAAAAACCCACCAGGTTTTTATATCTATATGTTGAATTTGGATAAGCAGGAGAAACCTTATGCCTATAGCTATGATAAAGAAGCTGATAATGGTGATATAGCAGCATCGTATTATTCAAAGTGTTTAGGAAGTTTGTGGACAGGGAAGGAGAGGTACATTTGGGTCGATTTGGCTGTAGGGCCTGTCGACTATGGACCTGGGTTAGCCGGAGATGGAGTTTTGCCAAAAGGGGATTTTCATGCATTTGTAGCTATTAGAAAGAAGGGAACTTCCGAGAAAGTTTTAATGTCAGATTTAGGAGGTTTGATTATGAGCGCTTACAAAAGTCTTCTCGTCCCTAGTCTAAGGGTTTCCATAGATTACGAGAGTTCTTTATTGATCCAGTTTGTGCATGTTCATGGCAATGACAATATGAATACAGGTCTAGATTTCGAGTTTGTGGAGAGGAGGATTAAGGAGAGCGAGTTAACGTTTAAGGCTCAAGAACTGAAGTTCAAAGTTCATAGTGTAAAGATGGAGGATTGTGCACTATGCAACTTTGCACTTACAAAGTCTATGAGTTTCTACACCTCGAGGTTCTTTTTCGACAACTATACCATGATTGTTAACGAGTATTTAGACTCGAAGAGTCTAAGACATATTCTATCCCAATCCTTGGATGAAATTAATAAAGCGGTAGGTATCGAAACCGAGCCCTTGGATAAGGTTTTACCCGTTTATGTGTTTGATTTGGACTATGATAAGCTTCTATTGCTCGATAGATTTCATCATCTGTAGCTTTTACAGATATGGTGATCTCTGTTAGAACTATAGCTACCCAAACAGTAAGCGACTACACTTGCAATGGACGTCACATGATCACACAAACTAGAAATCTCAACCGTCCGATCGTGGGTTCCATACTTCAAAGAATATGGGGCATTGCACCTACACACCTCTCTTGGAGCTTTCAACATAACCAAAATTATGTAGATTATACTTGGAGCGTAGGGCAAACTCCTTTTGGGCCATTTTCGACGTCTTCATCTCTTTCTTTTGTGCAAAGAGATGCAGCTAAGAGGAATGCATTGTTGACGACTTTGAGTTATATGAAAATGAGCCTGACTGAACTGTTGGATATCGTGAAGTTGCACAGTGGGGAGCAGAAGCTTCTGGAAGGTGGGAAGTATGTTGAATTTTTGCAAAGGTGGAACTTTTTGAAGTATAAACTTGAAAGGGTGACGTTGGCTATGTCACATTTGGATTACGAGAAGGCGATGTATTTCATGAAGTCCTCCGAGCATGATCTTTACGAATTGCATTTGATGGTTTATCATGAAACTCGGAATTTGGAAGCTTCACTCGTTTGTTTCAAGGATCCGCCATTTCCATGGGTGTCAGTTTCTGTCTCTGTAGCATTTGTGTTTGGATTCTTTTATGCTTTTTCGAAGAAAGACAGGTTTCTGAAAAGCAAGAGGAAGCAGTTCTAACCATCATCTACGTATTTGGACTCCTGGGAGCTGTAAGTTTTTCGTATCAAATACTATATAACTTTGATTATGGATGAATTGTTTAGCCGGATTTTATGAACTTTCAGAAATATCAATAACTGATACAATATAGATTATAGTAATTATACCTTAAATTTTACATGACAACGCATTGTATTTTATTCTACAAGCATATTTTTGTGAGAAAGCACAATGTGATAGTTTTATCATTCTGAAGCTTGTTGTCGGGTAGGAAATCAGCTGGTTCCATTTTTCTCTATCCCCGTACACTCAGCCAATGAAAACATACAGTTTTTTTTATTTATAAAATAAATGTTCTTTTTTAGTTTGTTTTATATACATATTCCTAACAATTCATATTAGCTTCTGCGCAATGTAAAATCTTTAATGCTTCAAAAATATTTTGTTATGAACTCAAAAGAATCAGTAGCTACATTTATCAAGCATCCGAATAGTAACGAGAACAATAGGATGAGTAAAAAAGTCGACATAAACACTACACATAATCTCCACGATTTGCTGATACACATGATTTTTTTTATAAATGAGTGATAGTAGCATAAAAATAGATCTAAAAAATAACAAAATCAAACTTATAGTAACTGCTTTTATTTAGAAATAGAATATACAGGTTTGTAACTTGCGCAGCTATTTATTTCAGAAGGTTTTCCACATTTTCATGAGAACCAATTATTTCATGTGCATACATTACAGAAATTAATGCAATGCGAACACATAAAGAGAAAAGACAGTAAGCAAATAAATATATTTTGCATAAACATTAAGGTTATTCTAGTCAAATATTATTGCATAAGAAATTATTAATATTTTCAATAAAAACAGAAAAAGTGGTAAAATAAGAGGATCTTTGAAATTTGATGATGTTCGCTCATAACAGTTCTACCACATGTATAATGAATATATTAAAACCGACTACAGTACTCGAAATTTGGTTGCTCGGTCTTTTGTGGTATGTAGCCAAATTGTACATGTAATATGTTGACTAACCCATCAGACAATAATTGTACATGTAGCCAAATTTAAGGGTTCATTTTCTTTCAAAACAAATTATGCACAGTGACCAATCAAAATGCCTTGTCAAATTTTGAAAAGCTTCGAAGTACTCTTTTAATAAATTAAGTGAATGGGGAATTCTGATGGAAACGATGAAATTATAATATAACATTACCTATTTATACCAACATTTACGTACTTCCAGATATAGTTTGGTAGCCTGCTGATTGATGATGATATGCGTTTCAGTTTACTTGACTGAGTGTATTAAGTTCTAATGTTTACCTTGTAGTTTGTTAGGATTATGTTAGCAACAACACTGATAGACCCTGAAACATATTTCATTACTGCATTCATTACTGATGGACCCTATGGCATGCCTTTTTACTGTGGTTGTTTTGGAATTCAATTATTTGCTTTGTAACTTGTTTTGAATGGTATACTGAGAAATAACAACTTGTACATCTTCGTTTGTGGATTGTGTACAAGTTCTGGACAAAGAAAATAATTATGGCTGTAATTTGTTTTGTGAAATGCAAAGTAGATGAATCTGAAATCATAACTGGTATATTTTTGAAAAATTAGGAATTGGATTATATTTTCTAATTGGAAATAAATAGTAAAGATATTTGTTTATAATCGAGTAAAATATTGAACTTGACAAATTGGAAACGAAAATCAATTATTAAATGGATTGTATGATATGGATTGTGGATAATACATAATATATTCAGCTTATGGTTCAACCTGTGTTTGAATTACACTCTCAGATTCTTTTATGCAGAGCATTCCTGACTTAATTATTGTCTTTTGTATAACAATTCTCTTAATTGCAGGACTTTGTACGAGACGGTTCTTAACCAACAAGAGATAGACAAGGTTCGAGAGAATTTAGCTAGTTATATCATGTATAATTGGATGTAGTTGTTTTTTGTTGTGTACGCTGATCTTTTGTAACGTACGTTGGTATTTTGTTATGTACGTTATGTTTGTGATAGATTATATTCTATTTTGTTCTGTAAACAAGAATTATGTTGATGGATAATATAATTATATTTTTTGTTCAATCAGTTCATAGTAACATTCGTTTATAAAAAATTAAAATTCAATTTCATACTGTTTTTATAATCTTAAACGGTAATAATATATTTTTTTTGCTTCAGATATAACTTGTGTCGGTTGTTACTTCAAAGGGAACCGATACAACTGCACATCAATTGTGTCGGTTGAAAAAACAAACATAACCGACACAAATATCAATCATTTGTGTCGGTCGTCAATAAGGAACCGACACAAAACAAGCAGCAGTTGTGTCGGTTTTTCTTAAAGGACCGACACAATAAACGGCGGTTTGCTTCACTATACAAGCTGATTTGTGTCGGTCCTATTAGAAAGACCGACACAACTGTTCATAGTTTTGTATCGGTTCTCTATTACCAACCGACACAAATAATTGATATTTGTGTCGGTTGTACAACCGACACAACAGAAAAATGTCTTTTGTGTCGTCTTCATTTGAGTCGGTTGTAAAACCGACACAACAGGGGTTACACAACCGACACAAATGACCAGTTTTGTACTAGTGTAAATTTATTATTGAATCCTCAAACATTACTATTTTGTGTATTTGGGATCTATTGTATCATGCGAAGCAAATTGCCAATACACTGATTGGCATACTCAGATTTGAGTAGGGATAAATGTTACTTCAACGAAAATGATGCATGCAGCTCAAAACTAGATTTTGTTAGTTCATTTTCTCTACTCACAAGTAACTCAACAGGAGGTGGAAAATTGATCAAGTGCTAAAATAAACCAATGTTTTGGATCAGCGGATTTTTGATTCAGTGCCCATTACTTTCAATGAACTCATGCTTTGGTAAACCAAAGCAAGGAATTAAAATACACTGTTGGAATTTTCTTAAAAGGAAATGAATTATTAAAAATATGAGAAAAGTGGATAAAGGCTCCTATTTGTGAATAGTCTCACGTTGTAAAGAACCATAGAAGAATCCATTTAAATATATGATTCTCAAGAGGAATATTGGGTCTTATGGACACCTAATGTTTTCTCTTGTATAGAAAAGGGAGACCATGCATGACCACCACACGAGCACATGCGTTGATCGACCGACGTGGACTGGACTAGGCTAATGTGGTGTGTCACTCTTTATTTTTAGTTGGAATTTTTTTGATAATTTCAAATGGTAACATTTTCTGAATGTTTCTTTTATTTGACTTGGTAAAATCAAATATGTCCTACATCCTCCCACTAGTCAATTATATGCTCTTTTATTTTATATTTCTTTTATGAAATATCCCATCTATTTTTCTTTTATAAAAAGATAGATCGGGATAGAGCACAACATATAGTTTTCTCAAATGCCTTCTTATTCCTCTACCATTGCTTTTTCTTTTTGAGCAATATCATAAAATAAAAACTGAGGGGTTTGGTAAGTCGATGATCTTTACCATAGAAGACCGCTGATACAGAGAGACCGCGCAGTTTTAGCATAGAGGTAGCTCCTTATTCAGACTTCTTCATACAACCTTTGCGGAACGATAAAATGTATTAAAGAAAGCGACAATGTATGTGGTTTAACGACATAAACAATTTATTCCGGTGATCCAGCAACAACGATTTTAAGACGTTTCAAAATCATGGTATTCATACAAGCCTCCGTCAATTTTAAAACTCAAGCGTCGCTGGCCTTTTTTCCTTCTTTACTCTTCCTCTCTCGCATTTTCAGCCCTCTCCTCTCCGAACAACTTCCGACCCAAAATTTACTCCACAGCCAATCCAAATTATTGCTTTCTCAAAACTTTCAAGAACTTTCATAGCAAATTCTCATCCTAATTTTTGCCCTAAGTTATTTGGATTTGACCTATTTCATCCATGTCGACTACTAGATGCCTGACGAAGATGTACTCTATCGAATTCCATTCCTCTACCGTTTGAGGTAAATTTTAGCATTTCCAGTCGTCTCTTTGAACTGTCTTTTGATTGCTTTTTTTGTAGATGAAGGAGAATATGTATCCAACTTTGATATTTTTCCCTTTTCTACTTGCAACCATTGATGAGGACTAAATGTATGGAGTTGGGTCTCTTTGTAAGAATCAGACAGAGTATATTTCTCATGGAGCTTAGAATAGAAAATATGTTAAAATTTAAAGTTACAAAAATCAAGCGTAGATGGACTGAGAAAGAGTTCTCCTATTTTGTGTTGAATCAAAACGAACCATTTAAATTACAAAACAAGCTAAATTTAGAATAGAAATTTTTTAAAAAAAATAAACAGAAAAGAATTCACAAGAAATAAGCTTTTTCCTCAAAAGAAGCAGAAAAAGGAGTTTTCTTTATGTATGTACAGCAACAGTAGTAGTAGAAATTAATTAGTTTTGATGAAAACTGGGTTTGAGTATAAAAATAATCTAACTTTTTTCAATGCATATATTTATGTTTGGATATCACAAATGCTGACATTGATAGTCATTTTCGTATGAAAACACCAATGAGTGTTACTTACTGTAATAGTCTACGACACATGGTATAGTGTACCGTAGTATATTGATAATTAAATCAATTTTAAAAGCTGATATTTGTATATGCGTATGTATTTTAATGTAAGTATATATATTCATTTTATAAGTATCCAATTTGCATCTTCATTACCTGCTCATTCAAAGTTATGAAATATTACTTATGTCCGTTAGATGAACTCCTCTCTTCAATTGTACATTTCAAGAACTCATGGAGCAAAATATGAATGGTTTCACACTAAGGCTTTAGAACTTTAGTTCAATTCATGTCTTGATACAGTAACTATCATTACTAAAGATTAAAACTGAACATCTATAATTTTCTTTGTAAAGGGGAATCATGGCCCACATACGGTATATGTCTTTTAATAATCTCTTGATTTCCTTTTGAGTTTTGATTTTGTATCAAGAGGATAAAAAGAATCCATTGTTCTGTATTTTTGTCCATCCAATGATACCAAGTTCATTTTATTCTTTGTACCTCAAATTGGAATCAGAAGTCTGCCATTTTATATTTCATCAAGCTTTCATTTTTAGTTATGGTTCAACATCTTACTTTGAGGATTTATGCTCTCAAATTATTTAGTTATTTCCTTTGCAAGTTCATGAGTCGAAATGGTTCCTCATATCTTATATCATATTTCTATGTCCACTTGCAAGATTCTGGAGGTAGGTTTCATTATTAAGACTTCCAAATGTTTAATTTTATTTTAAGCTAGGTGCTGTTAAACAAATATCAACTTTATTTGTAGACTTAAAGTATTGAAACAATGATTGTTATGCTGGCTTGGTTGAGTGTATTTTCTCTTGGAAAACATGTAGGAAATTTTCCACTAGGTCATCTTATGAATTTGTACACAATAAAAACATCTTACTTTTTATTATTTCCAGGAAAAGTGTCAAAAAAGGAGGAGTAAAACACATTTTTTTTACGTGTAAAAATTGATGTTAGCTTGCTTTTGCTTGCACTATAAGGAAAAAGTCCATTTTTTTGGCACCGCCTCCACTGCTGTCCCGTCAGAGTCATTAAACTTGAACTCTTCTTGCATTAAGATCACCAGAACTCTCAATTCTCTCTCAAACAACCATTTCATACATCACATGATTAACTTCTTATATGGTGGCTAATTTCTCTCTATTAATTATATATATATATATATATAGATAGATATATATATTTAAATATTTTCGCATGTTAATTTTGCGTCTATCTCCCATTTCATACTCAACTTTTTCACTAATATTGATAGCATCCAAAGCTTATCTTATTTGTATGCATTATTGCAGTTTCATGGCCTTTCTCAAATAATCTTAGGTGCACTGCTCCAAAAGCTGTTTCATGGCACTAGAGTGGTTGCCAAGTCTCGCCTGTTTTGGGTTAATTTTTTAGATAAAGAGCTTCAAAGCACCTGTAAGGTGTGATGGTCGATTTTTAGTACCCAAATAAAGAAAATTAATAACTATGTTGTACTATTTTCTGAGGTGGTATTCCTGTTTTTGTCATATCAGGTACTTTTGAAATTTAATAACGAAACTTAACTATTAAATATTTTTACCCTGCCTATTCTTTCCTCTACTATACGGTGAAGGTAAACTTTGAATGTCCTTTAGGTAAAAGTGATATGCCGCTGAGATTGAATTATGTTGTCCCCAATTAATTTGGTTAAAACAGGTAAACTTTTGGACATCACAGTCATTTTATTAATTCATAGATGGGATGTTTATGTAATATAATACTTTTTTACTTGCATCAAATGCCTTAAGATGTATATTTTAATTATTTATGAGTTATAGAACATTGATGGTATTCACAACAGTGTTTAATGCAAGTAAAACTGAGTATTTGATAAACAGGTATTTGATGCTATAGTACTCATAAATGGCATGTGTCACGCCATTGACAGGTATTTGATGCTATAGCATTTGATAAACAGGTATTTATGAGTACTCATGGTATTTCTGCCATTTATTTATAGCAATCATAGTATTTATACCTGTTTAAAATGCCATTTATGAGTACTATATGGCATACTTGTTTACTGAGTACTCATAAATACTATGTCATACCTGTTTAAAATGGCATAAACAGGTATTTATGAGTACCTGTTTAAAATGGAACAAATAGGTATTTATGAGTACTCATAAATACTATGCTATCCCTGTTTATGAGTACTCATAAATACTATGTCATACCTGTTTAAAATGGCATAAACATGTATTTATGAGTAGGCCTGTCAATAGGCAGGGTTCGGTCCGGGTATTATAAAACCCGGACCCAAGTCCAATTACAATAATTAAAACCCGAGCCCGGTCCGAACCCGCAGGGTATTTCAACCCAATATCCGAGCCCGGTCCGTCGGGCTTTTTAAGCCCGCTGGGTAATAACTATATACCTAACTCAGAATATTTATGTTAAAACCATATTTTAAAACTGCAACTTTGGTAAAATTTGTATACAAACAATGTTAACATATAAATTGGACGGTGATATAGTCAAGCTCATAACAAAAGTATGCAAAAACATCTACATTTAAGCAAACAAAATGGTAAATAAATAACATACGCACTCATGTTTTGATAAGACGAAAAACTAATAGTCGGGTCGGGCCAACCGGGCCAGGTTTTGATAAAACCATACCCAACCCGGATCGGGCCTGAGTCGGGCTTGGGTAGTAAAAGGCAAAACCCGTACCCATATAAATAGGGCGGGTTCGGGCCGGGCCCGGGCCGAAGCCCGTACCATTGACAGGCCTATTTATGAGTACCTGTTTAAAATGGAACAAATAGGTATTTATGAGTACTCATAAATACTATGCCATCCCTGTTTATGAGTACTCATAAATACTACGCCATACCTGTTTAAAATGGCATCCATCCTTTCTGTTTATAGGTTTAGCTTTGCCTAATTTAATTTTATGAACCAACAACAAATTTCACAAACACTTGTGGCTTTTGAGTTCGAGATCAAGTAAGTATGTTTCTTCTTCTTTAGTTTTTATAATATTCTTTCTTCTCCTTATTAGACACATCGATCTTAATTCGGTTTCTTAGTCTCTATATGTTTAGTTGTTATAATATTCTTAATGCATGTAATCTTAAGGTTGTTTAGCATTATTTATGTTGCAACTTACAATGAAGATTTATTGTTTTCGTGCCACTACCAGAGCTCTAAATGTTTTTGTTACATTTCAACGCTTGAATTTTTTTCAAGTTTGCTTCATAACGACTTGTAAATTTTAGCAATTTTATAACGTAATTAACTGGAATTTGCTTGAAAATAAACAATTAAACTTAGCAATAAAAATTTGATATTTGCTATGCGTCTATTTAAACATAGAAAATGGAAAATTTTCATTGATAAATATGGAAGTTAGTTTTATTGTGTAATTTTCAATTTCAATTTAAAATCAGTTAATTTGATGAAAACATAATGTGTTCGAAATTTGAATATTTTTACATATTAAAAATGTAGACTATTTTCTGAGTGAGACGTCATATTTTGTTTCGTCGGATTTGGACTGGTCTAGGCCCGTTTATCTTATTTTCGGCATTTTAGCAGCATTTTCCATACCGAAAATCGAGTTTTTATAACTTGATCGTATCGTTGATATCTGCGTACCATTCTATTCGTCTTGTCGTGCTGATCTCCATAGTATATTCATTTCTGTAATTCGGCGTCCGGTACGCGGCGAAATCCACGAAACAGGTAGTTGTATCGGTACCCATTTTGAGTTCTAGAATGTTCTGTAACCTTTCAATTGTCAACCGTTTGATAATCAATGGTCATTTTCTTTTATTATTTCATAAATTCTCGTGCCTGACTTTTCTTTTCCTACCGTTTCAAATATATATTTTTGGTTCTTTAAATTCCTATCCGTTCGTTCATCTGTTCATAAACAATGAAATATATATATATATATTATAATATACAGCTTTTACATATTTTTATGTAGCTTACCTATTCTTCTTCCCCTTCATTTTTTTTTCTCGGCCGCTTGCTCCTTGATCACGCATCCCCGCCCTTGAACTCCACCTCTTCCCACCACCATCACCTCGCCATCCCCGCCGCCATCGACCTCCTCCCCTTGAACCGACCTCAGCACCTTCTCTGCACTGCACAAAACCCTACCATCGGCCATCTCCAAGATGCCTACCACCCCTACCCCTTGTCGCAAGCCCCTGACCGCCACCCTCCCAATAGCTGCAGGCCGAACTACCACACAACTCACCTCCGAGCGCCTAGCCATGCAAACAAACCCCTCCACCTTCCTCTCAACCGAATGATGCTCCCTTGTTTGCAGCCAAACCCATTCACGCACCTGACCACAACATTTCTCCACTCTCTCTCGTTGGCGCAGCAGCCACAGCCCACCTTCTCGAAGCCTCATCCATCGCCTCTTCCCCGTTTTCTTCCATCACTACGAGCAGCCCACCTTTCGCAAGCATCACCGACCCGAGGCCACCAGACTCGGCCTTGTTGCCACCTTGCCTCCTCCCCGAGCTCATCGTAGATCCGTCCTCTCTTTTGCTCAACCGCTTCATGTAACAGCATATCATATTTTGAGGAAGAGATATATATTAAGGTATATATTATGTTGTTCATAGTATGATATATATATTGGTGTATAAACATAATTTGCATATGTTGTTTACCGTCTGATTTATACATATATTTGTTTATAAATATAGTTTACATTGTACTCTGGTTACATTATAATGTAATAAAATAGTATAGATATATTTCTAATAACATATATTTCTAAAGCATATTATATAAAGTATATTTGTTTGTATAATATAAAGTGTATTCGTATTATATTATAATAATGTATTTGAATGATATTTATATAAGAATGTTAATATATGTAAGTTATAATGTATGTTCAGTATGTTCCCAACGGTTGCTATATATTTTAATGTATGCTGTATATAAAATCTGGTCGTAGTATATGTAAGTTTATATAACTGTATATATATGATTGTTTGAGTTTGTACATATATTTAATAAAGCAAGTTGATATTGACTTTTACGATATTTTTTTTTTATAAATATAACATGTATGTAAGTTTGTATATATGTTTATATACATTAAGTTTATATGTAAGTATATGTGAATTTGGTTTTTCAAATATATATATGGATATTTTATGTGTTGGGATTTAATATTGATTTGAAAATAAGAATATATATTTTGTTTATGTTTTAAATTTATCTTTAGAAAATTTATATATTTATATATATGTAATATATCTTGTCTTATCGACCCCTTGCCCATCTTGACTTACTTTTTCAATATCGAATTTGCCACAGCAATTCCTAGCTTGTCGCTGTTTCGCGTATTGTATCTGTATCCGTGTGCGTATCCTTATCCGTTGCCTCTTATTCCTGTTGTTTCTCTAGCCTCGAAAGGTGAGCAATCACTCATGATTAACATTCTTATATTTAGTAAATTTGATTTCACTTGAAACGACAATTGAAATATGCTGTTAAATCTGAATTGCTAGTTATTTAATTGTTAAATATGATATGTTATTTCTTGTAATTGTTCACCTATGATATGACACCATATTCTACTGTATATATTTTATTTAATTTTATCACTGATGACATATGCATGTTGTTGATATGTTATATTATTATCATATTTGTTCTCACTCTGCAAGTTCCATGTTAATTAGAAATCCCTATGGGTTGAAATGATACATACTAGAACGATCTTGTAGAATAAGGGAAAATCGTTATGGGTTGAAATGATAAACCCAAGCGATTTTCATTGATTTTGAATTTTTGGGATTGCGGGTTGAAATGATATATATCCGTAAATATTTAAATTGCGGATTGAAATGATAAATATCTGTATCACTTAACCATAGGATAAAAATTATATACGGACACCGTTGGTCTATATTTTGAAAAATGATTTCCAAAGTTTTGAAAGGAAATATATGGTTTTAATAAATATTGATTTTAAAATATAATATATATAAGCTATTTTTATATATGTATAAATTCTAGATTTTAAAATAATATGTTTGGAAATTTTAATTTACAAGTTAGTTTTGAAAATATAATTTTTAAGATTTTTCTTATAATTTTATTATTTTAAAAATATATAAAAATAGATTTAATAAAAAATACATTTAATAATAAGATTTAATTTAATAAAATTTAATTTAATTAGTTTATAATATGTTTAAGTATTTATTTAAATTTATATTAATATTTTAAAAATAATTTTTTATAATTTTAATAATAAATGCTGGGAAGATAAATTAATGTTGACTTGGAATTCAAAATTGTGTTAATAATTGAATTTAGATAAGCATTGATTTGAACTTATTGAATTTGGGATTAAGGATATGATTTATAACTTGATTTTTGATTAAAGGTGATTAAAGGAATATTTTCAAATTTTAAATAAATTGAAATGGGATATTTAGTTTTATTTAAATTTGAAATTCGAGATTTTATTTAAATGATTAGTGGATTGATTATGTGAATGTTTCAAAACTAAATAATAATAAAGTTGAATTTGAAGTGTAAATGAAATGTATCAAATTGAGTTATTGTAAATGTTTAAATAATTAAACTTTGGAATCTAAACGGTTTAATTTGTAGTTCAAATCTATATTTGAAATCTATATAAATTAAAATGGTTTATTGAGAAGTTGAATTGAATTGAAATTGATGAACTGGGATTGAATTAAATTAAATTTTTGGAATTTGAGTTGATTTGAATCGATTTGTGAAATTGGAGGAAACTATTTATTATATAAAGTATTTTATTATATATATAAACTATTTTAATTTATAACTATTTTAATATATATTATATTTTCCACATCTCAACTGTTTAGGTGGAAGGTGTTATGATTTCAAAAGTGTTATGATTTCCAAAGTGTTATGATTTCAAAAGTTGTATGATTTCCAAAGTGTTATGATTTCAAAAGTGTTATGATTTCCAAAGTGTTATGATCTCAAAAGTGTTATGATTTAGTAAGTGTTATAATTTTTAAAGTGTTACGATTCTGGAAATGAATATTATTTAAAGTGAATAATGATTTCGAATTGATGTGGTTTTGAAATGAATATGATATTTTGATATGAAGTATGAACTATTTGAAATGAAATGACCACGATGTGAAATAAGCGTTTGGTTGTTAAAGAGACCGATATTGTCATACTCTCTGCCAATACCGAACACCACTTTAACAACTGTGTACGTGGTGGAGATTCCAGAATGAAGTATGATGGTTTGGTGACGATTCTATATGGTATTTACGTAGCCCTAACTCCCGTGAGTCAGCTTGATGTGGCTAAAACAGGAGCCATGCTGGGCTAAGTGAGGTCATTCCTCTGATCGGACACATTTCTCCGATACCATTCTATTGCTTTTGTGATTTGATTGAGTGCACCTTTGATTTGGGAGTGTGTCACGAGGTGGGCAGTAGTAGCTGCTATGCGTTACCACCAGTCCGAATCCGCAAACGGTATATCTACCTTGGCATTGCCTCGTGTGCCTTGTCACATGTCATATCGCGCCTTCTATGAGTTTGGTTTGTACCATACCTATGGAGTGCCCTCTGATAGCCCTCCAGTTTACGGAGGAATTACGGTATTGTATAGACTATGGGAATATATAAAAATGTGTTAAGGGGGATACGAGTAATGCCTTAACGCTATTTTAATACTTTACTTTACTATAGACATATTATAATAGCGTATATTACTACATAGTAGATAGTTCCAAGGATCCTTAGAGGATGGAAATCCCAAACATTCTTTAAGTTACTTGTATTTCTGTTGACATTTCACTTGAGTTGAATTTACTGATATAAGAATGTTAATCCTGACTCGAGTGTTTTGTGTTTTGCCTTATGCTCGGGTCGGACTGAGTGTCACAGCATTTGAGACTCACCTTTGGAGATTGATGCTTGAAGATCTGTCTTATCTATTCAGCTTTTCCAGTTGATTTGTTCAGAAATATCATCTGTTTGTATTCGAGAGTTCATTGTATTTGAGATATTCTGTTGTACTTTGTTTTAGACTCCGATGTTTTATAGTAGCTTAATGAACTACTATTTATCTATTCCGCTGCTTATTGTTGTATTACTCCGTGTCTGTGATTCTGTAATTGATTTTATTTACTGTTTATGTTGAGTTTTTCCAAATATAAATTAACAATCTGTTGTTTTGAGCAATTCAAGTCTGGCATGTGCGGATGCGAATGGTTCGGAATACCGGGTCGTTACAGTTGGTATCAGAGCTCTGGTTTAGGCAAAACTTAGCATATGAAGTTAAAAAAATTAATTACAGAATCAACTTCATTCGAGCTTGAATTTCTCCTCTTTGATTCGAATTTCCTTTGAATTTCGAAACTTTCCCTTTTGTTTGAAATCCATTCTTGTCTCTCACTATTCGTGTTCTTCTTGATACTGGAGCATCCCATAACTCCACTTTTGTTCCAACAACCTTAGTATGATTGTGAAGGGCTGAACTCCTTTACAACAAGCGTCGATTCACCGGAGATTTCTATTTTCTCGGTTTACGATGTTGTTATTCCTTGCAAAACCCAAATCGTTTCTCTAGTAGACGATCAGGGTAATTCCCTTGTAGTCTTGACTCTACTCCGATAATCAGAGATTATCCTGATATTGGGTGAAGTCGCTTTCTCTTTCCCCCATGCAGGAAATTGAATTCCACATTGATTTTATTCCCGGAATCTCGGTTGACCGGTTAAGGTCGTCCGCGATTAATATAAGTCTATCAATCCTTCCTCTTTTGCAATTTAATTATTTTAGCTTCCTTTCGAGTTTATTTTCATAGTTAGAATTCTCTTTGACTAGGGTTCTTCTAAATTTGAATCTCTATCCTTGTTTTGAAATCCATTCTTGAATTATCGTGTGAGGGAGTGTATTTGTAATTAATATAAAATTGTTTTATATTGTGTTGTTTGAGTTGTTAAGTTTGAATTTTGGGTTTCGATCGATTCGTCTAGCTAACGCTATCTATAGGAATTCCAAAACACTTGAACAGAGCAAACTGACATAATTTGATTTCAAAATTGGTAAATGAAATAAATTTTATGTATGGTAATTGTAACAACCCACATATTTTATGATTTTATATTTAAATATTTTATTTAAATATAGCGTCGTTTATCGGATTAAGGTCCGAAAAGCTACTTTTTGCAAACGGTCGAATTAGGACTCGGGACCACTTCCATTGAGTCCAAAATGGCGTTTGTGACTTTTTTGAGTATAAGCTTCGATATGTTTGGAGTGAGTTGAATTTTGCTATTTTCTGTTGGGCTTTTTGGGTTTTACCCAACTCACCATATAACCTTGTTCAGCCCTCTCTTCTCCTCTTCACTTCATTTCTATTTTTCTTTTTCTCAAGCTCAAACTGAAATGGGGAGAGGAATGAGAAATTAAAACTCCAAGCCCTAGATTCAATTGCAAACTCCAAATTCTTGCTCCAAATTATAGAAGAAGCTTAGGTAAGCTCCATCTTCATCTTCTCCATCTCTTCTCCTCTTTAATTTCAGAAAATTCCTAAACCCTAATTTAGGAAATACTTGTTTTGATCTTAGATTGAAGCTTGTAGAGTTGAAGTGAAGAGTGATTGATACTTTCTTTGCATTTGAGCTTCTTATCATTGTTTTTTGGGTTTAAAGGTGAGATTTTTGAACTCACATCTAAGCCCATATGTAATGTCACGGATTTTCGCGTTCGAAAATCGACATCCATACTTTACATCGTACTCGAATGCCGTAGATTCGACCGTTCAAATCCGAGTCGCCGGAGCTTATAACACAATTAAGTAAATAACACAGCGGAAGAAATGAATAATACATTGATATACAATATCTGATACAACAGAGTGATATAATGAATATCAATATACATCAGAGATATGATACAAGAAATAGCAGCGGAAAAGAAACGATAACATCAGCAGCGGATAATCTCCATCTTCAAAACACCTGTCTAGAAATAGCTCGAACTCCCAATGACGATGCACCAAGATAAGCAAGTGCGGTCTATATCCAAGGACTGAACTAGCTTCAGAAAATCTACTAATCTGACTATCTGAAAAACCCAACTCTAGACTGCCCGTGTAGAAAATTTTGAGCATCCAAAGTTTAGGAAAGAAACAATAAACCACGGATCAGTCATGGGACTAGTGTGAGCAACAAAAACAGTTTATCTTTAAAAACGAACAACAAAAGAATTTTAAAGTCAATTCGCAATGCTTTTGGAAAATGAGACTACCATAAAGCCTCCCACCACACACACAATGCAAACGCAGAATTGGAGAAGATTTCTCCTTATGATAGTCAAAGATGCTTACTACGCAAAATCAAATCATTTTTGATATTATTATTAGTGCATAGTGAGGAAATCATTTCGAAAATAGAATATCAATCTTAGCCAACATACGACCATTATCGTATGCCTACTATAGCTACCATGTTCAATAGCAGGTTACCGCCACATTCCATGGCAGGTAATACAACTAAAACCGTACAGGGCTCGTATTGTTTTGTTTGGATTTCCAACAAATGGTCAGGCTAAGGAACTTCCTATGCCACGAAAGAACGCCTCTGGCGGGACGCTCCGAGAGACAAACTGCTCTCTGCCAAACAAGGCCGGCTACCCCCCTTCCCGGGGAATATACAAAACCTCAGATATGCCACCCCCGGTCCTTTGGGACCTTTATCCGAGCGCTCGGTATCCAACATCACACATGATAAATAAAGTTTATCCACATGAGTAAGTATCTGGGATCCATACCATGATACTACCCTTTTCCAGAAGGAATGGTCATACCCTAGGGAAGCTACCCCTGAAACCTTGCCGCACAATTCCTGTTTCGACCATTACCCGTTTGTGAGGCTTGACGAAGTCTCGTCCACAAAGCTACGCTTTGTCACAAAGCCATGCTTTGGGTCAACAGACGATCAAAGTAATGATCACAAAGATAAATGATCAAACAAATGATCATATCACAAATGATCAAACAATGATCATCACACAGCAACACTCAGCATGTCACATTACCAAATTGGGATATATCGCTGATAAATTTCAACTACATAACCTCTGAGCTCGTACGTCTCGGAGAAGGGTGTTCAGCTAAGAGAATAAATTCTCCGCCACCAACATAAATGTATTTGAAAGAAATCAGCTTTATATCTCAAAGTGTAATGTCAGACAAACAATCCATACAAGTCGGTTCTAGGTTTGAACAGAACCGAAGGCACTTCTTACGAAGCCCTTGCAAATCCGGATAATTTTCTAATCACGTCCGGACTTCCCATCACAAAGGATGATCAAATCTCTATACCGGGGACCAGTCGATGCAGAGACATTCGACGAGTTGCCTTTTTGTTTTCAAAAATATCCGGTCTTCACCACCGGTCTTCAAATGCTATCCATATATGACGTATCATTATTCGGAATGTGTTATATGACCCAAAGGTCCTTTCTCGGTTAACCCGAATAGTGAGAGAATTATTTAAAACATATGGATATGGGATTTCAATTAAGTCACAACTTAATAATTCAAAACTTTCTTCCAAAATAGTTTAAACCAATCATCATTTCAAATCTTTAAAACAAAAAGATTTATTTCACAAAGTTCATCGGTTTCTCAAAGATTCATTCCTGTATTTCAAAACAATTCCATCTCAATTGGATTAATTCATTAAATCTTTAAATCAAAGATTTGTCTCATAGTTTTCAAAACAATTTCATTTGAATGGTTTAACTCGTTTAAATCTTTAGATCAAAGGTTTAATTTATAACTTCCAAACTCGTTCCCAAAGATTCATTCATAGATTTCAAAATATTTCAATTTCATTTTAAATTTTAAACCTTTCAACACAAATTGGAAGTTCACTTCTTATATGAAAGCTATTATTTATTTGAGAACAACTAGTTTTCGTTTCAGAAAATTCAATTATATTTGTTCGAGTTAAAGCCTTTGAATTTAAATTAAAATTCCTAAATCAATACTTTTAAAATAGTTTAACCCTTATATAACTGGTATAACATCTTTAATCTAGTTTCAAATCATAGAATTCAATTTCAAATATTGAATTCAAATTTAAATCAAATATTTAAATTTTAAAACTCAATCAAGTTACTCAAAATAAATTTTCATCTTTGAAATTCCATTTCAAAAGCTTTTCACTTTAAACCCAATCCATTTCCAAAACATTTGAATTTAAAAATATAAATTCAGAACTATTTTCAAAAATCTGTGACTTAATCGATTTCCTCGTGAAATCCATATTTGTGTGTGTAAAAGTGTAGTTCAGGGGTTTTACACAGTAGTGCAACATCATTCAATCATCACAGATCAGAGTACAGAAATATAGTTGATAAGCGATATGAACTATAACGCTCATCTTCCATTCACAAATCACAGATATATATCACAGATAAACAAATTACAGATCACAACATAAATCAGGATGTATCACAACGCATCATATATCAGGGATATCAAACAATTCATCATTCCATAGAATCCAAACATTCATAAGTAAGATTTGTTAATTGTCTGGTTAATTCAGATCAGATTAATTTCTTATGAATTTCTAATCCTGGTTAATCAACATCGATAAATTACAAATTATTTTGATTTATTTTTCTTTAATCATTTATTAATTAACCATTAATAATAAATTAATTAACCTTTAATTATAATTCATCAACCTTTAATTATTAAATAATTACCTTCATTATTTAATTCACCATTTAATTTATTAACTTTAATTAATTAATTCTTAATTAATAAACATCCCTTAATTACTTTCATAAGTTAATTAACCTTTAATTACTTATTTAATTAACCCAAATCAAAAATAAATTAAATAATTAAATTCCCATTTAATTAACTTAATAGTTTAATGAATTCCAAATCATAAATCCCTAATTTAAATTTTAAGGAAAACATTATTCTTATCGTTATCAAAGAATCCAAAACAATTCACTTTAGTACTTAACTTAAATTTAATTATTAAGTTAAAGAATTTATTAAATTATTAAAACATTGTTGAATGATTTAAAACTTATAGTAGATTCCTAATTTAGCATAAATCAGTATTGGTTACACTGTAAATAAAACAAATGAACTTAACCTTGTTAACCTGAAAATTTGTTTGGGCTTAACCCCTTATAAAAACAAACCCGATTTTACATGTGAATGACTCGAGTAGGGCTCGAGTTTTCCCAGCAATCTCCCCGCGTCATCCTCCTGCATCTTTCTTCTTCTTCCACGCTACTTTCTCCTCTGTTTTTTTTCTTGTTGTTGTAAGTTTAAATTTAAACTAAGTTAAAATAGCATCAGGAAACTCACGCGATCCAACTCGGAGCTAACGCACCACTCACTCGAGCACGACTTCTTCTTCTCCAAATTAAACGCCCTGACACACATTCAAACGTGTGCACGTGCATAGCCAAGTTCGCCATCGTGGGTCGAATCTCCAGCCACCCTTAAGTCAATGATCATCCACTCATCCAATTTTCGAACACCCGAACTCCACACCCATTCCAAATCAAAATCAAGCTTTAAAGTTCGAAACCTGGAACAAACGAAAGCACCCACCTCCAACCTGTCAACACCACGTTTTCCACGCCCCGACCACCAAAAGTCACGCGACTTCGACCACGCGTTCCCTGGCCATTGACGCTTCACTTCCCCGAGTTTCGTACCACTCGATCTACTAGAGAGATCGCGGCGGCTTCACTAATCTCAGCGTCTCAAAAGCAAATTCGAACCCTAGAGTTGCTTCAATACAACAATATACCCAATTGAAAAATTATTTGATAATTTTCCCAAGATCAATGATGTTCACACTAGCTTCAACACGATTTTCAACATTTATAATTGATTTAATGATTCGAAAATGGGGAAAATGCAACTTCGGTTCACCTACAAACTGCCCTTAAAATCCCACACTAAAAATCACTAAACCCATCTTAAAAATCATAGTCTTCGGTAAGGATTTGAGTTGTATACTCGTATCAATATTTTGCGAGGTTCGAAATTTCCAGATTTTTAAAGTTCCACTGTAAAAGCTTGATTTTTTTCTTCATTCTATATCCATTTGTACTTCATGAAACCATTTTTAGTTTATAGTTCATTCTTAAATACGACAAACTTGTTCTAAAACCAAAGCCTAATATTGGTTAGAAAAGAAGAAATCGAATTTTCTTTGTTGTTTCATACCCTGTAACTATATAGAGAAGAAGAAATACTAGCATATGTAGATATATACAGAACACTTTTCAAGATATATATACTTAAGTTTAAATTACTAACTGTTACTCACCTGATTCTTTTTGAAATGGACAGAGTTCTTTTATGTTGAGATAAGTAGTGAGTTTGCAAGCTGAAGCCCTCTCTCTTGAATCTCTAGTTTTCAATGAGGTTGTATATTTTGTTTTTGTTTTAGTTTGAAATATTGGATCTCTAAGGCTTCAGGTTTGTTTGAGTTGCTTTTGAAGTTGAACTTCCAGATTTGAATTGATTTATTCTGCTTTGAATTGTTTACTCACCTCAAATTTGAAGAACAGAGGACACTTCTTGTTTAAAACTGCAGTTTGAATCTTCTTGCTTGGTTTTCTTTGAAAAATGTTTTGAGTTTTGTAGATAGTGATGTTTCTTTTTTTTCTTTCAGCTTACTTAGTATTTTCTTTACTGAACGAATTAGAATGAGATAGGTGAACACATATACATAGAAGAAGATATTTTGTACAATATATTGATACTTTTCTTCCTTGTATAGTGGCTGATATATAGGAAAGTGTACAAATAGGCAGGCTAAAGGTGCTTGCATCATGGGCTGAGATGTATTATATTGTTTTGTACAATATCAAAGATATTTTCTTGGCATAAGGAGGCTGATATGATTTGTTGTACAATATACCTATTCTTTTATTTTGGTTGTACACGTACATGAAGATAGTTTTGTGGCTGAATAAATAGCATTAAATGAAGGCATGTTCACCATGCTTCTTTGCTCCTTTGTATACTTACAGCAATATGCTTTCTTGTTTATTTTTATCACTTTATAATATAAGTGAGATTCTCTTTTATTTTAATTTTGTTGCTAGTTTTTATTCAATGTATTTAATTTGTATTTTATAACTTATCTTTTATTTATTCATCTCTATTTATAGCTCAATTATTTATTTTACTCTAATATTTATTGTCTTACATTTAATTTATAAATTTAAATTATTATTAACCATCAATCCTATTCCTTATTATTATCATTTATTTTTAAACCATTTGTTTACAATTTAGATTCAAATTCAATATATATACAATATTTTAAATTTATATGATTTAATATATATTCTATTTCGATCGCGGAAACTCGTTTCCATCTATCGATTAATTTCATAATTTAATTCAAAAATTAAATAAATTATCACTATTAAATGTAATAAAAATTCAGGGTCGTTACAGACTTCCCCCCTTAAAAGAATTTCGTCCTCGAAATTCGCAGGCACGAAAACAACATAGAGATAGATAGATTCGATCTCCTATAATTCCTCAAACACAAGATACGGATTCCGAATTCAAGTCGGAATATTTAAAAGTATACATAACTTGTCCATCTTCGTACTTCGATTAACCCGAGAAATTATAATAGAATTTCAAATTTGGTTTTAAACGATATCGTTTTATTGATTTAATTCAATTTAGCTTTCCTATTCTATTAATCAATTTAACTCAATTTAAAATTTCCAATTTCAAACTCATTAAGGTTTAAATCAAAAAGCTGATAAGAAATCGATGAAGATACGAAGTAAGGATCTTCTACAACGATTCGTAGAACCATCATCACACAGCAACTTCTTCTTGTACCTGGTACGAAGCAATGAAAAGAATTTGAAAACGAATCAAAGGAGATTGATAAGAAAGTTGTTTCCACTGTTGCAGGGTATTGACCATTTATAGTCGTATTTCCTTGTCCCCTATCTCGTCCTCTTCTTGCACTCATATGCACTATCAGTGGATAGTAAGAGAATTTACTGAGGCATTCGAACGGATATCTGAGAATTACTCATTCTAGGGTATACTTCACCCTATCTCTAATGAGTTACTTAATGTGTTATACTCCTGAGCTAAAGTTCAACCTTAGCTCTGATACCAAATGTAACGTCATGGATTTTCGCGTTCGAAAATCGATATCCATACTTTACATCGTACTCGAATGCCGTAGATTCGACCGTTCAAATCCGAGTCGCCAGAGCTTATAACATAATTAAGTAAATAACACAGCGGAAGAAATGAATAATACATTGATATACAATATCTGATACAACAAAGTGATACAATGAATATCAATATACATCAGAGATATGATACAAGAAATAGCAGCGGAAAAGAAAACGATAACATCAGCAGCGGATAATCTCCATCTTCAAAACACCTGTCTAGAAATTGCTCGAACTCCCAATGACGATGCACCAAGATAAGCAAGTGCGGTCTATATCCAAGGACTGAACTAGCTTCAGAAAATCTACTAATCTGACTATCTGAAAAACCCAACTCTAGACTGCCCGTGTAGAAAATTTTGAGCATCCAGAGTTTAGGAAAGAAACAATAAACTCCGGATCAGTCATGGGACTGGTGTGAGCAACAAAAACAGTTTATCTTTAAAAACGAACAACAAAAGAATTTTAAAGTCAATTCGCAATGCTTTTGGAAAATGAGACTACCATAAGGCCTCCCGCCACACACACAATGCAAACGCAGAATTGGAGAAGATTTCTCCTTATGATAGTCAAAGATGCTTACTACGCAAAATCAAATCATTTTTGATATTATTATTAGTGCATAGTGAGGAAATCATTTCGAAAATAGAATATCAATCTTAGCCAACATACGACCATTATCGTATGCCTACTATAGCTACCATGTTCAATAGCAGGTTACCGCCACATTCCATGGTAGGTAATACAACTAAAATCGTACAGGGCTCGTATTGTTTTGTTTGGATTTCCAACAAATGGTCAGGCTAAGGAACTTCCTATGCCACGAAAGAACGCCTCTGGCGGGATGCTCCGAGAGACAAACTGCTCTCTGCCAAACAAGGCCGGCTACCCCCCTTCCCGGGGAATATACAAAACCTCAGATATGCCACCCCCGGTCCTTTGGGACCTTTATCTGAGCGCTCGGTATCCAACATCACACATAATAAATAATGTGTATCCACATGAGTAAGTATCTGGGCTCCATACCATGATACTACCCTTTTCCAGAAGGAATGGTCATACCCTAGGGAAGCTACCCCTGAAACATTGCCGCACAATTCATGTTTCGACCATTACCGGTTTGTGAGGCTTGACCAAGTCTCGTCCACAAAGCTACGCTTTGTCACAAAGCCATGCTTTGGGTCAACAGACGATCAAAGTAATGATCACAAAGATAAATGATCAAACAAATGATCATATCACAAATGATCAAACAATGATCATCACACAGCAACACTCAGCATGTCACATTACCAAATTGGGATATATCGCTGATAAATTTCAACTACATAACCTCTGAGCTCGTACGTCTCGGAGAAGGGTGTTCAGCTAAGAGAATAAATTCTCTGCCACCAATAGAAATGTATTTGAAAGAAATCAGCTTTATATCTCAAAGTGTAATGTCAGACAAACAATCCATACAAGTCTGTTCTGGGTTTGAACAGAACCGAAGGCACTTCTTACGAAGCCCTTGCAAATCCGGATAATTTTCTAATCACGTCCGGACTTCCCATCACAAAGGATGATCAAATCTCTATACCGGGGACCAGTCGATGCAGAGACATTCGACGAGTTGCCCTTTTGTTTTCAAAAATATCCGGTCTTCACCACCGGTCTTCAAATGCTATCCATATACGACGTATCATTATTCGGAATGGGTTATACGACCCAAAGGTCCTTTCTCGGTTAACCCAAATAGTGAGCGAATTATTTAAAACATATGGATATGGGATTTCAATTAAGTCACAACTTAATAATTCAAAACTTTCTTCCAAAATAGTTTAAACCAATCATCATTTCAAATCTTTAAAACAAAAAGATTTTGTGACGCCCCACCTCTATGCTCATAATAACAAAGAGTATTAAAAGAAATACTGTCTATTATTACGAAGAATAAGGCTGGATAGGAGCGACCATCCGTAGTTGGTCTTACACTAATATTGGTTATCTCGATAGGAGTGATATATACTTTTTATTTTTCATCTATTATTTATTTACTCCCATCGACATATCCAATTATCAGTATAAAACAAACTACGATAGTTCATAATAGTTTAGGACATTAGATATAACAATAACACAGATAATATAATTGCGGAACACAGATAAAAACAAAAGTCTCATATATATATAACCGATGTCAGTTAATACATAGTTGACACAATACATATGATACAACTACAACTGTCGACTCTGGAAGTTATATATACACGTACATTATCGACTAATATATATGAATACATATCATCCTATACAATGACACGACTTCTACAAAATAACAGAGACAACTTCAAAGATGTGAAAAGTCTTCATATCCTGGACAGCAACTCAAAGAAGGAAATCTACAACCTGAAATAACTCGGGTCTGACCCGAGTATTAAATTCAAAAGAAAATAATACACGGGTCAGTCTAATTCAAACTCAGTTATTAGTGCATAGCAGCAATAATACTCAGATAGTCAAATAGACGACAGTCACAGAAATCACATATATCCAACTCTCGATACGAGAATTGGATAACAGCGTATATAACACTAAACAGTGTAAATCATCAAATCAAAAATCTCAAAATGATCAAACACATCAAATGTCTGTGTGGCTGCAGCACACGCACGCGTGCACTGCCTCGCCACACAGTACGTGAAATCATTACGATGGTGAAAACTAACAGCAATCAAAACGGTAGAAGTCAACATAAATAAACTTACAGGGTCAAACCCGGGTCTTTGAGACCGGATTCAACTCGCT
Source organism: Allium fistulosum (assembly GCA_030737815.1). Taxonomy (NCBI): domain Eukaryota; kingdom Viridiplantae; phylum Streptophyta; class Magnoliopsida; order Asparagales; family Amaryllidaceae; genus Allium; species Allium fistulosum. The sequence goes on along the minus strand of CM060904.1, from coordinate 866,891,795 downwards.
GTAAAATCTCAAAAATCAATTTGAAACCATTACGAACCAACAAAGGCAATAACACAAGCAGGACCAGAACCAAACAAAGGCCAGAAGTACAAAATGGCCAAGCAAGTGCACCACAAAACCAACAACCCAGGTCAAGACAGATCAGTGAAAAGTAATACAAGAGAGGCGAGTGCTGCACTGATAAATGAAGTGCAGCCACAACCGTATATGGTCAACAACAACTCAAAGCAATGCCAATTCGAACATACATATATACATATCAAATGATGTATATACATACATGACCGCATGCTTATATATGAAGACTAAAATGCAACTATATGCAAACAACCTCACAAATATGAATGCTACAAATCAAACCAGTTCCGGTATCACAAAGATGGTCAGCTACAAGTAGATGGTCGAAGACCAGTTCACAAGCACGAAGGCATAAACCCACACAAGCATAGTCTGCATATGCACATGAAGGTCAATGACAGTTCAGCAAATGTACACAATCAAAAGAAATAAACAAGACTATTGATCAAGTGTAGCCTCAACCAAGGCATGGTGCAGACCAAATTTAACTCGAAGGAAATCAAGTTCAAATGTCAGTTCACAAGAATATGCAAATAGGCTACATGGGACAGAGAATGCAGGTTTGAAATGCAACTAAACTTCAAAATGCACACGTACCAGACTTCAAGTACAAAAGACTCAAAGCATAAAGTATGATTCAAGCATGAATACTGGAATGCACCAGAGAGTATGCAACTCTTAAATCGAAGCGAAATACAAAGCAGAATGACAGGAACAACGTAGGCCGATATTGTTATGCCGATAGAACTCAAGTCCGGATGACACGAAGTATGAAACAATAAACTAGTAAAACGTGAACTAGCTTGAATGAGACAAGTGCAGACCATACATATATAAAAAATGATAACAGCCCCAGCGGGTCTGCAAATGCAAAAAGCTCAAAGTCATGATATTCATGGAATCAGAGACTCAACTGTATACAAGTGACAATATACAATGAACCAGAGTTCAAATACAATGGGATCAACAAAACCCAGAGACTAGGGATACAACTCAACGCATATACCATAATTATTGATCAGCCCCCCCCCCCACAATGAAGACTGCAGCAAAACAGAATCAACACGAAGGCTACAAGTCAAAGATATGCATATGAACCAGCCTAAATGAATATGGTTCAAGTTAACAAAGTCACATATTATCACAACATTGAAATGATCGAAGTCACATTGGAAAAGTCAGGTGATCTTCATCAACAGTTAAATAAACTCAGAGATGAACACAGAAAGTCAAACCTAATATCAACAGTTAACAAGTCAAAGTTGTGATCGAATGCTAACCACTTCAAAAAGGTTACAGTTCATATATGAAGCAACAGTTCACGCAAACTATGTCAAGGAGGCCAAAATATCACAACGAAGATGACTAGAAAGAGAAAATCGAACAAGTGCCACTGATCGAGTATACTAGTGATATCAGTAAAGTCAATATAGTCCAGGCAGAGAATCACAATTGCATAAAACATTTCGGAGGCAATAACCAAGCAACCCTATAGTACAATAACCCAAACCATGGCAACCACGAAATCAATTAAAGCCGAGAAAACCACAAAAACAACTCGATACTTCGGCAATCCATTTAAAATGGTTAACATCGAAACCACTAACATCAGATAAATCGAACGAAGTCGAAGTCGACAAAAACCAATTTTCACAACAACCAATAGAACGAAGTTAACCAAAAACGAACGAAAACCAACAAAGTCGAGTGAATTAGATGTGAGTTTCCACTCACCTTTGCCATAATCAAGCAAGCAAGGAGACGCCGATCGTCAGAGCAAGCGGCGACAATCACCTTAAAGTCGGCATCTTTGATTTCTTTTTGAATGTGCACTAGCTTTTGAGGAACGAATGAAAGGAGGTACGAGAAGCCATCATCTCTCAGAGGGAACGAGTCGAAGCCCTAATCTCGTGAAAACGAAGACAGCCACCATTTTTTTTCTTTCTTTCGATTTGATTTGGGTTTACGAATCAATGAGATAGAGGGGGGTTTTCGTGTTTTATGAGAAAAGGGGGAAAATGATCGTGGGTTTGACAGAGGAAAACGTGGTATAGGGTATGGCTTTAGACGTGATTTCTTGTACTAGAGGATGGTATTTTTTTTTCTGATAGCTCACACTGCATAAAGCAACCAATTGAAAATATGGGCTAACTAAATTGTTAAGCCCGCATAACCATTTTACAGATTTAAAAAGAATCCCCATTTGATTTAAAAATTCCTATAGCGATCCGTTATCACTTGACGATTTAATACAAGTAATTTTGATCGGACTAAAAACCTCCAACAGCAATTTGCAACAATTTGATCGTCGTTTTGACGATGATTAAAAGTTACAAACTCTCGGGTTGTTACAGACTCCCCTCCTTATAAAAATTGCGTTCACGCAATCATAGGGAATAGATGGATAAAAGGTAACAACCAAAAGAGCATGGCAATGTGAATGTATAAGCAAAGCAAGTGTCAGCGGGGAAGTATTAGATAAGAAATCGAAAGGTTCGACTGCTTCAAATCAAAAGAATCAACCTCGTGGGAATCAGGGATCAAAATCAGACGACTAACAAAAGCAAGAACAATCGAGTTCCAGTAACTAAAAGAGAAGGAAAAATAGAGCAGAAATCCCCTACAGAGCACGAATTGAATGTGAGTAAATCAAATTACTCACCTGAATCGCCAGAGAAAAAGACGAAGCTCAAATCTCAAAAATCGCAAATATTCAATCATCAAAAACGATAATTGAATTTTCAAATCGCAAATATTTACTTATCTCAAACGATAATCAGAAGACAAATCAAATATCTGATTATCTCAACGACAGTCAAATTTCTCAAATCAACAAATATTCGATTATCACAAGCGATAATCAAATTTCAAATTCAACAAATATTCAATTATTAAAAGCGATAATTAAATCTCGAATCAACAAATATTTAATTACCTAACAGCGATAATTAAATCTAAAATCAAAAAATATTTAATTATCAAAGACGATAATTAAATCTCAAATCAGCAAATATTTAATTATCAAACAGCGATAATTAAATCTCAAATCAACAAATATTTAATTATCAAAGACGATAATTAAAACTCGAATCAACAAATATTTAATTATCAAAGACGATAATTAAACCTAAAATCAACAAATATTTAATTATCTCAGGCGATAATTAAATCTCAAATCAGCAAATATTTAATTATCAAACAGCGATAATTAAATCTCAATCAATCAAATATTTAATTATCAAAGACGATAATTAAATCTCGAATCAACAAATATTTAATTATCAAGGACGATAATTAAATCTAAAATCAACAAGTATTAAATTATCTCAAACGATAATTAAATCTCAAATCACAAATATTTAATTATCTAAAGCGATAATTAAATCTCAAATCAGCAAATATTTAATTATCAAAAGCGATAATTAAATCTCAAATCAGCAAATATTTAATTATCAAAAGCGATAATTAAATCTCAAATCAGCAAATATTTAATTATCAAAAGCGATAATTAAATCTCAAATCAGCAAATATTTAATTATCAAAAGCGATAATTAAATCTCAAATCAGCAAATATTTAATTATCAAAAGCGATAATTAAATCTCAAATCAGCAAATATTTAATTATCAAAAGCGATAATTAAATCTCAAATCAACAAATATTTAATTATCAAAGACGATAATTAAAACTCGAATCAACAAATATTTAATTATCAAAGACGATAATTAAATCTAAAATCAACAAATATTTAATTATCTCAGGCGATAATTAAATCTCTAATCAGCAAATATTTAATTATCAAACAGCGATAATTAAATCTCAAATCAATCAAATATTTAATTATCAAAGACGATAATTAAATCTCGAATCAATAAATATTTAATTATCAAAAGCGATAATTAAAAGCACAAATATCTGATTATCAAAAACGATAATCAGAACTCATATCAACAAATATCTAATTATCACAAGCGATAATTAGAAACAACAAATATTTAATTATCGATACGATAATTAAATCTCATAACATCAGATATCTAATTACCTGCAGATAATTAGAAACAACAAATATCTAGAAATCAATTAAGAAGACTAGAAAATCAACATAAAAGCTTGGATCGATCCCATCAGATGGCGAGTTTTTAATTCGCCGCACGTGCATCTCAGAGTGGCCGAAGCCTACCAAGTACTCAACATAATTTTGGCGCCCATCAGATTGACCCGAAGGTCTGCAGAGTGACCCGAAGGTCTAGTACTGGTATTTGACCCGAAGGTCCGTAGAGTGGCCCGAAAGCCCAACAAATGACCCGAAGGTCCGCAGAGTGGCCCGAAAGCCCAACAAATGACCCGAAGGTCCTCATAGTGGCTCGAAAGCACACGAAAGCATCAAAATGTTTCAATTAACGAGTCCGGAATTAACCGAAATAGCAAACGCACATGTCCCATACCACGTGTTTTACTAAATCGTTTGATTCTCTTCATCGTTTCCTTGAAAGTGTAAAATTCATCAAAATCATCAAAACAACAGATATTCAATTAACGAGTCCGGAATTAACCGAAAAAGTAAAAGTGTGGTTCCATACTCCGCACTTTTGCTAAATCGTTTAATTCTCTTCATCGTTTCCTTGAAAGTGCAAAATTGTGTATTTTGTAAAAATACTCTTTACATTCTCAAACGGATAAGTCCGGAGTTAAGCGAAACAGTAAAAGAAAGGGGTCATAGTCCTCGATTTTGCTGAAACGTTTAAATCGCTTCCTCATTCTTTTGAAAGCGTAAACTGTTAAATTTCTGAAAACAATTTTATTTATTTTGTAAAAATAACAATTCACCTTCTCAACTGGACAAGTCCGGAGTTAAGCGAAACAGTAAAAGAAAGGGGTCATAATCCTCGATTTTGCTGAATCGTTTAAGTCGCTTTCTCATTCTTTTGAAAACGCAAACTGTTACAATTTTATAAAACAATTTTCATTTTGAAACAATTTTCCAATTACGTGATTAAAACAGTAAATCAGTAACAATTTCGATAAGGAAATTGTACTTCTCAAAATACCGTAAAAACGGTTACAAATCAGTATTGCGGAATAACCGCTTGAAAATCCACTTTTAAAATTTGGCGGTTACTGAAGCCAAAGCGACAGTAGTTTTAAAACGTCAAAATCACATCAAAACAATCTACATCAAAATGTAATGTCAGTGAATTTTCATTCATCAAAATTGCCACAAAACACCGTGCTTCAAAATATAGCATTGGTGTAAAAATCCCGTTATAAAAATAACGGCAACAAAATACGTTTCATAACCAAGCATCGGTTCAACGTAAAAATAAATGCAGTAATGCGCAATTCAAATTTTTGCACGTACTACAGAATGAACAAAGAAATCATTCGAAGGTATCTTCAATGAAGACAATTCAAAACAGCAAAATCTAATCAATAAATGATTAGTACAAAAGAAAGCCAGCGGAAATTTCAACAAAAATCACATATCTGCAATTTCTTCGAATCCTCAATTTGGATTCGAAATTCTCAAAGAAACAAATAATTACAGCTATGTGAACAACAAATGAAATTCATATTAATTTCGTATTTTGATTTTTAAATCAAAAAGATTATCAGTTGTACTCAGCGAAGACAGTTTCACTGTTTCCGCTGCGCACTCTGATAAATAGAACACAAATCAAGCAAATCATCAGAACACAATTTCACTATTATTTTCAAATAAAGATATTTAAAAATTTCATCCAAATTTCAAAACTTTAGTTTTTTTTGACTCAAATCACAATAAAACATCGACCAATAGTTGTAACATATGTTCCATCCGAGTTAAGTTTTATATTATGTCCATAAACCCCAAGCTCTGATACCAACTGTGACGCCCCACCTCTATGCTCATAATAACAAAGAGTATTAAAAGAAATACTGTCTATTATTACGAAGAATAAGGCTGGATAGGAGCGACCATCCGTAGTTGGTCTTACACTAATATTGGTTATCTCGATAGGAGTGATATATACTTTTTATTTTTCATCTATTATTTATTTACTCCCATCGACATATCCAATTATCAGTATAAAACAAACTACGATAGTTCATAATAGTTTAGGACATTAGATATAACAATAACACAGATAATATAATTGCGGAACACAGATAAAAACAAAAGTCTCATATATATATAACCGATGTCAGTTAATACACAGTTGACACAATACATATGATACAACTACAACTGTCGACTCTGGAAGTTATATATACACGTACATTATCGACTAATATACATGAATACATATCATCCTATACAATGACACGACTTCTACAAAATAACAGAGACAACTTCAAAGATGTGAAAAGTCTTCATATCCTGGACAGCAACTCAAAGAAGGAAATCTACAACCTGAAATAACTCGGGTCTGACCCGAGTATTAAATTCAAAAGAAAATAATACACGGGTCAGTCTAATTCAAACTCAGTTATTAGTGCATAGCAGCAATAATACTCAGATAGTCAAATAGACGACAGTCACAGAAATCACATATATCCAACTCTCGATACGAGAATTGGATAACAGCGTATATAACACTAAACAGTGTAAATCATCAAATCAAAAATCTCAAAATGATCAAACACATCAAATGTCTGTGTGGCTGCAGCACACGCACGCGTGCACTGCCTCGCCACACAGTACGTGAAATCATTACGATGGTGAAAACTAACAGCAATCAAAACGGTAGAAGTCAACATAAATAAACTTACAGGGTCAAACCCGGGTCTTTGAGACCGGATTCAACTCGCTGTAAAATCTCAAAAATCAATTTGAAACCATTACGAACCAACAAAGGCAATAACACAAGCAGGACCAGAACCAAACAAAGGCCAGAAGTACAAAATGGCCAAGCAAGTGCACCACAAAACCAACAACCCAGGTCAAGACAGATCAGTGAAAAGTAATACAAGAGAGGCGAGTGCTGCACTGATAAATGAAGTGCAGCCACAACCGTATATGGTCAACAACAACTCAAAGCAATGCCAATTCGAACATACATATATACATATCAAATGATGTATATACATACATGACCGCATGCTTATATATGAAGACTAAAATGCAACTATATGCAAACAACCTCACAAATATGAATGCTACAAATCAAACCAGTTCCGGTATCACAAAGATGGTCAGCTACAAGTAGATGGTCGAAGACCAGTTCACAAGCACGAAGGCATAAACCCACACAAGCATAGTCTGCATATGCACATGAAGGTCAATGACAGTTCAGCAAATGTACACAATCAAAAGAAATAAACAAGACTACTGATCAAGTGTAGCCTCAACCAAGGCATGGTGCAGACCAAATTTAACTCGAAGGAAATCAAGTTCAAATGTCAGTTCACAAGAATATGCAAATAGGCTACATGGGACAGAGAATGCAGGTTTGAAATGCAACTAAACTTCAAAATGCACACGTACCAGACTTCAAGTACAAAAGACTCAAAGGATAAAGTATGATTCAAGCATGAATACTGGAATGCACCAGAGAGTATGCAACTCTTAAATCGAAGCGAAATACAAAGCAGAATGACAGGAACAACGTAGGCCGATATTGTTATGCCGATAGAACTCAAGTCCGGATGACACGAAGTATGAAACAATAAACCAGTAAAACGTGAACTAGCTTGAATGAGACAAGTGCAGACCATACATATATAAAAAATGATAACAGCCCCAGCGGGTCTGCAAATGCAAAAAGCTCAAAGTCATGATATTCATGGAATCAGAGACTCAACTGTATACAAGTGACAATATACAATGAACCAGAGTTCAAATACAATGGAATCAACAAAACCCAGAGACTAGGGATACAACTCAACGCATATACCATAATTATTGATCAGCCCCCCCCCACAATGAAGACTGCAGCAAAACAGAATCAACACGAAGGCTACAAGTCAAAGATATGCATATGAACCAGCCTAAATGAATATGGTTCAAGTTAACAAAGTCACATATTATCACAACATTGAAATGATCGAAGTCACATTGGAAAAGTCAGGTGATCTTCATCAACAGTTAAATAAACTCAGAGATGAACACAGAAAGTCAAACCTAATATCAACAGTGAACAAGTCAAAGTTGTGATCGAATGCTAACCACTTCAAAAAGGTTACAGTTCATATATGAAGCAACAGTTCACGCAAACTATGTCAAGGAGGCCAAAATATCACAACGAAGATGACCAGAAAGAGAAAATCGAACAAGTGCCACTGATCGAGTATACTAGTGATATCAGTAAAGTCAATATAGTCCAGGCAGAGAATCACAATTGCACAAAACATTTCGGAGGCAATAACCAAGCAACCCTATAGTACAATAACCCAAACCATGGCAACCACGAAATCAATTAAAGCCGAGAAAACCACAAAAACAACTCGATACTTCGGCAATCCATTTAAAATGGTTAACATCGAAACCACTAACATCAGATAAATCGAACGAAGTCGATGTCGACAAAAACCAATTTTCACAACAACCAATAGAACGAAGTTAACCAGAAACGAACGAAAACCAACAAAGTCGAGTGAATTAGATGTGAGTTTCCACTCACCTTTGCCATAATCAAGCAAGCAAGGAGACGCCGATCGTTAGAGCAAGCGGCGACAATCACCTTAAAGTCGGCATCTTTGATTTCTTTTTGAATGTGCCCTAGCTTTTGAGGAACGAATGAAAGGAGGTACGAGAAGCCATCATCTCTCAGAGGGAACGAGTCGAAGCCCTAATCTCGTTAAAACGAAGACAGCCACCATTTTTTTCTTTCTTTCGATTTGATTTGGGTTTACAAATCAATGAGATAGAGGGGGGTTTTCGTGTTTTATGAGAGAAGGGGGAAAATGATCGTGGGTTTGACAGAGGAAAACGTGGTATAGGGTATGGCTTTAGACGTGATTTCTTGTACTAGAGGATGGTATTTTTTTTTCTGATAGCTCACACTGCATAAAGCAACCAATTGAAAATATAGGCCAACTAAATTGTTAAGCCCGCATAACCATTTTACAGATTTAAAAAGAATCCCTATTTGATTTAAAAATTCCTATAGCGATCCGTTATCACTTGACGATTTAATACAAGTAATTTCGATCGGACTAAAAACCTCCAACAGCAATTTGCAACAATTTGATCGTCGATTTGACGATGATTAAAAGTTACAAACTCTCGGGTTGTTACAGATTTATTTCACAAAGTTCACCCAGTTTCTCAAAGATTCGTTCCTGTATTTCAAAACAATTCCATCTAAATTGGATCAATTTATTAAATCTTTAAATCAAAGATTTGTCTCATAGTTTTCAAAACAATTTCATTTGAATGGTTTAACTCGTTTAAATCTTTAAATCAAAGGTTTAATTTATAACTTCCAAACTCATTCCCAAAGATTCATTCATAGATTTCAAAATATTTCAATTTCATTTTAAATTTGAAACCTTTCAACACAAATTGGAAGTTCACTTCTTATATGAAAGCTATTATTTATTTGAAAACAACTAGTTTTCGTTTCAGAAAATTCAATTATATTTGTTCGAGTTAAAGCCTTTGAATTTAAATTCAAATTCCTAAATCAATACTTTTAAAATAGTTTAACCCTTATATAACTGGTATAACATCTTTAATCCCTAGTTTTAAATCATAGAATTCAATTTCAAATATTGAATTCAAATTTAAATCAAATATTTAAATTTCAAAACTCAATCAAGTTACTCAAAATAAATTTTCATCTTTGAAATTCCATTTCAAAAGCTTTTCACTTTAAACCCAATCCATTTCCAAAACATTTGAATTTAAAAATATAAATTCAGAACTATTTTCAAAAATCTGTGACTTAATCGATTTCCTCGTGAAATCCATATTTGTGTGTGTAAAAGTGTAGTCCAGGGGTTTTACACAGTAGTGCAACATCATTCAATCATCACATATCAGAGTACAGAAATATAGTTGATAAGCGATATGAACTATAACGCTCATCTTCCATTCACAAATCATAGATATATATCACAGATAAACAAATTACAGATCACAACATAAATCAGGATGTATCACAACGCATCATATATCAGGGATATCAAACAATTCATCATTCCATAGAATCCAAACATTCATAAGTAAGATTTGTTAATTGTCTGGTTAATTCAGATTAGATTAATTTCTTATGAATTTCTAATCCTGGTTAATCAACATCGATAAATTACAAATTATTTTGATTTATTTTTCTTTAATCATTTATTAATTAACCATTAATAATAAATTAATTAACCTTTAATTATAATTCATCACCCTTTAATTATTAAATAATTACCTTGATTATTTAATTCACCATTTAATTTATTAACTTTAATTAATTAATTCTTAATTAATAAACATCCTTTAAACTTTCATAAGTTAATTAACCTTTAATTACTTATTTAATTAACCCAAATCAAAAATAAATTAAATAATTAAATTCCCATTTAATTAACTTAATAGTTTAATGAATTCCAAATCATAAATCCCTAATTTAAATTTTAAGGAAAACATTATTCTTATCGTTAACAAAGAATCCAAAACAATTCACTTTAGTACTTAACTTAAATTTAATTATTAAGTTAAAGAATTTATTAAATTATTAAAACATTGTTGAATGATTTAAAACTTATAGTAGATTCCTAATTTAGCATAAATCAGTATTGGTTACACTGTAAATAAAACAAATGAACTTAACCTTGTTAACCTGAAAATTTGTTTGGGCTTAACCCCTTATAAAAACAAACCCGATTTTACATGAGAATGACTCGTGTAGGGCTCGAGTTTTCCCAGCAATTTCCCCGCGTCATCCTCCTGCATCTTTCTTCTTCTTCCATGCTACTTTCTCCTCTGTTTTTTTCTTGTTGTTGTAAGTTTAAATTTAAACTAAGTTAAAATAGCATCAGGAAACTCACGCGATCCAACTCGGAGCTAACGCACCACTCACTCGAGCATGACTTCTTCTTCTCCAAATTAAACGCCCTGACACACATTCAAACGTGTGCACGTGCACAGCCAAGTTCGCCATCGTGGGTCGAATCTCCAGCCACCCTTAAGTCAATGATCATCCACTCATCCAATTTTCGAACACCCGAACTCCATACCCATTCCAAATCAAAATCGAGCTTTAAAGTTCGAAACCTGGAACAAACGAAAGCACCCACCTCCAACCTGTCAACACCACGTTTTCCACGCCCCGACCACCAAAAGTCACGCGACTTCGACCACGCGTTCCCTGGCCATTGACGCTTCACTTCCCCGAGTTTCGTACCACTCGATCTACTAGAGAGATCGCGGCGGCTTCACTAATCTCAGCGTCTCAAAAGCAAATTCGAACCCTAGAGTTGCTTCAATACAACAATATACCCAATTGAAAAATTATTTGATAATTTTCCCAAGATCAATGATGTTCACACTAGCTTCAACATGATTTTCAACATTTATAATTGATTTAATGATTCGAAAATGGGGAAAATGCAACTTCGGTTCACCTACAAACTGCCCTTAAAATCCCACACAAAAAATCACTAAACCCATCTTAAAAATCATAGTCTTCAGTAAGGATTTGAGTTGTATACTCGTATCAATATTTTGCGAGGTTCGAAATTTCTAGATTTTTAAAGTTCCACCGTAAAAGCTTGATTTTGTTTCATTCTATATCCATTTGTACTTCATGAAACCATTTTTAGTTTATAGTTCATTCTTAAATACGACAAACTTGTTCTAAAACCAAAGCCTAATATTGGTTAGAAAAGAAGAAATCGAATTTTCTTTGTTGTTTCATACCCTGTAACTATATAGAGAAGAAGAAATACTAGCATATGTATATATATACAGAACACTTTTCAAGATATATATACTAAAGTTTAAATTACTAACTGTTACTCACCTTATTCTTTTTGAAATGGACAGAGTTCTTTTATGTTGAGATAAGCAGTGAGTTTGCAAGCTGAAGCCCTCTCTCTTGAATCTCTGGTTTTCAATAAGGTTTTATATTTTGTTTTTGTTTTAGTTTGAAATATTGGATCTCTAAGGCTTCAGGTTTGTTTGAGTTGCTTTTGAAGTTGAACTTCCAGATTTGAATTGATTTATTTTGCTTTGAATTGTTTACTCACCTCAAATTTGAAGAACAGAGGACACTTCTTGTTTGAAACTGCAGTTTGAATCTTCTTGCTTGGTTTTCTTTGAAAAATGTTTTGAGTTTTGTAGATAGTGATGTTTCTTTTTTTTTCTTTCAGCTTACTAAGTATTTTCTTTACTGAACGAATTAGAATGAGATAGGTGAACACATATACATAGAAGAAGATAGTTTGTACAATATATTGATACTTTTCTTCCTTGTATAGTGGCTGATATATAGGAAAGTGTACAAATAGGCATGCTAAAGGTGCTTGCATCATGGGCTGAGATGTATTATATTGTTTTGTACAATATCAAAGATATTTTCTTGGCATAAGGAGGCTGATATGATTTGTTGTACAATATACCTATTCTTTTATTTCGGTTGTACACGTACATGAAGATAGTTTTGTGGCTGAATAAATAGCATTAAATGAAGGCATGTTCACCATGCTTCTTTGCTCCTTTGTATACTTACAGCAATATGCTTTCTTGTTTATTTTTATCACTTTATAATATAAGTGAGATTCTCTTTTATTTTAATTTTGTTGCTAGTTTTTATTCAATGTATTTACTTTGTATTTTATAACTTATCTTTTATTTATTCATCTCTATTTATAGCTCAATTATTTATTTTACTCTAATATTTATTGTCTTACATTTAATTTATAAATTCAAATTATTATTAACCATCAATCCTATTCCTTATTATTATCATTTATTTTTAAACCATTTGTTTACAATTTAGATTCAAATTCAATATATATACAATATTTTAAATTTATATGATTTAATATATATTCTATTTCGATCGGGGAAACTCGTTTCCATCTATCGATTAATTTCACAATTTAATTCAAAAATTAAATAAATTATCACTATTAAATGTAATAAAAATTCAGGGTTGTTACAGCCCATAGCTTTTGTTGTTGTTGGGTAAGAATTCCTAACATCAATTCATGTTCATTTGTGTTCAATTCGGATCGATTTGGTGAATTGTCCAATTTTTTGTTTTGGAATCCAATTTTGTGAAAAATCCAATCGTTGATGTTTGAACACATTAGAGGAGTGTTTCGGAGGGCTATACGAGGCTGGGTTATCGCTTGACGTAAGTCCTTGGCCGTGGTTGCTTGCTCGTCGCTCCCGTTACGTGTTTTTGCATTTGCCCCAATTGGGACTAGACTGATTCTGCCCAGGAAGCAGGTTCAGTCGACTGAACCGGGGGGCAGAAAACGTTCTGCCCCTGTATCAGTCGACTGACCCACTGGTTCAGTCGACTGACCTGGGGGGACAGATATTCTTGTCCCTGTGTCAATCGACTGACACTCTAGGTCAGTCGACTGACCTGGAAACAAAAAGTTTCCAAACACTGGTCCAGTCGACTGACCCCCTGGTTCAGTCGACTGACCTGCTTGTCTCTGTCCGGTTTGTTATTTTCTTTGATTTTCAATTTTGAGCAATTCGTGCCGATCCAATCGGTTGTTATCGCATTTTTTGACATTGATGATCCCCTTTTGACTTCGTACACGAGTTTTTATAAAATGATCTTTTCAAATGGTATTAAAAGCTCGTTTCTCCGATTTATAAATTCTATTTAAAACACATGCTTTTGCACGCCGAGCGAACAGGGAGGAGAATTAAATGATTGGATAAAACGCGTGCTATGAACACGTGCGTTCATCTTTTCAGTTAATTCCTAATCTATTCGTTTGATCGTTTTGACCTTCAGGTCTTGTTTACCGATGATATGAGGTGAACTTTGTACTGCTTTGAGTGTGAAATTTACTAACGGATAGTAAACCGTTTAGTGCGAACGTGGGGTATGGGACTCACGTTAACATTTTCCGGGTTCCTTACTGAGAGTTGTGACACATTCCGCCGGACAGTGGTGTCCAGTACCGCCACTACGGTTTGTTGCCTTCGGGCGTTGCCTTTTTGGCGTTGCCTTTTCAGGTCGCTGGAAAATGTTTTAGAGAGATGAAAGCTCTAAACTCTTTTCAGGTCGCTGGAAAATAATCCTGATGATGATGGCCACATCATTAGAATTCATTTTCGGGTTTCCAAAAGAGGAATTGCTGCCAGATTATTTTAAATGAAAGTTGTTTGGAAAAAAATTGGATTTTGTTTTTAGAAATTCAAAGGATAATTTGAATTGATTTCGAAAATGATTTTTGAAAGGTTGAATATAAGTTGTATAACTAATAAAGTAAGTATAAGTGAATCAATTAAATCCAAGTTGAAATTGTTAAATATAAGTAATCAAGTTTGAACTTATAATATGAGGTAATAAAATTTGACCTTGGTAAAAGTTAAATATAATTGGATTTATAAGTGGAAACTTGAGTAATTTGAACAAATGAAATTTGAAATGGAAAATAACTTAAGTAATGTTGAACGAAGTTGATTTTGATATCAAAGTAAATTAATAAAGTGAATTTATTAAATGAATATGAACTTGAGTTATATAAATGAAATTCAATTTTATTTGTAAAATAAAATAGCAATTGAATTGAATAAATGGATTGAATATTAATCAATCTAATGTGAATAAATGTTAATCAATTCAATGTAAATAATTGATATGAAATAATGAATATAAGTGTTAATTCATTAGAAGCTAATGTTATTAGAAGTTGATTAAATTGAATGTAAGTCAATTTAATATCAACCAATTGAATTAAAAGTGTTGAACCAAATTGAATGTGAATTAAATAATTTGGTTATGTTGAATATACATTGGTTGTTATATGGATGTTGGTTGATTGGATATAAATTCATTAAGTATTAATGAAATTGAATTGATAAAAATTTGAAGCTATGTAATTTGATTTAAATTGAAGTGAAGTAAATTTAAATAGAATTCGATTTGAATTGAAAATGAATGAATGTTGGTAAAATTCCAACGTTAATGAATTCAACATGAATTAAATTGAAAACCAAATTCAATGAATATTAATGAAAATATGAATGAATATTGAAATTGTTGGATGATTGTAGATGGTTGCATTTGCTATATTGACACATATGTAGTTATGTTGCTATATGTTGTATATCGATATTATTTTCTATATACATGTTCTCATATGTTTGATTTAGTGTTTAGTAGGTGCGGATGGTGTTTGCTTCGCATTTGCAGCTCGCTTTCGCGCTATATTAGCCGTATACGCTCGCTAATAATATATAAGGTACATATCTCGGATTAAATATCGTACTTTTACACTTTTTTCCCTACGGGATGCCTCATCACTTGATGAGATGTATATTTGTGATATATATACACTGTCATTTTTTTTTTGGATCGAGCCGCGCAAAGGAGACGTTGGCGAATTTTTCCGAAAATTTAAGGCGTTAGAATATTTTTGAGAAATTTGAAAAACTTGAAAACTAAGTATGATTTAAAAACTTATTGAAGTTATTAAAAGAAGTTTAACTATGAATTTTGGAGAAGTTAAACACTTAACAGATTTGAAAATCAAATTTGAACGATTTGTTTTGGAAAGTTAACGGATTTTGTATCTTCTTCTTACTTGGTAATTTCGAGGACGAAATTCTTTTAAGGGGGGAAGTTTGTAACGACCCAGAATTTATATTAATTTAAATTTGAATATTGAATTGATTTTAAATATTAACAAGTAGAATTAATAAGTCGAATAATTTATTTATCGAATATTGGATTTAATTTGGACAATTAAATTGATAAATAATAATTGAAATTACAGAAATAATTGAATCTGGGTTAAATATGATTAAAAATGATTTGTAAAATTTTATTTAATCATACTGGAGTTATAGAGATGTTACAGGACTTTTAAAATTGAATTAAAAGTAAATCTGTGAAAATCGAATATTTTAATATTTAATTATCGATTGAAAAATAGCCAATTTTCGAACAGTCTCAGAATTGAACGAAACCAGTTCCATTGGATCCGTAATAGTTTGTTATTATCGAATTTCAATTTTCGTAGCAATCAGAGTTGTTGTTTGACCGTGGCAGCTCAAAATGCATTGAAATTATTTTAATTTTAATTCGGCAAGTTAAAATAGTCATTTTTCAAAATGTCTCAGATTTCGACGAAACCAGTTTCATCGGATCCGTAATGTGATATTATTGTAAGATTTCAAATTTCAAGTCAATCAGATTTACCGTTTGTCCGAGGCAAGCCAAAATGCCTCGAAATCGATTTAAATCGGTTTAATTTTAAATCGATCGTTTTTCTCCGTATCTCGCACAGATGTCCGAATTAGCTCCCGAAACATGTTCCATTGCGTTCAGAACACGGGGTAAACCTTAGAAACGTTAGCCGGCACGCTCGATTTGGAGTTCGGAAATTCCGGGATGAATAGTGTTTGAGAAAATTTCTATAAAAGCCCCCTTATTTTCACTTTTGCAAAATTCCTAAAGCCCTAGGGTTTCTAAATGCTTCAGCCGCCGGCCCTAACTATCAATGGCCGAAAAACAATTGTCTTCTCCTCCTCTTTTCTTCCAATCCACTCAATAATTCGAGAAACTTTCAACTAGCAAATTAAAGATCTCGTCAAGGGCTTTACATCCAACGGTCGTGATCGCTTATAGATGCATGGATCATCACGAATTCGAGCTAGAGTGGCCGGACTTTGAGCACGTTTTTCGAGCTATGGGGAGCACCGGGTGGGGCCGCACTTGGCGCGGTGATGGCTTGGGGAGAGACGAGCATGTTGGCAGCATCTGATCGGGGTAGAAGTCGGTAGGGTTGGGTGCGAAATTCATTGAGATGGAGGCGGCCGAGTATGTTTGAACGTGAACGAGGTTTCACGTTTGGGGGAGAAAGGGAACACGCGGCTGGATCTGCTTGGGAAAAAAATCAACGGCCCAGATAGCAGAGAGGTTTAAAATTGAAAATAAAATGTAAATAATTATATATTTTAATTCGTGTAACTTTAAAAATGCATATCTCTTTGCTGCGAGGTCAAAAAATTTCAAAACGAAGTGCGTTGGAATCGTATTTGCGAATACTTCGCTATGAAACAGGATTGGAAGCGATCGGAGTCAGTGAAAAATTTGAGTGAAATTAAACGCCCGTTTAATTTTATTCGAAATAAAACGCTGGAACGGAATTTAAATCAAGGTGAGAATTTCTCACTCAATCGAACAGTTTCGATGTTAATTTTAAATAGTTAGATTTAAAATTGTTGATTGTATGCCTGGATGATATATTATTATCTGTTGTTGATTGAAATAGACATTATACGCCATTATTAAGCGGAGGTTAATTATTAAAATCATATACCGCGAATATTTCACCGTAAGTGAAATTGGTATTATATGCGTATATATGTAGCAATATATACATATTGGCATATGTATATATTGGAGTTGTAGATTTCCCGCCTTGTGTAGCGGATGAGACCCTATTGCGCCGCATAATAGCGAATAATATTTTTGAACCCATATACCGCGATAATTCCGTACTGGAGCAGAATTGGTATTGTGCTAACATCTTTGGATGCAGGGGGACAGGTTGGAGGGATCCGACTGGATTCCTCAACTGTATTGATTGTTTTCAGATATTTTGATATTTGTTGATTATCATATTGATATATGATGCTTTTGGATGCCGTGATTGACTATTCGATGTGTCGCATCATCGGATCCATTTTTGAAGTTTAAAAATAACGATTTTGGATTTTAAAAGGGTTTTTAAATGTGATTTGTAGAAATATACGTTTTATTGAATTTTTGAATTGGTTTATTTTAAATAAATAAATGTTAAAATTTTAATGTTAGTAAAAATTGTGATTTTTGTGAAATACGACCAAAATGTTATTTTTGAAATAAATAATTTATAAAAATTATGAAATAGTTTGAATTGGAATTTTTGAAGTGTTTTAAACAATTCATATAAAAAGATTTATAAAAATTGATATTTTTATAAATTAAAAATATTGGAATTATGAAATGAGTTTTATTAAGTGTTAAAGTGAAATAAAAATGGATTTCATAAGTGAAGTGAAATTTATTGATTTACGAATTGGATAGATATAAAATGAATAGATTTTTGTAAAATATCACATTTATCAGTAATCAACTTAGAAACTGATTTTGGCATTTAAATGGGTTATTAATAGAAATCTGTTAATTCCGGAATTTTTATAAATCGAAGTTTATAAATAGGGAAAGAATTTATAGACATTGTTTATAAATTCGAAATCAATGGAATTTGATAAATTGAATATAGAAAATTTTTAAAGGAAATATATTCGCGATTTTGGATAGCGAATTATTATTGAAATAAATTGTGTAGAAATCGTTAAAATTTGGGATAGTGATTATATTCACGATTTTGGACAGTGAGTATATATTATTGAATAAAATCAATATAATTTGGGAAAAGGAATATTGTTAAATGAAGTAGTTGTTTTAAAAGATGTTTTAAAACGTGTTTAAGTATCGAAAACATAGATTTCAACATTCATTGTTGAAATAGACGTTTCGAGAAATAAGGAAATGGTGGACTATAACACTGTTGTTATAGTAAATGGTTTCCTAAAGGAAATATTTTATATAGTATTGGGATTTATATATCTATCTTAAAATTCGAATCCCTATACTAGTAATTTTGAGTTGTTGTAACGATGTTTTACGTAACATTCGTTTTGACTCAAATAAATGTTTTTAAAAGAACGTTTCCTTAAATAATGAAATATATACTTAATTATGATTTAAGTATATCGAATATTTTCCAAGTGTTGAAAATAAATGATTTGTGAATTACTTATTATTAAATAAGTATGGAAATATTTTCCAATATGAAATGAAAGGTTTGAAAATTTATCTTTTAAAGATAAATTGAAAAGTGAATAATTGGAATTTGTTTTCAAATGGTTAAGTGTGGAAAATTTTATATCTTGTAAAGATATTTTTGGAAGATAAATAATTTGGGAAAATTATTTGGAATCTGATGATGTTGCGCATCTCTATTGATAGTTAAATAACCGACTATCAATATTTACCTTAAATGGGTATTTGTTGTTAATTGGATGAATTTGAATGCCACACTTATTTTTGAATAAGCGCTCACTATTCGGGTTAGCCGGGAAAGGACCATGGGGTCGTATAACCCATTCCGAATATGTGATACGTCGTTATGAATTGCATTTGATGACCGGTGTTGAAGACCAGATATTTTTGAAAACGGATGGATTACCGTCGAGTTACTCTACATCGACTGATCTTCGATTTAGAGGTTTTATCACCCTTAGTGACAGGAAGTCCGGACGTGATTGAAAATTATCCGGAATTGCAAGGGCTTTGTGAGAAGTGCCTTCGGTTCTGTTCGATCCCGGAACAGACTTGTATGGATTGTGTGTCTGACATTACAAATTGAGATATAAAGCTGATTTCTTTCAAATACATTTCTGTTGGTAGCGGATAATTTATTCTCTTAGCTTAACACCCTTCTCTGAGACGTACGAGCTCAGAGGTTATGTAGTTGAAATTTATCAGCGATATATTCCCAATTTGGTAATGTGACATACTGAGTGTTGCTGTCATGATCAGTGTTTGATCATTTGTGATATGATCATTTATTTGATCATTTATCTTTGTGATCATAGGTTGATCATTTGTTGACCCAAGGCATGGCTTTGTGAACAAAGTGTAGCTTTGTGGACGAGACTTCGTCGAGCCTCACATCCCGGAAATGGTCAAAACAGGAAGGATGCAGCAAGGTTCTAGGGAGTAGCGCCCCTTAGTGTATGTCATTCCTTCTGGATAAAGGTGGTATCATGGTATGGAGCCCAGATACTTAACCTCTGTGGTTGCTGAAAATTTATTACTTTGTGGTTGTTGCGAATCGAGGATCCTCGGGAAGATCGGTGACGATCGGGGGATGGCATACGTGTGTCAGTAGTTACCTATTTTTGCAGAGGTAACCCGGCCTTGTGTTGGCAGAGAACCGGTTTGGTTCTCGGGATGTCTTTCCAGAGGCATTCCTTCGTGGCATAGGAAGTTCCTTAGCCTGACCATTTGTTGGAAATCCAAAGAAACAATACGTGACTTGTACGATTTTAGTTGTATTACCTGCTATGGAATGTGGCGGTAACCTGCTATTGAACATAGTAGCTATAGTAGGCAAAACGTGAAATGCCTATGCTGACTAAGATTTATATTCTACTTTCGAAATGTTTTCTACACTATGCACTAGTAATAATATCAAATGTTTCTTTTAATGCGTATCAAGCATCTTTGACTATCATAAGGAGAAATCTCCTCCGATTCTGCGTTTGCATTGTGTGTGTGTGCGGGAGGCCTTATGGCAGTCTCATTTTCCAAAAGCATTGCGAATCTATTTTAAAATATTCCTTTGTTGTCTTTTAAAGATAAACTGTTTTACGATCACACACCAGTCACCATGACTGACTCGGAGTTTATTGTTTCCCTTCTAAACTCTGGGTGCCCACCAATTTCCACACGGGCAGTCTAGAGTTATGTTATCAGGATATTCTGGATATTCTTGAGCTTTGGAAGCAAGTTGGATGGCGAGACGTAGTATTTGTATCTGATATTATTTATTCCGCTGTGTATTCTGTATGAGGACAAGTTTATATAACTGTCCATTGTTATATTGAGTTGTATATTGACTCTGACTGATGTATTGTATAAAACTGATATAGTTCTTTGTTTATAAAAGACTAGTGATTATTTATTATATATTGTTCCGCTGCGAATGTGAGATTCTGATATTGTTCTGTTTCTGTTGTTGTTCTGTTGTTCTTCTTTCTCTTTTTCTTCTATCTTTTCTTCTACCTCTTCTTTTAAAACCCTAAGAATTCGGTTTTTCCGGCATTCGTTTGTTCGGCTGTCGATACAGTGGACGTATTGATGTCAATATTCGGAAGTCGAAGAATCGGGTCCTTACAACGTGGTATCAGAGCATATGGTTAAGCGACAACCCTGCTCTGTTGGGTGTTACTCATTAGAGATAGAGTCAGTAGTACTCTAGAATGAGTTGAGTGTAATAATAGATACGAGCGCGTATTTGTTAGTGAATATGAAATTGTTTTATATTGTGATGATTGGTTTGTTGAGTGGTATATGGATTCTGGTCAATACGAGTAATTAACGTTATTGATAGGTATCTCTAAACACTTGTATAGAACACTTCGGCACGATATTGTTTTAAATTGGGTAAATGAAATAATTTTACCTCGATTATATTTTGTATATAAAGAAATATTTTTTCGGAAATTATTAAAGTATATATGAATTAATTGTAAAGTTGTTGGAATAAGTTAAATTAAACAACAATTGTGAAAGAATGAATTGTATAAGCAAATGAATTATAATGTATGAGTTATAATTAATATGATATACAATTGTAAAATAATCTTATATATAAGAAGTGAAATTTTATAAGTAAAAGATTTATAAACGTGATTTATAATCTGAAATAAAATTCCAGAGAAATGTTTTTTGAAAGGATTTGATATTTTGGAAAATGTTTTAGAGAGATGAAAGCTCTAAACTCTTTTCAGGTCGCTGGAAAATAATCCTGATGATGATGGCCACATCATTAGAATTCATTTTCGGGTTTCCAAAAGAGGAATTGCTGCCAGATTATTTTAAATGAAAGTTGTTTGGAAAAAAATTGGATTTTGTTTTTAGAAATTCAAAGGATAATTTGAATTGATTTCGAAAATGATTTTTGAAAGGTTGAATATAAGTTGTATAACTAATAAAGTAAGTATAAGTGAATCAATTAAATCCAAGCTGAAATTGTTAAATATAAGTAATCAAGTTTGAACTTATAATATGAGGTAATAAAATTTGACCTTGGTAAAAGTTAAATATAATTGGATTTATAAGTGGAAACTTGAGTAATTTGAACAAATGAAATTTGAAATGGAAAATAACTTAAGTAATGTTGAACGAAGTTGATTTTGATATCAAAGTAAATTAATCAAGTGAATTTATTAAATGAATATGAACTTGAGTTATATAAATGAAATTCAATTTTATTTGTAAAATAAAATAGCAATTGAATTGAATAAATGGATTGAATATTAATCAATCTAATGTGAATAAATGTTAATCAATTCAATGTAAATAATTGATATGAAATAATGAATATAAGTGTTAATTCATTAGAAGCTAATGTTATTAGAAGTTAAATAAATTGAATGTAAGTCAATTTAATATCAACCAATTGAATTAAAAGTGTTGAACCAAATTGAATGTAAATTAAATAATTTGGTTATGTTGAATATACATTGGTTGTTATATGGATGTTGGTTGATTGGATATAAATTCATTAAGTATTAATGAAATTGAATTGATAAAAATTTGAAGCTATGTAATTTGATTTAAATTGAAGTGAAGTAAATTTAAATAGAATTCGATTTGAATTGAAAATGAATGATTGTTGGTAAAATTCCAACATTAATGAATTCAACATGAATTAAATTGAAAACCAAATTCAATGAATATTAATGAAAATATGAATGAATATTGAAATTGTTGGATGATTGTAGATGGTTGCATTTGTTGTTTTGTTGCATTTGCTATATTGACACATATGTAGTTATGTTGCTATATGTTGTATATCGATATTATTTTCTATATACATGTTCTCATATGTTTGATTTAGTGTTTAGTAGGTGCGGATGGCGTTTGCTTCGCATTTGCAGCTCGCTTTCGCGCTATATTAACCGTATACGCTCGCTAATAATATATAAGGTACATATCTCGGATTAAATATCGTACTTTTACACTTTTTCCCTACGGGATGCCTCATCACTTGATGAGATGTATATTTGTGATATATATACACTGTCATTTTTTTTCGGATCGAGCCGCGCAATGGAGACTATGGCGAATTTTTCCGAAAATTTAAGGCGTTAGAATATTTTTGAGAAATTTGAAAAACTTGAAAACTAAGTATGATTTAAAAACTTTTTGAAGTTATTAAAAGAAGTTTAACTATGAATTTTGGAGAAGTTAAACACTTAACAGATTTGAAAATCAAATTTGAACGATTTGTTTTGGAAAGTTAACGGATTTTGTATCTTCTTCTTACTTGGTAATTTCGAGGACGAAATTCTTTTAAGAGGGGAAGTTTGTAACAACCTAGAATTTATATTAATTTAAATTTGAATATTTAATTGATTTTAAATATTAACAAGTAGAATTAATAAGTCGAATAATTTATTTATCGAATATTGGATTTAATTTGGACAATTAAATTGATAAATAATAATTGAATCTGGGTTAAATATGATTAAAAATGATTTGTAAAATTTTATTTAATCATACTGGAGTTATAGAGATGTTACAGGACTTTTAAAATTGAATTAAAAGTAAATCTGTGAAAATCGAATATTTTAATATTTAATTATCGACTGAAAAATAGCCAATTTTCGAACAGTCTCAGAATTGAACGAAACCAGTTCCATTGGATCCGTAATAGTTTGTTATTATCGGATTTCAATTTTCGTAGTAATCAGAGTTGTCGTTTGACCGTGGCAGCTCAAAACGCATTGAAATTATTTTAATTTTAATTCGGCAAGTTAAAATAGTCATTTTTCAAAAATTCTCGGATTTCGACGAAACCAGTTTCGTCGGATCCGTAATGTGATATTATTGTATGATTTCAAATTTCAAGTCAATCAGATTTACCGTTTGTCCGGGGCAAGCCAAAACGCCTCGAAATCGATTTAAATCGGTTTAATTTTAAATCGATCGTTTTTCTCCGTATCTCGCACAGATGTCCGAATTAGCTCCCGAAACATGTTCCATTACGTTCAGAACGCGGGGTAAACCTTAGAAACGTCAGCCGGCACGCTCGATTTGGAGTTCGGAAATTCCGGGATGAATAGTGTTTGAGAAAATTTCTATAAAAGCCCCCTTATTTTCACTTTTGCAAAATTCCTAAAGCCCTAGGGTTTCTAAATGCTTCAGCCGCCGGCCCTAACTATCAATGGCCGAAAAACAATTGTCTTCTCCTCCTCTTTTCTTCCAATCCACTCAATAATTCGAGAAACTTTCAACTAGCAAATTAAAGATCTCGTCAAGGGCTTTACATCCAACGGTCGTGATCGCTTATAGACGCATGGATCATCACGAATTCGAGCTAGAGTGGTTGGACTTTGAGCATGTTTTTCGAGCTATGGGGAGCACCGGGTGGGGCCGCACTTGGCGCGGTGATGGCTTGGGGAGAGACGAGCATGTTGGCAGCATCTGATCGGGGTAGAAGTCGGTAGGGTTGGGTGCGAAATTCATTGAGATGGAGGCGGCCGAGTATGTTTGAACGTGAACGAGGTTTCACGTTTGGGGGAGAAAGGGAACATGCGGCTGGATCTGCTTGGGAAAAAAATCAACGGCCCAGATAGCAGAGAGGTTTAAAATTGAAAATAAAATGTAAATAATTATATATTTTAATTCGTGTAACTTTAAAAATGCATATCTCTTTGCTGCGAGGTCGAAAAATTTCAAAACGAAGTGCGTTGGAATCGTATTTGCGAATACTTCGCTATGAAACTAGATTGGAAGCGATCGGAGTCAGTGAAAAATTTGAGTGAAATTAAACGCCCGTTTAATTTTATTCGAAATAAAACGCTGGAACGGAATTTAAATCAAGGTGAGAATTTCTCACTCAATCGAACAGTTTCGATGTTAATTTTAAATAGTTAGATTTAAAATTGTTGATTGTATGTCTGGATGATATATTATTATCTGTTGTTGATTGAAATAGACATTATACGCCGTTATTAAGCGGAGGTTAATTATTAAAAACATATACCGTGAATATTTCACCGTAAGTGAAATTGGTATTATATACGTATATATGTAGCAATATATACATATTGGCATATGTATATATTGGAGTTGTTGATTTCCCGCCTTGTGTTGCGGATGAGACCCTATTGTGCCGCATAATAGCGAATAATATTTATTGAACCCATATACCGCGATAATTCCGTACTGGAGCGGAATTGGTATTGTGCTAACATCTTTGGATGTAGGGGGACAGGTTGGAGGGATCCGACTGGATTCCTCAACTGTATTGATTGTTTACAGATATTTTGATATTTGTTGATTATCATATTGATATATGATGCTTTTGGATGCCGTGATTGACTATTCGATGTGTCGCATCATCGGATCCATTTTTGAAGTTTAAAAATAACGATTTTGGATTTTAAAAGGGTTTTTAAAAGTGATTTGTAGAAATATACGTTTTATTGAATTTTTGAATTGGTTTATTTTAAATAAATAAATGTTAAAATTTTAATGTTAGTAAAAATTGTGGTTTTTGTGAAATACGACCAAAATGTTATTTTTGAAATAAATAATTTATAAAAATTATGAAATAGTTTGAATTGGAATTTTTGAAGTGTTTTAAACAATTCATATAAAAAGATTTATAAAAATTGATATTTTTATAAATTAAAAATATTGGAATTATGAAATGAGTTTTATTAAGTGTTAAAGTGAAATAAAAATGGATTTCATAAGTGAAGTGAAATTTATTGATTTACGAATTGGATAGATATAAAATGAATAGATTTTTGTAAAATATCACATTTATCAGTAATCAACTTAGAAATTGATTTTGGCATTTAAATGGGTTATTAATAGAAATCTGTTAATTCCGGAATTTTTATAAATCGAAGTTTATAAATAGGGAAATAATTTATAGACATTGTTTATAAATTCGAAATCAATGGAATTTGATAAATTGAATATAGAAAATTTTTAAAGGAAATATATTCGCGATTTTGGATAGCGAATTATTATTGAAATAAATTGTGTAGAAATCGTTAAAATTTGGGATAGTGATTATATTCACGATTTTGGACAGTGAGTATATATTATTGAATAAAATCAATATAATTTGGGAAAAGGAATATTGTTAAATGAAGTAGTTGTTTTAAATGATATTTTAAAACGTGTTAAGTATCGAAAACATAGATTTCAACATTCATTGTTGAAATAGACGTTTCGAGAAATAAGGAAATGGTGGACTATAACACTGTTGTTATAGTAAATGGTTTCCGAAAGGAAATATTTTATATAGTATTGGGATTTATATATCTATCTTAAAATTCGAATTCCTATACTAGTAATTTTGAGTCGTTGTAACGATGTTTTACGTAACATTCGTTTTGACTCAAATAAATGTGTTTAAAAGAACGTTTCCTTAAAGAATGAAATATATACTTAATTATGATTTAAGTATATCGAATATTTTCCAAGTGTTGAAAATAAATGATTTGTGAATTACTTATTATTAAATAAGTATGGAAATATTTTACAATATGAAATGAAAGGTTTGAAAATTTATCTTTTAAAGATAAATTGAAAAGTGAATAATTGGAATTTGTTTTCAAATGGTTAAGTGTGGAAAATTTTATATCTTGTAAAGATATTTTTGGAAGATAAATAATTTGGGAAAATTATTTGGAATCTGATGATGTTGCGCATCTCTATTGATAGTTAAATAACCGACTATCAATATTTACCTTGAATGGGTATTTGTTGTGAATTGGATGAATTTGAATGCCACACTTATTTTTGAATAAGCGCTCACTATTCGGGTTAGCCGGGAAAGGACCATGGGGTCGTATAACCCATTCCGAATATGTGATACGTCGTTATGAATTGCATTTGATGACCGGTGTTGAAGACCGGATATTTTTGAAAACGGATGGATTACCGTCGAGTTACTCTACATCGACTGATCTTCGATTTAGAGGTTTTATCACCCTTAGTGACGGGAAGTCCAGACGTGATTGAAAATTATCCGGAATTGCAAGGGCTTCGTGAGAAGTGCCTTCGGTTCTGTTCGATCCCGGAACAGACTTGTATGGATTGTGTGTCTGACATTACAAATTGAGATATAAAGCCGATTTCTTTCAAATACATTTCTGTTGGTTGCGGAGAATTTATTCTCTTAGCTTAACACCCTTCTCTGAGACGTACGAGCTGAGAGGTTATGTAGTTGAAATTTATCAGCGATATATTCCCAATTTGGTAATGTGACATACTGAGTGTTGTTGTGATGATCAGTGTTTGATCATTTGTGATATGATTATTTGTTTGATCATTTATCTTTGTGATCATAGGTTGATCATTTGTTGACCCAAGGCATGGCTTTGTGAACAAAGCGTAGCTTTGTGGACGAGACTTCGTCGAGCCTCACACCCCGGAAATGGTCAAAACAGGAAGGATGCAGCAAGGTTCTAGGGAGTAGCGCCCCTTAGTGTATGTCATTCCTTCTGGATAAAGGTGGTATCATGGTATGGAGCCCAGATACTTAACCTCTGTGGTTGCTGCAAATTTATTACTTTGTGGTTGTTGCGAATCGAGGATCCTCGGGAAGATCGGTGACGATAGGGGGATGGCATACGCGTGTCAGTAGTTACCTATTTTTGCAGAGGTAACCTGGCCTTGTGTTGGCAGAGAACCGGTTTGGTTCTCGGGATGTCTTTCCAGAGGCATTCCTTCGTGGCATAGGAAGTTCCTTAGCCTGACCATTTGTTGGAAATCCAAAGAAACATTACGTGACTTGTACGATTTTAGTTGTATTACCTGCTATGGAATGTGGCGGTAACCTGCTATTGAACATAGTAGCTATAGTAGGCATAACGTGAAATGCCTATGCTGGCTAAGATTTATATTCTACTTTCGAAATGTTTTCTACACTATGCACTAGTAATAATATCAAATGTTTCTTTTAATGCGTATCAAGCATCTTTGACTATCATAAGGAGAAATCTCCTCCGATTCTGCGTTTGCATTGTGTGTGTGTGCGGGAGGCCTTATGGCAGTCTCATTTTCCAAAAGCATTGCGAATCTATTTTAAAATATTCCTTTGTTGTCTTTTAAAGATAAACTGTTTTACGATCTCACACCAGTCACCATGACTGACTCGGAGTTTATTGTTTCCCTTCTAAACTCTGGGTGCCCACCAATTTCCACATGGGCAGTCTAGAGTTATGTTATCAGGATATTCTGGATATTCTGGAGCTTTGGAAGCAAGCTGGATGGCGAGACGTAGTATTTGTATCTGATATTATTTATTCCGCTGTGTATTCTGTATGAGGACAAGTTTATATAACTGTCCATTGTTGTATTGAGTTGTATATTGACTCTGACTGATGTATTGTATAAAACTGATATATAGTTCTTTGTTTATAAAAGACTAGTAATTATTTATTATATATTGTTCCGCTGCGAATGTGAGATTCTGATATTGTTCTGTTTTTGTTGTTGTTCTGTTGTTCTTCTTTCTCTTTTTCTTCTATCTTTTCTTCTACCTCTTCTTTTAAAACCCTAAGAATTCGGTTTTTCCGGCATTCGTTTGTTCGGCAGTCGATAAGTGGACGTATTGATGTCAATATTCGGAAGTCGAAGAATCGGGTCCTTACAACGTGGTATCAGAGCATATGGTTAAGCGACAACCCTTCTCTGTTGGGTGTTACTCATTAGAGATAGAGTAGTAGTACTCTAGAATGAGTTGAGTGTAATAATAGATACGAGCGCGTATTTGTTAGTGAATATGAAATTGTTTTATATTGTGATGATTGGTTTGTTGAGTGGTATATGGATTCTGGTCAATACGAGTAATTAACGTTATTGATAGGGATCTCTAAACACTTGTATAGAACAATTCGGCGCGATATTGTTTTAAATTGGGTAAATGAAATAATTTTACCTCGATTATATTTTGTATATAAAGAAATATTTTTTCGGAAATTATTAAAGTATATATGAATTAATTGTAAAGTTGTTGGAATAAGTTAAATTAAACAACAATTGTGAAAGAATGAATTGTATAAGCAAATGAATTATAATGTATGAGTTATAATTAATATGATATACAATTGTAAAATAATCTTATATATAAGAAGTGAAATTTTATAAGTAAAAGATTTATAAACGTGATTTATAATCTGAAATAAAATTCCAGAGAAATGTTTTTTGAAAGGATTTTATACTTTGGAAAATGTTTTAGAGAGATGAAAGCTCTAAACTCTTTTCAGGTCGCTGGAAAATAATCCTGATGATGATGGCCACATCATTAGAATTCATTTTCGGGTTTCGAAAAGAGGAATTGCTGCCAGATTATTTTAAATGAAAGTTGTTTGGAAAAAAATTGGATTTTGTTTTTATAAATTCAAAGGATAATTTGAATTGATTTCGAAAATGATTTTTGAAAGGTTGAATATAAGTTGTATAACTAATAAAGTAAGTATAAGTGAATCAATTAAATCCAAGCTGAAATTGTTAAATATAAGTAATCAAGTTTGAACTTATAATATGAGGTAATAAAATTTGACCTTGGTAAAAGTTAAATATAATTGGATTTATAAGTGGAAACTTGAGTAATTTGAACAAATGAAATTTGAAATGGAAAATAACTTAAGTAATGTTGAACGAAGTTGATTTTGATATCAAAGTAAATTAATA
This sequence comes from Allium fistulosum, assembly GCA_030737815.1. Classification (NCBI taxonomy): domain Eukaryota; kingdom Viridiplantae; phylum Streptophyta; class Magnoliopsida; order Asparagales; family Amaryllidaceae; genus Allium; species Allium fistulosum. The sequence continues at coordinate 866,862,104 of CM060904.1, read as the reverse complement.
AAGTGAATTTATTAAATGAATATGAACTTGAGTTATATAAATGAAATTCAATTTTATTTATAAAATAAAATAGCAATTGAATTGAATAAATGGATTGAATATTAATCAATCTAATGTGAATAAATGTTAATCAATTCAATGTAAATAATTGATATGAAATAATGAATATAAGTGTTAATTCATTAGAAGCTAATGTTATTAGAAGTTGAATAAATTGAATGTAAGTCAATTTAATATCAACCAATTGAATTAAAAGTGTTGAACCAAATTGAATGTAAATTAAATAATTTGGTTATGTTGAATATACATTGGTTGTTATATGGATGTTGGTTGATTGGATATAAATTCATTAAGTATTAATGAAATTGAATTGATAAAAATTTGAAGCTATGTAATTTGATTTAAATTGAAGTGAAGTAAATTTAAATAGAATTCGATTTGAATTGAAAATGAATGAATGTTGGTAAAATTCCAACGTTAATGAATTCAACATGAATTAAATTGAAAACCAAATTCAATGAATATTAATGAAAATATGAATGAATATTGAAATTGTTGGATGATTGTAGATGGTTGCATTTGTTGTTCTGTTGCATTTGCTATATTGACACATATGTAGTTATGTTGCTATATGTTGTATATCGATATTATTTTCTATATACATGTTCTCATATGTTTGATTTAGTGTTTAGTAGGTGCGGATGGCATTTGCTTCGCATTTGCAGCTCGCTTTCGCGCTATATTAGCCGTATACGCTCGCTAATAATATATAAGGTACATATCTCGGATTAAATATCGTACTTTTACACTTTTTTCCCTACGGGATGCCTCATCACTTGATGAGATGTATATTTGTGATATATATATACACTGTCATTTTTTTTCGGATCGAGCCGCGCAAAGGAGACTATGGCGAATTTTTCCGAAAATTTAAGGCGTTAGAATATTTTTGAGAAATTTGAAAAACTTGAAAACTAAGTATGATTTAAAAACTTATTGAAGTTATTAAAAGAAGTTTAACTATGAATTTTGGAGAAGTTAAACACTTAACAGATTTGAAAATCAAATTTGAACGATTTGTTTTGGAAAGTTAACGGATTTTGTATCTTCTTCTTACTTGGTAATTTCGAGGACGAAATTCTTTTAAGGGGGGAAGTTTGTAAGGACCCAGAATTTATATTAATTTAAATTTGAATATTTAATTGATTTTAAATATTAACAAGTAGAATTAATAAGTCGAATAATTTATTTATCGAATATTGGATTTAATTTGGACAATTAAATTGATAAATAATAATTGAAATTACAGAAATAATTGAATCTGGGTTAAATATGATTAAAAATGATTTGTAAAATTTTATTTAATCATACTGGAGTTATAGAGATGTTACAGGACTTTTAAAATTGAACTAAAAGTAAATCTGTGAAAATCGAATATTTTAATATTTAATTATCGACTGAAATATAGCCAATTTTCAAACAGTCTCAGAATTGAACGAAACCAGTTCCATTTGATCCATAATAGTTTGTTATTATCGGATTTCAATTTTCGTAGCAAATAGAGTTGTCGTTTGACCATGGCAGCTCAAAACGCATTGAAATTATTTTAATTTTAATTCGGCAAGTTAAAATAGTCATTTTTCAAAAAGTCTCGGATTTCGACGAAACCACTTTCATCGGATCCATAATGTGATATTATTGTAAGATTTCAAATTTCAAGTCAATCAGATTTACCGTTTGTCCGAGGCAAGCCAAAACGCCTCGAAATCGATTTAAATCGGTTTAATTTTAAATCGATCGTTTTTCTCCGTATCTCGCACAGATGTCCGAATTAGCTCCCAAAACATGTTCCATTGCGTTCAGAACGCGGGGTAAACCTTAGAAACGTCAGCCGGCACGCTCGATTTGGAGTCCAGAAATTCCGTGATGAATAGTGTTTGAGAAAATTTCTATAAAAGCCCCCTTATTTTCACTTTTGCAAAATTCCTAAAGCCCTAGGGTTTCTAAATGCTTCAGCCGCCGGCCCTAACTATCAATGGCCGAAAAGCAATTGTCTTCTCCTCCTCTTTTCTTCCAATCCACTCAATAATTCGAGAAACTTTCAACTAGCAAATTAAAGATCTCGTCAAGGGCTTTACATCCAACGGTCGTGATCGCTTATAGACGCATGGATCATCACGAATTCGAGCTAGAGTGGCCGGACTTTGAGCACGTTTTTCGAGCTATGGGGAGCACCGGGTGGGGCCGCACTTGGCGCGGTGATGGCTTAGGGAGAGACGAGCATGTTGGCAGCATCTGATCGGGGTAGAAGTCAGTAGGGTTGGGTGCGAAATTCATTGAGATGGAGGCGGCCGAGTATGTTTGAACGTGAACGAGGTTTCACATTTGGGGAAGAAAGGGAACACGCGGCTGGATCTGCTTGGGAAAAAAATCAACGGCCCAGATAGCAAAGAGGTTTAAAATTGAAAATAAAATGTAAATAATTATATATTTTAATTCGTGCAACTTTAAAAATGCATATCTCTTTGCTGCGAGGTCGAAAAATTTCAAAATGAAGTGCGTTGGAATCGTATTTGCGAATACTTCGCTATGAAACTGGATTGGAAGCGATCGGAGTCAGTGAAAAATTTGAGTGAAATTAAACGCCCATTTATTTTTATTCGAAATAAAACGCTGGAACGGAATTTAAATCAAGGTGAGAATTTCTCACTCAATCGAACAGTTTCGATGTTAATTTTAAATAGTTAGATTTAAAATTGTTGATTGTATGCCTGGATGATATATTATTATCTGTTGTTGATTGAAATAGACATTATACGCCGTTATTAAGTGGAGGTTAATTATTAAAAACATATACCGCGAATATTTCACCGTAAGTGAAATTGGTATTATATACGTATATATGTAGCAATATATACATATTGGCATATGTATATATTGGAGTTGTTGATTTCCCGCCTTGTGTAGCGGATGAGACCCTATTGCGCCGCATAATAGCGAATAATATTTATTGAACCCATATACCGCGATAATTCTGTACTGGAGCGGAATTGGTATTGTGCTAACATCTTTGGATGCAGGGAGACAGGTTAGAGGGATCCGACTGGATTCCTCAACTGTATTGATTGTTTACAGATATTTTGATATTTGTTGATTATCATTTTGATATATGATGCTTTTGGATGCCGTGATTGACTATTCGATGTGTCGCATCATCGGATCCATTTTTGAAGTTTAAAAATAACGATTTTGGATTTTAAAAGGGTTTTTAAAAGTGATTTGTAGAAATATACGTTTTATTGAATTTTTGAATTGGTTTATTTTAAATAAATAAATGTTAAAATTTTAATGTTAGTAAAAATTGTGATTTTTGTGAAATACGACCAAAATGTTATTTTTGAAATAAATAATTTATAAAAATTATGAAATAGTTTGAATTGGAATTTTTGAAGTGTTTTAAACAATTCATATAAAAAGATTTATAAAAATTGATATTTTTATAAATTAAAAATATTGGAATTATGAAATGAGTTTTATTAAGTGTTAAAGTGAAATAAAAATGGATTTCATAAGTGAAGTGAAATTTATTGATTTACGAATTGGATAGATATAAAATGAATAGATTTTTGTAAAATATCACATTTATCAGTAATCAACTTAGAAACTGATTTTGGCATTTAAATGGGTTATTAATAGAAATCTGTTAATTCCGGAATTTTTATAAATCGAAGTTTATAAATAGGGAAAGAATTTATAGACATTGTTTATAAATTCGAAATCAATGGAATTTGATAAATATAGAAAATTTTTAAAGGAAATATATTCGCGATTTTGGATAGCGAATTATTATTGAAATAAATTGTGTAGAAATCGTTAAAATTTGGGATAGTGATTATATTCACGATTTTGGACAGTGAGTATATATTATTGAATAAAATCAATATAATTTGGGAAAAGGAATATTGTTAAATGAAGTAGTTGTTTTAAAAGATGTTTTAAAACGTGTTAAGTATCGAAAACATAGATTTCAACATTCATTGTTGAAATAGACGTTTCGAGAAATAAGGAAATGGTGGACTATAACACTGTTGTTATAGTAAATGGTGTTTCCGAAAGGAAATATTTTATATAGTATTGGGATTTATATATCTATCTTAAAATTCGAATCCCTATACTAGTAATTTTGAGTCGTTGTAACGATGTTTTACGTAACATTCGTTTTGACTCAAATAAATGTGTTTAAAAGAACGTTTCCTTAAAGAATGAAATATATACTTAATTATGATTTAAGTATATCGAATATTTTCCAAGTGTTGAAAATAAATGATTTGTGAATTACTTATTATTAAATAAGTATGGAAATATTTTCCAATATGAAATGAAAGGTTTGAAAATTTATCTTTTAAAGATAAATTGAAAAGTGAATAATTGGAATTTGTTTTCAAATGGTTAAGTGTGGAAAATTTTATATCTTGTAAAGATATTTTTGGAAGATAAATAATTTGGGAAAATTATTTGGAATCTGATGATGTTGCGCATCTCTATTGATAGTTAAATAACCGACTATCAATATTTACCTTGAATGGGTATTTGTTGTGAATTGGATGAATTTGAATGCCACACTTATTTTTGAATAAGCGCTCACTATTCGGGTTAGCCGGGAAAGGACCATGGGGTCGTATAACCCATTCCGAATATGTGATACGTCATTATGAATTGCATTTGATGACCGATGTTGAAGACCGGATATTTTTGAAAACGGATGGATTACCGTCGAGTTACTCTACATCGACTGATCTTCGATTTAGAGGTTTTATCACCCTTAGTGACGGGAAGTCCGGACGTGATTGAAAATTATCCGGAATTGCAAGGGCTTCGTGAGAAGTGCTTTCGATTCTGTTCGATCCCGAAACAGACTTGTATGGATTGTGTGTCTGACATTACAAATTGAGATATAAAGCTTATTTCTTTCAAATACATTTCTGTTGGTGGCGGAGAATTTATTCTCTTAGCTTAACATCCTTCTCTGAGACGTACGAGCTCAGAGGTTATGTAGTTGAAATTTATCAGCGATATATTCCCGATTTGGTAATGTGACATACTGAGTGTTGCTGTGATGATCAGTGTTTGATCATTTGTGATATGATCATTTGTTTGATCATTAATCTTTGTGATCATAGGTTGATCATTTGTTGACCCAAGGCATGGCTTTGTGAACAAAGCGTAGCTTTGTGGACGAGACTTCGTCGAGCCTCACACCCCGAAAATGGTCAAAACAGGAAGGATGCAGCAAGGTTCTAGGGAGTAGCGCCCCTTAGTGTATGTCATTCCTTCTGGATAAAGGTGGTATCATGGTATGGAGCCCAGATACTTAACCTCTGTGGTTGCTGAAAATTTATTACTTTGTGGTTGTTGCGAATCGAGGATCCTCGGGAAGATTGGTGACGATCGGGGGATGGCATACGCGTGTCAGTAGTTACCTATTTTTGCAGAGGTAACCCGGCCTTGTGTTGGCAGAGAACCGGTTTGGTTCTCGGGATGTCTTTCCAGAGGCATTCCTTCGTGGCATAGGAAGTTCCTTAGCCTGACCATTTGTTGGAAATCCAAAGAAACAATACGTGACTTGTACGATTTTAGTTGTATTACCTGCTATGGAATGTGGCGGTAACCTGCTATTGAACATAGTAGCTATAGTAGGCATAACGTGAAATGCCTATGCTGGCTAAGATTTATATTCTACTTTTGAAATGTTTTCTACACTATGCACTAGTAATAATATCAAATGTTTCTTTTAATGCGTATCAAGCATCTTTGACTATCATAAGGAGAAATCTCCTCTGATTCTGCGTTTGCATTGTGTGTGTGTGCGGGAGGCCTTATGGCAGTCTCATTTTCCAAAAGCATTGCGAATCTATTTTAAAATATTCCTTTGTTGTCTTTTAAAGATAAACTGTTTTACGATCTCACACCAGTCACCATGACTGACTCGGAGTTTATTGTTTCCCTTATAAACTCTGGGTGCCCACCAATTTCCACACGGGCAGTCTAGAGTTATGTTATCAGGATATTCTGGATATTCTGGAGCTTTGGAAGCAAGCTGGATGGCGAGACGTAGTATTTGTATCTGATATTATTTATTCCGCTGTGTATTCTGTATGAGGACAAGTTTATATAACTGTCCATTGTTGTATTGAGTTGTATATTGACTCTGACTGATGTATTGTATAAAACTGATATAGTTCTTTGTTTATAAAAGACTAGTGATTATTTATTATATATTGTTCCGCTGCGAATGTGAGATTCTGATATTGTTCTGTTTCTGTTGTTGTTCTGTTGTTCTTCTTTCTCTTTTTCTTCTATCTTTTCTTCTACCTCTTCTTTTAAAACCCTAAGAATTCGGTTTTTCCGGCATTCGTTTGTTCGGCAGTCGATACAGTGGACGTATTGATGTCAATATTCGGAAGTCGAAGAATCGGGTCCTTACAGTTCTGTGATGTGAATTATATTTGAGTTGTCATATTTGTTCTGATAGATCCTTCAGCCACCTATGGCTTTGCGTTAAATATTTATTGGATATGTCGATCCGCTTGAGAAAAAAATATAGATATATGCTACCTTGTCGACGTATTCAGTAGATAATTAAGGCAAGGCTATAGATGGTCGCTCCTAACCAGCTTTATTCTCCGCATTAGCAGACGGTGTTACCTTATAATACTCTTTGCTAATGTGGGTCTCGGAGTGGGGCGTCACAACTTGGTATCAAAGCTGAGTTCAGAACAAAATATGACATAGAACATAAACATATTACGGTACATCATAGTGTAGTATGAATCTTACGAATCTTTGAATCATCGTGCCTTATTTCTTTCCTTTCCTTTGGGGTATATAGAATTTGGGAGTACGTCTAGGAATGCATTTTATTCCATAGTATTCCATATTTGAATTAATGATATCTACCTTGTGAATAAACTTTTACTTATCTTATCTTTCAGCTAATGTCCGGGAGAGGCAGAGGACGACGCTCGGATGCTGGGTAATCCAGTGGCTCGCATCCGGACGGTGTTTATATGTCTGTCGATTTGTTCTTGGAGTTATTTAGGAGCACTCAGCCTCCAGCTCCTATTCGTGCATCTCCTCCATGCAAGTCTGCCTTTGCACACCTGTGCATTGATTTTTCTCATCTTGGTGGAAGGCCATTCAAAGGCTCCGAGTCAGTTCTTGAGGTCCAAGCTTGGATTCGCACATGCGAACGTATCTTCTCTCGCATGATTCTTTCTGACCATGATCGAGTTCTTGTAACTTCTAGCTTATTGCAAGAGTGTGCCCTTGATTGGTACGAGCTTCTTATATCCGAACTTGATGAGTCTGTTCTTTTTTGGACTCAGTTCCGGGAACGCTTCGAACTCAAATTCGTTACTGAATCTGAGAAAATTTTATTAGCCCGTCGCTTCCTTGAGTTGAAGCAAGGGAAGTCTTCCGTTTCTGATTATGTTGCATCATTCGAGGCCTTATCTAAGTATGGTCTTGAATTCATCAGCACTTCGTATAAGAAGAATATGAAGTTTGTCTCTGGTCTTAAGAAATATCTTAAGAAGTCTCTAATGCTTCAGCTTAAGCTTTCTTTTGAGGAGTTGGTTGATTCAGCACTTCATCTCGAGGCCATCGAGAAGGAGTGTGATAGTGGTGATGATGTTGAGGTTTGCAAGAACCCCAATAAGAAGAAGTTCCCATTTCATAAGCCGGGATTTCTTCCTTCCAAGAAGAAGAAGCCTATTGAATCTGGTTCTAACTCTCAATCTGCTGGAACACCTTCCATTCGGAAGTGTTTCAATTGTGGTTCTCCTGACCATATGATTCGAGCTTGTCCTAAGCCTCTCTTCTGCCATTATTGCAAGAAGGAAGGTCACCGTGTTTCCACCTGCCCTACTGCTCCTACTAGTGCTAATGTAATAGTCCACTTTTCCGTACCCCTTGAATAGACACTAATCTCCATCGATTAACTCAAGATGAACGGAAAACCGAACCATTAGGGTTAAAAGAAGAGGTAGAAGAAGACAGAAGAAAAGAGAAAGAAGAAATAACAAAAACACAGAAACAGAAACAGAATCTCACATTCGCAGCGGGACAACATATAGTAGATAAATGAATAATCTTTAAATCAAAGAACTATGTCATTTTATACATTACATCATCATCAGAGTTTACAACAAATCGTATACAACACGACTGGACAGTTATATGAACTTGTCCATATACAGAATACACAACGGAATAATACTATCATATATAAATTCTACGCTTCGCCATCCAGCTCGCCACTAACCTCCACAGCGCTCCAAAATCCAGAATAATCTGATAACCTAACTCTAGACTGCCCGTGTGGAAAATGATGGGCACCCAGAGTTTAGGAAGGAAACAATAAACTCCGAGTCATTCATGGTGACTGGTGTGAGAACTAAAACAGTTTATCTTTAAACAAACAACAGGATAATTTTAAATTCAATTTCGCAATGCTTTTGGAAAATGAAACTACCATAAGACCTCCCGCCAAACACACAATGCAAATGCAGAATTAGAGGAGATTTCTTCTTATGATAGTCAAATATGCTTACTACGCAAAATCATTGGATTTATTATTATTAGTGCATAGTGCAGAAAACATTTCGAAAGTATAATATTAATCTTAGCCAACATAGACATTCCGAACTACGCCTACTATAGCTACCATCTAAACAGTGGGGCGCCACCATAAGTAAATGGCAGGTTCTACAACTAAAACCGTACAAGGTTCGTATTGTTTCTTTGGATTTTCCAACAAATGGTCAGGCTAAGGAACTTCCTTTCCTCCTGCCGAATGGGATCGCCTCTGGCGGGACGTCCCGAGAGACAAACTGCTCTCTGCCAAACAAGGCCGGGTTACTCCTGTAACAAGTAACTCACGAATATGTCATCACCCGGTCCTTTGGGACCTTTATCCGAGCGCTCGGTAACCATCATCACACATAATAAATAAGTGTATCCACATGAGTAAGTATTTGGGCTCCATACCATGATACCACCCCTTTCCAGAAGGAAATGACATACCCTAAAGGGCGCGACCCTCATAACCTTGCCACAACATTCCTATTTCGACCATTTCCGGTGTGACGACCGCCCATGACCCCTGCACCGAATCTAGAGATAGTGCGCTGTAAAGTGTGCCAGGCGACCATGGACGATTGTCATGGTAAGATTTAAAACAAAAGAATCTATCGTATTACTCACAGCGCATGGACAAAATACAATAGAACATATGTATAGTGAAGCTTTACAGAACAAAATGACATCATATAAAACTCCATAATAGTTAAATACAAGCATCCATATAGTCAATACATCCAGCCTCACTACATATCTCTCAGAGAATACAAAACAGCGGAATATCCAGTACATATAAGAAGATAATATGCAATCCTCCAGCTCGTCTTCGATATCAACATCGTGAGAAGAGAACAGCACCTGTCACCTGCTACCTAGTCTGCCCGTCCCAAAATGGACGAACAGCCCAAGGCAATAAGAATTAAAAACATAAAGCCTTGAGTCAGACAACAGTCTTAGTGAGCAGTAAATTAACTAACAACATACCAAAAGAGCATAAAGGCAAAGGAATAGGAATACAACCCTCCCACTCCAACCTCATTCTACAGTGATAGCCCCCAGACACACACTAAGCAGAAGCAAACATAGCAGAGCATACAATTTAAGGTAAAGCAATTGTCACTCGAGTCAAGAGCGATGTTTTCCAAGTACAAATCCCAAGGTCTAAAACCAAGGTCAGATAAGCACCCAGGAAATACCGCTCTTGAGACCGAATGACGATACAACCAAACATCCATGACTCGGCTATCACTGTTATCATTGTTGCGATATCACCGTTAATTGAATGACCGGCACATTCTTTCAGCCGTCCGTCAAGGGCTAATGGTAACCCCGGTTCTAGACATAACTCCCGCACGTCATCGTGACCCGTGCCTAGGATTATCGAATCTACCCAGAGTACTTGACCATCAACTTAGTCTTTTGGGCGTCCCCATGTACTCTTGCTTAGAGCATGCTAGAACCTTCAACAACGATGAGATCTCAACCTCCTAGTCATCCTCCTCGACGACTATTGCCATACTAGCTCAAGCGCCTCTCGAGCATCCATTATCCTCAACTCGAATCATATCACCGAGTTATCAACATGCTTGGAATGATCCCGCCTGGATTAGACCAAGTCTTCATCATATGATGCCTCGCTTCATTACATCCTCGCAAAGCTTCATCTCAACTCCACATCATCAAATCTATGCATAGGAGCTTCATCATCCCGCTACATATGCCACGAGCAGCTTTTCCAATTCAAGAGCCTTTCCCTTAGCTTTTGAATCACCTTCGATCTAAATCTAATCATCAATCATCTAGTTCATAACAATCAATCAAGTCAAACATCAATCCAAGAAATCAAGCATTCAAAAATGATCTAAGTAGACAATTATAACAATAATGGCATTTTCGTAATTAAAGAGTTGAAAGTCCAATAAGCATGAAAACATTGATTATATCTCTACAAACTTGATGAATGAACTTGCATAGGTTAACATATGATAAAATGGATGCAACATCATCATGAACAATGGATCTACATGGATCTATACATAGGATGAAGAAAATGCATGGAAATCACTATTTTAACACCAAATCGAGCCAACAATCCGATATACTCCTTTGGATCCGTGTGAGAGATAATCACCACTCACCAAATCTCCTAAACAAACCCAAATCAACACACTTCAGATCTGGACAGCGAAGGATGAAGCTTGATCTATCACGGATCCGCTTCAAACGAAGAAATCTCTCTTGAAAAGATGAAGATCTTCAATCTAAGCTCTTGAATCTTCAATCTTGATCTTCGATTTGGATGGATGGAAGCACTAGATTAGAGTGGAGAAAAGAAGTGAAGAAGTGTAGAAGTCGAGCTCTCAAAATGGCAGCACTTCGTCGCTTCAAAAATCCAGATCCCAAAAAGTGAGAACAACCCCTCCTATTTATAGCTGAAAACTGCCCTTAAGTCGTAACTAGTCTATCTCCTAAGTCGTTTCCGACTTACGACTCAAGCCCCTACGACTCAACAACCCCCTACGACTTAACCAAGCTACGAGTCAACACACGCTCCTACGACTTAATCCTCATCTGTCTACGACTCACGACAAAACAGCCATCTCCTAAGTCGTATACGACTTATAGCATCTTCCGACTCAACACAAAGGCTACGACTCATCAGAAGATACGACTTATCAAAGAGTTCAACCTACGACTCATCAAATAACTGGTACGACTCATCAGACACATGAGTACAACTCATCAGACAACATGAGTACGACTCAACCACTAAGTCGGTTGCGACTTAACACCTTCGTCTATCTGACTTAACGACTTAACAACCTGCTGGGATACGACTTAGCTAGTTAGACGAGACAACTCATTCTACGACTTATTGGTTAACTCGGTCACGACTTATACTTGGCAGAAGATACGACTCATCACATCTATGCTTCTACGACTTATGACCGCTAACTCCTCAGTCGCTCACGACTCAACAGCTTACTGGAATACGACTCATCGAACAAACACTAAACTCGGCAACGACTTATGAATGCGTGTGACCTAACATATGACTCGGTCACGACTTAACCCCTTAGGTCGCCTACGACCTAACCAAAGCCAACAACTAGTCTTCCTTAAGTCGTCTAACGACCTAACTCCAAGCCCTGTGTCAACACTCCCACCTCCTAAGTCGTATACGACTCACGACTTATGCTAAGTCGTGAACGACTTAGGACTTAGCCAAAAATTGCCTAAAATCTGAGTTGGCTCAAAACGCTAAAATCCAAATTTTTGACCAACTTTTTCGATCCGTAAAATACGGGTCGTTACATTCTTCCCCCCTTAGGTATTTCGCCCCCGAAATTCCAAACAAACAAAGCAATCAAAGATTATTCTGTACGCCTACCAACCATAACAATCAGCAAACCATGCATCCAATTCTAGCTTAGCGTACAGAATTCTAAGACTTAGAACAAGTTACAATGTTGTTAGATGATACGACACCTTAGGGCCATACCTTGAAGAGTTCAGGATGAGCTGCCTTCATCCTCTCTTCCACCTCCCACGTACAGTCGTTATCATCGTCACTCCATTGTATCTTGAGCAACTTAACTACCTTCCTCCTAAGCTGTTTCGTGTCGGTTTCAACAACACGAAGCGGCTTACGAGGTCTTCTATCAACTGGATCAACTTTGAAGTCTTCACAGCTATCAGCAGAAACAACTGTATTCGAGTCGTGCACATACTTCCGTAGATATGATACATGAAAAACATTGTGCACACCCGACATCTTCTCAGGTAACTCCAACCTATAAGCGAGCTTTCCAATTCGCTCGATGATCGGGAATGGTCCAACAAATCTCGGAGTCAATTTTCCTTTCTTCCCGAATCGAATAACATTCTTCAGTGGAGAAATCTTCACAAAAACCATATCTCCTACGTCGAATTCTAAATCCTTACGATGCTTATCAGCATAACTCTTCTGACGATCTTGGGCTGCCTTCATTCGTTGCCGAATGATCTCTATACAATCTGAAGTCTGACGAATCATCTCTGGCCCAAGCATCAACTTTTCCCCAGTTTCCAACCAACATGTCGGAGAGTTACACGGTCTTCCATACAATGCCTCATATGGTGCCATACCAATACTTGACTGGTAACTGTTGTTGTACGCAAACTCCACCAAATGAAGGTGATCTTCCCATGATCCTCCGAAGTCCAAAACACATGCTCTAAGAAGATCTTCCAAAACTCGGTTGACTCTCTCGGTCTGACCATCTGTTTGAGGGTGATAAGCTGTACTCAAACACAACTCGGTTCCCAAAACTTCCTGGAAGCTCTTCCAAAATCCACTAGTGAACAACGGGTCTCGATCGCTCACTATACTTTTCGGAATACCATGGAATCGAACTATCCACTTAACATACAACTCAGCCAACTTTGATGCAGTCCTAGTCGATCGAACAGGAATGAATCGTGCACTCTTAGTCAGACGATCCACAACGACCCAAATCCCTTCATTTCCCGTTCTGGTTCTAGGCAATCCATCAATAAAATCCATCGACACTTGTTCCCACTTCCATGTAGGAACTTCTAAGGGCTGAAGCAATCCACTTGGCTTCTTCTGTTCAGCCTTTACCAACTGACAGTTCATACACTTGGAAATGAAATCTCCAACATCCTTCTTCATGCCTTCCCAGTAGTAGGTTCTCTTCATATCCCGATACATCTTATTTCCACCTGGATGAATTGTCAGCTTCGAGTGATGACTTTCCTTCAGAACTTCACTCCTCAATTCATCTATATCGGGAACAACTAGTCGTCCTTGCTTCCGAAGCCAACCCTCTCGATCGACCTCGAATCCTTTATCCTTTTCTGGATCCAATCCAGATTCCAATTCACGGATAATCTTGACAAGCTTATCATCTCGCTTTTGGCCCTCGCCAATCCTTTCCACAAGAGAAGGTCTTATCAATAAGTTTGCCAACATTTCAGGTTCTAGTTCGCATCTAGGCCTGAAGTCAAATCCAGCTAAATACTCGAGACTCTTCCATTCAGAAAACATGGCTCCCAATCCTGCATGTCTTCGACTTAACGCATCTGCCACTGCGTTACCTTTTCCCGGAGTATAAGCTATACCAAAATCGTATGATGCCAAAAACTCTAGCCAACGTTGCTGCCGAAGATTCAAATCCTTTTGGGAGAAAAGATACTTCAACGACTTGTGATCCGTAAACAACTCGAATCGAACTCCCAACAAATAATGCCTCCACATCTTCAGAGCAAATACAATCGCCGCTAACTCCAAATCATGAGTCGGGTAATTCCTTTCATGCGGCTTTAGTTGTCGACTGGCATACGCAACAACTTTATCCTTCTGCATCAACACTGTTCCAAGTCCAGTACCACATGCGTCGGTGTAAACCACCATCTCATCATTCCCACTAGGAATAGTTAAAACAGGAGCACTCGTCAGTCGCTCTTTCAGGATTCCGAAAGCTTGCTCACACTTAGCATCCCAACTGAACACTTGGTTCTTCTTCATTAATCCTGTTAACGGTGCAGCTACCTTGGAGAAGTCCTTGATAAACCGTCGATAATATCCTGCTAATCCAAGAAAACTTCTCACCTCTGATGCATTCTTGGGTCTAACCCAATCCTGGATTGCTGCCACCTTAGCGGGATCAACCGCTATTCCATTTCCAGAAATCACATGGCCTAAGAACCTCACTTCACTCTTCCAGAAGTGACACTTCGAAAACTTAGCCTTCAGTTGATGTTTCCGTAAGATCTCCAAAACAATACGCAAGTGCGTCTTGTGCTCTTCTTCCGTTCTGGAATAAATCAGAATATCATCCACGAACACAAGTACGAACTTGTTCAACTGATCTCTGAACACTCTATTCATAAGATCCACAAAATATGCTGGCGCGTTAGTCAATCCAAACGGCATTACCAGCCACTCAAAGAAACCAGATGGTGTCCGAAAAGCAGTCTTCGGCACACTATCCTTAGCTACTCTCAATTGGTGAAATCCCGTTGCCAAATCCATCTGAGAAAACACCTTGGCTTCGTGAAGCTGATCAAACAAGTCATCTATTCTCGGCAATGGATACTTGTTCTTCTTAGTCACCTTATTCAGCTCACGATAATCCACACACAATCTCAATGACCCATCTGCCTTGGTTGCAAACACAACTGGCGCACCCCACTCGGACACACTACACCGAATGAATCCTTTCTGCAAAAGATCATCAACTTGCACCCTCAACTCCTGCTGTTCCCTAGGCGCCATCCGCCTAAGAGGCATCACAACAGGTCTGGCTCCTTCAACTAGATCTATACGAAACTCGATCTCTCTATGCGGCGGCAACCCTTTGACTTCGTCAAAGACATCCTCGAATCCATTTGCGATTGGCACTAAAGACAGTCCATCCCGTGGAACAACTAGCGAATACATGAAGCTCATGAAGACGCCTTCCTCATGCTTACATCGTATCACAATCTTTCGCCCTTCCACATTCCCGACTGTCACCTCCAGCCTCTCACAATCAACCTTAGCCGCATACTTCCTAAGCCAGTCCATACCCAAAATAATTCCGAACCCCGCAAAGTTCAGAACAAAACAATCACAAACAAAAGAGCAACCATGACTCGATACAACTAGACCACGGCATAACATACACAAACAAGACGAACCCCCAACTGGATTAGTCACAACCAATGGCCTATCAACAATATCCGGTTCCAAACCTAACCGGCCTACTAGTTCATTACAAACAAACGAATGCGATGCTCCAGTATCAAACAAAACTCTAACTGGAATACCACATAGGAAAAGAGTACCTTGAACAACCACACTCTTTCCCTTTTCTTCAGCAGTAGGAGCTTTCGAAGACGACGGAACAGCTCCCAAAGTATAAGCCTGCACAATCTGCTTGTCCCTACTCGGTTCTGGACAATTCTTCCTGAAATGCCCTGGCTTGTCACAGTTGTGGCACTTCGCCGGCGCCTTCGGATTCTTGCAATCCTTGGAGAGATGGCCTTTCTGCTGACAGTTGTAGCAAGTCACTTCGCCTTTCGGCCTCTTCTGACCATCTTTACCCTTCTGCTGCTGCTGCTTCCTCTTCTTGTTTCTACCCTGCTGGGGTTTAGACTCTTCCCTGGTTACAGCAACAACAGATCCTTCCTTAGGAAACAGATTCTCGTGTCTGAGAGCTTCCTCCACAAGCTTCCTAAATGAATCGTCCAAGTGATCCATCAATCTTGGAGCCTGTACTTGATCCCCAACATCTACTGATGGCCCCGGGGCTGACATCCTTCTCCTGATCGAAGTCATCATGGTTTCGAACATAGCAACATAATCAGCAGCCCCTTCAGTAGCACGGCCTTCCCTAGCAGCTGGTTTCCCTTTTTGACTCATTCTCAATATCTATAAAAAGGAATGATTAGAACATCTAGAGAAACAACTGCATGAAGGACTCAAACTCTACTAAGCTACTATATTATATATAGTAATCATCCATCAAAATACAATTACGTCTCTCATACGTAGTTACGACGGCGAGCGTTGGGTAAAATCGATTAACCAATGCTCTGATACCAAATGTGACGACCGCCCATGACCCCTGCACCGAATCTAGAGATAGTGCGCTGTAAAGTGTGCCAGGCGACCATGGACGATTGTCATGGTAAGATTTAAAACAAAAGAATCTATCGTATTACTCACAGCGCATGGACAAAATACAATAGAACATATGTATAGTGAAGCTTTACAGAACAAAATGACATCATATAAAACTCCATAATAGTTGAATACAAGCATCCATATAGTCAATACATCCAGCCTCACTACATATCTCTCAGAGAATACAAAACAGCGGAATATCCAGTACATATAAGAAGATAATATGCAATCCTCCAGCTCGTCTTCGATATCAACATCGTGAGAAGAGAACAGCACCTGTCACCTGCTACCTAGTCTGCCCGTCCCAAAATGGACGAACAGCCCAAGGCAATAAGAATTAAAAACATAAAGCCTTGAGTCAGACAACAGTCTTAGTGAGCAGTAAATTAACTAACAACATACCAAAAGAGCATAAAGGCAAAGGAATAGGAATACAACCCTCCCACTCCAACCTCATTCTACAGTGATAGCCCCCAGACACACACTAAGCAGAAGCAAACATAGCAGAGCATACAATTTAAGGTAAAGCAATTGTCACTCGAGTCAAGAGCGATGTTTTCCAAGTACAAATCCCAAGGTCTAAAACCAAGGTCAGATAAGCACCCAGGAAATACCGCTCTTGAGACCGAATGACGATACAACCAAACATCCATGACTCGGCTATCACTGTTATCATTGTTGCGATATCACCGTTAATTGAATGACCGGCACATTCTTTCAGCCGTCCGTCAAGGGCTAATGGTAACCCCGGTTCTAGACATAACTCCCGCACGTCATCGTGACCCGTGCCTAGGATTATCGAATCTACCCAGAGTACTTGACCATCAACTTAGTCTTTTGGGCGTCCCCATGTACTCTTGCTTAGAGCATGCTAGAACCTTCAACAACGATGAGATCTCAACCTCCTAGTCATCCTCCTCGACGACTATTGCCATACTAGCTCAAGCGCCTCTCGAGCATCCATTATCCTCAACTCGAATCATATCACCGAGTTATCAACATGCTTGGAATGATCCCGCCTGGATTAGACCAAGTCTTCATCATATGATGCCTCGCTTCATTACATCCTCGCAAAGCTTCATCTCAACTCCACATCATCAAATCTATGCATAGGAGCTTCATCATCCCGCTACATATGCCACGAGCAGCTTTTCCAATTCAAGAGCCTTTCCCTTAGCTTTTGAATCACCTTCGATCTAAATCTAATCATCAATCATCTAGTTCATAACAATCAATCAAGTCAAACATCAATCCAAGAAATCAAGCATTCAAAAATGATCTAAGTAGACAATTATAACAATAATGGCATTTTCGTAATTAAAGAGTTGAAAGTCCAATAAGCATGAAAACATGGATTATATCTCTACAAACTTGATGAATGAACTTGCATAGGTTAACATATGATAAAATGGATGCAACATCATCATGAACAATGGATCTACATGGATCTATACATAGGATGAAGAAAATGCATGGAAATCACTATTTTAACACCAAATCGAGCCAACAATCCGATATACTCCTTTGGATCCGTGTGAGAGATAATCACCACTCACCAAATCTCCTAAACAAACCCAAATCAACACACTTCAGATCTGGACAGCGAAGGATGAAGCTTGATCTATCACGGATCCGCTTCAAACGAAGAAATCTCTCTTGAAAAGATGAAGATCTTCAATCTAAGCTCTTGAATCTTCAATCTTGATCTTCGATTTGGATGGATGGAAGCACTAGATTAGAGTGGAGAAAAGAAGTGAAGAAGTGTAGAAGTCGAGCTCTCAAAATGGCAGCACTTCGTCGCTTCAAAAATCCGGATCCCAAAAAGTGAGAACAACCCCTCCTATTTATAGCTGAAAACTGCCCTTAAGTCGTAACTAGTCTATCTCCTAAGTCGTTTCCGACTTACGACTCAAGCCCCTACGACTCAACAACCCCCTACGACTTAACCAAGCTACGAGTCAACACACGCTCCTACGACTTAATCCTCATCTGTCTACGACTCACGACAAAACAGCCATCTCCTAAGTCGTATACACTTATAGCATCTTCCGACTCAACACAAAGGCTACGACTCATCAGAAGATACGACTTATCAAAGAGTTCAACCTACGACTCATCAAATAACTGGTATGACTCATCAGACACATGAGTACGACTCATCAGACAACATGAGTACGACTCAACCACTAAGTCGGTTGCGACTTAACACCTTCGTCTATCTGACTTAACGACTTAACAACCTGCTGGGATACGACTTAGCTAGTTAGACGAGACAACTCATTCTACGACTTATTGGTTAACTCGGTCACGACTTATACTTGGCAGAAGATACGACTCATCACATCTATGCTTCTACGACTTATGACCGCTAACTCCTCAGTCGCTCACGACTCAACAGCTTACTGGAATACGACTCATCGAACAAACACTAAACTCGGCAACGACTTATGAATGCGTGTGACCTAACATATGACTCGGTCACGACTTAACCCCTTAGGTCGCCTACGACCTA
This sequence comes from Allium fistulosum, assembly GCA_030737815.1. Classification (NCBI taxonomy): domain Eukaryota; kingdom Viridiplantae; phylum Streptophyta; class Magnoliopsida; order Asparagales; family Amaryllidaceae; genus Allium; species Allium fistulosum. The sequence continues at coordinate 866,843,280 of CM060904.1, read as the reverse complement.
ACCAAAGCCAACAACTAGTCTTCCTTAAGTCATCTAACGACCTAACTCCAAGCCCTGTGTCAACACTCCCACCTCCTAAGTCGTATACGACTCACGACTTATGCTAAGTCGTGAACGACTTAGGACTTAGCCAAAAATTGCCTAAAATCTGAGTTGGCTCAAAACGCTAAAATCCAAATTTTTGACCAACTTTTTCGATCCGTAAAATACGGGTCGTTACATCCGGGTTGTTGAGGCCCTGACGAAGTCTCGTCCACAAAGCTACGCTTTTTCAAAAAAGCTATGCTTTGGGTCAAACAAATGATCAACCTATGATCACAAAGATAAATGATCAAACAGATGATCATATCACAAATGATCAAACACTGATCATTTCACAGCAACACTCAGCATGCCACATTACCAAATTGGGAATATATCGCTGATAACCTTCAACTACATAACCTCTGAGCTCGTACGTCTCAGAGAAGGGTGTTAAGCTAAGAGAATAAATTCTCCGCCACCAACAGATATGTATTTGAAAGAAATCAGCTTTATATCTCAATTTGTAATGTCAGACATACAATCCATACAAGTCTGTTCCGGGATCGAACAGAACCGAAGGCACTTCTCACGAAGCCCTTGCAAATCCGGATAATTTTCAATCACGTCGGACTTCCCGTCACTAAGGTGATAAAACCTCTAAATCGAAGATCAGTCGATGTAGAGTAACTCGACGGTAATCCTTCCGTTTTCAAAAATATCCGGTCTTCAACACCGGTCATCAAATGCGATTCATAACGATGTATCACATATTCGGGATGGGTTATACGATCCTATGGTCCTTTCCCGGCTAACCCGAATAGTGAGCGCTTATTCAAAAATAAGTGTGGCATTCAAATTCAAGCAAATCACAACAAATACCTATTCAAGGTAATTATTGATAGTCGGTTATTTAACTATCAATAAAGATGTGCAACATCATCAGATTCTAAATAATTTTCCCAATTATTTACTTTTCAAAAATATCTTTACAAGATATATACTTTCCACACTTCAACTATTTGAAAACAATTTCAAATAAATTTCCACATTTCAATTTATCTTTGAAGATAAATCTCAAAACATTTCACTTCATATTGGGAAAACATTTCCATACCTATTTAATAATAGGTAATTCACAAATCCATTTATTTTCAACATTTGAAAATATTCAATATACTTAAATCAAAATTAAGTATATATTTCATTCTTTAAGGAAATCATTTTCTTAAACACATCTATTTGAGTCAAAACGAATGTTGCGTAAAACATCGTTACAACAACCCAAAATCACTAATATAGGGATTCGAAATTTAGATAGATATATAAATCCCAATACTATATAAAACATTTCCTTTCGGAAATCATTTACTATAACAACAATGTTATAATTCACCATTTCCTTATTCCTCGAAACATCTATTTCAACAATAACTGTTGAAATCTATGTTTCGATACTTAACACGTTTTAAAACATCTTTTAAAACAACTACTTCATTTAACAATATTCCTTTTCCCAAAATATATTGATTTTATTCAATAATATATATTCACTGTCCAAAATCGTGAATATAATCACTATCCCAATTTTAACAATTTCTACACAATTTATTTCAATAATAATTCGCTATCCAAAATCGCGAATATACTTCCTTTAATAATTTTCTATATTCAATTTATCAAATTCCATTGATTTCGAATTTATAAACAATGTCTAAAAATTCTTTCCCTATTTATAAACTTCGATTTATAAAAAATCCCTGAATTAACAAATTTAATTCATAACTCGATTTCATATCAAAAATCAAATTTATAAGTCAATTACTTATAAACTTTTATTTTACAAAATCTATTTATTTTATAACTTCGCATTATAAAACTTCTAAATTTCATTAACTTATGAAATCCAATTACACTCCATTTTTAATACTTATAAAAACTCGTTTTATAATTCCAACATTTTAATTTATAAATATCCATTTTACAATCTTTTATATAAACCGTTTGGAATAATTCAAAAATCCCAATTTAAAATCAACTCGTTATTTTTAAACTTCAAAAATGGATCCGATGATGCAACAACACCAATTAGTCAATCACAACATCCAAACATCATATATCATCATATGATAACAGAATATACAACAATATCTGTAAATAAATCACTACGGCGAGGAATCCAGTTGGATCCCTCCAACCTGTTTCCCTGCATCTAAAGATGTTAGCACAATACCAATTCCGCTCCAGTACGGAATTATCGCGGTATATGGGTTTAATAAATATTATCCGCTACTATGCGGCGTAATAGGGTCTCATCCGCTATACAATGCGGGAAATCAATCAATCCAATATATACATATGCCAATATGTATATATTGCTATATACATATATAATACCAATTTCACTTCAATGTGAAATTATCACGGTATATGTTTTTAATAATTAACATCCGCTTAATAACGGCGTATAATGTCTATTTATCACAATGAATAGCATTCATTATTCAATCCACACAATCAATCACTATCAATAATTTTAAATCTCAACTATTTAAAATTTAAATCGAAACAAAACATTCGATTGAGTGAGGAGTTCTCACCTTGATTTCAATTCTGTTCCAGCTTTTATTTCGAATAAATTAAACAGACGTTTAATTTCACTCAAAATTTTCACTGACTCCAAACATATCCAGATCTGCGCTGCAGCATAGAGCGCGTCGCTGCGATTCCAATGCATCTTGTTTCGTAATTTTATGATAGTGTATGAACAAGATACAGTATTTTAAAGATCAAACGAATTAATAGATAGTTTAAATTACAATTTCTATTTCAATTTCTAACCCTAATCCATCACGTACGTTGATTTCCCCTTGAGAAATCTGGGCCACGAACTCCTCCTTCTCCCATCCCAGTTCAATCGCGTGACAATCGAACCCAAGTGCCGCCATAGAACCCTAATAACGCAACCACCATCGACGAGCCTGCCGGCGATTAGAGACCATGGCTTCGAAGCCTTTGCCACACTCCACCATCGCGCCAAATATCATGGAGCTCGTTCGCCAATATCCCTCAGAAAACGCATGCGAATGCCGGCCAAACGTGGTCGATTTACTCCTTCAAACGGCGACGATTCGCCAGATCCACCGTTGGATCTATAGTGCTCGACGAGTACTTCGACTTTCCAGTTGATGATTTTCGCTAACGATGTACAGATGTGAAGAAAAATGAGGAGGAAGGAGAATAGATTTCGGCCATTCATTCATCAAGTGGCGGCTGGAACGAGATAACTAGGGTTTTGAGAAAGATAAATGTATATATATACGTATATACTTATTAAATAAATATTAAATTCGTTTTAAACGACTTTTCCAAACGATCTCCAAATTACACGTGCCGCCTGACGTTCGTAAGGTTTACCCCGCGTTCCGAACACAATGGAACGTGTTTCGGGAGCTAATTCGGTCATTTGTGCGAGTTACGGAATTAAACAGTCAAATTTAAATCAAATCGATTTAAACCGATTTCGATGCGTTTTGGCTTGCCCCGGACAAACGGTACATCCGATTGACACGAAATTTGAAACCATACAATAATATCACATTACGGATCCGATGAAACTAGTTTCGTCAAAATCCGAGACTTTTTGAAAAATGACTATTTTAACTCGCCAAATTAATATTAAAACAATTTCGATGCGTTACGAGTTGCCACGGTCAAACGACAACTCCGATTGCTACGAAAATTGAAATCCGATAATAACAAACTATTACGGATCCAATGGAACTAGTTTCGTTCAATTCTGAGACTGTTCGAAAATTGGCTATTTTTCAGTCGATAATTAAATATTAAAATATTCAATTTTCACAATTAAATTTATTTTCGATTTTAAAAGTTCTATAACATCACTATAACTCCAGTATGATTAAATAAAATTTTACAAATCATTTTCAATCATATTAACTCGATTTTCAATTATTCTAGAATTTCAATTATTATTTATCAATTTGATTGTCCAAATTAAATCCAATATTCGATAAATAAATTATTCGACTCATTAATTTCACTTATTAATATTTAAAATTAATTAAATATTAAAATTTTAATTAATAAAAATTCTGGGTCGTTACAAACTTTCCCCCTTAAAAGAATTTCGTCCTCGAAATTAACAAGTAAGAAGAAGATACAAAATCTATTAACTTTCCAAAACAAACCATTCAAATTAGATTTACAATCTCTTAAGTGTTTAACTTTTCCAAAATTCATAGTTAAACCTCTTTACAAAACTTAACTAAGTTTTTCAAAATTTTCAAATTTTCCAGTTTTCTCAAAATATTCTAGCGCCTTAAATTTTTAGAAAAATTCGCCGGAGTCTCCTTTGCGCGGCTCGATCCGAAAAAAAATGACAGTGTATATATATCACAAATATACATCTCATTTTGCTTAACAAAATTGTTTAACCATTTTTAACAATCTGTTTTATTTACATTTTCTCACTTTTAATAAGTTATACAACTTATATATCTAAACTTCCAAATCTGATTTAATCTATTTAACTTTCTTTTAGTTAAATTTCACATCATATTTCATTATGCTACTCAAATTCATTAACTTTACCAAAGTTAAATCTATTATCTCATATCATAAGTATAAATTATATTTCACTTATATTTATCACTTTACAACTTGGATTTTAAATCAAATTTGTTTATCACAACAAAACTTCAATTTCCAATTTACTATGGGTAGCAAATCAATCACACAGAAACTCGAAAATGATACTGATGATGCTGCAGTCATCACCCTTATTATTTCCCAGCAATATAGTGAATTCAGTGCTTTAAATTCTTTCAAAAATTTCCTTGATTTATAAATCACATTACAAATTTTTTTATTATAGAATTTCACTTATTATATATAAGATTATTTTACCATTGTAAATCATATTAATTATAACTTCATACTTATAATTCATTCTCTTATATAATTTATTCTTTCACAATTGTTGTTTTATTTAACTTATTCAAACAACTTTTAATTTACATATATATATTTGCATTTTTAACAACCAAACAATCAATTATATACACTTTAATAATTTCCGAAAAATTATTTCTTTATATACAAAATATAATCGAGGTAAAATTATTCCATTTACCCAATTTAAAACAATATCGTGCCGAATTGTTCTGAACAAGTGTTTAGAGATCCTTATCGATAGAGTTGTACAGACTATACCGGCCAGAATCCATATACCACTCAACAAATCAATCATCACAATATAAAACAATTTTATATTCACTAACAAATACGCGCTCATATCTATTATTACACTCAACTCATTCTAGAGTACTACTGACTCTATCTCTAATGAGTAACACCCAACAGAGCAGGGTTGTCGCTTAACCATATGCTCTAATACCAAATGTAATAGTCCACTTTTCCGTACCCCTTGAATAGACACTAATCTCCATCGATTAACTCAAGATGAACGGAAAACCGAACCATTAGGGTTAAAAGAAGAGGTAGAAGAAGACAGAAGAAAAGAGAAAGAAGAAATAACAAAAACACAGAAACAGAAACAGAATCTCACATTCGCAGCGGGACAACATATAGTAGATAAATGAATAATCTTTAAATCAAAGAACTATGTCATTTTATACATTACATCATCATCAGAGTTTACAACAAATCATATACAACACAACTAGACAGTTATATGAACTTGTCCATATACAGAATACACAGCGGAATAATACTATCATATATAAATGCTACGCTTCGCCATCCAGCTCGCCACTAAGCTCCACAGCGCTCCAAAATCGAGAATAATCTGATAACCTAACTCTAGACTGCCCGTGTGGAAAATGATGGGCACCCAAAGTTTAGGAAGGAAACAATAAACTCCGAGTCAGTCATGGTGACTGGTGTGAGAACTAAAACAGTTTATCTTTAAACAAACAACAGGATAATTTTAAAGTCAATTTCGCAATGCTTTTGGAAAATGAAACTACCATAAGACCTCCCGCCACACACACAATGCAAACGCAGAATTGGAGGAGATTTCTTCTTATGATAGTCAAATATACTTACTACGCAAAATCATTGGATTTATTATCATTAGTGCATAGTGTAGAAAACATTTCGAAAGTATAATATTAATCTTAGCCAACATAGACATTCCGAACTATGCCTACTATAGCTACCATCTAAACAGTGGGGCGCCACCATAAGTAAATGGCAGGTTCTACAACTAAAACCGTACAAGGTTCGTATTGTTTCTTTGGATTTTCCAACAAATGGTCAGGCGAAGGAACTTCCTTTCCTCCTGCCGAATGGGATCGCCTCTGGCGGGATGTCCCGAGAGACAAACTGCTCTCTGCCAAACAAGGCCGGGTTACTCCTGTAACAAGTAACTCACGAATATGTCATCACCCGGTCCTTTGGGACCTTTATCCGAGCGCTCGGTAACCATCATCACACATAATAAATAAGTGTATCCACATGAGTAAGTATCTGGGCTCCATACCATGATACCACCCCTTTCCAGAAGGAAATGACATACCCTAAAGGGCGCGACCCTCATAACCTTGCCGCAACATTCCTGTTTCGACCATTTCCGGGTTGTTGAGGCCCTGACGAAGTCTCATCCACAAAGCTACGCTTTTTCACAAAAGCTATGCTTTGGGTCAAACAAATGATCAACCTATGATCACAAAGATAAATGATCATATCACAAATGATCAAACACTGATCATTTCACAACAACACTCAGCATGCCACCACTACAACAAAAAAGACTTTTCACAGCGTTTGAAAAACGCTGTTAAAAGTTTTCACAGCGTTTTTAAAAACGCTGTATAACGACATGCGGTCGTTGACCCTGAATTTTTAACTGCAAAATATAAACGCTGTCAAAAACCCACTTTCTACAGCGTTTTTTAAACGCTGTTAATAATTTTCCTACTGCAAGGTATAAACGCTGTTAATAGTTTTCTACTGCAAGGTATAAACGCTGTCGTAGGGATATGCATTTTTTTCCCAATGAATTGACAGCAATATATAAACGCTGTCGTAGGAATATGCATTCTTTTCCAATGAATTGACAGCAATGTATAAACGCTGTCGTAGGGATATGCATTTTTTCCAAAGAATCGACAGCAATGTTGTGCCATTGCAATATTCACACATATCATTAATATAAACTACATTTAATTATATTTTAATCAGTTAATGTACATAACATAAACAAATCAAACTAAAAATTGTAAAATAAAAGCATAACTATTAATCACTTCCATAAAATAAGTTGAACACAATATCCATGAACAAAGTTTACATAAACCCGTAAAGAGAGATAAAATTTATAAACCAGCTGCATACAAAATTAGACAAATGCACAATATCTAGAAAGCAAGTTTGCATCTAATATACTTCGCCATTCCACTTGTCTCCATACAAACAGCAGCTCCACTGTTACCTACTGTCTCTTCCACCACAGCCCCTGCCTTCCATCGCTTTCCTACCCTGCAAATATCAACCAGTGCCAAATCACCAACCCCTTCATACCAAATAACCCATAAAACCATCTACGACTTCCCTCACCTCACTACTCATACACCCATAACAAATAACCCAAAAAACTCATTACTGCAATCATACAACTATGCTTCCACTTCACATCTTTGTGCCATTGCCATAACAAACTCTTAATCACACAACCACTATAATACAACATATACATCATACTTCCTTTAACTTCCTATAGCAGTGCAACCCTATTTCTTCAACAACTTGCCTTCAAGCCCATACAACAACATATCAAACTGACCCACTACCTAACCACATAATCACATATACATAAACAAGTTTTTTTGTTTGCTGCCATATTTCCTCCCTTCTACAACAACACGATACAACACTGAAACCATCAACTCAACATTCACATCTACAACTCCTCACAGCCTTCCAATACATACCACCCTGGACTACAACTAACATACCTCAACCACTTCACTGTGCTACCAAACTTCAACCACTTCATACATTTCACCTCGACTGTTACATCCCTGTACACACATTGTCACTGCATACATACCACTGTTACATCCCTGTACACACAAAGCTACTACCCACACATACATCACTTCTCTGCCATCCTCTTTCATTCATACAACGTCTTTCTACAACTCATACTTCACTGCACTGTATAATATCTCCTCATACAAACATCACCACAACCCCCTTACACATCTTCTTTCATCACCACCATAACTTCAACCTGACCAACCTCCATCCCCTTCTACATCACTAGTTGATACAACAAACATCCCATAACCCACAACCCACCCCTTTGTCATCAACACCTGCTTGCCATCAACATCATCCCACAACCCAGTCTACCATCAGCCACATCATACTACCAACCCTGTGCCTCAATTGTCCCCTGCCTTGCTCGGCAGCTTCACACTTCCACCACCAGAGCTAACCACTCCAAACTCAAATCCTGACTTCAACCACTTGCGAAAATCCCTAAATCCACTCCTCAATCGCCTTGCTAAAGTAGTCAATTCGATCAAATTGCGAGTCTTATAATTGCGAATCTTATAATGCAATTTTATTTTAGCAGCAGTAATAAGCAATAAATTGTAAATTGTAAAAGAGACTTGCCTTTAACTTCGCAATCAAGCATCCATTCATCAATAAGAGTACTCCAACCTCTGCAACCAAAAGTAGGACACAAGAAGTAAACCATTATTCAACATTGCATATTTAAAAGCTACTCATTTGTATGATTACAGATACTGCACTTTGTATTTGATTATATGAACCATGGAAAACTGCAGCCAAAAACTGCTCTTGCCAAAGAAAAAATTGTTACATCATAATAAGAAAACTGAGCTAAGGTGATTGTGCCTCAACTAAAACTGAGGCGGTAGTGAACCAAGACGTGTATGCCTAGGCTAAAACTGAAATGACGCATATAGTGAACCGAGGCATGTATGCCTCAGCTAAAATTGAACTGAGGCGCGTATGCCAAGTGCAGTAAAGAACAGGCAACATGGCTCACTTCTGTTTTCTTAATTATGATGTAAATACATAATGAAAATGAATGGTATTTACTATTTAACCTGGCATAACCGAACAAGCTATTAATTTTCAGAAAAGGAAGGGTACAAATATTTTGGTAAGCATGGTGGAGGTTCAGTTTTAATGTACCTATATATCATTTATTAAAAATAACCATACATGTGTCGAAAGTGAAAGCATACCCGAGTATTAAGAAATTGAGTACAAGTTGAACTACTGTGTCTGCTTTACCTTCATTATAAAATCTATCATTGCGAGAATTATAAAATGTGAAATTTTATTAACAAAAAATTGAATCACCATAGTTATGAAGTTGAATAATGGGAAAAAGGAATTGATAATTGAACACACAAAGGCATAAATAGATGTGGCATTTAAACATAAATATTAAGAAGGTATACGATTTTATACAAACTGATTTGTTAAGAGTACCTGCATTGCCAGTGTTGGTTTGGAGTGTGATGTGCCTTAACGTTAATGAGCTTCCCACCTTCAGTCCTTATCTTTTACCCTCAATAATATAGTCATCTACAACTAGTCAATGTTGTGAAAGTAGGCAGCAAGTCCATAGATGATACTTGTTGTTTATTTTCTTTACATTAACCCGACCATGAAAATTGTTAAAAAAACACACCTGGACTGATGTGAGTACAGCAGCAACATCTTTTATTGCACTCCAATGGTTTTGCAGAGTATCCAAGTATATACTTCCTTCAGTGTAAACTTCAGACACGCCATGAAGAAATTTTGTTAGATTAACTACGTCGTGTATGCCTAATTTTAAACCTAGCTGCACGTTTATGAAATGCAAAGATTAATGACTTACCAAGATAGAATTATGGTCATCGATAAAATATAAGATGTACATGGAAAAGTGAACAATGGAAACATGTATTTATATGACAAGCAAAATGTTGGCATGAAACCCTTTAGCCAGTTTATTTTTTTCATTTTAGTAACAACAACCAATTTACATGTAAAATACAACAAATATCAAAGAAAACACAGAGCCTATGAGATCCTTTATCTAGGTTATAAAATAATATTTACTTCAAATTACAGTATCTATACTTCTACAATAAATGGTAATTTTTCTCTATGGGCTTTTTCCAAATACCGATTGTAAAATAAATATTTCAAACCTTGTAGCATCAATCTGACTTGGTAATTATAACACATAATATTTGAGCAACTTCAAGAAAACATACACTGCAATTAATCAAGTAATAAGAACAATCAACTCCACCATACCTATTATTTGTGTAACTTCAACCCTCTTTGAAACTATAATTATATGTTTATTTAGAAAAAAGAAACTACAATTATATCAAGTCTTTCTGATTGCGTAGCACCTTTTAAAACTAAACTAGTAAAACATGAATTCTTAATCACAACAGAATCATATTTTTCCTTTTCAAAAAAAGAAACTTGCCTGCTATATTTGTAAATTTTAAGGGACAAGCAGACGTTATGATATCTGAATTTTTTTCCTTAATAGCAAAAACATCTCTTAATACTTAATCACTAGACCACTTTCATGTAATAAACAAGAGAGCAAGTAACACAAATCTATGACATAAAAAAATATAACATAGAATTTCACATAAATGATCATTACTTCATGGAGTATCAAATATTATTTCATTGGTCATAAAACAATAAACTTTGTTTTTCTAAATGAGAAACAGTTCATTCACTGCTTACCTTTGTCACTTCACTTACACAACATTCGGTTCAGCCCATTTGATGATTTGGTGCCTACAGCTTGCTTCAGAATCTATGCAACATCACATAGTGATTTCAACCCACTCGTGTTTTCTTGGAGATGCACTAATTCAACATCATGCTTCAATTTAGCCTATGCCAGCCATATGATCGTGTGCATCGTTGGTCTTCAACATGTTCAACATGACTCCGACTTGTAGTAGTTTTCGACATTTCAGCAATGTCCCTCCATCTTGCAACATGTTCAATATGGCATTTTACCGCACCAACACCATGAATTAGACGATAGTCCCATTCACACGGCAGTTCTACCAGGAAGTTTGCACATTTTACAAGCCAAAGAACTAGGAGGTGCTCCACTTTGGGTAGCACTGATGCACATTAGCTGTTTTGATGCATATTTACTCAAGATTGCTTGAGCTACTCTAATGCTTTTTAAAGCAATATTAGCCATGTTGAATTAGTACTTTTATGCATTATGATCTGACAGACTACACCAATACATCATACTTTGGCATTACTACATCGGTGCAACATAGCTTCAGCACTGCTATACCAGATTGGAGGATCTGTGCTGTAGCTTCGGCAATACTGTGTGGACTATACCCACCTGCACAAACAAAGTACAAAACTGCAATAAAATTGATCTGACTAAAGTTTCACTCTAGGTTGAACTCCCTTTAATACAACAAAACAAAGTAACACAAGCTCATATCATTGCTTTTTGGATGGGTTTTCAGGTACAAGGAAATTGGTCTAAACTTGAATGAACATAAGTGCCTACTAGCTAAATTACCAGTTGCAATATGTAGTTGACACCTAATCGTTCTTAAGCAATATGTCTTAGCTGTAGATGCCATGAGAAATTGACCTGGAAAACCATGGTTCACATGTTACAAGTAATATGTTATATGGTACCAACACATATATAATCAGTAAATAGATAGGAAAATACTTAGGTAATTTCATTAGTTTATTCAGAGAAACATTCATGTGTGTTTGATATAGTGCATATACTTTTGCATGGAAAATTTAATATACTTTGATCTATTCAAAGAGGTTAATATTTAAAGTCATCCACCCCTCCTTTGAAATATTTGTTACAAATAAATTTGTATGAAACTTCTCAATCAACAAATAATCAGGATGTACATATTTTGCAATGCCTCTTTTATTTCCCATGCCATAAAGATTAATAAATGTCATAAAAAACACAACTTACAACCTTATAAAGACATATGATCAAATAAGAAACAACCTTGAACATCATCCTGATAACCCTTCGACACATAACTTTTATATATATATATATAAAATTAGGAGACAAAAGGCAATAAAAAGATTGAAAAGATAGGAAGTTCTGAAAATGTTTTGCAAAGGAAATTGCATTGCAATGGATGGTTACATGAAGAAGAAAGGTGATAAATAATTCTTGGGATAATAGTAGATTATAAATGAATTTTTCTATTATTGTTTTTAAATTTTCTTAAATATCAAATAAAACATGTTTACTGTAAAATTTGATATCATCGTGTTCCTTCCCTTTAAATCTAATAACTGATATCTAAATGTTTGACTCTCCAGAAAATTAGCAATATCTTTGCATTATGGAAACCTTTGGGGGCCTTATGATCATATAGGGCTACCTTATTCATAAATTAATGATAATCTATTAGGCAAAGCACTCTTTTCAACATCTTTAACCAATTGAGAACAATTCAATTATTCTTTGGCAATGATAAGTCATAGGTTGATTATGATAGTGAAGGCTTCTTGCATTAGAGCAAGGATGATTTCACCACCGATTTGAAACTGGTGTTTTAAGTGTTTGATTGATGTAGACTACAAAATGTAGTAGGTTTCCAATAAAATTATATGGCCTATGAATATAAAACAATTTAGTTCAAATAATTAAAATTAACTAATGTAAAATATATAAAATCTCATCAAAACCAATCTAAATTCTAAGGGGCAATCTACTTAACCATCTTAATGATAAGAAAATCTCTGAAACTGCAAGACTGACAAAAATCAATTCTATTTCTCAAGAAAAATCATTAGTTATTTTGTTGAAACAATTAAGAATTTTTTGGATCACATGTTGTTCAAAGTTTTTTTAATATTATTTCTCATTCAATAGTAATGGAAAAATGGGCTGCACAATAACCATAACCATTGTGTAATATTATAATTGCAACATAGTGAAATTTGCCAAATGCTAGTTTGCACAATCCTAGACATGCCTCTATACTGCTTTCATAAATATAAATCAGTTTCTTCAAACTTACAATCGGATTTATGTAGATTTCAAAACTTAATAACCCATAATAAATCTAAATGCTACTTAAAAAGCATGATTTTTTTAAACAACCAATTTTTATAGAAGTGAATATTATGGATTTTAACAATATCAGAAAAGGAAATTAATTCAAACCAATTAATTTTATTCCGTATTGATCCATATATTCAACGTAAAACTATAAATGATTAACTTAAACCCCTACGAATCCAAACCAATTAACTTAATTTAGTATATTGATGGTCCTCAATAAAAACAGTGATTCAAATCTATTTATGAAAATTATATTTACATAATTAATATATTATTCATCCAAGAACACCAACATTCAGTACAAAATCAACCAAAAATGACATAGCTCAACATAAAAAAATCACATTTTTATCTTTGATTGACAATAAGAAGAAATTAATAACCTGATTTTCTTGAAAAAAACCGACCAAGAGATAAGTGAAATGAAGCTTTGTTGTCTATTCGAGGCTGATGGAAGAGAATAGTTGGAAATTACACCCTAGGAAACGATGAAGAAGACGTGGAAGATAGGAATTAGAGGAGAAGAGGAACGAGAAAGAAAACTCAGGATTAGGTCGAAATTAGAAGTATTCTGTGTATAATGAAATAAGTGAGAATGTGGCCGCGAAACTAAAATGGATGTAAATAAAAGAGGGAAAAGAACCGCGCGCAAGAAAATACGTAAAATATACCTAATACAGCGTTTGATTTTTTTATTTTACCGAATAAAATGACAATCCACTGCATCTAACGAAAAAACGCTGTTCACAATTGCAGTCAAATGCAAATTTTGTTGTAGTGCACATTACCAAATTGGGAATATATCGCTGATAACCGTCAACTACATAACCTCTGAGCTCGTACGTCTCAGAGAAGGGTGTTAAGCTAAGAGAATAAATTCTCCGCCACCAACAGATATGTATTTGAAAGAAATCAGCTTTATATCTCAATTTGTAATGTCAGACATACAATCCATACAAGTCTGTTCTGGGATCGAACAGAACCGAAGGCACTTCTCACGAAGCCCTTGCAAATCTGGATAATTTTCAATCACGTCCGGACTTCCCGTCACTAAGGTGGTAAAACCTCTAAATCGAAGATCAGTCGATGTAGAGTAACTCGACGGTAATCCTTCCGTTTTCAAAAATATCCGGTCTTCAACACCGGTCATCAAATGCGATTCATAACGACGTATCACATATTCGGGATGGGTTATACGATCCCATGGTCCTTTCCCGGCTAACCCGAATAGTGAGCGCTTATTCAAAAATAAGTGTGGCATTCAAATTCAAGCAAATCACAACAAATACCTATTCAAGGTAATTATTGATAGTCGGTTATTTAACTATCAATAAAGATGTGCAACATCATCAGATTCCAAATAATTTTCCCAATTATTTACCTTTCAAAAATATCTTTACAAGATATTTACTTTCCACACTTCAACTATTTGAAAACAATTTCAAATAAATTTCCACATTTCAATTTATCTTTGAAGATAAATCTCAAAACATTTCACTTCATATTGGGAAAACATTTCCATACCTATTTAATAATAGGTAATTCACAAATCCATTTATTTTCAACATTTGAAAATATTCAATATACTTAAATCAAAATTAAGTATATATTTCATTCTTAAAGGAAATCATTTTCTTAAACACATCTATTTGAGTCAAAACGAATGTTGCATAAAACATCGTTACAACAACCCAAAATCACTAATATAGGGATTCGAAATTTAGATAGATATATAAATCCCAATACTATATAAAACATTTCCTTTCGGAAATCATTTACTATAACAACAGTGTTATAATTCACCATTTCCTTATTCCTCGAAACGTCTATTTCAACAATAACTGTTGAAATCTATGTTTCGATACTTAACACGTTTTAAAACATCTTTTAAAACAACTACTTCATTTAACAATATTCCTTTTCCCAAAATATATTGATTTTATTCAATAATATATATTCACTGTCCAAAATCGTGAATATAATCACTATCCCAATTTTAACAATTTCTACACAATTTATTTCAATAATAATTCGCTATCCAAAATCGCGAATATACTTCCTTTAATAATTTTCTATATTCAATTTATCAAATTCCATTGATTTCGAATTTATAAACAATGTCTAAAAATTCTTTCCCTAATTATAAACTTCGATTTATAAAAAATCCCTGAATTAACAAATTTAATTCATAACTCGATTTCATATCAAAAATCAAATTTATAAGTCAATTACTTATAAACTTTTATTTTACAAAATCTATTTATTTTATAACTTCGCATTATAAAACTTCTAAATTTCATTAACTTATGAAATCCAATTACACTCCATTTTTAATACTTATAAAAACTCGTTTTATAATTCCAACATTTTAATTTATAAATATCCATTTTACAATCTTTTATATAAACCGTTTGGAATAATTCAAAAATCCCAATTTAAAATCAACTCGTTATTTTTAAACTTCAAAAATGGATCCGATGATGCAACAGCACCAATTAGTCAATCACAACATCCAAACATCATATATCATCATATGATAACAGAATATACAACAATATCTGTAAATAAATCACTACGGTGAGGAATCCAGTTGGATCCCTCCAACCTGTTTCCCTGCATCTAAAGATGTTAGCACAATACCAATTCCGCTCCAGTACGGAATTATCACGGTATATGGGTTTAATAAATATTATCCGCTACTATGCGGCGCAATAGTGTCTCATCCGCTATACAATGCGGGAAATCAATCAATCCAATATATACATATGCCAATATGTATATATTGCTATATACATATATAATACCAATTTCACTTCAATGTGAAATTATCGCGATATATGTTTTTAATAATTAACATCCGCTTAATAACGGCATATAATGTCTATTTATTACAATGAATAGCATTCATTATTCAATCCACACAATCAATCACTATCAATAATTTTAAATCTCAACTATTTAAAATTTAAATCGAAACAAAACATTCGATTGAGTGAGGAGTTCTCACCTTGATTTCAATTCTGTTCCAGCTTTTATTTCGAAAAAATTAAACAGACGTTTAATTTCACTCAAAATTTTCACTGACTCCAAACATATCCAGATCTGCGCTGCAGCATAGAGCGCGTCGCTGCGATTCCAATGCATCTTGTTTCGTAATTTTCTGATAGTGTATGAACAAGATACGGTATTTTAAAGATCAAACGAATTAATATATAGTTTAAATTACAATTTCTATTTCAATTTCTAACCCTAATCCATCACGTACGTTGATTTCCTCTTGAGAAATCTGGGCCACGAACTCCTCCTTCTCCCATCCCAGTTCAATCGCGTGACAATCGAACCCAAGTGCCGCCATAAAACCCTAATAACGCAACCACCATCGACGAGCCTGCCGGCGATCAAAGACCATGGCTTCGAAGCCTTTGCCACACTCCACCATCGCGCCAAATATCATGGAGCTCGGTCGCCAATATCCCTTAGAAAACGCGTGCGAATGTCGGCCAAACGTGGTCGATTTACTCCTTCAAACGGCGATGATTCGCCAGATCTACCGTTGGATCTATAGTGCTCGACGAGTACTTCGACTTTCCAGTTGATGATTTTCGCTAACGATGTACAGATGTGAAGAAAAATGAGGAGGAAGGAGAATAGATTTCGGCCATTCATTCATCAAGTGGCGGCTGGAACGAGATAACTAGGGTTTTGAGAAAGATAAATGTATATATATACGTATATACTTATTAAATAAATATTAAATTCGTTTTAAACGACTTTTCCAAACGATCTCCAAATTACACGTGCTGCCTGACGTTCGTAAGGTTTACCCCACATTCCGAACACAATGGAACATGTTTCGGGAGCTAATTCGGTCATTTGTGCGAGTTACGGAATTAAACAGTCAAATTTAAATCAAATCGATTTAAACCGATTTCGATGCGTTTTGGCTTGCCTCTGACAAACGGTACATCCGATTGACACGAAATTTGAAACCATACAATAATATCACATTACGGATCCGATGAAACTGGTTTCGTCGAAATCCGAGACTTTTTGAAAAATGACTATTTTAACTCGCCAAATTAATATTAAAACAATTTCGATGCGTTACGAGTTGCCACGGTCAAACGACAACTCCGATTGCTACGAAAATTGAAATCCGATAATAACAAACTATTACGGATCCAATGGAACTAGTTTCGTTCAATTCTGAGACTGTTCGAAAATTGGCTATTTTTCAGTCGATAATTAAATATTAAAATATTCAATTTTCACAATTAAATTTATTTTCGATTTTAAAAGTTCTATAACATCACTATAACTCCAGTATGATTAAATAAAATTTTACAAATCATTTTCAATCATATTAACTCGATTTTCAATTATTCTAGAATTTCAATTATTATTTATCAATTTGATTGTCCAAATTAAATCCAATATTCGATAAATAAATTATTCGATTGCTCAAAATCATATCAAATCATGAACAATTTCGATGCGTTACGAGCTGCCACGGTCAAACGACAACTTCGATTGCTACGAAAATTGAAATCCGATAATAACAAACTATTACGGATCCAATGGAATAGGTTTCGTTCAATTCTGAGACTGTTCAAAAATTGGCTATTTTTCAGTCGATAATTAAATATTAAAATATTCAATTTTCACAATTAAATTTTAAATTCGATTTTAAAAGTTCTATAACATCACTATAACTCCAGTATGATTAAATAAAATTTTACAAATCATTTTCAATCATATTAACTCGATTTTCAATTATTCTAGAATTTCAATCATTATTTATCAATTTAATTGTCCAAATTAAATCCAATATTCGATAAATAAATTATTCGACTCATTAATTTCACTTATTAATATTTAAAATTAATTAAATATTCAAATTTTAATTAATAAATATTTTGGGTCGTTACAGCTAAGTTTGGCAAGCTTTATGTTGCTAAGGCTTCTGGAGGTTCTTCTCAGCCCGGAGGTATATCTCCATCTATTTTGGAAGGTTCTATTTTATTTCATGACCATAGTATTCGAGTTCTTTTCGATACGGGTGCTTCGCATTCATTCGTATCGAAAAAGCTCGTCGATGATTTGTCTTTGGATGTTTCTTGTATGATTACTTCGTTGAGGATTGCAAATCCTATTTGGGGATCCGCAACCCTTAGCATGCTTTGTGATGATGTTGAGATTGTTTTATGTGGCTTTTCTTTTCGTGCGAATCTACACGTTATTTCTTCTTTGGGATTTGATATGATTTTGGGTATGGACTGGCTAGTGAGATATAATGCCAGGATTATTTGTTCTAAAAGAATTTTATATCTTCAACATCTGGATTCGTCTTCTCAGCTATCACTTGTTCTTCGGAATGTGGATAATTCCGAAATGGCCTTATATTCTCTTGACTCATGAGATGATGTTGATATATCTCGTATCCATATTGTTTGTGACTTCTCTGATATTTTTGAGCCAGTTTCGGGTTTGCCACCCAAGCAGGCGATCGAGTTCCTCATTGATCTCATTCCAGGCACGAAGCCAGTTGGCCGTCCTCCCACGAGGATGTCTACAAAAGAAAATGAGGAACTCAAGAAGCAGCTTTTCGAGCTTGAGTCCAAGCAGTTGATTCAGTCCAGTTTTTCACCGTGGGGTACCGCGGTCGTCTTCGTGAAGAAGTCCGATGGAACTCTTAGGCTCTGCATTGATTATCGCAAGCTTAACTAGTTGACCATCAGGAATAGGTATCCTTTATCGAGGATCGATGATATGTTCGATCTATTGAGTGGCGCTAAGGTATTCTCTCAGCTCGACCTTGCCACTGGTTTTCATCAGCTCCGAGTCGCGGAAGATAGCATACCTCTTACAGCTTTCCGCACTCGATATGGTTCTTTCGAGTGGCTCGTTATGCCGTTCGGTTTGACTAACGCTCCGGCTTTCTTTGTTGATCTTATGAATCGAGTATTTCGGGAATATCTCGATAAGTTCGTCCTTGTGTTCATTGACGACATTCTTGTTTATTCTAAGTCTGAAGCCGAGCATGCTAATCACTTGAGAATTGTCTTGAGTACTCTTCGTCACCATCAGCTTAAAGCCAAATTCTCCAAGTTCCATTTTTTGGGAGAATAAGGTTAAGTTCTTAGGTCATGTTGTATCTTCTGACGGCATTTCTGTCGATCCCTCAAAGATCGAAGCTATCCAAAATTGGAAGAGGCCTGAGAATGTTCATGAGATTCGTAGCTTCCTTGGATTAGTGGGTTATTACCGTCGGTTCATTAAGGATTTTTCCCGTGTTGTGCTTCCTCTCACCAGCCTTACTCGGAAAGGCATTTGTTATATTTGGTCCGACAACTGTAAAGCTTCCTTTCATACATTAAAGGAACTTCTCACCAATGCTCATATTCTTGTGGTTCCCGAGGGGAATCATGATCTTGTTGTCTACACCAATGCTTGTTGTAGTGGTCTCGGTGTCGTGCTTGTGAAGAAGGATCGGGTAGTTGCTTATGCTTCTAGGCAACTACGTCCAAATGATATTCGCTATGCCACTCATGATCTGGAGCTAGCCACCATCGTCTTCGCCTTGAAGATTAGCGACACTATTTATTAGGCGAGCGTTTCATTCTCTATACCGATCATAAATCCTTGAAGTATTTGTTCACTCAGAAGGAACTCAATATGAGGCAACAGCGTTGGCTCGAGTTTCTTGCCTCCTATGACTTTGATATCCAGTATACCCCTAGTAAGAGTAATCGTGTTGCTGATGCGCTTAGTCGCAATCATTTGGCTGTCGTTTCTATGATGCTTGCCGAATGGGATATTCTTGAGACTCTATCTTTTTGTGATATTCGTGATCGAGCTTCCTCCTCTGATTCTCTGATAGTCTTATTCAGTTTAGAATCTCGACCCTCTTTATTGGATCGTATTGCCGAAGCTCAACGGCGTGATTCCGATCTTGTGCATCTTTTTCAGCTTTGTGAGACTGAATCCCATGATGAGGAGTTTCGGGGCTTCAGCATTGATCTTCATGGGTGTCTTCGCAAAAAGAACCGTCTTGTTGTGCCTTTTGATTCTGCACTTAGGCATGACATTCTTGATGACTTCCATCGTTCTAAGTATACTATTCATCCCGGCAGTAGCAAGATGTATGCCGATATGCATCGCCTTTATTATTTGGAAGGCATGAAGCGCGATGTAGCGAGTTATGTGAGTAATTGCATGACTTGTCAACGTATTATAGCCGAACATCAGCGCCCTTCTGGTCTCCTTCAGCCTCTAGAGATTCCATTGTGGAAGTGGGATCAGATTTCGATGGATTTCATTGATGGCCTACCTCGTACGAGATCGGGCCATTCTAGCATTTGGGTTATTGTGGATCGCCTCACCAAATCAGCTCATTTTATTCCTATTAAATCTAATAGGACTGCTTCTCTTTTGGCTAAGTTATTTATCAAGGAAATCGTGAGACTTCACGGTGTTCCTAGTTCGATTGTGAGTGACCGTGATCCTTTATTCACCAGTCATTTCTGGCAGAGTCTTCAGCAAGCTTTGGGAACAAAGCTTAATTTCAGCACAGCTTATCATCCACAGTCTGATGGATAGACTGAACGGGTGAATCGTATCTTAGAGGATCTCCTTCGTATTTGAATTCTTGATTTCGGAGGTAGTTGGGAGGATCATATACCCCTTGTAGAGTTCTCCTACAACAATAGTTTTCGGTCCAGTATCGGTATGGCTCTTTTCGAAGCCTTATACGAAAGGCCGTGTCGATCACCTTCTTGTTGGTTGGAATCTGGGGAGAAGCTTATTCTTGTCCTAGATTTTGTTCATGATTCTTCTGAGAAGATTGTTCTTATTCGTCAGAGAATGAAAGAGGCACAGAGCCGCCAGAAATCCTACGCGGATAACCGTAGGAAGCCTCTCGAGTTCTCGGTTGATGATCTCATCTTTATTCGTGTTTCTCCTTTGAAAGGGATTATGCGCTTCAGTATGACAGGGAAATTGGCTCCTCGCTATGTATGACCATTTCCTATTACTGAACGTATTGGCCCTGTGGCTTATAGAGTTTCACTTCCAGCTCATCTATCCGGAAGTCACAACATGTTTCACGTCTCTCAGCTTCGGAAGTGTCTTCGAGAATCGGATTCTGTTATTGACTCTCCTGATTTGCAAGAGCTTGAGATCTCACCAGATTTATCTATTGTATAGCAACCTATTCGCGTACTTGCCACGGAGGTGAGACACCTTCGAAACAAGGACGTGCCGCTCATTAAAGTTCAATGGTCCGCTAATCCCAATGACTGTACTTGGGAAACCAGAGAGTTTATCGAGCGATCCTATCCGGGTTTTCTATCTTTGCTTAGCAATGGTGAGTATATCTTTTTATCTTAAGCTTATTTTCTTTTCTTTTGGGTGTTGTAAGTATGTAGTTGTTACCAATTTCTTCTCTAGGAATTGCGCGGACGCAATTTTGTTAAGAGGGGGAGATCTGTAACAACCCACATATTTTACGATTTTATATTTAAATATTTTATTAAAATATAGCGTGGTTTATCAGATTAAGGTCTGAAAAGCTACTTTTTGCAAAAGGTCTAATTAGGACTCAGGACCACTTCCATTGAGTCCAAAATGGCGTTTGCGACTTTTTTGAGTATAAGCTTCGATATGTTTGGAGTGAGTTGAATTTTGCTATTTTCTATTGGGCTTTTTGGGTTTGGGTTTGGGTTTGAACCAACTCACCATATAACCTAGTTCAGCCCTCTCTTCTCCTCTTCACTTCATTTCTATTTTTCTTTTTCTCAAGCTCAAACTAAAATGGGGAGAGGAATGGGAAATTAAAACTCCAAGCCATAGATTCAATTGCAAACTCCAAATTCTTGCACCAAATTATAGAAGAAGCTTAGGTAAGCTCCATCTTCATCTTCTCCATCTCTTCTCCTCTTTAATTTCAGAAAATTCCTAAACCCTAATTTAGGAAATACTTGTTTTGATCTTAGATTGAAGCTTGTAGAGTTAAAGTGAAGAGTGATTGATACTTTCTTTGCATTTGAGCTTCTTATCATTGTTTTTGGGTTTAAAGGTGAGATTTTTGAACTCACATCTAAGCCTATAGCTTTTGTTGTTGTTGGGTAAGAATTCCTAACATCAATTCATGTTCATTTGTGTTCAATTCGGATCGATTTGGTGAATTGTCCAATTTTTGGTTTTGGAATCCAATTTTGTGAAAAATCCAATTGTTGATGTTTGAACACGTTAGAGGAGTGTTTCGGAGGGCTATACGAGGTTGGGTTGTTGCTTGACGTAAGTCCTTGGCCATGGTTGCTCGCTCGTCGCTCCCGTTACGTGTTTTCGCATTTGCCCCAATTCGGGCTAGACTGATTCTGCCCAGGAAGCAGGTTCAGTCGACTGAACCAGTAGGTCAATCGACTGAACCGGGGGGCAGAAAAAGTTCTGCCCCTATATCAGTCGACTGGCCCATTGGTTCAGTCGACTGACCTGGGGGGACAGATATTCTTGCCCTTGTGTCAGTCGATTGACACTCTGGGTCAGTCGATTGACCCGGAAACAAAAAGTTTCCAGGAATTGGTGCAGTCGACTAACCCACTGGTTCAGTCGACTGACTTGCTTGTCTCTATTCGGTTTGTTATTTTCTTTGATTTCCAATTTTGAGCAATTCGTGCCGATCCAATCGGTTGTTATCGCATTTTTTGACATTGATGATTCCTTTTTGACTTCGTACACGGGTTTTTATAAAATGATCTTTTCAAATGGTATTAAAAGCTCATTTCTCCGATTTATAAATTCTATTTAAAACACATGCTTTTGCACGCCGAGCGAACAGGGAGGAGAATTAAATGATTGGATAAAACGCGTGCTATGAACACGTGCGTTCATCTTTTCAGTTAATTCCTAATCTATTCGTTTGATCGTTTTGACCTTCGGGTCTGGTTTACCGATGATATGAGGTGAACTTTGTACTACTTTGAGTGTGAAATTGACTAACGGATAGTAAACCATTTAGTGCGAACGTGGGGTATGAGACTCATGTTAACATTTTTCGGGTTCCTTACTGAGAGTTGTGACACATTTCGCCAGACAGTGGTGTCCAGTATCGCCACTACGGTTTGTTGCCTTCGGGCGTTGCCTTCGGGCGTTGCCTTTTTGGCATTGCCGTTTGGCATTGCCTTCGGGCATATGGATCCTTGTTACAGTACTGAGCTCGATCACCTTTTGTTTCTTTGACAATTATATTTCCCTAGTGTATCGCCTTTCGGGGTAGGTTCTTTGAACCACACGATATATAGCGATTACCTTGTGGAAACTTGTATTACCTTTATTGGTATTTGTCATTTGCCTTTTGGCGTGTTTTGGGATATGATATCCTTTGTCTGTTGGGAGTGCCGATGATATAAGGCTTGTTTTGATTCATCTTATGTTAGATGATTTGGTTATCTCCTTTGGGGATATTTGTGGTACTTTATGATCTTGTACGTTCATTATCATTTAGTTTATCTAACTAATTTGTTTAGCAAGACTGACCCGTGTATTTATACTCGGGTCAGACCGAGATGTTTCAGGTTAAGTACTTTGGACTTAGCCTCTTTTGCTTCCACGTGGACTATTCCGCTAGCTCCATTTTGTCGTAGCTTTTGTGTAGTCCTTTTTTGTCTGTAACTCTGATATATACTCTATTGACTCGTCTGTATATTGTGGTTTGCTTACCACTTGACTTGTATCATTTTGTAAACTCTGTAATGTATCTATATATGTGTAAATGTACGTGATGATCTATTGTTCTGTGATGTGAATTACATTTGAGTTGTCATATTTGTTCTGATAGATCCTTCAGCCACCTATGGATTTGCGTTAAGTATTTATTGGATATGTCGATCCGCTTGAGAAAATAATATAGATATATGCTACCTTGTTGACGTATTCAGTAGATAATTAAGGCAAGGCTATAGATGGTCACTCCTAACCAGCTCTATTCTCCGCATTAGCAAACGGTGTTACCTTATAATACTCTTTGCTAATGTGGGTCTCGGAGTGGGGCATCACAGTTATATTTTTCATATATAAAAGTATAATTTTCTGAAATTGGATAGTTAATTAAATTGGTTGTTAGGAATGATAATACTAGATTATCATTTATTATTTGTCAACTCTACTAACTCATTTTCTATTGTTATATGTTATAAGGTGTTCAAATTTATAAACATGGTTTATTTGATTTGAAAATGCAATAAATTTAAATTATGGATTTGAGAATTTAATTTCCGGTACTTTTCAAAATTTTGGTTTTTAAGGTTTAGAAAAATATATTATTTGGAAGTATTTTCGAATGGAAATTGTTTTCAAATTTTTTTTAAAGGAAGTGAGTCGGTACTCTCCTCTTTTGTCACTGGAAAATAGTTTCGGTGATGACTGCAGCATCATCAACATTCATTTTCGAGTCTCAAAGTGGAGAGACCACTTAGTAGCTTTGCTATAAATTTTGTTTCGTAAAATGGATTTGATTTGAAATTTTTGATATGATTTGATGTATAAAATATATATATATTTATGTCAAATTTGTTTAAAGTGAAACCGGAAATTTAATTTTTAAATTTATGTTAAGTGATAGTTTCAATGATTGAAATAAAATTTTGAATAATTGGAGTGTTTAAAATAAGAAATGGAATTTTTAAACAAGTTGAAATAGTTGAACTAGGATAAATTAATTTGTATAACACCCATTGGCATTCCAAAACATATATAACTTACCCGAAATATTCAAAAGTTAGAATGTTAATGTAAAATATGTAATTGAAATTTTTACAAGAAAAAAAAAACTTAAGTAATTGAAACTAAAATTTTGCTTAATGAAAATGTTAAATAAAAGGTGGACTTGTATAGTGCTAAATTACACCTAGAAACATTAATATAACTTACCTAAATTATTCAAAAAGTTAAACGTTAGGGTGAATATATAATTGAAGGTTATACAAGAGAAAAATTAAGTAATAAAATGTTCAAACAAAATTTTGCTTAATAGAAGTTGTAAATTTAAAGGGTAAATTGGTATAGTGTTCAATTGCATTCGAAACATAAATAGAAACTACTTGGGAAAGGTTGAATGTAACTGAATAATAGACAATATAAATAATAAGTAATAAGATGTCCTAAAATGATATTTTGTTCAGAGAATTTACAAATAATAAATTAAATAATAAAATAAATTAAATGCTATTTAAGTAAGTAAATATGGACTTAAGAATAGTGAAATTGAAATTTTAAGTGAAATCAACTTAACTAGGGTCAAATGGATTTAATAAATAAGTAAGATCAAATAAATTTTTGTTTCGGAAGAAATTTTGTAACAAATATCTATAAACTGAAACAAATCAAATTGAATGAAAATAGCTCAAATTGAAAATTAATAAAATATGAATATAAATGAATATTATTGATTTATATAAATAGATTGAAACCAAATTGTTGGATATTAATTTATTTAAATTGAAATTTATATGGTTTTGAATTTATTACTGTATTTTGCATTTTGATCTATCTTTCCTTCTGGTTGGTTCTATTCTCCTACCTCGTTCCATTTCGGGGACGAAATGTTTTGAGTGGGGGAGAGTGTAACGACCTGTAAATTTTAGCGATTTTATAACGTAATTAACTGGAATTTGCTTGAAAATAAACAATTAAACTTAGTAATAAAAATTTGATATTTGGTATGCGTCTATTTAAACATGGCAAATGGAAAATTTTTATTGATAAATATGGAAGTTAGTTTTATTGTGTAATTTTCAATTTCAATTTAAAATCAGTTAATTTGATGAAAACATAATGTGTTCGAAATCTGAATATTTTTATATAATAAAAATGTAGACTATTTTCTGAGTGAGACGTCATATTTTGTTTTGCCAGATTTGGACTACTCTAGCCTCATTTATCTTATTTTCGGCATTTTAGCAGCATTTTCCATACCGAAAATCGAGTTTTTATAACCTGATCGTATCGCTGATATCTACGTACCATTCTATTCGTCTCGTCGAGCTGATCTCCGTAGTATATTCATTTCTGTAATTCGGTGTCCGGTACGCGGCGAAATACGCGAAACGGGTAGTTGTATCGGTACCCATTTTGAGTTCTACAATGTTCTATAACTTTCAATTGTCAACCATTTGATAATCAACAGTCATTAGCTTTTATTATTTCATAAATTCTCGTGCCTGACTTTTCTTTTCCGACCGTTTCAAATATTTATTTTCGGTTCTTTAAATTCCTATATGTTCGTTCATCTGTTCATAAACAATGAAATATATATATATATATATTCTATAATATATAGCTTTTACATATTTTCCTATAGCTTACCGGTTCTTCTTCCCCTTCATTTTTTTTCTCGGCCGCTTGCTCCCTGATCACGCATCCCCGCCCTTGAACTCCACCTCTTTCCACCACCATTGACCTCCTCCCCTTGAACCGACCTCAGCACCTTCTCTCCACCGCACAAAACCCTACCATCAGCCATCTCCAAGATGCCTACCACCCCTACCCCTTGCCGTAAGCCCCTGACTTCCACCCTCCTAATAGGTGCAGGCCGAACCACCACACAACTCACCTCCGAGCGCCTAGCCATGCAAACAAACCCCTCCACCTTCCTCTCAGCCGAATGCAGCTCCCTTGTTTGTAGCCAACCCATTCATGCACCTGACCACAACATTTCTCCCCTCCCTCTCGCTGGCGTAGCAGCCACAACCCACCTTCTCGAAGCCTCAGCCATCGCCTCTCCCCGTTTTCTTCCATCACTACGAGCAGCCAACCTTCCACAAGCATCACCGACCCGAGGCCACCAGACACGGCCTTGTTGCCACCTTGCCTCCTCCCCGAGCTCCTCGCAGATCCATCCTCTCTTTTGCTCAACCGCTTCATGTAACAGCTATTTTAAGGAAGAGATATATATTAAGGTATATATTATGTTGTTCACAGTATGATATATATATATATATTGGTTTATAAACATAATTTGCATATGTTGTTTACTGTCTGATTTATACATATATTTGTTTATAAATATAGTTTACATTATAATCTGGTTACATTATAATGTAATAAAATAGTATAGATATATTTTTAATAACATATATTTCTAAAACATATAATATAAAGTGTATTTGTTTGTATAATATAAAGTGTATTCGTATTATATTATAATGTATTTGAATGATATTTATATAAGAATGTTAATATATGTAAGTTATAATGTATGTTCAGTATGTTCCCAACGGTTGCTATATATTTTAATGTATGCTGTATATAAAATCTGGTCATAGTATATGTGAGTTTATATAACTGTATATATATGATTGTTTGAGTTTATACATATATTTAATAAAGCAAGTTGATATTGACTTTTATGATATATATATTGTTTTTTTAAATGTAACATGTATGTAAGTTTGTATATATGTTTATATACATTAGTTTATATGTAAGTATACGTGAATTTGGTTTTTCAAATATATATATGGATATTTTTATGTGTTGGGATTTAATATTGATTTGAAAATAAGAATATTTATTTTATTAAATACGAGTACTTTGGCACGTGCAATGCACGTGCACATAAGAAATTGGTATTAAAAAATGCCGTCTGTAAGGTTTTTTTGGTTTTACAAAATGACTTTAACATATATGTGATATTGCATTTTTATGCGTGTACATGCATAAATCAATAGTTTATCAAAATGTGAATGAGACTAAGTTATTTTAGGAAACTATCAAAGAGGTAAAGAAAGTAATCAACTATTATATGAATATCTAGAGAAATGTAACAAATATTAAAATTAACACTTTCAGTAATTTGGAACTTAAAAAACTTATCATCTCTCTTTTAAAAAGTATTAAACCACCATGTTAATATATAGAGAATTTTCCTTGTCAACCATAAAGATTAAACTTCTCAAGATACTCTTTCCTCATAAACCTTCAATAATTGGTAAAGTATAAAACTACTTGGTGCTAGTGTGTAGATTTTGAATTTTTCTTTTTCTTAAATTTATGTAATAATTTTTCTGGAACCTTTTTCAAAGTTGATGTCAACGGCAGTAGCTTATAAGTAATAAAATACAGTTGTAGAAATCATTTTCTCTCCGCCTTGTCCACAGCTTGAAGCCGACATCATGCAGAGTTAAAAATATTGGATAAGGGATTTTGCGCTACATAAATTATTATCTTATTTTAGTAATAAAATTGGAATAAAATAAATTCATAAGTATATATGAAATTAACTCATGTAATTTCTAAAAGCATTGCTTGAAAATACGTGAAAAATGAAATGGAGAAAACGGTGTTAACTACAGCTCTTACTCGTTTATGGATATATAAAAAACCCCTTATGTAAATGGAGTAATATAATAGGTATGGAATACACATGAGTATGCATATTGAGGTATAATATTTACTGTAAGAATAAGGCATAATAAATGGAAATTGTGAAGCATAGCTAACTAATTCATGATTACATGTTAATAATACGTCTATATATATTGCATTTCTAGTATATGTACCCTTTCTATTTCAAATCTTTCCATTTTTCATCAAAACCTTTATTGTTTTTCGAGCAACTCCTCTGGATACAACAACATATAACTGACCATGACTGAAAACATGTTCGGAAAGATAATTTAAGGGAAGATAAAGGCTAGTCTGTAACAAACTTTATAGAAGCAGGAACAAAGAACATGGTAGAGCATTCATGATAGGGACAAATAGATATTTTTGTACCACATTATTATATAAATATTACTATCCACAGTACCATATGAATTTAGTATCCTTAAGATTGCAAAAGCTAAAATCAATGCACAAAGAAACAAACTTACAGTGAGAGCAATGCTCAAGTAACAATATAAAAGTATAGAAGTGGTAACCTATGCACATGCTCATTAGAAGGGAGAACATGGCAATCAAAGACTAAAAAAATATCGGTTTCACATTGACTTGCTGTCACAGTTCATAATAACCATCGAATTCATATGACCTTACATAATATATAATTTATCAATTTGCACGTATCAGTCACACTTTTTGTAGTACATTCACATTGGTACATATTTTTGCAAGTAAATATTAATATGTATAAGTAAAAATAAGTACAGCTATCCGTGCATCTCTATTTAGCTCAGGGAAAAACAACACAGCCTATCTTTACATGTCATCATGTACATGCTTGCACCTTCGTAGCACTGATGCAGCACTAATGTTTCACTTTTTGCAGCACCTTGCATTGCTGTTTATCTCCTGCCTTTGTCACCTGGCCGTGCATTTCTGCCTATGCAGCACCCATTCCCTTTAGTTAAGGCAGTTTTGGTTAGTTTCATGCATTCTTTTTTTTTGTTGCAATTAAGTTATGCTACGGTTTTCTCTGGTTTTGGGTGGTTCCAAATTTTGCTGCTATAGTGTGAGGCCTAAAACAAATCTTTAGAATTGCAAGTTTGTAAAGGAAGTAAGGCTTATTGGTGCTTCATAGCCTGTTGGGCCTGGTGCCTTTGCATTTCCTAAATGGCTGTGAGTGAACATCTGGAGGTAATATTCTTAGAGTGCTTGCATAATTAGAGCAAAATACTTGTAATAACAATTTTAAATTACATTTACACACTATCAACCTGACTCATATTAGAATTAAATATTTTTCACTTCTTAAACATTGAATCACCATTAGTAAACAATGACTTCTATAGTAAATGCTTAAAAAGAACACGGTATCATTAAGGCAATGTCAAATTTTTGTAACTTATTTGAGGATAATTTAATGTCGTAAAGTAGTATTGTCTTAGTGGGTCCTGTTACCCATATGCAATTCTAAAAATCAAATGGAATGTGAGGAGAAAGTGCCGGTATTGATCATTTATTTCAAGGTCTTCAACAAATGATTGATCATAAACGAAACATTCTCAACTGACTTATGTAAGCATTGGCTTTCATCAATGATGTTAGCATTAGGATAAGCTACATTTAAGGGCAACCTTAATGAATAATGTAATTTTGGATGAATTGGTTGTAAAGCTACCACATGATGAAATACATGCTTGCATTGAACTTGGTAAGTGATATTATCGATTATAGCTTTCGTCTTTTTCAAAGTTTAGAAATAAATGATATGCGTTTCAAGTTTCAACTTATGTATATAGTTGTCAGCCTGACCACTAAATTTAGTTTAAGGTTAAAAAAAGGCATGCTTAAATGAGATATTTAAGATTGGAAAAAAACCTGGCAATTAATTTATAGTATGTAGACACATTTTAATATGGTCTCAGGCACATTTTAATATGGTCTTGTCTAAAAAAGTAATCAGGAATTTTAAGTCAAAATTTGAAAAGAAGTCTGACTGTAGTTATTAGTAGAGTTGGGCACTGATTTTGTATTTGATGTGTATATGATTCTTATTCATCAACTTCAGTATGAAGTTATAATCACAAAGAACACCTTTAATATCAAATATTGATCCTGTTAGTTTTTTTGATGAAATTATAGTTCTGTAATGATCAAACATATATGACCGCTTCATTATGTAGAGAAACCATTCCAGCAACGATTGATGTCGTTTTACTTTATCCTGTAGATGCAAACCAATAATCAAGTTTTATTACAAAACAACCCTTGTATTTTGGTGCAAAAATTACTTATTGTGATAGTCCAGTCAAAATTACGATTTATGAAAGTGAATGCCATTTAAATAACCATTTTACAGTATAATCACAAATTTGTATTTCATTTCTTGTTCAAATATAGAAATCCACAAAAAAGGAATTCACTTTAATGCTCTATTACAAAATCCATAATTATATCAAATAATTGAGAAAATTAGTAACCAAATTGCAGAAACTGATTTACGAATCTATAAAAATTAATTAAGATAAAAAATCAAAGCTGAAATGATTCTGTTTCAATAAAGGGAATGTGAATCTCTATAACAAAATTTGTATAAAAATTTAATTGATTGCATAACTAAATTTCCATAACAATTTTTTATTTAAACACGAACTTTGAAAATTCAATTATATAAAATAATCAAAGCATACTCTAAGTTTTCAGATTTTTTTTGCTTATAGACACATCTATATGTAATAGCAATTCTCAAACATAATGAATATCATTTCCAGAAAAAAAAAGTTCGAAGTCTGACTGTAGTTATTAGTAGAGTTGGGCACTGATTTTGTATTTGATGTGTATATGATTCTTATTCATCAATTTCAGTATGAAGTTATAATCGCAAAGAACACCTTTAATATCAAATATTGATCATGTTAGTTTTTAGAAGAAATTATTTTCCTATAATGATCAAACATATATGACTGTTTGAGTATGCTGAGAAACCATTCCAGTAACTTGTGTTGTCGTTTTACTTTATCCTGTAGATGGAAACTAATAATCAAGTTTTATAACAAAACAACACCTTGTATTGTGGTGCAAAAATTACTTACTATGATATTCCAGTCAATTTACAGTTTATGAAAGTGAATGTCATTTAAATAACCATTTTACACTATAATCACAATTTTGCATTTCATTGCTTATTCAAATATGGAAATCTGCAATAAAAAGGAATTCACTTTAATGCTCTGTTACAAAATCCATAATTATACCAAATAAATGAGTAAATTAGTGGCTAAATTACAGAAAGTGAGTTATGAACCTATAAAAATTAATTAAGATAAAAAAATCAAAGCTGAAACAATTATGTTCCATAAAGTGAATATAAATCTGTATAACAAAATTTGTATAAAAAATAAATTGTTTACATAACTAAATTTCCGTAACAATTTTTTATTTAAACACAAATTTTGAAAACTCAGCTTACTATAAAAATCAAAGACATTCTAGTAACATATGATGTCATTTTACTTTTTCCTGTAGATGCAAACCAATAATCAAGTTGTATTACAAAACAACCCTTGTATTTTGGTGCAAAAATTACTTACTGTGATAGTCCGGTCAAAATTACGATTTATGAAAGTGAATGCCATTTAAATAACCATTTTACACTATAATCACAAATTTGCATGTCATTGCTTGTTCAAATATAGAAATCCACAAAAAAGGAATTCACTTTAATGCTCTGTTACAAAATCCATAATTATATCAAATAATTGAGAAAATTAGTTACCAAATTGCAGAAACTGATTTACGAACCTATAAAAATTAATAAGACAAAAAATCAAAGCTGAAATGATTCTGCTCCAATAAAGTGAATGTGAATCTCTATAAAAAAAATTGTATAAAAATTTAATTGACTACATAACTAAATTTCCATAACAATTTTGTATTTAAACACGAACTTTGAAAACTCAATTAACTATAAAATAATCAAAGCAAACTCTAAGTTTTTAGAAATTTTTTGCTTATAGACACATCTATATGTAATAACAATTCTCAAACATAATGAATATCATTTCCAAAAAGAAAAAAATCGAAGTCCGACTGTAGTTATTAGTAGAGTTGGGCACTGATTTTGTATTTGATGTGTATGATTCTTATTCATCAATTTCAATATGAAGTTATAATCGCAAAGAACGCCTTTAATATCAAATATTGATCATGTTAGTTTTTAGAAGAAATTATTTTCCAGTAATGATCAAACATATATGACTGTTTGAGTATGCTGAGAAACCATTCCAGTAACGTATGTTGTCGTTTTACTTTATCTTGTAGATGGAAACCAATAATCAAGTTTTATAACAAAACAACACCTTGTATTTTGGTGCAAAAATTACTTACTATGATAGTCCAGTCAACTTACAGTTATGAAGGTGAATGCCATTTAAATAACCATTTTACACTATAATCATAATTTTGCATTTCATTACTTGTTCAAATATGGAAATCCGCAATAAAAAGGAATTCACTTTAATGCTCTGTTACAAAATAAATAATTATACCAAATAAATGAGCAAATTAGTGGCTAAATTGCAGAAAGTGATTTATGAACCTATAAAAATTAATTAAGATAAAAAATAGAAGCTGAAACGATTTTGTTCCAATAAAGTGAATATAAATCTGATTACAAAATTTGTATAAAAAATTAATTGTTTACATAACTAAATTTCCATAACAATTTTTTATTTAAACACAAACTTTGAAAACTCGACTGACTATAAAATAATCAAAGCAAACTCTAAATTTTCAGAATTTTTTTAAATATAGATACATCTATATGTAATAGCAATTCTCAAACATAATGAATATCATTTTTCAAAAATAAAAGAATCAAAGTCTGACTGGAGTTATTAGTAGAGCTGGGCACTGATTTTGTAGTTGATGTGTATATGATTCTTATTCATCAATTTCAGTATGAAGTTACAATCGCAAAAAACACCTTTAATATCAAATATTGATCTTGTTAGTTCTTTGATGAAATTATTTTCCTGTAATGATAAAACATATACGACCTTTGAGTATGCTGAGAAACTGTTCCAGAAACATATGTAGTCCGTGTAGATTATTCATATAACGTGAAAGATTTTCTTTGCAATGAACTGCTAACTTCTAGATCTCAACATATACATAAGTTATAAAATTATTTATCAAGCGGATGATGTAAAGCGTATTGTGGGTGTATAAAGGGTAAATAACAATGGAGAACAATGACCAAAATGTAACACATGTGGAATAGTCTAAAAAATTAGCATTTCAGTTTAAATATAATCTTTTTACATCAAAATGTCAATACGCAGTTTAAAAAACATTGGATCATGATCAGCTTGATAATTCATAATTGAAAGAAGTTACAATACAAAATAATTTAGTCATAAATAATAAAGTACATTATAGTTTGATGTCATAATACAAAACAAATTAAGTAGTTCTTCTGAGTAGCGATAATCTACTGATTTCTTATATCAAATTAACTATAGTAAGGCCAAATATGGATGAGTTATTTTTCCAGTTAATAATGTAGAGAATATTACAAAAAACATGTAATCATAATTTTTCATTTTCTTCTACTAACTTATGAATATGACAAAAAACTGAGTTTTAGTGGTACAATTAATGAGTAGTATATGAATGTTGCAATAAAGCATATGTAAATCAAGGACTAATTTTCTCATGTTAATACAATATCCTTATCAGATGAGTAACCCATAAAATTAATATTTACCAAATCAATAATATAAGGTGTAATATAAGAGTTCAGTCAAAGAGTAATTGTAATACATACCTGAATTATCCAATCATTTTTTTGTGCAACAATGGTTGTCTAGTACTTTTTAGTCATTTCATCAAACAGTTGGCGCATGATATCTGAAGCAAAAGATATTAAATTTTAGTACATCTTAAATGCATGTAACAATTGGTTTAACACTGATGCAGAAGATAGTTCAGGTAAATTTTTTATGTGATATATATGCAAATTTTTTAGCATTATCATGGTTGAAAACGGAAGGGAATAAACCTATTCATTTCTTGTTCATCTCTCAACCACTTCAGTTGTCAATTTTAAATTTGCACCTTTACAGAAAGCTTAAACTTTTAATTTAGAACACACAACAATCAAACATAAATCAGATGGATAAACCTGTTATAGTTTCTACTTATTTTTAATTTGTTTGATCTCTCTGGTTTTAATTCTTAACATTGTAGAAACATAAAACAAATACAGAAAATACGTAGTATTATACTATTTTTCATTAAAGCAAAATTGGAAGAGTACCGTAAACTGGAAAGTCTATATGTGCGGTTGAAACCGTAGATCGATAGCCATCA
The DNA here is from genome assembly GCA_030737815.1 of Allium fistulosum. Classification (NCBI taxonomy): domain Eukaryota; kingdom Viridiplantae; phylum Streptophyta; class Magnoliopsida; order Asparagales; family Amaryllidaceae; genus Allium; species Allium fistulosum. The sequence goes on along the minus strand of CM060904.1, from coordinate 866,808,362 downwards.
CCTATTTCCCTCACTGTGCCTCTTCCTTGACGGTCCATCTACTACTGAAGATGTGTGGAATTGGTAAGGAGCAGTCCATCCTCCATTGGGAAGCATAATCTCTGAGTTGGGCAGAGAAGATAACACGGGAGATAAGACTGTATTAGTACAGTTTCAAAAAAAGGAACAAAATTGCAAATAAAAAAGGTGAAAGCAAAATTGGAAGTATAAATTAAACGCGAGAGTTGGTCGGTGGCGGTCGAAACCGTAGATCGACAACCATCGGTCGTGGTTTTGGGAGGTAATTGTCTATGTTAATTTGAAGAGCGGTGGATGAGTTGTAGGAGAAGATTAGGGGGTTTGAGCGGAAGAAACCATAGTTATGAAGTCATGGTGTATGCTGAGGCCGAGAAATGCTCATGTCGAAGTAACTACCGTATGCGCGTGAGAATGCCAAAACTAACCCTGGGCAAAAATTTCTGAGTTAAGTGTCAAAGTGGGTATTTTGGTCAGTGCGAAAAAGGCTTCACTTTGACCGGTTGACTAAAGTATTTGCTTTATATATAAGATATGTTTTAAATTGATTTTTAGAAAATTTATATATATATGTAATATATCTTGTCTCATCGACCCCTTGCCCATCTTGACTTACTTTTTCAATATCGAATTTGCCACAGCAATTCCTAGCTTGTCGCTGTTCCGCGTATTGTATCCGTATCCATGTGTGTATCCTTATCTGTTGCCTCTCATTCCTGTTGTGTGACGCCCCACCTCTATACTCACACTAGCCAAGGACACTACGGGGTAATGTCGTCGACTAGCATGAAGAATAAGGCTGTTGAGGAGCGACCATCTGTGTAATTGTTTTGTGCGAGTACCGATATGTCAGATAATATTACTTACATTTCAAGAGGAAATCCGACATATCAAATACAAACTCAAAGCTACCACACAGTGGCTATGTGGACTTCAAAAACAAATATAGCAATAAGCATAACACAAATTAGTCATAGATATTCATATCAAAAAGGCAGAATCAGATATGAATATATCACATAAAAGTGTACATCGAAATAGTGGTCATACAAGATCCACTACATCACAAAAGAATAGGTAAAAGTGCTAGACAAAAGAATATGTATACATCAAGGAGTCTCTATCTCGAATGTATAATAACAAAAACTACTAAGCTAAAGTAGTTAGCCAAAAATCAGATGACGGACCCTGATAAGAAGTCAAGAAGAAGAAGCTGAAATACCTCGGCCTGACCCGAGTATTATTTAAGAAGAAAATAATAAACGGATCAGTCTAGCTATAAATATCATATATAATGAGATAGTTAAGAGGTATGAAAAAAACGTATGATCACAAAAATGCCATACTATGACAAGTATACATCAGATAACCAACAAAAATCATACAATATCTCAAATATTCTCACACTAAAAAGAATGTCATATTCTTTAAATTATTCAGCAAAACACAAATATTGATAGAGCTTATCAATGCAAACCACGAAAATTGGTGAAACACAAATTCTAGAAATCATCAACTAGAAATCCAGAAATCATAAAAGGGGAAGGCCTATCACAAACGGGAGCATGAAAACTCACCAACACGTGCATCACAAATGGAATGCTATTCCATGGTCGCTAACCATCAATTTTGAGCCGATGCTCCACAAACGGCCCAAAGACCATGGGTCGCTACCCCACCAATTTTGAGTTGAAACTCCGCAAACGGGGTTTAACCCCCACACAAACAAAGAGACATCGCACATCGCTAGTCTAAATCACAAAATGATCATCATCGATCAATAAAAAGTGTGAATCTCACTAAGCTAGTAAATATAAGAGTTTAGCTTCATGTCCCATAACCACTGGCTTAACTTAAATATTTACGAACAGATTGTAGATTTCCACTCGAAAATTGTCACAAGAGTTCAATCAAACAAGTCCAAGAATTAACCGACGAAGTAAACGCAAGCGTTTCATACCACTTGATTTGCTAAGCCGTTTAATTAGATTTCTCATACGAATGAGGTAAAGGTTTGTATATACTAATAGATTGGAAAACGGTTTTATAAACGAGATTTGTATTAAAAATAGAGTTGGAATCATCTTTGTGAATGAGTTTGAATATTTACTACTAGTATAGAAACCTTTTTATTTTAAAGTGACAAATCACAAAAATGATTGTAAAAACAATCAATCACCAAAGATTCACATTCGAAGACATGAATCAAAACCATAGAAATCGATAACAAATCCATCAAATGGATATTCCCAAAAATCCAAAGAAAGAAGTCATCAAAGTCGATAAATGATAACAACAAATCGGATCATCAAGAATCGATTAAAAATCAAAAACCAACACAAAACTGTCGAAAATAGGCAAAATGCACATTTCCCAGATTCAGTCGACTGAACTGTATGGTCAATCGACTAATACATGCCTAGAAACTCTTGGTTTCTTGGTTCAGTCAACTAAACTGTATGGTCAGTCGACTGATACAGACAGAAGCTTTCTGTTTCCAGATTCAGTCGACTGAACTGTATGGTCAGTCGACTGATACACGGGCAGAAAATTTTCTGTTCCCAGATTCAGTCGACTGACCATACAGTTCAGTCGACTGAACTGTGAATTGCAGTATTTTCAGTCTAGCCAAAGAAGGGCAAAAACCCAAACCGGAAGTGATCGGACGAGCAATGGAGACTAGGGATTTATGCCAAGCGACAACCCAGCCTTGTAGGCTCTTCGATACACACCAACAACATGTTCAAACATCAAAGATAAGATTTTTAAAGATTTGACTTCAATACACCAAAAATTGGAATATTCATCAAACCAATTCAATTCAAAGGCAAATGGACAAGGAATAGATGTTAGGAATTACTACCTAACAACTATCAAAGATATAGACATAGATGTGAGTTCAAAAACTCACCTTTTAAACCCAAAACAACAAATGAGAAGCTCTAGAACAAGCAAAGATTGATTTCTCTTCAACAACACCTCTAGAATCTTCAATCTAAGCTTCTCTTGGATTTTGGACTTGAATTTGAGTTTCCTAATCAAAGCTAGGGTTTAGGAATTTTAATTTCCTCTTCTTTCCCCCATTTTTACTTTAGCTTGAGAGTGTTAGGAAATGAGGAGTGGAATGAATCAAGAGGAGTGGAGTTGGGTTATTTGTTAGGTTGGTGGGCTGAAACCCAAACCCAAAGCCCTAAATGAAAATATCAAAATTTTACTCAACTCCAAACATATCGATGTTTATACTCAAAAAGGTCACAAACGCCATTTTGGACTCAATGGAAGTGGGCTCGAGTCCTAATTCGACTGTTTGCAAAAAGTGACATTTCAGACTTAAATCCGACTAACGATACTATATTTAAATAAAACATTTAAATATACAATCGTAAAATATACGGGTTGTTACAGACTCCCCTCCTTAAAGAAATTGCGTCCTCGCAATACTTAAGAAAAAGAAATAAAAAGTAACAACCATACAAAGGCATAACAACACAAAACGAAGAAATTTTGAAATGAGAAGTTCACCTTAAGGAGCACGAGAGAGTAAGTCCGGATGTGTTCGCTCGATGAATTCTCTGGATTCCCAAGAGCAATCCTTAGGATTTGTGGACCATTGAATTTTCACAACAGGAACATCTTTATTTCGAAGGCGTTTAACCTCCGTGGCAATGATATGAATAGGGTGTCGCTCATAAGTCAAATTAGGCGAAACTTCAATTTCTTCAATAACACCGGGCACAATAATAGAATCGGAATCTCGAAAGCATTTCCGTAATTGAGAGACGTGGAATACGTCATGAATTGTAGAAAATCGAGCCGGTAATAAAAGGCGATAAGCCACGGAACCAATGCGTTCAGTATGGGAAATGGGCCAATATATCGAGGTGTTAGTTTTCCCGATCGACTAAAACGCACAACACCCTTCATAGGTGAAACACGAATAAACACAAAATCTCTCACAGAAAATTCTAATTTCCTTCTTCGATTATCGGCATAGGATTTTTGTCTACTTTGAGCTTCTTTCATCCTATGTCGAATAAGGTCAATCTTTTCTGTGGCATCACGAATAAAATCTGGACCTAAAACCAGCTTCTCACTGGCTTCAAGCCAACACGAAGGAGATGGACATGGCCTTCCGTAGAGTGCCTCGAAAGGTGTCATATCAATACTAAATTGGAAGCTATTATTATAAGAAAACTCAACAAGAGAGATATGATACTCCCAACTTCCACCAAAGTCAAGAACACATGCACGAAGGAGATCTTCAAGAGTTTGATTCACATGCTCGGTTTGTCCATCGGACTGAGGATGGTAAGCGGTGCTAAAATTAAGCTTCGTTCCCAAAGCTTTTTGAAGACCTTTCCAAAATCCACTAGTAAATAATGGATCACGATCACTAATAATAGAAGTAGGGACTCCATGTAATTTAACAATTTCTTTAACATAGAGTTTGGCCAAAAGAGGTACGGTCCGATTGGACCGAACAAGAAGAAAATGGGCGGACTTTGTAAGTCTATCAACACCTATAGGCTATCATGACCCGAATGAGAACAGGGAAGATCGTCAATAAAGTCCATGGAAATTTGATCCCACTTCCAAACTAGAATGTCCAAAGGTTTCAATAACCCACCGGGCCTTTGATGCTCGACCTTCACGAGTTGGCAAGTCATGCAACACTTAATAAAGTTAGCAATATCAGATTTCATTCCATCCCAATAATAAAGTCGCTTCATGTTCGCGTACATTTTACTACTATTGGGATGAATGGAAAATTTAGAACGATGAGAATCTTCTAATATCTTTACGAAGATCACAAATATTTGGCACGATAAGTCTACCAAATTTTCGAATACCGCCACGAGCATCAATATCAATTTTATGCCTACAACTTTGGCTAAGAAGAGCCAATTCGGGCTCATGCTTTTGAGCTTCAAGAATGCGGTCTAAAAGAGAAGGATGAGCCTCAAGGCTACACAAAACAAGAGATGAACATGAATTGGATTCACGATCTCGAATCTCACAAGTGGACAAAGTCTCGAGATCATTCCATTCGGATATCATCATAGAAACAACCGCTTGTTGCTTTCGGCTAAGGGCATCGGCAACACGATTTCCCTTTTCGGGAGAATAAAGAATATCAAGATCATAAGATGCAAGGAATTCGAGCCAACGTTGTTGACGCAAGTTGAGTTCCTTTTGAGAAAATAAATACTTCAAAGATTTATGATCGGTGTAGAGAACAAATTTCTCTCCCAAAAGATAATGACGCCAAATTCTAAGGGCGAAAACAATAGCCGCGAGCTCTAAATCATGAGTGGCATATCTAGTCTCGGCAGGCTTTAATTCCTAGAAGCATAAGCGATAACACGTTCCTTTTGCATGAGAACGGCACCCAAACCAACACGACTAGCATCAGTATAAACAATAAAGTCTTGGTTCCCATCGGGAATCACAAGAATAGAAGCATCTGAAAGGAGTTCTTTTAATTTCTGAAAAGCAGCGTCACATTTTTTTGACCAAATGTACTTAACTCCCTTCTTTGTCAAACTAGTAAGAGGTACGGAAATTTTAGAGAAGTCTTTTATGAAACGACGGCAATAACCCGCCAATCCGAGAAAGCTACGAATTTCCGTCACACTCTCCGGTCTCTTCCAATTTTGAATCGCTTCAATCTTTGAAGGATCCACGGAAATTCCAGATTCAGAAATAATATGTCCCATAAATTTCACACGAGATTGCCAAAAGTGGCATTTAGAAAATTTTGCTTTCAATTGGTTGCTCCTAAGAGTTTCCAACACAATCCGAAGATGTTTTTCATTCTCTTCATCGGTTTTAGAATAAACAATAATATCATCTATAAAGATGAGAACAAATCGATCGAGGAAGTCTTTGAAAACTCGATTCATAAGGTCAACGAAATAAGCTGGAGCATTCGTTAAACCAAATGGCATAACAAGCCATTCATAAGATCCATAACGAGTACGGAACGATGTCAAAGGAATACTATCCTCTACAATGCGAAGCTGATGAAAACCGGTTGCTAAGTCTAACAGTGAAAAGACTCTAGCACCACTAAGTTGATCGAATAAATCATCAATCCGAGGCAAGGGATATTTATTCTTGATGGTGAGATCGTTAAGCTTGTGGTAGGCAACGCAAAGCCTAAGTGTACCATCGGATTTCTTCACAAAGATAGCAGAAGCTCCCCAAGGAGAGGAACTAGATTGAATAAACTACTTCGCTTCCAATTTGGATAATTGTTTACGCATCTCCTCATTTTCCCTATTGGACATACGATAAGGAGGACGAATGATAGGTAGAGCTCCAGGGATTATATTAATTCTGAACTCTATTGTTTGCTTAGGTGGCAATCCTAAAACAGGCTCAAATATATCGGGAAATTCACGAACAACGTGAATGAGGGAAATTCATGAACAATGTGAATGAGGGAAATAACATCTTCCTCATCATCATTATCATCATCATGTGGATTTAGAGAATATAAGGATGCCACCAAATTGGAGTCTGAATCTCTAAGAACAATAGAAATCTGCTTAACAGATTGAGGATGTCGAAGATATATAGTCCGCTCAAAACATAGGATATGGGCTTCATAACGATTAAGCCAATCCATTCCCAAAATCATTCTGAAACCAAGGTAATGCATAACATGAAAATCAGCTCGGAAAGAATAATCACATAAAATAATCTTGACATCTTTACAAAGTAAACTGATCGTTGCGGATCCACCAACCGCATTCGCAATCCTCAATGAAGTCATCAAGCCAATAACATTCAAAGACAAAGCATCAACAAGTTCTTATGATATAAAAGAGTCAGATGCACCCGTATCAAAAAGAGCTCGGATAGGAAGATCACGAAATTTAATAATGCCATCAAGGATAGAATAAGAAATACCTTGACCAAGAGAAGTGTTACTAGGGGCTTGCACCACATTTAGCTTTCCCTCTTTCTTGCTTTGAAGTTTGGGACACAAAGATATAGTATGACCCGAACTCTTGCAATAGCGGCAAGTAACGGGCTTCAGACACTTGTTTGCATAATGGTCCTTAGAACCACAATTGTAACATTCTCCATGACTAGAGGTAGGAGTCTTTGCTACCGAAGTTGCTTGCTTCCCTTTCTTATTGGGATAAGGCTTGAACTTAAAAGGCCTTTTCTTATTGATGTTTTGTTTGACTTCAACATCACTTTCTTTATCGGCCTCTTTGAATCGAAGAGCGATATCAACAAGCTGATCGAAAGAAACTTCTAGTTTTAGAAGTAATGGCTTTTTGAGATTCTTATTCAACCCATAGACAAATCTCTGATTTTTCTTCAATGGGGTATTAATATACTTGACCCCATATTTTGATAGAGATTCGAAAGATGCGACGTAATCCGTCACAGAAGATTCACCTTGAACAAGGTCAATAAAGCGTCGGGCTAAAGATACATTTTCAGCTTCCGGCACAAATTTCAACTCGAACCTTTCTCGGAATTGCTCCCAAGTAAGATCCGCTTCAATAATTTTCGAGATCAGAAGCTCATACCAATCTAATGCTCTCTCCTGGAGCATGCTAGAAGCCACTTGGACTCGATGTAGACCAATAAGATTCATGCAGGAAAAGATGCGATCGCATGTTCTAAGCCAAGCTTGGACTTCTATAACGCTTTTCTAACCCTTGAAAGGCCTTCCACCCAAGTTGGTGTAATCACTGCACAAGCGTGCAAACCCAGATTTAGGATGAATAGGCTCTGGAATAGGTCCGGCTGCTTGAGCATTATTTACAAGATCTAGAAGTTGCTGAGCAGACATAAATACTCCGTCCTGAGGAGTAGCACTAGATTGACCGGCGCTGGGATGGCCTGGTCTAACCATTTCTCTTCTTTTAAAAAGAAAGAAGAGGAAAAAAGGTTATTCACAGAATGAATATCAAACAAACTTGATTGATAAAACAAGGCATCATAAAAAGAAATAGGATAGAACGGTACGAATAGTCGCATTAAATCCTATGGCACGATTCCTAAGAAAGACTTAGGACAATTATCCTTGCTATATTATTCTACATTGTTCCGAAGTTTGGCTCTGATACCAAGCTGTGACGCCCCACCTCTATACTCACACTAAACAAGGACACTACGGGGTAATGTCGTCGACTAGCACGAAGAATAAGGCTATTGAGGAGCGACCATCTGTGTAATTTCTTTGTGGGAGTACCGATATGTCAGATAATATAACTTACATTTCAAGAGGAAATCCGACATATCAAATACAAACTCAAAGTTACCACACAGTGGCTATGTGGACTTCGGAAACAAATATAGAAATAAGCATAACACAAACCAGTCACAGATATTCATATCACAAAGGCGGAATCAGATATGAATATATCACATAAAAGTGTACATCAAAATAGTGGTCATATAAGATCCACTACATCACAAAAGAATAGGTACAAGTGCTAGACAAAAGAATATGTATACATCAAGGAGTCTCTATCTCGAATGTATAATAACAAAAACTACTAAGCTAAAGTAGTTAGCCAAAAATCAGATGACGGACCCTGATAAGAAGTCAAGCAGAAGCACCTAAAATACCTCGGTCTGACCCGAGTATTATTTAAGAAGAAAATAATAAACGAATCAGTCTAGCTATAAATATCATATAGAATGAGATAGGATAAGAGATATGACAAAAATGTATAATCACAAAAATGCCATACTATGACAAGTATACATCAGATAACCAACAAAAATCATACAATACCTCAAATATTCTCAAACACTAAAAAGAATATCACATTCTTTAAATTATTCACCAAAACACAAATATTGATAGAGCTTATCAATGTAAACCACGAAAATTGGTGAAACACAAATTCTAGAAATCATAAACTAGAAATCTAGAAATCACAAAAGGGGGAGGCCTATCACAAACGGGAGCATGAAAACTCACCAACACGTGCATCACAAACGGAACGCTATTCCATGGTCGCTAACCATCAATTTTGAGCCGAAGCTCCACAAACGGCCCAAAGACCATGGGTTGCTACCCCACCAATTTTGAGTTGATACTCCACAAACGGGGTTTAACCCCCACACAAACAAAGAGACGTCGCACATCGCTAGTCTAAATCACAAAATGATCATCATCGATCAATAAAAAGTGTGAATTTCACTAAGCCAGTAAATATAAGAGTTTAGCTTTATGTCCCATTACCACTGGCTTAACTTAAATATTTACGAACAGATTGTAGATTTCCACTCGAAAATTGTCACAAGAGTTCAATCGAGCAAGTCCAAGAATTAACCGATGAAGTAAACGCAAGCGTTTCATACCACTTGTTTTGCTAAGCCGTTTAATTAGATTTCTCATACGAATGAGGTAAAGGTTTGTATATACTAATAGATTGGAAAACAGTTTTATAAACGAGATTTGTATTAAAAATAGAGTTGGAATCATCTTTGTGAATGAGTTTGAATATTTACTACTAGTATAGAAACCTTTGTATTTTAAAGTGACAAATCACAAAAATGATTGTAAAAACAATCAATCACCAAAGATTCACTTTCGAAGGCGTGAATCAAAACCATAGAAATCGATATCAAATCCATCAAATGGATATTCCTAAAAATCCAAAGAAAGAAGTCATCAAATTCGATAAATGATAACAACAAATCGGATCATCAAGAATCGATTAAAAATCGGAAACCCACACAAAACTGCCAAAAATAGACAAAATGCACATTTTCCAGATTCAGTCTACTGAACTGTATGGTCAGTCGACTGATACATGCCTAGAAATTCTCGGTTTCCTAGTTCAGTCGACTGAACTGTATGGTCAGTCGACTGATACAGATAGAAGCTTTCTATTTCCAGGTTCAGTCAACCGATACAAGGGCAGAAAATTTTATGTTTCCAGATTCAGTCGACTGACCATAATGTTCAGTCGACTGAACTGTCAATTGCAGTATTTTCAGTCTAGCCCAAGAAGGGCAAAAACCCAAACCGGAAGTGATCGGACGAGCAATGGAGACTAGGGATTTATGCCAGCGACAACCCAGCCTTATAGGCTCTTCGATACACCCCAATAACATGTTCAAACATCAAAGATAGGATTTTTAAAGATTTGACTTCTAAACACCAAAAATTGGAATATTCATCAAACCAATTTAATTCAAAGGCAAATGGACAAGGAATAGATGTTAGGAATTACTACCTAACAACCATCAAAGATATAGACATAGATGTGAGTTCAAAAACTCACCTTTTAAACCCAAAACAACAAATGAGAAGCTCTAGAACAAGCAAAGATTGATTTCTCTTCAACAACACCTCTAGAATCTTCAATCTAAGCTTCTCTTGGATTTTGGACTTGAATTTGAGTTTCCTAATCAAAGTTAGGGTTTAAGAATTTTAATTTCCTCTTCTTTCCCCCATTTTTACTTTAGCTTGAGAGTGTTAGGAAATGAGGAGTGGAATGAATCAAGAGGAGTGGAGTTGGGTTATTTGTTAGGTTGGTGAGCTGAAACCCAAACCCAAAGCCCTAAATGAAAATATCAAAATTTTACTCAACTCCAAACATATCGATGTTTATACTCAAAAAGGTCACAAACGCCATTTTGGACTCAATGGAAGTGGGCTCGAGTCCTAATTCGACTATTTGCAAAAAGTGACATTTCGGACTTAAATCCGACTAATGATGCTATATTTAAATAAAACATTTAAATATACAATCGTAAAATATGCGGGTTGTAACATGTTGTTTCTCTAGCCTCAAAAGGTGAGCAATCACTCACGATTAACATTCTTATATTTAGTAAATTTGATTTCACTTGAAACGACAATTGAAATATGCTGTTAAACCTGAATTGCTTGTTATTTAATTGTTAAATAGGATATGCTACTTCCTGCAATTGTTCACCTATGATATGACACCATATCCTGCTGTATATATTTTATTTAATTTTATCACTGATGATATATGCATGTTGTTGATATATTATATTATTATCATATTTGTTTTCACTCTTCAAGTTCCCTGTTAATTAGAAATCCCTATGGGTTGAAATGATACATACCCGAACGATCTTGTAGAATAAGGGAAAATTGTTATGGATTGAAATGATAAACCCAAGCGATTTTCATTGATTTTGAATTTTTGGGATTGCGGGTTGAAATGATATATGTCTGTAAATATTTAAATTGCGAATTGAAATGATAAATATCTGTATCACTTAACTATAGGATAGAAATTATATATGGACATCGTTGGTCTATATTTTGAAAAATGATTTCCAAAGTTTTGAAAGGAAATATATGGTATTGATTTTAAAATATAATATATATATATATAGGCTATTTTTATATATGTATAAAATCTAGATTTTAAAATAATATGTTTGGAAATATTAATTTACAAGTTAGTTTTGAAAACATACTTTTTAAGATTTTTCTTATAATTTTATTATTTTAAAAATATATAAAAATAGATTTAATACAAAATACATTTAATAATAAGATTTAATTTAATTTGTTTATAATTTGTTTAAGTATTTATTTAAATTTATATTAATATTTTAAAAATAAATTTTTATAATAATGGTTGGGAAGATAAATTAATGTTTACTTGGAGTTCAAAATTGTGTTAATAATTGAATTTAGATAAGCATTGATTTGAACTTACTGAATTTGGGATTAAGGATATGATTTATAACTTGATTTTTGATTAAAGGTGATTATAGGAATATTTTCAAAATTTAAATAAATTGAAATGGGATATTTAGTTTTATTTAAATTTGAAATTTGAGATTTTATTTAAATGATTAGTGGATTGATTAAGTGAATGTTTCAAAACTAAATAATAATAAAGTTGAATTTGAAGTGTAAATGAAATGTATCAAATCGAGTTTTTGTAAATGTTTGAATAATTAAACTTTGGAATCTATTGAAATTGAAACGGTTTAATTTGTAGTTCAAATCTATATTTGAAATCTATATAAATTAAAATGGTTTATTGAGAGGTTGAATTGAATTGAAATTGATGAACTGGGATTGAATTAAATTGAATTTTTGGAATTTGAATTGATTTGAATCGATTTGTGAAATTGGAGGAAACTATTTATTATATAAAGTATTCTATTATATATATAAACTATTTTAACATATATAATATTTTCAACATCTCAACTGTTTAGGTGGAAGGTGTTATGATTTCAAAAGTGTTATGATTTCAAAAGTGTTATGATTTCCAAAGTGTTATGATTTCAAAAGTGTTATGATTTCCAAAGTGTTATGATCTCAAAAGTGTTATGATTTAGTAAGTGTTATAATTTTTAAAGTGTTACGATTCTTGAAATGAATATTATTTAAAGTGAATAATGAATTCGAATTGATGTGGTTTTTAAATGAATATGATATTTTGATATGAAGTATGAACTATTTGAAATGAAATGACTACGATGTGAAATAAGCGTTTGGTTGTTAAAGAGACCGGGATCAAATATTGTCATACTCTCCGCCAATACCGAAAACCACTTTAACAACTGTGTACGTAGTGGAGATTCCAGAATGAAGTAGGATGGTTTGGTGACGATTCTATATGGTATTTACGTAGCCCTGACTCCTGTGAGTTAGCTTGATGTGGCTAAAACAGAATCCATACCGGGCCAAGTGAGGTCATTCCTCTGATCGGACCTTTCTTCGATACCATTCTATTGCTTTTGTAATTTGATTGAGTGCACCTTTGATTTGGGAGTGTGTCACAAGGTGGGCGGTAGTAGCTGTTATGCGTTACCACCAGTCCGGATCCGCAAACGGTATATCTACCCTGGCATTGCCTCGCGTGCCTTGTCACATGCATTATCGCGCCTTCTACGAGTTTGGTTTGTACCATACCTATGGAGTTCCCTCTGATAGCCCTCTAGTTTACGGAGGATTTACGGTACTGTATAAATTATGGGAATATATAAAAATGTGTTAAGGGGGATACGAGTAACACCTTAACGCTATTTTAATACTTTACTATAGACATATTATCATAGCATATATTACTACATAGTAGATAGTTCCACGGATCCTTAGAGGATGGAAATCCCAAACATCCTTTAAGTTACTTGTATTTCTGTTGACATTTCACTTGAGTTGAATTTACTGATATAAGAATGTTAATCCCGACTTGAGTGTTTTGTGTTTTGCCTTATGCTCGGGTCAGACTAAGTGTCACACATGTAACGTCCCGAAAATTTTCGACTTTCGAAAATTCAACATCGATACTCACTTTATCGACTGCTGAGCCATCGAATGCCGGAAACCCGAAAAGTTATGGTTTTAAGAAAGAAGAAAAAGGTAGAAGAAGAAGATAGAAGAAAAAGAAAGAAGAACAACAACAGAACAAGAGCAGAAACAGAAACAGAAAACAATATCAGAATCTCACATATCGCAGCGGAATAATATATAATAGATAAATGAATATCATTTAAAAACAAAAGAATTATATCTGTTATTACATTACATCACATCATATCATCAGAGTCAATAAACAACAATGGACAGTTATATAAACTTGTCCTCATACAGAATACACAGCGGAATAAATACTATCAGATACAAATACTACGTCTCGTCCTCCAGCTCATCTCCAAAGCTCCAGAATATCCAGAATATCCTGATAACATAACTCTAGACTGCCCGTGTGGAAAATTTGTGGGCACCCAGAGTTTAGAAGGGAACAATAAACTCCGAGTCAGTCATGGTGACTGGTGTGAGATCGTAAAACAGTTATTCTTTAAAATAAATAGCAGAGAATTTTAAAGTCAATTCGCAATGCTTTTGGAAAATGAAACTACCATAAGACCTCCCGCCACACACACAATGCAAACGCAGAATTGGAGGAGATTTCTTCTTATGATAGTCAAAGATGCTTACTACGCAAAATCAAATCACTTTTGATATTATTATTAGTGCATAGTGTAGAAAACATTTCGAAAGTATAATATTAATCTTAGCCAACATACGACCAGTATCGTATGCCTACTATAGCTACCATCCAAACAGTGGGGCGCCACCATAAGTGAATGGTAGGTTCTACAACTAATATCGTACAAGGCTCGTATTGTTTCTTTGGATTTCCAACAAATGGTCAGGCTAAGGAACTTCCTATCCACGATGGGTACGTCCCTGGAATAGACGACCCGAGAACCTAACCGGATCTCTGCCAACACAAGGCCGGGTTACCTCTGCAAAAATAGGTAACTACTGACACGCGTATGCCATCCCCCGATCGTCACCGATCTTCCCGAGGATCCCCGATTCGCAACAAACCACATAGATAATAATAATGCAGTAACCACAGAGGTTAAGTATCTGGGCTCCATACCATGATACCACCTTTATCCAGAAGGAATGACATACACTAAGGGGCGCTACTCCCTAGAACCTTGCTGCATCCTTCCTGTTTCGACCATTTCCGGGGTGTGAGGCTCGACGAAGTCTCGTCCATAAAGCTACGCTTTCTCAAAAAGCCCTGCTTCGGGTCAAACAAAATGATCAACCTATGATCACAAAGATATAAGATCAAACAAATGATCATATCACAAATGATCAAACACTGATCATTTCACAGCAACACTCAGTATGCCACGTTACCAAATTGGGAATATATCGCTGATGAATTTCAACTACATAACCTCTGAGCTCGTACGTCTCAGAGAAGGGTGTTAAGCTAAGAGAATAAATTCTCCGCCACCAACAGAAATGTATTTGAAAGAAATCAGCTTTATATCTCAAATTGTAACGTCAGACACACAATCCATACAAGTCTGTTCCGGATCGAACAGAACCGAAGGCACTTCTCACGAAGCCCTTGCATTTCCGGATAAATTTCTAATCACGTCCGGACTTCCCGTCACTAAGGGTGATAAAACCTCTAAACCGGAGATCAGCCGATGTAGAGTAACTCGACGGTAATCCTTCCGTTTTCAAAAATATCCGGTCTTCAACACCGGTCTTCGAATGCAATTCATAACGACGTATCACATATTCGGAATGGGTTATACGACCCCATGGTCCTTTCCCGGTTAACCCGAATAGTGAGCGTTTATTTAAAATAAGTGTGGCATTCAAATTCATCCAATTCACAACAAATACCTATCTAAAGGTAATTATTGATAGTCGTTTATTTAACTATCAATAAAGATGCGCAACATCATCAGATTCCAAATAATTTTCCCAAATTATTTTATTTTCAAAAATATCTTTACTAGATATAGAATTTCCACACTTTAACCATTTGAAAAACAAATTTCAAATATTCACATTTCATTTTATTTCATTTCATATTGGAAAAGCAATTCCATACTTATTTAATAATAAGTATTTCACAAATCCAT
The DNA here is from genome assembly GCA_030737815.1 of Allium fistulosum. Taxonomy (NCBI): domain Eukaryota; kingdom Viridiplantae; phylum Streptophyta; class Magnoliopsida; order Asparagales; family Amaryllidaceae; genus Allium; species Allium fistulosum. The sequence continues at coordinate 866,792,957 of CM060904.1, read as the reverse complement.
TTATTTTCAACACTTAGAAAATATTCGATATACTTAAATCAAATTAAGTATATATTCATTCTTTAAGGAAAACATTTACTATAACAACATTTATTTGAGTCAAAACGAATGTTACGTAAAACATCGTTACGACGACTCAAAATCACTAGTATAGGGATTCGGAATTAAGATAGATATATAAATCCCAATACTACATCAAAACATTTTCTTCCGAAAATCATTTACTATAACAACAGTGTTATAGTCCATCATTTCCTTATATTTTCGAAAATGCCTATTTCAACAATGAACGTTGAAATCTATGCTTTCGATTCATAATACATTTTAAAACATCTTTAAAATGTTTAAGTTCATTTTTTTATATCACTTCTTCAAAAATAAATCCATTTTACTTAACAATATATTCACTGTCCCAAAATCGTGAATATACTTCACTAACCAAATTTCAGTCTTTTCTACACATTCAATTTAAGGATAATTCGCTATCCAAAATCGCGAATATATTTCCTTTAATAATCTTCTATATTTAATTTATCAAATCCAATCGATTTCGAATTTATAAAACAACGTTTATAAATTCTATTTCTATTTTCTAACGACTTCAATTTAATAAATCTCCTTTATTAAAAATTCGATAAATATTCCATCTAAAGGTAAAAATCCAATTTATAAGTAAATCTCTTATAAATCTTTTATTCTACAGTTTCATCCATTTTATAATTTCATAATTTATGAATCTATAAATTCCATATCCTCACGATTTATAATTCTATAAATTTCATCTTTAACACTTATCATCTCGTTTTAAAATTCCAATATTTTAAATTTATAAATATCAACTTTTTAAATCTTTTAAATAAACTGTTCACAAAAATTCGAAAATCTCAGTTCAAACCATTTTATAAATTGCTTAAACTATTTATTTCAAAAATCACCTTACGGTCATAATTCACAAAAATCTTAACTTTTATAACTTCAAAATTTTACGTTTATAAATCGATTCAAAAATTCCATAAAACGTATATTTTCAAAAATCACTTTAAAAACCCTTTTAAAGTAAAAGTCGTTATTTTTACATTTCAAAACTGAATCTGATGATGTAACAACACCAATCAGTCCATCACAACAGTCAAATATCATATATCATCATATGATAACAGAATATATCAGAATATCTGTAAATAAGTAAATACAGTTGAGGAATCTAGTTGGATCCCTCCAACCTGTTTCCCTACATCCACAGATGTTAGCACAATACCAATTCCGCTCCAGTACGGAATCATCGCGGTATATGGGTTTTTATAAAAATCCGCTTACTAACGGCGCAATAGGGTCTCATCCGCTATACGAGGCGGGAAATCAATCAATCCAATATATACATATGCCAATATGTATATATTGCTATATATAATAGATATATCCTACTATATCTAATATCACATCCAATAGCAATCAACACAATCAATAACTGCAAAAATTCCACATTCAAATTTGAGTGAGAAGATCTCACCTTGATTTTAAATTCAGTTCCAGCGTTTTGTTTCGAATAAAATTAAACACGTGTTTAATTTTACCCGAAATTTTCACTGACTCCAATTGACTCCAAACCAGCTCCATTGCGTAGTGCTCGATCATATGATTCCAACGCAAAAAATTTCGTCGAAATCTGATATCGTATGACAAAGATACATCATTTTAAACTTTAACGAATTAATTTACAATTTCTTTTATATTTTTTTTATACCCATTCACATCTGGACTGTTCGTTTTGAACAAGAAAATCTGGGCCGCATATGATGCTTCTTCCTCCTCAGTAAAACACGTACAAAGTTGAACCCACTCCTTCAACTCTTTGACCGACTGAGCGCCTCTATCTCGTCCACTAGAATTCGATCTGAACCCGCCGATTCGAAGACCATAGCGACGCACCCCCACGGCCAGAACAACCCCCAACTCGGCACCCCCTAGCACCCCAAAAACGAGCACAAACGGTAGGAGGGCGCGGCAAGATTCCTCCACCTATGGTCGATGATTGTCGATCTTAGTCGTATGGATTTACTCGTCTCATTGAGCACTACAATCTCCTAGTTGAGGTCGTAGCTTAATATTGTGTGGATTGAAAGAAAATAAAGGAAGAAGGAGAGAGTTTTTCAGCCTTTGATGAAATGGTGGCGGCCGTGACCTGATGCCCTAGGGTTTAGTGAGAAACAAAGACAATGGGTCCTTTTTATAGAAATTCACCAAAAATTACTATTCATCCGGATTTTCCGAACTCGAAATCGAGCGTGCCGGTTGACGTTTCTAAGGTTTACCCCGCGTTCCGAACGCAATGGAACAGGTTTCGGAAGCTAATTCGATCGTCTGTGCGAGATATGGCAATAAACGATCAATTTAAATTAAACCGATTTAAATCGATTTCGAGGCGTTTTAATTTGTACCGGACAAATGGTAAATCCAAAAATTACGAAATTTGAAATCTTACAATAATATCACATTACGGATCCGATGAAACTGGTTTCGTCGAAATCCGAGACTTTCTGAAAAATGACTATTTTAACTCGACGATTTAAAATTAAAACGATATCGATGCGTTTCGAGCTGCCACGGTCAAACGACAACTCCGATGGATACGAAAATTGAAATCCGATAATAAATAACTATTACGGATCCAATGGAACCGGTCTCGTTAAATTCTGAGACTGTTCGAAAATTGGCTATTTTTCAGTCGATAATTAAATATTAAAATATTCAATTTTCACAGATTAACTCCAAATTCAATTTTAAAAGTTCTATAACCTTTCTATAACTCCAGTATGATTAAATAAAATTTTACAAATCATTTTCAATCATATTAAACTCGATTTTCAATTATCTCTAGAATTTCAATTATTAATTTATCGATTTAATTATCAAATAAAACCCAGTATTCGAAAAATAAATCATTCGACTTCTAAATTCCATTTATAAATATTTAAAATCAATTAAATATTCGAATTTTAATTATCAAAAATTCTGGGTCGTTACAGACTTCCCCCCTTAAAAGAATTTCGTCCTCGAAATTACAAGTTAGGAAAAGTGGTCCTTAACCCGTCTACTATTTTTCACAATCCAAATAGTTTTATCAAATTTTCAAAACAAATTTTTCTAATAAAGATTCGTTATCATTCAACTAGCTTTCTAACTTCAATTATGAGTTTCAAACAACATTGTTTAACTTCTCAATTCAAATTCGAGTTTAAATTCAAATTTCAAACTTTCAAAATTTCTCAAAAATTTTCTAACGCCCTAAATTTCCGAAAAATTTCGCCAGCGTCTCCTTTGCGCGGCTAATACGGTACGACTACAAAACGTCCCTACGGACTCTCAGATTTCAAAAAGAAAAAGAAAAAGCCAAGCGGCTACACCAGAAATCATCAAAAACTCATATTAAAATTTAAATACGTACCTTTTGTCGAGCAATTCAAATTTATCTTTGAAATCAAATCCAATTCATTTACACCTGTATATCCTACTAGCCATTATATCTAGTTACAGCATTCAAACTATTTTGCAAATTTGATTACAAAATTTCTATATGTACTTCTTATATCATTTTTACTTCACTGTTGAAGTTACACCTATTCATTTTCTTTAAATTTTACAGTTCACATTCATTTGAATTCAATTCACAATTCTAATCTAATTTGGATTCCGTTCGACTTCTGAATATTGAATTTTTATCAATTAACTTTAGTTTACTTCAAACCAATCTCAAATTTCATTTTATTTCACACAATTCAAATTCGTTTTCAATATTCAGTTTTATCTCCAGTTTTATTCTTTTGTTCAATCATCAAATTTTACTTAAGAATTTCACACTTCATTTCTTAAGTTCAATGTAAATACTCCATATGCACATTATATTTATTTTCAATTCACTATTATGGTTTATAACCACTCATATTAAACTGGATTTTAAATTCCATGTGAATTTTTAATTCATCTCAAACCATATTAATTTGTCATTTCTTCAATTAGTTTCCGTTACTAATTTTATTTCAATACTTTACTTTACAAATTTGAAATGAATTTTTCAACATTCAATTTACTTTCATTAAATTGATTCACTTATACTTGCTTTAATTTTAACTTCATTCTTTAAGTTAAATTTATTCAATCTAATTCACAACAAATTGTATAAGTTATCAACTCATTTATTATTTCATAAGTATTTTTATATAGTATTCCAGAGTCTTTTCACCCTTTCAAAAACCATTTTGAAATCAATTCAATTTATCTTTTGAATTTTCAAAACAAAACCCAAATTTTTCTAACAACTTCCGTTTAAAACAATTTGGTAGCAATTTCTCCTTTGGAAACCCGAAAATGAACACCGGTGATGTCGCGATCATCATCGGAATTATTTTCCAGCGACCGAAAAGAGTTTAGAGCTTTTCATATCTCCAAAATACTTTTCAAACCTTTGAAATTCATTTTCAAATCAAAAAGAAATTTAAATTTTCCAAATCCCCAAAATTTTCAAATCATTTTCAAAACATTTCCAAAAACTTCTCTGGAATTCCGTTTTAAATTACAATTCACATTTATAATTTACATTCTCAAAATTCATTTGCATGTGAATTTATTTCTTAACTTTGGAGTTATGATTCCAATTTCTTATTCAATTTTATATAAAAATGATAACATTTCAATATTATTACTTCCTAACATCCATGCAACCATATACTGTAATAATTTACAGAAAAATCATTTCTTTTATATACAAAAATAGTTTTGGGCAAAATTATTTCATTTACCCTATTTAAAACAATATTGTGCCGAATTGTTCTATATAAGTGTTTAGAGATCCCTATCGATAGAGTTGTACGGACAATACCGACCAGAATCCATATACCACTCAACAAACCAATCATCACAATAATAAAACAATTTTATATTCACTAACAAATACGCACTCGTATCTATTATTACACTCAACTCATTCTAGAGTACTACTGACTCTATCTCTAATGAGTAACACCCAACAGAGCAGGGTTGTCGCTTAACCATATGCTCCGATACCAAATGTAACGTCCCGAAAATTTTCGACTTTCGAAAATTCAACATCGATACTCACTTTATCGACTGCTGAGCCATCGAATGCCGGAAACCCGAAAAGTTATGGTTTTAAGAAAGAAGAAAAAGGTAGAAGAAGAAGATAGAAGAAAAAGAAAGAAGAACAACAATAGAACAAGAGCAGAAACAGAAATAGAAAACAATATCAGAATCTCACATATCGCAGCGGAATAATATATAATAGATAAATGAATATCATTTAAAAACAAAAGAATTATATCTGTTATTACATTACATCAGATTATATCATCAGAGTCAATAAACAACAATGGACAGTTATATAAACTTGTCCTCATACAGAATACACAGCGGAATAAATACTATCAGATACAAATACTACGTCTCGTCCTCCAGCTCATCTCCAAAGCTCCAGAATATCCAGAATATCCTGATAACATAACTCTAGACTGCCCGTGTGGAAAATTTGTGGGCACCCAGAGTTTAGAAGGGAACAATAAACTCCGAGTCAGTCATGGTGACTGGTGTGAGATCGTAAAACAGTTATTCTTTAAAATAAATAGCAGAGAATTTTAAAGTCAATTCGCAATGCTTTTGGAAAATGAAACTACCATAAGACCTCCCGCCACACACACAATGCAAACGCAGAATTGGAGGAGATTTCTTCTTATGATAGTCAAAGATGCTTACTATGCAAAATCAAATCACTTTTGATATTATTATTAGTGCATAGTGTAGAAAACATTTCGAAAGTATAATATTAATCTTAGCCAACATACGACCAGTATCGTATGCCTACTATAGCTACCATCCAAACAGTGGGGCGCCACCATAAGTGAATGGTAGGTTCTACAACTAATACCGTACAAGGCTCGTATTGTTTCTTTGGATTTCCAACAAATGGTCAGGCTAAGGAACTTCCTATCCACGATGGGTACGTCCCTGGAATAGACGACCCGAGAACCTAACCGGATCTCTGCCAACACAAGGCCGGGTTACCTCTGCAAAAATAGGTAACTACTGACACGCGTATGCCATCCCCTGATCGTCACCGATCTTCCCGAGGATCCCCGATTCGCAACAAACCACATAGATAATAATAATGCAGTAACCACAGAGGTTAAGTATCTGGGCTCCATACCATGATACCACCTTTATCCAGAAGGAATGACATACACTAAGGGGCGCTACTCCCTAGAACCTTGCTGCATCCTTCCTGTTTCGACCATTTCCGGGGTGTGAGGCTCGACGAAGTCTCGTCCACAAAGCTACGCTTTCTCAAAAAGCCCTGCTTCGGGTCAAACAAAATGATCAACCTATGATCACAAAGATATAAGATCAAACAAATGATCATATCACAAATGATCAAACACTGATCATTTCACAGCAACACTCAGTATGCCACGTTACCAAATTGGGAATATATCGCTGATGAATTTCAACTACATAACCTCTGAGCTCGTACGTCTCAGAGAAGGGTGTTAAGCTAAGAGAATAAATTCTCCGCCACCAACAGAAATGTATTTGAAAGAAATCAGCTTTATATCTCAAATTGTAACGTCAGACACACAATCCATACAAGTCTGTTCCGGGATCGAACAGAACCGAAGGCACTTCTCACGAAGCCCTTGCATTTCCGGATAAATTTCTAATCACGTCCGGACTTCCCGTCACTAAGGGTGATAAAACCTCTAAACCGGAGATCAGCCGATGTAGAGTAACTCGATGGTAATCCTTCCGTTTTCAAAAATATCCGGTCTTCAACACCGGTCTTCGAATGCAATTCATAACGACGTATCACATATTCGGAATGGGTTATACGACCCCATGGTCCTTTCCCGGTTAACCCGAATAGTGAGCGTTTATTTAAAATAAGTGTGGCATTCAAATTCATCCAATTCACAACAAATACCTATCTAAAGGTAATTATTGATAGTCGGTTATTTAACTATCAATAAAGATGCGCAACATCATCAGATTCCAAATAATTTTCCCAAATTATTTTATTTTCAAAAATATCTTTACTAGATATAGAATTTCCACACTTTAACCATTTGAAAAACAAATTTCAAATATTCACATTTCATTTTATCTTTGAAGATAAAATCTCAAAAACAGTTCATTTCATATTGGAAAAGCAATTCCATACTTATTTAATAATAAGTATTTCACAAATCCATTTATTTTCAACACTTAGAAAATATTCGATATACTTAAATCAAATTAAGTATATATTCATTCTTTAAGGAAAACATTTACTATAACAACATTTATTTGAGTCAAAACGAATGTTACGTAAAACATCGTTACGACGACTCAAAATCACTAGTATAGGTATTCGGAATTAAGATAGATATATAAATCCCAATACTACACCAAAACATTTTCTTCCAAAAATCATTTACTATAACAACAGTGTTATAGTCCATCATTTCCTTATATTTTCGAAAACGCCTATTTCAACAATAAACGTTGAAATCCATGCTTTCGATTCATAATACATTTTAAAACATCTTTAAAATGTTTAACTTCATTTTTTTATATCACTTCTTCAAAAATAAATCCATTTTACTTAACAATATATTCACTGTCCCAAAATCGTGAATATACTTCACTAACCAAATTTCAGTCTTTTCTACACATTCAATTTAAGGATAATTCGCTATCCAAAATCGCGAATATATTTCCTTTAATAATCTTCTATATTTAATTTATCAAATCCAATCGATTTCGAATTTATAAAACAACGTTTATAAATTCTATTTCTATTTTCTAACGACTTCAATTTAATAAATCTCCTTTATTAAAAATTCGATAAATATTCCATCTAAAGGTAAAAATCCAATTTATAAGTAAATCTCTTATAAATCTTTTATTCTACAGTTTCATCCATTTTATAATTTCATAATTTATGAATCTATAAATTCCATATCCTCACGATTTATAATTCTATAAATTTCATCTTTAACACTTATCATCTCGTTTTAAAATTCCAATATTTTAAATTTATAAATATCAACTTTTTAAATCTTTTAAATAAACTGTTCACAAAAATTCGAAAATCTCAGTTCAAACCATTTTATAAATTGCTTAAACTATTTATTTCAAAAATCACCTTACGGTCATAATTCACAAAAATCTTAACTTTTATAACTTCAAAATTTTACGTTTATAAATCGATTCAAAAATTCCATAAAACGTATATTTTCAAAAATCACTTTAAAAACCCTTTTAAAGTAAAAGTCGTTATTTTTACATTTCAAAACTGAATCTGATGATGTAACAACACCAATCAGTCCATCACAACAGTCAAATATCATATATCATCATATGATAACAGAATATATCAGAATATCTGTAAATAAGTAAATACAGTTGAGGAATCCAGTTGGATCCCTCCAACCTGTTTCCCTGCATCCACAGATGTTAGCACAATACCAATTCCGCTCCAGTACGGAATCATCGCGGTATATGGGTTTTTATAAAAATCCGCTTACTAACGGCGCAATAGGGTCTCATCCGCTATACGAGGCGGGAAATCAATCAATCCAATATATACATATGCCAATATGTATATATTGCTATATATAATAGATATATCCTACTATATCTAATATCACATCCAATAGCAATCAACACAATCAATAACTGCAAAAATTCCACATTCAAATTTGAGTGAGAAGATCTCACCTTGATTTTAAATTCAGTTCCAGCGTTTTGTTTCGAATAAAATTAAACACGCGTTTAATTTTACCCGAAATTTTCACTGACTCCAATTGACTCCAAACCAGCTCCATTGCGTAGTGCTCGATCATATGATTCCAACGCAAAAAATTTCGTCGAAATCTGATATCGTATGACAAAGATACATCATTTTAAACTTTAACGAATTAATTTACAATTTCTTTTATATTTTTTTTATACCCATTCACATCTGGACTGTTCGTTTTGAACAAGAAAATCTGGGCCGCATATGATGCTTCTTCCTCCTCAGTAAAACACGTACAAAGTTGAACCCACTCCTTCAACTCTTTGACCGACTGAGCGCCTCTATCTCGTCCACTAGAATTCGATCTGAACCCGCCGATTCGAAGACCATAGCGACGCACCCCCACGGCCAGAACAGCCCCCAACTCGGTACCCCCTAGCACCCCAAAAACGAGCACAAACGGTAGGAGGGCGCGGCAAGATTCCTCCACCTATGGTCGATGATTGTCGATCTTAGCCGTATGGATTTACTCGTCTCATTGAGCACTACAATCTCCTAGTTGAGGTCGTAGCTTAATATTGTGTGGATTGAAAGAAAATAAAGGAAGAAGGAGAGAGTTTTTCAGCCTTTGATGAAATGGTGGCGGCCGTGACCTGATGCCCTAGGGTTTAGTGAGAAACAAAGACAATGGGTCCTTTTTATAGAAATTCACCAAAAATTACTATTCATCCGGATTTTCCGAACTCGAAATCGAGCGTGCCGGCTGACGTTTCTAAGGTTTACCCCGCGTTCCGAACGCAATGGAACAGGTTTCGGAAGCTAATTCGATCGTCTGTGCGAGATATGGCAATAAACGATCAATTTAAATTAAACCGATTTAAATCGATTTCGAGGCGTTTTAATTTGTACCGGACAAATGGTAAATCCAAAAATTACGAAATTTCAAATCTTACAATAATATCACATTACGGATCCGATGAAACTGGTTTCGTCGAAATCCGAGACTTTCTGAAAAATGACTATTTTAACTCGACGATTTAAAATTAAAACGATATCGATGCGTTTCGAGCTGCCACGGTCAAACGACAACTCCGATGGATACGAAAATTGAAATCCGATAATAACTAACTATTACGGATCCAATGGAACCAGTCTCGTTAAATTCTGAGACTGTTCGAAAATTGGCTATTTTTCAGTCGATAATTAAATATTAAAATATTCAATTTTCACAGATTAACTCCAAATTCAATTTTAAAAGTTCTATAACCTTTCTATAATTCCAGTATGATTAAATAAAATTTTACAAATCATTTTCAATCATATTAAACTCGATTTTCAATTATCTCTAGAATTTCAATTATTAATTTATCGATTTAATTATCAAATAAAACCCAGTATTCGAAAAATAAATCATTCGACTTCTAAATTCCATTTATAAATATTTAAAATCAATTAAATATTCGAATTTTAATTATCAAAAATTCTGGGTCGTTACAACACATTTGAGACTCACCTTTGGAGATTGAAGCTTTGCTTGAAGATCTGTCTTATCTATTCAGCTTTTCCAATTGATTTGTTCAGAAATGTCATCCTTTTGTATTCGAGACTTCATTGTATTTCAGATATTCTGTTGTATTTTGTTTCAGACTCTGATGTTTTATAGTAGCTTCATGAACTACTAATTATCTATTCCGCTGCTTATTGTTGTATTACTATGTGTCTATGATTCTATGATTGATTTTATTTACTGTTTATGCTGAGTTTTGCCAAATATAAATTAACAATCTGTTATTTTGAGCAATTCAAGTCTGGCATGTGCGGATGCGAATGGTTTGGAATACCGGGTCGTTACATGCTTCGAATGATTATAATTGTAGAAAATGAGTGCAAAACATTTTGTCTTCTTCATTGTGCTTTAAATTGCATTATGTAAGCATAAGAATAACATAAATTATATGTTTGTGATATTGGACCAATAACTACCCTGAATTATGGCTTATATGCATTTATGGCAAGTTAGCACTTGCTTTTCCCCTGCCTCTGATTAGAAAAGGGTTGTCTCCTTCCAGTTGGACTCTTATTGTAATATCCTGGAAATTTTAACAATATCAATTTAATAATCTGTTGAATAATTAAATTGATATGGATAATCTTTGATAATAAGATTTGAATTTAATTTAATAATCTGATTAAATTAGTATTAATTGGTAATTTTATCTTTTAAAATCTAATAAGATATTTTCTATTTGAATATATATATATATTTATTTATATATATTGTAAATAGAAGCTTTGGGCAAATTGGAAATTTAGATTTAGTTTAATCTGGACTTTTTAAAGTTATTTAAATAAATAACATTTTAGTTTTAAATATACTTTAGAAAAATCTTTTAATTGGTTAAGATATATTTTACTTAAGTTTAAATAAATAAGAAAAGGGCTTTTCATTTACTTTTAAAATAAATAGAAATATGAATAAATTACTTAAAGGACAAATGTCATCATATTAAGCTTAATAGTACATGTGTAATGGAATTAATAATGGTAAAAGACAAGTGTCAATTTCTTTTAATTTCTATTTTTTTCTTTGATGTTTAAGAAATTATTTTCAGCCTACATATGCATGTTTTCCTCATCTACATTTCTTTTCTAAACCTTCGTTTTCAAGAAAGAATCTGTAATCCTCCTCAAATCTGAAATGAATCAGACTCAAACCAAATTCTCAGAAATAAGCCTGAACTAAATTCTTTCAAAAATAAAGAACAACAAGCCTGTCTCTTCTTCAACCTGGAATCAAAGCAGAGATCAAACTTCTCTGTTTTGAAATCAAAGCCTGCATGTATTCTTCAAAAAACAGAAGCAAGCAAATCTGGAATTAAAAAGCAAATCGAAAGCATGCAGTTTTAAAACAAAGATGCAACTCAAATTTTAAAGCAAAAGGCAATGCAAGTTTCAATTTTAAATCAAAGATATTTCCAGCAACAAATTTTTAAGGTCCAAAAGCTATTTTCTAATCACAGTGCTCTGTCTTCTTCAGATCTGGTGAGTAACTATAAAATTTAAAATATAATTGGTTGCATGAATATAAATGTGTATTGCATGTATATATAAGTGGATGTTTGATGTGAATGTTATCTGTGTGCATCCTGTTTAAAAATTTGCTCTGTCCTGTCTTATTTTTCTCAAGTTCAATTTTTATTTAAAATCCTTACCCCATGATCGAATTCTTGTCAGGACTTGATTATCAAACAAATATTGTTTGATTTAACCTGGTGTAATTTTTAAGAATTTAAGATAGTCAAAATAAAATCTGTTATCTCTGGAATTTAAAAACAATCAGTGCATGATAATTTTTATCAAAATCCAAACATGTTAATTTTGTAATTCAGTTTCGTAAATCAAAAGCATTAACTAAAGCTTGATTTTTAAATCAAGAATTAGGATTTTTAGGAATAAGTTAAGGTTGCGGTTGGATATTGAACTGAAAATGGATTTTAAGTAAATTCTGGTGATCCAAGTGTTAGGAGAGATCGGGACTTTGGGTAATAATGGAGGAATGAATGTAGTTGATGGGAAAAATACTTGATGGTGATACATTTCATCAGGGGAATAGCAGCTGTGGATTTTTGTTTAGAAACCTAGTTTTGGCTGAGTGGAGTTTTGGGTCTGTTCGAATGCCACGAAGCATCGAGTTCAACGGGTGTTTGGGAATGCATAGAGGGATGGTAGGCGAAGGCGTGGCCGGTGGTGGTGGCTCTCTGGTGGTCGGACGAGCAGAGGCGAGCTGTTGACAGGTTTGGGTTCGAGAGGGATTCAGTGTTCCAGGTTGGGTTGAAGGTTCGATTTCGTTTTCAAGTTCGTATTGGTTCTTTTGTTGATCGATTTTAGACGTGAGTGTGATCGCCGATATGGAGAGATCAACGTTGATGGTCGGAGTGTCGTAGTTTGATCGTACACTTGCACACGTGTACGTACGTCTGGGTTGGCTGTGTGTTTTGGGGAAGAAGGGCAACTCGAAGCGGTACTCGTGAATTCTGGGTGGAGACTCGAAGTAGCTCTCGTGGTTTTGAAGGGGAGTCTCGAGTTAAATATTGTACAGGTTTTACCAGAGACCTGTTTCCAGTTTTTAAATTTTAAAATAAATTTAAAAGCTGAGTTTAAAAATAAAAGTAAAGTTCAAAATAAGTTTTAAATCTAGTTTTTAAATCTGGAGTATAAGTTTAAAATCTCAGTTTTCAAACAAGATAATGTTTTTAAAATTTGAATTGATTTAACTATTTTAAAAGGGGTTAAGAAGTTTGAATTTTAAAAATGAAGTTTAAATTGTAAATAGGTTTCTAAATCTAAAGGTTTATCTGGAATCAAAGTTAAGATGCATTTAAATTTTGAAATGAAAAGAAGTTTTTTAAATTTAAAAATATTTGAATGTTTAAGTATATTTTAAATTGATTTGAATTTAAATTGAATTTGGTTTTAGATTTCTTTTATTTAAGTAAATATTTCTTTAACATGTGATTTAAAAGAATGGTTTTTAAAACTTTGTTACAGTTAAATTTGTCTTCATTTTAAATCTTAAATTTTAAAATGAAATTTAAAAGTAAATTTAAAGGTAAATTATTTTAAATACTTTATTAATGATATTTTAATCATTAATAAGAATAAAATGTTATCTTAAGTTAATTGAGATTTAATAATTTAGTATAAAATAAATTATTAAGGTAATTAAAAGTTAATTAATCAATTTAATTAATTTATGACTTGGGTTAATAAATTAGTAATTAAGGGTTTAAAATTGATTAATGAAGGATTAATTAAATTAATTTAAAGGTTAATTAATTTGAATTAAGGATCATTAATTTTATAAGTTAAGATTATAAATTAATGGTTAGGAATAAAATTATTAAAGTAATTAAGGTTTAATTAAGTTATTGTTAAGTACTTAATTAATTAAGTAATTAGAGATTAATTTATTGATAATTAGAATGAATTAAGTTGTAATTAATAATGGTAAATTAATGTTTAATTATTTAAGAAAGATAATTAAAGAATAGTTAATGGTTAACGTAGATCATTAATTAAGGATTATTAAATAATTAATTAATGTGATTAATTTTAGTAATTAAATAGATTAATTAATTAAGGTTAATCATTTGTGAAATTGTTTAATTAAATTACTTAATGGAAGTAATTAATAAATTAATTACCCATTGTAATTAATTGAGTTTATTTTGATTAGTTAAGTTAATTAATTAAGTTTAATTAATTTAAGATAATCACTTAATGATTTGTATAATTACTTAATGTAATTTAATGAGGTATAATTACTTAGGAAGTAATTAATGGATAATTACTGATGTAATTAATAAAGTAATTAAAGGTAGTTAATTACTTAATGGAATTAATCAAGAGATTAATTAAGAAATTAATTAAGGAATAATTAATTTATTTTAAGAAGTAATTAAGGATAGTTAATTACTGAATGTGATTAATCAATAGTGATTAATAATTATGGTTTAATTAATTTAAATAAAGTAATTAATGATAAAATGTAATTAAGGATCATTAATTTATATAATTAATGATGTAATTAAGAATTGATTAATTAAGTAATAATTATAAATGAAGTGATTAATTAATGTAATTAATTAAGGAGTAATGTAATTAATTATAGTTAATTAATAAATGAAGTAATTAAAGGTTAATTACTATAAGTGGTTAAGAATAATTAATTTGTATAATTAATTTAATACTAATTACTTGAATGTAATTAAATAATTAATCAAGGATGATTAATTAAATTGAATAATTGGATGATGATTAATTAATTGATTGATAATTAATTAATAATGATTTAAGCAGGATTTATAGATGTAGTAATTAATTTAATTTACTTTAAATTAATTAAAGATGAAATAATTAATTTAATTCATTTTAAATTAATTGTAGATGGTGATAAATAAATCATTGCTTATGAATGGATGATATTGTGTACCTTGAATGGTTTGAAATCTCAGATATGAGATAATTGATACTGTATGATTTGGATGCTTTGGTTGCATTGTGATGATAATATGGATTATCTGATAATGTTGATTATCTATTGTGAATTATCTTTCTATGTGTATAAAGATAATGAATTGAATTGTTTTAACCTTTAAAACAACTTGGCCTTAAAAGATACGTTTTGGATTTCGATGAGACCGGGATCGGGTTTGCTACATTATAGCGTGATAGGGGGTTCTCGCTTTGCGTTAGGTGGCGAACGGGAGACTCTTACCCCTACATGTCCCCGGGGGTAGTATAAGGCCTTTTGGGGTTGGTTGCGACTCGAGAGGGTGGCCGTAAAAGCAAACCCGAGGTATCACTGTGAGCCACAGCGGGGCTGGGATGGTTGAAAAGCCTACCGGTCGTGAACCGTTGCTGAAGGTTGAAAAGCCTAGGACGTCACAGTTGGTATCAGAGCGAGGTTGAGCGAATGCCTAAGCTTTTGGTTAAGTGAATATCAGAACACTAGGTTGAGTGAATACCTAGGTTCGGAAGGGTTGTTCATTAGAGATAGGATCTGTAGCAACCTGTTTGAGTGTATATATATATACGAGAGCGCGTATTTGTTAGTTATATAAAATGGTTTTATATTGTGTTAATTGATCGGTTGAGTGGTATATGGATTCTGGTCAATACGAGTAGCTAACGTTATTGATAGGGATCTCTAAACACTTGAACCAGGCCAACGGACACAATATTGTTTTAAAGAGGTAAATGAAATAATTTTACCCAGAAATAATTTCCATATAAAAAGTATCATTTTAAATATATATATATTTCTACCTATTTGTTGGGTTACCTGTTCGGGTTTTCCAATATAGGATATAAAGGTAGATAGGGTAGTGGTGTGTGTAACACAACTACCAATGGTTGGAGTCTGAGTGTTGAGGTTGGAAGTGTATCTGTCGAGACTGTAGACCCAATACCGTCTCGAGTAAGCTTTGCTGTGGTGAAGGATTTCATCGATCTCCGAAGGAAACTGTAATGGTTCGGAGTTTATCTCTGAAGTTTGGATGAGTAGAGTTGGATCTGTCGGTTGAACAGAAGTGAGTGATGGTACCTTGATACCTCAGGTAATAGTAGCTGTATGATGAGATACAGTGACGATGGATGTTCCCGAAGATGTTTTCTTTGGAACAAGATTAAGGAAGTGTGAATGTTTCGGTATTGTGGCTGAAGTTCAGCATGGTGTTTCTGCTTTGGTTTGGAGTTCGTGTTTCTCGAAGATCTTTGGAATAGGAAGTCCTTGGCATCAGTGTCAGCAGTGCAGCTCGGAGTTTTCTGGATGAGCAGTTTTTCTGGAAGTGAAGTTCAGAAGCAGCAGAGTGGATCCATTTCTTAGATGGATTGGATAGTTAAGTTGAGCTGTTCTGATTTTTAATTTTTAAAAGAGGAACAGTTTTCTTTGGAATTAGGATGGGTTGATCGCAAAAGTGACTTGCGATTGTCTGAGTGTTCTCTTGGGTTATCAGAGTTTTCTGGATGTCTTCAGGGAAGTCAGATGTTTGTCAGCATTAGAGATTGAGTTTTCTTATCGACTGGATTTCCATGAGTGATACCGGCGGTACAGTCTAGTGGAAGGATGTTTTCCTAGAGATAGAGTTTGGTGAAGCAGCTCAAGTTTTGTTGGAGTATCTGAGTTTTCTTTATGGATCAGTGAACCTTATTTCTGGAATAAGTTGTCCAGTCTGTGCTTGTGTTCTACCTCAGATCAGAGTTGAGCAGCGAAAGCAGTTTGGAGTGTATCTCTGATAGGAGGAGTAAGTTTGGAATCTACGGATAATTGTGAAGTAGAGTTATGTTTGGATCTCGTCTGTGTTCTGATTTGGATAGGTAATTGGTCTACTTG
Source organism: Allium fistulosum (assembly GCA_030737815.1). Classification (NCBI taxonomy): domain Eukaryota; kingdom Viridiplantae; phylum Streptophyta; class Magnoliopsida; order Asparagales; family Amaryllidaceae; genus Allium; species Allium fistulosum. The sequence continues at coordinate 866,776,281 of CM060904.1, read as the reverse complement.
GTTGAATTGTCAGTTTGGATAATTGGAATTCATTGTGTTTTACGTATCTCTGAGGAAGTACGTATTTGATCTATCTTTGGTTTTAGAATCTGCAGTTTTGGGAAGTTTGGTAGTTGAGTCAGACTCGTCTGTAGTCTGATAGTTTGTTTAGTTCTGTAGATCTAGATGTGTAGGAGATCTATAGCTTAATAGTTTAGATTGTTTGTAGAGCGAGTATCCCGGGTATATATATATACTTGGGGAAACTCGAGGAATTTTATCTAGAATTTAGTCTAGATAGTTAGAATTGATTGATTGAATGAATTGGTTGCTATGGTTGCTAGCATATGGATGATAGTATATGCTTGTGTTTTAAATTTAAATCTTTAATAAGATTATTAAATTACCTTTGTTTAAATTTCGGGGACGAAATTATTTTAAGGGGGGAGGAATGTAATATCCCGGAAATTTTAACAATATCAATTTAATAATCTATTGAATAATTAAATTGATATGGATAATCTTTGATAATAAGATTTGAATTTAATTTAATAATCTAATTAAATTAGTATTAATTGGTAATTTTATCTTTTAAAATCTAATAAGATATTTTCTATTTGAATATATATATTTATTTATTTATATATATTGTAAATAGAAGCTTTGGGCAAATTGGAAATTTAGATTTAGTTTAATCTGGACTTTTTAAAGTTATTTAAATAAATAACATTTTAGTTTTAAATATACTTTAGAAAAATCTTTTAATTGGTTAAGATATATTTTACTTAAGTTTAAATAAATAAGAAAAGGGCTTTTCATTTACTTTTAAAATAAATAGAAATATGAATAAATTACTTAAAGGACAAATGTCATCATATTAAGCTTAATAGTACATGTGTAATGGAATTAATAATGGTAAAAGACAAGTGTCAATTTCTTTTAATTTCTATTTTTTTCTTTGATGTTTAAGAAATTATTTTCAGCCTACATATGCATGTTTTCCTCATCTACATTTCTTTTCTAAACCTTCATTTTCAAGAAAGAATCTGTAATCCTCCTCAAATCTGAAATGAATCAGACTCAAACCAAATTCTCAGAAATAAGCCTGAACTAAATTCTTTCAAAAATAAAGAACAACAAGCCTGTCTCTTCTTCAACCTGGAATCAAAGCAGAGATCAAACTTCTCTGTTTTGAAATCAAAGCCTGCATGTATTCTTCAAAAAACAGAAGCAAGCAAATCTGGAATTAAAAAGCAAATCGAAAGCATGCAGTTTTAAAACAAAGATGCAACTCAAATTTTAAAGCAAAAGGCAATGCAAGTTTCAATTTTAAATCAAAGATATTTCCAGCAACAAATTTTTAAGGTCCAAAAGCTATTTTCTAATCACAGTGCTCTGTCTTCTTCAGATCTGGTGAGTAACTATAAAATTTAAAATATAATTGGTTGCATGAATATAAATGTGTATTGCATGTATATATAAGTGGATGTTTGATGTGAATGTTATCTGTGTGCATCCTGTTTAAAAATTTGCTCTGTCCTGTCTTATTTTTCTCAAGTTCAATTTTTATTTAAAATCCTTACCCCATGATCGAATTCTTGTCAGGACTTGATTATCAAACAAATATTGTTTGATTTAACCTGGTGTAATTTTTAAGAATTTAAGATAGTCAAAATAAAATCTGTTATCTCTGGAATTTAAAAACAATCAGTGCATGATAATTTTTATCAAAATCCAAACATGTTAATTTTGTAATTCAGTTTCGTAAATCAAAAGCATTAACTAAAGCTTGATTTTTAAATCAAGAATTAGGATTTTTAGGAATAAGTTAAGGTTGCGGTTGGATATTGAACTGAAAATGGATTTTAAGTAAATTCTGGTGATCCAAGTGTTAGGAGAGATCGGGACTTTGGGTAATAATGGAGGAATGAATGTAGTTGATGGGAAAAATACTTGATGGTGATACATTTCATCAGGGGAATAGCAGCTGTGGATTTTTGTTTAGAAACCTAGTTTTGGCTGAGTGGAGTTTTGGGTCTATTCGAATGCCACGAAGCATCGAGTTCAACGGGTGTTTGGGAATGCATAGAGGGATGGTAGGCGAAGGCGTGGCCGGTGGTGGTGGCTCTCTGGTGGTCGGAGGAGCAGAGGCGAGCTGTTGACAGGTTTGGGTTCGAGAGGGATTCAGTGTTCCAGGTTGGGTTGAAGGTTCGATTTCGTTTTCAAGTTCGTATTGGTTCTTTTGTTGATCGATTTTAGACGTGAGTGTGATCGCCGATATGGAGAGATCAACGTTGATGGTCGGAGTGTCGTAGTTTGATCGTACACTTGCACGCGTGTACGTACGTCTGGGTTGGCTGTGTGTTTTGGGGAAGAAGGGCAACTCGAAGCGGTACTCGTGAATTCTGGGTGGAGACTCGAAGTAGCTCTCGTGGTTTTGAAGGGGAGTCTCGAGTTAAATATTGTACAGGTTTTACCAGAGACCTGTTTCCAGTTTTTAAATTTTAAAATAAATTTAAAAGCTGAGTTTAAAAATAAAAGTAAAGTTCAAAATAAGTTTTAAATCTAGTTTTTAAATCTGGAGTATAAGTTTAAAATCTCAGTTTTCAAACAAGATAATGTTTTTAAAATTTGAATTGATTTAACTATTTTAAAAGGGGTTAAGAAGTTTGAATTTTAAAAATGAAGTTTAAATTGTAAATAGGTTTCTAAATCTAAAGGTTTATCTGGAATCAAAGTTAAGATGCATTTAAATTTTGAAATGAAAAGAAGTTTTTTAAATTTAAAAATATTTGAATGTTTAAGTATATTTTAAATTGATTTGAATTTAAATTGAATTTGGTTTTAGATTTCTTTTATTTAAGTAAATATTTCTTTAACATGTGATTTAAAAGAATGGTTTTTAAAACTTTGTTACAGTTAAATTTGTCTTCATTTTAAATCTTAAATTTTAAAATGAAATTTAAAAGTAAATTTAAAGGTAAATTATTTTAAATACTTTATTAATGATATTTTAATCATTAATAAGAATAAAATGTTATCTTAAAGTTAATTGAGATTTAATAATTTAGTATAAAATAAATTATTAAGGTAATTAAAAGTTAATTAATCAATTTAATTAATTTATGACTTGGGTTAATAAATTAGTAATTAAGGGTTTAAAATTGATTAATGAAGGATTAATTAAATTAATTTAAAGGTTAATTAATTTGAATTAAGGATCATTAATTTTATAAGTTAAGATTATAAATTAATGGTTAGGAATAAAATTATTAAAGTAATTAAGGTTTAATTAAGTTATTGTTAAGTACTTAATTAATTAAGTAATTAGAGATTAATTTATTGATAATTAGAATGAATTAAGCTGTAATTAATAATGGTAAATTAATGTTTAATTATTTAAGAAAGATAATTAAAGAATAGTTAATGGTTAACGTAGATCATTAATTAAGGATTATTAAATAATTAATTAATGTGATTAATTTTAGTAATTAAATAGATTAATTAATTAAGGTTAATCATTTGTGAAATTGTTTAATTAAATTACTTAATGGAAGTAATTAATAAATTAATTACCCATTGTAATTAATTGAGTTTATTTTGATTAGTTAAGTTAATTAATTAAGTTTAATTAATTTAAGATAATCACTTAATGATTTGTATAATTACTTAATGTAATTTAATGAGGTATAATTACTTAGGAAGTAATTAATGGATAATTACTGATGTAATTAATAAAGTAATTAAAGGTAGTTAATTACTTAATGGAATTAATCAAGAGATTAATTAAGAAATTAATTAAGGAATAATTAATTTATTTTAAGAAGTAATTAAGGATAGTTAATTACTGAATGTGATTAATCAATAGTGATTAATAATTATGGTTTAATTAATTTAAATAAAGTAATTAATGATAAAATGTAATTAAGGATCATTAATTTATATAATTAATGATGTAATTAAGAATTGATTAATTAAGTAATAATTATAAATGAAGTGATTAATTAATGTAATTAATTAAGGAGTAATGTAATTAATTATAGTTAATTAATAAATGAAGTAATTAAAGGTTAATTACTATAAGTGGTTAAGAATAATTAATTTGTATAATTAATTTAATACTAATTACTTGAATGTAATTAAATAATTAATCAAGGATGATTAATTAAATTGAATAATTGGATGATGATTAATTAATTGATTGATAATTAATTAATAATGATTTAAGCAGGATTTATAGATGTAGTAATTAATTTAATTTACTTTAAATTAATTAAAGATGAAATAATTAATTTAATTCATTTTAAATTAATTGTAGATGGTGATAAATAAATCATTGCTTATGAATGGATGATATTGTGTACCTTGAATGGTTTGAAATCTCAGATATAAGATAATTGATACTGTATGATTTGGATGCTTTGGTTGCATTGTGATGATAATATGGATTATCTGATAATGTTGATTATCTATTGTGAATTATCTTTCTATGTGTATAAAGATAATGAATTGAATTGTTTTAACCTTTAAAACAACTTGGCCTTAAAAGATACGTTTTGGATTTCGATGAGACCGGGATCGGGTTTCCGTATACCGGATTTCCAGGTCTGGAGACCCGAATACCACATCGATCCAAATTAACGATAGGTCGTGAATCAAGTGAAGATGAAGATTCAGAGTGCAAGGGTTATTGTCGTTAACTCTGAGGGTGATTCCAAAACGAGTGTAACGAGATAATGCCTTCGGTTTCGTTCGAACCCGGAACGAACTTGTATGGATTGAATGCTTTCAGAACATCGTCAGGAGGACGGTGAGCATTCTAAGTGATGTGTTCTGATTTAAAGGTAATCGTAGCCTCAAGCCTCATCAACCGGGAATGGCTAAAACAGGGGAGGTGCAGCAAGGTTAGTGGGTAGCACCCAAGTAGTATAAGATTCCTCTGTCTAGAGTCCCTTTTATTTCGGCTTTGTGGGCGGTTGCTAGCTACAATCGCGGGGTTTCTTATGCGGGAATTATCCAGTAAGGGATGTTCCGGCCTTGTGTTGCAGGGGAGCGGGCGTACTCCTCGGTACGGTGATCTAGGCCACGTACTGTGACGGGCGGTACCCCGGTAGCCCTGCCATTGTATGGAATCCAAACTCCAATAAGTGCCGTACGTATTAGTTGTGCCCAACTATGTTGGAATGTGAGATGTAAGCATTTCAGCTATTTCTGTATTTTACTTGAAAACCCTAGACCCTATTATAATACAATCGAATTTCCTATCAAATGTTTTGGTTAGCGTAAGGTAAAAACTTACCCATGTTTATTTGTGGGGAGTCTTACGTGATACCTTTTCTTTCAAAAGGTTTTGAAGTTAAACAAGTTTAACCTGTTACTCACACCAGACCCATGTCTGACCCAAGTTGTTTATTTCTGTTTTATAAACTCTTGGGTACTCAAATTTTTACGAGTAGCCAAGGGATTCAGGTTAGCCTTGACGAATTGTGGAGGAGCAATGGAGCAGGAGGCTTCAGCGTTGTAGATATAGATAGTAGTTTCCGCTGTGTTGATCTTGTTTAGATCTTTGTTTGTATTGAGATGTAATAACTAGACAGATGTTTATAACTGTCTAGTATATGATGTGAATCTGTGTAACTCTGATAAGTGTTGTATATGATACTATGTAATATTTATGTGATATAATATATTTTGTTTCGTTTCGCTGTGAGATTCTGATATTGTTTAGTTCTTTCTTTCTCTTCTTTTCTCTTTCTATCCCTTTCTTTCTTATTAGCGATACGACTTTCTATGGAGAGAAAGTCGTGGTCGTTACACTTATAGTATCGCGAGCCATTGGAATTAACTCATCGAAACTGTCATTTCGTGTCATTTCCAGCTGAAAATCTCTATAGTTTGACAATTTAATTCATTGTCTTTTTATAGATGTCAAGTTTTTTTCCTAATGTTACTTTCTGGTGATTTTTGGTCAGTGGGAAAATCCTATAATGGGTTGAACACCATACATTTTAAAATCAATTGTTACAGCAATTTATAATGCTAATGGTATAGCCAGTTGTAACAAACCACCTACAAAAGTGTGTAGACAAACAAGTCAGTGCTTGAATTTATTTTGCATAAGCAATGCCTATTATAAAAGGAGTAGCCATACATTAGTAGATTAATCTACACGATAACGAATGTTTAAATTTTTAATAGGTGATAACAAAGATGGGAAAAGGTTTCTAGGAAAACAAATGTTTTTGCCCATTTTTCAACGGTTCTACACCGATGACCTTCATTATTTATAAAGTTTAACATGCTATGTGGATGATATATTTAAGAGAATATTGCGATTCAGTTTATTTTATACTTTGACCATTCAAATTTCTTGACTAATATGGGCAAATAAACCAAGAATATATTGTTAGGTCTACCAGTTAATTTCCCACTATGAGTGGTTCAAATTCTTATATACTTTGTTGCATTGGTTGCTTCTTAATTCTGGTTTGAGCCATGTTTCTTGCAATAAGAGTTTCGAAAATTGAAAATGAGACAGTGTAGGTTCAAGCAAAATTTTAAGGATACAATTATGGATCAACAATAGGAGCATAATATAGGATGAAGTTTTCAAACTTTAGAAAACAGAAGGCGTCAGCTGTACATATAGCAAACCATTATTTTCGCATGCACTACAAGAACCAGCAACAAACAATAACTTACGGTTCTATCCAGCCAAAGCGAACGGTGCATATATTTTTTTAGAACATGCATTAAATTATGTAAGTTCTCTCTTAATTTTTATTAGTAAAGTATGATATTCATATAATCTTTAGATTTGGTATTTGAGACAATTACAAAAATTATCATGTGTTAGATTGTTTCATTCCAAGAAATTGCTATTCAGTACAACAATCAATAGGGCAAGAACAATAGTGATTCATTGTTGGACTTATGCACCTATCAACATGAATTCGTAATATGTATTTAGGTGATTAGGTGGGCTTTAAGATTTGTTCGACCAGTCTATTGTTTTTCTTAGCCTCATTTAGTTAAGAAACATAGGTCTATGATCTTATTTTGTACTGATTTATTCAGTAGTTATCAACTAATGATTTGTAGGAATTACATGCGATTTTTTTGGGTTCATATATGCTCTCATAGTGCATTTTTACAAAGTGGTAAATTGTTTTGCATTTTAAGTCATGTACCATGTCCTGGATGGTAGAGTACTGACATCTTGATTTTTCTGTAAGTGAATCTTAAATTGTTTCAATAGTTGTTGAATCAGTTACGTGATGCCTTTTTTTAATCAAGTCACCGATATTCTGCAAATTATGCACCCAAACAAAAACATGACTTGGGAGAGTGATGAAGCAGCATACCTAGGTTCGACGACCAAAGGCTCCGACCTAACTCCCACCTTCATGCCGACCTACGACCTAACTCCCACCTTCATGCCGACCTACGACCTATCTCCAACTCCAATGCCGATCTACGACCTAAGCTACAACCTCCGACCTAATTTCAGCGACCTACCCCATCCAATTGCCGACCTATCTCCAGTCGACATCACCGATCTACGACCTAATCCAAGTTCCGACCTATCATCACCGACCCACGACCTATTATTACCTCCGACCCATCACCGCGACTCACGACACCATTTCGCTGCCGCCCAAAACCCTAGTTCGCGACACGACCTAAATCCTAAGTCGGACCCGAGATACCCCATAAGTCGGAGTCGAGATACCCATAAGTCGGGACCGAGATATACCCCATGAGTCGTTGCTGAGGTAACGGGAATCACTGCAATTTTAAGTCGCGATTCGTTGAAGTCGTTGCCGAGTTATTTGAGTCGGAGCCGAGTTAAGGATTGTGTGTTGTAACTTGTAGTGTTTCTTTGTTACTTGTTAAGTCGTCTGTTAACCCGTATCAGTGATGAGTCGTGGTCTCATAAGTCGTATGTCGTTTGTATTCATGAGTCGTTCTATTTGTTAAGACGTTGAGGCAAGTGCTGTAACTGTTGTACCGTAAGTCGTCACCGAGTTAGCCTGAGTCGTAGGTCGTAAGTCGGTTGCCGACTTAGGAGTTAGTGAATTTTGTGTTTTTTTGTGTGTTGTAAAACGCCTATAAATAGGCCGTGTTTCTCATTTGTAAAAAGGTTGTTGAATATTGAATAAAATTCTCTTTTGTTAGCTTGTTGCTTTCAATTTCAATTGGTAGTCTAGTGTATCTCCTATCTCCACTAACGTCATTCGAGTGCGCTCGGATCATCGTTTGCTGAAGCCGATTCACGGTATCTTGTGCGCAAGATCAACGTCGAAGAATCGTAGATCTCTTTCCCGGTATCTTCGGATCAACGAGTCAGAGATAGCTAGAGTTCGGTATCTTCGGATCAACGAATTCGAGCATTTCAGTATCCATCAATCCACAGATTGCTATTTACGTCGACTGAAGATCGTTCTGAAATATCCGCTGCGTCAGTTTGGTATCAGAGCTTGTTTTAGCCAATCATAGCTAAATCGAGTCTTGGAGCCGAGAATTTGAAGTGTTGAAGTTGTGTTCATCGTGTTCATCATATTTTGCAACAAAGTTGGAGTTTCCGATCCATTTCATTTTGGATCAAAGTTCGAAAGGTGTTTGAAAACTTGAAGTGTGAATTTGTTGAAGTGTTTGTGAAGTATTCAATCATGCCGCCAAGACGAGTTCAACGTCATCGCAATATTAATGCTCTGTACGGAAGAGAAGAGGCCGATGAAATGGTGCAACGAATCAACGAGAATTTCAATGAGAAGCTTACAGAAGGGATTGGTCGATTAGAGAGAATGATGCTTGAAATGAGTCAAAATCAGAGAAGGGTTTCACCTGAATCGAGCCATGGAAGAAGTAGAGTTTCACCACATTCTAATCGGGAGAGAAGTGTTGATAGTGATCATAGAAGCGTGGATCGAGATTGTGATAGAAATGTTGATGATCGAGGTCGTGATAGAAATGTGACTGATCGAGATCGGAGGAATGTGGATCGTAGGAATGTTGGTGGAAGACGTGATGGTGGTAGAGATGTTGGTGGTCAGGATCGACATCGATATACATCGGATGGCGAAGAAGAGTATGATGGTGGTAGTGTTCATGGACGAGGACGTGGACGAGGAAGGAATCAGTCGGAATACGATCACAAGTGGGAATCTGGGATGAAGACAGAAATTCCAGAATTCAAAGGTGGTATGCAGGCTGAGGAGTTTTTGGATTGGGTGGCTAATGTTGAAGAAATTTTTGATTTCAAAGAAGTTCCAGAACGTCGTAGAGTGAAGTTGGTTGCTACAAGGTTGAGGGGTAGAGCTTTGGCATGATGGCAGCAAACCAAACTTACACGTGAACGAATGGGGAAGTCAAAAGTTGAATCTTGGGAGAAGATGAAGAAATTGATGAAAGCAACGTTCTTACCTTACAATTATCAATCTCTGATGTATCAACGTTTGCAGAACTTGAGGCAGGGCACAAAGACTGTTAATGATTACGCAGATGAGTTTTATCAGCTTATTGCAAGGAATGATATTATGGAAACGGAAGAACAGCTGACATCTAGATTCATTGGGGGATTGAGAATGCAGATTCAGGATATGGTTAATATGTTCGATCCAAGATCTGTGGCGGAAGCACATCAGAAAGCGTTGGCTTGGGAGAAGCAGGGACGACGAGGGGGTGGTGTGTTTACGAATTCCAATAATCAAGTGAAGAGTGTTGGTGGAAGTTCTAATGTGTCTAAACCTATCAGTAAACCAGTGGTGAAGGAGGTTGAGAAGGCAAAGGTTAACAACGGTTTCAAATGTTACAACTGTCAGGAGTTGGGTCATAAAAGCAATGAGTGTCCAAAGCCAAAGAAGAGAGCAATGATTGCTGAGGTTGAGGATGAGGATGAAGAAGCTGAATGCTCTAATTCTTTACCAGTTGAGGAGGAAGACTTACTGTCGGGAGATGACGGGTATGCATTGATGATGAGGAGAAGTTGTTTAACACCGAAGCAAGAGGAGGAAAGTAGTTGGTTGAGGAACAATATCTTTCAATCTACATGCACTATTCTGGGAAGAGTTTGTAAATTTGTTATTGATGCTGGGAGTTGTGATAATATTATCTCTACAGAAGCGGTGAAGAAGTTGGAGTTGAAAACCGAGAAACATCCTAAACCATACAAGTTAGCTTGGTTGAGGAAGGGTGGTGAAGTGAAAGTTGGACGTAGAGCTTGTGTGAAGTTTTCAATTGGGAAGAAATACAAAGATGAAATCTGGTGTGATGTCGTAGATATGGACGTTTGTCATTTGTTGCTGGGGAGACCGTGGCAGTATGATCGAGCTGTGCAGCACGACGGACGGACCAACAGTTACAGTTTCATGTTCGAAGGTACAAAGATTACTCTGGTTCCGAAGAAACGCCAACAGGAAGAAAACAAAGTGGAGGAAATCGAAGAGCTGAAAACTCTATTGACTTTGAAGGAGTTTGTTAAAGAAGTTGAAGAAGAGCCGGAAGTATTCTTGTTGATCGGACGAGAAAGCAGTGAAGAGGTTGAAATTCCAGAAGAAGTTAAACCAGTTCTGAAAGAATTTGACGATGTATTTCCAGAGGAGTTACCAACGGAGTTGCCACCGTTGAGGGATATACAACATCAGATAGATCTTGTTCCCGGTGCTGTATTGCCACACAGACCACATTATCGAATGAGTCCGAAGGAACATGAAGAATTGCGGAGGCAGGTAGAGGAATTGCTTGAACAGGGGCGTGTGCAGGAGAGTCCGAGTCCTTGTGCTGTACCAGCTTTATTGGTACCCAAGAAGGATGGGACATGGAGAATGTGCACTGACAGTCGAGCATTGAATAAGATTACCGTGAGATATAGATTTCCAATGCCGAGGTTGGATGACTTGTTGGATCAGATAAGCGGAGCTACTATCTTTTCTAAGATTGATTTGAAGAGCGGATATCATCAAATTCGTATCAGACCAGGAGATGAGTGGAAGACTGCTTTTAAAACCAGGGAGGGTCTATACGAATGGTTGGTTATGCCATTTGGTTTATCCAATGCACCAAGTACGTTCATGAGGATGATGAATCAGATTTTTCGACCGTTCATTGGGAAATTCGTGGTGGTGTATTTCGATGATATTCTTATTTACAGTGGGAGTCCAGAAGAACATTTGAATCATCTTAGAGAAGTGCTGATGGTATTGCGACAAGAACAATTCTATGCTGCAACGAAGAAATGCGTGTTCATGACGCATAGTGTTTTATTTCTGGGGTATGTTGTTTCAGAGAAAGGAATACAGGTTGACCAAAGTAAAGTTGAGGCGATCAGAAACTGGCCGCAGCCCAAGACGATAACGGAAGTTCGTAGTTTTCACGGGTTGGCTTCATTTTATCGAAGGTTTATTCCACACTTTAGTAGTGTGATGGCGCCTGTTACAGATTGCATGAAAGGTAAACAGTTTGCATGGACGGAGGAAGCCGAGGTTGCTTTTGAACGAATCAAAGATCTTTTGACCTCTGCACCAATTCTAGTGCTACCTGATTTTCAGTTGGTGTTTGAACTACATACTGATGCATCCAAGGTTGGGATTGGAGGGGTGTTGAGTCAGAAGGGGCGTCCTATTGCATATTTCAGTGAGAAGTTGTCCGGAGCGAAGATGCGATACAGTACATATGATGTGGAGTTTTATGTTGTTGTGCAATCTGTTAAACACTGGAGACACTATCTATTTCAGAAGGAGTTTGTTCTTTACACTGATCATGAAGCATTGAAGCATTTGCAAGGGCAAGACAAGATTTCAGCGAGACATGCATCGTGGATTGCATATCTGCAACAGTTTACTTTTGTTGTTAAACACAAGTCAGGGGTGACAAATCGTGTGGCTGATGCTTTGAGTAGGAGGAGTCATTTGTTGACTACGCTGAAAGTTGAAGTGGCGGGGTTTGAAATGTTGCCGGAATTATTTGTTGAAGATCCTTACTTCATGAAGTTTGTTGATAAAGTTAAGGAGGGAAAGACGGATGAGTTTTTGATGGTAGATGGTTTTCTTTTTAAAGGAAGTCGATTGTGCATCCCGGAGGGTAGTCTGAGAATGAAGATTATCAAGGAGTTACACGAAGAGGGACATGTTGGGAGAGACCGTACCTTGCAGTTGATTTCACAGTCCTACTTTTGGCCATCAATGAGGAAAGAGGTGGAAAGGTTTGTGGAAAGGTGTCATATTTTTCAGGTTTCAAAGGGAACAGCGACGAATGCGGGGCTATATATGCCGTTACCGGTGCCTACCAAACCATGGGTTGATATCAGCATGGACTTTGTGTTGGGATTGCCGAGAACGCAGCGTGGTAATGATTCCATTTATGTGGTGGTTGACAGATTTTCGAAGATGGCACACTTTATTGCTTGTAAGAAAACGGCAGATGCTGTTCATGTTGCTCAGTTATTTTTTAAGGAGATCTATCGACTTCATGGATTGCCAGAATCTATTGTGTCAGATAGAGATACTCGATTTCTGAGTCATTTTTGGTTGAGTTTGTGGAAAATGGTGGGAACAAAGCTGAAGTTTAGTAGTGCTTATCATCCGCAAACTGATGGACAAACGGAGGTGGTTAATCGATCGTTGGGAAACTTGTTGAGGTGTCTTGTTCAAGATAACCTAAAGAGTTGGGATGTGAAGTTATGTCAGGCAGAATTTGCCCATAATCATGCTGTGAATCGAAGTACGGGGTTCAGTCCATTCCAGATTGTTTATTCGAGCTTACCGAAGGGACCTTTGGATTTAACGGTAATACCACAATCAAAGAAGACAGTTAAGAAAGCTGCTGATTTTGTTGAAGGGTTGACGGAGTGCCATAGAATCGTTCAGGAACGATTGGAAAAGACAAATGAGAAGTACAAACAAATGGCGGATAAGAAACGAAGGAGTGTAGTCTTCAAAGAGGGTGATTTTGTTTACGCGGTATTGACGAAAGATCGTTTTCCAGTTGGGACTTACAACAAGTTGAAAGCTCGCAAGATTGGACCAGTAGAAATCTTGAAGAAAATCAATGACAATGCTTATCAGTTAAAGTTGCCAGATCACATTCACACTGCTGACGTTTTCAACGTTAAACATTTGATTCCGTACCATGGAGATGAGCTTGTTGAAAAAGAGAGAAGTACAAATTCGAGGTCGAATTTTTGTCAACAAGGGGAGGATGATGAAGCAGCATACCTAGGTTCGACGACCAGAGGCTCCGACCTAACTCCCACCTTCATGCCGACCTACGACCTAACTCCCACCTTCATGCCGACCTACGACCTATCTCCAACCCCCATGCCGATCTACGACCTAAGCTACAACCTCCGACCTAATTTCAGCGACCTACCCCATCCAATTGCCGACCTATCTCCAGTCGACATCACCGATCTACGACCTAATCCAAGTTCCGACCTATCATCACCGACCCACGACCTATTATTACCTCCGACCCATCACCGCGACTCACGACACCATTTCGCTGGCGCCCAAAACCCTAGTTCGCGACACGACCTAAATCCTAAGTCGGAGCCGAGATACCCCATAAGTCGGAGTCGAGATACCCATAAGTCGGGACCGAGATATACCCCATGAGTCGTTGCTGAGGTAACGGGAATCACTGCAATTTTAAGTCGCGATTCGTTGAAGTCGTTGCCGAGTTATTTGAGTCGGAGCCGAGTTAAGGATTGTGTGTTGTAACTTGTAGTGTTTCTTTGTTACTTGTTAAGTCGTCTGTTAACCCGTATCAGTTATGAGTCGTGGTCTCATAAGTCGTATGTCGTCTGTATTCATGAGTCGTTCTATTTGTTAAGACGTTGAGGCAAGTGCTGTAACTGTTGTACCGTAAGTCGTCACCGAGTTAGCCTGAGTCGTAGGTCGTAAGTCGGTTGCCGACTTAGGAGTTAGTGAATTTTGTGTTTTTTTGTGTGTTGTAAAACGCCTATAAATAGGCCGGGTTTCTCATTTGTAAAAAGGTTGTTGAATATTGAATAAAATTCTCTTTTGTTAGCTTGTTGCTTTCAATTTCAATTGGTAGTCGAGTGTATCTCCTATCTCCACTAACGTCATTCGAGTGCGCTCGGATCATCGTTTGCTGAAGCCGATTCACGGTATCTTGTGCGCAAGATCAACGTCGAAGAATCGTAGATCTCTTTCCCGGTATCTTCGGATCAACGAGTCAGAGATAGCTAGAGTTCGGTATCTTCGGATCAACGAATTCGAGCATTTCAGTATCCATCAATCCACAGATTGCTATTTACGTCGACTGAAGATCGTTTTGAAATATCCGCTGCGTCAGAGAGTATTGCACATATGACTTGACAATTAAAAAAACATTACAGACTCTGATGGATAGTTGCATGCCTACTATCATTTTATGTTTCCCACTTCTTATTACATAGTATACATACATTTGAAATTACAAAGATTGCTAACATTTTATGAAAATGACAGAATTTTGAAGTATTAGAAGAGTATACAATTTGTTGCCAACATTCATATGACGTTATCCCCACAAGAATCTGTCTATTATCTAGATAGGAAAGGAGAAACCAGCTTTTCATATTTCTTCCATATGTTACCACACATTTGTCTCCCTGACTTTTTATTTAAAATTTTAATAACAGCTGCATTAATCACTTTTACATAATTTCTCTTCTCTTTCAGTACAATCAAATTCACAATTCAGACATATCAATTGATATATATTAGATTTTTTTACTCATTTTCATCAATCAAATGGATCTGAGTTTCACTTTAGGTGATCCAGTAATCCTCAAAGTTTCTCTAAACCATGTTGCAATTATGCATTAATGGTGAAAAAAACCTAATTTATGAATTTATACAAACGATGAAATTTGCAGTGGTTATTAGATCTTTTCCAGTGATGACAATGTTATTCATTGTCCCATTTAGACTTCTACTTATTATGAAAATTCAGTTTGATCGTTTTGCTTTCCAAGGTAATATTTCAATTTATAGTTTTAATTTCCTTAAGAAACTGTAATGCGCAATAAAATTATGATATATTTTCAGAAAAAATATTGGATTGGGGCTCTCTTTTTGCACCTTAGATTCGCTCAAACTTCTATGGTACTAATGATTTTTTTGGTTGTTTCCTAAAAGTTTGGATCCTTTAGTCTCTCTTTTTTTTTTCAAAAACCAGAATATTATAATAGAATGGAGAAACAAGCCTTTCTCCAACGGCTCACAAAATACAGCAAGACATACAAAGTATGCGACGCACATACCCGATAAACAAAGTATCAGAAAAAAGAAGAAAAAGCTAAGCTGACAGTAGCAACATAATACAAAGCTAACAGGACTAAA
Source organism: Allium fistulosum (assembly GCA_030737815.1). NCBI lineage: Eukaryota > Viridiplantae > Streptophyta > Magnoliopsida > Asparagales > Amaryllidaceae > Allium > Allium fistulosum. Next base: position 866,760,955 of record CM060904.1, on the reverse strand, counting down.
TAAACAGCCACTCAACCAACACTCCCGCTACACCCAAAGGTGTAGGCCAGTCCACCAGAAAGAAAACCACCCACCGACATAGAGTGCAAGAACCACATAGTACCGCAAGCCAACACTCGCTAACCATAGAGAACCATAAAAGCTGGCCTCAAACAAACCCAACCAACGAAACAACAATACCAGATGAGCTCTGGACACCAACATCCGACTAGAAAAACGGAAAGCTGAAGTGCAACCAATGGAATCAATCCTAGGAGAATATAAAACTCCCTACAAAACCTGGACCTGAAAAACTAGCGACCACATCAAATCAAACAATAAAGGGGGGGAGGGAGAGTCAGGAACGTTGGATGTAGACCAACGCCCTGACAGGAACACTCAACCGATTCCCATTCTAGCGGACCTCATCGCACAAGTAACAGAAAGAAGACCCACAAGAGGATGGATACCGGGACTTAATCATCCCCTGAAAGGCCGACCTCGAAAAGCAAGGAATACATCATTCCTGACTCGCCTAATAATGGTCATGGGCTCCATAGGAGTACTATCGAAGATAGCCTTGTTCCGAGCACACCAAATGTGCCAGCAAAGGAGACAAGGAATTAAGCGATGAATGATCGCACGAAGAGATTTCCTGGAGTTCCCAGACCACCATGATGAAGGTAGATCGTTAACAGATCTGGTAATTCCTCGGACACCTACCAAATTTCCGAAGAAGTTCCAGCAAGATCTGGCTGTAGAACCAGTGAAGAATAAATGGTTCAAGGATTCTGACTCCCTGTTGTCGCAGCAACTGCAACGGGAAACTAATGGGATGCCTATCCGCTGAAGGTTCTCGTCTAAAGGAAGGCCATCATGGAGGATACGCCACATGAGGGTCGAAACTTTCGGTGGAGAGCGAGAATCCCAGATGAAAGAAAACAAAGGGCGAATGGGGGAAGGAATACGAATCGAAGTCCAAGCTCTGAGGATGGAAAACGGAGCGCCGTCCCATCCTAAAAGACCGCCATGGGAGTCAGATAAGGATTTCACTGACTGCATGTGCTTCCAAGTCTCGCTAGCATAGGACGGAGAACCCGTATAATTAGTGCCCGCTAGCCTTCGGTACTTAGCGTGTAGGAACGAGGACCATAAAGAGTTGTTAGCACCGAATCTGTACCACAGTTTGCAAGCGAAGGCGGAGCAAATATCCTTGGGGTTGCGCAGCCCCAATCCGCCCTCGTTCTTGGGGCGACAAATCGTGTCCCACGAGATCCTTTAGTCTCTCTTCATCCTTTGTATATTCTAAAAAAACATGTGGTTTTTATTATTCTGTAACAACTTGCAGCAACAACCTTACCTAATGTTTTAGAATAACATCATTTAAACTAAGAAATTAGTAAAACTTGACTGTTTTTTGTGAATGCATTCAATACTTTTAAGATTGTTCACATCCTCTAAAAAAATTATTTAGAAATTTATTACAGTTTTTTTTGGGTAGGATTTGAACTATTGTAATTTACATATTTTAGTATTAAAACATTTTGATTTGATGATGAATGGCTTATGAAATTTGGTAAGCAAACAGTTTTCATATGCCGAAAATTATTCTTTAATAGGTTCATTTCTATCTTTTTTTAAAACAATTATATCAAAATAAATGAATTAGAATGTTTAGTTTTATATTTTTCACAGTATCAATACTTCTATAAACCATTAGTTCAACCAATAAATAGATTTAATGTTATTCATTTATTCCGTTGAACCAAAAGTTCATAAAGTTAGCTATTGGGTTATTAGTTGTCAGTTATTGTACTGCAAATTTTTCAAAGAACTATAATGCAATCATTAGTATATTTTATGTTTGGTTGTTCAAGGGTTTACTATTATCTTAGCTTATTTATCTACCCATGATGAAGTTATTGTCTTTTTTCCTTATTAGGTTTTGTTTATCTTTTTTAGTGTGTGAAGTCCGAACCCTAAACTAGAATTGCAAGGTGTGTTTCTAAAGTTTATCACGTTGGAAATAATGCACTGGAAGGTTCCTAAAGAAAAGCAATAGAAACCATTATTTTCTATTATGGCAAAAAGATAATTCATTTTTGGCTTTAAGTATATGTGGTTCCATGCTCATCATAGACATGTTGACCCTTATTAGCTCCAAGAAGGCCTATTATTCAAATGCGTTTGACATACACATTCAATATTCATCATATGATGTAAAAAATAATGCATACCATTTACATATAAATATGCTTGATAATATGCAGCATTGCTTATTTACATGGAACTACACAAGTATGTAAGAAAATATACAATGATGTCTTATTTTAAAATGAATGGAATATGCTTGATATAATTCAATGAAATATTTGTGTGAAATATTTAGAATGAAAATATGTTTGCATTCAGTGTGCATAACACTGATTCGCACTAGAATAAGACATCATTCTAAGTGGAAACCATATTGTGTTAATTCATCAGTTTCCATTGATTGTAATTTCTGATTTTGGTAGTTTCTAAGAAACCATAAATCTAAGTGGAAAGCTCCTCTACGTCGTATAAATGCCTCATTCTGCAAGATTTCTCCATTGAAACTGTGCTCCAACTAGAATCGTCATCTTTCATATTAAATGTTTCAGGAATTAATTAAAATATAAGCCTTCCACCATTGCATAGAAGCACAGAGACAAGGAACGAAAATATTTTTGTCTTCGGATAACACTATCAAACATTAATATTTTTTGAACAAAATAAGTATTCAATTGCCTCAATCTGTACTAAGGCAAGGGCTCAGTCGGTACGGAGTCATTGGACTCCGTTAAATGAGGTAATTGCCTCAGTCAGCAATGAGGGAACTGAAAGGCAATTCCCTTAGTACTGACTGAGGCAATTGCCTCAGTTTTACCTGATGCCCTCAGTCTAGATTGGGGCAATGCCTCATTTACACTGAGGCTGCTTGTGTTAAAGCATTCAAGTGAGGCAACTATCAGGTGTATTTTAATGTGTACCACAAGGTATCTGCTGCATTAAGACTTGCTCACTTCACACCTACACTGATAACTACTTTGATTAGCTGCAATATGAGGTGGTAGTGTATTAAAAATGTTATGCTCATTCAATTCATGCGCATTTCATTCAACGGACAATCACAATTGGCATCCTCTGTTATTATTCTATTTAGTTTAGTTTGAACGTAAACATTACATATTTTGGCCATCTTAAGATATTTTTGCCCGCGGCATCATTTTCTTCATCAGTTGTTAACATCTTTGGCTCCTATCATTTGCAGGAAGAAGGGGTCACTGAGCTGAATGGACGGTTTGGACTCAATGCTATTGGCGGGCGTTTTCTCCCCTGTGCTAATTGGCTTGCTTTCTAGCATGAATATTAGTCCATTCAGCATCCACATTTGTTCCCTACTATTGTATTAACCAGTCATGATAATGAACAGCTCAAAAATTTATGCTCCAACATTCAAATAACTTTGTTATTCTTTGATTCCTTGCTGCTTTATTTCATACAAATTGTCAAATATGTTACGTGTTACACATTTCGCACTGTCTATTTGTCTCTTAGATTATCTCTTACTCTTTTTTACGTTTTAGGATTGAAAATAGTTGCTACATTAGTCTTACTCATATTTCTTCAGCGTTGGTTGTGTTCAAACCAACATATATGATTCCCACATAAAATTCATGTGTTCCGTAATTGAAAATAAGAGCCACTCTTTTTTATGTTTAACAAATGAATTTAGGTTATTATTGTCGTTCGCATGACAATTGGAACATTTATAAGCTCTGTTTTTTAGTGATAAATTCCTAATACTGCTCTAACATTTTCGACAACTGATCTGTGTGCGAAGCACGGGTTTGCACTAGTATGAGTAATATAGGCTTAATTCCTAAAGTATCAACGAATGATTTAAAAAATAGTTAATTTTTTAGGCAAACTAAAATGAACAAAATCCTACATGGAAAAGTAATCATGCTCTGATTTCACAGATGTTTATCTCATGGAAAAATAAAAGTGATGCATTAGATATGTTTAAGTTATTTACCACGGAAATACAATAGATTTCATAGAGGTAAGGAGTATAACATGAATCTAGCTCATTTATTGAATTTTACAACTCGAATGACATAGTTCATGAAAAAACTACACCATATTCACCTGAAATGAATGGTAAAGCTGAAAGAAAATATAAGACATTTTTATCGAATCTGTAGTTGCTATTTTATTGAATTCTAGTGCTCCATCACATTGTTGAGGGGAAATTTTGTTAATTGTTTGTTATGTATTAAATAGAATTCTTAAATCTAAGAGAAAATTTTTACAGAGACTTTTAAACATCATAAATCTAACTTATCTTATTTTATAACTTGAGGTTGTTTAGTGTAACGATACGACTTTTCGACGCTCGAAAGTCGACATTAATACGTCCACTGTATCAAATGCTGCGCAATCGAATGCCGGAAAACCGAACCATTAGAGTTAAAAAGAAGAGGTAGAAGAAGACAGAAGAAAAGAAAGAACAGATAAACAGAAAAAAAAACAATATCAGAATCTCACATTCGCAGCGGAACAATATATAATAGATGAATCAATAATCTTTAAAACAAAAGACTATATCAGTTTATACATACATCAATCAGAGTCAATATACAACTCAATACAACAATGGACAGTTATATAAACTTGTCCTCATACAGAATACACAGCGGAATAAATAAACAAGTACGAGGGTACGTCTCGCCATCCAGCTCATCTCCAAAGCTTCAGAATATCCAGAATATCCTGATAACCTAACTCTAGGCTGCCCGAGTGGAAAATTATGGGCACCCAAATTGGGAATGTATCACTAGTAACCATCAACTACATAACCTTTGAGCTCGTACGTCTCAGAAAAGGGTGTTAAACTAAGAGAATAAATTCTCCGCCACCAACAGAAATGTATTTGATAGAGACCAGCTTTACATCTCAAAGTGTAATGTCAGACACACATCCACACAAGTCCGTTCCGGGATCGAACGGAACCGAAGGCACTTCCAAAGAAGCCCTTGCAATCCGGATAATTTCTAATCACGTCCGGACTCCCCATCACAAGAAGAGTGATATAAATCTCTATACCGGAGCAACTCGGTGTAGGGACATTCGACAGGTTGTCCTTTCATTTTCGAAAATACCCGGTCTTCACACCGGTCTTCAATAATGTCCATTCACGACGTATCACTATTCGGAATGGGTTATATGACATAAAGTCCTCTCCCGGCTTAACCGAATAATGAGCGTTTGTTTTAAAAACAAATCAAGTGTCATTTCAAAGGCAAATATTGATAGTTGGTTATTTAACTATCAACAACATTCACAACAATCAACCAATTTAAATAATTTTTCCAAAATTATTAAATTTCAAATATCTTCTCGATATATGGTTTCCACACTTTGAAAACAAATTTCAAATCATATTTCACACTTCATCATTTTGAAAACAAATTTCCAATCACTTTCATTTAAACCAATTAAATAAATCCATATCGATTTATTTCAAATTTACATCCCAATCAGTAAATTTATTTCCACACTTCATCACTTTGTAAACCAATTTCAAATCATATTTTCCACACTTTAAAAATAAATCAATGTTTATTTTTAAAACAAATTTCCCTTTCCTTTATAAATTCCATTTTGAATTTACATTCTCAAATATTCACTTATACACGATTTTCAAATCGTTTTCCAAAGATTCACTTTCAAACACCAAATCAATTACAAATTGATTTCTAAATTTATTTCAATTACCAAATCAATTACAAATTGATTTCAAAGTTTATTTCAAATCCCAAATCATTTTACAAATTGATTTCCAATTTATCTTCAACACAAATCAATTTTTCATTTAACATAAAGTAAATTTTCATATCGATTTCCCAAAGATTTATCTTCAAATACTAAATCAATTATCCATTGAATTCCAATAAATTCACCTTTTAAAATAAATTCCTTTATTCTCCCAAACCATTTAAAATTCTATTTTTAAATAAATTTTCCAACCTTCAAAAAATATTACCTGAAATCCCTTTATTAAGATCTTTTCACCATATTTGGAAATAATTCGATAAGATTACAAAAATCAATTTTTATATTTTAATTCCTTCTATTTAAATTCATCAAATTCTTTTAAAAGGAATTTTATTAAAATTTCCAACTTTTATTTCGAAAATCCAATTCTATTTATTTCTAGTATCCAACGATACCAAAAATACATTCGGCTAAATTATAGCCTTCAACACATTCAATCACAGATATAATCATTCACAGATTATAAATAAATAATCATACAACATATGAAACAAATTCATATAACATATGAAACAAATTCATATAATTTTGAGGAATCCAGTTGGATCCCTCCAACCTGTTTCCCTGCATCCACAGATGTTAGCACAATACCAATTCCACTTCGAGGTGGAATATCGCGGTATATGGGATTTATAAAAATATCATCCGCTATTATGCGGCGCAATAGGGTCTCATCCGCTATATAATGCGGGAAATCAACAACTGCAATATATACATATGCCAATATATATATATTGCTATATGCTACTATATATAGTATCACATCCAAACAGCAATCAATCAACACATTCAAAAAAATTTAAATATAACTATTTAAAATTAAACAAACCCTTTGTTTGAGTGAGAAGATCTCACCTTTTCTTTAATTTGCAATCCATTTTCTGTTCCAATTCGTTTTCTCGATTTTTAGACCTTGTATAACAATTCACGATTTTATCAATATTTGAACTAGACGAACAAATAAATTTCCCATTTTAAACAGATTGAGTTACTAATTATTAAATTATTTCATTAACTAACAATCTTATTCAAACTGATAATTTAAACAAATTTTCCTTTGTATTTTTATTAACTAATGATTTAATTCATTTAACCTTACTGAAAACAATTTTCTGCATATTCATATTAAATAAAACTATAACTTCTTAGTGGAAAAATCATTTTATAATATATATACATCCAAAACAAAACGCTTCTTTCCTGTGAATTTGTTTTACTGTTTATTTTTCTCTAGATACCAAAATTTTAAATTAAGAAGAAATCTTAAATATACCTCACTGCCTTCCTCCTCCAGCTACCAAGCACGACACCCTACTGAGCTTCACGCGACCCTCTTCCCTCTCGAGTTCGAGTCGAAGTCGTATGCCACAAATTCCAACTCGCAAAACCCCACGACCACTCGACCCGCCATCACGCCTCGACATCGCCAACGCTCGTCGAACTGCCCCACCGCGAGCCCTAGCAGTCGAGACCTACGCTCGCTCTTGACTTCCTCCATTTGCAGAGCCTCCAGTTCCACACGCGACGTTTGCCTTTCAAGCTCGATCGAACGAAAATTATTCCATTTATTAAGATGATTTCTGGGTTTCGATTTTATCCCTCCTTTTCGATTTGAAATTACTGTGCTCAAAAGAAAGAAGGAAGATATGGTTTTTAAAGAGATCGACCATTGATTTTTTTTTTCAATTTCAACGAAGAGAAGTGTTTTCGTTTTATTTTATTTTTTTCTCGTGAAGTTTTACTGAAGTAAGGGGAAAGTTGCATGCTCGAACAAGAAAAAGGACAGGATTTGATTCCTTGCATGAGCATCCAGTAAAGCTACAGTACTACGAAGTGAATGAAAACACATCTGATGTGAAATAATATCAACTATAGTTGACTAATACAAACTTTCCATTTAAATTCAAATTCAAATCGTTCCGATAAATGCAACTCAAAATGTCGACCTCCAATCGAGGCGTGCCGCTAGGCATTCGTAATGTTATACGCCTATTCCGAACGCAATGGAAAAGGTTTCGAGCCCAAATTCGATCGTATGGAGAAGATAGCTTTTATTGAACCGGTTATTAAATTTAATTTCCAATTTAATTTCAGCGCGTTTGCTTATCGTACAGCCAAACGATCACTCCAAACATTTACGAAAATTGAAATCCGATAATAATACAATATTACGGATCCAATGGAACTGGTTTCGTCGAATTCCGAGACTGTGCCCCGAAACGCTATTTTTAAATATCGATTAAACGATAAAATTCAAAACTGAACAAAACAGTTCCAAGTTCAATTCTGAAGCTTCTATTATATTCAGAATTATCAATATGAATTTTCCAAGCCTTGAAAATATTTTTAACAGGTCCGAAATTAACAATTCAGCAATTTATTAAATTTTCAATTATTAAATTCAATTATTTAAATTGCCAAATAAACAGATACATTTGAAATTTAGGTTAAATCAACATTCAAATATTTAAATTCAATAAATATTCTATTTCAAATGTTCAAAATTTGCTGGGTCGTTACAAACTTCCCCCCTTAAAAGAATTTCGTCCCGAAATTACAAGTTAAGAAGAATGATCCAATCTCCGTTAACTATTTTACCAAAACCAAACAATTTTATCAATTCGCTAAAATAATCTTTTATTAAAGATCTATTATCACTTCAACTAACTTTCCAAATCTTAACCATAGTTTCCAAACCACTTTATTTACTTCACAATTCAAATTTACATTTGAATTCAAATTTTAAATTACCCAAAATTTCTCAAAAATTTCTAACTCTCGAAATTTCCGAATAATTTCGCCAGCGTCTTCTTTGCGCGGCTAGCTCGGTACAACTACAAAATGTCCCTACGAACTCCCAAATTTCAAAAAGAGAAAGGAAAGCCAGGCGGCTAGACAAGAAAAGATCAAATTTCATACTGAAATTTAAATACATACCTCTTGTCAAGCAAATTCGAATTTATTTCCGAAATCAAAATCCAATTCCATTTTCCTATAGCCTTTATAATCCATGTATACTTTACTGAACAATAATGTCCAATTACAACATTCCAGTTAAATTTTCATTCACTTATTAACTTAGAATATTTCTCAATTCTAAATTTTACCTAAGAATTTTATCCATTCCTTTCTTAAGTTCAATATAAGTATTTACATACTTCTTATATTTATTCACTTCACAAACAAAGTTATATATTCATTTCCGTTCAACTTTGTATTTTCAATTCCATTTGAATTCAATCTACAATTTCAATTCTATTTGAATTCATTTCAAATCTCAATACTTTTATTTCCAATTTTTTTTCATTCAGATTTTCATTTTGAATTTTACTTGAATTCGATTCATCTTTAACTCTGAATATTGAGTTTTATTTATCTTCATCTCAAATTCAATTTGAAATCACTTGTCGTTAAGTGAAAATTTTCAAAAATTCCAAATTTTTTTCCAAAATTTTTCTAACTCCCAAAATATTTGGAAAATTTTGGCGGAGTCTCCTTTGTACGGAGGGGCTTTTGCAATATGACAAAAGATATGAATATATATACATCGACCCACTCGGTCGGAAAAGCAAAAACAATTCATATTTCCTATTTTGTATTGCGTAGGCGTACCTTTTTAGCATTTTTAAGCAAAGCAGTTATTTATTAGCTTATTAACGCAACCAAAATGCAGCTAAACGACTTCCAAAACCTGCACTTACTCAATTTAAACACGTAAGTGACAAATATAGGAAATCTATTAACATTTCACTTATTTCCAATAGTAAACACATAGTTTTCATAAGCAATGCATTCAAAATAAATTCCAATAGCAATTCATAAAGTTTCGATGCAATTTAAATCGCTTACAACTATATCACACATCATTTTTATTCAATTCAATGGTTTTATAATTCATTTTCTTCCATTCAATTCATTTTTAAGCGAAACGAATTCATATCAATTTTCAATTGATTCCAAAATCAATTAAATTTACATTCCATATTCACATTCATTTCATTTGAAACCATTTCACAAAATTTCTCTTAAGTCGAGCATTCATCCAAGTATCGCTTAAGACATTTCAATTCAAAATTCAAGTTACATTCATCAACTTAGAATATTTTCAGTATCAAATTTACTTAAGAATTTCACACTTATTTCTCAAGTTCAATACAAGTATTTTCCATACTTTTTATATAAAATTTTCAATTACTACTTGGTTTATAACCACTTATATTTAAACTGGATTGCCAATTCCATATAAACTCAATCAATCTTTCATTTATAATTATTGAATTCAATTCGTTTCAAACCTTATTCATTTGGTCAATCTTCAATTAGCTTCACTTACTAATTTTAGTAATACTTCACTTTGTTTTTCACAAATCAAATTCAATTCCAGTTCTATTTATTTACAAATTCAAAATGAATTTTAATATTCAATTTCATTTTCTTGCGCTTGCAATTGCAAATTTATTTATTCATTCACAAATTCATTCATTTTCAATTTGAATCTCATTCCAATCAGATTGCAAATATTTTATAAGTTATCAACTTATTTACATTCCATTAATGAATTTTATTTTCAAATATTTCTCTGGAATCCCATTTCAATTTGTAAATTACATTTACAATTCACATTCCCAAATCTCATTCGTATATGGATTTTATTTTATTATACTTTCAATTCATATTTATAAATTTCATTTGTTGAATGAATTTATCTCTAAATCTTTGGTTATACCATTATTTCTTATTCAATTTCCATATAACAATGATAATAATTCAATATTATCTTTTCCTAACAACCAAGCATCCATATACTATAATAATTTATAGAAAATCATTTCTTTTCTATACAAAAATAGTTTTGGGCAAAATTATTTCATTCACCCTATTTAAAACAATACTGTGTCAGTTTATCTTGTTTAAGAGTTTAGAAACCCCTATCGATTATAGTTGGCCAGACTGCACCGACCAGAATCTATAAACAATCAACCGATAAGTCAACACAATACAAAACAAATTTTGTATTCACTAACAAATACGCGCTCATATCTATTATTACACTCACACTCATTCTAGAGTACTACTAACTCTATCTCTAATGAGTAACACCCAACAGAGCCAGGGTTATCGCTTAACCAGCTGCTCTGATACCACATGTAATGACCCACACGAGGCAGTGACGACCGGTAGGCTTTGCAACCATCCCAGACCCACCGTGGCATACAATGGTACCTCGCATTTACTTTTACGGCCAGCCTCTCGACTGTCACAACCAACCCATCCCACTCAGGGACATGTAAGGGTAAGAGTCTCCCGTTCGCCACCAAACCGCGAAGCGAGAACCCCCTATCATGTTGTAATATAGCAAATGCGATCCACTGTATCAAAAGCCGCGCAATCGAATGCCAGAAAACCAAACCATTAGGGTTAAAAAGAAGAAGTAGAAGAAGACAGAAGAAAAGAAAGAACAGATAAACAGAAACAGAAACAATATCAGAATCTCACATTCGCAGCGGAACAATATATAATAGATGAATCAATAATCTTTAAAACAAAAGACTCTATCAGTTTATACATACACCAATCAGAGTCAATATACAACTCAATACAACAATGTACAGTTATATAAACTTGTCCTCATATAGAATACACAGCGGAATAAATAAACAAGTACGAGGGTACGTCTCGCCATCCAGCTCATCTCCAAAGCTCCAGAATATCCAGAATATCCTGATAACCTAACTCTAGGCTGCCCGAGTGGAAAATTATGGGCACCCAGAGTTTAGAAAGGGAACAATAAACTCCGAGTCAGACATGGTGACTGATGTGAGATCGTAAAACAGTTATTTTCACAAAGAAAATAAAACAGATTCGCAATGCTTTTTAGAAAATGAAACTACCATAAGGCCTCCCGCCACACACACAATGCAAACGCAGAATTGGAGGAGATTTCTCCTTATGATAGTCAAAAATGCTTACTACGCAAAATCAGTTGATATTATTATTAATGTCTAGTGTGGAAAACATTTCGAAAGTATAATATCAATCTTAGCCAACATACAACCATTATTGTATGCCTACTATAGCTACTACGTTCAATAGCGGGTTACCGCCACATTCCATAGCAGGTAATACAACTAAAACCGTACAGGGTTCGTATTGTTTTTGGATTTCCAACAAATGGTCAGGCAAAGGAACTTCCTTACACCGAAATGGAAACGCCTCTGGAAAGACGTCCCGGATCCTAACCGGATCTCTGCAACACAAGGCCGACGCTACCTCACGCTTTAACCAAGTTGTAACTAGGTAACTAACACATGAGCTATGTCATCCCTCGGTCGTCACCGAGCTTTATTCGAGGATCCTCAATCACAAAGCAACAACCACAAAGTATAATCAACATAGGTAAAATATCTGGGCTCCATACCATGATATCACCTTTTATCCAGAAGGAAATGACATACCCTAGGGGTGCTACCCCTACAAACCTTTGCCGCAACATTCCTGTTTCGACCATTACCGGGTTGTGAGGCTCGACGAAGTCTCGTCGATAAAGCTATGCTTTTTCACAAAGCCACGCTTTTTCACAAAGCCACGCTTTTTCACAAAGCCACGCTTTGATCAACAAATGATCAACAGCACTTCGTATGCCACATTACCAAATTGGGAATGTATCACTAGTAACCATCAACTACATAACCTCTGAGCTCGTACGTCTCGGAGAAGGGTGTTAAGCTAAGAGAATAAATTCTCCGCCACCAACAGAAATGTATTTGATAGAGACCAGCTTTACATCTCAAAGTGTAATGTCAGACACACATCCATACAAGTCCGTTCGGGATCGAACGGAACCGAAGGCACTTTCAAAGAAGCCCTTGCAATCCGGATAATTTCTAATCACGTCCGGACTCCCCATCACAAGAAGAGTGATATAAATCTCTATACTGGAGCAACTCGGTGCAGGGACATTCGACAGGTTGGCCTTTCATTTTCGAAAATACCCAGTCTTCACACCGGTCTTCAATAATGTCCATTCACGACGTATCACTATTCGGAATGGGTTATATGACATAAAGTCCTTTCCCGGCTTAACCGAATAATGAGCGTTTGTTTTAAAAACAAATCAAGTGCCATTTCAAAGGCAAATATTGATAGTCGGTTATTTAACTATCATCAACTTTCACAACAATCAACCAATTTAAATAATTTTTCCCAAATTATTAAATTTCAAATATCTTCCCGATATATGGTTTCCACACTTTGAAAACAAATTTCAAATCATATTTCACACTTCATCATTTTGAAAACAAATTTCCAATCACTTTCATTTAAACCAATTAAATAAATCCATATCGATTTATTTTAAATTTACATCCCAATCAGTAAATTTATTTCCACACTTCATCACTTTGAAAACCAATTTCAAATCATATTTTCCACACTTTAAAAATAAATCAATGTTTATTTTTAAAACAAATTTCTCTTTCCTTTATAAATTCCATTTTGAATTTACATTCTCAAATATTCACTTATACACGATTTTCAAATCGTTTTCCAAAGATTCACTTTCAAACACCAAATCAATTACAAATTGATTTCTAAATTTATTTCAATTACCAAATCAATTACAAATTGATTTCAAAGTTTATTTCAAATCCCAAATCATTTTAAAAATTGATTTCCAATTTATCTTCAACACAAATCAATTTTTCATTTAAAATAAAATAAATTTTCATATCGATTTCCCAAAGATTTATCTTCAAATACTAAATCAATTATCCATTGAATTCCAATAAATTCACCTTTTAAAATAAATTCCTTTATTCTCCCAAACCATTTAAAATTCTATTTTTAAATAAATTTTCCAACCTTCAAAAAATATTACCTGAAATCCCTTTATTAAGATCTTTTCACCATATTTGGAAATAATTCGATAAGATTACAAAAATCAATTTTTATATTTTAATTCCTTCTATTTAAATTCATCAAATTCTTTTAAAAGGAATTTTATTAAAATTTCCAACTTTTATTTCGAAAATCCAATTCTATTTATTTCTAGTATCCAACGATACCAAAAATACATTCGGCTAAATTATAGCCTTCAACACATTCAATCACAGATATAATCATTCACAGATTATAAATAAATAATCATACAACATATGAAACAAATTCATATAACATATGAAACAAATTCATATAATTTTGAGGAATCCAGTTGGATCCCTCCAACTTGTTTCCCTACATCCACAGATGTTAGCACAATACCAATTCCACTTCGAGGTGGAATATCGCGGTATATGGGATTTATAAAAATATCATCTGCTATTATGCGGCGCAATAGGGTCTCATCCGCTATATAATGCGGGAAATCAACAATTGCAATATATACATATGCCAATATATATATATATATATTGCTATATACTACTATATATAGTATCACATCCAAACAGCAATCAATCAACACATTCAAAAAAATTTAAATATAACTATTTAAAATTAAACAAACCCTTTGTTTAAGTGAGAAGATCTCACCTTTGCTTTAATTTGCAATCCATTTTCCGTTCCAGTTCGTTTTCTCCATTTTTAGACCTTGTATAACAATTCATGATTTTATCAATATTTGAACTAGACGAACAAATAAATTTCCCATTTTAAACAAATTGAGTTACTAATTATTAAATTATTTCATTAACTAACAATCTTATTCAAACTGATAATTTAAACAAATTTTCCTTTGTATTTTTATTAACTAATGATTTAATTCATTTAACCTTACTGAAAACAATTTTCTGCATATTCATATTAAATAAAACTCTAACTTCTTACTGGAAAAATCATTTTCTAATATATATATACATTCAAAACAAAATGCTTCTTTCCTGTGAATTTGTTTTACTGTTTATTTTTCTCTAGATACCAAAATTTTAAATTAAGAAGAAATCTTAAATATACCTCACTGCCTTCCTCCTCCAGCTACCAAGCACGACACCCTACTGAGCTTCACGCGACCCTCTTCCCTCTCGAGTTCGAGTCGAACTCGTATGCCACAAATTCCAACTCGCAAAACCCCACGGCCACTCGACTCGCCATCACGTCTCGACATCACCAACGCTCGTCGAACTGCCCCACCGCGAGCCCTAGCAGTCGCCACCTACGCTCACTCTCGACTTCCGCCATTTGCAGAGCCTCCAGTTCAACACGCGACGTTTGCCTTTCAAGCTCGATCGAATGAAAATTATTCCATTTATTCAGATGATTTCTTTTTCGAGTGTGATGATTTCTGGGTTTCGATTTTATCCCTCCTTTTCGATTTGAAATTACTGTGCTCAAAAGAAAGAAGGAAGATGTGGTTTTTAAAGAGATCGGCCATTGATTTTTTTTTCAATTTGAACGAAGAGAAGTGTTTTCATTTTATTTTATTTTATTTTTTTCTCGTGAAGTTTTACTGAAGTAAGGGGAAAGTTGCGTGCTCGAACAAGAAAAAGGACAGGATTTGATTCCTTGCGTGAGCATCCAGTAAAGCTACAGTACTATGAAGTGAATGAAAACACATCTGATGTGAAATAATATCAACTGTAGTTGACTAATACAAACATTCCATTTAAATTCAAATTCAAATCGTTCCGATAAATGCAACTCAAAATCTCGACCTCCAATCGAGGCATGCCGCTAGGAGTTCGTAATGTTATACGCCTATTCCGAACGCAATGGAAAAGGTTTCGAGTCCAAATTCGATCGTATGGAGAAGATAGCTTTTTTTGAACCAGTTATTAAATTAAATATCCGATTTAATTTCAGTGCGTTTGCTTATCGTACGGCCAAACGATCACTCCAAACATTACGAAAATTGAAATCCGATAATAATACAATATTACGGATCCAATGGAACTAGTTTCGTCGAATTCTGAGACTGTGCCCCGGAACGCTATTTTTAAATATCGATTAAACGATAAAATTCAAAACTGAACAAAACAGTTCCAAATTCAATTCTGAAGCTTCTATTATCTTTAGAATTATCAAAATGAATTTTCCAAGCCTTGAAAATATTTTTAACAGGTCCGAAATTAGCAATTCAGCAATTTATTAAATTTTCAATTATTAAATTGAATTATTTAAATTACCAAATAAACATATACATTTGAAATTCATGTTAAATCAACATTCAAATATTTAAATTCAATTAAATATTCTATTTCAAATGTTCAAAATTTTCTGGGTCGTTACATTTAGCATGTGTTCGTATTCCAGATCCTAAAAAAAATTAAATTAGCAACTCGAGCATATGAATGTGTTTTTATTAATTATGCAACTAATAGTAAAGCATATAGACATTTAATTTAAATGCTCATGTTAGTATTGAATTAAATGATGCTTATTTCTTTGAACAAAAGTTTCCATTTAAATTAAGGAATAATGAGGGCACTTTATAGCTAGTATTCCACTAATTATGAACAATGAACTACTGAGGAAATAGAAACTAAACCTAGGAGAAGTAAAAGAGCCAGAATAACTAAATATTTCGATCCAGGATATTATGCTTATACACTAGAAAAGGATCCTGCTAATCTTAAAGAAGCTTTGTCTTCTTTAAATTCAGACTTTTGACAAGAAGATATAAATAATGAAATGGAATCCCATGAATCAAACAAAACATGGCATTTAGTTGAGTTACCTCCAGGTTGTAAACCTATAGGCTATAAGTGGATAATTAAAAATAAGTTAAAAACTTTATGATATCATTGAGAAATATAAAGTTCCTCTTATAGCCAAAGGATTCAGGCAGAGAGAAAATATTGACTTTTTTATATCTTTTCATTTGTTGCTGGAATAACATCTATTAGAGTGTTAATTTCTCATACTTTAATGTATGACTTATTAAATTCACCAAATGGATGTTAAAACTGCTTTTGAATGGTGAATTAGAAGAAGAAATTTACATGTCCAACCGGAAGGTTTTGTTACCCCTGATCAAGAAAATAAAGTTTGTAAATTAGATATATCTCTATATAGTCTTAAATAGGCACCTAAACAATAGCATAAGAAATTTTATAATTTAGTTGTATCACATGGTTTTAAATTAAATAAAAGTGGAAAATGTATACAAATCAGGGAATATCATTCGCACTATCTTATGTCTATATGTGGATGATTTACTCATATTCAATTCAAATATTCGTGTTGTGAATTCTGGTAAATCCATAGTATGTGCCAATTTTGAGATCAAAGATCTTAGGGAAGCGAGTGTGATTCTTGGTATTAAGATTACTAGGTCTAAAATGGGAATCTCTTTGGATCTATATCACTATACCGAGAATATGTTAAAAAAATACAACTACTTTGACTGTAAACATGTTGATACATCATATAATCCTAGTGTGAAACTATTTAAGAACACTATGATGGTGTAAAACGGTCATACTATGCAAGCATCATTGGCAGTCTTCGATATGCCACTAATTGTACTAGACCCAACATATCTTATGTCGTGGGATTTGATAGAGTTAGGGTATAGCCTAGGAATAATTATGTAATTTGTTACATATATCTAACTCGATAACCAATCTTGTTCGAAAATAAAGGTGTTTCTTTCTATACTTGATATAATGCGTTATATATTAATTAATTTAATTAAAAGTATATTTAATAGAAAATCCACAAATGGTATATTTTGTGATGATAGTTACAAAGTGTAGTAACCTTGAGTAATTTATCATAATGAAAATAAATATACCATTTTAAATATTCTTAGTCCCGATGTATCGAGATTGGATATCGATATATACATTGATACTAGAGTATGTAACGTTCTCCAAATGTTGGATAGTATATTACACATGGCTTTTGGGGCACTAAGAGGTTATGTACTGATAGTTATTAGATAACTATGGAATGACTCATCCGATAGTTTTATGTTAGTTAATACAACTAAAGTCAAACAGAAAATATCAATGTGACTAATTTACACATTCACCCAACTTGAGAATACTATTGATATTCAATGTGGAGCTCCGCTTTACTTATAGTTAAATCGTGGCACAAAGTCCATCAAATGACTAAAGTTGGGTTGAGTGCAAGTATTGGAAGTGAAACACTATTCAAGAGAGGATCTGTCTCCTCAGTTATTGGAGGTTAGTATCACGGTCAATTGAAGTCAAGTCATAGTCTTTAGCCAGAGCATTTAAATTAATAATAATTGTTATTATTGAACCAAGGACTTTGTGTTTAGACTATTGTGACGCCCCACCTCTATACCCACGCTAACCAAGAACACTACGGTGTAGTGCTGTCAATTAGCACGGAGAATAAGGCTGTTGAGGAGCGACCATCCATGTAACTTCTTTGTGCGAGCACCGATATGTCAGATAGAATAGGATGCATATCTTTTAAGGAGGAAATCCGACATACCGATACAAACACAAAGCTATCACACGGTGGCTATATAATGGAATATGTATACATCAAGGAACCTACTCACCCAAAGTCGGGATTTGCACGGTTGTGCAGCGATTACACCAATTTGGGTGGGAAGCCCTTCAAAGGTTCCGAACCTATTATCGAGGTTCAAGCTTGGTATCAGAGCCAAACTTCGGAACAATGTAGAATTATCTAGCAAGGATCATGTCCTAAGTCTTTCTTAGGAGTTGTGCCTTAGGATTTTATTCGTGTCTTCGTACCGTTCTATCCTATTTTCTTTTATGATTCCTTGTTTTATCAATCATGATTGTTTGATTTTCATTCTGAGAATAACTTTTTCTTCTTCTTTTCTTTCTTTCTTAAAGAAAAGAAATGGTTGGTTCTGGCAGTCCTAGCGCTGGTCAATCTAGTAGTCCTTCTCTGGATGGCGTATTCATGTCTGCCCAACAACTCTTGGATCTTGCTCAGAATCAAAGGTTTATCTGTGCTTTGGGTAAGGACCCAGAAATGGTTTTACCTCTGAAACTTGTAGTTCCTTTCCATCAGCTTGTGGATATCACTCTTCAACATGAAGAGGCTGCTAAAGGAATTGCTAGTAATATTGGGATTTCCAAGAAGAGGCATATCAAGTTCAAAAGCCCTTATCCCGATAAGAAGGTAAAGCAACCTACTTTGGTAGATTAGACTCCTTGATGTATACATATTCCATTATCTTGCACTTGTATCTATTCATTCGTGTTATTGTGGATCTTATTTGACCACTACTCTGATGTACACTTTCATGTGTTATATTCATATCTATTTCCGTCTTTGTGATATGAATTGTCTGTGACTGATTTATGTTACGATTATTTCTATATTTGTTTTCGAAGATTATTTTATAGCCACCGTGTGATAATCAATTACATGGATGGTCGCTCCTCAACAGCCTTATTCTCCGTGCTAGTTGACAGCACTACATCGTAGTGTCCTTGGCTAGCGTGGGTATTGAGGTGGGGCGTCACAGCTTGGTATCAGAGCAATCCGAGCGAGCTAAAAATGGCCAGAACGACCTAAGTGCTAACTCGCGAACGACCTAAGTCCTTAACTCGTGAGCGACCTAACACTTAACTCGTGAGCGACCTAACTTTGCCTGGGGATTATAGGTCGGCAACGACCTAAGACTTAAGGTTTAACTCGCGAACGACTTAGCATTTTGCCTGGGGATTATAGGTCGGCAACGACCTAAGACTTCGCCTGGAGATTATATGTTTATGCCATATCTTTTATTCTATATCATGTCATCTGATATTTATAGTTAGACTGATCCGTTTATTATTTTCTTAAATAATACTCGGGTCAGACCGAGATGTTACAGGTGCTTCTGCTTGACTTCCTTCCGGGATTTGCTACTCTGACTTTTGGCTGACTATTTAGTTTAGCAGTTTTTGTTGTATACACTTGAGATATGGACTCATAGTTGTATTTTTTTTGTATAGCACAGGTTGCTATTCTTTTGTATTATTGTGGAACTTTTTGACCACTACTCTGATGTACACTTTCATGTGTTAGTTATATATTCATATCTTCTTCCGCCTTTGTGATATGGATGTCTGTGACTGCTTTGTGTTATGTTTATTTCTATGTTTGTTTCCGAAGATTATTTTATAGCCACCGTGTGATAATCAATTACATGGATGGTCGCTCCTCAACAGCCTTATTCTCCGTGCTAGTTGACAGCACTACATCGTAGTGTCCTTGGCTAGCGTGGGTATTGAGGTGGGGCGTCACAACTATAAAGTTGAATATGGACTAATTGGAATTTGACCATTATCAAATTCCACAAGTCCAAAGTGATATAATTTTGACGAAGAGAATTGGTGTAAATAATTGTCACGAAAGGCACCACTTAATAGTATGTGAAATTTGATTTTACTTGTTAGCGATGAATTCTGCCAAACTGTTACACCGCTAGCTAAGGTGATGTGTGAAGATTGATATTTGAATTTTTCAACATTAATCACTGACTGAATTCACACATTTAAGTCGCACGGCCGCATTTGTGATTTCTTCGAAAACCACACGATCTAATTAATTTGTAAAATGTAGTTAATTGATTAAATTACTATTAATTTATTTGATGTTTTGAATGTTGTTGGCAATTAATTAAATGCTATATAAAAGTTATATTTGCATATATTAATATGTGATATCGATATAATTTTAAACATGGTTTAAACAATAAAATAATTACACAAAAATATTTTCTTTGATTTGGAAAATTTGCACCTTAAGAATGTGCTTGGACCAGCCATATAACGGTGAGAGGAGGAAATCAATTAAACGAATTGATTGAATTTAAAAAGGAATTGAAGAAGGAAGTTTTGATAAGAGAATGAGAAAGGTTCCTTTAATTCTATTAAAAAAATCTCCTCATTTTGATTTCTTTAATAGAACGTAACTTTTCCTCCCTTTACTCTATCATTCATTCATGTCTGAAACATCTTCCAATAAAAAACCATCAAAACAGATTCAAATCAACATCAAATTAAACTAAAGAAAGGTGGTTCATCCTTCTCTTGCAAGGTGGGATGCTGATTCATTTGAAATCTATGGAGAAGTCACAAATAAAGGTGTGATGAATGGTAAGGCTTATCAGGTAAGTTTATAATTCATTTACGTTGTTTAAAATATTATTTTTTACATATATGTAAATCGTATCCACTTATTAAATCAAATTTAAAATTATTTTATATATTGTGACTGACTGTGAATTCTATTTGTGTATGGTTTTGAATGTCGATGATTTAATTGGATCTGAAATAATTAATTGTTTCGAAATTGATTGGTAAATCCTTTTATAATTGCTTGATAATTTGTCTAACTAAATAATTTATGTTTTATTTCATTTGAGATCTAAAACAAATCTTCCATTCGTTATCATATTATATGTTGTTGTATATCTTCTTTGTTTTAATAAATTACTCTTGTTGTCACACTCATTCTTTTTTAATCATGGATCAAATTTTAATAGATTAAATTACAAAATTATGTGTATAAATATCACATGTGTGTGTATAAATTAATCAAGTATTCTTCATACCTTGAAACTGTAAACCTATACTAAACTAAATTTCAATTGGTTGATTTGTTTCCAATTAATTCAGTTTCATGTTTCAAAATTAAATATTAGTTCATTACATATATGTTTATACCTAAATAAAAACTTATGTTTTAGATCCAATTATATCATTAGGGTCAATAAATTAATTAGGTTTGAAATCTCATATCGTATTGAAATAATCTTTTAATTGCTGAATGAAAAGGGTAAAGTAGAATTACACTTGATTATTTCCCTTTTTTCACTTAGATTAGATTAGATTGAATTACAACATAAACTGCTTTTTCATCTTCACTCTTCTTATTTACTCTTACATTAGTTGTCTCTTTATGTGAATTATTTTAATACATATTATTTATGTAAATGTAAAACATAAGTGGCAACAAAGATTACATATATGTGTATATATATATATATATGTCTAAACTATATATATGTCGTATTGTCAATATATATACACACACACACACAAATCACATACATATATTGTAGTATTCTCAATCATATGTATATACTTAGGTATTTATATTACCAATATGGATGCGGGAATGTAACATATATATGTACATACATACACACAATAGATATAAATCCCAATATCTAGATGTACACACACATAATATATATGTACACATGTTTATATTAGTTTATTTACATTGTCATATATTTAAATATATGTTGATGCATTCCTAAAATCATTTAATTGAAATGTTAACATGTTTATTTAACAAATTATCAATCTAATTTGAGAGAGAGAAATGAAAGGTTTCTTTCTCTCCGATTAATGTAGTATATTCTCTTAATCTTTTGCACAAGTATTAGAGAAGGGAACAAAAGGTTTCCTTCTTAAATTTAATTTCAGTAAATAACTAGTACATACATGTGTGTATTTGTACACTCATTCATTTAATTTTATATCAAATTCAAACTCTTTCAAACTTATCCAATAAAATATTAGGATTTTATTTAAAACCCTTATAGCTTGGATCTAAATCTCTTTAGAATTCATAGGCTTAATATATCCAAAATGAATTTTTTAAAATTTACCCTTTAACTTCTTTGCGGGGCGGCTCGGTTCCTTCAACTTTATCGGAGCCAATAGTCTATGCGATCTTAATTAGTCATGTTAAGGCTAACTAATTTAGCTTACCCACTTGGTACGGTGCTTAGAAAGTTAATGTCTAGAATTGGAATTGGGCAATCAAGTACTTATTCTACCTGGTTACTGGCCTGACTTGAAAGGTAAAGTGAGCCCAAAGGTTTCCCTTAATAGAAAAGGCCCAATCTGAATTGGGCCGTGGGCTAATTTTCAATAGTTTTGAAAATTAAGACAAAATTTAAATTTTAAAAGTTAAATTTAAAATAAAAACATGTATATTATAAAAGGTTATAATATAACATAAATTTTCAAAATATTTGAAAAGGTAATGAAATGTTCAAAATGTTTGAAAATATTTAAATATTAATTTCAAAATTAAATTTTATTACTAAGATCAATAAAATAAATTTATTAAATAAGTTAATTAATTCATACTTATATGCATGTATTAGATATATCGATATATGTTATGTTATTTTAAAGTGTTTAAGATAACATAAGTATACATGTATACATATAAGATAAAATTTTGAAATTAACATAATTTAATTAAAGCTATTTAATTAAATAAATTAATTAAAGGTTAATTAATTAAATAAATTAACTAAGGTTAATTAATTAAATAAAAATACACATATTTGAGATATATATATGTTATACTATAAACGTTATAACATGTATGTATATATGATATATAGGTATTACTATAAAGGTTATTGTATATATATTATAAAGGTTATTGTAGACATGTCCAATATGAAAGTTGTATTGAAATACTAATATAAAATTAATTAAAGAATTAATTAACTAAAATTAATTAAATAAGATTTAATTAATATAATATTATGCATAAGACTATTATATAAGTAATATGAAACGTAAAATATATATAATAGCAAAACTTATATGATATGAATGTACAAAAAAAGGTGGAACATTGAAGAAACCCAAACAGACTTAAGGGAATAAATACATACGTAAATGTACGTATACCAGGATTTCTGATTTGTTCGATACTTGAATCACGAGGGTATTTTATAAGAAATACATTATTCCATAATTCAATATCACTCAATATAATATATTGAAGGTTATGAATCTTCAATATAATGTTGTCCTATACCATATATATATATATTAATAAATTATTTGCATACTCCTTAGTTGTTAAGCAAACTCAAGCTAGGGATGTTATGTGTAAGATAACAATATGTAATTGTTGAGCAAACTCAAGGTACATATACTATACTTAGGTCGCCGTGATATGGTAGGTATGAGTAAATAATCTCTTTTGATTTGTTAAGCAAACTCAAGGTCAAAATGAGATTAGGAAAAGAAACCACGGGTTAGGAGTTGTATGTGATACAACCGATAAGAAGTTATCCATCATTTGTAGGGCTATGATTTGTTACGCAAACTCAAGGTCATAACCCCAAGACAGACGAGTCCTAGCACCCACTGGTGAAGTCAAAAGACTTTTAAGGTTCATCTTAGGGTTTGGAGAGACATAAAATACTAGTGGGAGCCTTAATAAAAAAAGAAATGATAACATTTAACCTTTCTAATATTATAAGAACATATGCTGAATAATGTTATAATAGTCTATACTGATAAATTTATGTGTTTAATATGATTGATAAATGTTTATCAATTAAAATATGAACATTCAAATGAATTGAAGATTGACAAATAGAAAAATAATACACACACACTTACTATTAAATATTTCTTGCATGTCATACAAGTGCCTAATTTTACAACTACTTAATACGTTCTAATTTGGTCACTCATGTGTTTATTTGGCCAAGACCGTGTATTGCATTCTATGAGTTCCAAACTCAAAATCAATACAAGACTATGGATATTTAGTCTATATACTATCATATATAAGTATTATATGGTAAACGGTCATAGTTCGTAATGTACGATACTTCAATGAAATTAGTTCATTCGAAGCAAACAAATAAACCATACTATGAGATCGAGGATCCAATTTGATTAATTACAATAATTATCGTATTGTGTTAAATGTAACACTAGACCAAAACTACAAGATAGACTTAAGAACTCAATCGCTGAAATGTCAATTTGATCAGTTTATGCAAAGTGCTACATATTTGATATCCCCAAATGGTAATGATGATTAAGTGTGCTTTAGTAAAGAGTTCGTTATGATGTTATGGAAAGGGTATTCTTTTGAATGGTTTGATCATCTAAAAAGAAAAACGAATGTATAAGAGTAGATGTGATTTAAGGTACAATTGGGATGAAAAGAGTGGATAGTCATTTCTACTTCATAAAGAAACATCGAAAATGAGAATTGTTATAATAATAATTGATACTTAACATTGGAATATGAAATAAGATTTCTATTCCAAAATATATTTTCATATACAGATTTATTTCTTTGAGTTCAAAATATTTGATTAAAGAACTCTCCACTGTAATTTAGTTAGAGTATATGAAATAAATAATCTATATTAAGTGAATAACGGACCTTCGAATTCAGTACGCTATTATATAATAATAGCAGAAATAATGGAAGCATGCCATATAACACTTATTGATTGCATCAAGCTATGAAAGTTGTTTTCGTAAACTATACTAAACATTATTTTTGAAATAATGACTATTTTTTGTATCGAATGAAAAATAGACATAGTTATATTTCAATGTGAATATTATGCATATTCGTAATGTAACAAAACTACGATGTGATATTTGTTTTATAACAAAAGCGATGCATCGAAAAATACAGAAGTATCTAAAATTATTTACAATTATTTTGGAATTATAGACTAAAACGTAGTTATGAGAAAAAAATTTATCATATGATTATGAATCTATGATACTGGTTAATTAGATCTCAAACAATTAAGGGCTGTGCACCCATTTAGTGGGAGCATCACAAGAGTTGATGAACTCTTTAGATTGATACATACAGATTTATGTAAGTCTATTAATACCAAATTGGTTCCACGCACTTTGTCATATTCACCGATGAGTTGTCACAAACATGGACATGTGTATTTACTGTATAAGTCTATGATAAGCTCATAGAATTTAAAATGAAAGTAAATAATATAACATGCAATAAAAATAATTCGATTTGCTCGAATGTGAGAGTATATTTAAAAGTGTCCCGTATGTACCTAATATGAATAAAGATTCGGTCTTAAAGGTCACTTCTTCCTATAATACATAATGATGTATTGATAAGGAGTAGTCAAACTTTGTTGGACAAAGCACGACTAATGATGAGTGAAGTTGAGTTAAATTCTTTATAGAAGGTGTGTACTTAAGAGTAGTATAAATGGTTAAAATTAATATCATCCAAAGAATAGTTACAAAACCATACAAGATAACAGTTTATAAGAAACCCCTACATATCATAGGCCAAGGAGTTGATAGGTTATGTGAATTGAAAAACTATACATAATAATTATATGTAAGAGATTTTATATGAATTGTCCTAAGAGAATTTTGGGAACTATAGTCATTAGATGACTAATTTATGTTGTGAACATAAGTATATTGTGAACTAATGCAAAATCAGTTTTATATAAAACAATGCATAAAATGTTTATAAATGTCTTTCCATTGCATTGAGAAACAACTGTTGCTTCAAGAAATATCAACTTCACAGCGAAGGAATTTCTTTAAGAAATTATTGGTATAAAATGAATTTGGATACAATCCAAGGATAAAATTTATTACAAAGGATAAAATGAAATTGACCAAACCTAAATGAACATGGCACATTAGAATGTCTAATGAGTGCTCTCGTACATTAAAAAGAAACCTTGAGTTTCTTGTCAGTGTCAAGAACAAATAATCCTCGGTTGTTTAATTAAATCATTAAGAATATTAATGTAACGACCCACTATTTTGGACCATTCAAATCGACAATAAATCCAAACATGTCGAACTTGAATAATTCAAAACAATAGATTGTTAATTTAAATTGGCAAAACTCAACATATACAGTAAATAAAATAATCACAGATCACAGACACGGACACAGACACAGAGTAATATAACAATAATGCAGCGGAAACAAAAGAATAGTAGTTCATGAAGCTACTATATATATAATAGAGTTAAACAAGATACAACAGAAGTCTCGAATACAATAGTCAAATACAATATCAGAATACATCACTGGAATCAACTGAATATCTGAAAGCTGGATAGATAGCTGGATCTCCAAGCGATGCTCCAACTCCAAAGGTGAGTCTCGAATACTGGTACACTCAGTCTGACCCGAGCGTAAAGAAAACACAAAACACTCGAGTTAGGATTAACATTCTTATATCAATAAATCCAACTCAAGTGAAATAACGATTGAAATACAAGTGACTCAAAGGATGTTTGGGATAACCATCCTCCAAGGATCCATTAAACTATCTATATATGCAGTAGAATACGCTAAGTAGATAATGTCTAATCAGTAAAGTACGATATCAAAATAGCGTTAAGTCATGGCCCATTCCACCCTTAACACATTTTTATTCCCAAGAGCATATACAAGACCGTAGTTTCCCCAAAACCGGAAGTCACCAGAGGGCAATCCATATGTTAAAGGTACAAACCAAAACGTAGTGGTCACGGATAGGATAATCAGTATGACAAGGTACATGAGGCAATACCAACTAGGATACTAGTAGTTGCGTGATCCGGATTGATGTTGGGCATAGCAGCTACTACCCCAACACCGCAAAACAACACTCCCATAATCGAGGGGTGCACCCAAATCGAATCACATAAGTAATAGATAAGGTATCGAAGAAGTGTGCCCGCTAGAGATGGCGATCCTCAATGGCCCGGCGCGGCTCCTGTTTTAGTCATGTCAGGGGTCATCCAAAATCGTTCTCTTTCTTCAGTCAACGCGTTCACCAAAACCATCCACTTCGTTCTGGATCAACACTCCGCGTATATTAGTTATTAAAGTGGTTTTCGGTATCGACAGAGAGTATGTCCATATCCAATCCCGGTCTCTTTAATAACTACGCATTAATTATACCGATGGTCATTTAATAAATTTTCAAAATAGTTATATTTCAAGACCGACATATCATTGCCATTTCAAAACCATATCAATACGATATCACTTTTTCCTTCAAATAAACCCATTTCCAAAATCATATCACTTTCCAAAGTTATATCGCTTTCGAAATCATAAGTCTTTAAAAATCATAACACTTTGGAAATCAAAACTTGAAATTCATAATACTTTGAAATCCTAGCACTTTCCTCTTAAACAGTTTAGATATTCACAAATCAATTCACATAAACTCGAATTCCAAAACTAAAATTTAATTAAATCTCAAATCATCAATTTCAATTCTATTTAGTTTCTCAATAAACCCTTTCAAATTACCGATTTCAAATGCCTATTTGAACCATAAATAAACCATTTCAATTTCAATATATTTCAAAGTTTAAATATTCGACATTTCAAAACTAAATTCGATAATTCCATTTATGTCCCAATTTAATTTCATTACATTTATTTTCTGAAATATTTCTTTAATCATTTCAATACATCAAAATACAACTTCAATTTACAAATTTATATAGACAAAATATCCCATTTAAATTTATATAAGTTTGAAATATTCATTAAAGCCACTTCTTAATTAATTCAAGTTATAAAACATATCTTAAAATTTCAAATTTAATAGATTTCAAATCAACTTATTTAAGTATAATTCTTAAATAATTAAGAATTCCAAATCAATTCAAATTATCTTTCAACCTGAAACATTATAAATTCTATATTTAAAAATATAAATTTTACGTAAATGCTTGAACATATTTCATATTGATTCAAATCAACTTTATTAAATCAACTTTAATAAATCTTTTAAAATCATTATTTATTAAAACCATATATTTCTTTCAAAACCGTAGAAATGTTTTTCAAAACATTTATATATAGACCAACGGTGTCTGTATATAATTTTCTATCCTATGGTCAAGTGATCCGGATATTTATCATTTCAATCCGCAATTTAAAGTATATTCGGGTATATATCTTTTCAACCCGAAATCCCAAATTCAATTTAATTTGAAAATCGCTTGGGTTTATCATTTCAACCCATAACGATTTTCTCCTATTCTAAAGTCCGTTCGGGTATGTATCATTTCAACCCATAGTGATTCTATACTAACAGGGAACTTGTAGAGTGATAACAGATATGATAATAATATAACAACGGTAACATGCATATATCATAAGTATAAATAACATATAAGGGTGTCAGATGTCACAGGTGAACAGATACAGATGATGGCATATATATATCAATATAAATAACAGATAATGATGTCAGGTGTCATAGGTGAACAGATACAGATGATGTCATAGATATAGCAATATAAATAACTAACAGCAGCATATTTCAATTGTCGTTTCAATTGAAATCAAATTTAATAAATATAAGAACATTAATCGTGAGTGATTGCTCACCTTTCGAGGCTAGAGATGCACGAGAAGATGACACGGATACGCACACTAATACGGACATAGAGATTGAGTTACGAATCCAAGTAAAACAAATCGACACGAATTCAACGATCAAAGCTGATAACAGAAATCGATGAAACCAAATCAAAACATTCAACATAGCAACAAATAAAACATGTCCTGCATCAAAGTTTAACAATATATAACCGAGCATCTTAGATATATGCGAATAGTAAAATACTCAATAAGCAACTAGTTATATATGACATATACGAATATATATATAAAACATCCTTTAGTGATTTCCCATATAAAAGTAGCTTGTAAAACTATCATAACTAGGCCGAGCTACTTATGTTTGCATAAAGTAATGTATATACAGTACAGAACAATTGAAACTGTTATAAGTTTTGGCATTGGAAAAAAAAATCAAACTCAGGCCTAGATGAATTTGATATATGTACTAATATATAGGCTGCAACTATTATATAAAATAAGAAAACGTAAATATATGTATAAACGAAAAATTAAAATATATTAATACTTTAAACTCTGTATAAAACAAAATATCAACTTTATAAATCATGTAATACTTGACAGACTATATACATTAAAAATAATTTAACAATTACATTTTAACTTTTAACAAAATCAAAACAGACTATATCTACATATTACTCTTACCTTAAAATCAAAACATATGTTTTACTGTACCTAAACATATTATATGAACTTATACAAATTTATATATAAAGCCATATAGAAACATACGCAAATGAAGTTGCAGAAAAGAGAAAACCCAACATGTATATAGTATAATATAGCCTATATATAATACCTTAACATCACCAGAGGAGCACGGCCAGGGCAAGAAGAGGACAGAGATGAGGCCGATGCGTGGTGATGGGTTTTGCCGTGCTCGGCGTTGGGCTGAGGAGCGAGGTGGAAGAGATGATGCGCGTTGATTAGCGGTAAAGGGGCGGAGATGAATTGGTCATGCTGTGAGGTGAGTGGGCAAGTGGGGTCGCCTTGGTGGATGAGGTCGAGGTGGTTGGGGAGAGCGGTTGGGCATGCGAAATGGACGGGTAGGCGAAGCTTGGTGGCTGCGAGATGTGGTGGCACGGCGTGCTCTGGGTGGTGGATCGGTCAGGGGGAGGTGGAGCAGTGGTTAAGGGGAAGGCCGGCTGTTCTTGTTGGCAACGCGGCTGCGTGCTTCGGCAGGTGGAAGGGAAATGGGGAAGTGATGGGGTGATGGGTTCGGCTGGGTGGATGTGCTGTCGGAGTGGATGAGAGGCATGTGTTGTGAGGCTGAGGCGGAGCGGGACGATGTGCTGGTCAATGGGTTTGGTAAAGAGGGGTCTCGGCTGGGCTGTCGCTGTCTCGGATGGTTGCCGAGTTAAAGGCTTCGATGGTGGTCTCGGGTTGTGGCGGAGGAAAGGGGAGTGGTGGCTGTCGTTGCTGCTACTGGAGTTTAGGTTCGGCGCAGTCGGGTTTGGTGGTGGATTTCGTATGAAAAAGGGGGGGAAGGAGCTTCAGACAACATGAGGAAAGAACAAAATAACATTGGTTTCTTTTTTTTCTTCTTTGAAATAAACAAGCAGAAAATCAGTTGTACAGTTTTGTTTTAGTGAGAATGAGAGGAGAGAAGAAGGAGGAGAGACCTGTGACGGATTTGATTTTGCAAATGGATGAATAGGTGATAGCAAGTTTTTTTTTCTTTTATTATAAATGGAACGGTAGGCAAACAGTGAAAGCCAGCAACCAAAAGTCCAACGCGAATATCAAGAAAAATAAATATTAATGGCTGACAGCTTTGCACGCTGGATAATGAGTAGGCAAAGAAACGAAAGGACTCAAACGGGTACCGGTACGGTTACCGTTTCGCGGTTTCCGCTGCGAACCGGACTTCAAATGCAAAAATAAATATACCGTAGAGATCAGCACGATGAGACGATCAAAATGGTATACAGATATTAGCAGTACGATTTAATTATAAAAATTCGAATTTTCTAATAGCGGGAAAATGCAAGAAAAACGCTGAAAAATAAGATCGACGGAGCCAAAGATGTCCGAATTTGGAAAAATGACAAACTGAAATCTTGCTCAGAAGATGGTTTAGAATTTTTCTATGTAAAAATATTTAGGTTTCGGAAACATTTTATTTTCATCGCTTTTTAACTGATTAAATTGAAGTAAATTTACGCGCGAAATAAACTTTCATATTTTCGGACGAAAATTTACCAGTTGCTATGTTTAACTAAACGCATTCCAAATATCAATTTTTTTTATTTCAAAATTTTATCGTTTAAAATTTCACAAAATTTCAACTAATTACGTTATTAAAACAATTGAAATTTACGGGTCGTTACACTCTCCCCCACTCAAAACTTTTCGTCCTCGAAAAGGAACGGGGTAGGAGAATAGAAACAACCAGAAAGAAAAATAGATTTGAAACACAAAATAACAATTAATTTAAACCATATAAATTCAAATTTAAATTAATTGATATTCAATAGTTGATTTAATCCATTTGATTTCACTAAAATCAATCTCAACTATTTCTAAATTCATTATCTTATTATCCAATTATCTTAAATTTACAATTTCTAAAACCATAAATTTGAATAGTCTTTTATTATAATCATATTTTTTTTTCAGCAATTTAAATTCTTCTTTATTCCAAATTATTGTTAAATTTATTCTACTTAATATATCTAATCACATATATTTAACACATATAAATTAATTTAAACCATAAAAGTTTCGATTTAAATTAATTTATATTCACTAATTGCTTTTAAATTCAAGGTATTTTCATAAGTTGATCAAATTCAATTTGTTAATTCTTTCAGAACTAAATTTATTATATTCATCTCATTCAATTAATTATTTTATCATCTTTATTAGCATTTTTTTATAATTAAAATCTAGTGTATAACATTTATTATAAACACTCAAATTTTATAAAATTATTTTATATTGTATATTACCCAATTACATTTTAACTTCTAAATAATTTAGGTAAGTTATATTGAAATGCAATTTAGTACTATACAAATAAAAATTTCAAATTCAATTATTTCAAGTTTAAACACTAAATCAAAATTTAGCTTTATTTATAATTGAAACCCTCCTTTAACATGATTTTTAAGAGTTCAATTTCCGTTTAATTCCAAATCCTTTAGAAAAATTATGTATATACTATATATATTAAATCAAATTAAATTTAAAATAATATACCCATATAAATCAAGTCATTCTTAAGAAATTCAAATTAAAAATATTTTTCCAAACAAAACCGTAGCAAAGCTACGGAATGGTTTCTCCACTTCGAAACCCGAAAATGAATGTCGATGATGCGGCCATCATCACCGAAATTATTTTCCAGCGACAAAGAGAAGAGCACTGATTTCAACATTTTAAAATTCTTTGAAAATGGTTTCTATTCGAAAATACCTTTAATAATATACACTTTAAAACCAAAGTTGAAATCACCGGAAATCAAATTCTCAAATTCCTGATTTTTTTTTAAAAAAAAAAATCATTTCGATTCCAAATCAATTTATAAACCATGTTTATAAATTCATTTAGAACCATAAATGATAATCAAATATTATCATTCAACAACCAATTTAATTAACTATTTAATTCCAGAAAATCCTATACTTATATATATATATAATATAATCATACGAATCTATTCAATTTACCAAATTTGAAATAATATTGTGTCAGTTTGCTCTATTCAAGTGTTTTGGAAATCCTATCGATAGCGTTGATCAGACGAATCGATCGAAAACCCAAATCAACATCAACAACTCAAACAACACAATATATAAAACATTTTAATATTAATTACAAATACACTCCCTCACTCGGATATCCTCGAATGGATTTCAAAACAAAGATAGAGATTCAGATTAGAGAAACTCTAACTAAAAGAATTCAACTAAAAGGTAGACCCGATAGGGAGATAAGATAATTGAGTTTTCAAACAGAAGATGGACAAACTTATATAAATCGCGGGTAACCTTAACCGGGTCAACCGTGATTCCAAGAATAAATTCGATGTAGAATTTTACAACAAATCGACATTCGATCGCCAAAGATAGAATTCGGGTATAGCAAAAGATAACAGCATCGTAAACCGAGGATACAGAAATCTTCAGTGAATCAATGCTGGTGGTACAGGAGTTTCACTCTTTTACAAATTAATCCGATATTGGCGAGACCGCCGATTTATTATAGAGATCATTCGGAGTGGAGTTATGGGATACTCCAGAATTAAAAAGACACGAATAGGGGAGACACGAATGGACTTTGGAACCGAAGGGAACGTTCCAAAATTCAAAGAAACCAAGTCAAAAAAGAAGGAATTCAAGCTCGAACAAACGTGATTCTGTAATTGAATTCACTACATATGGTGAGTTTTGCCTAAAACCAGAGCTCTGATACCACTGTAACGACCCACTATTTTGGACCATTCAAATCGACAATAAATCCAAACATGTCGAACTTGAATAATTCAAAACAATAAATTGTTAATTTAAATTGGCAAAACTCAACATATACAGTAAATAAAATAATCACAGATCACAAACACAAACATAGAGTAATATAACAATAATGCAGCGGAAACAAAAGAATAGTAGTTCATGAAGCTACTATATATATAACAGAGTTAAACAAGATACAACAGAAGTCTCGAATACAATAGTCAAATACAATATCAGAATACATCACTGGAATCAACTGAATATCTGAAAGCTGGATCTCCAAGCGAAGCTCCAACTCCAAAGGTGAGTCTCGAATACTGGTACACTCAGTCTGACCCGAGCGTAAAGAAAACACAAAACACTCGAGTCAGGATTAACATTCTTATATCAATAAATCCAACTCAAGTGAAATAACCACTGAAATACAAGTGACTCAAAGGATGTTTGGGATAACCATCCTCCAAGGATCCATTAAACTATCTATATATACAGTAGAATACGCTAAGTAGATAATGTCTAATCAGTAAAGTACGATATCAAAATAGCGTTAAGTCATGGCCCATTCCACCCTTAACACATTTTTATTCCCAAGAGCATATACAAGACCGTAGTTTCCCCAAAACCGGAAGTCACCAGAGGGCAATCCATATGCTAAAGGTACAAACCAAAACGTAGTGGTCGCGGATAGGATAATCAGTATGACAAGGTACATGAGGCAATACCAACGAGGATACTAGTAGTTGCGTGATCCGGACTGATATTGGGCATAGCAGCTACTACCCCAACACCGCGAAACAACACTCCCATAATCGAGGGGTGCACCCAAATCGAATCACATAAGTAATAGATAAGGTATCGAAGAAGTGTGCCCGCTAGAGATGGCGATCCTCAATGGCCCGGCGCGGCTCCTGTTTTAGTCATGTCAGGGGTCATCCAAAATCGTTCTCTTTCTTCAGTCAACGCGTTCACCAAAACCATCCACTTCGTTCTGGATCAACACTCCGCGTATATTAGTTATTAAAGTGGTTTTCGGTATCGACAGAGAGTATGTCCATATCCAATCACGATCTCTTTAATAACTACGCATTAATTATACCGATGGTCATTTAATAAATTTTCAAAATAGTTATATTTCAAGACCGACATATCATTGCCATTTCAAAACCATATCAATACGATATCACTTTTTCCTTCAAATAAACCCATTTCCAAAATCATATCACTTTCCAAAGTTATATCGCTTTCGAAATCATAAGTCTTTAAAAATCATAACACTTTGGAAATCAAAACTTGAAATTCATAATACTTTGAAATCCTAGCACTTTCCTCTTAAACAGTTTAGATATTCACAAATCAATTCACATAAACTCGAATTCCAAAACTAAAATTTAATTAAATCTCAAATCATCAATTTCGATTCAATTTAGTTTCTCAATAAACCCTTTCAAAGTACCGATTTCAAATGCCTATTTGAACCATAAATAAACCATTTCAATTTCAATATATTTCAAAGTTTAAATATTCGACATTTCAAAACTAAATTCGATAATTCCATTTATGTCCCAATTTAATTTCATTACATTTAGTTTCTGAAATATTTCTTTAATCATTTCAATACATCAAAATACAACTTCAATTTACAAATTTATATAGACAAAATATCCCATTTAAATTTATATAAGTTTGAAATATTCATTAAAGCCACTTCTTAATTAATTCAAGTTATAAAACATATCTTAAAATTTCAAATTTAATAGATTTCAAATCAACTTATTTAAGTATAATTCTTAAATAATTAAGAATTCCAAATCAATTCAAATTATCTTTCAACCTGAAACATTATAAATTCTATATTTAAAAATATAAATTTTACATAAATGCTTGAACATATTTCATATTGATTCAAATCAACTTTATTAAATCAACTTTAATAAATCTTTTAAAATCATTATTTATTAAAACCATATATTTCTTTCAAAACCGTAGAAATGTTTTTCAAAACATTTATATATAGACCAACGGTGCCTGTATATAATTTTCTATCCTATGGTCAAGTGATCCGGATATTTATCATTTCAATCCGCAATTTAAAGTATATTCGGGTATATATCTTTTCAACCCGAAATCCAAATTCAATTTAATTTGAAAATCGCTTGGGTTTATCATTTCAACCCATAACGATTTTCTCCTATTCTAAAGTCCGTTCGGGTATGTATCATTTCAACCCATAGTGATTCTATACTAACAGGGAACTTGCAGAGTGATAACAGATATGATAATAATATAACAACGGTAACATGCATATATCATAAGTATAAATAACATATAAGGGTGTCAAATGTCACAAGTGAACAGATACAGATGATGGCATATATATATCAATATAAATAATAGATAATGATGTCAGGTGTCACAGGTGAACAGATACAGATGATGTCATAGATATAGCAATATAAATAACTAACAGCAGCATATTTCAATTGTCGTTTCAATTGAAATCAAATTTAATAAATATAAGAACATTAATCGTGAGTGATTGCTCACTTTTTGAGGCTAGAGATGCACGAGAAGATGACACGGATACGCACACTAATACGGACATAGAGATTGAGTTACGAATCCAAGCAAAACAAATCGGCACGAATTCAACGATCAAAGCTGATAACAGAAATCGATGAAATCAAATCAAAACATTCAACATAGCAACAAATAAAACATGTCCTGCGTCAAAGTTTAACAATATATAACTGAGCATCTTAGATATATGCGAATAGTAAAATACTCAATAAGCAACTAGTTATATATGACATATACGAATATATATATAAAACATCCTTCAGTGATTTCCCATATAAAAGTAGCTTGTAAAACTATCATAACTAGGCCGAGCTACTTATGTTTGCATAAAGTAATGTATATACAGTACAGAACAATTGAAACTGTTATAAGTTTTGGCATTGGAAAAAAAAATCAAACTCAGGCCTAGATGAATTTGATATATGTACTAATATATAGGCTGCAACTATTATATAAAATAAGAAAACGTAAATATACGTATAAACGAAAAATTAAAATATATTAATACTTTAAACTCTGTATAAAACAAAATATCAACTTTATAAATCATGTAATACTTGACAGACTATATACATAAAAAAAAAATTAACAATTACATTTTAACTTTTAACAAAATCAAAACAGACTATATCTACATATTACTCTTACCTTAAAATCAAAACATATGTTTTACTGTACCTAAACATATTATATGAACTTATACAAATTTATATATAAAGCCATATAGAAACATACGCATATGAAGTTGCAGAAAAGAGAAAACCCAACATGTATATAGTATAATATAGCCTCTATATAATACCTTAACATCACCAGAGGAGCACGGCCAGGGCAAGAAGAGGACAGAGGTGAGGCCGATGCGTGGTGATGGGTTTTGCCGTGCTCGGCGTTGGGCTGAGGAGCGAGGTGGAAGAGACGATGCGCGTTGATTAGCGGTAAAGGGGCGGAGATGAATTGGTCATGTTGTGAGGTGAGTGGGCAAGTGGGGTCGACTTGGTGGATGAGGTCGAGGCGGTTGGGGAGAGCGGTTGGGCATGCGAAATGGATGGGTAGGCGAAGCTTGGTGGCTGCGAGATGTGGTGGCACGGCGTGCTCTGGGTGGTGGATCGGTCAGGGGGAAGTGGAGCAGTGGTTAAGGGGAAGGCCGGCTGTGTTTGTTGGCAACGCGGCTGCGTGCTTCGGCAGGTGGAAGGGAAATGGGGAAGTGATGGGGTGATGGGTTCGGTTGGGTGGATGTGCTGTCAGAGTGGATGAGAGGCGTGTGTTGTGAGGGGATGGTTGTGAGGCCGAGGCGGAGCGGGTCGATGTGCTGGTCGATGGGTTTGGTAAAGAGGGGTCTCGGCTGGGCTGTCGCTATCTCGGATGGTTGCCGAGTTAAAGGCTTCGATGGTGGTCTCGGGTTATGGCGGAGGAAAGGGGAGTGGTGGCTGTCGTTGCTGCTACTGGAGTTCAGGTTCGGCGCAGTCGGGTTTGGTGGTGGATTTCGTATGAAAAAGGGGGGGAAGGCGCTTCAGACAACATGAGGAAAGAACAAAATAACATTGGTTTCTTTTTTTCTTCTTTGAAATAAACAAGCAGAAAAATCAGTTGTACAGTTTTGTTTTAGTGAAAATGAGAGGAGAGAAGAAGGAGGAGAGACCTGTGACTGATTTGATTTTGTAAATGGATGAATAGGTGATAGCAAGTTTTTTTTTCTTTTATTATAAATGGAACGGCAGGCAAACAGTGAAAGCCAGCAACCAAAAGTCCAACGCGAATATCAAGAAAAATAAATATTAATGGCTGACAGCTTTGCACGCTGGATAATGAGTAGGCAAAGAAACGAAAGGACTCAAACGGGAACCGGTACGGTTACCGTTTCGCGGTTTCCGCTGCGAACCGGACTTCAAACGCAAAAATAAATATACCGTAGAGATCAACACGATGAGACGATCAAAATGGTATACAGATATTAGCAAAACAACACTGTATAATTACATAATAAGAAGGTGCGTTAAAAGGTACATTGATATCTCTAAACTATAAGTGCGTTAAAAGGTACATTGATATCTCTAAACTATAAGTGCAAGTGCGTTAAAAGGTACATTGATATGTATAAACTATTTAATTACATAATAAGAAGGTGCGTTAAAAGGTACATTGATATCTCTAAACTATAAGTAAACAACACGTTGTTGATTTTTAATGATGTACTTATGTTAAAATCAGTCTTGGTTGTTTTAATACTCGACGTTGGATTTGTAAATAATGTCTTTTATAGCAAGTATAAAAGATATTGGAATGTCCCAAACGATATGCAAGGACACCTTATTAAAACGTTTAATACGGTACAAGCAAGATGAATTTCTTATGTATTGGTTATAGGAATTATCGTACTTGTTATGTTGTCTATAATATCATGATTTATTTATGTATTTGATACATGAAGCAAATACCAAATCCAAACTGATATCACTAAATGGTTGTTTGAAGTGTTCTCGTGTATTTATGAAATACTAGATATTTGTTTACAAAAACAACAAAATCCTTATGAAGGTGCGTTCGAACTCAAACTTTTCATAAGTGATTTTGAGTATAATATGTTAATAATAAATTCAAGGTAATAATCTTTAATTTGGAAACGTTCCAAATGAAAGGTTGTGGTGGATTCAATGAAAAAGGCTAAGCATAGCGCTTTGAATAGCGCCGCAACAAAAGCAATATATATAAATATAAATGCACAAATTTATAACTGAGCTGAGGGTGATTTCAAATGTTGAGAATCCTATAACATTGTTATATGATAATAATGTCACGATATGGTTCACTACAGAACTTAGAGCTCATTAAAAGTCAAGGGACATAATCTGAATTGTTCCACATGATAAAGGTAGTTTATCGGCATCGAAGAGAGTTGATTGACATAGTAGAAAACTGAAACACTATAAGATAGTTCGCCGAGGGATTGACCCAATTGGTTTTGAGAAAATAGATTGGAGAAGTTGGAATGAGATTCCATAATTGACCCAAGTGCAAGTGGGAGATTAAAAGAGTTAGAGGTATTCCCTAAGGGAAATTATGTAATTTGTTACATAATCTAACTCCATAACAAAAATTGTTCGAAATAAAAGGTGTTTTCTTTATATTATATACTTGATATAATGTGTTCGAAATAAAAGGTGTTTTCTGAATTGTTCCACATGATAAAGGTAGTTTATCGGCATCGAAGAGAGTTGATTGACATAGTAGAAAACTGAAACACTATAAGATAGTTCGCCGAGGGATTGACCCAATTGGTTTTGAGAAAATAGATTGGAGAAGTTGGAATGAGATTCCATAATTGACCCCAAGTGCAAGTGGGAGATTAAAAGAGTTAGAGGTATTCCCTAAGGGAAATTATGTAATTTGTTACATAATCTAACTCCATAACAAAAATTGTTCGAAATAAAAGGTGTTTTCTTTATATTATATACTTGATATAATGTGTTCGAAATAAAAGGTGTTTTCTGAATTGTTCCACATGATAAAGGTAGTTTATCGGCATCGAAGAGAGTTGATTGACATAGTAGAAAACTGAAACACTATAAGATACCCGTTCGCCGAGGGATTGACCCAATTGGTTTTGAGAAAATAGATTGGAGAAGTTGGAATGAGATTCCATAATTGACCCCAAGTGCAAGTGGGAGATTAAAAGAGTTAGAGGTATTCCCTAAGGGAAATTATGTAATTTGTTACATAATCTAACTCCATAACAAAAATTGTTCGAAATAAAAGGTGTTTTCTTTATATTATATACTTGATATAATGTGTTATCAATATACCATTTTAAAAATTTCTAGTCAAGATGTATCGAGACTAGATATCGATATATTCGTTGAGTCTAGAGTATGTAACGCTCTCCAAATATTGGTTAGTGTATTATTTGTGGTTGCTGGGGCACCAAGAGGTTACGTACTGGTAATCATTGGATAATAATGAAATAACTCACTTGGTAGTTTCATGTTGGTTAATATAACCAAGGTCAAAAATAAAATATCGATGTGACTAATTTACACAGTTCGTCTGACTTGAGAATACTATTGCTCTTCAATGTAGAAGCTCTGCTTTGATTATAGTTAAATTGTGGCACAACGTCCATCGAACGACTATAGTTGGTGTAACGACCTACCTTTTTTTATGATTTAAATCGACGATAAACCACACACGTCAGACTCAAACCATTAAAAAGGGCAGATTGTTATGGGGTAAATAAGAAAAAAAAAGAGAAAGAAATAAATCAAATACAGAATCTCGCAGTGGAATGACAAAATGTAATAATCAAATAACATTTCATGAAGCTGTTTTACAAATACATTTGATTATTCTTTTACAACACAAATCAGAGTAACATACAACAGGAATAAATAAATAATGCAACAGAACAACATGATGTAGTGTAATAAATATACTAAATAATAATAATGGTACAAAATCTTCGTCTTCGTCCTCCAGAAAGCAGTCTTCGATAAACTGAAAAGCTCAGACTGACTCGAGCGAATTGAAAAGACAAAACACTCGAGTCAGAACTAAAAGATCTTATAGAAGTTAAATCAACAGTAAATAAATATGTGAGTAACGACGTCAGAGATGTTGACGGGGTTTGACATCTCCTATCCAGTGTTTAACGTGAGTTGTGACGCCCCACCTCTATGCTCATAATAACAAAGAGTATTAAAAGAAATACTGTCTATTATTACGAAGAATAAGGCTGGATAGGAGCGACCATCCGTAATTTTCTTTACACTAATATTGGTTATCTCGATAGGAGTGGTATATACTTTTTATTTTTCATCTATTACTTATTTACTCCCATCGACGTATCCAATTATTAGTATAAAACAAACTACGATAGTTCATACTAGTTTAGGACATTAGATATAATAATAACACAGATAATATAAATGCGGAACACAGATAAAAACAAAAGTCTCATATATATATAACTGATGTCAGTTAATACATAGTTGACACAATACATATGATACAACTACAACTGTCGACTCTAGAAGTTATATATACACGTACATTATCGACTAATATACATGACTACATATCGTTCTATACAATGACACGACTACTACAAAATGACACTGACAACTTCAGAAATGTGAAAAGTCTTCAAATCCCGAACAGCATCTCAAAGAAGGAAATCTACAACCTGAAATACTCGGGTCTGACCCGAGTATTAAATTCAAAAGAAAATAATACACGGGTCAGTCTAATTCAAACTCAGTTATTAGTGCATAGCAGCAATGATAATCGGATAGTCAAATAGACGACATTCACAGAAATCTCGTATATCCAACTTCTCGATAAGAGAATCGGATAACGGCAGATGTAACACTAAACAGTGTAAACCAACAAATCAGCAATCTCAAAAAGATCAATCAAATCAAATTTCTATGTGGCTGCAGTACACGCACGCGTGCACTGCCTTGCCACATAGTACGTGAAATCATCACAACAGTGAAAACTAACAGCAATCAAAAATGTAGAAGTCAACATAAATAAACTGACAGGGTCAAACCCGGGTCTTTGAGACCGGATTCAACTCGCTGTAAAATTTCACAAATCAACTTGAAACGATCAAAAACCAACAAACCAAACTCAACCAACTCAAGCGAAAAGGAAGAAGTGAACAAGTTCACGCTTCAGATCAAAACTGTGATATCGAACAAGCCATGACCGCAGTCAATACCCAAAGCAACCCGAACAAGCCTGGTCAAGAAACCAGACCCAGGATCACAAGAAAGAAACATACATGGTGACTCAAATCAATGTATATCAGTATCGAAAAGAGAAGACTTCACAGTGCTAGATCAAGTGAAGTGTACAACCACTGTAGACAATGGTTGTAGTGAAAACTGCAGACGCAATTGCTCAATACCAAAGAGAAAGCTATGCAACATAAAGGAGACTAAGTGCATTGTGCCGTGACAACAAAAATATATGTTGACCAACCAACATCAGAATGAAATGCTACATAAGTGCCAACAGTTCAGAGACAGTGCAAGAGCAGGCCTCAAGGACAAATGCACATGCCAACAGCACATAAAGGCAACAAAGAATACAAATCCCGACACAATGAATTCAGTGACAATATACATGAATCGAGATGCAAGAACGAACAGGCAAATACGACACAATTGAACACTGCAACAGGCTCATAGTAAACACATGGATACAACTCAACGACAGTTAATCATACAGCTACTAGTGATACAAATGAATGATCAGTTTTCGACCAACTATAGGCAAGTGATACCAAGATGCTACGGAGAACAGTGACTCAACCCCAGACTTATACATGAATGCAGGATAAAGTAAAGACTACCCAAAAATACTAACCAGTTCAAAAATGCAAACTAATGGCTCATGCTATAGACATTGGTCAAAGGTCGACTGCATGAACACTCTACTCAAGACTTGAAGCAATGCTAATGCAGTTCAGTAATCAAGTGATCACCAAAACCAATGCCATCAAGTAATACTCATGAAAACAAAACTAGGCAGTGATATGCACAGTGAAAACATGTACAAGTGTTTAACAATGTAACTGGCAACCAAGTGCGGTAGGATTGAGACTACACAATACTTTATAATGTAACTGGCAACCATGAACAGCAGAACGACCAGGTTAATGAGGCAACAAAATATGCAGTGACAATGCACATGAACCCAACACTGTCGAGCTATAACAATGAACTACACAGTGGATGTTCAAACTCAATAGACACAGGTGATACAAGTATTCGAACTCCGGACAGTACAACCCCAAAATGCAAGAACCTAAAACTGTCGACAATAAATTCAGTGCCAAAATGGAAGGTAATAGCAAAGTATCAAAAATCAACATGGTCGAACAAGTCAAGACAATTGTCACCAGACAATAAGGCCGTGATGACCAAGGCAGAGATGAATAGAAACGACCATTCAAAGTCAACACAAATTCACAAAATAAAATCAGTATTTAAAACTCAAGGCCCTGCCGAAGTTAATCAACACTAGTTCGAACATAATGAAAAGCCGAGGCAATCAAAATCCACTAAGTCAGAAATTAGAACTCACACAGCAAAACAAGTCGAAATTTAACTTGAAATCATCATAGTCGAAAGAATTCAACATCGAAAGACAACACAACCGAATCAACATCATCAAACTCCTCCCACAAGTCATTAACTCCAGAAATTCAAAGCTCAACAACAACGAACTCAAAGTCGAGAAATCAAGCAACCAATTATTTAACGTTTTGAATTAGATGCGAGTGATACTTAGATCACTCACCTTAGACACCACTGCGAGCTCTCCAGTCGATCGACGAGCAAAAGTCTTCGATCGAGCAACCCCAGGTCGGCATCCCTAGTTTGTCGAAGATGACGCGGGAGGGACGAACGAAGTTGATCATTAGGTCGAACCAATAGAAGTCGGCGATGAATCCTACTTGCTGAAGGAAGCGGGACGCGAAGAAACGAGAGCCGCCATTTTTTTTCCTTCTCGTTTTGATTAGGGTTATCTTTTTTTTCTTTTAAAACGAAAAAGTGGAGAATGGATTTTAAAAACGAACAAGACAAATACTAAAAAAAAGGGAATCGGTTATTTGCCTTTGCAAATTTTCACGGCCCAAAAATATAGACCACTATTAAATTTAAAAGCCCTTAATCCCTTAACAAATTTTTAAAAGGATTTCATCTCGATTAAAAACTCCAAACAGCGATTAGCAAAATCTATCAATGAATTTCAACTTGATAAAAACTTCCAACATCAATTAACCAACCGATAAATCGTTTACTGACGAAAATTAAATAAATGCGAAATCTCGGATTGTTACAGACTCCCCTCCTTATAAAAATTGCGTCCCCGCAATTTCCATAACGAAGGTCATAAACACTATTATTCTTCTAACATAAACTGGTTAAGCTAGAAGAATAAAAGTCGCAAATTCGAATGCCACAAAGATCTTTTATCTTTATAAAAGAAATTTACAAATTCTCAACAAAATCTAATTATCAATAGATAATCAGATGACTATTAAACAGAATAAATGCAATCATCAGGAACATTCAATTATCAACAAGGATGATTATAAAACACAAATCGCAATTCGCAAAACTGCAAGCATCTATTTATCAAACAGATAAAATAGAAAACACGAACTTTATAATTAGCAAACTCTGACTATCAACAGAGATAGATAGAAAACAACAATTCCATACAATCAACGAAATCTAGAATCAATAAAAAAATAGAAAATCTCGCATCAATAAAATCAGCAACCATCCAATAATCTAACGATAGTCAGAAAATAAATCAACAAATATTTAATTACCACAAACGGTAATCAAATTTAAGATCAACAAATATTCGATTATCATAAACGATAATCAAATTTCTCATTCAGCAAATAATTGATTATCTTAAGCGGTAATCAAATTCTAAATTCAATAAATATTTGATTATTTCAAGCGATAATCAAATTTCAAATTCAACAAATATTTGATTATCCCAAGCGATAATCAAATTTCAAATTCAACAAATATTTGATTATCTCAAGCGATAATCAAATTTTAAATTCA
The DNA here is from genome assembly GCA_030737815.1 of Allium fistulosum. Taxonomy (NCBI): domain Eukaryota; kingdom Viridiplantae; phylum Streptophyta; class Magnoliopsida; order Asparagales; family Amaryllidaceae; genus Allium; species Allium fistulosum. The sequence continues at coordinate 866,716,371 of CM060904.1, read as the reverse complement.
ACAAATATTTGATTATCTCAAGCGATAACCAAATTTAAAATTCAACAAATATTTGATTATCCCAAGCGATAACCAAATTTCAAATTCAACAAATATTTGATTATCTCAAGCGATAATCAAATTTTAAATTCAACAAATATTTGATTATCTCAAGCGATAATTAAATCTCAAATCACAATTATTTAATTATCTAAAGCGATAATTAAATCTCAAATCACAATTATTTAATTATCTAAAGCGATAATTAAATCTCAAATCAACAATTATTTAATTATCTAAAGCGATAATTAAATCTCAAATCAACAAATATTTAATTATCTCAAGCGATAATTAAATGCAACAAATATCCGATTATCAAAAACGATAATCAGAACTCATATCAACAAATATCTAATTATCACAAGCGATAATTAGAAACAACAAATATCCGATTATCAAAAACGATAATCAGAACTCATATCAACAAATATCTAATTATCACAAGCGATAATTAGAAACAACAAATATCCGATTATCAAAAACGATAATCAGAACTCATATCAACAAATATCTAATTATCACAAGCGATAATTAGAAACAACAAATATCCGATTATCAAAAACGATAATCAGAACTCATATCAACAAATATCCAATTACCTACAGATAATTGGAAACAACAAATATCTAGAAATCAATTAAGAAGACTAGAAAATCAACATAAAAGCTTGGATCGATCCCATCAGATGGCGAGTTTTTAATTCGCCGCACGTGCATCTCAGAGTGGCCGAAGCCTACCAAGTACTCAACATAATTTTGGCGCCCATCAGATTGACCCGGAGGTCCGCAGAGTGACCCGAAGGTCTAGTACTGGTATTTGACCCGAAGGTCCGCAGAGTGGCCCGAAAGCCCAACAAATGACCCGAAGGTCCGCAGAGTGGCCCGAAAGCCCAACAAATGACCCGAAGGTCCTCATAGTGGCTCGAAAGCACACGAAAGCATCAAAATGTTTCAATTAATGAGTCCGGAATTAACCGAAATAGCAAACGCACATGTCCCATACCACGTGTTTTACTAAATCGTTTGATTCTCTTCATCGTTTCCTTGAAAGTGCAAAATTGTGTATTTTGTAAATATACATTTCACATTCTCAAACGGATAAGTCCGGAATTAAGCGAATCAGTAAAAGAAAGGGGTCATAGTCCTCGATTTTGCTGAAACGTTTAAATCGCTTCCTCATTCTTTTGAAATCGCAAACTGTAAATTTTTTGAAAACAATTTTATTTATTTTGTAAAAATAACAATTCGCATTCTCAACTGAACAAGTCCGGAGTTAAGCGAAACAGTAAAAGAAAGGGGTCATAATCCTCGATTTTGCTGAATCGTTTAAGTCGCTTTCTCATTCTTTTGAAAACGCAAACTGTTAAAATTTTATAAAACAAATTTCATTTTTAAAATGATTTTCCAATCACGTGATTAAAACAGCAAATCAGTAACAATTTCGATAAGGAAACTGTACTTCTCAAAATACCGTAAAAACGGACACAAATCAATATTGCGGAATAACCGCTTGAAAATCCACTTTTAAAACTTGACGGTTACAGAAGCCAAAGCGACAGTAATTTTAAAACGTCAAAATCACATCAAAACAATTTACATCAAAATGTAATATCAGTGAATTTTCATTCATCAAAATGCCACAAAACACCGTACTTCAAATTATAGCATTGGTGTAAAATCCCGTTATAAAATAACGGCAACAAAATACGTTTCATAACCAAGCATCGGTTCAACGTAAGATAAATGCAATAACGTGCAATTTAAATTTTTGCACGTACTACAAAATGAACAAAGAATCATTCAAATGTATCTTCGATGAAGATAATTTAAAACAGCAAAAATCTAATCAATAGATGATTAGTACAAAAGAAAGCCAGCGGAAATTTCAACAAAAATCACATAACTGCAATTTCTTCGAATCCTCAATTTGGATTCGAAATTCTCAAAGAAACAAATAATTACAGCTATGTAAACAACAATTGGAATTCATATCAATTTCGTATTTTGATTCTTAAATCAAAAAGATTATCAGTTGTACTCAGCGAAGACAGTTTCACTGTTTCCGCTGCGCACTCTGATAAATAGAACACAAATCAATCAAATCATCAGAACACAATTTCATCCAAACAAAAAAACACAATTCCACTTTTATTTTTAAATAACGATATTTAAAAATTTCATCAAAATTTCAAAACTTTAGTTTTGACTCAAATCACAGATAAAACGTCGACTAATAGTTGTAACATATGTTCCATCCAAGTTATGTTTTATATTATGTCCATAAACCCCAAGCTCTGATACCAACTGTGACGCCCCACCTCTATGCTCATAATAACAAAGAGTATTAAAAGAAATACTGTCTATTATTACGAAGAATAAGGCTGGATAGGAGCGACCATCCGTAATTTGCTTTACACTAATATTGGTTATCTCGATAGGAGTGGTATATACTTTTTATTTTTCATCTATTACTTATTTACTCCCATCGACGTATCCAATTATCAGTATAAAACAAACTACGATAGTTCATACTAGTTTAGGACATTAGATATAATAATAACACGGATAATATAAATGCGGAACACAGATAAAAACAAAAGTCTCATATATATATAACTGATGTCAGTTAATACATAGTTGACACAATACATATGATACAACTACAACTGTCGACTCTAGAAGTTATATATACACGTACATTATCGACTAATATACATGACTACATATCGTTCTATACAATGACACGACTACTACAAAATGACATTGACAACTTCAGAAATGTGAAAAGTCTTCAAATCCCGAACAGCATCTCAAAGAAGGAAATCTACAACCTGAAATACTCGGGTCTGACCCGAGTATTAAATTCAAAAGAAAATAATACACGGGTCAGTCTAATTCAAACTCAGTTATTAGTGCATAGCAGCAATGATAATCGGATAGTCAAATAGACGACATTCACAGAAATCTCGTATATCCAACTTCTCGATAAGAGAATCGGATAACGGCAGATGTAACACTAAACAGTGTAAACCAACAAATCAGCAATCTCAAAAAGATCAATCAAATCAAATTTCTATGTGGCTGCAGTACACGCACGCGTGCACTGCCTCGCCACATAGTACGTGAAATCATCACGACGGTGAAAACTAACAGCAATCAAAAATGTAGAAGTCAACATAAATAAACTGACAGGGTCAAACCCGGGTCTTTGAGACCGGATTCAACTCGCTGTAAAATTTCACAAATCAACTTGAAACGATCAAAAACCAACAAACCAAACTCAACCAACTCAAGCGAAAAGGAAGCGGTGAACAAGTTCACGCTTCAGATCAAAACTGTGATATCGAACAAGCCATGACCGCAGTCAATACCCAAAGAAACCCGAACAAGCCTGGTCAAGAAACCAGACCCAGGATCACAAGAAAGAAACATACATGGTGACTCAAATCAATGTATATCAGTATCGAAAAGAGAAGACTTCACAGTGCTAGATCAAGTGAAGTGTACAACCATTGTAGACAATGGTTGTAGTGAAAACTGCAGACGCAATTGCTCAATACCAAAGAGAAAGCTATGCAACATAAAGGAGTCTAAGTGCATTGTGCCGTGACAACAAAAATATATGTTGACCAACCAACATCAGAATGAAATGCTACATAAGTGCCAACAGTTCAGAGACAGTGCAAGAGCAGGCCTCAAGGACAAATGCACATGCCAACAGCACATAAAGGCAACAAAGAATACAAATCCCGACACAATGAATTCAGTGACAATATACATGAATCGAGATGCAAGAACGAACAGGCAAATACGACACAATTGAACACTGCAGCAGGCTCATAGTAAACGCATGGATACAACTCAACGACAGTTAATCATACAGCTACCAGTGATACAAATGAATGATCAGTTTTCGACCAACTATAGGCAAGTGATACCAAGATGCTACGGAGAACAGTGACTCAACCCCAGACTTATACATGAATGCAGGATAAAGTAAAGACTACTCAAAAATACTAACCAGTTCAAAAATGCAAACTAATGGCTCATGCTATAGACATAGGTCAAAGGTCGACTGCATGAACACTCTACTCAAGACTTGAAGCAATGCTAATGCAGTTCAGTAATCAAGTGATCACCAAAACCAATGCCATCAAGTAATACTCATGAAAACAAAACTAGGCATTGATATGCACAGTGAAAACATGTACAAGTGTTTAACAATGTAACTGGCAACCAAGTGCGGTAGGATTGAGACTACACAATACTTTATAATGTAACTGGCAACCATGAACAGCAGAACGACCAGGTTAATGAGGCAACAAAATATGCAGTGACAATGCACATGAACCCAACACTGTCGAGCTATAACAATGAACTACACAGTGGATGTTCAAACTCAATAGACACAGGTGATACAAGTATTCGAACTCCGGACAGTACAACCCCAAAATGCAAGAACCCAAAACTGTCGACAATAAATTCAGTGCCAAAATGGAAGGTAATAGCAAAGTATCAAAAATCAACATGGTCGAACAAGTCAAGACAATTGTCACCAGACAATAAGGCCGTGATGACCAAGGCAGAGATGAATAGAAACGACCATTCAAAGTCAACACAAATTCACAAAATAAAATCAGTATTTAAAACTCAAGGCCCTGCCAAAGTTAATCAACACTAGTTCGAACATAATGAAAAGCCGAGGCAATCAAAATCCACTAAGTCAGAAATTAGAACTCACACAGCAAAACAAGTCGAAATTTAAGTTGAAATCATCATAGTTGAAAGAATTCAACATCGAAAGACAACACAACCGAATCAACATCATCAAACTCCTCCCACAAGTCATTAACTCCAGAAATTCAAAGCTCAACAGCAACGAAATCAAAGTCGAGAAATCAAGCAACCAATTATTTAACGTTTTGAATTAGATGCGAGTGATACTTAGATCACTCACCTTAGACACCACTGCGAGCTCTCTAGTCGATCGACGAGCAAAAGTTTTCGATCGAGCAACCCCAGGTCGGCATCCCTAGTTTGTCGAAGATGACGCGGGAGGGACGAACGAAGTTGATCATTAGGTCGAACCAATAGAAGTCGGCGATGAATCCTACTTGCTGAAGGAAGCGGGACGCGAAGAAACGAGAGCCGCCATTTTTTTTCCTTCTCGTTTTGATTAGGGTTATCTTTTTTTTTCTTTTAAAACGAAAAAGTGGAGAATGGGTTTTAAAAACGAACAAGACAAATACTAAAAAAAAGGGAATCGGTTATTTGCCTTTGCAAATTTTCACGGCCCAAAAATATAGACCACTATTAAATTTAAAAGCCCTTAATCCCTTAACAAATTTTTAAAAGGATTTCATCTCGATTAAAAACTCCAAACAGCGATTAGCAAAATCTATCAATGAATTTCAACTTGATAAAAACTTCCAACATCAATTAACCAACCGATAAATCGTTTACTGACGAAAATTAAATAAATGCGAAATCTCGGATTGTTACATGAGTGCAATAACTTAAAAGATGTTCGGGATTACCATCTCTTAAGGATCCATTAAACTATCTATTATTTAGTACAATACACTATTATAATAGTGTATGCAGTAAAGTAAAATATTAAATTAATGTTAAGGCGTTACCCATATCCCCCTTAACACATTTTAAATAAGGCCGTAGTCTATACAGATACTGTAAACTCCATCCGCAGGTGGGCTATCAGGGAGCACTCCATAGGTACGACACAAAACAAACTCGTAGAAGGCGCAATAAGGCATGCGACAAGGCACTCGAGGCAATGCCCAGGGTAGATATACCAATTGCGGATCCGGACTAGTGGTAACGCATAGCAGCTACTACCGCCCACCTCGGAACACACTCCCAAATCAAATCATGGAGCGGCTACTAAATCAATCACAAAGTAATAGAATGGTATCGAAGAAATGTGTCCGATAGGAGGAATGACCTCACTTGGCCCGGCATAGCTCCTATTTTAGCCACATTAAGCTGACTCACGGGAGTCAGGGTCACGTAAATACCTCATACAGAATCGTTCGCCAAACCATCCTACTTCATTTCTGGAATCTCCACCACGTACATAGTTGTTAAAGTGGTTTCCGGTATTAGCAGAAAGTATGACAATATCTGATCCTGGTCTCTTTAACAACCAAATGCTTATTTCACACCGGATGGTTCTTTTACATTTCAAAAGTCAATTCATACTTAATATCAAAATATCATATTCGGTTTCAAACCATATCACTTTCAAAACCATATTCACTTTCAAAACCATATTCGCTTTAAAAATCGTATTCACTCAAATATGTCATTTCACAAGAAGGTATCAATTCCAAATTCCGACTTAAGTTGTATCATCATCAAGGATTTAACATAAATACTTCAACTTTACACAGTTTGCAATTTTAGAAAATAGTTTAGATAGTCATAAATAGTTTAATAGTTTAAATAAATTCAAATAGTTTAAATAGTAAAATAGTTTAAATATATTTAAATTTGATTTAACTAGATTTAAATTGATTTAAATAGATTAAATATGGATTAAATAGATTTAATTAGGTTTAAAATGTTTTAAATAGATTAATTATAGATTAAATAGATTTAATTAGGTTTAAAATATTTTAAATAGATTAATTATAGATTAAATAGATTTAAATTATATTAAGTAGATTTTTAAATAGATTAAATAAATTCAAAATATATTAAATAGATTTAAATTGTATTAAATAGATTAAATAAATTTAAAATAGATTAAATTGGATTAAATAGGTTATAATAGATTAAATAAATTAAAATAGTTTTAAATTGATTAAAATAGTTTAAATTAATTTAAAATAGATTTCAAAGTTATATCCAAACATTTCTAATAACTCAATTTCCGATAAATTCATTTATATTTGACACTTCAACTTTGAAATTCCAATTTAAATCCTTTGAACAATTTATTAAATCAATTTCAATTTCAATTTCAACATTTACGCTTGGACTTTCGAAAATAATTCATTTTATATAAATCAAATTTCTATTTCAAAATACCAGTTAACTGAATTCAAAATTTAAAGATTCAAAAATCACTTAATTTAACCAATCCGGTGTCCGTATATAATTTTCTACCCTAGGGCCAAGTGATACGGATATTTATTATTTCAATCCGCAATTTAAAATTTTACGGTTATATAACATTTCAAACTGCAATCCCGAATTATATAAAATCCATAAAATCGCTTGAGTCTATCATTTCAACCCATAACGATTTTTCCTAATCTATAGATCGTTCGGGTATGTATCATTTCAACCCACAGGGAACTTGCAGTATTATAACAATATAAATTATAGCATCCAGTCATCCAATAGCAACAATTCAAACATACATCAAAATCATAATTCAATCCAATCAATAAACAATAACAATTAAACAGTGATCAATGACAGGTATTAACTGGCTATTAAACTTCAATATTAAATTAAATGGCTATTTAATTCAATAAAGGTCAAATTTAATTGGAATGACAAATTAAATATACCAAACATCAACAAATAAATTTCAAATCACATCAGAAATTTAATTTAACAAACATAAGAAAATTTAGTAGTTGTGAGTGGGTCAAAACACTCACCTTTGATTTCAAATCGATTTGAAATCCAAATTAGGGCCCAAATTTGAACAGTTTCAGAATTCGTCCCAACTAGTTTTAAAATGTCCGGAATTTCGATACGACCGAAGTGGAATAAACCGCGCGTAAAACCGACCTCGTATGTAAAAGTTATGTAAATTAGAAGTTATACGATTCAAATTATTCAATAATTAAATAATAGGACACGTCACCAAGCTTCCCTCTCGATCAACATGCGATCGTCATAGCAGAACCCTACACAACTGCCACGACCATCTCCCAACACATGCAACTACGGCCACCACCGACCCGATCCATCCATGCCACGAGCCTTCCCACCTCTGGTCGCCTCCCTTGAGTTCACGCGGCCACCCACAGCTCAGCCGAAGCCGACCGCCGCCGCCCCTATACAAACGCCCAAATTTGTGAATACTGACCACCCTGACATGAACGAATAGCATGGCCGAGACCTGCTCATCGTCCTCTTCCTCACGCCGGCTCCCGATCGTCGATCGGACGACGATCCACTTTTGGATCGTCAAAACCCTAAAATGGACGGCCGAGGTTCAACCTCGATTTCTGGTCAAACGATGATTTGAATCAAAAACAAACTGTTGCAGTGGATTACACTCGTCGAGAGCTTCAAAATGATATATAATTTGTTAGGATTTGGAGGAGTTTGATTTTTCGATTTGATTTTGATTTGCAATTAGGGTTTGGGAATTTGAGTATGTTCTGCCATTGACAAGAAAGAGATAGACAGGAGATGTACGTACTGAATAATGGAATAAGAAATAGCTAGGGTTTATAACGGGCTATATATAAGCAGATCAGAAATAGAAATGAATGGACTAGATTGATTTGGACTGAAATGATACTACGACCCAAAAGTCCGTTTCGTTCCGAAACGAAAATGGGTCATCCCATATATCAAAATAGATGTTTTCAATATTTCTAAATCCAATGGAACAGGTTTCAAGTCCTAATTCCATCGTATGAAGAAGTTAGCTTAAAAATCAGCTTATTTCAAATTGATTTCAATTGAATTTAATTAAATTGATTTCTACGCATTTCGAGCCCGTATGATCAAACGACAAGTCTGATCGCTACGAAACTTGAAATCCTATAATAATTTACCGTTACGGATCCGATGAAACTAGTTTCGTTGAAATCTGAGACAGTGGCCAAAATGGCTATTTTCACGTTAATTAAATAAATTATTATTAAATTAAATTTATCACACCTTATATTCAAATTAATTAACTAACCATTTTTATCAGTTTTGATTACATAGACATTTACAATAATTTAAAACAAATTTACATATCAAATTCAGTGTTAATTATTTCACTAATTACAGTGTTCAATTTCAATTATAATTAAATCCAATTAATTATAGTTTAATTCCAATAAATTTGATTAAATTTTATTTCAATCTTTTTATTAAATCAATTATTACTCTATAGACATAGTTAACATTTGTTTACATCTTATTACGCTAATATTACACTACTATTCTAAATTATCATTCTTTAACATATTAGTTGCAATATTTCAATTACATCGAATTTATGTAAATTTTATTATAATTTCAAATCCCAATAAATTAATTTATCTTTGTTTCACTCTTGTTATTAAATCAATTATTGCATTGTGAATACAATTAACATTTCTATACATTTTATTACATTCCCAATTTGCAGTTATGGTCTTAACTTACATTAATGTAACATTTATTTACATTTATTTGTAATTGATTAATTAAATTGGTAACAAATAACAATTGTCACCATTTCTACATTTAATAACATTTGTAAGTTTATTATCCAAAAACAAATGTTATAACAACTTACACAATACTAATTCTATCCAATTACAGTTTATTACACATTATTTTATTAATAATCAACATTTAAATTGTCTATTACTCTTTTAATCAAATTGTCAATTGATATACACATTATAAAATTTATTTACAATCTATAACTAATTATAACTTTTTAATACTTTTAATTAATTGGAATTACATTTAAAGCAGTTGTAAATTACCTTAAATTAATACTATCATATTTTATTCCAATTACATTCTTATTATTTAATCACAAATTTGTATTTCTTCCAAAATTAAATCACAAAACTTTATTAAAATAACTCTTTTTAATTATCGAAAATTATGGGTCGTTACAGTTGGGTCGAGTGGAAGCATCGAAAGTGAAACACTATTCAGGAGAGAATTCTTTTCCTCGGTTTTATGAGGTTAGGATCACGGTCAACTGAAGTCAATTCAAAGTCAAAGTCTCTGGCCAAAGCATTTTAGTTAATAATAATTGTTATTATCGAACCAAGGACTTTGTGTTTAGACTATAAAGTTGAATATGGACGATATTGGAATTTTGACCATTACCAAATTCCATCAGTCGAAAGTGATATAGCTTTGACAAAGAGAATTGGTGTAAATAATTATCACTAAATGGTACCGCTTAAATGTTTGTGAAATTTGATTTTACCTAAAAGACCTGTAAGCGATGAAATCATCCAAACTGTCACATTACTAGCTAAGATGATATGTGAACATTGATATTTGAATTGTTCAATATTAATCGATGATTGAATTCACACCTTTGAGTCGCACAACCACGTTTGTAATTTCTCCAAAAACTACATGATTTAATTAATTTTGTAAAATGTTGTAAATTGATTAAATTCATTAGTATTTATGAAATATTAATTATTGCTAACTTATTTGATGTTTTGAATATTGTTGGTAATTATTTAAATGCATATATAAAAGTTATATTTGCATATATCAATATGCGATATCGGTATAATTTTAAACATGGTTTAAATAACAAAATAATTACACAAAAATCTTTTCTTTTATGTGGAAAATTTGCATATTAAGAATGTGCTTGGAGCAGCCATACAATGGTGAGAGGAGTAAATCAGTTAATTGACTTGATTGAAATTTAAAAAGGAATTAGAGAAAGAAGTTTTTATAAGAGAATAGAAAAGGTTCCTAATTCTTTTGAAACAAAATCTCCTTATTTTGATTTATTTAATAGAATATAACATTTTCTTCCTCTTCTCTATCATTTATTCATGGCTGAAACTTCTTCCAAAAAAATTCAAAATAACTTCAAATCAACATCAAATTTAATTAAAGAAAGGTGTTCATCATGGGATGTTGATTTATTTGAAATCAAAGGAGAAGTCACAAATCAAGGTGTGATGAAGGGCATGGTTTATCGTGTAAGTTTATAAATCATTCATGATGTTTAAAATATATTTTTACATATACTTAAATTGTAGCCACTTATTAAATTAATTTTAAACTTATTCTATATATTATTATTGATTGTGAATTCTGTATGGTTTCGAATGTTTATGATTTAATTGGATCTGAAATAATAAATTATTTTGGAATTGATTTGTGAAATCCTTTGATAATTTCTTAATAATTTGTCTAATCAAATTGTAACAACTCAGAATTTTCGACCCTCGAAAATCGACACTAATACGTTCACTGTATTGTGTGCTAAGAAATCGAATGGCAGAAAACCCAATTGTTAGGGGAAAAGAAAGAAGAAAGAAGAAAGAAGAGAGAAAGAAAACTAACAGCACAGAATCTCATAGTGAAATGAAAAATCTATAATATACATACATCAAATAGAGCACACTAACCTATTTCAGCTCGAACAGTTATAATAGCATGTCCTCACAATTGCTGATAAATAACAACCAATACACAGCATAGCGAAACACAATGAAATACATAGATACGTCTTGGGCCTCCAGCTCGTCTCCTGAAACTCCAAAGCATCCAAACTAAATATGTAATATGCTCGACCTGACGCGAGCATTATAAATAAATAACACCCAAGTCAGTCTGGAAAACTAGCGTGAGAAAACACACCCAACTGGATTTTAAAGATATAAAAACCTTTGAAATCAAATGTATCTCGTAAGACCATGCCGCACATAAATACGGACGAGTTTTTACCTTACGATAACCAAACCATTTCATATGAAATTCTATGATATTATAACAGTGTTTAAGATACAAATACTTATTAATCTTAGCCGAAATTGTTACATTAATTAAATTCCAACATAATAGGTATACTAAAACCGTAAAAGCTCGTATTGGAGAATGAATTTCATACAATGACTGGGCTACTGGGGTACCGCCCCTCACAGTGCATCTCTAGATAAAATAACACCGAGGACCTTACCGGGATCCCCTACCAACACAGAACCGACCTACCACTTGACTAGTAGTACCGAATATGATCACCCCCACCCCTCCCCCCCCCTCAGGTTAATGGGCCTCGAAGCATACAAATGAGGGATAATATCGATTCTAGATAGGGGTAATCATACCCTACTTGGGAGCGACCCACTTAGCCCTGCTTCATCTACCCTATTTTAGTCATTCCTGGTTGATGAGGCTTGAGGCTACGTTTTACCTTTTATATAGCACTTTCCACTTAGAATGCTAACACTGCCCTCCAAGAAACCATGCAATACCAACATTCATCCATACAAGTTCATACTAGGACTGAACGAAACGCTTGAGAGCTCCATCTTCAATTCTAGAATCTTCAAGATGTCTTCACTTCGAAACGCTTGAATTGGATTGAAGTGGTTTTCGGATAACATATCTGATCCCGGTCGCTTCGAAAATAACTTTCGATAACTTTCGGTAAACTCAACCCCAATTCTTTAGGAAATAAATAGTCAAAGATAAGAGCGGAGATTACCTCCTAACCATTAGTGGATGGATTTCCTTATCATTTATCCTAGGAGAACGAAACGAGATTTATACATACGGTACAACATCATCGGAGATGATTGTGCTATATGACTCGCGTGTTTCTCCTAGATTTTTCCAAAGCTACGTTTGGATCCAAAGTCGATAGTTGGTTATCTAACTATCGAATAAACAACTTTCAAATCGAGGATTTATTTTTAAAAGGGAAAACCAACATTAGTTAAGCACTTAAGCAACCACTAACATCTTTTATAAATCTTTTCATTAATTAAATTCATCCGGAAATACTTGTATCAAAATACTTTTACAAAAATATATTCACAAATCCTTATATTTTCAATACTTATAAAATATCCATATACTTTATCTTAACGCTATAAGTATATTCACCAAACTGAGAAAGATTTCTTTTCTATACAATTCTAAAATCATTTATAAATTCCTTATAAATATGAAAAACCATTTATAAAACTATTTTATAAATCTCTGAAAATCATTTACAATCTCTTTTATAAATTCAATCACTTATAAATTCTTTTTGTATATTTCCAAAATTATTTACAAATCTTAAAAACCATTTATAAAACTCCTTTTATAAATTTATAAACCCATTTCTAAAATTCGCTTATAAATATCTAACCGTTTATAAAACTCTTTTACCTTGTAAATAGTCTTCCTTAAGACTTCAAACCATTTTATAAACTTCCCTTATAAAATCCAAGCCCGTTTATAACTCTATTTATGAATCTTGGAACCATTATAAATAAATCCTAATTATTTACTTTTAATCCTATTATATAATAGTAATTATTAATAATAAAAATTATAAATAAATAATAATTATTAACTTTGAAACATCTTAAAAAATAATAATTAATAATTCAAAACATTATAAATAAATAATAATTATTAACTTTGAAACAACTTAAAAAATAATAATTAATAATTCAAAACATTATAAATAAAATAATCGTCAATCTTTAACATTATTATATATAATAATAATAAATTTCTAAAATATTATTATTAATCATCATTATTAATTTCAAACCATATTAAAAAAATTAAAAAAATTAACTTTTCAAAATATTTAAAATACTAATAAATAACCTTGAAACAATATTAAATATAAATAAATAACATTTAAAAATATATTGAATATAAATAAATAACCTTTAAAACAATATTAGATATATCTTTAAAAAAATATTAAAATAAAAATAAATAACTTTAAAACAATATTAAATATAAATAAATAACTTTAAAACAATATTAAAATAAAAATAATCTTAAAACAATATTAAAAATAAATTATCTTGGAAGACGATGGATAAGGAGGGTTGGAGTAAAATATAAATTAAATCCTTTTAAATAAAATATTTTCGAAACCTAAATTCGGATTTAAATATCATTTCCTATCTCAAAAACCAATTCCTATTCAAATGACAATTTATAGTGTTTTAAAATACTAATTCTAGACTAATAGCTACCAAATGCTTAATCAATATCGATATTGATTTTCTATTACTACAGGTTTTTAGTTTTGAACATAAACAATGTCATAACCAAAAGTGTCCCTAAATCATGTTTCATATCCAATAATTCATATAACATGAACTTTATTAGAAATAAATTAACAATAACGAGGAATCATGTTGGATCCCTCCAATAAGTCCCCCTGCATCACAAATAATATACATATATCAAATAATATGGGTCATCCGCTACTAGGCAGGTATATATAAAAGGTCATCCGCTCCAAAGGCAGGGAATAAAACCAAACCAACTGATAAAACAGCAAATCACTCAAACATTCAATCAATAATTTTTATCAACTATATAATATTACTAGTTAACCAAAAAGGTGAGTTAAACTCACCTTTATTCCAGTTGCCGCCGAGGCGTTCCGGTTTGAAACTAAAATCGAACGACGACCGATTTTAGTCCAAATTTCAACTATCTTCAGATTCATCCAAACTAGTTCCATTACGAAGCTTAAGTCATCACGAGCGCAATGCAAAAATCTGCGCCTCGATTGGACCTTGTATGCAAAAGTTATTAAATATATAAATTTTCAATTATTTAAAAAAAATCGATAATTACTTTTAATTATAAACTAATTACATATTAAACCTTCTTCTTCCCTCTTAATCCCTACCCCCTAGCTCCTCCATCCATCCACGCCGTGCCTCGAGACCACCACCATCAAACTCCACTCCTTCCCCTCTTCCCGACGCACCGTACCACCAAACCCACGGCATCCCAAAACAAAATGCGACCCATCCCTCCTACCCCAACCACTAGCAGGTCGCGATGACCAATCAAGCACCGCCCCATTCCAGATTTCGGTCGGGGGTGTCGAACTCCGCCATGAACTCAACTACTACCACCTCCAATTTGCAAATCGAGGAACATAGTTTCCAAAAACTTAAGCCCTAGTTTACTAAGCATCGACCATGGCTAGCCGAGCTCCCTAGTGCACGATCGAACACCCTAATACCATCACCAACCAGAAGCACTCGTCAAAACGAAGCTATCGAATCCAAGCTTTGTGAATTTTTGACTGAAAATTTAAGTTAAATTTATTATCTTGAATTTGAAATTTACTGGGATGAATAAATAGAAAGGAGGGGGATGAAGTACGGATAAGGTGGGGGAGGTACGGTGAAGTATGGGCTGTTGTATTGGGTATGGGTGAATAGTAAAGTACACATTATTTTATTTAAAAATATCAAGCTTAACGTTCGAAAAATATCGAACTCCTATCGAGACGTGCCGTCTGGCATTCTATATGTAATACCCCTATTCTGAACACAATGGAACTACTCTCGAGGCCTAATTCGATCATATACAAAAGATAGCTTTTCAAACCCAGTTATATTATATAAATTCTTGAAATTAATTTACAAGTATTTCAAACTTGCATGACCAAAAGATACGTCCAACCGCCATGAAATTCGACGGCATATAATAATTCATTATTACGGGTCCAATGACACTGGTTTTGTCAAAATCCGAGACAGTGCCCCGGAGGGCTATTTTACACGTTAATTAAAACGAATTATTATAAATCTAAATTAATCACCTTTAAATCTAAATTTAAAAGTTTACTATCTTCATTCTTGTTTAAATAGAATTAAATCAATTTTTGAAATCATTTTTATTCACATTAAATTCAATATTTAATTACTCAAACAACAAATATTAAATTTAACAATTTAATTATCAAATAGATCGCTATATTTGATATTCAAGTTATTTAACTTATAAAATTAACTTTTCAATATTTAAAACCAATTAAATATTTCAGATTTGACTAACTGAAATTATGGGTCGTTACACAGATATTTATGTTTTATTTCATTTGAGATCTGAAACAAATCCTCCTTCTGTTATCCTATTGTATGTTACTGTACACCTTCTTTGTTTTAATAAATTACTCTTGTTGTCACTCATTCTATTTTAATCATGGATCAAATTTTAATGGATTAAATTATAAAATTATGTATGTGTATATGACATGTGTGCGTCTGGGTATGTGTGTGTGTATAAATTAATCAAGTCTTCTTCGTACCTTGAAATTGTAAACCTATATTAAACTAAATTTCAGTTGGTTGATTTGTTTCCAATTAATTCAGTTTCTTGTTTCAAAATTAAATATTGGTTCATTACATATATGTTTGTACCTAAATATAAACTTATGTTCCAGATCCAATTATATCATTAAGGTTGATAAGTTAATTAGGTTTGAAATCTCATATGGTATTAAATTAATTTTTTAATTGGTGATTGAAAAAAAAGGTTAAAGTAGAATTACACTTGATTGTTTTCCTTTTTCACTTAGAATTGATTAGATTTAATTGCAACATAAATTACTTTTCCATCTTCACTCTTCTAATTTACTCTTACATTAATTGTCTCTTTATGTGAATTACTTTCGTACCTATTATTTATGGAACTTAAAATAATTGGCAACAAATATTACATATATGTATGTGTATATATATCTATGTATGTGTGTGTGGTACTATCAATATGTGTATACAAAATATATACATATGTTGTAGTATACTCAAACATATGTACATACTTAGGCATTTATATTCCCAATATACATGTGAGAATGTAATATGTATATGTAAGTACACACACAATAGATATAAATCCCAATATCTAGATGTACACACACACACACACAGATATATATATATACACATGTTTATATTAGTTCATTTTCGTTGTCATATATTTGAATGTATGTTGATGCATTCCTAAAAACATTTAATTAAAATATTAACATGTTTATTTAACAAATTATCAATCTAATGAGAGAGAGAAATGAAAGGTTTCTCTCTCTTCAATTAATGTTGTTTATTCCCTTATTTAATTGAACAAGTATTAGAGTGTTTCCTTCTTAAAATTAATTTCAATAAGTAACTGCTAAATACATGGGTGTATTTGATACACTCATTCATTTAATTTTATATCAAATTCAAACCAATCCAATAAAATAAAGGATTCCATTTAAAACATCTTTTAGATTGGATCTAAAATCTCTTTAGACTTCATGGCCTAATAGATCTAAGAATTTTTTTTTTGAAATTTACCATTTGACTTTGCTGCGTGCTGGTCTAGTTCCTTCAAGATTATTGTGCAAGTTTACTATTAGATTAAGTATAGAGCATTGGCTTGCCATTAAAAGAGTCATGGATACCTTAAAAGAACTATGAACCTTGAATTACATTATCAGAATTTTCCAGCAATCCTTGAAGGATATAGAGATGCAGACTGGAACACTTTATCAAACGACTTCAAAGCAACTAGTGGATATATATATATATACATATACATATATATATGTATGTATGTGTATGTGTGTGTGTGTGTGTATTTAGTATAGCAGGTAGAGTTGTTTCTTAAAATCTAAGAAACATACTATTTTGGCTCAATCCACTATAGAGTCTAAGATGATAGCACTAGCAACAGCTAGTTAAGAAGCATATTACTTGATAAATTTGTTAACTGAGATTCCTTTGTCGAAAAAACCAATACCAGCCATATTGATCCATTGTGACAATAGTGTGGCTGTTGCAAAAGTTTAGAACAATCATTGTAACAAACCGGAAAATTAAACTATAATAATTAATTAACAAATAAATGAAATGATAAAATAACTTTGTGAAATTATCAGAATTGAGCCACAAGAGTTATATCATTGTGTCTGTGGTAATTTTCTGGTCAATTTCCATATATAGAACGTCAGAAACCGAGCTAATATGAGCAAGATATGAGACAGACAAGAAAACGAAAAGAATATATATATATATATATATATATATATATATATATATATATATATACATGGCCAGGTCGACCCGCCTCAGGTAAAGGAACGAAGAACTGTTCCTTCATTCATGTATGTTCCAACGAGTCTTTTGCACGTCATTTGCATCTTTTATTTCAATCTGGTCCTTCCAGTTTTGCATCCGATGACTCCTATTCAGCCTATGACGTGGTTGCATTCTATTCAATCCCCAAATCCAACGGTTCGAGATCCACTTCTACCCCCTATAAATAGACCCCTAGACCTAACACTTTTTCTCATTCTAGGTTTTCTCCAATTGGGTTCACCTTTCTAGGAAGGACCCTAAATGGTATAATTTTTCCAAAGGAGAAAATCGTTATAAATTAAATTATTTTACAACTCCAAGTGGATCTGGGAAGACCAAAGGAAGAGCTTAGGACCGAAGTTGAGTGATTGTAATTATTTCAATATTTCTTTAAGTAATTTAAAATAATAGGGTTTCCAACAGTTGTAGTTTTACTATGATTTTTGGAATAGCCTTTTTCAGTAATTTATTTACAGTTTTTAGAATTATTTTCAGTCTATTTCCTTTCAGCTATTCTTTTCAGTAATTTTAGTTTATTTCTGTTAATTATAGCTTTTCCATTTATTTACAGTTTACTTACATTATTTTAATCTATTCACTGTTATTTATGCGTTATTTACATCTTCTTCCTACGCCTTGGATTTTCTTCTATTTTTAGTTTTCTTTTATGGATTATAATAGAATTAACGTGAAATTGGATAAAATTATAAGAATTCTAAAATAACGAAAGATAAGATGTAAATTATAAAGACTGTAATAAAATGGAATTAAGACTGAAATTATGCCTAATTATGGTATTAATTGGACTGAATTAAAGAGATTGGCCTATTTATAATTATGAGATGTAAATTATAAGGACTGTAATATAAATGGAATTAGACTGAAATTATGCCTAATTATGATTAGAATTAGACTAATTAATTGGCTTAGTTATAACGTAGAATTGCAACTAAAAGATGAAAGAAGCTTATTTTCACACTGGGTTAAGTAATGAGCATGATTATAACGTAAGTTATAATAAGAAAAAGAATAGAATGAGGCTTATTTTAAGACTTGGGATAAATTAATAAGCGTAGAAAGTAAAGATGATAATAAAGGCTTATTTAAACAATTTATCTAAGTTAATAAGAAAGATGAAAGTAGGACCTGTACCAAATAGCATTCCCTATTGGACGAAAAGGTGGTCTCACATTAGCCTGAAGCGAGACGAGGGCACGCTTATGCTAAGAATGGTAATAATTGGTCAAATAGAAGTCCAAATCATGGGGGATTTGGATAAGGGGCGCGATTAGATATTGTTTGGATAAAGGGCCAGTACCCACAGCATTACCCCTATTTTCTATGACACACGGTGATCTCATGTTAGCCCGAAGTGGGATGAGGGGGACACTTATGCTGGATGTTGAGGTAATAAGAAGACCCAATAGGTGGAGCAAAAGGTAGCATGGGCATAGTGGCAGTTACGCGTGCGACTTCCATTCGAGTGCTTAGTAATAGCTATGAGTTCCAAGAGCTTAGTATAGGTGTCTTTCGTAGACATCACTACCTTCTGTGTAGGGAGCTATATATGTCGTCTAGATCTACAGTAGTTGCTCTGTGCATCTTTCATAGATACCATTGGCTACTGTGTAGGGAGTTATATAGCGGCCGATCCAGAGTAAGGTCTATGGAGTAGCAGGCTGATCAAAAAAGGGTAGAATTAGGGTTACATCCTAATTACAGGATTAGGAATTCAGCCTAATCAAAGCAGAAATCAAGGACAAGTGCAAACAATCAAAGTTAACCTATCTTATAAATTGAGCAATATTTAATCGTGCTTATTTCCAGTTTATCTCTTTTCTATTTCCTTTATTATCCTTATTTATGCTAGAACTGTTGTTGAGTCTGTTACTTTTATCTTGCTTAAAGACTCTAGTAATGACTATCATTCACCAGACTTTTAGTCTGACCCACTCCTCTATTTTCCCCTTCCACCCCCATAGGCAATCAAGGGAGAAGTCGGTAGATTGTTGTTGCTTGGAGTTTTCTTGGAGGAGTTCTCTACTATGTATTTCTTTTATTTTTAGCTTTTGTTCTTTCTATGTACTGGCTTATTATGAGGGATATTATGTACTCTGATTTTTGAGACTATGAGTTTTTGTTTCATGAGACATATTGGATTTTTAGACATGTATGTGGTATTTGGCATATGACCTATTTATAGAGAAATTATGAAGTTTTTTTAATTAAGTCATCATTTTAAGTTTCCACTGTTTTTATCTATTTTTGTCTTGTGAATCTTAGTCTCTGTTAGCTTTAGTTATACCTACAACGCACAACACCCTTTAATGTGTCCTTTTAGGTATATTAAGGGGTGTGGGGTGTTTCAATCATTGTAACGACTCGGATTTTTGAAAGTTTATAATTAAATATTGGAATTATTTAAATAATTGAATCTTGAATTTAATTCGAATAAAAATGATTTCGAAAGCTTATTTAAATTCTGTTTAAATAAGAATGATAATGGTAAACTTTTAATTTAGAATTAAAAGTGATTAAATTTGTTTTAATAATAATTCGTTTTAATTAACGTGTGAAATTATCATTCCAAGACACTGTCTCAGATTTTGACAAAACTAGTGCCACTGGATCTATAGATTGATGTACGCCGTCGAGTTTTGTGGCGATCGGGCATACTGTATGGTCGTGCGGACTCGAAACGCATAACGAAAATAAAAAGAGAATTAAATATTATATAATTGCTTATAAATATCCACCCTTAGATATTTCTCCAATCACTTTTTCTATTCCCTCCTTTTAATTTTCTAAAAAACAAAATAAAACAGCCGCCTTCTTATTTGAATTGTTCCCAGAGTTTAGATCAATGAAATTCGATGAGAGTGGATCCATTAGACTCATGTTGGCAAGGGCGATCTGATGGTATGTTTGGATTTGAGTGCGATTAAGTTTGGTCTTGCTCGACTTCGTACAAGTGAGGTAGGGTTGGACTTTGGCGGTGATTGGGGGGCGTTAGACCTTGTCGTTAGGTGCGTTCAGTATTTGTGGTGGAGGAGCACACGTGGGAGGAGTAGGGAGGTGAGTGGTTGTAGGAAGGGGAAAGTGACATGTCAATTATCGTGTTCTGGTGGTTGGGTCACGAATAGAAGAAGGGGGTCGGAGGTGATTTTGAGAATGGCGTTGGGCTCGTAGTGGCGTGGGGAGAATGGGGCTTCAGTGCTTCGATGTGAAATCGACCTGATGTAGGTCTATTTGAGGGCGTTTGGTTGGAAATGGAAGGAGTCGATCGAGTGTTCAATTTAGGGGTCGATGAGGTCGGGCTCGCGAAGAGGAGGAGGAGATTGGCAAAGGCCGTTCGTCGAAATATGGTCCGGTGCTCCGTGTCATTGATCAACGTGCATGAATTTAGGATGGATACAGCGTGCAAAAATGTTTGAAGGCGAGAGGAAGAAGAAGACTAGAGGGATTAGAGGGAGATTAGTTTATAAAAGGTAATTAACTTAATTAATTTATTAATTAATGTTTTTAAAATCTCAAATCTTATAAAATCTCTAACTTTTGCATACGAGGTTCGATTAAGGCACCGTCTTCGCCGTTGCATTCGTATCGGGATTCTCTATGACTTGGGTTGATTTTGTCGAGTTTGGAGCTAGTGGGAATTTTAGTCAAAATCGAACGACGTTCGATTTTGGACTATTCGAAAATGCAAAGGCGTTAACTAGAACTTGGGTGATTTTTACTCACAGGTTGATTATACAATTATCGTATGTATAATTGTTGTTGTATTAAAAGTATAAACTATATAATGGACAATGCAAGTTATTACTTTTGGACCCCGCCTTGTTTTGTAAAAGAAGTGATAACATTATATTGGAGCATAATCTCCTTTCGATTCTGTAAAACATGTACCTTGGTTCAGACTACTTGTTACATGTTTGATATTGCTTTGTGAAATGTGATAGTATGTTATGAATGTTTGAAATGATATAGTCGTTATAAACGTGCTTTGAAATCTTTGATATATTGACATATGTTAAATTGGATAATTTGGGTAAATTGTGGATATATATATATATATATGTATGTATGTATATGTGTGTGTGTGTGTATCTTGGGTTGTTCTACACACGTTTGGTATGTTTGACATAAATGGAATTGGTTTGGACATTTATGGTAAATTGTAAATGGCAGAAGCGAAACGGTCGTGATGGATGCACTTTGAAATCGCTGTGATCTACGATTTTAAAGTTAACTTTGGAAGACATCCTAGAGCTTATTCGTATTTATAATAAGTATTGTTAGTTATTATCGAAAAATAACAAGGTTTGGGTGTGTTGTTGAAAATTATTTATGGATTTTTAAAGTAATGGTTTTAAATTACAAAACAGGTTTTAAAGTAGCGTTTAAACAAAGGGTTTTAAAATAGTATAAGTATTTTAGAAGTATATTTTTAGTGTGTGTGTGTGTATATATATATATGGTTTTAAAAGTTATTAAAGATTTTAATATAGATTTTTAAAAGGATTTTATATTATAATATTTTACAAATTGTTTATAGTATTTTATTTAATATCTTTGTTTTATAAATAATTTAGGATATATAAATATCTATCTTTCTAAAGGTATTTTAGTATATTTGGATGTTTTAAAAAGGAAGTTTAATATTTTGTAAAGGGATTTAAAAAGGAGTTTTTAGATTATAACACTTATGTTATAATGGATTATTTTATAAAATGATTGAAAGGATAAACAACCTTGTTTAATAAATGGAGAAGCACTTAAAACTTTAAATGGATATTTTAAAGTAAATGGAAAGTATGAAAAATGATTTTGGGTTTATAGTAATGATGTGTGTGCAACATCTGTTTTAATTCATTTAAATATACTTTTGAAAAGTGATTGGATCTTTAAAATGGAATTTTAAAGATAATGAAATAGTGAAGTGTTTTGGGGATTGTCGAAGATAGTGTTATAGTAACATTTGTTTTTAAATCCTTGGATAATATTTTAAAGTGTTAAAATATTGTAAATGAGTTTGGAAAATACTTAGATCTTTAATAATGGAATTTTAAAGAGAATAACAAGTATGAATTGGTTTTGGGTTTGTTGTGGCAATGTGTTAGTAACATTTTCCTTTAACCCATTTTGGTTATACTTATGAACGTTAATGAATCTTTGAAAAGAATGTTTTAAAGATAATCATAAGTGAAATAGTTTTGGGTTTGTAGTGACAGTGTTTGAGCAGCATTTGTCTTAAGCCCTTTGAAATTGGTTTGTGGATATGCTTATACGGTTGAGATAAGTATATGAACCCTTTTGGGAAGTGTTGAAATATGTTGAAATGAATAGTGATGTTTTAATTAAATAGTGAAGTTAAATTAACAAATGGAGGTTCAATTATAAAGGAGTTTATTGAGTAAAAATGAATTTTACTAATAAAAGAGGTTTTTAATTAATAAAGGAAGATTAATTAAAAAAGGGATTAGAAGTCGTTTATATGGCTTGATCTTGCTTATTGTTTCGATCCTGCTTTGTGTGTTACAGCTTGTGGATAGTATACGGGAACTAGTTTCCCGTATAAAATTATTCTCATTATTTGATTTGATCAAATATACTCTGGAAATATCTAGAAGAAACACAAGAATTATATTGTACAGTTATCTGTAGTGATGCTATACTATATGTATAAACTCATTTCACTCTTCTAAGACGAATGATAAGGAAATTTGTCCGCTTAAACGGTTAGAAGATGATCTCCGACCTTATGTATTGTCTGTTTATTTCTCACAGGACCGGGGTTGAGATTCCCGAAAAATCGATCGATTGGTTTTGGAACACCCGGTAAGTGGGGGAGTATACTTATATGAGATGACTTGAAACCGTAACCACTCTAAAACCATATACATGTTATATGCTTTGGAAGAGGTTCGTGATTGCTTCATGATGGCTTCGTTATTGGTTCGTGATTGGTTCGTGATTGCTTTATGATGCTGGAATCTATATGGAGATTCGAGATCTGTTTGAGATGCTCGAACACATGTAGTTGTTCGTGATCTATTCAGGATATGGGGATCCATGTGTGATTCTGAGACCTGCTGAGTTATGGGAATCCATGTGTGATTCCAGGATCTGTTGAGGAATCCATGTATGGTTCTGAGATCTGTTTGAGATATGGGAATCCATGTGTGGTTCCGAGATCTGTTCGAGTTGGAGCTCATGTGGAAGATCTATTTAGGTGGTGACTCGTGGAATGGAATGTCGGACGTAGCCACATCACTGGGTATGACTAAAACTAGAGATAGAAGACATAGCTAGTAGGATTGGTAAACCCATAGGGTGCATGCGACTCCATTTCTAGAGATACTTGTTGGGATATGCATGCGGGAGCGATGCATCAGGTCTTAGCAAGACCAGCTATGGTTTTCCTATGGTATATTCACTAGAGATGTATGACGCTTCGGAAGGATATCTCTGATCCTTGTGCAGTAGTTCAAAGTCGGCTTTGATCTGAGGAGATATACATGGAAATCCTACACAATTAGCAAACGTGCCTTAGCGGTTGTGATTGTATACCTATTATTGTTGTGTACACTCACATACATCGTAGCTATGTGATTATTTATATTTCACATCTTAGACATTATTATATTATCACTGGATTTTATAATAGAAATGGTTTGGTTATCGTAAGGTAAAAACCCGTCCGTGTTTATTGTCGGCGTGGTCTTACGAGGTACCCTTATTTTGAAGGTTTTAAGATATAGTAAATCTATATGATTTGAATTTCTCATGTAGGTTTACCAGACTGATCAGGGTGTTATTTTCTTAATGATCGGGTCAGCTCGAGTATGTTTCCAGATTTAACTATGGTTCATTAGAGCTCTTAGAGAGAAGCTAGATGATTTCCTACCGTACTTTATTTCGGCTGCATTATTTGATTTCGATCTATCAGCATTTGTGAGGACAGGTTGTTATAACTGTCCAAACAGAGGATATATTAGTTTACTCTAACTGATGTATGTATATCAAAGTTTTCTTTTTGATAAAGACCTTTTGAGATATTATATATTATGATGGTAAGAGATGACAAATTTTTCGTAAGCACGGTACTGTAAAAGAGTATGTTTCTTCAAGATTTGTTACAATGGATCATATACGCAATGAAGAGAATTTGAAGGATCATTTGACGAAAGGATTGGCCAGAGAGAAAGTCCTTATAACATCTATAAGAATAGAACTATTGCCTTTAGAATTAGAAGTCACTCATAATGGTAACTCAACCTAATGACTGAAGATCCAAAGAACTAGGTTTAATGGGTAATAACAAGTTATGAAGTGATACGAGTTTAACATGCTAATTTTGGTTAGATAGAAGCATATATTCCTGAAGCGATAAGATGATGAGTTGATAACAACTCGTAATAAAATCTATACAATGGAGTACCTATATATATAGAAGTACTCTGGATAGATTCACCTATGTGATGTGAAAATGCAACTGTTTCCTATGAAATTTTGGACCAAATTCCTAGAGCGTTCACTAAATTGGGATAGACGTGCATGACCTTTAATGCACGGCTATCGATTGTACCCTAAAAATGTTGTATGTGGTTTAATGCTAGCGATTGAGTTCGAGATTACGTGTCACTCTAGTATAATCTAAATCTTACTCATTATGTGAAGGTTCAAGTCGAAAGATACATATTTTATGTACAACCTTATAAATTCAGAAATTGCTGAAGAAAATATTTTAAAAAATTCAAGTGGGGGATTGTTGGAATTTTCTAAAAAAATATATGAATTATTAAGAATACGAAAAAAATTAGATAAAGGCTCCTAATTAATACACCCCCATTATATTAGATCAAAGAATCATATTTAAATAAAGGATAATCAAGAGGAATATTGGATCATTCAAACATCCAATGTTTTCTTTTGTATTTAGAAGGAATGTCATGCATGACCACCACACGCACGCACCGACCAACCGACTCGACTTGAACTGGCTGATGTGGTGTATCACTCTTTACTTTTTTAGGAATCTTTTTAATAATTTCAAAACGGTAACATCTTTTTGGAAGTTTATTTTATTTTAACTTGGTAAAATCAAATCGTTCCTACATTTCTCCCATGCTCTGTAACATGCTTCGTTATTTAATATTGCTGATTGAAAATATCCGTACATTTTTTTCTTTTATAGAAAAAGGGATCGAGATAGAGCATAACATAGAGTTTTCTCAAACACCTTGTTCCTTTCAGTTTTCTCAAACATCTTGTTCCTCAGCCATTACTATTTCTTTTCGAGCAATATCATAAAACAAAAACCGAGGGTGCTAGTAAGTCTATGGTCTTCATTATAAAAGATTATCGGTACAGAGGGATCGGACTATTTTATTCTGAAGACGACCCTGCATTCATCGCATTCAGATAAGTCTTGCAAAACTTTGGCAGAGCAACGAAACATCCTAAAGAAAACGATAAAATGCGCGACTCGATCGATCACTCGGATAATACATTTTGATGGTCCAACAACATAAACCATAAGAAATACAAAATCAACCATGTAAAAATAGCATCCCCAATTTTGTTCCGATAAATATCAAATTCAACAAATAAGTTCACTTCCACAACATGCCAATTGACAAACACATCTCATAATACAGAGACGGCCACAATTTAAACTATGTACCACCCAGCAATGCAACTGCAGCCATCAACATATAAAAGGAACCTCAACATGACTATCACTGCAATAAAGCCCCGGCCGCTGTGTAAACCCTTGCTTAGCAAGGACCTTCCTGGCCTTGCTAACAATCTCGTAATTACCAATCTCACCCTCCGTGTCCTTAAGAATGATCTGAACAGCATTGCTAAGGGCACCGTACGCCTCCCCATTCGGAGGGTTAGCATCAGCAGAAGTCTGATCACTCTGGCACCCACTGATAAGTATCCCGCTTTCTGGAAAAGAAGAAACGCTTCTGGCACCCGCATAGACTTCCTTCCTGTTACCAACCTCGGTCTCGAGCGCAGGCTTCACGTAGTCCTCATCGTGGTCCTCAAGCTTCTGGGCCAGGAACTCCTGGGCCAGGCTTCCTATCACACTTATGAGCCCACCACTCCCTCCTTCGGAGCTGTTCCCATGTCTGAGCTTTGTTAGGAGGATCTTCATGAACTTCTTTATTTTAGGGCTGGAGTCGTTGCCGAACATGTCGAATAACGTGGGCCGGATCTTGCCCACATCGATGTCTTGCTTGCCTGTTTTTTGCTGGAGTATTTCTATTAGGGTGGAGAGGGGGAGGGAGCGGCTTCTCACGAGGGCATTTTCGGAATTGTAGTATTCGGGTTCGGGTTCGGGTTGGTGGTGGTTGTCGTGAGGAATATGGAGGCCTCGGGACTTGAATGCGCCTTTGAGCTGTTGTTTTAGGAAGGTTCGGAACCCGAATTTGGAGTCGGATTCTTCTTCTTCTTCGGAGTTAGTACGGATGTGGCTTTCGCCGATTTGCTCTTCGACCTTGTCGATGAGGCCACCGCTGTGGCAGGAGTCTGAAACTATAGTGATACGGCATCCGGCTGGCGCGTTCTTTACAAAGTCCGTGAAATCATCATCTGCATTTATAATAAATGTTAAATTGTAACAACTGAATGAAGGGTACATGTAAAGTAAGATTTTGTTAGTCTCGCCTGCCAATAGGTAATGCAAGGTTGGATGGAAATGCAAGTAAAATGCATTAGACCATGGTGTAAAGTGAAGAAACCAGTTAAATATACAAAATATATGAGGAGAGATGCTGTAAATGTCCGTATGATACAAATTAGAAGTGCAAAAAGCCATCGTACCATAAAAAAAAAATAGCCATATGATGATTGACAAGAAAACGAGTATATAATATGGTGAATTTCACATGCATATTTTACTTGACCAAGGTGGTGCGAAACAACTGGAACTTTAACGTGTGAAACTAACGGTAACTTGATATTACAAATGAATTTGCAAATAAGTAACCTTTAATGAAAATTGATGTTATATTGATTTTAAGGGCTGTGCACGAAAGGTCCCTATTTTTGTTGGTGTTACAAGAAAAGTATGTATATATGAGTATGTAAATTAGGTTCTTATTTTTTTCTAAATCAAAAAGCGCAAATTGGCTTGCGCTTTTTAAACATTAAAAAAGTTTCAAAAATTTTAAAAAAAAATTCAAAATAAAAAAACGCAAACTAACTTGCGCTTTCCTGATAGAAAACGCAAGTTACCTTGCGTTTTTCAAAAATTTCAAAATTTTCAAAAATAATTTCAAAATCAGAAAGCGCAAGCTAGTTTGCGCTTTCCTAATAGAAAGTGCAAGTTAACTTGAACTTTTCAAAATTTTCAAACATTTTGAAAATTTTGAAAAAATTTCAAAATCAGAAAAGTACAAGCTAGCTTGCATTTTCTGTCAGAAAAGTGCAAGACACCTTGCGTTTTTTATTTTTCAAAAAATAAAGACCAAATTTACATACATAAAATTATTATCAAAGACAAAATTTTCAGGATTTTAGCCTCAAGGACAGACCTTCAGTAATTTAGCTTGAAGGACAACTTTCTTTAGGTATCAGTTTTTAAGTTTTTAGGTATCAGTTTGTACTTATCGGTAGCAGGTTTTAGTTCGGTAGCAGTTTTGAAAAAATGTTTGTCCTTATGAATAATTTTGAAAGAATGTTTGTCCTTATGAATAATTTTTAGGAGAATGTTTGTCCTTGTGGATAAAATATTGAGGTCGTGTCCTTGAGGCTAAAAATATACAAATTTTTGTCCTTTAAATTAATTCCCCCATTTACATATTCATTTCTGCAGGGACTTTTCCTATAACAACATCAAAAACATGAACCCGTGGCTCTTTTCTTGTTGATTTTATCTACTATATATTCTTCCTTGTCAACTCCAGGTCCTTCGCTAACGCCTTTTTTCAATACCATAAACCAAATATTTGTCTTTAACTGTTTCTCTTCACTGTAAACAACTCTTTTCTACTAGCAACAAAATTCAGAAAACCCTTCTTTTGTTACATCATTATATTGTTACATTATTACATTATTATTATATTGTTACAAAATTCAGAAAGCATAACAAGGCACCCTTTTTTGCTACATTATTATATTGTTGGCGAGAATACAAATCCTTCTTTTCGATCTGCAAAGAAATTTACTGCTCAACTGATAAGTACTCAAGGTCAAATACCAAATTCAAGGTTAGATTATGTTGGCATCAATTGACTTCCAAGTTTGATGCCAATGTCATGTTTCCTGGTGCGGGGAAATCCCAAGTTTGACCCCAAATTCGAATATAAAGGTTGACAGCAAAAGAGCTAAGCGTTTACTACGTAGGGTTAATGAAAGGGAATTTATGATATACTAATACACCCCTATTATTTATCAAAATAGGTAAAATATCGTTTTTGTTTTTCATATTGTAAATTAAGCCTTTAAATTTTAGAATAATAAAAGCACACAAATTCATTACAGATTCATCGTATTTGAAAATTACTAACTTAAATTATAAACTCAAAAACATCAAATAAAGTGCAACAACAACAATTTAAGTTACATGCACTATTTAATATGTAAGGTACAATGCACCAAACAAAAACGCGCAATTAATAACATTTTGAACATATACTATGTTTACCTCATATAATTTCAATATATTGTTTTTATAAATGTAACAAAAAGTTGTTTTAACAAAACATGAAAATTTAAAAGCATTATATATACACACCTTGCACTTTAATGAATTGAAGTAGTGGTAGGTAGTTGAGCCGTAAAATTGCAAAGTACTGTAAAAGTAATCAAAATTGCACAAAAGTACATTACTATGACCATTTTTCCCTGTCTTCACTTAACATGTTATTTTAATCACATAATGCAAGATGTTTTTGCACAAAAATTTTCATTGCATTGTAAAAATCGGACGTAAAATGAAACCACCAAATCTAAAAAAATGACATGACTTCAAATTTTTAATAACTTGTACACTTTGTATGAACATTTTATCCTGTCTCCACTTAACATGTTATTTTAATCACATAATGCAAGATGTTTTTGCGAAAAAAATTTCAATGGTTTGCATTGTAAAAATCGGACGTAAAATGAAACCACCAAATTTAAAAAAATGACATGACTTCAAATTTTTAATAACTTGTACACTTTGCATGAACATTTACTTTGTGGTCATACATTATTTCATAAGATAACGTAGTAAACAAAATTATAATGGAATCTTTTTAAAAAAAATGTTTTGGTTACGTTGCGTAGTAAGAACGCATGATATGAGCCAGTTTATTTCATAAGATAACGTAGTAAACAAAATTATAACGGAATCTTTTAAAAAAAAATGTTTTGGTTACGTTGCGTAGTAAGAACGCATGATATGAGCCAGTTTATTTATAAATAAAAGGCGACCGCTTTACATTTCAGAGAGCAGCTTTACATTTTCAAAAATGGAAGGGTGATTCAATTTTCTTCGGAAAGAAACAAAAATGCAAACATAATTTCCACTTAGCAATAACTCATAACTCAATAAGGATCTTTTAGTAAAAAACATAACGATGATAACAAAAATCCTGTATAAGAAATCAATTCAGCCTAATCCTCACAATCAAATTTTGTACTTAAAAGCTCTCCAGAATAACATATTTCAGCTTGAATATCCTTTGGATTTAAATTTATAACAAATCGGATCACTGACTGCTAAAAATACCTCTCAAATCATACAAACACTTTCTAGCACCAAGTGCTTAGGAATGGTTCCGTTTATTTACTTCGTGCTAAGACAAATGTATTCTTACTTTGTTTAATAGAATATATATAATCAAAGTATTAAACAATTAAGGTGCTTCACATTGGCCATTTTTTCTTATTACCATCTGCAGCTTAGCTCTTATAAGCTTAATGATGTCATATCTTATATTAAAGCTAATCATGTGCAGTGTCTTATAAACTTCACATTGGCCATTTTTTCACTCTGGGTTTTTACCTAATGGCTTGTCTCATGTTAAATCAAAAAAAAAAAAAAATCAATATGCACTAGTAGAAAAACAGTATATTCCAACGCCTCTGTTCCAACGGCCGCCAACGGCTATTCCAACGGCTTCCAACGGTCCGTTAATTTTTTACGTAGCCTTGGAAGCCGTTTGAATCCATTGGAAATAAGCTGTTTGCGGCCGTTGGTAGCCGTTGAAAAATTTCCTGCATTACTAACCCGAGACCAAACCTGCAATTCATTATCTCTTCCCCAAATAACATTTTCACCAAATTCCCCCATTCCACCACCTCCTAACCAGCTGTTGCCGCCCCAAACACCATCCCAACAACCTCCGACGCCATCTAGAAGCTGCTCCGGCCAATCTCCACCCTTCTAGCTCTCCAAATCGGTAATTTTCCTAAAGTTAATATTTAGGTTTTTTTAGATTTAGGGTTTAATTCGAATGTTGATTGATTCCTAATTGTTAATGTATGCATATTACATTATGTTATCCCCTAATTGCAACTATTATAACATAATGAACAAGTTATTATAATTGATTGAAAATTTTGTAATTTAAGATATTGTATTAGTTTATGTTTATTTGGTTATAAGTATATTAAACGTATGTGTGTGATAGAGTTTATTGCATTTGGAAGCCGTTAGAACGGATATTGCATTTGTGCGAACACGAGCTTTGTATTTGTGCGAACACGCGAATTGATTTAGTTTATAAATGAATTTTGTGTACAAATTTTATGTATAAATGAATTTAGTATATTATGTAATAAAACAGTTAAATGTAAACCAATATTAATTAAACGAGTTATATATTCAAATTTAATATAAACAAATATTTAAATCCTTAGATATTATTCGGCCCCGTCTGACAAGTGTTGTATATGATCGTTTTAGGGATATTCGTTTTTTCCACAAAACGGACAACTCTATTCATCTGATACATCATTTGTCGGATTTGTCCCAGTATTGGACAAGTTACAAACACTATAAAGTAATTATATTCCGTCAATCATATCATTTTAAACGGTTCACAAAATTTTGACGGCATTTCCTTTACGTTCCTTGTGTACACGCATTTGTGTACGATACAAGGAACACGGGGGAAATGCTGCCGAAATTTTGTGAATCGTTTAAAATGATATGATTTACGGAATATAATTACTATTGTGTTTGTAATGGGAAGTAGGATGACCGACCATCAAAGAAAGACACATAAGTGGCAATGAAACAATAGTTGCTTATTTAAAATAAAGTTTGTGAAATTAGCAGTTTGTGGCCGTTGGACGCCGTTGGAAAATTTCCTGCAAAATATAAAATGAATGATTTATAACATTTTTACTCTATCATAGGTTTTCTAGTAGGGAAACATGGTCAATTACTTTAATGATCGGAGCTGGATGTATCAAAGAAGGGAAATTAGTGACGCAATAAGCGAACATTTTCTAAAAGGGGTACAAGTGTTCATCGAATTTGCTATAAGTGATATTGCAAACGATGAAGAAATTCGTTGTCCGTGTAGTAGATGCAAATTGTTGAACTATTTAGAACCGAATATGGCTAAGGTTCATTTGCGCCAATTCGGTTTCGTACCCAATTATTTGCTGTGGGATCGTCATGGAGAAATTGTAGCCCCTAATAATCAAGAACAGTCGGTGGAGGTCATCAACGAAGAAGGTAGTACGAATCTCATAGAACATATGGTCGAAGATGCAGCACGATCAATGTTCCCTACCGTTGTAATTGAAAACGACGATGTTAACATCGAAGAGGAACCAAATGTTGGA
This sequence comes from Allium fistulosum, assembly GCA_030737815.1. Classification (NCBI taxonomy): domain Eukaryota; kingdom Viridiplantae; phylum Streptophyta; class Magnoliopsida; order Asparagales; family Amaryllidaceae; genus Allium; species Allium fistulosum. The sequence continues at coordinate 866,683,745 of CM060904.1, read as the reverse complement.
GCTAAAAAAATATATGATTTATTGGATCATGCTAAAAAAACCCCTTTGGAATGGATGTTTAAGCGGCTCTCAATTATCGGTAACTGCAGAATACATTGCAATGAAATCAAAATACAACCTTACAGAAGCTGGATTTACGGCTGTTGTTCAAGCTGCTAAACGTCATATGTCATCTGATAATTTAATGTGCGAAAATTATTATGAAGTGAAAAAACTTATGTCATCTTTCGGTTTGCCATATCAAAAAATAGATACATGTTTAAAGGGTTGCATGTTGTATTGGAAAGAAGACATCAATCTTAGAAATTGTAAAATATGTAATCAGGAAAGATACAAATCGAGGAAAAAGAAGGGAAAAGAAGTTCCGTACAAGCGTATGCATTATTTGCCCCTCACCCCTAGACTTCAACGATTATATGCATCATCTGTAACAGCGCATCATATGAGATGGCACAGTGTGAGAACACCTCAAGAAGGTACGTTGACACACCCATCCGATGGAGAAGCATGGAAACATTTTGACAAGAAATATCCCGATTTCGCAGCGGAGAGCCGAAATGTTAGACTAGGTTTATGTACAGACGGTTTCTCACCGTTTTCTCAGTTTGGTTCTAAATATTCATCTTGGTCTATAATAATCACACCTTACAATCTACCTCCGTGGATGTGTATGAAAAGTCAATATATGTTTCTCACGATTGTCGTCTCTGGTCCTGATGATCCGACACAGGGCATTGATGTTTACTTACAACCGTTAATCGAAGAGTTGAAAATATTATGGTATGAAGGAGTTGAAACATACAACATATCAAAAAAGAAAATTTTTCGGATGTTCGCTTCTTTGTTATGGACTATTAGCGATTTTCCTGCATATGCAATGCTTTCGGGTTGGAGTACGGCCGGTCGTTTTGCTTGTCTTTATTGCATGGAAGAAACACGAGCATTTTCTTTGTCAAATGGAAAGAAAATTTCATGGTTTGATTGTCATCGATGTTTTCTTCATATTAATCACCCTTTTAGAAGAGACAAAAAAAACTTCATAGCTAATAGACATGAGACTCTACGACCACCAGCGGTATGGTCAAGCGAGAATATATATGAACTTGTAAAAGATTATCCAAAGATACACGAGACCGGACAAGAAGAAATTCAAGGTAAATCGACGTTTCATAATTGGTGCAAACAAAGTATATTCTGGAAATTGCCTTATTGGAAAAATCTATTAATCCGTCATAACATTGACGTGATGCATAACGAAAAAAACGTATTTGATAATGTGTTTTATACAGTTTTGAATGTGAAGGGCAAGACTAAGGACGATCTGAAATCTAGACGTGATATAAAGCAAATATGCAATCATCCTGAGCTTCATATGACTCCCGACAATAAAAAACCCAAAGCATGCTATGAACTAGACAGCAACCAAGTTAAAGTACTGTTACAATGGGTGGAAGGATTACGATTTCCCGATGGAATTTCCTCTAATCTTCGTAGATGTGTCGACTATAAAAATGGAAGACTGAGTGGAATGAAAAGCCATGATTGTCATGTAATGATGGAAAATTTGTTACCCATCGCTTTCAAAGAATTGTTACCGGTAAAAGTTTGGACGGTAATAACAGAACTTAGTTTATTTTACAATGAGCTTTGTTCAACTACGTTAAAAGTTGACCGTCTACTTAAACTTGAAGAAGAAATTCCTATACTGCTCTGCAAAATGGAGAAAATATTTTCTCCGGGTTTTTTTAATGTAATGGAGCATTTACCTGTTCATCTTCCATATGAAGCACGTCTTCGAGGTTCTGTGCAATATGGATGGATGTATCCATTCGAAAGGTATGTTACTATATTGAGTATGCAAATGTTGATTTAAGTATAAATATAGTAGTTAATACTTAACCCAAATAATTTTTATTAGGTACTTAAATCATTTAAAGAAAAAAGTGAGACAAAAAACTCGAGTTGAAAGTTCTATTTGCAAATCATATATCGAAGAAGAAGCTTCTTTCTTTTTCTCCCATTATTTTAAAGACCATGTGAACTTATCATTTGTAAGTGTTCCGCGTAATGACGATCAGGCCGTTGAACAAGATTCTTCTTCTGAATCAGTATTATCTATTTTTAAACAACATGGCCGACATGCTGGAAAATGTGAGGAAGTATGGCTAGATGATAAAGAATACCATGTAGCACACACATATATTCTTCTTAATTGTTCTGAAGTTGCACCATTTGTTAGGTAATTAGCACATTCCAAGTTTTGTTAAATTTAATACTACACGTGTGAATAAATAATAATGTAATATATCATGTTTGTGTTTGCAGTATTTATGAATCACAAAATCCAGGCGGCGATTTAAGCAAAGATTTCAGTACTTGGTTTTCGAAATACGTTTTTGATCCCACAAATAATGTGCTCGATAAAGGACTGAAACATTTGGCGTTTGGACTGAAAAGAAAAGTTAATACGTATCCAATATTTTTTGTTAATGGATATAAATTCAACACCAAAGAATACGGTGCTGAAAAATTAACAAACAATACTGGTGTATTTGTTAAAGGCAGTGATGACCCTAATAATCATATAAATGATTTTTATGGCGTGTTAACTCAGATATTGCAGTTGACATATTTTACAAGACCCGTGGAGGATGTTTATTTGTTTAGATGCAACTGGTTCAGCAATGTTCCAGGTTCAGATATTAACGTGCATCCACAATATAATCTTATAGAAATTAAACATACCTCGCGTTATCAAAAGTACGACCCATTTATACTAGCCAAACAAGCCCTACAAGCTTATTATGCCCCTTATCCATCTCTAAAAAGGGATAAAGCAGATTGGTCTGCGGTTTTTAAAACCAAAGCAAGATTTACGTTCGATGGACAAAATATTCCAGACGAACAAGCCTATCAAGCAGATCTGGAGGAAAATGCTGAAATAGCAATTACAGACGATCAAACTGATTTTGGACCTTTAAATGGTGAGACAAATGTATTAGTTGAAGCATTTGAGAGTGTAGAGGAAAACGACATAGAGCACGAAACCGAGTCTGAATCAGAAAACGATGAGGACGACTGAGTAATATCCGGTAATTTTTAAAAGTATTCACATTACATTGATCTCTGATTAATAATGCATTTATCCAATTTATACAATTTTAATGACAATAAGTGTATTACATTTTTTAATGGTTCATCATATCATGATTATTATGAATTGTATGTATGTATATATGGCAGGTATATATATTATGTCCGGTTCTAGTTCTGGTTCTGGGTCTCGGCGACGTGGCTCTTCACGTCATATTGGAGAGGGTAGTGGTGAGCAACCAGCTCGGCCACTTGTTTACTTGCAGCCTAAGGCTGATGAGACGTAAGTATCATAATTAGCAAGCATAGCATTTTAATTTTTTAATTGTACATGATATATCTATAATTGTCTAAAGTTCAATTTTATATTTAACGCAGTGGATTTGAGTTGGAGCCATCCAAAGTGGTTCTGAACATTTCGAAGCAGGCGTACATGGCTAGGATGACCGATTGCTGGCCCAAGTGGGGCAAGATCCCCGACGACGTGAGAGAGACGATTTGGCAAGATTTTCTGGTAAGTTTATACCGCTTTACAAGATGATTAATTAAATACAAATAAATAATTAGTAATATTTTCTCATTGTACAGGGCGCCATAGATTTGCAAGAGCCTGACATCAATTTAGTTCAGCGACACTGGAACTCCAGGATCGCGAAGAACTATAGGGAGACTATGTCGGAGACTAAAAAAGTAGGAAAGAAGCCCAAGTGGATGAGCGCGACTGTATGGAAGAAGTGGGTTGAGTGGTGGAACTCTGAGGAGTTCAAGGTAAATCTACAATAAATCTCAGCAAGTTTTTACCGTTTAATAAATAATTAATCATTGTAAATTTGCAGGAGGAGTCAGCTAGGAACTCGGCAAACAGGAGCAGGAATCCTGTATCACACCGTGGAGGCTCCAAATCTTTCCAGCATCACCGCGAAGATTTGATAAATTTATCTATTATCACATTTGTATATTAATCAGTTCAGTAATTAGTTGTGTACAGTTAAATTATCCAAATTATCAATTGCAGGAACGTGCTCGTGGAGGCTCTGTTGGCTTAGTGGACGTGTTTGCTCACACCCACGCGTCTAGGCAAGTAGATGAAGTTGGCAATATCATATATCAGTGGGGTGATCAAGATAGAGCGACCGAGGCATATGTATGCATTTTTAAATCTCTAATACTTACACTGATAAGTTTATTAATTTCTAGCTATGCAAAATAATTACATGCTACTATTTTTCAACTGAAATTGTTTTTTTTTCATTATAGTCGAGGTTGCAGGAGGCACAAGCTAATGCGCTTCAGCAGTCAGGTCGTGATGCGCTGACACAGGAGGAGCAGGATAACATTTTTACCGATGTTACTGATCCGGCGCAACGGAGTAGACGTTTTGGCTTCGGGAACCTAACGGTAATTAATCCTTTTACATATTTACAAAAAATCAGCGTTTAGATATATAATGTTATAATATTTTATATGTTGAGACAACCATTTTGCTATTATTTCTATTTGCAGGCTCGACAGGCTCGACAAGCTCAAAAAGACCAAGACAAAGAAGAAATCAAGGAGCTTAGAGCTATGGTTGAGCAGCTACGGGAGGAGAATCGTCTACGAGCCATCCAGGTGGAGCAGCTAGATCAAAAGCTTGCGCAGTATTTGCAGAATCATGGTACCCTTCCTTCGTCGTCTGGTGCTTCGGAAGGCGACGAGGATCCTTGAGGAGGTATGTTTTTAAGTATTTGTGTTTGAACAATGTATATATTGACTTGGAGATGTTTTGATGTTGATGGTGATGTTGTATATATTGGTACAGAGTGGGTGAGAAATATTTTGATGGCATGTACATGGTTTATTGACATTTGTTGATGGTATGTACGTTGATGGTATATTTTGTGATGTTTGATCGGTTTGGTTTGTTTATATTGGTGTTTTATTGATTTATGTGTGTTGTTTGTATTGATATTGATATATATGTGTGGAATTGATTGGAAATGGAATGGAAATTGAATGGATTGGAAATGATGTGGGTGGAAGGTAAATAGGCCTGCTGTTCTACAGCAAAATAAACATAGTTTTTCCAACGGTTTCCAACGGCTTATTGACCATTTTATTGTAACGGTTTCTAACGGATTCCAACGGCTTCAAGCCGTTAGAGGCCGTTGGAAATTCCGTTGGAAATGGTCCGTTGGAAAGCATTGGAAGGCGTGGGATTTATTCCAACGGCTATTCCAACGGCTAGGAGCCGTTGGAATAGCCGTATTATCTTGTAGTGATATATATATATATATATATATAAATCAAAAAATAAAATAAAATAAATAAAAATGGTCGTTTTTTCACTCTGGGTTTTATAACTAATGGCTTATCTCATGTTAAAATATAAAAAAGTCAATCATTACATGCCACAAATTCATAATAAGGGGACGTCTGACAATTATTTACCAGTAGTAAAACCAAGTTATTTCCTAAAATTTGTGTGCCCGTCAACACCTATGTATAAAACTTCGAGGGGAATAAGTTGCTAAAAGTTGAAAATTCATATACAACAAATACTTCTTTATAATTTATTTCATCATTTTCAACCAAATTTCATCAAAATTTTGGTTTTACCTATCGAAACGCTATTTTTTTACTGATCATTTGAAACCACTAAAAAGTATAACTCAAACTATTTTTAAGTAGTTATAACGATGTTATTCCAAAACAAGCTCCAAGGATAAAATGTTGATCAGTCAAAACAAGCTTCGAGATATTCTCGATATATTGTTTTTTTCAAAAAAATAGGCTCATCTCAGTCTATCATAAAAAAAATGAACAAAGCTCTTTTCTTTCTGATTCAACTTCTCAAAAAATCACGTTCCGCGTCAAAATATCGAACTCCCTCTTCACCAGAGAAAAAAATTGAACTCCCTCTTTTAAACAAAATCGAACTCCCACTTCTAACATCCGACAGCTCGCGGTTGCTTCCAATTTTCGACTACTCGATCTCGCTTTTGACAGTCTGCAGCATTGTCTTCGACCAATCTCTCTACTCTCTACATGTATGTAAATTAGAGTTGTTTCTATTTTAATGAAATTCAATTTTTCAAAAAATTGAATATACAGTATAATTTAGAGTAGATTTAATTTGTTATTTTTACTGCATAACCTTCTGCAAGTAGATTTGCATTGCCGAAAAACCTTCAATTCCTGATATCTCTTATATGCATTTGCTTTTATTTGCATCAGTTCGTGATGTTGTTATTATGTTATTCTTACTGCATATATGTAATTGTATAGAATCCATTTTTTTCAGTTAATTTGTCGTCTTTCATCTACTTATATGTAATTGCTAAAACTGATGATGTTTTGTAACTTTTACTGAACAATTTCATATAGTTGAAGTATAATTGCATTATTTTTTCAGTTAAAATAGTGGAGATTAGTTGCAGTAATTCAGTAAATGTTAAATAAACCGATACCATGCATTTTTTGCTATAAATTATGTGATGTGTTATACTCCGATATGGTTTCGAGATGAACTTTAGGTCCGAGATGTAAATCCGATATTGGCGCCCGAGATGCACCCGTCTCGTCCGAAATCTCCCCCGATACGATACCGAGTCACTAAAATCGCCGAAACGAAACACGCCCGATATCCGAGATTTAAAACCTTGTATAGAACACATATATGAGTTACAACATGAAAAATATGAACTTCAAACTAATTAGGGAAATATAATTGAGAATAATAGACTCCAACGTGAGCATAATAGAAATTGGGTAATTAGCATTATGTATTAATATTGCGTTTGCATGAAATGTATTTGCGTTATGGTTGTTATGAATATTGTATTAGTATTACCTACATTACCATTCAAAATTTTAATGTTCATAAAAAACTTCAACGGTTTGTGCGTATGAATTTAATAAAAATACAAATACAAACTTAAGACCAAAACACATAATGTAAATAGATACAAAAATAATGATTACAAATTTGAATAAGAGACAACAATAGTAAAAAAATAGAAGCATAATACAAAATTAACATAATGCAAATAAAAAAACGAATGTAACTGAAATTATTGATTAATTGAGTATTTTTCTAAGCATCACTTGCAACATTCTTAATTCAATTTGCAGTTGAAATGCACATTTTGTTCCGCTTCTATAAAGAATTGGATGAATCCACCGAAAAAAAACCAAAACAATTTGAAATTTTGCACATTCAAAGAATTAACGATCAAAGTTCTCAATGTTGAACAAACAATGATAGAAGAGTTGTTCTAAGGCAGCATTTAACATTGTATGATTGTTCTTTTTGTTCTATATGTTCTTATGTTGGTGTTTTAAATCTCTTTCATCTTTCTTCAGATTTCCCATGAGATTCATTTTCACACTCGGGTGAGACGAGATTTCAAATGTAATTTTTAACTTATTTGACACTCATCTCGCCGAGATATTAAAATCTCAACCTAAGATCTGAAATTGAGACGTCGGTCCGAGATTTTGTTTGAAATCCGAGATTTAAAAGCTAGACATCACTTGTTCCAATTTGTTGTTTAGATCATGTTCTATTAATTTGTATAACGACAAATTAGTTTGAACAGACAAATAATGATCAGGCTATGGAGGCACGTTAATCCACATTTCCTATTATCCTTTGCAGTAGGATGAATAATAGATGTTTGTAAGATTTTTTATTTTTTTTTCAAATTGTGATGTTGTTGATGTGGAGTGTTTTTTGGTAAAAAATGGTATTGATTATATACACGGGCATAGCTGTACGCAATATTTTTGAAGGTACAACACTATATTTAAGACAAAATTGTAAGTTGCTCGTGAATGTGGCAGTTTACTGTGTAATTAGAAAAGGTGAACATAACGAATCACTGAAAAAGTTGTATGATTTTGGTGTCAAATCTCTGCAACTACTAAAATCCTTTGAACAAAAGTAACATAATTTCTACATATTATGGACACAAGGCTCAATATCAAAGATAACCTCAATGGTCACAATGGTTGAATCTCAAATCCAAAACAATATTAACTAGGATACCCAATATAATATCTTAGATAATGAAGTTGCTAATCCAAAAACGGACTTTGTAATGGAAAGAAGCTATCATTCCAATGAATGGTAGTGTCCCGATATGTGTTAATGTCAAGTACATAAAACTTCGGAATAGGTTGGTTGTTATTTTTATAACTGCCTAAACTTTCCTAATCGTTGTGAAAGTGGACAGTTTTTGAACAATACTTTGTTTTTTAAAGGGCTCTAATGTGCACGTAAAATGCAAGTGCATTACAAAAGCATACATGGGAGTGCAAAGTTGCACATTTATAAATAAAAATCTAAGGAAATAGAGGGAATTAGGGAAAATGATAAACTTTGAAAAAAAATTAGACCGAAGGACAACAAGTTTCATTTTTAGACGGAAGAACAAATGCTAGTTATAATTAACATTATATTCAACTTTTACACTATACAAAATGTTAGTTATATCTAGCATTATATTCAGCTTTACATTATATAAAATGCTAGTTATAACTAGCATTGTCTTTTAGCTTAAAAAACAAACTTGTTGTGTTTGGCTTAAGGTTTTTTTGAAGTTTGTCTTTGTGCCAATTTTCCTAAAGGAAATACATCTTACGAAGGAAATTTTAAAAAAATGAAGAATTGGGCGTACAAAATGTAGTAAAATTGAAGATTGATTGCCGGTTAAGTTGTCTAGTCGTGTTATTGAACGTGCAGTCGTATTGTAAATATGGGTTCGTGATAATTATATGTATTTATGTATATGAACATGTTATGACTATTAACTCTTCTTCTCTTTCCTTTTTTTTTTTTTTTTTGAATTCTTACTTTTTACTGTTAACATGAAACAGATAAAGTGGCATAAAAAGTTAATTCAAATAATATTAATTTATACACTGCGAACTAAAAATATTCAATATCAAACATAGTTTAGAAGTAGAAATAAAACAGGATTGACTAACAACTAGATAAACACCTTCAAAAACTGTTTCGGCTCTTAAATTGTTGTCAAAATATGTTTATGCTCTAGTGATTTCAAAAATCTGTTCAGCTCATTCCATTTGAAAATTTGGAAGAGTTCTTTCACTTGCAACCTCGTCTCCATGCTCAACATCTCATGAATTAAAACGGAAACTTTTCTCAATTTCGTATTTGGCCATGGCTGGAGACAGTCTTAGCATTCAATAATACAAAAACACAGCGAAATCCAATCTTCACTCATCCATGACAAAAAAAACTTCAAAATATTTCATACCTGTGATAAGATTCATATCACACGGAACTATACACTCGTCATAGCCAGTATCATCGTCTTCTCCAGTCTCGGCAGGCAACCTCGTCCCATGTCCACTGTAATGAATGAACAAAATATCACCCTTCTCAGCCGATCCGATCAGATTCTTTATCGCGCGGCGGATATTTGCGCCGGTAGGCTGCTGGTACGACCGATCCGTGTCGATTAAGATTGTGATGTCGGATTCGTCGAATCCGAACCGTTCGATCAAGCTAGCGTTCATGCGTTTTACATCGTTTACGCAGCCTTTGAGCTCTGCTTTTGTTCCTGGATAGTTGCAGCCGATTAACACAGCTTTTTTCGCCATTTTTTTTGGAGGAATTTTTCTCGGGATGGTGGATGTTTATTGTCTGATTCTGACTATAACGTTGACATTTATGATTTTGTACGGGTTGTTCTGGATTTTACATAAATCCCCTTGAAACTTCTCTTATTTCTTAAACGCTATATGTTATGAACAGGGTTCTTACTGGCGTACCAAACCGAATATGATTTGAGGATATATATTTCTCTCTTATATCGATTTATCGTTTAAATAAAATATGTTTTTCCTTTTACTTTCTATTGTGTATATGTTGTCATGTAACAATATAAGATTTGTTTACGAAAACATTATATATATGTGTGTATATGTGTGTATGTATGTATAGGTTTAAAGTTCCTAAGATGAAGTGTTCATTAGTTCGTGGTTGTCAATATATTAGTAACCATGAGGACTCGATCATACAAATAAACATCTATCCTTAAATGTTCATAATCAAGATGTATTAAGAATGATATATTGATAAATCTGTTGAGACTGCTATATGTAACCTTTTTCAATAAGGAACTGAGTCAGGTTGCAACGGGTAAATAAGATAGATTTCAAAAGGAATTTCCTGATATTTGGGTCTATTGGGCCAATAAAGTCTAAAGATGGAATTAGATCCAACCTAATTAATTTAAATAAAATCACGTTTTATTTAATTTTTTTGACTTATATAATTGATGAATCTAATAAATGGATTATATATAGCTATTTTTCAGCATTTGAACCGAGTGACTTTTAACTGAATCCAAACTTCAAGACGAAGACTAAATGGATTAAGAACTTAATGGGTTGCTTGGGATGATGGGATGATGGAGCATGATAAGTTGGAGCCAGTTTGGAGTATATCAATTGTGGTCAGCACCAAGCAAAATTATGGTCGTTACCGAGATGATTTTAGGAGGGGATCAACTATTGAACGGTTGGGTTAATTACTACTGTACTTTGTGAAAAAAGACAAGTCCCATATAAGACAAATCATGACATCACGAGCAACTTTAATGACTAAGCTTGGAAACTTGAAGATATAGACAAGTACAAAGAAACAAATGTTTTTGGGACAACCATTTACGCTCAATGTGGACCATATTATGGTCGATACCGACATGATTTTGTTCATCAAAACCACACGTTCTTACTTCCTGTTCGCATGGATCCGAGAGTTTACCTGGTCTTTCATGATCTAGCGACTATGGCAGATGATTTCGATTAAAAATATGAGTGAATTTGCAACAAGAAAAAGATTTTTTAAACTCTTCACCCTTTGGCCTTGGATCTTGAGCTCTATTTTCCCGATACTTCGATCTTCATCACAAATTGCTATCAAACGTGAATTTGCATTATTTTATAGATTTAATACCTTGTAAATCGTTTGTATTCATATCAAATCTCAAGCAATAAAGTTAAAGTGAACTTAGGGGGTGATTTGAAGTCGAACCACTATAAAAATTTATGCGTTCTTGCTATTCTTTCTCATTTTTGATTGATTCACTCTTGTTTATGATTGATTTGGGGTGTTGTGTCACTTTATGACCCAACATTTTTTGTGCTTCCACTAAGATCCAAGATTCTCAAGTAGGATCTAGCCAAGAACTTTGGATTTCGAGCATCCATAAGTTAGATCTAGAAGTTTGTTGTAATAGGTCTGAAGTTATTTGGATTTGAAGAAAAAACTAAATCAGATATACAGGATATCGTAACAACCCACTTTGGAATAGGCCTAAATTTTGATTCAAAAAAGACCCATCGAAACTTAGACCCATTCTAAGTTAAGCTGTTGGTAGTAAAAAGAAATAACATTGCAGAGCCATAACTAAACTTTCAGAACTCACAGCGGATGAAACATAGTATAATAGTAAAGTGTACCCATTTATTTCAAAACCATAAAACTATCATAACGTAAAATCCAAAAAAAAAAACCGTAACATGTTTGAGAAGGGAGTCGGAACAAAAAGTGTCTGATGAATAAAAACTTCGAGTCATACCTTTTAAGTACTTGGGCAGTATATTTCAAATAAGAATATGTCTATGAACATAAAACCATTAAAGTCATTTAATACTTCTTTATAAGGGAAGGAGGCCGGTCCAACCACATAATACCTTCCATTACAGAAGTAGGTTTCTAAAATCTCATATCTCAATCATACGTCATAAATAACTAATAATGTGAGAGATGGTACCCAAGCCACTTAATACCTTTTTATAGAAAAATAGATAGACTCTGGTCATTTAAGATCTTAATTAAGGCAGACCCCATCATTTAAGACATATTTCCAAGGCATGCTCCTCAATGATACTATCTAGATGACATCATATGGAATCTTATAGGCCAATTAATACTTCCAAGTGGAAAATAGGCAGACTCTGGTCATTTAATAACTTAATTAAGGCAGAACCGATCATTTAAGACCCATTTTCAAAAGCGGATCCCTGTAGAGATACCACTTACCGTGTCCCCTTGTCCATTTAATACTTCATTTGGGAAAAAGACGTGGGTCCAACCACTTAATACCTCAAAACCCCAAAGCAGGCCCTTCGTCTTATAGTCCATACTCAAATGACGTCTCGCATTTGTCCGCTATCCCTACGAACTGGTAGCCATATTAGCTGAGCTGATTTCCCCTACAGAATTTGGGACCAATCTCGCGTCATTACAATTATTTATCATAAGGATATCTCACATCAATAAAAGTGTACACAACTGCTAGTAGCCTCAACGTGAAAGGATAACTTCCGTCATGTAACTCTATTGGCCTCGCATCCCTATAACTTAGTCACAAATTAATTACTCCCTACACACACACTCATCTCACCGTTTCATAAATAAGGCCTTATGAGGAATCTTCCTTATTACTCCTTAAAATAATAATTAGGTTATAAAAGAGTTTTCTCTTATTTTTGCCTCACAATCAATTACCTTCCCAATGGGGGAAATAAATGTAAATAAATGCTTAATTAACTATGTCATATACGCAATAATTACACGTTAATTATATAAATAGAGATAAATAAATATTCGCACCAAATAAGTTCTAAACGCACAAATTTTACACTCCAAACTAGCGTTAAATGTCAATTTCCTAACCAATTATTATTACAAGTCATTTGTTCTTCAAATTCCTAAGACTTTAAGGGGATTCTAATGTCCAAAACAAGGAATAAATATTCATAACCAAATCTACAATAACAGACTTGTAAATAAAATAAAAACTCAATTTATTACACCTATTCAATGAAATATCTTAAACAATAAGAATTGCAATATAAACTCCATATTCTATTCAACTCCTTTTTTTACAAAGAAATAGATAAGAATAAATGGTGTAAACTACGAATAGAATTCGTAGTCTAAACCCCTTATTTTATTGAAGGATCACAATTTGATCCAAAATAGAAGGAGAAGTGAAATAGACTATGAAATTATCAAAAATTGCACAAACAAAACAAATTCAATCAAATTAATGTAAATAATTGAGAATCTCGACATAAAATTGAAATATCGAAATAAAAAGGAATTTTGGGGTATTTTATCTATCATATTTTCGGAATCCCAAATTCCTTAAGACATATTCAAATTCAAAAAAAATACACTAAACAATTGCTGAAAAAAATACTAAGGTTTCCACTCACAAATTAGCCTTAGCTTCACTCAAACGGATTTGTAGCCTTCCAATCTCTTCCAAAATCTTTCTTTTGATACACACACATGAGGTATATATATTCATTAGATTTAGAATAATTGGAGAAGAATAGGATAAGAATAGATTAGAGGAAGAAGAAACAAATAGGAAATAAGTTGAGTTCTTACCTGAATTCTCTACGGAGTTTCTGAATCTTATTAGAGAGAGATAGCAATGGCAGAATTTCACCGTATTTCCCAAAATAATATAAATAAAAGTGAAGAGGATAGGGTTCTATTTATAGGAGTTGAAACGCATCAGAACCGTAGGATGGAAGTAGGTAGGAAACGGTTAAATCTAGAGTGCACAACTGAATATAACATAGCTTCAAACCCTAGCCGCCACTGGCAACTTTTGTTGCTAAGCGGTCGACTGCCTGTGGATGACCGGTTGACCTCCACGGTCGATCGGTTGACCTATATAGGTCGACCGCTCCTCTATTTCGAAGAACGTTTATTTTCTTCCGTTGCACAATTATTTTATTCCCTGATTTACTTTTTAACGTTAAACATTATTTAAACGTTTACTTAGCCCCCAAGCTAATTTTTAAAATTTAAACCCTAAATTTGATTTCTCATTTGAAGTTAAATTCAAACTAAATTAATTTAAATCTGAAAACTTCAAATGCTCATAACTTCTTTGCTTGAGCTCCATTTTTAGCATATTATATATGGAAATAGAATAGATTTTTCCATGAATGCAACAGAATAACTTTCGTGGTCAAATTTCAACTTTTATAAAATTTCCATATTCAACCCTTATCATATTAATTCAATTTACTTCATTTATTTATGGTTCATTTTATGGGGTGTTACATTCTCTCCCTTGAAAAGGATTACGTTTGGAAATCTTCCAAGAGGTAAATAACGTAACGCGCAGTAACATCCATGTTATACAACCAAGTTCTCTATACAACGATCTACTCTCAACCAACAGTGCAATGTGATTATGTACTGCAAACATGCTAAAATGAGCTCAATCCTAGCGTGAATGTGTAGTCGTGTCATGAAAGTATGTATGCAAATATCCTAAACATGCATAAAAATTTCTACATGAGTGTAAAGTGATTGTAAAAAAGTGTAACAACCATCTTCTACCATCCAATCTAGCAACCATGATGGAACCAAAATCCTAATTTTAGAGAGAAAAATTAGTGGTGAAAAGCTCTAGGTGAGTGCTTTTCATCTTCTCCTCGGTCTCCTATGTGCTTTCGACCAGATCGTCCCCCATTGTACTCGGACCAACCTAATTATTTTATTACGGAGTATCCCAGTACTGTGCTCCACAATGCGTGTGATGGCACGAGGCATTGTCGGATCCAGCTCAAAATCCCCCAACTTTTCTAAGAGGGGAGATTTTAACAAATACTATGTCTCCAACCTCAAATTCAAGCTCTTTCCTTCTTTTATCCGCATAAGATTTCTAAAGGTCTTGCGCTACTTCCATCCTTTGCATGATCAACTCTACTTTTTCCATGGTATCACAAATCAAATCGGGTCCAAGCAATAATTTGTCGGTGATTTCCCACCAACAACTAGTTGATATGCATGGCCGCCCATATAGTGCTTCAAAAGGGACCATACCAATCGTCGTTTGATAGCTATTATTATATGCAAACTTAACCAAAGGTAGATGCTGCTTCCAATGTCCTCCGAAATCCAAGACACAAGCTCTCAACAAGTCCTCCAAAATCCTATTCACCCTCTCTATTTTTCCTTAATTTATGGATGATATGCCATGCTAAGTTCAAAGAAGTTCCCAAAGTTGTTTGTAGGCTCCTCCAAAACTCGCTGGTGAATAAGGGGTCTCTATCACTAACTATGCTTACACGAATTCCATGTAGACAAACTACCTCCTTAATATAAATCTAGGCGAGAGAGGCGCTAGTCCTATTTCTCCTAATTGGAACAAAATGAGCACTCTTGGTGAGTCTGTCCACAATAACCCAAATAGCTTCATTTCCCTTCTAACTTTTAGGCAATCCTACCACAAAATCCATTGAAATATGTTCACACTTCCAAGTTGGAATTTCCAAAGGTAATAATAGTCCACTAGGCTTCCTTGATCAACTTTTATCTTCTGACATGTCAAACACCTAGCAACAAACTCAGCTACTCTTCTGTTCATTCCATTCCAAAAGAAAATTCTCTTCATGTCCTTGTACATCTTATCTCCTCCGTGATGAATGGTCGTCCTTTAGTGGTGACACTCCATAAACACATCTCTCATCAAATCATCATTGGGATACAAAGACATCCATCTCTTCTCAAACATCCCTTCTCATCAACTGAATACCTCCTAGCATGAGGAAAATGCTCTCCTTTTCTTAATTTTTCTAAAATCTCTATTAACTTCTCATCTTTTACTTGCTCATGCCCTATACGATCCATTAAGGATGGTCTAATCTCCATAGCTGATAGAAAACCTTGGATGGGTTCTGTTGATAGTTGGAGGTTAAAATTTAAGAGAAACTCCAACTATCTCCATTCATATATAGCACCTAGGGTAGCATGTCTCCGACTAAGGGCGTCGGCGACTACGTTCCCTTTTCCATGGGTATATTAAATATCAAAGTCAAAGGATGCTACATATTCCATCTCCTCTACTGCTTAAGATTCAAATCTTTTTTTAGAAAATAGGTATTTGAGTGATTTATGATCAGTGAATAACTCAAACCTTTCCTCCAAGAGATAATGCCTCCACATCTTTAGAAAATACATATTTGAGTGATTTATGATCAGTGAATAACTCAAACATTTCCTCTAAGAGATAATGCCTCCATATCTTTAAGGCAAAAACAATGGCTACCAATTCTAAATCATGCACTGGATACCTCTTCTCATGGCCCTTTAGTTGTCTACTAGCATAGGCAACTACCTTCCCTTCTTACATAAGAACTGCCCCTAATCCTATGCCACATGCATCTATGAAAACCATGAACGACTTGGTTCCATATGGAATAGTGAGCACAGGTGCACTAGTCAATGACTCCTTAAGCTTTTCAATGCCTTGGTGCATCTATCATCCCAAATAAAAACTAGATTCTTCTTAGTCAATCGGGTCAAAGGGGCTTCTATTTGTGCAAAGCTTTTGATGAACTTCCTATAGTAGCCTGCCAACTCTAGAAAACTTCTAACCTCTGACGCATTACTAAGATTCTTCCATCCTTGGACAGCTTTCACTTTAGCAGGTCCACAGCCAATTCTTGTTCCAAAACAATATGCCTAAGGAACCTAACTTCATTTTTCTAAAAGTGGCATTTAGAAAACTTGGCTTTGAGTTAGTTTCTTCTCAAGGTCTCCAATACCTCCCTAAGGCGGTCCTTATGCTCCTTCTTGCCTATGGAGAAAACCAAGATATCATCAACAAACAGCATGACAAATTTATTACGTTGCCCTCTAAATATTCTACTCATCAAATCCACAAAGTATGCTGGGGCATTCATCAGTCCAAAAGGCATTACTTCCCACTCATAGAGCCCATTTGGAGTACGGAATGCGGTCTTTGGCTTGCTTTCATCTGTAATCTTTAACTGATGGAATCTCTTTGCTACGTCTAATTAGAAAAGACTTTAGCCCCTACAAGTTGGTCGAACAAGTCATCTATTCTAGGTAAAGGGTACCTATTCTTCCTTGTCAACTTGTTCAACTCCCTATAATCGACACAAAGTCTCAAAGAAATATCTGCCTTAGTAGCAAAAACAACAGGGGCTCTCCACTCAGAAGTACTCCTATGGATAAATCCTTTCTTCAATAGCTTTGAGATTTCTTGTACAATTCCCTTCTTTCTTTGAGGGCCATATGTCTCAAAGGCAAAGCTAAGGGTCTTGCGTTCTTCTCCAAATCGATTCGAAACTCAATCTCCCTATGGGGTAGGAGACCCGAGACCTCCTCGAAAACATTAAGAAATTCACAAACTATGGGTACAGATGATGGATCTCCAACAACAGATAGATTTAGTGAGTATAAATGGTTTAACTCAACTAAAGGTTTGGGTTTAAAAAGAACTTCTAGGTCATGACCTCCACGACTCCTTAATCGTACTACCCTCTTATCACAGTCAAAAATAGGTCCATAATATGACAACCAATCCATACCTAAGATAAGCATATACCCCTCGAAACTTAGAACGTATGCAATACATATGAAATCAATATTGTATATGTCTAACACTAGGTCTTTGCAAATAAGAGAAAGATGGGTCGAACCCCAAATGGAATTGAAAACCTTTATTGGACTGTTGACCATCTGGGTTTGAAGATTTAAGGAATTTACTACATCCCTAGCTATAATGGAATGTAATGCCTCTGAATCAAATAGGGTACGAATAGTAACCCCAAAAATAAGAGTTATACCTTCTAGAGCTACTTTTCTTTGGTTTTTTGGTGGCTTACTGGCAATAGGGACGACATTAATAGTATAGGCCAATCCGCTTAATCCTTTCTTAGCCATCCTGGGACATTGATTCTTGTGATTCCCTTCCTCGTGGCAGTTAAAGCACCTTCCTTTAAAGGCTTCCTTTACCATAGTCATCCTACAACCTTTAGCTTCATGACCCTTCCTTTGGCATTTCTTACACACCTTCACATCCTTCTTAAACTTCTCCTTCTCCCTTCCTTTATCTTCTCACTGGCCACGTGCAACATTGACGTTTCTACCAACGTCTCATACATAGCCCCCATAGGTACATGGGTCAACAACATTTCTCTTAGCGGGGAATTTAAGCCCTTCATGAACTTCATGGCCTTTTTCATAGGTATGTCTATCAGGCTTATCCCGAATTTAGCCAATTCAGTAAACTTAGCTATGTACTCCTTAAGTGTAGAATTCCTTGTCTCAGTTGAATGAACTTTTCCAATTGCAAGCTAACATCTGCTCTAGACATGAATCTCATCTCAAATTGGTCCTTGAATTCATCCTAAGAGTATATCCTTCCCGGGTGCTCATCAGTCACAAAGTTCCACCAATTCAAGGCTTCTTCCCTGAGGTGCCAAGCTGTTATTCTTCTTCTTAGCTCATCATCCCAACCAAACTCTGTAAATATAGTATCGCAGTTACTAATCCAAGCTTTAGCTTCTGTATATCCTTCAGTTCTAGAGTATGTCTTCCCTTCCATATTGAGAAAATCCTTACACAACTTAGGAAAGTCGACATGATGAGGTGCTGCAGCGGTGGGGTAGTGGGTGCTACTGGTGTAGCTGGAGGAATAGGAATATGCTTGACAGTCCTAAGATATTTTTAAACCATTCGGGCATTCCACGAATGGGTGGTCTTCTGCGGGCAAGGTTCCCTTGTTCGAAAGAAGATTGATTATCAACCATATCAACTATCTGTAGGTTAAACCTTTAATGATGATTTCCTAAGATAGTATTTACATGATGAAAGAAAAAGGTTGCTTGGTGTACATGTGTATGTTTAAGAAGAGAGGGTATATATACATATACATACATACATACATATATATAGTAAGAATTCTTTGAAAACTCTTTTTGGAAAACCTTTTTCAAAATAACAAATATGTCTCTCATACGTATATTTTTCCCGGTTGATTGGGTAACCTAGGCTCTGATACCAAATGTAACAACCAAAGGTCACCCTTAAAAGGGCATGGCTACAAATGGTAACCCAAACTTCCTTGTTTTATGGCCAGCCTCTCGATTGTCAACCAACCCGCATGGTCTGGATATATAGGGGTAAGAGACAAAGCTTTGCCATTGTTCATAATGCGAGAACCCCCTATCACGTAAGCATAAACATGCCAACAAGGTCCGGTGAATAAAAACCTCGAGTCTTACCTTTTCAGTACTTGGGCAGTATATTTCAAAATAAGAATATGTCTACGAACATAAAACCATTAAAGTCATTTTATACTTCTTTATAAGAAAAGGAGGCGGGTCCAACCACTTAATACCTTCCATTCCAGAAGCGGATTTCTAAAATCTCATATCCCAATCATACATCATAAATAGCTAATAATTTGAGAGATAGAACCCAAGCGACTTAATACCTTTTACTGGAAAATAGACAAACTCTGGTCATTTAAGACCTTAATTAAGACAGACCACATCATTTAAGACCTATTTTCAAGGCGTGCTCCTCAATGGTACTATCTTGCTGACATCATATGGAATCTCATAGGCCATTTAATACTTCCAAGTGGAAAATATGAAAACTCTGGTAATTTAATTCATGAATTAAGGCAGACCCCTTCATTTAAGACCTATTTCCAAAAGCAGACCCTTGTAGAGATACCACCTAACGTGTCTCCTTGGCCATTTAATACTTCATCTGGGGAAAAGAGGCGGGTCCAACCACTTAATACCTCAAACCCCGAAGTAGGCCCTTCGTCTTATGGCCCATACTTATAATGATGTCTCATATTAGTTCGCTATTTGTAGGAACTGGTAGCTAGATTAGCTGGACAGATTTCTCCTATAGAATTTGGGACTAACCTTATGTCAATACAAATATTTATCATAAGGGTATCTCGCATTAATAAAAGTGTACATAACTATTGGTAGCCTCAAAGTGAAGGGTGGACTTCCGTCATGTAACTCTATTGACCTTGCATCCTTATGACTTAGCCACAATTCAATTACTCTCTCTCCACACACTCATCTCACCGTTTCATAAATAAGGCCTTATAAGGAATCTTCCTTATTACGTCTTAAAATAATAATTAGGCTATATAAGAGTTTCCTCTTATTTTCACCTCACAATCAATTCCTTCCTAATAGGAGAAATAAATGTAAATAAATGCCTAATTAACTATGCCATATATGCAATAATTATACGTTAATTATGTAAATAGAGATAAATAAATATCCGCAACTAATAACTTCTAAATGCATGGATTTTACGCTCTAAACTTGCGCTAAATGTCAATTCCCTAACCAATTATTATTACAAGTCCTTTTTCTTCAAATTCCTAAAATTTTGTTTGATTCTAAAGTCCAAACAAGGAATAAATATTCATAACCAAAACTGCAATAACAGACTTATAAATAAAATAGAAACTCAATTTATTACACCAGCTCAATGGAATATCTTAAACAATAAGAATTGCAATTTAAACCCCATATTTTATTCAACTCCTCTTTTGCAAAGAAATAGATAAGAATAAGTGGTGTAAACTACGAATAGAATTTGTAATCTAAACCCCTTATTTTATTAAGGGATCACAATTTGACAAAAAAAGGAGAAGTGGAATAGACTATGAAATTATCAAAAATTGCATAAACGAAACAAATTCCATCAAATTAGTGTAAATAATTGGGAATCTTAGCATAGAATTGACATATCAAAAAAAAAGGAATTTTAGGGGATTTTATCTATCATATTTCCCGAATCCCAAAATCCCTAAAGCATATTCAAATCAAAAAGAAATACACTAAACAATTGTTGAAAAGAAATACTAAGGTTTCCACTCACAGATTAGCTCTAGCTTCAGTCAAATGTATTTGTAGCCTTCCGATCTCTTCCAAAATCTCTCTCTTTTGATATATATGCACACAATAGGGAAGAGGTATATATATTCATTAGATTCAGAATAATTGGAGAAGAATATGATAATAATAGATTGGAGGAAGAAGAAACAAATAGGAAATAAGTTGAATTCTTACATGAATTCTCTGTGGAGTTTCTGAATCTTATTAAAGAGAGATAGCAATGGCAGAATTTCATCGTGTTCCCCAAAATAATATGAATAAAAGTGGAGAGGATATGGTTCCATTTATGAGGGTCGAAACGCACCAGAACCGTAGGATGGAAGTAGGTAGGAAACCGGTAAATCTGGAGCACAACTGAATATAACATACTTCAAAACGTAAGCACCACTGGCAACTTTTGTCGACAAGCGATCGACCGCTTATGGGCGATCGGTCGACAGCTATGGTCGACCTGTTGACCTATATAGGTCAACCGCTACTCTATTTCGGGGAACGTTTATTTTCTTTCGTTGCACAATTATTTTATTCCCTGATTAACTTTTTAACGTTAAACATTAATTAAACGTTTACATAGCCCGTAAGCTAATTTTTAAAATTTAAACCCTAAATTTGATTTCTCATTTGAATTTCAATTCAAACTAAATTAATTTAAATATGAAAACTTCAAATGCTCATAACTTCTTTGCTTGAGCTCTGTTTTCAACATGTTATATATGAAAGCAGATCAGAATTTCGCCACGAACTAACTTTCATTGTCAAATTCCAACTTTTCTAAAATTTTCATATTCAACCCTTATTATATTTAATTCAATTTAATTCATTTATTTATGGTTCATTTTACAGGGTGTTACAAATATGGCCCCTAGAAAGACTTCCACAAAATTTGGAGCCGTTACTGGAGAAGATTAAGCTTCTAAGCACAATGAAAAGACTACTTGTAACGACCTGGTATTTTGGACCATTCGCATCCGCACATGTCGGACTTGAATAATTCAAAATACCGCGTTGTTAATTTAAATTTGGCAAAACTGAACATATACAGTAAATAAATAGAACACAGATCACAGACACAGAGTAATAATTGCAGCGGAAATAAAAGAGATAGTAGTTCATGAAGCTACTATATAAATATATAAGTTACATCAGAGTTAAACCAGATACAACGGAAGAGTAACACGATACATCAGATACAAATCAGGATACATCACTGGAATCATCGAATACTGAAAGCAGAATAGATGGTTGGATCTTCAAGCAAAGCTCAAACTCCAAAGGTGAGTCTTGAATACTGGTACACTCAGTCTGACCCGAGCGTAAAGCAAAATACGAAATACTCGAGTCAGGATTAGCATTCTTATATCAATAAATCCAACTCAAGTGAAATAGCAATTGAAATACAAGTAACTCAAAGGATGTTTGGAATAACCATCCTTTAAGGATCCGTTAAACTATCTACTATGTAGTAGTATACGATAAGTAGATAATGCCTATCAATAAGATAAAGTATCAAAATAGTGTTAAGGCGTTACCATTATCCCCCTTAACACATTTTATATAAGCATTATAGTCTATACAGCACTGTAAACTCCACCGTAAACTAGTGGGCTATCAGAAAGTACTCCATAGGTATAACACAAAACAAATCGTAGTGGTCGCGCATATAGGAATCCAAGTATGACAAGACACATGAGGCAATACCCAAAGTAGCGAAACTACCGTTTGCCTGATCCGGACTGGTGAGAACGCATCGCCGCAGCGATCGCAACACTGCGAAACAACACTCCCAAATCAAGGGTGCACCAATCGACAACAAGTAATGAGTAGTATTCGAAGAAGTGTGTTCGCTCGAGGTAGCTAGCCCCCATTTGGCCCGGCACGGCTCCTGTTTTAGTCATTTCCAATTTGACACAAGTGTCAAGGCTATCCATTATCGTACTCTTTCTTCTGTCATCACGTACATCATTCCAACCACTTCATTCTGGATCACACTCCGCGTATAGTTATTAAAGTGGTTTTCGGTTTAGACAGTGAGTATGTCCCTAACCGATTCCGGTCTCTTTAATAACCTTCGTAATTATTACACCGATTGGTCGTTTAATAAATTTCAAAACCAAATCAATTACAATTTCAATTTGAATTTGTAAACCAACATTCCATTTGTCTTTCTAAAACAATTTCCATAATTTACGTTTCAAAACTTCCAAATTATCATTTCAAAATCTTATAATTCAATTTCAATCTTTATTTAAAACAATTCAAATATTGATTCAAGTTCGTATATAAGTTTCATTCTGAAATCATTTACATCAATTTAATTTAACATTCAAATCAATTTAAATTCATTTATCGATTACTTTCAATACTCATTAAGTTAATTTATCATTCAAAACATTTCTATTTAATTTCCAATTCATTAAATCAATTACTTAAGTTCAACTCCATTATATCAAAACTTACAAATTTAAATTAAATTAAATTCGTCAAATCAATTCTTTCAATTACAAGTCTTACATTTATTTCAAAAATATCACATTTTCATTTCTTGTTAAAGAAATTCAATTTCACTTATTCATTTACTTAGTTACAATTTCAAAGCTCAATTAATAAAGAAACTAAATTTCACTTATTCAAGAAGTTCAATTTCACTTAATAAAGAATTCAATTTTATTTAATTATTAAATAATTCAATCTTATTTAATTACTTAATAATTTCAAAACTTAATTATTAAATAATTTCAAACTTAATTATTAATAATTCCAAATTTTAAAACAACGTTCATTCATCATCTACTATGTTAATATTTTGATTCAGATTATTAAATATTAACATTTCCTTTCATTAAAATTCAAATTCCAACTTCGTTTCAAAACATATTATTTATTCAAATAAAATCTTCATTTTATTTTAAATCAAATTATTGACCAATCGGGTTTTATTTAATTCTCTATCCTAGGTCAAAGTTCAATTTGGGTATTTATCATTTCAACCCGATTCTAATTCAATTCAAAAGTCAAAGCATAACAAAGGGAACTTGTAGTGTGATAACTGGGATGGTGTCAAAGTAAATAAACAAGCAATAACAACAATCAATAACAACAATCAAATAATTAATTCAAATAATCCCGAAATAATCGTATTAATTTACATTGTTGTTTGTGCAAATTAATATAATAATTTCTAGAATCTACACTATCATTTCATATAGATTAAAGATTATTACACTAATATCAATACGGTTTTTCATTTGATATCAATTATTCAATTTCATACAACATCAATTTTATACAACATACATTCAATGGTTCAAGGTGAAGTTAACCATATTACTACATGTCGAGTAATTAAACATTTAAAGGGGGTCATATTATACAAATTTAACAAATCAAATTCAACATATAGATCCAATTTAAATTGTTGACTATCCTATATCAATTCGATTGCCTATTATTTATCACTTTAACATTAACAATTTAACGTCCAATATAACATTATCAATCAATCAAATATCTACCAAACTGGATTATTATCGCATAAATAATTAACAGATAATGGTGTCAGATGTCATAAGTGAACTGATACAGGTAATAACATATATAACAGTGTAAATCACTATAGAAGTATATTTCAATTGTCGTTTCAATTGAAATCAAATTTAATAAATAAAAGAATATTAATCGTGAGTGATTGCTCACCTTTCGAGGCTAGATAGATTTAACAAGGAAACAAGCTACGAACTTCAAAGCAACGCTGGATAGACATGATTCGATGAAGAAAACTGGAAGGTCGGATGAAGCTAATAACAGAAATCGATAACGAATCAGAACCGAACTGATGAAGATAGATGGTATAAATGAACTTATATGACTACTATATATAACTATTTGTATACTACTATAAAGCATATATAAGGTGGCGGCTAACATACACATCAAAACTTATAACTGTCAAGCATAACTTCTATACTATTATATATATACAGCAGTAAAATACTTAATAACAAATAGTCATATATAACATATATTTTGACGAATGAATTTTTGATAAAAATTTGCTCTTTGTAAAAGTACATATATATTCAACCCTGACAATGACAGCGACTCATATATGTATATACTATACAATAAATATTTATACCTACATGTATATGAGACACGACAGCCTTATGCACTTTAGAAACATATGTATGTTATACTATATAATAAAATATTTTAAAAGTACATATCTATATAAACAACATTTAACTTTTTGAATCTATTATAATATAGATATACTTTGCAGCAACTATATATTTTAAAAATGCTTATTGAAATGCAATACCCGTAAGCTTCACAATGTACAGGCATATGCGTCTATATACTTACATATCCAAATTTACATTAATTAACATACTTATGAAATATACATATTACGCTAAACCTGAATAAAATCTTGTACCTGTACTATGGTACATATCTTAATGTAAATGTAAGCTAAAGTAGAAATTTTAAAACAAAAGACTTGCAACTTACTATTTCCGTGCAAACAGTTGGACATATATGACTATAACTTTATATAAAACACAGTACTCATGTACTAATATATAACTAGACTATTATACATATCTTTACAGTACAACAACCGGTTATACTTATACTTCCTTTTATAAAATAATATACTGTACACATTACTTATATACTATTATAAACCCAAATTATGTTCTTCGGTATAAAATATGCAGGCTAACATATCACTCTGTAATATATATAACTAATATATATAAAGCTTTCAAAAAAATGTAAATAATTTCTATATATATATATATCTGCGCCAACGGAATATATATAAACTCAATCCAGATCACCCTTATATAAATATACTTGTTTGAAAAAAAAATCAAAATACTAAATATCCTATTCAAAATCTCTACAGACAATATATAGATAGACAAAATTTATAAACCATCCTCAAATTTACATACTTAAAATATATAAGTTGATATACGTATTTACTTACCACAAACAACACGTAGTGGCACTGCTAGGAGGTGATTTGGAGTTGATTGTTTGGCCTCGACAGGGTGGCGTATGCGGAGGTTCAGACGGCCGGTCAGGGAGGCGATGGGGTGTAGGGTGCGACGAGGCTGAGATGGGCAGGCGCGGGGTGGTAGGCGAAGGGAAAGGAGGCGGAGATCGGGCAATCGACGCGGAGGAACAGGCAGTTTGTCCTTAGTGAGGCCAGCGTACTATGTTTTGGCGTACGCTATGGCATAATGGAGAAAGCTTGGAGGGAAAAATATATATATAGAGAGGGGAGAGGGTGAGCAAGTGGAAATGGAGGTGATTCCTGGACGCATAACAAGAAGGGAGGAAAGGAAATAAAAGAGGAGGATATGGATGGTTTAACAGAGGAATGAGTTCAAAAGAGATAGCCGGCAATAAAAATGAAGATGATAGGCTTTGGAAAGGTGAATAGGCACAGGAACTGAAATCATTTAATTACTTTTTTTTGAACGGTAACAAAATTTTCATAGGGAATAGATATAATCATAATTTTTGAACGGCAAGTAATAAATGAAAATGTAAAGTCACAAAGTTGAGTTCCAGAATATTAAAACTTTTACGGATATACGATTTGCACGGTAGAAAAAAAACGCGGTTGCGGAACCGATACGCCGGACGTTTCGTAGATTACACCACACACCGAACTCCGAAACACATAAATGAATATATTGTGAAGATCGATACGACGAGACGGACAAAACGGTATACAGATATCAGTGGTACGATTTAATTATAAAAGTTCGAATTTTTATACTAGCGGAAATGCAGGAAAACGCAGGAAAATAAGATCGACGGAGCTAAAGAAGTCCGAATTTTGAAAAACGAAAAATGACGCCTTGCTCAGAAGATGATTTAGAATTTTCTATATAAAAATATTTTGGTTTCGAAAATATTTTATTTTCATCGCTTTTTAACTGATTAAATTGAAGTGAATTTACGCGCAAAATAAATTTTCATATTTTTGGACTACCAGTTGCTATATTTAACTAGACGCATACCAAATATCAAATTTATATTTCAAAATTTTATCGTTTAATGTTTTACAAAATTTCAATTAATAACGTTATAAAAAAAACCGGTTAAATTTACGGGTTGTTACACTACTCGGCCAATCCATGCTTTGTCGGGACCTTCTTCCTGCAGGAGATGGTGACCAAGGCTGAACTAGATGGAATGATGGCTGAGATGAGCAAAAGGATGTTGATTACCCAAAATGTCATCTTTGAAAGAATGGAAAAAAGCTTTATTTTTTGTCCCAACAACCACAAAGGCATAAGAAGAACCATTGAGATTCGTCATCTTCAAGTTCAGAAGAAGATAATTCATTTTTGTCAGGTCAAAACAAAAGAGAAGGCAGAAAAGATGAAGAGAAAGGTTGTTGGAACATCGAAGAAGCGAAGTAGAGGAGATGAAGTAGTTTTGGCCACGACCAACATGATCGCACTACAACAAAATGACCATATAACAACTTTTCGTTTACAATGTTCTCACAATGACAGTTGTAATAAATTTTTTTAACAACTTTTCTTAAAGTTGTAATAAGGATCTTCTTAACACTTTCAAGGAAACGTTATTACTAACAAACAAAGATTCTTAGTAGACACAAAGATTCCCGTTCTGGAGATTTTATTGTTCGTGCTAACCAGTCGTACAAAAATCGAAGAAGCATAAAAAAGTGTGAAAAAGGAACTTTGTATATTTAATCTTTAAAGATCTAAATTTTTTATTGATTTCAAGTTTTTAAACCAACTAATGAATTAAATAGTTCATAGAATTTCAAGAAATCATTAAACGTCTTTAAAATAAGAGTGGCACTTAACCAATTTAACCGGTGCAGCCAATCAAAATAAAGATGGACATTATTTAACTTTCCATGAAAAGAAAAAAAATGTTGATCAATACGAATTACAACGAATTATACATTATCAAAACTATAGATATTTCCATATACTAATTTAAAATGGTAATAGACTAAGGGTTAAAAAATCAGACTTTAGTCATCTTAATTTAGAGAAATTAAAGGACAGTGCTCTGCATGGAAAAAATATTCATGTTCCCTCCCAGATAAAATGTAAATGAAACCAAGCCGCTTTGTCAAATTATTTTTTTTGAAATTGGGTACTTATATGGTAGTATAATTAGTACTACAAGTCTTAGGTAGTATACAACATACTACATGTTAATATATGTCTAGCAGTTCGAATCACGCTATGCAAGTTTTGAACCCATGATCTCTCGCACCAAAGTCAAGCGTCTAACCAGTGGGATAGTGGTGATGGTCATTGTAACAACCCGCCCTTCGTAAGACCAAAAAAACCAGTGCCTTACATCATTATCAGACTTTCGAATATCACAAAAGACATATTGTCGAGGTAAATTGAAACAAATGTTAAACTAAGGCATATCGGTAGAGTCTCACAAGAGAATGATAACATATAATATACTGAATATATATGAACAAAAAATGATAACAATATATATAAGTGACTACACTAGAAGAAGTAACCGATAAATGAATAACAATACTGATAGTCAAAATACATCAAACTCCATACAGATGGAGTTTTGAATATAATGTCTAATACATCGAGTCTTATGTATGAGTGCATATCTGTCATGTACTACTAGGATATCAAGTATATATGCATAGTGTTGACACCACCTCCATAAAGTGCTCCAACTATCCTGAAAGCGTATCCATAAATGCACTGACTCCTTAACTACTCAATAGAGTACCCGAGAGTTGTTATGACATAAGCAGACAAGGACAAGATGCAGGTCAGACATAAATCGTGGTGTGAGGGGAACTATCTCAAAATTTTATATATCAAAACTATATACAAATAAACAGGAGACTACTAAATAACAGCTAGTCCTCTCCACAATCGTGGCTAAGGGGTAACCCAGACTTTCCATAAAAAAGTAAAGTAAACCTATCCAAGAGATAAGAAATCATATGATAACCTGCTCTTCTTCTGTAATCAACGAGTCAGCACAACTAATATAATCTGACTGAAATATAACAGTATATCATGATAAATTTACCCAATATGCAAATGCAGAGACAATGCAATATTACAATACAAACATATCTTATAATACATGACAATATTATCAAACAACTAATACAACACACAATATAACTATAAGCGATAAACAAATAATAAATCGATACTCATCATTGCCGATGAATGGAGTCCGTGGCAGGCTCATGCCTAAGATAAATAGAGTCAGTACCTCAGTGTACCATAGACCCCCAGTCGCATCCCATATGGTCGAACTCATATACATCTCATCGTATCCTGCAGTGAGCATAGGTGATATTTGACTCATTCTATATACCTATAACTTGAGTCTGCATTAGACATTGATCGTAATCCAATGATTCCCGTTGAGGGTCCAAATTAAATAGAGTCAGTACCTCAATGTAACATAGACCTCGAGTCGCATCCAGTGTGGTTGAACTCGTGTAGATCTCACCGTGCCCCTCGGTGAGCATAGGTGATATATGGTCTACTTTATTTACTTGAAACCTATATGGATCCTACCGTACCCTTCAGTGAGCATAAGTGATATATGTTCCACTCGTAGATGATCGTCATTATCTCCCCTTCGGCCATCAAGGATTTCTTAATAACTCGCATAACTTCTCTACAAAAGAGAATGACGGACATGTCCCATATAATATGCCATCGGGACCACAAAGGAACACTGATGCTGGTAGCGCCAAAATTGGTCACTAACACCCAAATGCCGTTGAAAGAACCAATTCACAGTCACAGACAACAGATAGAGTGTATGTAGAGAGTATAAATATGAAAAACAATCAAAATTAAAAAAAGCAGTAATAACAGAGGATTTATAGTGGTTTAGCTTACTCTGGCCTACGTCCACTCCAGAAATTTCCTTTTTATTAATGTTAGAATCAATTACAGTTACAATCCGGAGTTTTTAAAATAATAATGGCAGAGTAGCCTTAGTGAAGAAGATGAAGGGAAATAGAATGAGAATCCCTTTTATAAAGCCCCGCCCGTTGTATTTATAGGCAAAATCCGAGTTACTGGCTTCCTAAGTGATCCGGGTCCATCAAGACCATAGCCGAACCCAAATCCATCATCACTGCCGACCCCGAGTTCAGAATACGCCAATCCGATGTTGCCCTAGGAATGACTCGAAGTGAACATAGATATAACTCGGAGCAAACTCGTCTGTGACCCGAAGTAATCTACGTTTGGACTCGCAGTAACACGGTGCCGACCCCATGCCTTCAAGACACTGACCTATTCCCTTTAGCCAATCCGAAGCCTTCGTTCCACCGACCCGAAGTAGCCGATCTGATACAACACACCGACCCAATTTACCATATGCCAACCCGACTTCATAGCCGACCCGAAGCGGGAGTAATTGCCGACCCGAGTCTTCCTTTTGATGCCGATCCCATAGCTTGCCGTCCTGGCTCCAACACCGACCCGAAGAAACTTGAATGCTGACCCGGAGTCAATCTCCAAACATGCCGATCCCATCCACTTATTCGATGCCGACCCCTTCATTCATGTCGACCCGATGACTTATACACGCCGACCCGAAGACTGGAGGATGCCGACCCGAAGTAAGTGGAAGCGTGCCGATCCCTTGAAGCAAAAACATGCCGATCCCTTAATTCCTGCCGACCCGGAGCTTTTATTATGCCGACCTATAGTAACACCGACCCCATGGAAAACTCACCGATCCCATGCTGACTAGAGGCGCACCCTATCCTGACCCGAAGCAGCTCTCTCAAAAACCCGAAGCAAGCCCAAATACGACTCTAAGTAAACTCCAAACATCCCGAATCACCTCGATTTTTCTGGAAACTCATATTCGAGTATCCTACGTCTTTAGCCCATCGATTATGCCGAATCCCGGCTTCATAATCATGTTTATCATCCGTGATTGATCGTCTATCCATCAAGTCGACTCAAACCTACTATATTTCAGCCTCGATATCCGAGCAATCGATTTAGTTAAATCTGCCTGTCTACGGTCTTGCCAAAAGGTGGGTTAACATTTGCCCCCCAAAACATGCCTTGTGGTAGGAATGCATGTTTTGAACAGCTTTTAATCCATCATCCAAAGTCCATATGTTATCCATAGCCATACCATCCGATCCATAACCCAATCCATTTTATCCAAGTTCCATTGCCGTATCCTTATCCAAATCCGCGACTGCTCCGAGTCGATATCCGATCTCTATCCAGTAACCAAATCCTTATCCAATTCCACATCCATCCGGACCTGATAACCGAGTTATAACCCATCCATCCCCAATAACCAATAACCAAATCCATGACATCTCCGGGTCGATATCCAAATCCGAGATCGCTCCAAACCATAGCCAATCCTTAGCCATTCAAGGCCGAAATCCAAATCCGTAACCTCTCTGGGTTCTTGCCAAGTGCAACCTACACTTCATCACCTGTGTCAAGCAATACTTTGGTGTTCCCAATTCAGTGTCCCTGAACGCTGAGTAATGTTGTGGCTTAAGTCCTAAGCTGAATCCTGGTCGCTACGGACCCTTGCCGAGCATAGTCCGTGCTTGACAACCTGAAATAACAAGTGATAGATAATATAGGGCCTAAGTCTAAGGCCGAATCCTGGTCTCTTCGAACCCTTGCCGAGCATAGTCCACGCTCGACGACCTGAATAAGCCGACCCACCATGTTTGGATGAAGCGACTTACCCCTTGCCAGGCATAATCCATACCCGACGACCTTTTAGCCAAAATCTAGATAAAAGCCAATAAAATCTAATCCGAAATCCAGTTCAAGCCAAAAAACCAGAAATCCATATCAAAAATCCAAACCAAAAGGCAAACGTCCAAGCCAGAATCCAAATCAGTAAATCAACAAAATCAAGAGTCCAAACCAAACTCCCAAACCAAACCAGAAAAAGCAAATGTCCAAACCAAAAAGGAAAAGCAGATTTCACAAACTAGAGTATCACGGTTTATCATCATCTTAGAGCATGCCTAGGGGCCATCTCCGTCCCCATACATGAGTAAGTGACTTAGCCGTCTGCCCAGAGTTTGCTACTTATTCCATACCACCCTGATCAGTTGATGACCAACCGACCATCATTCCTGGCCTCGCACTGTTGTTGTTTGAGGCAGACGGCGGCTTCTCTTGTTCCACCACCGCATTTCGAGTTCCGACATATTGCCGCAACTGACCACTCCTTACGTGCTCCTCGATTATATCCTTTAGATGCCTACAGCTGTTAGTATCATGTTTGTCCATGTCATGAAAGAGACAGTGCCCTCTCGATGCCCTTTCGCATTCTAAGGGTTCCCTCCTTGCCGGCCTTCGATAAGGAAGGCAATCCCGAATATCCAAGTATATCCGTTCCAATGTCTCATTCAGTCCTGTGTAAGTGGAGAATTTTGGCTCTCCCCAGCGCTTCCTTGCCCTGCTAGAATCGTCATCCGACTTCCTCTTCCCTTTATCCTTATCTTTACCTGAGTTTTCACCAGATGGTTCTCCATCCTTAACCATGTTCACTTCCTTTGACCTCATATCCAAACATGCATCCTCTTGTCGAAGAAATCTCTCAGCTTCGTGAAAGAATTCCCCGAGATCCATTAGTGGATCCCATATCAAGGATACTTTGAAATCCGAATTATCCCTAACTCCTAACACCCCCACCATTAGAACCATTGATGGATCCGGCCGATCCACCGAAGCAACTGCTGCATTAAGCTGAGTTAAGAAAGTCCTGAGTGATTCTCCCATCCTCTGCTTCACCGACGTCGGTGTCATCACATTCTTCGGCCTTTTGATGTGAACTCGAAACTATTTCAAAAACCTGTCCACCAATTTTGTCCATGTTCTAATAGATCCATCTTCCAGCTTTCTGAACGATATAGCAGCTATATCGATCAAGTACATGGGGAAACACCGGGCCATAACCTCCTTTGATGCCCCCCAGCACTTCCATATGTCTTGTGTACCTCATCAAGTGGTCGGTGGGATCCATCTTACCGTTGTATACTTCTAGAGTGCGCAGCTTGAAGTCAGGTGGATTCCTAGCCATCCTGATGTTATGGGTAAATAGACTTTTGTTTACTCCCTCCAAATCCCTGTTTGTCAGACCTCCGCGAATAGTTCGCCTGATAATGTCAGCTAATCCAGTATTACCTACCAAGGATTGCCCCCATCTACATTTCCTAACTTCCCTCCAAGTCCTAGAAAGAATTCTGGTACATACTCCTTGTCACGCACTCCTGTATTCCTGTTAGCACCGGGCTACGCAGCGTCGTCTGGTATCCCTCCATGGATTGGTCCAGCATTACCTGGTGGTGTGCCCCCGAGTCTAGGTCCATCCAGGTTGATAGTTGTTTGTTGATTGGGGGTTGCCCCCTGCTGAACCACTCCATCTGCTTGCCTGTTGAGTCCTTCTGTTCCAGCTCCATGGATCTGAGCTCCTGCAGCTCCTACTGTTCCTGCCTGTCTAAATTATTTAAGAAGGGTCTGCATCATTTCCTCTTGCCTTTTCATCAACTTCTCCTGCATAGAATCCACCATAATCTGCATCTCGTCCCTAGTGATGTAGATGGATGCCTGATCTAATCCAGCTCCAGAAGATGCCTCTTGACTTCCCTCTTGATTGCTCCTTTCTATCACTTGTCTCCTTGTCAATGGCCTAACCATTGTTCCTCCCAGAATCTGAGTTCCTAAGCTTTCAAAATCAAAAGCTTCGATCCGGAATCCCTGAGTGCTAGCGCACTCAGTGAAAGCACCAAAATGTTAGCGCCAAAATTTGTCACTAACACCCAAACGCCGTTGAAAGCACCAATTCACATTCACAGACAATAGATAAAGTGTATGTAGAGAGTATAAATATAAAGAACAATCAAAATTAAAAGAAAGAAGTAATAACAGAGGATTTATAGTGGTTCGGTTGACTCTGGCCTACGTCCACTCCAGAAATTTCCTTTTTATTAATGTTAGAATCAATTACAGTTACAATCTAGAGTTTTTAAAACAATAATGGCAGAGTAGCCTTAGTGAAGAAGATGAAGGGAAACAGAATGATAATCCCTTTTCTGAAGCCCCGCC
Source organism: Allium fistulosum (assembly GCA_030737815.1). NCBI lineage: Eukaryota > Viridiplantae > Streptophyta > Magnoliopsida > Asparagales > Amaryllidaceae > Allium > Allium fistulosum. Next base: position 866,649,783 of record CM060904.1, on the reverse strand, counting down.
CGCTGTATTTATAGGAAAAATCCGAGTTACTGGGCTTCCTGAGTGATCCGGGCCCATCATGACCATAGCCAAACCTAAATTCATCATCACTGCTGACCCTGAGTTCAGAATACGCCGATCCGATGTTGCCTTGGGAATGACTCGAAGTGAACATAGATATGATTCAGAGCAAACTCGCCTGTGACCCAATGTAATCTATGTTTGGACTCGGAGTAATACGGTGCCGACCCCATGCCTTCAAGACACCGACCCGATCCCTTTTAGCCGATCCGAAGCCTTCGTTTCATCGACTCGAAGTAGCCGATCTGATGCAACACACCGACCCAATTTCCCATATGCCGACCCGACCTCATAGCCGACCCAAAGCGGGAGTAGTTGCCGACTCGAGTCTTCCTTTTGATGCCGATCCCATAACTTGCCGACCTGGCTCCAACGCCGACCCGAAGAAACGTGAATGCCAACCTGGAGTCAATCTCCAAACAAGCCGATCCCATCCACTTATTCGATGCCGACCCCTCCATTCATGCTGACCCGATGACTTATACACGCCGACCCGAAGAAAGTGGAAGCGTGCCGATCCCTTGAAGCAAAAACATGCCGATCCCTTAATTCCTGCCGACCTAGAGCTTTTATTATGCCGACTTGAAGTAACACCTACCCCATGGAAAACTCACCGATCCCATGTTGACTCGAGGCGCACTCTATCCTGACCTGAAGCAGCTCTCTCAAAACCCGAAGCAAGCCCAAGTGCGACTCAAAGTAAACTCCAAACATCCTGAATCACCTCGATTTTTCTAGAAACTCATATTTCGAGTATCCCGCGTCTTTAGCCCATCGACTACGCCGAATCCCGGCTTCATAATCATGTTTATCATCCGTGATTGATCGTCTATCCGTCGACTCAAACCTACTATATTTAAACCTCGATATCCGAGCAATCAATTTAGTTAAATCCGCCTGTCTACGGTCTTGCCAAAAGGCGGGTTAACAGATGCCATATAGATACATACACACATGCATATATATATATATATACATATATACATATATTTAATATAACATCACATAATCAAATACGTCTATCACAAACGAAGACTGATATCTTTTTGTCGTCTATCAATATGGGTGGTCGGTACTATAAGACCAATACTAGGCATGACCACTACTATAAGACCAATATAGTATGTGATCACTAATATAAGATCAATACTATGTATGGTCACTAATATAAGATCGATACAATTTATCAAACTATACGTACTCGAGTCAAAGCCCGAAGGTACAGATTTACTTCATTTGATCATACATGCTCATCGGACGCGATCATGTGATAAATCATCGTACCGATCCCGTGCTTGATCATGGTTGATCCCATAGGGATGACTTAACATTCCGGATCCTGATCTTCTCCTTGCTTTCTATTTCCTTGAGTAGCCCATAATCTTCCTAGAAGTTGCACCGAGGCTCCGTATGAACCTCAATCCGAAATGAGGAAAGAAACCCTGATAAAATGACACCTGGCCAAGGCTTTAGTGCCCAAGCCAGTGCACCATCGATCCATAGGTGGTCTACCACCGGTTAATCGGTGGTAGTCTGTCCTAAGCAATAAAGCCTAGGGCAGGTGCCACCGATTGCTATGGCCATAATTGGCATGTCGTTTCCTCCGTTGCTTCATCCGATGATCTGCCTAGCTTCCAAGGCCTACCTTTATTCAATTAGACCTTCCCTGGAGTTCATTGGTTGATGTTTTAAAAGTGGTTTCTTACGTGTCTGAAAACCGATTTCGACACGAAATATGCTCTTTGCACGTGTAGAGTACAACGGGTGCATCTAGCGAGCCGACCTCCTCTAACAAGCCAAAACAACATATCTGATCTTTCTACCTTGTGTGATGCCTACGTGTACGTCCATACACCCCATTTGTATACGTTCATACACACACCAACATACAACCGCACGTTCTATTATATAAATAACATTTCAGTCTTCACTGGAGCAATTACTCTGTCCAGTATCTTCTCACACAACTCAGTGCACACGATAGACACTATGATTCCATGAGACGCTCGCTGCTTGTTTATATATAAATGTGGATACACACATGCACACACACACACACATTACAATTCACTTATATGCATATATATGCATAACTACATACAAAGATTCTAGCTATAATACAAGAATTATCTTGATTATTATACTACTGTTAATACACGTATACATATACCCGCTCGAGTATATATACGTACACGTATATTCGAGTAAATAATTCAATTATTATTTAAATCAAATCTTACTTTTATTTACTAAATATTTTCAATAAAAGTAAAAAACATTTTATATTATTTTATAAAATCTCATATCATTTTATAAAAATACAACACTAGCTTATAAATCCTTTTGAGCCTTTGAAATACTAAATCACTTTATTTAAATCAAGTATTCCTTTCATAAATATTTTATAAAACCTTATAGCCCTCTTATAAAATATCTTCTTCATATTATTTTATAAATCTTGAACTCTTTATATAATATCACTTTCAAACTATTTTATAAAATTACTTATCTTAAGAACATCGCTTTTATACTACTTTATTAAATCACTTATTTTATACAACATCACTTTTATTTATAAAATTATTTCCTTACATAAATAATATTTATAAATAATCCATTCACTTATAAAAATCATTTCTTTACTTTAAATAATATTTATAAATACTAGCTAAGCTTTATTAATCACTTAATTAGCTTACTAACGTTTCCAAACATCATTCAAATGGTATAGTTAATATTTTCGAATAACATGCACATCATTATATTACTTAATTAATCTCAAATCAAACCATAACATCACAAACAAATACCCAATTAACCCTAGATCAATTAGATGGCTTACTAATTTTTCAAAATATAGTAATTAAGGGTTCAAACAAATAATTAGCTCATATAATCATGATTACTACATGATCATAAGCCTAAATCATATTATAGCATCCCCTAGATAATTACACATAACTCCATAATCATAAATAATCAAATATATGAAGTATAACATGTAAATTTGTAAGGAGAATCACTAGTACAAAACTGGTCATTTGTGTCGGTTGTGTAACCCCTGTTGTGTCGGTTTTACAACCGACTCATATGAAGACGACACAAAAGACATTTTTCTGTTGTGTCGGTTGTACGACCGACACAAATATCAATCATTTGTGTCGGTTGTTATTAAAGAACCGACACAAAACAATGAACAGTTGTGTCGGTCTTTCTAAAAGGACCGACACAAATCAGCTTGTATAGTGAAGCACACCGCCGTTTATTGTGTCGGTCCTTTTAGAAAAACCGACACAACTGTTCATAGTTTTGTGTCGGTTCTTTAATAACAACCGACACAACTGTTCATAGTTTTCGTTAAGTTTAAATATTGTTATCATATCAACTTGATATTATTCCTTATTCTCAATTTGTTGAACAGGAATAAAATATAATTTGAAATGTAAATTTAAATAAAGTAACAACATGTACTTCAACTATCATTCCTTCAATTTAACTAACCATATTGAGCATTCACTGAATAATGCATCCGAAAACAATCATAAGCTAACATCATATTTCACACTTGCATTTACAAACGGCAGATCAGAGTTCCGGAAGAAAATGAGAGTAAAAAAAAAGTTCAAATAAAAATATAGAAAAATAATACATACCTCTACTGTTATGTCGTTATGAGAAATTTTTTATACAGCGATGAATTTGTAAATTAAATTCATATTTCTAAAAACAGAAGATACAATCTAATTTATGCTTTATGTAAACTGACATGCAACTTTTGATTATTCTTTTCAAAAATTCTATAAAATTTGATAACGGTAAAAACATTAAGTTATCGCTCAAATTCTTATATAATAAGTAATACATTTAAAGGATTTGTATGCAGCATAAATAAACCTAAGAGTATCAAGGAGTATCAATATTGCAAAATGTAACCAAGACAAGTCTTTCAACATAACTTGTATATCTTTCACATAACCTTCTGTTTATATATGTATATAATACCACCCAACAGTCTTTTTGCCAGGGGAAAAAAATGGAGCCTACTACTAAAAAAAAGAAAGGGAGTAAAGCAATTACTTCTTAGATGTTTTTGTTGGCAAGCAATCCTCAAGAAAAGTGGTGAGTTGAGAAGTATATAAGCTTAGATGATTTCTGTAGTGGTCGACATGGGGCGAATTGACAAAATCACAAGATCTAACCTCGTATCCTGCTTTCCTCTGCCTTTCGATAAACGTTTCTACTGATTTTGCTGGAATCACTCTATCGGCGGAGCTGTATATGTATAACTATGGGCAGTTTGGTTGCTCTGATGATAGTTGAGAAAGCACATCTTGAAGCCTCCTGTTCAATAATAAAATTTAGATTGTTGGTACTTGAACCTAATATAAGTGATACAAACTTAAAATATACGATTCCCTTTGGTTGTGAGAGATTTAGTTATACACACACATATATACATATGTACATACATAAACACACATACACACGTCTATGGGAAAAAAGACTCCTATATTAGTTAACTGTGTTAGTTGTATTATATATGCAAAATCAAAAGTTTAACCTCCCTGATCACCATGTTAACCCCGATCAAACTAAGAATAGTTTTGTTCAAAACTAACCAAGTGTATAGAACTCCTGCACTATGAATAAAGATTCCTTTATCAGAGAGGGGGGGGGAGAGAGTACTGTATGGTAGGCAAGTAGTAACACAGAATAATGTAGACTCATTGACATAGTATGTTGTACATATTTGCAAGTGAAACCATCTAAACCAGGCAAAACTTTTATTTGCAAATGATTTCTATAATCTATAGAACATAGGTTAAGAGTGCTGAGATTTGAGTTTAACTTATATGATATCGTCGAAAAACGGAACTCAGACATAAACATTTTATTTTACCAGAAATTTTAATGATATTTGAGGCCAAATTCTAGAAACATGTCAGAAAGGCTACATTCGTGTAACTTATAGTATATAAAAATGACTAAACTTGTGTATTTATACGGACAAAAACAAAATATACCGAATTTCCTAGGCTACTAACATCCATAGCTATATGAAAACTTGATGTTCATTTCCACTGACAAACAAACAAGTTAGGTATAGACGTCAAGTGATAAAAAGTTTTCAATGCATAACTTTAAATTTCTCAACTGGATACAGAAGGTTAGTTACCTGTTGATGGAAGGAAGATTCAATACAACTCCAAAGAACTTCTCCAGAACTAAAAGCAATACAGTTTCATTAATTGCCGGCCTTGGCTCATCTGTTGAGTCTAATTTTTGAACTCCTTTACTTGCCACGCTTTGTTTTTTCAGAAATGCAGCTGAGAACCCTGATGCCCATACCTGTATGAAAAACAATCTTAAATATGAGTTCAACTATTATGACAAGCGGGTACGATTATAGTGAGAATCAACCCTGTATTTTTTTCATTGTGTCTATAGAAACCACTTAGGTAATCATAGTTTTACTGACATATGTTGTATGCAACAATGAAAGCAACCTATATGAACCATAAAAGTGTGTAAAACAAATATTGCCAAACCCAATGCACCTACATCATAAACTCTGTATCACCAATGCATCGATTTAGACATAATCTCGATGAGTTAGGGTCTAGATGGTAAGCATATCAAGTCATAAACTCTTGAATAGCATTACATATATCATTTAAAATCAAACTGTAATCATTTACCCGAGGATCAGGGGTATCAACAGGTGCTGAATCCACAATGCAACCTTTAATCTTCTCCATCACAGAAGTATCCTCTTCTCTAAACTGTTCATATTACGTGTCATATTTTATCTAATAATAAAGAATGCTGGGTCGTGTGTGTTTTCAGTTTAAAACATGTAAAGCGATAAAACACATGGAAACTAGTCGTACCATTTTATCTGCAACCATCTTAGTTTTCTCATTTTCAGTTTAAAACACATGGACCTCTTTGCCTCCTCTTAGATGACGGTTCTGAAGCGGTAGCGGAAGTGTTTTGCTCTTCAGTGTGTTCATATAGTTGCATTTCCATTATTCCTGTATCACAGATGTGCACCCGAAAGTTATAAAATATTTCAACAAACGAATAATAACTTAAATATCACCATGTATATTTTACATGCATTCTATAAGCTCATGATTTAACCACTTAAGCAAAACATACATGGTTGCTTAAATTTCAGAGCAAGCAACCGGCCAATAAATGCACATATCTGAGAAAGCTACACATAACTAGTTCACATTGTAATGAGCAACGACACACATTTCAATATAAGAAAATGATTTCATATGTTATTTTTTCATATCAAGCAGACAGTATTGCAATAAATTATTATATGATAGATTCAGGAAGATAAGCTAATGCATATAAATTTCATCATTAAATTGTTATCCGATAGATACTAATGCAAGAAAATAGTGCTAACCTGCTAGTATTGCAAACTTACAAGAAGATTTAGCTTCTGATAGAAATATAATTGAACTAATAGAATCAAAATCATGGAGAATCACAAACTTACACAAAAGTACATCGGTATACACAAATATACGGTTGAAAGCAAATGTACAGTAGAAGAAATTCACCGTGTCATATATTATATTTGAATGCATATATAACCAGGGTCATATGCATTAATATGTAAATAAGACTAAAAATATATTCCCACCAAATTACAGCATACCAATATAAAGCATTACTAATTGACTGTATAATATAATGGATCCACTAACAGCCTAAGGTATGTAAGTTATTCTATTAGTCATTGTATCATGGTTGTTACCTCACATAAACTGACAGAGTGATGTGCTTTGCTTCATCTACTTTACAAAATAGTAAGCCGATGCACTAGTTTTCGACTAGACCCGTATAGTAGAAGAAAATTTAGTTATTTACGAATAGTCTAATGAGGTTGTAGTTTAAAATAGAGCCGATAACACAACATTCCTATATTGTGAATCGATTCGGAACACTTTACTCAAATTTAAGATTACATTGACCTTACTCAATGATGTATTACATGAAGTACAAAAACTTTATAATAGTTAGGATAAACCTACAATCTGTCCACTTATGTTTCCTTATGCAACATGAACTTGTCAACATGCTAGTTGTTAAGTATTCATTTGAGCAAGTTATAAAAAATGGAAAATAATATTTTTAGGAAAAAATATTGAACAACTAACATAAGTAAATTATTGTTAATCACTTAATCTGTAACATGTATAAATTGACATCAACTGATTTGTAGGACAAAAACTTGCGCACTTATAAATCAGGGGAAAATAGAAATTGATAAATAAAGCTCATCATGTTTAATTATGTCGTTTATTTGTGTGTGAACATGTATAATTTTACTAAAACCCTAAAAAATTTACCGAGTTCTTGTGAAAAAATTACTGAAATTTATGTGCGGTTTATACTACCCACTACTATGAAAGAACCAAAAGCATTGTTTTACTAAAAATAATAGATGCATAACAAATGCAATAAAACTTCAAATCAGTCGGGATATATACAACTACAGTCTGTATTTCTATATGTAACATGAAAGCTAACTGTTGATTTAGTATTAATTTGAGCATGTTACAGTAAAAGGAATAATAATTTTTTAGAAAAAATAATGAACAACTAATATAGCCAATTTAGTGTCAATTTGTAAAAAGATATAACCATTTGATTCTAGGGGAGAGTTTTACGCATACCTTCTGATATATACACACACATATGTATGTATGTATATGTATGTCCAGTTGTTTTATTTGGAATATATTTTGCTAAATTAAAATGGTTACAATCTCATTTTTACCAGTTATATACCATTGAAGATAGGCTTATATGGTTTCTTATTCAACCTCAAACTATTTCCAAGTAATCCTTTAATGGATCTAAACTTTCAGATTTGAACTCAAGGGCACAGAGGAATAAAAAAAAGAACTTTATATTTTTCATGTTACCACCGAAGACCATGATAGAAGTTGCAATTTTTCATGTTATACTCTTTTAAGAATTGAGTATATTTCCACTACTTTGTACAATTTTACTGCATTTTAATCCATTTTAAATTTAGTTTTGTAAACAATTTACACTTTTATATCATAGTTTGTAAGTGTGTCTTTTTAAAGTGCAGAATATTTGCACTTCCACAATGTGGTTGTTATGTATCTTTTTGCTGCTAAAATGTAGAAATAATATTCTTTTATAAGTCAATATCGTCGATTGTCAAGTGCATACAATATGCACTTCTATTTCAATAGCGGTATTCATATTGTATATAAGCACACTTCTATAACTAATTAAAAAAGATGGCTCGCTGACCACCAAAATTACTAATCCAACTAATAAGATATGTTTAGTTAAACATCTCCTATGCACCACAGATTCACATGGCATCTCATGCATATTTCATCAAAGCTGGGTCATGTCAGAGGATAACCAACTACCCTTAGGCTAGGATAACACACTAAGCTAACAAAAACTTGATGTGATGCAACGAGATTCCAAAGCACCAGACACTCCTATTTCACAAAATAAGAACAAACACATCATCCAACGACTTCTTTTCCCAAAGCAAAACACAAAAACCACAAACTTCACTATCAAATACAAAAGTCTCTAAAACAAAAATTACTACCAAAACTGAAAAAGAAAAAACTGACGACATCTGTATTTGAAACTATAATCGGCAACGGAAACCCACACGTATCCAAAATCCTGTATTATCCAAAACTTTAATGGTGTATATATTTAAATCTAGTATAAATTCAAAGCTTTATAATTTTGTTTGATTACTACAATTACTTACTGATTGCTTTACAATGTTTAATCTTATAAATTCAACCGAAAAAACCCAAAATCGCAAATCGAAAAAACCAAAGTCTTCAATAATTCAATAAGGCATACCTAAAAGATCGGAAATCTTGATCTAGAAGCAGACGAAATCGCAGCGCAAACTCTTCAATCACTCGACCCTAGTACAATGGGTAGAGAGAACGGTAGCGTACGCGGGTAGAGAGAAGAAGGAATAAAATTTAATTTTAGCGTACGCGGGTAGAGAGAAGAAGGAATAAAATAACGAAGAAGAAAAGAAGAAGACGGGTCGGGTACGTGATGGCTAAATTTAGACGAAAAATTTAGGCCCCGTTTGGCTTGTCGTTTTTAGTTTTGTGTTTTCGTTTATACGAAAACGCGTCTGTTGTATGTATAGTTGAAAAACAAACAATTTTGAAAAATGAAATTAACATGTAAAATAGAAAACAAGTTTATTTTGTTTTTCGTGTTTCGAGAGATAATAAAAGCACGGAGAACAATCAAACTCTTTTGTTGTCCGTTGGTCGTTCCAACGGCTAAGAATTATAAATTTCTCTTCTTAATTCTTGCTATTTCTTAGTACAAGTTGAAAACACAAAACTCAAAATACAAAACGAAACCAAACGGGCCCTTAGCGTTCGCGGGAAAAGATGGGGCGGCTGAAATGGATTTGGGGGAAAAGTTGTGTGCCTATTGTGTCGGTTTTTGGACAACTGATGCTATTGTATTTAATTGTGTCGGTTGTTCAAACAACCGACACAAATAGATCTATTGCTTCCCTTCAATTGTGTCGGTTTCTTAAGAACAACAAATGCAAATTACATTTTTAACATTTTCTTCTTACCCCATAAGTCAATAGTTTCGGTTGTTAATGAACAACCGACACAAATTACACTATTTGTGTCGGTTTTATGGACAACCGACACAAATGAGGCGAAGCAGTTGATTTGTTTTGTACTACTTTTAATACACGTATACATATATCCGCTCGAGTATATATACGTACACGTATATTCGAGTAAATAATTCAATTATTATTTAAATCAAATCTTACTTTTATTTACTAAATATTTTCAATAAAAGTAAAAAACATTTTATATTATTTTATAAAATCTCATATCATTTTATAAAAATACAACACTAGCTTATAAATCCTTTTGAGCCTTTGAAATACTAAATCGCTTTATTTAAATCAAGTATTCCTTTCATAAATATTTTATAAAACCTTATAGCCCTCTTATAAAATATCTTCTTCATATTATTTTATAAATCTTGAACTCTTTATATAATATCACTTTCAAACTATTTTATAAAATTACTTATCTTAAGAACATCGCTTTTATACTACTTTATTAAATCACTTACTTTATACAACATCACTTTTATTTATAAAATTATTTCCTTACATAAATAATATTTATAAATAATCCATTCACTTATAAAAATCATTTCTTTACTTTAAATAATATTTATAAATACTAGCTAAGCTTTATTAATCACTTAATTAGCTTACTAACGTTTCCAAACATCATTCAAATGGTATAGTTAATATTTTCGAATAACATGCACATCATTATATTACTTAATTAATCTCAAATCAAACCATAACATCACAAACAAATACCCAATTAACCCTAGATCAATTAGATGGCTTACTAATTTTTCAAAATATAGTAATTAAGGGTTCAAACAAATAATTAGCTCATATAATCATGATTACTACATGATCATAAGCCTAAATCATATTATAGCATCCCCTAGATAATTACACATAACTCCATAATCATAAATAATCAAATATATGAAGTATAACATGTAAATTTGTAAGGAGAATTATCCCACTCACCTTCTCTTCACAAACCAAGCTTTAAATCACCAAAACCCACTCTTTCAATCTCTTGAAATTCGAGGTCTAGCTCCAAACACAATATCATGCTAATTTGTTGATGGGTTTTTTGAGAAATAGGTAGAGAGAAATTGCAGTGATTTTAGTTCGAATTTAGAAAGTTTATTTCAGTATGAATTAGTGATTCAGAGTTTATGGATTAAGAGGGGACTAGGAAAATAATTAGAGAAGAGGAAGATGGAAATAACGTGGAATGAAAAGTGAATGGGAATAATGAAGGGGTTAGCCAACTTATAAGCTAGCTTATGGGCTTTAACCCAACATTTAATTTTCTTCCCTTCTAGAAATCACTATTCACTTCAAAAACTTACCGACTCCAAACATAGTTAAGTTTATACTCTTTTACTCACATTGAAAAAGCGAACGCAACTACGGTCGAGTCCCAATTCGTTGGTCTGCAAAAGTCGAGTACAAATGCTGTTAATTAACGACTCAATATTTAAATTAAGTATCTAAATACCAAGTCATTAAAATGCATGTTGTTGTAGTCATTGTCAAAGTTTTCCTTTCCTCAGTAAAAAAACCCTAAATGAAATAAATTATTTTTAACGTGAACTCAAATAAAATGGCAACTAAAGTAGTTGCCTTCTTCATTTAACCTTCCACTGCTTCTCTATCTCCACCTCTCATGTCATTTTTCTTCACCTCTCCCTCATGTTGAACCCTACTTGGAACCATATGCCTCACAAGTTCAAAACTCGACCGATGTTCTCACCTCCTCAACTGGAATCGGACGTTCACGACACTTCCACGTCCTTCAGATTTGGTCTCGCTTACAACAGTGATCTATCACATATTTCTAGATCTAGTGTTTCCAAGCCTCGCTCGTTGGCTTTTCCTTACTTGAATCTGAAATTCGTATTTTGGGCAAGTCTGTTTTTAGGGATTTGTTGACCAAGCTTGATGGTGGAGGAGGTTATTTTCGGTTGTGTGTTGTACCTGGTCAATCTCTGGCCAGTCACCTCCCTCCAATTCCCTATCAAACTGTTAATTCTGTCAGGCTCCTAGTTGCTTATTGGAAATCCAAGCTTAATCTCCCCCTACTGCGATGTTCGCAATATAGTTACCTCGGTATTCAGTCATTTGAAAGATTTGAAATTAAGTATGTCTACAGTACTAAGTTAAACCTTTCAGATTGATACATACATATGTAAGCAGCTAGCTTATAAAATATAAAATACTCTTGTAAGTAACTAGCTTATGTAGTTAAGCTTATATCACATTAGTGCATGAGTTTATTACAATTTCTTCTATAAATTAAAAATTGTTAATAATCACTTAAACTCATTTTATTATTCATCTTGATGGTATATAATAGTATACAAGCGCTCGATATAAATATTTTTTTACTTTAAAGTTGCAAGTAGTTAGGATATCTTATAGTTATCCACTATAGAATAAGAGGATCAATAATTGAGTATGATTATTATCAACTAATGGATTCATTTTCCAATCATAAGATGCACCAACCAATCACTATTTCTCTCTCTGTTTAGAATCAAACCACATATTACGTTCAATTTCATGAGTTGTTTAGCTAACGTAAAAGTTGTATTTATAATAGTAGCATGTTCAACTACTGACTAAAAATATTGAGTTGGTAGATGATTTATCTTACAATTTCATTTGGAAAATTATTATGATCCAATCGAAATCCAAAGTTGGCATCATAAAATGTACATTATTTCATTGCCCTAAAAAGATGCCAACTCAAAGTCCTTTGGACTGATGTTGGTAGTAAAATGTTGTAATCAAGTGTGCTACCATTACTCCAGGTACATGATTTTGATACACTATGTTTTGGTGAACTTATGTAGTGGTATTTCTGTGGTATTCTTTACACTTTGTTGGTAGTTGTAGTCCGTGAGATATTTAATATTTTACTGGGAACAAATAATGGTGTTTTGTTTAGTATTGATTTTAGAACTAATACTAGTTTGATTGTCATAGCTGTTGTAACTATGATTTACTTATTAGCTCACCGAATCTAGTTTTGCAGATGTGACTAGGATGAAGGAGTTTAATCTCAAATCAACGTGGAAGAGTCCTAATGGCACAATATGGAACAATCTTGTTGGTTTATTATAATTACCATGTTTATCCTTTTTCTATTTGTTACGTGCTGGAAAATCTACCTTAGTAGCCTATTATTTGCTTATTCATTTACGAAGCATTATATGACACTATTAGGTTCTAAGTAAGATACGTAAGCCCATAGATATAGTAAACTGAACTTACTAATTTATTCATCAGAATAATATTTTTATTGGCTGCACTTTCTTAATTTAAATTGATTGAATTGGGAAAATAAATTGAAAATTGGTGTCTTTATGCTATAATAATGTTTTAACTCATTTGTATAACGTGCATTTACATTTGTGGTCACTTTTGGAGTTTATGATGCCTGAAATTTTTGCAACATGAGATACTCCTAAAAATGTTATTAAATTTAGAAGATAAAGATTTGATTTAACGAATAAAATCTGTTCTTGGCTCATTCATTTGAGGAGATTGAAATCTGCTGTAATGCAACAACGGGTTCCTAAGATTTATTATACCATTTTTATACTAAAATATAACATTGTAGATTTGATAACTTTTGTATTAAAGTTGTAATATTTTAATGAGTCTACTATTGATGTTATTCATTTACTTTTAAGTGTTAACAACCTAGGTATAATAATTCAATAATGTGAATCTTTCATGTTATTTTTAATAGTGAATGATTTTTATTATTGTTAGAATAATGTTTGTTTTGGATGCAAAATGAAATTAAATCTATAGGTGTGCACTGCATCGGTGCCTAACTTTTTCTTCTTCATTTTTTAACAATAGGCATAAACAGTTGTAAATGATTTATTACAATGGGCAATATCAGTTGTAAGGGCCTATTACAACATGCATAAATAGTTGTAAAAGACTTTATTACAATAGACACATACGATGGTCAAAAACAGTTATAAGAAGCTCCGATCCTATTACAACTTCGCGTATTATTTACAACTTTTGTCCATTGTCATAGTCTATTACAACTTCCATTGCAAGTTACAAAATGGATATTTTATTGTAGTGTCAGTAACAACCATAATTAATTCGATATCAACCATAATGGAGGTGGGGGCAGTGTACAAGCACCTAAAGCTATGAACCTATTTGATAATGAAGGACGCTTGCAGGATGCTGGCGTTGATGAAATATTAGTGGTACACAAGCCGATGGCAATCTAAGGAATACCATAGCACAATAAGGTGTTATAGAGGGTCTGGACAAACGGCTCTCCTAGAGACAGGAGCCCAAACATCATGCAACTAATCGAGAGCGTTTGCGGAATCAAACATTCAGGGCTATTCCCGATGATCGTCGTCTAACTGCCTAAACCGATGAAGAGTTTATAGAGGATATGGTAAAGAAACTGCTGAACAAAAATCAACACATGAGTAATGATGAGTGGGACTCATCATCCAACCGGAACCCATTTACTGATAAAATTTTGCATGAGAGTTATCCCAAAAATTTTGTGATGCCAATGATGCCATCTTATGATGGAACGACTGATCCGAGATAACATCTTTTGAAGTATGGATTGTTAGTACCTTGTTTGTATGAGTATTTTAACGATGATACTATACCTATATATATATCTCATATGCTATTTTATACGAGAATTTGAAGACAGCGATGATTCAAAGAGACAAGGAGAAAAGCAAAGTGACGATCGTCTACTAATTGAAGTCAAGTGTATGTATTTGTCTTTAGATATAAATTGTAAAATCTCCTAGATGATTCATATGCACATAGCATATGAGTTTTTCATTACAAGAGTCAATAATATTTACAAATAAACTTTTACGAAGTTTTATATATAAAAACCATTTTATACTGGTTTAGTCGACCGAGGGCAATAAACTGAATTTGAATTCACTCAACTAAACCTTGCCTACTAAATATACACTTCAGTCTACTAAATTTTATCTTCTTCTCTGCAATATTTGATGTTCATATTCAGTAAACTATCTATCATTCCTAGTCGACTGAATAAACTATAACAGCTATTTTTTGAAATAATACTTCGAAGAGTTGCGATCGTTCAACGCTTATTCTTCGAAGAGGAATGGGTTTCTGAATGGAAACTAACTTTTCTAAAGTAATTTTTGATTACTATAAATATAACCTAAGTCTAGAAGTTTAAAATTAATTTGCTAGCTTGATTTCTGACACTCTTGAGATTATTTGCTTTCCAAAAATCTATATTGTACATCGACTCAAAATTTACTCCATACACTTCCTTAATCACATCGCATGCATTGTTGAATTATCAAGGAGATTATGGAAAGATTTGTACTACAAGTCAAAATCAATGTTGATAGAACACAAGTTTGTCAAGTCAGCAAACTTTTGTATCCCTATTCCTCCAGGCTAAGTCATGATGTTTTGGTTAGTGGAAAATGCGAAGGGGAGCTTCAGGACTAGACGTAAGACGGAAGGTCCGAACCAGTATAAAAATCCTGGGGTGATTGCTTCTTATTTTACTTTACAATTTTCTTATATAGCTTGATATTGAATATACACTCATATACATAATTTAGCCATATTAATATAAACCCGTTTGCACTTTCATTTTGGTATCAGAGTGAGGTCTTTTCATTAGCTGTAACAAAATTTTTGAAAAATTAAAAATATGGCAAGCACTTTTCTAGAAGGACAATCAACCGCATGTCCTCAGCTATTCATTATGTTTAATTATGCATATTTTTCTACAGGCATGAGAATTTTATAGTAGCTAACGGTTTTGAGATTTGGCAAGCTACTCAAACTAATATGAAGAACCTTCTATTGAAATGAGTGCTTGGTTGGATACTCAAAAAAACACGGCAACCAACAATGCAAAAGCCATGAATATTATTTTTCGTTTACTTGACAAAAATGAATTTTCTAGAGTAATGTTTTACAAAACCGCATATGATATTTAGCGTACACTTCAAATTACACATGAAGGAATAAATAAAGTTGAACGAACTAAAATTTTTATTCTTCAAAATCAATTTTCATTATTTAAAATGAAAATAATGAATTCATTGTAGATACGTATGCTAGATTCCAAACCATGCAACATGATCTCATAACATTAGGAGTTACTTCTACTGAATTTAATCTTGTTATACATATTTTGAATCCTTTAAAAATTGAGTGGGAAAGAAAAGTACTTGCAACTAAAGAAGCAAATGTTAATTCCCAACTCAAAGTTGAAGAATTAATTGGAAATTTGATGTCGTATGAAGCAAACTTGCAGGCAAGAAAGAAACAAAATTAAGAGAAGAAGAGTATAACTTTTCAAGCCAACAATGAAGACTTTGACTTAGACGAATATGAGATTGTGTTCATTGCCAAAACTACAACAAGTTCGAGAAATTCAGGAAATTCATGAAAGCACAAAATGGTTGAAACTCAACTTCAATCAAGTGCTACGAAGGTGATAAATTTGGGTACACAAAGAAGGATTGTCCATAGCTAAACAAGGAAAATAAGAAGAAATTTTTTGAAAAGTTCAAGAAGAAAAGTAAAACTTTCAAGTTACATGGTATGATTTAGATTTGTCTTTTTCGGAGAGTGAGAGTGAGAGTGACACAGAACAAGCAAACGTTTGTTTCGTGGCTACTAACAAGGTAAATTCTGATCTCCCCTATAATGATATTCTTGAAATTAGTATTGAACTTGATGATAAACTAAGAAATTTGAGGAAACCATATAAAGAAAGTATAGGCAAATTAAATAGAGCTGAGTTAGAAATTGACATGCTTAAAGATGAAAAATGCATTTTAGAAGAAAAGTTAAAAAATTTACAAAAATCCTGTGAAAGTTTAAATTCTCAAAATACCGCTTTAATAGACGAAATAAAGGCAAGTAATAGTGAGAATGATAAACTTAGCAAGGAAGTTTGTGAATTAAAATCCAATTTGAACTTTTCTAAAAATGATGTTTTAGAAGTAAAACAAAAATGAGAGCAAATTACAAATAATATTTCAAAATTTAACTAAGGAAAACAAAGCTTAGAAAATTTGATTAAAATTTCAAAACCATCTACTAACAAAAATTGACTTGGCTTTAAGAAAGCAAAACAAATAAAAATCTGCAGTAAGAAATATAGAACTTTGTACACGAAATTTAGGAAATCTAAAGATAGTGCTAAGATAAATATTTCAAATTCTAAAAGTCTAAAAATTTGGATTCCTAAAACAAATAAAAAATTAATTAGACCAAAACATATAGATAACTTTCTAAAAGATGTTTACTATATTTCTATCCATACTTATAAAGGTCCCAAATACCTTATTCTACTAACACATAGAACCCTAACGTAGGAAGTGGGTACCAATAAAATCTCTTATTCTTTTGCAGGTACCCAATAATAAAAATAAGTAATGGATACTCGATAGTGGATACATGTAACGACCCGGATTTTTCGTTGTTCGATTTTGAATATTTAAATGGTTTTAAAAATTGAATTTGAATTATAGATTGATTTTGAATATGAAAATTTGGATTTAATCATAAATAAATTCAGAATTTAAATATAGCGATTTATTGGATGACTTAATTATTGAATTTTATAATTGAATATTGGTTGAATTTTTGTATCTTAAGTTTTAAGCCCGATAAAAGTTATTTAAAGGCTTGTAAAATTTATATTGATAATAATAAAGATAATAAAAGTTTTAAAATTTAATTCAAAAGTGATATGTTTAATTTTAAAAATAGCGGTTCAAATTAACGTATAAATAGCCTTTCGGTGGACAGTCTCGGAATTCGACAAAACCAGTTCCATTGGATCCGTAATATTGTATTATTTTCGGATTTCAAATTTCGTAGCATTTGGAGTTATCGTTTGGCCGTACGGTATAGAAACGCGTTGAGATTAATATCGAGATTTAATATATTAATTTGGATTCAAAAGGCTATCTTCTCCATACAATCGAATTAGGACTCGAAACCTTTTCCATTGCGTTCGGAATAGGGGTATAACATTATAAATGCCTAGTGGCACGCCTCGATAGGAGATCGAGATTTTAAGTTATGAAATCGAGACGATTTAAATTCAAATAAATATATATTTATATTCATGGATTTGACAAAATATTTCACATCAGAACTTTTCCTTTCTCTTCAAATCACTGTAGCAAGCATATTCAAACACGCAAGGCATCTTTTCCTTTCTTTAAATCACGTATCTTCCTTCTTTCTCCTCAGTTCAAATCAAAATCAAAAATCTGTTCGAATAATAAAAGGTGAAATCGCGTAGCATTCTTCCCTTCAATTTAAATCATGACCTTACCCTCATCTTCAAATTGAACGAACTCGGCACTCAAAAAAAAATGTGCCAAGCTAAATAAAAGAAGAAATGGCGAGCTCCGAATAATGTCGAGTAGGAATCGCACCTCTCATTCACTACCGTTCAAGAGCTCGAACTCAATGGGGTGGCGACCTTCTTGAGTCGCTCTGGAGGGGAGGCGGCAAGATGCATTGGTCAGGGGATCGCTCGTGCGCGTGGGATAGGGCGGCCTTTCGATCGAGGTAGGGCTCGATTAGGATTTAGGAGTGTTGAACTGGATTTGCGATGGTGAGGAGGGTACGCCACATTCGAGGGGAGGCGGCCTGTGGCGTGGGCATCACGATTAGAGTTATCGCGATCGGAGTAGCAACATCGTCGCTGTGTTTGGATTCAGTGCCGCTTGGTGGAGCGATTGCGTGCGAAGACTGGAAGGTGGGAATGTTGAGCTCGAGGGAAGGTATGGTGATGGTGGAGCTATTCCAGGAAGATGCTGGCTTCGAGGTTCTCACTCGCGCAGAAATAAGGGTTGCCTATAGTCGATCGTTGAAGTATCATCTGGCAGTGCTCGAAATCGGTTAGGTAATTACAACTTTGCAATTTAAAGTTAAATTAAAATTTATTAGTAAGTAATTAGTCAAAATTGAAGAAATCAATTAGAAATTTTAAATGAAAGTGAATCGTTAATTTATAAAAATTCAAAATCTGATTATATAAGGTTCAATCGAAAGGAAATTAGTCGGTTGGAATCAAAGCTGTGGAATCTGAGCAAAGAAATTGAGAATTGGAATGGATTGCAATATAAAAATCAAGGTGAGAATTTCTCACTCATTCAGATTACCATTTTTAAATTTAAAAGTTTAAATTTAAATTAATGGATGCTTGATTGATTTATAAATGTATAATTATATGTTGGATGACTAATTATATATAGTAGTATATATATATATTAGTATTTGGAGTGATATTCCCGCACATTATAGCGGATGAGACCCTATGCACCCCGCATAATAGCGGATGACCCTATATACCGCGATATCCCCCTCGAAGTGAGATTGGTATTTTTATTATTGTCTAACATTTGTGGATGCAGGAAAAACAAGTTGGAGGGATCCAACTAGATTCCTCAAATATATTAGTATATTTCATATATGTAAATGCTGGATTATCGTGTGTTGTAAATTTTTAAATGTTATAATGGCATGGAAATTAATTTTTAAGGAGATTGATTGAATAAGAAATAATGGATTTTTGATTGTATTAAATAATGCGGGAAAAATATTTTTAAATAGAGAATTTAAAATAAATTATCTAAAGGAATTTTTAAAGACTGGATTTTAAGGTGATATTCGGAAAAATATAGAAAGAAGTTGAAATCGATATTAAAAGTAGATTGGTAAAAATAAATGGAATTCATAAGGAATCTCATTCATAAAATGGAATTTATAAATGAGATTTATTTTTAGTGGAACTCAAAAGAGTTATAAAAATTTATAAATGGAGTTTATAAATAGAAGGGAAGTGATATTGGATGATAAGTTTGGAATATAAATTTATGAGGAGAATTTATATTGGAATATGGAAATAGGGTGCGAGGGAAATAGTAGATACTATTTTAAAATGAAGATGGGTAAGGAGACCAGAATGGAAATAATGTGATGGAAATCGAGAAGTTTATAAATTGAAAATTTGGTTATCCAGATTTTAAAAATAAGTTAAGTTTTAAATTTTGAAAAGGAAATTTTTATTTATTAAACTATGTAAATTTTAAAGTTAGTTAGTATTGAATATTTCAAAAGTGAATTTTTAAATACTTAATATTTATTTTAATAAAATCCTAAATTTAAAAACCTGCTTTGAAGTGATGTTATAAAAAGGTATTTTCAATATTTTAAATGATTATTTGAATATGTCTTAAAAACAAATCATTATTATTTTCTTTAAAATACTTATTTTTATTTACATATGTACATATATAGAGTTTTGAAAGGGTTTTAAAATTTACTTATAAATCTTCTCGAGAGTTGGAAAGGGTTATTTAAATAGATGGGACTTATAAGAGAATTCTCAAAGCGAATGTTTGAAAAAAAAAAGTTAGAAAATTCCGAAGTAGTTAAATAAAAGTAGGCTTCGAAAAAGGAAATGGAATTCATTAAAAGAAGTAGAAGAGAAATTGGGATTATAAGCAAGTATAATTGGTTTTGAAAATATTAAAGGAATTGATTAAGGAATTCCAGAAATTATAGAATTTGTTGTAAACTAGTCAAGGAATTTACAAATTAAAATTGTAAATGATTTTGATGAAAAGGAATAGGAAATAAAAGGAGTATTTTCTAAGAGTTGAATATAAAATGAAGTGGGAAAAATATTCTAAGTATGGGAAAGGGTTGGAAATGTTTCGTTGTAAATATAAGAATTTGAAAACTGTTTTCAAATGCGGAAGAACTGGAAGTAATATCTTATAAAGATATTTTGAAATAAATTTTGGGAAAAATTTATAATAAAGGCCTGATGATTGTTTATGGATGTATGTTGATAGTTAAATAACCGACTATCATGGCCTATTTCGTTAATTGTTTCGAAGAGATCAAGATCGGATTTGATTATTCGAAAACCACTTCGATCCAGTTTGAACGTTACGAATGAATACCGTGAAGATGATGAAGACGGTGATTCGGTTTGTCCAGACCCAGGACAACTTGTATGGTCGAATGCTATCAGGACATCATCATTGGAGGACGATGATCATTCTAAGAGAAATCATTCTTTGAAAGGTAATGCTTAGCCTCGAGCCTCATCAACTGGGAATGACTAAAATAGGGGAGATGCAGTAAGGCTAAGTGGGTCGCACCCAAATAGGGTATGTTATCACCTTTCAAGATGTCCTTGGAAAACCTTATTTATCTTATATATGGGTACACATGAAAGAAGAAGTACTCGATGGTAAGGGTGGGAACACCCGGGGTGATAATATGTTCGGTCTATCCAGGTTAGGGGTAGGCTGGTCTTGTGTAGTAGGGGATCCTTGCATGGTCCTCGGTACATGGTTCTAGAGGTGTACTGTGACGGGCGGTACCCTAGTGGCCCAGTCATTCGATGGAATCCATTCTCCAATAAGCGCCGTACGGTTTTGATTGTGCCCAACTATGCTAAAACGTGAGATGCAAGCATTTTAGCTATTTTCTATTTATTTTCTATAGATACTATTATAATATCAGATGATTTTGATAAAAGTTGTTTTTGGTTATCGTAAGGTAAAAACCCGTTGTGTTTATTTGTGACGTGGTCTTACGAGATACCTTTGTTTTTCAAAGGATTTTGAAAGTTAATAATTCAATTTGAGTGTGTTTTCTCACGTTGGTTTTCCAGACTGACTCGAGTGTTATTTTATTATAATGCTTGGATCAGACCGAGTATTACAGATTCAGGTTTAAATGCTGTGGAGCGCAGGAGACGAGCTGGAGGAGTCAGACGTATACCACGTACTTGATTTATATTTTCGCTGTATGAGGACAAGTTATTGTAATTGTCCAGATTTGATGTAATGATTGTGTACTCTGATGATTGTAAGTATTAAACAGTTACAGATTCTTTTGTATAAAAATCTGTTGTTATATATTATATTTTGTTCCGCTGCGATTGTGAGATTTTGTGTTGTTGTTTATATTTCTTTCTACCTTTTTTCTTCTTCACCCCTAATGAACTGGTATTTCCGGCACTCGACTGCTCGGCATTTTATACAGTAAACGTATTGATGTCGATTTTCGAGGGTCAAAAATCCCCGTCTGTTACAATACGCCAAGCATATGACGGGCAATACAAATATGTTAACTAACATAACATACATCGATGGAGGAACCATGACATTCGGAGACAACCCAAAAGGATTAGTAGTTGGAATTGGAGACGTCATCAGTATCGACATATCTAACTCTTCTTTGATCACAAATGTGTTGTTCGTAGAAAATTTAAAACATAATCTTTTAAGTATAAGTCAATTATGTGATAAAGGTTTTGAAATCGATTTTTAAAAGGATAAATGCAATATTTTTTTATTAAAATAATATTTTAATTTTTGAAGGATTAAGAAGACGAAATATTTATATTTTAAATGTCAATTTTGATCACAATAACGATATGTGCTTAGTTGTGAATCATAACGATCCGTGCCTTTGGCATAAATGTTTTTGTCATATTAATTTTAAATATCTTCATAAAATCACTAAAAATGAATTAGTAAGAGTTTTACTGAAAATAAATTTTAAAGTTAATAATTATGTAATGCTTATTAACACAGAAAATTAAAGAAAACTTCTTTTAAATCTAAAAAGGAAATATCAACAAAACAACCACTAGGACTACTTCATTTAGATTTATTTGGTCCTCCTCAAGTGAGATCAATAAATCATAATAAATACATTTTTGTAATTGTTGATAATTATTCTAGATTTACTTGGACTTTATTTTTGAAACACAAAATTGGTACTTTTGAAATGTTTAAAATTTTTGCAATGAGAATTCAAAATATAAGAGATTTAAAAATTAAATGTATTGGAAGTGATCATGGAGGAGAATTTGAAATGAATTATTTGACGATTTTTGTAATAAGAAGGGGTATTAGTCATAACTTTTTTTTCCAGAACATCGTAACAAAATAGTGTAGTTGAAAGGAAGAATCCACTTATAAGAATGTGCATGAAAATTGTTAAGCAGTAGTAACTTGCCAAAGAATTTTAGGCCGAAGCCATTAGTACCGCTTGCTATGTACTTAATTGTGTTTCTTTAAGGCCATTGACTATAAAAACTTCTTATGAAATGTTTTATGGAAAAAATTGAAAGTTCATATTTTCGCATGTTTGGTTCAAAATGTTTCATTTTAAATACTAAAGATCAATTAGGAAAATTTGATCCAAATGCCCATGAAGGCATTTTTATTAGTTATTCAGAACGAAGCAAAGCCTATAGAATATTTTATAAATGAACTAATATAATTGAAGAAAGTTTACATGTTTCTTTTAATGAAGATTCTAAAAATAAAAATGAAATGAAGATGAATAAATTTTACAACCATGTGTTTTAGAAACTAACTCTTTAAATACTAACATTAATAACGAAAATTATTTTGCAAAACAATAACAATGAAAATATTAACTTAAGGTCTCCACCTAGAATCTTAGAAGATCATCCCATCTATAATATAATTGGAGATGTAAATACTAAAGTCATAACTAGAAGTCAGTTAAGTCAAATGGGTCATGTAACTTTTACCTCGAATATAGAACCTAAACTATAAGGAAGCCATTAAAGATGATTTTTGGATATTAACAATGCAAGAAAAACTTAATCGATTTGAAAGAAATAACATTTGTGAATTTGTACCAAAACTAGATGATCAACCCATTATAGGAACAAAATTGGTATTTAAAAATAACACCGATGAAAACGGTAACATAACTTGAAATGAAGCTAGATTAGTTGCTCTGGGATATAATCCAGAGAAAGGAATAGACTACGAGTAACATTTGCTCCTGTAGCACGATTGGAAGCAATTAGAATATTACTTGCTTTTGCTTGTCATCATAATTTTAAATTATATCAAATGGATGTAAAAAGTGCCTTCTTAAACTGTTTTTTAAAGAAAATGTTTATGTTAAACTACCACAGTCACAAAAAGTTTCCAAATCATGTTTTCAAACCCAAAAAGGCACTCTATGGTCTTAAACAAGCACCCCGTGCTTGGTATGATAGAATCGAAAGCCATTTATTAAACTCTGGTTTTCAAATTGGTAAAATGGACTCTACATTATTTATCAAAAAGGAAAATGATGATATTTTAATCGTTCAAATTTATGTTGACGATACAATATTTGGATCTACGAATGAGAATATGTTAAATGATTTTGCTTGTAGAGAGTATATGAGAATTAAATTTCTTTTTGGGTTTAAAAATTAAACAATTAGAGAATGAAATTTTTATTTATCAAGAAAAATATTGTAGAGAATTATTAAAACGTTTTGGAATGGATAACACTTCAAGTAAACTGACACCAATGATACCAGTTTACATTTAGATAAAGATGAGAATGGTAAGGATTTTGATAAAAACTATATAGAAGTATAATAGGCTCCTTACTTTATTTAATAGCTGGTAGACCCAACATCATGATGAGTGTTTGTTTGTATGGTCGATTTAAAGCACAACCCAATGAATCAGATCATCAAGCCGTGAAATAAATTTTGCGATATTTAACCAATACCAAAGATTACAGACTCTTTTATCCAAAAGGTAGCTCTTTTAAATTGGTTTCATACAGTGATGCTGATTTTGGAGGTTGTAGTACGAGTGGAACTTACCACTTTATCAGTCAATCTTTGGTCTCATGTTTAATAAGAAACAAAATTGTGTTTCATTGACATGTGAGGTCAAGTATATCTTAGACGCTTCGGCTTGTGCTCAAGTTATGTTTATGCAACAAACACTTCGTGATTTAGGGAAAAATATTACAAAATCTACTATATACTATGATAGTACAAGTGCGATTAACCTCTCTAAAAATCCTATTAATCATTCTAGAACAAAAATATTGATATCCGTCATCATTTTCTAAGAGATAACATATATAAAGAAATCATTTCCCTAGAATTTGTTAATACGAAAAATCAAATTGCAGATATTTTCACTATACCATTATGTGAAACAACATTGTTGAAACTACAAAGAGAATTAGGTATGTGTTCTTTACATTATTTAATTGAATAAATAGCCACTTTAAAAAAATAACTCATAGATAAGTTTTAATAAAATCACTGAATTATTAAAAATATCCAAAAATAGGTTCTTTATAAAATGTATATAAACTAATTTTTTACTGGTTGAATAATTCCCCTACCTATAAATAATTATTGGTAAAATTTATCTTAGGTTATAAATAATGTCTAAAATATTTCTCCTATTTTTAGTATGTTCATTTCTATTTAACCATCACATTTTTGTAAATCAAAACCACAATCAATATTTCAACAATGTAAACCTCTGAAAATAATTCATCATCTTATATTAAGATTTCTTCTTCTCCTTCTGAGAAAACTAGTTTTTCTCCTAAAGGAAAGAAAATTAAACAACCAATTAAATTTTAAGGTCGCATAACTACCACTCAAGATGATCGTATCGATAATGTAGCTCATTATCAAGGAGAAGTAATGGGATTGCAAAATGAAATATACAGGGAGCAATGTCGACAAGGAGAATATCTGAATTTTATAGAAATAACTATAATAGCCTTTTATGGGAAATCGCCAACTGAAAAATGCATTAGTTTCAATGGAAGTCCTTCGGTACAACTAAAAAATATACGAGCCAAACAAGCTAACTCTTGAGAACAAGAACCATCTCAAGAAAAAACTGAGCCATCGAAAAATTAAAATAACCTTTTGATGCTATATTTGTTATATAAATTTCTTTTTGATTTTATAATTTGTAATTTTTTTCCACATATATATATATATATATACCAGACTACCACTAATTTTTGAAGTAAATATATACTTATATAAATATATATACTTATATAAATATATAAAAAATTGCATTTTATAAATATTCATCGGCTAAACCTATGCCATAGTCGACAGAACCCTGATATTTTAAATAAAAAAGAATTACAAATAAATTTAGTCGACTGTATAATCAAATTTAGTCGACTAAATAGGGGTCTATTCTTGGGAAGGCATTTTAATTCACTTCAATTGACTAAGTCTCTATCCCAGTCGAGTGAACTTTGGAAATTCAGTTGACTAATTTTCAATTTTAGTCGACTAAATTGCATATTGCTATCTAGAATGCAATTCCTTTACATTCAGTCAACTGAATGTTGTTCCCAATCGACTGAATATTCAGTTACTTGTTTTTTAAAAGGTCATGCCTTATCATTCAAAAGATGGAATCTCTTCACTTTCACTCGGCTATTCCATTTTCAAACTCAAAGACCTAGTTCTACAAACTTCAAAAAATAAAAAATGACTCCAATATAAAAGCTTACAATAAAGAGAAAGAAGATGCCGGCTCAAAGCGACAAAACTACTTCATCAACTCCATCTCGTCTAGAATTTGCATCAAATAAACAAATCATGAAGTGTTTGAACAATAGCAAAAAAACACTCAAAATGTCTGATTTATTATAAACATCTCGTCTAGAATTCTATAAGATGTCTGATTTATTAAAGTTTTAAGTTGAAGAGGTTGCTAGAGAATACGAATTTATATCCTTAATATATTGCAACCAAAATCAGGTTAAAATTTATCCATTTCTTATTTGTATGTTTTACATTAATCTTTGTGGTAACTTTTACAAACTTGAAAATGATGAAGGATTCCTTTGGAGTCAAGTATTGGGTGTTGATATTTGTCTATATGTAAGAGATTTGGGAAATATATTAGGATGTTCATCAACAGGACAAGATTTATATGATATTGATCATGAGGATTTCACTTATAATGCTACGAATTACCATTTTAGAATGGAAGGTGCTACCAATGTCTCCAATAATTTACGCCCACAAGCTCGAAATATCAATAAAATGATTCTTCACATGATTCTACCAAGAATGGGTAGTTATGAGAAGATGTATGATAATAATTATAGGTCCCTCTATGAGATTTATTCTAACACAAAAATGAATTAGGTCAAAGTCATACACGATGAAATAAATAGTTTAAACGCCCGTTCTCATCACATTATCTTCTACGGTGCATTCATGATTAAGATTTTTGTTCATTTTGGAAGTAATGTCGATGCCTTGTCTGATTTCACAACCCCAAAAATTATGGACCAGAAATCAATTTCTTTGATGAAGCTTCCATCCACAATGGAACCATTCCGTTACCTTTCAAAGTTGGTTTGTGACAACATTGGAATGTCATCTCAACCACAAACTTTCTCTTAACTACAATGAAATCATGAAATTGAAGAAGAATCCTTGACAATAGACAGTGATATATCTCTTTGGTTCATCCATCTAAAACCATCTCTACTCAAGCTTTAATCCTTCAGAATCAAGAGATTCTCTCCAAACAATAGCAAAAGCTTGCTAAAAGGGTGAAGACATTCGAGAGAAACACGATGGGCTTTCTTGAGAAAATCTGGAATAATATATCTTCTTATTTGTGCTCTCCGTCACCTTCCCAATCTCATGCCTCCTCGGATCATGTCGAAAGTTGAATGAACTTTTTCTCTCTTTTGGACTCTACGTGAATTTTTGTTTGTTGGTCTAGACATTATCATTGTTGTATGAACTATGGTGTTTGTTTGTTTACTGCATGTGTTTGAGTCGTATTTGGTTTATGGGTTATTATGTTATGTTATGTAGTGTTTGGATCGTATTTGTTTGTATGAACTATGTAAGAACTATCTGTTTATTATATGGTGTAGTTTGAACTTAAATTGTTTATATTATTATGCTATTGTTTGTGTTTGTGTTTTTGTTTTTGTTGCAAATTCTTATGCATCCTGTGTTTTACTTCAGCTGTTTGTGTCCATATTTTGCTAGGTTTCATAATGCTTTTACTTCTTTTTAGTGATGACAAAAGGGGAGAAAGTATGATAAAAAGGAGAACACTTATTAAGGGTGAGATTATTATACATGCATTCATATCATACATATAGTTGTCATCATCAAAAAGGAGGAGAATGTTAGAGCTCTGTTTATGTGAGTATTTTAATAATGATAACTATATTTATATACATATCTCGTATACTATTTTATACAAGAATTTGAAGACAACGATGATTCAAAGGGACAAGGAGAAAAGCAAAGTGATGATCGTCTACTAATTGAAGTCAAGAGTATGTATTTATTTATAGATATAAATTGTTAAATCTCTTAGATGATTTATATGCACATAGCATTGAGACACGAGATTTTCACTACAAGAGTCAAGAATATTTACAAATAAACTTTTACCAAGTTTTATATATAAAAACCATTTTATACTGGTTTAGTCGACTGAATACAAATTCAGTTGACTGAGAGCAGTCGACTGAATTCGAATTTAGTCGACTAAACCCAGCCTACTAAATATATACTTTAGCCTACTAAATTTTGTCTTCCTCTCAACAATATTTTATGTTCATATTTTGTAGATTGACCATCATTCCCAGTCGACTAAACAAACTATAACGGCTATTTTCCAAAACAACACTTCGAAGAGTGGCGATTGTTCAATGCTTCATCGAAGAGGAATGACTTTGTGAATGGAAACAACTTTTCTAAAGCAACTTTTGATTACTATAAACATAGCCTAAGTCCAGAAGTTTAAAATTAACTTGCTATCTTAATTTCAAACACTCTTGATATTATTTGCTTTTCGAAAATCTATGTTGTACATCCACCCAAAAATTACTCCATGCACTTCCTTAATCACATTGCACGCATTGTTGAATCGTCAAGGGGATTATAAGAAGCTTTGTTGCAACGAACCAGATTTTTGACCCTCGAAAATTGACACTAATACGTCCGCTATATCACATGTTGAACATTCAAGTGCCGGAAATACCGATTTGTTAGGGTGAAAGAAAAAGGTTGAAGATAGAAGAAACTAAACAACACAGAATCTCACAATGCAGTGAATAATATATAATACAATAATGATCTTTACAAAAAGGAAACATCTTTATTCATATATACAACATCATAGTACACTAGACTTATCCTAAATTTGGACAGTTATAGAAACCTATCCTTACATTGACAAACATACAGACTTTATAATACAGTGGTAGAAAAATATACGTGAATACGCCTTAACCATCCAGCTCCTCTCCAACTCCAAAGTATCCAGCTAAACCTGGGAAAACATGCTCGGTCTGACCTGAGCATTACATGGAATAACGCCCGGGCCAGTCTGGTAAACCAACGTGAGTAAAACTCGATAACAAGTAACAACCAAAGTAATTTCTACATTTGAAAACTTTTCAAACAAATGGTATCTTGTCAGACCACACCGCACATAAAAACAGATGGGTGTTTACCTTATAATAACCAAAACATTTTATATCAAAATCCAGTGATATTATCATAGTGTCTAGGTTTAAATTAAATAGCTAAAGTAGCTGAAATGCTTGCATGTCACATTCCAACATACTAGGTTCTACAATCAAAACCGTAAGGCACGTATGGGAGATTGGTTCCCAACAATGGCATGGTAAGGGACTACTTTCCGATGATACACCTCTAGAAAATGCACTAATGCTAACATAGAGCCGGCAGTCCCTTTAACACGGCAGACCAGATTACCTCACCCCCTTGACACCGAGGCCTTATACTACCATGGTGTTTGCGCGAAAACTAACTCTGAAAGGGACATCTAGAATGGGGTGACCGCTCTTAACGGTAGCTAACCACATAGCCCTACTACATGCCCTGTTTTATCCATTCCTTTCGATTGTGAGGCTTGAGGCTACACTTTACCTTACTGAATAGTAATCCATCCTGGAATGCAAACACTTCCCTCCAGGCGTCAATGCAATGCCAACATTCATCCATACAAGTTCGTTTTGGGCCTGAACGAAACATAAGGCACTAACTCTACTGCATCCATTTTAGAATCACCCTCAGGAATAGTAGCAGTAGCCCTTGCACTTCAAAGAGCACCATCTTCAATCATCATCAAGATGTCTTCCACTCGAACGTACATGTTGGTGCGGAGTGGTTTTCAGATATATAAATCCGATGCCGGTCTCTCCCTACCAACAACCGATAATTTCCGGTTGACTTATTCCCGGTTCTTTTTGAAATAAGTATTCGAGTCCTTGCCGGAAACTCGAATTTTACATTCATACTTCCTAAGTCAAATTAGGCCAAATTTAATATTCGGTTATTTAACTATTAAACAACAACAACAAAATCTAGAGATTTAATTACCCAAAGCAATCACTAAGCCTCAAAACCATTTTCATTTATAAATCTCCTTTCCCAAACATTTATCAACATTCATATACTTATCTTCTTTACATGAGTATATTCACAAAACGTTCATATGATTTCCCATTTCCAAATTTCTTAAATGGGTTCAACTACATTATTTAAATTGAAGAAAAGGATAACTCTAAGAACTATTCCTTCAGTGTTAAGGGTGGAACGGATGTACCATACCACCAATTTTTTTAGAAGGTCAACCTTGAGAAACCCAAACCTCGAATTTCTATTGTAATTATCTTCAATAATCCTTTTATAAATTTCCAATACCTATGAAATCCTTTTTGCTTTAACCCAAACCCATTTACAAAATTTATCAACCTCCATACTCATTTATGATACTCTTTATAAATATTCAAACCCGATTATATAAACTTCTTTATAAATTTTCAAACCTTATATAAAACTACCCATTATCGACGTCCAAACCATTTATAAAATATTTTTATAAACATTCAAAACTATTTCTAAAACTCCTTTTATGAATACCCCAAAATTATTCATAAACTTCTTTATATAATATTCAAAACAATTTTCAAATCATTCTTTAAATATCTTGTTCAAAACAAGATAAACTTGAAGACCATTTTAAAAGAAAATGAAATATTAACTTTGCAAAACCAAACTGAGGCTTAATGACTACAATGGATCATTAAATTTGGGTTTACTTATCCAAGTTATATCATAGGTATTGCCTAACGTCAGATATATAAGGGATTCACACATAACATACAATCAATCATAGGTAGATGTCGAAGTTAAAAATATAGATAGATCCATTATCGGGTGTAAATTTTATATATATAGAAGTATATTCCATATGCTTAAGTTATCATGACCCGCTTATTGAAATTAACTTCCTTGTGTCTATCATGTTACCAATATTTGGCATTTGTGCTAAACATAAGTCACTTACTTCCCATAAAACATGTCAACGTTTTATAATCACAACTTTAATTCATTTGGCTACTTAATTGTCTAGACGAGAATCCTTTGATTTAAAATCATTTAATCTTAAAAAGAAAATTGAATTAAAACATAATCGATTAAGTTTAAAAATAACTTTGAAAAGATTAAAGTATACTCAATTATCTTAAACCCTAATTATATCTTAATTAAATCAAGATTAATTCATAATTAAACTTTAATTAACTTAATGAACTTGGTTAAGTCCCAATTAACTTCCTCATGTATCTTAATTGAGGTTTAAACAATTCATTATTAGTTAAACCCTAATTAATCAAAAATTAATTAAATAATCACTTAATTAAATAATAATTAATCAACTAATAAACTTAATTATATAATAATTAACCATATAATTACTTCTTATCTTCATTAACAACTAATTTAAACCTTATTAATCAATAATTAGCCATTAACCTTCCTTACGTGTTACTTAACCCTAATCACTTACTTAATTACTAATTAACTACTAATTACCTTTAATTAATTAACTAAATAATTAAATTATTAAGTTTCTAAACCTTAATCACGTTTTCAATATTACTAATTTAGTTTAAAAAAACTTTTATAAAACAATCTAAAAAACAAAACATTTTGAAATAAAAGTTGAGAAAATCCGTCGAACCGCATCCATAGCGACTATTTCTATGGGTGCAGTTTGCTCGAACTTACTTTCAAGCAAAACCACTTTGTCGAAAACATATTATTTCCTGATTGAAACATACTTTAGTAAGATTTCAACTTTTAAACCAAATATGTAAACTTTAATAAAATCAAAACTTTAAACCCTTGAAACAAGTTTTGATTCCAAGTCCGACCTCAAATCCATCATGATTTCATACAAAGTTTCAGTTTTGTTTCAACCCATCACGACCATAGTGGAGTTCATCATCGACCATTACATTACACATCACATTCACATAACAAATCGTGTATATATACATATGTTAATATATATATATATATATATATATATGCTTTACTAACTTTTTATTCGCATACCAAACATCCAATCAAACATAACCAAAATCACCAATCCATATCAATACCAAATCATATGGTATTTAACAAACTTTCATGCTATAATATTATCATATCATGAAGCAATACTAGAGCTAATAACTTTCCAAAAAAAATCATCAAGTTTATTCGCCATAAAGCTTTCTAAATCTTGAATACTTTAAACTTGTAAAACTTGAAAAATCCAAAACTGCAACTCGAAAAAGGTCATATGCCTTTCAAATTTTAACTATGTTACTCTCGGAATTTTGAAAAGTGGTCAACTGAAAAGTTTTAGGATTTTCCTTTCTTTATAATTACAATAAAAAAATCAGTCAAATTGGATCGGTTTGGTGGGAGATATTGTCAAATGAATGAGTGGTATTTTCGACCTTGGAATTTATGGGTTGGAAAGCACTCTGTAAATAATTGACCTTTTGACATATCTATGATCAGAATATAAAGAAGTGGTCAACATAAAAGTTGTAGCTAATGGAAATTTAGATTGTTTGAAGAAAAGAAAATCTGGATATGGAGTGTTATTGAGGAAGATAAGGCCGAATGAAGTTGGACAAAAATGGAGGAGAATTAGTGGATTTTTAAACAAGTTTTTCTAAGGGTTTTTTATTTTTCTTTTCTATTAAAAAAAAGGGAAGCCATGAAACTATGGAGAAAGCTTTAGAGAAATAGGAATGGAGAAGTAAATGAAAATATGGTGAAGGTGTCGTGTATTTATAGAGGAAGAAAGCATGAAAATTACCGTTTTAACCTTAACTTAATTTTTTTTAAAACGTGTCATCATTTTGTGAAATCAAATCAACATCTCATCCCTCTCATCACATCATCTTCTCTAGTCATATCATATATGTAATTATAGCTAATGATGTTTTCTTATAAAAATATATAAGATGTGACAACACACACACACATATATATATATAATGTTTATTAATTTTAAATTTATGAATTGTCATGTCACTTCCTAAACATAATTAACATACGATAATATATTACTAAGTGTGTTATTATATGGTTAATTATACCTTATATATGTGTATGTATATTTTACAAAGACGAACAACGTTCCCGACAACTTTCCGGTGTCGAAAAGTCGAAATTCTGGAAAACGTTCTTCGGTCATATTTTCTATTTCTCTACGAACTATCTATTTTGGTAAACAAATTTTAAAAAAAATTTTACCTTCATTATTAAATATTTAAAATAGGATTTTTGTAAATAAATACACAATTATTTATTACTTAAACTTAACTTGAATTTTCGAAGAAATATATAAAACCGATGATATCAACGGTCGATGTCATAAATACATTTTATTTTCAAAAAATAAAATAAATTATTTTATTAATCTTGTTTGAATACATATATTAGTGTATGAATCCAAAGCCATGCACGATCCTTATTTTTTAAAAGCAGTTTTATTGATAAAATGATTTTCGCTTGTTTTATCGATATTTTACCTAGGACGATATTTACAAATTATCAATATTTTACCTCGGTAATTTGTTCACAAATATTTTCCCCAAGCAAAATATCTATTATTATTTACCACTAAAAACATGATTATTTCTTACTTTTAAACCCATATCTAAATATTTTAAAATTAAATATAATTTATCCAAGTGATAAATTTGTGGGTCGTTACATTCTTCCCCCTTAAAAGAATTTCGTCCCTGAAATTATACCACAACCCTATTTCCCGAAATACTTAAAACTATTCATCAATCTATATAATGTACATAGATCATTCCTATGTAAAAATTTGGTTCGATCACTCACTTAAATACATAACTTCATTTCCAAACTAGTATCGCTCACTCAACTTCCTAGTGCGGAATTTGATCAGGCTTCTTAATTAGAAACCTCTGTTCTCCTTGCATAGCCATAAACTATGATAGACAACCTTTGGTTCCACATAAGAACTCTCATCAACACTCACCGTCAAAAATCGGGCGAGAAATCCTATTTAGAATGATGTGAAACACCTCGAGTCATGTACTTGAATCTTGGATCAAGAACTATGTAAAAAGAAGAAATGATCTATCTACAGCCTACGCACTAATCCCATTGGTTCTTACTTCCCAAGGTTATAATTACCCTTTTTAAAGAATCACCATTTTACTTAAGAACATTACTTAAGTTTATTAAAATTCTATAACTCTAATTCATTTTAGTATGATACTCTTCTATATCCAAAAGTGTATATACAATTTCAACTCTTAAATTGGTTTTACTTAACCTAGGATGTTCAACAAATTTAAAACGTTATTTATTAACCTGCTCTTAATCAAGACATCTTTTTATTTTGAAAACTCTATTCTTCTAACGGATTCGAGAACACAATATCCAGGTTTTATTTCAAAAACCTTTCGAAATGATACTTTATATTTAACCCTTTTGAAAAATAATATATAACCCGAGTAACTCTAAAATGATATCAAGGAACCGAGCGCTACCGAATAGTATTATATATCCCTTTTACTAAGTAGGGAAATACTCAAGAGAAGTGATTACCATCCGAACACATCTCTTACCCATTTTTAGTCATTTCCAAGACACTCGAACTAGTTAATCATAAAAATATTCCTTTCTTCACAAATTCCCTTTTGAAACAATACTATTTATAGATAAAAAGTTCTTTAATAAAATCATCCACTAGCTTTGGATTCATTCGGATTCGAACTCGTTTCGATTGTATAATGATAAAGAGGATAATTTACTAAGTGCATTATCATATCTACCTAAGCAAACATTTGATTGTCACTTAGAAGATTATTCCGATTATCACAAAATAGATCGAAACTTCTTCCCGAACTGTCCAAAGAAAACTTTACTTTCAAATACATTTTAAAATATTTATATCTTAAAACCTCTTTAAGTACAATTACTACAACTTTTCCAAAATCATTTAAATCTTTATCAAAGCCACCGGGATTTAATATTCTCACAATCCTTTTCATATTTATAAGGTCATCTAAAGATTTTCTTTTAACTAAACACATTCTATACTAAATCCAATTTTAACCCTACATCTCATCGATAACTATATAGACTTTTGAAAATCATTCTCTTATATATATAAAATATATCCTAGGTAAAATTATTTCATTTACCAATTTTAAAACAATATTATGTCAATTGGACTTGTTCAAGTGTTTAGGAAATCCCCATCGATAACATTGGCCAAACGCATCGACCAGAATTCTTAAGCCACTCAAAAGATCAAACAACACAATATAAAACATTTTTACTCACTAACAAATACACACTCATATTTATATACACTCAGGCTCATTCTAGGGTCTCACTTACCCAATTCCAAATGAGTTTACCCCACCAGGGCCAAGGTTCTCGCTTAACCTTCAGCTTTGATACCAAATGTAACGAACCAGATTTTCGACCCTCGAAAATTGACGATAATACGTCCACTATATCACATGCTGAACATTCAAGTGCCGGAAATACCGATTTGTTAGGGTGAAAGAAGAAAGTAGAAGATAGAAGAAACTAAACAACACAAAATCTCAAAACGCATTGAATAATATATAATACAACAATGATCTTTACAAAAAGGAAACATCTTTATTCATATATACAACATCAGAGTACACTAGATTTATACTAAATTTGGACAGTTATAGAAACCTGTCCTTACATTGACAAACATACAGTCTCTATAATATAACTGAAGAAAAATATACATGAATACGTCTTGGCCATCCAGCTCCTCTCCAACTCCAAAGTATCCAGCTAAACCTGAGAAAACATGCTCGGTCTGACCCGATCATTACATGGAATAACGTCTTGGTCAGTATGGTAAACCAACGTGAGTAAAACTCGATAACAAGTAACAACCGAACTGATTTCTACATTTGAAAACTTTTCAAACAAAGGGTATCTCGTAAGTCCACACCGCACATAAAAACGGATGGGTTTTTACCTTACAATAACCAAAACATTTTATAT
Organism: Allium fistulosum; assembly: GCA_030737815.1. Taxonomy (NCBI): domain Eukaryota; kingdom Viridiplantae; phylum Streptophyta; class Magnoliopsida; order Asparagales; family Amaryllidaceae; genus Allium; species Allium fistulosum. Next base: position 866,613,766 of record CM060904.1, on the reverse strand, counting down.
CAAAATCCAGTGATATTATCATAGTGTCTAGGTTTAAAGTAAATAGATAAAGTAGCTGAAATGCTTGCATCTCACATTCCAACATACTAGGTTATACAATCAAAACCATAAGGTATGTATTAGAGATTGGTTCTCAACAATGGCAAGGCAATGGACTACCTTCCGATGATACACCTCTAGAAAATGCACTGGTGCTAACACAGAGTCGACTGCCCATTTAACATGGCAGATTGGATTACCTCACCCACTTGACACCAAGGCCTTATACTACCATGGTGTTTGCGCGCAAACCAACTCTGAAGGGGACATCTAGAATGGGGTGACCGCTCCTAATGGTAGCTAACCACATAGCCTTGCTGCATGCCCTATTTTTGTCATTCCTCCAAATTGTGAGCTTGAGGCTACGCTTTACCTTTCTACATAGTAATCCATCTTGGAATGCTAACACTGCCCTTTAGGCGTCAATGCAATGCCAACATTCATCCATACAAGTTCGTTCTGGGATTGAATGAAACGGAAGGCACTAACTCTACTGCATCCATTTTGGAATCACCCTCAAGATTAGTAGTAGTAGCCCTTGCACTTTAAAGAGCACCATCTTCAATCACCATTAAGATGTCTTCCACTCGAACGTACATGTTGGTGCGGAGTGGTTTTCAGATATATAAATCCCATCCTGGTCTCTCCATACCAACAAACGGTAATTTCTAATTGACTCGTTCCCGGTTCTATTGGAAGTAAGTATTTGAGTCCTTGTCGGAAACTGGAATTTTACATTCATACTCCTAAGTCAAATTAGGCCAAATTTTATAGTCGGTTATTTAACTATCAAATAACAACAACAAAATCTAGAGATTTAATTACCCAAAGCAATCACTAAGCCTCAAAACCATTTTCATTTATAAATCTCCTTTCCCAAACATTTATCAACATTCATATACTTATCTCCTTTACATAAGTATATTCACAAAACATTTATAAGATTTCCCATTTCCAAATCTCTTAAATGGGTTTAACTACATTATTTAAATTGGAAAAAAGGATAACTCTAAGCACTATTCCTTCAGTGTTAAGGGTGGAAAGGATGTACCATACCACCAATTATTTTAGAAGGTCAACCTCGAGAAACCCAAATCTCGAATTCCTGTTGTAATTATCTTCAATAATCCTTTTATAAATTTCCCATACCCATGAAATCCTTTTTGCTTTAACCCAAACCCATTTACGAAACGTTTATCAACCTCCATACTCATTTATGGTACTCTTTATAAATATTCAAACCCAGTTATATAAACTTCATATTAAATTTTCAAACCTTGTATAAAACTACCCTTTATCGACATCCAAACCCATTTATAAAATAATTTTATAAACATTCAAAACTATTTCTAGAACTCCTTTTATGAATACCCCAAAATTATTCATAAACTTCTTTATATAATATTCAAAACAATTTTCAAATCATTCTTCAAATATCTTGTTCAAAATAGAATAACCTTGAAGATTATTTTAAAAAAATGAAATATTAAATTTGCAAAATCAAACGGAGGCTTAATGACTACAATGGATCATTAAATTTGGGTTTACTTATCCAAGTTATATCATGGGTATTGCCTAACATCAGGTATGTAAGGGATTCAAACATAACATACAAACAATTATAGGTAGATGTCCAAGTTACAAATATTGATACATCCACTATCGGGTGTAATTTTTATATATATATTCCATATGCTTAAGTTATCATGACCCGCTTATTGAAATTAACTTCCTTGTGTCTATCACATTACCGATATTCAGCATTTGTGCTAAACACAAGTCACTTACTTCCCATAAAACGTGTCGAAGTTTTATAATCACAATTAATTCATTTGGCTACTTAATGGTCCAGACGAGAGATCCTTTGATTTAAAATCATTTAATCTTAAAAAGAAATTTGATTTAAAACATAATCGATTAAGTTTAAAAATAGCTTTGAAAAGATTAAAGTATATTCACTTAGCTTAAACCCTAATTATATCTTAATTAAATTAATATTAATTCATAATTAGAATTTAATTAACTTAATGAACTTGGTTAAGTCCTAATTAACTTCCTAATGTATCTTAGTTAAGGTTTAAACAATTCATTATTAGTTAAACCCTAATTAATTAAATAATCATTTATTAAATATTAATTAATCAACTAATTTACTTAATTAAATAGTAATTAACCATTTAATTACTTCTTATCTTCATTAATCACTAATTAAAACCTTATTAATCAATAATTAGTCATTAACCTTCCTTACGTGTTACTTAACCCTAATCACTTACTTAATTACTAATTAACTACTAATTACATTTAATTAATTAAATTATTAATTTTATAAACCTTAAACACTTTTTAAATATTAGTAATTTAGTTTTAAAAAATCTTTTATAAAACAATCTCAAAAACAAAACATTTTGAAATCAAAGTTGAGAAAATCCGTCGAACCGCTTCCATAGCGACTATTTCTATAGGTGTAGTTCGCTCGAACTTACTTTCAAGCGAAACCATTTTGTTGAAAACATATTATTTCCTGATTGAAACATACTTTAGTAAGATTTCAACTTTTAAACCAAATATGTAAACTTTAATAAAATCAAAACTTTAAACCCTTGAAACAAGTTTTGATTCTAAGTCCGACCTTAAATCCGTCGCGATTTCATAAAAAGTTCAGTTTTGTTTCAACCCATCATGACTATAGTCGAGTTCATCATCGACCATTACATTACACATCACATTCACATCAACAAATCGTGTATATATACATATGCCAATATACATATATATATATATATATGCTTTACTAACTTTGTATTCACATACCAAAATCAAACATAACCAAAATCACCACTCCATATCAATATCAAATCATATGATATTTAACAAACTTCCATGCAATAATATTATCTTATCATGAAGCAATACTAGAGCTAATAATTTTCCAAAAAAAACCATCAAGTTTACTCACCATAAAGCTTTCCAAATCTTGAATACTTTAAACTTGTAAAACTTGAAAAACCCAAAACCGCAACTTGAAAAAGGTTGTCTTCCTTTCAAATTTTAACTATGTTACTCTCAGAATTTTGAAAAGTGGTCAGCTGAAAAGTTTTAGGATTTTCCTTTCTTTATAATTACAATAAAAAAATCACTCAAATTGGATCAGTTTGGGGGGAGATATTGTCAAATGAATGAGTGGTATTTTCGGCCTTGGAATTTCTGGGTCGAAAAGCACTCTGTAAAGAATTGGCCTTTTGACATATCAACGATCAAAATCTAAAGAAGTGGTTAACATAAAAGTTGTAGCTAATGGAAATTTAGATGGTTTGAAGAAAAGAAAATCTGGATATGGAGTGTTAGTGAGGAAGATAAGGCCGAAGGAAGTTGGACAAAAATGGAGGAGAATTAGTGGATTTTTAAACAAGTTTTTCAAAAGGTTTTTGATTTTTCTTTTCTATTAAAAAAAGAGGAAGCCATGAAACTATGGAGAAAGCTTTAGAGAAATAGAAATGGAGAAATAAATGAAAATATGGTGAAGGTGGCATGTATTTATAGAGGAAGAAAGCATGAAAAATTACCGTTTTAACCTTAGCTTAAAAAAAATTTAAAATGTGCCATCATTTTGTGAAAACAAATCAACATCTCATCCCTCTCATGTATCACATCATATTCTCTAGTAATATCATATATGTAATTATAGATAATGGTGTTTTCTTATAAAAATATATAAAGCGTGACAACACACACATACATATATATATATATATATATATAATGTTTATTATTTTTAAATTTATGAATTGTCACATGACTTCCTAAACATAATTAACATATGATAATATATTACTAAGTGTATTATTATATGGTTAATTATCTCTTATATATGTGTATGTATAGTTCACAAAGACGAACAACGTTTCCGACAACTTTCCTCTGTCGAAAATTCGAAATTCTGGAAAACGTTCTTCGGTCACATTTTCTATTTTTCTACGAACTATCTATTTTGGTAAATAAATTTTAAAAATGATTTTACCATCATTATTAAATAATTAAAATAGGTTTATTTGTAAATAAAAACCCAATTATTTATTATATAAACTTAACTTGAATTTTCGAAGAAATATATAAAACCGATGATATCAACGGTCGATGTCATAAATACATTTTATTTTCAAAAAATAAAATAAATTATTTTATTTCATAATCTTGTTTGAATACATATATTAGTGTATGAATCCAGAGCCATGCACGATCCTTATTTTTTAAAAGCAGTTTTATTAATAAAATGATTTCCGGCTGTTTTATTGATATTTTACTTAGGACGATATTTACAAATTATCAATATTTTACCTCGGTAATTTGTTCGCAAATATTTTTCCCCAAACAAAATATCTATTATTATTTACCACTAAAATCATGATTATTTCTTACTTTTAAACCCATATCTATATATTTTAAAATTAAATATAATGTATCCAAGTGATAAATTTGAGGGTCGTTACATTTGTACTACAAGTCAAAATCCTTATTGATAGAACACAAGATTATCAAGTCATCAAATTTTTGTATCACCTATTCCTCCTTGCTAAGTGAAGATGTTTTGGCTAGTGGAGATTCCAAAGGGGGGCTTTGGGACTGGATGTAGGACGGGAGGTCCGAACCATTATAAAAATCCTGGTGTGATTGCTTCTTACTTTGCTTTACTATTTTCTTATATATCTTGATATTGCATATACACTCGAATACATAAGTTAGCTATATTACTATAAATTCTTATGCACTTTCATGGGTGCCACATGGATTGTGTCCATGCTACTGATGCAGTGAGGTGCATGTTCTTCCCCATATTCTTAGATAGGATTGACATGCTGTGGTTCAACCATCTTGCACCGAGGTCCATATGTCTTTCTACCAATTAACAAAGAAGTTTATGGAGTAGTTCAAACTCCATATTACTAGATCGAAGGATGTAATGTCCTTGTCAAACATCCATTAGAGTTCTGGAGAGACTTTGAAGGATTTCTTTGAAATGGTTCAAAACTTCAGTAACTAAAGTAAGTAATCCAAAGGAGGATATTGTCATGATGGAATTGATTTGGGGAGTTCATCTTAGTAATGATTTTGATAGATGGTTGAAAAGAAAGCAGCCACATACTATGGAAGAGTTTAATTGAAAGGTGTCCCAGTTTCTATGCCTGGAAGAGGCATACCTGGCCATACAATCGATTGGTGATAAGCTGTCAAATGATGTAGTGTAGAGCGATGTTGCTATCAAGAAATCCGGTGAGAGAGCCAGAAAAGTTGTTGTAAATATTGAAAAAAAATCCAAAGAGAAAAAACGAAGGCATTGATGGGAAGATTACACTCCCTTTAATGATTCGGTCGAAAACATCTACATTGCAACAGAAGATACGTAGAATTATAAGAAGTTGAATTGAAGGGAAGCAACTAAAGAAGAATAATGCTCGAGGAAGTATTGTTGCTTCAATGACACCCATTGGCACAATACCAATGAGTGTCATTATCTAAGGGAAGTGACTGAAGATTTGATTCGAAAAAAGAAACCACAACATTATGTGAGGAATCTACAAACTAGCGGTCAAGTGAGTAACAAATCCCTGGTGCAGATGCCTAAAGGGGCCAGCTTGGATCCAGTAGAGAGGGACTGAGGTAGCCTGAGAGAAGGATCATCATAAATACCATATCTAGAGGACCTCATTTAGTGGAGAAAAGCTAGAACGAAATGGAGAGGTATGGTAGTTCATTGAATGTTCATCAGAAGTCTTGTTTTATGGTCAAAGACGGAGCTTCGACGAAACAACACAGAACAATGAATGATGACATTATTTTTTAAAACAGAGATGCTAACTAGATCAAAGCATTAATGATTGATCCCATGGTGATAATGGACGTGGTTAGGTCGACGACAGTACATTGAGTTTTGATTGATTGTGGAAGTTTGGTTAATATTCTATTCAAAAAGACCTTTTCTCAAATAAAGTTCGGTCCAAAGGATCAGAAGCTAAATAAATTTCGCATTTAGGGATTTACTGGAGAGGCTAAAGAGCCTATTAGATGTATTGATTTATCCGTAGAATTGGACGAAGGAGACCGCAAGATAGTGTGGGATCAGACTTTTCTAGTGGTCAATGGATTTTCGACCTATAATGCTCTTTTGGGTCGATCAGTTCTTGCTAGTTTCAAAATAGTACTTGCTCTTGTTAGTACCTGAGATATTGGTTTTGATGACAACAACTTTAGGAAATCATATAAAATATAAATACTAATGTTTTATCAAGGTATATAGTATATAGTGCAGGATATTAGACAGGTGTTGACATAACAAGACTGTACAGTATCAAGTAAAGAATGAAGAGTTAAAGATGTTGATATAGAGACTCAAGAATGAAGACTCAAGAGTATTCAAGAGTTCAAGATTCCAAGATATTCCAGATAAGTTATAGAGTTTAAAATGTTTGTTAAAATTTTGATAGCTCTTGATCTCTCTCTCTATTTTAAGTTTTAAAATGTTTTGGTTTTTAATTGTTCTTTCCAAAATAGCTTTTAATAGTTTTTAAAATTCTTATACCTATTATTTCAGTTTTTAATATTTTACCAAGTTTTTGCTTTTATTAGATTTTGATTTATATTAACATATTTTTCAAAATTCTTATCATTACATTTTCAAAGTAATATTTTAAAATGGTTTCAAAATTACAAAGAGTATGTCGACATACTCTAACCCTATATGGCGATATACTAGCCATTAATTTCAAAATTCAATTTTCAAACGAAGTGTCTATTCATCGTATATCTTTACAAATAGACATAACTACTATTCCTCTATAAAAACTTGTGTTTCCAACAAAATTTTCAATTTTTTTTCATTATTCTTCTCTCCTCCTTCTCTTTCATTTCTAAACAAAAATATAACCATACTCTATAGAATTTCAACCAGAATAAAACTCAATCACCATTAGTTGATTCTCTATCATTTGCTCTCAGATTTCTATCATCTCACTCACTCTAATCAAGATCTAAGTGCTATTCAGGGATTATAGTAGCATTTGTAATCAAGATTGAAGTTTTGAGTTTGTAAATCTCTATCAAATCAAACCGATATATTTGTGGGTGTGATAGTAGCCCGTGAAATCAATTGGGTGTGATTATAGCCCATGAAATCAATTGGGTGTGCTTAGTAGCCCGTAAATCTAGTGGGTGTCCTTGTAGCCCGGAAATCAAGCGGCTCTACCCAGAGGCCGGGATTCTTGAGGGTGTGTCTCGTAGCCTTGAAATCTGTAATGACCCATATTTTTGACAATTAACAGTATTAAATTTAATAAGATTTTGGGATTTAATATTGTTAGAAATTAAAGTTTATGATTTACTAATAATAAAAAGAGTTAGAATATACTTGACCTTAAATGAATTCTAAAAACGACAAGTTCAATGAGGTAAGAATGGTAACACAAATTAGAATATAATTTAATGTTATTAATTTGCATATAATTAATAACTGTTTGAATGTAAATTTCATCGATTTTAAATAATAAAATGTTAATATAAGAATGGAATAATTTAACAAATAAATGTTGGAATATATGAAATGAATTGAAAACAGTTGTGGTATAATGAGAATTCGTTTGAAATCTAAATATTGAATATAAACTGCAATAAGAGTTGTTGGAATCCTTTAATTGAAAAGAAAAGACAAGTGCATTGTAATTAATAAGTTCAACATAAGAACTTAGATTCTAAATTAAATTAAAATGAACATTTTAATGAAGTTTAAGCTTTGACTTGAAAATAATAAATTGAATGTTTATCTCTAATTGGAATAACAACTGTTGAATTTAAATAAAGAATTGAGTGAATGTTTCAATGAAAGAATAACATAAGTTATTATTTGAAATGTATCTTGGAGAAGTTGATTTTCAATAAGATAAAACATTTACTTTGAAAATAGTATATAAATTTTTTTGTATACGAAATTTTATAAAACATGTTTGAATTAGTATAAATGAAAAGAACACAGTAGTGTTTTATAATTAGAATTCATTTGAAACTAGTAATAAAATTAATTGGAGTTAGATTAATTGAAATGTTTCCATTAAAAGGAAAGAAGAATGAAATTGTAATGAATGAGTTAATATAGGAACTTGCATTTTTGTGTCAAAACGGAATGAACGTATGAATTAAAATAATTGCATGTTTTGAGACGTATAAAATAAACTTTTCATTTTGAATAAGTATGAATTTGTAAAAAAAGAAAAATTGAAGTATGGAGTAATATATATAAACACACTTATTAGTATTCAAATTTTAAAATACATCAAAGGGTTCATGGTTGTATAAGTGTTGTTTAATCAATTAGAAATTACCTTTTATTAACAATTGTACATTAATTACACATGTTCACATATATTTAATTTTCCATTTCATATATGGTTAAAACTTGTAAATTGGTTGCATTAATGTGACTGTTACAGTAATTAAAAAAGTAAAGTAAATCATTTTATAATGCATAGATAGAATATATTCATGAATTAATAAAATTGATTTGAGTAACATAAATAAATATATAGATTGATTGGTTGATTAATTGGTTGATTGATTGTTAATTGATTGATTGAGTTAATGGAATGTCCACATATATTAACACAAAATGAATGTTTTAGTAAAGAATTAAATAATATAATTATGTGTATATTTGGGTTTGTTGAAATGAATTAATTGGAGTAAGTTTTGGAATTTGGATCCCAAAGGTTTGTTTATAGTATATATGTGACGACCGCCCATGACCCCTGCACCGAATCTAGAGGAAGTGCGCTGTAAAGTGTGCCAGGCGACCATGGACGATTGTCAAGGTAGGTAAAAACAACAAAATCTATCGTATTACTCACAGCGCATGGACAAAATACAATAGAACATAAGTATAGTGAAGCTTTACAGAATAAAATGCCATCATATAAAACTCCATAATAGTTGAATACAAGCATCCAAATAGTCAATACATCAAGCCTCACTACATAACACTCAGAGATTATACAAACAGCGGAACATCCAGTACATATAATATGAAGATAATATGCAACCCTCTAGCTCGTCTTCGATATCAGCATCGTGAGAAGAGAACAGCACCCGTCACCTGCTACCTAGTCTGCCCGTCCCAAAATGGACGAACAACCCAAGGCAATAAGAATTAAAACATAAAGCCTTGAGTCAGACAACAGTCTTAGTGAGCGGTAAATTAACTAACAACATACCAAAAGAGCATAAAGGAAAAGGAATAGGAATACAACCCTCCCACTCCAACCTCTTTTTACAGTGATATCCCCCAAACACACACTAAGTAGAAGTAAACATAGCAGAGCATACAATGTAAAGTAAAGCAATTATCACTCGAGTCAAGGGCGATGTTTTCCAAGTACAAACCCCCAAGGCCTAAACCAAGATCAGATAAGCACCCAGAAAATACCGCTCTTGAGACCGAATGACGATACAACCAAACATCCATGACTCTGGCTATCACTGTTGTCATTGCTTCGATATCACCGTTAATTGAATGACCGGCACATTCTTTCAGCCATCCGTCAAGGGCTAATGGAAACCCCGGTTCTAGACATAACTCCCGCACGTCATCGTGACCCGTGCCTAGGACTATCGAATCTTCCCAGAGTACTTGACTACCCAATCAGTAGCCTTCAGGGACTATCGAATCTGCCCAACGTACTCTTGCTTTGAGCATGCTAGAACCTTCAACAACGATGAGATCTCAGCCTTCTAGTCATCCTCCTCGACGACTGTTTCCATACTAGCTCAAGCGCCTCTCGAGCATCCATTATCCTCAAACTCGAACCATATCACCGAGTTATCAACCTGCTTGGAATGATCCCGTCTGGATTAGACCAAGACTATCTCATACCCTGCCTCGCTTCATCACATCCTCGCAAAGCTTCATCTCAACATCATCATCATCGAATCTATGCATAAGAGCTTTACCATCCGCTACATATGCCACAAGCAGCTTTTCCAATTCAAGAGCCTTTCCCTTAGCTTTTGAATCATCCTCAATCTAAATCAAATCATCAATCATCTAATTCATAAAAATCAACCAAATCAAACATTAATCCAAGCAATCAAGCATTCAAATATGATCTAAGTAGACAATTATAACAATAATGGCAATTTCGTAATTAAAGAGTTGAAAGTCTAATAAGCATGAACAATGTCTCTATAATCTTGATGAATGAACTTGCATAGGTTAACATGTGGTAAAATGGTTGTCAAATCATCATGAGCAATGGATCTATATGGATCTACACTTAGGATGAAGAAAATGTATGGAAATCACTATTTTAACACCAAATCGAGCCAACAATCCGATATACTCCTTTGGATCCGTGTGAGAGATAATCACCACTCACCAAATCACCTAAACAACCTCAAATCAACACGCTTCAGATCTGGACAGCGAAGGATCAAGCTTGATCTATCACGAATCCGCTTCAAACGAAGAAATCTCACTTCAAAGGATGAAGATCTTCAATCCAAGCTCTTGAATCTTCCATTTGATCTTCAACTTGGATGGATAGAATTACTAGATTAGAGTGGAGAAAAGAAGTGAAGAAGTGTAGGAGTCGAGCTCTCAAAATGGCAGCACTTCGTCGCTTCGAAATCCGGATCCCAAAAATGGAACAAAGCCCTCCTATTTATAGCTGAAATCCCCCTTAAGTCGCTGGCTCGGAATTAGGTCGTCCACGACCTACGACCTAAAACCCCACCGACCTAAAACTCTCAACCTATCCAAACCTTACGACCTACGACCTAGCGCAAACGCGCGACTTAACACAGATCGCGACCTAACACTTAGACGCGACTTAACAACAGGTACGACCTAACACTTAGGCAAAACCCAGCGACCTAACGCAGACTGCCTCTACGACCTAACAACTTACTGAGTTACGACCTACGACTTATAAAATCTTGCGACCTAACAACTTAGCAACCCACGCGACCTAACAGTGTTACGACCTAACACTTAAGTCGTCTGAACGACTTAACTAACACAGCACCCCCATAGGTCGCTTACGACCTAGCTACTTAACCTTAAGTCGCTCAAACGACCTAACGCAAAACTCCTAGGTCGCCCACCGCTACCCCAGCTTCCTTAGGTCGTTGCCGACCTAACTATACTAACTCGGAAACTACTAGGTCACAAACTCTCTTAACTCGCTAACTTCTATAAGTCGTCAACACTTAGGTCGCTCGACCGACCTAACCTACCATACGACCTAACCACCTACGACCTAAAATCCTTAAGTCGCTAACTCACTTAATCCCTTAGGTCGCTAACATCTTATAGGTCGTCCCAACCGACCTAACACTTAACCAGTTCACTTCCTTAGGTCGTCCCCGACTTACCACTTCAACTACTAATGTCAAGATGCAATGCTACTAGTAGTAAGTCGGAGCTGAAGCATCCTAAGTCGCACACGACCTATGACATACCCTAGGTCGTTAACGACCTATAACTTAGACTCAGGACGACTTATCATAAATGCGACCAAACGTCAATTGTTTTACGATGTTTCGATCCGTAAAAATACGGGTCATTACATTCTCTCCCCCTTAGGAATTTCGCCCCTGAAATTCCAAACAAACAAAGCAATCACAGACTATTCTGCATGCCTACCATCCATAGCAATCAACAAACCATGCATCCAATTCTAGCTTAGCATGCAGAATTCTAAAACCAGGACAAGTTACAATATCGTGAGATGACACGACACCTTAGGGCCATACCTTGAAGAGTTCAGGATGAGCTGCCTTCATCCTCTCTTCCACCTCCCACGTACAGTCGTTATCATCATCACTCCATTGTATCTTGAGCAACTTAACTACCTTCCTCCTAAGCTGTTTCGTGTCGGTCTCCACAACACGAAGCGGCTTACGAGGTCTTCTATCGACTGGATCAACTTCGAAATCTTCACAGCTATCAACAGAAACCACTGTATTCGAGTCGTGCACATACTTCCATAGATATGATACATGAAAAACATTGTGCACACTCGACATCTTCTCTGGTAACTCCAATCTATAAGCGAGTTTTCCAATTCGCTCGATGATCGGGAATGGTCCAACAAATCTCGGAGTCAATTTCCCTTTCTTCCCGAATCGAATAACATTCTTTAGTGGAGAAATCTTTACAAAAACCATATCACCTACGTCGAATTCCAAATCTTTACGACGCTTATCGGCATAACTCTTCTGACGGTCTTGGGTTGCCTTCATTCATTGCCGAATGATCTCTATGCAATCCGAAGCCTGTCGAATCATCTCTGGCCCAATTATCAACTTTTCTCCAGTCTCTATCCAACATGTCGGAGAGTTACACGGTCTCCCATACAATGCCTCATACGGTGCCATACCAATGCTTGACTGGTAACTGTTGTTGTATGCAAACTCCACCAAATGAAGGTGATCTTCCCATGATCCTCCGAAATCCAAAACACAAGCTCTGAGGAGATCTTCCAAAACTCGGTTGACTCACTCGGTCTGACCATCTGTTTGAGGGTGATAAGCTGTACTCAAATACAACTCGGTTCCCAAAACTTCCTGGAAGCTCTTCCAAAATCCACTAGTGAACAATGGGTCTCGATCGCTCACCATACTCTTCGGAATACCATGGAATCGAACTATCCACTTAACATACAACTCAGCCAACTTTGATGCAGTCCTAGTCGATCGAACAGGAATGAATCTTGCACTCTTAGTAAAACGATCTACAATGACCCAAATCCCTTCATTTCCCGTTCTGGTTCTAGGTAGTCCATCAACAAAATCCATCGACACTTGCTCCCACTTCCATGTAGGAACTTCTAATGGCTGAAGCAATCCACTTGGCTTCTTCTGTTCAGCTTTAACCAACTGGCAGTTCATGCATTTGGAAATAAAATTTCCAACATCCTTCTTCATACCTTCCCAGTAGTAGGTTCTCTTTATATCCCGATACATCTTATTTCCACCTGGATGAATTGTCAGCTTTGAGTGATGACTTTCCTTAAAAACTTTACTCCTCAATTCATCTATATCGGGAACAACTAGTCGTCCTTGCTTCTGAAGCCAACCCTCTCGATCGACCTCGAATTCTTTATCCTTTTCTGGATCCAATCCAGATTCCAAATCACGGATAATCTTGACAAGCTTATCGTCTCGCTTTTGGCTCTCGCCAATCCTTTCCACAAGAGTAGGTCTTATTGATAAGTTTGCCAACATCTCAGGTTCCAATTCGCATCTAGGCCTGAAGTCAAATCCAGCTAAATACTCGAGACTCTTCCATTCTGAAAACATGGCTCCCAATCCCGCATGTCTTCGACTTAACGCATCTGCCACTGCGTTACCTTTTCCCAGAGTATAAGCTATACCAAAATCATATGATGCCAAAAACTCTAGCCAACGTTGCTGCCGAAGATTCAAATCCTTTTGGGAGAAAAGATACTTCAACGACTTATGATCTGTAAACAACTCAAATCGAACTCCCAATAGATAATGTCTCCACATCTTCAGAGCAAAAACAATCGCCGCTAACTCCAAATCATGAGTCGGGTAATTCCTTTCATGCGGCTTCAGTTGTCGACTGGCATATGCAATAACTTTATCCCTCTGCATCAGCACTGCTCCAAGTCCAGTACCACATGCGTCGGTGTAAACCACCATCTCATCATTCCCACTAGGAACAGTCAAAATAGGAGCACTCGTCAATCGCTCTTTCAGGATTCCGAAAGCTTGCTCACACTTATCATCCCATCTGAACACTAGGTTCTTCTTCGTCAATCCTGTTAACGGTGCGACTACTTTGGAGAAGTCCTTGATAAACCGACGATAATATCCTGCTAATCCAAGAAAACTTCTCACATCTGATGCATTCTTAGGTCTAACCCAATCCTAGATTGCTGCCACCTTAGCGGGATCAACCGCTATTCCACTTCCAGAAATAACATGGCTAAGAACCTCACTTCACTCTTCCAGAAGTGACACTTCGAAAACTTAGCCTTCAGCTGATGTTTCCGCAAGATTTCCAAAACAATACGCAAGTGTGTCTTGTGCTCTTCTTCAGTTCTGGAATAAATCAGAATATCATCCACGAACACAAGTACAAACTTGTTCAACTGATCTCTGAACACTCTATTCATAAGATCCACAAAATATGCTGGCGCGTTAGTCAACCGAAACGGCATTACCAGCCACTCAAAGAAGCCGGATGGTGTTCGAAAAGCAGTCTTCGGTACACTATCCTTAGCCACTCTCAATTGGTGAAATCCCGTTTCCAAATCCATCTGAGAAAACACCTTGGCTTCGTGAAGCTGATCAAACAAGTCGTCTATTCTCGGCAATGGATACTTGTTCTGCTTAGTCACCTTATTCAGCTCACGATAATCGACGCACAACCTCAGCGATCCATCTGCTTTGGTTGCGAATACAACTGGTGCACCCCACTCGGACACACTACGCCGAATGAATCCTTTCTGCAAAAGATCATCAACTTGCACCCTCAACTCTTGCTGTTCCCTAGGCGCCATCCGCCTAAGAGGCATCACAACAGGTCTGGCTCCTTCAACTAGATCTATACGAAACTCGATCTCTCTATGCGGCGGCAACCCTTTGACTTTGTCAAAGACATCCTCGAATCCATTTGCGATTGGCACTAATGACAGTCCATCCCGTGGAACAACTAGCGAATACATGAAGCTTATGAAGACGCCTTCTTCATGCTTACATCGTATCACAATCTTTCGCCCCTCCACATTCTCGACTGTCACTTCCAGCCTCTCACAATCAACCTTTGCCGCATACCTCCTAAGCCAGTCCATACCCAAAATAATTCCGAACCCTGCAAAGTTCAGAACAAAACAATCACAAACAAAAGAGCAACCATGACTCGACACAATCAAACCACGACATAACATACACAAACAAGACGAACCCCCAACTGGATTAGTCACAACCAATGGCCTATCAACAATATCCGGTTCCAAATCTAACCGGCCTACGAGTTCACTACAAACAAACGAATGCGACGCTCCAGTATCAAACAGAACTCTAACTGGAACACCACATAGGAAAAGAGTACCTTGAACCACCACACTCTTTCCCTTCTCTTCAGCGGTAGGAGCTTTTGAAGACGACGGAACAGCTCCCAAAGCATAAGCTTGCACAATCTGCTTGTCCCTCCTCGGTTCTGGACAATCCTTCCTGAAATGCCCTGGCTTGTCACAGTTGTGACACTTCATCGGTGCCTTCGGGTTCTTACAATCCTTCGAGAAATGGCCCTTCTGCTGACAATTGTAGCAAGTCACCTTGCCTTTCGGCTTCTTCTGGCCATCCTTACCCTTCTTCTGCTGCTGCTTCCTCATCTTGTTTCCACCCTGCTGGGGTTTAGACTCTTCCCTGGTCACAGCAACAACAGATCCTTCCTTAGGAAACAGACTCTCATGCCTGAGATCTTTCTCCGCAAGCTTCTCAAATGAATCGTCCAAATGATCCACCAACTGCCTCCCAAGATAACTGTCCAAGCCTGTCACAAACTTCTCATTTTTCTGATATGCAGATTCGATATACGACCGGGCATACTTGGACAAAGCTTCGAACTCAGAAACATACTCAAGAACAGATCTTCCACCTTGCTTGAGCTCCACAAACTTCTTGAACAGAACAGAGTTCTGAGCTGTAGAAATGAACTTAGCCTCAAATCTGACTTGGAATTGCTCCCAAGTAATCTCTTCCTCCGGGGTATTGATGGTAATAGAGTTCCACCAATCAGAGGCTCTCCCTTGAAGCTGTCTCGATGCCAACTTCCTCTTAGTTGCATCCTCAATTCCCAAATCACCAAAGATCCTTCTACAAGCATCTATCCATCTCTGGACCTCAATAGTTGATTCTATTCCCAAGAAAACCTTTCCTCCAAGAGCAGTATAATCTTTGCACAACTTAGCAAAATCCACTGGTTTCGGAGTTTGAACTTGAACCCCAACATCTACTGCTGCCCCCGGAACTGGTATCCTTCTCATGATCGAAGTCATCATAGCTTCGAACATAGCTGCATAATCAGAAGCCCCTTCAGTAGCACGGCCTTCCCTAGCAGCTGGTCTCCCTCTTCGACTCATTCTCAATATCTATAAAAAGGAATGATCAGAACATCTAGAGAAACAACTGCATAAAGGACTCAAACTCTACTAAGCTACTATATTATATATAGTATTCATCCATCAAAATACAATTACGTCTCTCATACGTAGTTACGTCAGCGAGTGTTGGGTAAAATCGATTAACCAATGCTCTGATACCAAATATGACGACCGCCCATGACCCCTGCACCGAATCTAGAGGAAGTGCGCTGTAAAGTGTGCCAGGCGACCATGGACGATTGTCAAGGTAGGTAAAAACAACAAAATCTATCGTATTACTCACAGCGCATGGACAAAATACAATAGAACATAAGTATAGTGAAGCTTTACAGAATAAAATGCCATCATATAAAACTCCATAATAGTTGAATACAAGCATCCAAATAGTCAATACATCAAGCCTCACTACATAACACTCAGAGATTATACAAACAGCGGAACATCCAGTACATATAATATGAAGATAATATGCAACCCTCCAGCTCGTCTTCGATATCAGCATCATGAGAAGAGAACAACACCTGTCACCTGCTACCTAGTCTACCCGTCCCAAAATGGACGAACAGCCTAAGGCAATAATAATTAAAACATAAAGCCTTGAGTCAGACAACAGTCTTAGTGAGCGGTAAATTAACTAACAACATACCAAAAGAGCATAAAGGAAAAGGAATAGGAATACAACCCTCCCACTCCAACCTCTTTTTATAGTGATAGCCCCCAGACACACACTAAGTAGAAGTAAACATAGCAGAGCATACAATGTAAAGTAAAGCAATTATCACTCGAGTCAAGGGCGATGTTTTCCAAGTACAAACCCCCAAGGCCTAAACCAAGATCAGATAAGCACCCAGAAAATACCGCTCTTGAGACCGAATGACGATACAACCAAACATCCATGACTCTGGCTATTACTGTTGTCATTGCTTCGATATCACCGTTAATTGAATGACCGACACATTCTTTCAGCCGTCCGTCAAGGGCTAATGGAAACCCCGGTTCTAGACATAACTCCCGCACGTCATCGTGACCCGTACCTAGGACTATCGAATCTGCCCAGAGTACTTGACTACCCAATCAGTAGCCTTCAGGGACTATCGAATCTGCCCAACGTACTCTTGCTTTGAGCATGCTAGAACCTTCAACAACGATGAGATCTCAGCCTTCTAGTCATCCTCCTCGACGACTGTTTCCATACTAGCTCAAGCGCCTCTCGAGCATCCATTATCCTCAAACTCGAACCATATCACCGAGTTATCAACCTGCTTGGAATGATCCCGTCTGGATTAGACCAAGAATATCTCATACCCTGCCTCGCTTCATCACATCCTCGCAAAGCTTCATCTCAACATCATCATCATCGAATCTATGCATAAGAGCTTTACCATCCGCTACATATGCCACAAGCAGCTTTTCCAATTCAAGAGCCTTTCCCTTAGCTTTTGAATCATCCTCAATCTAAATCAAATCATCAATCATCTAATTCATAACAATCAACCAAATCAAACATTAATCCAAGCAATCAAGCATTCAAATATGATCTAAGTAGACAATTATAACAATAATGGCAATTTCGTAATTAAAGAGTTGAAAGTCTAATAAGCATGAACAATGTCTCTATAATCTTGATGAATGAACTTGCATAGGTTAACATGTGGTAAAATGGTTGTCAAATCATCATGAGCAATGGATCTATATGGATCTACACTTAGGATGAAGAAAATGTATGGAAATCACTATTTTAACACCAAATCGAGCCAACAATCCGATATACTCCTTTGGATCCGTATGAGAGATAATCACCACTCACCAAATCACCTAAACAACCTCAAATCAACACGCTTCAGATCTGGACAGCGAAGTATCAAGCTTGATCTATCACGAATCCGCTTCAAACGAAGAAATCTCACTTCAAAGGATGAAGATCTTCAATCCAAGCTCTTGAATCTTCCATTTGATCTTCAACTTGGATGGATAGAATCACTAGATTAGAGTGGAGAAAAGAAGTGAAGAAGTGTAGGAGTCGAGCTCTCAAAATGGCAGCACTTCGTCGCTTCGAAATCCGGATCCCAAAAATGGAACAAAGCCCTCCTATTTATAGCTGAAATCCCCCTTAAGTCGCTGGCTCGGAATTAGGTCGTCCACGACCTACGACCTAAAACCCCACCGACCTAAAACTCTCAACCTATCCAAACCTTACGACCTACGACCTAGCGCAAACGCGCGACTTAACACAGATCGCGACCTAACACTTAGACGCGACTTAACAACAGGTACGACCTAACACTTAGGCAAAACCCAGCGACCTAACGCAGACTGCCTCTACGACCTAACAACTTACTGAGTTACGACCTACGACTTATAAAACCTTGCGACCTAACAACTTAGCAACCCACGCGACCTAACAGTGTTACGACCTAACACTTAAGTCGTCTGAACGACTTAACTAACACAGCACCCCCATAGGTCGCTTACGACCTAGCTACTTAACCTTAAGTCGCTCAAACGACCTAACGCAAAACTCCTAGGTCGCCCACCGCTACCCCAGCTTCCTTAGTTCGTTGCCGACCTAACTATACTAACTCGGAAACTACTTGGTCACAAACTCTCTTAACTCGCTAACTTCTATAAGTCGTCAACACTTAGGTCGCTCGACCGACCTAACCTACCATACGACCTAACCACCTACGACCTAAAATCCTTAAGTCGCTAACTCACTTAATCCCTTAGGTCGCTAACATCTTATAGGTCGTCCCAACCGACCTAACACTTAACCAGTTCACTTCCTTAGGTCGTCCCCGACTTACCACTTCAACTACTAATGTCAAGATGCAATGCTACTAGTAGTAAGTCGGAGCTGAAGCATCCTAAGTCGCACACGACCTACGACATACCCTAGGTCGTTAACGACCTATAACTTAGACTCATGACGACTTATCACAAATGCGACCAAACGTCAATTGTTTTACGATGTTTCGATCCGTAAAAATATGGGTCGTTACAATATAAGTGGTCCCTTCATTTGCTTTACATTTATTATCACATCCACATTCTTTCTTTTCATTTTCAAGTTCTCCGTGTAGGTTTCACTTGAGCATCCATTTAATTATTAGACTACTCATTCGTTCTTATTAATTAATAATTGCCTCATTTGATTTATTTCTAATTAATAACTGCCGCATTCTTTTCATTTGATTCTCATTTGTTCGTTTGGTCCTTTCAAAGTGTTTTACCTCGAAGTTTTTTCCTTTTTATTCCATTTTTAATGTGAACATTCAAATTAATATTCATGCCACCTCATTAGCATTTACTATTCTCCATTTCTGAAGTTTATTTTGTTTATGAATTATTAGTTCTTGCAGCTTCCTTTCATTGGCAATTCTTTCTCCTGAAGCTTCATATTTAAAAACGGAAGATTTATTTTTGTCTTCATTCATATATTTATTCCTTTACTTCACCTCTTTCAATACTACCGTTTCTAGGGCTGTTCATATTTTTACTTTATTTCAATTACTAGTTTGTTTATATATACTTTATTAGCTTTTCAATTATTTCCATCTTCATTTCTGTAGCCTCATTTCATTTTTCAAATCTCATCTTCTATAGCTTCATTTTTTTCTCTCTTCACCTTCCGCCTTCCTTCTCTTTCATGTTTCTTCTTCAAATCTCCTTTTTCTCCTTTTTTTCAAAGCCTCCTTTTTTTTCTCTTAATATTCAAATCTTCTTCTTCTTTTTCCATGCTTTCTTTTCTTTTTCAATTCTTCTTCTTCTTTAAATTTTCTTCTTCTTTTTCAAACCTTCTTCTTTCCAAATCTTTTTCTTCAAATCCAGATCTATACAAACTTCTTTGTCGCTTCCAAAACTTTCTAAAAAAAGATTAAGATAGCAAGGTAACAAATCAAAAGGAGAAAGTAGTAGCAGATCCAAATCTGACTAGAAAGGGGAAAGCAAAAAGGTGAGTGTTTAAACTCACTCACGAAATACTAAAATTTTATTGCAATTTAAACCAAGTCATGTAGTGATAAATTATTGATTGTAGGTTTGGAATTTTAATTGAGATTTAATTTGAATATCTAAACTCCAATGTGCAATAACTAATAATTATTGTGACTTGTTATTGAATTGGTTGATTTGTTGAATTGGTTGATTTGAATGTTGATTGTATATTGTGATGGATGTTATTGTTATTGAATGTGTATTGTAACGGCCCAAAATTTTCAACCATTCGCATCCATACATGTCGAATTTGAATTGCTCAAAATATCAGATTGTTAATTTAAATTTAGCAAAACTCAGCATATACAATAAATAAATAATCATAGAATCACAGACACAGAGTAATATAACAATAATGCAGCAGAAACAAAAGAATAGTAGTTCATGAAGCTACCATATATATATAACAGAGTTAAACAAGATACAACAGAAGTCATGAGTACATAGATGTCTCAATACAATAGTCAAATACAAGATCTGAATACATCACTGGAATCAACTGAATAACTGAAAGATGGATAGATGGCTGGATCTCCAAGCGAAGCTCCAACTCCAAAGGTGAGTCTCAAATGCTGTATCACTCAGTCTGACCCGAGCGTAAAGCAAAGCACAAAACACTCGAGTCAGGATTAACATTCTTATATCAATAAATCCAACTCAAGTGAAATAACAACTGAAATACGAGTAACTTAAAGGATGTTTGGGATAACCATCCTCTAAGGATCCGTTAAACTATCTACTATGTAGTAATATTTCGCTATTATAATAATGTCTAATATTAAAATAAACATACTTAAAAATAGCGTTAAGGCTTTACATTTTCCACCTTAACACGTAATAGTCCCAGTAGTCCATCCAGTATCAGCATACCTCCAGATCGGGAGGCTACCCTAAATACTCCATGGGCTACGGGAGAAAACCAAACTCGTAGTAAAGCTCGCTATGGTAGGTTACACGGCACACAAGGCAATGCCAGGGTAGATATACTAATTACGCACATGGGCTGGTGGAAACGCGTAGCAGCCACTACCGCCCACCTCGGAACACACTCCCAAATCAAAATCGAAGGGTGGCCACCAAAACAATCACAAAGTAATAGAATAGTATCGAAGAAATGTGTTCGATCAGAGGTGCTACCTCATTGGCTCGAGATCGCTCCTGTTTTAGCCAACTCACGGGAGTCGGGTCCATGTATATACCTCATATAGGATCGTCACCACCATCCTACTTCATTCTGGAATCTCCACCGCATACACGGTTGTTAAAGTGGTTTTCGGTATCGACAAAGAGTATGCCCATATCCGATCCTGGTCTCTTTAACAACCAAACGTTATTATAACACCGTGGTCATTTAAAAATAATTTATACTTCAAAACCAGAATATAATATCCATTTCAAAACCCATATCAATACGATATCATTTCCATTTCAAAACCAAATCAATATGATATCATTTCCATTTCAAAAACCATATCAATATATTCACTTATAAAATCATAGCACTTTCTGTTTGCACAAAAAATGGACAAACACCTCAAAGTTGTATGATTTAATAGAGCTTATGTTGTTCTTAGCGATTTTGGAGGTTTATGCAAATATATGAAAAGTAGGGACTAAACTGTAAAAAGACACGCAAGTTTATAGTGGTTCAGCCAGAATGTGCCTACGTCCACTTTATATGTTATTTCACTTCTCTAGTTTTGATTACAAGTACAAAGCTTTGATATGAGTAAAAGAAAGTTATTTTAAGAGTTCCTTCCGTGCTTGAGCTCTCAAAACTTGTCCCCATTGTTGTACCCCTGCCCCTCTATTTATAGAGTGAGGTTAGGAATAGAGGTCTTGGATGTATATAGCTGCTGGTGGGCCTGGGTTGATGCAATCTGGCCTGGCACACCTTGGTTCGGCATCCCATGGTTCGGTGGTAGGAGTGCGATGGTTTGGACCGGTAATGCTTGGTCCGGGGGTTTGGTTCGGTGAGGTTGGTCCGGTGGTTGGTTTGGTGAGGCCGGATGTAGGTTGGTTCGGTGGGAGACCGGATGTAGGTTGGTTCGGTCATGAGTCTTGGAGGAGAGTTTGGACTTGCTTTTTGGTTCGGTGGGAGACCGGATGTAGGTTGGTTCGGTGGGAGACCGGATGTAGGTTGGTTCGGTCATGAGTCTTGGAGGAGAGTTTGGACTTGCTTTTTGGTTCGGTGGGAGACCGGATGTAGGTTGGTTCGGTGGGAGACCGGATGTAGGTTGGTTCGGTCATGAGTCTTGGAGGAGAGTTTGGACTTGCTTTTTGGTTCGGTGGTAGAAATGCACACAACACTTGCCCCCCAAAGTAGGGCATGTGCGTGCGCATGGCGTGCTTTGCTTTAAGTTTGGAGGAGCTTTCCTCCGGTTTTCATTACCGAGCCAACTGGTCCGGTAGCCCACCTCCGTCTATAAGTAGAGGCCTTGTGCCACCGTTATTCCCTACCAAGTGTAACAGCCAAACCAGATCCCTCCCAGCCGAATCAACTTCTTTGCCGAATCACGTTTGGTTGCCGAATCATGTGAGTTAACCTTCTCTTGCCGAATGATTAGCGTTGGGAATACCGAATGAGTTTTTGCCTTGTATTGCCGAATGAACATGAAAGGCTTTCTAATGCCGAATGAACACGAAAGGCTTTTAATGCCGAAGGTTCCCTTGTATTGCCGAATGAACTTGACATTTTAGTACCGAATGAACTTTATATCATACTACCGAATGGACCATTGACTTTGTTGCATCTGCTCGCCGAATGAACTGTTGTATCGAGTGAACATGTGTTTCATACTTCGAATTTTTAAGCGAAATTCCAGATTACGCTGCTTGTATATTCTAACGATATACTTTTCCCATGTTTGCAGATAAATGTCTCGAAAAGTTGAAACCAGGTCAGATAAGAAGAAGTCTGGGGGCGAAGGAGAGTCCTCGGCCGTGCCCCCAGCTCAACCAGGATCGGAGCGTCATGGGCCCGCCCCAAGGTCATTAGTGGATGGACATGGTCCCCAGGAGCTGCTGGATTCCCCGCCTGACTGCTTTCCTAGCTCTCTCAAAGAGGAGCAGCTCGATGTTATATCTCGTTCCTTTGGGATCGATAGAGCCCTCATGCTGTTGCCGGGCCCAGGAGTCATGCCATACAATCCTCCCGGAGGGTACTTTGCTTTTAGTAGGTACCATTGTATGTGTGGTGCTATCCCGCCTCTCAATGCTTGGGTAGTCAGCTTCCTTACGTATCTAAAGGTGGCCCCATTCCAGCTTCAGCCCAACTCTTATGCCATACTGGCGAGCCTTTTCGTCATCTTTCAGAGGAAGTACGGTCGCCCTCCTTCCAACCGGGAGATCCGGTACTTATATAATTTGAGAGGCTACAAGAAAGGATCCCCATACATTAGCTTGGAGTCAGCCGTGACCTTCAAACCGGTCCTGGATCTGTACTCTAAATTCAGCATGTTCAAGAAAGAGTGGTTCTTTGTTAGGGACGAATCCATTTCAATCCGGCGTTTTACCTCTGGATGTAAGTTGATGCTTTTACTTATAATTTCTATTCCGATTGCGATGCTTCTTCTCATACTTTCTCATTTTTGCTAGCGACAGGTGGCTTTCCGGTTGTGGAGACCGACCGCCTGGTTCAGACGGCGGCTGAGATAGAAGCCATTCTTGGGAAATATAGATCATCTGCCTTCTTGATTAGAAACGCGATTCTTCTGGAATATAACCTAATCCTTCCGCAGCAGTCTGTAGTTAAGTTGAGGGAAACGGCGGAGGAGAGGGCGGCTGCTCAGACCAAGGAGGGTGTTACGGCAGAGGGTAGCAAGAGGAAACCTTTCACCAAACCTCCAGCTGTCGGAGGTAAGAAACTCAAGAAAACGGACGGTCCTTCCCCCAGCAATTGTCCACTTACCCGGGAGGAGGAAGACATAGAGGAGGAACGAGGCAAGGGTGGAGGACTTGTCCGAGAAACTTGAGGCTGCAGAGCTTGCTCAAGCTAAGTTGAGGGAAGAGATGGAGGTGATGCGGAGGTCCCTTCGGGCTGATTGCTCGAGATACAGATTGGAGAGAGATGCTGCCGTCGAAAGGTTGTCGGCTTCCGATGCCCGGATGAGGGAGTTTGAGGAGAATGAGGGAATGATGGATGACATGCTCCAGGACATGTACTTCCGAACTTGGAAGCAGGGCAATCTCTCTTGGATGGATGATTATCCCAGGGTCATGGCCAAGATCTATCTTCGGGCTTTGGAGGAGGCTAAGGCTGATGCAGACAAAGAGGGTGGAACGGTCTTCAGTATGGATGTGGTCACTGCCCAGTTCACCAAGGAGGAGAAAGTGGCGGTAAAGGAGGGTATGCGGCTGCTTGCTGCTGAAGAGGCAGGTGTGCAGGTAGAGGATGACGACCAGGACGGTCAAGAAGCAGGTGCTGGTAAGTCTTCCTTTCTAGTCTTTCCGTTAACTTGGTTACTCATCACTAATGAATCCTTTTTATGACCGGACAGGCGGGCAAAAGAGCAAGGACAAGACTTCGACGCAACCGGCTCCCTGATTGGACCTGAAAAATTCTTTTTGTAGGCTTGGCATTGTTGTATCTGTTAGTCTTAAGATAGTAGAGTAACTTCTAAGTTGTAATTCTTGCTACTTGTAATAATCAACATTATTCTTGACGTGTAATTTTTTAACTTAAGCTGATTTTGTCGTTTCTTGAATATTTGTTGCTATTTCGACATATCGCATGAGAAATGTAGCTATGTATATTCTTGTAATTAAATTGTGTTTGATGTTAGACTCTGGTTCTACACCATAATTTTATGACTTGCGATATTAGTGTGTGGTGTGAACAAATTATGGTCATGTATTTGTACAAAAAAGAAGAAAATACCGCCTTTCACGTTTTAATCGTAGATGGCAGTCTTGAATATCTTGTAGGACCGAGCATGGAATGTAGTCGAATGTCCTGCCACTGTGAGTCCCTACACCCATTGGCGAGTATCTCCTACTCTGTATCATGTACTTTAGGGATTGTTATAGGGGATAGAAAAAAAAGCTTTTTAAGTAAAATTGAAATACGTGAAATAGTAAAACTTCCAATCACGGAAGGCCTTCGATGTGCTTAAGTTCGTGGCAAACGGGTTTTGTAGTCACTTTCCCTAGCTGTGGGTCTTGGAGACATTTGTCACCCATCTTACGCCTCCGCGGGGAGTTAATTCTTTTTTACCACAGCCGCACTTAAGACACATCGGAGCCGAGATCGCGCACAGTAACTACCCGGGCCATTATGGCCCGTAATCATGGGTATTATTTGATTTACTGTGGCCGGCTAGCGTGGGTGCCGATCGTCAACTGTGAACTGCCCCTGGCTGGCCACACCTTATGTTGGGGCTTATAGTCGGTTCACAGTTGCCGGCGAGCCTAACGCCGTAATGAGCTGCCTCGGCTATAGTCGGCCTTCTCGGTGGCTTATAATCGGCTCATTACAGTTGGCTTTAAGGGCCGTCGCGAGCAATGAGTTAACCCGCAGCAAAGGGATGCTGGAGCAAAAGTGTCTCATTGGCGAGGGCATAGATTCGCATAGTACCTGTTAGGTCTTGTCCAGGTGAAGTTGTGTTGTGGAGCGCTTTGAATAGAAGTGCTGTATACTCAGGATTTTGTTCAACAGAAAAGGGATAAAGTTAACAAGCAGCCAAGATACAAAGGAACAAAAAAAAGAGACAAGGTTTTTTAAAGTGGTTCGGCATGAAAAGGCCTACGTCCACTGATTCTCTTTGTTAATTCACTTCATATGGGCAATACAAGTTAAGAAAAGTATCGACGGAGGTGTTGGATGTTCCATGCCCTCTGGAACACCTCTCCGTCCACTGTTGACAAAATATAGGCTCCGTTGTGGAGATCTTTATGAATTACATATGGTCCATCCCAGATTGGGTCTAGTGCTCCGGGGCGAGGGAAGATTCGCTTGAGGACAAGATCCCCTTCTTGTAAGGTACGATGCTTGACTTTGGAGTTGTATTGTGCTGCCACTTTTTGCTTGTGGGCTGCGGTTTTGAGGATTGCATCGTTTCTTCTCTCCTCGATTAGATCCAAAGACATGTGAAGGAGTTCTTCGTTCTCTTCTGGGTTATAGTGGATCCGACGATGGGAAGGCACAATAGTTTCAACTGGGAGCACAGCCTCCGATCCGTATGCCAAAGAGAAAGGAGTGTGCCCTGTTGATGTTCTGAAAGATGTGCGATAGGCCCATAGTGCCGTAGGAAGTTCATCCACCCAAGCGCCCTTTGACTTTTCGAGCTTCTTTTTTATTAGAGTTTTCAGAATTTTGTTGACCTCTTCGACTTGTCCGTTTGCCTGGGGATATGCTACGGATGAGAAGCTTTTATGAATTCTGTGTTCTTGGCACCAGTTGGCGAATTCCTCGCTGTCAAATTGAAGTCCATTGTCTGATATGATTTTGAGTGGGACTCCGTACCTGCACAGAACATTTTTGATCAAGAAGTTAATAACTTTTGCTGAAGATACTTTATTTAGAGGTTCCGCTTCCACCCATTTGGTGAAATAATCAACTGCCACTATAGCATATTTGGCCCCGCCTCGGCCCATTGGTAGCTCGCCGATTAAGTCAATTCCCCATATCGTGAAGGGCCAAGGGCTGGTCATCTGAGTAATCTCGGTTGTTGGTAGCCGAGGGATCTTAGCAAATTTTTGGCATCTGTCACACTTCTTGACGAAATCTAAGGCGTCCTTGCTCAAGGTGGGCCAGAAATATCCGTATCGGAGTATCTTTTTTGCTAATGTTTGCCCCCCGGTGTGATCTCCACAGCTCCCATGATGGATGTTGGATAAGATTTCCTTGGCTTCCCTTCCGGCGACACACCTTAATAATGGGTTGGAGAAACCGCGCCGATAGAGGATGTCTTCTTGTATCGTATAGCGGGACGCTTTCCTCAAGATTTTCTTGACTTCATTGCGCCCGTTGGGTAGTGTGCCACCTTGTAGGTAGTCTCGGATGGGAGTCATCCAAGTTGCTTCTTCGGCTGCGGCTATCAGATTCACTTGTTCAAAACTCGGGACCGTTTGCTTTGAGATGGTTACTGCCCCGAAGATGGCGATGTCTCTCATACTCGCTTGCTTTGCCAATTCGTCGGCCTCTTGGTTTTCTTCCCGAGGGATGTGTTTGACTAAGTACTGATCCAATCGGCTGAGAAGCAACTTGGTCTTCTTTAGATATGCGATGAGTCGTTCCTCTCGAGCTTGGAATTCCCCTAGTATTTGATTAACAATAAGTTGAGAATCGCTGTGAAGACACAAAGAATTGGCTCCGATTTCTATGGCAATTTCTAGTCCAGCTATCACTGCTTCATATTCTGCATCGTTGTTGGTGGCAGCGAACTCCAACCTTATAGCATAGTGCAGTTTATTTCCCTTGGGAGTGATTATTACCACACCTGCCCCCGAGCCTTGTTCGTTAGATGCACCGTCCACAAAGAGATTCCACTTGATATCTTTCGTTATTTCCAGTTGCTCCTTATCCTCGTTGGTAGTGAATTCTGCAATGAAATCAGCCATGGCTTGTCCCTTGATGGCGGTGCGAGGGTGATAGGTGATATCATATTGACTCAGCTCAATACACCATTTAAGTAGTCGCCCGGAGGTGTCGGGACGATGGAGTACCTGCCTCAGTGGTTGATCGGTCAGAACTTTGATGGAATGGGATTGGAAGTAGTGACGCAGTTTTCGTGAAGTGATTAGTAAACAGTATGCTAACTTTTCAAGCTTAGGATATCTGACTTCTGCTCCAGTAAACCTTTTACTGACGAAGTAAACTGGTCGTTGCGTGCGGTTGTCTTCTCTTACCAAGGCAGCGCTTAGAGCGTGAGATGACACAGCAAGGTATAGGTATAATTCTTCGCCTTCGCTCGGGGTCGAGAGTACCGGCGGTTTCTGGAGGTGTTCGATTAGGTTAAGGAAAGCGTTTAAGCATTCGTCCGTCCATTCGAACTTTCCTTTATCTTTCTTTAGAGCTTCGAAAAAGGGGACGCACTTGTCCGTTGCTTTGGAGATGAATCGGCTTAGGGCGGCCACTTTTCCATTTAGGCTTTCCATTTCCTTTCGGGTGGAAGGTATCTTGATGTCCCTTAATGCTCGGACTTGTTCAGGGTTTGCTTCTATCCCTCGGGCATGGACGATGAATCCTAAGAATTTTCCCGATGACACTCCGAAGGAGCACTTTAGTGGATTCAACTTCATTCCATACTGTCGAAGTACCTGGAACATTTCGCCTAGGTGGCTTACGTGATCTTTGGCTTTCCGTGATTTTACCAGCATGTCGTCTACATATACTTCCATTGTTCGTCCTATTAGCCCTGCGAACATCTTGTTGACGAGGCGCTGGTAGGTGACTCCTGCATTTTTAAGTCCGAAGGGCATCACTTTGTAGCAGTATAAACCCCGGTCGGTGATGAAACTAGTGTGGTCTTGGTCGGGAGCATGCATAGGAATTTGGTTATATCCTGAGTATGCATCCATAAAAGACAGGAGTTCGTGCCCGGCTGTGCTGTCTACAAGTTGGTCGATTCTGGGAAGCGGGAAGCAATCCTTTGGGCAGGCGTCGTTTAGGTTGGAGAAGTCAATGCAGGTCCGCCACTTCCCATTAGCCTTCTTTACTAGTACCGGGTTGGCGATCCATTCTGGGTAAATAGCTTCTCGTATGAAGTCATTGGCGAGTAGATTCTTTACTTCTTCATCGAGGGCTGCTATCGCTTTGCCCCCATACTTCTCTTTTTTTGTTTTACAGGCGCCTTGGTAGGATCAATGTTTAATACGTGGCACGCTATGTCGGGGGAGATTCCGGTCATGTCAGCGTGTGACCAAGCGAATACATCCAAGTTGTGGCGGAGAAAATCAATGAGTTGTTCCTTCAATTCAGCTTTCAGCTGGGACCCAATTTTCAGTAGCCTGCTTGGGTCATGCTTGTCTACAGATATAAACTCCATAGCCTCCGCAGGCTCGGCGGTGGCCTCCTCCTCTTTGTCCCTAGGGTCTAATTCATTGAAAGGGTCGCTGGTGTATCGAAGAGGAGGGGCTTTCTTTAGTTGCTATGCTTCAAGGCTTTTTGTGCAGAGGGCAATCTCTGCACCTTTCCCTTTATCTTTCCTGTGGTTGTTGCGAAGTTCGGTTACATAGCAGTCTCGTGCAATATCCTGGTCTCCTTCCACTTCCCCTACCCCATTGTCTGTTGGAAATTTCATTTTCAGGCACCACGGGGCTAGGACAATCTGGAAGTCAGATAAGGCTGGTCTTCCTAGGAAGGCGTTGTAGGCCGAATGGTTTTCTATCAGCACAAACGTCTGTTTCCTTACAACGGAGCGGGGATGGCTTCCAATTTCAACGAAGAGGTCCAGCTGCCCGATGGGCATTTTCGCATCTCCAGTGAAACCGTGTAGTGGTTTATCGCAGGGAGATACATCCTTCATTGATAGCTTCATTTTGTCGAATGCGTGTTTGAACAGGATATTTACAGAGCTTCCAGTGTCTACCAGGATTCGGTAAACTTCGGCGGGACCGAGTCGAGCAGAGATAACCATGGGATCCATGTGAGGGTACTGTCTTCCTTCTAGGTCGCGTTTACTGAATGTGATGTCATCACTTTCTTTCCGCTTTGGGTGGCTCTCTTCTATAACCGTATTGACACAGTCCCTATTGTCTCTAAGTGACTTCCCATATCTTTCCATCTCTTTCCAACTTCTGTCTGCGATGTGCGGACCTCCTGAGATGGTATGGACCACTATCTTCTCTTGACTAGAGCTGCTAGCGTTGCGGTCGCCTCTGCCGGTCCCTGGTGAGGGTAGCCTTGGGTTTTCATTGGCAGGAGCTGGAGTCCTGTCTTGACTTTTTACATAGCGTTCCAGTTTCTTCCTTCTGATGTGTTCCTCAATCAGATCTCGGAGATGATGGCATTCGTTGGTATTATGTCCGTGAGATTCGTGGAAGCGGCAGAATTTTCCAGACTTCTGTGCGTTATCTGATTCCTTCTTATATGGTGGGCGTTTGTATCTAACTTCGCCTTGGGTGGCAAGGAAGATATTTTCGACGGTCTCGTTCAAAGGGGTGTAAGAGTCGAATCTTGGTCCTGGCCGATATAGGCGTTTTTCTACTTTCTTGCCCCCAGCATTGTCTCTGGAATCATTTCTTCGAACGTCCCTCGCCATAGCAGGGGCGTTGCCATGGGTCGTCTTACTTTGCTGTCCTGACTGCCCCTCAATGGCAGCATCCTCAAGCCTCATGTATTTCCCGGCTTCATGGAAGAAATCGGGTAAAGTAGCTGGTTTTTCTTTTGTCAATCTTCTAGCAAATTTAGTGTCCGGATGCACCCCACTGCAGAGGGCCATCAGGATAAGCTTCTCATCGGCGTCTTGAAATGCGGCTGCTGCGGCGTTGAATCTGGTTAGGTATTGCTGCAGCTTTTCTCCAGGTTTCTGTTTGACGCTGGATAAGGAATAAGCGTCCTTAGGTTGCTCCACATGAATGCGGAACTGACTGATAAATTTTTCTTTCAACATTTCCCATGAGCTGATGGATCCTTGGGGTAGATGACAGAACCAGGAGGTAGCAAGATCTGCTAAGAAGAGCGGAAAGCATTTGCACAGTACTCCCTCTGTTGCTCCACTCATGAGCATATGCTGCGTGTACCTTTGTAAGTGTACAACGGGATCAGAGGTTCCTTTGTAGGGTTCCATTGTTGGCATCTTCCATTCTCGGGGGGTGATAGCAATTTCGATATTGCGGGCGAAAGGGCTGGTCACCCTAGCGCCTATCCCTCGATCTCTTTGCTCCCGTTGGACACACTCTCTGAATAAGCGCGCCATCCTTTCATCAGAATTTGGAGCAGACAGAAATGAGTTTGGTTCTGTTCTGTGGGGTTGATTCCGTCCAGACAACCTGTAGGGATGGTATCGTCTATCATTCCTCATATTTTCCAGTGGCTGCCTTTGATCTTCTGGGAGCATGCTTGGGTCAGCTACAGTTGGCCCTTGCCTTGATCTTCCCCTGTTGGGTTCCGATCTAAGCACTTCCTCGGGTCCAACTTCGGGCTGAACTCTAGCTCGGCCCCGTTCATTGGTGTTTCTGTGGTTAGGCAGCATGACAGGCTCAGCTGCAGTTGACCTTCGCACGGTACCTTCCCCGTTGGGTTCGGTACCAAACGTTTCCTCAGGCCTAACTTCGGGCTGGGCTCGGTCTCGGCTCCTACCACGACTACTTCTGCCGTTAGCTCCTTCGAAGAAGGAAGATCTTTGCTGTCTCTGAGATCCTCCAGACTGGAACTCGCCCCATGATTCAGTGTTGCGGTTGGATTCTTCAGCGTCCCTCAAGCGTGACATGAGATGGTCCACCAAGGCTTCCTGCTGGGACGTGAAGCGGTTAGTTACTTCAACAACAACTCTGTCCAAATCTGCCCTAGTAATTGCTGTAGGCTGTTCTGTGGCAGGAGTGGTTGGGTTAGCCTGTCCTTCATTTGTTACCGTTGCTGGAGGAGGACGATTTACTTGATTCGCGACAGCTGGATCAGGAAGACTACTGGATGCGATGTTTTTTCCTTTGTTAACATCTTTTCTCTGTTTGGGAGGCATGTTTTCCAAGTGGCGGACGATGCTGTTAGGAAAACTCGTTAAGTAGATGAAGCTGAAGCTTCGAGCTTCTAGCTCTCAATGAAAGCACCAAAAATGTTTGCACAAAAAATGGACAAACACCTCAAAGTTGTATGATTTAATAGAGCTTATGTTGTTCTTAGCGATTTTGGAGGTTTATGCAAATATATGAAAAGCAGGGACTAAACTGTAAAAAAACACGCAAGTTTATAGTGGTTCAGCCAGAATGTGCCTACGTCCACTTTATATGTTATTTCACTTCTCTAGTTTTGATTACAAGTACAAAGCTTTGATATGAGTAAAAGAAAGTTATTTTAAGAGTTCCTTCCGTGCTTGAGCTCTCAAAACTTGTCCCCATTGTTGTACCCCTGCCCCTCTATTTATAGAGTGAGGTTGGGAGCAGGGGTCTTGGATGTATATAGCTGCTGGTGGGCCTGGGCTGATGCAATCTGGCCTGGCACACCTTGGTTCGGCATCCCATGGTTCGGTGGTAGGAGTGCGATGGTTTGGACCGGTAATGCTTGGTCCGGGGGTTTGGTTCGGTGAGGTTGGTCCGGTGGTTGGTTTGGTGAGGCCGGATGTAGGTTGGTTCGGTGGGAGACCGGATGTAGGTTGGTTCGGTCATGAGTCTTGGAGGAGAGTTTGGACTTGCTTTTTGGTTCGGTGGGAGACCGGATGTAGGTTGGTTCGGTCATGAGTCTTGGAGGAGAGTTTGGACTTGCTTTTTGGTTCGGTGGGAGACCGGATGTAGGTTGGTTCGGTGGGAGACCGGATGTAGGTTGGTTCGGTCATGAGTCTTGGAGGAGAGTTTGGACTTGCTTTTTGGTTCGGTGGTAGAAATGCACACAACACTTTCAAAGTTATAACACTTTCAAAACCAAAACATTTGAAATCATAACCCTTTCGAAACCAAAACACTTTCCTTTAAACAATTTAGATATTAATAATAGTATATATATAAAGTAGTTTATAAAATAAAATAGTTTATATAAATAGTTATAAGTTAAAATAATTTATAATAAAATAATTTATAATAAAATAATTTATAATAAAATAATTTATATTGTTAATGATTTATATTAAAATAGTTTATATTAAAATAATTTATAAAGTAAAATATAAATAGTTTTGGACATAGTTTAAAAATACTTTATATAAAAATAGTTTCCACAAATTTCACAAATCGATTCAAATCAACTCGAATTCCAAAGTTCAAATTTAATCAAATCTCAAATCATCAATTTCAACTCGATTCAGTTTCTAAATAAACCATTTCAAATTATCGATTTTCAAATACATATTTGAACCATAAATAAGCCATTTCAATTTCAATATATTTCAAAGCTTTAAATATTCAACATTTCAAAACTAAATTCGATAATTTCATATATATATCAAATTCACTTCACTATTATTAAGTTTTGAAATCACTTAATAAACCCAATATCGTTTAAATAAAACCGAAATTTCAAACCACTAAATATTTCCTTCAATTTATTTAAACTTGAAATATTCATTTAATCACCTTAAACCAAAATCAAGTTAAAAATCATATCTTTAAAATCTCAAATTTAATAATTTCAAATCAAACTTATTTAAGTATAATTCTTAAATAATTAAAATTTCAAATCAATTTCAAATTTATCTTTTCAACCTGAATCATTACAAACTCTATATTTGAAATATATATATATATATATATATATATATATATATATATTAAAACAATACTTAAACATATTATATATCAACTTTATTAAATCAACTTTAATAAATCTTTAAAATCAATATTTATTAAAACCATATACTTCTTTCAAAACCATAGAAATCATTTTCAAAATATTTAGATATAGACCAACGGTGTCTGTATATAATTTTCTATCCTATGGTCAAGTGATACGGATATTTATCATTTCAATCTGCAATTTAAATATATACGGGTATATATCTTTTCAACCCGCAATCCCAAATTCAATTCAATGAAAATCGTTTGGGTTTATCATTTCAACCCATAACGATTTTATCCTATTCTACATATCGTTCGGGTATGTATCATTTCAACCCATCGTGAATTCTATACTAACAGGGAACTTGCAGAGTGATAAAAGATATGATAATAATATAACAACAGTAACAAGCATATATTGTTGTGTGCATTTCTACCACCGAACCAAAAGGCAAGAACCAACTCTCATCCGGTCTCCCACCGAACCAACTCTCATCCGGTCTCCCACCGAACCAACTCTCATCCGGTCTCCCACCAAACCAACTCTCATCCGGTCTCCCACCGAACCAACCCACATCCGGTCTCCCACCGAACCAACCCACATCCGGTCTCCCACCGAACCAACCTACATCCGGTCTCCCACCGAACCAACTCTCATCCGGCCTCGCCAACCCAACCACCGGACCAACCTCACCGAACCAAGCATTACCGGTCCACACCATCGCACTCCTACCACCGAACCATGGGATGCCGAACCAAGGTGTGCCAGGCCAGATTGCATCAGCCCAGGCCCACCAGCAGCTATATACATCCAAGACCCCTGCCCCCAACCTCACTCTATAAATAGAGGGGCAGGGGTACAACAATGGGGACAAGTTTGAGAGCTCAAGCACGGAAGGAACTTTCAAACAACTTTCTTTTACTTGTATTAAAGCTTTGTACTTGTAATCAAAAGAAGAGAAGAGAAATAACATATAAAGTGGACGTAGGCACATTCTGGCTGAACCACTATAAATTTGCGTGTCTTTTTACAGTTTAGCCCCTGCTTTTCATATATTTGCGTAAATTACTCAAATCGCTATGAACAACATAAGATCCACTAAATCATACAACTTTGAGGTGTTTGTCCATTTTTTGTGCAAACATTTTTGGTGCTTTCACTGAGAGAATAGAAACTCGAAGCTTCAGCTTCATCTACTTAACGAGTTTTCCTAACAGCATCGTCCGCCACTTGGAAATATGCCTCCCAAACAGAGAAAAGATGTTAACAAAGGAAAAAACATCGCATCCAGTAGCCTTCCTGATCCAGCTGCCGCGAATCAAGTAAATCGTCCTCCTCCAGCAACGGCAACAAATGAAGGACAGGCTAACCCAACCACTCCTGCCACAGAACAGCCTGCAGCAATTACTAGGGCAGATTTGGACAGAGTTGTTGTTGAAGTAACTAACCGCTTCACGTCCCAGCAGGAAGCCTTGGTGGACCATCTCATGTCACGCTTGAGGGACGCTGAAGAATCCAACCGCAACACTGAATCATGGGGCGAGTCCCAGTCTGGAGGATCTCAGAGACAGCAAAGATCTTCCTTCTTCGAAGGAGCTAACGGCAGGAGTAGCCGTGGTAGGAGCCGAGACCGAGCCCAGCCCGAAGTTAGGCCTGAGGAAACGTTTGGTGCCGAACCCAACGAGGAAGGTACCGGGCGAAGGTCAACTGCAGCTGAGCCTGTCATGCTGCCTAACCACAGAAACACCAGTGAACGGGGCCGAGCTAGAGTTCAGCCCGAAGTTGGACCCGAGGAAGTGCTTAGATCAGAACCCAACAGGGGAAGATCAAGGCAAGGGCCAACTGTAGCTGACCCAAGCATGCTCCCAGAAGATCAAAGGCAGCCACTGGAAAATAAGAGGAATGATAGACGATACCATCCCTACAGGTTGTCTGGACGGAATCAACCCCACAGAACAGAACCAAACTCATTTCTGTCCGCTCCAAATTCTGATGAAAGGATGGCGCGCTTATTCAGAGAGTGTGTCCAACGGGAGCAAAGAGATCGAGGGATAGGCGCTAGGGTAACCAGCCCTTTCGCCCGCAATATCGAAATTGCTATCACCCCCCGAGAATGGAAGATGCCAACAATGGAACCCTACAAAGGAACCTCCGATCCCGTTGTACACTTACAGAGGTACACGCAGCATATGCTTATGAGTGGAGCAACAGAGGGAGTACTGTGCAAATGCTTCCCGCTCTTCTTAGCAGATCTTGCTACCTCCTGGTTCTGTCATCTACCCCAAGGATCCATCAGCTCATGGGAAATGTTGAAAGAAAAATTCATCAGTCAGTTCCGCATTCATGTGGAGCAACCTAAGGACGCTTATTCCTTATCCAGCGTCAAACAGAAACCTAGAGAAAAGCTGCAGCAATACCTAACCAGATTCAACGCCGCAGCAGCCGCAGTTCAAGATGCCGATGAGAAGCTTATCCTAATGGCCCTCTGCAGTGGGGTGCATCTGGACACTAAATTTGCTAGAAGATTGACAAAAGAAAAACCAGCTACTTTACCCGATTTCTTCCATGAAGCCGGGAAATACATGAGGCTTGAGGATGCTTCCATTGAGGGGCAGTCAGGACAGCAAAGTAAGACGACCCATGGCAACGCCCCTGCTGTGGCGAAGGACGTTCGAAGAAATGATTCCAGAGACAATGGTGGGGGCAAGAAAGTAGAAAAACGCCTATATCGGCCAGGACCAAGATTCGACTCTTACACCCCTTTGAACGAGACCGTCGAAAATATCTTCCTTGCCACCCAAGGCGAAGTTAGATACAAACGCCCACCATACAAGAAGGAATCAGATAGCGCACAGAAATCTGGAAAATTCTGCCGCTTCCACGAATCCCACGGACATGATACCAACGAATGCCATCATCTCCGAGATCTGATTGAGGAACACATCAGAAGAAAGAAACTGGAACGCTATGTAAAAAGTCAAGACAGGACTCCAGCTCCTGCCAATGAAAACCCAAGGCTACCCTCACCAGGGACCGGCAGAGGCGACCGCAACGCTAGCAGCTCTAGTCAAGAGAAGATAGTGGTCCATACCATCTCAGGAGGTCCGCACATCGCAGACAGAAGTTGGAAAGAGATGGAAAGATATGGGAAGTCGCTTAGATACAATAGAGACTGTGTCAATACGGTTATAGAAGAGCGCCACCCAAAGCGGAAAGAAAATGATGACATCACATTCAGTAAACGCGACCTAGAAGGAAGACAGTACCCTCACATGGATCCCATGGTTATCTCTACCCGACTCGGTCCCGCCGAAGTTTACCGAATCCTGGTAGACACTGGAAGCTCTGTAAATATCCTGTTCAAACACGCATTCGACAAAATGAGGCTATCAATGAAGGATGTATCTCCCTGCGATAAACCGCTACACGGTTTCACTGGAGATGCGAAAATGCCCATCGGGCAGCTGGACCTCTTCGTTGAAATTGGAAGCCATCCCCGCTCCGTTGTAAGGAAACAGACGTTTGTGCTGATAGAAAACCATTCGGCCTACAACGCCTTCCTAGGAAGACCAGCCCTATCTGACTTCCAGATTGTCCTAGCCCCGTGGTGCCTGAAAATGAAATTTCCAACAGACAATGGGGTAGGGGAAGTGGAAGGAGACCAAGATATTGAACGAGACTGCTATGTAACCGAACTTCGCAACAACCACAGGAGAGATAAAGGGAAAGGTGTAGAGATTTCCCTCTGCACAAAAAGCCTTGAAGCATAGCAACTAAAGAAAGCCCCTCCTCTTCGATACACCAGCGACCCTTTCAATGAATTAGACCCTAGGGACAAAGAGGAGGAGGCCACCGCCAAGCCTGCAGAGGCTATGGAGTTTATATCTGTAGACAAGCACGACTCAAGTAGGCTACTGAAAATTGGGTCGCAGCTGAAAACTGAATTGAAGGAACAACTCATTGATTTTCTCCGCCACAACTTGGATGTGTTCGCTTGGTCACACGCTGACATGACCGGAATCTCCCCCAACATAGCATGCCACGTATTAAAAATTGATCCTACCAAGGCGCCTGTAAAACAAAAAAAGAGAAGTATGGGGGCAGAGCGATCAGCAGCCCTCGATGAAGAAGTAAAGAATCTACTCGCCAATGACTTCATACGAGAAGCTATTTACCCAGAATGGATCGCCAACCCGGTACTAGTAAAGAAGGCTAATGGGAAGTGGCGGACCTGCATTGACTTCTCCAACCTAAACGACGCCTGCCCAAAGGATTGCTTCCCGCTTCCCAGAATCGATCAACTTGTAGACAGCACAGCCGGGCACGAACTCCTGTCTTTTATGGATGCATACTCAGGATATAACCAAATTCCTATGCATGCTCCCGACCAAGACCACACTAGTTTCATCACCGATCGGGGTTTATACTGCTACAAAGTGATGCCCTTCGGACTTAAAAATGCAGGAGCCACCTACCAACGCCTCGTCAACAAGATGTTTGCAGGGCTAATAGGACGAACAATGGAAGTATATGTAGACGACATGCTGGTAAAATCACGGAAAGCCAAAGATCACATAAGCCACCTAGGCGAAATGTTCCAGGTACTTCGACAGTATGGAATGAAGTTGAATCCACTAAAGTGCTCCTTCGGAGTGTCATCGGGAAAATTCTTAGGATTCATCGTCCATGCCCGAGGGATAGAAGCAAACCCTGAACAAGTCCGAGCATTAAGGGACATCAAGATACCTTCCACCCGAAAGGAAATGCAAAGCCTAAATGGAAAAGTGGCTGCCCTAAGCCGATTCATCTCCAAAGCAACGGACAAGTGCGTCCCCTTTTTCGAAGCTCTAAAGAAAGATAAAGGAAGGTTCGAATGGACGGACGAATGCTTAACCGCTTTCCTTAACCTAATCGAACACCTCCAGAAACCACCGGTACTCTCGACCCCAAGCGAAGGCGAAGAATTATACCTATACCTTGCTGTGTCATCTCACGCTCTAAGCGCTGCCTTGGTAAGGGAAGACAACCGCACGCAACGACCAATTTACTTCGTCAGTAAAAGGTTTGCTGGGGCAGAAGTCAGATATCCTAAGCTTGAAAAGTTAGCATACTGCTTACTAATCACTTCACGAAAGCTACGTCACTACTTCCAATCCCATTCCATCAAAGTTCTGACCGATCAACCACTGAGGCAGGTACTCCATCGTCCCGACACTTCCGGGCGACTACTTAAATGGTGTATTGAGCTGAGTCAATATGATATCACCTATCACCCTCGCACCGCCATCAAGGGACAAGCCATGGCTGATTTCATTGCAGAATTCACTACCAACGAGGATAAGGAGCAACTGGAAATAACAGAAGATATCAAGTGGAATCTCTTTGTGGACGGTGCATCTAACGAACAAGGCTCGGGGGCAGGTGTGGTAATAATCACTCCTAGGGGAAATAAACTGCACTATGCTATAAGGTTGGAGTTCGCTGCCACCAACAACGATGCGGAATATGAAGCAGTAATAGCCGGATTGGAAATTGCTATCGAGATCGGAGCCAATTCTTTGTGTCTTCACAGCGATTCTCAGCTTATTGTTAATCAAATACTAGGGGAATTCCAAGCTCGAGAAGAACGACTCATAGCATATCTAAAGAAGACCAAGTTACTTCTCAGCCGATTGGACCACTACTTAGTCAAACACATCCCTCGGGAAGAGAACCAAGAGGCCGACGAATTGGCAAAGCAAGCAAGTATGAGAGACGTCGCCATCTTCTGAGCAGTAACTGTCTCAAAGCAAACGATCCCAAGTTTTGAGCAAGTGAATCTGATAGCTGCAACCGAAGAGGCAACTTGGATGACTCCCATCCGAGACTACCTACAGAATGGCACACTACCCGACGGGCGT
The DNA here is from genome assembly GCA_030737815.1 of Allium fistulosum. Taxonomy (NCBI): domain Eukaryota; kingdom Viridiplantae; phylum Streptophyta; class Magnoliopsida; order Asparagales; family Amaryllidaceae; genus Allium; species Allium fistulosum. The sequence continues at coordinate 866,574,293 of CM060904.1, read as the reverse complement.
AACGAAGTCAAGAAAATCTGGAGGAAAGCGTCCCGCTACACAATACAAGGAGACATCCTCTATCGGCGTGGGTTCTCTAACCCATTGTTAAGGTGTGTCGCCGGAAGGGGAGCTAAGGAAATCTTATCCAACATTCATCAAGGAAGCTGCGGAGATCACACCGGAGGGCAAACGTTAGCAAAAAAGATACTCCGATACGGATATTTCTGGCCCACCTTAAGCAAGGACGCCTTAGATTTCGTCAAAAAGTGTGACAGATGCCAAAAATTTGCTAAGATCCCTCGGCTACCAACAACCGAGATTACTCAGATGACCAGCCCTTTGCCCTTTGCAGTATGGGGAATTGACTTAATCGGTGAACTGCCAATGGGTCGAGGCGGCGCCAAATATGCTATAGTAGCAGTCGACTATTTCACCAAATGGGTGGAAGCAGAACTTCTAAATAAAGTATCTTCAGCGAAAGTTATCAACTTCTTAATCAAAAATGTTCTGTGCAGGTACGGAGTCCCACTAAAAATCATATCAGACAATGGACTTCAGTTTGACAGCGAGGAATTCGCCAACTGGTGCCAAGAACACGGAATTCACAAAAGCTTCTCATCCGTAGCATATCCCCAAGCAAACGGACAAGTCGAAGCAGTCAACAAAATTCTGAAAACTCTGATCAAAAAGAAGCTCGAAAAGTCAAAGGGCGCTTGGGTGGATGAACTCCCTACGGCACTATGGGCCTACCGCACATCTTTCAGAACATCAACAGGGCACACTCCTTTCTCTTTGGCATACGGATCGGAGGCTATGCTCCCAGTTGAAACCATTGTGCCTTCCCACCGTAGGATCCACTATAACCCAGAAGAGAACGAAGAGCTCCTCAACATGTCTTTGGATCTAGTCGAGGAGAGAAGGAATGATGCAGTCCTAAAAACAGCAGCCCACAAGCAAAAGGTGGCAGCACAATACAACTCCAAAGTCAAGCATCGTATCTTACGAGAAGGGGATCTTGTCCTCAAGCGAATCTTCCCTCGCCCCGGAGCACTAGACCCAATCTGGGATGGACCATATGTAATTCATAAAGATCTCCACAACGGAGCCTATATTTTGTCAACAGTGGACGGAGAGGTGTTCCAGAGGGCATGGAACATCCAACACCTCCGTCGATACTTTTCTTAACTTGTATTGCCCATATGAAGTGAATTAACAAAGAGAATCAGTGGACGTAGGCATTTTTTCGTGCCGAACCACTTTAAAAAAGCCTTGTCTCTTTTTTAACTTGTTCCTTTGTATCTTGGCTGCTTGTTAACTTTATCCTTTTCTGTTGAACAAAATCCTGAGCATATAGCATTTCTATTCAAAGCACTCCACGATGCAACTTCACGTGGACAAGACCCAACAGGTACTATGCGAATCTATGCCCTCGCCAATGAGACACTTTTGCTCCAGCATCCCTCTGCTGCGGGTTAACTCATTGCTCGCGACGGCCCTTAAAGCCAACTGTAATGAGCCGATTATAAGCCACCGAGAAGGCCGACTATAGCCGAGGCAGCTCATTACGGCGTTAGGCTCGCCGGCGACTGTGAACCGATTATAAGCCCCAACATAAGGTGTGGCCAGCCAGGGGCAGTTCACAGTTGACGATCGGAACCCACGCTAGCCGGCCACAGTAAGTCGAATAATACCCATGAGTACGGGCCATAATGGCCCGGGTAGTTACTGTGCGCGATCTCGGCTCCGGTGTGTCTTAAGTGCGGCTGTGGTAAAAAAGAATTAACTCCCCGCGGAGGCGTAAGATGGGTGACAAATGTCTCCAAGACCCACAGCTAGGGAAAGTGACTACAAAACCCGTTTGCCACGAACTTAAGCACATCGAAGGCCTTCCGTGACTGGAAGTTTTACCATTTCACATATTTCAATTTTACTTAAAAAACTTTCCTCCTATCCTCTATAACAAACCATAAAGTACAGGATGCAGGGTAAGAGATACCCGCCAATGGATGCAGAGATTCACAATCAGATGGCAGGGCATTCGACTGCTTTCCATGCTTGGTCATACAAGATATTCGAAAATGCCATTTACAAACAGAACATGAAAGGCGGTATTTTCTTCCTTTATGTGCATATGCATGACTGTAATTTAATTTTTTCACACCACACGCTAACATTGCAAGTCATGAGATTATGATTTAAAACCAGAATCTGACATCAAACACAATTTAATTACAAGAATATACATAGCTACATTTCTCATACGATATGTCGAAATAGCAACAAATATTCAAGAAACGACAGAATCAGCTTAAGCTAAAAAATTACACGTCAAGAATAATATTATTACAAGTAGCAAGAATTACAACTTAGAAGTTACTCTACTGTCTTAAGACTAACAGATACAACACTGCCAAGCCTACAAAAAGAATTTTCCAGGTCCAATCAGGGAGCCGGTTGCGTCGAAGTCTTGTCCTTGCTCTTTTGCCCGCCTGTCCGGTCATAAAAAGGATTCATTAGTGATGAGTAACCAAGTTAACGGAAAGACTAGAAAGGAAAACTTACCAGCACCTACTTCTTGACCATCCTGGTCGTCATCCTCTACCTGCACACCTGCCTCTTCAGCAGCAAGCAGCCGCATACCCTCCTTTACCGCCACTTTCTCCTCCTTGGTGAACTGGGCAGTGACCACATCCATACTGAAGACCGTTCCACCCTCTTTATCTGCATCAGCCTTAGCCTCCTCCAAAGCCCGAAGATAGGTCTTGGCCATGACCCTGGGATAATCATCCATCCAAGAGAGATGGCCCTGCTTCCAAGTCCGGAAATACATGTCCTGGAGCATGTCATCCATCATTCCCTCGTTCTCCTCAAACTCCCTCATCCGGGCATCGGAGGCCGACAACCTTTCGACGGCAGCATCTCTCTCCAGTCTGTATCTCGAGCAATCAGCCTGAAGGGACCTCCGCATCACCTCCATCTCTTCCCTCAACTTAGCTTGGGCAAGCTCTGCAGCCTCAAGTTTCTCGGACAATTCCTCCACCTGCTCGAGATCCGCTCTCCGAACCTCATCCACCGTGGCAATAGCCATGTCAATCCGCTCTTTGCAAGCAGCTTCCATTTTCCGCAATTCGGCCCGACTGGCCTCTTCCATGGTTTTCCTTAATCGCCCAGTAGCAGCCTCATGCTGAGAAATCTGGATAGCCTGATCCGCAAGCTGCTTGGCCTGATCCGAAACCACCAATCGAAGTCGGATATTGGCGCTCCCAATCTCCTCTCCGGCCTTAACCAGCCGAGCATGATGCCCCATCAGCTTCTTGGTCTCCTCTGCCACCCGATCAATATTAGCTTTGGCCTCGTCTCCCATAGTGACTATACGAGTGGTGAGTAGATCGAGATCTAAGGACTTGGCTTCATCAAGTACTCGTACCATGGGGTTACGGGGGAGAAGGTGTTCACCAGTGACTTCGTCAAAAGTAATATCATGAGAACCTGGATCCAGATCAGGATGACCCGCGAATGGATTACGGGCCAAGTCGGGACGGTCGATATGAATAACAGAAGGGTTTCCGGACGGGTGTGGAGAAGGTACAAACTCGCTACCCTCCTCAGTAATATCATGAATAGGCTGAGCCGGAGGCTGAGGACCGAGCGAAGTTTCGGATAAAGGATGACTCCTCTTCCTCTGCTGAATACCCTCTTCGATGACCCCAAGAAGAGGACGGTATCCGACTACATCCCCAGAGCGTTGGGTTGAGGGCTTCGGCTTAGCAGAAATTTTGGAAAGTTTATATTGCTCGAGCCTGTGTCGAAGGTCTGAAGCTTTGGGCGTCTTGCCTGCTCCTGATATAAAGAACAAGTGTCACAATCTTACATTACTATATGATTCAAGAAACGCGGTAGATTACAAGTTAGAAAAGGAAAAGAAACACAGCTGTGGTTGTACAAACCCTGGGGAGGAGTGGGATACTGCAATAAGTCCTGGATTTCATTCCAGGACGGGAGCGGGTCATAAAATATTCCTAAGTCCCTATCATTAGTGAAGCATGCAGGGGTCAAGAGTTCACCTTGAGTCGTCAGAGCCACCTTGGCTGGAATAGTCGGAGAAGACTCACTTGCACCAGTCCAGGCTTTGTCCGCCTTCCCGGTCTTCTCTACCAAAGCCGGATCATCATCCAACCCCTCAAAAGCTTGGCGGAAAGCATCATCCGTCCACTCTTGCATTTCGCCTACTTGCCCAGAAGACAGAACCCTGGAACCATCACCACCCTGTCCATCGCCACCATCATCACCAAGACGCTCAACGTCACTTCCGCCCTCAGCCTCACCTCTTTCTTCCTCCGCATCTATCTCCCCCTGAGTAAGTGGACAATTGCTGGGAGAAGGACCGTCCGACCTCTTAAGTTTCTTACCTCCGACGGCTGGAGGTTTCGTGAATGGTTTTCTCTTTCCACCCTCTGCCGCAACGCCTCCCTTAGCCTGAGCAGCCGCCCTCTCTTCCGCCGTTTCCCTCAGCTTAACTACAGACTGCTGCGGAAGGATCAAGTTATATTCCAGAAGAATCGCATTTCTAATCAAGAAGGCAGATGATCTGTATTTCCCAAGAATGGCTTCTATCTCAACCGCCGTCTGAACCAGGCGGTCAGTCTCCACAACCGGAAAGCCACCTGTCGCTAGCAAAAATGAGAAAGTATGAGAAGAAGCATCGCAATCGGAATAAAAGTTATAAGTAAAAGCATCAACTTACATCCAGAGGTAAAGCGCCGGATGGAGACGGAGTCGTCCCTAACAAAGAACCACTCTTTCTTGAACATGCTGAATTTAGAGTACAGGTCCAGGACCGGCTTGAAGGTCACAGCGGACTCCAAGCTAATATATGGGGACCCCTTCTTATAGCCCCTTAAATTATACAAGTACCGGATCTCCCGGTTGGAGGGAGCGCGACCATACTTCCTCCGAAAGATAACGAAAAGGCTCACCAGTATGGCATAAGAGTTGGGCTGAAGCTGGAATGGGGCCACCTTCAGATACGTGAGGAAGCTGACTACCCAAGCATTGAGAGGCGGGATAGCACCACACATGCAATGGTACCTACTATAAGCAAAGTATCCTTCGGGAGGACTGTATGGCATGACTCCTGGGCCCGGCAGCAGCATGAGGGCTCTATCGATCCCAAAGGAACGAGATATAACATCGAGTTGCTCCTCTTTGAGAGAGCTAGGAAAGCAGTCAGGCGGGGAATCCAGCAGCTCCTGGGGACCATATCCATCAACTAATGACCTCGGGGCGGGCCCATGACGCTCCGATCCTGATTGAGCTGGGGGCATGGCCGAGGACTCTCCTTCACCCCCGGATCTCCTCTTATCTGATCGAGTTTCAACTTTTCGAGACATTTATCTGCAAACATGGGAAAAGTATATCGTTAGAATATACAAGCAGCGTAATCTGGAATTTCGCTTAAAAATTCGAAGTATGAAACACATGTTCACTCGATACAACAGTTCATTCGGCGGGCAGATGCAACAGGTCAATAGTTCATTCGACACTCAACTCGTAAGTTCATTCGGCACTCAACTCATGAGTTCATTCGGCACTCAACTCGAAAGCTCATTCGGCACTCAACTCGTGAATTCATTCGGCAAAAAGAACCTCACCTTGATTCGGCTAGCAACGTGATTCGGCAAAGAAGTTGATTCGGCTGGGAGGGATCTGGTTCGGTTGTTACACTTGGTAGGGAATAACGGTGGCACATGGCCTCTACTTATAGACGAAAGTGGACTACCGGACCGGTTGGCTCGGTAATGAAAACCGGAAGAAAGCTCCTCCAAACTTAAAGCAAAGCACGCCATGCGCACGCACATACCCTACTTTGGGGGGCAAGTGTTGTGTGCATTTCTACCACCGAACCAAAAGGCAAGAACCAACTCTCATCCGGTCTCCCACCGAACCAACTCTCATCCGGTCTCCCACCGAACCAACTCTCATCCGGTCTCCCACCAAACCAACTCTCATCCGGTCTCCCACCGAACCAACCCACATCCGGTCTCCCACCGAACCAACCCACATCCGGTCTCCCACCGAACCAACCTACATCCGGTCTCCCACCGAACCAACTCTCATCCGGCCTCGCCAACCCAACCACCGGACCAACCTCACCGAACCAAGCATTACCGGTCCACACCATCGCACTCCTACCACCGAACCATGGGATGCCGAACCAAGGTGTGCCAGGCCAGATTGCATCAGCCCAGGCCCACCAGCAGCTATATACATCCAAGACCCCTGCCCCCAACCTCACTCTATAAATAGAGGGGCAGGGGTACAACAATGGGGACAAGTTTGAGAGCTCAAGCACGGAAGGAACTTTCAAACAACTTTCTTTTACTTGTATTAAAGCTTTGTACTTGTAATCAAAAGAAGAGAAGAGAAATAACATATAAAGTGGACGTAGGCACATTCTGGCTGAACCACTATAAATTTGCATGTCTTTTTACAGTTTAGCCCCTGCTTTTCATATATTTGCGTAAATTACTCAAATCGCTAAGAACAACATAAGATCCACTAAATCATACAACTTTGAGGTGTTTGTCCATTTTTTGTGCAAACATATATCATCAGTGATAAATAACAGATAATGGTGTCAGATGTCACAGGTGAACAGATACAGATAATGGCATATATATAAAAATGTAAATAACTAGCAGCATCATATTTCAATTGTCGTTTCAATTGAAATCAAATTTAATAAATATAAGAACGTTAATCGTGAGTGATTGCTCATCTTTCGAGGCTAGAGAGATTCGGCAAATGAAATGAGTTACAACATGCAAGCACGACTTCCAAAGCAAAGCGAGATGGGCACGAATTTTAACGGACAAAGCTGATAGCTTGTAACTGACGAAATCCAATCAAACTGGATTGATGAAGATCAATGGCATAAGTGAACTTGTATATATATTAACACTATATATATCAAAATCATATTTCAGTTCAAACACATATATATCATCTATATATGTAAGAATTTTCTTCCAAGAATTAATATTAAATTTAAACATATATACATATATCAAAAATTGAAATCTATATATATATATTCCAAGACCATTATAAATTTAACCCATATATTATAAAATCCACACTTTAATAAAACAATTAAACATGCCAAAATTATGTGTACTTTTATATATGTAACTAATATATGGACAGGGACTAAAAGAAAATGATACTTCCTTTCAAAGTTCCAAAAACATACACATGAAATAAAATAGAGAAGAGCAGCTTCTTCTCAGCCAAAATGTGTACCAACCCAAACACAAAGCAGCATGCAAATATATGTTATATTTAAAATACATTCTTAAAATCTTAAAACCAATACTTGATTTAAACACACCTAGTAACATTTGGAACCACTGCATATATATACTGAAAAAATGTTCAAAGCCGATCTCTTTTAAATATAATATAAACTTTTCACACATTTTAACTTGTATGAACTCCAATAGATAATATATATACTGTAACCTCTATATATATATAGGCTTTATCAAAACCCAGACCAAATGCCCTTATATAAATTTATGTAAAAAAAAATCAAACTTTCATATAAATCAAAATATAGCTAACATATAATATATATTATATAGCTTATATTATAAATATATATACACACACTTATACATCATTTTAAACAAGTACTGTCAGCTTATACTGCCCACGCATATAATAGGCCATCACTATATATATTTTAATATTAAACCCATATTTATAATATACATTAGATCACATAAGCACGTTATTATACAAAAATCAAAAACCAGATGTTACAACACATATCGACTGTATAATATACATAGGTAATATGCATGAGATAAATCATTATTAAAATAATTTGTCAAGTATAGGCTACAATACATACATATGTAACATATAAAACAATACAAATACAAGATTGCAGTTCACCTATACGTACAGATATATATATATATATAACAATTAAAATATATAAAATCTACATATACAATACCTTAAAAGAAGGGCTCGAGTGGACGAATGAAGGAGGAGGGAGGCTGAGAAAATGGGTGAGGTAGGTGGATCGTTCGACTTCGCCTGTCAGAAAAAAAAAAGAAATGGTTCAAGGCGATGGTCGGCTACATGGCAGTGGTTGCTAAAGATGGGCAAGTCTTGGCTGCTAGCGTGGGGTTGGAATGCTTTGAAGCTCAGCGAGATTGGGAGATAGAAGGTGCGGATATGGTGGTCATGGTGATGCTCTCGGAGGCTATCACGTCTGTGTGGTTGGAGATGTGGATGCGGGCTATGGTGTGGTCGTGCGCGGCAGTGGGAATGAGGGGGTGGTCGAGATGGAAGTGGCCAGTGGAAGATGATCTCAGCGGAGGGTGTTTGTTGCGGTGGGGTTCGGCACGTGAGGTGCGATAGGTGAAGTGAGAGGGAGGAGGTGCATGGGATGAGGCGCTGCTAGGGGTGCCGAGGCTAGAGGTGATGGCGGACGAGGGTAAGCGATTTAAAGGAGCATCAGTTTTGAAGTTGGGTGATGACAGGCACACATGGAAGAAAAAGAAAAAAAACAAATGATATGTATTGTTTCCTTTTCCTCTGTTGCATAAATTAAAACAAAGAAGAAGGAGGAGAGACATATGACTGAGTGGAGCATAGGAAACAGAAGATGAAGAATGAACGTATATTTTATTGTAAACATGGCTATTCATTTTCTAACATCATTTCAAACTGAACTTTTATTTAAATAAGTGGCTAACTGCTAGCATGATGGGAAAAGAACAAACGAAGCATGAAAAGTCAGTGCAGATCGTGCTATATGGAATTATACTATACTAGTGCGGAAATAAACTAAGATACTATAGCAATGTGAATAAGTAAAATAAAACAAGCACACCAGGAATTTTTATACTAGTTCGAACTTCCCATTCTATGTCTAGTCCCAGACTCCTTCTGGAATTTCACTAAAACAACAACCCTCACTTAACCCGGAGGAACAGGTCTATTCAACCCCTGAGCAGCCGAACAGGGACCTGAGCAACAGAACAGGATTTCGCCTCAACAGCCGAAGAGGTCTTCACACGCCTGAGCAGTAGAACAGGACTTCAATTTATACAGAGAGTATTTGACACAGTGTGTTCTTGATAACACGGATTTGTCTCTTGATAGTACAACCTTCCTATAATCTTCTCCTTTTGATATATATGTGTGTATGTGAAGAATATTGAAGTAAATGAATGATTTTGTATGAACTTGAATGCACAAGAGTGTGTTAGAATCAAAGTAGATTAAGAATAGAAAGAGTTAGATCGATTAGGTTAATAAAACTGATGATTCTAACATGTTTATATAGATTATAAAAAGGTGCAATTGTTCGTGAGTAGTTATCATGAACATATGTAGTCATACCTGTTGATTAAAAGTCGTATCTCTTCATGGAAGAGAAGTGACTATTCAGAAACAACCATTATAGGAATTCAGACGTCTGAAAAATAGAATTCAGACTTTTGAAATCGTTCACGTGCAAATCAGAAAGCAAATAGGTCATTTTTGACTTGATTCAGACGTTTGAATATTTTAATTCAGACGTCTGAATATTGTGAAACAATATTTAGGTTTCAGCATTCAGATGTCTGAATGACATTATTCAGGCGTCTGAATTTAGCCTGTAACAAAAAATTATCATAGCTCAAATTGTTAGAGCACTTGCCTTCTGAACTAGTGACCCGGGTTCGAGTCCCGCTCCATGCAATTTTTGAAAACTTGATTTTTCATTTAAAATATGAATGTATATGTGTGTGTATCATTTTGAGAAGATTTTAACATTTGTAAACTCTAGACACGACACTCTATGACTAATAATACTTTGTTTGTCACCTTCGTCTTGTCTCTATCGTATATATATCTTCTTATATCTCCATATACATTCTTTCATCCTTTTGTACTATGTATCTTCATTTTGAACGTATTTGATTATCTCTTTTTGGTGCTCATGTACCTGCAAATTAGCTTAGAGATTCTTTGACATGATTGTATAGTTGTTGTCATTAAAATCCAACAATTGAGGTTCTAACATTCTCCCCCCTTTTGATGATAACTACTATACAATTTTTTTATTTAAAAAAATATATTCATTCTATATAAAAAATAATATTAATATGTTTAAAGCTCCCCCTAAGTATAACATCTCCCCTTAAGTATAATATCTCCCTCTATTAATATGCATATGAATTTCTCCCCCTTTGTCATTATCAAAAAGAATGAGGGAATATAATAAATTATATAAAATATCTTGTAAATAACAAGATAAACTCATTATTAATTATGAAGGAAAAATAAAATTGATTTTACCATATTTGCTGAAGTCCATATTTCATTGTAAGCACGTAATTCTATTAAACGTATGGAACATTCTTTAAAATTCCAAAATCTATCCTTTTCCTTTTGTTTCTCCGAGTACCTGCAAAAAATAATCATTTTCAGTACCCACTTATTATGTTAGGGTCCGGGGGGTTAGGTCTTAGGAAACCATACTCATTTGAGTGTGGTTGAACCTTTATAAATATAATTTTCATTATTAACTACCATATCAAAATAATCAGCAATGTATTTTTCTCTATTTTTCCAATTAACAGGAACCCAAATACCTAGATAATTTTTATTCATATTTCTGGTCAATGATTTTGTACTTCTAGGGAAATTATAAACATTATTGGTCATAGCAGTATTTGAATTTCTATAAAAATCGGATTTAGACTTTACTCGAAATTTAGTACTAGCACTAACATTTTTACTATACATGAAAGCATATCTAGTGCTATTTCTACGATCAATTTTATTATATCCTAAACCACTTTTATAATGTAACGGTCTAGAACTGGATAAAATCATGTTTAAATCGTTTTGACCTTTATTAAATTTTGTCACTTCAATGTCAAGTTTATCAAATTTAGCTTTAAAGTCACAATTATTATTTTCAAAAGAAATATTACTATTATTTAAAATATCAATTTTCTCATTTAATTCAGTATTCTCGTTTTTTAACATACAGTTTTCATTTTTGAGAAGGAAATTTTGAGATTCTGAATTATCTAAAGAGTATTGTAATAAATCATTTTGTCTTTTCAAATCAAAAATTTCTTTTGAAAATTTTTCCCTCCCTTTCTAAAATATGGTGTTTTGTTCATCTAGAAAATCTGTAAGAGCCTCAAAATTAATCTTTAAAACACCAAGTTGGTTTTCTAAATCTAACTTCTCATTTTTCAATTTCTCATTTTCAAGTTCAACAGATTTCATCTTTTCTAAAATAATAAAATTAAGCTTTGAAATCTTATTGCTTACACTAACTAATTCATTATTATCTTTTACTGAAATTTGTAAATCAAAAAGTACCTTTTTGTAGTCTTCACTGGTGGCTTTGACAGGGATTTTGCCTGTTGTATTTCGACAAGATCGTTTTTTGGCCATTATTCTATGATGCTGTGACGCTCGATAGAATTCCAGGCTCTGATACCAAATTCGATGCGGATCATGCTATATGGAATTATACTATACTGGTGCGGAAATAAACTAAGATACTATAGCAATGTGAATAAGTAAAATAAAACAAGCACACCGGGAATTTTTATACTGGTTCGAACTTCCCATTCTACGTCGAGTCCCAGACTCCTTCTGGAATTTCACTAAAACAATAACCCTCACTTAACCCGGAGGAACATGTCTATACAACCCCTGAGCAGCCGAATAGGGACCTGAGCAACATAAAAGGATTTCGCCTTAACAGCTAAAGAGGTCTTCACACGCCTGAGCAGCAGAACATGACTTCAACTTATACAGAGAGTATTTGACACAGTGTGTTCTTGATAACACAGATTTGTCTCTTGATAGTACAACCTTCCTATAATCTTCTCCTTTTGATATATATGTATGTGTGTATGTGAAGAATATGGAAGTAAATGAATGATTTTGTATGAACTTGAATGCACAAGAGTGTGTTGAATTAAAGTAGATTAAGAATAGAAAGAGTTAGATCGATTATGTTAATAAAACAGATGATTCTAACATGTTTATATAGATTATAAAAATGTGCAATTGTTCGTAATTAGTTATCATGAAAGTATGTGGTCATACTTGTTGATTAAAAGTCATATCTCTTCATGGAAGAGAAGTGACTGTTCAGAAATAGCCGTTATAGGAATTCAGACGTCTGAAAAATAGAATTCAGGCTTCTGAAATCGTTCACGTGCAAATCAGAAAGCAAATAGGTCATTTTTGACCTGATTCAGACGTCTGAATATTTTCATTCAGACGTCTGAATATTGTGAAACAATATTTAGGTTTCAGCATTCAGACGTCTGAATGACATTATTCAGAAGTCTTAATTTAGCCTGTAACAAAAAATTATCATAGCTCAAATGGTTAGAGCACTTGCCTTCTGAACTAGTGACTCGGGTTCGAATCCCGCTCCATGCAATTTTGAAAACTTGATTTTTCATTTAAAATATGAATGTATATGTGTGTATATCATTTTGGGAAGATTTTAACATTTGTAAACTCTAGACACGACACTCTATGACTAATAATACTTTGTTTGTCCCCTTCGTCTTGTCTCTATCGTATATATCTCTTCTTGTATCTCCATATACATTCTTTCATCCTTTTGTACTGTGTATCTTCATTTTGAACGTATTTGATTATCTCTTTTTGGTGCTCATGTACCTGCGAATTAGCTTAGAGATTCTTTGACATAATTGTATAGTTATTGTCATTAAAATCCAACAATTGAGGTTCTAACAAAGGAAACAAAAGGGCTCAGAAATGAAAGGACACAAAACGGATACCGATACGATTACCAGTTTTGTGGATTCTGCTGTGTACCGGACTTCAAAACACAAAATTGAGATTACCGTAGAGGTCAGCACGACGAGACGATCAAAACGATATACATATATTAGTGATAGGGTCGTCCAATCAAAAGTCGATATCGGTATCGAAAATGCTGCAAATTTAACAAAAATAAGATCGACGGAGCAATAACAGTCCAAATTTTGAGAAACAAAATATGACGTCTTACTTAGAAGATGATTTACAAATTTTCTATAGAAAAATATTCAGGTTTGGAAAACATTTCATTGTCATCAAATATTAACTGATTTAAAAATAAAATTACACAAGGAAATAAACTTTCATATTATCTAATGAAAATTTACCAGTTGCTATGTTTAAGAAGACGTATTCCAAATATTAAATTTTTATTTCAAAATTTTATTGTTTAAAATTTTGACAAAATTTCAATTAAATATATTATTAAAACAATAAAAATTAATAAAAATTTACGGGTCGTTACATGTATTTGGTCATTTATTTTGATATATCCTTGTTATCACCCCATAGTTTATTGTAACCATATAAATTTTCATATTGATTTTTTGAACACTGAATAAGGATATCAAACCCTCGGATTTCATATATTTACATGAGAAAAAATTAGTATGTTTAGATTTACTATTTGAACCATAAAATGATTTTTGAGAAATAAACCGTCGTTACCTTATTTGAAAATTTTCAAATTTAAAATTTGAAACCCTGGGAAGTTTTCTTGAATGTTGAAACTTTGGAACATTTTCATAAATCAAATCTCTTGAACTCTGAAATTTAATTGAGAATTTTTCTATAAATTTGTAAGTTACTAGAATGGATCTGTTGTGAAATCCGTTGTATTTTGAATGTGGAAATAATAACTTTTCTGGAAAATTTGAACCTTAAAAAATGTAGATATATGCATTCCTTATTTCATCCGATTTTGATTTAATTTTCATAAGAATTTTAGTTCTAACTCGAGTGTATTATTTTCCTTTACGCTCGGGTCAGCCTGAGTATTTCAGTGTTTCAAATATATTATTTCTTGAAGATGAAGATGGAGTTTGAAGACCGTATTTATTAATATTATCCTGTTACATTACCTTGTTATATGTGTTAAATGTATAACTCTGATAATATTGTAAAGTGAAATTATTGTATATTGTTAAACAGCTTCATGAACTATTTATGTAATTATTATATTTTGTCATTCCGTTGCGAGATTCTGTAATTTTATTCTTCTGTATCTTATTTTTTTACAATAAAACCCCATTGATAATATGTTCTTTTTTGCTATTTGAGTCAGACATGTGTGGTTTATTGTCGACTTGAATCGTCCGAAATGGCGGGTCATCACAGTTGGTATCAACGCTTAGGTTTGGAGATATCTTAGCCTATTGGGGGTAAACTCATTAAGGGATAGGGTAATGGAATGCCCTATTATGATTTGAGAGTATATATGTGACGCCCCACCTCTATGCTCATAATAACAAAGAGTATTATAGGAAATACTGTCTATTATTACGAAGAATAAGGCTGGATAGGAGCGACCATCCGTAATTGGCCTTACACTAATATTGGTTATCTCGATAGGAGTGGTATATACTTTTTATTTTTTTCATCTATTATTTATTTACTCCCATCGACACACCCAATTATCAGTATAAAACAAACTACGATAGTTCATAATAGTTTAGGACATTAGATATAACAATAACACAGATAATATAAATGCGGAACATAGATAAAAACAAAAGTCTCATATATATATAACTGATGTCAGTTAATACATAGTTGACACAATACATATGATACAACTACAACTGTCGACTCTAAAAGTTATATATACAAGTACATTATCGACTAATATACATGAATACATATCGTTCTATACAAAGACTCGACTACTACAAAATAACACTGACAACTTCAAAAGATGTGAAAAGTCTTCAAATCCCGAACAGCAACTCAAAGAAGGAAATCTACAACCTGAAATACTCGGGTCTGACCCGAGTATTAAATTCAAAAGAAAATAATACACGGGTCAGTCTAGTTCAAAATCAGTTATTAATGCACAGAAGCAATAATAATCAACATCAAATAGACGACAATCACATAAATCTCGTATATCCAACTCTTCGATAAGAGAATCGGATAACGGCAGATATAACACTAAACAGTGTTAAACAACAAATCAGCAGATTTAAATTATCAACAAAGATAAGTGAAATATCAATGAAGATAATTTAGAAAACATCAGAATTGCCTAATCGGCAATTAACAACAAAGTCCAATTATTAAAGAATAATTAAAAACTCAGAATCTCGGTGTGGCTGCAGTACACGCACACGTGCACTGCCTCGCCACTACCATATGTCGAAACTGCAAAGATCAAGGCAGATAAATGAACAACTCAAATCAAACTGAACGAAATGCACACGAATGCGCATTGAAAAATTCACAACAGAGTACAAGGTCAAACCCGAGTCTTCGAGACTGGGTTCAACTCAATGTATAATACAACATGGAATAGTGACCAGGCAGCAAGCATTTTGCAACCTGAGCATCTCACGATTACATGAACCCGAGCAATCAAACTACAACAAGGACAAACAGAGGTGGCAACATAAACTGCAAAAGATATGACATGTATGCAATAGTGCAACTAATCAGTGCAAGCTTCACAAATATCAGACCCCATTACTTTACTCTTTTTTCTTCTTCCAGGAATGCACAGAGAGTATGCAACCTGACTTGAAGCAGGTGAATGCATATGTGATGCTATATAAAGTGTTCTCTGGTGAGGATGGGATGTACAGTGACAACATGATGCAACGGTGGAAAAACTATATGGATATTGAAACAGGCAGTGGCAACTGATGGTATACAAGTAGTGCAGAATAAACATGCACACATGTGTATATATATACCAAAACTAACACATTGTCAAGTTGAACAAATGAATGCCAAAATCACCTTAATCAAATCAAATGACCGATGTTAACAGGAATTAAAACCCTGGTGGCCACAACTAAATTAACAGTTGCAAAGTTTCACTGCAATAACACGGTGAGAATGGAAAACTACTAACCATGGAACATCAAAAGTCAATACCAACAAAGGAAAGAACATAGCATGCAGGTTCAACCAAAAATCAAGTTGTGATAATTATGAATTCGAACAAGTGAAGTTTAAATACCGCAAGCCAACAAGACAGGTGTACCGAGCAGATAGTAAAGTGACATGAATAAGGTATACATGTGAAACAGGCTACATGAACACAGTGAAGTACTGCCCCATGCGGCAACATAATTGTCACAGGCTAATGCAAGCTAATGTCGTGAGCGATGTACTAAGGCTACAACTTCACATGACCCGAACAGTGCACCAATATGCTAACAAATCTCGAAAAATCAAAATGTACATATGCACAGTATGACACCAATGTATATGAACCTGAAGTAGTGTCTAATGTGCATGAATATGAAGGCCACAGATGCAAGGCACCAGTAACATCTACAAGAATCTGAATATTGCAAACTCAATAGAAATTGCATATGAACATGAAGCCGTAACTACTGTACGAACATCACAATCGAGAACAAGGTGCAGTGTCGGAGTAAAAAGGCAAAATACATTGCTTCTTACAAAACAATATAGTGGACAGTACAAACACATGAATGTAAAGTGCAACTACAACAGACAGTGTCAAAGAAAAATCCAAACCAAGTTCAAATATACAGCATCAACAAAATCAAAGTAAACTCAAGGTACATGTATCAAAAGAGTCAAGCCAGAAATTCATTTTTTTGAAACTGTATATTTTTAAAGTCCCCAAATCTTCGAAATTCAATGCTTATACCTAAAGCATATATGCAGCAGAGAAAATATCAACTGTAACAGTAGCAACTAAATTCGCAAGTATATAAAAACATGGTACACAATTTCGAACGAAGACAGATATGTCTTAAAAGCCATCACATAAACACTGTCAAGTTAAATTCTCATCTAAATATTTTCAAAATTAGGTTTATAGATTTTAAATCCAAAGTCAGAAAACATTCCCAAGTATTTAAAACAAATCATACGACCGAGATGATAAAGTCAGAGATCAGTCCCACATCTAAACGAATATCAACTGTCAGAGCAAAATCAACTGGCGAATTCAACAAAATAATAGAGAGTTTAAGGCCGAGAAAATCAAGTAATAAAGTATTTACTTATTTGAATAGATGCGAGTGATACTTAAATCACTCACCTGGTTTTCGAAGAATCAAACCCAAATTCGCAGCCGAAGGCGAAGATTAAACCACCGGAATCGAAGCGTGGCACCTCGAAGTCAAACGAAACCCTAATCTAATTCGAACGGTGAAAAGATCGAGCCGCCACCATTCTTTTTTCTTTCGAACGATATGTTATTTAGGGTTTTTCCATCCCAAAAGCGAAAGAAAGGGGCGTGGGTAAAGGTAATTATCACGGCCACAAAATAAAACATGGGCCAATCTAAATTTTTAAGCCCGCATAACAAATTCACAAATTAATACAAAGAATTTCAACCGATAAAAAAAACTCAAATGAGCAATTAACTAGCAGATTTATCGTTTAATGACGATTATAAATCCCTGTGAAATCCCGGGTTGTTACAGACTCCCCTCCTTATAAAAATTGCGTCCCCGCAATTTTCAAAATTAAGGTCGTCAGTAACAAATATTTCTCTAACATAAACTGGTTAAGCTAGAAGATAAAAGTCGGGAATACCAACGCCAAAGAAATCTTTTAATTCTAATAAAAGAGATTCACAAAATTTTCAACAAAATCTAACTATCAATAGATAATTAGAAAACAACAAAACTGAATAAACGCAATTATCAACCATATTTAATTATCAATCAGATAATTAGAAGCACAAGTCACAATTTGCAAAACTGCCAATATCTAGTTATTCAACAATTAACTAGAAAACACAAACTTCATAATCAACAAATTCAAAATATTAACAGAGATAGAGATAGATAGAAAATAGCGATTCGAATAAAATCAGCAAACATCAATTATCTAATTGTCTCAAACGATACTCAGAAGACAAATCAGCACATATCTAATTACCACAACCGGTAATTTAAAACTTCAAATCAGCAATTATTCAATTATCAAAAACGATAATCAAATTTCTCAAATCAACAAATATTCGATTATCACAAACGATAATCAAATTTCAAATTCAACAAATATTCGATTATCAAAAACGATAATCAAATTTCAAATTCAACAAATATTCAATTATCAAAACGATAATCAAATTTTAAATTTAACAAATATTTGATTATCTCAAGCGATAATCAAATTCCAAATCAACAATTATTTAATTATCTGAAGCGATAATTAAATCTAAAATCAACAAATATTTAATTATCTTAAGCGATAAATAAATCTCAGATCAGCAAATATTTAATTATCTAAAGCGATAATTAAATCTCAAATCAGCAAATATTTAATTATCTAAAGCGATAATTAAATCTCAAATTAGCAAATATTTAATTATCAAAAGCGATAATTAAATCTCATATCAACAAATATTTAATTATCTAACAGCGATAATTAAATCTAAAATCAACTAATATTTAATTATCAAAGACGATAATTAAATCTCAAATCAACACATATTTAATTATCTGATAGCGATAATTAAATCTAAAATCAACAAATATTTAATTATCAAAGACGATAATTAAATCTCAAATCAACAATTATTTAATTATCTAAAGTGATAATTAAAAGCAACAAATATCCGATTATCAAAAACGATAATCAGAACTCATATCAACAAATATCTAATTATCACAAGCGATAATTAGAAACAACAAATATCTGATTATCAAAAACGATAATCAGAACTCATATCAGCAAATATCTAATTATCACAAGCGATAATTAGAAACAACAAATATCTGATTATCAAAAACGATAATCAGAACTCATATCAGCAAATATCTAATTATCACAAGCGATAATTAGAAACAACAAATATCTGATTATCAAAAACGATAATCAGAACTCATATCAACAAATATCTAATTATCACAAGCGATAATTAGAAACAACAAATATCTGATTATCAAAAACGATAATCAGAACTCATATCAGCAAATATCTAATTATCACAAGCGATAATTAGAAACAACAAATATCTGATTATCAAAAACGATAATCAGAACTCATATCAGCAAATATCTGATTATCACAAGCGATAATTAGAAACAACAAATATCTGATTATCAAAAACGATAATCAGAACTCATATCAGCAAATATCTAATTATCACAAGCGATAATTAGAAACAACAAATATCTGACTATCAAAAACGATAATCAGAACTCATATCAACAAATATCCAATTACCTGCAGATAATTGGAAGCAACAAATATCTAGAAATCAATTAAGAAGACTAGAAAATCAACATGAAAGCTTGGATCGATCCCATCAGATGGTGAGTTTTTAATTCGCCGCACGTGCATCTCAGAGTGGCCGAAGCCTACCAAGTACTCAACATAATTTTGGCGCCCATCAGATTGACCCGGAGGTCCGTAGAGTGACCCGAAGGTCTAGTACTGGTATTTGACCCGAAGGTCCGCAGAGTGGCCCGAAAGCCCAACAAATGACCCGAAGGTCCGCAGAGTGGCCCGAAAGCCCAACAAATGACCCGAAGGTCCGCAGAGTGGCTCGAAAGCACACAAAATCATCAAATATTTCAATTAACAAGTCCGGAATTAACCGAAATAGCAAACGCACATGTCCCATACCATGTGTTTTACTAAATCGTTTGATTCTCTTCATCGTTTCCTTGAAAGTGCAAAATCGTGTGTTTTGTAAAAATACATTTCACATTCTCAAACGGACAAGTCTGGAATTAAGCGAATCAGTAAAAGAAAGGGGTCATAGTCCTCGATTTTGCTGAAATGTTTAAATCGCTTCCTCATTCTTTTGAAATCGCAAACTGTAAAATTTTTGAAAACAATTTTATTTATTTTGTAAAAATAACAATTCGCATTCTCAACTGAACAAGTCCGGAGTTAAGCGAAACAGTAAAAGAAAGGGGTCATAATCCTCGATTTTGCTGAATCGTTTAAGTCGCTTTCTCATTCTTTTGAAAACGCAAACTGCTAAAATTTTATAAAACAATTTTCATTTTAAGACGATTTTCCAATCACGTGATTAAAACAGCAAATCGGTAACAATTTCGATAAGGAAATTGTACTTCTCAAAATACCGTAAAAACGGTCACAAATCAGTATTGCGGAATAACCGCTTGAAAATCCACTTTTAAAATTTGACGGTTACTGAAGCCAAAGCGACAGTAGTTTTAAAACGTCAAAATCACATCAAAACAATTTACATCAAAATGTAATATCAGAGAATTTTCATTCATCAAAATGCCACAAAACACCGTGCTTCAAAATATAGCATTGGTGTAAAATCCCGTTATAAAAATAACGGCAACAAAATACGTTTCATAACCAAACATCGGTTCAACGTAAAAATAAATGCAGTAACGCGCAATTCAAATTTTTGCACGTACTACAGAATGAACAAAGAAATCATTCGAAGGTATCTTCAATGAAGACAATTCAAAACAGCAAAATCTAATCAATAGATGATTAGTACAAAAGAAAGCCAGCGGAAATTTCAACAAAAATCACATATCTGCAATTTCTTTGAATCCTCAATTTGGATTCGAAATTCTCAAAGAAACAAATAATTACAGCTATGTAAACAACAAATGAAATTCATATCAATTTCGTATTTCGATTTTTAAATCAAAAAGATTATCAGTTGTACTCAGCGAAGACAGTTTCACTGTTTCCGCTGCGCACTTTGATAAATAGAACACAAATCAATCAAATCATCAGAACACAATTTCACTAAACAACAAAACAAAATTCCACTTTTATTTTTAAATAACGATATTTAAAAATTTCATCAAAATTTCAAAACTTTAGTTTTGACTCAAATCACAGATAAAACGTCGACTGATAGTTGTAACATATGTTCCATATAAGTTATGTTTTATATTATGTCCATAAACCCCAAGCTCTGATACCAACTGTGACGCCCCACCTCTATGCTCATAATAACAAAGAGTATTATAGGAAATACTGTCTATTATTACGAAGAATAAGGCTGGATAGGAGCGACCATCCGTAATTGGCCTTACACTAATATTGGTTATCTCGATAGGAGTGGTATATAATTTTTATTTTTTTCATCTATTATTTATTTACTCCCATCGACACACCCAATTATCAGTATAAAACAAACTACGATAGTTCATAATAGTTTAGGACATTAGATATAACAATAACACAGATAATATAAATGCGGAACATAGATAAAAACAAAAGTCTCATATATATATAACTGATGTCAGTTAATACATAGTTGACACAATACATATGATACAACTACAACTGTCGACTCTAGAAGTTATATATACAAGTACATTATCGACTAATATACATGAATACATATCATTCTATACAAAGACTCGACTACTACAAAATAACACTGACAACTTCAAAAGATGTGAAAAGTCTTCAAATCCCGAACAGCAACTCAAAGAAGGAAATCTACAACCTGAAATACTCGGGTCTGACCCGAGTATTAAATTCAAAAGAAAATAATACACGGGTCAGTCTAGTTCAAAATCAGTTATTAATGCACAGAAGCAATAATAATCAACATCAAATAGACGACAATCACATAAATCTCGTATATCCAACTCTTCGATAAGAGAATCGGATAACGGCAGATATAACACTAAACAATGTTAAACAACAAATCAGCAGATTTAAATTATCAACAAAGATAAGTGAAATATCAATGAAGATAATTTAGAAAACATCAGAATTGCCTAATCGGCAATTAACAACAAAGTCCAATTATTAAAGAATAATTAAAAACTCAGAATCTCGGTGTGGCTGCAGTACACGCACACGTGCACTGCCTCGCCACTACCATATGTCGAAACTGCAAAGATCAAGGCAGATAAATGAACAACTCAAATCAAACTGAACGAAATGCACACGAATGCGCATTGAAAAATTCACAACAGAGTACAAGGTCAAACCCGAGTCTTCGAGACTGGGTTCAACTCAATGTATAATACAACACGGAATAGTGACCAGGCAGCAAGCATTTTGCAACCTGAGCATCTCACGATTACACGAACCCGAGCAATCAAACTACAACAAGGACAAACAGAGGTGGCAACATAAACTGCAAAAGATATGACATGTATGCAATAGTGCAACTAATCAGTGCAAGCTTCACAAATATCAGACCCCATTACTTTACTCTTTTTTCTTCTTCCAGGAATGCACAGAGAGTATGCAACCTGACTTGAAGCAGGTGAATGCATATGTGATGCTATATAAAGTGTTCTCTGGTGAGGATGGGATGTACAGTGACAACATGATGCAACGGTGGAAAAACTATATGGATATTGAAACAGGCAGTGGCAACTGATGGTATACAAGTAGTGCAGAATAAACATGCACACATGTGTATATATATACCAAAACTAACACATTGTCAAGTTGAACAAATGAATGCCAAAATCACCTTAATCAAATCAAATGACCGATGTTAACAGGAATTAAAACCCTGGTGGCCACAACTAAATTAACAGTTGCAAAGTTTCACTGCAATAACACGGTGAGAATGGAAAACTACTAACCATGGAACAGCAAAAGTCAATACCAACAAAGGAAAGAACATAGCATGCAGGTTCAACCAAAAATCAAGTTGTGATAATTATGAATTCGAACAAGTGAAGTTTAAATACCGCAAGCCAACAAGACAGGTGTACCGAGCAGATAGTAAAGTGACATGAATAAGGTATACATGTGAAACAGGCTACATGAACACAGTGAAGTACTGCCCC
This sequence comes from Allium fistulosum, assembly GCA_030737815.1. NCBI lineage: Eukaryota > Viridiplantae > Streptophyta > Magnoliopsida > Asparagales > Amaryllidaceae > Allium > Allium fistulosum. Next base: position 866,551,500 of record CM060904.1, on the reverse strand, counting down.
ATGCGGCAACATAATTGTCACAGGCTAATGCAAGCTAATGTCGTGAGCGATGTACTAAGGCTACAACTTCACATGACCCGAACAGTGCACCAATATGCTAACAAATCTCGAAAAATAAAATGTACATATGCACAGTATGACACCAATGTATATGAACCTGAAGTAGTGTCTAATGTGCATGAATATGAAGGCCACAGATGCAAGGCACCAGTAACATCTACAAGAATCTGAATATTGCAAACTCAATAGAAATTGCATATGAACATGAAGCCGTAACTACTGTACGAACATCACAATCGAGAACAAGGTGCAGTGTCGGAGTAAAAAGGCAAAATACATTGCTTCTTACAAAACAATATAGTGGACAGTACAAACACATGAATGTAAAGTGCAACTACAACAGACAGTGTCAAAGAAAAATCCAAACCAAGTTCAAATATACAGCATCAACAAAATCAAAGTAAACTCAAGGTACATGTATCAAAAGAGTCAAGCCAGAAATTCATTTTTTTGAAACTGTATATTTTTAAACTCCCCAAATCTTCGAAATTCAATGCTTATACCTAAAGCATATATGCAGCAGAGAAAATATCAACTGTAACAGTAGCAACTAAATTCGCAAGTATATAAAAACATGGTACACAATTTCGAACGAAGACAGATATGTCTTAAAAGCCATCACATAAACACTGTCAAGTTAAATTCTCATCTAAATATTTTCAAAATTAGGTTTATAGATTTTAAATCCAAAGTCAGAAAACATTCCCAAGTATTTAAAACAAATCATACGACCGAGATGATAAAGTCAGAGATCAGTCCCACATCTAAACGAATATCAACTGTCAGAGCAAAATCAACTGGCGAATTCAACAAAATAATAGAGAGTTCAAGGCCGAGAAAATCAAGTAATAAAGTATTTACTTATTTGAATAGATGCGAGTGATACTTAAATCACTCACCTGGTTTTCGAAGAATCAAACCCAAATTCGCAGCCGAAGGCGAAGATTAAACCACCGGAATCGAAGCGTGGCACCTCGAAGTCAAACGAAACCCTAATCTAATTCGAACGGTGAAAAGATCGAGCCGCCACCATTCTTTTTTCTTTCGAACGATATGTTATTTAGGGTTTTTCCTTCCCAAAGGGAAAGAAAGGGGCGTGGGTAAAGGTAATTATCACGGCCACAAAATAAAACATGGGCCAATCTAAATTTTTAAGCCCGCATAACAAATTCACAAATTAATACAAAGAATTTCAACCGATAAAAAAAACTCAAATGAGCAATTAACTAGCAGATTTATCGTTTAATGACGATTATAAATCACTGTGAAATCCCGGGTTGTTACAATATATATGAGAGAGCGTATTTGTTAATGTTATAAAATGTTTTGAAATTGATTAATGAAATGATTTTAACTCGGATTATATTTTGTATATATAAAAGAATGAGTAAAATGAAGTAGTCCTTTATGATTATTTCATGATTAGTGACTGTTATCACTTTACTGATTGAATGATTGGAATGGTAGTGCTTATTATCATTTATTGATTGATTAGTTGTGCTCGCCTAGTTTATGAGCATCGACTATTGGTTATTGATTTGAGCATTGATTTGGATTTTCGGAATAGTTTTTAACGGTTTATAAGAAATTGCATATTTTTCAACATGGGATTTCGAAATAAATACATATCTGAATTCACCACTGTTTTATTATACCGAGCATTTGATACCATATTTGAAAGTGATATATAAAATATAGTTTATATAGATATGATTTATAACTAAAAAGTTATTCAAATTGAAAATTTGAGAACTTGAATTCCGTGGTTTTTGAAATTGGTTTCTAAGATTTTGTAAAGGTATAGTAGTATTGTTTGAACGTATTTTCCATACTGAAATGTTTCCAAAATGATTTCGAAGGAAATAAAGTGCAGAACTCACTTCTGTAGCTAGAAAATAATTTCGGTGGTGATCGCGACATCATCGGCATTCATTTTCGAGTTTCAAAGTGGGAAATGCCACTATAGAAGGTTTACTACATGGTTGAATTGATGAAGCAGATTTTATAGAAAATCCCTGAAGTATGATTTGATATTCGAAAGATATGTATATATTTATTTCAAATAATTGAAATAAACTTGGTGTTCAATTCTCGAATTTCAATTGAATGATATTATGGACACATGTATCCTATGCATTAAGATTGATTGATTGTGCATCTCATTGAGATGATTGATTGTTGATTTCCAATTTTCTAGGAATTGGAATTTGATTTTTCTGACTATTTTGAATAGTGTGACACTTACAAATTGTGATTGAAAATTTAAAGCTTGGTATTTTAGAAAGATATATAAAGGTAGTTTTGTAACTCTTAAATTAAAGGATAATATAATTTAAACAAGTTTTGAACTGTTAAATATTTTGGTAAGTAAAATGAATAAGATTATTTTGTATGACACAAATATGAAATTTAATTCTGAAATGTTTTAAATGAAATTTTGTTTTAGGAAATGTTTATGAACTTAGTAATGTTTAAACAGTAATTTATGTACAAAATGATTTTTTTTCTAAAACATATTGATTTGGAAAAGAAAATCTTGATTTATAACTTGACATAAATATTAATTTGAATTTATTTCTAAAAAATCCATTGATTGTAGAAATTTTAAATTTTAAACGGTATTCAATTTTGAAAAGGAAAATGATTGTTGAAATCCTATATGAATTTGAAACCGAACTGATATTTTGAAATTGATTGATTTCAAAGTCTTTTGACTCTATAAAAATTTTGATTTGAAAGTTTCGATTCTTGTATGAAAATGACTTTATATAAGTATGAAGTTATTTCAAAGACTATTGATTTGAAAGGTACTCGATTTGGAAATGATTACATATATAATGGAATTTATATAAGTGTGATATTTGAAGTTATGATTTGAAAAAGGTACTATATATAGTATGATATATTTTGAAGTAAAAGATACGGTGAATCCACAAATGGATTCGACCGATAACCCTAATGGACCTGGTGAATTCAGAAATGGATTCGAACCGATATAGGTTGCGTAGACTTAAACTCATGAGTTCCTCGATTTTTTTTGTTTTTTTAGGGTGCATGGTTCTTTAGTTTACCCAATGGATGCGCTTTCGATCTTGGAATTTGTTGTTTATGGATCTTCCGGGAAGGAAGTGAAACTATTGTGTAAATCATTGAAGCAACGTACCACTAAGACAGGGGTCAATGGTCCCTTGTTTACGAAACGGCCACGATATTTTTCTGGAATCCGAAAGGTGGATGTATCTTCTAGAAGGTTTTGTGTCCATTGTGTAAACAATGGAGCGGGCCACTGTTAACCGATTATCATCATTGGACATCAGATTTTGAGTGGTACTTTTCATATTTGTTTTTAATTTTTTTCACTAGGTGTTGAAACAGGTCTACTAAGTACTTGGAGAATTCTAGTCTTGCGCTTGATCAACATATGGCCATAGTCTGTAAGAACGAGGAGAAACTTTTTAAGACATCGAGTTATAAAAGTATTTTGATAAAGTATTATATAAAGGGCATTTTGATTATTTTTCTTTCTTTTCTAAAAAAAATGTTCTAGATGTTGTTTATTTATGTAAGACATGGTTTAATAGTTAATTTTCAAAGTTGAAAATATTGGGAGAAGTTATTAATTAAATAAAACATATTTAAAATTAATGATTCTTGATTTATTAGTAATGTTTGAAAAGTATTTTGAGATTAAAACTAATAAATTTATAAATAATGGATTTAAGGTTTTCAATAGCTCCTTTCTAAATATAAGTAATGATGTAAATAATTATTTTCAAATGGTTTACATAAATTTATAAAGATGTTATTTAAAATATTTAAATGGTATTTATAAATGAAGCAAGAATTTTACAAATGAATTTTGTAAAGTATTAAAGTATTAAAAATGATTGATTTGCAAATGAAGTTTTCAAATGAATGTTTCAAATAGAACTATATAAGCTTCTTTGAATATATAATTTAGATATATTATATAAATGGACTATATATATATATAATTCCGTTTTAAAATTTTACAAAAAAATGATTTGGAAAGTCTTATTTATAGTAATATGTTTGAAAAATAAATTTGGATCACTATTTTCGAAAGTATGGTTTAAATATTTACTTGGTTTTCGAAGTAGTAACGTGAAATGTATAAGTTTATTTACTATTTGAATTTTTTTGTAACTGAAATAAATGTTTTCCATGATTTGAATATTCATTTTAAAACAAGTATTTTAAAATTAATTATGAAGATATGAAATTTTATACTTTGATTTGAAAATTTAATGTAAGATTTGAGTACACCTTTAGTTTTAGTTTAATAATCTTTGAGTTTATACTTATTTTAAAATAATGAGTCTAATAAATTATCGGATTTAAAGAACTTTATTTTAAAGCTTTTTAAAAAAATTTGATATAATTTCTAACAGTAATTTAAACTTTTGGAAAATCTTCACATAATGCTATGAAGATATTTTAAATATATCTTATATTTATACTAAGTGAATAAGATTAAATGTTTTAGTTGAACTTTAAAATATATTGAAGTATTTCTTTCCTCTTCAAAGATGAATACAAAATACTTAAATTTTTATTCTATAATCGAATTAAGTTATAAACTTAAGTAAATGAAGTAGAAGCCTAAGTAATTTTTTTTTGAAACGGTTCATTAGTGACTTAAATATTTAATGGAAACTAAATTATGTAAGAGATTGATCCTTATCTAAATAAACGAGTATTAAAAATGAATGAAAAGCAAATGATGTGTTATAGAAACCAATAGAAAAGTACGTGAGTTGTACGTATATCATTTTATTCGCATGACAGTTTTGATCCAGGTTTGAATGCATGACGCGGGATAATTCACACCAGTCTGAATTAGGATTTTTCGCTTGATTCTTGATGGCGAACATTTGATACGGATTTTTGATATGAATTTGAAGTTTTCTATCATAGTTTATGGCTATGCAAGGAGAATGGAGATTTCTAATCAAGAAATTGGATCATAGTCCGCACTAGAGCAGTCGAGTTAAAAATACTAGTTCAAAAGTGAAATTTGTGTATTCAAGCAAGTGATCAGAATTGATATTGTGTACAAATGGTATATGTACATCGTATGAAATTTAACAATTAAATGTTGTGCTATGATTGTTGCTTCTGATTTCTATACTATTTTTTTTGCATGTAACTGTTACATTCCATTAGAATAGCTTGTAGAAGTGCATCATACTTATCAGTTGTGTTACATTGCTTTGTTGCATATGATTGCTATTTGTGTGTTATTGGTATAAATGATAGAAAAGTAATATATTGTCATTTTATCATGTTTAATTCTCTTGAATTATATAAGTAAGATACAGGTTTATGGAAGCAATGGCAGTTGCTTTTGGTTTCATAAATAAAGTTTGTTGTCCGACAAATAGGTACGTTTTCAGATACGGTTTTGTAGCGGTAATTTATGTAGAATATGCATGTATATGTTTTTTGTTTGATGATAATAAACATATATACATTCATTTATATGTATTTGATATTGTACTATTTATTTTTCACAGATAAAATAAATATTTACTGAATAAAATAAATAACAAAGAATTGGAATTCAAACGAATATTTTATTCAAACAAATATTTATTACAATTTTGAATAGTACAAATTCAAGCTCTCACTACATCTATACAATTACAGTCACAATACAATTACATCAATTTTGATCACAATACAATTACATCACAATTTCATAGTTACATCATTTCCTCACTACATTTCACTCACACTCGTAGTTTTATCTTCAACTTCACTTCAGTGTGAATCTCGTATCTGAGCAATCTGAAAAAATATTCACTAACGTAGTAAAATTGAAAAAGAAATATTTTTGCAATATAAAATATAATATGATTTTGAAAATTTTAATTTGCCTCAGTTATTTGGGTTGTTCGTCATCATTTATATTTGAATTCATCACACACGCACAATGTGACATGCACAGTGTATCACTGTACATGCCACAAGGCCGTGCACATCGATATATGCTTGATAATATTACAGGGACAGGTGAGCACAGGTCAAACCCAAATGAAAAGTCGGGTTCAACTCAAGTGCAACACAAATAAAGTCACAACACGCGCACAAGGTCAAACCCGAGCGTTTAAAGCTGGATTCAACTCAATGTACAAATCAGAATGGACAATATTCAAGTATTAAAGAAACCAGCTCCAAGCCTACAACATGAATGACCAGTTTTGACCAAGGCTACAATGTGCATAAGTATGCAACACTCAGATGTACACATGAAGTTCAAATGATCAGCTCAAACCAAACAATCAAGTTTAAGGCATAGCAAAGACAATAGTCTGGCCGAGAACTAATACAAACAGCACACAGGAACCAAATATACAAGTGAAGATAACATGTGCACAAACATCTACTACACACATGAGCTAATGAACACTATAGGCATGTAGAAGATCAAAGTATGCAAGCTCGACTAACAGGTTCAGCCTCTTCATCAAGCAACAACCAAACTACAACAAAAGCAACAATGGATACACAATGGTCAGAACCAGACTACAAGATGAACCAGACAAGGCACATACCACATTCAAGAATACATAATCAACTCAACTCAAACCAGGACCAATAATCCAGTGCCAACATGTACACAAATTTAAGAAGGCACCAAACAATAACATGAACACATGAATGCAACAGTGGACAGGAAAATAAATACAAAGCATATGCCATCATATGTTCATGAAACCAGAATGCTCAAGAACTAGACTTGAAGCCACATATGCAATGACCTAACCTACAAACACATCACTAGACCAGATGTTAAGAGAACCAGATTCAAGTCCAAGCAAAAATCCAAACTGAACAACATACAGTGCACTGTGCACATTGATACATGACCAGACACAGGACAACAAGGCTCGAATTAAAGTATGGTGAAGCAAATCGACTACAACAACTCAAGCATCGACTCCAGTGAACAGGCAAACAAGTCAATGAAGCAACCAGACTCCGAGTCGAGACAGACCAACACCAAAACCCATAAAATTGCAGTTGCATACAAGTACAACATATAGCAAAGACAACTCCAGTCAATGAACTGGTCAGAGCTCAATTCTATCAAGTAAACTACATGACTCAAGCTACATGAAGTATGTCGACCAGTTCCCAATGAATACAGTGAATGGCAACAATATAGGACAATGAAGAATCAAAGTCGAAGCTGACCAGAATTCAGTTTAACAAAGAATAATCAAAGTTAAAAAGAAATCATCTAACAAAGTCAAATTCGAGTCAAGCCAGAGATTCACGAAATCAAAGAAGACGAAATCAAAATACTGTAATGGCCGAAGTCAAAGAAATTCAATACCGTGATTATCAAGGAATCGAGATATATACAAATATCAAAGCCGTGTCAACCAAGCATAATCAAATATACGAAATTGAAAAGCTCAGAATTCATCATCAACATCCAAACGAAAATCAACGGCCGAGCTATATCAGGTGACAAATTCAAACAAAGAATGTACGAACGAAAATCAAGGGTTATAAACCCTATATAAACAATCATCATCGGCAATTTTAAAAGCATCGAATTCAAGCAATCAAAACCAGCAAGTAAAAGGAGAAAATCACATACCGAAATCATCAAGTCGAATTCGATCTGAAGCAGCCGAAGCCAAGCTACGAAGAAACAATCGATCGACAAAAGCAACGAAGTTTGAAATCATCTTTCGATCGAGAATATATAGTCGGCAGCCTCAATTTCACAACCCTAATTCATAACAACAGAGCATCGAGCCAAAGCCGTTGATAATCCCACAATCACAAAGGCAGAAGCCCCGAGTTAGAAGAGGAACGACATCGCAATTATCTCACAGAGGAGATCGAGCTGAAGCCCTAGTTTAGAATCGTCATTTCTTTCATCAGATAAAAGAAAGCGGATCAAAAGAGAATGCAAGCGGGCCGATCAAAATACAAAGGGGCCGGTCTTGGTTATTAAAGAAAAGGGCTTGAGTTTTTGAATTAATTTTGGGCTAGGGTTATTTGTTTTAATTAGGGGCAAAAGTGTTTTAAAGTTTACAATTTAATTTTGCCCTTATTTTTCGTTGGTTTTTAGTTTTTTTCAGTTTGTACTTTTTCAAGTCAAGTCAGGGTAAATCACCACCTAGGGTTTAGGTAGTGTCAGATTGTCTAGTTAGGGTTAGTTCAGTGAGCAGGGTTTGCGAGTTTACGAAACTCTATAGGCGGAGCAGGGTGTGCGAGTCTGTTAGAGTGTTTGTAAGCGGGATATTGTTTAATCCTAATAGAAATCTGGGAATGCAGCAGTAGGCAGGGGTTGCCGAAGCTGGGTAAATTTTGTGTGTGATTTACTTTTCAGCATATTTGTTTATCTGCAGTTTGATTACGTGTTTAATTCGTTAAAATTTGCTATAACCCTATTCACCCCCCCTCTAGGGTTAATCTAGATCCTACAAGTGGTATCAGAGCCCGGTATATTTTTCTTTAACTCTAGAGTCATGAATCCACCAAATAATGCTTTTTCTGAGGGGCAATCTATTGTTAGGCCACCAATGTTTAATGGGAATGATTATGCTTATTGGAAAGTTAGGATGTGTATTTATCTTAGTTCTGTTGATTATGATGTTTGAGATATTATTGAAACTGGCTATAAAGCTCCCACTATAACTGTTGGTGGTACTGAGATTCCTAAACTTAAGGATAGGTGGGACGCTAATGATAAGAAATTAAAAACTACAAATGCTAAAGCCATGAATGCTTTGATCTGTGCTCTTAATAAGAATGAATTTAATAGAATTTCTCATTGTACAACTGCACATGAAATTTGGCATACCTTGGAGGCGACACATGAAGGAACTTCTCAAGTCAAGGAGTCTCGTCTAGCCCTATTCAGCAATGAATACGAGAACTTTGTGATGGACAAAGGCGAGAGCATAAAAGACATGTTTGGAAACTTTTCAACTTTGGTGTACAATGCTAGAGCGCTTGGGAAGGTATTCACTGAAGTAGAGCTTGTGAGGAAGGTGCTATGGGTCTTACCGATGAACTTTGAGGCAAAAGTCACGGCAATACAAGAATCGAAAGATCTGAGTAAACTAAGCATGGAGGAGTTGATCGGCAACTTGATGACATATGAGCTTGAGCTAAAAACAAAGGAGGAACGCAACAACTCTGAATCAAAGAAGAAGAAGATTGCCTTAAAGAGCAAAGAAGAGAGCGACGAAGAAGAAGAAGATCCAATTGAAGAGCTTGCAATGGCTGTCAATAATCTTAGAAAATGGTCAAGATTCGGGCCACGCAAGAAGAAAACAAATGATAATAGGTCAAAAGATTTTGACAATTTCGATAATGAATTGACTTGTTATAACTGCAATAAGCCTGGCCACCTCAAACAAAACTGTCCACTTATCAAAAACAACAAAGGAAAGAAAAAGAAGAAGAAGGCCTTTGCAGCGACTTGGGATGATGAAGAAGGAGAGGAAGTTTCGAATAATAGCTCAGAGGAGGCAAATTTGTGTCTTATGACAAAATCAGATTCAGAAGCAAGCTCGGAGGAATCTAGCAAGGTAAGTAACTATTCTTATAAAGAACTTGTTTTGATGTGTTGTGATTTTACTAAAACAATTGATACTCTTGATTCTAAAATTGAAAAACTGAAATCTGATAGGAGAGAACTTGTCCATGAAAATTCTAGGTTAGAAACTGAACTTGAAAATATTCAAAACCTAGACTGTAAAAAATGCAAAATTTTAGATTCAGAATTATCAAAACTTAAGAATAGCTTTGAGAATCTTGAAAAAGAAAACTTGAGTCTTAAGGAAACCATTGACACTAGGAAAAAGGATTTTATAAATAGATGCACCTCACTTGTGACTGAAAACACAACACTGAAAACCAAAGTCTAAGATCTTGAGAAATCATTGAGTAACTTTTCAAGAGGAGAAAAATCATTCAATATGTTATTGGGAAATCAGTTGTTTGCTAACAATAGAAAAGGACTAGGTTTTGGAAAAATACAAGTTGATGATAGTGCTAAAGGAAAGAGTGTCTTTACTGGATGTGAAATAAATGGACATCATAGTCATAGGAACAAGAACACAAAATTTATACAAGTTTGGGTTCCTAAAAATTCTACAAATAAATTTCATGTCTATTGGAACAAGAATGAAAGAACAAAACAAATTTGGGTTCCAAAGGGATTGTTTATTCACAATTATTCTGCCACTAACAACCAAGGACCTATAAAAACAAATAGGTCACATAAATCTTTAACCGTGTAGGTGTGGTGGTAGGCTAAGGAACAACATTAGTGTTATCTGGATTCTGGCTGTTCTAGATACACAACAGGCGACAAATCAACGTTCCTTAGCCTAGTATAAAGGTGACAGATTCACAATGGGCAAACAACGAAAGATTATCGTACAGGTATAACAGGTAATTGTATTTATTTTCAAACGATAGATAAAATGTGCAAATCTGCACCATAATCTGAATTAAATCAGCCAGTTATGTGAAATGATTGATGATGTTAATTCTGATCTTTTCGAAGTAATTATGATGGTTGACAGATTCTAACTTACTTGAGATGATCTTACATGACTTGCTCTTATCTGAGACTTTGATTTGTGCTTAAAAGTTGACCAACCACTTTTTCATCATTGAATTTAATCTGTTTGGTCAAATTATGATGTTGACTGATTACTGATTACTCATGCTATAAAAAGGTTTTTAAGAGATTGTTGAAAATAATTCCGAGGTAGTTTCACAATCTGGTCTAGGACATCCAACGAGTGAATTTTGAGTGAAATTTAAAGTCAGATGCAGATCATACTGGTAATATAGTTGATAGAAAAATTACTAGTGGAACGTGATTATATTTTGAGACATTCATTTGCTGCATCATTTTTCAAAGAAAATATCTGCATATTTTTCACTTGAAATAATCTCTATTTTTAGCATAATTTTTTCTTAAAAACCCCTTCTTGAAAATAATTTCTGTTGACCTTGTATCAGATTAGTTATTTAAGAAAATTTGATTTTAAATAACTATGGTAACTGATCTGACCCCCTAATAATTATTTAAAAAGATAGATAGTGATTGAAAATAAGATGAGTGTTGATATTAATCATATATTATGACTTGAGAAAGTATAATTAGAAAATTTCTTTAGAAATTTAAACAAGAGTTATAAAAACTTTTTGTTGATAAATATTCCATGATCATTTCTATTTCTATTATTTTTCTATCGACCATCACTCATCAAAAATCAATATAGTATGTCAATATGTGGTAGTTTAATGGGGAAATAATTTATGCTTCAATTTTATTATATTTCTAACAATAAATAATAATATCCAAAATATTCACTCTCATTTAAAAGTCCTCACGGTTATGCATGGGTGAATTACTTGGATTTTTGATTATGTGCTTCCATGCTCATTTAAAAGTCCTTACGGTTATGCATGTGTGGAACGCATATCAAAATTGATTGATTAAATAGGCAAGTTGATTCTAATCCCATTTAAAAGTCCTCACGGTTATGCGTGGTTAGACGATACTTGAATTCATTTTTAAAATAAAAATAAAAATTTAGAATACTACTAATCTCATTTAAAAGTCCTAACGATTATGCATGGTTAGTAGATATTCAAATTTCCTGAAAAAAATATACCACAAATAGACACAACTATATGGTTTTATTCGATGAAATCATTCCTATCATTCTAAAGTGGTATATGCGTCAAAAAGGAGTATTTATGATTTTTGTTTGATTTTCTTATTGAAATTAATATTTACACTCGATTGAGCTTTAATATTGTATTAATGTCTATCACTATATCTCTATTTTTCTATTACTATTATTCTTTGCTGATAACAAAAGAGGGAGAGAAAAGTTAAGATTTTGAAAATAAAGTTCAAAGATATCAAGGCTCATTTGAATTCTTTATTCTCATGCATATATGTAGGGGGAGTATTGTGTAGAAAGGGAGCATTCAAATAGGGGGATCAAACTGAACAATCAAATACATTTAATATAGTCAAAATTTTAAATATATGTTTGTTATCATCAAAAGGGGGAGATTGTGGAATATGCATGTATATGTTTTTTGTTTGATGATAATAAACATATATACGTTCATTTAAATGTATTTGATATTGTACTATTTATTTTTCATAGATAAAATAAATATTTGCTGAATAAAATAAATAACACAGAATTGGAATTCAAACGAATATTTTATTCAAACAAATATTTATTACAATTTTGAATAGTACAAATTCAAGCTCTCACTACATCTATACAATTACAGTCACAATACAATTACATCAATTTTGATCACAATACAATTACATCACAATTTCATAGTTACATCATTTCCTCACTACATTTCACTCACACTCGTAGTTTTATCTTCAACTTTACTTCAGTGTGAATCTCGTATCTGAGCAATCTGCAAAAATATTCACTAACGCAGTAAAATTGAAAAAGAAATATTTTTGCAATATAAAATATAATATGATTTTGAAAATTTTAATTTGCCTCAGTTATTTGGGTTGTTCGTCATCATTTATATTTGAATTCATCACACACGAACAATGTGACATGCACAGTGTATCACTGTACATGCCACAAGGCCGTGCACACCGATATATGCTTGATAATATTACAGGGACAGGTGAGCACAGGTCAAACCCAAATGAAAATTCGGGTTCAACTCAAGTGCAACACAAATAAAGTCACAACACGCGCACAAGGTCAAACCCGAGCGTTTAAAGCTGGATTCAACTCAATGTACAAATCAGAATGGACAATATTCAAGTATTAAAGAAACCAGCTCCAAGCCTACAACATGAATGACCAGTTTTGACCAAGGCTACAATGTGCATAAGTATGCAACACTCAGATGTACACATGAAGTTCAAATGATCAGCTCAAACCAAACAATCAAGTTTAAGACATAGCAAAGACAATAGTCTGGCCGAGAACTGATACAAACAGCACACAGGAACCAAATATACAAGTGAAGATAACATGTGCACAAACATCTACACACATGAGCTAATGAACACTACAGGCATGTAGAAGATCAAAGTATGCAAGCTCGACTAACAGGTTCAGCCTCTTCATCAAGCAACAACCAAACTACAACAAAAGCAACAATGGATACACAATGGTCAGAACTAGACTACAAGATGAACCAGACAAGGCACATACCACATTCAAGACTACATAATCAACTCAACTCAAACCAGGACCAATAATCCAGTGCCAACATGTACACAAATTTAAGAAGGCACCAAACAATAACATGAACACATGAATGCAACAGTGGACAGGAAAATAAATACAAAGCATATGCCATCATATGTTCATGAAACCAGAATGCTCAAGAACTAGACTTGAAGCCACATATGCAATGACCTAACCTACAAACACATCACTAGACCAGATGTTAAGAGAACCAGATTCAAGTCCAAGCAAAAATCCAAACTGAACAACATACAGTGCACTGTGCACATTGATACATGACCAGACACAGGACAACAAGGCTCGAACTAAAGTATGGTGAAGCAACTCGACTACAACAACTCAAGCATCGACTCCAGTGAACAGGCAAACAAGTCAATGAAGCAACCAGACTCCGAGTCGAGACAGACCAACACCAAAACCCATGAAATTGCAGTTGCATACAAGTACAGCATATAGCAAAGACAACTCCAGTCAATGAACTGGTCAAAGCTCAATTCTATCAAGTAAACTACATGACTCAAGCTACATGAAGTATGTCGACCAGTTCCCAATGAATACAGTGAATGGCAACAACATAGGACAATGAAGAATCAATGTCGAAGTCGACCAGAATTCAGTTTAACAAAGAATAATCAAAGTCAAAAAGAAATCATCTAACAAAGTCAAATTCGAGTCAAGCCAGAGATTCACGAAATCAAAGAAGACGAAATCAAAATACTTTAATGGCCGAAGTCAAAGAAATTCAATACCGTGATTATCAAGGAATCGAGATATATACAAATATCAAAGCCGTTTCAACCAAGCATAATCAAATATACGAAATTGAAAAGGTCAGAATTCATCATCAACATCCAAACGAAAATCAACGGCCGAGCTATATCAAGTGACAAATTCAAACAAAGAATGTACGAACGAAAATCAAGGGTTATAAACCCTATATAAACAATCATCATCGGCAATTTTAAAAGCATCGAATTCAAGCAATCAAAACCAGCAAGTAAAAGGAGAAAATCACATACCGAAATCATCAAGTCGAATTCGATCTGAAGCAGCCGAATCCAAGCTACGAAGAAACAATCGATCGACAAAAGCAATGAAGTTCGAAATCATCTTTCCATCGAGAATATATAGCCGACAGCCTCAATTTCACAACCCTAATTCATAACAACAGAGCATCGAGCCAAAGCCGTTGATAATCCCACAATCACAAAGGCAGAAGCCCTGAGTTAGAAGAGGAACGGCATCGCAATTATCTCACAGAGGAGATCGAGATGAAGCCCTAGTTTAGAATCGTCATTTCTTTCATCAGATAAAAGAAAGCGGATCAAAAGAGAATGCAAGCGGGCCGATCAAAATACAAAGGGGCCAGTCTTGGTTATTAAAGAAAAGGGCTTGAGTTTTTGAATTAATTTTGGGCTAGGGTTATTTGTTTTAATTAGGGGCAAAAGTGTTTTAAAGTTTACAATTTAATTTTGCCCTTGTTTTTCGTTGGTTTTTAGTTTTTTTCAGTTTGTACTTTTTCAAGTCAAGTCAGGGTAAATCACCACCTAGGGTTTAGGTAGTGTCAGATTGTCTAGTTAGGGTTAGTTCAGTGAGCAGGGTGTGCGAGTTTACGAAACTCTATAGGCGGAGCAGGGTGTGCGAGTCTGTTAGAGTGTTTGTAAGCGGGATACTGTTTAATCCTAATAGAAATCTGGGAATGCAGCAGTAGGCAGGGGTTGCCGAAGCTGGGTAAATTTTGTGTGTGATTTACTTTTCAGCATATTTGTTTATCTGCAGTTTGATTACGTGTTTAATTCGTTAAAATTTGCTATAACCCTATTCACCCCCCCTCTAGGGTTAATCTAGATCCTACATTTTATTGTTTTTCCGTGGTTTGGGTTGCTTTATTTTTGCAATAAGATATATACAATGTAATTATTGATATTATTATTTTTCCGGACCTATCTGCGCAAAGGAGAAGCTGTCGGCATTTTTCGTAAATTTAGGACTTTGAAATTTTTCGTGAAAGTTGGGTTATTTTCAAATTTATATTAAACCAAATATGTAAGTTTAATTATTTATAATTTAATATTTTGAATAAAATATTTCAAATTTCTTGATTCCTTCTTGTTCCATTTCGAGGACGAAAAGTTTTGAGTGGGGTAGATTGTAATGACCCGTATTTTTGACAATTAAAAATATTAAATTTAATAAGATTTTGGAATTTAATATTGTTAGAAATTAAAGTTTATGATTTATTAATAATAAAAAGGGTTAGAATATATAACTTTTTCTTAAATGAATTCTAAAAACGACAAGTTCAATGAGGTAAGAATGGTAACACAAATTAGAATATAATTTAATGTTATTGATTAAGTATAATTAATAACTGTTTGAATGTAAATTTCATCGATTGTAAATAATAAAATGTTAATATAAGAATGGAATAATTTAACAAATAAATGTTGGAATATATGAAATGAATTGAAAACAGTTGTGGTATAATGAGAATTCGTTTGAAATCTAAAATATTGAATATAAACTGCAATAAGAGTTGTTGGAATCCTTTAATTGAAAAGAAAAGACAAGTGCATTGTAATTAATAAGTTCAACATAAGAACTTAGATTCTAAATTAAATTAAAATGAACATTTTAATGAAGTTTAAGCTTTGACTTGAAAAGAATAAATTGAATGTTTATCTCTAATTGGAATAACAATTGTTGAATTTAAATAAAGAATTGAGTGAATGTTTTAATGAAAGAATAACATAAGTTATTATTTGAAATGTATCTTGGAGAAGGTGATTTTTAATAAGGTAAAACATTTACTTTGAAAATAGTATATAAATTTTTTTGTATACGAAATTTTATAAAACATGTTTGAATTAGTATAAATGAAAAGAACACAGTAGTGTTTTATAATTAGAATTCATTTGAAACTAGTAATAAAATTAATTGGAGTTAGATTAATTGAAATGTTTCCATTAAAAGGAAAGAAGAATGAAATTGTAATGAATGAGTTAATATAGGAACTTGCATTTTTGTGTCAAAACGGAATGAACGTATGAATTAAAATAATTGCATGTTTTGAGACGTATAAAATAAACTTTTCATTTTGAATAAGTATGAATTTGTAAACAAAGAAAAATTGAAGTATGGAGTAATATTTATAAACACACTTATTAGTATTCAAATTTTAAAATACATCAAAGGGTTCATGGTTGTATAAGTGTTGTTTAATCAATTAGAAATTACCTTTTATTAACAATCGTACATTAATTACACATGTTCACATATATTTATTTTTCCATTTCATATATGGTTAAAACTTGTAAATTGGTTGCATTAATGTGACTGTTACAGTAATTAAAAAAGTAAAGTAAATCATTTTATAATGCATAGATAGAATATATTCATGAATTAATAAAATTGATTTGAGTAACATAAATAAATATATAGATTGATTGGTTGATTAATTGGTTGATTGATTGATTGAGTTAATGGAATGTCCACATATATTAACACAAAATGAATTTTTTAGTAAAGAATTAAATAATATAATTATGTGTATATTTGGGTTTGTTGAAATGAATTAATTGGAGTAAGTTTTGGAATTTGGATCCCAAAGGTTTGTTTATAGTATATAAGTGGTCCCTTCATTTGCTTTACATTTATTATCACATCCACATTCTTTCTTTTCATTTTCAAGTTCTCCATGTAGGTTTCACTTGAGCATCCATTTAATTGTTAGACTACTCATTCGTTCTTATTAATTAATAATTGCCTCATTTGATTTATTTCTAATTAATCATTGCTCATTCTATTCATTTGATTCTCATTTGTTCGTTTGCTCCTTTCAAAGTGTTTTACCTCGAAGTTTTTTTCCTTTATTTTTTTTCCATTTTTAACATGAACATTCAAATTAATATTCATGCCACCTCATTAGCATTTACAATTCTCCATTTCTGAAGTTTATTTTGTTTATGAATTATTAGTTCTTGCAGCTTCCTTTCATTGGTAATTCTTTCTCCTGAAGCTTCATATTTAAAAACGGAAGATTTATTTTTATTTCATTCATATATTTATTCCTTTACTTCACCTCTTTAAATACTACCATTTTTAGGGCTGTTCATATTTTTACTTTATTTCAATTCCTAGTTTGTTTATATATACTTTATTAGCTTTTCATTTATTTCCATCTTCATTCCTGTAGCCTCATTTCATTTTTCAAATCTCATCTTCTGTAGCTTCATTTCTCTCTCTCTTTACCTTCCCCCATCCTTCTCTTTCATGTTTCTTCTTCAAATATCCTTTTTCTCCTTTTTTTTTCAAAGCCTCCTCGTTTTTTCTTATTCTTCAAATCTTCTTCTTCTTTTTCCATGCTTCCTTTTCTTTTTCAATTCTTCTTTAAATTTTCTTCTTCGTTTTCAAACCTTCTTCTTCTTTCAAATCTTTTTCTTCAAATCCGGATCTATACAAACTTCTTTGTCGCTTCCAAAACTTTCTAAAAAAAAGATTAATATAGCAAGGAAACAAATCAAAAGGAGAAAGTAGTAGCGGATCCAAATCTGACTAGAAAAGGGAAAGCAAAAAGGTGAGTGTTTAAACTCACTCACGAAATACTAAAATTTTATTGCAAATTAAACCAAGTCATATAGTGATAAATTATTAATTTTTGGTCTGGAATTTTAATTGAGATTTAATTCGAATATCTAAACTCCAATATGTGATAATTAATAATTATTGTGACATGTTATTGAATTGGTTGATTTGTTGAATTGGTTGATTTGAATGTTGATTGTATGTTGTGATGGATGCTATTGTGATTGAATGTGTATTTGTTCATTTATTTTGATATATCCTTGTTATCACCCCATAGTTTATGTAATCATATAAATTTTCATGTTGATTATTTGAACACTGAATAAGGATATATTTACATGAAAAAAAAATAGTATGTTTAGATTTACTATTTGAACCATAAAATGATTTTTGAGAAATAAACCGTCGTTACCTTATTTGAAAGTTTTCAAATTTAAATTTTGAAACCCTGTGATGTTTTCATAAATTGAATGTTGAAACTTTGGAACATTTTCATAAATCAAATCTCTTGAACTCTGAAATTTAATTGGAAATTTTTCTGTAAATTTGTAAGTTACTAGAATGGATCTATTGTGAAATCTGTTGTATTTTGAATGTGGAAATAATAACTTTTCTGGAAAATTTGAACCTTCAAAAATGTAGATATATGCATGAAATGACCCTCCTAATTTCCACCCTAATTTCATAAGGATTTTTTTTAAGAAATGATATATAGATATATCATTCATTACAAATATATTTCCCAGGGTCATTTTCTTTCCCCAACAAACAAAATATATCCAGGATCTTTCACAATATAAAAATATTGTTTTAAATCTAAATCACCCTAACATACATATATGAAGATATTTATGTTACATTCTACTAAAATCAGAGCATGTTAATATGTAAGTAGAATCCCTTTTAAATCTATTAAAAAGTGATAATTCCTTAAAAAGATTAATTATTGTAATCTGATTTTTGACCACAGAATCCACTGGAAACATGTACTCTAGTCTGTTATTCTAATCAAGGAATGATCAAGTAAAAATCAGTGGAAAGCAAGCTTTTTAATATGAATAATTGTGTTAAAGTCTGAATAGTATCAAACTCAGGCTAAAAGAAAGTGGATCCTAAGTGAACACAAGCAACATCTAGGCGTAATGGAAACGCGCCTAACTAACACATGAGAGGTCACGAGTTCGAGTGCTATGCTGGTCGGTTCAAACCCAATTTTTGTTTTTTTTTTCTCCTGTCAACATAATTGTCTGAACCTATTATATACTTTGGCTATGAAATATATCTGAAAATTTGATTTAAACTCTTGGTTGCTGGCTTGACCCAGGTTCAAGAAAAAGGGCTATGTTAGCCTTGTTCTGGTTTGCACTACTCAGTTACAAAATACATGCTATATTATTTTCTTTTTAAAGCAATTCGAATTCTCTCTATCAGATTTTATTTTTGACTTGAACATGGATTTTCTTATGCCAGATCTATAGTTATACATACAAACCACAAATTCTTTTAATCTCAGATCTTCTATCATTATAGCCTAACTGTTCTTGAAGCTTGAAATTCATTTTTCTTAGCAAAGAACTTAACAAAACAAAGCACATAGTTCAGCTGAGACATATAAGTTCAACAACTACAAAACAGTAATTAACCATACATTGGTTTCTCAAAGTAATTTTAAACAATAGGTCTTAATCTAGTTCATCATGAAGGTGTAGTTTACTTCAGCAAAGTCTTTTAAAAACATAGCATCCAAATCTTAAGCAGTTTAACATCCAAGCCTGATCAAAGCAATTTCCTATTTCCCTGCAAAACCACCATGAACTGCCCCATATGAATATGAGACACCCAATGGTGCATAAACACAAAAGGGTCAGACTATTTGTCTGGTGTGAATAATCTAACTGAAAACATGATCTTATTCAATTCTATTTGTATTCCAGTAATTGCAAGAATAAGAAACTCAGTATCTTCTGTGTGCATGTTTTTGTGAGGCATGTGCATTCATATCAGTGTTAAACAAATTCTCAATGACTTGATTCATAGAAAACAATCATAAGATTCATCAATAAAAAGCACCAAAACAACCAAATACAAACATCAATTCAGTTATCATCCCCTTTTTAACTTTACTGGCCATCAGGGATTTTGCCCAGACCTCTCCTGAATTTATTCCTAGAATTCATTGTCAAATATAACAGGGTCTCTAGCTACTTTCTTCTTTTTAAACACACACTGCCTGGGACATCTCTCTGTTAACCCAGCACACTCAGGCCCCTGGGTATAAACATACCATGTGTGAACTTGCAATATTCCCCTTGCCAAGCTATATTTTGGTAGCCCTAAGATCCCCAGTCCTTAGTTAAATTACTAAGTGCTATTATTATTTTTCATAGCAGTGCTAATCCCTTCTACATCTCACTTCTTAATCAGAGAAATTTAAATAATGCAAGCAATATGTATTCATCCAGAGTTTGGCAAGTTATATTCTCATAAGCAAACATTTTATCATGAAAGAGGGAAGTGACTTCTTAGCACATTATTTTGCCTGTGAGTTTCACTGGATCAAGATGTAAGCATATGGTCCTGAGTAATTTACTATATATATATTTTCCCTTACCTCTGGTTCAATCAGATTCATGATCTGGCTAAACCACAAGTTTATTTGACTTGGGTATTTCATAAAACATAGAAGCTCAGCACATGTACAACATTGCACTTCTACATTTTCTTTTGTTTTAATTAGTATGAGACATAAGCAACAACACAATGTTACAGCCCATATTTCTTTCTACCTTCAGACCATACACCCACTACTTGAATCCGGGGATTTTTATAAACAACTTATAAAGAAAACTTATAAAAGAAAAATACTCAATCCCAAAGTTAACCCATATCTCAGACAAACATTTTAGTTCATGTATCCATGACTCTTATTTTTCTGGGTAAACCAGATAGAGGTTTTACCCTTAAACAAATCATTAACAAACCAAAGTCATCCAAACATAAAACATAATTTGTAAAAGAAAATTAGTTCAAACTGGCTGCCTCAATATTCAGGTCTTAATGCCAAAGTTTTCAGTGAGGTTACTCACCTTAATCTTTCTTCTTCCTATGCCTTATGAACCCCCTTTTAGTCTTCTGCCTTCTCCTATTTTCTCTGGTTTATGCCTTGTATATTTTTCTCTTTAGGTTAATGAAGAACAAAAACATATGGTCTTACTATACTAGGCCTTTTATATAAATCTTGGCTGTCACTAGGGTTTATGGACTTACCCAATGTCAGTTCTACCCCATCCCAAACATAGCCTGCCTCTGGTTTGATTCAAGAAAATAAAAGGGTATGTGGTCCTTGTCTTCTTTTCTAGAAATTAGTTTCTCTCTTTTAATTTTTCCTGGTCATGTCATATGCATGACTTCCTATTATTATTGTTATTATTTTCTTAATAAAAGAAATTACTGAGAATAGATAAAGTGCATGTTTAGGGACTCATGCCATTTTCATGCAATTCCTGTTTCTTTCCAGAGATTGATTGACTGTATACATGTATAACTTATGTATACCTAAACCTTTTATTTTTTTCTTTCTTTAAATAATTTCAAGTTTATTTCAGCCTAGCTTTTCCTATTTTCTTTGTACTCTATTTTATTTAAAGACAAAATTCTATCTTTATGCATATGTATTTCTAAATCAGTTATTTTATTTTTATCTATTAATTTCTGCCAAATTTTTGTTACACAGAAATCTGTGTGCATGTGTACACTGTCTTGTGCACATGTACATGTTTTATATTTTGTATCTGCAAATCAATTTCCTATTCCTATTTTTTTTTCCAATGCAATTTCAAACAAATACAAACTAAATTAAATCATGAAATTACTCACAAAAATCAGGGTTATCACATATACCCCTCCTTTTAGGAATTGTGTCCCACAATTCTTTCATACTTAACTTAAGTATCATCTCTTCAGAAAAATGAATTTTCCTGATTTCAAAACCATTTTCAAACCAATCACCTATTAAGCACTATGCATATCAACACAAGATAAAAAATAAATCACAATGCATATTCAACCAACACATTCATTAGTATGTATATATATATATAGATTTACCTTTTCTTCAATCAAACAGCTGGGGATAATCATTTCTGATTTTATCCTCCACTTCCCATGTGCAATCATTTGGGTCTAGACTCCATTGTACCTTTACTAATTTAATTTCTTTGTTTCTCAATTTCTTGGTTTCTCTAGAAACTATGCCCACTGGTTCCTTTTCATAGATCATTCTAGGATCAATCTGCACATCCTTAGGGGATTCTAGTATTGCTTCTTTATCATGAACCCACCTCCTTAGTTGAGACACATGAAAGACATCATGCATTGCTCTCATTTCTTCTGGCAATTCTAATTTATAGGCTACTGTCCCTATTCTTTCTAGAATTTTATATGGTCCTATATATCTAGGAATCAACTTTCCTTTTTTCCCAAACCTTAGAACCTTTTTCATGGGTGATATCTTGATGAACACATAATCCCCAACATCATATTGCACTGCCTTCCTTCTTTGATCTGCATATTTATTTTGCCTATCTTGGGCAGAGGCAATTCTTTTTCTGATCAAGGCTACCTTTTCAGAAGTCTCCTTCACATTTTCTGGTCCTAAGACCACTTTTTCTCCGGACTCATGCCAACTTGAAGGTGATAAACATGGCCTTCCATAGAGAGCTTCAAAGGGGGCCATGCCTATGCTACTGTGATGGGTGTTATTGTATGCAAATTCAGCTAGATATATGTAATCTTCCCAGCTTCCTCCCCAATCCAATACACATGCTCTCAACATGTCTTCAAGCAATTTGTTCACAATTTCTGTTTGACCATCAGATTGAGGATGGTATGCTGTACTCAAACATAAATCAGTCCCCATTGCCTTGTGAAAACTCTGCCAAAATTTTGAAGTGAAGATGGTATCTCTATCACTCACTATAGTCTTTGGTATACCATGCAGTCTGACTACTTCTTTAATAAACAACTGGGCTAGGGTATTAGCATTTCTTTCTGATTTCACTGGTATAAAGTGGGCTGACTTGGTTAACCTATCAACCATTACCCAAATACTATCATTTCCCCTCCTAGTTCTAGGCAAACCATCAATAAAATCCATTGATATGTCTTCCCATTTCCACTGTGGTATTTGTAAAGGTTGAAGCATTCCTGAGGGTTTTTGATACTCAGCCTTCACCTGCTGGCAAACCATACATTTTGATACATAGGTTGCCACTGCACTCTTCATACCACTCCACCAATAATCTCTCTTGAGGTTGTGATACATTCTTGTGCTTCCTGGGTGTATAGTATATTTGCTTTTGTGGTAAGCATCCAAAATTTCTTGCTTCAATTCATCCATTGCTGGGACACATATTCTTTCTCCTTTCTTCAGATGGCCCTGATCATCCAACTGAAAACCTTCTATTGTCTCACCATTCAATATTTGTGTCTTCTTTCCAAATAAAAATGGATCTTGGTTTTGTAGTATTGCAACTTTATTTTTCAATTCTGATCCCAGAGTAATAAAACTTAATTTTCCCATTTCTACTTTCCCACTGCATAAGCTCATGTTTTCTATGTTATCACTTTTTATCTCTGAATCAATTAATAATGATAAAGTGTTAAACTCTTCTATCATTAATCTAGCCACTTTAGCATGTTGTCTACTTAGGGCATCTGCTACTTTATTAGCCTTACCTGGTGTGTATAATATTTCAAAATCATATGAGGCTAAGAGTTCAATCCATCTCTGCTGCCTCATATTTAATTCTTTTTGTGAAAACAAATATTTGAGTGATTTATGGTCTGTATATACTTCAAATTTTGCCCCTAACAAATAGTGTCTCCATAGCTTAAGGGAATACACTACAGCAGCCAATTCAAGGTCATGAGTAGCATACCTTACTTCACTTGATTTCAACTGCCTAGAAGCATAAGATATTACCTGATGTTGTTGCATCAACACTGCTCCAAGTCCTTGTCCACTTGCATCAGTATACACCACCAAGTTTTCATTTCCCTCGGGTACTTTAAGAATTGGAGCTTGTACCAGTGCTTCTTTTAATTTCCCAAAGGCATTTTCACATTCCTCAGTCCAAGTGAACACTTGATTTTTCCTAGTCAATCTGGTTAATGGAATTGAGATTTTTGCAAAATCTTTTATAAATCTTCTATAGTAACCAGCCATTCCCATGAATGATCTGACTTCAGTGACATTAGTAGGCCTTTTCCAAGCTTGCACTGCAATGACTTTATTGGAGTCCACAGCTATTCCTTTTTCTGATATAATATGGCCTAGAAAGTTCACTTCATTCTGCCAAAAAGTGCATTTTGAAAACTTTGCTTTCAAGTCTTCCTGTCTCAATTTCTCAAAAACTATATGCAAATGGTTCTCATGCTCTCTAACTGACTTAGAATAAATTAGTATATCATCAATAAATATTAATACAAACTTATCCAAGTATTCTCTGAAAATCCTATTCATCAAATCAACAAAATAGGAAGGAGCATTTGTTAAGCCAAATGGCATCACCAAAAATTCATAAAGTCCATATCTGGTGTTAAAGGCTGTATACTTAATGCTTTCCTCTTCTACTTTCATCTGATGAAAGCCTGAAGCTAAATCAAGCCTAGAGAATATCTTTGCACCACTCAACTGATCAAAGAGATCATCAATTCTTGGTAAGGGGTATTTATTTTTAATTGTGACTTTATTTAATTCCCTATAGTTAATACATAATCTCAGGGATCCATCATGTTTCTTAACAAAGACTACTGGTGCTCCCCATGATGAGCTACTGGGTCTAATAAAACCTTTTTCTTCTAGTTCAACTAATTGCTTTTTCAACTCCATCAATTCCTTAGGCCCCATTCTGGTTGGTCTTTTAACCACTGGGCTAGCTCCTGGAATTATTCTAATTGAAAATTCAACTGGCCTGTGATTAGGAACTCCTCTTACTTACCCAAACACATCATCATATTGATTAACTATGGGGATCTCTTCTAATGCAGGCATGGGTTTTTCATTTGACAATGCAGAAAGGTTGGCTATACTTCTATTTTTGTTTGCCTCACAAAGAACAATTATTCTTTGTCCATCAGAAACCTTCAATGATATGGTGGATGTCTCCATATTTATGATAGCCTTATATCTACTCAACCAATCAACTCCTAAAATAATTCCTATGTCTGGATATTGCAACACATATAGGTTTGACTCAAACACATGTCCTCCTATACTTAATCCCAGTTGCATGCACATCATACCCATGACACATGAACTACCTATAGGGCTTCTAATTAGCAGTGGTTTATCAACAATCATACAGTTCAATTTTAATTGTTGTGCAATATCATGAGAGATCAATGAGTGTGTAGCCCCAGTATCATATACTACTGTTAAAGGTATTGAATGGATAAGCAAAGTACCTTCAACTTGACCATGCTTTTCAACATTTGATCCCTCAGCTGCCTTGCCTTTCCCTTCCAAAGCTCCTAATTTTCCTTGCTTAAAATCTGGGCAGTTCCTCTTTATGTGACCTTCCTTCCCACAATGGTGACAATTGAAGGATGCTGGTCTAGGATTGGTGCACCTATTTTTCATGTGCCCCTCTTGTCCACAGTTGTAACAAGTGATCCTTTTCTTAACTTCAGCAGTTCTGGCTTCTTCTGGTTTCTTGGTGGAAGTTATGTCTGTTTTCTTTTTATCATAAGGGTGAAATTTACCCTTTCCCTTCTTGTTTTGATTATTTTTGAATGCCTTGAAATTTTCTCTAGCTTTATCATGTTGTTCAATGCTCAGAGTCAAATCCAAAACTTGATCAAAAGTTTTATCCTTATATGGTAGCATGGCTCTACTAAGGCTAGAGTTCAACCCTTGGATATATCTGCCATTCTTGGCTTCCTTAGTAGTGATGAGCACTGCACCATACTTTGCCAATGATTCAAACTTCTGAGTGTACTCAGTGACACTCATAGTCCCTTGCCTCAATTTGATGAATTCCTCCAGTAAAGATTCCTTAGCTGATGCAGGGATAAATCTGCCTTCCAACATTGCTTTAAACTAATCCCATGTTACTTCTCCTTCAGGTCTTCCAGCTATGATAACCTCCCACCAATCCAAAGCTGCTCCTCTCAATTGCCTGGATGCAATTTGCCTCTTCCTTTGGTCTTCAACTTTCATGTCTGCAAAGATTCTTTCCAAAATTCTAAGCCAATTTTGAACCCCCATAACTCCTTCTGTGCCATCAAATGTTTTGCCTCCAAGATTGGTAAAAGTCTTGAGTAGCTTGGAAAGTTCCTCATGTGGATTTTCCTGCCTGTTGCCTACTCCATCTCTTATGGCCCTCATGAATTCTTGCACATTCACCATGGGTGGTTCACTTGTTCCTACATTTTGATGTCTGGGTCCTACCATAGCTCTATGGATATAACACTTAGGTTAGTCTGTTTTGCCTAATGCTCTATAGATTAATTCATTTTAATTTATCACTTATTCTGTCATAATAGATATCAATAGTGTAAAAAAAACAAAACATCCAAAGCAGTAAACACTTCTATACATCCAATGCAAACAAATTCATACAAATTTTTTTTTTGCTATGTTATTTAACAACATAGCTCTGATACCAACTGAAATGACCCTCCTAATTTCCACCCTAATTTCATAAGGATTTTTTTTTTAAGAAATGATATATAGATATATCATTCATTACAAATATATTTCCCAGGGTCATTTTCTTTCCCCAACAAACAAAATATATCCAGGATCTTTCACAATATAAAAATATTGTTTTAAATCTAAATCACCCTAACATACATATATGAAGATATTTATGTTACATTCTACTAAAATCAGAGCATGTTAATATGTAAGTAGAATCCCTTTTAAATCTATTAAAAAGTGATAATTCCTTAAAAAGATTAATTATTGTAATCTGATTTTTGACCACAGAATCCACTGGAAACATGTACTCTAGTCTATTATTCTAATCAAGGAATGATCAAGTAAAAACAGTGGAAAGCAAGCTTTTTAATATGAATAATTGTGTTAAAGTCTGAATAGTATCAAACTCAGGCTAAAAGAAAGTGGATCCTAAGTGAACACAAGCAACATCTAGGCGTAATGGAAACGCGCCTAACTAACACATGAGAGGTCACGAGTTCGAGTGCTATGCTGGTCGGTTCAAACCCAATTTTTGTTTTTGTTTTTTTTTCTCCTGTCAACATAATTGTCTGAACCTATTATATACTTTGGCTATGAAATATATCTGAAAATTTGATTTAAACTCTTGGTTGCTGGCTTGACCCAGGTTCAAGAAAAAGGGCTATGTTAGCCTTGTTCTGGTTTGCACTACTCAGTTACAAAATACATGCTATATTATTTTCTTTTTAAAGCAATTCGAATTCTCTCTATCAGATTTTATTTTTGACTTGAACATGGATTTTCTTATGCCAGATCTATAGTTATACATACAAACCACAAATTCTTTTAATCTCAGATCTTCTATCATTATAGCCTAACTGTTCTTGAAGCTTGAAATTCATTTTTCTTAGCAAAGAACTTAACAAAACAAAGCACATAGTTCAGCTGAGACATATAAGTTCAACAACTACAAAACAGTAATTAACCATACATTGGTTTCTCAAAGTAATTTTAAACAATAGGTCTTAATCTAGTTCATCATGAAGGTGTAGTTTACTTCAGCAAAGTCTTTTAAAAACATAGCATCCAAATCTTAAGCAGTTTAACATCCAAGCCTGATCAAAGCAATTTCCTATTTCCCTGCAAAACCACCATGAACTGCCCCATATGAATATGAGACACCCAATGGTGCATAAACACAAAAGGGTCAGACTATTTGTCTGGTGTGAATAATCTAACTGAAAACATGATCTTATTCAATTCTATTTGTATTCCAGTAATTGCAAGAATAAGAAACTCAGTATCTTCTGTGTGCATGTTTTTGTGAGGCATGTGCATTCATATCAGTGTTAAACAAATTCTCAATGACTTGATTCATAGAAAACAATCATAAGATTCATCAATAAAAAGCACCAAAACAACCAAATACAAACATCAATTCAGTTATCATCCCCTTTTTAACTTTACTGGCCATCAGGGATTTTGCCCAGACCTCTCCTGAATTTATTCCTAGAATTCATTGTCAAATATAACAGGGTCTCTAGCTACTTTCTTCTTTTTAAACACACACTGCCTGGGACATCTCTCTGTTAACCCAGCACACTCAGGCCCCTGGGTATAAACATACCATGTGTGAACTTGCAATATTCCCCTTGCCAAGCTATATTTTGGTAGCCCTAAGATCCCCAGTCCTTAGTTAAATTACTAAGTGCTATTATTATTTTTCATAGCAGTGCTAATCCCTTCTGCATCTCACTTCTTAATCAGAGAAATTTAAATAATGCAAGCAATATGTATTCATCCAGAGTTTGGCAAGTTATATTCTCATAAGAAAACATTTTATCATGAAAGAGGGAAGTGACTTCTTAGCACATTATTTTGCCTGTGAGTTTCACTGGATCAAGATGTAAGCATATGGTCCTGAGTAATTTACTATATATATATTTTCCCTTACCTCTGGTTCAATCAGATTCATGATCTGGCTAAACCACAAGTTTATTTGACTTGGGTATTTCATAAAACATAGAAGCTCAGCACATGTACAACATTGCACTTCTACATTTTCTTTTGTTTTAATTAGTATGAGACATAAGCAACAACACAATGTTACAGCCCATATTTCTTTCTACCTTCAGACCATACACCCACTACTTGAATCCGGGGATTTTTATAAACAACTTATAAAGAAAACTTATAAAAGAAAAATACTCAATCCCAAAGTTAACCCATATCTCAGACAAACATTTTAGTTCATGTATCCATGACTCTTATTTTTCTGGGTAAACCAGATAGAGGTTTTACCCTTAAACAAATCATTAACAAACCAAAGTCATCCAAACATAAAACATAATTTGTAAAAGAAAATTAGTTCAAACTGGCTGCCTCAATATTCAGGTCTTAATGCCAAAGTTTTCAGTGAGGTTACTCACCTTAATCTTTCTTCTTCCTATGCCTTATGAACCCCCTTTTAGTCTTCTGCCTTCTCCTATTTTCTCTGGTTTATGCCTTGTATATTTTTCTCTTTAGGTTAATGAAGAACAAAAACATATGGTCTTACTATACTAGGCCTTTTATATAAATCTTGGCTGTCACTAGGGTTTATGGACTTACCCAATGTCAGTTCTACCCCATCCCAAACATAGCCTGCCTCTGGTTTGATTCAAGAAAATAAAAGGGTATGTGGTCCTTGTCTTCTTTTCCAGAAATTAGTTTCTCTCTTTTAATTTTTCCTGGTCATGTCATATGCATGACTTCCTATTATTATTGTT
This sequence comes from Allium fistulosum, assembly GCA_030737815.1. Lineage (NCBI taxonomy): Eukaryota > Viridiplantae > Streptophyta > Magnoliopsida > Asparagales > Amaryllidaceae > Allium > Allium fistulosum. Next base: position 866,522,137 of record CM060904.1, on the reverse strand, counting down.
ATTATTTTCTTAATAAAAGAAATTACTGAGAATAGATAAAGTGCTTGTTTAGGGACTCATGCCATTTTCATGCAATTCCTGTTTCTTTCCAGAGATTGATTGACTGTATACATGTATAACTTATGTATACCTAAACCTTTTATTTTTTTCTTTCTTTAAATAATTTCAAGTTTATTTCAGCCTAGCTTTTCCTATTTTCTTTGTACTCTATTTTATTTAAAGACAAAATTCTATCTTTATGCATATGTATTTCTAAATCAGTTATTTTATTTTTATCTATTAATTTCTGCCAAATTTTTGTTACACAGAAATCTGTGTGCATGTGTACACTGTCTTGTGCACATGTACATGTTTTATATTTTGTATCTGCAAATCAATTTCCTATTCCTATTTTTTTTTCCAATGCAATTTCAAACAAATACAAACTAAATTAAATCATGAAATTACTCACAAAAATCAGGGTTATCACAATGCATTCCTTATTTCATTCGATTTTGATTTAATTTGCATAAGAATTTTAGTTCAGTCTCAAGTGTATTATTTTCCTTTACGCTCGGGTCAGCCTGAGTATTTCAGTGTTTCGAAGATATTATTTCTTGAAGATGAAGATGGAGTTTGAAGACCGTATTTATTAATATTATTCTGCTACATTACCTTGTTATATCTGTTAAATGTATAACTCTGATAATATTGTAAAGTGAAATAATTGTATATTGTTAAACAAATTCATGAACTGTTTATGTAATTTTTATATTTTGTCATTCCGTTGCAAGATTTTGTAATTTTATTCTTTTGTGTCTTATTTCTTTAGAATAAAACCCCATTGATAATATGTTCTTTTAGGCTATTTGAGTCAGACATATGTGGTTTATTGTCGAGTTGAATCATCCGAAATGGCGGGTCGTCACAAAATCGAGATTGTATTTGTATTTACTAGTTGAAAAGAAATTCGTACAAGGAACTGTACGAGACTAGATGTAGGGTAACTCGGAACCAGTATAAAACCCTAGTGTGTTCTTTCCTTTACTTTTACTATGTTTACTGTTAATCTGTGTTTTGATTTTGTGATTGTTTCAGTGATTGTTAATCTCATTATTCAAAGTATAATTTCAAAAGATTTCAAAAAGATTGATATAAAGTTAGAAACACAATTCACCCCCCTCTAGTGTTAATTTAGCCTTAAGATCCCTTTTTCGCAATCTTACAGCCCTATGATGTTTGATGATGAAGTTCCTCACCGAGAATGGAGTATAAGTTATCCAAGACTAGCAAAGTATTGGTCGAGAATGTTATATCATATAGCTAAGTGATGCGAGAAGGGAAAGGATGTAGAGAAGATTCTCTGAGTCAAAACTGTTGATGCATAGCAACTACCATCCAAGTCCTGGACCAGGTCCTATAGTAAGTTCTACAAACCTATGGACCCCTACATAGAGTGTGAGGGAAGCGCCTATAGTGCTAACGATTAAAATTCTGATCGATGATGATGGTCATACCCGGGTTCTCAAGATCAGACTCTGCTCGACATAAAGATGAGAAATCAGTAGGTAGGGCTTCTCAAGGAAAACCTAAATGTGTTTGCCTAGATATATTATGATATTTTTGGAATCTCACCAGAGATAGTGTGGCATGTATTGAATGTGCCCCCAAGATGCCCTCTTATAAAGTAGAAAAGACACAGACTGGGTCCAAAGCGATCCACTGCACCAGAAGAAGAGGTGGATAAGTTGAAGGCAAACGGCTTCATTGGTGATGCACTATACCCTAAATGGGTACCATACCATATATTAGTCAGAAGCCAGATGGAAAATGGCGGACATGCATCGATTATTCGGACTTAAATAAAGTGTGCACGAAAGACGATTTCCCATTACTAGTTGAAATCAAATCCATAGAAGGAATTGTACGGGACTAGATGTAGGGTAACTCTTAACCAGTATAAAATCCTGGTGTGTTCTTTCCTTTTGCTTTTACTGCATTTACTGTTTATTTGTGTTTTGATTCTGTGATTGTTCATCTCATTATTCTAAGTATAATTTCAAAAGATTTCAAAAAGATTCATATAAATTAGAAAACACTATTCACCGCCCCCTCTGGTGTTAATTTAGCATTAAGATCCCTATTTCGCAATCTTACATTTGGTATCAGAGCTATAGTTTTCAAAGTATTCATAAACTGATTTTTAAAAAGTTTTAATGGCATTATTTAATGATTTATTTAACACTATTTTCAAAAGGATAATTTGTAAAATAATCATTACAATATTTCATAGATTTGCATCTATTCATTATGAAAAGTCACGTGATCTATTAAAAAGGAATAAATTGCAGGAATAGATGTGTTACATGGCTTTTGATGAACAAACATCTGATAATCAGACATTACAGATCAAAAAGGATAAATGGATATTGGATAGTGGTTGTTCAAGACAAATGATTGGAAATCTAGAGATTTTGAAAGATATAGTTTACAAAGATGGAGGATCAGTCAATTTTGGTGATAATTCTAAAGGATATGTGATTGGCATCGGCAATGTCAGTAATTCTAAAACTCCTATTATTTCCAATGTATTTTTAATTAGGAATTTAAAACATAATCTACTAAGTATTAGTCAGTTGTGTGATAAAAGTATTAAAATTAAACTCATAAAAGATAAATGTCACATTGAAGATAACGAGTCAAACATTATCTTTGAAGGTATTAGGAAGCAAGACATTTATATATTAAGTATGAAAATCTCAAATGATAACTTATGTCTTTTGGCTGAAAGAAGTGACCCTTGGATTTGGCATAAAAGATATGGGCATTTGAATTTCAAACTTATTTCTAAAATTTCTAGAAATGATTTAGTTAGAGGTCTTCCCAAAATGAACTTTAAAGTTAATAATCTATAGTTAATAATATATGTGATGCGTGTCAATTAGGTAAACTTAGAAAAAGTTCATTTAAATCAAAAGATATGATTTCTACTTCTCATCCCCTTGAACTTCTTCACTTAGATCTTTTTGGTCCCTCTCAAATACAATCTATAAATAATAGTAGATATGTTTTTATAATCATAGATGACTATTCTAGGTTTATGTTGATGATTTTATTAAAACTTAAAAGTGATGTTTTTGAAATGTTTAAGATCTTTGTTAAACGAAGTCAAAATCAAATGTCCAAAAAAAATATAAACTATTCGAAGTGATCATGGTGGAGAATTCAAAAACAAAATTTTTGAGAATTTCTGTAATAAGAAAGGTATAACTCATAAATTTTCATTTTCAAGAACACCACAACAAAATGGAGTAGTAGAAATCAAAAATAGAATGATTCAAGGGTGCGCTAGAACTATGCTAAATGATAGTAATTTACCTAAGAATATTTGGGCTGAGGTAGTTGGTAGTGCATGTTATATACTAAATAGAATTTTAAAAAGATAATTAACTAAGAAAGCTCCTTATGAACTATTTTATAATAAGAAACCTAAAGTATCATATTTTAGATATTTTGGTAGTAAATGTTTTATTTTAAATACTAAAGAAAATTTAGATAAATTTGATGCTAAATCAGATAAGGGAATTTTATTGGACATTCAAATAGAAGTAAATCTTATAGAGTTTTTAATACTAGAACTTTGAAGAGACACTACATGTCTCATTTGATGAAAATTTCAAAATTCATAATCAAAATATTAATGAAGAAGAAAACATTGATAATGAAATTAAAAGTGATGAGAACACTGAAACTTATATATAATAATAATAATGAAAAATTATATCCAAGTAAAAGAACCAGATACTTAAGAGATCATCCTACAGAAAATATACTTGGTAATATTGAATCTGTTGTTTAAACTAGAAATCAATTAAACAAAATGAGTAATGTTGCTTTTATTTCAACCATTGAACCTAATAATCCAAAGGAAGCATTAAGTGATGATTCATGGATTCTTGCTATGCAAGAAGAATCGAATCAATTCACTAGAATGATTATGGGAATTAGTCCTAAGACCTGAGGATAAGTCTATTATAGGCACTAAATGGGTATATAGGAATAGAATGAATGAACAAGAAGAGGTCGTAAGAAATAAAGCTCGATTAGTTGCACAAGGTTATTGTCAAGATGAGAGTATAGACTTTGATGAAACCTTTGCACCTGTAGCAAGATTAGAGGCTATAAGAATCTTACTTGCTTTCACTAACCATAATAATTTCAAATTATATCAAATGGATGTTAAAAGTGCATTTTTAAATGGATTCCTTAAAGAAGACGTATATGTAGAACAACCCCAACTTTTCGAAGATGAAAAATTACCAAATCATGTTTACAAATTATGGAAAGCTTTATATGGTCTAAAATAGGCTTCCAGAGCTTTGTATGATAAACTTAAATCCTATTTATTACAATCAAATTTTGAGATAGGAAAAGCAGATAGTAATCTCATATCCAATTAATATAAATATATGTTGATGATATTATTTTCGGTTCTACTAACGAAAATCTAAATAAAGAATTTTTAGAACTAATGGCTAAGGAATTTGAAATGGGTCATATAGGAGAACTAAATTATTTTTTAGGATTACAAATTAAACAACTAAGTAATGGAATTTTTATTATTCGAGAAAAATACGCTAAAGACTTAGTTAAAAAATTTGGTATAGCAAATATTGGTGGTAAACCAACTCCTATGGCAACTAATGAAAAACTAAACAAAGAAGAAAATTCAAAAGACATAGATCAAAAACTATACAGAGGAATGATTGGATCATTACTCTATATAACTGCTAGTAGACCTAATATAATGCATAGTGTTTGTCTCTATGCAAGATATCAATTTCAACCTATAAAACTCATTTAAAATCTATAAAACGAATTTTAAGATATGTTCATAACACATTAGACTATGGACTCTTTTATCCAAAAGATGATCCATTTGAATTAATTTCATATAGTGATGCTGATTATGTCGGTTTTAAATCAGACCGAAAAAGTACAAGCGGAACTTGTCACTTTTTAGGACACTCTCTGGTTTCCTAGTTTAGTAAAAAGAAAAATACTGTCTCTCTGTCTACGATAGAAACATAATTTATTTCAGCAGCATTAGTCTGTTCATGGGTTATCTATATGCAACAAACTCTAAGAGATTTTGGTTTAAATTTTACTAAATCACCAATATACTGCGATAATATGAGTGCGATTAATCTGTCTAAAAATTCAACTCATCATGCTAGAACTAAACATATTGATATAAGACATCATTTTCTAAGAGATAATGTAAATAAAAAAGTTAAATCACTTGAATTTATAAACACTGAAAATCTAGTAGTTGATATTTTGACGAAACCATTGAATCAAACATCCTTTACTAAGTTAAGAAATGTAACGATTCGCATTTTCGCGCTCGAAAATCGACATCCATACTTTACATCGTACTCGAATGCCGCAGATTCGATCGTTCAAATCCGAGTCGTCGGAGCTTATAACAACATTAAGTAAATAACACAGTGGAATAAAAAAATAATACATTGATATACAATATCTGATACAACAGAGTGACACAATGAATATCAATATACATCAGAGATATGATACAACGAATAGCAGCGGAAAGAAAAATAGATAACATCAGCAGCGGAACAAATAACTCTAAGATAGTCTTCAAGAGAGAACTCCAACAGTTGCTCGAACTCCCAATAACGATACACCAAGAATAAGAAAGTGCAGTCCGATCCAAAGACTGAACTAGCTCCAGAAAATCTACTGAACCTGACTATCTGAAAAACCCAACTCTAGACTGCTCGTGTAGAAAATTATGAGCACCCAGAGTTTAGGAAAATAACAATAAACTCCGAGTCAGTCGTGGGACTGGTGTGAGCAACAAAAACAGTTTATCTTTAACAAACAACAAAGGAATTTTAAACATTGAAATCCGCAATGCTTTTGAAAAATGAAACTACCATAAGACCTCCCACCACACACACAATGCAAACGCAGACTTGGAGGAGATTTCTTCTTATGTTAGTCAAAGATGCTTACTACGCAAAATCAAATCATTTTGATATTATTATTATTAGTGCATAGTGGAAAACATTTCAAAAGTAGAATATAAATCTTAGCCAGCATAGACATTTCGCACTTATGCCTACTATAGCTACCATGTTCAATAGCAGGTTACCACCACATTCCATGGTAGGTAATACAACTAAAACCGTACAGGGCTCGTATTGTTTTGTTGGGATTTCCAACAAATGGTCAGGCTAAGGAACTTCCTATTCCACGAAAGAAACGCCTCTGGCGGGACGTTCCGAGAACCAACTGTTCTCTGCCAAACAAGGCCGGCAACCCCTTTTCCCAAGGGATAAAAGAAACCTCAGATATGCCACCCCCGGTCCTTTGGGACCTTTATCCGAGCGCTCGATAACCAACATCACACATCATAAAGAAAGTGTATCCACATGAGTAAGTATCTGGGCTCCATACCATGATACTACCCTTTTCCAGAAGGAATGGTCATACCCTAGGGGAGCTACCCCTGAAAACCTTGCCGCACGATTCCTGTTTCGACCATTACCGGGTTGTGAGGCTCGACGAAGTCTCGTCCACAAAGCTACGCTTTTTCAAAAAGCCACGCTTTGGGTCAACAGATGATCAACCTATGATCACAAAGATATAAGATCAAACAAATGATCATATCACAAATGATCAAACACTGATCATCACACAGCAACACTCAGCATGCCACATTACCAAATTGGGATATATCGCTGATAACTTCAACTACATAACCTCTGAGCTCGTATGTCTCAGAGAAGGGTGTTAAGCTAAGAGAATAAATTCTCCGCCACCAACAGATATGTATTTGAAAGAAATCGGCTTTATATCTCAAAGTGTAATGTCAGACATGTATCCATACAAGTCTGTTTCGGGTTCGAACAGAACCGAAGGCACTTCTTACGAAGCCCTTGCAATTCCGGGTATTCACAATCCCGTCCGGACTTCCCATCACAAAGGGTGATAAAATCTCTATACCGGGGACCAGTCGGTGCAGAGACATTCGACGAGTTGTCCTTTCGTTTTCGTAAATATCCGGTCTTCAACACCGGTCTTCAAATGCGATCCATATACGACGTATCATTATTCGGAATGGGTTATATGACACAAATGTCTTTTCCCGGCTAATCCGAATAACGAGCGAAATCTTTAAAACATATGGATATGGGATTTCAATTAAGTCACAACTTAATAATTCAACTTCTTTCTTCAAATGGTTTCAATCGATTACCATTTCAAATCTTTTAAACAAAAAGATTTATTTCACAAAGTTCACTCAGTTTTCACAAAGATTCATCCACAGTTTTTCCAAAACAATTTCTGTTTCAATCGGATTAACTCGTTAAATCTTTAAAACAAAGATTCAACTTATAGCTTTCAAAACAATTTCATTTCGAATGTTTTAAACAAATCATCATTTTAAATTTGTTAAAGATAACAGATTCATTTCATAGCTTCTCAAAACATTTCAATTTCATTTTAAATTTGAAACCTTTCAACACAAATTGGAAGTTCACTCCTTATATGAAAGCTGTTATTATTTGAAACCAAATAGTTTTCGTTTCAGAGAAAATCCAATTATATTTGCTCGAGTTAAAGCCCTTGAATTTTATTCACATTCCAAAATCAATACTTTTTAAAATAGTTTAACCCATATATAAACATCTTTAATCCCTAGTTTCAAATTTTAGAATTCAATTTTAAACTTGACTTTAAGTTTTAAATCAAATTATTTAAACTTCAAAACTCGATTAAGTTATTCAAAATAACTTTTATTTCTGAAATTCCATTTCAAAAGCTTTTCACTTTTAAACCCAAATTTCTAATTTCAAAATCAATTGAAATTAAAATTTCAATTTCAAAAACATCATATTTAAATTATCTGTGACTTAACCGATTTCCACGTGAAATCCATATTTGTGTGTGTATGGTGTGGTCCAGGGGTTTAACACACAATAGTGCAACATCAATCATCACAGATATATCGATAAGCGGTAAAGTCGATAACGCTCATCTTCATTCATAGATTCATAGATAAAATAAATTTATCGGTCACAAAGATTCACAATTAAAATTCGATGTGGGTTTCGAATAACCAACTGGAATCCGACTCCCTGTCGCACCGAAATTCAAGTGCCGTGTTACGGGCCAAAGGTTTGCATATTCATATAGTAATATATCACAGAAACAGAAATCACAGATCACGACATAAATCAGGACGTATCACAAAGCATCATATATCAGGGATATCAAACAATGCCTATCATTCAACAGAATCCAAACATTCATAAGTAAACTCAATAATTTATCTGATCATAATTAATTTATCAATTAATTATTTATTTCATTTCAAATTAGTTAATTAATAAATTAATTCTTAATCAATTATTAAGTCTTAATTACTTAATTATTTTATTTCACACTATTTGATTAATTACTTCATAATCAATCTATTTAACCTTGATTAACTATTCTTTAATCATTAATTAATAACTCTAATTATAAATTGATAACTTTAATTATCCATTTATTTACCATTAACGACTTAGTTAACCAATTATTAATCACTTAATCATTACTTAATTCAAACTCCAATTACAATTATAATTTAATTAATTGATTTCATTGTTCAACTTAATTAACATTTAGAAGTCTCTTCAAATTTTGAAAATCAATTATAGTATTAACTACAAACTTAATTGTTAGTTAACTTTATATCTAATTTAAATTAATTTCTTAATTAATCATAGTAATTAAGAGTTAGGAACATTGTGAAGGAATTAATTACATAATTAAACTTGTATTAAAGTTTAACTTAATTTGTTGAACATTTTCACTTATTATCATTTATAAAACAGCAGTTGGGAAAAGAAAAACCCACTAACCCGAGACCTCCCTGCACTAACTCGAATGGTACTTCGAGTATTTCATGCAATTTCCCCGAGTCCCCCTGCACGCAACTGCTTCTTCTCCTTTTTTTTATTTTTAAACTGTGCCATGTTTTAAATTCAAATTTGTTTAAAATCACTCGTGTATGCATTCGAATCCCAACCCGAGCCATTCCATCCTTGCTTCGAGTCGACCAGCCAACAACTTCGAGCAACATCCTCTTCTTCTTCCAGCAACAATCCCTGTCACCACCACATCGAGGTGCACGTGTACGACCAATCACAGCAACTCCGACCCTTGCCGCTGCCTTCGACATGTGGTCGACCATCCCCTTGTGCCTCCTGACCAACTCCCAATCACCAGAACCCCCTTACCCACGCGAAATCAAGAAAATCAGGTTTAAACCCAAACCTGGAAACCTGCCCCTCAACGAACCTGGCAACGCCTTGCTCTCGCTGCCTCGACCACTTAAATTCGAGCGACTCCGGCTACGAACGCGTCACACTTCCAACCACCATCCCCCCAAAGCACACGCGACTCGGTCGATCATCGGTGATGAACTCTCCTCGTTTCCAGCCCTCTTCAAAACCATGTACTAAACCCTACATTCGATTCAAACCCACAATCCATGCATTCGAAAATTATTTTAGCATTTTTCCCGTGTTAATACATCATCAAGCTTGCTTCATACGAAATTTCAACAATCAAAATTAATCATATCAACTGAAATTGGCAAGAATGCAATTTTTCTTCATATTCAAACTGTGCCTTAAACACTCACATAAAATTCATAATTTTTATGCTAAAAATCCTAACTTTGTGTGGATAATTAAGATACGGTTTCAAATTTACAAATTAAAATATTCGAATTTTAGCTTTTGATTTCCTCCTACTGTAACTTGACTAATAGTTTCAATATTTCCCTGTTATACTTTACAAATAAAGTACCAGGCTTTGGTTTAAGTTAAACAATTTTAATTAACTTACATCTCTAAGTTAATCGATTTAAATGAAGAAGTATTTATATTCTTTAACTCAGAAGCTTGAAATAATGAAGAACTTAAAAATTTCAGTACACAGAAATAAGCACAGGCCTTCTTGCTTACAATATAAAGCAACCCAAACTTCAGGGATTAAATATCATAATTAATTTTCAAGAAAATAAGTTTACTCACAGGTAAAGAAACAAGGGAATCTGGTTTAAAAAGAAAAGTTGCTCACCTTGAAAAATGGCAGAGAAGAAGAACAGAGAAGCAAAGCTTGAACTTGAATTAGTTACTTTACTCTTGTTTTCCAGGTTTTGAAATCTTCCCAAGTTTGAAGACTTTGGTTGCATCAATTTGTTTTGATCTAAGTTGTTGTTTCAGTTTAAATGGTATTTACTTTAGTTTCTCAGCTAGAATGGAACGAAGATGAAAATGATGGAGATTGATATATGCAAAGTGAACGGATTACAGGGTAATGCTTCTTTTAGTACAACATAGCAGTGATATTTTCTTTCTATGGTGGCTGATACATTTCGTGTTGACCTTGTTTATGCTTAGCATTAAATGCAAAGTACTTTATGTCTCATATGTTTCTACTTAAATATATATCTGCTGCCTTCCTTTGCAAGCGCACACACACACTTTTGTTTCTTGCTTAACTAGCCTATACTTTTGTTTCGGCTGAAGATACTTATATTAATCATTGTTGTCAATCTTGCTTGGTTTTATTTCTTATTTTATCTTTTGTTTTGTTTTTAGCACTTTGTAATAAAATATTACCTTGTAAGATAAATGAATTTCAATTTTAGTTTGTTGTTATGTACAATATCAAAGACATTTTGTTTTTCTTCCTTTACAAGCCTACAGGCTGCATACCTATACTTGCCTACATACTACTTTTATGTTGATAGACTTGCCTGCATATCTTCTTTTGTTTGAACACTTGAGTGTATTTTTATTCCTATCTTCATTATTTATTTCATTTTTATTTTTAACCCATTTATTTACAAATTAAATTCAAATCAAATATTCACATATATACAATATTTACAACATTTAAATTTTAAATGATTTAACATACAATTTATTTTAATCCGGGGAAACTCGCATCACTTTTCTAATTAAATTTACAAATTTTTATCCAAAATTTTATTTAATTATAAATTTAATTCAAAAATTCAATAAATTATTAATTTAAATTAAATTAAAATCTGGGGTCGTTACAAACTTCCCCCCTTAAAAGAATTTCGTCCTCGAAATTCGCAGGCACGAAACAAAGACAGAGATAGATAGATTCGATCTTCTATAATTGCTCAAACTCAAGATACGGATTCCGAATTCAAGTCGAAATATCTCAAAATACATACCAATTCGTCCATCTTCGGACTTTGGTATTCACAAGAAATTTGAATAAAATTTCAAATTTTGGTTTCAAACGAAATCGTTTTATTGATTCAATTCAATTTAGCCTTCATATTCTATTAATCAATTTAATTCAATTTAAAATTTCCAATTTCAAATTCGTTAAGGTTTAAATCAAAAAGCTGATAAGAAACCGATGAAGATACTAAGTAAAATTTCCTACAACAATTCGTAGGGCATCATCACACCGAAACTTCTTCTTGTAGCGGATACGAAGAAATCAAAAGAATTTGGAAACGAATCAAAGAAGATTGATAAGAAGGTTATCTCCACTGTTACAGGGTATTGACCATTTATAGTCGTATTTCCCTGTCCCTTATCTCGTCTTCTTCTTGCACTCATATCTACTATCAGTGGATAGTAAGAGAATTTACTGAGACATTCAGACAGATATCTTAGGGATATACTCATTCTAGAGTTTACTTCACTCTATCTCTAATGAGCTACTTAACGTGTTATACTCCTGAGCTAAAGTTCAACCTTAGCTCTGTTAAGAAATGTAACGATTCGCATTTTCGCGCTCGAAAATCGACATCCATACTTTACATCGTACTCGAATGCCGCAGATTCGATCGTTCAAATCCGAGTCGCTGGAGCTTATAACAACATTAAGTAAATAACACAGCGGAATAAAAAAAATAATACATTGATATACAATATCTGATACAACAGAGTGACACAATGAATATCAATATACATCAGAGATATGATACAACGAATAGCAGCGGAAAGAAAATAAGATAACATCAGCAGCGGAACAAATTACTCTAAGATAGTCTTCAAGAGAGAACTCCAGCAGTAGCTCGAACTCCCAATAACGATACACCAAGAATAAGCAAGTGCAGTCACATCCAAAGACTGAACTAGCTCCAGAAAATCTACTGAACCTGACTATCTGAAAAACCCAACTCTAGACTGCTCGTGTAGAAAATTATGAGCACCCAGAGTTTAGGAAATGAACAATAAACTCCGAGTCAGTCGTGGGACTGGTGTGAGCAACAAAAACAGTTTATCTTTAACAAACAACAAAGGAATTTTAAACATTGAAATCCGCAATGCTTTTGAAAAATGAAACTACCATAAGACCTCCCACCACACACACAATGCAAACGCAGACTTGGAGGAGATTTCTTCTTATGTTAGTCAAAGATGCTTACTACGCAAAATCAAATCATTTTGATATTATTATTATTAGTGCATAGTGGAAAACATTTCAAAAGTAGAATATAAATCTTAGCCAGCATAGACATTTCGCACTTATGCCTACTATAGCTACCATGTTCAATAGCAGGTTACCACCACATTCCATGGCAGGTAATACAACTAAAACCGTACAGGGCTCGTATTGTTTTGTTTGGATTTCCAACAAATGGTCAGGCTAAGGAACTTCCTATTCCACGAAAGAAACGCCTCTGGCGGGACGTTCCGAGAACCAACTGTTCTCTGCCAAACAAGGCCGGCAACCCCTTTTCCCAAGGGATAAAAGAAACCTCAGATATGCCACCCCCGGTCCTTTGGGACCTTTATCCGAGCGCTCGATAACCAACATCACACATCATAAAGAAAGTGTATCCACATGAGTAAGTATCTGGGCTCCATACCATGATACTACCCTTTTCCAGAAGGAATGGTCATACCCTAGGGGAGCTACCCCTGAAAACCTTGCCGCACGATTCCTGTTTCGACCATTACTGCGTTGTGAGGCTCGACGAAGTCTCGTCCACAAAGCTACGCTTTTTCAAAAAGCCACGCTTTGGGTCAACAGATGATCAACCTATGATCACAAAGATATAAGATCAAACAAATGATCATATCACAAATGATCAAACACTGATCATCACACAGCAACACTCAGCATGCCACATTACCAAATTGGGATATATCGCTGATAACTTCAACTACATAACCTCTGAGCTCATATGTCTCAGAGAAGGGTGTTAAGCTAAGAGAATAAATTCTCCGCCACCAACAGATATGTATTTGAAAGAAATCGGCTTTATATCTCAAAGTGTAATGTCAGACATGTATCCATACAAGTCTGTTTTGGGTTCGAACAGAACCGAAGGCACTTCTTACGAAGCCCTTGCAATTCCGGGTATTCACAATCCCGTCCGGACTTCCCATCACAAAGGGTGATAAAATCTCTATACCGGGGACCAGTCGGTGCAGAGACATTCGACGAGTTGTCCTTTCGTTTTCGTAAATATCCGGTCTTCAACACCGGTCTTCAAATGCGATCCATATACGACGTATCATTATTCGGAATGGGATATATGACACAAATGTCTTTTCCCGGCTAACCCGAATAACGAGCGAAATCTTTAAAACATATGGATATGGGATTTCAATTAAGTCACAACTTAATAATTCAACTTCTTTCTTCAAATGGTTTCTATCGATTACCATTTCAAATCTTTTAAACAAAAAGATTTATTTCACAAAGTTCACTCAGTTTTCACAAAGATTCATTCACAGTTTTTCCAAAACAATTTCTGCTTCAATTGGATTAACTCGTTAAATCTTTAAAACAAAGATTCAACTTATAGCTTTCAAAACAATTTCATTTCGAATGTTTTAAACAAATCATCATTTTAAATTTGTTAAAGATAACAGATTCATTTCACAGCTTCTCAAAACATTTCAATTTCATTTTAAATTTGAAACCTTTCAACACAAATTGGAAGTTCACTCCTTATATGAAAGCTGTTATTATTTGAAACCAAATAGTTTTCGTTTCAGAGAAAATCCAATTATATTTGCTTGAGTTAAAGCCCTTGAATTTTATTCACATTCCAAAATCAATACTTTTTAAAATAGTTTAACCCATATATAAACATCTTTAATCCCTAGTTTCAAATTTTAGAATTCAATTTTAAACTTGACTTTAAGTTTTAAATCAAATTATTTAAACTTCAAAACTCGATTAAGTTATTCAAAATAACTTTTATCTCTGAAATTCCATTTCAAAAGCTTTTCACTTTTAAACCCAAATTTCTAATTTCAAAATCAATTGAAATTAAAATTTCAATTTCAAAAACATCATATTTAAATTATCTGTGACTTAACCGATTTCCACGTGAAATCCATATTTGTGTGTGTATGGTGTGGTCCAGGGGTTTAACACACAATAGTGCAACATCAATCATCACAGATATATCGATAAGCGGTAAAGTCGATAACGCTCATCTTCATTCACAGATTCATAGATAAAATAAAGTTATCGGTCACAAAGATTCACAATTAAAATTCGATGTGGGTTTCGAATAACCTACTGGAATTCGACTCCCTGTCGCATCGAAATTCAAGTGCCGTGTTACGGGCCAAAGGTTTGCATATTCATATAGTAATATATCACAGAAACAGAAATCACAGATCACGACATAAATCAGGACGTATCACAAAGCATCATATACCAGGGATATCAAACAATGCCTATCATTCAACAGAATCCAAACATTCATAAGTAAACTCAATAATTTATCTGATCATAATTAATTTATTAATTAATTATTTATTTCATTTCAAATTAGTTAATTAATAAATTAATTCTTAATCAATTATTAAGTCTTAATTACTTAATTATTTTATTTCACACTATTTGATTAATTACTTCATAATCAATCTATTTAACCTTGATTAACTATTCTTTAATCATTAATTAATAACTCTAATTATAAATTGATAACTTTAATTATCCATTTATTTACCATTAACGACTTAGTTAATCAATTATTAATCACTTAATCATTACTTAATTCAAACTCCAATTACAATTATAATTTAATTAATTGATTTCATTGTTCAACTTAATTAACATTTAGAAGTCTCTTCAAATTTTGAAAATCAATTATAGTATTAACTACAAACTTAATTGTTAGTTAACTTTATATCTAATTTAAATTAATTTCTTAATTAATCATAGTAATTAAGAGTTAGGAACATTATGAAGGAATTAATTACATAATTAAACTTGTATTAAAGTTTAACTTAATTTGTTGAACATTTTCACTTATTATCATTTATAAAACAGCAGTTGGGAAAAGAAAAACCCACTAACCCGAGACCTCCCTGCACTAACTCGAATGGTACTTCGAGTATTTCATGCAATTTCCCCGAGTCCCCCTGCACGCAACTGCTTCTTCTCCTTTTTTTTATTTTTAAACTGTGCCATGTTTTAAATTCAAATTTGTTTAAAATCACTCGTGTATGCATTCGAATCCCAACCCGAGCCATTCCATCCTTGCTTCGAGTCGACCAGCCAACAACTTCGAGCAACATCCTCTTCTTCTTCCAGCAACAATCCCTGTCACCACCACATCGACGTGCACGTGTACGACCAATCGCGGCAACTCCGACCCTTGCCGCTGCCTTCGACATGTGGTCGACCATCCCCTTGTCCCTCCTGACCAACTCCCAATCACCAGAACCCCCTTACCCACGCGAAATCAAGAAAATCAGGTTTAAACCCAAACCTGGAAACCTGCCCCTCAACGAACCTGGCAACGCCTTGCTCTCGCTGCCTCGACCACTTAAATTCGAGCGACTCCGGCTACGAACGCGTCACACTTCCAACCACCATCCCCCCAAAGCACACGCGACTCGGTCGATCATCGGTGATGAACTCTCCTCGTTTCCAGCCCTCTTCAAAACCATGTACTAAACCCTACATTCGATTCAAACCCACAATCCATGCATTCGAAAATTATTTTAGCATTTTTCCCGTGTTAATACATCATCAAGCTTGCTTCATACGAAATTTCAACAATCAAAATTAATCATATCAACTGAAATTGGCAAGAATGCAATTTTTCTTCATATTCAAACTGTGCCTTAAACACTCACATAAAATTCATAATTTTTATGCTAAAAATCCTAACTTTGTGTGGATAATTAAGATACGGTTTCAAATTTACAAATTAAAATATTCGAATTTTAGCTTTTGATTTCCTCCTACTGTAACTTGACTAATAGTTTCAATATTTCCCTGTTATACTTTACAAATAAAGTACCAGGCTTTGGTTTAAGTTAAACAATTTTAATTAACTTACATCTCTAAGTTAATCGATTTAAATGAAGAAGTATTTATATTCTTTAACTCAGAAGCTTGAAATAATGAAGAACTTAAAAATTTCAGTACACAGAAATAAGCACAGGCCTTCTTGCTTACAATATAAAGCAACCCAAACTTCAGGGATTAAATATCATAATTAATTTTCAAGAAAATAAGTTTACTCACAGGTAAAGAAACAAGGGAATCTGGTTTAAAAAGAAAAGTTGCTCACCTTGAAAAATGGCAGAGAAGAAGAACAGAGAAGCAAAGCTTGAACTTGAATTAGTTACTTTACTCTTGTTTTCCAGGTTTTGAAATCTTCCCAGGTTTGAAGACTTTGGTTGCATCAATTTGTTTTGATCTAAGTTGTTGTTTCAGTTTAAATGGTATTTACTTTAGTTTCTCAGCTAGAATGGAACGAAGATGAAAATGATGGAGATTGATATATGCAAAGTGAACGAATTACAGGGTAATGCTTCTTTTAGTACAACATAGCAGTGATATTTTCTTTCTATGGTGGCTGATACATTTCGAGTTGACCTTGTTTATGCTTAGCATTAAATGCAAAGTACTTTATGTCTCATATGTTTCTACTTAAATATATATCTGCTGCCTTCCTTTGCAAGCGCACACACACACTTTTGTTTCTTGCTTAACTAGCCTATACTTTTGTTTCGGCTGAAGATACTTATATTAATCATTGTTGTCAATCTTGCTTGGTTTTATTTCTTATTTTATCTTTTGTTTTGTTTTTAGCACTTTGTAATAAAATATTACCTTGTAAGATAAATGAATTTCAATTTTAGTTTGTTGTTATGTACAATATCAAAGACATTTTGTTTTTCTTCCTTTACAAGCCTACAGGCTGCATACCTATACTTGCCTACATACTACTTTTATGTTGATAGACTTGCCTGCATATCTTCTTTTGTTTGAACACTTGAGTGTATTTTTATTCCTATCTTCATTATTTATTTCATTTTTATTTTTAACCCATTTATTTACAAATTAAATTCAAATCAAATATTCACATATATACAATATTTACAACATTTAAATTTTAAATGATTTAACATACAATTTATTTTAATCCGGGGAAACTCGCATCACTTTTCTAATTAAATTTACAAATTTTTATCCAAAATTTTATTTAATTATAAATTTAATTCAAAAATTCAATAAATTATTAATTTAAATTAAATTAAAATCTGGGGTCGTTACAAGAAAAGAATTAAGTATTTGTTCTCTATCGGAAATTTAAAAATTATAACATAAATTTACATAATTAATGAGAAAAATAAAATAAACAAAATTTTTCAATGTATGTCGACATACACGACCATTATATGTCGACATATAAGCAAAATTCATTTTTTTTAATTTTCCCTCTAAAATTTAAATTGGTGGTTATATAAACACCAAATTCAACTTTATTTTTCATTTTTTGCCTTTTTACTGTTCTTACTTCTGAAATAAATAAATCATGGCATCCTCTTCAAATTCAAACCATAATCCAACATTCTCCTACCCTCGGACCCTTCCAAAACACTATTATGGCAAAAGTTATCAAATTGGAGGAAGATATGAAGAATGTTCTGGAGATGTTGACTGAAATTCAAGTCATACGACTTCGTATGTCAAAGGAACAAGAGAAACAAAGTAGGATTCTGCGTAATCTTCAGAAATATCTATTGGATAACCCTACGAATCCAATAATTATTAAAAATGATTCCGTGAATTTAGCCATCCACAATCCTCTTCAAAGCAGTGAAGAAGAAAAGGAAGATGAAGAAGAAAAGGAAGAGGAAGAAGAGGAATAGTATATGGAGGAGGATGAAGAGGTTCAATGCATTGGGGAAATTTGTTACGACCGAGATGTAAATCTCATCGAACAAAAGGGAAGCTTTTGCCTTCTTTATCCTCATTGTCCCATTCATAAGTCTCATATCATTAAGAATTCTCGTTAGAATAGGCCTTCTTCTGTTTAATTTAAGAATAGTGTGTATTTTAACTTTAATTTGACTTTATTGTGTGTATAGATTGAGTGGTTTGTAAATATGATAATTGAATGAATATATAGTATGGTTTTAGTTGCTATTAATAATTTGTGCTTCGCTTATCATTTCTTATATATCATTCTTGTCATTTTGCCTATCACTTATCATTTCTATATATATATATTTATATCATTATAAGTATATAGTGTTATTTAAAAGGGAGTTAGAATTAGTATTAAGAGTTAGGGTTAGAACTATAGTTATAGTTAGTTATTTTTGATTGACGCCAAATGGGGAGAAATATATAAAATACTAGGCATAGATTAAGGGGGAGTTTTATATGGCATAGGTTAAGGGGGAATTATATTATATTTTATATACAAAGTTGTCTTCATCGAAAGGGGGAGATTGTTAGTTACTGAGATATTGGTTTTGATGACAACAACTTTAGAAAATATAAAATATAAATACTAATGTTTTATCAAGGTATATAGTATATAGTGCAGAATATTAGATAATGTTGATATAAGAAGATTATATAGTATCAAGTAAAGATTGAAGAGTTAAAGATGTTGATATAGAGACTCAAGGATGAAGACTCATGAGTTTTCAAGAGTTTAAGATTCTAAAATATTCCAGATAAGTTATAAAGTCTAGAATGTTTGTTGAAATTCTGATAGTACCTGATCTCTCTCTCTCTCACACACAATATTTTAAGTTTTAAAATAGTTTAAAAATGTTTTGGTTTTTAAATATTCTTTTCAAAATAGCTTTTAATAGTTTTTAAAATTCTTATACTTATTAATTTAATTTTAAAATTTTACCAAGTTATTGTTTTTACTAGAATTTGATTTATATTAGTTTATTTTTCAAAATTCTCATCATATAGTTTTACTTAAGTTTATTATGATTATAATGTATATATATCATATTTAAACATGTTTACAAAGTATAAAATTATTTCACAAAGCAATACATTTTCAAAATAATATTTTAAAATGCTTTTCAAAATTACAAAGAATATGTCGACATACTCTAACCCTATATGTCGACATACTGGCCATGAATTTAAAAATTCAATTTTCAAAAGAAGTGTCTATTCGTCGTATCTCTTCACGAATAAACACGACCGTTATTCCCCTATAAATACTTATGTTTCCAACAAATTTTTTCATCGCTTTTCATTGTTCTTATCTCCTCCTTCTTCTCTTTCATTTTCTAAACAAAAATATAACCATTCTTTGCCGAATTTAAACAAAAATCAAACTCAGCCACCATTAGTTTGATTCTCTATCATTTGCTCTCGAATTTCTATCATCTCTCTCATTGCGATTAAGATCTAAGTGCTACTCAAGGATTATATGATCATTTGTAATCAAGATTGAAGTTCTGAGTTTGTAAATCTCTATCAACTTAAACTGATATACTTGTGGGTGTGATTGTAGCTCGTGAAATTAATTGGGTGTGCTTAGTAGCCCGTAAATCTAGTAGGTGTTATTATAGCCCGGAAATCAAGCGGCTCTACCCAGAGGCCGTGATTTTAGAGGGTGTGTCTCGTAGCCTTGAAATCGAGATTGTATTTGCATTTACTGGTTGAAAAGAAATCTGTTCAAGGAATTGTACGGGACTAGATGTAGGGTAACTCTGAACCAATATAAAATCCTGGTACGTTCTTTCATTTTATTTACTGTTTATTTGTGTTTTGATTCTGTGATTGTTAATCTCGTTATTCTAAGTATAATTTCAAAAGATTTCAAAAGGATTCATATAAATTAGAAAACACTATTCATCTCCCCTCTAGTGTTAATTTAGCCTTAAGATCCCTATTTCACAATCTTACAACTCTGTGGTGTTTGATGATGAAGTTCCTCATCGAGAATGGAGTTTGAGTTATCCAAGGCAACCAAAGTATTGGTTGAGAATGTTATGTCATAGAGCTAAGTGATGCGAGAAGGGAAAATATGTAAAGATGATTCTTTGAGTTAAAACTGTTGATGCATAGCAATTACTGTCCAAGTCCTAGATCAGGTCCTATAGTAAGTTCTACAAATCTATGGACCCCTACATAGAGTGCAAAGGAAGCGCCTACCGAGATGATGTTTAACATCCTGATTGATGATGATGGTCACACTCGGGTTCTCAAGATCGGAACTCAGCTCGGCAGAAAGATGAGAAATGAGTTGGTTGGTTTTCTGTAGGCAAAACTAAATGTGTTTGCCTGGATATATTATGATATTTTGGGATAGTGTGCCATGTATTAAATGTTCCCCCAAGATGCCCTCTTATGAAGCAGAAAAGACTGGGTCCGAAGCGATCCACTGCATCAGAAGAAGAGGTGGATAAGCTGAAGGCAAACAACTTCATCGGTGATGCATTATACCCTAAATGGGTATCAAACCTCATATTGGTCAAGAAGCCGAATGGAAAATGGCAGACATGCATCGATCATTTGGACTTGAATAAAGCGTGCACGAAAGAAGATTTCCCATTACCGAAGATTGACCAACTAATGGATTCAATGGCTGGACATGAACTGCTACCCTCTATGGATGCATACTATAGCTACAACCAAATACCAAAGCACATTCTAGATCAGGAGCAGAGTTTCATCACTGAATTGGTACTGTACTAACATTGAGTGATGTTGTTCGGTTTGAAGAATGTTGGAGCTAGTTACCAGCTATTGGTAAATAATACGTTCAAAGATCAAATCAGATGGACCATGGAGGTATATGTAGACGATATGATTGTGTAGTCATAGAAATAAATGAATCACACGGATGACTCTTGGACTTGTTCGATGTGCTTCAAAAGTATAGAATAAAGCTTAATCCATTAAAGTGCTCTTTCGGAGTAGCGATCAGGTATGTTTTTGGGTTTCATTGTAAACCCAATGGTCATTGAAGCTAACCCATAGCAGATCAAAGCATTGAAAGAGATTACTGCCCTCAAGGGCGAGGAGAGAAAAGCAGAGCTTGAACGGGAAGGTCACCGCATTGAATCGATTTATTTCGTAGGCGATAGACAAATTTATGTCGTTCTTTGATGCCCTTGAGTAGGAAAACGGAAAATTTGTTTGGATGAAGGAATGTCATGAAGCTTTATACAATTTACTAGAGCATATGGAAAGACTACCGATTTTGTCGAAGCCTTAGGAAGGGGAAGATCTATTCGTTTACTTAGCAGTATCTACTCATGCACTAAGTGCGGCCTTAGTATGCAAGGAATCCAAAATCCAAAGGCCCATATATTATATCAGCAAGTGGTTCACCGGAGCATAAAAGAATTATCCAAAGCTAAAAAACCGGCGTCTACTTGTGGATTGCTTCGAGGAAATAGGAACATACTCAAGTCTCACCTGTTCCAAGTGCTTAGCCATTGAGGCAAGTACTACATCAACAAGAGAGTTTGGGGAGATTGCTAAAGTGGAATATCGAGCTAAGTTAATATGATATAGCCTACCATCCTAAAAAGGCGATATGAGGAAAGGCATTGGCAGACTACATTGTTGAATTTACTGTGCAGGATGGAGAAGTGGAAGAGTAAGTGGTCCAACCGTCCCAATGGAAATTATACATAGATGGAGCCTTCAACGAACGTAGTTCTGAGGCTGGAGTTATTCTAGTAGGTCCGCAGGGATGGAAAATATGCTACGATTTGAAGCTAGAGTTCCCGGCGACAAATAACAAAGTCAAATATGAAGCATCGATTATGTGATTCTAGATAGCAAAAGAACTTGGAGTCAAGACATTACACGTATTCAATGACTCCCAATTAGTAGTTTGTCAAGTTAAAAAGGAATTTGAGTCTAAGGGAGCGAGAATTGCCCCTTACCTGATAGAAGTCTTAGAACTACCAAAGGACATTAAACATTATACGATAACGCACGTCGCCAGAGAAGAGAATATGAAAGATGATTCATTAGCTAAATTAGCCAGTTCTGGGGATCCGCAGCTTATGGGACTCATTCTGATAGAGGTTTTATTGGTTTCAAGCATTGGCAAGATGGATGCTGATGGGATCTTGGAGGTCGAGGAAGAAAAGGAATCATGGATGACTCCAATAAAAGATTATTTGCTGAAGAGAACTCTCCTAACTGGAAGGAATGAACGATGAAAACTCCTGTATAAGGATCCATTATTTATTATGCATGAAAGAGTGCTGTATAGGAGAAGATTCTCAACCCCCTTATTATGGCGTGTCACCAATGATGAAGCCAAGAAAATTCTTGTGGATGTACATGAAGGAAGTTGTGGTGATCACACTACTGGGCAGACATCGACGAAGAAGTTACTTCGCTAGGGATACTTTTGGCTAACAATTAGTCGAGACACAACTGATTACAACAGACGATGTGATAAATACCAAAGGTTTGCAAAGATACCGAGAGTCCCATCTCATAGCTTACACAAATGGTTAATCCACGATCGTTTGTAGTTGGGGAATTGATATAACCAGTGTGATGTTGAAAGGATGAGCAAAGTATGCAATTGTAATAGTGGAGTATTTCACAAAGTGGATTGAACTGAAATCGATAGCCCTGATCACTATGAAGAAAGCAAACAACTTTGTGGTAAAGAATATTTTATGCTGATTTGGTATTCCATAGATGATTATTACTGACAATGGAACTTAATTCGAGAGTGACGAATTTAAGACTTCTGTAAGCGGTATCGAATGAGAATAGCTTTTTAGTAGTAGCACACCCGCAAGCGAATGGATAGGCGGAGGCGGTGAACAAGATTATAAAATCCATCCTAAAGAAATGACTAATGAAAGCCAAGGGAAATTGGGTTGATGAATTACCAATGGCATTATGGATTTATAGAACAATCCACAAGTCAATGATTGGGCATATTCCATTCGCTCTAACCTACGGAGCCGACCATGATTTTGATTGAACTAGAAGTCCCTTCTCATTGAAGTAATTGCGATCCTAAGTTGAATTGGGAACCCTTGCTTGAGTCCCTTGACTTGGTCAGTGAAAAACGAGAAGAGACTAAATTGTGGGTAGTTGCTTACCAAAAAAGAGTAGAAAAGCATTTTAACATCAAGGTTAGAAACCATACCTTTGAGCTAGTTGACCTCATTTTAAAATGGGTCTTTCCTTGTATGGGTGCACTTGGTCTGAATTGGGAAGGTTCTTATGCAATTGCATAGAAGCTTGAAGATGGAACTTTCAAGTTATCATGTTGATGGTCTCCCAATTCCATGGGCATGGAATAGCGAGCATATTCGACGTTATTTCACTTTGATTCATTTATTTTTGCAAATAATAAACCCTGAGTGATAGGATAAGATGTAATAAGCTAGAGTCTGCCATCTTTCTATTGATAAATAAAGTTGACTTTTACAATCAATTAAATTGTATTCTTATATGTCTAACTTTGAGCTGCGTGAGCAATGGCAAAATCAGACAATTTATATTTTGAAAATCCAAATGTTTAGATACCTGGAGACAGATACCGATGAAATCCATCTATCCATGATCGTGTTGAGGGAGTATAATGACATTAGGGTCGATCGAACAGTTTCCCTTACACATCTAATCTTTGACCAATGCCCGAAGACTGGCTAGGTCAAGGAATGATTCAGAATATGCATCTTATAACCCAGATCCCAGAGAAAGGAACCAGTGTATAATCGTATCTTTTAGCAGGAAAGACCACACTACGGCTTATCAAGTCATACTTGGCCAAAGATAAGCAAAGATAGTCGAGGAATGCTCTTGATCAACACCCAGAGACAAGTGAGATTGAGTATGGTTTCCCAAAGATAAGCATCAGTAACACCAATTTCTAGGGATAGGAACCAGTGTATAATTGGAACTTCTATAGACATGAATATGCTTACGACCTAGGAAGACGCAGTCAGCCAAAGATAAGTGAGGATGGTCCGCAAAAATTTTTGATCAACACCCAAAGATAGGCGAGGTAAAAGATGGATGCTCAAACTAAGCATCCAAGATCCCAATTTCCAAAGATAGGAGTCGGTATATTATTGATTTTTATGGGTATAACCACATTTACAGCCCAACATGATATGTTCGATTGATGATAAATGAGGTTGGTAGATGATATATATTTGATTATCACCTGAAGATAGGCGAGATTAAGCATGGTTGTCCAGAGATGGACATTGAAACTTCCATTTCTCGAAGATAGGAAATGGCACAAAGTTAATTGTTTTTGTAAATACCGCCTTGTTTAAAGGAGAGTGGAGTACATCTGGCCAAAGAGAAACAAGGTTAGCCATAGAATTAGCCAAAGCACTATAACTTTATTCATGATTAAGCAAGATGCGCTCAGTTGAAATTAGATAAAGTTAGCCAGAGAGATACAATTTTTTTTAACCAAGAAAGAAATGTATTGGCAATGATAAACATAATTAAGGAATGAAATAACATCGACAAATTGTAGAAATTTATTTACATGCATAGAGTTACAATAAATAATTGTATTGCACAGACATAGACATATATAATGCAAACGTAATTGAACTACAAATGATCATATTATATATGTAGGAAGTTATATAGGCAAATGAAACAAAGGTATGATAATGTAAATACAAAAATGATTTAACAGAAAATAGTCTTTTATTTACATAAATATTTTATACAAGAGAAGAGGGGCTGCTCCTGCATAATGACAGTGTATATACTATATACAAAAAATGCCAAAAAGGAACAAAATATAGGAAAGACAAAAAATGTCTTCCAAAAATTGGGGTGACCACCTACCTACTTCCCTCTCCCTCATTTGCTGCTCCTGGTAGCTTGCTTGGCATGACTCTTTTAGTGACAGTCTTTGCTTCCTCTTTCTCCTCCTCCTCCTCTATAGATATTTCCTTATTGGAGAAGCTTCCACCTCATTTGTCCAGTAGAAAAGGTCTTTGAGTTTTCTAGGGTAGGATCAGAGGTCTTCGAGGCGTTGGCACCATGACCTTGGAGAGGCTTGATTTTCAAATGTGAGACCCTGGAAGTAGGTGTAGACTTGCCAGAGCCAATCGAAGGGTTCTCAGTTCCATCTTGACCTTAATCTTTTCAAAATTGCACTTCAATGTCTCCGCTATTGTGATAGATTCTTAGCCCTTCGTGCTTACGATTGTCATATCCTCTTCCAAAGATGGATCAACATCCTCGAACCCTTCCAACGCCCCTACCCTTTTCAAATCATTGCTGGAGGCCAGAGGTGGAAGGAGGAATTAGGGAGATGAAAATTATGGTAATAGAGGCAAATATCATAGTAATGGCACTAGGGCCTGAAGCTTGTGTAGCAGATAGTGGAGGACGCAGTGACGAATGACTTGTAACTTGACAGATAGAAAGGTATATATTAGTTACGTCTTTGGGAAAGAACTAAAGTTTCTCAAAGATCAAAGAGACAAAAATATACCTTGGCCACCTAGAGTGTCCTTCTATTGGGATCTCTCCTTCCTTAGGAGTAGGTTGGAGCGGTTGAGCAGTTGAAGGAGTAAGATGTAGAGTATCAACACAAGATGCAACATGAACATGCACCTTAGTAATGGTAGCCTCATAAGTGACCATCCTAGAAGTGACAATGTCTGCTAAAGTTCTTTTGAAGTCAGGATGGAAGTTTCCACATGATCCGAAATGTAGGGTCCAGTAGGAGCCTCAACAGTTGCCTTCCCTACAATTGCATCTTGTGCTGCCAAGAATGCTTTACCCTTTTCTAGGGCTATAAGATCGTCCTCATCCAGAAATACAGATTTAAGATAATCCTAATTGATACCTTTTCCAGATCTACTAGCCATGCACAAGATTTCTTCCTAAGCATCGGCAAAAGTTACCGGGTAGCTATCTCCAAGCCTGTAACGACCCTAGATTTTAATTTAATTTAAATTGATAATTAAATGAATTTTTGAATAAAGATTGTAAAATTAATTATAAATGGAAGCAAGTTCCCCCGAATACAAATAAATTTTGTATAAACCATTTAAATTTAAAAATATTAAAAATATTGTGTATATATGAGTTACTCCAGTATAGAGATTCCCTAAGTGATGGGAAGTTCGATCGGGATTATGAATACCTGGATTGCAAGGACTTCTTTTGAAGTGCCTTCGGTTCTGTTCGAACCCAGAACAGACTTGTATGGATTGTATGTCTGACATTACATTTTGATATATAAAATAGATTTCTTTCAAATACATTTCTGTTGGTGGCGGAGAATTTATTCTCTTAGCTTAACACCCTTCTCTGAGACGTACGAGCTCAGAGGTTATGTAGTTGAAGGTTATCAGCGATATACTCCCAATTTGGTAGTGTGACATGCTGAGTGTTGCTGTGTGATGATGATCCTTTGTTGATCATTTCTTGATCGAAGCATGGCTTTGTGAAAAGCGTAGCTTTGTGGACGAGACTTCATCGAACCTCACAAACCGGTAATGGTCGAAACAGGAATTGTGCGGCAAGGTTTCAGGGGTAGCTTCCTTAGGGTATGAACATTCCTTCTGGAAAAGGGTAGTATCATGGTATGGAGCCCAAATACTTACTCATGTGGACACACTATATTATTTACTGTGTGATGTTGTTGGTTAGAGAGCTCTCGTTTAAAGGTCCCAAAGGACCGGGGGTGGCATATCTGAGGTTTTGTATATTCCCCGGGAAGGGGGGTAGCCGGCCTTGTTTGGCAGAGATCCGGGTTGGTTCTCAAGGCGTCCCGCTAGAGGCATTCCCATGTGGCAATAGGAAGTTCCTTAGCCTAACCATTTGTTGGAAAAATCCAAAGAAACAATACGAGCCCTGTACGGTTTTAGTTGTATAACCTGTCATGGAATGTGGCAGTAACCTGCTATTGAACATGGTAGCTATAGTAGGCATAAGTGCGAAATGCCTATGCTGGCTAATATTAATATTATATTTTTGAAATGTTTTCGGCACTTTGCACTTATAATAATAATATCAAAGAAATTCTCTCGTATCAAGCATCTTTGACTATCATAAGGAGAAATCTCCTTCGATTCTGCGTTTGCATTGTGTGTGCGTGCGGGAGGTCTTATGGTAGTTTCATTTTCCAAAAGCATTGCGAATTGACTTTAAAAATTCTCTTGTTGTTCGTTTTTAAAGATAAACTGTTTTTGTTGCTCACACCAGTCCCATGACTGATCCGGAGTTTATTGTTTCTTTCCTAAACTCTGGATGCTCAAAATTTTTCTACACGGGCAGTCTAGAGTTGGGTTTTTCAGATAGTCAGAATTAGTAGATTTTCTGGAGCTAGTTCAGTCTTTGGATCGGACTGCACTTGCTTATCTTTGTGCATCGTTATTGGGAGTTCGAGCTATTTTTGGATTAGCGTTTTGAAGATGGAGATTATCCGTTGTTGATGTTATCGTTTTCTTTCCGCTGCTATTTCTTGTATCATATCTCTGATGTATATTGATATTCATTGTATCACTCTGTTGTATCAGATATTGTATATCAATGTATTATTCTTTTTCTTCCGCTGTGTTATTTACTTAACTGTGTTATAAGCTCCATTTACTCGGATTTGAACGGTCGAATCTATGGCATTCGAGTACGATGTAAAGTATGGATGTTGATTTTCGAGCCTGAAAAATTCGTGACGTTACATTTGGTATCAGAGCTAAGGTTGAACTTTAGCTCAGGAGTATAACACTTTAAGTAGCTCATAAGAGATAGGGTGAAGTATCCCTAGAATGAGTGTATCCCTAAGATATCCATCTGAATGTCTTAGTAAATTCTCTTACTATCCACTGATAGTGAGTATGAGTGCAAGAAGAAGATGAGATAGGGGACAGGGGAATACGACTATAAATGGTCAATACCCTGCAACAGTGGAAACAACTTTCTCTATCAATTTCCTTTGATTCGTTTCCAAATTCTTTTGATTTCTTTGTACCAGCTACAAGAAGAAGTTTCGGTGTGATGGTGGCCTTACAAATCGTTGTAGAAAATTCTTACTTCGTATCTTCTTCGGTTTCTTATCAGCTTTTTGATTTAAACTTTAATGAATATAAATTAGAAATTTAGAATTAAATGAAAATTTTAAATTGTTGATATTCTGCTTTGATAAGCTAAATACAAAATAGATATACAATTTGATCTGGAAAATTATTTCTCTATCTGTGTTATTTTCGTGCCTGTAAATTTCAAGGACGAAATTCTTTTAAGGGGGGAAGTTTGTAACGACCCTAGATTTTAATTTAATTTAAATTTATAATTAAATGAATTTTTGAATAAAGATTGTAAAATTAATTATAAATGGAAGCAAGTTCCCCCGAATACAAATAAATTTTATATAAACCATTTAAATTTAAAAATATTAAAAATATTGTGTATATATGAGTTGCTCCGGTATAGAGATTCCCTAAGTGATGGGAAGTTCGATCGGGATTGTGAATACCCGGATTGCAAGGACTTCTTTTGAAGTGCCTTCGGTTTTGTTCGAACCCAGAACAGACTTGTATGGATTGTATGTCTGACATTACATTTTGATATATAAAACAGATTTCTTTCAAATACATTTCTGTTGGTGGCGGAGAATTTATTCTCTTAGCTTAACACCCTTCTCTGAGACGTACGAGCTCAGAGGTTATGTAGTTGAAGGTTATCAGCGATATACTCCCAATTTGGTAGTGTGACATGCTGAGTGTTGCTGTGTGATGATGATCCTTTGTTGATCATTTCTTGATCGAAGCATGGCTTTGTGAAAAGCGTAGCTTTGTGGATGAGACTTCGTCGAACCTCACAAACCGGTAATGGTCGAAACATGAATTGTGCGGCAAGGTTTCAGGGGTAGCTTCCTTAGGGTATGACCATTCCTTCTAGAAAAGGGTAGTATCATGGTATGGAGCCCAGATACTTACTCATGTGGACACACTATATTATTTACTGTGTGATGTTGTTGGTTAGAGAGCTCTCGTTTAAAGGTCCCAAAGGACCGGGGGTGACATATCTGAGGTTTTGTATATTCCCCGGGAAGGGGCGTAGCCGGCCTTGTTTGGCAGAGATCCGAGTTGGTCCTCGGGGCGTCCCGCCAGAGGCGTTCCCATGTGGCAATAGGAAGTTCCTTAGCCTGACCATTTATTGGAAAAATCCAAAGAAACAATACGAGCCCTGTACAGTTTTAGTTGTATAACCTGTCATGGAATGTGGCAGTAACCTACTATTGAACATGGTAGCTATAGTAGGCATAAGTGCGAAATGCCTATGCTAGCTAAGATTAATATTATATTTTCGAAATGTTTTCGGCACTTTGCACTTATAATAATAATATCAAAGAAATTCTCTCGTATCAAGCATCTTTGACTATCATAAGGAGAAATCTCCTCCGATTCCGCGTTTGCATTGTGTGTGTGAGCGGGAGGTCTTATGGTAGTTTCATTTTCCAAAAGCATTGCGAATTGACTTTAAAAATTCTCTTGTTGTTCGTTTTTAAAGATAAACTGTTTTTGTTGCTCACACCAGTCCCATGACTGATTCAGAGTTTATTGTTTCTTTCCTAAACTCTGGATGCTCAAAATTTTTCTACATGGGTAGTCTAGAGTTGGGTTTTTCAGATAGTCAGAATTAGTAGATTTTCTGGAGCTAGTTCAGTCTTTGGATCGGACTGCACTTGCTTATCTTTGTGCATCGTTATTGGGAGTTCGAGCTATTTCTGGATTAGCATTTTGAAGATGGAGATTATCCGCTGTTGATGTTATCGTTTTCTTTCCGCTGCTATTTCTTGTATCATATCTCTGATGTATATTGATATTCATTGTATCACTTTATTGTATCAGATATTGTATCAGATATTGTATATCAATGTATTATTCTTTTTCTTCCACTGTGTTATTTACTTAAATGTGTTATAAGCTCCGGCGACTCGGATTTGAACGGTCGAATCTATGGCATTCGAGTACGATGTAAAGTATGGATGTCGATTTTCGAGCCCGAAAAATTCGTGACGTTACATTTGGTATCAGAGCTAAGGTTGAACTTTAGATCAGGAGTATAACACATTAAGTAGCTCATTAGAGATAGGGTGAAGTATCCCTAGAATGAGTGTATCCCTAAGATATCCGTCTGAATGTCTCAGTAAATTCTCTTACTATCCACTGATAGTGAGTATGAGTGCAAGAAGAAGATGAGATAGGGGACAGGGGAATACGACTATAAATGGTCAATACCCTGCAACAGTGGAAACAACTTTCTCTATCAATTTCCTTTGATTCGTTTCCAAATTCTTTTGATTTCTCTGTACCAGCTACAAGAAGAAGTTTCGGTGTGATGGTGGCCTTACAAATCGTTGTAGAAAATTCTTACTTCGTATCTTCATCGGTTTCTTATCAGCTTTTTGATTTAAACTTTAATGAATATAAATTAGAAATTTAGAATTAAATGAAAATTTTAAATTGTTGATATTCTGCTTTGATAAGCTAAATACAAAATAGATATATAATTTGATCTGGAAAATTATTTCTCTATCTGTGTTATTTTCGTGCCTGTAAATTTCGAGGACGAAATTCTTTTAAGGGGGGAAGTTTGTAAGGACCCTAGATTTTAATTTAATTTAAATTGATAATTAAATGAATTTTTGAATAAAGATTATAAAATTAATTATAAATGGAAGCAAGTTCCCCCGAATACAAATAAATTTTGTATAAACCATTTAAATTTAAAAATATTATAAATATTGTGTATATATGAGTTGCTCCAGTATAGAGATTCCCTAAGTGATGGGAAGTTCGATCGGGATTGTGAATACCCGGATTGTAAGGACTTCTTTTGAAGTGCCTTCGGTTCTGTTCGAACCCAGAACAGACTTGTATGGATTGTATGTCTGACATTACATTTTGAGATATAAAACAGATTTCTTTCAAATACATTTCTGTTGGTGGCGGAGAATTTATTCTCTTAGCTTAACACCCTTCTCTGAGACGTACGAGCTCAGAGGCTATGTAGTTAAAGGTTATCAGCGATATACTCCCAATTTGGTAGTGTGACATGCTGAGTGTTGCTGTGTGATGATGATCCTTTGTTGATCATTTCTTGATCGAAGCATGGCTTTGTGAAAAGCGTAGCTTTGTGGACGAGACTTCGTCGAACCTCACAAACCGGTAATGGTCGAAACAGGAATTGTGCGGCAAGGTTTCAGGGGTAGCTTCCCTAGGGTATGACCTTTCCTTCTGGAAAAGGGCAGTATCATGGTATGGAGCCCAGATACTTACTCATGTGGACACACTATATTATTTACTGTGCGATGTTGTTGGTTAGAGAGCTCTCGTTTAAAGGTCCCAAAGGACCGGGGGTGGCATATCTGAGGTTTTGTATATTCCCCAGGAAGGGGGGTAGCCGGCCTTGTTTGGCAGAGATCCGGGTTGGTTCTCGGGGCATCCCGCCAGAGGCGTTCCCATGTGGCAATAGGAAGTTCCTTAGCCTGACCATTTGTTGGAAAAATCCAAAGAAACAATACGAGCCCTGTACAGTTTTAGTTGTATAACCTGTCATGGAATGTTGTAGTAACCTACTATTGAACATGGTAGCTATAGTAGGGATAAGTGCGAAATGCCTATGCTGGCTAAGATTAATATTATATTTTCGAAATGTTTTCGGCACTTTGCACTTATAATAATAATATCAAAGAAATTCTCTCGTATCAAGAATCTTTGACTATTATAAGGAGAAATCTCCTCCGATTCTGCGTTTGCATTGTGTGTGTGCGGGAGGTCTTATGGTAGTTTCATTTTCCAAAAGCATTGCGAATTGACTTTAAAAATTCTCTTGTTGTTCGTTTTTAAAGATAAACTGTTTTTGTTGCTCACACCAGTCCCATGACTGATCCAGAGTTTATTGTTTCTTTCCTAAACTCTATGTAATATCCCGGAAATTTGGGGCAAAATCAATTTAATAATCTGTTTAAATAATTAAATTGATTTGCTAATCTTTGATAATTAAATTTGAATTGGTTTAATAATCTAATTAAATAAATATTTAATTAGTGAATTTTACTGATAAAATGATTTCTATTTATAATATATATATATAAGTGTATATATTGTAAATAGATAAGCTTGGGTTTGAAATTTAAATAAATAAATAAAATCTTGTTAAATTTTCTAATGTATATTCTTATAGTTTGGAAATTATGATTTATTTAATATAGGCTTTACAAAGCTATTTAAACAAAATAACTATATGGTTTAAAATGAGATGAATAATAAGGATTATTTTATTTCTTTTTGAATATTGCTTAACAAATATGATTTAAGAAGTATATAAATATATATATATATATGTTTAAAATACAATTTACATATGATATGTTAATTCATTTAATAATAGTAGTAATTTATAATCTCTTTATAAATTATTTAAAATTGATAAATGAGTTATTTCCAAACAATATCAATAGTGTATTGTTTTTATAAAATAGATTTTTATGTAAAATAAGATTTTAAAGAATTTGAATGTGTTCTTTTAAATTGACTTTAAATTGGATTTTAAATATAATTTGAATTTGGATTTAGATTTAATTTTGAATTCAAAAAGAGGTAATATTCAAATAGTTTTGGATTTCAAAATATATGTAAACTTTTATTTATAATAATTAGTTTTGTTTCTTTATAATTAATATATATATATAGATATGTATTTTAAGAAAAAGGTTTTTATATTTAAAATAAATAAAAGAAATTACTAAAAAGACATGTGTTAGCTCCTAAGGCTTTAATATAATATGTGTTATAAGATTAAGGTGATAGAAGGACAAGTGTCAAATAAAATGTAGTTTTTCTTTTATTTTTATTTTTAAAAAAAGTATTTCAGCTTATATAAACATTTCCTTCTTCTCTTCCATTCTTTTCTTATTCTTTTTCTAAAATCTAAGCTGAGTGCAAAACTGAGAACACTCCATAAACAATTCGGTAATCATCTTCAAAAACCTGTAAATCACTTCCCTGTAATACATTTTTCAAGTTCAAAGCAAAATCTCTGTAACCATTCTCCAAACAAACCTGTAATCAATCCTCTGTAAAGATTTTTCTTCAAACCATAATTCATCTTCAAAACCAACAACCTGTAATATATTTTCCAAAAATCAAACAAAGCCTGCATTTTTCAAAATCAAACAAGAACCTGTATTTGCTTCAAATCTGGAAGCATGTTCAAAAGCAAGTTCTGGAATTCTAGCCTGTAAATTCTTTTTAAAATCAAGATTTGAGCAACATCTCAATAAAGCAAGATTTTGGCATGCATGCAAGTTTCCAGCAAGCAATGCAAGTTTCCAAATCAAACATTCAAGTTAAAAGTTTAAGAAGCAAAAGGCATCTCAGTTAAAAGTTCAAAAGCTTTTCAAAACATATCTGGAAGCTCTGTCTTCTTCAAATTAGGTGAGTAACAATACTTTTAAAATTTAAGGATAAAATCTGGTTGCATGTTTACCTCTAAAAATAAGTTATCTGTGAATATATTTTTAGGTATATCTCTATGCATGTATGTATATATGTTGGTGTGCATATATGTTACCTGTGATAGCTCTGTTCTTCAAATCTTTTGCAAATCTGTGAATAACCTCATTATTGAACTTAAAGTATAAGTTAGTTGAATATTATGGCTGTGATTAATACTGTGTTAGTGAAGTATGTTTGCATGATTATAATTGCTGAAGTATATTATATACAGGCATGTGAATGTTTATAACTTTTCTGTTTACAGTGTCTCTGTTTATGTCTTGATTTAAATTCAAATTCTTTCATTTAATCTTCGTTTAGACTTAAGACTTAGAAGAACATTGTTTGTTTCATTCCAACCTCTAGTTTAGGATTGACTTAAGTTAAAATGCATTTTTAATGATTCAGGAACTCAAGAAAACAGTGCCAACTTTAAATATGACAAAATTCGAACTATATAATTTGCGAATTCCGGTGTGTAAATGGAATTCTTGTACTTCAATATGATTTTTAAAGGTTAAATCACCATTTTTAGAATGGAAATAAAGGAGCAGTTCGTGTTTGTTCAAATTTCGTATGATTGGCGAATTCAGATGATTTAAGAATCTATGGGGCTCGGGGTTTCGAGTGGAGGTGGAGGGGCCTACGAGGATGTTGGGAAAAATGGATGGAGATGATCTCGATCATCGAGGCGACAGCGGCAAGCATCTGTAGTTCGTAAACCTAGTTTTTTTTGTAGAGGCTTTTGTTTGATTCGTTTACCCTCTATAGATGATCGAGTGGCATATGACTTTGTGGGATGATGGCATGAGAATTGACGATGGTGTGACTGGAAGCGCTTGCGATCTGATGATCGGAGAAGTTGGATTCGAGGAAGTTTCCAGGTTGGGACTGTTTCCAGGTAATGATCTATTTGCTCGATTTCGATTGATGAGGCAGTTCGTGGTTCTGATGATTGGGATCGCGAGTGGGTGTCGTAGACGACATGCCGGAGTTGGGAGTGATGGTCGGAGGCGATCGTTACGCCTGTGCACGTGCACATGTACGTTTCGTACATCTGGAAGAGATTGAAGTTGGGGAAGAAGAGACGGGTACGTGTTTGGCTCGAAGTTTCTTCGTGTTCGACTCGAAGTATCGTACTGGCGATGTTGGTTTTGGCAGAGGAAAGCACTCGAGTAAAACGCGTGAGTGACTCGAAGCCTATTAGGGTTTGTCTCGGGTAAATTTAGTTGGTCTCGAGTAGATTTTGGTGATTGCAGTTTTTAGCCTGGCAGTGTTTAAATTTTGAATGAGTTTTTAAAGGGTTTGAAACGGAATTTAAACTATGTTTAAATCAAGTTTTCATACAGGTTCAAGTCTAAAACTGGTTTTCTATATTTAAGATAATAAGTTTTAAAAAAAAATTATTAAAATGTTTAAACCTCTTTAAAATGTTTTAAAGTATATTTTAAAAGGGTTGAATGAATAAATTGATTTAAAATCTTATAAAATTATTTTTTTAAATGTTAGTGTTTCTTAACATTTGAATTTAAGAAGATTTTAAAATTTGATTTAAATTGGTTAAAGTTAAATTGTAATCTATTTTAAATCTTTTAATTTAAAATGAATTAAAAGAAAGATTTTAAAGTAAAATGTTTTAAAGACTTTTGTTAATAATAACTAAAGTAGTTAAAGGTTAATACTTTAGTTCAGAAAGTAATTAAGATTTAATTATATAGGAGTAATTAAATTAATAAGGTAATTAAAGAATTGATAAAAAATTAATGAGGGATCATTAATTAAGGATTATTAAATAATTAATGAATGGGATTAATTTTGATAATCAAATAGAGTAATTAATTAATAATAATCATTTTATGAAATTGGTTAAGTATAATTACTTAATGGAAGTAATTAAAGAAATTAATTACTTAAGATAATAAATTAAATAAATTTGATAATTTTAAATTAATTAGTTAAATTAATTTAAGATAATGATTTGGAAATTTGATAATTACTTGGAGGTAATTAGTGAAAGTATAAATTACTTAGAAAAGTAATTAAAGTAAATTAGTGGAGGTAATTAACTAAAGATGGTTTAATAAAAGTAAATTGAGTTAATTACTTTAAATAATTAATCAAGGGATTAATTAAAGGATAATTAATTAAGGAGTAATTAATTTATGAAGTGGAGTAATTAAGGGAAGTTAATTACTAAATGAGATTAATCAAAGGTGATTAATAAATGTGACTAATTAATTATTAATTTAAATAAGATAATTAATAAAGAAGTAATTAAGGATCATTAATTAATATAATTAATGATGTAATTAAGGATTGATTAATTAAGATTAATTAAGAATAAGTGATTAAAGTAATTAATTAATTATAATTAATTAAGGAGTAATGTAATTAAGTACAATTAATTAATAAATGAAGTAATTAAAGATTAATTACTGAAATGGTTTAAGATAATTAATTTGTAAAATTAATTAAGGATTAATTACTTAAAGTAATTAAAGGATAATTAATCAGGAATGATTAATTAAGATAAATACATAGAGTATGATTAATTAATTGGTTTAATTAATAATTAAGTAAGCAGGATTTATAGAATGAAGTAATTAGTTTAATTCACTTTAAATTAATTAGATGATATAAATCATTGCTTAAGGATGGATGAATGAGATTGAATGCATTTCATTGTTTGATATCTCTGATGAGATATGATTGATATATGATATGGATGTTTGGTTGAATTATAATGATAATGTGAATTATCTGTTTGGGATGATAATGTAGAGTATCTATTGAATTATCTATCTTTGTGTATATAGATAAGAATTGAATTGTTTTAACCTTAAAACAACTTGGCCCTTAAAAGATACGTTTTGGATTTCGATGAGACCGGGATCGGGTTTCCGTATACCGGAATTCTAGGTCTGGAGACCCGAATACCACATCGATCCAAATTTATGATAGGTCGTGAATCTCAAGTGAAGATGAAGATTCAGAGTGCAAGGGTTATTGTCGTTAACTCTGAGGGTGATTCCAAAACGAGTGTAACGAGATAATGCCTTCGGTTTCGTTCGAACCCGGAACGAACTTGTATGGATTGAATGCTTTCAGCACATCGTCAGGCGGACGATGAGCATTCTAAGTGATATGTTCTGATTAAAGGTAATCGTAACCTCAAGCCTCATCAACCGGGAATGGCTAAAACAGGGGAGGTGCAGCAAGGCTTCGTGGGTAGCACCCACTGAGAGCAAGATAGATCCCTGTCTAGAGGTCCCTTTTCTTTTATTCGGCTTAGTGTGTGGTTGGTCGCGCCAACTACGGGATTATCTTGTTCGGAATTATCCAGTAAGGGATGGTTCCGGCTTTGTGTTGCAGGGGAGCGGGCGTACTCCTCGGTACGGTGATCTAGGCCACGTACTGTGACGGGCGGTACCCCAGTAGCCCTGCCATTGTATGGAATCCAAACTCCAATAAGTGTCGTACGTATTAGTTGTGCCCAACTATGTTGGAATGTGAGATGTAAGCATTTCAGCTATTTCTGTATTTTACTTGAAAACCCTAGACCCTATTATAATACAATCAGATTTCCTATCAAACGTTTTAGTTAGCGTAAGGTAAAAACTTACCCATGTTTATTTGTGGGGAGTCTTACGTGATACTTTTGTTTTCAAAAGTTTTCAAAGTTAAGCAATCTAACCGTTTACTCACACCAGACCCATGTCTGACCCAAGTGTTTATTTTCTGTTTTATTAAACTCTTGGGTACTCAATATTGTATTGAGTAGTCGAGGGATTCAGGTTAGCTTTGACGAATTCTGGAGGAGATTTGGAGCAGGAGGCTTCACCGTGTAGATATATGATGATTCCGCTGTGTATATGTTGTGTCTGTATCTGTGATACTTGAGTTGTATGAATTAGACAGATGTTTATAACTGTCTAATATGTGTTGTATAAGTTGTGTAACTCTGATGTATATGATACTATGTAATATTTTATATGATATATTATATTTCATTCGTTCCGCTGTGAGTTTCTGATGTTGTTGTTCTTTCTTCTTTTCTTTCTTTTCTTCTTCTATCCCTTTCTTTCTTAATTCACGATACGTCTTTCTGGGCATAGAAAGTCGGGTCGTGACACTCTAGATGCTCAAATTTTTCTACACGGGCAGTCTAGAGTTGGGTTTTTCAGATAGTCAGAATTAGTAGATTTTCTTGAGCTAGTTCAGTCTTTGGATCGGACTGCACTTGCTTATCTTTGTGCATCGTTATTGGGAGTTCGGGCTATTTCTGGATTAGCGTTTTGAAGATGGAGATTATCCGCTGTTGATGTTATCGTTTTCTTTCCGCTGCTATTTCTTGTATCATATCTCTGATGTATATTGATAGTCATTGTATCACTCTGTTGTATAAGATATTGTATCAGATATTGTATATCAATGTATTATTCTTTTTCTTCCGCTGTGTTATTTACTTAACTATGTTATAAGCTCCGGCGACTCGGATTTGAACGGTCGAATCTATGGCATTCGAGTACGATGTAAAGTATTGATGTCGATTTTCGAGCCCAAAAAATTTGTGACGTTACAAAGCCATTTTAGTTTTTTCTTTTCTATGACATTGGAAAAAAACTAGAGGACACTTCTATATTCTCTTAAGTTTGAACAACCTTTACTTTGAGCTCTGTAATTTCTTCTTTGGCGCCGACGAGATTTATTTGGACTTGGACCTTAGATTCTGATTCAGCTCTCAAGTCGGCTTTAAGATTTTCTACTTTAGCCCGAATCATTATAAGTTGTTCCTCCTTAGCTTTGAGTTGTTTCTTAAGCTTAACATTTGTGGCAATAAAGTCTTCAACTGATCGTTTATGACGGAAGTTGCTTGCGTATGGACCCATGATAGCTCAGTTATTCTCTCTTTGGAGTCATTTGCTGATTTATCTGCCTCCTCCTTTTTCTTCATAATGTCAACTAATTCTTGTTAACTTCCTATAATCTTATCATGATTGGCTCCTCTAAGTCAAAAGAACAGATGATTAACTGGTTAACAAGATTGACATCGACATGGCCCTTTGCAAGTTTTTTCCTTTCAAGCAACTGCTTCACGACCTCTTTATGTTTGTCGAGGTTTTCCTTAGCCTCCTTCTTTAGACACTTCTAACATTGTAATCAAACATCACCCCCTCTAGATAGAAGCCGGGCGAAGAAGCCTGCATCCTGGTTATGATAACTGAAGAGTGGCCTCTGGGGGTGGAGGAGGAGTAGTATGGCCTGACGAAATTCTTGTACCGACCCTATGTGATGGAAGAATTTGTGTACGGTCGGCTTCTTTGGATTGATGGGAGATGTAAATAATAGTGGTAAGAGGTTGGGATGATGGAAGTTGTTTCTGAGAAGATTGGGTGTAAGAGCGTGGCTTATAGGGGTTGGAGTCCTACTCGAACTGCTCGCACGCACCTCATTGTTCATCTAGACAACGCTATTTTTTCAACATCGCATCACTCTTAATCATCACTATGGCGCCCTCTATCCTTTTCATTTCGGCACTCCTTCTCTTTTCCTTTCCTTTTTTCAGAATCCTACCCTTGATAAGAGCCAGGGCATTGATAGTAAGTCTCCGGAGTTGAGGAACGATATTGATCTATGCTCGAACAGAGATGGCTGAAGCGTTCCCTACCCATTATACCTAAAAAGAAGAAAGGATATATCAGGATGAAGACATTGGATAAGAAAAAGTTCTAAGTGTTTGTGCTAATGATCCTAGAAGTGTATGGAGTGCTGGTGTTTCCTTACATAGAATATGGATTGTGTTCGCGGGGTCCCAGAGATGGAGTTTCATCACCCTTGAGAGCCACAAGACTAGAAGGGAAGCTGTATTCACGGGGGCTTGTGTTCAGAATGTCTCCAAACATTATTCCATCAGAACCAAAAGCTAACAATTTTCAAGATTGCCAGGGATCCAAAGATGTTCTCGAAGGAGCCTACGGGGGGAATTGCTTCTTCACTTGGTTCGAGGCTCGGTCTCGGAGCAAGTTGTGAAGACTTGATGACCAATCACTTTAGATGGGTAGGCATTATGACTATGGTGCTCTCAGCAGATGTCTCTCTATATGACTCATCCTCTCCGAGATCATATTCCTCATCATCTTCGTCATCTCCTTCCTCGTCTCCTTCTTCACCTCCTCCTTCCTCTTTCCCTTTGTCTCTTTCCTCAACAACAGTTTCTTCTTCTCTTATCTCCCCCTCATAAATTGGCCATGCCTTCCTGACCCTCTTCTTCCCATCAATCTTCATCGTCAAGATCGTGAACCGGGGTAGAAGGACTGACGACGGTGTGATATCTTTTGGCAGGGAGTCTATTAAAAATGACACTCCTTCCATTATAAAGAAGAAGATATTAGCGAAGCTGAGCATTTGCGAGGGGGTAAGAAGTTGTTTGAAGTTCATATTCAATCCTTCAAGAACTCCAAAGTGTCGAAATGGGCATCAGAGACTTCTCTTTCGTGGAGAGCTATAAAGGGTACATAAAGGATGTCAAATGATTAGTTGAAGAAAGAAAAATTATGGAGGGAACATGGATAAGAATACTTATGGCCAGACAACCAAAAGTAGTTGAAGCCTTCAGGACAATGAATAAAGAAGTATTCTCTTTTAAAATAGTTGTGCTTATTATGGAGCAATTCAATGACTTTACAATGGTTGTATGCCTCAACTATTAGCAAAGAAGGTGACTCTTTCCTCTTCTTGAAGCTCAAGAGGTAGGTGAGCTCTCTGAATATTGGATGATGATTCAGTTGCATCATGAAAAGGATGTATAAAGAATTGAGTATGACGTATCCATTGGGATGTACTTATGTAGGAGCAAGCTCGATCTCTTGAAGAAAGAATTTGATGAAGTTGTTGAATGGTAGAATGGCTCCAAATAAGCACATATTTCTACTGCACATGATATAGCATAGAGGTGGAAGATGAGCTTGTTGGTCGAGTGTTGGTAAGTGGGCCTCATTCTTAGGAATCCCCTATTTAAGGCAGATTAAGTGAAGTGCCTCTACGGTAACCTTATATGGTGTTTGATCTCGGGGATTATCCAAGACCATTAGAATAGGTCATTCATCCATTGGAGGAGTTAAAGTTCTTGAGTTATAAAATGCCTCACTCTGGACAGAGTGGATGTAAATGTTGAGCGGTAGAAGAGCCCACTTCTGGAGAGGTAGAAGGGCTAGTGTTGAATTTAAGGCGAGAAAACTGTCGAATCATTATGAACTAAAAAGTTTGATGGTGAATGCGATCTGATATGTTTTATTTTAATGAATTACCTAAATCAAAACCTGTATAGCAGATGTATAAATGTCAATGTGTGTTGACCAATTAGATTTTGCATATTGATTATGGCAGCATGAAGTGTCAATCCACACAATGTGTGTTCGGTATTTAGAGCATAGCGTATGCGAACACTCTATGTAGATAACTCGCTTGTGTTGGAAAACGAGCTCCATTGTACTATAGAACTATGTGTCAGAATTTACCGTTATCATAGAACATGCGATAGTGGAACCATTATCCAAAGCGACACTGAGTTCTCTTTACCGGAACATAGAATTATGATGTTCAACTTGGAGTGTTGGGACGTGTATTCTATTTAAACTCCAGAGTGCATTCAATGCGACTGTTCCTCAAAATAGTCTTACCGAAATTAAGCCATTAATCCATAATCGACCAAAGTTCGATGAAGGTCAGTCACACCAATTTTATATGTGAAATCTTAGCATGTATGCAAACTAAGGAGCTGTGTAACGCCCCACCTCTATACCCACGCTAACCAAGAACACTATGATGTAGTGCTGTCAATTAACACGGAGAATAAGGCTGCGAAGGAGCGACCATCCATGTAACTTCTTTGTGCGAGCACCAATATGTCAGATAGAATAGGATGCATATCATTTAAGGAGGAAATCCGACATACCGATACAAACTCAAAGTTATCACACGGTGGCTATATATAATCTTCGGA
Organism: Allium fistulosum; assembly: GCA_030737815.1. Classification (NCBI taxonomy): domain Eukaryota; kingdom Viridiplantae; phylum Streptophyta; class Magnoliopsida; order Asparagales; family Amaryllidaceae; genus Allium; species Allium fistulosum. Next base: position 866,480,338 of record CM060904.1, on the reverse strand, counting down.
AACAAACATAGAAATAATCATAACATAAATCAGTCACAGACATCCATATCACAAAGGCAGAAAAAGATATGAATATATATATATAACACATTGAAGTGTACATCAGAGTAGTGGTCAGAAAGATCCACGATAATACAAAAGAATAACATCACGTGCTATACAAAAGTATAAGTACACAACATAGAGTCTATATCTCAAATGTGTACACCCAAAACTACTAATCTATGTAGTTAGCCAAAAGTCAGAATAATCCTGAAGAGAAGTCAAGCAGAAGCACCTGTAACATCTCGGTCTGACCCGAGTATTATTTATAAGAAAATAATAAATGGATCAGTCTAGCTATAAATATCAGATGATAAAGTATAGGATAAATAACATAGCATGAACATGTAACAACCATAACGACATACTACTATAAGTATGTAAATGATAATCAACAAAAGATTAATCAATATCACAAGAATCTTCTCAAAGATAAAATAGGGTATCATACCCTAAACTTGTATTCATAACAAGTCAATAACACATAAATTCACCAATGTAGAAAAACTGATATCATATCAATGAAAATCATGAAAATTGGTGAAGCACAAGATTCCAGAAATCATCACCATAAATCCAGAAAACACATAAAAAGGGGGAGGCCTAACACATGAATGGGAGCATGAAAACTCACCTACGCGTAAACACATGAATGAGAAGCTATCTCATGGAAGATATCCATTAAATTTCCACACAGAAATGGCCCGAAGACCATGGGGTGCTACCCCATAGAAGTGATGGCGAAACATCACAAAAGCGGGGTCTAGTCTCCCTCGCAGACAAAGAGACATCGCTCAATCGCTAGTCTAAATCACAAAAATGATCGTCATGATCATAAGGAAGTGTCAATCACACCATGCTAGTAAATATATGAGTTTAACTTCATGTCCCATAACCACTTGCTTAACTTAAATATTTACGAACAAGCTGTAAATCTTCACTAGAAAATTGTCACAAAAAGGGTTCAATCGAACAAGTCCAAGAGCTAACCGACGAATTGAACGCAAGCGTTTCATACCACTTGTTTTACTAAGTCATTTAATTCGATTTCTCATCCGAGTGAAGTAAAGGCTTGTATATAGTAGTAGATTGGAAATCAGTTTGAGAAAACGAACTTTTGATATTTAAAATAGTGTTGAAATTGCTTTAATGAAAGAGTTGTGATATTTACTACTAGTATTGAAACCTTCATACCTTTAAAGTGACAAGTCACAAAACGATTGTTGAAACAAATCGAATCACATCAATTCACGTTCAAAGACGTGAGTAAAGTCCAAAGAAATCAATCCCAAAACCATCAAAGTAGAAATTCTGTTAAATGTTTTTCAGATAAGATCCCCTACGACCAAAAGCAAAATGAGGTCTAATGATCTAAAGAGTTCGCGACCTAAGGGATATGACCTAAGTGGCGCGACCTAGTGGGGCTTAGATCGGAGACGACATACGAGGTAAACTAGGTCGACTTAGTAGACGAGCGACCTAAGGTGAATGGTCCAACGACCTAACTCGAATGACCTAGAGGGTCGAACGACTTAACTGGAGGATAGGTCGGAGACGACCTAGAGGAAATGGTCGAGCGACTTACGAGCTACGACCTAAAGTGACGAGGGACATTAGGTCGGAGATGACCTAACACTTGACTCGCGAGCGACTTATGGAAAAGAAGTGGCGAGCGACTTATGGTCCAGCGACCTAAGATGAAACGATCTAAGATCGAAAACAGGGTCACGCGACCTAAGCCTTCAACTCGTGAACGACCTAAGCCTTTAACTCGTGAACGGCCTAAGCCTTTAACTCGTGAACGACCTAAGCCTTTAACTCGTGAACGACCTAAGCCTTTAACTCGTGAACGACCTAAGCCTTTAACTCATGAACGACCTAAGAAGGCGGTTACTTTTCAACGCGCGTGAGCTAGCAGCCTGGACGACTTAACCTGGACAGAACGACCTAAGGGCTGGAACTCACCAAAAATGCTAAAAATTGGAGTTTTTCGCCAATTCAATCCAAACCAAATGCAAATGAGCATGCTAAAGTGATAGGGAACCATTCCCAACAGTCCAAGATAGTTATAAGCAAGAGTGTGAGATAAAAATCTCACCTTTTCACTAAAATGGATGAAGATGGAGATTGAAAGCAAGGAGAAGCAATGCAAAGCTTGAATCCACTATCTTCTACTTGAATTTGGAGTTGAATCTCGGATTTGAAATAGAATTTGAGTTTGGAGTTTTAATTTCCACTTCCCACCACCATTTTTGACAAAGCTTGAAGTGTTAGATAAAGTGAGGAAGAGGAGGTGGGTTGGGGCTGAGTTAGAAGGAGCAGTCCAAAATAAAAGCCCAAATCAAAAAGTGACGAAAATTCCACTATCTCCAAACATATCGAAGCTTATACTTAAAAGATTGCAAACGACGTTTTGAACTCAATGGAAGTGGTCTCGAGTCCTAATTTGATCGTATGCAAAAAGTAGCTTTTCGGACCAAAATCCGATTAACAATAAAATATTTAAATCAAATATTTAAATATAAAATCGACAAATATGCCGGTTGTTACAAGCTGTAACACCTTGAGAATTTAACTAAAATTCAATAAGAATTTAATAGAGAATTAAACGAAAAATTAATAAGAAAAGTAGATTTAATAAAACAAGAACAAAAAAGAATTTTTTTCACAAATGTCCGAATTTGGCCGCAAAACTAGCACCATTGTGTTCATAGTTATTTTCTGGATGATTTTTATATATAATTTATCATAATCCGAGTTAGCATGAGAGAGTTAAGAGCGACAGAACGATAAAAATGAAAATTAAAATATAAATAAAAAAATTAAGTAAAAATCAGGTTGACCCAAATAGGCCCTAGGTGGACCAGTAGCGGTCGACCTAGACCTAAGGGCAGTAGACTTGATACGTTGTTTTTTGGGTGATTATCGATCAGGAGCATAGTGAATGGACATGCTAGATGATTGCTCGCACGTGAAGTAAATGGTGGTTGATCTGGAATTACAACTGAGTTGATATGATGGCCTGGATTCTAAGCTAACCCTATAAATTAACCTCTAAACCAAACCCTGATTCTTTTATTAAACAAAAGGTAGGGAAACTGTGCCAAATTTTCTACTAAAACCCTAATTCTCCTAAACCATAAAATCAAAATCAAAATCCACATCAAATTAAAATCAAATCAAGGAGGAGACTAAGAAGATCTGGAGTAAAGCTATTGATTGGAGGCCGGTTTCTTAGATCTAGAGCTTAGGCTAAAGGTAAGTGAGAACAATTTTAATAAGATAATTAGTACGGTTAAATTTAATCTATTTTATCTGATCTAGGGTGTTAGGTATATAAATAGTAAATCATAACCTAATTTGAAAACTGCAAACTAGATTAGAATTAAACTCTATAAATTGTTGAAAATCTGATTTGATGCTAGTACACCCTTTTATAATCATATTGTTAAACTCTGATTTGGTTTTTAGAAACTCTATAATTAACTTGTTAGATAAAAATTTAATTTGTTAAACCCTAAATTGGAATTAAACTATGAAATTGAATTGATTAGAAATTTAATTTGAAATTGAATTATGGAATTAGGCAATTTGACACATGTTAATGTTAACTTGTAACCCTGAATCACAAACCCTAAAATTGATTGAAAATTGAAAATTAATTAACTAGAAAATGAGGTTAAATGAAATCATTAATTAACTGGAATTATTAGCTACCGTGATCAATGGAATTAAAGAAAAATTAATCTACGTTTAAGAATCGAACAACCCTAAAAATTTATCCGCGGCCGATCGATCAAGATACCCTAGCAGTCGACCTGGGGTATGTCTAGGTCAACCGTTCGACTGTATGCATGAATTAAACTTCAGCCCAAGGCCCAGGTTTAAAATGAAATTTATATAATTTTGGGAAAAATTACATAAATAGAAAATTTATTATTTGAGGCTATTTCTAAGCTAAGTAGATAGACTAGAGATGCTAGGGTCGTAAATCGCATATCAAGAGAATTGTAAGACCATAAATCCGCTATCAAAGGACTATAGGTCATCATAGTTTGGGTAATAGTAAATACCCAAATGAGAGATAAGAGTTGACTAGGGCAATATATTTTGCACACACTCAAGGGGTATTCCATCGTGGTGGTGCGTAGCACTTACGGAGATACCAGGTGAGTGAGCCCAATCCTAACGAGAGTTCTTTTATGCATGGTTCTGATGCAACGGGTATAGGTGGACGCCGGTGCAGGATGATAAGTGGCTACTATAAGAGATGCTTAGCACTACGATTGAGATGTGGGTAATGGGTGCATACCATGAGTCACATTATTGGTTTGCAGTACAAGTGTTTATTTCGGGGTTGTTCTTTCGTGCGCAGTAATAATAGGTATTTTTGGCTAATGCAAAGGATGTTGGTCGATAATTACTATGGGATTAGAATTGTAATTCAACTTATTGTATTAGATAAGCATCTTGAGGTATTGGACCATAGGAATTTATAGACACTTGTTATGCACCCTACATCACTTAGAGTAGTTTTGAAGTTAACTACACATGATTATCACATATTAAACATGTACTCATTCACCATACTTTATGTCTAACCCACCCCATTCTTTTTATTTTTCCCCACCATAAGATAACAGGTTAGTAATTAAATTGGGCATAGTACGTAGAGGAAGGAGCTTTACTTTAGAGTTTCCCATATCATTTATTATTCTACTTTAGTTTTCTGTTATATATAATGTTGTCAAGCTTGTGTTATAACTTGAAAATAGTGTATATATAAATCAATTATTTTTCGAAGTTGTTTTTCTAAAATGTCTATTTTCTATATTTGTATTTTCATTCCTTCCACTATGAGATCTGAAAGTGTAGAATGTCATAGAACTCCATCCCTATAATTTTGCTCTATGATGTTTTTAAAATACAATAAGCTTGTATTTCTCGGCATGATTTGTGTTGAGAGGTGCAGGTTGTTGCATTTGGTATAAAAGCTTAGGTTTAGGATCCCCTAGGACTTAGGCACGTATTGAGCGAACATACTTGAATTTTTTTTGAAAATAAAATGGTTTTTCAAATTGGTTTTCTAAAATGTTTTCCGAAAAGTTTTCCAAAATGGGTTTTGAAAATATATAAATATATATGGATAAAAGTTTTCCAAGAGATTTTTAAAGATTTTATCTATATATCTAAAATTTATTTTTTATTCATGCCTGTACTATATATGGGAAAGTTGGAGATAATTCCCAATTACAGATAGTGAGAATGAGTACAAATTTGAGGGGAATCGCTTTAGAAAAGCAGCTAAGATCCCGAGCGTAAACATCCCTATATGGTTCCGTCGGTATCTAAAGCGAGGAGACAAAATGATCCTAGCCAGACTAAGAGAGTGTAATTATAATTTTTGATATGTGTACTAATACATAATGTAACAACCCAAATTTTAAGCTATAATAATTAATTAACGAATTAATTAAATAATAAAATAAGTTTGTGAAATTATCGGAATCGAGCTACAGGAGTTGCACCATTGTGTCTTTGGCGATTTTCTGATCAATTTCCGTATATAGTTTGTCAAAATCAGAGTTAATATGAAGAAGATACGAAATAAACAAGAAAACAGAAATTAAAAAAAATAACAATAAAATAAAATTAACAAGGGTCGGGTTGACCCAGAACAAGGCCAGGTCGACCCTAGGGTCGACCCCAAAGGCCAAGGTCAACCCTAACTAGTTATAGGTCGACCCGCTTTTGTTTATTTGACGTATATTTTTCCAATACGAAGCGAACACGTCATTTTGCAACTTTTCTTCAATCTTGTGCATTCGTGCTTCCATCCGACGGTTCCCAGTCAGCCTATGGCGTGGTTGCACCAGATTTAATCTTCAAATCCAATGGTCTCAGATCCCTAAACCACACTATAAATAAGACCCTAGGCCTAGCTATTTTTCTCATTCAGATTTTCTCCTATTTGGGTTCATTGCCTGAGGCTGGACCCTAAATAGAATATTTTTCTAAGGAGAAGATCTTTTTGATAAAAATATTCTACGCTCTAGAAGTGGATCAAGGAAGACCAAGGAATAGAGCTAAGGACCACAGATGAGTGTTTAGTAATTATTTAAGATTTTTAAGTAATTTAAAACAATATGATTCTCAATAGTTGTAGTTTTTCTGCAATTTTGAGACAATTTTTATATAAGTTATTTACCGTTAATTTTTAAAGTTCTTTTCAGTCTATTTTATTCAGCTATTTTTATTTAGCTATTTTATTCAGTTATTTACAGTTATTTACATTTTTTACATCTATTTTACGTTAGAATTCATCTTGTAAATGTTAGTTTCTTTTTATTCCTTTTTACGCGAATAAAATAATAAAAAGAGAATAATTCGAAAATATGGATTAAATAGAATTAAACACTAAATTTACAGAAACTAGATGTAAAATAAGAAAGTTTGTAATAAAAAGAAGACAGACTGAAATAGACAAATTTGAGACATTTGCAAGCATGTTTATAACTAGTGGTTGTAACCAAAAAGATAGAAAAGAAGAATAATAATTATAACGTAGGTTATAATTAAGCAGAAAGAACAGTAAAGGCTTATTTTAAGACTTAGATTAAGTTAATAAGCAAACAGAGCAGAAATAACAAAAAAGGCTTATTTTAAAACTTACACTAAGTTATTAAGCAAGAACAAAAATAGGGCCCATACCAATAGCATTCCCTTTCAAACTAGGACTGATGGTCTCACAACAGGTTAGGTGAGGCTGGGCAGGACCCTTTCAGACTAGGACTTATGGTCTCACAATAGTTATGTGAGGCTGGAACATAGGGTAAATAAGTGGCTAATAGATAGAAGCTCAAATCAGAGGATTTGGGTAAGAGGCGCAACTAGATTTTGTTTGTTAGGACCTGTACCAATAGCATTTCCTTTTAGACTAGTACTAATGGTATCACAAAACACTTAGGTGAGGCTGGGAAGGACCCTTTCAGACTAGGGTTGATTGTCTCACAACAGATTAGGTGAGGCTAGGCACGCTTATGCTGACAAAGTGAGTAAGAGGTCACAAGAGGGGGGCGATAGTGAGTATGTACCAACGGTGACCGAGAGTGCGACATCGATTAGGGTTGTAATTTGCTACTGTGCTCCAAGCACTAAATAGGTGTCTTTTGCTGTAGGACCCACAGGATGAGACTAGCTCACAATGGCACAACAGAGATAGAAGGCCGATCAACGGGTAGAATTAGGACTTCAACCTAATTAAAATAGGATTAGAATTTCAGCCTAATCAGAGCAGCTATCTAAGACAAGTGCAAACAATCACAATCAAAGCAAACAGTTAAATAGTATTTTATCCTAGTTTTATCTTTTCTTTATTTCCTTGTAACGAACGCAATTTTTCGTCGCTCGAAAATTGACATTAATACATTCACTGTATCAACTGCCGAGCAATCGAATGCCGAAAAACCGAATTGTTATGGAGAAAAAGAAGAGGTAGAAGAAAACAGAAGAAAAAGAAAGAAGAAACAACAGAAACAGAGACAATATCAGAATCTCACATTCGCAGCGGAACAACATATAATAGATAAATGAATAATCTTTAAAACAAAGAACTATATCATTTTATACATTACATCATCATCAGAGTTTACAACAACAATATACAACACAACTGGACAGTTATATAAACTTGTCCTCATACAGAATACACAGCGGAACAAATAATATCATATACAGATGCTACGCCTCGCCATCCAACTCGCCACTGAGCTCCACAGCATCTCCTGAATCCAGAATGATCTGATAACCTAACTCTAGACTGCCCGTGTGGAAAATGATGGGCACCCAGAGTTTAGGAAGGAAACAATAAACTCCAGGTTAGTCATGGTGACTGGTGTGAGAACTAAAACAGTTTACCTTTAAAACACAACAACAACAAAGCAAGTAGAAATTATTCGCAATGCTTTTGGAAAATGAAACTACCATAAGACCTCCCGCCATACACACAATGCAAACGCAGAATTGGAGGAGATTCTTCTTATGATAATCAAACATGCTTACTACGCAAAATCATTTGATTTTATTATTATTAGTGCATAGTGAAGAAAACATTTCGAAAGTATAATATTAATCTTAGCCAGCATAGGAATTCCGCACTTATGCCTACTATAGCTACTATGTTCAATAGCAGGTTACCGCCACATTCCATAGCAGGTAATACAACTAAAACCGTACAAGGTTCGTATTGTTTCTTTGGATTTTCCAACAAATGGTCAGGCTAAGGAACTTCCTATGCCACGAAAGAAAACGCCTCTGGCTGGACGCTCCGAGAGACAAACTGCTCTCTGCCAACAAAGCCGGGTTACCCCTGTAACTAGGTAACTCATGAATATGCCATCCCCCGGTCCTTTAGGACCTTTATCCGAGCGCTCGGTAACCAACATCACACATAATAAATAAGGTGTGTCCACATGAGTAAGTATCTGGGCTCCATACCATGATACCACCCATTTCCAAAAGGAAATGACATCCCCTAAAGGGCGCGACCCTCATAACCTTGCCGCAACATTCCTGTTTCAACCATTTCTGGGTTGTGAGGCCCTGACGAAGTCTCATCCACAAAGCTACGCTTTGATCACAAATGATCAAATAAATGATCATCATCACAGCAACACTCAGCATGCCACATTACCAAATTGGGAATATATCGCTGATAACCTTCAACTACATAACCTCTGAGCTCGTATGTCTCAAAGAAGGGTGTTAAGCTAAGAGAATAAATTCTTCGCCACCAACAGAAATGTATTTGAAAGAAATCAACTTTATATCTCAAAACGTAATGCCAGACATGTAACCATACAAGTCTGTTTCGGGTTCGAACAGAACCGAAGGCACTTCCAAAGAAGCCCTTGCAATCCGGATATTCACAATCCCGATAAAACTTTTCATCACAAATGAAATCTCAATACCGTAGCTAATGGTGCAGAGACAATCGATAGGTCATCCTATCATTTTCACAAATACCCGGTCTTCACCACCGGTCTTCAATACGGTCCATATCGTCGTATCACAAATTCGGAATGGGTTATATGACACAAAGGTCCTTTCTCGACTACCGAATAGTGAACACAATATTCAAAACATATGGATATTGGATTTCAATTAAGTCACAACTTATTACCCAAATCCTTTCTTTCAAATGGTTTAACAAATCACCATTTTAAATCTTTAAACAAAAAGATTTACTTCACAAAGTTTACCCAATTTCACAAAGATTCATTCCTAGATTTCCAAATCAATTTCCATTTTTCATTGAATTAACCCATTAAATCTTAAAGTTAAGATTTAATTTATAGCTTTCAAAACTACTCACAATTCAAGTCTTTTATAATATAAAAGATCTTTTGAAATACACTTTTATTTCAAAATAAAGTTTAATCATCTTCACAAGGGTTAATTCATAGCTTTCCAAACTATTTACAATTTCATTTCAACTTGAATTGTTTCAATACCAAATTGGAGTCTTTTCACTTTAGAAAAGCTATTATCATTTGAAAACAGATAGTTTTCATTTTGGAAAAAAACTGGTTACATTTACACAGGTTAAATGTAACGACCCGATATTTTCAACCATTCGCGTCCATTATAAGTGTATAGGTAGACACTCATGCCGGAATTGAATTGCTCAAAATACCGCGTTGTAAATAAAATTTGGCAAATCTCAGAATATGCAGTAAATAAATATAATCACAGATCACAGACCCAGAGTAAAATAATGCAGCGGAAGTAAAAGAAATAGTAGTTCATGAAGCTACTATATAAATATATCAGAGTACATAAGATACAATAGAAGAAATAGAGTACAACAGAAGTATAAATAAGATAACCAAGTACAAGCTGAACAGAGCAACATAACTGAAGTAGATAGAACAAGACTAGCAGATAATCTCCAGCGATTCAAATCTCCAGAAGGTGGAAATCCAAATCTGTGAATACTCAGGCTGACCCGAGCGTAAAGCAAAACACAAAACACTCGAGTCAGGACAATATATACTTATATAATATAAACCAACTCAAGTGAACTGTAATAAAGGTACAAGTAACTTAAAGAATGCTTGGGATCGCCCATTCTTTAAGGATCCGTTAAACTATTTACTATGTAGTAATATACGTTATATACAGTAGTGTCTAATTAGTAAAGTATAATCATATAGAAAATAGCGCTAAGGGGATGGAGAACCTTAACGCGGTCGGATCTTAAAATCATAATCGTAGTAAAGCTCGATATGGTAGGTGACACGGCACAACTAGGCAATGCTAGGGTAGATATACCAATTACGCATCCGGACTAGTGGTGACGCATAGCAGCCACTACCGCCCACCTCGAACAACACTCCCAATCAAGGGTGGCCACCAAATCAATCACAAGTAATAGAATGGTATCGAAGAAGTGTGTCCGATTAGAGGTGCTACCTCATTGGTCCGTCAATCGCTCCTGTTTTAGCCACCTTATGCCAACTCACGGGAGTTGGGTCCACGTATATACCTTAGGATCGTCGCCACCATCCTACTTCATTCTGGAATCTCCACCGCGTACACGGTTGTCAAAGTGGTTTTCGGTATCGACAGAGAGTATGTCCATATCCGATCCCGGTCTCTTTGCCAACCAATCGTTATTATAACCCGTGGTTATAACTTTTAAAAACAATACTTTACTTCAAAATAAAATATCATTTCAAACCATATCTTTATCAAAATAAAGATTTATCATTTCCAAATCATTTCAATATTCCAAAATATCGTATCCTTTCAAACTTCTTTTCAAATCATTTCAATATATCAAAATATCATATCTTCCAAAACTTAAATTTCAAATCATCTCAATATCAAAATATCATATCTTTGATAGTTATACTTCGAAACCAAAAATCATTTTTATTTCAAAACTATACCCATTTCAAAACAATATCATTTCCATTTCAAACATATATTCACCTTTCAAATAGTCTATACTTTCAAAGTTATAATTCTTTTGAAACTAAAACATTTGAAATCATTATACTTTAAAAATCACAACATTTCGAAAACATTAATTTGAAATCATCTTTTAATTCTAAAAATTTACAAATTTATTAAATTAAACCCAAATTCCAAATTTTAATTTTTATTTCAAACCATCATTTTCAACTCAAATTCGGTTTACTATCAAACCATTTCAAATCTTATAAATTTCAAATATAGGTTTAATTCACAAAATACAATATTCAATCTTTAGTATATTTCAAAGCTTAAATATCCCACATTTCATAAATTCAAAATCATATATATATATACATTTCAAAATATCAAAATATTATTCAAAACATCATTCATTTATATTTCATTTAAATACCATTTGAATCCATTCTTTTTATTAAATTTAAGTACCATTTTAAACTCACATAAAAATCAAATTCTTCCATTTAAAACCATTTAAATGTCTCTTCATTATCTTTAGCATTTTTAACATTTTATTTCCAAAATTATATCATTTTCCAAAGATTATTTTTCATTAAAATTTATAAAAACCACAAAATATAGTTTTCGTAGCACTTACAAAATGCTATGTAAAGTTATAGTTTAAAATAGTTCATTTAACAAAACGACAGCACTTAAATGCTGTAATATATTTCCATTAAAATTAAAATAAACTTAAATGTTAAGTTTAACCACTACAACACTTATAAAGTGCTATAATAGCCTTTATTCCAAATTAACTCTTTAGTTCATTTAAACAACTACAGCAATTACAAAATGCTGTAATATCTTTTACATACATTTCAAAAATGCTGTCAAATCAAATTTAGAGCTTAATTACCATTTCACAAAGTTAACTAAATTTCCAATTTTATTTAATTAACTTAAACCTTTAATTAAAACCAAATTTCACATTTCCTAGTCAAGTTATATTTTAAAACATCACTTTTAAACATTCATTTATTTAACCACTTAAATTCATAGAAAAATCAATAATACTTTAATAAATCACTTAAATTCAAATTTAATCAAATTATCATATTTACCATTTCCAAATAAAATTTAATATCCATTTTATTTATATAACTTAAATATCATTTTTAACCAAAATTCCAAATTTCCACTTAAATTATATTTCAAAAATCCAGTTAAACCATTCATTAATTTCATTTTTAACACATAGAAAAATCATAATTTCTTTAATTCAAAATATTTCAAAAAAAATTTAAATCAAATTTCCTAAATTTATATTTTTAAAATACATAAAAATATGCAAAACACTTTACAAAATAACCACGGGCCTGTATATAGTTTTCTAGCCTAGGTCAAGTGATACAGATATGTATCATTTCAATCCACAGTTTAAAAAGAAAAATCTGGGTTCTATCATTTCAAACCCGCAATCCCAAGTTAAATAAAATAAATAAAAACCATTCAGGCCTATCATTTCAGCCAATAACGATTTTTCCCTATTCTAAAGTCCGTTCGGGTATGTATCATTTCAACCCATAGTGATTCTAATCTACAGGGAACTTTCAGTGTGATAAACAGATATAAATAACAGAATAGCATGAAATAACAGTAACATATGATATAATTAGTGTAATAACAGGTGTGGACATCATATGATAATAATATAAACATATATAACATGATGATATACATTACAGATTCAAATGGTGTCGGTTTATCAGTTATATAGGTACATATTGTCTGGTGAGAATAACTCACCTGTTACAGCTGGAGATTAGCGATCAAACACACAGAATAGATTCCAGAAAGCACAACAAGCACGATATAGCATGACTTTTGATTTGAATGAATGGAGAGCCTAAGCTAATTGCCTTGAATACATGAGACAAAACAATGCAAATATACATGAATAAACACTTAACACAATTTTAAACAACACAAAAGATACATGCACAACAAGTCACCAAATCACTTGCACTTGCTTTCCACTCTCTTTGGGTTCGGCCTTAAGTGGAATACAGGTCTAAGTCAAGGGTTTGGATCAGGTTTGGGTCAGGTATGGCATCAAAACAAGTGGAGATGAAGGTGTAGTGGTGCTAACATGAAGCATACCAAAGACAATGCAAAAGAGGCAAGTTGTTTAACTTTTTGGCTCGGCTTAGGTCAATTGGAGCTCAGCCATAGGGGGTTTCAGATCTGGTCAGCGGTCATGTGGTAGCCAAAAGTGATGTAGATGATGGTGGTGGTGGCTAATGAGTGGCCAAAGGCAACTATGAAGGTAATAGTGGAGTATAGGCATGGCTAGTATTGTTTTGGTGAAGTTTGGCAAAGCTTTGTAATGTTTTTGTGGTGATGCTTCATGTGAAGGGTCATGGCCTGAATTTTTGGTCAGAGGAGGGGCTAATGGCTGCTGTAGATGGAGGAGATGATGGTGGAGCTGATGGAGTGGAGAGGTGCCGAGCCTAGAAGGTGAAGAAAGCAATGCAAATAACATAAGAAATAAGAAGGAAAACATGGAAAAAGAAATAGAAATTTTACCAATACTTTTTCTCAGGTTGATGGCCGATTTTTTTAGAGCTGAGAAGCTTAAATTTTCGTGAATATGATGAGGAAAAAGATACGGCTGAAGCAATGGAGTTAAGGCAGCAACAATGAAAAGGTAATGGTTGATAAAGAAAAGGTGAGAATACAAAGAGGCTTAAGCAAATAAAGAGTCACAAACCTTTCAAATTTCCACCATTTCTTTTTAAATTTTAAATACATGTAAAATATGTATAAATACAGATAAAACACGAAAATATAGTAAATAAACAAAAATAAATAAATAAATATTAATTAAATATAATTAAATTAAGAAAATAACAAAGAAAATGTAAATTAGGCTTGAAAATTTGAAAATAAATGAAATGAACTTTGGGAAAATTGTATGTACATGAAAAATATTTATAAATAAAGATAAAAACATAATATAAAAAATGCATACATAAAAATGAATAAATAAATTTTAATTAAATATAATTTAAATGAAGAAAATAGTAGAAAAATGGAAACTACCTTTAAAAATAGAAAATAAATTCAATGAGCTTTGGAAAAATTCAAACATCACTTTATAAATATTTAAAAGACAAAATATACATAAAATAACATATTAACACATATTAAAATAAAATATGACAAAGAAAAATATAATTTATACAATTTAAAATAACAAAATTGCAAAATAAACAATTTATACTCAAAATTGAAATGTACATATCTTTTGCAGTTTAACTCCGTTTTCAACGAAACGAAAAGCAGTATTCATGTTATTAAATCTATTTTCATAATAAAAGATAAAATTTATAATTTCAAATATTTAAAATTTAAATTTAAAAGTCAAAGTTTGACTATTTTAACCAAAATTCACTTTTTGGAAAATTATTCTGTTCAGTCATATTTGGAATTCTAATCCATATCAAAATAAAAGTTTATATTTAAAATAACAAAATTTATTATTTTTCATAAATAAAGCTTTTTAAATCTGGAAATATCAATTTAAAAATAATTGTAAAATACAGGGTTGTTACACTCTCCCCCACTCAAAGCTTTTCGTCCCCGAAAAGGAACGAGGTACGGGAAAGCACAGAAAAAGATAGAATGAAATAGAATTAAGACAAGATGATAAGAAGATTGGAATTACACCTGATAACTATTGTTATAGGTAAGTTTAATAAGATAGAGGTGATCAAATAAAGAATATAAGCACGAAAAAGATCCTCTAGAGTCTGAATCTCCCTTTTCACTTGACCGACGGTCTATGAATGGAAAAACAGTGCTCAGGGTTAAAATGAGTACCAAAATTTTTCAAAGATTACAGAAAGATTTCTAAACAGACTGGTATAAGCAATAGCCTTCCCATTCTATAACAAGATAAGAGAAATAAGGACAAACAAAAGATAGTTTGAAAAAAAAACAAAATAAGATAATAGATTTGTAACCATAATGTTTTGAAATCATAACAATTTAGAGATGTTATCATTTGGAAATCATACTACTAAAAATCATAACACTTTGGAAATGTTATTCTAAAAAAAAACATAACACTTAGAAAATCATAACACTTTAAAAAAAAATAAACTTCATTTAAACCATTTTAATTCAAGGTCAAATAATATTCATTTTAAAGTTGTAACATTTCTAAGTTCATTCAATTATAAAAATTTCCAAAACATTGTCTTCTCAAAATAGCAGCACTTATAAAATGCTAAGTAGATATATTAATATTTCAAATCAGTTTAGTTCCGGAAATATTTATTTGGACATCATTTAACTTATGACTTATTAAAACAAACTTTTATGAATGGAATATCCAAATTAAACTATACTTCGTTTATTAAGTTAAATGTTCACTATTTTAGTTAGCTCTTAATTTAACACATAACCTAACACTTTATTTAAAATACCCATTTCATAAATAGATATTCCTTTAATAAGTTACACTTAAAATTCCATTTGAAAACCAAATTCTCAATTATCAATTTTTAGTGATGTTAAAATACATTTTAACTATTTAAATCATAATCATTCATTTTTCAAGACATATCTATTACATAAATAAAATATTTATATAGCAAATATAACAATCAAATTTCTTTACACATTTATTCATTTAGACATCAATTAAACTATGAATTCAAGTTAAATAAACTTTATTACAAAATGTCTAATTCAAATGTATTTTATTTTATCTATTCAAAGATACATTATTTATTATACAACATATTCATTTAGGAAATAACCTTTATTAAAATTCCTAGGTTAGACTTAAGGTTCCATAGTAAATCAAATTTGATTATTAAGTTATTTAAATAAAATCTCTTTAAATTCCCTTTTCACTATTTACCTCTGTTAATCTTTTATAACTAAAATTTAAGTGTATAACATTTATCATAACCACTCAAAAAAATCCTTTCTATATTGTATATTATCCAATTTCATATTCAACTTCTGTATAATTTAGGTAAGTTATATTGGAATGAAATTGTGTGTTATACAAGTAAAACTTTCCAATTCAATTATCTCAAGTTTGAATCATTTATTCAAATTTTTGATTTTCTTCTTATAACTGAAATTATTCTTTAAGATAAAATGTAAGAATTAAATTTCTGATTCCCTTCAAACCATTAAGAGATAAATAAATATATGTATATAATATGTCAAATCAAATTTAAATCATATATCTATATATATTATAATCCAGTCATATTTAGAAATTAAAATCAATTAGATTTTCCAAAACAAAGCTGTAGCAAGACTACAGAACGGTCTCTTCACTTCGAAACTCGAAAATGAACGTCGATGATGCTGCAGTCATCACCGAAATTATTTTCCAGCGACAAAGAGAAGACCACTTAATTTTTAAACTTTAAAATCCTTTAGAGACAAATTTTTATTCAAAATACTTTAAATAATATCCTTTTAAAAATTTTAAACACAAGGTTTGAAACCATCGGAAATTAAATTGTTTAAATTTCTTGTTTTTAAATTCATTTCAGTTCCCAAATAAATTTATAAACAACTATTTATAAATTCATTTGTAGAACAATAAATGATAAATCAAGTATTATCATTTCAAATTATCAATTTAAATCAATTTATTATGTTCCATAAAATTATATATCCAAATTTATTTCATTAACCAAATTTTAAAATAATATTGTGTCAGTTTGTTCTGTCAAAGTGTTTTAGAAATCCTATCGATAGCGTTGATCAGACGAATCGATCGGAAACCCAAATCAACATCAACAACCCAAACAACACAACATATAAAACAAAACATAGATTTACCAGTACAATTCAAAATGTTTGGAGATAGTTTAGAAACAAAAGACAAGATGGTTAAACAGAGTAGAGAGATGGGTAAGCTTAGATAAATCGCGGACAACCTTAACCGGGTCAACCGTGACTTAATGGATAAGATCAAATCTGGATTTTTTGGGGTAAATCTACCTTCGATCTCAAGAGATAGAGTTTGGAATAATAAAAGATATTAGCATCTAAACCAAGGATAAATATAAATCTCTGGTGAATCGATGCTGATTATAAAGGATTTTCACCCTTTTACAAGAAAATTAGAATATTGGCGAGACCGCCAATTCACTATAAAGATCATTGGAAGTGGAGTCATGGGATACTCCAGAATCAAAAGATGATGAATAGTGAGGGACACGAATGAATTTCGGAACCGCAGGGAACGTTCCAAAATTCAAAGGAAAACGAATCAAAAGGAAGAGATTCAAACTCGAACGAAAGTGATTCTGTAAATAAATTTACCATACATTCTAAGTTTTTCCTCAAAGCCAAAGCTCTGATACCAACTGTAACGGACTGCGTCAGTGGGGTAACGCCCACTGTAGCATACAGCAGTACCTGTGTTCTGCCTTTACAGCCAGCCTCTCGACTGCACCCACCCCGCAGGGACATGTAGGAGTAAGAGTCATCCGCTCGCTACCAAACACAATGCGAGAACCCCCCATCATGCTGCACCCTCCAAGTGCATAGGCAGACACACATGTCGGAATTGAATTGCTCAAAATACCGCGTTGTAAATAAAATTTGGCAAATCTCAGAATATGCAGTAAATAAATATAATCACAGATCACAGACACAGAATAAAATAATGCAGCGGAAGTAAAAGAAATAGTAGTTCATGAAGCTACTATATAAATATATCAGAGTACATAAGATACAATAGAAGAAATAGAGTACAACAGAAGTATAAATAAGATAACCAAGTACAAGCTGAACAGAGCAACATAACTGAAGTAGATAGAACAAGACTAGCAGATAATCTCCAGCGATTCAAATCTCCAGAAGGTGGAAATCCAAATCTGTGAATACTCAGGCTGACCCGAGCGTAAAGCAAAACACAAAACACTCGAGTCAGGACAATATATACTTATATAATATAAACCAACTCAAGTGAACTGTAATAAAGGTACAAGTAACTTAAAGAAAGCTTGGGATCGCCCATTCTTTAAGGATCCGTTAAACTATTTACTATGTAGTAATATACGCTATATACAGTAGTGTCTAATTAGTAAAGTATAATCATATAGAAAATAGCGCTAAGGGGATGGAGAACCTTAACGCGGTCGGATCTTAAAATCATAATCGTAGTAAAGCTCGATATGGTAGGTGACACGGCACAACTAGGCAATGCCAGGGTAGATATACCAATTACGCATCCAGACTAGTGGTGATGCATAGCAGCCACTACCGCCCACCTCTAACAACACTCCCAATCAAGGGTGGCCACCAAATTAATCACAAGTAATAGAATGGTATCGAAGAAGTGTGTCCGATCAGAGGTGCTACCTCATTGGTCCGTCAATCGCTCCTGTTTTAGCCACCTTATGCCAACTCACGGGAGTTGGGTCCACGTATATACCTTAGGATCGTCGCCACCATCCTACTTCATTCTGGAATCTCCACCGCGTACACGGTTGTCAAAGTGGTTTTCGGTATCGACAGAGAGTATGTCCATATCCGATCCCGGTCTCTTTGCCAACCAATCGTTATTATAACCCGTGGTTATAACTTTTAAAAACAATACTTTACTTCAAAATAAAATATCATTTCAAACCATATCTTTATCAAAATAAAGATTTATCATTTCCAAATCATTTCAATATTCCAAAATATCGTATCCTTTCAAACTTCTTTTCAAATCATTTCAATATATCAAAATATCATATCTTCCAAAACTTAAATTTCAAATCATCTCAATATCAAAATATCATATCTTTGATAGTTATACTTCGAAACCAAAAATCATTTTTATTTCAAAACTATACCCATTTCAAAACAATATCATTTCCATTTCAAACATATATTCACCTTTCAAATAGTCTATACTTTCAAAGTTATAATTCTTTTGAAACTAAAACATTTGAAATCATTATACTTTAAAAATCACAACATTTCGAAAACATTAATTTGAAATCATCTTTTAATTCTAAAAATTTACAAATTTATTAAATTAAACCCAAATTCCAAATTTTAATTTTTATTTCAAACCATCATTTTCAACTCAAATTCGGTTTACTATCAAACCATTTCAAATCTTATAAATTTCAAATATAGGTTTAATTCACAAAATACAATATTCAATCTTTAGTATATTTCAAAGCTTAAATATCCCACATTTCATAAATTCAAAATCATATATATATATACATTTCAAAATATCAAAATATTATTCAAAACATCATTCATTTATATTTCATTTAAATACCATTTGAATCCATTCTTTTTATTAAATTTAAGTACCATTTTAAACTCACATAAAAATCAAATTCTTCCATTTAAAACCATTTAAATGTCTCTTCATTATCTTTAGCATTTTTAACATTTTATTTCCAAAATTATATCATTTTCCAAAGATTATTTTTCATTAAAATTTATAAAAACAACAAAATATAGTTTTCGTAGCACTTACAAAATGCTATGTAAAGTTATAGTTTAAAATAGTTCATTTAACAAAACGACAGCACTTAAATGCTGTAATATATTTCCATTAAAATTAAAATAAACTTAAATGTTAAGTTTAACCACTACAACACTTATAAAGTGCTATAATAGCCTTTATTCCAAATTAACTCTTTAGTTCATTTAAACAACTACAACAATTACAAAATGCTGTAATATCTTTTACATACATTTCAAAAATGCTGTCAAATCAAATTTAGAGCTTAATTACCATTTCACAAAGTTAACTAAATTTCCAATTTTATTTAATTAACTTAAACCTTTAATTAAAACCAAATTTCACATTTCCTAGTCAAGTTATATTTTAAAACATCACTTTTAAACATTCATTTATTTAACCACTTAAATTCATAGAAAAATCAATAATACTTTAATAAATCACTTAAATTCAAATTTAATCAAATTATCATATTTACCATTTCCAAATAAAATTTAATATCCATTTTATTTATATAACTTAAATATCATTTTTAACCAAAATTCCAAATTTCCACTTAAATTATATTTCAAAAATCCAGTTAAACCATTCATTAATTTCATTTTTAACACATAGAAAAATCATAATTTCTTTAATTCAAAATATTTCAAAAAAAATTTAAATCAAATTTCCTAAATTTATATTTTTAAAATACATAAAAATATGCAAAACACTTTACAAAATAACCACGGGCCTGTATATAGTTTTCTAGCCTAGGTCAAGTGATACAGATATGTATCATTTCAATCCACAGTTTAAAAAGAAAAATCTGGGTTCTATCATTTCAAACCCGCAATCCCAAGTTAAATAAAATAAATAAAAACCATTCAGGCCTATCATTTCAGCCAATAACGATTTTTCCCTATTCTAAAGTCCGTTCGGGTATGTATCATTTCAACCCATAGTGATTCTAATCTACAGGGAACTTTCAGTGTGATAAACAGATATAAATAACAGAATAGCATGAAATAACAGTAACATATGATATAATTAGTGTAATAACAGGTGTGGACATCATATGATAATAATATAAACATATATAACATGATGATATACATTACAGATTCAAATGGTGTCGGTTTATCAGTTATATAGGTACATATTGTCTGGTGAGAATAACTCACCTGTTACAGCTGGAGATTAGCGATCAAACACACAGAATAGATTCCAGAAAGCACAACAAGCACGATATAGCATGACTTTTGATTTGAATGAATGGAGAGCCTAAGCTAATTGCCTTGAATACATGAGACAAAACAATGCAAATATACATGAATAAACACTTAACACAATTTTAAACAACACAAAAGATACATGCACAACAAGTCACCAAATCACTTGCACTTGCTTTCCACTCTCTTTGGGTTCGGCCTTAAGTGGAATACAGGTCTAAGTCAAGGGTTTGGATCAGGTTTGGGTCAGGTATGGCATCAAAACAAGTGGAGATGAAGGTGTAGTGGTGCTAACATGAAGCATACCAAAGACAATGCAAAAGAGGCAAGTTGTTTAACTTTTTGGCTCGGCTTAGGTCAATTGGAGCTCAGCCATAGGGGGTTTCAGATCTGGTCAGCGGTCATGTGGTAGCCAAAAGTGATGTAGATGATGGTGGTGGTGGCTAATGAGTGGCCAAAGGCAACTATGAAGGTAATAGTGGAGTATAGGCATGGCTAGTATTGTTTTGGTGAAGTTTGGCAAAGCTTTGTAATGTTTTTGTGGTGATGCTTCATGTGAAGGGTCATGGCCTGAATTTTTGGTCAGAGGAGGGGCTAATGGCTGCTGTAGATGGAGGAGATGATGGTGGAGCTGATGGAGTGGAGAGGTGCCGAGCCTAGAAGGTGAAGAAAGCAATGCAAATAACATAAGAAATAAGAAGGAAAACATGGAAAAAGAAATAGAAATTTTACCAATACTTTTTCTCAGGTTGATGGCCGATTTTTTTAGAGCTGAGAAGCTTAAATTTTCGTGAATATGATGAGGAAAAAGATACGGCTGAAGCAATGGAGTTAAGGCAGCAACAATGAAAAGGTAATGGTTGATAAAGAAAAGGTGAGAATACAAAGAGGCTTAAGCAAATAAAGAGTCACAAACCTTTCAAATTTCCACCATTTCTTTTTAAATTTTAAATACATGTAAAATATGTATAAATACAGATAAAACACGAAAATATAGTAAATAAACAAAAATAAATAAATAAATATTAATTAAATATAATTAAATTAAGAAAATAACAAAGAAAATGTAAATTAGGCTTGAAAATTTGAAAATAAATGAAATGAACTTTGGGAAAATTGTATGTACATGAAAAATATTTATAAATAAAGATAAAAACATAATATAAAAAATGCATACATAAAAATGAATAAATAAATTTTAATTAAATATAATTTAAATGAAGAAAATAGTAGAAAAATGGAAACTACCTTTAAAAATAGAAAATAAATTCAATGAGCTTTGGAAAAATTCAAACATCACTTTATAAATATTTAAAAGACAAAATATACATAAAATAACATATTAACACATATTAAAATAAAATATGACAAAGAAAAATATAATTTATACAATTTAAAATAACAAAATTGCAAAATAAACAATTTATACTCAAAATTGAAATGTACATATCTTTTGCAGTTTAACTCCGTTTTCAACGAAACGAAAAGCAGTATTCATGTTATTAAATCTATTTTCATAATAAAAGATAAAATTTATAATTTCAAATATTTAAAATTTAAATTTAAAAGTCAAAGTTTGACTATTTTAACCAAAATTCACTTTTTGGAAAATTATTCTGTTCAGTCATATTTGGAATTCTAATCCATATCAAAATAAAATTTTATATTTAAAATAACAAAATTTATTATTTTTCATAAATAAAGCTTTTTAAATCTGGAAATATCAATTTAAAAATAATTGTAAAATACAGGGTTGTTACACTCTCCCCCACTCAAAGCTTTTCGTCCCCGAAAAGGAACGAGGTACGGGAAAGCACAGAAAAAGATAGAATGAAATAGAATTAAGACAAGATGATAAGAAGATTGGAATTACACCTGATAACTATTGTTATAGGTAAGTTTAATAAGATAGAGGTGATCAAATAAAGAATATAAGCACGAAAAAGATCCTCTAGAGTCTGAATCTCCCTTTTCACTTGACCGACGGTCTATGAATGGAAAAACAGTGCTCAGGGTTAAAATGAGTACCAAAATTTTTCAAAGATTACAGAAAGATTTCTAAACAGACTGGTATAAGCAATAGCCTTCCCATTCTATAACAAGATAAGAGAAATAAGGACAAACAAAAGATAGTTTGAAAAAAAAACAAAATAAGATAATAGATTTGTAACCATAATGTTTTGAAATCATAACAATTTAGAGATGTTATCATTTGGAAATCATACTACTAAAAATCATAACACTTTGGAAATGTTATTCTAAAAAAAAACATAACACTTAGAAAATCATAACACTTTAAAAAAAAATAAACTTCATTTAAACCATTTTAATTCAAGGTCAAATAATATTCATTTTAAAGTTGTAACATTTCTAAGTTCATTCAATTATAAAAATTTCCAAAACATTGTCTTCTCAAAATAGCAGCACTTATAAAATGCTAAGTAGATATATTAATATTTCAAATCAGTTTAGTTCCGGAAATATTTATTTGGACATCATTTAACTTATGACTTATTAAAACAAACTTTTATGAATGGAATATCCAAATTAAACTATACTTCGTTTATTAAGTTAAATGTTCACTATTTTAGTTAGCTCTTAATTTAACACATAACCTAACACTTTATTTAAAATACCCATTTCATAAATAGATATTCCTTTAATAAGTTACACTTAAAATTCCATTTGAAAACCAAATTCTCAATTATCAATTTTTAGTGATGTTAAAATACATTTTAACTATTTAAATCATAATCATTCATTTTTCAAGACATATCTATTACATAAATAAAATATTTATATAGCAAATATAACAATCAAATTTCTTTACACATTTATTCATTTAGACATCAATTAAACTATGAATTCAAGTTAAATAAACTTTATTACAAAATGTCTAATTCAAATGTATTTTATTTTATCTATTCAAAGATACATTATTTATTATACAACATATTCATTTAGGAAATAACCTTTATTAAAATTCCTAGGTTAGACTTAAGGTTCCATAGTAAATCAAATTTGATTATTAAGTTATTTAAATAAAATCTCTTTAAATTCCCTTTTCACTATTTACCTCTGTTAATCTTTTATAACTAAAATTTAAGTGTATAACATTTATCATAACCACTCAAAAAAATCCTTTCTATATTGTATATTATCCAATTTCATATTCAACTTCTGTATAATTTAGGTAAGTTATATTGGAATGAAATTGTGTGTTATACAAGTAAAACTTTCCAATTCAATTATCTCAAGTTTGAATCATTTATTCAAATTTTTGATTTTCTTCTTATAACTGAAATTATTCTTTAAGATAAAATGTAAGAATTAAATTTCTGATTCCCTTCAAACCATTAAGAGATAAATAAATATATGTATATAATATGTCAAATCAAATTTAAATCATATATCTATATATATTATAATCCAGTCATATTTAGAAATTAAAATCAATTAGATTTTCCAAAACAAAGCTGTAGCAAGACTACAGAACGGTCTCTTCACTTCGAAACTCGAAAATGAACGTCGATGATGCTGCAGTCATCACCGAAATTATTTTCCAGCGACAAAGAGAAGACCACTTAATTTTTAAACTTTAAAATCCTTTAGAGACAAATTTTTATTCAAAATACTTTAAATAATATCCTTTTAAAAATTTTAAACACAAGGTTTGAAACCATCGGAAATTAAATTGTTTAAATTTCTTGTTTTTAAATTCATTTCAGTTCCCAAATAAATTTATAAACAACTATTTATAAATTCATTTGTAGAACAATAAATGATAAATCAAGTATTATCATTTCAAATTATCAATTTAAATCAATTTATTATGTTCCATAAAATTATATATCCAAATTTATTTCATTAACCAAATTTTAAAATAATATTGTGTCAGTTTGTTCTGTCAAAGTGTTTTAGAAATCCTATCGATAGCGTTGATCAGACGAATCGATCGGAAACCCAAATCAACATCAACAACCCAAACAACACAACATATAAAACAAAACATAGATTTACCAGTACAATTCAAAATGTTTGGAGATAGTTTAGAAACAAAAGACAAGATGGTTAAACAGAGTAGAGAGATGGGTAAGCTTAGATAAATCGCGGACAACCTTAACCGGGTCAACCGTGACTTAATGGATAAGATCAAATCTGGATTTTTTGGGGTAAATCTACCTTCGATCTCAAGAGATAGAGTTTGGAATAATAAAAGATATTAGCATCTAAACCAAGGATAAATATAAATCTCTGGTGAATCGATGCTGATTATAAAGGATTTTCACCCTTTTACAAGAAAATTAGAATATTGGCGAGACCGCCAATTCACTATAAAGATCATTGGAAGTGGAGTCATGGGATACTCCAGAATCAAAAGATGATGAATAGTGAGGGACACGAATGAATTTCGGAACCGCAGGGAACGTTCCAAAATTCAAAGGAAAACGAATCAAAAGGAAGAGATTCAAACTCGAACGAAAGTGATTCTGTAAATAAATTTACCATACATTCTAAGTTTTTCCTCAAAGCCAAAGCTCTGATACCAACTGTAACGGACTGCGTCAGTGGGGTAACGCCCACTGTAGCATACAGCAGTACCTGTGTTCTGCCTTTACAGCCAGCCTCTCGACTGCACCCACCCCGCAGGGACATGTAGGAGTAAGAGTCATCCGCTCGCTACCAAACACAATGCGAGAACCCCCCATCATGCTGCACCCTCCAAGTGCATAGGCAGACACACATGTCGGAATTGAATTGCTCAAAATACCGCGTTGTAAATAAAATTTGGCAAATCTCAGAATATGCAGTAAATAAATATAATCACAGATCACAGACACAGAATAAAATAATGCAGCGGAAGTAAAAGAAATAGTAGTTCATGAAGCTACTATATAAATATATCAGAGTACATAAGATACAATAGAAGAAATAGAGTACAACAGAAGTATAAATAAGATAACCAAGTACAAGCTGAACAGAGCAACATAACTGAAGTAGATAGAACAAGACTAGCAGATAATCTCCAGCGATTCAAATCTCCAGAAGGTGGAAATCCAAATCTGTGAATACTCAGGCTGACCCGAGCGTAAAGCAAAACACAAAACACTCGAGTCAGGACAATATATACTTATATAATATAAACCAACTCAAGTGAACTGTAATAAAGGTACAAGTAACTTAAAGAAAGCTTGGGATCGCCCATTCTTTAAGGATCCGTTAAACTATTTACTATGTAGTAATATACGCTATATACAGTAGTGTCTAATTAGTAAAGTATAATCATATAGAAAATAGCGCTAAGGGGATGGAGAACCTTAACGCGGTCGGATCTTAAAATCATAATCGTAGTAAAGCTCGATATGGTAGGTGACACGGCACAACTAGGCAATGCCAGGGTAGATATACCAATTACGCATCCAGACTAGTGGTGATGCATAGCAGCCACTACCGCCCACCTCTAACAACACTCCCAATCAAGGGTGGCCACCAAATTAATCACAAGTAATAGAATGGTATCGAAGAAGTGTGTCCGATCAGAGGTGCTACCTCATTGGTCCGTCAATCGCTCCTGTTTTAGCCACCTTATGCCAACTCACGGGAGTTGGGTCCACGTATATACCTTAGGATCGTCGCCACCATCCTACTTCATTCTGGAATCTCCACCGCGTACACGGTTGTCAAAGTGGTTTTCGGTATCGACAGAGAGTATGTCCATATCCGATCCCGGTCTCTTTGCCAACCAATCGTTATTATAACCCGTGGTTATAACTTTTAAAAACAATACTTTACTTCAAAATAAAATATCATTTCAAACCATATCTTTATCAAAATAAAGATTTATCATTTCCAAATCATTTCAATATTCCAAAATATCGTATCCTTTCAAACTTCTTTTCAAATCATTTCAATTTATCAAAATATCATATCTTCCAAAACTTAAATTTCAAATCATCTCAATATCAAAATATCATATCTTTGATAGTTATACTTCGAAATCAAAAATCATTTTTATTTCAAAACTATACCCATTTCAAAACAATATCATTTCCATTTCAAACATATATTCACCTTTCAAATAGTTTATACTTTCAAAGTTATAATTCTTTTGAAACTAAAACATTTGAAATCATTATACTTTAAAAATCACAACATTTCGAAAACATATATTTGAAATCATCTTTTAATTCTAAAAATTTACAAATTTATTAAATTAAACCCAAATTCCAAATTTTAATTTTTATTTCAAACCATCATTTTCAACTCAAATTCAGTTTACTAACAAACCATTTCAAATCTTATAAATTTCAAATATAGGTTTAATTCACAAAATACAATATTCAATCTTTAGTATATTTCAAAGCTTAAATATCTCACATTTCATAAATTCAAAATCGTATATATACATTTCAAAATATCAAAATATTATTCAAAACATCATTCATTTATATTTCATTTAAATACCATTTGAATCCATTCTTTTTATTAAATTTAAATACCATTTTAAACTCACATAAAAATCAAATTCTTCCATTTAAAACCATTTAAATGTCTCTTCATTATCTTTAGCATTTTTAACATTTTATTTCCAAAATTATATCATTCTCCAAAGATTATTTTTCATTAAAATTTATTAAAACAACAAAATATAGTTTCCGTAGCACTTACAAAATGCTATGTAAAGTTATAGTTTAAAATAGTTCATTTAACAAAACGACAACACTTAAATGCTGTAATATATTTCCATTAAAATTAAAATAAACTTAAATGTTAAGTTTAACCACTACAGCACTTACAAAGTGCTATAATAGCCTTTATTCTAAATTAACTCTTTAGTTCATTTAAACAACTACAGCAATTACAAAATGCTGTAATATCTTTTACATACATTTCAAAAATGCTGTCAAATCAAATTTAGAGTTTAATTACCATTTCACAAATTTAACTAAATTTCCAATTTTATTTAATTAACTTAAACCTTTAATTAAAACCAAATTTCACATTTCCTAGTCAAGTTATATTTTAAAAGATCACTTTTAAACATTCATTTATTTAACCACTTAAATTCATAGAAAAATCAATAATACTTTAATAAATCACTTAAATTCAAATTTAATCAAATTATCATATTTACCATTTCCAAATAAAATTTAATATCCATTTTATTTATATAACTTAAATATCATTTTTAACCAAAATTCCAAATTTCCACTTAAATTATATTTCAAAAATCCAGTTAAACCATTCAATAATTTCATTTTTAACACATAGAAAAATCATAATTTCTTTAATTCAAAATATTTCAAAAAAAAATTAAATCAAATTTCCTAAATTTATATTTTTAAAATACTTAAAAATATGCAAAACACTTTATAAAATAACCACGGGCCTGTATATAGTTTTCTAGCCTAGGTCAAGTGATACGGATTTGTATCATTTCAATCCGCAGTTTAAAAAGAAAAATCTGGGTTCTATCATTTCAAACCCGCAATCCCAAGTTAAATAAAATAAATAAAAACCATTCAAGCCTATCATTTCAGCCCATAACGATTTTTCCCTATTCTAAAGTCCATTCGGGTATGTATCATTTCAACCCATAGTGATTCTAATCTACAGGGAACTTGCAGTGTGATAAACAGATATAAATAACAGAATAGCATGAAATAACAGTAACATATGATATAATAAGTGTAATAACAGGTGTGAACATCATATGATAATAATATAAACATATATAACATGATGATATACATTACAGATTCAAATGGTGTCGGTTTATCAGTTATATAGGTACATATTGTCTGGTGAGAATAACTCACATGTTAAAGCTGGAGATTAGCGATCAAACACACAGAATAGATTCCAGAAAGCACAACAAGCACGATATAGCATGACTTTTGATTTGAATGAATGGAGAGCCTAAGCTAATTGCCTTGAATACATGAGACAAAACAATGCAAATATACATGAATAAACACTTAACACAATTTTAAACAACACAAAAGATACATGCACAACAAGTCACCAAATCACTTGCACTTGCTTTCAACTCTCTTTGGGTTCGGCCTTAAGTGGAATACAGGTCTAAGTCAAGGGTTTGGATCAGGTTTGGGTCAGGTATGGCATCAAAACAAGTGGAGATGAAGGTGTAGTGGTGCTAACATGAAGCATACCAAAGACAATGCAAAAGAGGCAAGTTGTTTAACTTTTTGGCTCGGCTTAGGTCAATTGGAGCTCAGCCATAGGGGGTTTCAGATCTGGTCAGCGGTCATATGGCAGCCAAAAGTGATGTAGATGATGGTGGTGGTGGCTAATGAGTGGCCAAAGGCAACTATGAAGGTAATAGTGGAGTATAGGCATGGCTAGCATTGTTTTGGTGAAGTTTGGCAAAGCTTTGTAATGTTTTTGTGGTGATGCTTCATGTGAAGGGTCATGGCCTGAATTTTTGGTCAGAGGAGGGGCTAATGGCTGCTATAGATGGAGGAGGTGATGGTGGAGCTGATGGAGTGGAGAGGTGCCGAGCCTAGAAGGTGAAGAAAGCAATGCAAATAACATAAGAAATAAGAAGGAAAACATGGAAAAAGAAATAGAAATTTTACCAATACTTTTTCTCAGGTTGATGGCCGATTTTTTTAGAGTTGAGAAGCTTAAATTTTCGTGAAAATGTTGAGGAAAAAGATACGGCTGAAGCAATGGAGTTAAGGCAGCAACAATGAAAAGGTAATGGTTGATAAAGAAAAGGTGAGAATACAAAGAGGCTTAAGCAAATAAAGAGTCACAAACCTTTCAAATTTCCACCATTTCTTTTTAAATTTTAAATACATGTAAAATATGTATAAATACAGATAAAGCACGAAAATATAGTAAATAAACAAAAATAAATAAATAAATATTAATTAAATATAATTAAATTAAGAAAATAACAAAGAAAATGTAAATTAGGCTTGAAAATTTGAAAATAAATGAAATGAACATTGGGAAAATTGTATGTACATGAAAAATATTTATAAATAAAGATAAAAACATAATATAAAAATGCATACATAAAAATGAATAAATAAATTTTAATTAAATATAATTTAAATGAAGAAAATAGCAGAAAAATGGAAACTACCTTTAAAAATAGAAAATAAATTCAATGAGCTTTGGAAAAATTCAAACATCACTTTATAAATATTTAAAAGACAAAATATACATAAAATAACATATTAACACATATTAAAATAAAATATGACAAAGAAAAATATAATTTATACAATTTAAAATAACAAAATTGCAAAATAAACAATTTATACTCAAAATTGAAATGTACATATCTTTTGCAGTTTAACTCCGTTTTCAACGAAACGAAAAGCAGTATTCATGTTATTAAATCTATTTTCATAATAAAAGATAAAATTTATAATTTCAAATATTTAAAATTTAAATTTAAAAGTCAAAGTTTGACTATTTTAACCAAAATTCACTTTTTGAAAAATTATTCTATTCAGTCATATTTGGAATTCTAATCCATATCAAAATCAAAGTTTATATTTAAAATAACAAAATTTATTCTTTTTCATAAATAAATCTTTTTAAATCTGGAAATATCAATTTAAAAATAATTGTAAAATACAGGGTTGTTACATTAAAGCCATTCAAGTATAAACTTGAATATAAATTCAAATTTCCAAAATCATATTTTAAATGGTTAAAACCCCATATAAACATCCTTTATAATTTATACAATCTTTTAAACCAAAATTCCCAATTCATTGAATTCAATTTCAAGATATTGAATTCAAATTTAAATCAAATGATTTAAATTCCAATTTTATTAAGTTATTTAAAATAACTTTTATTTTTGAAACTCATTTCAAAAACTTCCAATTTAAATTCCAAAACTATTTTGGATTCAAAAACTCAATTTTTCCAAAATTGATAAAAATCTGTGACTTAACCCATTTCCACGTGAAATCCACTTTTGTGTGTGTATTGTGTAGTCCAAGGGTTTAACACAATAGTGCAACAGCATTCAATCATCACAGATTAAATATAATAATAAAATTGATAAGCGGTATAAACTATAACGCTTACCTTCATTCACAGATCACAAATAAATAGATCACAAATCACACACAAATCAGAATATATCACAAAGTATCCCACATCAAAGATGTCAAACAATTTAACATCCAATATAATCCAAACATCCATAGATAGGATAAATTAAATTTTCTGATTAATTTAAATCAAATGAATTTCCGAACATTTCCAAAAGATTTATTTTCAATCACAAGAAAATCAATTACTAAGTGGATTTCTAAATTTATTTCCTTTTCAAAATAAATTCCTTTTAATGAAGATAAATTCCTTAAATTTCCAAACTATTTTCAAATCCAAATTTTAAATAAATTCTCAACTTCTAAATAATATTTTCGAAATCCATTTATTAAGCCTTTTTCCAAATTTGAAATTAAATTCAATACAGCTCAAAAATAAGACTTTTATCCTTTAAAACTCCTTTTAAATTAATTCAATTATCAAAATAAAATTTTCGATAAATTTCCAACTTAAATTTCAGAAATCCAATTTCTATTCATTTTCGGTATCCAACGTTACCTAAAAACATATCCGACTAAATTATAGCCTTCAATAACATTCAATTCACAAATATAATCACACGGCGATTATAAATAAATCAACACACAACATTGAAATAAATTCAAATGTTTGAGGAATCCAGTTGGATCCCTCCAACCTGCTTCCCTGCATCCACAGATGTTAGCATAATACCAATTTCACTTCACAGTGAAATTATCGCGGTATATGGGATTTATAAATATTATCCGCTATTATGCGGCGCAATAGGGTCTCATCCACTATACAATGCGGGAAATCAACTCCAATATATACATATTCCAATATATATATATATATATATATATATTGCTACATACATATATAATACCAATTCCACTTCAATGTGAAATTATCGCGGTATATGTTTTTAATAAATAACCTCCGCTTAATAACGGCGTATAATGTCTATTTATCATAATAAATAGCAATCATCATCCAATTCACACAATCAATCACTATCAATAATTTTAAATCTCAACTATTTAAAATTTAAATCGAAACAAAACATTCGATTGAGTGAGGAGTTCTCACCTTTGCTTTTAAAACGGTTGCAGCGTTTTATTTCGAATAAAATTAAACGTGCGTTTAATTTTACCCGAAATTTTCACTGACTCCAATTGCTTCCAATCCAGCTCCATTGCGTAGTGCTCGACAAAACAAAGCTAACGCAATTCATTTCATGGAATTCCGACCTCGTATGACAAAGTTATACTATTTTAAAGTTTACACGAATTTAAATAAACAATTTCAGCTTTTATTTTTAAATCTCAAACCCTACTTTCAATCTCGGCCCTCCATTCCATCTGCACCAGATCTGGTCGCCCCCTTCCTTCTTCCCCTTCACGTTAATATCCAGATAACCCTAAATCCATAGCCGCCATTTGTTTTTGAATTTTCACGACCAAACCGAGCAACTTGAAGACGATCAACAACCTCCACTTCGACGCCCATCACCATGCCTACCTTCGGCTGCAATATGGTGGACCTCGGCCTCCATTTTACATCGAAAAACGTGTGCAACTGCAGTGCAAACGCGCCCCCCTAGCGACCACCATACAGCTCTGATTGCTACGAAAATTGAAATCCGATAATAACAAACTATTACGGATCCAATGGAACTAGTTTCGTCCAATTCTGAGACTGTCCTAAAAATGGCTAATTTCACTAGTCGATTAAATATTAAAATATTCAATTTTCACAGATTAACTCTAAATTCAATTTTAAAAGTTCTATAACATCCATATAACTTCAATATGATTTAATATAACTTTATAAATCATTTTCATTCACATTAAACCCAATTTCCAATTGTTTCTGCAATTTCAACTATTAATTTATCGATTTAATTTCCCAATTAAATCCAGATATTCGAAAAATAAATTATTCGACTTATTAATTCTACTTGTTAATATTTTAAATCAATTAAATATTCGAATTTCAAATGTCAGAAATTCTAGGTCGTTACATTCCTTTTATACTAGAACTGTTGCTAAGTCTATTATTTTTATCTTGCTTAAAAATACTAGTAGTTACTTTCACTCACCAGACTTATAGTCTGACCCACTCCTCGATTTCCCCTTTTCCCCCATAGGCCAGTAGAGGCAAGGACAGTAGATTTAGATTTCTTGGAGACCCATTTGGAGAGATTTCTCATTCTTCATGTATTCTTCTTTCTTTCAGTTTTCTTTTCATTTGACTTTGGATGTACTGGTACTTTATGAAAGGGATTATTTTTATTATGTACTCTGATGATGTGACTGGGGTTATATTTTTCATAAGACATGTGTATTTGGTATTTGAGACATACATTGTTTTATGACATTATTTTAAGAATTTTAATTTTGAATATCAAGTTATTATTTAAATGTTTCCGCTGTTATTGATTATTTGTCTTGTGAATCTTAGTCTCTATGATGCTTTAGTTATACCTATAACGCACCATATCCATTAGCGTGTCCATTTTGGGTATATTAAGGGGTGTGAGGGTGTTTCACACAACAACCTATACATTTTGACTCATAAGGTAGTTATTGACTTATCCCATATATGGCAAACAATTATGGGTTAGGATAAGTGTTAAGGTTATAATAGTTGAGGTGGAAAATAAATTTTTTCACATTTATTTTAGTTTACCCCATAAATAACATAGAAGAGGACTTTGCAAACTTAAGGCAAAGTAGAAACTCTATTTTCATATTGGTGATAATTGCAAAAACACATATCTACTCAAAGATGTAGCTAGATTATTTCCATATTGAAGATGGACACTGTATTGGGAAATGGATGTAAGTAACCATCTTTGGAAGGAAAAATATAACATCACACACTTAAAGCATTATTAGGTATAAGTGGGCATAGGTAATTAAGTTGTTGTTATCTACTCCAATGTAATGATAAACCAATGTATATGTTTTCTAAAAAGTTAGAAATGGTAGATATTTGATATTTCAAATAGAAAATAAATTTGGTTTATATTGTATTAAATAGTTAGATAAACTTTATGAGATTTGTTTAAAAAGAAAAATTAAAGGATTTAGTGAAAATTTATTTTTAATAACTATTTTAAAGTTTTTTTATTGGGCACGTTATTATACTTATCTCAATGTGCACATTGCTTTTTACTATAGAACGTTTGACAAGAAAAATAAAAGTTTAAGAGTATGAAAGATTTAACTTTTGAATTCCGTTTGTAAATAAGAAATTGTTAGTACTAAAATTTCTTTTATCAATGTTTTGACAAACTCTAAAGTAATAAATTAAAAATACCACATTATCTTTAAAATATGCTTGTATGAAAATTTCTTATTTATAAAAGTAGACTTTATAAAAATGTGTTTTTTATACATTTTTACTAAGTTAAGTAAATCGTTTTTGATAATTTAATTAATGGAAATGTTATGACCTTAGTAAACGGTTGTACAAATGAACGAAGGGTTTTAAAGTTTTAAAAACTTACTAGTTTTGTAGTAATGGTAAAGTCAAAGGTTTTGATATAAGAAGGTGAAATGAAAATTTTATGACTATCACTTAAAATTTAAAAAGGAAAGAAATAAGTTGGAGTTAGACAAATAGGATTAAATGGCCTGCTAGGATAGAATTAGCTATGGAATTTGGAAACATTGGAATGATTGGGACCGAGGTAAAAATTAACATAAGAATTTGGTAACCTTTTCAAGCAACAGTTGAATTAGAAAGACAGAGTATTAGGTTCGAACTTCCCATAGTAGTGAAAAGTAAACACCACTTTGTGTTACTTCACCTAAGTATGGTTGGAATTGTAGAACCTTTTATGTAAGGAAGATTGAAGAGTATGATTTGACTAAACTTATTTTAAAATAAAGAAAGAGTCGGTAAAGTTTTTTTAATTGTATCAAAGAAAATTATGGATGCAAGGAGTTTTCTAGTTTGAAATGTAAAAAGAACAAGTAGGATCTACTTCAATCCGTATTAAGAGTGTTAAGCAACAAATAAGCATTTCCTTTATTACGTTAGGCAATCTTAAATAGAACAATACGTATAGATTTGGACATTATAGAAGATATTAGTTGATACCGTATAGATGAGAATATGATGCCTATAAGCTATGGATAGTCCAGGTATCGTGTGTCCCTGTAGGCTATGGACAGACTAGGTGGACAAGAATGGAAAGGTATCTACTTCATATATGTTATTGAATTTATGTCATAGTAGTTGTGTTCCATGGATGCCAAGGGGTGAATCTTGAAATTGTGGGAGTGAATGTTGCATATACTTGAGAATGGAAAATAGTGGGAAGTAGTAGTTTTTGGAACTTATAGGTTATGTAATGGCTCCAGATTTATAGACTTAAATCACTTGAGCAGTATTTGTAGGTTATGTGAAATTAGTCATCATAGTAAATTGTTGGATAATTGATATGGATTAGTAAACACAAATTGGAAGTTTTTATTAAGTGGAAATGGGATTTAAGTAGGATTTTGATCCATTGGGATGAA
Organism: Allium fistulosum; assembly: GCA_030737815.1. Classification (NCBI taxonomy): domain Eukaryota; kingdom Viridiplantae; phylum Streptophyta; class Magnoliopsida; order Asparagales; family Amaryllidaceae; genus Allium; species Allium fistulosum. The sequence goes on along the minus strand of CM060904.1, from coordinate 866,445,032 downwards.
ATGTGTACCAATGTAAACTTCTATAAATTATCCCATTTTAGTATAAAAGTGTATAGTTTGAAATAACAAGGGATATGTCCAAAGGAAAGAGATGTACAAAATAGTGACATTCCTCATATTTTGTACCGTCTATTTCAGTAATAAATAAGAGAGATAATTCCTTGTTATTCAAAACATAACACAAATCATCTTTTAGATAATTTATGGAAAGTTACAGCATTCACGTTCCTTTTGGGAAAGTGTAGTTCCAATGGATTAAAGTGCAGAAATACCTAAGTATAAACCAAAGTATTGGCAATTATGTCAATCGAATTAAAATGGCAAGGTATCATCTCATATTAAGTTATCTCAACCATAGGATAATTGAATGGGTGATAAGCGGTAACATTTGGTAAAAAGATCCCATATATGAGATGCATCAAGGAACATGAAAAGAAATTCTGGAAGTCCAAACTACAAAAAAGTATCCTAGGTAAAATTTTAGTCAAGATTTTTCATTGGATGGTTAATTCAAAGATTTGGGTCTCAATCAAGAAAAAGATATTGTTATTTGCATGCATTGAGAATGAGAAGGCTATTTATAAGAAATGAGATTGGAAGCTTTTAGTAAGACTTGGAGTAAGGGATAAAAATTGGATTCAATCCAATCATCCCTCGGATTGGGAGAAGACTAATTTGGAATACGTAGTTTTTGGTTGCATAACAATTACAAGCGAAAGAAATATCACTTAGGCGATTATCCCCAATGCTAAATTAATCCCAGATTGTAACTTCAATTAAATTTCGAAGAACTAAAGAAACATTTCAAAAGGGATAATGAAATAACCTAAGCAAAATTGAATTGGAAAGGAAGATATACTATTTTTAACAGTTGGGGAATCCACGAGTTTGAATATCCTTGAGAGGAAATCGGGAAGTAACAAAAAGGTCTAAGTAGAAATTACTAGGGAGGAGACACCGTCCACTTTCGGGTTGTCTACCTTAGTAGCTAAAAAAATGAAGTGAGTAGGTATACCACTCGATGATTAAAGGCATTTTGATCGTACATTGAGAATTACATTTGGACTACAGTTTCGTGGGAGCATACTTATGCTCAAGTCATTTAGAGTATGCAAGTGGACATCATTTAAGTTGATAGAAAGCATTGCAAAGGGTTACCGATGCACATACAATTGGATTAAAGATTCATGCCAGCGGTAAATGATGAGAAATGAAGTTGGGAAATGGATCCGATTCATAGAAAGACAAGGATTGCACAAGCTAAGAAGAAAGCATATACTGATAGAAGACGCTTGGAATCGAGATCTACGGTGATGGAAAAGTCCGTGTAAATATCCTGCCCCACTGATAGGTATTGGATTGATAGTTCACAAATGTTAGCGCCGTGAGTGGTAGGGCCTTTTCCGATCATGGATAGAGTTTGAGAGTTAGCTTATGGAGTAGAGCTTCCTAGAGAGTTGGCGGGAGTTCACAATGTTTACTTTATGTCACACTTGCGGAAGTGTTTATGGGATGTAGTTACCATGGTTAAGGAGTGTCAGTTAGGGAAAGTTAGAAAGGATATATGAGTCCCTTGTTCACCATGCACCTATCCATATTTTGAGCATGGGACAAACTAATTCTGAAATAAAGTAAAAACAAACTAGTTAGAGTCCAATAAGAAGAAGATCCAGTTGAGAGTACATGTGAACTTGAGGAGAAAGTCAAAGCCTTCTATCTCGAACTCTTTTCTGGCACATTTCCATTTTAATTAGGAAAGTATGGATTACTTCTGTATTCAGGTTCTAGCTTCGGTAGAGACCATTAGATGGTGAGAATGGTTGCAACGTGTCAATAGGACATGTGACAGATGATGGATGCTAATGGATGTATTTGGATGTATTGTTTGGATTGTATTCGTTTACACGTTTATGACGGTATATCCTCCAGGTAGTACATACACATTTACATTATCTCTTATTAATTTTCTAGCTCATTAATATGATATATATTGATGTTTGATTGTTTTTTATCTTATCTGAGTATTATACATATGGATGTTGCACATGGACGAAATGGTCGCGCATACATATAGAATTACAAGTTTACTTATTTAGGATGTTGCGTGCATTTGGATGCATGACATGAGCATTTGCATGACAGAAGATCGACTGGATCAGTAGACCACCTACTCTTTTGCATTACTATAGGTTCACATGCATTCCACGTTGCATATATGTACATATTACATTAGAAAATTTCTAAGGACCGTGATTGCTTGTGGATGATGGATGAGTAGATGGTTGTAGTTATTGATTGATGTATGTATGAGTTACATTTTTCCATCCTTTAAGATTTCAGGAACTAAATCCTTTTAAGGAGGGAATGTAACACCCTGGGAATTTACGTAAAATTTACAAAGAATTTAATCGAGAATTAAATGGAAATTGATAAGAAAAGTAAATTTAAAACAAGGACTAAAAAGAAATTTTTCATAGACATTTAAATTTGGCTATGAAACTTGCACCATATGTTCGTAGAAATTTTCTGGATGTTTTTCATATATAACTTATCGTAATCTGAGTTAGTATGAGAGAGTTATGAGCGACAGAACAATAAACAAAAATTAAAAATATAAATAAAAAATTAAACAAGGTCAGGTCGACCTAAGTAGGCCCTAGGTCAACCGGTAGTGGTCGACCTAGACCTAAGGGTTGTCAACCCAACACGTTGTTTGGGTGATTGTTAATTTGGAGCGTGGTGAATGGACGGTCTAGATGATTGCTTGCCTGTGAAGTAAATGATGGGTGGTTTGGATTTACAACTGATGTGACGACCCAGATTTTTGTATATTTGAAATTGGAATATTTAATTGATTTTAAATATTTAAGAGTTAATTTTAAACTCAAAATTTCAAATATCATTATTTATTTGGTGATTTAATTGTTGAATTTAATAATTGAAATTGAGTAAAATATAGAATCTGGAATTTTAAGCCCGTTAAAAATAATATGAAGGCTTAGAAAATTTATACTGTTGATTCTGAAGGTGTTGGAACTTTCAGAATTGAATTTGGAACTGTTTTGCTCAGTTTTGAAAATTTAACGTTCAAATTGAATTTAAAAATAGCCTTTCGAGGTACAGTCTCGGAATCTGACGAAACCAGTTCCATTGGATCCGTAATATGATATTATTATCGGATTTGAAATTTCGTAGTATTTGAAGTTGTGTAAGCATATGATATAGAAACGCATTGGAATTTATATCAAAATTCAAGATATTTTGGTTTATATTCTATACCTACATATATATATTTATGTAAAATCAAAATCTAATCTAGTCAACACGTCAGCCCACATTCTTTCAAATCGGGGATACTCTTTGTCCACTCAGGCATGCAAGCTCTGGTTCACGTCCTTGAGTCGCCTTCGTTTCCTTTTGAAAGTCACGTATATCTTTATTTAACCGACTTCATCTTCTCCTTTGAAAATCACTTTCCCAAATTTTATTTCACGAAGAAAATTACAGCTGCTTCTTACTCCTCCTTCCTTGCTTTCGAAATCAAAATGGCCGCTAAGTCAATTTAAAACAAATTAAGGTCTGACCGATTTTCCCTTAATCTCAGAGCGTTGCCCCACTAACATCAAACCATCACCGAACTTCTTAATCACGAATATTCGGTCGCCGTGGGTCGCTCGCGATTTCGAGCTAGTGTAGGGTGACTTGACTGGGAACGAGGTTGAGGCGATGTACGACTGGGATGAGATGCAAGTGATGGTGTAGTGGGATGCGGTAGGCTTCGCGATAGAATTCGCGAGCTCATTGCCGAGTTGTCGTTGACCTAGGGTGCGCGCGCGCGAGAAGATGGAGGCTGACAACGGCGATGACGCGAGAAGGAGGGGAAGCTGTGATGTCGAAGCCGGCGGTAGAGCGACTCGCGTGGATCGCAGTGGTCTCGATGGAGGAGACGAACTCGAATGTGGCATAGATGAGGAAGATGAGGCGTGGCGTTCTGTAGTTCAGCCTGGGTTCGTTTTTAGGTCGAGGTAATTTTCTTTTATTTAATATATATATATATATATATATATATATATATATACGAGACTTTGAGAGAAAATAATAATTTAATAAAGGTTTCAAAAGGGAATTATGAGTAAGATTAAATTTTAAGTTAAAAACCAAATTTATTTGTTTAAAATTAAATAAGTAGGTAGTAATTAACTGTTCGAACAAATCAAATATTGATAAAACATCTAATATTTTTCAAGGTCTGAGAATCATGGAATCAAATCGAGAGTGAAGTGGGTTGCAAAACAGGAATCAATGGTGAGTTAATCTCACTCATCTGGCTTTATTTAAATTTAAATGGATAAATTTAAATATTTGGATTGAATGATTAGATTGATTTGATATGATAGTATATATAGTAGTATATACCAATATATATATATATATATATATATATATATTGGCATATGTATATATTGGAATTGATATTCCCGCATTATATAGCGGATGAGGCCCTATGCGCCGCATAATAGCGGACGATTTTTTTTAAATCCCATATACCGCGATATTTCACCTCGAAGTGGAATTGGTATTGTGCTAACGTCTGTGGATGTACGGAAACAGGTTGGAGGGATCCAACTGGATTCCTCAAAATTTTCTAGACTGTTTTATATTCTGTGTTATGAATTTTGATATCCTGTGATGATTTTATTGGTAATTGAAATATTGAATGATATGGTTGGATTGAATATTTCAGAAAAAGGAATTATCAAAATGTATTGAACTGGATTTTTGGAAAGAAATAAATCTTAAGTTAAAGTATTTTGAAATAAATAAAGTGAGCAAGGAATTTATTTCAAAGTAAAGTAAATCGGAAATCAATTTGGGATTTGATTTAAATGTTAAAACATGATTTTTAAAAGAGAAGTGAGATTTTGTAATTTATAAACTGGGTTTATAAAGTAAAATAAAATATCAGTGGATATTTGAAAAGATAAATTCAAGGTGGGAATTTATAAAGGGATATGAATTGGTTTAAAAATAAATGTTGATTTATTTTTAAAAGATGTGAATAGAAGTGTATTTTCTTGAATAGCCAAGTACATCTCCAAACTAAACTTTTAAGTATAAGCTAAATATTTGAAAGTTGATTTAAAGTATGTTTTGGAAAATCTATTCTTTTTAAATGTTTAAATTTTTAAGTAAGTATTTTCAAATCTATTATTGTTGAAAATATATAAAAGTGATTTAGTAATATGTTTAAAGGGAAATTTAGTTATATTTATAAAGTGGATTTATTTTAAATATTCTTAAAGTATATTTTAATAAAGCATTTAAGTAGTTTTATAATTTCAATGTTATAAAGCATATTTATAGTAAAGTGTTTTTAAATTATTTTTAAATCTAAAAGTATTTTGTACTTGGTGTTTCAGAGGAAATAAACATTTGGGAAATGTATTCCGTAAGCGAAAACTTTTTGAAATTGTTTCAAATGAGTTTTGAAAATTTGGAAATATATCTTGCGAAGATATTTGAGGTTAATAAATAATTGGGAAATTATTTATTGTTTGATGGATGTTGTGAATGTAAATTGATAGTTAAAGAACCGACTATCAATATTGGCCAATGCGCTAATTGTTTCAAAGAGACCGGGATCGAGATTTATTTCTCGAAAACCACTTCGATCCGGTTTGTACGTTACATGGAAACGATTTCGAAGTCGAAGATGGAGCAGTGAAGTGCAAGGGCTAGTCGCTACTAATTCTGAGGATATTTCCAAAATGGATGTAGTAGGAATAGTGCCGTCGGTTCCGTTCGGACCCGGGACAGACTTGTATGGATGAATGCTTTTAGAACATCGTCAGTGGACGATGGTCATTCTAAGGGATATGCTCTAAAAAGGTATCGTTTAGCCTCAAGCCTCATCAACCGGGAATGACTGAAAATCAGGGGTTATGCAGCAAGGCTTCGTGGGTAGCCCCCACTTGAGAGTAAGGTCATCCCTGTCTAGATGTCCCTTTTTATTTCGGCTTAGTGGTACGGTTGCTGATCCCAACCGTGGGGTGATCTTATTTGGAATTATCCAGTAAGGGATGATTTCGGCCTTGTGTTGCAGGGGATTGGGAGTAATCCTCGGTACTGTGATCTAGGCCACGTACTGTGATAGGTGGTACCCCAGTGCCTACTCATTGATGGAAATCCATTCTCCCTACGTGCCTTGTACGAGTTTTGTTTGTATTAGCCATTTTGTGGCTAGTATGCTGGAATTTAATCATGTAACAATTTCTGCTATTTGAATAAGTATTTGTATATAGACACTATTATAATATCAAAGGATTTTGATAGAAGTGTTTTAGCTATCGTAAGGTAAAAACCCGACATGTTTATTTATGGCGTGGTCTTACGAGATGCTTTTGATTTCAAAGGATTTTGAAACTTTAATAATCAGTTTGAGTGTGATTTTCTCATGCTGGTATTCCAGACTGACTCGGGTGTTATTTAACTATAATGCTCGGGTCAGACCGAGTATTATAGGATACAGGATATGATGCTGTGGAGCTCAGTAGACGAGCTGGATGGCGTGACGTATCTTCCGTACTTGTTTATATATATTCTGCTGTGTTGATTGCTGTACTCTGTTATATTGAGAACAGGACATGACTATTGTCCAGTTGTATGTATGTGTACTCTGATGTATACTCTGATGATGTATTGTGCAAACAGATATAGTTTTAATTTGTATAAAGATCTGCTGTTATCTATTATATTTTATTCCGCTGCGATGTGAGATTCTGATGCTGTTGTTTTTTCTATTTTCTTCTTCTACCTCTTCTTCTTAACACAAATGGTTCGTATTTTCGTTCTTCTTGAGTTCATTAATGAAAATTAATGTCAATTCAAGGGGTACGGATTTGCGGGTTGTTACAGTGGTATCAGAGCAAAGGTTGGCGATAACCTTGGCTCTGGTGGGAATTTTTCAGAGTATTAATAGATATGAGCGCGTATTTGTTAGTGATATAAAATTGTTTTATATTGTGTTGGTTGGTTTATTGAGTAGTTTATGGATTCTGGTCAATACGAGTAATTAATGTTATTGATAGGGATCTCTAAACACTTGAATAGAACAATTCGACACAATATTGTTTTAAAATGGGTAAATGATATAATTTTACCCAAATTATTTTTGTATATAAAGGAAATAATTTTTCATAAATTATTATAGTATATGGATGCTTGGTTGTTAAGGAGTGAAATATTAAATTATTATCACTATTGTAAGGAAATTGAATAGCAATTGGAAATTTAAACTAAAAGCCAAGAAATAAATTCATATACAAATGAAGTTTATAAATGTGAATTATAAATGTGATTTATAATTGGAAATGAAATAAAATTCCAGAGTAATGTTGAATATGAATTGGATGGATTTGGAATCTGAAAATTTTGGGAAAGTTTTAAATTCCTTTGGGTTTGAAAGTAGTTTTCAAAAGGTTTTGGAGAAATAACGGTGACATTATTTCAGAAATATTTTTAAATTGGATTTGAAATCTGGAGAGATTTGGAAATTAAAAATATTTGGAGGGAGTTTTAAAGAGATAAAAGCATTTAACTCTCTTTCGGTCGCTAGAAAATAACTTCGGTAATGACTACAGCATCATCGATGTTCATTTTCGAGTTTCCAGAAGAGAAATTGCTGCTAGATTGTTTTAAATTTGAATTGTTGAAAACTGGGTTTGGTTTTGAAATGAATTTGCCAAAGGATTTTGGATATAATTGATTTCAAAGGTGATTTTGAAATTTTGAGGAAATTGTTTAAACTCTGGAATCTTATTTAAAGTGTTTATGGAATAATAAATAAGTTGTGACTTCTAAAATTTAGAAGTGGGATAAATAAGCCTAAAATAAAATTCTTTTGTATTTCGGAAGATGAATAAAAATCTAAAACTTGAATTATAAAATAGATTAAATTCAAGTAAATAGTAATGAAGTGAAAAAAAAAATCAAATATTGAATTAAAAGTGGGAAATGAACTAAATTTGGAATCAATTAGTTAATGAAATATGGGAATGGAACTCCAATTGTTAATTTAAAGTTGAATTGTGAATAAATAATAGAGTTTGGATATGAAGCTTGAGTTATAAATAGAAATTCAACTTGGAATTGTAAGTGAAGTAAATATGAATTGAAGTTGTATGGAATTGGATTAAGATAAAAAAAAATTATTTGAGATGAAAATAAATCCAATTCGAGTATGAATAAATTAAATATGGCTTTGGATATTATTTTAATGAATGTGAATTAAAATTTAAAATGGATTGAAGAAATATACCAATTGAATTTAATAGAAGTAAAATAAATTGATTTTGGAATCAATTGGAATGAATATAAGTTGGTTGGACTTAAAAATGAAGTGAATGTAAGCAATTGTGTTGTAAACCATTTAAAATGAATGAAAATGGAAGGAATTGACTATAAATTGAGTTGGGATCAATTTTAAGTGGTTACAAGCTTACGTAGTTATTTATTCACTTGCTTATGGTCAAATTTCGTAGGAGTAAATTGTCATTTGACGAAAACGAGATTTAATAAATTCTATGAATAGATAGAAGTGAAATAAAACTGATTTTGAAATCGATCGAATTGAATATAAGCTTGTTTGGATAAAAAAATGAATTGAATTTAAGTAATTGAATTGTGGGCCATTAACATTGAACGAAGTGGCATATGAATTGGGTGTAATAAATGTCGAAGCCTTGAAATTGTTTATGACAATTATTTAGTATGCATTGTTTATAGAATCCATGTTCTAAGCTATATAAATATAAGTGACATATGGAAAATTATATATGAGTGAAATGTTATAAACTTTGTATATTCGTCACTTACAAATTTATGTTGAGTTAGTACAGGTTCAGGGAAGCCGTTTGGCTGGTTTTGACTGCGCTTAATGCTAAAATAAATCGCCGCTTGCTTAAAAATTGCTATAATAAGGTACGCTTACGCAAAAATTTAAAATAGGAGATATGAACTGCATATATTGATATACATTGTGATTTCCGGCCTGAGGCCGATGTATATATATATTTGTGCATCCTGCGATATTGCAGAAGTCCCTCCGTACAAAGGAGACTCTGCCAAAAAATTTCCGAAATTTTGGGAGTTAGAAAATTTTTGGAAATTTTCATTAACAACAAATGATTTAAAATTTGTAAGCAAATAAAATGGAAACTGAATATAGGAATATGATTTAAAATTGTGTGTGTAAAGTAAAGTGGATAAAAAAATTCAATATTCAGAATTTGCAGACAAATAGAAGTCAAGTTAAATTTGAAAATGAAAATCTAAATGAAAATTTAGAAATAAAGGTAATGAAGTTTGGAATGAATTAGTAAATTGAAGCAAATTAAAATTCATTTGGAATTGGAGTTCGATTTGAATATAAACTTCAGTAGTGAAGTAGTGAAAATAAATATAAGAAATATTTATGTCGGACTTAAGAAATAAATGGTGAAATTCTTAAGTAAATTGGTATTGGGAATATACTAAGTAATTTTGGAATGGAAAAATATACTAAGTGAATAATTGAATGAAGATTTAAATTGAAAGTGGTGAAATGGGATAATTTTGAATAAGTGAATAGAAATCAAATGAATGTGAATAAAAGAGAATTGATATATCTGATAATCAATTGAAATTAATACGTAGGATGTACGTATATTATTTTATTCGCATAGTGATTTGATCCAGAATTCGAGCATAGAATTTCAAGGTAATTATACCGATCCGAGTTGGGATTTTTCACCCGATTTTCGACGGTGAACCTGGATATGGATTGTTGATTGATTCTGGATATTCTCTATCATAGTTTGTGGCTATGCAAGGAGAATGATGGTTTCTGATCAAGAAACCAGATCTAAGTCCGCACTAGGAAGTCGGGTGGACGATACTAGTTCGGAAGTGAAATTGTGTGATCGAGTGAGCGATCGAATGTGATATTGCGTACGGATGATATATGTGCATCGTACGGGCTTAAGCAAAGCCAATATTGAAAATTTTGTAAAGAAGTCAATAAAATGATTTTGGAATTGTGATTGAATATGATTGCTTAGTAGGATATACAAGTGTATAAAAGCAATGGATAAATTGGGATTTTTGATTTTTGAAGATAAAATTTAATGGCCCGACAAAAGGTATGTATTTGAATTTCTATATGAAATTTGATTGGATTTTTGATCCAGCCACTTGGCTTTTTGTTTTCTTTTTGAGATTGGGAGGCCGTAGAGCCATTTTGTAGTTGTACCGAGCTAGCCGCGCAAAGGAGACGCTGGCGAAATTTTTCAGAAACTTAGAGAGTTAGAAAAATTTTGGGAAAATTTTGATAATTCAAAATTTGAATTCAAATTTAAATTTGAACTGATAAGAAAGGTAATATTGTTTGGGACTTAGGAGTAAGTTTGGAAGGTTAGAAAGAGGGATAATGTATCTTTATTAAAAGATTTGTTTTGGGAAGTGGTTAAAACTATTTGGGTTAAGGAAATAGTTAATGGGGATTGAATCATTCTTCCTAACTAGTAATTTCGGGGATGAAATTCTTTTAAGGGGGGAGGAATGTGACGACCCAGATTTTTGTATATTTGAAATTGGAATATTTAATTGATTTTAAATATTTCAGAGTTAATTTTAAACTCAAAATTTCAAATATCATTATTTATTTGGTGATTTAATTGTTGAATTTAATAATTGAAATTGAGTAAAATATAGAATCTGGAATTTTAAGCCCTTTAAAAATAATATGAAGGCTTAGAAAATTTATACTGTTGATTCTGAAGGTGTTGGAACTTTCAGAACTGAATTTGGAACTGTTTTGCTCAGTTTTGAAAATTTAACGTTTAAATTGAATTTAAAAATAGCCTTTCGAGGTACAGTCTCGGAATCTGACGAAACCAGTTCCATTGGATCCGTAATATGATATTATTATCAGATTTGAAATTTCGTAGTATTTGAAGTTGTGTAAGCATACAATATAGAAACGCATTGGAATTTATATCAAAATTCAAGATATTTTGGTTTATATTCTATACCTACATATATATATTTATGTAAAATCAAAATCTAATCTAGTCAACACGTCAGCCCACATTCTTTCAAATCGGGGATACTCTTTGTCCACTCAGGCACGCAAGCCCTGGTTCACGTCCTTGAGTCGCCTTCGTTTCTTTTTGAAAGTCACGTATATCTTTATTTAACCGACTTCATCTTCTCCTTTGAAAATCACTTTCCCAAATTTTATTTCACGAAGAAAATTACATCTGCTTCTTACTCCTCCTTCCTTGCTTTCGAAATCAAAATGGCCGCTAGGTCTATTTAAAACAAATCAAGGTCTGACTGATTTTCCCTTAATCTCAGAGCGTTGCCCCACTAACATCAAACCATCACCGAACTTCTTAATCACGAATATTCGGTCGCCGTGGGTCGCTCGCGATTTCGAGCTAGTGTAGGGTGACGTGACTGGGAACGAGGTTGAGGCGATGTACGACTGGGATGAGATGCAAGTGATGGTGTAGTGGGATGCGGCAGGCTTCGCGATAGAATTCCTGAGCTCGTTGCCGAGTTGTCGTTGGCCTAGAGTGTGCGCGCGCGAGAAGATGGAGGCTGACATCGGAGATGACGCGAGAAGGAGGGGAAGCTGTGATGTCGAAGCCGGCGGCAGAGCGACTCGCGTGGATCGCAGTGGTCTCGATGGAGGAGACGAACTCGAATGTGGCATAGATGAGGAAGATGAGGCGTGGCGTTCTGTAGTTCAGCCTGGGTTCGTTTTTAGGCCGAGGTAATTTTCTTTTATTTAATATATATATATATATACGAGACTTTGAGAGAAAATAATAATTTAATAAAGGTTTCAAAAGGGAATTATGAGTAAGATTAAATTTTAAGTTAAAAACCAAATTTATTTGTTTAAAATTAAATAAGTAGGTAGTAATTAACTGTTCGAACAAATCAAATATTGATAAAACATCTAATATTTTTCAAGGTCTGAGAATCATGGAATCAAATCGAGAGTGAAGTGGGTTGCAAAACAGGAATCAATGGTGAGTTAATCTCACTCATCTGGCTTTATTTAAATTTAAATGGATAAATTTAAATATTTGGATTGAATGATTGGATTGATTTGATATGATAGTATATATAGTAGTATATACCAATATATATATATTGGCATATGTATATATTGGAATTGATATTCCCGCATTATATAGCGGATGAGGCCCTATGCGTCGCATAATAGCGGATGATTTTTATTTAAATCCCATATACCACGATATTCCACCTCGAAGTGGAATTGGTATTGTGCTAACGTCTGTGGATGTAGGGAAACAGGTTGGAGGGATCCAACTGGATTCCTCAAAATTTTCTAGACTGTTTTATATTATGTGTTATGAATATTGATATCCTGTGATGATTTTATTGGTAATTGAAATATTGAATGATATGGTTGGATTGAATATTTCAGAAAATGGAATTATCAAAATGTATTGAATTGGATTTTTGGAAAGAAATAAATCTTAAGTTAAAGTATTTTGAAATAAATGAAGTGAGCAAGGAATTTATTTCAAAGTAAAGTAAATCGGAAATCAATTTGGGATTTGATTTAAGTGTTAAAACGTGATTTTTAAAAGAGAAGTGAGATTTTGGAATTTATAAACTGGGTTTATAAAGTAAAATAAAATATCAGTGGATATTTGAAAAGATAAATTCAAGGTGGGAATTTATAAAGGGATATGAATTGGTTTAAAAATAAATGTTGATTTGTATTTAAAAGATGTGAATAGAAGTGTATTTTCTTGAATAGCCAAGTACATCTCCAAACTAAACTTTTAAGTATAAGCTAAAGATTTGAAAGTTGATTTAAAGTATGTTTTGGAAAATCTATTCTTTTTAAATGTTTAAATTTTAAAGTAAGTATTTTCAAATCTATTATTGTTGAAAATATATAAAGTTGATTTAGTAATATGTTTAAAGGGAAATTTAGTTATATTTATAAAGTGGATTTATTTTAAATATTCTTAAAGTATATTTTAATAAAGCATTTAAGTAGTTTTATAATTTCAATGTTATAAATCATATTTATAGTAAAGTGTTTTTAAATTATTTTTAAATCTAAAAGTATTTTGTACTTGGTGTTTCAGAGGAAATAAACATTTGGGAAATGTATTCCGTAAGCGAAAACTTTTTGAAATTGTTTCAAATGAGTTTTGAAAATTTGGAAATATATCTTGCGAAGATATTTGAGGTTAATAAATAATTGGGAAATTATTTATTGTTTGATGGATGTTGTGAATGTAAATTGATAGTTAAAGAACCGACTATCAATATTGGCCAATGCGCTGATTGTTTCGAAGAGACCGGGATCGAGATTTATTTCTCGAAAACCACTTCGATCCGGTTTGTACGTTTCGTGGAAACAATTTCGAAGTCGAAGATGGAGCAGTGAAGTGCAAGGGATAGTCGCTACTAATTCTGAGGATATTTCCAAAATGGATGTAGTAGGAATAGTGCCTTCGGTTCCGTTCGGACCCGGGATGGACTTGTATGGATGAATGCTTTCGGAACATCGTCAGCGGACGATGGGCATTCTAAGGGATATGCTCTAAAAAAGGTATCGTTTAGCCTCAAGCCTCATCAACTGGGAATGACTGAAAATCAGGGGTTATGCAGCAAGGCTTCGTGGGTAGCCCCCACTTGAGAGTAAGGTCATCCCTGTCTAGATGTCCCTTTTTATTTCGGCTTAGTGGTACGGTTGCTGATCCCAACCGTGGGGTGATCTTATTTGGAATTATCCAGTAAGGGATGATTCCGGCCTTGTGTTGCAGGGGATTGGGAGTAATCCTCGGTACTGTGATCTAGGCCATGTACTGTGATAGGTGGTACCCCAGTGCCTAGTCATTGATGGAAATCCATTCTCCCTACGTGCCTTGTACGAGTTTTGTTTGTATTACCCACTTTGTGGCTAGTATGCTGGAATTTAATCATGTAACAATTTCAGCTATTTGAATAAGTATTTGTATATAGACACTATTATAATATCAGAGGATTTTGATAGAAGTGTTTTAGCTATCGTAAGGTAAAAACCCGACATGTTTATTTATGGCGTGGTCTTACGAGATGCTTTTGATTTCAAAGGATTTTGAAACTTTAATAATCAGTTTGAGTGTGATTTTCTCACGCTGGTATTCCAGACTGACTCGGGTGTTATTTAACTACAATGCTCGGGTCAGACCGAGTATTATAGGATACAGGATATGATGCTGTGGAGCTCAGTAGATGAGCTGGATGGCGTGACGTATCTTCCGTACTTGTTTATATATATTCCGCTGTGTTGATTGCTGTACTCTGTTGTATTGAGAACAGGACATGACTATTGTCCAGTTGTATGTATGTGTACTCTGATGTATACTCTGATAATGTATTGTGCAAACAGATATAGTTTTAATTTGTATAAAGATCTGTTGTTATCTATTATATTTTATTCCGCTGCGATGTGAGATTCTGATGCTGTTGTTTTTTCTATTTTCTTCTTCTACCTCTTCTTCTTAACACAAATGGTTCGTATTTTCGTTCTTCTTGAGTTCATTAATGAAAATTAATGCCAATTCAAGGGGTACGGATTTGCGGGTTGTTACAACTGAGTTGATCCAATGGCCCTAGATTCTAAACTAACACTAAATTAACCTCTAAAGCAAACCCTAATTCTTTTGTTAAATGAACGGTAGAGGAAACTCTACCAAATTTTCTACTAAAATCTTAATTCTCGTAAACCCTAAAATCAAAATCAAAATCCACATCAAATTAAAATTAAATTAAGGAGCAAGGCAAGAAATCAAGGAGGAGACTAAGGAGATCTGAAGGAAAGCTTTTGATTGGAAACTAGTTTCTCAAATATAGAGCTTAGGCCAAAGGTAAGTGGGAACAATTTTAATAAGATAATTAGTATAGTTAAATTTAATCTTTTTTATATGATCTAGGGTATTAGTAATATAAACAGTAAATTATAAACCCGATTTGAAATCTACAAACTAGAATTAAACTCTATATAATGTTGAAAATCTAATTTGATGCTAGTACACCCTTTTATGATCATATTGTAAAACTCTGATTTGTATTGTAGAAACCCTATAATTAACTTGTTAGATAAAAATTTAATTTTCTAAACATCGAATTAGAATTGAACTGCGAAATTAAACTACGAAATTGAATGGATTAGAAATCTAATTTGAAATGGAATTATGGAATTGGGTACTTTGACACATTTTAATGTTAACTTGTAACCCTGAATCAGAAATCCTAGAATTGATTGAAAATTTAAAAATTAATTAATTGGAAATTGGGGTTAATTGAAATCATTAATTAACTGGAATTATTAACTGCTGTGATTAACGAAATTAAATAAAAATTAATCGATGTTTAAGAATCAAACAACCCTAAAAATTTATTCGTGATCGGTCGACCTGGAAACCCTAGCAGTCGACCGGTAGTGGTCAACCTGGGGTATGTATGGGTCAACCGTTCGACTGTAAAATGCTCGAATTGAACCTTATCCCGAGGCCCAGATTAATAATGAAATTTATATAATTTCAGTAATAATTATATAAATAGAAAATTTATTATTTGAGGCTATGTCTGAGCTAAGTAGACAAACTAGAGATGGTAGGGACGTATATCCCCTATCAAGAGAATTGTAGGGCCGTAAATCACCGATCAAAGGACCATAGGTCATCGCGGTTTGGGTAATAGTGAATACCCAAATGGAAGATAAGAGTTGACAAGGACGACGTATTTCACAGAACTCGGGGGCACTCCGTCATGGTAGACTGAAGCACTTACGGAGATACCAAGTGAGTGAGCCCGATCTTAACGGGAGTTCTTGTATGCACGGTTCTAGACGATGTGGTATAGGTGGATGATGGTGCAGGATGATAAGTGGCTATTATAAGAGATGTTTGGCACTACGATCGAGAGGTGTATAGTGGGTGCATACCATGAGTCTCATTATTGTTTGTAGTACAGGCATGCATTTTGGGGTTCTCCTCTCGTGCGTAGTAATGATAGGTATTTTTGGATAATGCAAAGGGCATTGGCCGATCGTTAGTGTGAGGTTTGAATTGTACTTTGACCCATTGTATTAGATAAGAATCCTTAGATATTGGACCATCGTAATTCAATGACATTTGTTATACATCCTCCATTACTTAGAGTTGTTTTGAAGTTAACTGCACATAAACATCACATATTAAACTAATACTCTTTCACTAGACTTTATGTCTGACCCATCCCATTCTTTTCATTTCCCCCACTATAGGATGATAGGTTAACAGTTGAATAGGGCATAGTACATGGAAGAAGGAGCTTCACGTTACATTTTCCTATATCATTTATTGTTCTTCTTGTAGTGTTAAGTTGTATATGATGTTGTCAAACATGTATTGTAACTTGGAAGTAGTGTATATGTAAATCAAGTAAATTTAAAAGTTGTTTATCTGAAATGTCTACTTTTTGTATTTATATTTTCATTCATTTCGTTGTGAGATCTGAAAGTGTAGAATGTCTTAGAACTTTATCCCTATAATTTTGCTCTGTAATGTTTTTAAAATCTCAATAGCTCATATTTCTCGGCATGATTCGTGTCAAGAGGTGCGGGTTGTTACAGGAACGACCACAGAAGGAACTCGGAGTGGAGACTTTAGAGACTCAAAGTCAACATCAAGCGAAGATATTGGAAGAAACTTAGATGCAAACCAGAGATGGCTTAGTGTCAATCTTGCGAAAATCTAATCGTCCCTAAGTCTACCATCCCAATTTGGTTGCAAGAATGAAGTGTTAACTTTGGTTGGCTATGAACCAATGGTAACTATGCAGCGTCAACAATGATAGTGTGGTGGCAACAACCATGGCTGCGCCAAAGCTCTAGGCATAAACCCACCTAAGAATTGAGATCTAAAAAAACATGTTGGATCGAGGGAATCCAGGGCTAGCTTGACAAAACTTGGTTGCGATGGCACTAGGGCAAACTGCTATGCTAGCAATGGAAGCTGAAAGGACGTGTTGGCAGAGAGATTGTGGTGGCGATCTAAAGTTTTGGACTTAATATGTATGCATAATTCAGGAATCATGTCAGTACCGACATGTTATGGTTACTAAAAAGAAGGAAGAAAAAAGAAAAGAGAAAGGAAGTCTACCTGATTAGGACACGATGTAGCTTGCAAAAAGTTAAGAAATCCAACTCTACTGTGGAAAAGGAACAGTTCACCAACTATTTGAAGTAAGGAATGAATGTCCTTAAATGGATGCGATGCTTTAGAGATGATGGTTGGTTGGCCACTTAGATATTTTGCAGCTGACCCTATAAGCCTTGTCTTGATCCAAAGCATGCTTTTTTCAAGAAAGCATACTTTGTGGGGGCAAGTGTTATCCAGAATTTGAACCGACCGACTTGTAGGTGAATCTGGACTTCGTGATAAAGACGAAATGGATCAAGACTTAAGGGTTTGCTTGGGATGATGGAGCACATGAAGTTGGAGTAAATTTGGAGGATATTAATTATGGCAGGTACCAACCACAATTATGGCCGGTACTAAGATGATTTTTGGAGAGGGATTCACCACTGAATAGTTAGATGAACTACTCCCGTACGTTGCAGAAAAAGATAAGTCCCACACAGGACAAATCATGTCGGTACCGACATGATTTAGTAGATCAACTTTGATAACTAAGCTTGGAAATTCGAAGATATAGACAATTATGAAGAATCAAGTGTTTTGGCGATGAGCATTAGTGCTCGGTACCAAACATATTATACTCGGTACCAATATGATTTTTTTCACCAAAACTACACGTTCTTCCTTCCTATTCACATGCATCCGAGCTTTTACCTAGTCTTCCATGATCTAGCGACCATGATAGATGATTTCGACTTCAAATACTAGTGATTCTGCAATGAGAAAAGGGCCTTTTTAAATTCTCCACTCTTTGGCCTTGAATCTTGAGCTCTGTTTTCCTGATGCTTCGACCTTCATCATGAATTACTGTCAAATAGGAATTTGCATTATTTTATAGACTTAAAAACCTTGTAAATCATTTGTGCTTGTGTCAAACCCTAAGCAATAAAGTGAAAGTGAATGTAGACAGTGATTTGAGGTCGAACCACTTTGAAAATTTGTGTGTTCTTTCTTGTTCTTGATTGATTACCTCTTGTGTGTGATCAATTTGAGGTGTCATGTCACTTTTTGACCCAACAATATAGTCCTTAAGTTTATTACAATACACTTATGGGTGTATAACGTGCATGTGCAACATATCATAGGGTGCATATGGTTAAGTTTTTATATATTATATATTGGGATTTATATCTACTATATATATATATAATTCTCTTTAATATATATATATATAGCCTAATTGAAATATTTCATAAGATAAATATACGTGTATATATATAACCATATTAAACTATTTCAAAATTTTAATTAATTTATAACTATTATAAATTAATTAAATCAACCGTGTTTCGAAAACAGAACAGATTAGGTTGTGCAACTCACATGTGTGAATTTAACCAACAATTAATTTTAAATAGTTTTAAATACTAACATTCACATATCACCTAAGCTAGTGGTATGGCAATTTGACTTAATTCATCACTTACAACTCACCGGTAAAATCCAATTTTACCAATTAAAGCGGTATAAATTAGTAACGATTATTTACGTCAATTCTCTTCATCAGCACCATATCACATTAGGATTTATGGAATTTGGTTTTGGTCAAAATTATGATATATTCACATTTAGCTCGGTTAATCCATGACCAAAGTCCTTAGTTCAATAAGAACATTTATTATTAACTGTTCTTCCCTAGCTAGAGTTTTTGACTTTGAGTTAACTAGAGGTTATTGTGATACTAACCTTATACAACCGGGAAGATGAATTCTCTATTGAATAGTGTTTTCACTTCCAATGCTTCAACTCGGACCCAACTATAGTCATTCAATGGAAGATGGGCTATGATTTAACTATAATCAAAGTGGAGTCTCCACACCGAAGCTCAACGGTATTCTTAAGTCAAGGGAGCTGTGTAATATCGTCACTCGAGATTTGCTTTTTGAGCCATTTGTTATTAACTAAAACTCTCGGATGAGTCATTCCATAGTTATCCAATAATTTTCAATACATAACCCTTTGGAACTCCAATCATCCATGAGTAGTACATTGCCTAACATTTAGAGAGTGATACAAACTCCAGTCTCAACGGATGCATCGATATCCCTTCTCAAAGCATCTTGACTAGGAATATTTAAAGTAATACTTTATTCTATATTGTGATAATTTTCTCATGATTACAACTCTTTGTAACAATTATCACATAACATATTATTGAAGTATTTTCTAATTAATATACTATAAATTAAATAGCTAATTGATTATATCATTATACAACAAAGTATATATTAGAAATCAAACACCTTCATTATAAATAAGATTGGTTATCGAGTTATATATATGTAACAAATTATAATTGCATGTAGAGCATACTTCTAACTCTATCAATCTCCCACTTACAGTTGGGTTCAATTATGGAATAACATTTCCATTGCTTCAACTGATTTTCTTAAAATTGATCGGGATAATCCCTTAGTGAACGGATATGCTATATTGTCTTAACTATCTACTCTATTAATCAACTCTCTCCAATGCTGATAAACTGCCTTTATCATGTAGAACTTTTTGGAGTACCTATTTCGACTTCTAATGAACTCTAGGGTCTTTCATGATCAATATCACGACATTGCTATCATGCTGACATGGGATTCTAAACATTTGCAATTACCCTTAGCTAAGTTATAAATTTGTACATTAGTTTATACTTATTATTATAGTGCTAATCAAAGTGATGTACTTACTCCTATGGACGAGTCAACCAATTTTTACCGTTTGGAACATTTCTTACATAATGTTCTTAACTTAAGATTGAACATGATTTTAAGATTGACATACTATAATCTATATCACTTATGAAGTTCGATTCCAAGCACTCCTTCATAAGAAGTTCATTGTTTTTATAAACAATTCCTTAGTATTTCATAAATACTTGAGAACACTCTAAACTACCTTATAGTGATGTTAATTTGGATTTGGTACTCGTCTAATGTACCAAGTACATAACTGAAAGGTGATATAGTAGACTACATAACATATGTGACAATTCCCATTGCCAATTTCTACACCAGAAAAAGGCTTTGGTAGCGTCCAGAAAAGGCTACCAAAGCCTTTGGTAGCACTTTTATAAATATCATTATAGAAGGCGCAACTAAAAGTCCAGAACTTTCTGTTGTGTTCCCCTAAAGTTACCCTAAAACCAACATATTATAGCATTTGTTATGCACAAGAGAAATTTCTTTCGTAATGTCCAATAAAAGATAAAGACTGTAGTTGCATTTTTTGCTACTACATAATTGCCATAGTATTTAGTAAACGCTACTAAAATTTGTTGATTATTTCACTACACATTTTACACGCTACTTTTCTCTATTGGTTGCTTATTTAGTTTTTGCTGCATTTTGCTCATTGCATATATTATACAGTAGTAATTAATGGATTTTGGTAGACAAAAAAAAGGTCAAACAAGTAATCATGATACTCAAATAACTAACAAAACACATTAATCACATAACAAAACACGATATCCATAAGCATTCCGGTACAAAAGTCTTTAGATAAAATAGGCAAGTTCACATAAAATCATTGAATATTCATATATAGAAGTTTACACTATTAACAAAATTTTATAATATAAATGAAGATTAAAGCTATGTAGCATTCCTTTGCAACAATTGGTCTTTTCTTTGAAAACGTTAATTACCTGTAGACAAGTTTAACCATCAACAATGAGAACTTGTACAAAAGTATTAACACCTAAACAAAATCAATAGCTAACAATGAGAATTTACTCTTGATTATATAATAATATTGTCATAAGATGTGAAAAGATGTATATAATGAATGCACAATAATACGAGGATCAGCTATATTTGATTGAATATGTTAAATTATTTGTACTATTGATCTCCATCTATTTATTCTTTAATATATTATTTTTCATAGAAGTGAAAAGATGACTGATGTACCATATATAGCTCATCCATATACAAACATTTTAAGTAGATTAATATGACAATATTACTACTATCCTGGGAATCACCTCTTGATGCACCATGTTCATTTCCATTTTGCGACCCAGGAGCAGCATGAAGATCTATAATGACACATACGTTGTATATTCTATAAAGTGGCATGAACATAATAGTTAAAATAACCATGTAGTACGTACTACTATAGAACATTTAAATGTTATTACAAAGAAAACTTACTTTGTCTATAGGAAGGCATTATCGAGAGCCTAAAGAGACCCACCGACATAAGGCCATACTGGAGATGGGCCACTAGTGATCTACCACCCGACCGGTATTCTCACTCTGTTTAACCCATTTTCTGAAATGAATTTGATGTCTTCTTCTACTATGAAGAAGAATTTTCCTAACTGGGAGGGGTAATAAATGGCTCGAATGTTAAAACAAGTCCTCTCTGTTAAATTTAGCACAAAAAAACCATCTGATCACCTGCATTATCGTATAATCCATAATTATAAGCAAATCGATGAGATTTCTTCTATTTAAAGATTGGATAATTCACAATAGTACAATGCACATTTGAATGGAGAAATCTCTACTTATGGACTTCAAGATTTCAATTATTGTATGACTAATTTTCCTATGGTGCAAGTCATTTCGATTTATATAATAAATAAAAGTTGCATAACTGGAAGAACAAAAGCTTTCCGATGTTTTTGTGCCCATGAATACTAAAAATTACAATGATTTTCAAGGGGTGAAGCAAGACATTGGAAAAGGATAATGCATAAATTTGACCAGTATTATACTCACAGTATTCCTGCACTTGTTAGACCACATGCCTTAAAGAGAGACATTGCAGTCATAGATAAACCATTTGTAAATCCTTTTTGATTTTGAGACTGTCATGAAATGAAATTGTTGCTCTACTATGTTAGCCAAAAACAAAAGATCATGTTATTACAGAGTTGATAACTTAAAACTTCATATACCAACATGTAACCTTGTCACACTTTTAAGAATGAGACAAAAAAATGCTTACTTTCATAATAGAGCTAGCCTTATCGGGTCCATAGCCATTAGTGACTTAAAACTCACCTTGTAGTCCCGTAGGACTGGTGATCAAGAAATAAATGGACCATCATCTTCCCAGTTGTCACTTTGTCCATAATCAGTTATCATCGATTTTTGAAAGAAACTGCACTTGTTTCCTAAAGGAAACAATCCGAATCTTCAAGGATCGGTGTTTAGGCTATTATAACTACAGACAAATTATTTTCATAATAAATGTAAAGTCAAACATGTCCATCAATAAGATTTGTAATAGATCATAAAAGTAAACTCATCCGTTTCCACCATATTTGGAGGGACTCATATAAATCTATAAAGAAACACAAGCTTTAGGGCAACTATGTTACTTAGCCTCAAGTACATAAACAAATGTTAAACAACTATATGAATATGTTCTTTTACAATACCATATCAAGTAAAAGAGATATCGGGTTATTTAAACTTTGGTTAATTACATTCAGAATTGGAAAAATAATATAGTTTTATTATCATTTAAATATCGAGTGTAGCTTCCAAATACTACTCAAGTGAATAACTACAACATTTTGCCAAAATATAGTGCATACAAGGGAAATAAGAGCTTAGAGTTGTTCCTTTACAATAAGGATCTCAGAAAACTATTGCTGGAACATATAAGAAAAATTAAGCCAATTGTGCTTGCTATATTTTTCAGTAAGGCAAGAGAGAGCCAAAAAAGAAACATCGAATTTCTTCATTGGATTCCATGAAATGAAGGTAAAACAGCGATAAATAGGTCACCGAAATCATATACCATGTATAGAAATGTTATGATATGATATTACATGATATAATCATATGCACTTTATAATGTTTAACATGATTTTCAAACCTATAGGATACATCATTTTCTTCCACACTATAGATAGCTATGTTGTTTGTCGGTACATTAGGCAAGGAGAAGAGAATAAACAAAAGAAAATTTGATAGGATAGGCAATAAAAAGAAAAAAAACACACATGTCAATATTACCACTTAGCGATTATTTTCATTGATAAATAAAATGATATAAACTGAGCTTTTATTGCATGTTTCGAAATTCAGAAAGATAGAATACTAGATCATAGTCCACTCTTCGACTCTAACCTAACCAAAGTCAAAGATGATCCATTTTACTTCAAGTCAGCAACATATACATACATACATACATACATACATGCATAACATATACATATATGTATATATATATATACATATATGTGTATGTATATACATATATATGTATGTATGTGTGTGTGTATGTATATGTATATGTGTGTATGTGGGTACATATGTATGCATTTATGTATATGCATTTTGCAGAAACTTGTGAATGTGCACTTTGAAAGTGCATATAACATCCCCCATTTTGAGGCCCAAAATAAGTGCTACGGATGCTGCAGTCATCCATATTACCAATTTCCGATAACAAAATGCGGTTATGTTAGTCATATCAATAATATCAAAAGCACATGAATATGAAACTTTTCGAACACAATTTAATAATAAACTTTCATATTTCATTTCACAAATAAGATTTCATATTCATTAAATAATCCCATTCGATTCGATGTTCAGACAAAATATAATTATTACAAAATATTCCAAGAGCGACTTATGAAGATGCCGCTTTGGTTGATCAGAGTCTATATAATATTTGCCATTACATCCATTCAAGTAGATAAAATGACACAGTGGAAAATAAAAGCTGTTTGCACCAAAATTGGTCACAAACCCCAAAAGTAGTGAAAGCACCAGTGTTTACACACAAATCCTAAATATCCAGTCACAGATCATAGATCCAGATAATGTAGAGAGTAAAAATAAAGAAATAGTAAATGTAAAATGAAAGAAAGTAAGAAAAGACACCGGATTTATGGTGGTTTGACTATTTCTGGCCTACGTCCACTTTGAATTGATCCTTTTATACTGTGATTACAGTTACAATGGAGTGCTATTTAATAGCTATAATGGCAGAGTTTAGCCAAGCTTGAAGATAAAGGAGAGCAGAGAGAAGAAGATGCCTTTTCTTGAGCCATGCTCTCTTTATTTATAGGTGGAGATCTGCAAAGATCTTGCTGAAAATTAGGCAGAGAAGTATCTTGGTCCATGTGGGCCCGTATGCAGATCAGTAGGGCCCACCTCTATGCTTTGGGGTCGATCAATAAGTCCTTCGTATCGATAATCCCCAAGTTAGAATCAGCTGAGATCGATCATGGTGAAAGATGACAGTGCAAAGTCTTTGCTCTCCAAATTTCATGAAGTTCCAACATGTAGATTGTGTGATATGATCGATCCAAGTTTGAGTTTGCAATTGTAGGCTGATGATTTCGTATCCATCATCTCATATCCATCAGATAACCCCAAGTCTTGCACTGTGATCCATGCTTTACGCTCCACCTTGACCGCTTCTTTCGCGTCGATCGATACGAAACACGGTTCTTAGTGCAATTGCTTCCTTCTAGGTTTGAGATGTTCTGCTCGATACTTTTATATCCATCCAGCATAACTTCCTCCATATGTGTCCTTCGCATCGATAGATAAGTGATCGATACAAAATACACTTCCAAACCTCCATAACTATTGCTTTGTATCCATCCTGAGTATAATGTTGAGTTGCACATCATCGAGTTCCATATTTGCCTTCCGTATCCATCTAATTGATACACCTGTATCGATACGAATGCGATCGATACGAAGTAAACAGCCATGTCCATCTTGATCGATACGAAAACAACAATCCACATCCATCAACCTGTATCCTTCCTGGAGCTGCCTAATCGATATGAATTGTATCGATACGAGATGTATCGATACGAACATCGATCGATCTAAACCAAATGCCACGGTGATCGATAATAAAGTATCGATATGAATCCATTTTTCACGAATATTGATCCATCCATAACTTGAGCATATGAACTCCGATTGATCTAAAATTTGAAGTGTAGGCTCAACGGGCCTTGTCTATCATTCCATATCGATCTCACCTCGATTGGAGCTCGCTCCAACTTTGGCGGTATTGATCATAGCTTGGTTTTTTGATCGATCTCCGATCCTGATAACCATCAATTTGTTGATATTCTTGCTTTAACCAAAAAGCGGGATAACATTTGCCCCCTAAAACATGCTTTGAGGTAGGAAGGCGTGTTTTGAATAGCTGTAAACCTGTGACCTGCAATTCAATTCATTGATTCTCAAGATCATCATTCATGGTCGTTCAAGACCGTTAGTTAAAAATAAGGCCGTTCAAGGCAGAGGTTTTATTACAAGATGAGCGGTGGTCGTTTGCGATCGATAGCCGTCCACGATGGGCGAGGGCCGTGCATGGTCGACTGTCATTCAAGACGAGGTGAGATCGTTCAAGTTCACGCATCGTTCAAGGCATGACATAATTGTTCAAGATTAAATGCTGTTTGAAGCACAATTGATCGTTCAAGATCGGATGTCGTTCAAGATGTAAAATGATAGTTCGAGATCGAGGATCATTCAAAGCAGATGATGATCGTTCGTGATCGAATGCTGTTCAAAGTAGAGGGTGATCATTCGAGATCTAATACCGTTCATGGCTTTAGATAGTCCCAATCAACTCGTTGTTTCTGACGAAGGGGCTTGCTTACATTATTCTATCTCTCCTCTAAGGGTGAGATTTTGGGATTATCATTATCAGATTCCACGTTTGAGTGGGTTTACAACCAAATAATCCAATCAAATAAATAAATAGAGTTCAGAATTTCCACAGAAAATAAAGAAAACAAATGTCTAAACAGTGCAGTGTGTGTGCCTTTTGGGGCGTGATGGTTTGTCGTCATCTCAGAGCATGCTAAGGGACTATTCGTAATCTCGTACATGTGTAAGTGACTTAGCCGTTTTATTGGAGAAGCATAATGAAAAAACCTGTTATGTGGTCAGGGTTCAAGTCCTGAACTTGCCCCTTATCATTACATTCAACTACTGATGAGGAGTGACCCCGATCAGGGTTATTCCTGTTTTCTGATGGTGCAGGCGGGGAGTGTGCATGTTCTGCCTATGCTTTCCAAGCTCTTACGTACCATGATAGCTGGCCATTCCTGACATGATCTTCAATTACATCTTTTAGATGTCTGCAATTATTTGTATTGTACCCATTTAACTCATGGAACACATAATATCTTCCCGATCTCTTTTCACTATTAGTTGGCTCTTGCCTCATCAGCTTGCGGTAGGGAACCTGCCCCCGGGTTTCCAAATTTATTCGTTCGTAAGTTTGAGTCAGTTCGGTGTAGGAGGAGAATCTCGGTTCCCTCTTAGGTTATCTTGGTACATCGAAGCTATCAACAACTTTTCTCTTTCCGTTGTTTGCCTTGGACCCTCCTCTAGATGGTCCCTCATCTTGAGTAATATTGACATCTTGCTTTTCGGCCCGTGCATCTTCTTACCGCAAGAACCTGTCCGCCTTGTGGTAAAATTTCCCAAGGTTCTATGGTGGATCCCGTGCTAATGAATCCTTGAATTTTGTGTTGTCAGCTATTCCTGATATAGCCACCATCAATACCATGGATGGATCTGGCTGATCCACCGATACTGCTGCTGAATTAAATCTGGTCAGAAAATCTCTCAGGGACTCTCCGGTCCTCTACTTTAGTGCTGCCAATGTCATAATGTTTTTGGGTCTTGTAATGTGGACCTTGAATTGCCTTATGAACCGTTCAATAAGCTCGGTCCATGTCCTTATAGATGCATTATCTAGCTACCTGAACCAAAGTGCAGCCACGTTAGTTAGGTATAAAGGAAAACATTTTGCCATTACCTCATTGGATGCCCCCAAGACTTCCATGTGCCGGATGTATCTCATCATATGTGTGGTTGGATCTGACTTTCCATCCAACATATCCAACGTAGGTAGCTTGAAGTCTGGAGGGTTCCTTACGTTTCTGATGTTAGGGGTGATCGGGCTTCTATTCACATCCTCTAGATCCTTATTCGTCAATCCTCTGCGTATGGTTTGTTTGATGATCTCTGCCAATCTGTCATTTTCATTCAGGAGCAGTCCCTGATTTCCTTCAGCTTGCCCCCCTAGTCCGTGAGGGAAATCTGGCACATACTCTTCATGTTGTGCTGTCTCCATGGCAGGTCCAGCATTACACGGGGGTGTGCCCCTGAGTCTAGATCTATCCAAATTAGTTGATGTTTGCTGATTGGGGGCTGCCCCCTATTGGACCGCTCCATCTGATTGTCTATTAAGTCCTTCTAGTCCAGCTCCGTGGATCTGTGCTCCGGCAGCTCCTGCTGCTCCTACTTGTCCAAACTATCTGAGAAGATTCTACATCATCTCCTCCTGCCTTTTCAGCAACCATTCCTGCATGGAATCCATCATAGTCTGCATCTCATCCCTTGTGATGTAGATGAATGCCTGACCTGCTCTAGCTCCGGAGGAAGCCTCTTAACTTCCCTCTTGATAGCTCCTTTTTGGTAATGTCCTTCTAGCTGATCGCCTAACCATAGCTTCAGATCTAATCTTTTTCCAAAGTAGCGGGTGCTAGAGTTTCTCAGTAAAAGCACCAAAGTGTTTGCGCCAAAATTGGTCACAAACCCCAAAAGTAGTGAAAGCACCAGTGTTTACACACGAATCCTTAATATCCAATCATAGATCTGGATAATGTAGAGAGTAAAAATGAAGAAATAGTAAATTTAAAATGAAAGAAAGTAAGAAAAGACACCATATTTATAGTGGTTTGGCTATCTCCAGCCTATGTCCACTTTGAATTGATCCTTTTATTTCTTTTATACTGTGACACAGTTACAATGGAGTGCTATTCAGTAGCTAAAATCGTAGAGTTTAGCCAAGCTTAAATATAAAGGAGAGCAGAGAGAAGAAGATCCCTTTTCTTGAGCCATACTCTCTCTATTTATAGGTGGACATCTGCAAAGATCGTGCTGAAAATTAGGTAGAGAAGTCTTTTGGTCCATGTGGGCCCGTATGCAGATCGGTGGGGCCTACCTCCATGCTTTGGGATCGATCAATAAGTCCTTCGTATCGATAACCCCCATGTTAGAATCAGCCGAGATCAATCATGGTGAAGGATGATAGTGCAAAGTCTTTGCTCTCCAAATTTCATGAAGTTCCAACGTGTAGATTGTGAGATATGATCGATCCAAGTTTGATTTTGCAAGTGTAGGCTAATGATTTCGTATCCATCATCTCGTATCCATTGGATAACACCGAGTCTTGCACTATGATCCATGCTTTATGCTCCATCTTGACCGCTTCTTTCGTATCGGTCGATATGAACATGATCGATACGAAACACGGTTCTTAGTGTAATTGGTTCCTTCTGGGTTTGAAATGTTCTGCTCGATACTTTTGTATCCATCCAGCATAGCTTCCTCCGTATGTGTCCTTCGTATCGATCGATAAGTGATCGATATGAAATACACTTCCAAACCTCCATAACCATTGCTAATGTTGAGCCGCACATAATCCAAGTCCCTATTTGCCTTCCGTATCCATCTAATCGATACGCCCGTATCGATACAAATGTGATCGATACGAAGTAAACAGCCGTGTCCATCTTTATCGATACGAAAGTGTTAGAAATAAAGCAAGAGAAAAGATTTGAATTTCATTATTCTTATTACAAAAGAAACCTAGCTTTACACGATGTATTTAAAGAGAGAAAAGATACAAACGGTAACGGGCTAAAAGGAGAAATAATATCTCAGCCCAATAGGAAATAATGCAAAAGAGAAAACAGCAAAACTAAAAAAAATATATGCAGCGAAAGACCAGGTCTAATGCTCCACTTGCAAATGAATAACTGAGCAAATTTATTGATAACACTCCCCCTCAAGTGGAGCATATAAATTGATCATGCATAGTTTGTTTCGTAATATTCTGATCTGAGCTCCATCCAATGGTTTCGTGCAAATATCTGCTACTTGCTCCCCAGTTCGAACAAATTTTGTGCAAACTAACCCTTGCAAAATCTTTTCACGAATAAAATGACAATCAACCTCTATATGTTTTGTTCGTTCATGAAAAACTGGATTTGAGGCTATATGCAATGCTGCTTGATTATCATAATTCAACACAATAGGCTTCTCAATCTTTATACCCAATTCTGACATAAGATGATCAATCCACATGATTTCACACACACCTTTAGCCATAGCTCTATATTCGGATTCAGCACTAGACCTTGCAATTATACTTTTTTTCTTTCTTTTCCATGACACAAGATTTCCTCCTACATATATACAAAAACCGGAAGTGGATTTCCTATCTAATTTAGATCCTGCCCAGTCAGCATCAGTGAAACATTCAACTTTAGTGTGTTCGTGGTCAGTATACAATATACCTAATCCAGCTGTTCCTTTAATATATCCCAAAATATGCTCTAAAGCCTTCCATTGATGAATATTAAGCGATGACATGAACTGACTAACTATACTAACAGCATACGATAGATCTGGTCTGGTAACAGTAAGATAATTTAACTTACCAACAAGTCTTCTATATCTTTCTGGGTCACTGAATAATTCTCCATCCTCTGTCCAGTTATTATTTGGCATTACTGGTGTAGTGTTTGGTTTAGCTCCAAGCTTCTCTGTCTCTGCTAAAAGATCCAGTGCATACTTTCTTTGAGATAAGAAAATACCTTTTTTACTTCTTGCAACTTCAATTCCCAGAAAATACTTCAAATTCCCTAAATCTTTGGTGTGAAATTGTGTAAGAATAAATTTTTTTAGAGAACATATTCCTTTTTCATCACTCTCAGTAATGATTATATCATCAACATAAACTACCAGCAAAATAATCCCCTCCTTAGAAGTTTTATAAAAAACTGAATGATCAACTTTACTCTTAGTTATACCATAAGATTCCAGAACTTGACTAAATTTCCCAAACCATGCTCGAGGAGATTGTTTCAGGCCATACAGTGTTTTCTTAAGCTTACACACCATATCCTTTTTCCCTTGAGCAAAGAATCCAGGAGGTTGTGTCATATAAATTTCTTCTTGAAGATCACCATGTAGAAATGCATTTTTAATATCAAGCTGATGCAATTTCCAATTATGTGTGGCAGCTAGAGAGATGAATAACCTGATTGAAGTTAGTTTAGCTACAGGACTAAAGGTCTCTAAATAATCCACTCCATATACTTGTGCATATCCCTTTGCAACAAGTCTTGCTTTAAACCTAGCTACTGATCTATCAGGGTTCACCTTAACTAAGAACACCCATCTGCAACCAATTGCTTTCTTATCTTTAGGCAAAGAGACTAACTCCCATGTTTTGTTAAGTTCTAGAGCCTCAAGTTCTTCAATCATAGCTGAGTGCCATTTTGGATGTGAAATGGCTTCACTAATTGATTTTGGAATTGAAATAGCATCAAAAGTTTGCAGAATAAGACAAGTGGACACTGGTAAATGGTTATAAGACACATAAGAAGCTATAGGATATGTACATTGGCGTTTTCCTTTTCTAAGTGCAATAGGAAGATCTAACTCTAGATTGAAGTGAGGTACAGGTTCATGAACAGGTGAAGGAGGTATGGGAGTAGTTGAGTCACCATCCATGGTTTCTTGTGCATGGGTGTGGGTAGAATAAATGAGAAAATCAGTTTCTTCATTGTTAATGGAGTCAGTTTGATTAATCATAGGCTGATAGTATGGAATGTCTTCATGGAATGTCACATCAATAGATACCACATATTTATCAAGGCTTGGACAATAACATCTATAACCCTTTTGCAATCTCGAATACCCAACAAATACACATTTTATAGATTTAGGATCTAATTTTGATACTTGTGGTCGTACATCTCTTACAAAACAAGTACACCCAAACATTTTAGGTTTAACAAGATAGACATCTTTATTTGGGAAAAGAACTTTATAAGGAATATCACCATTCAACACACTTAAAGGCATCCTATTTATCAAAAAACAGGCAGTGGAAATAGCATCTGACCAGAAATACTTTGGCATATGCATTTGAAATAAAAGTGCTCTGGTGGTTTCTAAAAGATGTCTATTTTTCATTTCTGCAATCCCATTTTGAGATGCAATATCAACACAAGATGTTTCATGCATGATGCCATTATCATTCATAAAGGTATGAAATAGACTTGAAGTATATTCTTTAGCATTATCACTTCTCAAAGTTTTGATAGTTGTACCAAATTGAGTTTTTATTTCAGCACAAAAGTTACGAAAAATAGAATACAATTCAGACCTATTTTTCATAAGAAACATCCAAGTTAACCTAGAGTAATCATCCAAAAACGTGACAAAGTATTTAAATCCAAGTTTAGAAGTAACCGAGGAGGGTCCCCATATGTCCGAATGTACAAGATCAAAGGCTTAAGCAGCTCTTTTGTTTATTCTTGGGCTAGAACTTTGACGATGATGCTTAGCAAATTGACAAGAATCACACTCAAGTGACTTTATTGAAGTATACCGTGGACATAGAATTTTGAAGTTAGATAGAGAAGGATGGCCTAATTGGCAATGAGTCTTGAGAGCCTGATTGATACTGGTACATGCAACAATAGTTGATGGCAGACTATCAAACACATATAGACCACCAAGCTCCTTTCCTTTACCAGTAGTCTTCTCGGTCATTAGATCCTGAAATACACAATAGTTAGGATAAAAGGTAATGCTGCAGTTAAGATTTTTAGTTACTTGGCTAACAGAGAGGAGATTAAAATTAAGCTTTGGTGTATGTAACACAGAATTTAAAGTCAGAGAGGAGTTAAGATCAACAGTTCCAGATCCATGAACAGATGATAATGTGCCATCAGCTAGAGTTATACTCTGAGAACCACTGTTATTCTGAAAATTTGATAGAAGAGAGGAGTTACCGGTCATATGATCAGTGGCACCTGAATCTATGACCCATCTGTTTTTGTAGCTACTGTAGATATATTTGGACTTGGATTGGTTGATGACATCTTCAAGTTATTTTGATATTCAGTAAACTTAGCATATTCTTCTCCAGTGATGAGTATTGATTTATCCTGATTAGAATTTGCAACATTTGCAATTTGATTTGATGAATTCTACCATTTATTTGTTGATTTATCAAGAGTTCCAGTCTTGTTTTGTTTGTGTTTCTCCTGAAGTTTCCAACATTGCTGATAACTATGACCATCTCTTTTACAATATGTGCATAAATTTAGGGTCATAGGTTGAAGTTCAGGTTGTGTACCACCTCTCTTATATCCACTTTGATTTGGTCTCCACTGTGTATTGTTTGGTGCATATCTGTTCTGTCCACTTGTACTATTCTGACTGATTAAAGCACTAGTATTTGATGTAGAATTATTTTGAGAATTGTTTGAACCATCAGCTCTTAAAAGTCGACTAAACACTTCTTGTAAAGAGATCACATCAGATCCAGATAAGATTTGTGCTTTTGCTGATTCAAACTCACTTGAGAGACCACATAAGAAACTCATAACAGCCATTTGTTCTCTTTGTTGTCGCTGGACTTTGATGTCTGGACTCATAGGAAGTAGTACATTAAACTCTTCATACACTTTCTTAAATTTCATGAAATAGTTCATCAAACTTTGATCTGACTTCTCAGCACGATAAAAAGATTTGCAAACATCATACATCCTACTCAAATTCCCTTTTCCTGAATACAAAAATTCCAGATAATCCATTAGCTCCTTCACAAAGCTACAATGATTAACTAAACTAATCACATTACTATCAATTGTATTTCGAATCTGAAGAAACAGACGAGCATCATCCCTCAGCCAAACTTGATCATCTTTATCTTCTGAATTTTCTTTCGTTGGATCTTTCATAAGATGATCTTCTTTGTCAATACTCCGAAGGTACAATCGAATTGTTTTACTCCAATCAAAATAATTTGAATCCCCTAACTTGTGATCTGTTATCTTTGGCATCACAGGCATTACATCCAATACTGTTTTATTTTCCGCCATTGCCCTAGATCAAAAATCCGATATGAAAAAGAAAGAAAAAAAAGATGGAGAGATCAGATCGGATCTTAGTGCTCCGATACCATGTTAGAAATAAAGCAAGAGAAAATATTTGAATTTCATTATTCTTATTACAAAAGAAACCTAGCTTTACACGATGTATTTAAAGAGAGACAAGATACAAACGGTAACAGGCTAAAAGGAGAAATAATATCTCGGCCCAATAGGAAATAATGCAAAAGAGAAAACAGCAAAACTAAAAAATATATATATGTAGCGAAAGCCCAGGTCTAATGCTCCACTTGCAAATGAGTAACTTAGCAAATTTATTGATAACAGAAAGTATCGATACGAAAACAACAATCCACATCCATCAACCTGTATCCTTCTAGGAGCTGCCTGATCGATACAAATTGTATCGATACAAGATGTATCGATACGAACATCGATCGATCTAAACCAAATGCCACAGTGGTCGATACGAAAGTATCGATATGAATCCATTTTTCACGAATATTGATCCATCCATAACTTGAGCATATGAATTCCAATTGACCTGAAATTCGAAGTGTAGGCTCACCGGGCCTTGTCTATCATTCCATATCGATCTCGCCTCGATTGGAGCTCGTTCCAACTTTGGCGGTATCAATCATAGCTTGGTTTTTTTATCGATCTCCGATCCTGATAACCATCAATTTGTTGATATCCTGGCTTTGACCAAAAAGCGGGATACCAAAAGCTCCTAGTAATTGCTAGCTTGGCTCCTGCGTCTCCGAAAGCTTATTCGCCTAATCGAAAAACTTGAAAGCCCTACTCCCAACCTACTCAACTGAGTACCCGAGAGTTTAAGTGGAAAACAAAAACTTTGGGTTAGACAAAAAGTCAGGTGTGAATAATAACATTTTGTGTCGAATCAAATAGATATCTAGTGAGACCATGCTACCGAGTAGAATGGGTTTTCCCCTCACTAGTTTCTTGTCCAAAATATGTCAATCATAGTCATGCACCTGCAATCATAATGGTTAGAACAACATAACATGATTTCATGAAGGTATGCAATGTGGGTAAGTTTGACTCATCTGTCAAATTAGGGTTATATCTACCCTAGTTTACCCATTCTCGCAAAACCGACTATTTGTCTCAACTCATAGTTTTCTATGGTCACTATGAACCTACTAGTTTTCAGGGCTGACTAATAACTTGTAAAAATTCTTAGTGACTATCTGTCCTAAATCATAGTTTTCATGGGATCACTAAGAACCTATTGGCTTCCACCAATAACACTTTCCAATCATAGTTTTCATGGGATCACTGTGAACCTATTGGAATTTTCCAATAACATTTCTCAAACAATAGTTTTCATGGGATCACTATGAACTTATTAAGATTCTCCAATAACATGCCTCCAATCATGGTTTTCATGGCACCACTAAGAACCTATTGGGATTCTCCTATAACATCATTCGTGCCGTAGTTTTCACATGATGACTATGAACCTATTGGACACTTCAAATATCACATCTCAAAAAATAATCTTTTGATCAGTCTGGGCATCTTACACCCTTGATCTACCGGATCTCCTGGATGCAATTCCACTCACTCAGGAGTTAAATTTGACTTACTTGCTATTGGGTCAACTTAATTGGTTATTCTGCCCTTAACTATCCCTAAATTGAAGTTACAGGTCATGATGATGCAAGTATAACATAATAATCACACAAAATAACTAATTAAATAATAACAAGAACATATAGCACCCTCGTTCAAATATCTTCAACCGATGGTCATTGGCATTTTATAAGTAATTAATTTTAAATAATAACTCCTTTAGGTAATTTCATATGAAAACTTGGACTAAACAATAATTTATTCCATGAAAATGTTCATCATCATATATGATTAATCCTCTTAATTCATATTTGAAATAAGGCAAATATAGCCTATTACTTTACCAATTTCTCACGCCAACTTATAATCTATTTTAATGCCGCCATGTATAATTTCGGTGTTAATATGAGGATGTCGTACCTCTTCATTATATGGCATAATGTCATAAGTTAGAATATATTCTTCATTGAAATTTTGTTGCATCAATATTGCCGGCATTGATGACATATTGCATCAATATTACAAAACTATTGATATTGGGTGCTTTAAAATAGTAAGGTAGACTTTGATGACTTCTGACATCAATGCCTTAAAATAGCTGACATTGATTTCATAAAACTGGACTACTATGCCGCTATAAAATAGAATGCTCAAATTGGCAATAGGTGGCATCATTGCCATTTTATATCGATGTCAAAAGTACGTAGGTATAAGCAGCATCATTGCCATAATACTTCTATCTCATACGTAATACTAGCAACATCACTGCCTAAAGTATTTAATGTCGAAAATAACACTTGCAGCATTGTTGCCTTAAGCTATGGCATCAAATAGGAAGTATGGAGCATCGTTTAAAACCATGGTGAAAACTTGTGGCATCAATGTCGTGTGTTATAGATACAAAACAAAGAAACAAGGAAGGTCGACATAGTTCTAGTACAATACGAGATTACCAATATCGACATTGATTCAATGTCGAAGACCTTATAAAATAAGACTTCTACCCAAACAGATTCATTCCATACTAACTTAGTTGATATCATTTGCATCCATTCACGTTAATGTCGCTGGGGTTTGACATAAACTACCAATATGGCAATATCGTAATTATCATGAAAACTGTTTTATTACCATTGAAAAAATTACTTTTCACTAACTATTAACCCTTGTCAATTTTCTATTGGTTAAAATAATCTTTATCCCATTTCTTCTCAAAGAAAACTACCACAACCTATTTACCTCTTCAAAAATTCATTTTGCACCCCTTAATCAATATTAATTATTTAATACTAATTATAAGCTTTTTAGCTTATTAATATCATAATAAATCATAATTGCATGGGAAAAATCGCCAAAATTTACCAAAAAAACAGAATTAACATATTATTTAACATATCGAAATTTCAGAACCAAAATCCTTACTTGATTATTTTTAATAATTATAACCCGAAATAAATGCTCTTTCTTCTTTTGGAAATTCATAAAATATTTCTATTAATTTGGAAAATTAGGAAATTAAAATCCCATCTCCCAAATATCATTTTACAAGACATATCAAAATTTTGAATCATTAGAAGGTCAAAAACCTATGTTTTACCCTTAAACCTATTAAATCAATTTCATAAAAATTACCATAATTCTTCATTAAATCCAATAATGATATAACCAATCTAAACATGAAATTTTTAACTCAATCAATTTGGAATTAGCTTATAAATCCGAAATAAACGTGAAAACTTGAGATGGTGTAACATCCCCCTACTTGGAGGCCCAAAACTAACGGCAACGGATGCTGCAGTCATCCATAGTTATTAATCCTCGGCGACCAAATACGGCAATGTTAGATACATCCGGAAGTTTTATTCGTCTAAGAAAAACTTGGAAACCTGAACTCTAAAACTACTCAAAATCAATTGAGTACCCGAGAGTTTAAAGGGAAAACAAAAACTTCGAGTCAGACATAAAGCATGGTATGAATAATAATCTAACATCTCAAACCATTCAGATATCTAGTGAGACCACGCCACATAGCGGAACGAGTTTTCCCCCACACTAGTATCCTAAAAACCTTTATAAAACCATATACTGTGCTCCTGCATCCACAATGGTTAAAACATAGCATTTCAAAATATTACGATGATATCCATAAATTTTAAAACATCCTGGATTTCCCATCCCCTGTTCAATTGACCGTCTATCATATTTATAGTTTCTAGGGTCACTATTAACTTATTAGTTTTCATAGGCTTACTAATAACCTTTTTCATATTTTATGGACTCCTCGTCCTATTTCATAGTTTTCATGGGATCACTAAGAAACTATTGGCTTCTGCCAATGACTTGATTAATATCATAGGTTCTCCCTGAACCTATTGGTGACTCCAATAACCTCTTTCTTACCTTATCCTAGTTTTTGAGGGTTGACTAGGAACCTATTGACTTCTGTCAATATCTTAATCCAAATATAGTTTTCATGGATGCACTAAAACCAATTGGCCCCTACCAACGACTCTTAAAAGCATAGTTTTCATGGGATCACTATGAACCTATTGGTTACTCCAATAATTTCCATAATCATAGTTTTCATGGGTGCACTATGAACCTGTCTCCCAAGACAACTTCTATATTTAGGCATCATATATTCTGGTCTCCCAGACCTTCTGGATGTTATTCTACTCATTCAGGAGTTTAATCAATTTATATTCACTATTGGGACAACTTAGCTATTTCTTCTGCCCTTTATCCGCAAAATGCAGTTATGGGTCCGTTATAATGTGAATATATTTATATTTGAAGAAGCAAACATAATAACAAAACCATATCACTCATGTGGGTTTAATGTCCTTGAACTACTTTTCATATAAAACATGATTAATCCCTTTAATCCGTAGTTTTATCAAGGAAAGCTTCTTCTTAAAATTATTTCAAACGTCCTTTATTTCAGCCATGGGTTTTTCCTTTAAAAATAAGTTTGGGTTATTTGTTTTGAAAAACAAAGCCTTTCAAAACCTTCAAAACCTTACTTTCGACCTCACTGGATAATCTCCTTTGAAAGCATATAAATCTATCTTCAAAACATTAGGCCTCTACCTCTCGAACACTTTAAAACCTTTCTTTCGAAACCTTTCGAATGTATTAAAGTATTAACATTTAACTTTAGAAGCATAGTTTCTGAACCAATTGAAAGTACCCCTTTCGAAACTAATGAAAGTAACCCTTTCGAAAACATTGAAAGACCCTCTTTCGAAACCGTTGGAAGTTTCCCTTCCAAAGCCATTGGATATATATTTAAAATATCATTTGGATCAAAGTGAACATAAACGAAAGCATCTCTTTCTAAACCATTCTTTATCTTATAAAAGTATTAGGGAAAACTGATGGCGTCGGCACCACCCTTTCGAAAGCATAAACATTTGGGTAAAACTCTTGAAGGCAGGCTTCAAAATCCCTTTCAAAACCATTTCCATCATAACCTCTAACCCCTTTTGAAAGCTATAGGAAGTGGCTTACATTTATAAAACAAGGATTACCTTTTGAAAGCATTGATATCTTCAATTTCTTCGAAAGGTATAGGGTTGCAGAAGGGTTTCGACCTGGTCGAAACTACCCCTTTCGAAAGCTTTAATTTGAAAACAAAGTAGCTCCTTCGGAAGCTACTACTTTAAAAAGGCGGCAACTCCCCTTCGAAAGCTTTTTCAAAAATATCCTTTCGCAAGCATTGGTTTCGACTCCTTCGT
Organism: Allium fistulosum; assembly: GCA_030737815.1. Classification (NCBI taxonomy): domain Eukaryota; kingdom Viridiplantae; phylum Streptophyta; class Magnoliopsida; order Asparagales; family Amaryllidaceae; genus Allium; species Allium fistulosum. Next base: position 866,406,510 of record CM060904.1, on the reverse strand, counting down.
AACTTTTTTGTAAAACAAGCAAGCGCTTTATCTTTTAGAAAACAAACCAATGGTTTCGACCCCATCGAAAGCTATGTTTCGACACCCTACCTTCCGCCTTTCTCCAATCCACTACGTATCAACCCACGTGATACCATGTGTATTAGTTTCGGCTTCACTGGTTTCAACCTACTAGGTTTCGACCTGATTGATAGCGGAAGGTCTGAGTCGAAAGGGTGCTTCCGAAAGTGGCGGAACCCACTTTTTCTGGGTAAAGGCTGTTTTAACCAAATAAAGTAATTTCTTTAGAATTACCTTGCCTACATGTAAACAATTGATTGGTTGCCTTAATTTTTCAAATTATTTTCCAAATACTCGCCGCACATTCTCAGATCCAAAACAATGATTAACTTTAACAAATAAGCCCTTCCGTTAAGCAAATCAATTAAATCATTTAGGTCCTCCTTTCAAAATAATTTAATTTCCATACTAAATCACTTAGCTAAAATCCCCAAAATCACAGAAATTCATTGTAATGACCGGCCATTTCGAACCATTCAAATCGACAATCATCCACACATGTCACAGTTAAATTGGTCAAAACAATAGATTGTTAATTTTATGTTTGGCAAAACTTAGCATATACAGTAAATAAATCAATCACAGAATCACAAACACAGAGTAATACAATAATAAGTAGCGGAATAGATAAATAGTAGTTCATGAATCTACTATAACATCAGAGTCTTAAAACAAGATACAAAAGAAATCTCAAATACAAAGTAGTCTCAAATACATAAGAAAATGACAAGTCTGAAAAAAACAACTGGAAATAACTGGAAAGCTAAGTAGATAAAGATAGATCTCCAAGTGAAGCTCCAAGCTCCAAAGGTGAGTCTCAAACGCTGTGACACTCAATCTGACCCGAGCATAAAGCAAAACACAAAACACTCGAGTCAGGATTAACATTCTTATGCTAGTAAATCAACTCAAGTGAAATGCAATATAACATAAAGGATGTTTGGATTCCCATCCCTTAAGGATCTGTTAAACTATCTACATACATAGTACAATACACTACATATGCAATGTCTATGGTAAAGTAAAATATTAAAATAACGTTAAGGCGTTACCCATATCCCCCTTAACACATTTTTATATATATTTCCGTAGTCTATATAGTACCGTAATTCCTCCGTAAACTGAAGGGCTATCATAGGGCACTCTATAGGTACGGTACAAACCAAATTCATAGTGAGCGCAATAAGGCATGTGACAAGGCACGCGAGGCAATGCCCAGAGTAGGATACTACCATTTTGAAGAACCGGGCTAGTGGTAACGAATAGCAGCTACTACCGCCCACCTCGAGACACACTTCCATAATCAAAGGTGCACCCAATCACAAAGTAATAGAATGGTATCGAAGAAGCATGCTCGATCGGAGGTGCGACCTCACTTGGCCCAAGTATAACTCCTATTTTAGTCATATCAAGCTGACTCGTGGGAGTCAGGGCTGCGTTCATACCTCATATAGACGTCGCTAACCATCCTACTTCGTTCTGGATTCTCCTCCACGTGCATAGTTGTTAAAGTGGTTTTCGGTATTGGCAAAGAGTATGACAATATTCGATCCCGGTCTCTTTAACAACCAAACGCTTATTTCACACCGTGGTCATTTTATAAAATCACTTTAATAAATAACTAAAATTTCAAATCACAAAAATTAAATCAAAATTAAATATTCAACTTCAATTTTTATTTAATTTTGAGAATATTGACTTTCGAAATCATTATTCACTTTAAATCATGTTCACTTTCGAATCGTACCTCTTTGAAATCATTATTCACTTAAATCATAACAATTCCAACTTAACAGTTTGAATCTTGAAAGTAGTTTATATATTGGAATAGTTATACATTAAAAATAGTTTATATTTAAAGGTAGGTTATAGATTAAAATAGTTTATATATATTAAAATAGTTTATATATTAATATATATATATATATTTAAATTGTTTGTAAATTTAAAATAATATATATTAAAATAGCTTATATATTTAAAAGAGTTTATATCAAAAATAGTTTCATTTTTGAATTGTTTCTTCCAATTTCACAAATCAATTCAAATCAACTTTAGTTCCAAAATTCAATATAAATCAATCTCAGTTCAACAATTTCAGTAAAAAGGGTTAAAGGTTCAATTCAAATTTTCATTGAAACCATTTTAATTTACAGGAAATTATTGTCAGGGACAAAATTTCTCAGCGTTTTAGCCTCAAGGACAGACCTTCAGTATTTTAGCTTGAAGGACAACTTTCTTTAGGTATCAATTTTTAGTTATTGATAGCAGTTTTTAGGTATCGGTTTGTAGTTATTGGTAGCAATTTTTAGGTATCAGTTTTTAGTTTGGTAGCAGTTTTGGAAGAATGTTTGTCCTCATGAATAATTTTGGAAGAATGTTTGTCCTTATGAATAATTTTTAGGAGAATGTTTGTCCTTGTGGTTAAAATATTGAGGTCATGTCCTTAAGGCTAAAAATATAGAAATTTTGGTCCTTTAAATTAATTCCCCCTTTAATTTATATCGATTTCAAATCCAGGTTTGGACTACAAATTTAAACACTTCCAATTTAATAGGTTTCCAAGTTTAAATATTCAAACAATTTACAATAACTCAATTTGATGAATTTCATTCATATTTAAAATTCTACTTTAATTTTATTTAAATTTGAAAATATTCACTTAATCATTTTTAATAACATTTAAATAAAATCTCAAATTACAAATTTAAATCAAAATTAAATATTCAAATTTACTTAAATTTGACAATATTCATTTAATCACCTTTAATTAAATCAAGTTATAAAATCATACCTTTCAAAATCTCAAAATCAATAAGTTTCCAATCAATTCTTATTTATATTCAATTCTCAAAAAAATTAAATTACAAATTAACTTAATTTATCTTCCCAACCTTTATTTTTTTTAGTTATTACAAAATCTATTTTCAAAATATTAATATAAATTTTAAATAAATACTTAAACATACTATATATATAAGTTAAATTAGATTTTTATTAAATTAAATTAAACCTTATTATTAAATCTTATTTATATATTTAAATAATAAAAATATAAGTAAAGATCTTAAAAATTAACTTTTCAAAACTTAACTTATAAATTTTTAAAATTTCCAAACAAATAATTTAAAAATCTAAATTTTACATATATATTAAAATAAAATCTCTATATTATATTTTTAAAATCTATATTTATTAAAACGCATCTATTTTCTTTCAAAACTTTGGAAATCATTTTTCAAAATAGATCAACGGTGTCCGTATATAGTTTTCTATCTTATGGTCAAGTGATATGGATATTTATCATTTCAATCCGCAATAATTTAATATTTACGGGTATATATCATTTCAACCCGCAATCCCAAAAAATAAAATCACTTGGGTTTATCATTTCGACCCATAACGATTTTCCTTAATCTATAATATCGTTCGGGTATGTATCATTTCAACCCACAGGAATTTCCTAAACTATCAGGGAACTTGCAGAGCGAGAACAATAAAATAAATAGCATAAATGACATAACATATCCATTACAGCGTGGAACATAATTAACAATTTATATATAATATATATTCAACAAGGTTATGGTGTCATATGTCAATTAATATAGGTAAACAAATTCAATAGCAACATATCACACTTAACAATTAAATTTATAACCAAGTTAAGTTTAACAACATATTTCAATCGTCATTTCATGTTAAATCAATTTACTAAACCTAAGAATGTCAATCGTGAGTGATCGCTCGCCTTTCGTGGCTATGGACAAACGGGAATAAGAAGCAAATGGACACGGATAAGCACAGATCGATAAGCTGGACAGCTACAAAGCTAAAACTTGGAATAGATGAAAACAAATTAAAGCTAGCTCGATATAATGGAAAAAAATTATTTTTTATTTTTATTTTTTATATATAGGGGGAGAAATTTGACTGGATTCGTATGCTTTTTCCCTACATCTCACGGCCGGACTAAAGCGCAGGAGTGCACTGAGTTTGAGGGGTTGTGTTTGGCAGGACAATGGAGTGGTGGTACGGTTGTGGAGGAGAAGGGCGTGTGATCAGCTAGGTCGAAGGCTGTAATGCTCGGCAATGGCTGTCGAGTGGAATATGGTTGTCTCGGTGGCGAAGTGAAACAGAAGGCAGAGAAGCTGACTTTGGTGGGAGACTCGGTTGTGGAACCGTCGAGACTGGGTCGGGTTCGAAGATTGGCTGCATGCAAGGTTGGAGGGGAAACGTGGATGGTCTGGAGCAACGGTGGCTATGGTTGAGGTGGGTAGACGCTACAACCTGTGCTCGGCTGGCAGGGGTTCGAGGGGCTGCTCGAAAATGGTGAGGGGGTACTGTCGTTTGGAGTGGCTGGTGGCATGTCACAGGCGGAGCACGGGTGGCTGGAGATGGGAGTTTGCGGCACAAGGTTGTTGTCGGATGGTCTAGTCATTGAACTACAGGTGGGTTGGAGTGAGTAGGCAGGTTCGGGTGGAGTGATGGGCAGTGGCTACTGGAAGGTTCGGTTTTGGAGGGGTGTGAGGCGGCTAATGGTGGATGCGGCATTGTGAAGGTCGGAGTAGTAGGAGATGAAGCGGTTGAGATGGAGGTTTGTTGTAGTGAACAGTTTATGGTTCAAGAGGCTAGACCGGAAAGGAGGAGGTCTGGGTTCTCTTGCTGTTGCAAGGTCAGAGGACGGAGAGGTATGGTGATGGGTGCTAGGGTGACGAGCTGCTTTCTGCTCTCTGCTCTCAGGTGGTCGGAAAAAAATTGAAGGAAGGGAGAACGGGTGGTGATGGAAAATGAGGCAAGCAGGTTTTTGATTATACAAACTATAATATACTATATTTTTTTAGAACCGAATGAAAAAAAGAAAGGGGAGAGCAAAAGAAGAAGAAGAACGACAGTTTTAGGCATATATAATTATAACTTCATATATTATATTATATTATATTTCTCAAATCAAACTAGAGACCAACAGCAAATATACGAACCAGCATATAATAAATGGAAATAGGGAATAGTGAAAGTCAAAAGTTGAATTTCTTGAAATACCATTTGCTTTTCAACAGATGGACACATGAATGGACACAGGAAACTCAAAAGGTTCAAATGGGTTCCGATACGGCTAACCGTTTCGCAGATTTCGCTGCGTACCGGATGCCGAAACACGCAAATGAATATACTACGGAGATCAGCACGATGAGACGAACAAAATGGTACACAGATATGAGTGATACGATCATCCTATCAAAAGTCGATATTCGCTGCCAAAACTATTACTAAAACACCGAAAATAATATAAACGGAACTAGAGCAGTCCAAATTTGGCGAAACGAAATACGACGTCTCACTCAGAAAATGATTTACATTTTTATTATATAAAAATATCCAGATTTCAAAAATATTTATCTTCCAGCAAATATAACTGATTTAAATTTTAAATTTAAATTTCACAACCAAACCAACTTTCATATTTTCCAATGAAAATCTGTCACTTGCTATAAATAGATGCATACCAAATATCAAATTTTCGTTGCAAAATTTTAATTAACTAAATTTCAAGAAAAATTTAGTTAATTACATTATTTAAAATCGTTAAAATTCTCGGGTCGTTCCATTCATTTTTAATATGTTATCTAACATATATAAATTTCATACCCAAATTCATCATATAACAACCGAAAATGATTTTTAAACCCAATAGTACATGTTTTACTTTAAAAATTCATAATTATTTCTCCACAGATTGGAAAATTATAAAAATTGAAACCCAACTCCAAAATCATGTTTCTCAAAACATATAATTTTTCCATGGCATTCTAAAATCATATCATGTGGATTTACCCTTAAAAACGTTTTTATCAAATGCAAACAACCTTGTTTGAATCCATCATTCATGTAAAATCAAGCATATCATCAAAAATCATCATATTAGATTTAATCTTAATTCCGAAAATCAATGATCATATATAAACCAATATAGAGATGTTTTGAGTATTATTCACCTTAGTTTGGATAAGGAAATTGGAGTTTGTTTGAGATTGATTCCTCTAGCTTGAATCCTAAGCTTTAATCTTGAATTTTCTCTTCTCTTCTTACTCCTAATGGTCGGCATTGTCTTAGCTTTCTTGCGTTAATTTTTGTTTTGCTTGTGAAAAAATGAACGTGAATGATAAGGTAACGTGAGTATAGGGTAGTGAACTATGGGTGCGGCAATTACCCTAATGCCCTTATGTTAATTAATTAACATTTAACCATTTATAAGCCCATTAGAGTTAATCAAGCATGGCCTTTAGGTTTATTAACAAACCTCAATCTCCTTATCACTTTACATTTACATTGTTCTATTTAACTTATCTAATTAAATCTCCTGAATAATGTTATTAAAAATTTAGGGCGTTACAAGCTCTTTTCCTTAAAGAATTTCGTCCTCGAAATTCAGTAAGGACTAAATACTAAACATAGAAATCACCTGTAACGACTCCTAACATCCATACTAGCCTACCTGACTAGCAACTTATCTATATAAAGCTAATATAGACATACCATCAAAGTAGATAGGATAAGTATCTCGAATCCCATCCTCTGTCTCCCAAGTACAGTCCTTCTCATTGTCGCTCCATTGAACTTTCACCAACTTGACTGTCTTGGTCCTCAACCTTTTCTCATCTCTCGCTACAACCCGAACTGGTTGTCTGATAACAGTCAAATTATGCTCTACTACCAAGTCTTCCAACTCTGTCGGAGGAATACCAGTCTATGGATCATGCACATACTTGCAAAGATGAGACACATGGAATACATTATGGACACCTGCCATACTGCTCCGTAACTCTAATCTGTATGGGAGCTTCCCAATCCTTTCTAAACTCTGGAATGGACCAACATATCTCGGGGCCATTTTCCTCAATTTTCCAAATCGTACCACACCCTTCATCGGTGATACTTTAATGAAAACCCTGTCTCCCACTGAGAACTCTAGGTCATTATGCCTCTTATTTGCGTAACTCTTATGTCTGGATTGAGCTTCCTTTATCTGTTATCGGACCAACTCAATCTTCTCTGACGCCTCTCTAACCAAATCCAGACCTAAGACTAATCTGTCTCCAGTCTCCAACCAACATGCGAGTGATTTGCATGGCCTCCCATATAAAGCTTCAAAAGGCGCCATTTTTATACTAGTCGGATAACTATTATTATAGGAAAACTCAATCAAATGTAGGTGATCTTCCCAAGATCCACCAAAGTCCAATACATAAGCTCCCAATAGATCCTCGTGTACCTTATTGAATCTTTTTGTCTGCCCATTCGTCTGTAGGTGATATGTTGTACCAATCTTGAGCTTGGTACCTAATACTTCCTGTAGACTTCCAAAATTTTCTAGTGAAGAATGCATCTCTGTCACTGACTATGCTACTAGGAATCCCATGAAGTCTAACTATGTTCTTCATGAACAACTTTGCCAAAACAGGTGTCGTCCTGGTTGACTTGACTGGAATGAAATGGGCACTCTTGGTCAACCTGTCCACTCTGACCCATATGCTTTCATTTCCCCTATTCGACCTTGGCAACCTATCTATAAAGTCCATGGATATCGAATCCCACTTCCATACTGGAATCTCTAAAGGCTGAAGCAATCCACTCGGCTTCTGATGTTTGGCCTTCACTTGTTGATAGTTTGTACACTTCCTAACCCACAAGCCAACATCCCTCTTCATGCCTTCCCAATAGAAGCTCCTCTTCATATCGTGATACATCTTGGTCCCTCTAGGATGAATCATAAACTTGGGTCGATGACATTCTTCAAGAACTTCTCTCCTTAAGTTCACTACATTCGGAACACATAATCGTCCCTTCTTTCTCAACCATCCTCTTTGGTCAAGACTAAAACCCTTTAGATCATCGATATCTGATCCTACCTCAAGCCTTCTAATCCTCCCGGCTAATACTGGATCCTCTTTCTATTTAGAAGCTATCCTTTCGATCAACACTGGTCGAACTTCCAAACAAGACAACATGGCAGTACCTTGACTGGAACTAGGAGTCGATCTTAACTGCACACTACTAGTAGTCAAAGCTTCTAGATCCTTCCATTCTGCCAATATAGCTAACACCATATTTTGAAGTTTCCTGCTGAGAGCATCCGCTACCTTATTTTCTTTCATAGGAGTATACTCTATACCAAAGTCATAAGCAGCCAAAACCTCCAGCCACCTCTGTTGTCGCATATTCAGCTCCTTCTGTGAGAATAAGTACCTTAACGAGTTATGATAAGTGTATAGCTCAAATCTCTTCCCTAAGAGATAATGCCTCCAAATCTTCAATGCGAAGATCACCACAGCTAACTCTAAATCATGAGTATGATATCTCACTTCGTACGGTTTAAGTTGTCTGGATGCGTAGGCAATAACTTTACCTTTCTGTATTAATACTGCTTCCAATCCTGTCCCACATGCATTAGTGTATACTACCAACCTTTGGTTTCCATCTGGAACTACTAACACTAGTATATTGGTCAACAAATGCTTTAACTTAAGGAACCCTTCCTCTTATTTTTCAGACCAAATAAACTTCACGTCTTTCCCGGTCAAATTAGTCAAAGGTGCTTCTATCCGTGAGAAATCCTTAATGAATCTTCGATAATAGCCAGCAAGTCTAAGAAAACTCCTGATCTCGGTTACCGTCTCGGGTCTCTTCCAATTATCGACAGCTTCGATCTTAATTGGATCGACTGACAAGCCCTCCTCTTAAACCATGTGACCAAGAAACTTAACCTCTTTCTTCCAAAAATGACTCTTGGAAAACTTCGCTTTCAACTGATGTTTTCTCAACGTCTCAAGCACCACTCTAAGATGATCCTCAAGCTCTCTTTCATCTTTCAAGTACACTAAAATGTCATCTATGAATACCAACATGAACCTATCCAAGCGTTCTTGGAAAAATCGGTTCATCAAATATATGAAGAAAGCAGGTGCATTCGTTAACCCGAATGGCATCACTAACCACTCATATGAACAATACCTTTTTCGAAATGCTGTCAAAGGAATCCTATCCTCTACTACCCTTAGCTGATGGAACCCCATTGCCAAATCCAATTGGGAAAACACTTTGGGTCCACTCAACTGATCAAACAGATTATCTATTCTCGACAGAGGGTACTTATTCTTGATTGTCCTTTCGTTTAACTTACGATAGTCGATGCACATCCTTAAAGACCCATCTGGTTTCTTCTCGAACACCGCGGCCGCTCCCCATGACGAACTGCTTGGTATAATAAAATTTCTTCCTTCAAAATCCACTAGTTGCACCTTCAATTCCTTCATTTCGTTCGGTGTCATCCTGCTAGGTGGTCTACTGACATGTTCAGCTCCTGGTATAAGATCTATCCGGCACTCAATAGCTCGTTTTGGTGGTAATCCCGTAACCGGCTCAAAGACATCTGCAAATTCTCGTGTTACTCGAACCTGACATATTTCTTCTCCTACTTCCATAGCACTTAACAAAGCATAAACACTCTTGCTGGAATTCTCCACTGAGAAAATGGTTTAGCTATGACTATCAGGGTGCCTCAATGATATTTCCCTATCCTTGTAAAATATCCTAGCCTCATACTTACCCAACCAATCCATACCCAGAATGATCCCGAAATCTACGAAATCAAAAACATACAGACTACATGCAAACTTATGACCGAATAAATCATGTTCTAACTGGTTACATCTCAGCTCTAGAGTTGCATACCCACCTATTGGATTCGCAACCCTTAATGAAGTAACAAGGTATGTGGGTTCTATGCATAACCTATCAACCAAATACCGTGATATAAATGAATGTGATGCACCGATATCAAATAGTAATCAAAAGTGTACCTTCCATCACAGTTTTCCCTTTATCTGCTGCAGTAGGCCTAGAAGAAGATGGTGGTCCAACAGTAAAAACCTTCCCTCTGTCCGACCTAACTAGCTTTGGACACTAATTCTTGTAATGCCCAACTTGGTCGCAGTTGAAACATTTGACATTCTTCTTTTCTGCAGGCTTCTTTCCCTTGCCTGACCGACACTCGTGAGCATAATGACCCTTCTTTTCACATTTTAAGCATACTAAATCAGCCTTTTCCTTCTTTGCAGCATCCCCTTTCTGAGTTCCATTCTTCTAAAAGAATTTCTTCTTCTTTCCATGTGGACCCTGGGATTCAACGGCTTCTCTCTGGCATAAATAACAAGCATCTCTTCATAGCGAATGGCCATCTCCACCACCACATTACAAGGATCACATATATGTTTCATGGTCACTCTACCAAGTTCGGGCCTTAATCCTCGAATAAACCTCTCATTCCTTTCGATGTTAGTTTCTATAGTGGCATTCCATATCGAGATAGCTCATCAAACTCAGCGTACTCGATTACTGACATATCTCCCTGAACCAAATCCATGAACTTCCTCATCAATGCCGACTTAGCAACTTCAGATAAAAACCTCTGTTCAAATCTCCTGAACTCAGCCCATGTCAATTCTTCCTTCAGAACTCCAGTAGTCACACTATTCCACCAGTGAAGCACTGCCCCTTGCAATTGCCTAGAGGCCAGCCTTCTCGTTTGCCCATCAGCCAAACCAAGATCAATGAAGTCCTCTCACAATGTAATAACTAGTTCTTAACCTCAATGGCATCATCCTTTCCAACAAATGGCTTTCCACCTAAACTGGTGTAGTCTCTGCTTAGCCTAGCATAATTATTCCCCAATGGAGTTATAGGATTAGCTCCTCCAGCAACACCCGCAGCAGCTCCTGCTTGCATAAGACTGGTGGAAAACTAATACATCATCCCTGCATCTACTGGCGGATTTCCAGCACTCACATTGGCTTCACCATTTCGGTTAGCATTAGCCAGTCGACCTTAGTTCCTCCTGGTATTAGGTCGAGCATTTTCGTTGGTTGTGGTGCTTCCTCCACCTAGATTTCCTCTTCCGTTTCCTGCTTCCATATCTTCTTTCTCGTAAATTTGCATACGAGCCTTAGTAAGATACAAAAGAACGGTCTAAGAGAGAGGGGAATATGTACTTATATATATATGTCTATATATCAAATACAACTACGTTACCATAGTGTTAACCTAAACCCCAATCATATTTCTAATTCATTGGACTATGTTTCAAAAAGCTTTTAGGTTTAACTTTTCTCTTAAAGTTTCATAAACATCGCTTTGATACCAACTTGTAACATCCCCTTACTTGGAGGCCCAAAACTAATAGCTACAGATGATGCAGTCATCCATAGTTATTAATCCTCGACAACCAAATACGGCAATGTTAGATACATTGATACACGGATCACAAGAATATGAAAAAAATTAACAAATCAAAACACATTTTCACATTCCATTCAACACATTTCATATTCATTGCATAATCCCACAAACGTTAACTACGTTAAGAAAAATATAATTATTACAAAATACGCCAAGAGCGACATATGAAGATGCCCCCTTGGTTGATCAGAGTATATGACAAGGCAATAAAACAAGTCCGCCTTTACATCCAAAATACATAGCAGAAAGTAACTCTAAATATCTAACTGCCTCTTGCATGCCTCCGGAAGCTTTATTCGTCTAAGAAAAACCTGGAAACCTCAACTCTCAAACTACTCAAAATCAATTGAGTATCCGAGAGTTTAAGGGGAAAACAAAAACTTCGAGTCAGACATAAAGCCTGGTATGAATAATAATCTAACATCTCAAACCATTCGGATATCTAGTGAGACCACGCCGCATAGCGGAACGGGTTTTCCCCTCACTAGTATCCTAAAAACCTTTATAAAACCATATATTATGCTACTGCATCCACAGTGGTTAAAACATATCATTCAAAATATTATGATGATATGCATACATATTAAAACATCTTGGGTTTTCCATCCCCTATTCAATTGACTGCCTGTCATATTTATAGTTTCTAGGGTCACTATTAACCTATTATTTTTCATGGGCTTACTAATAATATTTTTCATATTTTATGGACTCCCTGTCCTATTTCACAGATTTCATGGGATCACTAAGAACCTATTGGCTTCTGCCAATGACTTGATTAATTACATGGGTTCTCCTGGAACCTATTGGTGACTCCAATAACCTCTTTCTTATCTTATCCTAGTTTTCATAGGTTGATTAGGAACATATTGACTTCTATCAATAACTTAATCTGGATATAGCTTTCATGCGTGCACTAAGAACTAATTGGCCCTTGCCAACCACTCTTAAAAGCACATTTTTCATGGGATCACTATGAACCTATTGGTTACTCCAATAACTTCCATAATCATAGTTTTCATGGGTGCACTATGAACCTGTCTCCTTGACAACTTATAAATTTAGGCATCCTATATCCTAGTCTCCCTGACCTCCTGGATGCAATTCTACTCATTAAGGAGTTTAATCAATTTATATTCACTATTAGGACAACTTAGTTGGTTCTTCTTCCCTTTATCCGCAAAATGCAATTACGGGTTCGTTATAATGTGAATATATTTATATTTGAAAAAGCAAACATAATAACAAAACAATACCACTCCTGTGGGTTTAATGTCCTTGAAATACTTTTCATATAAAACATGGTTAATCCCTTTAAACCATAATTTTATCAAAGAAAGCTTCTTCTTAAAATCATTTCAAACATCCTTTATTTCAGCTATGGGTTTTTTCCTTTAAAAATAAGTTTGGGTTATTTGTTTTGAAAGACAAATCCTTTCGAAACCTTCGAAACCTTACTTTCGACCTCACTAGATAACCTCCTTCGAAAGCATATAAATCTATCTTCAAAAAATTAGGCCCTTGCCTTTTGAACACTTTAAAACCTTTCTTTCGAAACCTTTCGAATGTATTAAAGTATTACCATTTAACTTTAGAAGCATAGCTTCGGAACCAATTGAAAGTACCCCTTTTGAAACTATTTAAAGTATCCCTTTCGAAAACATTGAAAGACCCTCTTTCGAAACCGTTGGAAGTATCCCTTCTGAAGCCATTGGGTTTATATTTAAAATATCATTTGGATCAAAGTGAACATAAACAAAAGAATATCTTTCGAAACCATTATTTATCTCATAAAAGTATTGGGGATAACTTGATGGCATCGGCACTACCCTTTCAAAAGCATAAACATTTGGGTAAAACTCTTGAAGGTAGGCTTCGAAACCCCTTTCGAAACCATTGCCTAAACCATTGCCTTCGTAACCCCTAACCTTTTTCGAAAGCTATAGGAAGTGGCTTACATTTATAAAACAAAGATTACCTTCTGAAAGCATTGATATCTTCAATACCTTCGAAAGGTATATGGTTGCACAACGGTTTCGACCTGGTCGAAACTACCCCTTCCAAAAGCTTTAATTTGAAAACCAAGTAGCTCCTTCGGAAGCTACTACTTTAAAAAGGTGGCAACCCACCTTCGAAAGATTTTTCAAAAATATCCTTTCGCAAGCATTGGTTTTGACTCCTTTGAAACTTTTTTTGTAAAATAGGCAAGCGCTTTATCTTTTAGATAACAAACCAATGGTTTCGACCCCATCGGAAGCTATGTTCCGATATCCTACCTTCCGCCTTTCTCCAATCCACGACGTATAAACCCACATGATACCATGTGTATTGGTTTTGACCTGCTAGATTTCGACCTGATTAATAGCGGAAGGGCTGAGTCGAAAGGGTGCTTCTGAAAGTGGCAGAACCCGCTTTTTCTGGGTAAAGGCCGTTTTACCAAATAAAGTAATTTCTTTATAACTAAGTTGCCTACATGCAAACAATTGATTGGTTGCCTTAATTTTTCAAATTGTTTTCTAAATTCTTACCGCACATTCTTAGATCCAAAACAATGATTAACTTTAACAAATAAGCCCTTCCATTAAGCAAATCAATTAAATCATTTAGGTCCTCCTTTCAAAATAATTTAATTTCCATACTAAATCACTTAGCAAAAATCTCCTAAATTCACTTTTAATATTTTATCTAACACATATAAATTTCAAACCCAAATTCATCATTTAACAACCGAAAATAATTTTTAAACCCAATAATACATGTTTTCCTTTAAAAATTCATAATTAATTCTCCACGGTTTAGAAAATTATAAAAATTGAAACCCAACTCCAAAATCATGTTTCTCAAAACATATAATTTTTCCATGGCATTCTAAAATCCTATCATGTGTATTTACCCTTAAAACCGTGTTTATCAAATGCAAACAACCTTGTTTGAATCTATCATTCATGTAAAATCAGGCATATCATAAAAAATCATCATATTAGATTTAATCTTAAATCCGATAATCAATGATCAAATATAAACCAAAATAGAGATATTTTGAGTATTATTCACCTTAGTTTGTATAAGGAAATTGGAGATTGTTTGAGATTGATTCCTCTACCTTGAATCTCAAGCTTTAATCTTGAATTTTCTCTTCTCTTCTTACTCCTAATGGCCGGCCTTGTCTTAGCTTTCTTACGTTTAATTTTTTGCTTGTGAAAAAATGAACGTGAATGATAAGGTAACGTGAGTATAGTGTAGTGAACTATGGGTGTGGCAATTACCCTAATGCCCTTATGTTAATTAATTAACATTTAACCATTTATAAGCCAATTAGAGTTAATCAAGCACGACCTCTAGGTTTATTAACAAACCTCAATCTCCTTATCACTTTACATTTACATTGTTCTATTTAACTTATCTAATTAAATCTCCTGAATAATGTAATTAAAAATTAGGGGTGTTACAGATGGATACTATTATTCACCAAAGATTGGATAATGGAGTTGAGATTTGATGGAGAATTATTTTCCTAGATTTTTCTTTGATTTGCTTTAGTTTTCCTCCTTTAATCTTCCTTAGAAATGGCCATCCTTGCTTGAGTATTTCTTTAGATTGTTTTGTAAAAATGAGAATGAATGAATGAATGAGAGGGTAAGAACTTAAGGGAGGCTCTTTTCCTAATTTTCATCTTTCATTTCTTCCTCTCTATGTTAAGTTAAAAACAATCTTATTAGTTAATTAGTTATGGACCCGACCTTGTTGATTCTCAAATCCCATCCCTATGTTCCACTACATTATTATATTAATTCTATCCAATTAAATCTTCTGAATAGTGTCACTCAAAATTAGGGGTGTTACGGGCTCCCCTCTTTAAAGAATTTTGTCCTCGAAATTTCGATAAGGGTAATAACAAACATATCAATCATGCGAACATCTGTAACATCACATAACAACAATACTAGCCTACCTGACTAACAAAAAGTCTTATTACAACAAATATAGAACATACCATCAGAACAATGCAAGATAAGTCTCTTTAATCTTGTCTTCCATCTCCCAAGTACAGTCATTCTCATTGTCACTCCACTGGACTTTCACTAACCTGACTGTCTTGTTCCTCAACCTCTTCTTATCTCTTGCCATAACTCGCACCGGTTGCCATAACTAGTAGTCTTTGGATCATGTACATACTTTCTAAGATAAGAAATATGAAACAAATTACGGACTCCTGCCAAACTGTTCGTTAACTCTATTCTATAAGCGAGTTTCCCGATCCTCTCTATAATAGGAAATGGACCTACATACCTCGGTGCCAACTTTCCTGTCTTTCCAAATCATACCACACCCTATATCGTCGGTACTATAACAAAAACACAGTCTCCAACTATGAACTCCAAATCCTAACTCTGTTATCCACGTAACTTTTTTGCCTAGACTGAGCTTCCTTTATCCTTACTCGGATCAACTCAATATTTTCACGGCTTTTAATACCATATCCGAACCAAGAACCAATATGTCTCCGGCCTTTAACCAACATGTTGACAATTTGCATGACCTTCCAGATAAGAGTTCGAAAGGCGTCTTCCTATACTAGTCTAATAACTATTATTATAGGAAAACTAAACTAAGTGAAAACGTTCTTCCCATGACCCACTAAAATCTAGTACATAAGCTCTCAACAAATCTTCAGTACCTTATTAACTCTCTGTCTGCCCATCCGTCTGTAGGTGGTAAGTGGTATTCATCTTAAGCTTGGTGCCTAATATCTCTTGTAGACTCTTCCAGAATTCACTGGTGAACAAAGTATCTCTGTCACCAACTATATTATTATAAATCTCATGCGGTCTAACAATATTCTTCATAAACAACTTGGCCAATACAGGTGTCATCCTTGTCGACTTAACGGGAATGAAGTGTGCACTCTTGGTCCATCTATCCACTGTAACCCAAATACCCTAATTTCCCCTATTCAACATTGGCAGACCGTCAATAAATCCATGAATATAGAATCCTATTTCCAAACTGGTATATCCAAAGGCTAAAGCAAACCAATTGGCTTTTGATGCCCCGCTTTCACTTGCTGGCAATTCAAACATTGCTTTACCCATAAGCCTACATCCCTTTTCATACCTTCCCAGAAGAAACTTTTCTTGATATCCTGATACATCTTAGTTCCACCGGATGAATAGTAAATTTTGATCGATGATATTCTCTAAGAACTTCCTTCCTTAGGTCACCAACATCTAGAACACACAACCGACTCTTCTTTCTTAACCATTCATTCTGGTCAAGACCAAAATCCTTTAATTCATCATTCTCAGTTCCACCTTCCAATCTCATAAACCTTTTGGCTAACAATGGATCATCTCTCTACTTAGAAGTAATCCGTTTGATCAATACTGGTCGAACTTCTAAACATGAAAATATGGCGGTACTCTGACTAGAATTAGTAGTCGGTCTTAACTGCACACTACAAGTATTCAACGCCTCTAAATCTTTCCATTCTTCCAACATAGCTAACACCACATTTTGATGTTTTATACTAACTGCATCAACAAATTTATTTACTTTCACTGGCATATGCTCGATACCAAAATCATAAGCTTCTAAAAACTCCAGCCATCTCTGTTGTCTCATATTAAACTCCTTCTGAGAGAATAAATAGCGCAAGGACTTATGATCCGTATACAACTCGAATCATTTTTTAAGGGGTAGTGTCTCCACACCTTCAAAGCAAAGATCACCGCTGCTAACTCCAAATCCTGAGTCGGATACCAAACTTTATGTAGTCTAAGTTATCGAGAAGCATAGGCAATCACTTTACCTCTTTGCGTCAACACTGTTTCTAATCCTGTTTCACATGCATCTGTATACACCACCAAATCCTGATTACCATCTGGCACAACAGACACATGTACATTGGTCAATAATTATTTTAGCTTTCAGAATGCTTTCTCAAATTTACTAAAGCAAATAAACTTTAAGTCCTTTCTGGCTAGTTTAGTCAAAGGTGTTGATATACGAGAGAAATCCTTGATGAATCTTCAGTAAAGCCAGCTAATATAAGAAAACTCTTTATCTTAATAACCATCTCGGGTCTCTACCAATTATTTATAGCTTCAATCTTAGCTGGATCCATAGATAACCCTTCTTCTAAAACTACATAACCAAGAAACTTCACTTCTTTCTTCCAAAAGTGACACTTCGAAAACTTCATTTTTAGTTGATGCCGCCTCAATGTCTCAAGCACTATTCTAAGATTAATATCATGATCTCTCTTATCCTTAGAATATATCAAAATACCATCAATGAACACCAACACAAACATTTCCAAGTGCTCTCGGAAAATCCAGTTCATCAAATCCACAAAGAAAGCAGGTGCATTATATTGCATGACTAACAAATCATACGAACCATACCTCATTCGAAACGCCGTCAAAGGAATACTATCATCCGCTACCCTCAATTGATGGAACCATGTCGCAAAATCCAACTGGGAAAATACTTTGGCTCCACTCAAATGATCAAATAAATCATCAATTCTTGGCAAAGAGTATCGATTCTTTATCATTTTCTCATTTAACTGACGATAATCAATACACAATTTCAACGACCCGTCCGGTTTCTTCATGAATACCGCTACTACTCCCCAAGGCGAACTACTTGGTCTAATAAAACTCTTACCTTTTAAGTCTACCGACTGCACCTTTAACTCTTTCATCTCAGTAAGCGTCATTTTTCTAGGCAGTCTGCTTATGGGTTTAGTTCCAGGCACAAGATTTATAGAAACAGAATAGCTCGTTCTGACGGTAGTGTTGTCACTGGCTCAAAAACATCTGTGAATTCTCTTCAAACTAAAAACCGATTTACTTCGTCTTCTACTTCCATTGCACCCAATAAATAAAAAACATCGAAACTTGCATTTTCTACTAAGTATATAATTTGATCAGGGCTATTACGGTATCTTAGTGATATCTCCCTATCCAAGCAAAATATCCTAGTCTCATATCTGCTCAACCAGTCCATACCTAAAATAATCCCAAACCCTACAAAATCAATCACATACAAACTGTAGCTAAATATATGACATAACAACTCAAGTTCTAACTGGTCACATCTCATCCCAAGAGTTGCATAACCTCTCATCGAATTCGCAACTCTTAAGGAAGTAATAAGGTATAATGGTTCCAGGTTTAATTTATCTACCAACCATAGTGAGATAAAAGAATATGATGCACCCGTGTCAAATAATACTCTAATTGGTATGCTATAAATCAAAAGCGTACCTTCCATCACAGACTTTCCATTCTCCGCAGTACTCGGTCTCGTTGCGGATGGTTATAAAGCAAATACCTTTCCTATATCAGCTCTAGCCAGTTCTGGACACTGATGCTTATAGTGCCTTATCCGGTTGCAGTTAAAACACTTCACATCATTCTTTTCTGCAACCTTCTTTCCCTTACCAGTTCGACACTCATGAGAAAAATGTCCTTTCTTGACACACTTGAATCAGACAATATCAGCTTTTTCTTTCTTGGCTTCTCCGCCCTTCTGAGCTCCCTTCTTCTTGAAGAACTTTCTCTTCTTGCCCTGAAAATTCCGAGTCTTCACTAACTTTTCTTTTCCAAAAGTAGAAAGCATCTCCTCATTCCTGATTGCCATCTCCACCACTATATTATCATGGATCCCTGAGACGTGGCATAGTGTCGCTAGCAATCTCCGGTCTCAAACCCCGGATAAACTTCTCATTCCTCTTAATCGCTGTATCAATAGTGGCTATCCATACTAAGACAGCTCATCAAACTTAGTAGCATAATCCAACACCGACATTTCCCCTTGCTCTAATTCCATAAACTTCCTAAGCAAGGTTGACATGGCTACTTCAGATAAGAACCTCTCCTCAAACCTTCTCCTAAACTCAGCCCAAGTTAGTTCCCCTTCAGGCACACAACCGTTACTCTGTTCCACCAATACAATGCAACTCCTTGCAACTACCTCGAAGCCAGCCTTCTCTTCTACTCATCGTTCAAGCCTAGATCAACAAAAATTCTCTCATAGTACAATAGCCAGTTCTCCACTTCGATAGCATCCTTAGTTCCAAGAAAAAAGCTTTCATCCAAGTCTACTATAATAATGGTTCAGCTTGGCATAGTTATTACCAACTGGCACTATGGGATTAACTCCTCCTGCATTAACAGCATTACCTCCAGCCAAACCAGCAGCTACTCCAGGTCGCATCATATTGGCAAAGAACTTATACATAGTCCCCATATCTACTAGTGGGGTTCCAACACCTACATTGGCATTTTCATTTTGGTTATCATTTGCCTATCGACCTTTGCTCCTTCTGTAATTAGTTTGTACATTTCCATTGGCTGTAGTGCTTCCTTCACCTAGATTCACTCTTCAGTTTCTTGCTTCCATATCTTGTTTCTCATAATCTGCATATGAGCCTTAATAAGACACAAAAGAATGGTCTAAAATAGAAGGGAGAATACATACTTATATATAGAAAATACAAGTACGTTACTATAGCGTTATCCTATACTCCAATCTTATTCTCTGGTTCATTGGACTATGTTTTTAAACTCTTTTAATCGGTCATCCATAGTATTAATTTTTGATGATAAAATATGACTATGCTAGTCGTATCAATAATATCAGAAGCACATGAATATGAAACATTTTAAACACAACTTAATAATAAACTTTCATATTTCATTTCACAAATATGATTTCATATTCATCACATAATCACATTCGATCCCACGTTCAGAGAAAATATAATTATTATAAAATACTATAAGAGCGACATATGAAGATGCCCCCTTGGTTGATCAGAGTCTAATACTTGGCAATTATACTATTTGCCATTACATCCATTCAAGAAGATAAAACGACACAACGGAAAATAAAAGCTCCCAGTAATAGCTAGCTTGCCTCTTGCAAGTCTCCGGAAGCTTATTCGTCTAAATGGAAAACCTAAAAGCCCTACTCCCGGCCTGCTCAAATGAGTACCTGAGAGTTTAAGGGAAAAAACAAAAACTTCGGGTAAAACAAAAAGTCTGGTGTGCATAATAACATTCCATCTCGAATCAAATAGATATCTAATGAGACCACACTGTTGAGCGGAACGGGTTTTTCCCATACTAGTATCTTATCCAAAATATGTCAATCATAGTCATGCACCTACAACCACGATGGTTAGAACAACGTAACATAATTTATGCAGGTATGCAATGTGGGTAAGTCTGACTCATCTGTCAATTTAGGGTTATATCTACCCTAAGGTTACCCATTCACAAAATTGACTATCTATCCTAACTCATAGTTTTCCTAAGGTCACTATGAAACTATTAGTTTTCATGGGCCAACTAATAACCTGTCAAAATTCTTAGGGACTACCTGTCCCGAATCATAGTTTTCATGGGATTACTAAGACCCTATTAGCTTCCATGTAATACCCCAAAATTTTGTGAAAAATCATTTTTATAAAATGATTTAATTTTTGAAATATTTAGATTTAAATATGGTGAAATTTTTGGGAATAAATAGTGTGCAAGGATATGTGGGCACATGCACACTGGAAATGGCACAAGGAAAAGATTCAAAAATTTCTGAAAAAAAAATGATGATAATAAAATAAATAAACAGAGCAAGGAAGCATTTCAAATGTGATTTTGAAATATAGATTATTAATCAAATTAAAGATGTTTTTTTTATGCATGAAAAATTAAATATTCCCAGTAAAAAAAAGATCAAATAAAAATATGTACACTTATGCACCTGTATATTTTCTGTGAGCAGAAAGTGTTAAAGCAAAACAATAAAAAGGAAACATTAAAAATGACATGAAATGTAATACAAGTCAATATGCTTGTGTCGGCAAAAATAGCAAAGGGGATTCTCAGAAATAATTAAAATATAAAATATGGTAGTCACACTTTTAACATGACTAGGTGAGTGGCCATTTTCTGAAAAAGTAAAGGGAAGAAAATACTGCCTTCAACTAATTATTATGGCCGGGGTATTAAGGAGGAAAATGAATGAAAAATGCATGAAGATGGTTAGGTCAGAAATGGAATTTTTTTTAACAAAACCCTAGTGGAAAAATGCATATAAATAGGCAGTTTTAGCCAGTAAAATTATCTTTACCCCGAGCTGCACAAAAATAAGAAAGGAAGAAAAATATTGGAAGGAAGGAGAAAACACACATACAAGGGTTTTCAGGATCAATAAGAAGAAATATTTAGGTGAGTAATCTCACTAGATTCATGGCATTAAGACCTGATATGAGGCAGCCAAGTACTTATGTTGCTATTGATATTTTCTGATTTTTGTTAATCACTGTTATATTAATGTTGTTGAATGGATTTTATTTTCTTGAGCTGATATAATGTGTATTATGGATGCTCTTTGGATGAATTCCTTTGATCTGTTTGAATGGTTGCTATGGATGTACATACTACTATTTGTTTACATTTTGAAAAAAAAAGAAGCTAAGGCAACAAATCTCAAAATCAAGGAAGGAATACACACTACTGATAGGGATCTATGGCAGGAAATTATTCTTAAAAAAAAATATTATGAGCTGCATTATATTTTATATAAGTGCTGAGGCTTAAGAAAAGAAAGTGTAAGGGATGCAATAGAAACTTCTATGTGCTGATTCCCTCATGAAATATCAAAATTCACAAGATAAAAATTGTGATTCAACTAGATCTTGAATCTAGTTCAATCACAGTTACTTGTAAGTCATAATAACATAACATGCCATGGTTCCACCCTCAGTTGTAGATGTACCTTTTATATGATTTAAAGTTAAGACCTCTTATAGCAATATTTATGAAATGATTATCTGTTTGTTTTTGAACAAAATACTTGCAAGATAAAGGGAGATGTCTTTTTTTATATACACTGTGACATGTCCACATAGCTATCTGATGATAGGATTTTTAACCAACACTACTAGTAAATATACTAGGGTTATGAGCCAAGAAGGCTGCTGGAATGCTTGTCATATTTGAAGTATGCAAGTTGGCACATGGTTTGTTTAAGCCCTGAGATCTTTGTGCAATGATGTGAATTAGTTCATTGCAATGTGTCCCTGTGATTCCTTACTAGCAGATGAGGCTAGGGATTTAAATTAATGAAAACAACCTGTAAATGAAGAAATAGGTGAATGAGTATTTCCTAGGTTGGTTGGAATGGAACCCTGGTTATTCCATTGAATATACACACTATAGATTGATATTCATGATTGAATAAATAAATTTGTGTGAATAAATGATAGATAAAGATATCATTCTTGTATCAAAGTGTATGTAACATAATAAAGCAGTGGATTACATGCATACAAAATAAGTATTAAGGCTCATCACCCAGAGCTTAATGTTTTGAATATTTTGATGTTGCTCATACCAGATCTTAGATCTGACCCTTGTTTGCTCATGGCATATGGGGGTGTCTCATTTTAAAATGAGGCAGCCACTCATGCCCTTTCAGGGAATGCAGGCACTAAGTAGAAAATGAAGTTATGGCTATTATGGAGGAGTGAATGAACATGCTAGCTAGTTTCAATAAGAGCTTAAATTGATTATATCTGCATGTATTCAGGAAAAATTATGTTTCTAAGATTTCCAGTCATGTAATGAATATTCTATGGTTAGTGATCAAGTTGCTCTTATGTTCTGTAAAGTGATAGATTAAATTAGTTGTTCTGTCGAAATCGTTGTGTGTTAAGGTTTGATTTGTTTTTGAAGTAGAGTCTGCAACATAAACAAGAAAAATATGCTCAAGTATTAGCTATGAAAACCTGGTAAAGAAATATATAGGTATGTGAGCAATTGCTTAACATAAATCATATTATGGATTAGACAACCTTGAGTCATTTTAAAACACTGAGATTTGGAGTATACCTTTAAGTATCTAATGGTTTTTCCTCTGAAATATGTCTACAAATGGTTCAAGTCTACTTTCTAAATTGTTTTGAGAAAAGTAATTGTATGGGAAGGCTACAGGTATGATGCAAATGACTGGCATTTCAATTGCCATGATCAGGTACCTGGCATGACATAAGGCACATGAGTTAACCAGCTTCAAATGAGTGAAGTTTTGGTTGATTATGTCTGGTTGTGTTTTGTTAGTAAAAATGCCTTTCAAAATCCTTAAGTCATTGTTTTACCATAACCAATTTTTCAAAGTCATAACAGATATGCAATCTGGACAGGTTTGCACAAGCAAACCTGGAATTATTCTTATGAATATTTTTAAGTTCAAATTCTTGACATAGCAAATCTTATGCAAATACACAACTCACTATGTGTCATGTGGGCTAAGATTAAGGCAAACAAGTCACATAGATTGAATCTTAAATAAGAAAGTTTTTTAGAAAATACATATGTGGAAAATGATAAGTGAATATATCATTTCTGGCCTTAGCCAAATATCAATACCTTTGATCCATGATTTGAAATAAAAATCTCAAGAATCTTGAGATTTAACTGTCATGGTAAATTGATATTAAAGACTATCAATCAGAAGGAGCAAGTTCATACAAGTTAAATACGCATAGGATTTACTGACTTATTACAAATATTCAAAAGTATATAGTAATTAACTTTAGGCAGAATTGCCCAAATCCAAATCAAACAAAATACTCTTGTTTAACAAAAAAAATATATACTCTGAATTTAAACAAGAGTAACACATACATCTTCATATGTATGTGTATATTATTAGGGATACACTGATATATTTATATTGGTAATGAATTTTGAATCCTGGTTGAATTGTTTGAAAAAAAAATGACTCTGATAATTCAAAGGAAGTTTAAATCAAACTTAAAAGAGCAAATGAATATAGGTGGACATCCAGATACACATAAATTAAATATGCATTTGCATGAACACATATTTATATATAAAAAAAATCCTTATGAAATTAAGGTAGAAATAGGAGGGTCATTTCAGTTGGTATCAGAGCACTTGGTTGCATTGACTGCTAAGTATTATAAAAATGTATTATGTCTGTTTGTTTTGGATGAAATAATTTAGATAAGAAAATAGTAATTATATAAGTACTCATAATATACTAATACCATTTGCCCAGAATTTAGTTAGCAGACCATGGTAGGAAGAGGATCTCATCACAATGCAGGACCCAGTGCACCTCAAATGCTTGACATGCAAGAATTTGTGAGGGTTTTAAGAGATGGAATTGGGCATAGGCCTGAGAATCCACATGAAGAGCTATCAAAACTACTGAAGACTTATTCCAATTTGGGAGGCAGGAGTTTTGAAGGAACTGAGAATGTGATGGAGATTCAAGCATGGTTGAGAACACTTGATAGGATTTTCAATGACATGTAGTTAGATGATCAAAGGAAGAGGCAAGTAGCTTCAAGACAACTGAAAGGGGTAGCTTTAAGCTGGTGGGAGGTGATCATAGCTGGAAGAAATGAAAATGAAATCACTTGGAATCAGTTCAAGGAGATGTTGGAGGCAAGATTTGTACCAGCATCAGCCAAGACCACTTTGCTTGAAGAATTTATCAAACTTAGGCAGGGAACTTTGAATGTCACTGAATACACTCAAAAGTTTGAGGGGCTATCTAATTATGGAGCAATGCTAGTGGCAGATGAAGCATCCAAAAATGATAGGTATATAAAAGGTCTGAACCCAGGACTTAGCAGAGCTATGCTACCATATGCAGATAGAACTTTTGATCAAGTAATTGATCTGGCATTGAAACTGGAACAACATGACAAAGAAAGAGAGAAATATAGGATTTTTAAGAGCAACAACAATAAGAAGAATAAGGGAAGATATCACCCTTATGATAAAAAGAAGGAGGAGGCAGACAACAAGAAGGACAAAGACACAAAAGCCAATGATGCTAAGAAGAAATTGGTTTGCCACCATTGTGGTAAAGAAGGACACATCAAACCAAGGTGCCCAGAGTTAAAAGGAGGAGCCTTCAAATGCTACCTATGTGGGAAAGAGGGGCATATGAAGAGGAATTGTCCTGAGAATAAACAGCAAGGGAAATTGGCAACTTTGGAAGGTAAAGGCAAATCTGCAGTGAAAATTGATGCTGGAAATCATGGCCAAGTGGAAGGTACATTACTCATTTGTGCCATACCCATACCAGTAGTATATGATACTGGAGCAACACACTCTTTGATTTCTTATGAAATTGTTAAAGTGTTAAAATTAAACTGCATATTGGTTGAAACCCCATTGCTTGTACAAAGTCCCCTAGGGAGTTCTAGTGTTTTGAACATGAATTGTGTGGATGTGGAGTTAAACATAGGAGGAAATATTTTTATTTCCAATTTATATGTTTTAAATTACCCAAATATAGGAGTTATATTGGGGGTAGATTGGTTAAGGCAATTTAAAGCCATAATTAATTTAGACTCATCCACCATATCATTGCAAAATTCTAGAGGCCAGAGGATCACAGTTCTATGTGAAGTAGCTAAGGAAGGGAAATTATATCATTTAGTTGACTTAGGAAAAGATCTCAGTGAGCTAACCATTGAAGAAATTCCCATAGTTAATGAATACTTGGATGTGTTTGGGAAAGTTAAGGGTGTTCCACACCACAGACCAGTTGAGTTCCAAATTAATCTCATTCCAGGAGCAAGTCCAATAATCAAGAAACCCTATAGAATGGGGCCAAGTGAACTGAAAGAATTGAAAAATCAGTTGGAAGAATTAGAAGGCAAGGGATTTATAAGGCCAAGTAATTCCTGCTGGGGTTCTCCAGTAGTGTTTGTAAGAAAACATGATGGTAGCTTGAGAATGTGCATAGATTACAGAGAACTAAATAAAGTAACCATCAAGAACAAATAACCATTGCCTAGAATAGATGATCTCTTTGACCAACTCAGTGAAGCTAAAATATTTTCTAGATTAGACTTAGCCTCAGGATTCCATCAAATGAAGGTTGAAGACTCAAGTGTTAAGTATACTGCATTTAACACAAGATATGGCTTATATGAATTTATGGTTATGCCATTTGGTTTGACAAATGCTCCTTCATATTTTGTTGATTTAATGAATAGAATATTTAGAGATTATTTAGACAAGTTTGTACTGATTTTTATTGATGACATTTTGATTTATTCCAAGACAGTGGAAGAGCATAAAAATCATTTGCATTTAGTTTTGTCAAGACTAAGGGAAAATGATTTAAAGGCAAAATTTTTAAAATGTGCATTTTGGAAAGAAGAAGTACATTTTCTTAGGCATGTTATCTCTACCAAAGGAATATCAGTAAACCCCAATAAGGTAGTGGCAATCCAAGCATGGAAAAGGCCTAGTACCATCAGTGAGATTAGATCATTTATGGGGATGGCAGGATATTATAGGAGATTTATAAAAGATTTCTCAAAAATATCATCACCACTTACCAATTTAACTAGAAAGAACCAAGCCTTTGTATGGACAGAAAAATGTGAGCAAGCTTTTATCAAAATAAAAGAAGCTCTGATTAATGCACCAGTATTGAGAGTGCCAGAAGGAAATGAAAATTTAGTTGTGTACACTGATGCAAGTGGCTCTGGGTTAGGGGCTGTGTTGATGCAGCAAGACCAGGTGGTAGCCTATGCATCTAGGCAATTAAAGCCACATGAAACAAGATATGCAACCCATGATCTTGAACTAGCAGCAGTTGTATATGCTTTGAAACTTTGGAGACATTATTTGTTAGGTGCCAAATTCATTTTGTACACTGATCATAAGGCATTGAAATATTTATTCTCACAAAAAGATTTGAACATGAGGCAACATAGATGGGTAGAGTTCCTAGCTGCCTATGATCTAGATATACTTTATACACCAGGCAAGGCAAATAAAGTTGCAGATGCCTTGAGTAGACAACATGCCAAAGTAGCCATGTTGATGATGGAAGAATTTAAGGATTTGTCTATACTTACTGATTTGGAAATTGAGGAAAACAATGGGGTACAAATGATGCCCATTGAAGAAGATGAAGGAAAAGGGAAATTAAGTATGATATCTCTGCAATCAGATTTACTTCTTAAGATTGGGAAAATGCAGGAACAAGACCTAAACATGGTGGAAAAGAAAATGCTCATATCAAAAGGGGAAGAAGTAATAAATTATCAAGTTGATAAAAATGGTTATTTAAGGAATAAAAATAGGATATGTGTTCCAGAAAATATAGAATTAAAGGAGGAAATATTAAATGAGTACCATAGGAGTAAGTACTCCATACACCCAGGTAGCACCAAGATGTATCAAAATTTGAAAAGAAATCTTTGGTGGAAGGGGATGAAGTCAGATGTGGCTAGACATGTTGCAAGGTGCATGACTTGCCAACAAGTCAAGGCAGAGACACAAAGGCCATAAGGACTATTGCTACCCCTTAGTATACCACAATGGAAGTGGGAGGATATATCTATGGATTTCATAGATGGTCTGCCTAGATCTAAGAGGGGAAACACAAGTATATGGGTAATAGTGGATAGGCTAACTAAGGTAGCACATTTTATCCCAGTTAAAACAAAGAGAAATGCTCCAAAATTGGCTCAAATATTCATGAAAGAGGTAGTAAGGTTGCATGGCATACCCAAAACCATTGTGAGTGATAGGGATACCATCTTCACCTCAAGGTTTTGGAAAAGTTTTCAAGAGGCCATGGGGAGTGAATTGTGCTTAAGCACTGCCTACCATCCACAATCAGATGGTCAAACTGAGGTGGTGAACAAAGTCTTAGAGGATTTGTTGAGAGCATGTACACTGGACTTTGGAGGCAACTGGGAAGACCACCTCCATCTAGCTGAATTCACATACAATAACAGTTACCAAAGCACCATAGGGATGGCACCATTTGAAGCCTTATATGGCAAGCCATGTTTATCACCTATATGCTGGGTAGAGACTGGAGAAAGGGCTGTTCTAGGACCTGAATATGTTAAAGAAACTACAGAGAAAATTGGGTTAATAAGAAAAAGAATAGCAGCAGCTCAAGATAGGCGAAAGAAATTTGCAGACAGGAAGAGAAAACAGGTGGAATATGAAGTGGGAGACTTTGTTTTCATCAAGATTTCACCTATGAAGAAAGTCTTGAGATTTGGCAAGCAAGGTAAGCTCTCACCAAGGTATGTTGGACCCTATAAAGTTCTGGAAAGAATTGGTTCATTGGCTTACAAATTAGAATTACCAGAGGAAATGAAAGCAATGCATAATGTTTTTCATGTGTCCCAACTTAGAAGATGGGTACATGATAAAGAAGACATTTTGGAAAAGCCTACCAAAATTCAAATAAATCCTGACTTGGTTTATGAAAAAGAGCCAGTTGGGATTATAGCCAAGGAAGAAAAGAAATTAAGGAGCAAAACTTTGAAACTAGTAAAGATCCAGTGGAGTAGTGATCCTAATGATTGCACATGGGAGTTAGAGGATAAGATTAGGATGGATTATCCTAAGCTTTTTGCAAATTAAAAGGTAATTTTTTTTTCTGGAAAAATTTGTTATGCATGATTGATATGGTTGAATTTGTTTGCTTATGCATATGTTTGATAGGTTTTCAGAAAAGAAAATGATGCTTGTTATAAATGTTAGAAAAATTGTGAGGACACAATTCCTAAAAGGAGGGGTGAATGTAATACCCCAAAATTTTGTGAAAAATCATTTTTATAAAATGATTTAATTTTTGAAATATTTAGATTTAAATATGGTGAAATTTTTGGGAATAAATAGTGTGCAAGGATATGTGGGCACATGCACACTGGAAATGGCACAAGGAAAAGATTCAAAAATTTATGAAAAAAAAATGATGATAATAAAATAAATAAACTGAGCAAGGAAGCATTTCAAATGTGATTTTGAAATATAGATTATTAATCAAATTAAAGATGTTTTTTTTATGCATGAAAAATTAAATATTCCCAGTAAAAAAAAGATCAAATAAAAATATGTACACTTATGCACCTGTATATTTTCTGTGAGCAGAAAGTGTTAAAGCAAAACAATAAAAAGGAAACATTAAAAATGACATGAAATGTAATACAAGTCAATATGCTTGTGTAGGCAAAAATAGCAAAGGGGATTCTCAGAAATAATTAAAATATAAAATATGGTAGTCACACTTTTAACATGACAAGGTGAGTGGCCATTTTCTGAAAAAGTAAAGGGAAGAAAATACTGCCTTCAACTAATTATTATGGCCAGGGTATTAAGGAGGAAAATGAATGAAAAATGCATGAAGATGGTTAGGTCAGAAATGGAATTTTGTTTTAACAAAACCCTAGTGGAAAAATGCATATAAATAGGCAGTTTTAGCCAGTAAAATTATCTTTGCCCCGAGCTGCACAAAAATAAGAAAGGAAGAAAAATATTGGAAGGAAGGAGAAAACACACATACAAGGGTTTTTAGGATCAATAAGAAGAAATATTTAGGTGAGTAATCTCACTAGATTCATGGCATTAAGACCTGATATGAGGCAGCCAAGTACTTATGTTGCTATTGATATTTTCTGATTTTTGTTAATCACTGTTATATTAATGTTGTTGAATGGATTTTATTTTCTTGAGCTGATATAATGTGTATTATGGATGCTCTTTGGATGAATTCCTTTGATCTGTTTGAATGGTTGCTATGGATGTACATACTACTATTTGTTTACATTTTGAAAAAAAAAAGAAGCTAAGGCAACAAATCTCAAAATCAAGGAAGGAATACACACTACTGATGGGGATCTATGGCAGGAAATTATTCTTAAAAAAAAATATTATGAGCTACATTATATTTTATATAAGTGCTGAGGCTTAAGAAAAGAAAGTGTAAGGGATGCAATAGAAACTTCTGTGTGCTGATTCCCTCATGAAATATCAAAATTCACAAGATAAAAATTGTGATTCAGCTAGATCTTGAATCTAGTTCAATCACAGTTACTTGTAAGTCATAATAACATAGCATGCCATGGTTCCACCCTCAGTTGTAGATGTACCTTTTATATGATTTAAAGTTAAGACCTCTTATAGCAATAATTATGAAATGATTATCTGTTTGTTTTTGAACAAAATACTTGCAAGATAAAGGGAGATGTCTTTTTTTTATATACACTGTGACATGTCCACATAGCTATCTGATGATAGGATTTTTAACCAACACTACTAGTAAATATACTAGGGTTATGAGCCAAGAAGGCTGCTGGAATGCTTGTCATATTTGAAGTATGCAAGTTGGCACATGGTTTGTTTAAGCCCTGAGATCTTTGTGCAATGATGTGAATTAGTTCATTGCAATGTGTCCCTGTGATTCCTTACTAGTAGATGAGGCTAGGGATTTAAATTAATGAAAACAACATGTAAATGAAGAAATAGGAGAATGAGTATTTCCTAGGTTGGTTGGAATGGAACCCTGGTTATTCCATTGAATATACACACTGTAGATTGATATTCATGATTGAATAAATAAATTTGTGTGAATAAATGATAGATAAAGATATCATTCTTGTATCAAAGTGTATGTAACATAATAAAGCAGTGGATTACATGCATACAAAATAAGTATTAAGGCTCATCACCCAGAGCTTAATGTTTTGAATATTTTGATGTTGCTCATACCAGATCTTAGATCTGACCCTTGTTTGCTCATGGCATATGGGGGTGTCTCATTTTAAAATGAGGCAGCCACTCATGCTCTTTCAGGGAATGCAGGCACTAAGTAGAAAATGAAGTTATGGCTATTATGGAGGAGTGAATGAACATGCTAGCTAGTTTCAATAAGAGCTTAAATTGATTATATCTGCATGTATTCAGGAAAAATTATGTTTCTAAGATTTCCAGTCATGTAATGAATATTCTATGGTTAGTGATCAAGTTGCTCTTATGTTCTGTAAAGTGATAGATTAAATTAGTTGTTCTGTCGAAATCGTTGTGTGTTAAGGTTTGATTTGTTTTTGAAGTAGAGTCTGGAACATAAACAAGAAAAATATGCTCAAGTATTAGCCATGAAAACCTGGTAAAGAAATATATAGGTATGTGAGCAATTGCTTAACATAAATTATATTATGGATTAGACAACCTTGAGTCATTTTAAAACACTGAGATTTGGAGTATACCTTTAAGTATCTAATGGTTTTTCCTCTGAAATATGTCTACAAATGGTTCAAGTCTACATTCTAAATTGTTTTGAGAAAAGTAATTGTATGGGAAGGCTACAGGTATGATGCAAATGACTGGCATTTCAATTGCCATGATTAGGTACCTGGCATGACATAAGGCACATGAGTTAACCAGCTTCAAATGAGTGAAGTTTTGGTTGATTATGTCTGGTTGTGTTTTGTTAGTAAAAATGCCTTTCAAAATCCTTAAGTCATTGTTTTACCATAACCAATTTTTCAAATTCATAACAGATATGCAATCTGGACAGGTTTGCACAAGCAAACCTGGAATTATTCTTATGAATATTTTTAAGTTCAAATTCTTGACATAGCAAATCTTATGCAAATACACAACTCACTATGTGTCATGTGGGCTAAGATTAAGGCAAACAAGTCACATATATTGAATCTTAAATAAGAAAGTCTTTTAGAAAATACATATGTGGAAAATGATAAGTGAATATATCATTTCTGGCCTTAGCCAAATATCAATACCTTTGATCCATGATCTGAAATAAAAATCTCAAGAATCTTGAGATTTAACTGTCATGGTAAATTGATATTAAAGACTATCAATCAGAAGGAGCAAGTTCATACAAGTTAAATACGCATAGGATTTACTGACTTATTACAAATATTCAAAAGTATATAGTAATTAACTTTAGGCAGAATTGCCCAAATCCAAATCAAACAAAATACTCTTGTTTAACAAAAAAAAATATATACTCTGAATTTAAACAAGAGAAACACATACATCTTCATATGTATGTGTATATTATTAGGGATACACTGATATATTTATATTGGTAATGAATTTTGAATCCTGGTTGAATTGTTTGAAAAAAATGACTCTGATAATTCAAAGGAAGTTTAAATCAAACTTAAAACTGCAAATGAATATAGGTGGACATCCAGATACACATAAATTAAATGTGCATTTGCATGAACACATATTTATATATATATATATATATAAAATCCTTATGAAATTAAGGTAGAAATAGGTGGGTCATTTCATTCCACCAATAACACTATTAGTCATAGTTTTCATGGGATTACTGTGAACCTATTGGAATTTTCCAATAACATTTCTCAACCCATATTTTTCTTGGGATCACTATGAACCCATTGGGATTGTCCAATAAAATGCCTCCAATCAAAGTTTTCATGGGATCACTAAAAACCTATTGGGATTCTCCAATAACATCACTCGAGTCATAGTATTCATAGGATGAATATGAACTTCTTGGATCCGTCCAATATCATATCTCAAATAATAATCTTTTAATTAGTTTGGGCATCTTACAGCTTTGATCTACCTGATCTCCTGGGTGTAATTCTACTCACTCGGGAGTTAAATTTTACTATACTTACTATTGGGTCAACCTAACTGGTTATTCTGCCCTTAATTGTCCAGAAAATATAGTATGGGTCGTGATGATGCAGGTATGACAATAATAATCATGCAAAAATAACCGATGAAATAATAACAAGAAGATATCGCATCCATCATTCAAATATGTTCAATCGATGGTCATTGGCACCATATAATTACTTAATCTTTAGTAATAACTCCCTTTGGTAATTTTATATCAAAACTTGGACTAAAAAATAATTTATTCCGTGATAACGTTTATCATCATATATGATTAATCCCCTTAATTAATATTTAAAATAAGAAAATAAGCCCATTACTTTACCAATTTCTCATGCCAACTTATAATCCACTTTAATAATGTCATGTATACTTCCAGCATTAATATGAGGATGTCGCACTTCTTCATTATAGGCATAATGCCATAAGTTAGAATATGTTCTTCATTAAAAATTTACGGCGTCAATATGGTCAGCATTGATGACATACGACATCAATATTACAAAACTATTGATATCGGGTGCTTTAAAACAGTAAGGTCGACATTGATCACTTCCGACATCAATGCCTTAAAACAGTTGACATTGAATTCATAAAACTGGGCTACTATGTCGCTATAAAATAGAATGTCGAAATCGATAATTGGTGGCATCATTGCCATTTTATATCGATTTTGAAAGTATGTAGGTATAAGCGATTTCATTTCCATAATACTTTTATCTCGTAAGTAATACTAGCGGCATCACTGCCTAAAGTATTTAATGTCAGAAATAATACATGCGACATTACTGCCTTAAGCTATGATGTCAAATAGGAAGATGCTACATTGTTTAAAACCATGGTGAAAACTTGCGACGTCAATGCCATATGTTATTGATCTCTAAAAAAAGAAACAAGGAAGGATGACATAGTTCTAGTACGTTACAAGGTTACCAATGTTGGCATTGATTCAATGCCGAAGGCCTTATAACATAAGACTTCAACCCAAACAGATTCTAATATCGTATGCATCCTTTCAAGTTAATGTCGCTGGGGTTCGGGATAAACATCGTCAACATGGAATTATCGTAATTATCATAAAAACTTGATATGGATACTATTATTCACCTTATATTGGATAAAAGAGTTGAAATTTGATGGAGAATGATTTCCCTAGCTTTTCCTTTGATTTGCTTTAGTTTTCCTCCACTAATCTTTCCTAGTAATGGCTGGCCTCGCTTGAGTATTTCTTTAGATAGTTTTGTTAAAATGAGAATGAATGAATGAGAAGGTAAGAGCTTAAGGGTGACTCTTTTCCTAATTTGCCACTTTCATTTGTTCCTCTCTATGTTAAGTTTAAAACAATCTTATTAGTTAATTAGTTAGGACCCGACCTTATTAATTCTCAAACCTCATCCTCATGTCCCACTACATTATTCTATTTAATCTATCCAATTAAATCTCTTGAATAATGTTACTCAAAATTAGGGTGTTACGGGCTCCCTTCTTTAAAGAATTTCATTTCAAAATTTCGATAAGGATAATAATAAACATATCAATCTTGCAAACATATGTAACATCATATAACAACAATACCAGCCTACCTAACAAGAAAAATGTATATATACAATAAATATAGATCATATTATTAGAACAATGCAGGATAAGTCTCTTTAATCCAGTCTTCCGTCTCTCAAGTACAGCCTTCTCGTTGTTACTCCAATGACTTTCACTAATTTGACTGTCTTGTTCTTCAATCTCTTCTCATCTCTTTCCACAACTCGCACCGGTTGCCTAACAAAAGTCATATTTGGTTCCACTACTAAATCTTCCAATGCAGTCGGAGTAATAGCAGTCTTTGGATCATGTACATACTTTCTAAGATGAGGAACATGTAAAACATTATGGATTCCTGCCAAACTTTTCGATAAGTCTATTATATAAGCAAGTTTTCCAATCATCTTTATATTAGAAAATGGACCAACATACCTCGGTGCCAATTTTCCTATCTTTCCAAATCGTACCACACCCTTCATCGATGATACTTTAACAAAAACGCAATCTCCAACCGAGCTTTCTTCACCCATACTCGGATCAACTCAATCTTTTCCATGGCTTCTCTTACCACATCTGGACAAAAAATCAATCTATCTCCGGTCTCCAACCAACATGCTGGTGATTTGCACGGCCTTCCATACAAGGCTTCGAAAGTGCCATTCCTAGTCTGATAACTATTATTATAGGAAAACTCAACTAAGTGCTAATGGTCTTCCCACGAATCACCAAAATCCAGTACGCAAGCTCTCAACAAATCTTCAAATACCTTATTGACTCTCTGTCTTCCCATCCGTCAATTGGTGGTAAACATTACTCATCTTAAGCATAGTACCTAATACCTCTCGTAGACTCTTTCAGAATTCACTAGTGAACAAAGCATTCCTATCACTAACATTACTACAAGGAATCCCATCCGGTCTAACAATATTCTTCATAAACAACTTAGCCAATACAGGAACCACCCTTGTCGACTTAAAGGGAATGAAGTGTGCACTCTTGGTCAGTCTATCCACTATAACCCAAATACCCTTATTTCCCCTATTCGACATTGGCAGACCGTTAACAAAATTTATGGATATAGAATCCCATTTTCAAACCGGCGTATCCAAAGGCTGAAGCAAACCACTTACCTTCTGATGCTCGACTTTCACTTATTGGGAATTCAAACATTGCTTTACCCATAAGCCTACATTCCTTTTCACACCTTCCCAAAAGAAACACCTCTTTATATCCTGATACATCTTAGTTCCTCCGGATGAATAGTAAACTTCGATCGATGACATTCCCTAAAATCTTTCTTCCTTAGGTCACCACATCTGGAACACACAATCATCCCTTCTTTCTTAACCATCCATTCTGGTCAAGACTAAAATCCTTTAAATCATCAGCCTAGTTCCACCTTCCAATCTTCTAATCCTTTTGCCTAGCAATGGATTATCTCTCTGCTTAAAATCAATCCATTCGATCAATACTAGTAGAACTTCTAAAATGATAATATAGCGGTACTATGACTAGGTTAGCAGTCGATCTTAACTGCACACTACAAGTAGTATCCGTCTCTAAATCTTTCCATTCTGCCAACATAGCTAACACCACATTTTAATGTTTTATGCTAATTACATCAGCAACTTTATTTCGTTTCCCCGGTGTATATTTGATACCGAAATCATAAGCTGCTAAAAACTTCAGCTTTCTTTGTTGTCTCATATTCAACTCATTCTGAGAGAATAAATACCAAAGGACTTATGATCCGTATACAACTCGAATCTTTCTCCTAAGAGGTAGTGTCTCCACACCTTCAAAGCAAAGATCACTGTGCCAACTCTAAATCATGAGTCAGATACCTAACTTCATATAGTCTAAGCTATCGAGAAGCATAGGCAATCACTTTACCTTTTTGCATCAACACGGCTCCTAATCCTATCCCATATACATCTGTATACACCAGCAAATCCTAATTACCATCTGGCACAACCAACACGAGCGCATTAATCAATATTTGTTTTAGCTTCTAGAATGCTTCCTCACATTTACTAGACCAAATAAACTTTACGTCCTTTTTGGTTAGTTTAGTCAAAGGTGCTGCTTTTCAAGAGAAATTCTTGATGAATCTCTGGTAATAGCCAGCTAATCTAAGAAACCTTTTCATCTCGGTCATTGTCTTGGGTCTCTTCCAATTATTTACAGCTTAAATCTTAGCTGGATCCATAAACAACTCTTCTTCTGAAACTACATGACCAAGAAACATCAATTCTCTCTTCCAAAAGCGACACTTCGAAAACTTTGCTTTTAGTCGATGCTGCCTCAATGTTTCCAAGATGAATCTCATGATCTCTCTCATTCTTAGAATATATCAAAATGTCATTAATGAACACTAACACGAATCTATCCAAGTGCTCTTGGAAAATCTGGTTCATCAAATCCACAAAGAAAGCAGATGCATTAGGCAACCTGAATGGCATTACTAACCACTCATACAAACTATACCTCGTTCGAAACGCCATCAAAGGGATACTGTCCTCCACCATCCTTAATTGATGGAACCCTGTCGCCAAATCCAATTGGAAAAATACTTTGGCTCCACTCAACCGATCAAATAAATCATCAATTCTCGGCAAAGGGTACCAATTTTTTATCGTTTTCTCTTTCAACTTACGATAATTGATACACAATCTCAACGACCCATCCAGTTTCTTCACGAACACCGCGACCGCTCTCCGAGGCGAACTGCTTTGTCTATTAAAACTCTTTTCTTCTAAGTCCACCAGCTGCACCTTTAACTCTTTCATCTCAGTAGGCATCATTCTGCTTGGCGGTCTACTTACCGGTTCAGCTCTAAGCACAAGATCTATACGAAATTCAATAGCTCATTTTAACGGTAGTCCTGTCATTGGCTCAAAAACATCTACGAATTCTCTTACAATAAAACCCGATTTGCTTTGTCTTCTACTTCCATTACACCCAATAAAGCATAAACATCAAAACTCGCATTCTCTACTAAGTATATAATTCGATCGTGGCTATTAGAGTGTCTTAGTGATATCGCCATATCCAAGCAAAATATCCTAGCCTCATATCTGCTCAATTAGTCCATACCTAAAATAATCCCAAAACTTGAGAAATCAAACACATACAAACTACATGTAAGTATATGACCTAACAACTCATGTTCTAACTAGTCACATCTCATCTCAAGAGTTGCATAACCTACTAGCAGATTCGCAACCCTTAAGGAAGTAAATAAGGTATGATGGTTCTAGGTTTAACTTATCTACCAAATATAGCGAGATAAAAGAATGCGATGCACCCGTGTCAAACAATACTCTAACTGGTATGCTGTGAATCAAAAACATACCTTCCATCGTAGACTTTCCTTTCTCCGCAGCAGTCGGTCTCGATGCGGATGGTTCCAAAGTAAGTACCTTCCCTTTATCAGCTCTAGCTAGTTCTGGACACTGATTCTTGTAGTACCATATCTGGTCATAGTTGAAACACTTCATACCTTTCTTTTCCGCAACCTTCTTTCCCTTAGTGGTTCGACAGTCATGAGCAAAATTTACTTTCTTGTCACACTTGAAGCAGATAATATCAGCTTTTCCTTTCTTGGCAGTTCCACCCTTCTAAGCTCCCTTCTTCTTGATGAACTTATCTTCTTGCCTCGAAAATTCTGAATCTCCGCTGACTTTTCTTTCTCGAAAGTAGAAAGCATCTCCTCATTCATAATTGTCATCTCCACCACTACATTACACAGATCCTTGAGATGTGGCATAGTCGCCCTAGCAATCTTCGGCCTCAAACCCTAGTAAACTTCTCATTCCACTTAATCACAGTATCAATGGTGGCATATCCACACTACACCATAATGACCAATTTAAAACGGTAATAAAGTGTTGCTAAAAAGTTTAAAAACACATTTCAAATGTTGCAGATTTTTGAAACATTTGTAGTACATTTTAGATTTACAAATTGAAACATTTAGCGGGTGTTTCAGATTAACAAATTGAAACACTTACTGAGTGTTTCAAATTGACAAACTGCAACATTTAGTAAGTGTTTCAAGTTGATAATCAACAACTCTTACCGGCAACACTTAGTAAGTCCTTCAAGTTGATAATCAACAACACTTACTAGTGTTTCAAATTGATAACCAGCAACACTTAATATTTCATATTGACAATCAGCAACACTTACTAGGTGTTTAAAATTAACAATCAACAACACTTGTTACATGCTTTAAGTCCACTTATCGAATATTCCGAACTTATAATCTACAATACTCGGTGGATGTTTCAAATTGACAATCTACAACATTAATTAAAAGTCCAGAATTTATATTTTAGGAAAAAAGTAAATTGTTCATCACATATTAAGAATATTTATAAACAATATATGATCAATATATGAGCAACGTATAAACAATAAATCAACAATATGCCAACAATATTATATATATACATACACTCACGACATCGCACAACAATGAATTATGAAAAGACAAGGCTATAACTTTATTTTAGAATCATCAAAAATTAGTTTATCGTCTATTCCTATGAGTCATCACAAACGTGATTATATTATATATTTGGACTGGAATATTAACCTAAAACACTCATCATTTAGGTATTGGATAACCCTATTTCAAGTATCACCACCAGACCGAGCAGAAATATATCCTGCAAACACAAAATCAAATAATGCATTAAAGTTTTTATCAAGAGTTCAAAAAGTGAGATATATTTTATATCTACTGTATAATGTAGGTCTAATAATGAAGGCAATAGAATTAAAAATTGACTGCAAAACTGAGTCTTCATTTCTGCTCAATCTTTCTATGCGGAAAGGTATAATAATATACTACTAAAACGAATGAAGGTACATTAATTTCCCGTTTTGTTGGATTCGAACAAGTTTGTTCATCCATCAATAAATTAAATAAAATGTTAATGCCAAAAAATATGGTACTTCTAAACAAACAACTTTTGTACTGTGACAGTTTTACCTTATGTTTTATTTCTAGATGTTCTCTTGAGTTATCTGATATTTCAGAAACTTTCTGACAGTGTTCACTGTTCAAGTCTCTTAGTATTTCGTTGCATGGTATGTATGATCGTTGAGTGAATGTTTTCGTGTATATCATGATCAAGTTTTAACGAACCTAAAAATTACAATTTGTTCATCAACAACAGCAAGTGAATACATATATGATAATAATGTAATATGGAAAACTCACATTTGATTGGCGAAATGAGATCTTTGTTTGCTATGTACATCATTAGTAATAGTTGATGCAGAAGAGGCATGCTTAGATCGTACTTGCTGAATTGTCTCCGATCCAATTCTACACAAATCAACTAACTTAAGTAAATATGTATGTATGAAATATAGTGTGTTATACGGTTTAACCCAACAGGATCTAGCAGAATACAGAACAATCCCGTCACCTCAGAATGACTCAGAACGTAACAAGAAAGGCTAAGGGAAGGAGTTGACGAGAGCCAAATCATATTACTAAAGCAACAACCAAGTTCAACTGAACCAAGAAGCTAGCGTCGGTTCAGTCCAATCAATAATCAAAGCATAATCAGCTGGTAGATCATCATCAAGACAAAGTAACGTGCAACGGTACTTTGCAAACAACTACGATAAAAGACTATGGAAACATCTCCAATTCCAAACTCCAGAAAATCATAAGTGCTTAGCTCATCAACGACTCATGCCTCTGCTCAAACCATCAAACAAACAAGATATGGAACACTGTCAAAAGGAGGCAAGATTTGGTTCGCAAAACGAACCAATGTCATGGGTCGCCGGCGACTCATGGACCATGGGTCGCCAATGACCCATGGTTTTGGCTCGTTTTGCGAGCCAAAGCACCCCTAAGTCGCCTAACCTACCTGCAAACTGATGAAGACAGGACCAGCCGAGAAGTTCTCTGATCCCTATAAATACCATCCCACCTACAACACAAAGAGGATCTTCTCCGGACTGATTACTGAAGCTCTGCTGGAAACATCCTTTACCCTCTGCCTCCCTCACAACAATCTCCAAAGGAATTCACTATGATTCTCTAGTGGATTCCAACTCCGGGGATTCAATCTATTGAGAGATAATCAAAGTCTTGTAGTCAAACACGTCTTGTAACCGCAATCAGTCTGTAAGAGAAATATAAAGTGGACGTAGGCTTCATTAACAGCCACACCACTATAAAAATTCTTTGTCTTCTTTCTTTTACTGTTCTTTTCTTATATCTGTGATCTGTGATATTGCTCTGTCAGAACAGGGTT
Source organism: Allium fistulosum (assembly GCA_030737815.1). Lineage (NCBI taxonomy): Eukaryota > Viridiplantae > Streptophyta > Magnoliopsida > Asparagales > Amaryllidaceae > Allium > Allium fistulosum. Next base: position 866,365,838 of record CM060904.1, on the reverse strand, counting down.
GGTGCTTTCAAACTCAAACCAGGGTGTTGATCCATTTTTTGGGTTAACATTTTGGTGCTTTCATTGAGAACCTTGAACGAGATCTAAAAAATTAAAATTTGATTATGAGATTCAAAGAAAATGAAGAGGCCTAACATCAGATCTGAAACTAGAGCAAGTCAACCGGAGCTTGGGGGCAGCCAGGAAGTGTCCTCAAATTCTCATCAACCCAGCTATGTGATTAGAGAGGAGATGACAAGGATAATGAAAGAGAGGCAGGATGGACTCTTAGCTAGACAATAGGAGATGATGGATGGATTCTTCCAGAGGATGGAGCAGCAAGGGATGGCTAGATCTGCAGGGAATTGGAATCAAACTCTAGGGAACAATGCATGGATTGCTAGATTGGATTGGAGCAAGGTGGAGCCTTGCTCCCATGCCTAGAGCAATAGATACATGGGGTGTAATGACCTGCTATTTTGAACCATTCAAATCGACAATAATCCACACATGTCAGACTTGAATTGCTCAAAACAACAGATTATTAATTTATATTTGGCAAAAACTTAGCATATATAATAAATCAATCAATCACAGAATCATAGACACAGAGTAATACAACAATAAGCAGCGGAATAGATAAATAGTAGTTCATGAAGCTACTACATAAACATCAGAGTCTAAAGAAAATACAACAGAAAATCCCAAGTACATAGAATTCACTAATACAAAAGCAACTAACAAGTCTGAACATAAAACTGGAAATAACTGAAAGCTAGACAGATACAAGTTAGATCTCCATGCGAAGCTCCAAGCCCCAAGCTCCAAAGGTGAGTCTCAAATGTTGTGATACTCAGGCTGACCCGAGCGTAAAGCAAAACACAAAACACTCAAGTCAGAATTAACGTTCTTATGCAAGTAAATCAACTCAAGTGAAATGCAAATAACTTAAAGGATGTTTGGGATTCCATCCCTTAAGGATCCGTGAAACTATCTACATACAAAGTACAATAAGCTACATAGATAATGTCTAAAGTAAAGTAAAGTATTAAATAGCGTTAGCGCGTTACCCATATCCCACTTAACACATTTTTATATATATTCCCATAGTCTATACAGATACTGTAAGCTCCACCAAACCGCTGGGATACTCGGTAAGCACTCTAGAGGTACGATACAAACCAAACTCATAGTGGGCGCGATAAGGCATGCGACAAGGCACGCGAGGCAATGCCCAGGGTAGGATACTATCGTTTTGCAGAACCGGGATGGTGGTAACGCATAGCACCTACTACCACCCACCTCGAGACACACTCCCAAATCAAAGGTGCACCCAATCAAATCACAAAGTAATAGATATGGTACCAAAGAAGCATGCTCGATCGGAGGTGCAACCTCACTTGGCTCAGGTATAGCTCCTGTTTTAGTCACATCAAGCCGACTCGCGGGAGTCAGGGCTGCCTTCATACCTCATACAGACGTTCGCCAAACCATCCTACTTCGTCCTGGTTTCTCTACCACGTGCACAGTTGTTAAAGTGGTTTTCGGTATTGGCAGAGAGTATGACAATATTCGATCCCGGTCTCTTTAACAACCAAATGCTTATTTCACACCGTGGTCATTTTCATTTCAAACAGTTCATACTTCATGTCAAAATATCATATTCATTTCAAAATCATATCACTTTCGAAACCATTATTTACTTCAAAAATCATATTCACTTCCAAATCATAATCATTTCAAAATCATATTCACTTTCGAAATCATTACCACAAAATAGGTTAAACCATTATATCAAAGTATTCGCATTTAAATGCATTAAATCTAAATCATAACAATTCCAACTTAAACAGTTTGAATATTGAAAGTAGTATATATATTAGAATAGTTATACATTATAATATAGTTTATATTTAAAAATAGGTTATAGATTAAAATAGTTTATATATTAAAAATAGTTTATATAAAAAATAGTTTCAAATTAGAATTGTTCCTTCCAATTTCATAAATCAATTCAAATCAATTTTAGTTCCAAAATTCAATTTAAATCAATCTCAGTTTCAACAATTTCAACTAAAAAGATTAAAGGTTCAATTCAATTTCACATTAAACCATTTTTAATTTATATCGATTTCTAATCCAGGTTGAACTACAAATTTAAACCACTTACAATTCAATAGGTTTCAAAGTTTAAATATTCAAACAATTTACAATAACTCAATTTGATAAATTTCATTTATATTTCCAAAATTCAACTTTATTTTTTTTAGATTTGAAAATATTCACTTAATCATTTTTAATAATATTTATATAAAATCTTAAATTACAAATTTAAATCAATATTAAATATTCAATTTCAATTTTATTTAAATTTGAAATAATCATTTAATCACCTTTAATTAATCATTTAAATAAAATCTCAAATTACAAATTTCAATCAAAATTAAATATTCAAATTCAATTTTATTTAAACTTAAAAATATTCATTTAATCCTCTTTAAGCAAAATCAAGTTATCAAGTTATAGAAACATATATTTAAAATCTCAAAATCAATAAGTTCCAAACCAATCTTTATTTAAATTCAATTATTAACCAATTTAAATTTCAAGTCAACTTTAATTTATCTTTCCAACCTCTATTTATTAAAGTTATTGCAAAAATCTATTTTAAAAATATTAATATAAATTTTAAATAATTATTTAAACATATTATAAATATATATAAGTTAAATTAAATTTTTTATATTAAATTCTATTATTAAATCTATTTTAAATCTTAAATATATATTTAAAAATAATAAAATTATAAGTAAAATCTAAAAATTTACATTTTCAAAACTTAACATATAAATTTAAAATTTCCAAACATATAATTTTATAATATAAAATTTTCACATATATTAAAATAAAAATCTATATATTATATTTAAAAAAAATCAATATTTATTAAAACCCATATATTTTTCTTTTCTCAAAATTTTGGAAATCATTTAAAAATAGACCCCCGGTGTCCGTATATAGTTTTCTATCCTATGGTCAAGTGATACAGATATTTACCATTTCAATCCGTAATTATTTAAATTTACTGGTATATATCATTTCAACCCACAATCCCAAAATTAAAAATCAATAAAATCGCTTAGGTTTATCATTTCAACCCGTAACGATTTTTCCTAATCTATAATATCGTTCGGGTATATATCATTTCAACCCGTACGAATTTTCTTAACAATCAGGGAACTTGCAAAGTGAGAACAAATAAAATAATAGCATAAAATGACATAGCATATCAATGGAAAATATGACCATTATTAACAATTCAAATATAATATATATATACTAACAAGTTATGGTGCCATATGTAAATTAACATAGGTTAACAAATTTAAATAATAACATATCCAACTTAACAATTAAATTTCTAACCAATACAAAATTTAACAACATATTTCAATCGTCATTTCATGTGAAATCAATTTACTAAATATAAGAATGTTAATTGTGTGTTATCACTCACCTTTCGAGGCTAGAGAAAATAGACAACACAACAAGCTATGAATTTGAATCACGAACTCGACACTCGACCGATCCAAACGACGATTTGCAAAGCAAAGCAAGCAAATTAGAATCCGATAATCAAAATATATAAGTAAACTTATATATATAAGCTTATACATATATTTATAAGCTTATACATATATATATATATATATATATTAGGAGGAGGAAGAGCCAACCGATACCACAACCAGAAGCAGACTAATGCCGGAGAATGACGGCGTCGAGGAGCGAGACAAGAGGAGGAGGCTGCTGCCCGGGTCGAGCACAGGCTAGGAAAGGAAGAGGCAAGATGGAAGGCAGCTGCTCAGCGAGGCTACTGAAGGTGTGTAGGGTCTGGGTCGAAGGGGTGTGGCTTCGGTTCAGTGGTGCTTGGGTTTGGAGAGAAAGTGGTGGAGAGGAAGGCGATCGGTGGAGGACGGTCTGTGCGTGGAGTTGCTGACGTGATGAAAGGCTGGGATCTGCAATTGTGGTGAGCTTGGTGGCGCTGGAGCTAGGGGATACGGCTGCTAGGCCGAGGGAGGATGACACGGCGGTCAGGTGGTTGGAGAGTAGTGGTTTGGCAATGGGTTAAGGCCTGCTATTTGGCGGTGGTCAGTGAGCTATGGACTGCTGCTTGGTGATCAGAGGAGGCGAGTTGGAGGAGCTGCGCTCGGTGATGGATCTTGGCTGCTGCGCGTGTGGGCGGAAGTGGTGGAGACATGGAAGTTGGAGTTGAAAGGCGGTTGGAAGATTGTTGCGTTGAGGTGAGTGTAGAAGGAAGGTGTGGCGGGTCAGGGAGGAGGAAGCACGGGCATTGGCTGGGAAGTGGCGTTTGGTAGCTGCTGCACACGGTTGTGGGCGGAGGATGAAGCTAGTAAGGGGATGGAGATAAGGCGTGGGGTGGTGAGGAGTTACATGTAAAGGTGAAGAAGGAAATGTATTTGCAATTGGAACAGGGGACAAGAAATTTCATGCATATATAAATATTACTTTTTCCTTATTTTATTTTCAATCGAAGAAAAACATATCAAAATGGAAGGGAAGAGAAAGATGTAGGAACCAGAATATATATTGAAGTGGTGGGAATGGTAATTGTCAACCATTGAATTCTGAAAATATTTATGGCTAGTGGCTATTAACCATACCAGATGAACAAACGAAAGGACACAGAAAGCCCAAAAGTCCCAAAGGCGGAACTGATACGGCTAATCGTTTTGCAAATTTCATCGTGTACCAGACGCCGAAATGCAGAAATGAATATACTGTGGAGATCAGAACAAGACGAACAGAATGGTACACAGATATGAGTGATACTACCAAACTATCAAAACTCGATTTTTCGCTGCCGAAAATGCTACTAAAACGCCAAAAATAAGATAAACGGAGCTAGAGCAGTCCAAATTTGACGAAACGAAATAAGACGCCTCAGTTGGAAATGATAAACATTTTTCTTATGTAAAAATATTCAGATTTCAAAAATATTTTATTTCCATCAAATTGGCTGATTTAAATTTTAAATTGAAATTTCCCAACTGAACAAACATACATATTTTCTGATGAAAATCTGACACTATCTACGTTTAAATAGACGTATACCAAATATCAAATTTTCATTGCCAAAATTTAATATATATTTTCATGAAATTTTTTAGTTAATTACGTTATTTAAATCATTAAAATTCTCGGGTTGTTACACTCTCCCGCACTCAAAACTTTTCGTCCCCGTAAAGGAACGAGATAGGAGAATAGAAGCAACAGAAAGGAAAGATAGATTTGAAATACATAGTTCCAGATATAATAATTAATTCAAAACCATATAAATTTACCTTTTGTTTACAACATTTCTATTAAGAAAATTTTAGTTTGAACATTTTATTACTTAAGTTTTCTCTTGTATAACCTTCAATTACTTATTCACATTACATTTTAACTATTTGAATATTTCAGATAAGTTATATATGTTTTAGAATGCAATTGAGTATTGTACAAATAAATTTTTTGTCCTAGTTTAACTGTTTCAAGTTGTTTCAATTCCATTTCTCATTTTAGACACTCCAATTATTCAAAAATTTTGCTTCATTCCAATAATTGAAAACCATCACTTAACATAAAACTTAAGAGTTAAATTTTCGGTTTCACTTCAAACCATTTTGAAATAAATACACACACACACACACACACACACACACATATATATATATATATATTATATACATCAAATCATACTTAAGAAATTCAAATCAAATCCATTTTCAAAACAAAAGTGTAGCAAAGCTACTAAGTGGCCTCCCCACTTTGAGACTCGAAAATGAATGTCGATGATACTGCAGGCATCATAGAAATTATTTTCCAGTGACAAAAGAGGAGAGTACTGACTTACTTCTTTTAAATTTTCTTTGGAAATAATTTTCATTCGAATATACTTTAAAATAATATATTTTTTTCAAAACTTTGAAAACGAAATTTTGAAAAGCACCAGAAATTAAATTATCAAATCTTTAATTTAAATTCATTTTATTTGCAAATCAGATTTATAAACCATGTTTATAAAATTTCATCACCTTATAACATACAACAGTAGTTAATGGTTTAGCAATGTTGACAAAACAATAAATTATAATCTAGTACTATCATTTCTAACAACCCAATTCATTTAACTATCTAATTTCAGAAAATTATACTTATTTATATAAAATATAATCATACATAAAATTATTTCATTTTCCAATTTCGAAAATAATATTGTGTCAATTTGCTCTATTCAAGTGTTTTGGAATTCCTATCGATAGCGTTGGCCAAACGAATCGATCGAAACCCAAAATTCAAACTTAACTTCTCAAACAACACAATATAAAACATTTTTATATTAATTACAAATACGCTCCCTCATAGGATGATTTAAGAATGGATTTTCGAACAAGGATAGAGATTCAAATTCAGAGGGACCCTAATCAAAGAGAATTCTAACTAAGAAGATAGGCTCAAAAGGAAGATAAAGATAATTAAATTACAAAATAGGAAAGATGGGTAGACTTATATTAATCGCTGTGACCTTAACAGGGTCAACCGAGACTCCATTTTCAGAAACAATATGCCCAAGGAATCGGACTTCATCCCTCCAGAAATGTCATGCATTTAGATAATTCGGCTTCCAATTGATGACTCCAAAGAGTTTCCAGCACATAGCCCAAATGAGATTCATGCTCCTTCTTTGACTTAGAAATGACGAGAATATCATCAATGAAAACCATGATGTACTTGTGGAGAACATCGCAGAATACACGATTCATAAGATCGACGAAGAAAGCAGGAGCATTGGTTAATCCAAAGGGCACGACTAACCATTCATAAAAACCATTCGTCTAGGAGAAAGGACAACAGGTCAAGCTCCAGGAATAAGATCGATGCAGAATTCAATTTCCCGCTTGGGAAGTAGAGAAATGGCTTTACCAAAACATCAGGATAATCCCTGACTATCGGGGTGGAGTCAAGATCACTAGGTTGAGCATCAAGCGAAAAGACAAAACTGCCTGCATAATCCTGAGGCAATCGACATTCGATCACAAGAGAATTACCCTGGTCGTCTACTAAAGAAATGGTTCGAGCTTTTCAAGAAATGACAGCATCATAGTGCTTCAACCAAACACCCTTAAGTAAGATATCAAATGCATCAAAATCGAGGGCATAGAAATCTTCGATGAATCGACGCATGTTGTAAAGGAGTTTCACCCCTTTACAAATCATACTCAAGTTGGCGGGACCGTCGATGGGATTAGTCACACATAAGGATGAAGTTACCAGTTGAAGCTGTAAGATATGCTCAAATTTATTACAGAGATCAATAGAAATAAAGCTATGGGATGCTCCAGTATCAAGAAGGACACGAACAGGAAAAGACAAGAATGGTTTTTAGAACAAAGGGAAAGTTCCAAAATTTAAAAGAAATCCAAATCAAAGAGGATCCTAACAAAAAATGTCTAGCTCGAACGAAGATGGTTCTGTAATTATTTTTACTCATTCTTGTGTATCACTACCCTATCTCTAATGAGTTTTACTCCATATACTAAGTTTTTCCTAAACCAAAGCTCTCATACCAACTGTAATGACTTGCTATTTCAAACCATTCAAATCAACAATTATCCATACATGACAGACTTGAATTGCTCAAAACAACAGATTGTTAATTTATATTTGGCAAAAACTTAGCATATACAGTAAATAAATCAATCACAGAATCATAAAAAGAGTAATACAACAATAAGCAGCGGAATAGATAAATAGTATTTCATTAAGCTACTACATAAACATCAAAGTCTAAAACAAATACAACAGAAAATCCCAAGTACATAGAAATCACTAATACAAAAGCAACTGACAAGTCTGAACATAAAATCAAAAATAATTGAAATAACTGAAAGTTGGACAAATAAAAGATAGATCTCCAAGCGAAGCTCCAAGCTCCAAAGGTGAGTCTCAAATGCTGTGATACTTAGGCTGACCCGAGCGTAAAGCAAAACACAAAACACTTGAGTCACAATTAACATTCTTATGCAAGTAAATCAACTCAAGTGAAATGTCCAAGTGAAATGCAAATAACTTAAGGATGTTTGGGATTCCATCCCTTAAGGATCCACGAAACTATCTACATACATAGTATAATACGCTACATAGATAATGTCTACAGTAAAGTAAAGTACTAATATAGCGTTAAGGCGTTACCCATATCCCCCGTAACACATTTTTATATATATTCTCGTAGTCTATACAGATACTGTAAGCACCACCAAACCGGTGGGATACTCAGTGAGCACTCCATAGGTACGGTACAAATCAAACTCGTAGTGGGCGCGATAAGGCATGTGACAAGGCACGCGAGGCAATGCCTAGGGTAGGATACTACCGTTTTGCAGAACCGGGCTGGTGGTAATGCATAGTAGCTACTACCGCGCACCTCGAGACACACTTCCAAATCAAAGGTGCACCCAATCAAATCACAAAGTAATAGATATGGTATGGAAGAAGCATGCTCGATCGGAGGTGCGACCTCACTTATCCCAGGTATAGCTCCTGTTTTAGTCGCATCAAGCTGACTCGCGGGAGTCAGGACTGCATTCGTACCTCATACAGATGTTCGCCAAACCATCGTACTTCATTCTGGATTCTCCACCACGTGCACAGTTGTTAAAGTGTTTTTCGGTATTGGCAGAGAGTATGACAATATCTGATCCCAGTCTCTTTAACAACCAAACACTTATTTCACACCGTAGTCATTTTCATTTCAAATAGTTCATACTTCATATCAAAATATCATATTCATTTCAAAATCATATCACTTTCAAAACCATTATTTACTTCAAAAATCATATTCCCTTCCAAATCATAATCATTTCAAAATCATATTCACTTTCGAAATCAATACCACAAAATAGGTTAAACTATTATATCAAAGTATTCACATTTAAATCCATTAAATCCAAATAATAATAGTTCCAACTTAAACAGTTTGAATATTGAAAGTAGTATATATATTGGAATAGTTATACATTAAAATATAGTTTATATTTGAAAACAGGTTATTGATTAAAATAGTTTATATATTAAAAATAATATATATATTAAAAATAGTTTATATAGAAAATAGTTTCAAATTAGAATTGTTCCTTCCAATTTCACAAATCAATTCAATTCAACTTTAGTTCCAAAATTCAATTTAAATCAATCTCAGTTTCAACAATTTCAATTAAAAAGATTACAGGTTAAATTCAAATGCTCATTAAACCATTTTTAATTTATATTGATTTCTAATTCAGGTTTGAACTACAAATTTAAACCACTTCCAATTCAATAGGTTTCAAAGTTTAAATATTCAAACAATCTACAATAACTCAATTTGATAAATTTCATTTATATTTCCAAAATTCAACTTTAATTTTATTTAAATTTGAAAATATTCACTTAATCATTTTTAATAATATTTATATAAAATCTCAAATTACAAGTTAAAATCAATATTAAATGTTCAATTTTATTTAAATCTGAAATATTCATTTAATCACCTATAATTAATCATTTAAATAAAATCTCAAATTTCTAATTTCAATCAAAATTAAATATTCAAATTCAATTTTATTTAAATTTAAAAATATTCATTTAATCCTCTTTAATCAAAATCAAGTTATAGAAACATATCTTTAAAATCTCAAAACCAATAAGTTCAAAATCAATCTTTATTTAAATTCAATTATTAACTAATTTAAATTTCAAGTCAACTTTGATTTATCTTTCCAACCTCTATTTATTAAAGTTATTACAAAAATCTATTTTAAAAATATTAATATAAATTTTAAATAAATATTTAAACATATTATATATATAAGTTAAATTAAATTTTTTATATTAAATTCTATTATTAAATCTATTTTAAATCTTAAATATATATCTAAAAATAATAAAGTTATAAGTAAAATCTTAAAAAATACATTTTCAAAACCTAACTTATAAATTTAAAATTTCCAAACATATAATTTTAAAATCTAAAATTTTCATATATATTAAAATAAAATCTATATATTATATTTTTAAAAAATTCAATATTTATTAAAGCCCATATATTTTTCTTTTCTCAAAATTATGGATACCATTTAAAAGTAGACCCACGGTGTCCGTATATAGTTCTCTATCCTATGGTCAAGTGATACGGGTATTTATCATTTCAATCCACAATTATTTAAATTTACGGGTATATATCCTTTCAACCCGCAATCCCAAAATTAAAAATCAATAAAATCGCTTGGGTTTATCATTTCAACCCATAACTATTTTCCCTAATCTATAATATCGTTCGGGTATATAACATTTCAATCCATAGGGATTTTCCTAACTATTAGGGAACTTGCAGAGTGAGAACAAATAAAATAATAGTATAAAATGACATAGAATATCAACGGCAAATATGATCATTATTAATAATTCAAATATAATATATATATACACACTAACAGATTATGGTGCCATATGTAAATTAACATAGGTTAACAAATTTAAATAATAACATATCCTACTTAACAATTAAATTTCTAACCAATTCAAAATTTAACAACATATTTCAATCGTCATTTCATGTGAAATCAATTTACTAAATATAAGAATGTTAATCGTGAGTGATCGCTCACCTTTCGAGGCTAGAGAAAATAGACAACACAACAAGCTACGAATTTGAATCACGAACTCGACCAATCCAAACGACGATTTCCAAAGCAAAGCAAGCAAACTAGAATTCAATAATCAAAATATATAAGTAAACTTATATATAAGCTTTTATATATATATATTAGGAGGAGGAAGAGCCAACCGATACCACAACCAGAAATAGACCAACGTCGGAGAATGACCAGCGTCGAGGAGCGAGACAAGAGGAGGAGGCTGCTGCCCGGGTCGAGCACATGCTAGGAAACGAAGACGCAGGATGGAAGGCATCTGATCGGCGAGGCTGCTGAAGGGGTGCAGGGTCTGGGTCGGAGGGGTGTGGCTTTGGGTCAGTGGTGCTCGGGTTTGGAGAGAAAGTGGTGGAGGGGAAGGCGATCGGCGGAGGAAGGTCTGCGCGTGGAGTTGTTGACATAATGAAAGGCTGGGATCTGCAATGGTGGTGAGCTTGGTGGCGTTGTAGGTAGGGGATATGGCTGCTTGGCTGAGGGAGGATGACATGGCAGTCAGGTGGTTGGAGCGGAGTGGTTCGGAAGTGGGTGAAGGCTTACTCTATGGCGGTGGTCAGTGAGCTATGGAATGCTGCTTGGTGATCAGGGGAGGCGAGTTGGAGGAGGTGCACTCGGTGATGGATCTCGGTTGGTGCGCGTGTGGGTGGAAGTGGTGGAGACATGGAGGCTGGAGTTGAAAGATGGTTAGAAGAGTGTTGCGTGGAGGCGAGTAAAGAAGGAAGGTGTTGCGGGTCAGGGAGGAGGAAGCATGGGTGTTGGCGGGGAACTGGCATTTGGTGGCTGCTGCACACGGTTGTGGGCGGAGGATGAAGCAAGTGAGGGGATGGAGATAAGGCGTGGGGTGGTGAGGAGTTGCGTGTGAAGGTGAAGGAGGAAATGTATTTGCAATTGGAACAAGGGACAAGCAATTTCATGCATATATAAATATAACTTTTACATTATATTATTTTCAATCGAAGAAGAACAGATCAAAATGGAAGCGGAGAAAAAGAAGTAGGAACCAGAATATAAGTTGAAGTGGTGGGAATGGTAATAGTCAGCCATTGAATTTTGGAAATATTTATGGCTAGTGGCTATTAACCATACCAGATGAACAAACGAAAGGACACAGAAAGCCCAAAAGGCCCAAAGGCGGAACCGATACGGCTAATCGTTTTGTAGATTTCGCCGCGTACCAGATCCCGAAATGCACAAATGAATATACTGCAGAGATCAGCACGACGGGAGGAACAGAATGGTACAAAGATATGTGTGATACGATTAAACTATCAAAACTCGATTTTTCGTTGCCGAAAATGCTGCTAAAACGCCGAAAATAAGATAAACGGAGCTAGAGCAGTCCAAATTTGGCGAAACGAAATAGACATCTCACTCGAAAAATGATTAACATTTTTCTTATGTAAAAATATACATATTTCAAAAATATTTTATTTCCATCATATTAACTGATTTAAATTTTAACTTGAAAATTTCACAACTGAACAAACTTACATATTTTCTGATGAAAATCTGACACTTGCTGCTTTTAAATAGACGTATACCAAATATCAAATTTTCATTGCCAAAATTTAATATATATTTTCATGAAATTTTTTAATTAATTACGTTATTTAAATCATTAAAATTCCCAGGTCGTTACATGGGCGCAGCGTTGGAATTAACATGGCAATCAATGCCAATGCCGAAGCGACTGTTGAAACACAAGGGACTGGTGGCACAGGAGCTGATCCGAATACTAGGATGCGGCCGACATAAGGATATGTACCAGAACTCCCTCGAAGGAACGGAGGAATAAATGAAGCTAGAGTTTCAAATCAGAACATAGGTGTGTTGCCGGAAGAGTCCATCCCGAGATACCTCCAACTAGGCAGAGGGCAAAGTAGTGCTTTAGGACAGGGACCTTCGTTGGAAGGTCAGAAAAGAGTTGCTGAATTGGTACGGAGATTCATCAAAGGAGACCCCCCAGATCAGGGTTTGGAAGATGTGAACAGAAATCCATTTACTACTAATATTCGAAATGCAAGAAATCCTCCAGAATTCAAGCTTCCGACACTGGAAATGTATGACGGGAAGACAAACCTGACGATTCATATGATGCGATACATCCAACATATGGAGGTGGTGGGTGCTTCTAAGGAAGTAATGGGGCGATGATTCCCCTTATACTTAACAGATTTGGCTGCAATGTGGTTCAGACAATTGGAAAATGGGTCCATAAGCACGTGGACCGACTTAGTGAGAAGATTCTTGAGATTGTTCAGGGTTCATGTCTCATAACCAAGGAATGTACTTACGCTCTCAAACGTAAAACAAAGGCATGGAGAGTCCTTGAGAAGTTATTTAACAAGATTCAATGTGGCGGTGGCCGCGGTGGACAAACCAGACCCATCGTTTATCCTGATGGTAGTCGTATCTGGAGTCACGAATAAGACTGATTTCAAAGCCACATTGAAAAGGGACCCACCGATGGATCTTGCAGAATTCTATTACAAAGCTGAGAGGTACATGCGTCAGGAAGACGCCGAAGCCGAGGATGAGGATGTGGATGCTGAAATAAATGCCGTCGAAAGCGGGGGACCGTCTGGAACTGGAATTGGAAAAGACAGAGGGAAGATGAAAGCCGACGACAACATCAAAAACCAAAAATGACAGAGAAACGAGCCAAGATTCTCCTCTTACACCGACCTGACTGAAACCTCGGAGAGGATATACCTGGATACGAGGGGGCATAACCTCTACCAAGGCCGCCTAGGAGGGAGCCCACTGATCGAGAGAAAAGATCTGAATTTTTTTGCATCTTCCATGAGTTGAATGGGCATGAGACGAACGAGTGTCAACACCTTCGTGATCTGATAGAAGAACTGGTCCGAAACAACCAGCTGCCATAATATGTGAGGAATAGAACTACGGTGGAATTGCAGGGATAACCGCCATCTGTGGAAAATGCATCAAGAAATGCCCAGGGACAAGCGCCAAGACAAATTATCCCATGATCGAGGTAAACAGGAGTCAAATTCGATTCCAATGCTTTGTTTTATCATTTCTTTTCCCGCACTTTTCTTTTGGTAGGTAGTCGATAATAATCGAAGGCCGCTTACACGTGTATGGGATCCCGAACGGTCCTTAGGCACGCTCTGAGTCGGATGCCTGAGAGAACTTAGGACAACAACAATTGAAGGCCGCTTACACGTGAATGGGATCCCGAACGGTCCTTAGGCATGCTCTGAGTTGGATGCCTAAGATGAACATTTAGGACTCCTGCTTGTTTAATTTGTGTTTATTTGTTTTGATTTGAATTTTGATAACTTATATTGATTGCCTTAGAGTCCCACCATGGGACCGGAGTGCAAGGTGCAAGTCCCCTTGCTAGAGAGCGAGTGGATGGACTTGTATGATATTGATCGCCTTAGGGTCCCACCACAGGACCAGAGTGCAAGAAGTAAGTCCCCTCACCGGATAGTGAGCGGATGGGCTTACTTAATTCCCCTTGACTTAGCAAACAAACGATCCAGAAAGATCATCCCATTAACTTAAAACATTAAACGATCTAGTGAGATCACACATTAAACCAAACATTATACGATCCAGAGAGATCACACATTAAACTAAACATTAAACGATCCGGAGAAATCATGCATTAAACTTACATAAGCGGTCCAGAAAGATCGGACCTTAAACAGATTTGGTTTTGCAAAAAAAAGATTTGAATGCCTTATAAATAGAACAAAACGGATAAATCCTGGATGAACACAGGATGACTTTGATATACGATGTGATACAATGTGATTTTGATATATATTATGACATGATGTGATTTTGAGATATGATGTGATTTTGATATATGATGTGATATGATGTGATTCTGATATATGATTTGATTTTGATATATGATGCAAAAACTTTGAATGAAAAGCAAAAATTGATGGTGATGTAAATCTCGAATGAATGAGGGACGATTAGAGATGTGTAATGTAATTAGAGACATGTGATGTAATAACCCCAAATGAAATCAGAATGATTGTGATGTATAGATTACACTTAGGTAGAGTGTAGAGTCTTAGGCTGTAACAAGTTTAGAACGACTTGTGACTGGCAAGAGAATCCGAAGGAACAGGACGATTCACCAAGACTAAAGCTCAACAACCGAAGACTCGTTGCCATGACTTGTTCTAGAGCAAAGCACACTTTTCATTCAAAAGGCATACTTTGGAGGGCAAATGCTATATGGGTTTTTAACCCAATAGGATCTAGCAGAATATAGAACAATCCCATAACATCAGAATGGCTTATAACTTAACCAGAAAAGCTAAGGCAAGGAGTTGACGAGAGCCAAATCATATTACTAAAGCAACGACCAAGTTCAACTGAACCAAGAAGCTAGCGTCAGTTCAGTCCAGTCAGCAATCAAAGCACAATCAGCTGGCAGATCGTCATCAAGACAGAGTAACGTGCAACGATACTACGCAAACAACTACGATAAAAGACTATGGAAACATCTCTAATTCCAAACTCCAGAAAAATCCTAAGTGCTTAACTCATTAGCGTCTCATGCCTCTGCTCAAACCATCAAACAAACCAGATATGGAACACTATTAAAAGGAGGCAATATTTGGTCCGCAAAACGAACCAAGTCTATGGGTCGCCAGCGATTCATGGTTTTGGCTTGTTTTGCGAGCCAAAGCCCCCCTAGGTCACCTGTAACCTACCTGCAAACTGATGAAGACAGGCCTGGCCCAGAAGTACTCTGATCCCTATAAATACCATCCCACCTACAATACAAAGAGGATCTTCTCCGGACTGATTGTTTAAGCTCTGCTGGAAACATCCTTCACCCTCTGCCTCCCTCACAACAATCCCCAAAGGAATTCACTGTGATTTTCCAGTGGATTCCAACTCCGGGGATTCAATATATTGGGAGATAATCAAAGTCTTGTACTCAAACACATCTTGTAACAGCAATCAATCTATAAGAAAAATATAAAGTGGACGTAGGCTTCATTAACAGCCGAACCACTATAAAAATTCTCTTTCTTTATTTTACTATTCTTTTCTTATATCTGTGATCTGTGATATTGCTCTGTCAGAACAGGGCTGGTGCTTTCAAACTCAAACCGGGGTGTTGATCCATTTTTTGGGTTAACATGATGATAGAGCAAATTATCTTACAATAGATATCTGATGATTGAACCAATTGATGTTACAGTTTCTCCTATTGAGTTCTTCAGGCAATCCTAAGCCTTCCCCATTGTTGGGTACTGCTTATTGTGTCATCCATGCTATACATATATATGTATTGTCAGAATGACATTGTTCAAGGTAACTAATATCACAGCTATTCACTTTTTACTTCTTACCATTGCTTAAGACCCTCTTTGAAACTGTTTTTTCGCTTATCGGTTGAAGATGTATCTTCAAGAAAGTTGTTTTTGGCTTTTTGTATGTATTCTACCCATTCATTTTGAACTGAAGAGCCGATCTCACGCCCAGTGAATATTTCAGTACGAAGTGTGCTAGCATTTCTACAGCGCTTGTATGAAGATTATTTACCGCTATTTGAACCTACATAAAATAAATTCAAATTAAAGTAATTCCAAAAAACAGACCAAATAGTTAGGTGTCTACATGCGTGTTAGAATGTATACTTTGAGACAAAAATTTGTACTCCTCTGTTGAATTGAACATGAATGACAAGTTTTAGTTGGTTAGGATAGGCTTATTTTTCTGATTTTATTATAGTATATTATTATGAGTTTCAATATGCTTATTTTAGTCCCACATTTGAAACTGCAAACTTAGTAAATGGGCAGAGGTTTTACCACTTCCTGCTTCCTGGCTGTTGAACTTGCTAACATTTGTGCTACCTTCTCCATAGCAGTCAACTATGATTGGATGCATATATTGCAGTCAGGTACAATCCAGTTTCCAACCAAATGGCTTCTATCATATAAAGAAACGGAACATACCAAAAGATATGAAAATAATCTGCTACGCCTCTAATTCAACTGCAATATACTACCCATAAAACTACTTCATATAAACATAATTTTATGAATAAATAGTTTAGAAAGAAGAAAAAACAAACGTTAACAAATGGTTGGTCCTTGCTAGGAAATGAGTCTATGAAACCATCTTTTAAAAGCAGTGATGCCTAAATTAGAAGAAAAAAGATATTAGAACAATATAGTAATAATAGGTTTATGAGGCAATTGTTGCATGCAAATGGCAAAATGGAACGTTCCAGGCAGATCAAGTTTGAATTTATTAGGCTAAGAACCTGCTAAGGTATTGCTACAATTATTGCAGTTTGATGGAAGCATTCCCATATCCACTTCATCCAACTGGTGCAAAATGATAAATGCTTTTCATATAACACACAACCATAGATATTCTACATACAAAAAAATCATAAAGAACATTTATGTGAAATAGCGCAATAACATGACTATAATTAGGGCGTATTGGTTCAAGTTCTACAATAGGAGGAGCTACTTTGCCTTCTGCTAAAGAAGGATATTCTAAATGAGTGCAACCCAACGTAGAAAAGCTCTAAGATCTTGCTTATTAAGACTGCGTATTGGATTGATGTCTACTGAACTACAATCATACTCCGTAGAAAATTTTGAAATCATATAATTAATTTAAACAAGTTGACCCAAGCATTAGTAATAAACTAGTAATCATAAAACAGTTCGTAAATGATGCGTGCTGCAAAGATAGAAATCGATCCTTTAGAGCCAATTGAATATTCAATAAGTGTAAGTATAACATCTGTTTACTTAGTAGAGTATTTGTGACTCGGTAGCAAGGTGTCATAATTTAGATTTCCTTTGCATCATATGTATGTTGGTGATTAATCTATATTAGATCTGAATACATATAACCCATATTGATTCAATTGAGAAACAAGTATATGAAATTAATAGCGGAAGGCGTACTTGAATCCATCGATTCTTAATTGATGTGAAGATTAATTTGGATTAGATCTTCCAAATTGACACAAGCTTAGATCTGTAAATTCTCTTTAGAGGAGGGTAGAGAGAATATGATAAGACTTATGTAATTTGGGGACCATAACCCCATATATATAGTGTGTGACATTTTTTAGTTCGGTCCTTCAACAAACTAAATTGTCACTCTGGTATCCACACGTTATAATTTTACATGACGAATATACCCATTAGTCTTAATATGTTTATTCCAAAAATAGATCACGTAATTAGACTTAATTACAAGATAGCCCACACATTTAAACATTAAAATATGTGGCCCCATTATGTTGAATTATACCAACAATCTCCCCCTGGGCCACATATGTGACTTTATAGAATGTATTCAACTTTATGAGCTCTTAAATAGCTATCTTGATAATATGGTATATTCAAAACAATCTCGTCAATTGATTGTGTTAACATAGAACCAAGTGGTTTTCATTACTGTTTTTTGTAACTAAACTCATCAATGGTCACAGATATCAATACAATCAAACGACATAGATCAATCATGTATGTGTAGCATGGAAATTACATGAAATATGATCTTTACATGTCTATTCCCAACTGGTCCTACTTTACTTTAACTTCAGGTAGTGTTTTTACAGGTCTCGTTCATTATCTGTAAGTACCCAGACCAACCTCTAAGCCCTAACTTAGCAAAACCCAGAAATATCAAATTACACAATGAAGCTGGATTAATCTGAAATTCCAGAATTTGCAAGATCTAGTAGTAATGAAAACTGCTTCAAATAGTTGATTTATTTATTCACACTCAGATAGAGAGATTACAAAAACATAGATTAGACTCAACATACAAACACAATGACACTATCAGCCATAACAACCTCACACCATAAAAAGCATAAAACCTCATTTCATAACAAATTTAACCATTAATTCGAATAGACTTAACCTCGGGTTTCTTAACTTGCTCTGTTGGAACAGTGACAGTAGGAACACCATTCTCCATTGCTGTCTTAACCTGATCCATCCTTATGTTTTCAGAACTTCTGAGCACAAATGGATAAAGTCAATCATTTTGTTCAGATCAGTATGGAAAAATAAAAGTTGATCATAAAGTCATACATTTGCACAATCCAATAGACCAGTCATTATCCAATGAGCATTCAATGTGTCGGCCAACCGCATAAAAGCAACAGCTTTCAGAGTTACATGGAGTCTCCAACTAATATTGATTGAACCAGTTTTAATATACTTACTACTTGCTTGCAATGCAGTAGTTAATAGTCGTTATAAGCTTCATACAGTTTTCTATTACAAATTTACAATAACGCCGATCAAAATCTAGCGAATTACGGTTAAGAATAAAACACATTCATTTTCCCAACGTATTCACTCAACAGAAGTCAATTGTTTCATATGTATTTTAGTTTGGATTTGCGAGTAATTTCGCTATTAACTTTGAATTTTATATTATTATTTTTTCCATAAGTAAAAGTGGTATATCTTTATTGGAATTTATTTTGTATTCTAGTTGATGTTAATTCTTAGCTCATAATCATCCAAAAAATAGTGAAGTTTAATATATTTTCTTATATAATTATTCTTGACCTTATCAGCCAAACAATAAATATGATAAACACATAAATTAGAGGAAGCAACTAATATATATGAATAATTAAAGTGATATACACATAAATAAAATAATTCCATTCCATGGCACCAATAACTCAACAAAATTATTAACGCCAATATGATCCAAGTTACTTGATGAAAACATAGACTAAAAGCAACTGAAAATTGATTAAAAAAAATAATTAGAAGTGTGACTATCGAATCATCATCTAGATCTAATGAGCTGAAGCAATCAAATTCTAGTGGAGGGTATATAAATATTACCTTAGGTATTTTGATAAGATTGATGAAACGGCATAAAACGGAAGAAGGCTCTGTTATCCTGCATTTTAGCAAGGTCGTGATACCGAGGACTTGATTAGAGACTGAAGAAAATCCACTCCGAAGATCAGTTATCTGCAAGTTAACGACGGATACATGCAAACTTGGTCCGAGTCCGGATCGGGTCACAATCAACATGACATGAAAAACAGAGCTATACAGAGCAACATTCAAAATTTCAGGTCAATCAGAGTTCGTATGCTCAAGTTATGGAACGATCAAGTTCCATGAGAAACATGTCAATCTCGTATCCATCATTCGCATCCATCATTTCATATCGATCAGCATCGATACGAAATGAACGCAACTCAAGCACTCGGCATCCATCATTCGTATCCATATGGTTCAAACCCATAATGATGGACTTCGGCACTTCCCAGATCGATCAAACTTTACTTAGCCAGCAACTGCACTTTTCGTATTGATCACCTACTTGATCGATATGAAGAGCAGAGCCTACAATTGATACGAAGATGGAAGCAAAGCATCGATATGGAAAGGAAGTAGTGGATGGATATGAATGAAGTAAGCCGCATATCTGAAGCTCCAAAAGAAGCGGTCTCAACTCCATGTGCAAATCATGGATCTCCACAAAGCCCGCATGCCATTCTATCGATACGAAAGCTTCAGCCAGCCAATAATTGTAATCTTGATCGATCAATAACTCCACAACCACAACTCCAAATGCAATGAGATTTTCACAGCAAGTTGCACAACACATAGGGAACATCCATGATCGATCGCAGCTCAATTGGAACAGTTTATAATCGATATGAACTCAATATGGATCGATCAAGGATCGATCCTAAATGACTCATGATCGATCATGTGGGCCCATCTGGACTTGAGAAAGAATATTCCGAGATTCAAGGCAGATATTTACAGCTCCACACCTAAAACACCTTTATTGCAACTAAAACGGAATTTTACGTTGCTGCTCGAGTTGAAATCCATTGTGATTCGAATGTTAGTGATTGTACCATTGTAACTCAGTTTCTAATCAGCAATAACATCAAAACCTTCAAAGTGGACGTAGGCATATAACGCCGAACCACTATAAATCTCTGTTTTCTTTCTATTACTGCTTATTTTCTTGGTGTGATTATTAGATTAGCCTCATTTTACATTTTACTTCTTCATTCTAATCTCTTCAATTACACCCGAAGAGTGTTGTGCCTATTTTTCAATCTGAGTTCCTAGAATGCGGACTAGAATGCAAATTCCATGAACTGATGAGTGGGTCTCAACCGTTCCCTATTCCAGTAATTCCGACCTAGAATTGGTGGAGAAAATGCAAACCGTTAAAGGCTAGATTATGCACGACTTAGTTTATTATCTATTAACTCGATACCACGATACGAAGGGACAAAGTGTAAAAGCTGAAATAAGCATGACATGTTCTCTTACTTATTGAAGTATGCCCTAGACTTGGGGGCACGAGGAAAACACGATGTATGTGGCAGGGTCAAACACCGCGGAGCAATAGCTGCCCTAAACTCCGCAAGGGCCAGTCTGCCCAGAAAAGCATTATATGGGGAATGTATATCCAACACCACAAACTGTAACATCCGAACTCTTCAGCGATCACCAACGCCTAACTCAATAGGTAAATCCACTGTTCCAACTAGTATAGTTGCACTTCCATTGAAACCATGTATACGTGACTGACACGGTTTCATATCTTTCGCTTCCATCAGCATTTGATCGTAAGCACGCTTGAAAAGTATATTTACATAACTTCCACTATCAACCAAGATCCTCTTCATCCAAGTAGGACCTATCTGGGCAGAAATGACTAATGGATCAATCGTGAGGACCTCGACTCTATCGGCATCACGGTTTTTGAAAATGATGTCGTATGTCATCATCCTCTGTTGCTTTGCCGGGGCCCCTTCATTGGTACTACTACAACACTCGAAGTTCACATGCCTAATCGAACTAGCATATGACTCCATTTCCTTCCAACTCCAATTAGCTGGATGAGGACCACCACTCACAGTATTAATTACCAACCTCCTGCCAGTACGCGTGGGTTCCTCAGGCCTAGCCTGGCCTTGACCCCGATTGGGGTTAGATGGGCCCGCACCACCATCCCACAGCGCCCGAACAAACTTCTCTAACTTTCTTTCTCTGATCAACCTTTCAATGATATCTTGCAAATGACGATATTCATTGGTGTTATGGCCGTAACAATCATGAAACTGACAAAACTTCCCACTTTGAATCTATTTCTCCAATGAAGGTTTCGGAGATGGCTTCTTGTACTGCCCTGTATTACAAGTCTGAAGATAACATTCTCTAAAGAAGTTTCAGAGGGATATATCGATCAAACATAGGAGCTCTGGGTCTCCTACGATGAGGGTCTCTCTTCTTTCCTTGACCTCCATCACCCTTCTGCTGACTTTGTTTATTTTGAATATTTAATTGTACTTTACCGAAGCTCTCCTCGGTCAGCTTCATCGCAACATTACTCTAGATATCTTTACCACTGGGCCCCGCGATGTCCTGCTTCCTAGACTGTCAAGCATCTTCCCTCCTTAAAAACTTGGCTGCATTTGCATAGAAGCGGTCCAATGAAGCGGGGGATTTCCCAGCCAACCAATCACCAAACTCAGAATCAGGATCGATCCCTTTAGTCAATGCCATCAGAATAGAGTTATCGTTGGGATTGCTGAATTCAATGCAAGCAGTATTTTCAGATAATGCCTAAGGGTCTCTCCTGTAGATTGAGTAACACTGGACAAGGTATTAACATCCTTCGGTCTTGCAGCATGCATACAAAACTGCTCAACAAACTTAGTAGCTAACTAGTCAAA
Organism: Allium fistulosum; assembly: GCA_030737815.1. NCBI lineage: Eukaryota > Viridiplantae > Streptophyta > Magnoliopsida > Asparagales > Amaryllidaceae > Allium > Allium fistulosum. The sequence goes on along the minus strand of CM060904.1, from coordinate 866,343,380 downwards.
CGTGAAATAGATCTTGGTGGTAGACGGGCGAACCACATAGTCGCAATGCCCCCCAAGGAGATAAGGAAGTTTCTACACTTAACTGCATCGTTAGCTTGAGTGGCATTCATGAGCCATTAATATTTCAGAATATGTTGGTTGGGATCCGAATTTCCTTCATACACTGACAAGTTAGGCATCCTGAATTGACAGGGTGGCTTCGCATGTAAAATGTCATTGGTGAACGGGGTGTGATTTCTTGAAATTACCCAATCATCATTTGTGAGGCCTTGAATTTCTCTAATCATCTGCGTATCATAGTTGGAATATCAGGCATCTGGAGATTCGGGGCCAGGGCATGGTTGGGTTCCATGTCATGAGAATGGTCTGGTCGCTGTCTATGGTCTGTTCCACGCCTCCTTGGCTCCCGAGCTTCATGGAAGTGAGGATCTTGGGCATGAGTGCGGGGACAAAGGGCCGGATCTGGTTGTTTTTGGATCGCAACATCCAAATCTATAGCGGCAGTTGCGTTGTCATGAGCAGTGTTGTAAGGAAGTGTCCCCCATCGAAAGGAGGGTGCATCTTCATGCCCTATAGAAGGACCTATCCCAGCCTATCAAGGATTTGCAGCATACGGGTGCCTGGATGCTTCCATGTTATTCTCATCTAATCGGCGGTGTGTAGATTATGATAGAAGTCAGATGACTCTGAGCTTTCAGGCAAGGAATAAGAGGGATGCTCCCTTCTAGATCTCCCTTGTCTTTCTTCATTCAGCTGGTTCATAAGTTCCGTTTTGGCGCGGATTTGTTGAGTGAGCTCTTGATGACTTTGAGTGAGCTCATGCATGAGGATCTAGAATTCCTCTCTAGTTATTGGACCAGATGGACTTCGAGCTCCAACTGGTGTTTAGCCTGTAGTAGTCAACTTCCGCAGCCTTTTATTCTACTTTGTCCCTTACATCTTGCAACATCACAACTTCCTCACAAGTTTCTTAGGCGATCTTGTTAGCTTCATCCAGGGTAGGATTCACTATATCAACCCAGACGTCCGGCCTATCTATTCTGGGGAATAGAGGACTTTGAGCTTCTTGCTCTTTTGAGGATTGCCAAAGATTTGGGAGTCATTGTTGTGGAGATTTACTGTTATTCACAACTGGTGGTGTGCCATGTTCGAGGAGAGTATCAAGCTAGAAACCGAAGATTGGCCTCCTACCTTATGCGGGTCCAGAAAGTGTTGAATCAGTTTGACTATTATGTTATCCATTGTATACCCCGAGAGCAAAATCAGAAGGTCGATTCTTTTGCAAAACTGGCCAGCACCGGCGAAGCACAGGAGATGTGACTCGTCATCGTGGAGACACTTACTGCTCCAAGTATTAATCAGATGGAGACAGACTGGGTTCATGAGGCAACACCCGAGAGGGAGTCGTGGATGACTCTAATCAGAAACTATCTTGAGCACGGAACATTACCCGAGCGCCGGAGTGAGAAAAGATAGGTTCTCCAAAAGGCTTCATGGTTTGTTTTCCAAGATGGAGTCTTGTACAGAAGGGGATTTTCTATTCCTTTACTTTAGGGTATCGTCGATGATGAAATCAAGTGGGTGTTGCATGAAATGCATGAAGGAGAATGTGGTGATCACACTGGGGGGCAAGCTCTTGCAAAGAAGATACTCAAATCAGGTATTATTGGCCAACCGTAAACCGAGAAGCATCGGATTATGGTAAGAGATGTGATAGATGCTAGAAACATGCCAGAATTCTGAGATCCCCGCCAACCGAGATTACTCAAATGGTCAGTCCATGGCTTTTTGCCACATGGGGTATTGATATAATAGAGTCCTTGCCTCTAGCTAAAGGTGGTGCGAAGTACGCCATCATTGCAATTGACTACTTTACCAAATGGGCGGAAGCTGAGCCCCTTGCTACTATCACGACGAAGAAAGTAATCAAATTTGTTGTGCGCAACATCATATGTCGCTTTGGCCTCCCATAGACGATTGTAACTAACAACGGGGACCAATTCGATAGTGCCGAGTTTAAGAATTTCTACCGACGAAATCGCATCAAGAAAAATTTCTTGGCAGTAGCTCACCCTCAAGCGAATGGACAAGTCGAAGCTGTCAACAAAGTCATCATGTCCATTTTGAAGAAACAATTGGAGAAGGCTGGAGGTAAGTGGGTCGATGAGCTACCCATGACCTTATGGGCATATCGAACTACCTACAAGTCCGAGACCGGTCATACTCCATTCACATTTTCTTACGGCTCTAAAGCCGTTGTTCCCATTGAGCTAGAGGTACCTTCTCAACGTGTGACTTATTATGATCCAAAGATGAATGCCATCCTACTTGAAGAATCTCTAGATTTATTGGATGAGATGCATGAAGAGGCTAATTTGAGGGCAGCCGCACATTGCAACCGTCCGATTATACAATGCTAAGGTCTGACCTAGAACCTTTGTAATGGGCGATCACGTACTTAAGCTAATCTATCCGGTCCCTTCGCACATAAAACCGACATGGGAAGGACCTTATGTCATTAAACAGAGGCTTGTAGATGGCACATTCAAGCTATCCACCGTTGATGATCTCACTCTACCGAGGGCATGGAACAGCGAGAGTCTCCGTCGCTATTACATATAACTGACTTTCATTCATTTAGTCTGCTTTCCTTTTGAAGTTTGTTTATGCAATTCGAGAATTTGTACTTGTAATAAGGCAACTGACTTTGCCATTATTTCCTATTTCAACAATAAAGCAGAGACTCATTAAGCCAGATTAGTGATTCCTAAATGCATTATGCAACCGCTATGATGTACGAAGAGCTAAGTTCCATCTTATGGTGGGACTCACTCAAATAGAGAGTGATCGTGGTCCGGTCGGTCACTCGCTAAATGAAACCCCAAGCTCGGGGGCAAACAACCATCAATTAAAAGAGAGTAGAAACACGACAATTCTCCAACAAACTCCAACTCCCAGAGTGTGAGCTGAAGTGCAAACTCTAAAATCAGGTCGTGAATCGACCGTCCAGCTCTAGGAGGATAGACCCATCCATCTACGACCCCACTTACTTGATCAAGGAGGATATGATCTGATTATCCACAACCTTAACCAACTCCTTATTCCCAGAGCATGAATAAGATCCTAATCCTTAAACAGATGTGATCGACCGTCTGTCAACTGACTTTAGATTCCCGAAGTGTAAACTAGAGTATAAACATTAAATGGATGTCATCGACCGCCCACAAAATAACTTATGTCCCCGGAGTATGGACGTAATCCTAAACAATAAGTAAGCACGATCGACAGCCGGCATACAAATCTAATCCCCACAGTGTGGATCCAAATGCTAGCAAATGAGCGAGTGTGATCCGACCACTCAAAATCATTTTACTTTAACTTGGTTCCGACTAAGTTAAATCACAGTTAGTGAAGGTGGAGGACGACTGCAAACTAACTACTTCAACTACCCCCAGAACTAGGTGCATAACTCAAGTACTAGCCGCTGACCGAGACAGCGCAATGTTGGGACTCAACTCAACGTTTGATTATGATCCAAGGCCATGACCTCAGGACTTAAAGACCGAACTCAAGTTCGACTCAAAGACTAAAGCTTCATGAGTACATTGAATGGAAATGTGAATGCTTAAGTACTTAAACAAATAAACGCAGAGTTATGCCAAAAACAAAAAAGGAATTTTATTCATACCGTTCTTCAGAAAAGAAGAACAAAATATGTCCAAAGAATTCCTATAAGCGGGGGGCCAAACCCGCATCTATACATGGCCTACAAAAAGCAAAAGAAAAGAATCTTATTCTAACTATCTACAAAGAAGGAAGTCAAAATGCAAATATACGCCTTCAATTTCCTATCCTTTTTAGCTTTCTTTGGCATAGATCTGCTCGAGCTACCACCCAAACCTCTTTTGGAACCCTTTCCTCCCCGACTCGCCACAGTTGTCTTGTCTCCAACCGAGGGAATCGATGCAGTCTCCCCTTGGGAACCCACAGGGATTGAAGTATCCCCTGTGTGTGAAGCTGGTGGGATAGTGGCACTTTCGATACCAAAAGAATAAGGCACGCTAGTCTCAATCATGGTGCCACCTGGAGAAATCACGAGAATCGAGATCAGGCCAGGACCCGTCATACCTCCGCCGGCTCTAAGATCCTACTCAATCTCAGCCTTAATTCCCCCATTATTTGTTCCTCCCGGTCCACGTGCTCACTCATTGGGATACTACCTGTCGGACCCCAGGAGCCCGTAATAGTAACACCCTCATCCACATTAAAGAGCATCTCAATGCTTGGATCGCTTTGGTGGCTAAGAAACGCGTCCATCATTTGGTCGTCAAACATACAGCCGCTACCATGCATCTCCCCAGCCGAAGTAGTAATCGTCATAGTTGTGGCCTCTGTTGTTAATGCCTCATGCTCGTGATGAACTTCTTGGGTTGCAGGAGGGTTGGCCGATGCAGAATCTAAGGCTGAATAAAGATAAAAGAATATATTAGTAATATCCTCTGATAACGTTCCTACATTTTGAAGAATAGGAGAAGTGTCCAAAATACCTTCCTCAGACTGGCTCCCAGGTTGAGCCGACATGCCTTTCGAGCTACGCTAGATGATTAGAGAGGGATGTGGCCTGTCGTGATCGTACCTCGGGACGACTGGGCGGTCGGTAGAAGATGCGGGTATAGGATGAGATGTTGGGGGCACTTCAGAAGCAGTGTCATGGTGTTCGCCCCCAGATCCTTCTCCGGCCTCTGGGTATTTAGTAGCCAGGGCTTCTCTTTGGAGCGAGATATTTGTGTTATGAAGGACTTTGGGCTTGCCCCTAATCATCACTTGAGCTTTCAATACAAACTCTTTAATAGTTTTGACTTTTTGAATCTTCATTTCTTCCTCAACCAGGAGATTCCAGGCCTTGTGCAGCTGAAAGGGGTAATCTTCACCGAGCCAGTTCAGATTGCGGTATTTGATAACATTGTCATTGTAAGTGACCAAAAGGTCTTCGAATTCAGTGTCTGCCTTAGCCTAAGTGGCTTTTACTTCCCTTTCAATTCTTGCATCAACTTTCGCGGCATTTTGTTCTGCATCACCGTTTTTTAAAATGATGTCATCTATCACCGTCCTCTGTTGCTTTGATAGGGCCCCTTCATCGGTACTACTACAACACTCGAAGTCCACATGCCTAATCGAACTAGCATATGACTCCATTTCCTTCCAACTCCAATCAGCTGGATGAGGATCACCACTCATAGTTTTAATTACTAACCTCCCGCCAGTACGCGCGGGTTCCTCGGGCCTAGCCTGGCCTTGACCTCGATTGGGGTTAGATAGGCCCGCACCACCAACCCGCGGCGCCTAGACAAACTGCTCTAACTTTATTTCTCTGATCAACCTTTCAATGATATCTTGCAAATGACGACATACATTGGTGTTATGGCCATAACAATCATGAAACCGACAAAACTTCCTACTCTGAATCTGTTTCTCCGATGAAGGTTTCAGAGCTGGCTTCTTGTACTGCCCTGTATTATAGGTCTAAATATAAACATTCTCTAACGAAGTATTCAGAGGGGAATATCGATCGAATATAGGAGCTCTGGGTCTCCCACGATGAGGGTCTCTCTTCTTTCCTTGACCTCCATCACCCTTCTGCTGACTTTGTTTATTCTGAATATTTAACTGTACTTTACCAAAGCTCTCCCTAGTCTGCTTCACTACAACATTACTCTAGATACCTTTACCACTGGGTCCCACGACGTCCTGCTTCCTAAACTGTCTACATCTTCCCTCCTCAAAAACTGGGCTGCCTTTGCATAGAAGAGGTCCAATAAAGTGGGGGATTTTCCAGCCAACCAATCACCAAACTCGAAATCAGGATCGATCCCTTTAGTCAATGCCAGCAGAATAGAGTTGTCATTAGGATTGCTGACTTCAACGCAAGCAGCATGGAACCTTTTAAGATAATGCCTAAGGGTCTCTCCTGGAGCTTGAGAAACACTGGACAAGGTATTAACATCCTTCGGTCTTGCAGCATGCATACAGAACTGCTCAACAAACTTAGTAGATAACTAGTCAAAACATGAAATAGATCTTGGTAGTAGATGGGCGAACCACATAGTCACGATGCCCCCCAAGGAGATAGGGAAGTTTCTACACTTAACCGCATCGTCAGCTTGAGCGACATTCATGAGCCATTCATATTTCAGAATATGTTGGTTGGGATCCGAATTTCCTTCATACACTGGAAAGTTTGGCATCCTGAATCGATGGGGTGGCTCCACATGTAAAATGTCATTGGTGAACGGGGTGTAACTTCTAGAAATTCGCCAATCATCATTTGTGAGGCCTTGACTTTCTCTAATCATCTGGCATATCATAGTTGGAATATCAGGCATCTGGAGATTCGGGGTCAAGGCATGGTCGGGTTCCATGTCATGAGAATGGTCTGGTCGCTGTCTACGGTTCGTTCCACACCTCCTTGGCTCCCGGGCTTCATGGAAGTGAGGATCCTGGGCATGAGTGCGGCGACAAGAGGCAGGATCTGGTTGGTTCTGGATCGCAGCATCAAGATCTATAGCGGCAGCTGCGTTGTCATGAGCAGTGTTGTAAGGAATTGTCCCCCCTTGAAAGGAGGGTGCAGCTTCATGCCCTATAGAAGGACCTATCCCGGCCTATTCAGGATTTGCAGCATACGGGTGCCTGGAGGCTTCCGCGTTATTCTCATCTAATCGGCGGCATGTAGATTCTGATAGAAGTCAGATGACGCCGAGCTTTCAGGAAAGGAATAAGAGGTATGCTCCCTTCTAGATCTCCCTCGCCTTTCTTCATTCAGCTGGTTCATAAGTTCCGTGTTGGCACGGATCTATTGAGTGAGCTCTTGATAACTTTGAGTGAGCTCATGCATGAGGATTTGGAATTCTTCTCCAGTTACTAGACCGGATGGACTTGGAGCTCCAACTGGTGTTTGGCTTGTAGTAGTCAACTTCCACAGCCTTTTGTTCTACTTTGTCCCTTTCACCTTGCAACATCACAACTTCCTCACAAGTTTCTTGGGCGATCTTGTTAGCATCATCCGGGGCAGGATTCACTATATTAGCTGGGACGTTCGGGCTATCTATTCTGGGGAATGGAGGACTTTGAGCTTCTTGCTCTTCGGAGGCTTACCAAAGATTTGGGAGTCATTGTTGTGGAGATTTACTGTGATTCACAACTGGTGGTGTGCCAGGTTCGAGGAGAGTATCAAGCCAGAGACCGAAGATTGGCCTCCTACCTTACTGCTCCAAGTATTGATCAGATGGAGACAGACTGGGTTCTTGAGGCACCACCCGAGAGGGAGTCGTGGATGACTCCAACCAGAAACTATCTTGAGCACCGAACATTACCCGAGTGTAGGAGTGAGAAAAGACAGGTTCTTCGAAAGGCTTCACGGTTTGTTATCCAAGATGGAGTCTTGTAAAGAAGGGGATTTTCTATTCCTTTACTCTAGTGTATCGCCGACGATGAAATCAAGCGGGTGTTGCATGAAGTACATGAAGGAGAATGTGGCGATCACACTAGGGGGTAATCCCTTGCTAAGAAAATACTCAAATACGGGTATTACTGGCCAACCGTAAACCGAGACGCAACGGATTATGGTAAGAGATGTGATTGGTGCTAGAAACATGCCAGAATTCTGAGATCCCCGCCAATCGAGATTACTCAAATGGTCAGTCCATGGCTGTTTGGCACATGGGGTATTGATATAATAGGATCCTTGCCTCTAGCCAAAGGTGGTGCGAAGTACGCCATCGTTGCAGTTGACTACTTTACCAAATAGGCGGAAGCTGAGCCCCTTGCTACTATCACGACGAAGAAAGTAATCAACTTTGTTGTGCACAACATCATCTGTCGCTTTGTCCTCCTAAAGACAATTGTATCTGACAACGGGGCCCAATTCGATAGTGCCGAGTTTAAGAATTTCTACCGACGATATCGCATCGAGACAATTTTCTCGGCAGTAGCTCACCCTCAAGCGAATGTACAAGTCGAAGCTATCAACAAAGTCATCAAGTCCATTTTGAAGAAACAATTGGAGAAGGCTGGAGGTAAGTGGGTCGATGAGCTCCCCATGGCCTCATGGGCATATCGAACTACCCACAAGTCCGCGATCGGCCATACTCCATTCGCACTTTCTTACAGCTCTAAAGCCGTTATTCTAGTTGAGCTAGAGGTACCTTCTCACCGTGGGACTTGTTATGATCTGAAGATGAATGCCATCCTACTTGCAGAATCTCTAGATTTATTGGATGAGAAGCGTGAAGAGGCTGATTTGAGGGCAGCCGCACATCGCAACCGAGTCGCCCGATTATACAATTCTAAGGTCCGACCTTGAACCTTTGTAATTGGCGATCTCGTACTTAAGCGAATCTATCCAGTCCCTTCGCACATAAAACCGACATAAGAAGGACCGTATGTCATCGAATGGAGGCTTGGAGATGGCATATTCAACCTATCGACCGTTGATGGTCTCACTCTACCGAGGGTATGGAACAGCGAGAGTCTCCGTCGCTATTACATATAACTGACTTTCATTCATTTAGTTTGCTTTCCTTTTGAAGTTTGTTTATACAATTCGAGAATTTGTACTTGTAATAAGGCAACTAATTTTTCCATGATTTCCTATTTCAACAATAATGCACAGACTCATTAAGCCAGATTAGTGATTCCTAAATGCATCATGCAACCACCATGATGTATGAAGAGCTAAGTTCCATCTTACGGTGGGACTCATTCAAATAGAGAGTGATCGTGGTCCGGTCGGTCACTCGCTAAATGAAACCTCGAGCTCGGGGGCAAACAACAATCAATTAAAAGAGAGTAGAAACACGAAAATTCTCCAACAAACTCCAACTCCCAAAGTGCGAGCTGAAGTGCAAACTCTAAAATCAGGTCGTGAATTGACCGTCCAACTCGAGGAGGATAGACCCATCCATCTATGACCCCACTTACTGGATCAAGGAGGATATGATCCGATTATCCACAACCTTAACCAACTCTTTATTCCCAGAGCGTGAATAAGATCCTAATCCTTAAACAGATGTGATCGACCGTCTGTCAACTGACTCTAGATTCCCGGAGTGTGAACTAGAGTATAAACATTAAATGGGTGTGATTGACCACCCACAAAATAACTTATGTTCCCGGAGTGTGGACGTAATCCTAAACAATAAGCAGGCGCGATCGATAGCCGACATACAAATCTAATCCCTAGAGTGTGGTTGCAAATTCTAGCAAATGAGCGAGTGTGATCCGACCGCTCAAACTCATGTTACTTTAACTTGGTTCCGACTAAGTTAAGTCAAAGTTAGTGAAGGTGGAGGACGACTGCAAACTAACTACTTCAACTATCCCCAAAACTGGGTGCATAACTCAAGTACCAACCGCTGACCGAGACAGCGTAATGTTGGGACTCAACTCAACGTTTGATTATGACCTAAGGACATGACCTCAGGACTTAAAGACCAAACTCAAGTTCGACTCAGAGACTAAAGCTTCATGAGTACATTGAATGGAAATGTGAATTCTTAAGTACTTAAACAAATAAACGCAGAGTTATACCAAAAACAAAAAAGAAATTTTATTCATACTATTCTTCAGAAAAGAAGTACAAAATATGTCCAAAGAATTACTATAAGGGGGGCAAGCCCGCATCTATACATGGCCTACAAAAAGCAAAAGAAAAGAAGCTTATTCTAACTATCTACAAAGAAGGAAGTCAAAATGCAAATTTACGCCTTCGATGTCCTATCCTTTTTAGCTTTCTTTGGCATAGATCCGCTCAAGCTACCACCTAAACCTCTTTTGGAACCCTTGCCTCCCCGACTCGCCTCAGTTGGCTTGTCTCCAGCCATGGGAATCGATGCGGTTTTCCCTTGGAAGCCCATGGGGATTGAAGTATCCCCTGTGAGTGAAGCTGGTGGGATAGTGGCACTTTCGATACCATAAGAATAAGGCGTGCTAGTCTTAATCATGGTGCCACCTGGAGAAATCACGAGAATCAAGATCGGGCTAGGACCCACCATACCTCCGTCGGCTCTAAGATCCTGCTCAATCTCAGCCTTAATTTCCCTCATTATTTGTTCCTCCCTGTCCACATGCTCACTCATTGGGATACTGCCAGTCGGACTCGACGAGCCCATAATAGTAACGTCCTCATCCACATTAAAGGGCATCTCAATGCTCGGATCGCTTTGGCGGCTGAGAAGCGCTTCCATCATTTGGTCGTCAAACATACAGCCGCTATCATGCATCTCCCCAGCCGAAGTAGTAATCATCACAGTTGTGGCCTCTGTTGTTAATGCCTCCTCCTCATGATGAACTTCTTTAGTTGCAGGAGGGTTGGCCGATGCGGAATCTAAGGCCGAATAAAGATAAGATAATATATTAGTAATATCCTCTGATAACGTTCTTAAATTTTGAAGAATAGGAGAAGTGTCTGAAATACCTTCCTCGGACTGGCTCCCAGGTTGAGCAGACATGCTTTTCGAGCTACGCTCGATGATTGGAGAGAGATGTGGTCTGCCGGGATCGTACCCTGGGACGACTAGGGGGTCGGCAGAAGTGCGGGCGCACGTTGAGATGCTAGGGGCACTTCAGAAGCAGTATCATGGTTTTCGCCCCCAGATCCTTCTCCGGCCTCTAGGTATTTAGCAGCTAGGGCTTCTCTCTGGAGCGAGATAGTTGTGTCATGATGGATTTTGGGCTTGTCTCCAATCAGTACTTGAGCTTCCAATACAAACTCTTCAATAGTTTTGAATTTTTGAATCTTCTTTTCTTCCTTAACCAGGCGATTCCAGGCCTTGTGTAGCTAAAAGAGGTAATCTTCACCGAGCCAGTTCAGATTGCGGTATTTGATAACATTGGCGTTGTAAGTGACCAAAAGATTTTCGAATTTAGCGTCCGCCTAGGCCTCTGTGGCTTTTACTTCCCTTTCAATTATGGCATCAACTTTCGTGGCCTTTTGTTCTTCTTTGTCCCTTTCATCTCGCAACTTCACAACTTCCTCACACGCTTCTTAGGCAATCTTGTTAGCGTCATCCTTCTCTTTAGTCGCCTCCAGCAGTTTTTCTTTTAGCTTGGCGATTTTTTTTAGGGCTGCTTTCTCCCTTTCTATCGCAGCATCCCTTTCTTGAATGATTATGGCGTTGCGGTGCTCCATCTCTTGCACCAAGTCCATATGAGTTTTTCTCATTTCTTCCATGGACTTCTTAGCTTCCTCGACTCTCTGGCCGGCCTCCATCTCAGCTTTTCTTGAAGAATCGAGCTCATTGGAGAGCACATCTATTATCTTGTCCTTGTGAGAAAGATCGTTCTTCAATTTCTCAACCGCCATGGCTATTTCGAAGGACACAACTGAGACCCGCTCTGCCGTCTTGACCCACTCACGGTATTCGCTGTATGCATCGTGCACACAGTCTTGCACCGGTTTCTCTATATCATTTGGGATTTTCTTCAAGTTGGGGGAAAAGTGGAAACTATCGAAGCATATGTTTGGGAAATCCTTCTTCAGTTTTGCAATGTGGATGGCTCCTTCTCCCGTTGGCTCTATAGTGGCTTGTTCTACGACAGCGGGAGCGGCTGTTTCACTTCTGCGGCGCTGTTCGCTAGTTTTTGGAATGTGAGATGGCACTATTTGGTGCGAAGATTCAGAAGAGGCCCTGCTGGGGCCAGAAGGTTTAAAAGGCACTTTCGGTGGCGGAGATCGCGACATAGAGCGGCCCTTGCTTTGGTGTGATTTTTCTTTTTCCCTGTTGTAGCGCTCGAATTCCTGGCTAGAATGGTAGCCACGGCCATAATCTCTCTCACTCTTGCGGCAATATGATTTAGAATGCGATCCAGACAACCGGCGGAAAGAGCAGAGTTTACCAAGCATAGAACCTTGCTTCACCACTGTATCTGCAAAAAAGAAGAAGGAAATCAGTCATCGCCAGATATTGAGAAGCATATGATGAAATGCCGTGTAGTGTTGTGGAGTGCGTGTATGCATGTGCAAACCCCCCAACCGACCAGTTGTAGTAGCTTTAATTATTGAAGTTGACTCCCCTATATCGACTGAGGTTAAGCCCGCGCTGGTTCTTGAAGGGGATGGGAGACCCTCTAACCCAAGATCAGGGAATGATGATATGTTCTCCGGGATAGGAATATCCGATAGCCCCTTTAGCGAGCTTTCTATCTGCTAGGAAGAGGTCTCCGGACCTATGGAAGTTATCACAAATTGAGTTGCTTCGGTAGTTTTTCACCTCTTTATTTTATAGGCTAGAGCCTTCCCCTTCTTCTTTAACTCAAATGGTTGAGGGCCTGCGGAGGCAGGACTGCGGGCTCACGACTAGCCTCTATGCCTTCATCATCGCGAGGCTCGTTGATTCTAATGCCGACCGCAGCCTGAGCTCCCTCGGCGGGGGGCACGGTGGGAGCCCATCCTCAACCTTGTCTTGCTAGGGCCACTCTTGGAATCCCCATGAGCCTCATGCTCTGTCCTTTCTCTAAAAGCCCCACGGAAATCAAGTTGTCTTCGGTGAGAACTTCATCTATTTCTCTTAATTCAACAGGCACCGCCTAGAGTGTCTTCCCTAACTCTTTATACTGCGCTCCTTTGGGCCATGGAATAAAAGCTGTAAAAGAAACACAGCAATGTATTCAGCATCGATCTATATTATCTAGTTATGGTTAAATAACGAAACAAGTAATAGCATTTACGTCTGACCAGCCATCCTTGGAAAATCCTGGTAGGCATCTCACATAGAACCGCTCCGTTTTGAAGTAGCTCAACTTGCTCCATGTTCCTGCCACCACTTGGCAATTCCTAACAGCTTCCAAGAAGGTGAATGATGGATTATCCGCCCGACTCTTAACATTAAATAAATATATGATCTTATCGACAGTCGGGGGATGGAGGAGATGTTCCATAAATATTATGTACAAGCTGTTGAGTAGCCCATATCCGTTCGGATGAAGCTAAGAAGGCGCGATCCTCGGATAAAATAACACGTCCCTAATGAACTGGTTGAATTGGGGCACTGCTCCAGTCCAGCACATAAATCTGTTGCATGCGATAAACCCTACCGAGGGATCGTGCGCTCTACCTTCTGGTCCTGGTAACTGGGGTTCTTCCAAAGACAGTCCGTGTCTAAGGCAAATTCTACCTAGCACCTCTTCTGTAATCTTGGACTGGACAGAATCTAATGGACTCATTATCACCACTACATCCGGCAGCTCATCCGGGGCAGGATTCACTATATCAGCCGAGACGTCCGGCCTATCTATTTTGGGGAACGGAGGACTTTGAGCTTCTTGTTGTACTGAACTTCCAGGATCCATAGCTATTGAACTCAGTAAAAACCACTATTAGATGGTAAAAAACCTGTATCCCCCCAGTGCAAAGCGAGTTATCGTGTTGTGTAGTGAAGTGCTACACAGTACTCTAAATTTCTACAAGGTTAAGAGATGGTAAAGAGACGAGACTGAGATCTGGCCGGAGCGACCGTCATTGCTGACCATCTCAACCGTACCATTCTAACTTCGAAGAACATTCCATATTAAAAGTTTATTATGTTTAACAAGTTACAGTTCCATTGACAAGCTTTAAAGGATAGTCATATATGTAGTTCTACGGTCGAGTCCAAATATGCAAGGATAAAGTTCGTCGGGGTCAAGTGTTCAAGTATGCAAAAGTCATGAAATTCATATCCATCATTATTCATTTCGGATTGTTCCTCTAATGCTAACATTCGTATCGATCAAAACAGTCAAACCGATCACCAGTTCGTATCGATCGAGCACTTCGTATCGATCTTCCCGTATCGATCACTCCATATCGATCGCTTCGTATCGATCTGTTCCCTACAGCAACAACTGACCGATCCAGAAAACGGTACTTTCATATCGATCCATGAGCTCTGGCTTCAGATCGATCATAAGATGCCTCACCCCATATCGATACGAGTTGCTTCACCTTGGATCGGTCATCTAACTATTCCTTTCGCATCGTTTCCAGATGCCTACTTTTCGCTTCGTTCACGGAAACTGCTTTCCACCACATCCATCGACACTCTTTTTCATATTGATTGCGTATGCGATCTAGTGAATCGATCCATGGCAATTACTTCACATCCATTATCTCTAAGACTTCATACATCCATGTCGATTCTGCATCCATCCCCTCGCATCGATGTAAGATCACCACCTGAGTTAGTCAGATCCGGAGTCCGTGACTCCGTATCCATATTTCCTCCCCTACTACCCTCCTTCTTCAAATCGCCATTAGCAATGCTCTCCACTCAACCTCAGCTACCCTCCGTTGACAACAACGCCGGAGATGGCGATTATGGTGAACGAGGGGGCACGAAAATCGGATCTCACCATTATAAGCATGATTCAATCAGTGGTTTACCTAAGGTTTAAGGGATTTGGATTGGGTAATCGGGTTACGGTTGGAGATGAAGAATAGTTCTTTTTTCTTTTTTCCTTTTCTTTGTTTGGATATGAAATAGCAAGGTGAGAAAATATGCTAGGTATAGAAAAGTATATATACTCCTTCGTATCCAACGTAAAAATGATTCGTATCCCGGTTTTCTAATCGATTGAATCGATCAAATACCCATCGATACGAAATGCACCATGTACTTTGTTCGGATCATTCGTATCCATCGATACAAAGTGCATCTGAATCCCTATATCTCGTATCCATCTATACGAAGCGTTCCAATACGTTTGTGCTTGTAACTCTCATATCCATCGATACGAAGAGCACATTTGTACATCAATTCAAACTAATCTGTATCCATCATTATGGAACATGCCTTTTGCAACTTCATCTTGTATCAATCACCATCGATATGAAATCCACTCTAATGCACCCCAGATCGATGCAGGAGAGGATCAATACGAAGAGGGGCATCAAAACAACCATCGATCGTTGTTACAACTTGAATTTCACATCGATCCAGGAGAGGATCGATTTGAAACTCGATCCAAAAGGAACCATCGATCGATGGCAAGAACTTTTTTCACCAAAATCCTATTTTTTTTAAATTTGACAACGACCCGTGAACGTGCAAGCGTGAACGGGAGTCGGGTCCAAATACATACATGTACCTACATGCTGTACTAACATTTGATTCTTGAAGTTAACAGGAATTGAATGCTTACCTGGTGACAACTAGAACAATGACAACAATTTGCTAATACTTGATCTTCAGCTACAACAGAAACTGCGTAATCATTAGCAGTCTATAACTCAACATTTATACTACTAGAAATCGACCAGGAGTCATATCTACTAAAAATTGCATCTCTAGACGAAGGGACAACGACTATTCAGCAAATCAGATAGAGCCTTTTCGAAATAAAGATGGCAGCTTTTCAAAGCACATCATGTTCACACATGACGTACTTTGGGGGGCAAATGTTATCCCGCCTTTTGGGAAGGCCGCGATACCGAGGACTTGATTAGAGACTGAAGAAAATCCACTCCGGAGATCAGTTATCTAAAAGTTCACGACGGATACAGGCAAACTTGGTCCGAGTACAGATCGGACCACAATCAACATGACATGACAAACAGAGCTATGCAAAGCAACATTCCAAATTTCAGGTCAATCGGGGTTCGTATACTCAAGTGATGGAGCGATCAAGATCCATGAGAAACATGCCAATCTCATATCCATCATTCGTATCCATCATTTCATATCGATCAGCATCGATACGAAATGAACATAACTCAAGCACTCGGCATCCATCATTCGTATCCATATGACTCAAACTCATAATGATGGACTTCGGCACTTCCCAGATCGATCACACTTCACTTAGCCAGCAATTGCACTTTTCGTATCGATCACCTACTTGATCGATACGAAGAGAAGAGCCTACAATCAATACGAAGATGGAAGCAAGGCATCGATACGGAAAGGAAGCAGTGGATGGATACGAATGAAGCAAGCCGCATATCTGAAGCTCCGAAAGAAGCGGTCTCAACTCCATACGCAAATCATGGATCTCCATAAAGCCCGCATACCATTCTATCGATACGAAGTTATCGATACGAAAGCTTCAACCATCCAATAATTGTAATCTTGATCGATCAATAACTCCACAACCACAACTCCAAATGCAATGAGATTTTCACAGCAAGTTGCACAACACATAGGGAACATCCATGATCGATCGCAGCTCAATTGGAACAGTTTATAATCGATATGAACTCAATATGGATCGATCAAGGATCGATCCCAAATGACTCATGATCGATCATGTGGGCCCATCTGGACCTGAGAAAGAGTATTCCGAGATTCAAGGTAGATATTTCTAGCTCCAAACCTTTAAATAGCACCTCCAATGCAACTAAAAGGGACTTTTACGTTGCTGCTTGAGTTGAACTTTATTTTTAATTTGAGTGTTAGTGATTGTACCATTCTAACTCAGTTTCTAATCAGCAATAACATCAAAACCTTCAAAGTGGACGTAGGCATATAACGCCGAACCACTATAAATCTTTGTTTTCTTTCTATTACTGCTTATTTTCTTGGTGTGATTGTTAGATTAGCCTCATTTTATATTTTACTTCATCATTCTAATCTCTTCAATTACACCCGAAGTGTGTTGTGCCTATTTTTGGTACAAACAGGCTCATTGTGACGAAGGAAGTTCGATTAGAAGATGGATGCCCGATATCAATGAAGGATTCGCAGTGGAAGCTCGAACTGATCCATAGAAATGGATTTGATCCAGAGAATTGGTCGATTGGGGCATTGGAATGGTAAAAGCGATAATTATACTAATTACGGCCGCATAACAACTTTCACGACTACACTGGGCTTGATATAATATATTAGCCTGTGGGCTTCAAAAAAAGATGATTGTTGCACACAAAAAATTGTTTAAAAAAATTAATAAAAATAAGACATAATCACTTAAGTAGTGTTTGGTTTAAAAACGAATTTTGGGTTTTCGGTTTTCAAATATGTCAAATATGAAAGGAGTGAAGTGATAATGGAGGTAATGGAAGGAAAATGGAGAGACGACAGAGGGGTGGAAGGATGACGGATCTATTATTTTTCAAAACACGAAAATAAAAAAATAAAATTTTCTATTTTGTACGTTAATTTCGTTTTCTAAATTAGTCGTTTTCGACAATATACATATGTTTCGCGCATTTTTGTATAAACAAAAACCCAAAACTAAAAATGACAAACCAAGCATTACCTTAAGTGTTCTCAGAAACACTTTAAAACTGTATTAACGCCACCAACATAACAAAAGTGTTTCAAATCAATAAAACCATGTGTTTCTAATTTGACCTTTTGGTGTAGTGTCATACCTAGACAACACAATAAACTTAGCAGCATATTCCAATACCGACATTTTTCCTTGCTCTAATTTCATAAACTTCCTAAGAAAGGTTGACTTGGCTACTTCATATAAGAACCTCTCCTCAAACCTTTCCCTAAACTCAGCCCAAGTCAGTTCCTCTTTAGGCACACCAACTATTACATCGTTCCACCAATACAATGCAGCTCCTTGCAACTGCCTCAAATCCAATCTTCTCTTCTGCTCATCATTCAAGCCTAGATCAGCAAAAATACTCTCGCACTGTACTAGCCAATTCTCCACTTCGATAGCATTCTCAGTTCCAAGAAAAGGCTTTCTTCCATGACTAGTATAATCACGGTTCAGCTTAGCATAATTATTGCCAACTGGCATCACGGGGTTAACTTCTCTTACATTAACTGCATTACTTCTAGCCAAACCAGCAGCTGCTCCAGCTTACATCATATTGGCAAAGAACTGATACATAATCCCCATATCTACTGGAAATTGATACATAGTCCCCAAATCTACTAGTGGGGTTCCAGCACCTACATTGGTATTTGCATTTTGATTAGCATTTGACAGCCGACTTTAGTTCCTTCGGGTATTAGGTCGAACATTTCCATTGATTGTAGTGCCTCCTCTACCTAGATTCACTCTTTCATTTTTCGCTTTCATATCTTGCTTTCTCGTAATCTGCATACGAGCCTTAATAAGATATGAAAGAACGGTCTAAGAGAGAGGGAAAAATACATACTTATATATAGCAAATACAAGTACGTTATTATAGCGTTATCCCATACCCCAAATCTTATTCTCTGATTCATTGGATTATGTTTTCATACTCTTTTAATCTTTTAAATTTTACATAAACCTATATTATGATACCAACTTGTAACATCCCCCATTTTGAGGCCCGAAACTAAGTGCTACGGATGCTGTAGTCATCCGTATTAATTTTCGATGAAAAATGCGGCTATGTTGGTCATACCAATAATAGCATAAGCACATGAATATGAAACTTTTTAAACCCAATTTAATAATAAACTTTCATATTTCACTTCACAAATAAGATTTCATATTCATTACATAATCCCATTCGATCCCACGTTCAGAGAAAAATAATTATTATAAAATACTCCAAGAGCGAAATATGAAGATGCCCCTTGGTTAATCAGAGTCTAATACTTGGCAATTGTATAATTTTCCATTAATCCATTCAAGCAGATATGGACACAATGGAAAACAAAAGCTCCTAGTAATAGCTAGCTTGCCTCATGCATGTCTTCGAAAGCTTATTCATCTAACTGGAAAACCTGAAAGCCCTACTCTTGGCCTACTCAAATGAGTAGTCGAGAGTTTAAGGGGAAAAACAAAACCTTCGAGACGGACAAAAAGTATGCTGTGAATAATAACATTCCATCTCGAACCAAATAGATATCTAATCAGGCCACACCGCTGAGCGGAACAGGTTTTCCCCTCTCTGGTATCTTATCCAAATATGTCAATCATAGTCATGCACTTGCAACCACAATGGTTAGAACAACGTACCATAATTTTATGTAGGTATGCAATGTGGGTAAGTCTGACTCATTTGTCAATTTAGGGTTATATCTACCCTAAGTTTACCCATTCTCACAAAACTAACTATCTATCTAAACTCAAAGTTTTCCTAGGGTCACTATTGTATTTTGGGTTTATGGGATGTAAGAGTGAGTATAATTCGAAAACTTATTATTATTTTGTAATACATGAAATTTTTGGGAGGAAAATAATTTTAAGTAGTTTTATGTGATTCAAATAATTTTGTAAATGTTAATATGGCACAATACGTGATCTAATTATAACAAAATAATTTTTTATAAGATAGAAATTGATTGAATATTTGATTAAATTCATGAATTTTTTTAATGATTTGGGAAATGTAAATTTAACATAGTATTTAGTAACGATTTAGTTATAACAAAATGCTGAATCTAAGCAAAATAGAGCAAGATATTATGTTAAAAGGAGAAATGCGGTTTTAGTAGAAAGTTATTTAATGAAGATTTTGGCTATTATAATAATATTTTAAAGATTGTCTGAAGGAAAATTTTAAATTTAAATTGAATTGAGTTAGAATAAAATGAATTCTGGTAAAAATATATGTAATGTATATGATATTTGAAAGGTAATTGATTTAAATAAAGTGAAAATAATATAAATGAATTAGAAAAATTAGTTTATTATAGATTTTCCTATGGAAAATTGCAATTTTGTTAAGGGAGAAGTCAGTAACAACCCGATTTTAAGTAGTAATTTAATTAATTAAATTGTATATTGATGATTTATTTGATATATTGGTGTTGTAACTATTTAATAAAAATGTTTAAATCGTGAAAACAGGATATTTAAATCTAATTAAGTTATAAAGGTAGAAAATAATATTTTATAAAATTGATAGAAATGAAATAAATAATAGCTTGGAAAAGGAAGATTATTTAAAATATAAACTTGCATTTATGTAGATTAAATTATATTTAGTTTAAGAATAAAAGCAAATGTATATATTTTCCTTGTAACCAAATTTCAAAGCCCAAAAGCCTATATGCCCAAATTCAACAAATCAAGCCCAAGAATCCATTTATAGAATTCTCTTCTATTCTCTAAAAAGACATTCACGTACTCAATCCAGGGATCATCTTCTCAAAGAAGCTAAGAAATCAAAAAACCTTCCTTCCTTATCTGAAAATAAAATTTAAAATAAAATTAAATAAATTAACATAAATCACCAAACTTGAGGGGATTCATCACAACATCGAGCAACACTTTAGGTAACTAGAAAATGTGGGTTCGATGAAGGAGATTGGAGTGTTCTATGGTGAAGATAAAGATGAACACAGCTCAAGGACGTGTACAGGTAAGTGATAATTACTCACATACCTATGTCTAATTTATGATATAATCGTATT